>OY283141.1:25362509-28260118 GCA_958299785.1 Medicago lupulina | reverse complement strand
GCTTAAGCGACGGGCAGTTTGCTTAAGCGAAGCTTCATCTTGTAGTTCAAAAACTCACGAACTCTCAAATCCTATTTCATCCAAAAACCCAATTTTGATCCCCCAATCACCCAAAATGGATTACTACAATGTTTACAGGTTCTATATGCATCATAGTGCTCAACACAACACAGAAAATATACAATCAATCAACATAATCACAACATTTGGCAATTTTCATAACCTTTTCAACCCTAACTCAAGAACACAATTTCTAATCCAATTTCAGAATTCACATATATACTATTGATTGAAAGTTAACCTCACCCTTACCTGAATTAAGAAGAATCAACAATCTACAGAAAATTAAACCTCTTCTTGGCTCTTCCCCCTTGTTCTTGGTTTCTCTCCACTATTCTCAAAAACTCTTGTTTTTCTTACTGAACATGAAAATGTTTCTCTGACTTTCTTTTCCTATTCTCTCCAAAACATAACCCCCACTATTTCCTTTAACTCCCTTAATTTTCAATAATAACTCATTAATCCCCAAAACCTCAATAAATATTATTTTCCTACTCATTTCTATTAAATAATAAAAATAATCATAATAAAATAGCAAACACCAATAATCACATAAATCATATAAAATACATAAAACATATTAAAAATCAACTAAAATAATCAAATAAAAGCTAGGGCGTTACAGTTGAAGATCTTATAAGCTCTTTAAAATGTCATGAGATAGGTCTTAATGAGCATGAACCTATCAAGAAGTCTAAGTCTATTGCATTGAAATATAGAGGCAAGTCAAGTAAGGCTCTGAAGGCGTTAGAGTCTGAAAAAGAATCTACATCTGAAGATTCTGATGAAGACCCTGAAATTGTTCAGGAGATGGCTATGCTCACCAACAGACTACAATATCTTGCTAAGAAGAACAAGATTCTGATGCTGAGTCATGTACAGACTCTGAAACTGAAACTGAGGTATATTCTAAACTCACTAGATCTGAATTGATTGATTCTCTCAAGGAACTTCTTGGTCATTATGAAAACAAATCCACTGAGTTGAGGAGAGTTAAGCAACGATACATTAAGCTGCTGAAACTCCATGAATCAACTAAGATGGAGATGGATGTTTTACAACAAGAAAATAATCATTTAAAAATAATGACTAAGAAAGGTGATAATAAACTTTTATCTGAGCAGGATGCTGCTCTTCAAGAGTTTATTAACACAGGAATTGATAGAACCAAAGTTACATCTATGATTTATAGCATCAATCAGAACAACAAAAAGGGAATTGGCTTCACAGGAGGAAACTCTAGTGAAGTAATTCTGAAACCTTGTTCTGATAACACCAAGGAGGGACTGAAAACTCACTTTGTGTCTGAATCTGGAAAAACTTCTCATTCAGAATCTAAATCTTTAAATTCAAAGGAAATGACTAAGTCAAAACCTGAGAACCAAAAGACAAAGGTAATGAATGACTCTAAATCAAAAGCTCCAACGTTACAGATCCTGAAAAGATCAAAACCTAATAAACAGGTTCTGAAGAAAACAGAGTCTGAAACTCAAAAGCCTAGATTTCAGAGGAAGGAAGCTGTCTTTGCTAAGTCACATTCTAAGACTAAAGGTTCTGAACCTAAAGTCTGGAAGAAGACAGAACAAGCAAATTTCAGACAGAAAACACAAATGAGACTCAGAACTCCTAGGACTAACCCAAGAGGACCCATGAAGATATGGGTACCTAAGACAGAAATTGTTGATATTGTAGGTATGTCTAAAAGGAAACGAAAAGCAGAAGTCCTGGTATCTGGACAGTGGCTGCTCGCGACATATGATGGGAGAAAAGTCTATGTTCCTAACCCTAACCATGAAAGAGGGAGGAACTGTGGGATTAGGAGGAAACCAAACTGGCAAAATCATTGATACTGGAACAATTGGTAACTCCTCAGTCTCAATTAATAATGTGTGGTTTGTACATGGACTAAGGCATAACCTACTTAGCATAAGTCAATTTTGTGATAATGGTTATGACGTCTTGTTTAATAAGAACAACTGCACAGTGATCAACAAAGATGATCAATCTGTAGTTTTTAAGGGAAAGAGAAAGAACAATGTATACAAGATTAATTTTTCAGAACTGACTGATTAGAAGGTATTTTGCCTTTTATTAATGAGTGATAAGAAATGGCTGTGGCACAGAAGGTTGGGACATGCTAACTGGAGGTTAATCTCTAAACTTAGCAAGTTACAACTTGTCAGAGGCTTACCAGACATTGACTATCAATCAGATGCACTGTGTGGTGCATGTTAGAAGGGAAAAATTGTTAAAACTTCTTTTAATTCAAAAGACATTGTTTCTACCTCCAGACCCTTGGAACTACTCCATATTGATTTATTTGGACTAGTTAATACTGCATCCTTATATGGAAGTAAATATGGATTGGTTATAGTTGATGATTACTGTAGATGGAGTTGGGTTAAGTTTCTTAAATCTAAAGATGAATCATATGAGGTGTTTACAAAATTCTGCATTAAAATCCAATCTGAAAAAGAACTAAAAATTTTAAAAGTCAGGAGTGATCATGGGGGAGAATTTCAAAATGAGCCATTTGAAATATTCTGTGAAAAATTTGGAATTGTCCATGAATTCTCTTCTCCTAGAACTCCACAGCAAAATGGGATTGTAGAGAGAAAGAATAGGTCACTACAAGAAATGGCAAGAACCATGATTCATGAAAACAACCTGGCAAAACATTTTTGGGCAGAAGCAGTAAACATAGCATGTTATGTTCAGAACAGGATCTATATTAGACCCATACTGAATAAAACAACATATGAACTCTTTAAAGGTAGGAAACCTAACATTTCTTACTTTCATCAGTTTGGATGTACATGTTACATCTTAAAGAATAAAGTCTATCTGAAGAAATTTGATGCAAAGGCACAAAAGGGAATCTTTTTAGGTTACATTGAGAGGTCTAAGGAATACAGACTGTATAACTTAGAAACACTTTGTGTTGAAGAGTCTATGCATGTCAAATTTGATGACAAAGAGCCTGGAAGTAAAATTCCAGAGCAGAATGAAAGTATTGTAGGTTCAGAAGAGTCAGATGATTGTTCAGAACCTGATCAGACTTCAGAGTTGAATGATGCTTCAGAAGCTGTAACAGCTCCTGATGTTCTAGTTGAAGAATCTTTTGATATCTGAAGGGAACAACTAATCTTGGACTTCTGTATAAGAAATCTTCAAATTATAAGCTAGTTGGATTCTGTGATGCTATCTATGCTTGTGATAGGATTGAAAGAAAATCAACCAGTGGAAATTGTCAGTTTCTTGGTGAGAATCTGATATCCTGGGCCAGTAAGAGACAAGCAACTATTGCTTTGTCAATTGCAGAAGCAGAATACATCTCAGCTGCTAGTTGTTGTACACAACTGCTCTGGATGAAACATCAGTTAGAAGACTATCAAATAACTGAAAACTGTATTCCCATTTATTGTGATAACACAACTGCTATTTGTTTGTCTAAAAATCCTATTCTTCATTCAAGAGCCAAGCACATTGAAATTAAACATCATTTTATCAGAGACTATGTTCAAAAGGGAGTTTTAGATATTCAATTCATTGATACTGATCATCAATGGGCTGATATCTTTACTAAACCCTTAACTGTTGAAAGATTCAATTTTATAAAGAAAAATTTGAACATGCATTTTGTCTCTGAGTATGCTTGCCTCTGAATGAAAAATCAGACTCTGAAAATTATCAGAAGCTGATTGAGTATCAGACTCTCCTTGGAGAATTTGAAGAGACTCAACATCTGAAAATCTTCAGACTCTGAGAAGGAATCTTTTGACTACTGATAGTGCACAGAAATGGAAAAGGTTAAAGTTAATTTCGTAGACTTCTGACATGGTCTATCTGCATTGGGAAGCAACATTTTTTTGGGCAATGATGGTTATTCTCTTTAACAAATATTTTCGCGCCCCTGTTATGTCATTGATGTTTGTGTTTGGTTGCTGTAACACTCCGTTTCCCAAAACAACGTTTAATAAAGAATATATAATCAGAGTTCAACAAATACGGGCATGTCACACTACTTTTCAAAATTTGTTAAATAGAAAATAAAACTATTTAACTTCAACAACTTTAATCTCATAAATAATTGCAGCGGAAAAATTCTTTCAACATAATAAATCTTCTTCAACAAAATCTTGGCACAAAGGCCTCAACAATAAAATGATATCCAACATAATTAAGGTTCAACAACATTATTTAAAAATTCGATACATAAAGGAATGAAAGAATCAAGACAACGTTTCCCATCCCGTTACGTATCAGATCTCTAGGACACTTGAGCCGACATCCTACAAGTCTCTATTACCTGCACTTGCCCACAAGGCGGCAATTCCAACAGAAGGGGTGAGAAACACATTCAATAATAATAATATATAATTCATCAAATCGATGAAACAACAACAAATTATACCACAAGTATCAACAAGTTCATATATGTATATATATATATATATATATATATATATATATATATATATATATATATATATATATATATATATAGCAACAACAACGTTATCAACATCAACGACATTTAGCAAGATACAACAACAATAGACAATCAACAACAACAATATCAACAACATCAACAAATCATCACATATAACGAAAACATCTCAAACATTCACAAGTACATCATAACATCACAAATACTTCAACACGTCATAAATACATCAACAAGTCACAATTACACCATCACGAATACATCAACATCATTGACTACAACACCAACAACTCAACCAACAACCTCCACGACTCCGACGACTCACCAACAACGACTCTGACAATGCACTGACGACAACAACTAATGCAATATGCATGTGGTACCATTTGAATGACAAAGCATTCTAGGGCATGAGCCCTCAACGATTGGATGGTTAAAGCATCCCAGGGCATGAGCCCTCAACAGTTGAACGATAAAGTGTTCCAGGGCATAAGCCCTCAACATTTGAATGATTAACATTCCAGGGCATGAGCCCCCAACGATGCATGAGTATGAAAGACTCGTGGTGTATATCAGCATACAACCCAACAACAACAACAACAGCAACGACATCTGTGATGGAAGACTCATGGTGTATATCAGCATACAACCCAACAACAACAACAACGACGACAACGACAACAACAACTGTGCCTAATATATTTATGACACACTCCCCAACTGAGACAACACGACTCAACGACATCAACAACGGAAATCAACGACATAGCATATATAATCATATTTATTTATATATACATGCGTTCACATAGCTTCACTTTCATTTATAATATTCGCTTCATAAACAAGGTTAAATAAATCAAGAAAACATTTTTCAAAAGGAAATCAAATTTGATTAAACAAGTCATAAGTTAAATACTCATAAAACACTTCAATTTAACCTCTCATACTTAAGTTAGAAGTTTGGGAACGAACCATAGGTTTTGGACTAACTTGGAATAAGTTATGCTAAGTTTTCTTAAAGTTTTCTGAAGACCTACTTGGACTATTTTTATCATAACTCGAGATTTACAAAACATTTTCGAGTCAAACCAGTGCCATTAGAAAGCTAACTCAATTATCTACAACTTTCATGTTTACACCTAAGACCAATTATGTACCAATCAATACCAGTTTTCATTTCAAATTCGGACAAAGTTGTGCTGAAATTCATAAAAATTCACTGTGACCTACGTTCAGTAATTTGACCATAACTCAAGTTCTATAAATCATTTCGACGTCAGACCAACGACATTAGAAAGATAACATTCATACCTACAGCTTTCGTGTTTACACCGAAAGCTAGTTCGAAACAGAAACTGATGCAAAAGACGCAACAACATGGAACAGGGTATGCTGTCAAAGGTAGCTCTCGGGAAAACTCTATTTTTCACTCAAAAACCCAAATTTCATCTACCCAAATCCCAAATTTGATAGAGAACAATGTTTACAGGTTCCATATACAACATAACAATCAAAACAACATAGAAACATGCATTAAACAACACAATTCATCACATCATATCAATTATCATAAACTTTCTAAACCCTAAACCTAGAACACAATTTCATCAACAATCAAAATTATATATACATATTATTGAAGGAATCCCACCCTTACCTTAGATTATGATTCCTGAATTAAGCTGCATTCTTCTCTCTTCTTCTAGCCTCTTCTCTTGGTTCTAGGTTTTCTCCTCTTCTTCTCTCAAAAACTCATTTTCTCTCTTTTTTCAATTGTACGTAAAACTCTTTCTGACTATCCTTTTCTTTTTATTGTAAACTATAACTCCCTCTTATTTCCTTAACTCTCACTTATTCCTCATAATTATACTTAATTCCCTTTAAACCAAATAATACTATTTTCTACCTTTTTATTAAATAAATAAAATATTCAAACAACATTTATTTAAATAAAACACAACACCATGAATCATATAATAAATTATCATCACACCAAATATCACACAATTCATACCAAGTCATATATTTCACATAAAATCATATCTAAATCATATATGTCAAATATAGTCATATAAAATCATATAAAAATACTCAAACATCAACTAAAAATAATTAAATAAAAATGGGGCGTTACAGTTGCCCCCTCTGATATGTGAAATTTTTTTCTCAAAAATCACTATAAATACCAAACACACACTACTCACTCACTTTCCTACACTTTCAAATCTTTGAGCAGTAACTTTATAAAATCAAATTTTCTCTCT
Organism: Medicago lupulina; assembly: GCA_958299785.1. NCBI lineage: Eukaryota > Viridiplantae > Streptophyta > Magnoliopsida > Fabales > Fabaceae > Medicago > Medicago lupulina. Next base: position 28,253,344 of record OY283141.1, on the reverse strand, counting down.
TTTCTCAAATTAGAAACCCTTAACCCTCAACATTCAACTACTTTTGATGGCTATTTCAACAAGCGGTTCAAGCATGCAACACGCCACAGGATCAAACTACTCCATCAAACCTTTAACGATGTCTATTCCGTTTGATTCATTGGATGTTCAAATAGAATCACCAGTGGACTTCGCATCGCTTAAAAGAAACGTGGTGGATATGGAAGCGCTGATTTCTGCTCAGAAAATGTTTGATTATTTTCATATGTTAAATGGACCAACATATATAAACCTGGTTAAGGAATTCTGGATAAGGGCTGAAGTCTGTGATGTAGAATCTACTAAGTCACAAGAAAGTCAAGCTGTTTCAAGAAATCCAAGTCTGAGAGGAAAATCAAGAGAAGAGATGGGTCTTGAACCTTTCAACGGTCTAGAAATCAAATCTGCAGTGATGGGTATTCCAATATCTATCATAGAAGGAGTGATTGCAAGAGCTTGCAGAATGGCTCCTGAAGGAAGATTTCTATGGAATGTTAGTAAGAAGGATGCTCTGTTGGAAAGCTACACCAACTTGCTATTGAAAGGAAATCCAGCAACCAAGTTGGTGGACATGGATGTTAAGTACAAGATGCTTCTGAAGATTGTCAATGAATGTGTCTTTCAAAAGGGAGGAGGTGCTGATCAACCCAATCTAGACCATAAATTGGCGTTGTATTTCTTGGCTGCATATCAAGCTATTAATCTTCCAAGATACCTAATGCATCACCTGTGTTGGGCTATCAAAGAAGGATCTAAAGGAAAAAGGAAGCAAGTTCCCTGTGCAAGACTGCTTTCTGAAATCTTTTGTCAAGGAGGCGTACTGAAGACTCTGGACAAATTCAACCTTGTGTCTGACAGAGTTCTTGGAATTGCCACTGGAAAGATGATAAATGGCAAAACCTTGCAGCATATGAAGATCATCAAGAAAGTCTCTCCTAGTGAGAAGGACCTGAAAGAATCTTCAGTACCATCAAAATCTTTGAGGGATTTTCCTTCTATTTTAAAAGAAGATAATCCTGAAGCTCTGACTGGATACTTAGCTGCATATGCCAAGGAATCTGAAGATGCTTCTCAAAGAGCTGCTGTCGCTTTGGCCAGAAAGCAAAAAGCTGCTAAGTCTGAAGCAACAAATTACGATAGTGTGGCTGCTCCTACAAGGAAAACAGGAAAAGGAGATTCTACAATCACCATGGAAACACATAAGGAGGGGGGGGGGGGGGGGGGGTTGAATCACTTTTTAATCTAAAGATTTTTTATACATAAGTCCAAGATTAATTGTTCCCTTCAGATATCTAAAGATTGTGAGATTCTCTAGGATCTGATTGAAACCTTACACACAAGGATACACTGAACAAGATATCAGGTCTAGATGCAGTGAGATACAACAGAGAACCAATCATACCTCGATATAGCTTCTGGTCAACTTTAGATCCTTGATCTTCTTTGCTCATAGTGCAGGTAGGATGCATTGGAGTGTTCATCTCTTTACAGTCTTCAAGCTTGAACTTTTTCAGAAGTTCCTTGGTGTATTTGGACGGATGAACATACACTCCTTCTTTGCATTGGTTGATTTGAATTCCTAAAAAGAACTTTAGTTCTCCCATCATGCTCATTTCAAACTCCTCCTGCATCATCTTAGAAAATTCCTTGCAAAGAGATCTATTAGTTGAACCAAAAATGATATCATCAACATAAATTTGCACAATCAAAATGTCTTTCTCAAGAGTCTTCTTGAATAGTGTTGTGTCAACCTTTCCTCTTTTAAAATCATTTTTAAGCAAACACTTCTTCAGAAATGACACCATTGAGAAATGCACTTTTAACGTCCATTTGATACAAAGTTATGTTGAGATTTACTGCGTAGGAAAGAAGTAACCTGATTGCTTCCAATCTTGCAACTGGAGCAAAAGTTTTAGTATAATCAATGCCTTCTTGTTGGCTGTACCCTTGAGCAACAAGTCTGGCTTTATTTCTGATTACTTCTCCCTGTTCATCTAGCTTGTTCCTAAACACTCATTTGGTTCCAATAATGTTTTTGTGTTCAGGCTTAGGTACTAGATCCCACACATCATTTCTTTTGAATTGATTGAGTTCATCTTGCATTGCTAAGATCCATCCATCATCAGCTAGAGCTTCATCAACTGTTGTAGGTTCTATCATGGACAGCAATCCCAAGGCAGAGTCTTCAGGTCTGAAATGTGATCTCGTTCATCTGGGACTTTCCTTGTTGCCAATGATTTGATCCTCAGGATGAGAAGACTTGTATTTGAATGAGTTTCTGGACTGGATAACTTCCTGTGAATCATCTTGAGCTTCTTCAGAAGTTTCTTCAACTAGAACATCAGGAGCTGTTACAGCTTCTGAAGCATCATTCAACTCTGAAGTCTGATCAGGTTCTGAACAATCATCGGACTCTTCTGAACCTGCAATACTTTCATTCTGCTCTGGAATTTTACTTCCAGGCTCTTTGTCATCAAATTTGACATGCATAGACTCTTCAACACAAAGTGTTTCTAAGTTATACAGTCTGTATGCCTTAGACCTCTCAGAGTAACCTAAAAAGATTCCCTTTTGTGCCTTTGCATAAAATTTCTTCATATAGACTTTATTGTTTAAGATGTAACATGTACATCCAAACTGATGAAAGTAAGAAATGTTAGGTTTCCTACCTTTAAAGAGTTCATATGCTGTTTTATTCAGTATGGGTCTGATATAGATCCTGTTCTGAACATAACATGCTGTGTTTACTGCTTCTGCCCAAAAATGTTTTGCCAGGTTGTTTTCATGAATCATGGTTCTTGCCATTTCTTGTAGTGACCTATTCTTTCTCTCTACAACCCCATTTTGCTGTGGAGTTCAAGGAGAAGAGAATTCATGGACAATTCCAAATTTTTCACAGAATATTTCAAATGGCTCATTTTCAAATTCTCCCCCATTTTCACTCCTGACTTTTAAAATTTTCAGTTCTTTTTCAGATTGGATTTTAATGCAGAATTTTGTAAACACCTCATATGATTCATCTTTAGATTTAAGAAACTTAACCCAACTCTATCTACTGTAATCATCAACTATAACCAATCCATATTTACTTCCATATAAGGATGCAGTACTAACTGGTCCAAATAAATCAATATGGAGTAGTTCCAAGGGTCTGGAGGTAGAAACAATGTCTTTTGAATTAAAAGAAGTTTTAACAATTTTTCCCTTCTAACATGCACCACACAGTGCATCTGAATGATAGTCAATGTCTGGTAAGCCTCTGACAAGTTGTAACTTGCTAAGTTTAGAGATTAACCTCCAGTTAGCATGTCCCAACCTTCTGTGCCACAGCCATTTCTTATCACTCATTGATAAAAGACAAAATACCTTCTGATCAGTCAGTTCTGAAAAATTAATCTTGTATACATTGTTCTTTCTCTTTCCCTTAAAAACTACAAATTGATCATCTTTGTTGATCACTGTGCAGTTGTTCTTATTAAACAAGACGTCATAACCATTGTCACAAAATTGACTTATGCTAAGTAGGTTATGCCTTAGTCCATCTACAAACCACACATTATTAATTGAGACTGACGAGTTACCAATTGTTCCAGTACCAATGATTTTGCCAGTTTGGTTTCCTCCAAATCCCACAGTTCCTCCCTCTTTCATGGTCAGGGTTAGGAACATAGACTTTTCTCCCGTCATATGTCGCGAGCAGCCACTGTCCAGATACCAGGACTTCTGCTTTTCGTTTCCTTTTAGACATACCTGCAATATCAACAATTTCTGTCTTAGGTACCCATATCTTCATGGGTCCTCTTGGGTTAGTCCTAGGAGTTCTGAGTCTCATTTGTGTTTTCTGTCTGAAATTGTCTTTTTCTGTCTTCTTCCAGACTTTAGGTTCAGAACCTTTAGTCTTAGAATGTGACGTAGCAAAGACAGTTTCCTTCCTCTGAAATCTAGGCTTTTGAGTTTCAGACTCTGTTTTCTTCAGAACCTGTTTATTAGGTTTTGATCTTTTCAGGATCTGTAACGTTGGAGCTTTTGATTTAGAGTCATTCATTACCTTTGTCTTTTGGTTCTTAGGTTTTGACTTAGTCATTTCCTTTGAATTTAAAGATTTAGATTCTGAATGAGAAGTTTTTCCAGATTCAGACACAAAGTGAGTTTTCAGTCCCTCCTTGGTGTTATCAGAACAAGGTTTCAGAATTACTTCACTAGAGTTTCCTCCTGTGAAGCCAATTCCCTTTTTATTGTTCTGATTGATCTTATAAATCATAGATGCAACTTTGGTTCTATCAATTCCTGTGTTAATAAACTCTTGAAGAGCAGCATCCTGCTCAGATAAAAGTTTATTATCACCTTTCTCAGTCATTATTTTTAAATGATTATTTTCTTGTTGTAAAACATCAATCTCCATCTTAGTTGATTCATGGAGTTTCAGCAGCTTAATGTATCGTTGCTTAACTCTCCTCAACTCAGTGGATTGGTTTTCATAATGACCAAGAAGTTCCTTGAGAGAATCAATCAATTCAGATCTAGTGAGTTTAGAATATACCTCAGTTTCAGTTTCAGAGTTTGTACATGACTCAACATCAGATGAATCTCTTTCATTTTCAACAGTAGCTACCAAAGCCAGGGCTATTTTTTCTTCATCTTCAGCATCATCTTTGTCAGACTCAGACTCATTATCCAGATCTTCCCAAGTTGCCATCAAACTCTTCTTGATTTGCTTCTTGAATTTGTTGGATTTGAAGATTGGCTTCTTTGGTTTTTCTTTGGATTTTTCTTTCTGCAGGTCTGGACATTCAGCAATGAAGTGTCCAATCTTCTTGCAGTTAAAGCAACCTTTCTGTTCTTCTTTTCTAGAGCTTTTGTGACTACTGCCTCTGCTCATGAACTTCTTGTTCTTCTTAGCAAGATATTGTAGTCTGTTGGTGAGCATAGCCATCTCCTGAACAATTACAGGGTCTTCATCAGAATCTTCAGATGTAGATTCTTCTTCAGACTCTAACGCCTTCAGAGCCTTACTTGACTTGCCTCTAGATTTCAATGCAATAGACTTAGACTTCTTGATAGTTTCATGCTCATTAAGACCTATCTCATGACATTTTAAAGAGCTTATAAGATCTTCAACACTTAGAGTGTTTAAATCTTTAACTTCTTCAATAGCTGTCACTTTTGGTCTCCACTTAGCAGGTAAGCTTCTTAGAATCTTGTTCACATGATCAGACGCTACGTAGCTTTTCTTCAGAATCTGAAGTCCAGAAACAAGAGTCTGAAACCTTGAGTACATGGTCTCAATGTTTTCATCCTCCTTCATTCTGAACAACTCGTACTGATGAACAAGCATAGTAGCCTTAGCTTCTCTGACTTTCTTGTCACCCTCATAAAGTGAGCACAATGAGGTGAACATAGCCTTTGCTGTTGATTTGTCACTCATCTTTAAGTACTCTTTATGAGGCAAGCCAACCACAAGAATGCCTCTAATCGTATGATGTTTCTTATAAAGCTTTTTCTGCTCAGCAATGTGAGCTTTCCTATCAAGAGCAGCACCTTCTTTATCCAACTTCAAATCACCAACACCATCTTCAAGAACATCCCACAACTCTTCATCCATTCCCATGATGTGACTATACATCTTGGTCTTCCACCAAGAGAACATTTCTGGATCACCATTAAACATGGGAGGTTTGTTGTGATTAGCAGATCTTTCATTTCTGTTGTTGTTGTTGTAGTCATAGTGTGTAGCAGCTCAAGAACCAAAACCAGATTCAGAGCCAGAACTAGAAGCATCTTCCCCAGACATGTTTTTCTCCGATCGTTCACTGTAACACGGTTAAGTGCTAGCTACAGAGCCGAAGCTCTGATACCAACTGAAGGTGGGAAAAACACAAGACGGGGGGGGGGGGGGGGGGGGGGGAGGTTGAATTGTGTTTTCAAAAACTTTTCTTTCTCATAAAAACAACAACTGTTCTCAAAATCAGAGTATGATAGAGTTCAGAGTCTTAGTGCAGCGGATAGAGAGTAAGAGTGCAGAAAATGAAAGAAGAACACAAGCAATTTATACAGGTTCCTTCCACAATCCGGAAGTAGTCCTGTCCCCCTTGCACTTCCAAGGAGAGTTTCACTATAATGTAATATCAAATTACAAGTTGCTCAAACACACAAGTAAGAGACTTCCTTTGCTCAATCAAACAAGAAATAGACTTCTATGCTTAAGGACAACTCCAAGAGACTCCTTTGCTCAATCACACAAGAAAGAGACTTTTCTAAACAATTACAAAGAATTGAAAAGAGTCTTGAATACTTGATATACAATCAGAGGTATTCACAAAACAATACGAACAGAACAGACTCTGTTTTTCTAGACACTTAGAAATTCTAAGAAATGAACTTTTGTAAGAATTATCTAAGTTGTTGATGAGCAATGTTTTCGACTTTGAGAGAATATGAATAACAATCTTAGCACAAGCCTTGTTCGTATATATATATATATATATACTTCAAGTCTTTATCCCTATTTATAGAGGATTTGAGAGACGTTGGGAACCAACCAGCTCATCAACTTGTCTTGACTGAAGCTTTGATTTTTCACCATTGATCTTTTGCCTGATTTGAAGATTGTCCTATGAAAAACAATTTCAAATCCATTCCAATAACGAAAGGAACAATGTCTGCGAATATTGTTGTTATTCTTGTCTTGTATAGGAGACACAATGCAGAGATGGTGGTTGCAGAACCATGCGCAGACTTAGTGGTTGTACACTTCGTACACAGTACTTTGTCAACGCTCTTCAGCCTCTGGTGAAATAGCTTCTGATGAACTTGCTTCTAGAGAACTAGCTTCTGATGACGTCATCTTTAGGAGCGCTTTCTTCAGACGCACTATGCTTCTGATGATATCTTTTCAAGGAGCGCTTTCAATCAGATGCTCTTCAAGCTTCAAATTAAATTCCTTTGCTCTTTAATTCATTCAGTCAGAACCTCTTATGAATAAATCTTTTATAATGGTCCTCTACACTTGAATAAACTTTTAGCATATCCAATTGATAATTTTAATACCATGTTATCATCAAAACTTAAGTGGTATAATTGCAAAACACCCTTTGTTCCAACACAATGTTCACAGTGACTCCTGAGATGGGCCAAAAGATGTCAAGAATATACTGATAATCTGATGGCAGAAAAGAAAAGGAAGGCTGCACAATACAAGCTGGAAAGGGATGAGAAACTGAAAGCTTTAGGACTAGAAAATTGTGATTAATTTTATGTTGAAAAGCTTACTGAGGTTCAGGAGATTGTGAGTAAAGTTGAGGAAGAAGTTGTGAAGGGAGCTAAGGAGACTCTGAAAAAGGCTCAAGGAACACCAGAAGTTGGTGCTTCAGGCTATGTTCTAAAGCCTACTGTATCAGAAGCTGCTGTATCAGAAGCTGCTGTATCAGAGGCTGCTGCTTCAGAAGCTCCTCAATCTGCAAAGGTAGATCAGATTCCAGACCCCCAAATCATTATCTCACCTTCATCATCAACAGACTCTGACTTAGATAACATACCTCTAAGTTAGAAATAAAAATTATCCAAACCTTCACCAAAATCCAAACTTACCCCAAAATCCAAAACTTCATCAAAACCAAAACTCTCTCCCAAAACCAAACCATTCAAACATGTGTATCCTGATATACTTAAGAGTATAGGGGAGTTATCTCAAAAGAGAATTGATATTTGCAACAGACTTCCTGCTGATCATCCTTTTCAACCCTCTATCATCAATCCTCTTAACATGATACCAGCAGGTGAAACCATTCCATCTTCATCAATCTTAAATCAATCACCAACCAGAGATAGTTCAAAAGTTGTTGGTTCAACAGCTGCTGCTGAAGAGCATGCAGATCCTGAAGAGCCATCAACTGCTGACCTACCTCACTCAGACTCACCCTCTAACAAACAACAACCAACATCATCACCACAAAACTCACCTGAACAAACAATCACAACCAAAACACAAGAGAAAACCATTCCAGAATCTGTAATGGAGACAGTGGTTGAGGAATCTGTCCATGTGATAGAGTCTGAACCTTCTGTGTCTATTCCAAATTCTGAACCAACACAAAACTTGAACCCTGGTGCATCTGACCAACCCTCATCTTCATCTCAAATTCAGATCCCTGACCAACCATCTGTAAACATTCTGGAATCTGATTATCTTGAAGATCAGCTGGTAGAACTTCATGAGGAAATGTAGAATCTAGTACTCCTCAGAAGAATTCCTACTCTACCTGTTGCCTATGAGGATCAGTGGTCTTCTATGAAAAGCAAAGCTTGTGATATAATAGATGTAGTTGCCGAGGAGTGATGTCACATTCAAGCTCATGCAATGAGGCGTCATCTGCATAATCTGCACTCATCTCAGCAACCCACAAGAAAGCTTCTGTACCTAGCCAATGCACCCTTCTATGCTGAATCAGAATATGTTTCAAGGAAATCAAAGGTGTTCAAGATGCTGAAGCAAAAGGTGCTAAGGCAACAAGAGGAATCTAAGGCTAGGGAAGAATATCTTCTTCAGAGACAGTTGGCTCTTGAAGAAACTGTTAAGAAGCAATCTGAAGATATTCAGCGCTTAATGGCTCTAATCCATCAGCAACAACCTCAACCCAACCCTTAGATTGCACACCTCGTTTCTTTTGTCATGTGTTTTATTTATCCTTGCTTCTGAAATTATCTTTGTATTTCTGGCTGTCTTTTCAATATATCAGTTTCTTCAGTTGCAGTGATTATATCTTTGTCTTTACTTCTATCTGTTTTAGTTCTTTTTGATTGGTGACAAAAGGGGGAGTAGTAGAAGTATTTAACAAAGAATCTGAACCCAAGTGAAAATAAAAATTCTAAAAGTTTTTATTTTTGAGAATCTTATTTTATCTCATCTGTATATTACGAAATTATTGTTGATTAAAATGAATTTAATTAACTTGGATAGGACTTAGGGGGAGCTTACAAACCTCACCTTAAAGAATATCAGACTCTAGGGGAGTCAGAGCTTACAAACCTCAGAACCCCAAAGTCAACTTGTTAATTAAGTTAACGACAATTGATCATTTTAAATACTTGTGTTTGATGATAACAAGGTATTAAAATTATCAATTGGATATGCTAAAGGTTTATTCAAGTGTACAGGACCATTATCAAAGATTTATTCATAAGAGGTTTTGTCTGAATGAATTAAAGAGCAAAGGAATTTAAATTGAAGCTTGAAGAGCATCTGATTGAAAGCGCTCCTAGAAAAGATATCATCATAAGCATAGTGCGTCTGAAGAAAGCGCTCCTGAAGATGACGTCATCAGAAGCTAGTTCTCCAGAAGCAAGTTCATCAAAAGCTATTTCACCTGTAACGCTCTAATTTCTATTTTCTTATTTTTAGTTGCTTTGAATATTTTATTTGAATTTTAAATGATTATGTGAATATGTGGTGTTGTTATTTGAATTATATTTTATTATATGATATATAGTGATGATTTTGTTATTTAAGAGAAATAGGAGAAATATAATATTTATTTGAAAAGTTAAGAGTTAATTAGAATTATTAGAATTAAGGAGGGGGGGTTACATTTTAAGTATGAGAGTTAAGGGGAGTTAAGTGAAAGGAAAAGGGGTTAAGGAAAATGTTGGGAGAATAGAAAGTTAGACAAAACATTTTGTACGTATCAGTAGGAGAAAGTAAGCTTTTGGGAGAAAAGAGAGAAGAAGCCAAGGGAAGAACTAGGAAGAGAGAATCCATCCATTTTTGCTGTAGAATCGCTGAATTGAGGTAAGGGTGAGCTAGCAATTCAATTAATAATATATGTATATGAATTCTGAAATTGAATTGAAAATTGGTGTTCTTGAATTAGGGTTAGAAAGTGATGATGTGATGCTAATTGTTGTGAATTATGTTGTTGGATGCATGTTTCTGAGTTGTTTTGGTTGTTGTGTTGCAAATAGAACTTGTAAACATTGTTGTAATTCAATTTGGGGTTTGGGTGATTGAAAATTGGGTTTTTGGAGTGAAAACTGGTCTGTTTCCGTAGGTTTGTTCACATTCCATCGTAGTACGATGCTGGGAAATCGTAGTACGATTTTTCCAGTAGCAAAAATGACTTTTTCAGCACATTCCATCGTAGTACGATGCCCTGAAATCGTAGTACGATTTTCAGTGAAACAGCATCCCCTGTTTCGCGTTCTTGCGTCTTTTTCACCCATTTCTGTCCCGAATTGGCTTTTTGTGTAAATATGAAAGTTGTAGATAATTGAGTTAGCTTTCTAATGGCTTTGGTTTGACTTGAAAATGTTTTATGGATTTTGAGTTATGATGAAAATACTCCAGGTGGGTCTTGAGGAAAACTTTAAGAAAACTTAGCACAACTTATTCCAAGTTCGTCCAAAACCTATGGTTGGTTTCCCAACTTCAAACTTAAGTGTTAGGGATTTAGTTGAGGTGTTCTATGAGTATTTGGCTTAGGTCTTATTGATCAAACTTGATTTGCTTTTGAAGAATGTTTTGGACTACGATATGAATGTAATTGGTTAATGTATATGTTGCTGTCATCCATGCTAAGTTTGAGTTGCCATTGATGTTGCTGAGTTGTATTGTCCATTTGGGGAGGGTGTCATAAGAGTTAGACACAGTTGTTGATGTCCTAAGTTGTTGTTGTCTGGTTGTATGCTGATATACACCATTTAGTCGTTGGGTTGTATGCTGATATACACCATTGAGTTCATTTCATACTCATATGCATTGTTGGGGGCTCATGCCCTGGAATGTTTATCATTCAACCGTTGAGGGCTCATGCCCTGGAATGCTAGTCATTCACCTGTTGAGGGCTTATGCCCTGGGATGCTTTAACCATCCAACCGTTGAGGGCTCATGCCCTGGAATGCTTGTCATTCAACGCGCGTAAAATGGTACCACATGCATATTGCATTAGTAGTTGATGTCGTTGCATAGTTGTTGTCGGTGTGAGTTGTCCTTGTAGAGTCTTTGGTGTCGGAGTTGTTGTTGGTGAGATGTCGCCACAAGAGTTGTACTGTAATTCAACGATGAAATGAAACGTTATTGATGAGATGATATTGTTGATGTTGTTGTTGATGGATGTTAATACTTGTTGATGTTTCATTTCAATTTGATGATACTCTGATTACATTATCATTATTATGTTGTTTTGGGAAACGGGGTGTTACATCACCAGAGGCTGAAGAGCGTTGACAAAGTACTGTGTACAAAGTGTACAACCACTAAGTCTGCGCATGTTTCTGCAACCACCATCTCTGCATTGTGTCTCCTATACAAGACAAGAATAACAACAATATTCGCAGACATTGTTCCTTTCTTTATTGGAATGGATTTGAAATTGTTTTTCATAGGACAATCTTCAAATCAGGCAAAAAATCAATGGTGAAGAATCAAAGCTTCAGTCAAGACAAGTTGATGAGCTGGCTGGTTCCCAACGTCTCTCAAATCCTCTATAAATAGGGATAAAGACTTGAAGAACACATACATACATACACGAACAAGGCTTGTGCTAAGATTATTATTCATATTCTCTCAAAGTTGAAAACATTGCTCATCAACAACTTAGATAATTCTTACAAAAGTTCATATTCTAGAATTTCTAAGTGTCTAGAAAAACAGAGTCTGTTCTGTTCGTATTGTCTTGTGAATACCTCTGATTGTATATCAAGTATTCAAAACTCTTTTCAATTCTTTGTAATTGTTTAGAAAAGTCTCTTTCTTGTGTGATTGAGCAAAGGAGTCTCTTGGAGTTGTCCTTGAGCATAGAAGTCTCTTTCTTGTGTGATTGAGCAAAGGAAGTCTCTTGCTTGTGTGTTTGAGCAACTTGTAATTTGATATTACATTATAGTGAAACTCTCCTTGGAAGTGCAAGGGGGAGATGACTACTTCCGGATTGTGGAAGGAACCTGTATAAATTGCTTTTGTTCTTCTTTCTTTTTCTGCACTCTTACTCTCTATCCGCTGCACTAAGACTCTAAACTATATCAGACTTTGAACTCTATCAGACTCTGATCTTGAGAACAGTTGTTGTTTTTGTGAGAAAGAAAAGTTTTTGAAAACACAATTCAACCCCCCCCCCCCCCCCCTTCTTGTGTTTTTCCCACCTTCAGTTGTTTCTGTGATACCACGTTCAGAGCACAAAAAGATGAGTGATAAATCTACTGCAAAGGCTATGTTTGCATCTTTGTGTGCTAACTATGAAGGAAGCAAGAAAGTTAGAGAAGCCAAAGCACTGATGCTTGTTCATCAGTATGAATTGTTCAAGATGAAGGACGATGAAATTATTGAGGATGTGTACTCAAGATTTCAAACTCTAGTCTCTGGACTTCAAATACTGAAGAAAAGCTATGTTGCTTCTGATCATGTAAGCAAGATACTCAGAAGTCTGCCTGCCAGATGGAGACCAAAGGTGACTGCCATTGAGGAAGCTAAAGATTTAAACACTTTAAGTGTCGAAGATCTTGTTAGTTCTCTCAAAGTTCATGAGTTAAGTCTTAATGAACATGAGTCTACTAAGAAGAGTAAATCAATAGCTCTTCCATCCAAAGCCAAGTCATCGAAAGCTCTTAAAGTGGTTGAGTCTGAAGAAGAAGATTCACCCAATGGAGATTCTGATGAAGAGGTTACTGAGATGATGGCTATGCTCTCAAACAGACTTCAGTATCTAGCCAAGAAGAACAAGAAGTTTCTGTCCATAAGGGGTAGGTTCAGAAGCTCAAAGAAGGAAGATCAGAAGGGATGCTTCAACTGCAAGAAGCCTGGTCATTTCATTGCTGATTGCCCTGATCTTCAGAAGGAAAAATAAAAGGATAAGTCAAAGAAGCCAACATTCAAGTCAAGCAAGTTTAAGAAATAGATCAAGCAGAGTTTGATGGCCACATGGGATGATTTGGATAGTGAATCTAAGTCTGACAAAGATGAATCTGATGAAGGTGCAAAGGTAGCTGTTGGGTTAATAGCTACAACAACTTCAGAAGATGAAACTGAATCAGATTCAGAAGATGAAAATGAGGTATATTCCAAAATCCCTAGAGAAGAACTGATAGAGTCACTTAAAGAACTCCTCACTCATTTTGAACTGAGAACCAATGAGTTGAAGGTTTTGAAAGAAAAATATGTTGTTTTGATGAATCAACAAGAATCAACTTTATTGGATCTGAAAGCTTCTGAAGAAGGACTTAGAGGTTTTGACTTCATATGTAAAACTTATAAAGACAAGCTCAAGTTCTTATGTCAGAAGCTACAAGAAAAATGTGATGGAAAGTCTTTAAGTAACCATGAGATTGCTCTTGAAGATTTCATTATTTCTGGTATTGACAGAAGCAGAATCGCTTCTATAATTTATAGCATTTACAAGAACAATGGCAAAGGGATTGGGTTTTCAGAAGCTAAGTCTAATGAAACCAATCTTAAAGCATATTGTGAATGCATTAAGGAAGGATTGAAAACCTTCTTTGTTCCTGATGGTGTCAAAATGGAAACTGTTGCTCAATTAGAACCTGAAGCTTCCAATTCTAAGGCTAAGATTACTTCAAAGCCAAAGAACTTCAAGCCTAAGGTTGTGGTAAATTCTTAATCTAAGACCTCAAAGATTAAGATTCTGAAAAGATCAGAACCTGTTCCTCAAAGTCTGATGAAATCAGAATCTGATGTCCTAAAGTCTAAGGTTCAGAAGGGCAAAACAATTGTTGCTTCTGAAGTATCAAAACCAAAAGTTGAAAAACCTAAGGTAATGATTAATCAGAAGCTACCCAAAGCGCACCTCAAAGAACATGGAATGGTGAGTAAAACTTCCAACACTAACTCCAAAGGACCCATAAAACAATGGGTACCTAAATCTGAAACTGTCAATGCTGCAGATATGCCTAAAAGCAAAGCCAAGGCAAAAATCATGGTACCTGGACAGCAGTTGCTCAAGGCACATGACTGGAGAGAAGTCAATGTTCCTCTCCCTCACAATGAAAGAAGGAGGAAATGTAAAGTTTGGAGGCAACCAGTCTGGGAAGATTATTGGTACGGGGACTATTGGTAATTCTTCTATCTCTATCAATAATGTGTGGTTGGTAGATGGACTAGAACATAACCTATTGAGTATCAGTCAATTTTGTGACAATGGTTATGACGTGATGTTTGAAAAGACCAACTGCATTGTAATCAACAAAAATGACAAGTCCATAGTATTCAAAGGGAAGAGAATAGAAAATGTCTACAAAATCAATTTCTCTGAACTGGTTGATCAGAAGGTAATTTGGCTTATGTCAATGAATGATAAGAAATGGATATGGCACAGAAGGTTGGGACATGCTTACTGGAGGTTAATCTCTAAGCTTAGTAAGTTACAACTTGTCAAAGGCCTTCCTGACATTGATTATCATTCAGATGCACTTTGTGGTGCATGTCAGAAAGGAAAAATTGTGAAATCATCTTTTAAAGCTAAAGACATTGTTTCTACCTCCAGACCTTTAGAATTACTCCATATTGATTTATTTGGACCAGTAAGCACTGCATCTTTATATGAAAGTAAATGTGGATTAGTTATTGTTAATGATTACAGTAGATGGACTTGGGTGAAATTCCTGAGAAGTAAAGATCGTGCATATGATGTATTCAACAACTTCTGCACACAAATTCAATCTGAAAAAGAAGCCAAGATTTTGAAAATTAGAAGTGATCATGGTGGTGAGTTTGAAAATGAGCCATTTGAAGCTTTTTGTGAAAAACATGGAATCATCCATGAATTCTCTTCTCCTAGAACTCCACAACAAAATGGGGTTGTAGAAAGAAAGAATAGAACTTTACAAGAAATGGCCAGAACCATGATTCATGAAAACAATTTGGCAAAACATTTTTGGGCAGAAGCAGTGAATACAATGTGTTATGTCCAGAATAGGATCTACATTAGACCTATCTTGGAGAAAACAGCATATGAGCTCTTTAAAGGAAGAAAACCGAATATCTCTTACTTTCATCAATTTGGATGTACATGTTACATTCTGAATAACAAGTTCTACCTAAAGAAATCTGATGCCAAGGCCCAAAGAGGAATCTTTTTAGGTTACTCTGAAAGGTCAAAGGCATACAGAGTGTATATGTAACGCCCTAGTTGTTATTTTATTGTTTTTGGTTGATTTTAAGTATGTTGTATGATTTAAAATGATTTATGTGATTATTTGGTGTGTTGTATTTTATTATATAGTTATTTTATTATTTAATAGAAATAAGTAAGAAAATAATATTTATTGGGGTTTTGGGGGTTAATGAGAATTAATAGAGTTTAAGGGGAGTTAAGTGAAATGAAAAGGGGAGGTTATGTTTTGGTGAGAATAGGAAAAGGTAAGGCAGAAAACAATTTCACGTACAATAGAAAAAGAGAAGAGTTTTTGAGAGCCAAGGGGAGAAAACCAAGAAGAGGCAAAGAGAAGAGGAAGAGGGAGAATCCATTTCTGTAGAACCTTCGAATCTTCTTAATTCAGGTAAGGGTGAGGCTAACTTTCAATTAATAATATGTATATGATTTCTGAAATTGAATTGAAAATGGTGTTCTTGAGTTAGGGTTAGAAAATTAAGAAAAGTTGCTAAATGTTGGGAATTGTGTGGTTGAATGCATATTTCTGTGTTGTTTTGGATGTTGTGCTGTATGAATTTCATGTAATTGATGTAGAAAAGTGATGTTTAAGTCATATAATAAATGTAGGCAGTGATTCCTGATCAATTTTTGGGTTAGGTTGATGAAGAATGGGATTTTCACTTGGAAAGTCGGTGTTTGAATGTTTTACAAACAAGTGTTTATGTGAGGTTTGGGAAATCGATTTTTGGGAGGTGGAAACTTGAATTTTTTTTCTGTAGATTATGATAGAGGTAAGTGTTAGGAGCGTGTAGGCGAAAACGGCACTGAAATCCGCTTAACGGTTTGATTTTTACACGCGAAATGGTGAAACCGGAAAAGAAAAACGTAAAACCTGTGCTCCCAGCCGAGCACGGCCGTGCGTGATTTAGCACGGGCCGTGCCAACTTACTGTTTTCGTGCGTGCTGGAAGGACTTCGGTTTTCACGTTTTCTGTACTTTTTCACCCATTTCTGCTTTGAATTGGCTTTTGACGTAAACATGAAAGTTGTAGATAATTGAGTTAGCTTTCTAATGGCGTTGGTTGAACTTGAAAATAATTTTTAGATTTTGAGTTATGATGAAAATAGTCCAAGTGGGTCTCCAGAAAACTTTAAGAAAACTTAGCATAACTAGTCCCAAGTTAGTCCAAAAACTTATGGTTGGTTTCCCAACTTCAAACTTAAGTATTAGGGATTTAGTTGAGGTGTTTTATGAGTATTTGGCTTATGTCTTATTGATCAAACTTGATTTGCTTTTGAAGGATGTTTTGAACTTTGATATGAATGTAATTGATTAATGTATATGTTGCTATTGTTGTTGATATGTTGGAATATATTATGTGAATATTGTATGATGTATAATATTATGACGTTTTGCCATTCAAGTTGTGGTACGAAAGTTGTGTTGATGCATAAGTTGCTAAGGTTGTCGTTGTTGTTAACGTTGTTGTTGCTGTCATCCAAGTTGCTAAGTCGTTGTTGTCTAAGTTGTGGAGTGTGTCATAAATAATTTAGGCACAATTGTTGTTGTCGTTGTCGTTGCTGTTGTTGTTGAGTTGTATGCAGATATACCCATTGAGTCATTTATACTCATACATTGTTGGGGGCTTATGCCCTGGAATGTTAATCATTCAACCGTTAAGGGCTTATGCCCTGGAATGCTCGTTCATTCAAATGTTGAGGGCTTATGTCCTGGGATGCTTTAACCATCCAAACTGTTGAGGGCTCATGCCCTGAAATGCCTTGTCATTCAAACGCGTTAAATGGTACCACATGCATATTGCATTAGTAGTTGTCGTCGTGCATTGTCGTAGTTGTTGTTGTTGGTCGAGTCGTTGGTGTCGTAGTTGATGATGACGTTGTTGTTGCTTAAAACATAAATTAAATGTTGCAAATCAAATATGAATTGATGTAGTCGTTGTTGATAATGTTGTTGCCATGTATATATGAGCTTAATGATACCTATTATTATGAATGTTGTTGTTTTAATTCAGTTGATGAATTATATATATATTATTATTGTTTGTGAATCTCACCCCTTCTGCTTGAAAATGTTGCCCTTCGTATGGGTAACTTGCAGGTGATTCTGATTAGTAGAAGTGGTGGCTCAAGTGTCTTAGGGCTCTGATATGTAACGGGATGGGAAACGCTATTTTGTTCTGTCATTCCTTTATGTATCAAATTTTGAAAACAATGTTGTTGGAGTTTATTTCTGTCGAATAATATTTAATTTTGTTGAGGCCTTTGTGCCAAGATTTGTTGGAAGTTGATATTAATTTAAAAGAATTTTCCGCTGCAGTTTACGTGATATGATATGTTGTTGAAATTAAATAGTTTTATTTTCTATTTAAGAATTTTTGAAAAGCAGTGTAATGCTCCGTTTGTTGATTTACTCTGATTAAATTATTTGAATATTACGTTGTTGGGAGAACGGGGTGTTACAGTATAATTCAGAGACACTCTGTGTTGAAGAATCTATGCACGTTATATTTGATGACAAAGAGATTAGAGATAAAACTTCAAAGCAAGATGATGGTTTTGTAGAGATACAGGTTTCTGAAGACATTCCAGAACCTGATCAGATAGTTGAATCTGAAGACAGTCCAGAAGCTGAACCCACCTCAAAAGCACAAGATGAAGTTGCTTCTGATGAAGCTCAAGACGGTTCTGAGCAAGCAGATCCCTCTAGAAACACTTTCAAATACAAGTCTTCACATCCTGAGGATCAAATCATTGGAAACAAAGAAAGTCGCAGAAGAACAAGATCATACTTCAGACAAGAAGATTCAATGATAGGACTGATATCAATGATTGAACCTACAACAGTTGATGAAGCACTTTCAGATGATGGATGGATCTTAGCTATGCAAGAAGAGCTGAATCAATTTCAACGAAATGATGTGTGGGATCTGGTACCCAAACTTTCTCAGAAACAAAGCCAAACTTGTTGCGCAAGGATACAGTCAACAAGAAGGCATTGATTACACTGAAACATTTTCTCCAGTTGCGAGATTGGAAGCAATCAGGTTACTTTTATCTTATGCGATTAATCATGGAATAATATTATATCAAATGGATGTCAAGAGTGCATTTCTCAATAGTGTCATAGAAGAAGAAGTGTATGTCAAACAACCTTCTGGTTTTGAGGATCTGAAACATCCTGACCATGTTTACAAACTAAAGAAATCACTATATGGCTTGAAAAAAGCTCCCAGAGCTTGGTATGATGGACTAAGTAATTTCTTGATTAAAAATGATTTTAAACGAGGTCAAGTTGATACAACACTCTTCAGAAGGACCCTTGAGAAAGACATTCTTGTTGTGCAAATATACGTTGATGATATAATATTTGGTTATACTAATGCATATCTTTGCAAGGAGTTTTCTAAGTTAATGCAGGATGAATTTGAAATGAGCATGATGGGAGAGCTGAAGTTCTTCCTGGGCATTCAAATCAATCAATGCAAAGATGGAGTATATGTTCATCAAACTAAGAATACAAAGGAGCTTCTGAAGAAGTTCAAGCTTGAAGATTGTAAAGTAATGAACACTCCAATGTGGATCATAAGCTATACAGAGGTATGATTGGTTCTCTGTTATACCTCACTGCATCTAGGCCAGATATTTTGTTCAGTGTATGCTTGTGTGCAAGGTTTCAGTCAGATCGTAGAGAATCTCATTTAACTGTAGTTAAAAGAATGTTCAGGCATCTGAAAGGAACAACTAATCTAGGACTCCTCTATAGGAAATCCTTAGATTACAAGTTGATTGGATTCTGTGATGCTGACTATGCCAGTGATAGGATTAAAAGAAAGTAAACCAGTGGCAATTGTCAATTTCTGGGTGATAATCTGATATCCTTGAAGGGGAGAAAAACACAAAGGGGGGGGGGGGGGGGGTTGAATTGTGTTAGACTTTTCTTTGTTTTCTCTTAAACTCAAAACACTTGTGACCGTTGCATTATTCCACTAGTCTTCTGCCAATCTAAGATAAGTTTCGATCCATGAAACAACTCTTGAATCTTCAAATCTTGCAAGTTCAGATTAACTTCAGCTTCTGGTGAAATGTAGCTTCTGATGACGTCATCACTTCAGGAGCACCCAGTCTTCAGGAGCGCTAGTCTTCAGGAGCACTTGTCTTCAGAGGCTTGCTAGCTTCATTTTTGTTGATATCTTTGCTCTCTTTTGTTCATTCAGTACCTTTGTATGATATAAATTTTTGTCTATGGTCCTGTACACTTGAACAAATATTAGCTATTTCAATTGTCAATTTTTAATACCTTGTTATCATCAAAACTCTTTAAGGTCATTTTGTTCCAACAATCTCCCACTTTTTGATGATGATAAACAATAGTATTTAAAACTTGATCAATTGTTGTTAATCTAATTAACAAGTTGACTTATAGGGTATGAGGTTTGTAAGCTCCCCCTGAGTCTAATAGTACTTTAAGGAAAGGTTTGTAAGCTCCCCTTGAGTTCTATCTTGTTAATTAAATTCATTTAACACACAATAATAACATTTAAGAATAATAGAAAGTGATAGGCGAGAAGTATGGTTCAATTAACTTAATTTGAATTTTGATACTCCTTCATAGTTCAGAGCTTATATTACCCTTTTTAATTCAGGTATGAATGAGAGAAGTTTTTCAAAATTTCAAATATTATTAATGGGGTTCAGAGCCTTTAAATACTATCATAATATACTCCCCCTTTTGTCATTAACAAAAAGAAAATAAACAAAGAGAGAAAAGAAAAACATAAGGATAGTGCATAAAAAGGTTCAGAGCAAATAGGCATTGTAAAGCGAGAACCATAAACATAGCATGATAAGATTAAAGCATAAAAACAGTGATAAAAACCAAAGTGTTAGATTTAAGCAAGGATGTTCAAAAGCAGTAATAGTATTCAGAAGCAAAAATGCAGTTCAGAAGTAGAAGAGTATTAAAACAATAGAAAACACAAGAATATAACAATTTTAAATGAGTGCAACTAATGGTTGGTTGGTTTGCTAGTGTTCTCTAGAATCTTCTTCAGTAGCTCATTAGTCTCCTCTTACTTTCTCTGCATATCAGCCTTGAACTGTTCGTAGCTTTTAACCAGATTTTCCTCTCTGATCCTTGCTTCTTCTAGCTTAGCTTCTACTTCAGCTTTGAATTCCAGTAGAAGTAGCTTTTGTTCTAATAACTCTTTTTCCAGCTTATGATTCTTCTCTTCCAAAAACCTATTCCTCTGAACTAGAGCCAGATCAGGAGCAGCTGTCTTGAGGTTTATCTTGGTGAGAAAAGACAAGTCCAGGTCCTTAAGGTGAATGTATTGAGGAAGAAAGTCAGAGGCTTCTCTTCCTCTTATACTCAAGGAAGTTCTTGCCCAAGTACCCAAAATCTTGACCTCCTCAAGACTCTCATCAATGCCATTAAGCCAATCTTGCAGCTTCTGCTTAGCTTATTCCTGGGCTTCAATGCATGTAGTAGACAGAGCAGTCATCACACTCTCCACTCTTTCCTTCAACCTCTTCCACTGCTTATCATAACTTTCCTTGTGACTCAAGTCATTTCTGGTTGAAATAAGCTTGATCATCTTATCTGCTATGTCTTCACACACACCTTGTAATACAACAGAATCTAAGAATCTGGTGGGTTGTGAAGATAGTTTTCTAGGGTTGGGAGCAGCAAAGGGTTCAATTTGTAAGTTATATGTTGGTTGGTTGATTGAAGGTAAGGATTGAGTGATGCTAGATCATGGTTGATTAGAAGAGGATTGCTCAATCTCCATATATGAAGATTGCTCAATCTCATCATCAGACACTTCTGATGTGATCGTACCATCGTACTCAACATCCATCTCAGTAGGTGGGGGTGATGAAGTATGATCAGAACCAGTTTGTTCAGGAACAAATTGTTCAGGAACACTTGGTTCAGGAAATGGTTTCTCAAGAACAGTTATGGAAAATTATTCAGGGTTAGGTGGGGTCATTTGTGGTTCAGGTTCAGGTTGATGTTGGTTTTCTAAAGCAACTTCAGAAGTTGTTACTTCAGAGGCCTTTTGTAAGTTAATTTCAACATTAGGTAGCTCACCTGATAAATGACTGCTAAGGTTGTTCAGGACAAAATTGTCTTCAGGTTGATTAGGAATGATGATGTTGAGAGGTTGGATAGTTTGTGGTTGCAATGGATGGTTAATGGGTAGTTTACTACTTCTCAGTTCTAGCAACTCACTAATTCTAACTTCAACAGGTGGTTCCATAGTTTCGTATGGTTTTGTAGGCTTTTTTCTGAAGTTTGGATGATGGTGATGGTGAATGGATTGATTTTAAGAGGGTTCCTATAAGCATGTCATCACTATCAGTAGAGGATGATGAAGGAGAGGGGTTGGAGTCAAATTATATGTGTATTACAGGTTGTGAGTGTGTAGAAGTATTACCTGACATAGCTTCTGATTCAGCAGTGGATACCATCTGAACTCCTTCCACACTAGGAGCCAACAGCAGATTCTCAGCTTCTGTAGTCACATCCATCTGAAGTTTTGAAGCACTCTTTAATGCTTGTTCAGCTACTTCAGCAACAGCATCCTTGAATAACATTGATGCAAGAACTTCTATTTCCTTAGCAATCTCTAGGACCTTCTAAAGTGCTTCAACATCTGCCATCTTCTTCTTCTTTACCTCCCTGGTAACCAGTTCAGTAGCAGCAGCTTCATCTTCAACCTCTTCAGTGACATACACTGATTCTTTCAACTTCCTGGGTTTAGATGTTCTCTTCTTCTTCTGAAGTGTCTGTCCAAGAGCTATGGTGGATGCAGAAGCAGCAGCTTTGCCACTTCTGGTCTTCTTAGGGATTATACCTTCTGGATTCAGATCCTGAACTTCTTCATGAATTGAAGGTACCTCAGAAGCACCAGATTTAAGCTTCTCAGAGGCTTTTTCTTTCTTAGGTCTCTTAGGAGGATTCTCAGCCTCCAAGTACTCCTCCTGAGTCAACTCCTTCCTCTTTGCTTTTCTGCCTTTCTCCACAAGCAGCTTGCTTCCAGGCATGTCTTCAAGGACTTCATCAAGCCCTATAATTTCACCAGTTTGAGTGAAATGATCACTCAAAAGTGTCATCTGTACTGCCAATGTATCCTTCTTGCAAATGGGAGGGAAATTGGCCATCAAATTAGAAACCACCATGGATTCACTGATATCTGTCTTCAGAGGGGTGAACTCTGTGACCAGTGACATATTCTTCAATGTTCTTCCATTGATCACCTTGCCAACCACTGTTTCTAGCATTTGATCAGTATAGAAACGAGTTTGACCAAGAGCAGCTATTATGCCTCCTTCATGGAAAATTTCAGACAATAACCTTCCATAAGGGACCCAAACTCTATTTTCATTCTGGCTTTTCCACAGTTCCTTCACCATGTACTTGAAGATGTACTTAGGTAAGTTGACCTTTTCACCAAGGATGATGTGGTGAATAAAAACCTTGTGAGCCAGAGATGGTTGATCACTGCCACCACCCTTTGGTAGCAGATTTTCATATTGGACCTTTAGAAGCATCTTCTTCTCCATATCCAAATCACCATATTTTCCAGCCTTTGTAGAGTTGAACAATGTCATGTTCACAATATCTTTCTAGGAGCTAGTTTTAGGGTTAGGAAACTCAATCCCTGAGTACATTCCTTCAGCTTCAACACCAAGAACAGAAGCTATGATCTGTTCAGTGATTTGTATAGGGACTCCCATCACACTTGATCTAATCTCAGTACGAGTGAAGGGTTCTAGTTGCATTTCCTCCCTTGTTTTCCCAGCCAGTTCTGGATACAAAAGAACTAAATTCCTTTCTTCTTCTTCAGCAGCTTTCTTGTCATAAATGGTAGCTCTTACCCAGAAATGCCTTACCAGAACTTTGTATGTTGGACCATTCAACAAATTGAAATAGTGCATCCAACCTTGAGCAGCATAATCCAAGAATATTATGCTTCCACAAACCAGAAGTAGTCCTGTCCCCCTTGCACTTCCAAGGAGAGTTCACTAAAATGCAATATCTGATTTCACATGCTCACTACTAAACTTATCAAGAGACTTCAAATGCTCAAGCACAACTGCAAGAGACTTCCAATGCTCAAGAACACAATCAAGAGACTTCTATGCTCAAGCACACAAGCAAGAGACTTCTAATCAAACAGAATTACAAAGAAAAATGATTGACACTGAACACTTGATATACAATCAGAGGTGCTCACAATATAAATCAGATACAGACTCTTTAAGACTCTAGAATTTCTAAGATATGAACTTTGAAAAGAAATTCTAAGTGAACTTTTGAATGCTGAACAATTTTGACAGAGTTTTGGCGTTTTCAAATTGATGTTGAGTCTTGTTGTTCTTCAAGTCTTCACTCCTTTAAATAGAGGTGTGAAATGAACATTGAGTTACCAGCACATCCAAAATGAGTCGTTTGAAGCTTTGATCAATCACCAATGATTCATTGCCTGATATGGTTATTGTCCTATGAAGGATCAATTTCAAATGCATTCCATGTATGAAGGAACATTGTTGCAGACAGAGCTGTTATCCTTGTCTTCTAGCAGAGACAAACTCTTTGTAGTGGAGGTAGTGGTTGTACACTTCGTACAATTGTACTTTGTCAACGCTTAACAAAGGAACAAGCATCCAATGCTTTTGAATCCTTTTGAATTAGCCGTTGTTCCCCTTTTCCACTCTTTCACAATATTTAGACGACATTGAATCCATTGAACAACTTTTGAATCTTTAAGTTTGCATCTCCTGATGAACTTTAGCTTCTGGTGATATTCAGCTTCTGATGAATTTGCTTCTGATGACGTCATCACTTCAGGAGCGCTATGTCTTCAAGAGCACTTTTGACTTCAGGAGCAGTTCTCTTCATATTCTTTTAAGCTTCCTTTTTGATTATTTCTTTGCTCTCTTTTGTTCATCCAGAACCTATAAATGATCTCAAAATTTTTGTTTACGGTCCTATACACTTGAGCAATATTAGCATATCCAATTAACAATTTTTTAATACCTTGTTATCAATCAAAACTTTTAAAGGTAATGTTAAACACATTTTGTTCCAACATGAGTCACATACTATTATGACAACACGTTACACTTTCTAGAACCACAAATAGTGGTTTGTCTAAACAAGTTTTATTTGGGTTCTTTATGTATTGATGTCGAAACTAGTTTTACTTGGGTTATTTATTTTTATGTATTGATTTTAAATTTTATTTGGATATGAATACTCATCTTGCCAGGGTTGAAACTTAGCTGAGTTGTATCGTTACGAACAACTTGGTTCAGCTTGAATCAAATGATCAACCAAACCAATAGATAGAAAAATTAAAAAAACAAGATGTGTTGCTTCAACTTTATACTTAAATAAATTAAAAAAACCAGATGTGTTGCTTCAACTTTATACTCAAATATCTGATAAAAAAAATCTTTAAACTCAAATATCAATCAAGTCAGAAGAATAAAAAAAGAAAATAATTAACGACTATATAGTTTACACTTTCAATGATCATTTTTCTTAAATCACAAAATATTTCATTAAGAACTGTGTCATTATGTATTTTTTTTAAACCTAAGGGCTTCAATCCTCCATTTTTTTAAAAAGAAATTGATAAAAATTGAAGATATATTTCTGAAAAAAAATTGGGAATATTTTTCTTGATTGAGATTATTTATGAAATTGTTTTATGAAAGAAAAAAAAATCGTGGAAAAGTTAGGATCATCTTTAGTTTGATTAGTGTTTTCTCTTTTTTTTTTTTTTTTTAAGGGATGATGGTGTTTTCTCTTGAAAACTTACTTAAGTGGAGGCTATTTGAAGTTAACTACTTATTGGCCTTGATTTAGGACAAATTTTAGGGGGCACTATAAATTGAAACTATACACACGCTAGAAATCCCTAAACTTGTGTAAGTACTTTTAAAATGAATCATTATGATTTAATTATTTTTTTTTAAAATCATAACTTTTTTCCAATTGGTTTATCACATTCATTAGTCCCGTAACAATTCCTCGATTTTAACAAACCCTAATACTCGTCAGCTCGCATCCCTTATCTCTTATTCCTAAACAAAGCACTGTTGTCCTAATTTAACCTAAAATTTTAGCCACTTTTCTCTCCTTCAAAACCTAACCATATTTCCTAATTCCCCTCCTCCAAACCCTAACCTTGATCTCCTAATTTCCCTCCTACTAAAACCTATCTAATTGATTTTCATATTTTTTGTTGCCATATTTTTTTTCTCACTTGGTCAACTGATTTACTATAATATATTATTCTCATTAATCTCATAATAAATTGTACTTATTTTCTGGTTTACCCTTATCAAAACAACTTGTGCGTTTAACCCTTATCACCTTCCTACTCTTCCTCCTTCATCTCAAACAACTTCTTCCTAATCTTTCTCCTTGATCTTAAACAACTTCTGTGTTTAACACTAATCAAAACCGAAATCTCTTATTCCTATACCCTAATTTAATCCTTTCTCCTAAACCGAAATCTCTTTTCAAAACCAATACCTTTCTCCTAAACCAAAATTTCTTATTCAACATGGCTTCCAGGAAACATTGAAACTTTGCTGTCATACCACTGCCTCACTGGTAATCATTCCTTTTGCACCTATTCCTCACTGGTTTAAACTATAAATCATTCTTTCGAATTAACAATCATTGGAACTTCTGGTTTAAACTATATTGATTCAAATGAGCTAAAAAAATATATTTAGAATCCATTACTCATGAAAAATGCCTAAATTCTTTATCTCAAAATCTATCATTCGTACTACCAAAATATTTCTCCAATCGATCTGAAAAGTCGATGCCTAAGAGAAATTACAAAAGTAATAATTAAAAAATAGAGATATAAATCAGTGTCAGAAGAAAACCTAGAAAATGAGATATTTCTTCATCATGATGGCGTGTCATAAGATGGGAAGGAAGAGAATTGAAGAGATAGTGGGAGAAGAACAAATGATGAGGAAATAGAAATAGAATGGAAAGAAAGAAAGAAAAAGGTTTTGCATCAGAAGGAAACGTAGGAAAGGATTGCATCATAAAAATAGGACATTTTGTTATTATGGAAAGGATTGTATCATAAAAATAGGAAAGTACTGTTTTGATAAGCATGAGTGATTACGTTTAAGAGCAAGAGAAAGGAAACAATGGAAACGATTTTGTTTGTTTCATAAAAATAGGATAATTAGTTTGGAGACGATTTTGTTTTGTTTTCCATAAAAATAGGAGATTTTCATAACAATTATCATTTTGATAAGCACAAAAATTTTGCTAATATCTGTTTATTTTTCGGTAACAAATTTTGGAGAAAGAGAGAAGAAGCAGTCATGGTTTTGGGAGAAAGTATGTGAGAGAAAAGGGGGGAGAGATGAAGAAGAATCATAGACAAAGAGAGAGGGAGGAGGGTTAGCACCTTCACGCAGGTAGGAAAATAAATAAGTTAACCAAGTGAGGAAAAAAGTATGTCAACAAAAAATATGGAAATCAATTAGATAGGTTTTAGGAGGAGGGAAATTAGAAGATCATGGTTAGGGTTTGGAGGAGGGGAATTAGGAAATATGGTTAGGTTTTGAAGGAGGGAAAGTGGCTAAAATATTAGGTTAAATTAGGGCGACAGAGCTTTGTTTAAAATAAGTGTGGCGTATTTTGTTTAGATTCCAATAACCTCTTGGCGATCACCTACAAAACAGTCAAAAATATTTGCGATTAGTGAAAGGAAGCAGAGTTGAAATAGAAAGAATAGGACATCCATAATCGAACAAAAACATTACAAAACTGAGCTCTGCATGTACAACAATGACCGAGTATTACCAAAAACAATACGCTAAATGCACACAGATTAAGCACCACCACCAAAAAATTATATGAATTACAATGTGTAGCACGATACTTAAAAATAAGAGATAATGGTTAGGTATTAAGGAGAAAGAGTAGGAAGTTGTTGTTTAAGATCAAGGAGAAATAGTAGGAGATAATGGTTAGGGTTTGGAGGAGGAGAATTAGGAGATATGGTTAGGTTTTGAAGGAGGGAAAAATTTTAGGGGAAGAAGTTTTTTAAGATCAAGGAGAAATAGTAGGAGATAATGGTTAGGGTTTGGAGGAGGGGAATTAGGAGATACTAGACCATTGACCCGTGCTAACGCACAGGTCATTTTAAGAAGTTAATATTCACTGTAAAAATAAAACAATGTAGTTCGCTTGAATGTAAAATTGTCGTAAATCAAAGCATAATGTCAATTACCATAGACTTTGTTATTGTTCCATAATTCTAGTACGTAGTTGCTGTTACTTTAACATAACATATAATTTCAAAAGGGAAACTGAAGTTCGTTAACAGGCAAATAGTTTCAATAAGTAAGAAAATGAATAGTACACAAAAAAGTAAATAACATCAACGTAAATGGTATCATGTGACCCAACCATTGGAAACCCCCTTTGATCTTCGCACCTTCACGGAGCCTGCGAGCTTCCACAAACCTTTTTCCAATGCCCTCCTATCTTGAAGTGTTCATAAGGAATAGTTGCAAAAGTTAGCTCACACACCCATATGTTACCGCAATCGTCGATAATATTCACATTTGTTTTGAGTGTATCAAGCATCTGCGAAACATTGCCGGTGTAAAGTATAATCTGCAAAATTAGAAATCCATGTAACTTATATCAACTAAATGGAAAAGGAACAAAAAAAGTTAAGGTGGACACGAAAAGTGTATCATACCATGCTTCCTTTAGTAACATCATACTCAATTAATTTTTTTTTCCGAAATCAATAACCATGTCACTGATATTGTGATGATAAGCGAGAAGAGATGTTATTGGGGGAGATGGTCATTGAAAGTTGCTTGCAAATACATAGGGGGATAAAAAAATCGGGTGGGGGAAACTCTTGTGAAACCTATCAGTCAACCGTATATCAAACTGTACGTCGCCCACAAAAACCAAGGTAACCCAGGCACAAAGACCGATTCCGTAAAAGTCACGAATTGCTTTCCATCCCTTTGTGAGAAAAAATGATCTGTTTACTCTATCGACCAATACTTCAAACTTGTTGGACTTAGGATCAGTCAAGATTGCATAGCGCCCAATTTGATCTCCGAAATCACCGCCAAACATGTTTGGCAAGCACACTGCACCCTAAAAAAATAACAAACAAAAACAAAGTGGACAGTGAGATATAGAAAGGGATTACTGAGCAAGTGGGAGACTTGTACAAATTTACTACATTCATAACTATAACATTTTATTAGTACAACGTTATGGTTTTTTTATATAGTATAATCATCATTGTGACAAACAAAATTTGAAATTGACAAAGAAATATTTCTGTAATTCAAGTAGGTGAATTTTACCATGAGGGCTACTACGGAAGACTTGCTGATGCGTTGTAAATTAATGTGTACATATATATTAATATAAGAGCATATTAGTCACGTTACAAAACTTAAAATACATTTATGGAAATTCTTTTAGATGAATATATATTAATACAACATCAAGAAAAAGAATAGGTGCAAAAGGAATGATTACCAGTGAGGCAGTGGTATGACAGCAAAGTCTCAACGTTTCTAGAAGCCATGTTAAAAATAAGTGTGGCGTATTTTGTTTAGATTCCAATAACCTCTTGGCGATCACCTACAAAACAGTCAAAAATATTTCAGATGAGTGAAAGGAAGCAGAGTTGAAATATAGTCCATTAAATATCAATTTTCCTAAGTATTTAGATAGTAGAGATGTAAATATAAATGATAGGACATCCATAATCGAACAAAAACATTACAAAATTGAGCTCTGCATGTACAACAATGGCCGAGTATTACTAAAACAATACGCTGAATGCACTATATAGAGGCGACAAATACAATTACGATCAATATTAGGTATTAAGGAGAAAGAGTAGTAAGAAGTTGTTTAAGATAAAGGAGAAAGAGTAGGAAGCTGATAAGGATGAATGTCTCTTAGGGTAAATCAGTTGAGCAAGTGAGGAAAAAAATAGGGAAATCAATTAGATAGGTTTTAGGAGGAGGGAAATCAGGAGATAATGGTTAGGGTTTGGAGGAGGGGAATTAGGAGATATGGTTAGGTTTTGAAGGAGGGAAAAATTTTAGGTTAAAATATTAGGTTAAATTAGGGCAAAAGTGCTTTGTTTATAAATAAGAGATATGACCCGTGCGTAAGCACAGATCGATGGACTAGTAACCAAAACACACCTCCACTTCCTCAAGTCAATCACTGGATCCTCTCATGCTTTGTTCTCTCCTGCCATCCCTCCTGCTCTATTTTCAGCGAATGGATCAATCCATTGGTTGAAAGAGAATTAATAAGAAAAGACCACATATCTCTAGGCATTATCATTTTCTATTTTATCTCTACTCCACCACACACAGCGGCGACGGTTGATGTCCTTAGAATAATTTACCCTCAAGCCAGATCATTATGAGGATACATTTTTGCTCTAAAAAATTATAATTGATGATGTAAAGATTAATCGTATACTAAATTAGGTTTTATATGTTGTATATTTCAGATCTTCAAAACATTACCACTTTAAATGTTCAATGTCAAAATCTGGCCTTAAGTGTCAGATCTAAAGGTATGCAAGAAATAGAGAGGATGAGTGGGAAAGGATGGAAGCTGCAGGAGGAAAGATCATACAATGGAATGGATACCGAGTTTTTAGTGTTTTGGCAGTGTCAGGATCCATAGGTATGTGGTAATAGCAGGGCAGTGTCAAAAACATCAAAACATTACCACTTTAAATGGTTCAAGATGAGAATTGTTAGAGATGAAAAAGAAGAGTCTAGAGCAGATAGGTGGTGAGTAGTAGCAGGACGGTGAAGAAGAAAACAAAACTCACATGTTTCTCTCTCTTAATTTGCTTTGCCATTATTTTTGCCTTTGTTTTATTACTCATCCGTTGGATTAATCAAAGGGTCAAAAAGAGTGCAGGAGGGACCGCATGAGAGAAAAAAGCAGGAGGGGATCCACTTCCGTCAGTCACTAATGGTGGAAAATATGGTTGGCACGACATAGTCAATTCATGTGGAGCTGCCAAGGAAACCCTTGGATATTGTCGAGGAAACCCTAACACTCTCCGATTCACTTCTGTTTGATCTCATGACTGAAATTCTATGTCGACTCCCTACAAAGTTCCTTGTGCAATTTCGATGCGTCTGCAAGTCATGGAATTTCCTGATCTCAAAAGATCCTGAATTCGCCAAGAAATACCTTTGTGTGTCAACAACAAAACGTAAACACCTCATCACATGGATCCGATCCTTAGATGAGTTTAGTATGATGTCTTATCCACTTGATTCTCTTCAACTTCACTCTATTTTCACCTATGAACCTACACTCCTTGAGTATTATTCTCCCATTCCACCAGACTATTATAAAACCCTTGTTGCTACTTGTGACGGTCTCTTTTGTATCGCTATTAACAACCATCTTGCAGTTATTTACAACCCTTCCATTAGAAAATTAAAGAAGTTACCCTCATTAGATATTCCACCAGGTAAATATGGTAACACTAGATACGCATTTGGCTACAATCCTTTCAATGATAACTACAAGGTTGTTTCTGTTTTTCACCATTACTATGAATCTGATGGCATATGGGTTTTCAAATCGGATGTGAATGTATATACTTTGGGAACTCCTTCATGGAGAAGGATTCAGGATTTTCCTTCTATGACTCCTAATTGTGAATCTAGAATATATCGCGTGCCATTGTTTCTCTTGATTTGGGGAAAGAGTGTTACCAAGACATTTCAGAGCCTAACTATGATGGAATGCCAGTTTATTTTACCTTGGGTATGATAAGGGATTGTTTGTGCATATGTTCTCATTCCAACTCTTTTAATGATGCTTGGCTTATGAAGGAATATGGAAATAAAGAGTCTTGGATTAAATTGATTCGTCTTCCTTACTTTAGTGATCATGCTAACTATGATTACCATCTGAAGATAGTATACATTTCTGAGGACGACAACCATGTGTTGCTTGTCCACAACGAACTTCAAAAATGGAAGTTTGTCGTTTATGATTCAAAAAATGATACTATAATGAGTTCAAAGACTCATAACGACTTGTATCGGGTAGAGTCAAAAGTCTACGTTGAAAGTTTGATATCACCTTGATCTTGATTATAATATTAGTATGTAGGTGATGTGTTATGTCACTTGTATGAGATTCGGTCAAACAATTATGTTCATTTTTGCTTTATGATTTGTTATTTGATTTTTTGTTTGTTGTGAGTGTTGGTCGCTTCATGGATCACATTGTTAATTAATAGTGAATGAAATTTGCAGCTTGATAGATTGTTTTGTTATTTACATTTGCATGTCAATTAGAGTTATTGGTTGTGCATTGTTGTCTTCTATGGAAATGTAGTGGTGCAGAGGTTTGGAAGGGAGGAGTGCAGAGTAGAGGGTACGCTGCTTCTGGTTTATAGGGCGATGGAAGCATCAGTACCTTGTGCTTATACGAATAATGTTACGTAAATAAAATATTTCTCTTGCCTTCTGGTTTATGTAGCACATAGTTCATTGATTTTTCAGGACTTATTTATTTGTTTAGTTCTGATTTTTCTTCCATTCTCCTAATTCTACATCTGAATTAATATTACTAGTTATTAATAGTTCTGCAACTTATTTGAAAATAATGAATCTACAAGACTTCTTATTTTTCTTTTGGATGGTTCTTGTGTTGTAAGCCCTGTAACATAAATCATTATACAAACCTTCATCTTTTTATGTTCCATTTCCTTCCTTTACTATATTGGGCTTTACTGCTCCTTGTTAGGATGTGTGTTTTAGATGGTTCTTGTATATCCTGTAAAATCAGTATAGTTACAAGGACTCCTATTAGGATTAGAAAACAAAATACAAATGAGTCTCTATTAAACAATTTGATGAAGTTGTGTTCATAAAGCTTCGTGGATTGATTAAGTCTATATTAATTGCATATGTGAAGCCAAACACGGCAGCTGCGCAGTAGTACCTATTTAGAAAGAAAGCATAAGAAATATAGATAATGAACATAATATTCGTTATAAAAGGATGTATTTGTATAACCAACCAGTGTCATGAAAACAAGAACAAAAATATACTACCCTAAAAGTACAACTCTAGCATTAGGAAGAAAACCTTTATGATACAGTTACCATCAATGGCGAAAGTTAAGCATAAGGTTTTAGAGGAGACTTGTTTGCAATGCATAATGGATGGGATCAGCATATTGAAACGAAATTGTTGGATCAACAAGTTTCTGCTGAATCTATAGTTACCATAATGCAGTCATCAGTTTTAACTGGACACATGCGGAGCACACTAGATTTTTCATTGTTGTGATAAGTGAATATGAAACTGTCCGTTAGGAACACAACTATGCAGATGTAAGGGTGTCGTCTCAGATATTTGTGTAGAATCTATCTTTTCTAGTTATAATGATCTATCAAATCTCTTAGCAAAGTATATTTCTTAACAAATTTTTGAAGAGTAGTTGCAAAGTTTTATTCTATCTGGATTGAATGTAATCTTGTACAATCACATAGAGCTGAAGTTTTACTGTAATAATAGAGTATATTGGGGTGAAAACAAAAGTTGTTATGGATCCATCTTTGATGTTGTAAATTTTTTGTTTAGCACTCCTTGTGCTTACAATAAAACAAGAAATTAAGTGTAGTTGGTTATGTATATTATTATTGATTATTGATATTGACCTATGACATTTATGCAGATATTGATCATTTTTGTGTAGCAATCCTTGTGATTTCACACTCATTTTCTTCTTTATAAATATAATTGAAAGAGATATTTCAATTTAGACTCATAAGCTTCCAAATATGATTTATAAGGGAGTTTAAGGATGATGAGATTGGGTTTCCTCCAAAACTAAATCAATCATTGAAGTAAATTAAGCCTAAATATGATTATGTTATTGCGAAATCAGATTGATTGAGCCTTGGTATCTTCCATGCAAGAACTTGATTTTGATTTAACAATCAAGTTCAGTCGTTCAAAGCAAACCGACTTAAGAAAGATTGAATTGTTTAGAAGAAGAGTATACAAGAAAATTGACAAACCCAAGTTTGTTAACCCAGTTCGGATTTCTCCTACATCTAGGGGATAAGATTCCAAAGTATGTTGACTTGTCCTTTTGCAGCATCCTTTCTGATCTTCTTTCTTTGAGCTTGATCCTTTGTAACCACTGCTTCTGTTTTAGAACCTCTTGTTTCCTTAGCAAGACACTGAAGTCTTTTGGAAAGCATAATCATCTCTTCAACTTCTGGATCTTCTTCAGAACCTCCAACAGGAATACTTTCCCTTTGACTTCAGTGTTATAGACTTGGATTTCTTCACAGGTTCATCTTCATTGAGCTCTAACTCATGACATTTGAGAGAACTTATAAGATCTTCAATATTGAGTGTATTTAAACCTCTTGCTTCCTCAATGACTGTCACCTTAGGTCTCCATTTAGCATGAAAGCTCCTTAGAATCTTGTTCACATGATCAACATTTACATAGCTTTTCTTCAGAATTTGAAGTCCAGATACTAGAGTCTGAAACCTTGAGTACATAGCCTCAATGTAGAGAGAGAGAGAGAGAGAGAGAGTTTCTTCCACAATCCAGAAGTAGTCCAATCCCCTTGTCACTTAGAAGAGATTTTTCACTATAATCACACAAGATTACAATTGCTCAAGCACGCAAGAAAGAGACTTCCTATGCTCAAGCACACAAGCAAGAGACTTCTAATAAACAAAGATTACATAGAAAAATTGTTTGGTTGAACAGTTGATATACAATCAGAGGTGTTCACAGATATAAAACAGTTCAAAATTTCTAAGATACTAAAGTTTATAAGAAATTCTAAGTGCTTGATGCGTAATGAATTTGACAGAGTTTTGACACTTGTAAAATATTGCAGAGTCTTGTTTATTCTTCAAGTCTTCAATCCTTTATATAGAGGTAGAAATTAGACGTTGAAGAGTGTCAAAGCATCAAAGAGTCATTTGAGAAGCTTGATCATTCATCATTGATTTTTTGCTTGATTTAGTTAATGTCCTTTGAAGGAATGAATTTGAATATTTTCCTTGATAAGGAATTAACCATTATTTTCCTATGGAGACACAACTGTAGCTTCCTACAATGCACATGGGAATGTTGGAGGTAGTGGAGTAGTGGTCGTACACTGTTGTCCTTCTTTGTACCATGTATCGACTCCACAGGGACTAGCATGATATTCAAGCCATTCAACAATCGATATATTTCTAAACTTATGGTTCAAAGGATTGATTGATTAAAAACTAATCTAAATTGGAATATAGCAATAAAATTGAGACGAGGTAGGGCAATTCACGCCTGGGGTTAGAGTCGTTGACCAAATAATAAATAGTGCATTCTTATGATCGCTTAAACGGATTCTAGCTTTACTCAATATTATCACATATCGCTCAACAACATCATTCGTGTCCAAATAATGTCGTGATTTATATTGAATCTTTTAAATGTCAATTTCCCAAACTATTAAACGATCCAATAGTCGATTGCATCGTTGTATTGCCGATTTCCAAAACTATTAAATGATACAAAAGCTTTGAGTTCCAATATTCAAAGTGATTATCAAAACCTAAATTCCATGTCTAGAATTTTAACGTAATGATGGATGATTATTCTAACCTTAGATTCAAAAGCATCTTTCAACATCATTTCAAATCAAAGATATAACATTAAACACAAGAATAAAATCAACATCAAGTAAAAATTGCTAGAATCATATATTTAAGGATCAAAAGGAATACATATTAGTTTGGTCAAGTACCTCTAACCCCAAAGGATAGATTTAGCTACTTACTTTCATAGTAGCCTTGCAAAAGTGGAAGAAAAGATGAAGATTCAAGACAAGATCCATGATTTCTCTATAAATCTTGTGAAAATCCACTTCAAAAACCCTTTATTTGTTTCTCTCTCTAGAAATGCCCTATTTTTCTCTCTAAAATCACCCTTCTCTCTCTAAAAAATTAGATCTGTTCTATTATGAGGTTTGGGGCTATTTATATAATTTCTGGAAAATTGCAGTGTGGCTTAGCCACGCTCACTTCACTTAGCCATGCTTCCAGATTCAAATTTCATGTTCTCTCTGACTTGCATTGCTTTGACATGGCTTTGACTTTGCTTAGCCACGCTTATAGATTCAGATTTCTTTTACTCATTGACTTGCATTTCTTTGACATGGCTTTGACTTCACTTAGCCACACTTCAAGACTTATTTTTCTTCAATTTTTGATCTCAAAGTCCATGGCAATTGCATTTACCTACATAAATGGTTGGACTTAGGTGTAAAAAGGATAAATTGATAATTCTTCATTATTTGTGAGAATTTAATTGAATAACTTATAAAACGAGTAATTAAAGTGTCTATACTATATATGATATTTAACTACTTTCTGACACTTATCCATGGTCTGCAAATGTGGCTGCATTATTATACAAACTTGCGATCATAGAAGTTGGCATACCATATGGTTAGTCCCTAGTAAAGTTTTGCATGGCTATAAACCTATCGTCGAGTCTAGCCCTAACTTGAGGATGATGAGACATAGGAATACTAGTAGTCACATGGATACTAGTAGTGAATGGAGGCACAAAAGTCCCCATTGCTGGTTGTGTCATTGCAGCATCAGTTGTCGAAGTAGTTGGAGGAGCGGTTACTCCCATTTCTGTCGAAACTGGCATTGCCATGGTTTCCCCCATGGCAGTTGACACATTAGCACCCATTGTAGGGGCAGGTGTATGTGTGGATTGTGCTTGTGAAGAAGACTGTGATAATTGTGATGATGCAGAAATACCACTATTGGTGGGTCGAGCCATTACTTTCAAAGCTTTACCACTTCTTAGATGCATGCACTAGCAAGTATTTTTCTAGATTTTTTTTTTTACTGAAAGCAGTTATAATTTTCCCAAAAATATTTTCACAAGAACACTTGAATTTTTTTTTGAAAAGTTATGGAAGTTACTTCCAAAAAATTTAACAAACAGTGTCCCACTAGGCGTGCCAATTTGTTTACCGGTGTTTTTGGTAAACAATAAGACTAGTTTTGATTATTACAAGTAGGATCAAACCAGAAATCCTAGGAAATGTATGAATGTTCATCATATTCATAGGTTGCCTTATGAACAAGATGAAGAAATCTGTTTTGTGTATGAATATAATTGTTTTTCGACAGAGATAAATAAAGGAAATGCAAGTAAAAGACTTTAAAGTTTAAACGCAGAAACTTAAAGAAAAGGTAAATCGCATTGCATTAATGTAAATGTGATTCAACAAATTAGATTACATACATTATGTATGACTCTTTTTTCTAGACGCTGGTACTTCGAGTGCTAGAATTCTATAAGTGATTTGCGACCCTTTTTCTTATGAAAAACTACTATATATACATATAGAAAATAATGCATGCCTTCCACGTGTCTGGAAACTTGAAACAATAGTCACATAATTCGCATTCGTGTTGGTACGCGGTTCAGGTTTGCAGTTCACCATATGAGAAGAATTCAGTACATATAGTGGTAAAGAGCTTCGGTACGCTTCGGTTCGTGGTACTAAGATTACCTAATTAAATATAGTAAGTCATCACGATATTTTTAAGAAAAATATTTTTTTACCAAATTTTTTAAACAACTTAAAATTTATTAGTAAGTTTATGTTTTAAAAAGAAATTTTAAAAAATTCACAGAGCCATACTTTTATTAAATGTTATGTTTTCTTCATGGCAGAAATTCCCAATGCATTGGGTCAAATTCCAAAAATCCCAATATAAAATAAAAGGCCCAACAAGAGAAAAGCCCAGTTTCATAACTAACCCTAATTCACTTGAAACAGCAGCAGCAGCTGTAACACCCACTTTAGATTATTTTAATTATTTAATTATTTGATTTATTTAAAGAGTCTAGATATATTTATATATATTATGAGATGCGGAGAATTAAGATTTACGTGATTTTTAGTGATTTTATGCGATGTGGTGACTTATTTTATTGTTTAATAAAATAAGATTTGAAAATAAAATAAATATAAAGATGTGGGGTAGTTTTGAGATTTTAGAGAGTTATGTGGGAGAAAGAGTAAATAAAATAAGATTTGATGGGAATATAAATAGGGAATATTAGGTTAAGAGTTGTCAGTACGTACAATTCAGTTTTTGGGAGAAAAAGGGAGAAGAGGCAAGAGAAGAGAAGTGAACCTAGAGAGGCTGCAATCTTCGATTTCTAAGGTAAGGGTGAGCCTAGCATACAATTCTATTAAGCTGTAATTCATATGATTATGATTAACAAGTGTAGGAATGGTTTTAGAGAATTGGAGAATTAGGTTAAATTATGATGAATTGATGATTAGATGGTGTAAAACTGTAGAACTGATGTAGAAATTGATTACAGAACTTAGAATAACCATAATGCTTATGTCTCAGTCGAATATGGGGTTAATCATGGTGAAAATTGGGATTTTGGGTGAAAAAGTTCGTAATCCCGTACCTGTTCTGTCACTGTTTCGCCACGCGAGAGTCGTAGCTCGCCACGGCGAACATCCCTTCGTCGTTCGCCAGGCGGGCAACCCAGCTCGCCATAGCGAGGGAACCGTGACGCTTCGCCAGGTGATCAACCCTACTCGCCATGGCGAGGGACCTGTAGTGGCTTCGCCAGGCGAGCAATAGAGCTCGCCACAGCGAGCTGTGCTGTGACAGAATGTCACGTTTTCCTTGTTTGCGATCTGTTTTGCACGAGACCTTGAGAGTTGAACCTTGGGTAGTACTGGAAGTTAACTATAATATAATTGATGATTTGTAAAGATGCTTGTGATGATTTAATGTTATTGCTATTGATTAGTGAATCATATATGCATTATTGAGATGATGTTGCATTGATAATGATTGCTGCCATGATGTTGGTATTATTTAATTAAGCTGCATGAGCCGGTCTATGATGTGAGATGTTGTCCAATTGTTGGAGTCATATAAGATGTGTCATGATGTCTAAGACGTAAAAGATTGAGTCTCATGCATACTCATTCAGAGATGAGGGCTTATGCCCTGGAGTTTTAACTCAACAGAGACGAGGGCTCATGCCCTGGAGCTTTTGCTCAATAGCGACGAGGGCTTATGCCCTGGGAGTATATTTATGCTCAAAGCGACGAGGGCTTATGCCCTGGATTGGTACCACATGCATATAAGATGTCTAAGATGATTATGATGTTAAAGTTGCATAGTCAAGTGAAATTGCATTGTCGAGTCGAGTTGTCTAAGATGTTTATGAAGACGATTTATGATGACAGTTATGATACTAAATGATATTTGTTGTGACGTGTTTATGTGATGTTTTGTTGTTAAATATATTTGTTGAATTATATGTTTAATATTATTGTTTTGTGAATCTCACCCCTTCTGCTTGAAAATGTTGCTCTTCGTATGGGTAACTTGCAGGTAATCAAGAATAGGTGCAGTCTTTTGAGGACTTCCCTCGGTTATGTCTAGGTGCTCTGATACGTAACGGGATGGGGAACCTTGCTTATGTTTTCTCTATTCCTTACGTATTACTTTTATGATTTCATGGCTATGAGTTAATATTTTGGAATTTTACGAGACGTTTGATGAGGCCTTCGTGCCAGAGACTATTATGTAAATGATTTTATTCCGCTGCGAAGTTTTGAAATGCTGCTATGACTACTTTTTGAAGAATAAATCATTATTTATTCATATTTGAGATTTATGTGAAATGTGACGCTCCGTTATGTGTTTACTCTGATTATTTATTTTAAGAAATTTTTATGTTAGGAAAACGGGGTGTTACAGCAGCCGCCTACCAGACAAGGTTTCTTTAACCAAGTTTCTTCACTCTCCACTCTCTTGCTCGGGCTCTTCTCAATCCCATGATACGACGTTGTTCCTCAACTCACAGTTCTCCCCCTCACTCTCACAACAATAGTTTTTTTTTGGGTACTCATGGTTCGTTGGTTTCGGCGAATTTCTTCACGAATTTGCGCGAACCAATACACGAAAGTACCGCAAATTCTGTGACTATACTTGAAACTACCTTAAACGAACTTCTTTGCTGAATTAATTGCTTGTCAATTTCCACCTTTATGTCAAAAACTTCCAATGCTTTGTCGAACTGTGGCTTCAGTCAAATACTCTCAGCATCTGTCAAACTCAGAAACTTCAAACATGGATTTAGAGAATTTTGCAGCTTTAAAACTTCTTTTACCTGTCGAATAGCACCAGATAAAAGTACAGGCTAACATCAACCAAGGAAATTGATACAATCACAATTAGTATAATCAATATAATCGTAATAGGAATTCAAGCATTGGCTTTCATCAAAACTGATACAATCATACTCCACTAAACAAATGAATAAAATAGCATTAATATCAAAATTAGTTTAGTGATCATACCATTAATAAGTTATTATGGACGAAATCTTCATCACAATCATAATTTTTAGGAGAAATCGAAGGAAAAATGGAAGAAAGGGATGTAACCCGTTTCCTTCAGGGTTGATATCGAAGGAATACGGGGAAAAGGGTTCAGAACCGTTCAATGTTCAAGTATGGAAAAGAAATAAAAAGGGATTAATTGGTTTATTAAAAAGGGTGTTTGGTATCGGATATTAGGTAACAACTATTGGCTTAGTGGTCAAAAGGCTTACGTGTAAATAATGTCGCGGGTTTGAATCTTATTGATATTTTTTCCTAAAATTAAAAGGGAAAAAGGAGGGATATATTGGG
Source organism: Medicago lupulina (assembly GCA_958299785.1). Classification (NCBI taxonomy): domain Eukaryota; kingdom Viridiplantae; phylum Streptophyta; class Magnoliopsida; order Fabales; family Fabaceae; genus Medicago; species Medicago lupulina. The sequence continues at coordinate 28,213,393 of OY283141.1, read as the reverse complement.
TAACAAAATGTGTTTTGCTTAGCATATAAAAATACAACATCTTATACACCTTATAAATATATGAGAAGGGTCCTAAAGAATGTATATAAGAAGAGAGTGTAAGGTTTAACTTTGAAGTAGTGTTGGTGAGTAGAATTTTTCTTTCTTACATACAATTCAAATATCCAAGTCTCTTTTATTTTATTTTATTAAGTCTTATTTTTTTGTTTTTTTGGGTGTTCGGGTTCAAACTCTGGACATTGCATATATTATGCATTGTTTTTATCAACTGAGCTAAGCTCACGAGAATTTATTAAAAGTCTTTTGTTTTATTGAATAATTTTTTGAAGGATTATTGAATAATGGATAACTATGTCTGAATCCATGTCCTTATGCAGGAGCAGCACACTTAGAGAACATCATGGGTAAAATGGAGGGAAATTACAACCATGTCCCTTTCCAAACAAAACCACCTTTGTATCCTCCAACAAGTGGCGGTTCAGTTTGGGGTGCTACCTTTAACCATTCTACTGCAAACTTAGGAGCCAATTTGGGTCGTAATAATGACCAAAACAAGGGTCCTAAGAGGATCAGACGGAGATACATGTAATTTGGTTTGATTCTCATGATGATTTAAATTACAACTACAATCACCTTGTGATATTTGACATTTTAAATACAATTTTTTTAAGGAACATTTTAAATAATTGTGGTCACACACACACACACACACACACACACACACACACACACACAGATATATATATATATATATATGATGTTGTCACATATTATTCATTACTCTCGATTTCAATGAAAAAATAAAATTGATTAGTCTTAAATTCAATGAAAATATATATTCACTAATGTTACATTTATATAATCAACAATTTACACACTCATGCATTCACCAAAGTCGATGGTCGTAGATCGACATCAAACGGTTCAGCTTTTAAGTTAGAAATTCAATTTTATTTTTAAATCTAAATATGCCTTGAAATTTAGATTATATGATTTAGATTCAATATACACCAGCGTCTCAGAATGCATGTGTAAATTGTTTAAATATGTTTCAATGTGATCTTTTTTTGTAGAGAAACCTTTAATCGAGACTCGGACTCAGCTCATAGATCAAGACGGAAGGAAGATCGGTATTTTACCTATTTGAGTAAAAAAGTTAAAGAAATTGAGGTGATTAATGTCGTTCATTTTTTATAATAAAATTTAATGTTTGTGATTTTGTGTTTATCAAACATATCTAACATAATATTAGACATTTTAATTATCACACTCATCATAAATGTATGCAGGCTCAAATAAATGATCTTCGCTCACAAGTTGAATTAAAACAAAACCAAAAGCACTGTTTGATGTTAGAGCGTGAGACATTGATGCATCAAGTGACGATTCATCATAAAGAAACACTTCATAAAGATGGTATTCACTATTTGTTTGTATGTAGCTTTGATAGAATTTTTAAATGGAAATGTTTATGTGAGCATAGCTCAATATATTGATAAGGAGAAAAATAAAAAGCTGAGAAAATCTTATTAATTTTCAATCCCATTAATTATCAGATGAATGTGAAGAACTGAAAATCCAAGTGAAGAAATTGAGGGAACTCTATGTCGATCAACAAGCTGAGGAACTAGCACAGCTGATTAGTGGGAATGATACTAATGTTCAACCAATGTCCAATGATTTAGAATCAAATTATGTTTCAAATCCATGTGATCAAGGTAAGAACAATGTTTCTATGTTGTGCTAGATATTGAGCTCATTAATGTATTTTTCCTTTTCAAAAACTAAAATGATGTTATTTCATCATCACTATGCTAATTTATTCTTTTATTATCAACAATAAATACAAATTTTATTCATACGAATATATAATATATACTCATCAATTATTATTTTTTTGAATGGCATAGGACCATTACAAAGCCAAATGTGGACACCACCTGTCTCGGATGAGCACGAAACAGAACACAACAACATGGAATTGGTCAAGGAATGGATGGATCCCTAATATTGACGATCTATTTCTATGAAACCCAAGATTTTGATGATCTATCGTCTCATATTATATGTGTTTGAATTATATTTTGTTTCTGGACAATTAAGTGATGGCCATGCTCTGAAACATTTCAGCTATCATTCTTTTTTCTTTTGTTTTTATTTTGAGATTTTATATTGCTTGAATATTTGACTTATAATTTACCTTGTTTTCGTCTTTATAAACATTGTGGTGGAGGGTTCATAATTAATGGTCTAGACTCTAACCCGTGTGATGCAAGGGTTTTTTAGAGTTTCATGTATAGGTATCAAATTGACTATATTATTAGAAATATTTAATGGAATACAATAATATTTTTAAAAACTAAATCGATTCTTTAATTGACTATATGATGTATATATTCCATTAAAAAAATAAAGAATAAAAATGAAATCAAACATATATATTGCTTATAGAAATGCTATAAGTCGCTATCTTGAAATAATGATCAAATCAATAACATAGACAATTTGTTAAAAAGTTTAGTCATGGATTAAGCTTTACTCATTACCTGTTCATGTTTATTTACAAAACAATAATGATAACACCCATATAATCCACATTTGAAGTTATTAATTTTACATTAGGCCTCCAAAAAGTCTAATCTATAGCACCAATTTTTTTTTCAAGAATTGAAAGAATCATTAGCTAGATCATATAGAAATCTAAAACATGATGCAATGTGATGTATAAAAACAAAAAAACACACATGGGTGAAGAAAAACCATAAAAAGAAATACCAAGAACAATTGTAACCGGAGAAATATCAAAAAGGAAAATTATTCACCAAAACTTCAAGAGATAACAATATGAACTATATACACATAAAAAAAATGAATCAATGAAATATTGTTGTGATTGAAAGAATATGTACAGAGATGATGAAGGGGGGGTGGGGTTTAGTGGGAAGTTATGATGTTGATAATAATAATTGTGTGGGTTGTGCTAGTAAAAATTAATAGGTGGTTAGTGGGTTATGGATAATATGATAGGGACAACAAAAAAGGGATTTAATTTTTTGAGGGAAAAAAAGGGGATTTAATGGTTACTTAAAAATGATGTTTGATATTGGATATTAATTAATGAAAGTAAAATTAAATCAAGAAAATTGTTGGTGGCATAGTGGTCAAAATATTGAGATGTCTTTGAAAATTGATGTTGACACATTGCATAAGGCTGAGACACACGAGTAAAATACGCTTTTGCCCCCTCGGCAATTAACTGCCGAGGAATTCAAAATCGGCTGCAGTTAACTGTCGAGGAAATCCTTGGTAGTTAACTGCCGAGGAATATGTTTCATCAGATGAAACAGGAAACCTGCTCCCCCTACATGCTATTTTCTCATTAACTTCCATACCACTTCCATCCAATCCCCAAATCCAATATTTTTTTTCATCAAATCTTGCTCCAAAATAATTCAACCATCAAGCATAGGACGTATCAACACACTTTTGACGTAAAAAAACGGGTATTGTGCATTTAATTTGGTTGATTTTTTGTCAATGTTATGGGTTTCTATGTCAGTTACGTAGAACTCTGTCATGGGAAATCTCGATAGCTTACTGCCGAGGAAAACCTCGGTACCTTGTTGTCGAGGAAAACCCCGGTAGTTAACTACCGAGGAATACTTGTGAAAAATTTTCACAACGAAAAAAAGGCAGCTACTAGTGTGTGAAAGGAGTGGAGCTCACAAAGTTCCGAAAAAAACCGAAGCATGCGACAACAGGCTCAAGAAAATGTGGGTGCTTGTTCATGATTAGTGGATATCAAAGTACGCAAACAAAGGAATGGGGATTGAACATTCTTAATGGAGTTCACAACCATTCCATGGAGCCGGCTTTAGAAGGACACATTCTTGCCGGTAGATTAAAGGAGGACAACAAGAAGCTTGTATGTGACTTGACCAAGAGCAAGATGCTTCCAAGAAATATTTTGATACATTTGAAGAACAAAAGACCACATTGCATGACAAATGTGAAGCAAGTGTACAATGAACGTCAACAAATATGGAATGCAAATAGATGTGACAAGAAGCCGTTGCAATATCTAATCTCGAAGTTGGAGGAGCACAACTATACTTATTACTCAAGAACACAAAGTGAAAGTACTACAATCGAAGATATCTTTTGAGCTCATCCAACATCCGTTAAGTTGTTTAACAATTTTCCAACGGTTTTGGTTATCGACTCCACCTACAAAACCAACATGTACAGGATGCCAATGTTTGAGGTAGTTGGGGTAACTTCGACCGATTTGACATATTCGGTTGGGTTTGGATTTGTGACACATGAGAAAGAGGAAAAATTTGTTTGGGTTTTAAAAATGTTGCGTAAACTTCTTACGTCAAAGATGAATATGCCTAAGGTGATTGTTACTAAAAGGGATGGGAGGTTGATGAAAGCGGTTGGAATTGTTTTCCCGGAAAGTTAAGCAATGAATTGTTACTTGCATGTGCAAGAAAATGTTAAACAAAGGTGCATCTTAGATTGTAAATATCCTTTGGGAAAAAAGGATGGGAAAGAGGTGAGTAACCGCGATGTTGTCAAAAAGATAATGAGGGCATGGAAAGCTATGGTTGAATCGCACACTCAAGAGTTATATGCAAATGCATTAGTGGAGTTCCAAGATGCTTGTAGTGATTTCCCACTTTTCCTAAAGTATGCCATGACCACCTTGAATGAAGTGAAGGAGAAAATAGTGAGGGCATGGACAGACCATGTGTTGCATGTTGGTTGCAGGACCACCAATAGGGTAGAATCAACTCATGCTTTAGTGAAGAAATATTTGGACAATAGTGTGGGTGATTTGGGTACTTGTTGGGAGAAAATACATGACATGTTGTTACTTCAGTTCACTGCGATACAAACAACCTTTGGTCAGAGTGTTACCGTGTTGGAACATAGATTCAAAGATGTCACTTTGTACTCCGGCTTAGGTGGTCATGTTTCTAGATATGCTTTGGACAACATTGCTTTGGAAGAGTCACGTTGTAGGGAAACATTGTTCATGGACAAGGAAATTTGTGGTTGTGTTCAAAGGACATCTTACGGCCTACCATGTGCATGAGAAATTTCTACTAAACTCCTTGAAGAAAAGCCAATTTTATTGGATGAGATACATCACCATTGGCATAGGTTACGCATGGGCGAAAAAAGTAATGAAGTTGGTTTTTCTGTCGACGATGAGTTGAAGGGTATTGTAACTCCCTTTCCAAATGAAGCTTGAAGTCAAAGAGGCTTTGCGGCAGTTGGCATTTCCTTAAACAACCATGATGTCTCCACCACCACGAAAAGTACCAACCAAGGGAGCCAAGAAAAAAGTGGACATTGCGAGGTCTAAAGGAAAAATTACATCGACTAGTCGGATCCCTTCTTCTTGGGAGGTTGTTGATTCCCAAAATCTGGAAAGTTAACTATCACCATCACCAACAACATTATCATATAAAAGGAAAAAAGGTGCTCGTCTTGGTAAAACATCACTTTCCCCACTTCCACCACCTTCTCGGTATCCAAAGCCTAAGGTTATCCCGGTTATGACGCCTATTGATTATATGTCACGCTTCATGCTTCCATTTATTGAAAAAAGTGGTGGATGTTATTGGCGATGGACATTGTGGATTCTGGGCTATAGCCGAGTTCATGAGCTTGACCGAACAAAATCATATCATGATTCGTACACATTTTATTCAAGAGTTGAAAGATCATAGAGATGATTGTGTTGAAGTATTTCCGAGTGAGGATCGTTATAACTACATTCTTAATGGCTTACATCCTACCGCAAATACGAAAAGTTGTGCACATCTTGTTGATAAGTGGTTGACTTTTCCGGACATGGGACACATTGTTGCTAATTATTACAAAAGGTGTGTGGTCGTGTTGACAAATCTTGAAGTTGGTAACTCGAAATCTTTTTTCCCACTAAGAGGGCCACCACCGTCGGGTAAGCAAAAAACTCCCATCATGTGCCTTGGGGCAATTCCGAATCATTTCGTGCTTATTTACTTGAAGAATGGTTTTCCACTACCTCCATCATCTACGAAGTGGCACAATCACAAGAAAGAAGATGTCGTGACTTGGGAAGATGAGTATTTGGATCAACATGAGTTGTTCCGGAAGCTCATGGTTATTAAAAGTGGAAAAAAACCGCCGAAACCACAAAAGGAGTCAAACAAAGCGACGCCTATTTTGTTGGACACTCCCGAAAAACCAAAGCAACAATTTGAAGTTATTGCAGAAGATGAGGAAGATTTTATGTCACTTGATCTTCTCCAATCACTTGCCCTTTAATGAGTGATTTTTTTGTCGGTGTTAGTCCCTTTTTTTGGTAGAAATTACACCGACGTATATTTTGGGGTCGAAATTGTAATGTCAATTTTGTGGCCAATATATAAGTAACATTATGTAATTTATCTTGATATATATGATAATATGACTTTTATATGGTAAAACTAGTGAAATACTTATTTATAGCTTATTAATGTTTATGCATTTGATTTATTCGTTATTACATTCCATTTAATTTTGTTCTAATCTATGATTCTTTTCTTAAAGCTTTTGTCAAGTGAGACATGTCTGAGGTTGCAAAAATTGAAGGGCATGTTAGGTACTCCGCGTTTAAATAGACGGTTAAGGTTATGATAATGTCGATGGACTCTCTTGATGATTTGAAGGCACAACTTAACACTTATTTTGAGCATCTTGGTGAAAATCAATATACACCTCACTTGTTTGGTCAAATGTCATGCATAGACCTAGGAGAAGATAGAGATGAACACGCATGGAAAACGGCAAGCTATATGTCTTGGCTTATTAAAGACGATAGCGACGTCGGATTTATGTTTCAGAATATGGTGGAAAATAATATATTATATATGTATGTTCGATCCATATGCAATTGTGATGAATGTAAGTAGGGATTTAATTTAATGATATGTAATGAGTTGTAATGTGTTGTTTAATTATGGGCACTTAATTATGGACACTTTGTAACGTTTTGATGAATTTCAAACTTTTGTGTAATTTGAACCAAATGTCGGTTTGATTTAATTATGGACAATTGTAAAAGATATTGTATTCTTCTTGTTTATAACCGAGTTTCAATGTTGTATGATTTATATTGCCTTTGGAAATGCTTTGGTTTAATTACAGGTAAAAACTGGCCGAAAAATGGCTTGAAAATGCTTTAGAATTATGCATAACTCACTGTCTGCATAATTGTTTTCATCGGCCGTTAACTACCGAGGATTTCCTCGACAGTTAACTGCAGCCGGTTTTGAATTCCTCGGCAGTTAACTGCCGAGGGGGCAAAAACGTATTTTACTCGTGTGACACAGCCTTATGCAATGTGTCAACAACAATTTTCAAATAGTCAGCTACCTATTAGGGCTAGCCCGTGTGGACAACATGTAGCCTTTTTGGCCTAGATAACCTTTTTTTGAATTTTGCTATTCACCCTGCACTTTTCACTCGCGCCCTACATCCATTCCAAAAATGCCCTTGCGCTACTTAACTGGCGCATGTGCTAAATGCTGTGCTAGTTAACGCATGTTGCGCTACTTAACTGCCGCATGTGTAAAACACTGCGCGCGTTAACTTGCGCAACATTTAGCACATGCGCCAGTTAAGTGGCGCACATTCTGTGCATATGGCACAGACAAGGCAGAACCTCTATTTTCCCTAATTTTTCAATCCTTATTTCATACATCATTCAAGCATGCATTTTTCATCATTTATTCAAACATTCATTCAATCAACGAAAAATAGCAGAATAAAACAACGGGAAAAAGTAACGAATAATGTCATAAAAGGGCCAAAAAGCGCAAATTTTATAGGATTACAATCAAATCCTTCAAAATGTCATAAAAAACCTAGAAAAAAACCTAGAATAAAACCCTAGTCCCGTGGACTCCTACTCCTCCTCCGGGGAGGCGGCATCTGCTCCATCATGCTCCACTCCGACTGGATGCCCTGCATTATGCGAAGAACCTCCGGATTACCAAACACATCAGGATACCCCATTGCACTGTCCACTCTGCCCTGATGTTGTTAATGATCTGGTATGAGTCTGGAGGATGTCTGGCCCACTGCTGCTCAACAATAACCTCCTCGTAAGGAGGGACAGGACGAGGAGGGGCAACAGCTACATAATCAGGAATGACCGCAGGGGGGTTCACAATAGGATGTGACACTGCAACGAACCATCTCATGTAGCCTCTAGTATAAGCCCACGGCTGGTTATCCGGAACCTGATCACCCCTCTACTGATGGCTGAGGACATGTAGAGCAAATTCCGTGAAGGCATGGGCCACGTCATTCGCCGCAAGAACCTCGATGTCTGTAGGAGGCCTGGGAATCCTCTGGACATACCCGTACTACCTAAGAACCCACTCTGGCAAGTGACGGACCATCTTGTCACGGTCGGCCATGATCCATCCGGAGTATCAGCATATGTCCTGGAAGGGCATGATGTGTCGTCGTCTCTCGTACGGCCTCCAGGTGACATGTGAATGGTCCCAGGAATCAATGGCAGCTCGGTAGTGTCCAGGATTAGAAAAACCTCTGGGAGGTCTTCATTGACTCACAAGCGGGGCAACAGTATGGTCGTACTCCTCAGCATCAATCCTCGGAATGATGTTCGAGAAGTGCGCCAAAGTCCATCCCTGCAAACACAAAGAAATAAATATTTATATCACCGCAAGAATTATACAAACAACTAAACATTTACGATCAAATAAGTAAAGAAGATGAAAAACAAATATTACCACAAGCAATGTCATGTAACCACCACAGGAGGCCACTGATGAGTCCGAGGCAAGTGATAGCTGCTCATATAGGAAAGCAAATCCCATCCCACCCCATGACCAGCTGCCCAACTCGTCCATATCTTGCAGCGCAAGCAGCCAGAGAAGATTAATGTTTTTGCTGTTCTTGGCGGAAAAAATGGTCCTGCCAAGCAAGAGCAACAAAAACGCCTTAATGCAGGCCAACCTAACCAGAGCTCGCTCGTGTTGCTCCTCCTCGGTGTCAATCTCAACCAGTTGATTACACCTATGTAAGAGCTCCTCGTAGCGCCTCTTCAGGACACCAAAACTGACGTGACAACCACCCTATCTTGTCAGCTCCTTACCGGCATCCTCTTCTGTAAACAGTAGGTCCGTTTGCATCATCTCTAGCCCCTCCTCACGAGTTAACTCTCTATCAGGAAGGAGCCTCCCAGTGATGGGGATGCCTAGGAGACATGCCACATCATCTAGTGTGACGGTCATCTCTCCAACAGGTAGGTGGAAGCTGCTGGTCTCCCCATGCCATCTCTCGGTCATCGCACAAACGAACCCGTGAGATATGTTCTCATATCCACTACTCAGGAGGGGAGTAAGGCCAGACGCATTCACTTCATCCCAAAACCAATCATTTCCTTCCTCGGGCATAGGCAATGCCAAGTTAGTAATGCTCAGCTTCTTCCCGTGCGATATGCCTTTCACCCTATGTTTTCTTCGAAACTGAAATACAAAAACAAAACACAACAAACAGCACCGTTAAATAAATAATAAGCAAAACAAACATTAATTACATGTTAACATTAAATAAATAAGTAAAATAATAATTAGATTAAGTTGTATAAATAGTAAAAGAAGTAAAATAAACATTAAATTATACTTACATCGGCATCGACCCATATCCTGCATGCCACATGTCCACCAAAGTGAGGTAGAAGCCTGAGGTCAGAAGGCCCCCCTGCATAGCCGTCCAGGCCGGCCTCGTACACCACCCTCGGCACCCCCTGAAAACGAGTCAGAGGTTCCTCAACAACATCCTCCTCATGCTGCTGAGGTTCCTCAACAACAGACTCCTCATGATGATACTGATGTTGCTGATAAGCATCAAACTGATACTGGAGAGGCTGAGGGTCTTGAAACTAATACTCATGACCATGCAGGTGCTCATACACCTGATATTGCGTTGGGTCCACCGTCTGGGATGGACCCGTATGCGATGATGACCCTCCCACAGCATCAACTCTAGCAATCCTCGTTCCCCCACCTCTCCCTCGACCAGCCATAGGAGGGTGTGATGCTTCTTTCTTCCTCCTTACACTACCAGTAGGGGCAATCCTCCCTGCCCTAAGTCTGTCGCTCCTATCCTACTCAGACGGTATCTGAGAAGTATTCCTCCGAGACATATCTGCATAATATTTAACAAAACACAAATTAAATGATACAATTTCACACGAACATTGTGTCATTTCCAACAATTCAACAACAACACTAAAATTCCAACAATGACATTTCAATCCGTAAACTACCACATTGCAGTCAAACATATTATAATCAAAATTAACAAACCATATGCTAACTAATTTCATAAGTCAAAATCCAAAAAACAAAACAATTACCATTGAGACATTTTACCAAACACTTGGTGTGCAATTTTCAAACAACTACGTAATCTAACAATTTGTAAACCCTAAACTACCACATTGTACTCTAAACAACTTCTAAACAACAATTCCTAAGTTAATTCATCACTAACAATCATCAAAACTAACATACAAGCAAAATTTATAAAACCCTAAAAATGTTATATTTCTTCAAAAAAAAACAAAAATTTCTACAAGTTAAATGCAATTAAGTAGGGTAATCATCACTTACTTGATAATATGGGATAAATTGGCTTTGAATGGCGCAAGAATGGTGAAAATCGCACTTGGAGGGGAAAATTTTGTGTTTGATAAAGTTGGAGGATGATGAAATTTGCTTATGTCTTGCGCCTATATGACTTAAGTAACGCTGCGCTACTTAAGTGGCGCACAAAACGCTACTTGCGCTAGTTAAGGTGTGAGGCGCTACTTAACTAGCGCAAGGGTATTTTTGGCATGGCTGCAGGGCGCGAGTGTTTTGTGCTGGGGGCAGAGCAAAATTCTTAGGGTTATCGTCCACATATATTTTACTCTTTTCAATTTTTAGGGTTTAATCTGTCAATAGGAAAACTTTGACATTTTGTCAAATATTTACTATTTTTGTCAATATATTCTCTTGACGCTTCCTCTCTTTCATCCAATATTGCATAATGTAGGGGTTAGGTTCGAACCCCAAACACCTCACTTTTCAAAATTTAAAATGTGTGACTTCCAACCCCTAAACCACTTGACAAAAAAAAATTATAATGTAAAACAAAATTATAACACAAACACACACAGAGACACACACACACACACACACACTATATATATATATATAAGTAAAATGTGGGTGTTTGTTCATGATTAGTGGATATCAAAGTACGCAAACAAAGGAATGGGGATTGAACATTCGTAATGGAGTTCACAACCATTCGATGGAACCGGCTTTAGAAGGACACATTCTTGCCGGTAGATTAAAGGAGGACAACAAGAAGCTTGTATGTGACTTGACCAAGAGCAAGATGCTTCCAAGAAATATTTTGATACATTTGAAGAACAAAAGACCACATTGCATGACAAATGTGAAGCAAGTGTACAATGAACGTCAACAAATATGGAAGGCAAATAGAGGTGACAAGAAGCCGTTGCTGTAACACCCCAATTTCCCGACTTAAAAATTTCATTTAAATAAAACATATATCAGAGTAACATCAGAGTGTCACATTTCTCAACAACAAATCTTTAAACCAAATAAATATTAGTTTATCCTTCGCATAAATAATCAAATATAGCAGTGGAATCATAATTAAATATCCTTCAAAAAGGTCTTGGCACTAAGCCTCATAAACGTCTCATAAATTTGTCAAAATACTTGAAATCATTAAATAATTCAAACATGATACATAAAGGAATAGACTCTAATAAAGACCTCATCCCGTTACGTATCAGAGCAATCCTACGTCACACAAGACTCCTCACATCTGCGCACCTAAGCTTGGTTACCTGCACTTGCCCACAAGGCGGCAATTCCAACAGAAGGGGTGAGATTCACAACAGAAATATTAATATATAAATCAACATTTATAATTAACATCATAGACTCATCACACACATCACATATTAAAATACAAAGATAACATCATCGTCATAAAGCATCTCAAATAACACATCATCGTCTCAAAACATCGTCTCATAATATGTCAACAATTTGACTCACTAAATGCAACTCTTAACATCTTGACATCATGCATGTGGTACCATATATAAGCATTAATATGCTTCACCGTCGCTTTGAGCAAATGCTCCACCGTCGCTTTGAGCAAAAGCTCCACTGTCTCATAATATGCAAATGCATGGACACGACTCATTACGTCTTAAACAAGTTAATTACAACTTCTCAAACATCATTAACAACTCAAGCTGACACATGCAATTATAATAAATACATGGCAGAAGTTCAACTCATTTAACACATATACAAAGGCACGTAACATCATCAACATCACTTAACTTCATGCTTATAAATCATTAAAATATAAGCAATACATCGCATTATTATTAACATAGAGAACCATCATTAACCATCATTACAGAATGCATCTTAAGTCATAAAACATCTCTAACACTACCCAAGGATCTCCTCTCATAATCCCATGCGAAACAGATCACAGAACGGAACAATGGTTCAGGAAGGCACTAACTCGCCACGGCGAGGGATTTGCTCGGTACGGCGAGCTCTCTCAAAAGCTACTCGCCAAAGGCGAGCTGGGGGCGAGCTACAGGCGAGCAATACTGGGTGCTCTCGGCCTTTTTGACATTTTCGCCTAAAAACTTCGTTTTAAGGCTCCCTAAATCCAAATTGGTCCAAACAACTTCACAGGTCTTTCTTATAAATAATAAGGCACTCAAAACCACCTAAAGTTTGGCAAAAATCCTAAGTTTTAGGGTCAAGCTCGCCACGGCGAGCTATGCTGCTCGCCTCGCGAGCGATGAGGTTGTACTCGCCACGGCGAGTAGTCACTCGCCACAGGCGAGCGATCTCAAAACCACCACGGGTTCACTCCAATTCTCACCAATTCATCCCAAATCTCTCATACTAAGCCTTTAATTCATCAGCATTGTTGTCCTAGGGGATAATCTAGGTTCTGTAACACATTTCTATAGTAACTACATCAATTCTCACATCCAATCCATCAAAATCAACAAAACCCTAGTTCATGAAACTCTGCCCAATTCTTCCTAATCTCTTAGCTAATCATAAACAGATGAAATACAATTAACATTACTGAAGTTAGGCTCACCCTTACCTGGAAATATGCAGAAAATCGCAGCCTAGCTTCTTCCTCTCTTCAACCGTTTCTCTTTCTCTAATTCCAAAAGTCTGTACGCGTTTCTGGTTATTTCCTTAACCTAATTTCCTTTTATACCACCTCCCAACTTATCTAATTCTATCTCAACCCTCATAACTCTTCCTATTTATAAATATAACCCCACTTCTCAAAATAATATATTTTTATAACAAATCTCTATATTTCACATAAATATATATAAAAACATCACATATATTATTTTATTAAACAATAAAATAATCATCACGTCACACATCATAATTACGTCACATAATCATCAAAAATCATATAATATATAATAATATACTATATTCTCTAATAAAATAATTAAATAAATAAAGAGGGCGTTACAGTTGCAATATCTAATCTCGAAGTTGGAGGAGCACAACTATACTTATTACTCAAGAACACAAAGTGAAAGTACTACAATCGAAGATATCTTTTGAGTTCATCCAACATCCGTTAAGTTGTTTAACAATTTTCCAACGGTTTTGGCTATAGACTCCACCTACAAAACCAACATGTACAGGATGCCAATGTTTGAGGTAGTTGGGGTAACTTCGACCGATTTGAGATATTTGGTTGGGTTTGGATTTGTGACACATGAGAAAGAGGAAAACTTTGTTTGGGTTTAAAAATGTTGCGTAAACTTCTTACGTCAAAGATGAATATGCCTAAGGTGATTGTTACTGAAAGGGATGGGAGGTTGATGAAAGCGGTTGGAATTCTTTTCCGGAAAGTTATGCAATGAATTGTTACTTTCATGTGCAAGCAAATGTTAAACAAAGGTGCATCTTAGATTGTAAATATCCTTTGGGAAAAAAGGATGGGAAAGAGGTGAGTAACCGCGATGTTGTCAAAAAGATAATGAGGGCATGGAAAGCTATGTTTGAATCGCACACTCAAGAGTTATATGCAAATGCATTAGTGGAGTTCCAAGATGCTTGTAGTGATTTCCCACTTTTCCTAAAGTATGCCATGACCACCTTGAATGAAGTGAAGGAGAAAATAGTGAGGGCATGGACAGACCATGTGTTGCATCTTGGTTGCAGGACCACCAATAGGGTAGAATCATCTCATGCTTTAGTGAAGAAATATTTGGACAATAGTGTGGGTGATTTGGGTACTTGTTGGGAGAAAATACATGACATGTTGTTACTTCAGTTCACTGCGATACAAACAACCTTTGGTCAGAGCGTTACCGTGTTGGAACATAGATTCAAAGATGTCACTTTGTACTCCGGCTTAGGTGGTCATGTTTCTAGATATGCTTTGGACAACATTGCTTTGGAAGAGACACGTTGTAGGGAAACATTGTTCATGGACAAGGAAATTTGTGGTTGTGTTATAAGGACATCTTACGGCCTACCATGTGCATGAGAAATTGCTACTAAACTCCTTAAAGAAAAGCCAATTTTATTGGATGAGATACATCACCATTGGCATAGGTTATGCATGTGCGAAGAAAGTAATGAAGTTGGTTTTTCTGTCGACGATGAGTTGAAGGATATTGTAGAACGTCTCAGGAAACTCCTTTTCCAAATGAAGCTTGAAGTCAAAGAGGCTTTGCGGCAGTTGGCATTTCCTTAAACAACCATGATGTCTCCACCACCACGAAAAGTATCAACCAAGGGAGCCAAGAAAAAAGTGGACATTGTGAGGTCTAAAGGAAAAATTACATCGACTAGTCGGATCCCTTCTTCTTGGGAGGTTGTTGATTCCCAAAATCTGGAAAGTCAACTGTCACCATCACCAACAACATTATCATATAAAAGGAAAAAAGGTGCTCGTCTTGGTAAAACATCACTTTCCCCACTTCCACCACCTTCTCGATATCCAAAGCCTAAGGCTATCCCGGTTATGACGCCTATTGATTATATGCCACGCTTCATGCTTCCATTTATTGAAAAAGTGGTGGATGTTATTGGCGATGGACATTGTGGATTCTGGGCTATAGCCGAGTTCATGGGCTTGACCGAACAAAATCATATCATGATTCGTACACATCTTGTTCAAGAGTTGAAAGATCATAGAGATGATTATGTTGAAGTATTTGCGGGTGAGGATCGTTATAACTACATTCTTAATGGCTTACATCCTCCCACAAATACGAAAAGTTGTGCACATCTTGTTGATAAGTGGTTGACTTTTCCGGACATGAGACACATTGTTGCTAATTATTACAAAAGGTGTGTGGTCGTGTTGACAAATCTTAAAGTAGGTAACTCGGAATCTTTTTTCCCACTAAGAGGGCCACCACCGTCGGGTAAGCAAAAAACTCCCATCATGTGCCTTGGGGTAATTCCGAATCATTTCGTGCTTATTTACTTGAAGAATGGTTGTCCACTACCTCCATCATCTACAAAGTGGCACAATCACAAGAAAGAAGATGCCATGATTTGGGAAGATGAGTATTTGGATCAACATGAGTTGTTCCGAAAGCTCATGGCTATTGAAAGTGGAAACAAACCGCCGAAACTACAAAAGGAGTCAAACAAAGCAACGCCTATTTTGTTGGACACTCCCGAAAAACCAAAGCAACAATTTGAAGTTATTGCAGAAGATCGGGAAGATTCTATGTCACTTTATCTTATCCAATCACTTGCCCTTTAATGAGTGGTTATTTTGTCGGTGTTAGTCCTTTTTTTTGGTAGAAATTACACCAACGTATATTTTGGGGTCGAAATTGTAATGTCAATTTTTTGTGGCCAATATATAAGTAACATTATGTAATTTATATTGATATATATGATAATATGACTTTTATGTGTTGAAACTAGTGCAATACTTATTTATAGCTTATTAATGTTTATGCATTTGATTTATTCGTTATTACATTCCATTTAATTTTGTTCTAATCTATGATTCTTTTCTTAAAGCTTTTGTCAAGTGAGACATGTCTGAGGTTGCAAAAATTGAAGGGCGTATTAGGTACTCCGCGTTTAAAAAGACGGTTAAGGTTATGACAACGTCGATGGACTCTCTTGATGATTTGAAGGCACAACTTAACACTTATTTTGAGCATCTTGGTGAAAATCAATATACACGTCACTTGTTTGGTCAAATGTCATGCATAGACCTAGGAGAAGATAGAGATGAATACGCATGGAAAACGGCAAGCTATATGTCTTGGCTTATTAAAGACGATAGCGACGTCGGATTTATGTTTCAGAATATGGTGGAAAATAATATATTATATATGTATGTTCGTTCCATATGCAATTGTGATGAATGTAAGTAGGGATTTAATTTAATGATATGTAATGATTGTAATGTGTTGTTTAATTATGAGCACTTAATTATGGACACTTTGTAACGTTTTGATGAATTTCAAACTTTTGTGTAATTTGAACCGAATGTCGGTTTGATTTAATTACGGACAATTGTAAAAGATATTGTATTTTTCTTGTTTATGACCGAGTTTCAATGTTGTATGATTTATATTGCCTTTGGAAATGCTCTGGTTTAATTACAGGTAAAAACTGGCCGAAAAATGGCTTGAAAATGCTTTAGAATTATGCATAACTCACTGTCTGCATAATTGTTTTCATCGGCCGTTAACTACCGAGGATTTCCTCGGCAGTTAACTGCAGCCGATTTTGAATTTTTCGGCAGTTAACTGCCGAGGGGGCAAAAGCGTATTTTACTCGTGTGACACAGCCTTATGCAATGTGTCAACAACAATTTTCAAATAGTCAGCTACCTATTAGGGCTAGCCCGTGTGGACAACATGTAGCCTTTTTGGCCTAGATAACTTTTTTTAGACATAGATACATAACTTAAAATACTAAATAAATTATTGATATTTATGAAGCACTAATTTTATTTTATTTTACTTTTCTTTATCCACAAATTTGATTTGATGGAATCAATTTTAAGGTAATACAATGCATAGATACTAAAAGAAAGAAAAACCAATTCAAGTTTCTTTTTCGAAAGGAAAAGTTCATGTTTTTATAAATTGTAATAATTGACAAGATGTAAGATAATAATTAGTAAACTTCAATAGGGTTGTGCCACTCCAAACATGCATGTTTTGTTTTATTTTTATATTTTTATTTTGCTTTTTATTTAATGTATTTTTAAGATAAATAAAAAATAGTTTGAAAGAAATTTTGTGGGACCTATTTAAAAAAATTAAAATAAACAAAGGTCCACCTGTTTAACTTATAACTCATATAGGACCGTCTTTCAAAAAAAAAACTCCATATAGAACTGACTCTGGTAATAAATTTATAGCCTATATTTAAATAGAGTTTCTTGTTAAATCAGATAAAGTCCAAAGCTCGTTAGAGTTCGACATAAATGGGCTTGGTAATCCATTTTGACACCTCTAAAACCAACTATGATTTAAAATATCCTAAAAAGATTATGGTTAAAAAAAAACACAAATGATAATTTTTCCCAATTAGTCCCGCAACAAATCACTGATTCCCCCAATCTTCAAATTTAACAAACCCTAACACTCATGACCTACAGCGGCGATTAGCAGAAAGACGCTTATGTTTCTTGTCATTCACGGATGGAGGAAACCACTGTCACCAGAGGCAGCCAATTCAGGCGGCGCCGGTGCCTCATATTCCGTTCGATCTTGTGGCTGAAATCCTGTGTAGACTCCGAGTGAAGTGCCTTCTACGATTCCGCTGCGTCTGCAAGTCATGGAATTCTCTCATTGCAAAAGATCTCAAATTTGCCAAGAAGCACCTTTGTGTGTCAATTACACGCCACCACCTCATTGCAACCACATATATCCCCTCAAAACAGTTTAGTGTGTTGTCTTATCCACTAGACTTTCTTCAACTTAACTCTATTTTCACCACTAAAGCCATCAACCATGAATATTATTCTCTTATTCATCCAAACTATTACAGAACTCTTGTTACTTCTTGCGATGGTCTCCTTTGTTTCGCTATTAATAGACAACTTGCTCTTCTTTGGAACCCTTCCATTAGAAAATTAAAGAGATTACCCTCTTTAGAATTTTCACCACGAGAACATGGTTACACTACATATGCATTTGGCTACGATCCTTTCATCGATAACTACAAGGTAGTTTTTGTTTCTTGCTATTATTTTGAATATGAAGGAATTCACATGAAGGGTTGCAAAACTCAAGTTAACATTTATACTTTGGGCACACATTCATGGAGAAGGACTAAGGATTTCCCTTCTATGATACCTTATGATGAATCGGGAATAATTGTCAGTGGCACAGTTAATTGGCTTGCATATTCTCGCGTGCCTGGTAAATTATCACGTGCTATTTTTTCTCTTGATTTGGGGAAAGAGTGTTACGAGGAAATTTCACAACCTAACTATGGAATGCCCGATAAATTGACTTTGGGTATGATGAGGGATATTTGCTTGTGCATATTTTCTCATTCGCTGTCTTTGCGGGCTTTTACTAATGTTTGGCTTATGAAGGAATATGGAATTAAAGAGTCTTGGGTTAAATTGATTCGTCTTCGTTTTCCTACCTTTTGTGATTCTAATTACTTCTTACCCAAGATAGTGTATGTTTCTGAGGACGACAACCATGTCTTGCTTCTCTTTAGAGAGGACCATACATTGAACTGGGTTTTTTACAATTTCAAGAATGATACCGCAAAGAGTTCATATATACTTGGAAAGTTTTTCAAAATAAAATATTAATGATTACAATTCCAGAAATCAAAATATTAATGATTCTCAAAATTATTTTTTACAATTCCAAGAATGATACCGCAAAGGTTTTGTATATCATTAATATTAATTATTAACAATGACAGTATTCTCACAGACTAAAGTTTATTGCATATACTTGGAATACGTACCACCAATAGTTCATAACCTAAACGTTATTTTTTTTTCATAAACTTGGAAGGCAGATTTTAGCACTGTGAATAAGTAGTTCATTTGATCACAGTTCACAGCACAGGAATTTGTCAATACTGAAGTGTTGCGGTTGTGGAATATTCAAAATTGGTTTGGTTGGTTTCAGTTACTATGACCATATATGTAGCATACCTATAAAAAAAGACTCGGATGGTGTGGGAGGTTAGGTGTGACATTCCATTGGGTGTGAGAGACCTCTTAAGCACATGGATGTTAAATCTAGTAATATATTGCTGGATGTAGAATGGAAGCCAACGATTGGATTTGGCAAGATTGTGCAGGGATGCGCTGGAAATGGGACTCATGTCAATACATGAACACTTGGCTATATGGCTCTCCAAGTAAGCATTCATTCCTAGTCGATGCAGCTGCAGGTGCAGGAGATGAACCTGTCATCGGGTTGGACGAAAAAGATTGTTCCGACTCTTGTTATGCCCCCTTCTTTGACAGTTCGATTTTAGGATAATTTGAATCTCATGTTTTCATAATTTCTTGTTTGATTTTCGTGTGGGTTTCGTGTTTTTTTTTTTTTTTTGCAATTTGTGTTTGTAAGATGCTGAGTTGTTGGTTTTCTCATCTATAGATTTGATTTTGAATTTTCTCTCATTTTGTTGTTTTCTTCAAGTTTGACCTGCTTAGTGTCTATGTTCAAGATTTAGGTATTTTGTCCTCTTTATTCGGAGAATTATATAGCTGCACCTGATACTGATAGGGTTTTCAACAATCTTATTGTATCCCATATTAGATGATAGTAATTCTAAATTTTTGCATGAGACTTACGCTTATAATTCTTGCACTGTATCTAAGGGTTTCATTCAAATTGTCGTATGCAGCTTTGAGGGATTTTCTCGGTTATGTGCAATATTCCTTTTTTCTAAGTAGTGATTACTAATTCCTATGAATTTTGTTGCCCATATAGGACTGCAATTTTGTGTGTAGAAATTTAGTTGAAGTGTACATTGTGGCCTACTCTGTGGGGATTTCTTACTTTTGTTACAACTATTTTTAAATTTTGGCAAAATGGATATTGTGCAATTAAGCTTGAATGTTCTTGATCTAGG
Organism: Medicago lupulina; assembly: GCA_958299785.1. NCBI lineage: Eukaryota > Viridiplantae > Streptophyta > Magnoliopsida > Fabales > Fabaceae > Medicago > Medicago lupulina. The sequence goes on along the minus strand of OY283141.1, from coordinate 28,193,177 downwards.
TGTTAATTTGTATCATTTACCTTTTTTTCACTTGAACATTGAAACTTGTCGAAGGACTTCTGTGCATTTCCTAGCTCTGGGATTTACTACAGCACGATGTATGATTTCTCGGTATTGTTGTCTTGTTGTGTTTGTTTGTTTGTTTGTTCTATAGATAATCCAAATATAAGCAGAAATTGCCGAATAACCTCCTTTTTCCTTTGCTCAATTTTTCGAAAAACACTCAGATTTCACTATTTTGTATGTCCGAATTACTTCTTCTTTCTTTCTTTTCCTTTTAACTAATTATTATATTCCTCTGCATCCAAACACTGAGTTAGGGTTCAATCGGTCTCTCTTTCATTCATCATTCTCAAAATTGTTTAGGAAGAGTGAAATTGATGGTTTTATGAATGACATCTTTCTTTGTATTCCTCGTTTGGCTTATAAAAATTCAATTTTTTTATAACCTAAGTCACGAAACACTTTCAATTTAATTCTTAAGGAGAGTGTACTGGGGCATGAAATGAAATTGATTTCTAAATTTTCTCTTTGTATTATATTATTTTTGAGCCAGGACACTTGAATTAGGGTTAAGGTCATTGTGATAATGTGCTCCCAGTATTGAGGTACCAATCAATTAGGAGCAAGCGTTGTTATAATTTGACTTAATGTCTGTTTGAATTTTGTCATTGATCTTATATACTACCATAATCACTTGAGAGATTGTTTATAAAGAGCTTATGGAATCAACAAGACGTGTTCATAAGTTCTTAACGGTAGCTTATGAAAAAAAATTGCTGCCTCATGTTCACATGATTAGCTTGAGCAGACATGACTGAACAATTGGGTTCGGGTATGATGTAGATGTGTTGAAGAACCGTTACAGACAATTCAAGAAACAATATTATGAAATAAAAGCGATGGTTAGTCAAAATGTATTCCAATGGGATATAGGACACTAAACATGATCACATCTAAATTCTAATGGTAAAACAAGGGAAGAGTATATTAAGGTACATACTGTCGTCAAATATTTCAAATATTCTAATAACATAGTAATGTTCTACTCCAATACAGAGGGAAAATAGTACTATACTAACAAAACAAATACATATTATGATTAACATCAAATATGTAGTTTGTTTTACACAACGGTTGGTACATGCCTGGTTTCTTAATACATAAGTAAGAGTTATTCTTAAATGTTAAGCAAATAATATAGGAGGTACTGTACTTATTTGTTTGATTTAACTTTCCAGCAATTAAAGCAACCCCGTTTTGCGAGCATAGAAAGTAGCACCAGGTGGATTGAATTTTAGTTTAATTATTGTTTCTTTTTCATTCATCTGTTAAGCAAACACATTAAAATTGTATGCTATGTGTCCAATCTGATCAGGTTTTTTGTGTGCATGCTATTTTTTTAGTATGCCTTATTGGTTGGATTATAGAATATTAAAGTCAATTTTGTATTTTATTTATCACTCATTTCAACTAGACCATAGTGTTTATTTGCTATAACCTGCTGTATATATCTGTTTTAATCGTAAACCGAACAAAAATCTAGAGTTGATCATACTGCAAAAATAATAGAAGCTTCACTTGAAATTTGTAGTCCAAACACACACAATCTTCAATGATATTTTTTTTAACGTGAAAAAATAATTATATATAGTCAAATGAGAGAAGTACAATTAGTCGCCTCCCAAATTTTCCTTTGTCGGATTAACATTATCCCTTTTGATACTTGAAATTAGAAGAGTAGTAGAAAATATGATACCAAACCAATCTAGACCACACCTACAAAAAAGATGATCATCTTCTTTTATCATTCCCACACACCAAACACAATCCATCGAACCCTCATTACAAAGAATACCCATCTTTCATAAATTCCTTCTTTTTGGAGGTTTGTAAAAAAAATATTGTCAACCAAAAGTTTGAACCTTTGTGGGTGTAAACTAGCCTAGCCTACTCTGCCTTCAAACATCTCCTTAGTGGCGAGCCAAAAATAATTTCGGGTAAAAGTTTGTAGAGAGAACCGCAGAGAGATTTGACCGAATAAATATCTGGTTGATCAATTGACTAAAGCCACTTAATTATGTTCTTCATCGCTAATTTGGCACACACCTATCATGTCTCTAAAATCTCCAAAAAGTCTAAGCTCCGAATCAAAAAAAATTGTCCGCCACTTAAAATCCTAACACAAAGCTCCATCCACCAAGGACCCCATCCCTCTAATTGGCTCAACATCAAACCAAACCACACCGCACCGCGAACATCTCTAAATTGCTGAGTCAAAACTCACCCACCAATCAACAACAATTAGAATGCTAGGTCTTGTTGTACATAGGCTAAGATGCATAGATTCCATACAGCGAACCTTTTACACATGGACCATCAACCAAACGCTTGTAACATAGGTCTAGTTGTCAAAGGTTCGTCTCATGGATCATGTTAGCACAAACCACGAACCACCCCAGACTTGACAAGTCATCACCTGACTCTCTCAGCTAATGGCTTGGGATGCAACTATTTTGGACTGAGCCATGGCCCATTTCCCACACGAATCATATCACTCCCTTTAGCTAACGCATGGATGTACTATAACATGAAATCGTCCTAAAAAGTCGTTGAATCAGAGCCGCATGACATGATCTGACCGTTCAATTTGGATCTAATGTCACCCGACTATAATATTCTAACTATAAAGGCTAACTCATAGCCTCTCTATGGTACACACACTTAGATCCCTAACTACCTAGTATACTTGGTACATTCTTATTTGATCTTTAGAGTGTTTGTAGGTACACCAACCCTATGTTATTTATTTTATGCTTGTTTTGTTTGATGCAAATTCTAAGATCATTCATTATTATTTATTGGAGGATGATATTTGTACGTGGAGAAATTGTTGTGTTATTTATCAGATGTTGCTTTATATGGTGCGTGGTTTGATTTTATAAGATTGAAATTAGGATCTAGATGCCATGTCAAGCCACTATTATGTTAGTTAATTAAGATGTGACCTAATTAATGCGCATCTAATCTAAATTTCATAATGTTTACATCAAACTTTGAATACATATTATATATGAACTGAACTGATTATGTTATTATAATACTATGCCATAATTGATAAAAAAAAATAAAATAATAATAATAATACTATGCCATAGCTTTTTTTAGGGGTATTTGTGACGCCATAGTTTTGAGCATATTCAATTTTTTTTCACATATAACCTTTATTCACAAATATGGAGGATCAATATGTGACTCGTGAAATTGGATTTTAGTGGCAACGAGCACTTCAGCTAGTTTGCTTATGCAAGGAAATAGATTAGGTTACATTTTTTTAGTGTTTGCATTTTGTATTCTCCTGCATCCTGGGAAAATATTAACTAGAATATTAATAGGTAACTATATTCATAGTTTTAAATATATAGTTCAATGTCGGCGAAGGTTGGATCTGTTGATTCACTTGTAAGTTTGTAAGAGCAACTCCAACACATGTTCTACACTACGTTCTACACACTCAAAAACTGTTTTTGGTATTTTTTAACATTGGAGAACATCCACATGTCATCCAAGGTGGAGAACGGTTGCACCACAAGAACCTGTTCTACATAACAAAAGCTGCTTTTTGTGGGTCTATTGTGGGACTCTATAAAGTAATATAAGAACACAAATATGGTTATTGCATTAGAGTAAAAATGAGTGAGGTTCTTAAATCTTATGTGTCATTCATTCGCCCAAAAAAATGATTGAAGAACAAAAACTTAGTTCTAGCATTGTAGATGCTCTAAGCAGGTTTGTTCCTAAAATTTTATAAGTCTTAGACCAAGTTTGAGAAAAAGACCCTATTATATAATAGATCATAACTTCTTCTTTTTTATAAATGGTGAATGATATATGCATTAATCATGACAATCCCCATAATACATGTTTTGAAATCCAAACTATGCTGACACTTCAAAACATCGTGTGTCAAATGCATCACATTCTATATATTATTAATAAAAAAGAATAACAAAAAAAATTGGGTCGGCCGAACCAAACGCAACAAAGCTAAGTAAAACGATAGCAGACATACCAAATTTTATACAAGTTTCATTATCTAATTTGATAATTCAATTGATTTATTACCTCTAAAATTTCTCGAAGAATTCATTATTATCCTAGTAACATAAAAATCTTTTATCATTTGTCAGTAGAAAATGATGTTACTTATCAAAAATCACAACAAGACCAAATTTGTTGTCCAAAAAATGAAACTTTCATGATGAAAGTCATATTATATTATGAAATCTAAAATGTTTCACAAAAAAAAAAAAAAATCAATCTATAACACCAAAAACATCCTCAAAATAAAAAACAAATTTGGTCTATGGAAAGGAGCAGATATTTTGTGTTTTACGTGTTGCTTCTAAATTTTGAGATTTGGCTAGTGAAATGTGGTGGGGTGAAAATGATGGGTTAGGGGTGTGAAAATAAAAGGTTGTTGGGTTGTAAAAAAAAAAGTGTGAAATGGCTGATGGTCTTGAGTCTTGTAAATGTTTCGGCCCTCTTTGCCGTTATTTATATTTATACCACCTTTAAACCCAGTATTTTTATACACACCCCCTCCGTAAAAAAAATAATACCCTTACAGGCGGCCCTAGGCCACCGCACCCACGGCCTGTCTTGGGCCGACCTTGGATGTATGTTCAACTTCTGTTGTCAGCTTGAGAACCCTTTTTATGAGTGATCTATAAGTTCTCTCATATTAACGTTATTTGAGCCTTGAGGTCTGTCATGATCATGATGAGCCCTCGAAGCCCAACTTGTCTAAACATTTTTTTTTGATCAAGTAGCATAATGACTAGATTCACACACATAATGTGTGGAGAAGTGAGGAATACGGGGTTCGAACCCCGGCCCCTACACAAATTATCCCTCGTCTAAACTTTATTTCATAAAAATATATATATTGTTCAATCATATTCAAAAGAAATATATAGTTCAACAAACCTGCTCTATATTCCTTAAAAAAAAAAAATAAAAAAAAAAACCTGCTCTATATATTATGTTGCACAACATATTTAAAATAATAATAATAATAATAGTGTGACACAAGTAAGTGGTAGATGTTTGAGTTTCTTTGCATATAATGCATATTAACCGGAGATTGCCTTCTCAATATATTTGCTAAGGATAAAGCTACGTATAGCAAAAAATCTGTCCCGATACTGTACATGTGTACTGTAGCAAGTCTTGTATTTAAATCAAACCACCCATGTATTCTGTGACATGAACATCCAATGGTAATGCATCTTTCGCTATGCAGTCGTGAGAGTGTGTTCGCTATATATATACTCTAACTATATGTAATACTTCCAAGTTATTTTTACCAACACGAAATTTATTAGGTCAGTGATTTTTATTGATATGGATGTTAATTCAGTTTTCCCACTTATTGAGAAAGTTAGAGTAGCTAATTGGTATAAAAAATCCTGCTCGTGGATAGCATTGCCAGTGGGAAATTATCCTTGCACATAACAAAGGCAAATACATCAGTCCTAACAAATGCAAGCTAATTCCATTGAAAAGCATGGTTGAGTTTGACAATATCCTACATCAAATACTTAATCTAGCACGTGAACCATATCAGCTTCCTGTTTTGAGTTATTTAGGTGGTCTTTCTCGTATTGAGGCTATGGAAATAATGGCATTGTTTCCTTTTTCTACCACAATTATTGTTGTGCTCCAAAAGGTATGCCTCTAGCTATGACAATATGAGCCTTGCATTTTATATGGAAAATGTCAACCATGCACAAGCACCATGGGACAACTCTTTTTTTAAGAAGTCAATCTAACCCACTGAATATGACATCGGGAAGAATCAAACTTGATATCTTAATAATAGCAAACTCCAAGGTCTCAAACCAACACCGTCAGCCAACCCAAGTGGGTTATTCTAATACATAAATGATATGAATTATCCATTTCTTATCTGAATTGCTCAGAAATTGTTGTCAAATCCTTACATATTACTGTATAATTTTATAGTATAGAAAACTTCGTTGTTAGTTGCATGGTATTTGGCAGATAGACTCTAGGTTGTCAATTTTCATCGCACTTTTCTTGGCAAGTAGAATTTCACGAGTTGATTTTTGAGAAGTCAAGAATCCCTTTGCATGGTATGTATATCTTTCCCACCGTCCCTTGTAGATAGCTACTGAATCATAATCGGTCCTAACTAGACTGGTCCCAAGTTACTCGGCCCATAATAATTCATACATGTTTATCACATGACTTCTCTTTTTCATGATCCACAATATACAAGTCTTCCACTCACCAGGTTGTGATCAGGTCAATATACACTATCTTCACTTTCTATAATCAATTGAATGTATATTCAAGCATACCATATTAATTGTGTTTTTTTCTTAACCATTGATTCCTAAAGAAATGGTAATTTAGGGTTTTATCAAGAGATAAGTAAAATTTGATAAAAAAAAAAAAAAAAAATTGTTATAGCCAGAATTTGAGCTTAAGTTATCCCAATTAATTCACTTTTAATTGGAGTTTATTAATCTCTTGAGTTTAATTACTTGATTTAATTATATGATTTTAATCTAACCAAAACTAGGGCAAATAGTACCCCTCATAACTTTGGAAGATAAAGTAATTTTGCAGTTAATAATTAACACATTTAAAAGAGGAAGAATTTTATAATATCCATGTGTTTGTTTTTGTTTTACACTTGCCATCCATTTTTGTTGATTGTTTTGTTAATTAACATCATGTGCCTAATTTTTGTTTGAGCTATAAGAGAAGAGGTGTCAAATATGCTATGATAAAACTCCTTTTCAAATTGTGGTTCAAATGCATGCTTGATATATTTTGAGGCTCTAGTTCTTTTTGGCTTTGAGTAATTGATGGTCACAGACATGAAGCATCCTCTAAAATGTGTTACATGCTTTTAGATCACTCATATTAACTATACTATATATTGTGGTCTGCCACTTTATTAAATGTAATCTTTAACTTCTAGATGGCCAATCATGACCCTTATTCCTGGTGGATGTGGAAAGTTTGTGAGCCTTATTTGCTTCCCTTTTCCAACTTGGTCAACCCCTGATATATCTCATCAACATAAAAGGTCCCCTATCACATGTTTAGTTACTTGAGTCCCAATGTCCCATTTCTTTTGCCAATTACTCAAAGATACATCACAATAACATGTCAACTCATATTCCCTTTAGAGCCACAGTGGCAGCAGAGACAAAACACATACATGCCCATTATATCTTCTTGTCTCGATTTCAAATTTCAAAAATAAATCCAATCGTCTTTTTTACTTTTATTACATGCACACAATGAAAAGTTCATTTATCACAATGTGCGAATAAGAAGACCAGTGTAGGTTGGAATTCGAGAAAGATGTCTATATTTAATGTCTGACAGTGCATCGAATAAAGATTATTAACGGTAGAGAGAATCTATGAAAAATTAAAAAATATATATATATAAATTAAATTTATGAGTATGTTTGGCCGAGAATTTTATGAGACAATGTAATTTTAGAAAGTAATTCAACTTTATTGTTTAAATTATAAATTTGTAAATTTTTTAAAACGATGAGATTTTATAAAGTATTTTGTTAAAGAAGTCTTCAAGAGCATGACTTGGTTAGTAGGAACAGTGTATTGAGATATATACGGGCGGGTTCAAATTTTGTATTTCCCATCTTAAAGGTAAAATTTCTACCACTAGATTATTTGACAAAAAGAAATTATATTTAAGGAATTTCAAGTACCTCCTAAAAACAAACAACTTTTTTTTTTTTACAAAACAAACAACTTAAAAAAGTTCATTTTATTGTGAATCTCCAATTGGTCCTAATAATTCTTTTAAATTATGAAAAATTGTTCTTATATTATGCAAATTGCCCCCTATAAATTTTAAAATTTTCTAAACTGGTCCTCCAATTTTCATATATTAAAATTGGTCCCTCTTTTTTTCAAACCAACAAAGACAATATAAACATTTAATCTGTTTGCTCTGTTTTGAACCGCGGTGAGGGGCCATGGACTTGTGTTTTGCTAATGCTACAATAACAGCTTCTTGTTTTTCCACGGTACATGCAGTGTTTTCATTTCTTTAAAAATTTCAATTATTTCATTCAAATAACACTTTAAAGGTATTGGCTTAGTGTAACATAAATAACTGATCTTGTATCTAACATGTTAAGGGTTTGAGTCTCAGTTTCATTCGATCCCTTGGAGTAAAAAAAAAGTGTATGTGGTACTCCATTCCTCTCATCTTGTCACACTGGTGGAAGTTGAATCAATGAGCATATGTAACCCATAAGGAGATGAGTAAAGGAATATGTCGTGAAATGGGAAGGCATAATTTCTTGCAAACGCCAGAAAGGATTGAAAATCAAAGTGGAATGAAATGTGTGGACCTCTCAACAAGCCTTGCCATCTTCCAACCCACTAATAAACTATCATTATGTCTATGTTCAATATTTGATGGTCAAACAAATCCAACCTCTTAAAAAACTTTCCCATTTATTATTCTTCTTTTAATTTTTTATGTAGTGAAAGTATGTTTATATAATTCTTGTGAACGATTTGATTACACGTAACAAGATCTATATATTGAAATCAAAGTATAGGGAATGTGTTAAAAGTGAAAAATATTGTGCAAAATAAATGTGAAAATTATATGCCAACCCAACCCACCTCATTGGCTGGCCCATGTAAGCCACGAGAATTTGGTTACACTGATTTTATTCCCCATTCCAACTTTGGTGCGCCTATCAATTCAAGTTATGAATATTCTTCTTTAGTATGCTGTGGTGGTATGAGTATGAGTCAACATTTAATTTGTTTTTTAAATTAAGGGAAATGATAACAAATGTTTTAAGGGTATTTGTTGAGAAGTTTAGAGTTGAAATTTTATTTTAAGAATTGTGTGTTCAACATATAGAAAAATGTTAACAAATATCTTTGTTTTAAGAACACTTGTTAAGAAGTTTAAAGTGGATATTTTATTTAAAATTAATATTGTCTAGATGCAAGTTGAGAGGGGGTAGAGAATAAAAGTTTGATAACTTGCATTTGTGATGAAGAGTGTCTTTTATAAGCAAAGATGTGGGACCGTTCGACCGTTGATAGGAGATCCTTATAGAACAACAGGGGCGGTTTTAAGGTTCGGCGAGCCTGGGCAGTTGTTCGGGCTCTGGCCCAAATTTTTTACAATTTTTAATGTAAATCCCTCTGAATTTCTTATATAAACCCTATAAATTGGGTATTTTTTTAGATTTTTTATAATTTGCTTGCAATTTCTTATGTAAACCCCTATAAAAATGTGTAATTCTTTTTTTGTCCAAACTTTATAATAATGTTGTCTCCGCCACCGTAGAACAATGTGCCATCAACGCCAAGTTAACTGGGTCTGCTATAAGTTGTTGAAGAATTACAGAATGAGGGATTTTTGACTAATCGATCGAGGCATTCACGAAATAAAAGGGTCTAAGATTGCATGTCTTGGTCTAGCGGGTTTGGAATTTAGAGTCTTGAGACGTCCCGAACAACAACAATTTAAAAGAAAATGCTAAAAGATGCCCTAACAAGTGTCGATATGGAAGTAAAACAAGTAACTTTTGTATAGATAACTATGTGATTATTACTTTGAAAAATATTTTACTTGTATTTTCAATACAAAATATCCTTTATATCTTCTTTGAACAATGATTTTATAGCATTTTTTAACAAGACTCTTTAGAAAGAGAAGAATAATTATTGAGCAAATTTTTATATAGATAGAGATGTTTTAGAAATTAATTCTGTAAAATAGGAATCATTTTATCTTTTAGAAATACTTTGTTGTTTATATAGAGCCATATAGGGAATGATGATTGCAATGGTGAATCACATTAAAGATATCATTTTGTGGCACCAACGCGACCGACCTAAATATTAAGCGGTCAAAATCCTTGTTTTAGGTATAAAATACCTTTTTACAAGTGAGCTTTAGGGCTCTAATGAACATGTATTATACTTGATTAGTTCGTATTAATATTCTTAACAAAAACGGATCAACCTTCCCTAATCCAATCTCCCATGTGATCTTAAAAACATTAATTGGTAATAATAGTATGAGGTTTTGTTTATGTTGGAACACTAGTATATATTGGGGAGGAACTTGGAGTATGCTAGTGAGGAATGGGGAGCCATTGGAATATAAACACAAGGAAGAAGAAACTAGTGTTAGTGTGAATTGAAAATTTTCTATGTCCCACATTGGGTAAATCACACACTCTAGTAGTGTTTATATATGTGGGATTTCAATCCCAAGGGTGTGCCCTTGGGGTACCCACTTTTGTGAACGGAGTGAGCCATGCCAAAAATTATATAACACGCGTGCGACGCCGCCGTCCGACCGGCCGGGCCGGGCTTGGGTCTGGGTCGAAAAAGGAATAATTTTTTGGGCTCAGAAAATAAAAAAAAACTTTCAGATTTTTTTTTTTTTGCTCCGAAATTTCCGCGAGACCAAGTCTCTCCCACGTGTTCCACGTTTTCCTTGCTCGCGCGTCCGCCCAAGCTTATCCCCACGTTTACGCGTCGTGGGTGACCGTTATCCGGGTCGTGGGCGAATATTGGCGGGTCACGAACTGGGTCGTGGGCTAAACCGCGGGTTTTGAACCGGAAATTCTCCCTATAAATAGAGAGCTCAGGACTCTCATTTCCTTCATCCCAAAACCGAGAATCGAACGCTCTTCTCTGGTTTTCTCCCCCTTCTCATCTCCCTCGGTTTGTGTTGACGAACCGTTCTTTTCCCTCCTCCTCTGTGGGCTTTCGGTTTTTTCTGTGGCTTTCGGTATAGAGTGGTTTGCGAACCATATCAGAGTGGTTTTTTGTAAACCATATTGAGGTGTTATTCTCGAGCGATTTCTGGCAGTGCAGCCTTTAATCGTACAGAAAGAATCTGGGCTGTTTTATCCTGGGGACGCCACGGTTGATAGTCTACCTTGCACAATTTAGGTAGTGCCGTGAAACGTCTTAAAGAAAGCGACCTGGTCGTGACTCACCCCGGTAATAGTTTCTAAGCTCTCTCGTAATTTTAAAATCCAAAAACAACAGTTTAATAATTATTTTTCTCCAACCATCTTTGTAGCATCAAAAACCTAATTGAAGATTATCTAGTATCCAACATACATCAATGTTTGATATGACATTAGTGTGTAATTATATTATATTCTATTAATACATTTCTCAAATTATTATTGATCAATGTCCATATGTTCGCATCAGCGATGTATCATGTGTCTATATCATCAATTCTTCATTGAGACTCATGCATATCTCGCTCAAAAATGTAAAAGGATAAGTCCTCATATAAAAGAAAGAGAACAAAAAATGAGGCTATCTTTCTATTTTATTCCATTTAATTTAAAAATTATTGAATGATATATACGAAAATAATAAATAAACATACAAGATCAATTATAGAACCTTTTTAGTCCAAATTTATGACAATATTTAATATATGCTGATGCATTCCTATGAATAGAACGGTGACCGTTTCTGGATATATTTTAAAATAATCCAATTAAATTTTAGGTTAGGTTGGCAATATTATCATCTGGTTAGGTTTGAATGTCGAATTTGGTTGGCATGCTTTGGCGGAATAGTATATTCATTTGGAAATTGACTTGCCTTGTTAGATTAATAATTTAATACTCTTCTTTTTGTTTTCTTGCTGCCCTTCAACTTTGTCCCTTTCTTGCATTGGGTTCTTTGCGTATTTCCTCCACGATTTTTTGGTTCATATTTTTCAGGAGATCCAAATCCTAGGTAAAAAGACGTAAAATCTATCAAGTTTATAAAGGTGCACCTACCACTAGTGCAAAAAAGGGAATTAAATGATCCAATTTTAAGAGGGTGTGGTGCTAAGAGGCAATGACGTTTTTGCTAACATTCTAATCCTTATTTATTAATTTTGTTAAGTCTAACCCTAATTTTTTCCCTCCATAATGTTTTTTAGGTTTGTAACAAATCTATCCTAAAATTTTGCCTCTCAAAATGCATCAAATATGTTTTTATTAATAGCAAAAATAAAAAAAAAGCCTAAACAAATCCATTCATAAATAGCAGAAATTAAAAAAAAAAAAAAGCTACTCATATCGATAGACTTCTACATATATTTTTTTTTCTTTTCTTCTTATTAATTTTAGTTTTTTTTTCAACTAACTTTCTTATTTTGTGTTCTACACTTTTTTTTGACAAAATACTTTGTACAATTATTTAATACTAAAAAAATGCATCGTTCCTATCCTCTTCATTCTTTTTTTTTATACACTTCTTTGATACTAAAAAAATGCATCTTTTTTTTGACAATATTTTGTAGACTTATATAATACGCTAATTTCCATCATAACTTGGTTATATATACTAAACCCTAAACCGTGTTTCTCTAAAAAAAACCTTAACCCCAAATCTATCCTAAAATTTTACCTCTCAAAATGCATCAAATATGTTTTTATTAATAGCAAAAAAAAAGTCTAAACAAATCCATTCATAAATAGCAAAAAGAAAAGGCTAAACATATCGTTAGACTTCTACATATATTTTTTTTTCTTTTCTTCTTATTAATCTTAGTTTTTTTTAACTAATTTTCTTATTTTGTGTTCTACACTTTTTTTTGACAAAGTATTTTGTACAATCTACTAACAATATCTACTAACAATATATAAAAATTGAAGTACAGCAAAATTTCATAATTGTCCTCTTTAAAACTAATGATCTCCTTAATTTTATGTGCATAATCGTCATTTTGCAAAATTTAATTTAATCCTTTTAATTTTTTTAAATTAATAATGGATAATGGTCATCACAATCGTAACAAATTTCTAAGGATAATTATGAAATTAATTAATTTTATAAAAAAATTACGGATAATGTCATCACAACTCTAACAAATCACAACTCTAACAAATTAATTAATTTCCTATATTTTACAAATAAAAAACTCAATTTGTTTCTTCTTTCTTCTCCTTATTATCTGATTTTCTTTATTTGTTAAATAAATTGCACAAAAAATCGTCGGTCGGACTTCTAATATCACTAATTTAGTGGGGTTTATCATCAATTCTCTATAAAATAATAAGAAAAAACAGCGTATTATAGCATAAATATACGAAAACAATCTATGTTACTCTTTTATGCTATAAGTATAGGAAAATAGTTTATTCTTATATCTTTTAATCTCTTAATCTTACTAATTTGCATATAAAAAAAATTAATAGAAATGATACATTAATTTCTTCAAAAAAGAAACGATACATTAATGTTAATAATTTTAAAATAATCATCAGTTTCAAATTTCAGGCATAACAACTTTCTCATATCGGTATACATAAAATTTGATTTGGATATATAAACACATAAATTTTACAATGAGTGATGTGTAAATGTTTAACGGTATTTTGGAGAAACAATATAGTGATGTTGATATTTTGAAAATAGACACGAGTTTTCCAAATTTTATTATATCGACTATCACATATCGTTAAATAAAAAATGTCTTATACATATATAAGTTTATAAAATCCTTAATGAGTGCGGTGCAAATATTTATCGGTGTTTTAAAAATAAGATAAAAAGTTATTTAATAGAAACGCTACATTGATGATAATATTTTGAAAATAGTCACGAATTTTCAAAATTTTATCATATCGATTTTATGATACATGTACATAAAAATTTATTTATGCGTATATAAGCACATAAAATCTGTAACGGGTGTAGTACAAACATTGAAAAGTGTTTTGCATATAAAATAAAAATTTAATTAATAAAAGCATTATATTAATGTTTATATTTTTACAATATTAATGAGTTTTCACGATTTTATCATATCAACTTTCTCATATAATTAGAAAAAAAAATTGTTTCTGCAGATAAAACACATAAAATATGCAACGGGTGCGGTGCAAACATTGAACGTTGTTTTCCATATAAAATAAAAAAGTTATTTAATAGAAACACTACATTGATGTTGATATTTTGAAAATAGTCATGAGTTTTTAAAATTTTATCATATCGATTTTCTCATATATGTACATAAAAATTTATTTATGCATATATAAGCACATAAAATCTGCAACGGGTGCGGTGCAAACATTGAACGGTGTTTTGCATATAAAATAAAAACTTATTCAATAGAAATATTATATTAATGTTTATATTTTGACAATATTAATGAGTTTCCGCAATTTTATCATATCAACTTTTTCATATATTTACATAAAAATTTATTTCTGCAGATAAAACACATAAAATTTGCAATGGGTGCGATGCAAACATTGAACGGTGTTTTGCATATAAAATAAACATTTATTTATTAGAAACACTACATTGATGTTGATATTTTGAAAATAGTCACGAGTTTTTAAAATTTTATCGTATCGATTTTCTCATATATGTACATAAAAATTTATTTATGCATATATAAGCACATAAAATCTGCAACGGGTGCGGTGCAAACATTGAACAGTGTTTTGCATATAAAATAAAAACTTATTCAATAGAAATATTATATTAATGTTTATATTTTGACAATATTAATGAGTTTCCGCAATTTTATCATATCAACTTTTTCATATATTTACATAAAAATTTATTTCTGCAGATAAAACACATAAAATTTGCAACGGGTGCGATGCAAACATTGAACGGTGTTTTGCATATAAAATAAACATTTATTTATTAGAAACACTACATTGATGTTGATATTTTGAAAATAGTCGCGAGTTTTTAAAATTTTATCGTATCGATTTTCTCATATATGTACATAAAAATTTATTTATGCATAGATAAGCACATAAAATCTGCAACGGGTGCGATGCAAACATTGAACGGTGTTTTGAATATAAAATAAAAACTTATTCAATAGAAATATTATATTAATGTTTATATTTTAACAATATTGATGAGTTTCCGCAATTTTATCATATCAACTTTCTCATATATTTACATAAAAATTTATTTCTACAGATAAAACGCATAATTTTTACAATGGGTGGGATGCAAACATTGAACGGTGTTTTGCATATAAATTAAAGTTATTTAATAGAAACATTACATTAATTTTGATATTTTGAAAATAATTATGAGTTTTAAAAAAAAATAGTTTATTGACTTTCTCAAATTTGTTTTCGCATACATAAGAAATTAAAATCCAGAACATACGTGATTCAAATATTTAACATATTTAATGATATATAAAAAAAATAATTCAATAAAAACATTATATTAATGTTTTTTTAAATAAAAAACATTATATTAATGTTAATAACTTTGATTTAATATTTTTAAATATTTGATGATATTAACAATGTAATTATTTTTTATATGATTACCATAATGTTACGTGACCCGTGCGGAAGCACGGGTCTATTACTAGTTCTTATTATAAGAAAATTTTCAAAATTTTCTTATAATTAAACAAAATTTTGGTCATGTTTATAAAAAAATATCACAACTTTTAATAAATAGTTATCGTTTAAAAGATTTTTGCCCCGCTCATTTAATAGTTGTCTTTTCAATATTTTTAGGTGTGTTAGGTGTGTTTAATGTTTTATAATCTTCTATAAAAGCATACGAGTAAAAATGGTTAAAAAGTTACAATAATTAATAATTATATTGATTTTGATTTTGTTTTGTTTTGTTTTCATTCTTATGATAAGGACCAGATGGAGCAAGTCGTAGTATAGGTGTTTGCAGTACAGTTTGATTTGGTTTTGAAGATAAAAATCATATGAACCGCAAGATAAAAAAAATATGTGGTTTGGTTTTGGTTTGGTTTGGTTCAGTTGACTTTTAAAATAAAATTTGAACCAAACCAATGCAATTTGGATTGGATCGGTTGGTGCGGTTTTTTCGATACAATACATTATTTTGTTTCCAGCATTAAAGTCGAATTAAAAAGGTAAAACGCAATATAATTAAAGCAATGTTTTCGGCAATGTTTTTAATTTCATCTCACATTACAATTTCATTTTCACCAAACAACATAAACTAAATTAAAAATGTGGACAAAAAGTAATTATAGTATGTAAGAAATGTTAAAGATTAAGATTTTATCATTCTCTAAAAGTTTAAGTAGCATATAAATACATTTTTGAAATAAAAAGCAAAGAAGAAACTTAGCAAGAGAAAAATATATCATTTTATAAAAGTTTACATTGAGTTTATATGAGTATTGGTCTACATGGCATAAATTTAATTAGTGGTTTTGCCTATGTTGCGGTTTGGTTTGGTTCGGTTGGTAAAATAGAAACCGTAAACCAAACCAAATCATGCGGTTGAGTAAAAAAGTGATCCAAATATATCCAAACTAAATGCGGTTTTGATTTGGGTTGGTTCAGTTTGCGGTTTTTTATTTGATTAGTTCGGTTTCGAACATCCCTAAGTTGTAGTGAAACATTGAGATATGGTTATGTATATAATTGAGTGGTGCTAGCAACACCTCTCTTTAGAAATAGAACTCACATAAAGTTGTGAGACATGCATTAATTTCATTCAATAAGAGAGTAAGTGTTAAAGAGAGTGTTGTTAGCGTTCCTCTTATATAACCTATTTATAACGCTTTAATTGCGGTGACATTTTCACAGTTAAATTAAATATCTAAAATATTGTGCCACTTTTTTAAACAAAGGATAATTTTACCTAGTACAAGTGTACCAAAGTAAAACACAATAGTTTAACAGAGTATTACAAAATGGAAAGGATAACACAAGGTGTGCCAAATTAGTTGTAATATCCCACTTGTCAGTTATTGGAATATTACCAGTCGAACATATCAGAGGACAAATGTTCGTGAGTTTCACGTATGGCGATGAATATTTTTAGGATGCAATGTCGGTGATTACACACATGTTCAGTTATCAGTATCAAGTTTAGCGCGTTAAGATGGAAGGGCAATAAGGTACTTGCACGAGGAGCCTATTTAAGTGGCTTGTGATCTAAAATGTTCATTATTCATGAACACTTCTCTCTCTAGAATTAAGAAGGCAGAATTTTGCTCCTCCCTCTCTCTAGATAATCGCCCTCCTTACCCCTATGTTTCCTTCAATCCATTTCAAGATCTTGCTTCAAGAATCATGTTGCATGCTAGCTCAATTCTACCCTTAATGGAGATGGAAACAAGGTTCAAGCATTAGTTCACCTTCCTTCATCAAATGAAGAGCTAGGGTTTGGCTTTGGTGAGCTTGGAACTGAAGCAATTGCAGGAGACATGTTATGTGAGTTCTTAGATAGCTTATCCTACCTTTGGGTTGTGTAATTTCTTGTGAGAAAACATGATTATGATAGTTTATGAAATTAGGATTATAGAACCCCTTTGTACCATTTATGATCAAATGTTGTTAATTGTTGCCATGCATATGATATAAATTGTTTTTATGATGTTTTGGATGATTAGGACATGTTAATACATTTGGAAATGAGGCTTTTATGTCAAAATACGATTTCTGCATTTATGGACTGATGAATGCTCGCTTAAGCGTATACAGCACGCTCAAGCGTGCAAAATGTAGTAAGTACAGGCTCTGCACGCTTACAAGTTCGCTTAAGCGAACTGGCACGCTTGGGAGCACGCTTAAGCGTGTAACCTCAATACAGCACTTTTTGAAAATGTTCTTGTGGTCTAGAAATGTCGTTCGAGGCCCGTTTCTTGCAATCTTTTATTGAATTATGAACCCCTCAATTCCAAGTGTCTAAAGTACGATTCTAAACAAGTTTTTAAACAAGGGAAAGACATGGTAAATCATTAACAATGTTTGTTAATAAATGATACGTAGAGTGATATGATATGTGATACGTCCGGGTAGAAGTTAATTCTAAGAATGGGGCATCGTAGAGCCTCGACTTAGGTAGTCGAGAACAGGCATGTTAGCATGTAACCTAGTCATGTTAGGTTAAGTTTTATATGAGTAACTATGTATGCAATTACCAATGATCGGGTAGGTTACGAACCCGTGGTAATCCTTCAACCAAGTATAAGTTATGCGCTCACATGTATGTATATGACTAATGAATGAACAAGACTTTAAACAAGATGTAGGTGTCGTGTCTCTTGCTTTCCACGCCAGGGGGATACAAGAGGTTCACGCCAGGGGGACGGGACACGCTCCGCAAGGTAGGCCCGCACGACACTGAGGGAGTCCTATGTACCCTATCTAGGTTTCATCGGTCATGTATGGGAATATATTCCGGGGTTACTCCACTCGGGATTATTCCGTAAAATGAACCAAGATAATTATGTTTGTTCAACGCTAACATCTTACCTAATGAATGAATGAATGAATATGACTACATACGATACGATATGATCATGATTATGATTTGATGTTAGTCATATGCAGGTTATGCAATATAGCTAGTTATGAATGTTATACCGATGACGATCTTAGGTTTCCCCAATCGTCCGGTTTAGAACCGTGTCATGAATATGTTATGTTATGTCTTGATGCGTTTAGCATATCTTGAGTTAGCGGTCCTAGGATCCCTTGACCGCCATGACACGTATGATGTAAGCAAGACCTATGACAAGTTAAGAAGAACCTTATGACGGCCCTAGCATGCACGACCGTCTAAGTATGCAAGTCCCCACACACGTATAATCAACCAGCAGGTTGTATTGTAGACACGTGGTGACTATAGGTTTTCCCCCGAAGTCAACTATAGCCTAGGATTAGGTAGAACTCACTGAGACATTATGTTTCATCCCAATCCTTTTTGTTTCAGATCAGCAGGGCAGTTTAGCAAGCTTGTCGCCGAATGGATATTTAGCAAGGACTCGTTCGTACCTGCTGCAGGATGTTCGCATGGATTTAAGAATGCATTTCTATATTATTGGATAGTTGTATGGTAATTTTGATGTACGAACGTGAATTGTTGTATATGATATTCATTCGAAGAAATTAAGTTGTAAAAATTAATGTATCCAGTTCTAAAGATAATGCAAATGCTAAACTTTCTAGATATGTTTAGTGTGGACGTTACATTAGCTGCATAATCAAACGTTGAGATTTAGAATTGCCTACTAATCGACCAAACTGAGCGAAATTATCCAAAACATGAACATGATCCATTGAAGAAAAATTGAACCATTGTCACACAAGGTACCAAATAGTACAGAAAAAATTACAACCAAAGAACATATGATTTACCGATTCAAGAACACCGCAACCACTCACTCAAAGCTGAGAATCATGATGAACGATGCCTCTTCTGAATAAATTATCATTTGTAGGATTTGACTGCGGAGAAGACGCCAAAAAAATACAGACACCTTCAAAGGAATATTCTTATGCTAAATTAAATCAGAAAAAATATAATGAATGTGCGGTTCACTATTTGTTAAGAAATTATATGCCTGGCTAACTGAATAACCTATAACATGGTCTTACTTCCATTTTCATTGATCCGAAATTTCAACCTACAAAGAAACGTTGTGAAGTAATCACCTACACTTCCATACAAACTCTTCCTCAAAAAGTAGATAATCTCCACCTCAACTTCCACACGTCTCTCCCTCACTCCACCTTAGGCAAGCATGTTATCCAGCCACAGATATCCCATGATCAACATCCAACTCAAACAACCGCCTAAATTTGTATCTAAAAGAAATTCCACCTAACCACGGGTCCGTTCAAAAAATGTATTGATTACTCCTCATTTTCATGTTAATTTATGTTAGTTTTAGATTTTGTTTTAATTGATTTTCTTAGTTTTTAATTAGTTTTAGTCTATTTATAGTAAAAATCATCATCATCTGATATTTAGAGAGAAAAAGTTTATTTGTTTTGATTTTTTGCTAACTAGACAATCCTTGGAGCATTTGGTTTATTTATGTGTTTTAACATGTTTACATTAAGTTTTAGAAGCGGTAAGATGTCTAAAGAGTTTTGAAAAGTCAACCATGAAAGTCATTTCACAAGAATACAAATTTGGAAAAAGAAAGGTCAATGTTGTTATTTTACACCTAGGTGCAATCAGAATTTAGAAAACCAGTGTTGCTGCCATTTTGCGCCTGGGAGCAACCAATTGAGTTCAAGACCATTTCGCTACTGCCAGTTTGCGCCTGGGCGCAAAACAGCTGCGTCTGGGCGCTAGAAGTCATTAATACTGCCATTTCATTTGTGCATGGGCGCAATTTCACATTTCAGGTTGCGTATTTAAGCCCAAACATCATATTTGAAAGGGTTCGAAGAATTTTACATAGAAATTTGAGAGAAATACTTAGAGAGGTTCCGAGAAGGTGTTGTTTGACCTAGAGGATTGGAGTTGAAGCTTCTCACCCTCCACATTTATGTGTAATTCTTTCAATCCTTTTTATTCTTTGTAATCAAGCCATGAGCGTCTAATTTATCCATTGTTAGGGATGAGATTATCTAGATGACAACTTTTGTTTTATGACTTTATTTTGATTATTGAAGAAGTTTAATGAATCATTTTTCTTATCACTGTTCTTAATGTTTTTATTGGTTGATCACCTTTAAATTGATTTACGGTTTATATTGAGAAACGAAAGTTGAATTTATAAATGCTTGAAATAAGAAATCCTTGCCTTTGTAATCCAAGAATAGATGCAAACCCTTGAAACCAATTGAGAATTCTTGTTCATTCATGCTTAATTCTAATCTGAAATTCACTGAGGAATTAGGGGTTATTTTAGGATTAATTATTTTGTCACTAAGAAATTAGGGCAAGAATAAATTAGAGAATTCGGTAATGATTCGATAAGTCGATCCAATAGTCATATTCAAGTTATTAACTCAAGATAATCTTCTAGTGATACTCATCCCTGACAATTTTATTATTATAAAGTTTATACCAATTTTACTTTACTCAATTTTCATTATTGCTATCAAACAAATTCAGTACCCATTACATATCTCCCGCCTAACATTATCTTCGAACCAACTTCTAACCCTTAACTATACATCACCTCGAACATGCATCAACTCCTCCCACCAAACATAACCATCTGTGTCGCCATCCTTCAAATTTTACAAATTCTCTATTAACTTCTTATGAATTTTTTTTTAGACTGAAAGAAAAAGAAAATATATATATATATATATATATATATATATATATATATATATATATATATATATATATATATATAAGGTAAACAACTCATTTTACAATTTTAATTTGAGGCAACCTTTGTTAACCAAGAATCAAGAACATTGACACCCACTAGCATACTCTTGTTAAAGTTGATTTTAAGGCTTGAGGTCGCCTAAAAAAGGAGAAGCAAAGTTTTTAAAGCTCTAAGATTAGCCCAACTTTTAACACCCAATAAAAAAGTATCGTCAACAAATTGTAGGTGAGAAATAGAAACATTTATATTAATTTAAAAATAAAAAAATAATTTGAAAATAAAAAATTTGTAAAAATTAGAAGAAAAAAAATCCAGGAATTTTTTTTTTAAAACAATTCTGAAACCTTTTTTGTATAAAAAAACGAACTTTTTTATTACGAAAGAAAAATCTGAACTTTTTAATTTCCAGATTGATAGGATATGGTATTAGTATATCTGACACATAATTTAAATATGTAAATTTATCCTCCAAAGAGGGAAAAATGGAGCGAATTGATCTCAATTTATAAGATTTTATGATTTTTGTCTCATCTAAGGAAGAGCTTAAT
The DNA here is from genome assembly GCA_958299785.1 of Medicago lupulina. NCBI lineage: Eukaryota > Viridiplantae > Streptophyta > Magnoliopsida > Fabales > Fabaceae > Medicago > Medicago lupulina. The sequence goes on along the minus strand of OY283141.1, from coordinate 28,171,479 downwards.
TCTGGGAAAAATAAAATTTTCACGACAATGACAAAACCCTCTGATATTATTTGAGAATAAAAATTCTTATTATATCCCCAAAATGGATTTTTGTTAGAATCATTAGCCAAAATCGTAAAATCTTCATAATTTCGTAAAAAAAAAGATATTTTTTTCCAATATTTTAATTTCGAATAAGATTTTATAAAAATTCTAGAATACATTTTTTGAAAGAAAAAAAAAACTGAATTTTTTCTAAATTTGTATCTAGATTTTTAAAAATTAAATTTTTTTTCCATAAATTTTTTTTGTAGAAAAAAATTTAAAAAAAGTCAGACCCTTTTTTTGTATTTTAAAATCTTTTTAACTTCGAAAAAAATCTGATTATATTTTTTGATTTTTTTTCTAATTTTTTACATTTCAAAAAAAAAATCTTATAGTTTTTTTTTCTGATTATTTAAAATTTTGAAAAAAAATCTAAATACAAAAAAAAAATCCATAATTTTTTTAAAAAAAGATCGTTAATTTTTTTTTCTTCTGATTTTTACAATTTTTGTTATTTTCAAAAAAATTTTAAATTTACATTTGAGATATTTTAATAATAAAATCTGATGTGACCAATTAAAAAAAATAAAATAAAAAGTAAAGTCAGCGGCACATAAGTAAAATTTGGTGAGTTGGATGAGGGAGAAACCAGAAATAACATAATTTTTTAAAAGGATGTAAAACAAACCGAAAATTTTATAGGGGAGAAACCAGAAATAACATAATTACCGAGGAAAACCACTATTCACCCTTTTTTTTTCAAATGCCTAGCATCTTCCACCAACTCGTTAGCAATCAAAATACCATCAAGAATATGTCTATCTTTTTTTTTTAAGAAGCTAAATTAGCCCACCCAAATTGACACCGGAGAGAATCTAACCTGAGACCTCGAGGAGGAGCGCACTCCCAAGTCCCAAGCCAATACCACCAGTGGGACAATAATATATCTATCTTGAATAAAAGCTAACTTAGATTATGATATAACACTCGCAATAATATTACACAATCTGTTAGCTAGCACCTTATACAAGCTATTGACCAAAAAGATGGGCCTAAAATCATTCAGACGTTGAGGACTTTCAATCTTGGGCACTTAATTTATACAAGTACTATTATTACATTTCGACAACTTCCCATTTCGATGAAATTATGAGAGAAAACGTATGAAATCATCCATTAACTCCGTCAAAAAATCCTTAATGAAACAAAATTAATGTCATCCGATCCTGGACTCTTTAACGTGTCACAATCCCACACCGCTTGTGTGCAGATCCCTTAAGGAATGTTTTGTTTAAACACATCCTTATTTATTAATTTTGTTAAGTCTAACCCTAATTTTTTTCCTCCATAATGCTTTTTAGGATTGTAACAAATCTATCCTAAAATTTTGCCTATTAATAGCAAAAATAAAAAAAAACCTAAACAAATCCATTAATAAATAGCAAAAATTAAAAAAAAAAAAGCTAACCATATCGATAGACTTCTACATATATTTTTTTTCTTTTCTTCTTATTAATTTTAGTTTTTCTTTCAACTAATTTTCTTATTTTGTGTTCTACACTTTTTTTTGACAAAATACTTTGTACAATTATTTAATACTAAAAAAATGCATCGTTCTTATCCTCTTCCTTTTTTTTATACACTTCTTTGATACTAAAAAAATGCATCTTTTTTTTTTGACAATATTTTGTAGACTTATATAATACCCTAATTTCCATCATAACTTGGCTATATATACATATACTAAACCATAAACCGTGTTTCTCTAAAAAAAACCTTAACCCCTAATTTTTTTCCCTCCATAATGCTTTTTAGGTTTGCAAAAAATCTATCCTAAAATTTTGCCTCTCAAAATGCATCAAATATGTTTTTATTAATAGCAACAAAAAAAAAACCTAAACAAATCCATTCATAAATAGCAAAAAATAAAAAAGCCTAAACATATCGACTTCTACATATATATTTTTTTTCTTTTCTTCTTATTAATCTTAGTTTTTTTTTTTCAACTAATTTTCTTATTTTTTGTTCTACATTTTTTTGACAAAATATTTTGTACAATTATTTAATACTAAAAAAAAATGCATTGTTCCTATCCTCTTGCTTTTTTTTTTGTACACTTCTTTGATACTAAAAAAATGCATCTTTTTTTTTTTTTACAATATTTTGTAGACTTATATAATACCCTAATTTTCATGATAACTTGGTTATATATACCAAACCCTAAACTGTTTCTCTAAAAAAAACCTTAACCCCTAATTTTTTCTCTCCATAATGCTTTTTAGGTTTGCAACAAATCTATCTTAAAATTTTGCCTCTCAAAATGCATCAAATATGTTTTTATTAATAGAAAAAAAAAAGTCTAAATAAATCCATTCATAAATAGCAAAAATTTAAAAAAAAAAAAAGGTTAAACATATCGATAGACTTCTACCTATATTTTTTTTTCTTTTCTTCTTATTAATCTTAGTTTTTTTAACTAATTTTCTTATTTTGTGTTCTACACTTTTTTTTTGACAAAGTATTTTGTACAATTATTTAATACTAAAAAAATGCATCGTTCCTATCCTCTTCATTTTTTTTTTATACAATTCTTTGATACTAAAAAAATGCATCTTTTTTTTTTGACAATATTTTGTAGACTTATATAATACCCTAATTTTCATCATAACTTGGCTATATATACTAAACCCTAAACCGTGTTTCTCTAAAAAAAACCTTAACCCTAAGTTTTTCCTTCCATAATGTTTTTTAGGTTTGCAACAAATCTATCCTAAAATTTTGCCTCTCAAAATGCATCAAATATGTTTTTATTAATAGCAAAAAAAAAAAACCTAAACAAATCCATTCATAAATAGCAAAAAAATTTTAAAAAAAGGCTAAACATATCAACTTCTACATATATATATATATATATATATATATATATATATATTTTCTTCTTATTAATCTTAGTTTTTTTTTCAACTAATTTTCTTATTTTGTGTTCTACATTTTTTTTTGACAAAATATTTTGTACAATTATTTAATACTAAAAAAAATGCATTGTTCCTATCCTCTTGTCTTTTTTTTTGTACACTTCTTTGATACTAAAAAAATGCATCTTTTTTTTTTACAATATTTTGTAGACTTATATAATACCCTAATTTCTATGATAACTTGGCTATATATACCAAACCCTAAACTGTGTTTCTCTAAAAAAACCTTAACCCCTAATTTTTTCCCTCCATAATGCTTTTTAGGTTTGCAACATATCTATCTTAAAATTTTGCCTCTTAAAATGCATCAAATATGTTTTTATTAATAGCAAAAAAAAAAGCTTAAACAAATCCATTCATAAATAGCAAAAAAAAAAAAGGCTAAACATATCGATAGACTTCTACATATATTTTTTTTTTCTTTTCTTCTTATTAATCTTAGTTTTTTTTTAACTAATTTTCTTATTTTGTGTTCTACACTTTTTTTTTACAAAGTATTTTGTATAATTATTTAATACTAAAAAAATGCATCGTTCCTATCCTCTTGCCTTTTTTTTATACACTTCTTTGGTACTAAAAAAATGCATCTTTCTTTTTTTTGACAATATTATGTAGACTTATATGATACCCTAATTTCCATGATAACTTGGCTATATATACCGAACCCTAAACTGTGTTTCTCTAAAAAAAACCTTAACCCGTGGTAAATTTCACACACATCACAAGAATCATATCTTTTGATATTTAGAGGTTTGCAAATGGAACGACGTGACCTTACAACTTTCCTCTCATACCACTACTTAACTGGTAACTTTTTGATCATACACCTGAATTGTTGGCAGCGATACGGTCAAGAGGGAAAATAGTTTTAACAGTTGCTTCGAGTGGTATAGCTGCATTATTAATACCAGGAGGTAGAACTGCACATTCGAGATTTGGTCTTCCCTTTATTACCGATGAATGCTCCACGTGTAATGTCAAACCTAATACTCCGTTGGCTCAGTTGGTAGTCCAAGCAAGATTAGTAATATGGGACGAGGCTCCGATGATGCACAAATTTTACTTTGAAGCACTTGATCGTTCTTTCAGAGACGTTATGAAGGAGGTGGACAAGAGAAATAAATACATCCCTTTGTACCTGTAATTCCTAAAAGCACAAGACCAGAAATCGTTCATGCTATTATCAATTCTTCAAAACTATGGAATTATTGTGAGGTTCTTACCTTGACTAAGAACATGAGGCTTTTGTCTGGTGCGTCAGTAGTAGACATGGAGGAAAAAAGACAATTTTCAGAATGGGTTTTAAGTATAGGCGATGGACGAATAGGGGAAGACAATGAAGTGGACAAAACCATTGCTATTCCGTCAGATTTGCTCATAGAAAGCGCGGGAGATCCTTTTGCTGCTATTGTTGAAAGGATCTGGATTCTCTCCTGCCTTGCTCTCTCCTACCATCCCTCCTGCTCTATTTTCAGCTGTTGGATCAATCCAACGGATGAATGATAAAAGGTCAAAAATAATTTCAAAGCAAAGCAAACTAGGAGAGAGAATTGGTTGCGGTTTTGTTTTCTTCTTCACGCTCACCACCCTGCTGCTACTCATAACCTATCTGCTATCAACTCTTCTTTTTCATCTCTAACAATTCTCATCTTTATGTTCTTTTTCTAAACAACTGCAACATTGCTGTCATAATAAATAAAAGGATTATAGCATTTTGTGGTTTGTTCTATTTACGGTTTCAAATGTTCACATCCCAATTAAGAACACTCAACACACCAATGCACTGAACCATTTAAAGTGGTAGTTTTGCAGATCCAAATAGAGCTTATACATTCTAATTTGATAAATAATTTTATAATTTATCCTTTCATCATTCTTATAATGATTTGTAAGTATATTGCTTTCAAAAAACACCAAGAATAGAGATATGAAGCATAAATTATTTTTTGATAATGATCTGGGTCGATGTTAAATTGTTTGAAGACCGTCATTCGTTACCGCCGCCGTGCGTGGCGAAGTGGAGATGAAATCGAAAGTTATTGTACGAAGACGTAATTGAACTTTCCATAGGTCTTTTCTTATTAACTCTCCCTCAACCAATGGATTGATCAAACAACTGATAATAGAGCTGGAGGGATGGCAGAAGAGAGTAAGGCATGAGAGGATCCAGCTTGATTGTTGAAAGCACGTATCCTAACATCTTGGAGAGCACGAGTGACATAGGTTACTTTCAAAATAGAGCTATATTGACAACAAAAAATTCCATAGTCGAGAAGATCAACGACTATATGTTGGACATGGTTCCAGATGAGGAGAAGGTTTATTTGAGTTATGATTCACCTATTCATCGTAACTTAAACGATGATCATATTGACAATGTTCATACACCTGAATTCCTTAACACCATCACTGCTTCTGGACTTCCTAATCACAAATTAAGGTTAAAGGTTGGTGTGCCAGTTATGTTGTTGAGAAATATAGATACACGATATGGATTATGCAATGGAACCAGATTGGTTATCACTAGGATGTGAAGATACGTCATTGAGGGGAAGGTCATTTCCGGAAGTAATGTTGGTGAACAGGTTTTTGTATCCAGGTTATCTATATCGCCTTCAGATGTCAGGATTCCCTTTAAGTTTCAACGAAGACAATTTCCTTTGTCTGTATCATTTGCAATGACAATTAACAAAAGTCAAGGACAGTCGCTTAAACATGTTGGTGTATATCTACCAACACCTGTAATTTTTCACAGACAGTTGTATGTTGCTGTTTCAAGAGTTATATCCAGAGAAGGACTAAAGATATTGATCACGGATGAAGATGGTGAAGATACCAATGTGACTTCTAACGTCGTATATGATGAAGTATTTCGCAATATGCGATGAAACATGCCAATTTACTAAAAATTTCATATTCTCTTACCGAATTATTGATAGGATTACCAAATTTTCTTTTATAATATTTATCAAATTTTATACATTTTATGGAGCGTTTTATTTTGTCTACTTTAGATTATCATCTATTATTTTTTCACTGTTACCAATTATATATTGCATTTTATTATTCGTATGTCATTTCTTTAGCAATAAACCCGTACGGGCACGGGTCCAGTTTCTAGTTGTAGATTAAAGAAATATAGTTTGAATAGGAGACCATATTAAAGATGGTCACTTAAATTATCAGGCGAAGATTAATCATCAACATCGCACTAATAACATATTATCAAAATAATGTGTTAAAACTAAAATATTAGTTTTTTTACGAAATTTTTTTTTTTTTATTAAATGGTTGATAGTATAATGAAATAATTAGACGAATATACTTTGAACAATAGTATCATTATATATAAAAAAAAAAAAAAAATTAATTATATTTTAACTTTTTAAAATGAAAAAATTATACGAAAAATTGTAAACAATAAAATTATAATGAGAGAAAATGATGAGTATATAAAACCAAACACTAAATTCAAATCAATATTGCTCTTCTGGGATTTGAGTTAATTGTCTTAGTTATATGAAAGGTATATGGGTGGGTAGGACGATGACTTAAATGCTGATGACAACTAAACATTTAAAAAGTCACAATAGAAAATATTAGATGTTGTTGTTACTATCGTCACTTGTCACTCTCACACCACATGCATTGAAATGAAACTCAGTGGGAAAGAGGAAGTGCCGAACTTGGCCTGAACAAAATGACAAAAAATATTTGCTACAAAAACATCCATGCTCTTTTTTTTTTTACAGACAAAAATAAATTATATTAACACCAACACCGTATTTGATGTAGCATAAAGTGTGCCACACCAAAACGGCAAAATATGTACAAACAGGTCAAAATACAAATACAAAACAATCAGTCAATACCTAGGTATACAAGCGAGTTCGACCACCGATTATGAATCTCATATGTAAAGGTTTCATTACTAGTCTTCAACCACCACCAGTGGCGGAGCCAGAGATTTTGGATAGTGGGGGCATCATATGTGTATAAATTTGAAACTAAGAATACATAAGTTTGAAATCGTAAAATTTAAATTTAAAATAATGGGATTTAAATGTAAAATTTAAATTTAAAATAATGGGATTTTAGATTTACCTCTTGGAAAATCAGGAATGGAGGAATCTAGAGTAGAATAAAGGGAGAAGAGGACTTGAGAGACAATATTAAAAAATAGAAGGAGGAGAAGGAGAAGAAAGACAAGATTGGGTGTGAGTTTAGTATCGTTTCTTTGGTCGTGGGAGTGGGACAATGAGTTTTCACTTTTTTGATGCATTTGAATTGTTGTTTGTTATAATAAAAAAAAAACATGTCATGCTAATTGGTGTTCTTGGACACCTATTAAGGAAAAAAATGGTAAATTTTGTATTAAAATAAAACCTTGTTTATACTTTTTAGAGACTAGCGACACAAGTTTTAAGATATTTGATGGTTTATAGTTAAAAAGTTAGTTTATTGAAATTAAAATGTTTGGTAATTTAACTTTTGTAATTATAAAATAACATAAAAATACATAATTATGTGTGTATGAAGAAAATAAAAAAATTAATCTAATTCTCCAATCCATCTCTTTTTTCCTCTAAAATGGGAGATAAAAAAATAAAAAATCAATGTCCATGATAAGCATATGTGTCAAGATGTTGTACATATACTCCCTCTGAAATGGCAAGAGGTATCACATCATATTTATCTACATCAATTGAAATTCACGTTAACATTGATTGAGCCATTGAGAAATATTTTAGCTGCCATTTGTTTGCTTATGTTCATGAGTTTAGAAGATAAAGGCAACCACCAGTGTTAAAATTACTTTTTTTTTACAGAAGTTTGTGGAGGCAGGTGCCCACACAAGGCTCTACCTGCCTCCGCCCCTGACCACCACAATGAGTAGTGCTTTACTTTATCTAACAGTTGTTGTAATGAGCTATGAGTGTTCCTGAATAACCTATCGTTACGATCTTTCCACAAAACCCAAACACATAAAAGCCAAATCAGATGAAAGAAAGACCGCCTCGATTTCGAAACACCTGCATAGTGAATGAATTGCTGAACGTGGTCGGAGATGGCCTGATCCTCCACCCCCTCGATGCCGAGCCAGTCTCACACCAAAGGCCAAAACGCTCCATAGAATGGACAAGACAAATATACACGCTTTTTTATTAAGACTACATACACGCTTTCAAATTAAATAAACAAGATTATTTTAATTAGTAAAAGAACAAAAGCTATAACTATTTGGACGGAAAATTCAGAGTTTCAAAACTTAAGACTATAGCTATTGGTTCTCATTAGTCATAAGAATAGACATATTAGCAACATACAACCGCTCAAATTTAATTAAAAAAAGAAAAACATTTTGGTTCTAAATATAGTTCTATTTATTAAGAAATATACATCCATGCTCTTTTTTATTAAGAAATATACACGCTTTCAAATTAAATAAACAAGATTATTTTAATTAGTAAAAGAACAAAAGCTATAACTATTTGGACGGAAAATTCAGAGTTTCAAAACTTAAGACTATAGCTATTGGTTCTCATTAGTCATAAGAATAGACATATTTGCAACATACAACCGCTCAAATTTAATTAAAAAAAGAAAAACTTTTTTGTTCTAAATATAGTTCTATTTAAGATTAATTGCAATCATACAAGCACTAATGCATCGGATCTCATCAGAACTTCGCAATTAAGCGTGTTTGAGCGAAAGTAGTATCATGATGGATGACCTTTTAAAAAATCCTTGTGTTGCATCTCTTCCACATGTGTCAGGAAAAGAAAATAAGATTAGTTCAATTTATTTGTATTTTAAATATACTCTTAATTAATATTTCTAAATGTCTTGAAGATTAGAAGTCAAAGTTGAGAAAGAGGGCAAGATTAAGGGGAAGGAAAAAGTTGCTCCTGAAGTGGACATGTAACATGTCTAAAAAAACGATAATATATTTACCTATAAAATAAATTTTTAGTGAGAGAAATTTAAATTTTTTTTAAGTTCTCTTTTTCTTTTTCTTAGTTAGAAGAAGTTGTTTTGAGTTATTTTGTATAGAAAATCACTCATTTACATCTTTTTTTCTTTCTTTCAATTTAAATAAATGGTTGTCACATATATCAAATTTATCTTGTATTTTTCGTGATTACATTGTCTTAGTGCGGTGTTATGTTGTATGTCGTCTTGTCCGGTGTTATTTATTACGCGTCTTGTTGCAGTGTATGTTTTCTATTGAAGGACTGACTTCATTTAATTACATGTTCAATAAATGATTTGGACGTGAACGCTGCAGATTCGGAAGCATGGGTATTCCAATCACTTATATTTTATAATATTATTTGTATGCACTTTACCATTGTATATTAACTTTAGTGTTGTGAGTTTATTGCATATTCACCTTTTATATTTTTGGTGATGTTGACTATGTAGTTGTGTCTGATGTACACTATCACATCATTAATTATTGGGTTAATATGCTTTTACCCCCTGCCATATAGGCGACATTTGGTTTACCCTTGTAAGAAAAAAGTTTGGAGATTCCCTCTTGTAATTTAAAGATTCTTTGGTTTTGGACCCTCGGTGCATCTGACTGTGCAGAAATTTATGGATTAATAAGCTTTTAACCCCTGTCATATAGGAAAAATTTGGTTTACCCCCCGTCGCATCAGCGAAAAAGCACATTCTATTAGAACAAAATGTGTTTAACATTGCCCTTAAAAGTTTTGAGTGATAAGAAGGTATTAAAAAATTGTTAATTGGATATGCTAATATTTGTTCAAGTGTACAGGACCATAGACAAAAAATTTGAGATCATTTATAGGTTCTGGATGAACAAAAGAGAGCAAAGAATTTATCAAAAAGGAAGCTTAAAAGCATCTGAAGAAGAACTGCTCCTGAAGTCAAAAGTGCTCTTGAAGACATAGCGCTCCTGAAGTGATGACGTCATCAGAAGCAAGTTCATCAGAAGCTGAATATCACCATAAGTTAAAGTTCATCAGGAGATGCAAACTTAAAGATTCAAAAGTTGTTCAATGGATTCAATGTCCTCTTAATATTGCGTAAGAGTGGAAAAGAGTAACAACGGCTAACTCAAAAGGATTCAAAAGCATTGACTGCTTGTTTCTTTGTTAAGCGTTGACAAAGTACAATTGTACGAAGTGTACAACCACTATCTCCACTACACAGAGTTTGTCTCTGCTACAAGACAAGGATAGCAGCTCTGCCTACAACAATGTTCCTTCATACATGGAATGCATTTGAAATCGATCCTTCATAGGACAATAACCATATCAGGCAATGAATCATTGGTGATTGATCAAAGCTTCAAAACGACTCTTTTTGGATGTGCTGGCAACTCAACGTTCATTTCACACCTCTATATAAAGGAGTGAAGACTTGAAGAACGTATGCAAGACTCTACAACAATTTGAAAGCGCCAAAACTCTGTCAAAATTGTTCAGCATCCAAAAGTTCACTTAGAATTTCTTTTCAAAGTTCATATCTTAGAAATTCTAGATTCTTAAAGAGTCTGTATCTTATTTGTATTGTGAGCACCTCTGATTGTATATCAAGTGTTCAAGTGTCAAACATTTTTCTTTGTAATTATGTTTGATAGGAAGTCTCTTGCTTGTGTGCTTGAGCATAGAAGTCTCTTGATTGTGTTCTTGAGCATTGGAAGTCTCTTGCAGTTGTGCTTGAGCATTTGAAGTCTCTTGCTAAGTTTAGCAATGAACATTTGTAATCAGATAATACATTTTAGTGAACTCTCCTTGGAAGTGCAAGGGGGACAGGACTACTTCCGGTTTGTGGAAGGAACTTGTATAATTGCTTTGTGTCTTTCTTTTCTCTCTCTCTCTCTCTCTCTCTCTCTCTCTCTCTCTCTCTCTGTTTTATCCGCTGCAACCTAGTTCTGAACATCACTTCAGAAGCTGTTCTTGAACTGCTTATGGTCTGTGCATTTCAGCTTAAGAGAAATCGAAGAAAAAGCTAACACAATTCAACCCCCCTTCTTGTGTTTTTCTCACCTTCAATTGGTATCTAGAGCCTTGGTTCTGTTGATAACACTTAACAGTGTAACAGTCTAAGATCTGAGAAAAACAGGTCTCTTGAATCATTTGTTTCTGGTTCTAGTTCTGGTGGTAATCATAATGTTGTATCTTTTGATTACAATGACAAGAAAGCTGACTTAAGAAAAGTTCCTAAGTTCAATGGAGATCCTGAAGAGTTCTTATGGAGAAAAACCAACTTCTACAGTTATATCATGGGTTTAGATGAAGAGTTATGGGATATTCTGGAAGATGGAGTTGGTAACTTGGATCTTGATGAAGAATGAGTTGATGTAGATAGAAAGAAACATACTCTTGCTCAAAAGAAGATGTACAAGAAGCATCACAAGATCAGAGGCTCACTTGTTACTGCTATACCTCGTGCAGAGTATATGAAGATGAGTGATAAATCTACTGCAAAGGCAATGTTTGCTTCACTTTGTGCAAACTATGAAGGTAGCAAGAAGGTTAGAGAAGCCAAAGCACTTATGCTTGTTCATCAGTATGAGCTGTTCAAGATGAAGGATGATGAAAGTATTGAGGAGATGTACTCAAGATTTCAGACCCTAGTCTCTGGACTGCAAATATTGAAGAAAAGCTATGTTGCTTCTGATCATGTGAGCAAGATACTAAGAAGTCTGCCTGCTAGATGGAGACCAAAGGTTACAGCTATTGAAGAAGCTAAAGATTTAAACACTTTAAGTGTTGAAGATCTTGTTAGTTCTCTCAAAGTTCATAAGTTAAGCCTTAATGAACATGAGTCTGCTAAGAAGAGTAAATCTATAGCTTTACCATCTAAAGGGAAATCATCAAAAGCTCTTAAAGTAATAGAATCTGAAGAAGAAGAATCACCTAATAGAGATTCTGATGAAGATCCTGCTGAGATGATGGCTATGCTCTCCAACAGCTAATCCATGAGGACAGCTATGAGAAGCTGTGGATTAGACTTAAAGACAGAGTGGACTTCATTCTCTCAGAGCTTCAGAGATCATGTCTAGATGCACAAGAGCTTGCTCAAGCTAAACTTCAAGAATGGTTAAAGGGTGTTGTCTCCAATCTGGATGAGGTGAAGATTCTAAGAACATGGGTGAGAACTCCTCTTTTCTTGGAAGCAAGAAGTCTCATTCCATCAATCATTCACCCCAAAGAGCTGAATCTGGACTGGTTAACAAAGCTGAACTTCAAAGAAGCTTCTTCTGAACTGGCTCTACTTCAAAGGAATACACTTCTGGAGAAGGAGAATCACCAGTTGAAGAAAGAGCTTCTGGAGCAGAAGCTGATGCTTCTAGAGTACAAGTCTCAGGCTGAAGCTCAATTGGAAGAAGCAAGAATCAGAGAGGAAAGACTGCTTAAGAGTAATGAAGATTTCAAGTTGGAGATGAAGCAACAATCTGAGAAAACTCAGGACATGATGAAGCAGTTGATGGAAATGATGAAACAAAAACAAGCCTAAACTTAGATTGCACACATTAATTGCTTGTCTTTTATTTCTATTTTCATTTGTTTATGTACTTTGTTAAATGCTTCTGAACCTCTACCTTGTCTTTCTTCCTTATACCTTGCTCTGATATATTGCTTGGAGATAATGCTTCTGAAATTGTATTGCTTGATTAATAACTCTAAATTATATTGCTTAATTTTGAACAATTATGTGCTCTGATTATTTCTTAATTTTTTTTATGAACTAATTGTATGCTTTGAACCTTTATATATCCTTATAGATTTTAAAGGGAAGTAATTTTTTTTGACTTTGAACTACTTTACGTTTTTCTCAACTCTTCTTTTTGTTTAAATTATTTACTTTTTGTTAATGACAAAAGGGGGAGTAGTAGATAGTATTTAAAGGCTCTGAGCCCCATTAATTTAATTTCAAGCAATTTAAATTAATAGAACCACTTTCTCACCTCACTTTGCTCTGATAACGTTCTATGTGAGATTATTAATTCTGAGAATTAATTCGCTTTTAATGAATTTATTAACAAGAATAAAACTCAGGGGGAGCTTACAAACCTCACCTTAAAGTACTATTAGACTCAGGGGGAGCTTACAAACCTCATACCCTATATAGTCAACTTGTTAATTAGATTAACAACAATTAAACATTTTTTTAAATGCTAATGTTTGTCATCATCAAAAAGGGGAAGATTGTTGGAACAAAATGTGTTTAACATTACCCTTAAAAGTTTTGAGTGATAACAAGTTATTAAAAAATTGTTAATTGGATATGCTAATATTTGTTCAAATGTACAAGACCATAGACAAAAAATTTGAGATCATTTATAGGTTCTGGATGAACAAAAGAGAGCAAATAATTTATCAAAAAGGAAGCTTAAAAGCATTTGAAGAAGAACTGCTCCTGAAGTCAAAAGTGCTCCTGAAGACACAGCGCTCCTGAAGTGATGACGTCATCAGAAGCAAGTTCATCAGGAGATGCAAACTTAAATATTCAAAAGTTGTTCAATGGATTCAATGTCGTCTTAATATTGCGTAAGAGTGGAAAAGAGTAACAACGGCTAACTCAAAAGGATTCAAAAGCATTGGCTGCTTATTTCTTTGTTAAGCGTTGACAAAGTACAATTGTACGAAGTGTACAACCACTATCTCCATTACACAGAGTTTGTCTCTGCTACAAGACAAGGATAACAGCTCTGCCTGCAACAATGTTCCTTCATACATGGAATGCATTTGAAATTGATCCTTCATAGGACAATAACCATATCAGGCAATGAATAATTGATGATTGTTCAAAGCTTCAAAACGACTCTTTTTGGATGTGCTGGCAACTCAACGTTCATTTCACACCTCTATATAAAGGAGTGAAGACTTGAAGAACGTATGCAAGACTCTACAACAATTTGAAAGCGCCAAAACTCTGTCAAAATTGTTCAGCATCCAAAAGTTCACTTAGAATTTCTTTTCAAAGTTCATATCTTAGAAATTCTAGATTCTTAAAGAGTCTGTATCTTATTTGTATTGTGAGCACCTCTAATTGTATATCAAGTGTTCAAGTGTCAAACATTTTTCTTTGTAATTATGTTTGATAGGAAGTCTCTTGCTTGTGTGCTTGAGCATAGAAGTCTCTTGATTGTGTTCTTGAGCATTGGAAGTCTCTTGCAGTTGTGCTTGAGCATTTGAAGTCTCTTGCTAAGTTTAGCAGTGAGCATTTGTAATCAGATAATACATTTTAGTGAACTCTCCTTGGAAGTGCAAGGGGGACAGGACTACTTCCGGTTTGTGGAAGGAACTTGTATAATTATTTTGTGTCTTTCTTCTCTCTCTCTGTTTTATCCGCTGCAACCTAGTTCTGAACATCACTTCAGAAGCTGTTCTTGAACTGCTTCTGGTCTGTGCATTTCAGCTTAAGAGAAATCGAAGAAAAAGCTAACATAATTCAACCCCCCCCCCCCCCCCCCCTCTTGTGTTTTTCTCACCTTCACATTCATATGCACCGAGAGTTCAAAACCAAATAATCTTTAAATTACAAGGGGGAATCTCCAAACTTTTTTTTTACAGGGGGTAAACCAAATGTTGTCTATATGGTATGGGTAAAAGTTTATTAACCCTTAATTATATTCACTTTCTTGCCATTTTTTTTATCTCATCATCGAATATTACATCTATCGCATTATTCATTTTTTTTTCTCTTTATTTTGAAGGGTACGCAAAACATTTTCCTGAAAGTTATGTTCTTAAGAAAGGATGATTTCAAACTTGGAAAAAAAGATTGTCATTGTATATATTATGAGTAGTTTATACGACATCAACAACAATCAACATTTATCACATTAAGTTGACTTTGACTACATGGATCAAACAATATCATTATGTTATATCATATATATTAATCTCTCTCTCTCTCTCACTCATGTTGTTATTTCCAATCATATTTGATGTAGTTTTAACACACATCCAATGCAAGATCGCAATCTCTATTATGCTTAATTTATTTTTTTGTTGGTTCTTGACAACCTAACAGTTTGTCTCACACTACAACATCAGTCCTACATGTAGCATACAATTTTCCCTTCAATTTGAGTGGAAACACAATATACACTGTAAGGTATGTTGCATACAAGTGGTCTATAAAATATTGTGTTTCATTAAGAGTGCCTCACGTTTTCGTAAACCCTAGCCGCACAAAGATTCTGAGTTTGTTTCTTAAAAGTTGTATGAGTAGAAACGTTATCCTTCGTGCATCGCTAGTGATCCATACCATTTTAAACAACCAATGGTTATGTGCTATAAAAGATAATCAATCAATAATTGATTCATGACCATTCTTAATGATCTATCAACAGATTTTTCCTCGATGTGATCGTCTATTTTATGGTTCACGATTTTCCTTCACGATCATGAATCCATGATTCATAACCCCATCATCATCGACAATGTCATGCAAAGAAATATTAACAAACAATTGATTTCCATTAGTTTTTTTTTGAGCCAATTGATTTCCATTAGTAATGTTTTGCGTTTATTTATTTCTGTTTTATTCTGTTGCTATACTATGATATTTTAATATTTTGTTATACATCGTCATATACAAATTTGTAGAGTGTTTAATCTACGAAGTTCACTATAGGCTACCTAAAATTGTATGACCGAAGGCAGTGAAGGATAAAAAAAATTCAACTGATGAAGGCAATACTATATACTATATATTTATATAAAAATAACATAAACAATAAAATATCACTATATTTAAAAAAAATATATATCACTAATAATTTTTTTTAAACTAAAGCGAGAAATTTATAGAATTAAAACATGATATCTCTCTTAATTCCCTAAAAAAAATGACATCTCTCTTACACTTGTTAGAGAAACCATACTATTGGTAAAATGGAATATTGATGAAATTTTTACGACATTTAACAATGATTAATCTTCGTGTAAGAATTTATTGAGATACACAAGGTTGATTTTCTCCTCAAATGAATAAACCACTTGATTAAATGACCCAATATCCTTAGAGGTTAAACCATATTTTTTTTTTCTTTTTTGACAAAAGGGGTTAAACCATTTCATTATCAATAACGACTTTATTGACTTAAACCGGGATTTTGGTTAACTAGTTAAAAGAAGTTAGATACAAGGTTTTTTCTAAATTACCTTTGAAAAATGGTGGGTAACTTGCCCACCAACCAATGAAAATGAACAATTTATTGGTGGGGTCAAGATAGTGCATGGATACCACCTAAAAAGGTGAATGCTTATTGGTTGAGGTAAATTACCCACCATTTTTCATGGGTATTCTAGTTGTCACCTACATACAAATATAAAAGTTTAAAACAATTACGTGGGTGAAAGGTGAACTAGAAAAATTATCCATTGCAGAAATTTCATAAAAAATTGAAAATGGTCACGAAAAGTTAAAATTCAATGTCTCGATAAATTTAGAAAGAGAACCGTTTAGACTTTAGAATTTAAAGGCTCACAATTCTCAAAACTTGCAAGGAAAGTTCGTATAAATATGTCTTTCTTTTTTTTGGTAAATTTCGTATTCATACATTTAAACGTTCTTTAAAAAATGGTTACCAAAACAAGAATAGATAAAATAAAAGCCAACCTGTAAAGCTAAGCTGTCCAACGAAGACAATGTTCTCATTAATGTTATTATCTTTGCTAAAAAGAAATTGATCTAACGGTTGTGTGGTAAATTTTTCTTTACTTCATGAAGAAAAAAAATACAAAAGAAAGGACCCAACTTTGAAGCAATGGCATCCACATATGTTACCAGTGGACCTGTGTGGTGCACATGAAGTCAAATATGGCATCGTTTCTTAATTGTATCCCTCTCCCAAAGAAATTAATTTCTATTCCAAAGTAACAAAGTCTAACAATTATCGGTTACATTTATTACTTGTTAATTAATTAATTTCTTAATCTTAAGATAACTTTTTTTTTTAGCAAAATAAGATAATTTTTTTATGAGAAAAATGTCGGGTGAATGGATGATTTGTCCGATCGAAGACAGAAGATCCTAGCAAAACTTGAACTTAAAACCTCGTAAATTCAAGATCATTTTTTACCATTAAATTAAATTAAACCCGTAGTTAAAAAACTTTAGGACCATGCCACTAAGCCAAAGGCACAAGTCATTTTATAAGTTGACTTTGTAAGTATAGTGGTTGATTTATATATGTATAGCATAGCGCACACAAGAAATATAAGCATTGACGATCATGGATTGTGTCATGCACTTGTAAAAAAATAATGCATTGTGTCATGCTACTGCTCGAGGTTTTTTTCCAACAGAATACATCACTCAAAGTTGAAATAAAAGCTAGACGTGGATTTTATGGCTATAGTTGGTTGATGCTAATTAAAGAGTCCCAGTGGAACCAAAAAAATCAATGAATGACGAAATATAATTGTTTATTTTTCCTTTTTCTTCGCAAATATTACCGATTTTTGTTAGGTTTTTTGGTTTTAACTTTATGAAAAACAATTAAGATTAACTTAGTGTTCTTTAGCCCATCAACCAAATAGTCTATTTGAGTCATTCAATCTAAAAGTGATTGAATAAGATGTTCGAGTATCTTATGAAGTTGTGTAGTTATATGTTTGTGTTTTGATGATGTTTAGTAGGTAATTTTTATTTGATGATGTTTAGATATTAGTTGTTATTGTCTAGTATCATGTTAAAGCACGCCTAACAATCTTGCCTCGTGTGTTCTATGATCCTTTGTTATCTAGTATGTTGATTGTAGGAAGAAAACTTCATTGTTTTTGGTCAAAACAATTTTCTAGCAAGTTGAATCGATTCACACTTTTTTGAATTGTACCACTCAAAGTTTTTACCAATTTTTCATTCATTTTGATTTGAATTATGATTCCTTTAATCATATCATTGTGAATCGATTCATTACTTCCTTGAATCGTATCATTTAATTCTTCTGGCCTTGGTTTTTAGTTAAGTGAATTGAATCACAATTCTTTGAATCATATCAGCCTTCATCTGGGGCATATGAATCGATTCAAATATAGTATGATTCGTATCAATCTTCATGGCTCAGCTTCCTTGTCTTTAGTTGTCTGAATCGAATCACACTTAGTAAATCGATTCATTATGTTGTTTTTTACCAAATATTTGCTCTTGCCACCCTTTTGTATATATACTCATATCCTCATAACACCTAAACTACTCAATCATTTGCATCTTTTCTCTCCAGAGTCTGTAAACCTCATTTTTCATATGTTCTTCAGATTAAACACTTTTTCTTAGAATCATTGTGGTATTTGAGTCATATATTGCTAGAGTGCTATAAGGATTGTAAGTTGATTGCTTCCAAGGATATTGATTGGGAATCAAGGATCCAAAGTGAATTGAGTAATCTAATTCCACCTCCAAGGGTATTCGTGGTTCTTTCTAATCTTCTTGAGTTGAAGGGGATCTAACCACCGGACGGAGCAAAGAAGAGTCTAAGGGAAGAGCTTCAAGGATTGCACGGGTGGTTGAGGATTCGAAGACTTAAAGAAACACGAATTTCAAATGGTATTTGAAGATTGGGGGAATGACTGCATATGAGTTGAAAATTAGGGTAATTGAAGGAGTTCTTGTAATCACAATATTGTAATCAAACATTCAATTTTAGTGGAATTCCTTAGTGGAGACGCTTTCTACCAAGAAGAGTAGACGTACCCCGAAGCGAGGATGAAAGGGGAAACTACTATAAATCTCAAAGTCGTTTCTCTTCCTTTTCCTCTTTTATTTTGTTTAATATGAGTATATGATTGTTTGTTAATTGTTATAATTGATTTGAATTTAATCTTATCTCAATTTGTTAAACTTAACTTAATTCATTGAATTATGTTTTCTTTTAATTCACATTGATCATATTTGGATTCAATCTAGTGTCAATTTAACAAACACATATACATTATGTTCATTAGTTATAGTGATTTTATTGCTCTTTGGTTTGGTTTGAGAATTGGCTAGTTTTCTATATTGTGTGAGAATTATTAATCATTGATTGTATTAAGATTTAACATTTGAATCTCTCAGTTCAATAGTAAATCTTATTGTGCATTACATTGTCTTAATCTTTTTTTCATTGTTATTGTTTCAAGCATAAATCCAATTAGTCAAATTGTTTTCAAACTCGCTTTCGCTAAAAACTCGATAAAAAATTTGTAACGCTATTCACCCCCCCCCCCCCCCTCTAGTGCGTATTCTATCTTGTCATATATAACAACATCTTAAAGCCTAATACAAGATTTAGGTTATAGGCGCAGACTTCGTTCCACAAGTAAAGTATGTCGTGCGCCGTACATGAACGTTGACTTACTATTAGATTATGATATTCATTATACACTAATGTATTGAAAACTGGATCGAACCAACTAGCGGACTTACTGGTCCAGTGAGGCTTTTGGATCATCCATGTAAACAAAGCAATCGAAAGGGATGCGAACCGGTCAAAACTGGGTGAACCAATGTGTTGGAACAAAGGGTGTTTCACAAGTATACCACTTGAGTTTTGATGATAACAAGGTATTAAAAATTATCAATTGGATATGCTAAACATTTATTCAAGTGTACAGGACCATTATCAAAGTTTTATTTACAAGAGGTTCTAATTGAATAAATTAAAGAGCAAAGGAAATTTAGACTGAAGCTTGAAGAACATCTGAATGAAAGCGCTCCTAGAAAATCAGAGTCAGAATGCGTCTGAAGAAAGAGCTTCTGAAGATGACGTCATCAGAAGCAAGTTCATCAGAGGCAGACTCATCAGAAGCAAATAGTATCCAGAGGCAGATTCATCAGAAACAAAGATTCTTCAGACACTGAAAAGCGTTGACAAAGCAAGTGTACGAAAAGTACAACCACTATGTCTACGCCTGTTCCTGCAACCACCAACTCTGCACAGTGTCCTCTATACACGACAAGAATAACAGTAACTAAAGCAGAAACTTTTCCATATTTGCTGGAATGGATTTGAATTTGATTTCATTGTACAAGCCTCAAATCAAGCAAAGGATCAAAGGTGTCAAATCAGCTTCGGTAAAGAAAAAGTGATGAGCTGACAGTTTTCCAACGTCTCTCAAACTCTCTATAAATAGAGATGAAGACATGAAGAAAAATACAACAACATACATACACGCGAATTGAGTTCTTCTCTCATATTCCAAGTCGCAAACACTGCTCATCAATAACTTAGATAATTCTTACAAAAGCTCACATTTTAGAATTTCTAAGTATTTAAGAAAACAGAGTCTGTTCTGTTTCGTTTTGAATTGTGAATACCTCTGATGGTATATCAAGTATTCAAATCTCTTTTCAATTCTCTGTAATTGTTTTAAAGTCTCTTGCTTGTGTGCTTGAGCATCTGAAGTCTCATTCTTGTGTTCTTGAGCAAAGGAAGTCTCATACTTGTGTGTTTGAGCAACTTGTAATTTGATATTACATTTTAGTGAAACTCTCCTTGGAAGTGCAAGGGGGACAGGACTACTTCCGGTGGAAGGAACCTGTATAAAATTGCTTGTGTCTTCTTTCTTTCTTGCATTTGTTCTTCATTCCGCTGCTAAGACTCTGAACTCTGATCAGAGTCTGAACTCTATCAGACTCTGTATTCTGAGAACATTGTTATTTTTCGTAAGAAAGAAACGTTTTTGAAAACACAATTCAACCCCCCCTTCTTGTGTTTTTCCCACCTTCAGTTGGTATCAGAGCTTCGGCTCTGTAGTTAGCACTTAACCGTGTTACAGTAAACGATCGGTGAAAAACATGTCTGGGGATGAAGCTTCTGCATCTGCATCTGGTTCTGGTTTTGGTTCTGGAGTTGCTGTGCATTATGACTACAGCAACATTAACAAAAGTGAAAAATCTTCTAATCACAACAAACCACCTATGTTTAATGGTGATCCTGAAATGTTTTCTTGGTGGAAGACCAAGATGTACAGTCACATCATTGGAATGGATGAAGAGTTGTGGGATGTTCTTGAAGATGGTGTTGGTGATATGAGGTTAGATGAAGAAGGAGCTGCTCTTGATAGGAAAGCTCACACTCCTGAGCAGAAAAAGCTTTATAAGAAACATCATACGATCAGAGGCATTCTTGTGGCTGCCTTGCCTCATAAAGAGTACTTAAAGATGAGTGACAAATCAACAGCAAAGGCTATGTTCACCTCATTGTGCTCACTTTATGAGGGTAACAAGAAAGTCAGAGAGGCCAAGGCTACTATGCTTGTTCATCAGTATGAGTTGTTCAGAATGAAGAAGGATGAAAACATTGAGACCATGTACTCAAGGTTTCAGACTCTTGTTTCTGGACTTCAGATTCTGAAGAAAAGCTACGTAACGTCTGATCATGTGAACAAGATTCTGAGAAGTTTACCTGCAAAGTGGAGACCAAAAGTGACAGCCATTGAGGAAGCTAAAGATTTAAACACTTTGAGTGTTGAGGATCTCATAAGCTCCTTGAAATGTCATGAAATAGGTCTTAATGAGCAAGAACCTGTCAAGAAGTCCAAGTCCATCGCACTAAAGTCCAGAGGCAAGTCAAGTAAGGCTCTGAAGGCTTTGGAGTCTGAAGAAGAATCTACATCTGAAGATTCTGATGAAGACTCTGAGATTGTTCAAGAGATGGCTATGCTCACCAACAGATTACAATACCTTGCTAAGAAGAACAAGAAGTTTATGAACAGAGGTAGTAATCACAAAAGCTCAAGAAAAGAAGATCAGAAAGGTTGTTTCAACTGCAAAAAGGTTGGACATTTCATTGTTGAATGTCCAGACTTACAAAAAGAGAAATCTAAAGAAAAATCTAAGAAAGCATACTTCAAGTCTAACAAATTCAAGAAGCAATTTAAGAAGAGCTTGATGGCAACTTGGGAAGATCTGGATAATGAGTCTGAGTCTGACAAAGATGATGCTGAAGATGAAGCTAAAATAGCTTTGGCTTTGGTAGCTACTACTAATAACAAAGAAGAATCATTTGATGCTGAGTCAAGTACAGACTCTGAAACTGAAACTGAGGTATATTCTAAACTCACTAGATCTGAACTAATTGATTCTCTCAAAGAACTTCTTTGTCATTATGAAAACCAATCCACTGAGTTGAGGAGAGTTAAGCAACGATACATTAAGCTGCTAAAACTCCATGAATCAACTAAGATGGAAATGGACGCTCTAAAACAAGAAAATTATGATTTGAAAACAATGACTAAGAAGGGTGATAATAAAAACTTGACTGAGCAGGATGCTGCTCTTCAAGAATTTATTAACACAGGAATTGATAGAACCAAAGTTGCATCCATGATTTATAGCATAAATCAGAACAACAAAAAGGGAATTGGTTTCACAGGAGGAAACTCTAGTGAAGTAATTCTGAAACCTTGTTCTGATAACATCAAAGAAGGTCTGAAAACTCACTTTGTATCTGAGTCTGAAAAAGCTTCTCATTCAGAATCTAAGTCTTCAAATTCAAAGGAGTTGACTAAGTCAAAACCTAAGAGTTATAAGACAAAGGTCACGAATGACTCTAAATCAAAAACTCCAACGTTACAAATTCTGAAAAGATCAGAACCTATCAAACAGGTTCTGAAGAAAACAGAGTCTGAAACTCAAAAGCCTAGATTTCAGAGAAAAGAAGCTATTTTTACTAAGTCACATTCTAAGACTAAAGGTTCTGAACCCAAAGTCTGGAAGAAGACTGATAAAGAAAAATTCAGACAGAGTACACAAAAGAGATTCAGAACTTCTAGGACTAACCCAAGAGGACCCATGAAAGTATGGGTACCTAAGACACAAATTATTGATGCTGCAGATATGTCTAAAAGGAAATACAAAGCAGAAGTTCTGGTATCTGGACAGTGGCTGCTCGCGACATATGACGGGAGAAAAGTCTATGTTCCTAACCCTGACCATGAAAGAGGGAGGAACTGTGGGATTTGGAGGAAACCAAACTGGCAAAATCATTGGTACTGGAACAATTGGTAATTCCTCAGTCTCAATCAATAATGTGTGGTTTGTAGATGGACTAAGACATAACCTACTTAGCATAAGTCAATTTTGTGATAATGGTTATGACGTCTTGTTTAATAAGAACAACTGCACAGTAATCAACACTGATGACCAATCTGTAGTGTTTAAGGGAAAGAGAAAGAACAATGTCTATAAAATAAATTTTTCAGAACTGACTGATCAGAAGGTATTTTGCCTCCTGTCAGTGAGTGATAAGAAATGGCTGTGGCACAGAAGGTTGGGACATGCTAACTGGAGATTAATCTCCAAGCTTAGCAAGTTACAACTTGTCAAAGGGCTACCAGACATTGATTATCATTCAGATGCACTTTGTGGTGCATGTCAGAAAGGAAAAATTGTTAAAACTTCTTTCAAATCTAAAGACATTGTTTCTACCTCCAGACCCTTGGAACTACTCCATATTGATTTATTTGGACCAGTCAGCACTGCATCCATATATGGAAGTAAATATGGATTGGTGATTGTTGATGATTACAGTAGATGGAGTTGGGTTAAGTTTCTCAAATCTAAAGATGATTCATATGATGTGTTCACAAAATTCTGTATTCAAGTCCAATCTGAAAAAGAACTTAAAATTCTAAAAGTCAGAAGTGATCATGGGGGAGAATTTGAAAATGAGCCATTTGAAATATTTTGTGAAAAATTTGGAATTGTCCATGAATTCTCTTCTCCTAGAACTCCACAACAAAATGGAGTTGTAGAGAGAAAGAATAGGACTCTTCAAGAAATGGCAAGAACCATGATTCATGAAAACAATCTGGCAAAACATTTTTGGGCAGAAGCAGTGAACACAGCATGTTATGTTCAGAACCGGATCTACATCAGACCCATTCTGAACAAAACAGCATATGAACTCTTTAAAGGAAGGAAACCTAACATCTCTTACTTTCACCAGTTTGGATGTACTTGTTACATTCTGAACAATAAAGTCTATCTGAAGAAATTTGATGCAAAAGCTCAAAAGGGAATCTTTCTAGGTTACTCTGAGAGATCTAAGGCATACAGACTGTATAACTTGGAAACACTCTGTGTAGAAGAGTCTATACATGTCAAATTTGATGACAAAGAGCCTGGAAGTCAAATTCCAGAGCAAGGTGAAAACTATGCAGGTTCAGAAGAGTCTGATGATTATTTAGAACCTGACCAGACTTCAGAGACACATGATACTTCAGAGGCTGTGACAGCTTCTGATGTCCCAATTGTTGAAACTTCTGAAGAAAATCAAGATGAATCACAGCAAGTTATCCAATCCAAAAATTCATCCAAATACAAGTCTTCTCATCCTGAGGATCAGATCATTGGTAGCAAAGAAAGCCCCAGAAGAACTAGATCACATTTCAGACCTGAAGAGTCTGTCCTGGGTCTGCTATCCATGATAGAACCTACTACAGTTGATGAAGCACTAGCTGATGATGGATGGATCTTAGCAATGCAAGATGAGCTCAATCAATTTAAAAGAAATGACGTATGGGATCTTGTATCTAAGCCTGAACACAAGAACATTATTGGAACCAAATGGGTGTTTAGGAACAAGCTGGATGAACAGGGAGAAGTAATCAGAAACAAAGCCAGACTTGTTGCTCAAGGATACAGTCAACAAGAAGGCATTGATTACACTGAAACTTTTGCTCCAGTTGCGAGATTGGTAGCAATCAGGTTACTTCTTTCCTACGCAGTAAATCACAACATAACCTTGTATCAAATGGACGTTAAAAGTGCATTTCTCAATGGAGTCATATCTGAAGAAGTGTTTGTAAAACAACCACCTGGTTTTGAGGACTTAAAACATCCTGACCACGTTTATAAGCTAAAGAAATCTCTGTATGGTCTAAAACAAGCTCCCAGAGTTTGGTATGACAGACTGAGCAATTTCTTGCTTAAAAATGATTTTAAAAAGAGGACAAGTTGACACAACACTCTTCAAGAAGACACTTGAGAAAGACATTCTGATTGTACAAATTTACGTTGATGATATTATTTTTGGTTCAACTAATAGATCTCTTTGCAAGGAATTTTCAAAGATGATGCAGGAGGAATTTGAAATGAGCATGATGGGAGAACTGAAGTTCTTTCTAGGAATTCAGATCAATCAATGCAAAGAAGGAGTGTATGTTCATCAGTCCAAGTATACCAAAGAGCTTCTGATAAAGTTTAAGCTTGAAGACTGCAAGGAAATGAACACTCCAATGCATCCTACCTGCATTCTGAACAAAGAAGATCAAGGAACCAAGGTTGATCAAAAGCTGTATCGAGGTATGATTAGTTCTCTGTTGTATCTCACTGCATCTAGACCTGATATTTTGTTCAGTGTCTGCTTGTGTGCAAGATTTCAATCAGATCCTAGAGAATCACATTTAACTGCGGTTAAAAGAATCTTTAGATATCTGAGAGGAACAACTAATCTTGGACTTCTCTATAAGAAATCCTCAGATTACAAGCTAGTTGGATTCTGTGATGCTGATTATGCGGGTGACAGGATTGAAAGAAAATCAACCAGTGGAAACTGTCAGTTTCTTGGTGAGAATCTGATATCCTGGGCCAGTAAGAGACAAGCAACTATTGCATTGTCAACAGCAGAAGCAGAATACATCTCAGCTGCTAGTTGTTGCACACAACTGCTTTGGATGAAACATCAGTTAGAAGACTATCAAATAACTGAAAACTATATCCCAATTTATTGTGACAATACTGCTGCTATTTGTTTATCTAAAAATCCTATTCTTCATTCAAGAGCCAAACACATTGAAATCAAACATCATTTTATCAGAGACTATGTTCAAAAGGGGATATTAGATATTCAATTCATTGATACTGATCATCAATGGGCTGATATCTTTACAAAACCCTTAACCGTTGAAAGATTCGATTTTATAAAGAAAAATTTGAACATGCATTTTGTCTCTGAGTAATGTTTGACTCTGGATGAAAAATCAGACTCTGAAAATTATCAGACGCTGATGAAGTTTCAGACTCTCTTTGGAGAATCTGAAAAGACTCAGCCTCTGAGAAAATTATCAGACTCTGAAGAGGAATCTTTTTGTAACTCTGAAAGTACTAGGAAGTGGAAAGGTTAAAGTTATTTTGTGTAGGCTTCTGACACGTCTATCTGCATTGGGAAACAACGCTTTTTATGGGCAATGATGGTTTTTCTTTCTCAAAATTTTTTGCGCCCCTCAAAGTCATTAATACGCATGTTTGGCTATTACTTCTGAAATGTGAAGAGTTGTTTTTCAAATCACTATAAATACCAAACACACACTACTCACTCACTTTCCTACACTTTCAAGTCTTAAGCGGTTTCAATCGAAAATCTTCTTTCTCTCTTCTCTCAACTTAGAAACCCTAAACCCCCAAACTTCATCTTCTCCAATGGCTTCGTCTACAAGCGGTTCAAGTTCTAAATCAAACATCTCCATCAAACCTGTAACTGTACCTCTTCCAATCGATTTGTTGGTTGTTCAAATCGAATCACCGGTGGATTTCGCCTCTTTAAAAAGAAACGATGTTGATATGGAGGCTTTTATCTCTGCTCAGAAGATGGCTGATTACTTTCAGATGCTAAACGGTCCAACTTATGTGAATATGATAAAGGAATTCTGGATTAGGGCTGAAGTCTTTGATGTTGATTCAGCCAAGGCACAAGAAAGGGAAGCTGTGTCAAGAAACCCTTCTCTGAGAGGAAAGGCAAGAAAAGAAATGGGTCTTGAACCTTTTCAAGGCCTTGAAATCAAGTCTGCTGTGATGGGTATCCCTGTATCTATCACTGAAGGGGTGATTGCTCAGGCATGCAGGATGCCTCTGGAAGGAAGGTTCCAATGGAACGTCAGCAATAAAGATGCCATGCTAGGCAGCTTTACAAGACTGCTGCTGAAAGGAAACCCTGCAACCAGGTTGGTTGAAATGGATATTGAGCACAGGGTGCTTCTGAAGATCATGAATGAGTGCTTCTTCCAGAAGGGAGGAGGTGCTGACCAACCTAATTCTGATCATAAACTGGTGCTGTATTTCTTGGCTGGATGTCAGCCAATAAATCTTCCAAGATATATCATGCATCATTTATGCTGGGCTGTCAAGGAAGCCTATAAAGGAAAAAGGAAACAAATCCCTTGTGGAAGACTTCTCTCTGAAATCTTCTACCAAGGAGGTGTACTGAGGACTCTGGAGACGTTCAATCTGGCATCAGACAGAGTGTTGGGTATCACTACTGGGAGGATGATCAATGGCACATCCCTCTTCAACATGAAGGCCATTAAATCAATCCTCATTGATTCAAAGGATTTGAAGGAGTCTGAAGCCCCTCTTCCATTCATCAGAAATTTTCCTTCTGTTCTTAAAGAGAACAATCCTGAAGCATTATCTGCTTATCTAGCAGCTTTTGCTAAGAAGTCTGGAGAGACTCAGAGGAAATCTGAAGTTGCAGTGGCCAGAAAGCAGAAGGCTGCTAACACTCAAGCAACTACCTTTGGAACTGTAACTACTCCAAAGAGGAAAAGAGGTAAGGCTGATGCAAACATGGAGGAAAGGTATCAACGAGCCCAGGAGGAAAAAGAAGCTGGCTTTGTTGAGACTGTCAGACCACTCAAAAGGCTAGCAACTGGGGAGATTGTGATGTCTATGTTTGAACCCACTCCTGAACAGCAGAAGAGGACTGAAGAGCACTATCAGAACCTCAAGAATGAGAAGAAGAGGTTAGAAGCCCAATACCGGATTGATAGAGACAAGGCTCTGGAAGCTATAGGCATTGATCATGATGAAGATCAACACCTCATTGAGAAGGTTATTGAGGCTCAAAATTTGGCCAAGAAGCTGGAAGAAAGTGCTGTGAAGGGAGCTCAGCAGGTTCTGCAAGAAACTTCAAGGACTTCTGAAGCTGATACCTCAGATGCTGTTCCTCAAGTGAATGCTTCAGTAGCTGCTGGTTCTCCACCAGTAATGCGGACAAGTGTTTCTCTCCCAGAGAGATCAGTCACAGGGACTGCATCAGAAGCTACTGCTTCAGAAGCTGTTGGTCCTCCACCAGTAATACGAACCAGTGTTTCTCTTCCGGACAAATCAGTCACTGGGATTACATCAGAAGCTGCTGCTTCAGAGGCTGCTACCTCAGATGCCCCCAAAATATCTAAGGTAACTCAGAATCCAATTCCTCCACCTGCTACTTCCACCTCATCTTCTACAGACTCTGACTTAGACGATGCACCTCTAAGTCAGAAATTCAAAATATCCATACCTGTACCTAAGGCCAAACGAACCCTTAGAACTAAAACAACCACTACAAAATCCAAACCTTCTCCTAAACCCAAACCCTACAAAGAAGTGTCAGATGATGTCTATAAAATAATAGGGGAGTTAGGTGAAAGGAAGATAGGCATCTGTAACAAACTACCTGCCAACCATCCCTTCCAACCACCTGTTATCAAACCTCTAAATATGCTTGCTCCTGATGCTTCTATTCCACCCTCCTCAACCACAAACCCAGGTAGTACACAAGTTGTTGATTTAACAGCTACTGCTGAAGAGCAAGTGGTCACTGAAAATCCATCAACAAACAACCAACAACAACCACCCTCTTCACCACAAAACAAACCCACTGAACAGGATGATCTATCCAACCTTGAAAAACATTATTCAGGAGAACTTCCTGAATACCAACAACAACAACATACCATTGTCAACCAACCACCAGATGAAACCATTCCAGAATCTGTAATGGAGACTGTGGCTACAGAGTCTGTCCCAGTGACAGAGTCTGAACCCACTGTGTCTGTTCCACCTTCTGAACCAACACAAACCCATACCTCTGATTCTGACCAATCCACATCCTCTTCACCAATCCAAATGTCTGACCAACCTCCCATAAACACTTTGGATTCTGAATACTTGGATGAGCGTCTGGTGGCTCTTAATGATGAAATGCAGAGTTTGGTGCTTCTAAGGAACACTCCATTTCTACCATTCGTTTATCAAGAAAGCTGGTGTAATCTCACGAACAGGGCATTGAATTTCTTTGATGGTGTTGCCCAGAAGTGTTGTGATATTCAAGCTCGCGCCATGACGCGACGTTTGCGAGAATCCCACTCTTCTTCTCAACTCCAAAACAAGCCTCTGTATTTGGCTAATGCTCCGTTCTACGCTGAGTCTGAGTATGTAACAAGAGACTCCAAGGTCTTCAAGATGCTGAAGCAAAAGGTGCTGAAGCAGCAAGAAGAAGCTAAGGCTAGGGAAGATCACCTTCTTCAGAGACAATTGGCTCTGGAAGAAACTGTTAGGAAGCAGTCTGAAGACATCAAGCGTCTGATGGCTCTTGTCCAACAGCAACAGCAACAACCCCAACCCAACCCTTAGTTGCACACCTTGTTTTGTTTTCTTGTCATATGTTTTAATTGCTTGCTTTCAATGCTCTGATACTCTGTACTTTTCTGACTATCTCTTATATAAAAGTTTCTATCTCTTCACTTTTGTTTTCTACATGTTATTTTTACTGTTTTTGATCTTTTTAATAGATGACAAAAGGGGGAGTAATAGAAAGTATTTAACAGAAGCTGAGCCCAAAAATGAAATAAAACTTAACAAATTTTATTTCAGAGAACACAATTTCATCTACATTCTATGATATCTGTATTAAGCTTAAAGATGAACTTAATTAACCTCGATAGGACTTAGGGGGAGCTTACAAAACTCACCTTAAAGAATATCAGACTCAGGGGGAGTCTGAGCTTACAAAACTCAGAATCTTTAAGAGTCAACTTGTTAATTAAGTTAACAACAATTGATCTTTTTAAATACTTATGTTTGTCATCATCAAAAAGGGGGAGATTGTTGGAACAAAGGGTGTTTCACAAGTATACCACTTGAGTTTTGATGATAACAAGGTATTAAAAATTATCAATTGGATATGCTAAACATTTATTCAAGTGTACAGGACCATTATCAAAGTTTTATTTACAAGAGGTTCTAATTGAATAAATTAAAGAGCAAAGGAAATTTAGACTGAAGCTTGAAGAACATCTAAATGAAAGCGCTCCTAGAAAATCAGAGTCAGAATGCGTCTGAAGAAAGAGCTTCTGAAGATGACGTCATCAGAAGCAAGTTCATCAGAGGCAGACTCATCAGAAGCAAATAGTATCCAGAGGCAGATTCATCAGAAACAAAGATTCTTCAGACACTGAAAAGCGTTGACAAAGCAAGTGTACGAAAAGTACAACCACTATGTCTACGCCTGTTCCTGCAACCACCAACTCTGCACAGTGTCCTCTATACACGACAAGAATAACAGTAACTAAAGCAGAAACTTTTCCATATTTGCTGGAATGGATTTGAATTTGATTTCATTGTACAAGCCTCAAATCAAGCAAAGGATCAAAGGTGTCAAATCAGCTTCGGTAAAGAAAAAGTGATGAGCTGACAGTTTTCCAACGTCTCTCAAACTCTCTATAAATAGAGATGAAGACATGAAGAAAAATACAACAACATACATACACGCGAATTGAGTTCTTCTCTCATATTCCAAGTCGCAAACACTGCTCATCAATAACTTAGATAATTCTTACAAAAGCTCACATTTTAGAATTTCTAAGTATTTAAGAAAACAGAGTCTGTTCTGTTTCGTTTTGAATTGTGAATACCTCTGATGGTATATCAAGTATTCAAATCTCTTTTCAATTCTCTGTAATTGTTTTAAAGTCTCTTGCTTGTGTGCTTGAGCATCTGAAGTCTCATTCTTGTGTGATTGAGCAAAGGAAGTCTCTTACTTGTGTGTTTGAGCAACTTGTAATTTGATATTACATTTTAGTGAAACTCTCCTTGGAAGTGCAAGGAGGACAGGACTACTTCCGGTTTGTGGAAGGAACCTGTATAAAATTGCTTGTGTCTTCTTTCTTTCTTGCATCTGTTCTTTATTCCACTGCTAAGACTCTGAACTCTGATCAGAGTCTGAACTCCATCAGACTCTGTATCCTGAGAACAATGTTATTTTTTGTAAGAAAGAAACGTTTTTGAAAACACAATTCAACCCCCCCTTCTTGTGTTTTTCCCACCTTCACAATGGTTTTTGCCAAACCGACGGTTCAATACTTTCCTTTATATTTTTTTTTTAAAAAAAACTACCTTTTCCGAATGATGGTTTGTTTACCAAAAGAATTGGTTCAATGCTTTTTTCTTGGTTTATTAAATTAATAATTAAAATATTAATATGATTGATCTGAGAATTGAGAAGGTGCGTGGGAATTGAGACGACAAGATTTAGAAAGGTTTTCTTTATAAAAGAAGAGGCAACAATGAACTCAGACCAACAATCACTCGTAAACCTCCTCCATTATCATCTTCCCCTCTTTGTGTGCCTTCGCTCGTCGTTTCTCCCTCTCTGTTGATCGAGTTCAAGTATATATTTGGTGTTTCTTTTGCCATCTGCCCTTTTTTTTTCTTTTTTCGTTTCAGGTTTTCTTTTGGAGACCAAATCTATTTTTTTTCTTCAAAATACATAATTAAAATCCATTCGTTAATGACTAATAAAGCTAGAAAAAGCTTTGTACAAAATCTTTTGGATTATGGATGATTTTTTTGAATGAAATGAGTTTATGGAATTTTTTTAATGAATCTTTAAGTTTTGTTTTTTTATTTATTTATGAAGATTTGAGTTTGTTATAGAGTTTAATGAGGTTTTATGGATTTTTATTGGTTGACATTTTATGGTTGTTTTACTAAAAACAAATAATATTAAGCTCCGATTAATGGCATCATTGATTTGGTTTGTTACTCAGATTCTCTTCTATCCATTAATCTCATAAAGGGGAAAACTCAGTATTATGATCTTTATGTCGTCCTAGTTCAGGACATTAAGGACCTTTTAACCACCTGTAATCTCTCTCTTCAACACACTCTCAAAAAAGACAACAAAGTGCAAATTACATGACCAAATTAGGGGCGGCTTGAGATGTTGACATCATTATCCATCCTTCTCCTCCATCACACCTCCTTAGCCTGTTAAGGAGCGACACTTCGGGAGCTAATTTCCCAAGGGCTTAATAGTATCCATTTCTTTCTTTTCTTTGTGTTTTCTTTTGTTTAATTAGCTTTGTAACAAAAAAAAACAAAGTATTTACAAATCATCCACCGTAAAAATCCTCACATTAATGCAACGAGTTAAACCTACACTTTTGAAAACCCATCCATTAGAATTTCTAAATAAAAAAAAAAAAAACTCATT
Source organism: Medicago lupulina (assembly GCA_958299785.1). Classification (NCBI taxonomy): domain Eukaryota; kingdom Viridiplantae; phylum Streptophyta; class Magnoliopsida; order Fabales; family Fabaceae; genus Medicago; species Medicago lupulina. The sequence goes on along the minus strand of OY283141.1, from coordinate 28,139,247 downwards.
CATTAGATTATTTATTTTTTTGGAAGGACCATTCATGAGGACTTTGTTCAGATTGATTGACAGCTTAGCAGAGAATAAATAATGAAAATTGAAAAAGAATATAATATTAAAAAAAACAAAAAAGAGAAACGGTAGTAATTGTAATAAAATAAAACGGCGTTACTATAAAAACAAACAAAACACACACGAATCCTTTTGTAAGATCCATACTTTCCTTCTTTCTTCATCATCTTCTTCTTCTTCTTCTTCTTCCTTTGTCCCTTTTCTCAACCACCAACAAAACGCGTTAACATGGTTGTTAAGATGATGAAATGGCGTCCATGGCCCCCACCAATTTCCCGTAAATTCGAAGTCAAACTCCTCATCAAAACTCTCTCCGCCGGATTCGATCTCTCGCCGGAGAATACATTCGCCGTTGAAATTCGTTGGAAAGGTCCTAAACTTGCTCTTAGTTCGCTTCGCCGGAACGCGGTTGTGAGAAATTTTACTGGTGAGGCTCATCCTAAGGGAGATGAAAACGATGTCGTTTTGTGGGATGAAGAGTTTTGTAGCTTTGTTAATCTTTCTGCTAATAAAGACAATGGTTTTCATCCTTGGGAGATCGCTTTCACTGTTTTCAACGTATTTTTCTTATACCCTTTTTGTTCAATAAATGTTCTAATCCCATAAAAATTGAATTTTTAAAATTTGGGATTTTTGATGCAGGGTTTGAATCAGAGGCCAAAGAACAAGATTCCTGTGGTTGGAACAGGTTCTTTGAATCTAGCTGAGTATGCATCTGTTGTTGATCAGAAGGATTTTGATTTGAGCATTCCACTTACAATTCCTGGTGGTTCTGCTGTTGACCCTTCTCTTTCACTCACTGTATGTTCAACAATCTCTATCCACAATTTGTTTTTGACTTATTTTAAGCTATTCATGTCATCAATTTATACTAGATTGGTTTTTTATTTTGTGACTCAAAATTGACACTTTCAATTGCAATTTGTTGTTGGATAAACCGTCAATTTAGCCCCTAAAGTATATTATTTTTCTCTTGAATTTAATCCATAAAGTATATTGTATATGAAATTCATCAATTTAGTCCCTAAACTATAGGAAAATCCATTATAACCAAACATCTTAATAGAATATACTAAATTAATGGATTTTATATACTTTAGGGACTAATTATATTTAAATATTTTAAGGACTAAGTGTATGTTTGGTTATGCGTTGACAAAAATTGATTTTGTAAAAGTGATTTGATTGTTAAGTGATTTATGTTTGCATAGATTCATGTAAAAGTGAGTTGAATAATAAATAAATTTGAGTGTTAAAATCAATTATAGAGAATCAAAAGCTCCAATATCTAAACTTTCAAGTAGAATCAGTTCTGGCGTCAAAATCAATTCTACTCAAGAGAAACCAAACATGTCACAATCAATTCTACACCTCTAGAATCAATGGATGGTTTTTTCTTTGTTGCTTGTTTGATGTTTCTGCACTGCTTATCAATTTATCATAACCACTCTTGGTTGTGTGCAGATATCAATCAGCTTAGTGGAGCTAAGAGTGGCTCAAGAGAATAGCGAGCTTGTTCATAAATCAATAGTGCCTGTTGCATCACCCTTGAACCAATCAGGAGAGTCGGAAAAAGACGAGGTTTCCACCATCAAAGCTGGTCTTAGGAAAGTGAAGATTTTGACTGAGTTTGTTTCAACAAGGAAATCAAGGAAACCGAGCCGTGAGGAAGAGGGAAGTGAGGGAAATTACTCTGCCAGGAGTGAGGATGGTGAGTACAATTACCCTTTTGACTCTGACTCCCTTGATGATTTTGAGGAAGGGGATTCTCATTCAGAAGAGGTAAAGGAGGATTCCAGTGTGAGGAAATCTTTCAGTTACGGGAAACTCGCCTTTGCAAATGCTGGTGGGTCATTCTATTCGAGCATGAGAGTGAAGGGTGATGATGAGGATTGGGTTTACTACAGTAATCACAAATCAGACGTTGGAAGTTTGCCAAAAGAGGATTCTACCGTTTCGTCCTCCGAGCCTTATGTAGCGCAAAGTTCAAGGCGCAGCTTATTGCCTTGGAGGAAGAGGAAGTTGAGTTTCAGATCTCCTAAATCTAAGGGAGAACCATTGCTAAAGAAGGCATATGGAGAAGAAGGTGGTGATGATATTGATTTTGATCGACGACAGCTTAGCTCCGATGAATCTATTTCATTTGGGGTAAGAACTTGTTCCTTTTCACTGTTTTTTCATGGTTTACATGTTTATGGAACAAAAAATAGGTTGTTGGTTATCCTGAAAATTCATCTGATGGTCAATTTGATTAGTGATGTGACACATGTGTTGACCATGTTTTAATGAGGAATTGGACTTAGTTTTGACTTCGGATTAGCTTTAGTTCATGCGAGCTTTTCAATAAAATGAAGCTTATGGTGTTGACTTGCTAAAAAGTCTTTATAGGCTTATAGATGTATATTGAGAACTTAAATGAAGGAGCTTCTGAAAAAATGAGATACAGAAGTTAATTTCAGCTAATAAGAAGTTTTTGTTTAAAAAACTCATAATCCAATTCATGGTTAGAGTCCAATCCCGAGAAGAGATAATATAATACATTAACTTTCATCGTAGAATATGAGGATGAGTTCAATGGCTTCTTTGATTGGGAAATGCATACATTGTTGTCTTTAATGTCCCTTCCCGTTAAGTTCAAGACGTCCCTTTCTACTTCTCTTTCAGCAACTCTCCTCAATGGGAATGATCTAAATTTTTTATTCCATTGATGCCTCTTGAAATGTTTATCTAAATTGTCTCTTAATAACTTCCTAATCTTTTTGAAATTTTTGTTGGACTTGCACCCTGTTGTTAGTTAGCTTATCAGTACTGATGTTTGAAATTGTATGACAGTCGCATAAAGCTGAAGACGATTCAGGTGCAAATCGAACATCGGTATCTGAGTTTGGGGATGACAACTTTGCGGTTGGCAGTTGGGAGCAGAAAGAAGTAATGAGCCGTGATGGCCACATGAAACTTCAGACACAAGTCTTCTTTGCTTCAATTGATCAGCGCAGTGAACGTGCAGCAGGTGAGAGTGCTTGCACAGCTCTTGTTGCTGTAATTGCTGATTGGTTCCAAAACAACCGCGACCTAATGCCCATAAAATCCCAGTTCGATAGCTTAATCAGAGATGGCTCATTAGAGTGGAGAAACTTATGTGAAAACCAGACATATAGGGAGCGATTCCCCGACAAACATTTTGATCTTGAAACAGTCGTTCAGGCCAAAATTCGCCCTCTTTCTGTGGTTCCTGAAAAGTCCTTCATCGGTTTCTTTCATCCAGAAGGAATGGATGAGGGAAGGTTCGATTTTCTGCATGGCGCCATGTCTTTTGATAACATTTGGGACGAGATTAGTAATGCTGGAAACGACTCCACAAATACCAATGAACCTCGGATTTTTATTATCAGTTGGAATGACCATTTCTTCATCCTCAAAGTTGAAGCTGATTCTTACTGCATCATTGACACTCTCGGAGAGAGGCTTTACGAAGGATGCAATCAAGCATATATCTTGAAATTCGACGGCAACACTGTAATTTACAAAATGCCAGATGTTACTCAATCGTCAGTTGAAAACACAACCAGTGAACAACAAACTGTTGCCGATGTATTAGAGCACAATGACAGGCAGGTTCATCAAATCAATAATGATAAGGAGTTGGAGTCTGGTTCAGAGACAGGAGATCAGTTGAAAAGTGAGCGAGAGGAAGACGAGGTTTTGTGCAGAGGGAAAGAAGCTTGCAAAGAATACATCAAAAGTTTCTTAGCAGCAATACCTATTAGAGAATTACAAGCAGATGTGAAGAAAGGTTTAATATCATCAACTCCACTTCATCATAGACTACAAATTGAGTTTCACTATACTCAATTGTTGCAGTCTTGTGATGTTGTTCCTGTGGCTGAAGAAGCTTCTGTTGCAGTAACTGAGGTTAACACATAATCGTACTGATTAAGGAAAGTGCGGTTTTACTCTAACTAGTCTTACTATGTAAGTGTTTTTTGTTTCTGATTTGAAAGTTAAATTTAACAAAAGGAGGATCATTTGAACTGTTGATGGTAAATGAGAGAGTGAACTAAGGTTGTGTCTGTCTAGGGAAGTGTGTCATGTAAATTTATCTTAATTTCCTTTTCATCTGAGCTCAAACTTTTGGTTTCTAACATAAAAGATGTATGAATTGGCTTTTTAACTTTTGCAGTTTTGTTACCTTTTTGTTTGCACTCTGATTCTTTGGATTCTACTATTTGTCACTATTATACTACCCAGAAAAATACAGCTCAAGACAGGTGTAGAGCTACATAGTTTTTCTTTCAACTTACTCGAATAGGAGTTTTATGATATTATTTTAGAAAAAAGTATATTATGAGATTATTTGAGTTATGTATTTTGAAAAGAAAATTGAGGAGGGGAAACTAGTATTAATTAAAGTGATATTAATGACTAGTATTTTGAGGAAATTTGAACTTTGTCCCTTAAAATTATAAAGTCAAACTACGTCTCTGAAAGTTACAAAGTCAAACTCCTATAAATGAGGTGGCATTTCATGTTCAAAATTATTTGAGTAATGCAATGGTTTCATCTATATTTTATAGTTAAGTTATTATTTGAATCATGTAATGATTCCTAAGAACAAAGCTTGTGGGAATACTGTGGAGTCATAGGAGTACCAAAGACTTATTAAAGTGGTTTCTTAAAAAAAAATCCATTGAAAAGGTTACAAGTATTCAAATGTAATCCTCTAAAAAAATAAAAGTATTCAAATGTATTTCTAAGCCTCTAAAATAGGTTTACCCGACATTTAGTTGGATAAACTAAATGCATTTCATTTTAGTTCCATTTGTAGTTTTTAATATGAACGTGTTTGTTTGACTAAATAATATAACTATTTAAAGAAATGACATACATTGACTTTTTATGAATTATTTTTATTTTTTTTTATATGAAAACATTGACATTATCTTTTTAGTTATATAAAAGGATGGTCATGTTAATTTAAAAATTGCCTTAACAAGAAGTGGGGTAGAAAATTTGAAGAGATACCCAATGCCAACCTTTTTTTCTCATAATTGGAAGGCCTTCTCTGACCAACATTTTTAGATAGATAGCATCCAAGGCAATGGAAGGAACACATTTTAAATGATGAAAAAGGTATTATTATTGTTCTGATTAACCATTACCATGAGATTTTTATTTCTTTAAATCCCAATGAGATCTAACGGAGAATTTAACTTAGTTGTTAAAAATAGCATTGATCATGATCTTATTTCAAAGTTAGGTGGCTCTTTCACATCAGTTATTGTATTGCAGTTGCAGTTGATTTCCTTTCCTCAGTACTATGACCAAAACTTGCAATAAATGCAAGTAGGACTATTTTCACATCATTATCTTCTTCCACGTGTGCCTCAATATATGCAGCTCATATGGGCAAATATTTGCTTATTCTCAAAATTCAAGGGATAAAATAACTGAAATGTATAATGTTGGGATGAATTTGACCTAAATAACATCATACATCATTTATTAAATGAATTTAAAATGTCAAAATTTGTTTATAATAGTGACCGGATGGAGTACTAAAATAGCACAATTTTTCTTTAGTATTCAAACGGGGCCTAAGCCAAAAAGACTACAACTAACTTACCACACGATTTAGCTAAGTCAATGCAATGGGAAAAAATGATAGTTATGAGGTTGAGGAAATTCCTACCCACCTCCTATCTTTATGAAATCCTATGTACATGATTTGTCCCTTTTGGTCTCTCCTGTCTATTTCAATGTGTGATGTAGTTTAGGGTCAAAAAATAATCATTGAAATATATTTTGACAAGTTGGATTATAGTGCCTTTAAACTCATTTTCTCCCTATATTTCTGCAACTACAAGCAACTCTTTTTCTCTTTTCAAGTACAATTAAACATGATATTTAAATATTAGTTTTCTTGTGGCATAAACCTAAACCTAAAAAATCTACCTTGTGTGTTTTACATGTTCTTTTTTCTTTTACGAAACTTGGTGATTACTAAATGAACGTAGAAATTTTATACCTAAGATAATGTAAATAAGGTTTGGGGCTTTGGGTTAAGGTGGAATTGATTCCTTTTCGGTTTTCTCTTCAAATGACATTGTCAAATATCTTGAATTTACCTTTGTACTATTTGGGTTCCTTTTAGTGTTGAAAAAACCATGCGAATGGAATTTTAAGTTACAAGATTTGATGCTTTCTTATGATTTACACTTTTGATTTTTAAAACATAAAGAGAACTTCTAAAGATATGAATGCATTATTCACATTTTTTATTGTATGTTATTATCATATTATTATTGAATGGTTTACCATTCAACGGATAAATAGCATACCACGAGAAAAAAAATGTGATTGAGATTCTCTTGGAATACTTTGTACCGATTGAGATGTTGCATGTTTTATTTTGACCGATAAATTTCATCAACCACTCCAAAAAAATATGATTTCTTCTCACATGCAATTACTTTTGGGAAAAAGTAGTTTATAATTATTTGTATATTTTTTAGTGGGGCAGTGGTAGCTTCATAATTCAATTTTCACATTCTCACCCACCGACCCCTCTTCTGCATTTCTACGAATAAATTATATTCTCTTTGCCATACATACATCTGTTATATTTAGGCTTTCGTCGTAGTTTCTTTTAAAACTTTGGGACACTAGTTTTGGATATATAGAAATTAAGTGTGTTTTGATTGAAGTTTGCAATTATAGTTTGATTAAACTTCACTTTGCTTGAGAGAGTTTTACCAACCATTGCCATCTTAGCTGATTTGAAGGATTAATATCTTTAGATGCGCGCATAAGATATCCGATCAACAAAAAAAATCAATTTACAAGTTTTTTTTTTGGTAAAAATGAGTTTTGCTAAATAGGCTTATGTTTAAATTTTTATTTTGCTTAATTGCCATTTTAGTAACCAGTGTATAACGATCGAGCGATTTTGGCTTCCTACTTTATTTTTAACAATTTTATCCATTTATGTTTTCACACTTTGTGATTTGATAATCTCGATAATCTCCTCCAGTTTTCTCTCAAAATTACGTTAAGATGACATCATGTATTGACTGACATGCACTTCTTATATCCGGCGTGACTTTCCTTAAAAATTTAAAATTAAAAACACCAAAAAGCTTGTAACCCTAATTAATGTCTTAACTCTCTCTCTCACACACACATGTACATACAATTTTTTGGCGTTTTTATTTTATTTTTAATGAAAATACTAGTTGCCTCTAAGAGTTAGGGGCTAGGTCAATAAATGATGCTACTCCATTGTAAACTTTGGAGGAAATTGGAAAAAATATAGGGGCCAAAATCGCTAAAAGAAGAGGGCCAAAACCTCACAATTGCAACGAGCTCAAGTGATCAAACTTAAGTGGTAAATGAGCTCCATCAAAGAAGGAATTGTTTCCGGGAACCCGAGTTTAGTTCCTAAATGTAACAATTCACAACCAAAATTTGTTTGAAAATAATTTGTAAATCTGCTCTTCTCCCAACAAAAAACATTCCCTCCGAACTGAACTGACCAAAATACCCCCGCGTGAGTTAACTCACGCGGGGTTATACATCTGCGTGACTTAACTCACGCAGGAGTATTTTGACAAAACATAATAAAACCAGAAAAACCAATTCTCCTCCAAAATTGAAAATCAATAGATTCATCTCATCGAAGGGCACTTCCTTGGGGAATGGTTGATGCATATCTGTATGCAATTGCTGCCACTTCATTCAGCTCTTGGAAATCATATTTTCCTTCAAGCACTTTGAATCAACAATCTCCTACCAACCAACTTTTCCCTCAAGAGATCATTGCTGCCTAATCATCCATCAATTAATAACATTGATAAGAATCGATTTGCAATTTGAGGGAGAATTGGTTTGTCCTGGGTTGTGTTTTGTCAAAATATTCCTACGTGAGTTAAGTCACGCAGCGTGAGTTAACTCACGCAGCGTGTGCTAAGTTGCACAGATTTAGCACATGTGTGAGTTATCTCACGCAGAAGTATTTTCGGTATTTTAGTTGAGCTCGAGCAAAATGTGTTGGATAAAGAGCAGAATTCAATAATTTAACTTTTATTGGGCCGAAATTCGCTAAGGCCCAAATTTCATGACAACTTACCTTCAGTGATATTATTTATACCTAACCATTTACTCATCTCACCCGCATATTATTATAAAATATAAACAAACATTTTTTTTAAGAAAAGATAAATATACTTTTAAAATTTAATGGAAAGAAGTTTAAAAAATAATTATGTAAAATTCAATATCAAATTTTACGGGAAAAAAAATACTCCAGACATCATAAGTAATTTTTTTCAGTAATTTTTATTTTTTTTCCAAAATTTAAAGTTGAGTTTTACGAAAATACTTTTTTGTTTGTAAAACTTAACTAAATTTAACATAAGTAATGTTTTGTTATATAAAATAAAATACATTTGTAAAACTCCAACTTAGGTTTTTCATAGATTCTCTTCACTTGGTAATCATATTTGAGGTATATCATACATTAAACATAGGTATTTTTTTCAGCCATGATTCAATAGGTTATTTCCAAAGACATTAGTTAGATGACTCCTGAATATAGAATTAAAAATTATATCACACAGGCACCAAGTAATTGAAGACAAAGGAAGAATGAGCCCAACACATGAAGGCAAACCAGTTTCTACGTAGGTTCGATTGGCCGGTGAAGGGACGTAAAGTCGGGGAACGTAACACAGGTTCGTAAGAACCCACTCAAGGGCAAAATTGTAATTTCCCATACACGCACACACAATCATATAAATATATAATACAAAAAAAAAACATAGAAATCATAATTACATTAAAATTAATTAATAAGTCATAGTCATCAATTAAGTACATTAAAAATAACAAAAAAAATAACATAGAAATCATAAGTAAATTAAAACAGAGTATGGGTATGAAGAGAAAACACGAAAACAGAGTATTTGGTTGAAAACAGGCCGGAAAACACGTTAAGGTGAGGGTAGAGAGAACGACGGCGAGAAATTCGTCGGAAAAGATTCATGGCCGCCGTTCTATGCTAGCTGTAGGTGAGGAAGCGTTGTTCGCGTTTAGGTTTTGGGTGACGAAGAAAGAGAAAAATAAAATTTTCTGGGTTTTCTCTTTTTATAGGAAACCGGGTTATCTTTTGACCCGACCCAGTTCGTGTAGCCCAAACCAATTAAACCAAGCCCAGCTCGTTTTTTCTTACGTTCCTGCATCAGGAACTCGTTCCTGACTTCAAACATGGAAAAAACGAACCAAAGCAAGGTCGAGGCACGTTTGGGTGTGGGAAGCACGTAGGAACGGACGATCCTATGTGCTGAGACTCGTTCCTGTCTACCTTGCATGAAGGTCAGTTTCTATCAGCAAATGGGGAATTTGACAATTCCATTTTCTACCACTGCAATTGGTGCAAATTGCAAAAGCATGCAAAGTGCACCCTTTACAGGGATTATCTGCAAGTCCAATTAGTGTTACATCCAAAAGCTCTCTAAGGCAACCCATCTCATGCAATTTTATAACTTCATCAACTCCTCCAATGTACCTTTCTTTTATGAAAAGCTTTGGATGAATAATTTTTCGACCAAAATTCCTCTCTATATTCCATATGTAGAGAAACACCTTTTATTGTATTGCAATCATGAAATGTTTTTCTTATACCTCTCAAGCTTGTTGTGAAGAGAATTACTCCTTGGCTTCCATTTGGTGGACACATATTTTCAAAATAGGTTAGAGATGGAAACTCTTCGATGCTTTCATCTTTTTGCAAACTTTTAACCTCCATCTTGGTTTTACGACTAGAGGCTATTAGGTTTTCCTCAGCAAGCTCTTCCTCTTTGGACCCTATGGATGATTTTGATTGGTACCAAATTGTTTGGCCGCTCCGTCGTACCAAAGCGCCTCCACCCTTTGGCATAGACGTTTAGAAGCTGTAATCGGAACCAAGACGGCGACCTACACTTGGTTTTTTAGACGATAATATATTTGACTTTTAATTTTACCCTATCATAATGTTTATATCCTTAGTTCTATTTTGGTCAACCTTTAATGCAGCAAAGTTGTTCTTTTGATCTTGGTCACCATAGATTGTGTCTCAGAAACCAAGAGAGAATGTGGTCTCAAACGAAAAAACTCACAATTTTATATATTTTAATGATGATGATACATGAAGAAAATGACTCTATTTATACTAATCATATAGGGCATATTGTAGTCGAAATAGTGATAGTAATTAATACATTAATCGAAACACAATCTAGTAAAAGTATATATTGTCAAACTTGGTTGCTTGTTTGGCTTAAAGTCAATGATAGGGTGGTGGAATGGGAAAACTAACATGACGGTGTAGTGGCCATGCAAACGCCTTGTCGGAGTTCTTGTCAAACCACAACCCACAACCACCGAAAGTCAAGAGGTTGAAGACGACCAGTTAGTTTGCATGGCCACCACCCTACCATGCTAGTTTTTCTATTCCACCACCCTACTATTGACTTTAAGCCATACAAACCACCATGTTTGTCAATATCTATTTTTATTAGATTGTGTTTCCATTGATGTTATTAATTACTATTACTATTTCAATTACAATCTGACCTTTAAGATCAGTATAAATATGGTCATTCTCTTCATGTATATAAAATTGTGAGTTTCTCATTTGAGAGTTAGAGAGTAGATTCTCTTGATTTCTGAGTCAGATTGGTGGATTTGAACTTCTCTGGAGGCAGAAGAACCTTGTTTGAAGTTGCTTAAGGTTGGTATGAGTTTCCATTTTCTAGCAATCCTGCTTTTGATTTTCATGCTTATAACTTTTTGTAAATTGGATGGCATGCCTTATATAAGCTACCAACTTATGGACTGATGAAAAGAAAATCAGAAAATGATGGCTTAAAGGGATAATGGAAAACTCTTTGCAAATTTTAAAGGCTACAAGGTGAATACTGAAAGCTTGCAATGCTTTATTAACCCCTTACCCTCTTATCTTTTTAGAGTACACTGACTCATTACCTACAATATAGTACCTCAATCATAGACTGAACTACAAACTATGGTGAATATTTGTGTAATAGAAATGATGAATTAGACTAAGTGTATTTTTCGAGTGACTCAAATTGATTTTGAAGTGTAGAATTCATTCTAATATATTTGGTTGTTGTCGAGTAGAATTGATTCTACTTGAAGCTAGAATTTGTAACTTTTGACTTTAGAAAAGCTAGAATTTGTAGCTTTTGACTTTAGAATTGATTTTCACACGTATTTATTGTTTAACTCATTTAAATGTATCCAAACACAAACGACTTTTAATCAACATTACTTTTAACCAAAATCAATTCTACAATAGACACTACTTTTTACCCTTCTTCGCTATGAACAAACTACTCGTATTTTCACAAACATGGTTTCACACAACATAAATTATCTGTACTTCACATAAAATTAATAATTTGTCTGAACCCATGTTGGAGGTGGAAAATAAAAATTACAAACCTAAATCCCAATTTTCTGCACATGGTTCAGTTGATTTGGTACCACTATCATTAAAGTTCCTCCAGCTCTAGGACCAAATATGACAACTAATATGAACAAGACAAACTGTGCCCACGGCATTATTGATACACGGTACATGCTAGGTCTTTGTGGAGAACCAAATCAGTAGGGAAACAAAGTAGGCCTCTTGCAGTTTCAACTTCCAAAATTTCCCACTTTAATGAGTTTGATTTTACCACACTTGTAGTGTAAAAAAAATTACACTTTCAATAAATCACAATCTTTTATATGTGAGACTTAGTTATCATAAAAGTTAACTATTTTTATGATATTACAGTTATGATTTTTTTTTTCTTCACATTTTCCGAAAGAAACTTAACTTTCACCCCCAACATTTTACCACTTCAAAAACAACCGAACTTCCCTATGTAGAGTGGCAAAGAATAACAAACTGCTGCAAACAAACACTGCTGAAAATTGCATCCAATTGTGTGTTCATTTTCAAAAGCACATCCAGGAATATACATTATTTGCCTAATGTTATATACGATCTTTAGTTATAGAAACTACACTGAACAAATGACATCACAGTAAATGTATGTATAAACTTTCGTATAAACTTTTCAATACTTCCTGCATCACCACTAAACAGAACAGGATTCTGGCACCACAAATTCAACTTCATTATAATGGCAAAATAAATCATATACATACACCACTAATCTAATATAACAATGCGTGCAGGACGGTATATATAAGTACTACTTTTTTTATGCTTACAACTTCAATCTTTATACATACTGCGAATTTGACATCAGTTCATTTTTATCTTATGATGATTAAATGCCATGTTAATTCCTATCCTCATATAGGAACGTGGACCAGTATTCTAAAAATTGAACCGGACAGTTCGACTGTATAACCTTAAACCGGGTTTCACTATGATTTATTTGGTTATCTTATTTTAGCAATTCAATTGCAGTTTTCTCTCGCCGATTTGATGTCCAGTTTGGTTTTTAAAACATTGATGCGGACACATTTTGTTATCCTAAATGTACTTGACATAGAATGAATATATCATTCCACTACATCAACACCCTCATAGTATATAGTAAGATAATAGACATATATAGACTGGCTGGCAAGCATAATCAGAAAATAGCAATAAATTTAGAAGCATGTAGTTTGTATTTTGTACTCTCAGTAGGTAGAAAACATACTTTATAGTTCTTAATCAACATACCAGTCGTGCTGGAATATGATGATACTAGGAAATGATGATACTAGGAACTCGGTATTATAAGGGTAGTTTGTAAAACTAATTTATATGCATCTGAACATAGATATCAATGACCAATTGCAATTACATATCAGCCACAGAGGAGAAAAACCCAATATCAAAACCAAATGTAATGCAAGTCAACTCATTGTTGTTTTCATCATACATCTTCATCTTCAAGGAGTACGAACCCTACAATTGCAATAGAGGGTAAGAGCTACGGCATTGAAAATAAATATAACAGACTAGCATTGAACAGAAAAAAGGAGACAGTATTGTACAAATAAACACTCTAAACAAAATATTGCAGTGCAAACAAACAATTATTTAATAAAAGGAGTTTGTTAGGACTGGAATCAAGAAGTGAATTAGAAGTTAGTAAGTTGATAAGTTTGATAAGTGTGTGTTAATAGTTGTTAGTTTGGTTATTCTTAGAATGTCTTTAAATTATAGCCCTCAAGGATAGAGGGAAAGATAGTTTAGTGACTAGAGAATGCTCTAGGGTGAAAGTAGAGTGCTTCTTTGGGGTAGCCTTGTGTACATGGTTGTCATATTCATTGATACCCTTTGTATCTTCTCTTTGAATCTCTTCACAACAAGAAGAAATCCTTCATTCATTTTCAATCTTTATTTTAGTTAGAATCGTTCTCTTGTTTATACCAACAGAAAGGTACAGTATCATTCATGATCTGTCAATAAAAAGCAGTATCATTCATGAGATTATGAGAACACCAACTAGAAAGACATTTCAAAACAGATATTATCCAAGAATTTGAACATATATAACATGCCAAGACACCTAAGACGACATTAGCGTTATCACAGATATAAGTCCCTTTCCTAGGATATCTAAATGACATAACACAAAGTATGACAGTACGAGAAACAAGTATTTCTTCTGAAGTTCCAATTAATATTGGAGAAGCCAATAATACAAATTTGTACTAGCATATATAGATATACTTCCTATTGCCCAAAATACAAGCACAAACAAAACATGCTCTATGCAAGGAATAAAACTAATAGCCATGACTTACAGGTGGGGTGTATCCAGGTAAAACTTGTGAATGAGCAATCACAAAATCACCAACCGAAATAGGGCAAGATGATTCTCCACAAAGGTCATGGGTCTCACTATATACGTGCCATCCAAAATATGACACATCGATCACTAGTTTCCCTCCTGATAATGCTTGACCTGAGTCATGAAATGATTGGATTAAAGAAAAGAAGGCATACTCATTATACATCACAACCTCATCTATATCTACACAGAATGCACCACCAAATGGCGGCCATAGCAGTACAATAACGCAATGTCGTAGCATAATTTGAAAAATAGCTACTATTCTATGATAAGCTGTTTAGTATAGACTGTGGTCAAATTGCGACAATAGCGGTATTATATACATTATGTAGCGGAATTTGAGCAAACAACTACTTTTTGCGAGCTGCCATTGACAACACTGCAACTATGACATAATCACACTAAAATTCTAAACATTACTTACCATAAACACTTAAAAAGGTAAAATATATTACAGGTACACATGTGCATGAAGAGACACCAAATGCATGAAAATGGATATAACAATCTAAATTTAAAAAAGAAAAGAAACATAGTAACATAAGAAAAGCACGTGAAGATAAGCAGTACTTGTAGTTGCAGAAATGGTGAATGTAGCAGGGCTGCCTCTTGCAATGGGCTCAGGAGATATTTGAACTCCTTTAACTTGAACATCATGGCTAGCTTTCTTATCTGTGGCATGCATACAAGATAATTAGGTAATGGTTTAATCAATTAAAGCAAACACTAATACAACAAAACTGTTTAAATTAAATTATTCTCGTTTGGATAAACAAACAGCTTATTTGCAGCTTATAGCATAAGTATTTATCATGAATATTTTTATATATGTTATAAGCTGTTTTTCATAAGCTGTTTTGGGTAGCTTATGAAAATAAGCTGAAAAAGGCTTATGAAAACTGACATAAGCTGTTTTATTAAGTTCTCGAAAACGGTCTCACAAAACTTATGTCAAATTAGGCCTAATTTTAGCAAGTACAAATCTCAAATTGTAATTAGGGTTGCAAATAGGTCAGACGGACCTACCGGGGCCTATAGCCTGGCATATTGCGTGACATGTTTATTAAAAAGGCTAGGCTTAGGGTTTTGAAAAAACCTATTTACGTAAATAGACCAGGCTTAGGCTATCAAAAAAGTCTATGAAGCCTGATAGAGCGGCCTGTTTATACATATTATTAAAACTTAATATTTTTATTTAGGCTTAATTGCAGCTTTAACCCCCTAACTTTCACAAAGTTGCGATTTTGACCCCTAAGAAAAAAAAACTACAAAATGACCCCCTAAGTTTTGCATTTGTTACATAAAATGGGTTATTCAATGACTTTAATAGTATAAAGGCCAAACCAAAAAATTGCCCTACGAAAGGTCATAGGCCAGACATGAGCTTGCAAAAAATTTCGTAGGTCAGGCTCATCAAAGCCTGGCCTGATTGTAATATGTTAGTCAAAATTGTCTAGCTGTAAACTTATACTATTAATTGAAGGGTTAATGCTTAAAATAGCCCTGTAATTTGGGCGAGGTCTGTAGCACCTGTAAAATAATGTATTTTAACCTTTTATGAGAGCTATTTTCAGACTTCTCCCAAAACAAATTTATCCGGGTAAAATATGAATAAATCCAAAATTTGTGTAAAGTTATCTTTAGAATTAGACCTCAGTCCAAATTACACCGAATATGTGACCCCTCCACGTTGACCTGGCATCGACCATACTAAGGATTAATTTGCCCATGAAATTTTCCAGTTATTAATTAATATTTGAATAATTGCAATTACAGACAAAATTGTCCCTTAAATTTCATAAGCAAATTAGTTCCTAGTGACAACAAATAAACATTGAATATTCAGAAACGATAATTTAGCTGACGAAACCAAATAAAAAAAAATAGACAGCAAAGAAACCGAATTGTTTAACGAATCGTTTATGGTACGAAATTTGAAAACATGAAACTACACATGGAATATTGAACAGAAGATGAAAACTAGAAAATAATAATAAAAAAATTGATGAGAAAGAAAAGGAACAAACCGCAATAGTGAATATCGGTGGCGTCGGTGAAGGCTTGAAGAAGAAACAGAGTTGAAAAGAAGAATAAGAAGAGTTTGGAAGTTATCATGTTATTCGCCATTGTTTCTCGAGGTAGGATCCAAATTTTGAAGAAATAATAATAATGATGAAAACACGATACAATCAAATAAATATGAGCGAGCAAACCACCGCCAGCAACAACTTTTTCCTTATATCTAGATTGCTTACTTCGGTTAACTTCCCAAAAGATTTTTTTTTTGAAATATTTTTATTTTATTTACTACTCCCTCTCGTCCTTATTACAAAGAACAATTGACTTTTTTGATTCATTGTATAAGTGATGTATCTAGTCCATATTTACAATAAGATATATTAATTATTTTATGAATCTAAAAACTCAACTTTTTTTTGTAATAAGGACCGAAAGGAATATTATTTTTTGTAAATATAGGAAAGGATAAATCTGCTAACAATATATGAAAGTTGAATTCTTAAAAAATATATGAAAGTTGAAGTATAACAAAATTTCTTAATGTCTCTTTAAAACTCACTCATGGTCTTCATAATTTTTATCATGTTATAGTATGAAAATTATGAACTGTATTTTGTTTTTTTAAATTTTGATTTTGATTAAAAGTAAAAATATAAATATAAATGTTTGTTGTTTTTTTTAAATGATACGAACAACAATGTTTATTGTAGAAAAAGTTGTTTAAATATATAATTGGGATAATGTAAAAATAAGTATAAATATACTCATCTAATTTGTTATATTTTTTAAATGATACGAAAAAACAGAGATACATATATTCAAATCGTGTTTGTTACATTTTTTTTAATATTTAAATTTATACTTATCTATTTGTTACATATGTTATTTGTATTGAAAATTAATAGTATTTTTGGAAAGAAAAGTTCAACCTAAAAGTGCTGAAAGAGTAGTTTTCTTTATATATAGTATAGAATATTTAAATTTATACTTATCTATTTGTTTCATATGTTATTTGTATTGAAAATTAAGAGTATTTTTGAAAAGAAAAATTCAACTCAAAAGTGTTGAAAGGGTAGTTTTCTTTATATCTATATTATATATATAAAGGAAACTATCCATTTCAACACACTTTTGGGTTGGAATTTTCTTTCAAAAAATACCCTTAATTTTAAATATCAATAACACATATAACAAATAGAGAAGAATAAATTTAAATATTATAACAAATGTAACAAACACTATATGAATACATATATATCTGTTTTTTTCCTTTATCATTTAAAAAATATAACAAACTAGATGAGTATATTTACACTTACTTTTTCATTATCCCAATTATACTCTTAAACAACTTTTTCTATAATAAAGATTGTTGTTATGTCATCAAAAAAAGCAACAAACATTTATATTTTTACTTTTAATCAAAACTAAAATTTCATAAAAAAATACTGTTCGTAATTTTCAAACGTCTACTAACAATATATGAAAGTCGAAGTACAGCAAAATTTCATAATCGTCTGCTTTAAAATTCATAATCTCCTTGATTTTATGTGCATAACGGTCATTATATGAAAGTCGAAGTACAACAAAATTTCATAATCGTCCGCTTTAAAATTCATAATCTCCTTGATTTTATGTGCATAACGGTCATTTTGCAATATTTAATTTAATTGCTTTTTTATTTTTTAAAATTAATTATGGATAATGGTTATCAAATTTTCACGGATAAATATGAAATTAATTATTTCATTAACAAAATTGCGGATAATGATCATCACAAATCTAACAAATTTTCACGGATAAATATAAAATCTATTTATTTGTTTTTTAAAAATGACTTAAAAAAAATGGAATTATCCACGGATATAACAAATTTCCACGCATATTTGTTTTTTTGGGTTGCAAAATTAATAATTCTTTAAAATACTTTTAATTTTAAAATATATTCTTTTAATCTACTAACAATATATATAAAAAAAAACAATATATAAAAATCGAAACTCAATAAAATTTTATAATTGTCCTTTTTTAGAAGCCAATATATCATCATGATAACTATGGATGACTATCATTTTATTTGATTTTGGAGATATAAGCACATAAATTCTATAATGAGTGAAGTGTAAATATATAACAGTGTTTTGGAGGAACAATACAGTGAAGTTAATTTGATAAAAATAAATACAGTGATGTTGATATTTTGAAAATAGTCACGAGTTTTCCAAATTTTATCATAATGACTATCACATATCTTTACATAAAAAAATCTGCATATAGAAGCATATAAAATCTCCAACGAGTGCGGTGCAAATATTTAACGGTGTTGTAAATATAAAATAGAAAGTTATTTAATAGAAACACTACATGGATGTTGATATTATGAAAATAGCCGAGTTTCCAAAATTTTATCATATCTATTTTCTCATATATGTACATAAAAATTTATTCATGCATATATAAGCACATAAAATATGCAACGGTTGTAGTGTAAACATTGAACGATGTTTTGTATATATAAAATAAAAAGTAATTCAATAGAATCATTGTATCAATGTTTATATTTTGACAATATTAACGAGTTTCCAAAATTTTATCGTATCAACTTTCTTATATATTTACATAAAAGTTTGTTTCTCCAGATAAAAAGAAAAAATCTGCAACGGATGTGGTGTTAACATCGTATGATGTTTTGCATATATAAAATAAAAAGTAACTCAATAGAAACATTGTATTAATGTTTATATTTTGACAATATTATTGAGTTTCCACAATTTTATCATATCAACTTTCTTATATATTTACATAAAAATGTGTTTCTCCATATAGAACGCATAAAATATGCAACGGGTGCCGTGCAAACATTGAACGATGTTTGCATATAAAATAAAAAGTTATTTAACAGAAACACTACATTGATGTTGACATTTTGAAAATAGTCATGAGTTTCTAAAATTTTATCATAACGATTTTCTCATATATGTACATAAATATTTATTTATGTATATATAAGCACATAAAATCTGCAACGGGTGCGGTAAAAACATTAAACAGTGTTTTGCATATAAATAAAAAGAATTCAATAGAAACATTTTATTAATGTTTATATTTTGACAATATTAATGAGTTTCCACAATTTTATCATAGCAACTTTATCATATATTTACATAAAATTTGTACGCATAAAATATGCAACGGGTGCGATGCAAACATTGAACGGTGTTTTGCATATAAAATAAAAACTTTTTAATAAAAACATTACATTGATGTTCATATTTTGAAAATAGTCATGAGTTTCTAAATTTTTATTATATCAGTTTTCTCATATATGTACATAAAAAATTATTTATGCATATATAAGAACATAAAATCTGCAACAGGTGCGATGCAAATATTGAACATTATTTTGCATATAAAATAAAAAGTTATTCAATATAATCACTATATTAATGTTTATATTTTGATAATATTAATGAGTTTACACAATTTTATCGTATCAACTTTGTTATATATTTACATAAAAGTTTGATTCTCCAGATAAAAAGAATAAAAATCTGCAACGGGTGCGGTGTCAACATCGTATGATGTTTTGCATATATAAAATAAAAAGTAATTCAATAGAAACACTGTATTAATGTTTATATTTTGACAATATTATTGAGTTTCCACAATTTTATCATATCAACTTTCTTATATATTTACATAAAAATTTGTTTCTCCAGATAGAACGCATAAAATATGCAACAGGTGCGGTGCAAACATTGAACCGTGTTTTGCATATAAAATAAAAAGTTATATAACAGAAACACTATATTGATGTTGACATTTTGAAAATAGTCATGAGTTTCTAAAATTTTATCATAACGATTTTCTCATATATGTACATAAATATTTATTTATGTATATATAAGCACATAAAATCTGCAACGGGTGCGGTGAAAACATTAAACAATCTTTTGCATATAAATAAAAAGAATTCAATAGAAACATTTTATTAATGTTTATATTTTGACAATATTAATGAGTTTCCACTATTTTATCATAGCAACTTTCTCATATATTTACATAAAATTTGTACGCATAAAATCTGCAACGGGTGCGATGCAAACATTGAACAGTGTTTTGCATATAAAATAAAAACTTTTTAATAAAAACATTACATTGATGTTGATATTTTGAAAATAGTCATGAGTTTCTAAATTTTTATTATATCGATTTTCTCATATATGTACATAAAAAATTATTTATGCATATATAAGCACATAAAATCTGCAACGGGTGCGGTGCAAATATTGAACATTATTTTGCATATAAAATAAAAAGTTATTCAGTATAATCACTATATTAATGTTTATATTTTGACAATATTAATGAATTTACACAATTTTATCATATCAAACTTCTCAGATATTTACATAAAATTTGTTTATGCAAATAAAACGTATAAAATCTGCAACGAGTGCAATGTAAACATTGAACAATATTTTACATATAAAATAAAAATTTATTTAATAGAAACATTATATTAATTTTTATATTTTGAAAATAATCATGAGTTTTTTTTTTAAAAATTATTAACTTTCTTATATAAGTATATAAAATTTTGTTTTCGCGTACATAAGAAAATAAAATCCACAACATATGCGATTCAAATATTTAATATATTTTTCTGTATATAAGAAAAAAATATTCAATAGAAACATTATATTAATGTTGATAATTTTCATTTACTATCCTTAAACATTTGACAATATTAACAATGTAATATATTTTAATATGATTACTGCAATGTTCTGTGACCCGTTGCGGAAGCACGGGTCTATTACTAGTTGCCGTAATAAAAAGAGCGGAAATACGGGCATTCGTGCCCGTTTTTCGCTAGTATAGTATAGATAATAGTCATGTTACAAAATTTAATTTAATTGTTTTTTAATTTTTTTTAAAATTAATTTTGGATAATGGTGATCACAACTGAAATAAATTTGCACGGATAACTATGAAATTAATTAATTTGTTAAAAAAATTCAGATATTGGTCAACACAAATCTAACAAATTTTTACGGATAACTATGAAATTAATTTATCTGTTTTTTTATAAAGTGACTTAAAAACAAATATAATATAACTATCCTCAGATATAACAAATTTCCACGCATATTTGTTTTTTAATTAAAAAAAAAGGTGTAGCTAATTTTTTTCTCTACAAAAATAATTGTAACTTTTTTTTTAAACAAAGGAAATTTGCCAAAGAAGGAAGCTCCTAGGAAATATATTAATAATATAAAAAAGGTTTAAATATGTGTATGGTCCCTGTAAATAGGCCGAGGTTGAATTTTAGTCCTTGTATTTACTAATTCTTCCAATTTGCCACTGCAAATATTAATCACTTAAAATTTGGTCATAATTAAGAAATCTTGCGCAGGTGGCATGTGATTAGATACATGGCGCTTATGTGGCATTTAGTGACTGGGAAGCCAATAGGCTGACTCAGCTTTTACCACTTGAAGTTCCCATTTTGCCCTTAATGAATGTAGGTTTGGCTAAATGACGAATTTGCCCCTAGGTTTTCAACTTCTATTTTCCCCTCTCTTCTTCCTTCTCGACATTCTCTCCTTTCTTCTTCTTCCTCCATTTTCAAACCCAGGAACTGCAACACCAATGCTGAAAGGTGAGAACACAGCAAGAGACATTTTCAAAACCTGATACTTCATCTTGTCCAAGTTAAGTTGTACATGTGATTTGCATGCATATACTTTGGCTCGATATGACCATGTCCGCCTCTCGTCCTCTTCAAGCCAGTTGAATGAAAACCTCTACTCACTGATTTGGAGAGGGAGGATTTAGAATAAGCGATTAGCTTCGCAACAGATCTGAGACCGTTGTTCATTGCCATCTGAGATTCGATTCGTTTCGATTCTGCCGCATTCTGAAAATTTGTGTTTCGCTTCTCAAACTCAACAATGTTGAATAAGTCAATGTTAATTTAGATTAAATTAATTACTTTTCTGTTTTGCTGTTTCTATGCTTTTACCTACATTTAGGATATGTTGTTAGTGTGGGTTAGTTTCCTAGTTTTTTGCTAGTCAGTTGTATTGTTAAGTCTATAAACTTAGCCTTTTATTATTCAATGAATAAGAAACGTAGTATTCCTCTTCTGAAACCATTTCTGTGTTAACATCTGGCATCAGAGCTAGGTGTGTAGCAGTGAAGAGAAGCAACAGACTTCAATCATGACTACAACCACGGATGGCAATTTCGTGCAACCTGCAATTCCAAAATTGGGTGAGCATTATGACCATTGGGCAATGCTCATGGAGAATTTTTTAAGGTCAAAGGAGTATTGGAATCTTATAGATCCTGGGATTCCTCAACATGCAGCTGGTGTTGTATTGATAGAGAATGAGAAGAAAACATTGGAAGAGTTGAAGCTGAAGGATTTGAAGGCAAAAAATTATATCTTTCAAGCAATTGATCGAGCTGTGCTTGAAACAATTCTGAATAAAGGGACGTCAAAGGAGATTTGGGATTCTTTAAAGAAGAAATACCAAGGGACTGCTAGAGTGAAGAGAGCACAACTTCAGGCCTTAAGACGCGATTGGGAAATTTTATCGATGAAAAGTGGAGAATCTGTTAGCGACTACTTTGCTCGTACCCTCACAATTGTAAATAAGATGAGAATGCATGGTGAGCAAATGGCGGATCTTACTGTTATCGAAACGATTCTTCGCTCAATAACCGCTACGTACGATTATGTAGTATGTTCTATTGAAGAATCACATGATTTGGATTCCATGGCTGTAGATGAACTACAAAGTAGCTTGTTGATACACGAGCAAAGAATGAATGGACATAATTCACATGAAGAGCAAGTGCTGAAAGTAACTCAAAATGAGACAAGTGCTGGACAAAAACAGGGCGTTTGATATCCAATATCAATTAATGGAAGCAAAATTAAATTATCAATGCTTAGTGGTGAAAATATTGAGAATAAGGTATTAAGGCTCGAGTTCGAATCCCTTCAAAGGCTTTTTTCAATAAAGACTTTTTAGATTAATTGCATGGAGAAAGGAGAGAAATTTTTAGATTAGAATTAAGGTTTAATTAGGGTTAAGTATAACTTGACCAGTTAAGATTTATAAATAAGAGATAAGAGATTAGAGTTAGAGTTTAATTAGGGTTAAGTATAGCTTGACCGATGAAGATTATGAATACTCCCTCAAAAAAAAAAACAGGGCGTTTGATATTGAATATCAATTAATGGAAGCAAAATTAAATCAAGAAAATTGTC
The DNA here is from genome assembly GCA_958299785.1 of Medicago lupulina. NCBI lineage: Eukaryota > Viridiplantae > Streptophyta > Magnoliopsida > Fabales > Fabaceae > Medicago > Medicago lupulina. The sequence goes on along the minus strand of OY283141.1, from coordinate 28,116,012 downwards.
AGTGGCTTAGTGGTGAAAATGTTGGAAAGAAGCCGTTAAGGCTCAGGTTCGAATCCCTTCAAAGGCAAAGGCTTTTTTCAATAAAGTGTTTTTAGATTAATTGCATGTAAAAAGGAGGGAAATTTTTAGGTTAGAAGCGGAAGAGGTGGTTTTCGAGGTGGACCTACTCGAGGAAGAGGTAGAGGAGGCAAGGCAACAGTGGAGTGTTATTATTGCCATGAGTTTGGACATTTCCAGTATGAATGCCCAAATAAACCCCTGAACAACACCGCAAATTATGCTGAGACCAACGAGGAAGCAGTGCTACTCACGACACAACTTTCATCAGATGGAAAATCAAATACACAAGACATGTGTTTCATCGATTCAGGCTGCAGCAACCATATGACAAATAGAAAGGACTGGTTTCCTTCACTTGATGCTTCTTTTTGTGATGAGGTAAAATTAGGAAATAATTATGCTCTTGAGGTCAATGGGAAGGGTGTTGTCAAACTTTTGATTAATGGAGTTATGCATTTGGTGAATGATGTATTTTATGTGCCTGAGTTAAAAAAATAATTTATTTAGTGTGGGGCAACTTTTGGAAAGAGGATTGAATGTTGAAATGAAGCAAAACAAGTGTAGCGTGTTTAATGAAAATGGCCTTATTTTCGAAACATACATGACTACTAACCGTATGTTTGCTATGAGCGTCAAATCTGGAGTTTCTCAACCTTGTTTCCAAGCTAGATTTATGCCACCAGCTCAAGTATGGCACTCTCGTTATGGTCACTTGAGCTATAATGGACTGAAAACTTTACTAAAATATGATATAGTAAAAGGGTTGCCCTCCATTAAGTCATCAACTCAACTTTGTGAACATTGCCTCAAAGGGAAGCATCAACGAGATTCTTTTCCACGACAAAGTAATTGGCGTGCATCTCAGTTGTTGCAGTTAATTCACTCTGATATTTGTGGTCCTATCAGTCCTACATCCAATGGAAATAAAATTGAACATGGTATTCAACGGCAACTCACTACTTCATATACGCCACAATAAAATGGCGTAGCTGAGAGAAAAAACAAAACTATTATAAATATGGTTCGGAGTGTTTCGATAGAAAAAGGAGTTCCAAGATCTTTTTGGCCAGAGGCTGTAATATGGGTGATTCATATTTTAAATAGAAGTCCTACTCTTGCTGTCAAGAATGTCACACCGGAGGAAGCATGGAGCGGAATTAAGCCATCTGTTTCATATTTTAGAATATTTGGTTGCATTGGATATGTCCATGTACCTAATCAAAAAAGGAGCAAACTTGATGACAAAAGTGTCAAATGTGTGCTGTTGGGTGTGAGCGAGGAGTCTAAGGCCTACAAACTTTTTGATCCAATCAAAAAAAATAATATAATTAGTAGAGATGTTAAATTTCAGGAGGATGCTGCATGGGATTGGGGTGAAGCAAAAACGAGCATAGCAACTGATAGTGATTACGCATGAGATCTTGATGATAGGAAGAGCACTTCCGGTTATGCTTTCTTGTTGGGAGGTGGTGTGATTTCTTGGGTGTCAAAGAAACAACCTGTGGTTAGTTTATCCACAACAGAAGCAGAGTTTATAGCAGCTGCGTTATGTGCGTGTCAATGTGTTTGGTTGAGAAGAATTTTGGAGCATTTGAATAACTGTCAAGAAAGAGCTACTGAGGTATTTTGCGATAATGTTTCGACAATTAAATTATCAAAAAATCCAGTTTTGCATGGAAGAAGCAAACATATTGATGTCAGGATTCATTTTTTGAGAAATTTATGTAATGATGGTGTCATTGAGTTGAATTATTGCAGTACAAAAGATCAATTAACAGACATCATGACAAAACCACTTAAGGTCGAAGAATTCCAACATTTGTTAAGTGCTTTAGGAATGCTTGATGAGTCTGAGATAAACTGTTGCAAGGAGCATGCAGTTTAAGGGAGGGATTGTTGAATAAGTCAATGTTAATTTAGATTAAATTAATTACTTTTCTGTTTTGCTGTTTCTATGCTTTTACCTACATTTAGGATATGTTGTTAGTGTGGGTTAGTTTCCTAGTTTTTTGCAAGACAGTTGTATTGCTAAGTCTATAAGCTTAGCCTTTTATTATACAATGAATAAGAAACGTAGTATTCCTCTTATGAAACCGTTTTTGTGCTAACATCATGTTTTGTTCCTACTTTGTTCCTCTTCTCCTCTCATAGAAACCCCATCATGCACTGTTTCAGATCCAGCTAAGAAAAATTAATGGGGTTTTCCAATTTTCTTGTGGTTATGTTGATGATTATAATATTTTTTTTGGAAAATTGATTCATGGAATTGGGATTAAGCTTGGTTTGGATTTGAATGTTGTTGAAAAATGATTGTTTAAGGGACTAGTTCGAGTGAGAAGATGAGATTGGAGAAGCTTGGTTTGGATCGAGTGAGATCCGGAGAGTTTCAAAGGGAAGAAGACAGGGGTAAAAACGTAAATTCACATATGGGTTGGACTCATTAAGGCAAAATGGGTTTTCATGTATGGTTTGCTGACATAGACCAGTTTAATCCCAGTCGTTGTGTGCCACGTTGTTAATCATCTTACACGTCATTAAAAAAATGACTAAAATTCAACCTCGGCCTATTGGCAGGGACCATACACATATTTAAGCCTATAGAAAAAGAAGATGTACCAAAAAGGGGGACAAACAACCAAAACCCTCAAGATTAACAAAAGTGAAAATAAGGCAAACCTAACCTATTTATTGTGAAATCAACCCCAATTTGGTGAGCAAGATAATTCCACCAGAAATAGGTATTCAAACTGAGACCAATAGATGCCAAGTTTTCAGCACAATGGTTCCCCTCCCTATATATATGAGTTACAAAAAAAAGTCATTAAAGATATAAGGTGCAAACAGTTTTCCCATTTGTTTCTTAGATGCCAAGGATGAAACTACCATAGATATTGTTCCTAAGATTTATGCTTATACCAATACTATTTCTCTAAGTTGAATATGTGATTTGTGGTGCTTTTGTTTAGAGTGATGTAGTAAGTATTGAAAAGTTTAATCCCCGTGAGTTTAACTCAGTTGGTAGGGATATTGCATATTATATGCAGAGGTCGGGGTTCAAACACAGGACACCTCACTTCTCTATATTTAATTGTATGAGCTCTAGCCACTAGACTACCTAAAAAAAGTATTGAAAAGTTTATATATACATTTACCAGCGTAACTTCATTGGGTTATCATTTATATCCTTAACTCTTTTATTTGACAGTTTGAAAACAAGCACAATCATCTAATCTCTTCAAGCATCAAATTCATTTTAATTTTAATACATACTTTAAATAACGCATCTAATCTCTTTTAAGTATCAAATTCATTTTAATTTTAATACATAATTTAAATGATTAGATCTAAATATTTTTCAAGGTTTAGAAATAGCCAAAATCTTAAAGGGTCGCAATTCAAACTCTTTCCTTATAACTATTGTTGGTACTTCACTAAAATCGCACATTATTGATGTACATTAAAATTAACATTGTGTAATAAAATTTAAGACACCACTGATAATAAAATCTTTAAAAAAAAAAAAAGAGAAATGTTAACTAGTGTCTCCGGGGCACTAATTAAGGGTCTTAAATGGTAACTTTTCATAAAAGATTGTATAATCAGTGCGTTGAAAATTGAAAACTATGACATTTTAAAAAAAAAGGAATTCCTTAATTTAGCATGCTTAAAGAGTGTCTCGGGACACTCGTTAACAAGACCCAAAAAAAATTGTTAGGTCAAATATCATGACTTGAGTTTAAAGCTCATTTCTCTGTTTGTGTGTGAGTTTTTAAATCATAGCTTAACATATAAAAAAAATGTCATAATTATTAGGTCAAACAACATAACCAATGTTTGAACATCAACCCCTTCGTGTGCGTGAGTTTCAATGATTCTTATTTCGCCCCACTGATATCAAAATGTTATTCTCCGTGTGCAACTATAGAATAAGTATGTTCCTAAGTTTTTTTTTTATAGACAATTTTTTCATACCCTCGTTGCATTCTTGCTCTTTCCATTCATTTTTCTTTATTCTATTGTTTTTAACCAATAAAAAAAAAAAACTTATCACAAAATTGATTATCCAAATATCATTACTCTCCAACTTAATATAATGGCAAAATAAAGCATATTACAACACTAATATCATATATCAATGCGGGCGGGACGGTATATATATTCGTACTAATATTTCTATTCTATGGCTCCTACTTCAATCTTTATACAGACCACGAATTTGATTGACATCATATTTTTTTATCTTACGAGGCTAAAATGACATGTTCATTGCCATCCTCATATGGTAATATGGAACAATGTTAGTTCAATCGTTTAACCTTAAACAGGTCTTCATTAAGATTTGGTTATCTCATTGTTAGCATTTCAGTCCCAGTATTCTCACAGTTCAATCCTTCAATGTCCAGTTCGGTTTTAAAACATTGATGTGGACACATTTTGTTATTCTAAATGTAATTTACATAGAAGGAATATATCATTCCACCACATTAACACCCTCATAGTATAGTCAGAATAGACAGATATACATTGTCTGTCAAACATAATCAGAAAATAACAAAAATAAAGAAGCATGAAGTTTGTATTTAGTAATCTCAGCGAATCCTGTCGTAATGGATTACGATTCAAGAACCTCTGTACTATAATAAGGGTAGTTTGCAGTTTGTAAAACTAATTTATATGCATATGAACATAGATATCAATGACCAATTGCAACTAGCTATCAGCCACTGAGGAACCAAACCCAATATAAAAATCAAATGTAATGCAAGTTAACTCATTATTGTTTTCATCAGACATCTTCATCTTCAAAGAGTATGAACCCTGCAATTGCAACAGATGGTTAGATATATTTCGTTGAAAAAACATACTAACAGACTAGCATTAAACAAAGAAAGAAAAAAGGACAGTACTGTATAATTAAACACTCTTGAGTCTTAACAACATACTCCAGATCAAACAAACAATTATATTAACATTAGCAACGAACTAGGAAATTGTTAATATATCAATGAGGGAAAAAACAAAGTTCTTTATCTAAGAAATAGTTGTTGTCGGCTTGTCGCATGTACCAAAAATGGTAGAAACAATGTCTTCTAATTGGTAATAATCAAAATCTTAAACGCTGGAACTATCATTTCTACATTGGTCAAAGGGTAGTTTGTTAATTCGTTATTAAGAGTCGTTATTTCAGTAACAACATCATTCAAGATCTGTAAGAAAGGTTACTAACAGTACCATTCATGATCTGTAAAAAAAACAGTATCATTCATAAGATTATGAGAACACCAACTAGAAATTTGATCCTAACCATATTGACTTAACCCTCGAGAGCCCAAATCATTGGAAAAACATTTCAAAACAGATATTACGTTAATACTACACAAGAATTAAACATATATAACATGCGAAGACACATGAGTCGACAGATGTGAGTTCCTTTCCTACGATATCTAAATGTGATAACTCAAAGTATAAGGAATAACAATTTCTTCGAACACAGTCTATTCAAGGAATAAAACTAACAACGATGACTTACGGGTGGGGTGAATCCAGGTAAAACTTGTGAATGAGCAATCACAAAATCACCAGCGGAAATAGGGCAAGATGATTCTCCACAAAGGTCTTGGGTCTCACTATATACGTGCCATCCAAAATACGACACATCGATCAGTACTTTCCCTCCTGATAATGTTTGATCTGAGTCATGAAATGATTGGATTAGTTAAAAGAAGACCAAATGCATGAAAATAGATATAACAATCTAAATATAAAAAAGAAAATAGGCAGTACTACTTGTAGTAGCAGAAATGGTGAATGTGGCAGGGTGGCCTCTTGCAATGGGATCAGGAGATATTTGGACTTCTTTAACTTCAATATCATAGCTAGCTTTCTTATCTGTAGTATACATACAACACAACAGTTTAAATTCAATTATTACTGTTTGGATAAACAACTTATATGCAGCTTATGTATAAGCTTACTAAGGATTAATTTGTCCGCTTAAATTTCATAAGAAAATTATTAATTCAACTATGACAACAAGTTTCCAAATAAAAACAAAAATATATAGATTAATTAAACTAAACAATAATTAAAAAAACAAAATTGATGGAAAGAGTGGGAAAAAACCGCAATAGTGAACATCAGTGGCCTCGGTGAAGGCTTGAAGAAGAAACAGAGTTGAAAAAAAGAAGATGAGCTTGGTAGTTGTAATTTTCTCCGCCATGCTTTTTTTGAAGAGATAATAATGATGACAACACAACACAATACAATAAATATGAAGTAGCATTAGCAACAACTTTTCCTTAAAACTACCATTGCGTGCGTAATTTTCTTAACTTTCCCTTTTACTCTGCTTTTATTTTTTGTTTTTGGTGAAATTTCCCTTTCATCTCTACCAATTAGAAAAAATTAAAATAGAAAGGATTTTTCGGATGGGACATTAAAATAAACTATAGCATATAAACACAAAATTAATGTTAAAGTGGAATTTGTGAACCTATATCATGGCTATAAAAATAAAGTATAGCGAATAAATAGACATATAAATTAACACCTTCAAAAAAAATTATACTGCTTCATAATGGTTATAGTTTTATAAAATATTCTACTCATTCATAGGAAAGTTGGTTTAAGTTTAAATTTATGGTTGTTGTTAGAAATTAAGATACTTCTTATCTCATAACATATTACATCTGTCACCGTAGATTGATATTATTTTTTTTGGCTAAATTGTATTTTTGGTCACTTAACTATTTAGGTAGTATTAGTTTGGTCCCTGATTAAAATTTGATTTATTTTGGTCCCTTAACTTCTCTCTGTTACACATTTTGGTTATTTTCGTTAGTTTTAATTCAAAAACTTTAGGTTTTCTTCATCTTCTTCTCATCTTTTTCATCTTCATATCATCTCCATCAACATTCAACAACAAGAATCCCAGAAAAATTCCAGAAGAAAATGAAGAAAACCTAATGTTTTTGAATTAAAACTAACGAAAAAGACCAAAATATATAATGGAGAGAAGTTAAAAGACCAAAATAAATTAAATTTTAGTTAGGGGACCAAACCGATACTAATTAAATAGTTAAGGGACAAAAAAGATAATTTAGCCTTTTTTTTTTTTTATGATAACATAGATTGATATTTTATAACATTGCTGCTTTACACGGTGCATTGAATTTTGATCCTCTAAAATATCACCAACAACAAAATTAAATAAATATTAGCATAGAAAAATAATTATGTTAATGTGAAATCATGTTAGTAAAAGTTTACAAAGAAATTTTTTTTATGCATGCTCTATCATACATAAAAATCACATCGATTAAATACATGTGATCTTTTTAAAATTCGACATTATTCACATTCTAATGATCTTAAAATCTTGATCCATATTTTATATTTAGAGTGTGAATAATGTTAATAAAGTGTTTGCAAAAAAGTCAATAGTATATAAAAAAAGTGTATGAAAAAAAATGATAGAAGTGCTATTTGCCAAACCTGAAGAACGAGAAATGTTGATTTTAAAGGTGTAATTCTATTTGTGCCCCTCATTTTAGGTCCTTCTTCTTGTCAATATTTTTCATAAAAGGAATCACCTTTTTTTGACAAATAAAAGAAATCATCTATAAGAGTATACTTTTTTTTTCATTTATTATGAATTTAAATTTGAAAAATAGTGTATAAACTAATTTTAAAAAATTTCATTTATATTCTATTTATTCAATTAAAATAGTTATGAAATATTTCCTTGATTCCTTTGTTGTATGAATATTATTACCTCATTCAAAAATTGTAATAAATGATACCTTTGAATTATATGATTAATAGCTAGCAATTAATGTTTGTATGAAAAAAGAAGTTGTCAGGTGTACTACTATCTCCGTCCCTAATCATAAGACCCTTTTGAGAATTTTTTTGTCCATTTTTATAAGACTTGTTTGTTATTTTCAAGTACATTAACTATTTCTTTACATACATGCCCCTATTTATTATACATCTTTTTCTTCTATTAGCAATAAATAACATGTTGAAAACATAAACCAACTCTCTTTCTTAAAGGATAAAATTGTAAAACAATAGTGATTACAAACAACTTTAATGCAAAAATCCATTTTCTTAATTCCCGTAATTTTGGCAAAAGGGTCCTATATATAGGGACGAAGGTAGTATAACAATAGATGTAAGCTTTTGTATTATACTAGTATGTGGACCCATGCCAAGCACGAGCTAGAATTTCTCCATATTTGAGGGTGAGAATATATTGTGATTTATCAAGTATTGGTTATGGTCTAATGTAACACCCCGATATTTTATATACATTATTTTTAATATTTTTATTGGTTTATTATTTATTCACCAACTTATTTAATGTATAACGAATTTAAGAAAAATTATAACACTCTTCCTTTAATTAAATAATTTTAATATGTAATCAGTTTATTTTATCGAACGTAACCTATGATATTTTAATCAACAATTTTATTCTATCGTATTTTAAGCTGGTTTATTTTTCTTAATTTCTAATAGAATTACTGCAATCGACGAGTGGTGAAGTCTTGCACCTTCCATCCCTATGTCACGGTTTCTGTAACAGCCCGATTTTTCGTTATTTTGTTTTTAATTATTTTATGTATGTTTATTTATGCTTGTATGTGATTATTTATTCTTGGTTGTATTTTCTTGGGTTTAGTGATTAGAAGGGTATTTTGGTCTTTTGGTGAGCGAGGGTAAAATAGTAATTTTGGTTGAGGATTAATTGTAGCGTTTTAAGTGAGGACCAATTGTTTAGTGATTTGTTAGTTTGTTGTAGTAATTAGAATTAGTGTCGGTCGTTACTAATTATTTTATCGTTAGTAAGTTAGAAGCTAGTAAGTGGAATAATTAGAATTGAGCCCATTTAACAATTGGCGGGTTAGGCCCAATGAAGTGTGACTATATAACCCAACCTTTTGAGAGAAACTAGGGTTAGAAACATTTTTTCATTTCACACAATGAGGCTAGAGAAAGGGTTGGAGAGGAGAAACTTGAAGAGGGGAAGATTTTGGAGCAAAGGTGAAGTTTAGGCTTGGATTGTTGAAGATTAGAGGTAAGGGGGCTTGTAACTCCCGTTTCGATTACTCAGAATTATTTAATTATTTAATTTATTTGTGGAGTCTAGAATATATTTATGTGATTTATGAGATGCGAAGAGGTATGATTTATGAGATTTATGTGATTTTTAGTGATTTTATATGATGTGGTGACTTATTTTATTATTTAATAGAATAAGATATGGAAATAAAATAAATATAGAGATAAGGGGCTGTTTTAAGATTTTAGAGAGTTTTTGGGGAGAAAGAGTAAATAAGATAAGATTTGATGGGAGTATAAATAAAGGAAATTAGGTCAAGAGTTGTCAGTACGTAACGTTTTTGGAAAAAAGGGAGAAAACCAAAGAAGAGGAGAAGCCAAGAGGGAGAGCTGCGATTTTGCTTTTATAAGGTAAGGGTGAGACTAACTCTCATTAAATTTAAGTCTATGATTTCTGAAATTGCAATTAACATGATTAGGTGTAGTTTTGATAAGTTTGGAAAACTAGGGTTATGAGAGGATTTGATGATTAGATGATGTTTAAAGGTTAATTCGATGTAAAAATGGTGTACAGACCTTAGATAATCAATAAGACGTTAATTGGAATGAGTTTTAAGGTTAGAACCATGAGATTAGGTGACTTTTTGAGAAAATAGCAATTCTGCCCGTGCTGTTGTTCATCGCTCGCCGCAGCGAGCGTTGATCCTCGCCTCGCGAGTGATGATCTTCATCGCTCGCCACAGCGAGCAAACCTTCCCGCCTCGCGAGCGACGCTATGTTGCTCACCACAGCGAGCAGATCACTCGCCTAGCGAGTTGACCAGTGAGTTAGATTTGATTTTGATGTTTTAAGATGAGTTTTAGATGGCTTTGAGTGTTTAAATACATATGAGAATGATTAGATGAGTTTCTGGGTTGAAATTGGATGAAAATAAGATAAAATGAGACGGCTGGGGTAAAATGGTCACAAAAGCCGTAGCTACCCACTTTTATTCGCCTAAGGCGAGTAACCCTTCTCGCCTCGCGAGTACCCTTTGATGTGAGCTCGCCACAGCGAGCAGAAGCCCTCGCCTCGCGAGCTAGGCTGTTTCAGATTTTCTAAGTTGGATTCTTGTGTTGTTTTAAGTTGTTTATGATTTGAATTGAGCTTTGATATAAATATGTGATTTGTTGGTATTTGAATTATCTTTCTAGTAGCTGAGATATGATACGCAATCCTCTTTTGAATTGATTGTACATGAATTACATGATGAAGTTGTTTAAGAAGTCAAGTCGTATGAAGTGTCTAAGATGTTCTAAGTTGTAAGTTATGAGTCCATTTGCATACTTATTTGCTGAGGGCTTATACCCTGGGGGTATTTACTCCAATACGTTGAGGGCTCATGCCCTGTGAGCTTTTGCTCTTTATGTTGAGGGCTTATGCCCTGTGAGTGTATTTATGCTCTTAAAGAAGGAGGCTCATGCCCCGGATGGTACCACATGCATATAAGATGTTAAGATGTTTAAGAAGATAAGTTGCATAGTCGTGTCGAGTTGTCTAAGTTGTCTAAGAAGTTGAGTCGTTGATGATGTACTTTGATGAATTAATTATGAATGCCTTTGTTGTTTAACATGATGAATTTGATGAAGTTAAGATGTTTTCTATACTTGAAACATGATGAGTTATTTATGATTAAAAATGTGAATAATGTGTTGCATTGATGATGTTTTATGATTGTTAGCTGTAATTGATGAATTATATGCTTAACTTTAATGTTTGTGAAATCTCACCCCTTCTGCTTGAAAATGTTGCTCTTCGTATGGGTAACTTGCAGGTGATCAAGGATAAGTAGTTGTTGCTTGCTGTCGTGAGTGGCTATCCCTCACTGTGTCTTTAGGTGCTCGAATACGTAACGGGATGGGGAACTTTTGTTATTGTTTTCTATTCCTTGCGTATTATTTCTATGAATTTTATGAACATGATGTTGAAACATTTTGATGAGATTTTACGTTGAGGCCTTCGTGCCAAAGTTGTTTAAGATGTTGTTGAATTAAATTCCGCTGCGAAGGATTTTGAGATGTTTTGAAGAATAAATTGTTATTTATTTCATTTAAGATTTTTAAGAAATGTGGCATTCCGTTTAAGTTGTGAATACTCTGATTATTTATTAAGAAATTTTTATGTTGGGAAAACGGGGTGTTACAATTGGTATCAAAGCAGGTTGGTCCGTCCGGCCAAGTAGAAGAGTCTTGTTGTGTCGAGTATCAGTTGATGTATTGTTATATGTCATACTGATTGTTTTGTGTTTTGTAGAGAACTAAGATGGCTGGAAGAAACGACGCTGCGATTGCTGCTGCATTAGAAGTCGTGGCTCAAGCTGTGGGGCAACAGCCCAATGCTAATGCTGGTGCGAATGCTGAGGTGAAGATGTTGGAGACCTTTTTGAGGAATCATCCGCCTACTTTTAAGGGAAGGTACGACCCTGATGGAGCTCAGACGTGGCTCAAAGAGATATAGAGGATCTCCAGGGTTATGCAGTGCAATGAGGTGCAGAGGGTGCGTTTCGGTACGCACATGCTGGCAGAGGAAGCTGATGATTGGTGGGTGAGTATCCTACCGACACTTGAACAAGGAGGTGGAGTGGTTAATTGGGCCGTGTTTAGGAGAGAGTTCCTAGATAGATACTTTCTGGGAGATGTTCGCGGGAAGAAAGAGATCGAGTTCCTTGAACTGAAACAAGGAAATATGTCCGTGACTGAGTATGCCGCAAAGTTTGTGGAGCTGGCTAAGTTCTATCCACACTACACTCCTGAGACTGCTGAATTTTCTAAGTGTATTAAGTTTGAGAATGGCTTGCGTGCTGAGATCAAGCGGGCCATTGGTTACGAGAAGATCAAGATCTTTTTCGAGCTGGTGAGTAGTTGCAGAATTTATGAGGAAGATACGAAGGCTCATTACAAGGCTGTGAATGGGAGGAAGGGTAAGGGGCAGCAGAGTCGTCCCAAGCCTTACAGTGCTCTTGTTGATAAAGGGAAGCGATGAGTGAATGATGAGAGGAGGCCTAGGAAGCAAGATGTTACTGCTGAGATTGTTTGCTACACTTGTGGTGCGAAGGGCCATAAGAGTAATGCTTGTACTGGAGATGTAAAACGGTGTTTCCGTTGTGGCAAGAAAGGACATGTTATTACTGAATGTAAGTTTAATGATGTGGTGTGCTTTAATTGCAATGAAGAAGGTCACATTGGTTCACCGTGCAAGCAGCCTAAGAAGGCTCAAACTAAGGGGAAAGTGTTTGCTTTGACTGGTACGCAGACAGAGAATGAGGATCGTTTGATCAAAGGTACTTGTTATTTTAATAGTACTCATTTAATTGCTATTATTGATACTGGTGCTACGCATTGCTTTATTTCTATTGATTGTGCTGCTAAGTTGAATCTTGCTATGTCTTATATGAATGGAGAAATGGTTGTCAAAACTCCAGCTAAGGGTTCGGTAACTACTTCTCTTGTGTGTTTAAGATGTCATGTGTCTATGTTTGGTCGAGATTTTGAGATTGATTTGGTTTGTTTACCGTTGATCGGAATGGATGTAATCTTGGGGATGAATTGGTTAGAATACAATCATGTCCATATCAATTGTTTTAGTAAGTCGGTGTATTTTTCTTCTGCTGAAGAAGAGAGTAGAGCAGAGTTCTTGTCTACTAAGAAGCTGAAGCAGTTAGAACGTGATGGGATTATGATGTTTTCCTTGATGGCGTCTTTGTCTATTGAGAATCAAGCCGCGATCGATAAATTGCAAGTTGTGTGTGATTTTCCAGAAGTTTTTCCTGATGAGATTCCTGATGTGCCGCCAGAGAGGGAAGTTGAATTTTCGATTGATCTTGTTTCGGGTACGAAGCCTGTGTCTATGACACCTTACCGTATGTCGGCGTCTGAGTTGGCTGAGCTGAAGAAACAGTTGGAAGATTTGTTTGATAAGAGGTTTGTAAGACCGAGTGTTTCACCTTGGGGAGCGTCGGTATTGTTGGTTAAGAAGAAAGATGGCAGTATGAGGTTGTGCATAGATTATAGACAGTTGAACAAAGTAACGATAAAGAATAGGTATCCACTACCAAGGATTGATGACTTGATGGATCAGTTAGTGGGTGCACGTGTGTTTAGCAAGATTGATTTGAGGTCAGGTTATCACCATATCAAAGTAAAAGATGGGGATATGCAGAAGACTGCGTTCAGGACGCGTTATGGACATTACGAGTATACGGTGATGCCTTTCGGTGTTACTAATGCACCTGGTGTATTTATGGAGTACATGAATAGAATCTTTCATGCTTATTTGGATCGCTTTGTAGTGGTATTCATCGACGATATCTTGATATATTCTAAGACTGAAGAGGATCATGCTGAACATTTGAAGATCGTTTTGCAAGTGTTGAAAGAGAAGAAGATGTATGCCAAGTTATCAAAGTGCGAGTTCTGGTTGAAAGATGTGAGTTTTCTTGGCCATGTTATTTCTGGTAGTGGTATTGCAGTTGATCCGTCTAAAGTTGAAGCAGTATCACAATGGGAGACCCCTAAGTCGGTTATAGAGATTAGAAGCTTTATGGGTTTAGTGGGTTATTACCGCAGATTTATAGAAGGGTTTTCTAAGTTGGCACTTCTGTTAACGCAGTTGACGTGTAAAGGTAAAACTTTTGTGTGGGATGTTCAGTGTGAGAACAGTTTTAACGAATTGAGGAAGCGTTTGACGACGGCTCCAGTTTTGATTTTACCAAAGTCCGATGAACCTTTTGTTGTGTATTGTGATGCTTCCAAATTGGGTTTAGGTGGTGTGCTTATACAAGATGGTAAAGTGGTTGCTTATGCATCAAGACAGTTGAAGATTCATGAACGTAATTATCCTACTCATGATCTTGAGTTAGCTGCAGTTGTGTTTGTGCTTAAGATTTGGAGGCATTACTTGTATGGTTCGAGATTGTATTCCTGATAATGACGAGATGAGGAAGATGATTCTTGAGGAGAGTCACAGAAGTAGCTTGAGTATTCATTCGGGAGCTACCAAGATGTATCAAGATTTGAAGAAGTTATTTTGAGTTTAGTAGAAGAAATTCGTGCTTAATTTTGATGTCATGTTTAAGTATGTGAATTGAATGATAATTGTGTTGTTGATGTTGAATTTGCATGTTTGAATTGTATATATATATGGGTATGTTTGGGGTTTGTACAAAATTGATGACTTGTGCTATGTTGTTGTTGATTTGTGGTTGAATTCATGATTGTGAGTTGTGGTTGTTGGTAATTTTTGTTGTTAATGTCATTTCATGGATTGAGTTTCAATAAGTTGAGTTGTTGTTGTTGATTTATGCCATGGGTGTTCCATTTTGTAAAGCGGTTGATTGATTTTGTGAAGCTTGTGCTAAGTTGTTCATGTGAAAGACCAAAATGAATTTTTGATATATGAAGTTGTTGACTGAGTTTTTGATGTTGTTGGATGAATTGGACTTAGTAAAATTTTTGTTTTCATGTTGTGTTTGCGTTAGTCAAGTCGTTTTGGAGAAAACGGGTTTTTCGTGTGAAGATCGGTGTTAAGCATTTTTGCAAATTAGTGTTTATGTGAGGTTTTGGAAAATGATTTTTGGGATGGTTGAAATGTGGATTTTTCTGTAGAATATGATAGAGTTAAGTGTCAGGAGCATGTAGGCGAAAACGGCACTGAAATCCGATTAACGGCTTGATTTTTACGCGCGAAATGGTGAAAACGGAAAAATGGAAAATCTGTGCTGTCAGACGAGCACGACCGTGTGTGTTTTTGCACGGGCTGTGCGTGCTGACAGGACTTCGGTTTTTGCGTTTTCTGTGCTTTTTCACTCATTTTTGTTTTGAATTGGCCTTTGACATAAACATGAAAGTTTTAGACAATTTTATTAGCTTTCTAATGACTTTGGTTTGACTTGAAAATGTTTCGTGGATTTGGAGTTATGTTAAAAACACTCCAAGTAGATCTTGGAAGAATCTTACGAAAATTTAGCATAACCGTTTCTAAGTTAACCCAAATCTTATGGTTTGTTTCCAAACTTCAAAACTTATGTAATAGGGGCTCATTTAAGGTGTCCTATGAGTATTTTAACTTACGTCTTGTTGAATCAAACTTGATTTTCTTTTGAAAAATGTTTTGGTTTTGCAAAATGCTAAAGTGAGACGAACTTTGTGGTTTTTTTGATTTCGTCTTATTGGACCGGTGAAACGCACATGTATGCACACCTACACTCATATGTGATTAATGTGTATACATAGTTGAGGCAATTGAGTTGTTTGCTTGGTTTTTTGTTCAATTGTCTTAGTTGCTTTAGAGTTATGAGATATGAGATGAACTTGGTTGTATATAATCTTTGAGTCTGATTACCTTGAAAATCTTTTATGAATAGTTTGTTATGAATAAATAAAAATGTATGAATGATTGATGGATGTTGAATATGATGTTTATCATGATGTGGTGTATTTTCTCTTTTACTTGAATTGTGAGAATTATATGAAGTTGTTGAATTGATATGGTGATGTTGTTGGTGTGTATATATGTTATGTGCACATATGTTGTTGGTGAATTTTCTTACATGCTATTGATGTTGAGTTGTTGGTGTAAGCATGTATTGAAATGTGTTAGTGTGGATTGTTGAAGTTGTATGAAATATGCATTGTTGTTGTTGAGTCATAGGTCCACACACTGTTGATGCCGGATTTCATATCCATGTTGGTGACGAATACTTTGTATTCAATTATTCGGGTTGTTTATGATGTTAAGTTGGCATCAGGGGTGACGACCTCAATTATTCGGGTTGATTATTCGGGTTGTTTATGATGTTCAGTTGGCATCAGGGGTGACGACCTCACAGTTGATTTGGTACCACACGTGTCTAGAGTCGGTCTAGGCACATTACATGTTTAGGATGAGTCATAATTGTTTATGTGTTTGGTGTGAATTACATGTTTGGTGTTGTTGTTTACTTGGTGATTATTTGTGCTCGATGAATCACATACTTGTTGAAAATTGTTAGTGTCAATTTGGTGAATATTTGAAGGTGTACATATGTTGATGTTTATGAACCATGAAATATTATGATGATTGATTATTCTTGTTTATGCATTTTGATTATGTTTGATGTGAAGCTAACCCTCAGTGGTATGTGGTGGACCGCCTACCTATTTGTATGAATGGGTAGACGACATGCAATATTAGTTGTTTTGCTTGCTTGGTGAGTTGCTTGAGGATAGCGGGAGCTTCCTCCGTTTGCTTTCAATTGTTAGAGTATTAGATAGACTCTGATCTAGGATGCATCTTTATGTTGTTGAGACCTTGCCCATGTGTCGGGATTTATATATTATCTTTATTTGAATGTATTTATGAGATGATGACATGACTATTTGAGGTGTATGCTATATTTCCGTTGTGATGTTTTATTGTTGGAATATTTTTTATGCATGTCTATTGTGAATTATTTGAATACGTGACGTCTATTTCTTGAATATTTATTATATTCGCGTGATTTATCGCTTTAATAGAAGTAGGGCGTTACAATTAACGGAGGTAAAAGTGGGTTAACAGGGAAGATTAGTGACATGGATTAATAATCCACGTGTTATTTTATAAGGAACTGTGTGTAATTTTTCTCCTTAAATTAAATTTATTCTTATCTGTTTGTTACATATTTGTTACATGTGTTACTTGTATTTAAAATTAAGGGTATTTTTAGAAAGAAAATTCCAACCCAAAAGTATGCTGAAAGGGGTAGTTTCCTTTATATATAGTATAGATGTTGTGGGGTCCCAATTTTTGTTTCAAGTAAAAAACCAAAAAGTTGAAAAAGGGTAGCAAGTAAAAGATCACAATCATTGAATTATTTTATTATTATATCTAAGGTCAAAAAACATTTTTCTCATGATAGCAAAGGATTAGTCATTCCCATGTTAAATGCCACCTACAATAGCCATTCAAATATTTTTCATCACTAAATAATCTAGTCTTCTTTGTTAAATTCCACACACTTGTATAACAAGACTTAACACAAAGTATGAAAAATCTTTAGAGACCAATATATATATATATATATATATATATATATATATATATATATATATCATCTTTTATTTTTACTATCTACATACAATATTATTTTTACTTATTTTAGAATATTTTAGAGACAAAACAATAGTACATATCATCCGTCAATGACACGGGTTAACACACTAGGTTTTTTTTTATTTTTTTTATTTATAGGTTAACACACTAGTTGTTACAACACAAGTCTTCCATTTTCTTGTTAGGAATTTAAAATAAACAAATATTTTAAAACTAAATACTTTCGGAAAGCAAACAAATCCTTTCTAAACGTGTGTAATGTGCATAGCTAGTTATGCACTTGTCAAAAAAGAAGAAACATTTGATATGTAAGCCAAAAACATAATGCAATACTAATCTGATTGAAAACTTTTTAATATCATAATTCAAAGCGTCATAATCTTCAGAATTAATTGTATTTAATGGAGGCATCACAAGGACAAAATAATTTTGACAATTGCAAAGATGTCCTTCAGAATTTGCTAAGGTGTCCTTCAGAATTTGCCTGCAAACACCTTTATCAAATAGGTCAATAAACAAAATTTTGATTGTCATTTTGTTTTGACAAAAAAGAATCGATTTTATTTTATTTTTATAGAAATGTGTCGATTTTATTAGTGTACTCAAAACAAATTTCCTGCACTTCAGTATTCCCTTAAACCCTTCCCAAATTTCTCCTTATGTCTTGCACTAACAAGCATGAATAAAGAAACAATTTTAATTTGTCCCTTAAATTCAAATAAAGTTCAATGAATTTGGACATTAACTAAAAAACATAAATAAAGAAACGATGTTTATCACACATAAAGAAAAACCACAATGATATTAGGCATTAACTCTTATAAATAGATCAACTCTCACACTCTCTCAACACATCAACTTCACTCCTCACCCTCTCTTTCAAGGTTGCCTTCTCTTAACACAAAAAATGGCCAAAACTCTGTTATTGTTTTTTCTCTTTCTTCAAATATCCTCTTTCATTGCATTTGCTGAAGAGCTAGAAACTCTTCATCACAAACCAGCAACTCCACTTCATCCCCCAACTAAGTCAACCGTTCATAAACCATTAGCTAGCCCACCTCACCACAACCACTCACCATCCCATGCACCTTCTCATGTTCACACTCCTTTAGATCCTCCACACCCAGCTAAACCTCCGACCCATCACCATCCCTCACCATCCCCAACCCCTTCCCATGTTCACCCTCCTTTACATCCTCGTCACCCAGCAAAACCCCCAACTCATCATCATCATCATCAACATCACTCTCCTGCTCATGCCCCTATTAAGCCTCCGGTTCACAAACCTTTACTTCCTCCTCACTCTGCAAAATCCCCATCCCACCATCATCACCATCCTCCGGCTCATGCCCCTACTCACACACATGATGTTTCAAGAAGCTTGATAGGTGTTGAAGGAGTTGTTTTTGTTAAATCATGCAACCATACTACTGTTGACACCCTTAAGGGAGCTACACCTCTTCCTGGTTTGTTTCTTAACTTTATATGCTGAAACTCCATTTTATTTTATTTAACTTTTTATTTTAAAAAGTATTTTTTTTTCTACTATATTTTGTCACGTCAAGCATTGCCTACAATCTTGCATGAAGAATCAAAATATATAAGTAATATATTATGTCAAATTTATTGTATTTTTTCACACCTTCTTTTGGACTAATATTTTATGTACAATGCATATATATCTAAAACTATTATTACAACCATAAATTTAATATATTGTGTTTGTATATACATTCTGTTTGTGTTTATTTTGATTGATATGACAAGGTTGTAAAAGAACTTCGATTCTCAAACAAACATTATAACACGTTATTAATTTTGCCTACAAAATGCACATTATTTAATTATTTCAAAAACACATTTTATTAATTATTTTATTTTCTACCTTTTTCATTTGTGTATGTCCAAATTGTTATGTATTATTTGATCAGAATTATGAACAAAACCTTCTCCAACATTATGTGTTATTTGTTGCTAAAAGACGATGACATTGTTTTGAAAATTAAAGGTGCCATTGTGAAGCTCCAATGCAACAACACCAAATACAAGTTGGTCCTTAAAGCCAAGACGGATAAGAAAGGTTACTTTTATATTGGTGGCCCAAAGAACATTGCAGGTTATTCAACTCGCCATTGCAACGTTGTTTTGGTTAGTGCACCAAAAGTACTAAAACCCTCGAATCTTCATGGTGGTATTTCTGGGGCTCTTCTTAAGCCTGTGAAACGAACAATGTCTAAAGGTGTTTATGTAAAACTCTACTCTGTAGGACCATTTGCATTTGAGCCGAAATGTCATTATTAAGGAAAATAATAGTGATTTAAATTGGTATAAGTTTCTTTTTGGGTTTAGGCCTTAGTTTTAACTTTGTAAAATATGGTGTTTGGATCTTGAATTATCAATAATAAAAACAATGGTTTATCAGACTTATTTACCCTTAAATTGATGCATTTTAAAATAAGGATTTATTTGTGTGAAATTACTAATGTATTTGGTTATGATAATACTAATTCATATAAATCAATTAGATTCAAATATGGAAGCAGGCAATATAATTTTGCTATTAATTACGTCATAAAGGCAAACACAATGAGTTATAAAAGGGTATATGCATATAACTTCTAAAAAAAAAATTAGGTAAAGAGTGTTAACTTTAAAATAATGGGTAATGCATAGGGTGTGCGTGGGTGGGTTTGGCCAAACCCATGACCCGAATCATATAGGGTACTTCAGTTTGGGTGAGGTAAAATGTCCACCCGTTAAATGAGTTGGTGAGTTTGGGTAAACCCACAAATTCCGGTTTTGTGGGTTGGGTAGTGGGTTACCCAAATTATTTTTCTATTTTTTTTTGTTAATATTAAATGACGAGTCATCGTATTTTTTTCTCATAAAAACTACTCAACTTTTTATTTTCTTAAAAAAACTGTGTTACCTATTTAACTATATTTTATCGTTATAGAATAATAAGTTATAATACTATATAACAAATGTAATCATGAAATACTTGCAACAAACTAAATTGGTTAACGTAAAATTGTTTTAACATCATAATTTGTAACTTTAACATGTTTTGATTTTCAATATAGAGGATGTGTTGTGTCAATTTTAGAAATTAGATTTGATTTATAACGAAAACATTTGTTATTCTCCTTCCTTCTTATGAAAATGAAAATAAAAATATGAACATTATTGGGTAAGTGGGTTTTTTGGGTTTGGATATGGTTTTATCCAAAACCCGTTTTTTTTATGGGTTTTTCATTTTTTAAAACCATATCCACCCAATCATCCAACCCAACCCATTTTTTTGGGTGGGTTTGACGGGTTTTTTGGGTTTACCCGACCCATGTACACCCCTAGTGATGCAGTCTATGAGGACAATTGTTAACGAAGTCAAAATAGAAAATTTTAAGTCAAAAGACAAAACATTTAATGTATTGATTACACAACTTTAAATGTAAATATTACCCTTTTTGAGTCATTAACTAAGTATTTAATGCAAATAAAAATGGTTAGCATTACCCGACCCTTTTTATTTTACTAATAACAAAACATTGAATAGTAAGAGTATTATTAGATAGGAGCATGAGTCTTGTGGTGATGAATGAGTCTCTAAAGATGTCTCTTTTTCTTTGGATTTCCTACTTTTTATGGAAAATGAACGGCAATGGATGTGTTTTACCCTGTTTTTTTTCCTTGCGGTTTACTAATTGATTTTCTTCTTAAGGCAAGGCGAGTAATGGAAAATCAATCTCCATTAGTACCCAATTGCTAATCAATTCTCTTAAATGAAAGAAAACAAATAAAAATGGAAGGAATGGGTTGATCGTGTGACTGATCAGGGAAGATCATCAATTCTCTTACTTTTGGTTGACTAACTCTTGATTTCCCTTCCTAAACTCTCTCCTAATTGCTTTACTTTTCTTTTCATTTTAAATTGTTTATTACTTTAGGGGTGTTAACCTAATTGTGATGTTTAATTGTTTTGATGTAAGTTCCTAAACTCTATCTTACCCCCCACACTTCTTCCAAATTATCACAATTACCTTTTTTAATTCAGCAGAAGATAAAAGAGAGTTCAATTCCGCAACATAATCTTTAAAGAGAGTACATTTAAACTGATATCTTTTCAAATGAATTGATGAATAATAGAAATTATAATTAAATACTAAAATGATTTTTCAGTCAATTCCCACTTAAGGAAAGGAAAAACGAAAACTAAGAATACCTATTTTGTTTCTAATGAAATCATTCCTAATACTCAAAGGACAAGAAAGCCTAAATCAGCTAATATATGCATAATGATTTTCTTCTCTATAGATATGAGTAACCAAAAAGTTTATTGTTGAAATCATATGAAGACAATTGCACCAATGGTTTCTTAGCTTCCAATAAACCAAGCTAATAGAGTTAAATGTTAACACAACCAGAATGCTCATATCTTCATATTTATAATGTTTTGAAATCGTAATGTACACCAAACGAAGAAAACCAATCAAACTGCAATCAAACAAACGCCACAATAGAATCGAAAATCAAACAACGCCACATAAAGATGGAAAACACTGTCACAGTTAGACGATAAAACCACAAAAACATACAAAAGAAACTAAATCTATGTGAAAAATCATTTATTTAGATATAAAGAGAATAAGAAAAGAATTTATGTAGGTGATTTTAGACCAAAAATGTCCCTAAATCACATCTCGCTTGTAAGGATGAATGAGATAGTGCCTTGGGTAGATTTATATTTCAACATTATAAGTTAAAATTCATTTATATAATATTGGGTTTATTTTCTTATATGCATAGTCTCGCATGAGATACAAATGATTATTCTTGCAAATATCCAAGCTTTAATCAACGAGGACAACTAGGGCAATTATGACTCATACAATCAATAATACATTGTGTAATGAAGCATCCTTTGCGACACGCCATCTCACAATCACTACAATAATCGTCAATTTGAGATTGAGTTGCGTCACATACTTGACTCACAGCGAGCATAAACATTAACATTATCGTTATCATCACAATGATATCGGTCTTCAGCTCCTTCACTGCCATAACTTTTCTAAATATTTATATTTCTCTATCTCTATTAAATATATTAATATTTCTGTGTTTCAAGTTTTACGATAAAAAAATGTTTTCATATGGCCTTATTTATAGCCATAAATTATTAAAAGGCAATTGACCATTATAAATGTTATAATATTAAATACCATAGAATTCATGCTCTTTACGATGAAAAATTAGTATCTTTTTTTGTCATGATTCAAAATCAAATCTTAATCTTTGACTCAATAAATGTGTATACTTTGTTTTGACTCAATAAATTAATAGATTTAATCTAACATAGACCTTTAGAAATGTTTTAAAGGTAGACTCTTACCATTTTTTGTAACAAAAAATGAATTTTATAATAGAAAATAAAAATATACTAATATTCTATTAAATTTTACTAAACATAGTAAGATTTACCTTTAGACTAGGCTCATATTAGACTACCCTCATTAAATATGTATACATTAAAACTGAAAGTAAAAGTAAACATTTAATAGATTTAATGCTATTTTCTGCACTTTTTTTTATTGGCTTTAAATCCTTCCAATTCTTAAAAGAATTGCATGCATTTGGTCTCTACCGTGGGTCACCTATTAAAAAAAAGGTTGGTTAACAAAGTGCAACGTGGCATGCTTTTATTGGGCTATGTGGCACTGTAAAAGTGTTTTACAGAATTAATTAAAAATTAAATAAACAAAAAGTTTTTAATTTGTTGTAATATCATTTTATTAAGTAACAAAAAGCACCAACCAACTTCTTCTCCTTCTCCTTGAAAAAAAAAACAAAACTTCTTCTCATTCATCACGTGAGACCACCATTACCACCCAACCTCATAAGTGAATGTTTAAAGATATAGTGTATTGCAATACACACAAAGTTCACATGTTGCAATTCAGCATTTAGGATGCAAGAAAAATCCCTAAATAGTGCTATTTGAAATCAAAATGAAGACAACAAACAAAAAGTTGCTTTACTAAGAAATCATATATGGTGGGTCAGAGTCTAAGCACAAAGTGTCTCTCTGAGAGGGGGATTTTGGAGAAGTGGGAGGGAAGGTTTTCTTTTCTAAATTACCCAAATTTTAAAATATTTTAAAATATAAATGTGATTGAATTGTTATACGATTGATCATATGATATTGTGTTCTTTTGTATATATATATATATACACACCTAACTTTCAAAAACCATCTTCTTCGACATTCTCCCTCATAAACGGATTATACAAGTTTATGAAGTAGAATAATCTGTTTCTATTAGTACTACTAGTTTATCTATGACTACAAAACACAAATATGGACACTAAACACGAAGTCGACACCAACATGTAGACATTATTACGAAGTAATAATTTGATAAAAATAAAAGTGATTACATATAATTACACATATCGTGCAGACATTCAAACACACATTTAATTTAAAATGTTGGTGTTAGATGTTCAATTTAGGATCAAGAGTTTCATTACTAATACATGAGAAGAAAAAATGGTTTTTTTCTTCGGTACCAATCTCAACTTTTAACAACTGCTTCATTGGCTAGTAACAGTCGAGGAGAGACTAGATGAAAATGATTATCATACCCTTTTTAAAGTACTTTATGATTTGAAGAACAATACAAATTTTTTAAGAAGATTGGACTCCTAATCGTTGCTTCATGCATTTCATTAACGAGCTCAAACGTGAACATGTGGAGTCGTGTCACAAGGAATAACAATATTTCAACAAGCGACCGGAAGAGTCTTTCATAAAGGGTACAAGATCTAGGATGCTTCAACATCACTTGTTGCATAGGGACCCACTTCATGGGTGAAGCCATCACTTGGTTCCTTGTGCTACAAGCATGTTCCTGATGCAAAGAGAAAGAAATTGGGGGTAGAAGTGAAGCTATGATAATGGTTGGCTGTCATGAGACAACTGCTTATAGGCTTTATAATCATAGGAATCACTATATAGCAGTTAATAGAGATGTTATAGTTTATGAATCAGTCGCTTGGCATTGGAACAAGAAAGAGAAATGCTCAAAGCCAGTCATTTCAATGATATTTGAAGAAGACCAAGTCAATGATGTTGATGTTATAGGTTTTATGAAGTTGTGTATGTCACACAATCTCTAGAATTCAAGGTTAAAGGAAAGGAAGATATGGTATTCAGATTACACAAGGCATTTTATGAATCTAAGCAAGCTCCAAGAACCTAGAATAAAAGGATTGACAACTTTCTAGTTCAACAAGAATTTGTCAAATGCAAAGCTGAATATGGTGTGTAAGTGTAAGTGAGGAATATCAAAAGTAATAATATGATTCTTATCTGTCTATATGTTGATGATCTACTGATAAGTGGAAATAACTTAGCTGATTCTTATCTCTAGAATTCAATGATGCGATAATTTTATATGTCTGATTTGGAAAAGTTGACATACTTCCTTGGAATGAAATTCTCTTAAGGGTTAGTGATGCACCTGATGAAGTATGAAACATATATTTTGAAGAGATTCAACATGATGAGTTTCAATTTTGCATCTACACCAGGTGAAGTCAATATGAAACTGGTAACTAATGAAAATGAGGAGTTAGTTTATCCTACATTGTTAAAACAAATTGTAGGATCACTAAGATATTTGTGCAATAGCAAGCCAGACATAGTTTATGTTGTTGATATAATTAGTAGGTTCATGAGTGAACCTCGAAGCTCACATATGTTTGCAGCTAGAAGAGTTATGGGATGCATCATGAGAGCTTTGGATTATGGAATATTATTTCATGTCAATGTCAATGAAGCTGCTGTGAACCTAACTACTTATTCAGATGTAGATTGTTGTGGAGATAAGCAAGCAAGAAAAGCACTTATGGATACATATTTAAGGAAGAATATTAGTTTTTAATTCAAGTTAGTTGAGATAAAAGGTAGCTAAAATATTGTGTTCTTTCAATTTTTTAAAATCTATATATTTAGAGAGAGAGATGGAGAGACCTAACTCTCAAAAACCCTCTTCTTCACAATCTCCTTACCAAACGGAATATACATGTTTTTGAAGTAGAATAATTTGTTTCTATTATTCATGAGTGGCTCATCTTAATACAAAAAGTATTTGTTCATCTATGACTACAAAATACAAAGATGAAAATTGAACACGTATGATGTTGATACCAACACGTAGACATTATTACAGAGTAATAATTTGATAAAATAAAAGTGATTGCTCACACGTCGGACAGACATTCAAACATACCTTCAATTTTAAATGTTGGTGCTAGATGTTCATGTTTAGAATCAAGAGTTTCATTACCTAATACATGAGTAGAAGGAAAAATAATATTTTGCTCCGGTATCAATCTAATTTTTTTTATTTTTTTTTTTACAAATACCAATCTCAACTTTTAACAGCTGCTTCATTGGCTATTATCCTATACATTTTGATCTGTTGTTTGTGACATTCAATCTGGACTTTATGCAATTATTGTAGTAGATAATAGTTGACTTTATAATATACTCTAATATAGGATACATGTGGTCTACATATGCATAATATAGACTCAGGACAAATGGTTGGAATTTAGATGATGAAGTTCAGAAGCAGTTTTTTTGCTTGGATTGCAATTCGACTATCATAAGTTTGACATAGCTGTGTACAAAAAGAAGAAATTTATCTAAAGTTTTCTATCTACTATTTTTCAAAAAAAAGTTTCTTATCTACTTTCCTCTATTTTTAGTTTGGAATTAGGTAAAATATGTGGCTAATTTAACAACCATTTTATGTTCAACAATATAGATCAGTTACCTTAATAAAACGTTACAAGCCATATTCCCAAAATTCAAATTTCCTTGGTCTCCCCTACATTTAGGTCATTATCAAGGGCTTTTTTGTCTTTACAAAAACAAAATATTACACTTTAATATCTCTCTTGATAAAGTTGATAGTGATACTAAATGTAGTTGAATTTGAATAAGATTTGACAATTTCAATTCTAAGTTCTCAAATTCCTAGAATTATTTTATTCTATGAACATAAGCCTAATAAAAGGAGAAACTGCGGAAATAACACAACACTATTAGAAAAAGTTGAACTAGTAAACATAATTAAAGAAAAAAATAATACAATGAATCTGAAACTACGGTATATCTCTAACACTGAACGGAAGAATTAAAGACACATTTATGTTTAAGATGAACCAAATTTGTTAATTTTCAACAAATTCTTTTGGGCACAAATGTTATATAAGAAGAAAAAATTTACATTATGGAAACAAATTTGTGATAAACCATGAATGATGCAATTTGCAAAAACATAAAAAATAAAATAAAATAAAAATCAAACTACCTATGAATCTCTTCTTGTTGCTAATGGAACAACTTCAGCCAAAGGTGTTGAAAGAGGTGTTGGAATTGGAGAAGTTCTACAAAGAGGACAAGAAGGATGTATCCTTAACCAAGGTTCTATACACTTAAGGTGAAACATATGTTCACAATCAGGTAAAACCTTAAGCATGTCACTTCCTTTGTAATCACCTAAACATATAGAACAACATGTTGATGTGGAATCATATTTGTTAAGCTTCACTTCAGAATATAACATCTTTGGATAGCTCATAATTGTTTCTTCATCCAAACCCAAATCAAGTATTGAATGTTGTGGTTCAAGAAATTCAGATGTGTTATTGTTGTTTCTTCTCCTAGGTGGATTTGGGACTTGTGATCTTGTGCAAAAGTAGGAGGTGAGTGTGATTGTTGTAATGAGCAAAAGAATACCAATTGAAATTCCTATGCCATAACCAAATCCACTTATGTCATTGGAGCCAAAGAATCCAGATGAATCGGTTGAGTTGTTCATCTTCTTGATGATGAAAACAATAGCAACTTGTTTTAAGATGAGATAGGTAAAAGGGGTTGTTTGTTTTGTTTAGCCATGTTGTTGATGTTGAATTGGAAGATCATATTAATTAAAAGTCAATGATAGTATGATGATTCATATGAGAGAGATGGGTTGCGTTTCAATTAAGGAAAGACTTATATACATGTATTTAAGATTAAGTAAAGGTATACAATGTATTTTTCTTAGGCTAAAGTCTTCCGAATTTTAGATTCCTTTAATTTTCACTTTTGTTGTTATTTTTAAGAGTTTTGATCTAATCCTCTCTCTTATATAATTTTCCTTATTTAAATAAAATTTCAGAGCAGATGGTAGAAGATAGAAGCAACTATGAAATGTCAACCTAGTTAAAATGTTTAACTTTTCTTTGATGTTTTTGTTACTCTCTTGATTCATAAAAGAAAAGTAAAGATATCCTGAAGGGAGATAGAATGATGGTATGGATGTCACACCGAAAAGTATTAAGAATATGGTCCATAATTTAATCTTTTGTACCTTTCTTTTTTACTTAACCCTCTCATGTTTATGAAAAAATCTAAAATTTGATCGAAAAATAACTAAAATTTTATTAAAGACTGTTTCCATCAAACTCAAATTAATCAAATTAAGATTATCCCAAACTATATGTCTTCGAGTAATATCTTTAATAAACAAACCACTAATATTTTTTTATTTAAAAAGCAAGATTAATTTAAGTAAGGAAATTAAAGCCAATGAGGCATTGCATGTGAGTACATTCCACTTTCTCAAACCGTTAGATTGTGTGTTTACATGTTCACAAGTTTATAAAGGTCAACGATCCTTTTTTAAGTTATTATTATATACGTGTAAAATATATCTTACAATTTGTGTATTGAATGTTGATTGATTTGAGTTCACATATCTTTCTTTTAAAGTGCATAAACAAATATTATTTGCCAATGGGTGAAGAGTGGAGAATGGGCACGTTCCATGCAGTACTAGGAAAGTTGTTGGTGAAATTTAATTGCATTAGTTTTCGTCTAGACAAGTGTAAGCATTGTCTCTCTTATTCAGCCAGATAGATTTGTAATAATTCACAAAAATTATTGTCCTATACATCTGTTTTGGTGAAAGCCGTCACTAGCTTCACTATACAACATAAAATTTAAATTTAATCAAAATTTGGATTTTTTAGGGAAAATTTGAGTGAATTTAAATGTTAATTTATATCACACAATATAAAATTGAATAAAATACACTCACTAGTTTTTTATGAAATGTTGTGGGAAAAAAACCTGAGAAGTGTTAGTTGACATCATTCATATTATATTTATATGTACAATAGTTGGCATCATTTTTTATGTACAATTTGGTTCTTTTAGTGAAAATACTCAAGTGTCATTGACATTTGGTGTTGTTGGTGTCATTGGTTCATTTTAAATGAAAAGAATGATGAATGAATAATTGAAATAAATTATTTAAATAAGAGAAAATAAGTGGTTAAAAAAATATATGAACAAAAGCATCAATGACACCCAAGTGTTACCCGTTCTTTAAGAGGTGTACAACTCCATATTGTTTTTTCTCTTTCTTTCAATCACATCAACAATTATATATATATATATATATATATATATATATATATATATATATATATATATATATATATATACACACACACACACACACAATATACACACACACGCGTATCCGCGAACACAATGACTCTAAAAAAACAGAATACAGGATGACAGTCTTTTGAAATGTTAGTTTGATTTGTTATAATTTGAAAGCAACAAACATATATATATTTTTAGTTTTAATCAAAATCAAAATTTTATAAAAAACTTTATTCATAATTTTCAAACGTTAGCGCAATAAAAAGAGTAGAAAAGACGAGCACGTGAGTGCCTGTTTTTTGGATAGTTTAAATAATTTGGCTCTATCCTTAAAAAAATTGAGGTAATTATGAAAATTGACCATGTAATATAACCAAAGTGACCGTGTAAAATAAAAGTCACATATTCTAACCTTGTAATTTGAGATTCTTATTATTTATGACTCCGTAATATTTGTGAAGTCCAAAAAAGCAACCTATAGGTTGATTTTTTTCATGGATTTTTCGAGATATGTTTAACATGTTCAAATATGACTTTACACAAAAAAAATAAAATTGGCTAGGAACAAATTAATTATTAATTTTTAGAGCGCGAAAAACTAAAAAAAAATACATATATTTCGAAGATGTATTTCGAATTTTGGATGATTATTCATAGAGACATCTATAAAAATACATAAAAAAAAAAAAACAATATGCAACGGTTCATAGTATTTCGAAGATGTTTCCAATTTTAACCAAAACATGCAAAATTGCAAATTTGTTTTGAGTAAACGTATACTCACGGGTCAAATTTCCTTCCCTAATTTTGTAGGCATGGTTAAAACAAAAGATTAATTAATTATTAATTGTTTAAGAAAATTCATAATTATGGACGATAAAATTTTATAATTAATCCGTCTTTAGTTGAAAAAATCTAATTTCTTGTAAAGCCATATTTTATTGTCATAAAGATGTCTGTAAAAAAATCAAAAAAGATTCAACCTCTAGGTATTTTTTTAGACTACACTTATATTAGAGTAAAAAATAAGAATAATTTCAAATTGCAAGATTAGATTATGTATTTTTTATTCTACAGTGCCAATTTAAACGGTTAACACAAAAAATATTTCCACTCCTTGTATAAGAGTTATAAAAAAAAAATTCACTTATAACATGCTAATGTACTCCTTTCCTACAAAACGTAATCCTTTAAAAAAAAATTAGAGAGTATGTAGACGTTAAAAAAGCTCATAAATATTGTAAGCCTACACCCACATGCTTAAAAGGAGTATGTCAACAAAATATATACTTTTAGAAGTAAATAAAAAATTATAATAACTGATATAAAAATGAAGAAATAAATTGAAATAACTTCATTAGTTTTGATACAGAAAAACACATATATCACAATTTTTTAATCAATCTATAGTTATGGTATGATACCAAATTTTTCTTCTACAATAAGAGAGTACATCAATCTTGGAAGTTGGACCTCTCATCCATTGGAATGTGAACAAATGCTCCCCAACCAAACGGAAAGAGATCATCGCTAGTTTAGTATTTGTCCAGTAAAATCTCAACCCCATATTTTTTTGTAATCAGTGTAGTTTTAATCATTAAAAAGAAATGAATGGTGTGGATGTGCACTTGACCTCCTCCACTGAAAACTTCACAGGAGAATCCATGCCCCAACTAGACACTCTTTTTTTTTTTTTGAGCGACCAACTAGACACTCTTAAATAACCATAAAAGACAACTTTCCCTGACCACACTTTGTTTGGAACATCACCCATCAAGTGAAATGGAAGGGAAAATTTCGATCAAATCTATTGTAGTCATCGTTGCTTAACTCCAAAAAGCTTTCGACAACTTTGCATGAGAGAGCGTACAACTGACTCTTTCGGTAATGATATTATTCATTCTCTGGCAACTCCGTTGTCTTGAGGAGTGTTTGGAACTGTCTTCTCAAACTTGATACCATGCTCTTTGCAAGAAAAGGGACCTATGTATTCACCACCATTATTTACTCGAACATACTTCAGTTTCCTTCCCTTTTCCCTTTCAACATTTGCATGGAATTGCTTGAAAGCACTAAACACCTGGTTTTTAGATTTCAAAACAAAAGCCCTCACTTTTTTAGAGTGGTCTTCAATAAAAGTGATAAAATATGAAGCACCACCAAGAGATTTACTATCCATCATGCAAACATCAGTGTGAATCAAATCTAAAAGATTATGCTTCCTATGAGGATTAAAAATACGAAAGGAAACTCTGTTGTTTAGGAGAAAAATAATGAGTGAAAGTTTATAAAGTTTCACCTTTTACCGAAAGAAAGATTTTCTTCACAAGAATGTTGAATCATTTCTCACCCAGATGACCAAGGCGTGTATGCCAGAAATCAGTCGATTCATTTTCAACTGCAATCACATCCTCCTTGCACAACTTTACAGGCATCCTCTAAAGATTACTAAGACTTTTCTTCTTTGCTACCACAAAAGAACCTTTGGTGATTTTACATAATCCACCACCACCAAAGTAAGTGCAATAACCCTCAATATCCAAGGTATTGACCACAATCAAGTAGAGACAAATATCATAAATATGTCTAGCATTCTTCAATTGAAGCTTGCGTCTAATACCAGTTTTAACCCACACATCCCCCATACCAACAATTTTACAAACTGCTTCATTTTCCATTTTTACCGTTCCAAAAGCACCAACAATATAAGATGAGAAAAACTGCCAAGGACTAACATGGTACGAGGCTCCAAAATCAATAACTCAAGTTGAATCATAACATCAAAATCACGCTCTTCGTGCAACCAATGTTGTGTCTTTATCATTTTTCTTCTCACTACCTTCGTCTTTTTCCTTTGAGGAATCTCACTTGAGCAACCTACAATATCTTTTTATTTGTCCCTTACTGCCACAATGGTAGCACACAAAATCTTTTGTAGTTCGAGACTTGTTGTGACTTTCAGGCTTGTAACACTTATGAAAATTCCTAGTTTGACTTCTCCCCCGTGACTCTGTAACTAGAGCTTCTAACTGAGTTAGAGTAACAATCAAACCACACTCTTTTCTTCTAGCCTCTTCATTAAGCATGTTCTCTTTAACCATTGACATTACCAACTTCCCATTTGGAGATGAATTATTAAGTGTGACAAAAAGGACTTCCCAGTTATCAGGCAAGAAGCTGAGCAATAATAAGTCTTTCAACACATCATCTAACTTTATATCAGCAGTTGTCAGCTGATTCACAGTGTTCCGAAATACACTCATATGATCTGCCATTAGTTCACATTCTTACGCTCATACAACTCTTTTAAATTATTCCACACCTTATGGGCATCTTCTTCAGCTTCTACATGTCGATATACACTCACGTCCAACCACTATCTAATCATAGTAACAACCTTCCTATTCATCATCTTCGAGTCATAATGAAATGTTTCTTTAGGTTTAGTTGTCATATCCTCAATGAGATTATACAAATCTTTAGTGTATAAAAAGGTCTTCCATCATGGATAATTATAAGAGTTTAAGTTTAATCATATCTAGCTTTGAATCTTCCTCCATTAAAATTGCACAAATCAAATCAACCAAGACTCTTGATACCACTTTGTTGGGAAAAACCAAGTCTCTTAGATGTGGAATGTTCTTTTTCCACACTTGTGCAATTAAATAGACAATTAGCCAATATCAATTCCATAGAAAAACAAGAATGACAAAATAAATATCTCACACATAATTTTTAACATGAAAAACTTACCTCAATGTGAGAGAATAAAAATTATTGGACTTGGTCCAGATAAAACTCCACTATAACAATATTGATGGGTACAAAATATTCTTCCTAATAAACACACTAGGGATCAACAAACATCAAATCAACTCTTCCTAAAAAATGGATAAACAAAATAACCTAAAGAGAGACTATAAAAACTAGTTAAGTGAAAGAAACCACATACATAAATTGCAGTAAAAACGGAGAAACTTTACTACACATCTATCTACAACTTCAACCAAAACTCTTCTCTCTTTTCCAGGTTATTTCCGCCGCACAACTCTCTCTCTCTCTCTCTCTCTCTCTCTATATATATATATATATATATATATATATATATATATATATATATATCTCAAAGTAGTACAGTTTGTATTCTTCTGACCACGACCAGAAATAAACAAAGAAATTCAAGGACAAAGAGAATGTAACAGATCATTCTATTAGAAGCAAAGAGATTTCGGATGACTACTCAACGAGATTATCCATTTGAGGAAACATCTCAACATATTTGATCAAACTTCCTAAGCACATATTTGATATATGCTGACACTTCTTCAACAACGGCTCTCTTAATCTCTCTTATATAAGGACCTGAACAGTTTAATAAAATATATATAAGACTTATGTCATTTTACTAGTGTCTTTACTCTGTCAAAATATATAGCGCACAAATACTTAGAAAAATTCTTACAAACTTTTATATCTTAGAATTTCTTAATTATCAGAAGTCATATGAACTTAAACTTCTCATACCTTTGATTGTATATCAAGTGTAAACAACAATCTCTTTTATTTTTTGTCAAAAAAAAAAATCTCTTTTATTTGATTAAACTTATATTGTAGAAATCTCTTTCTTATGTGATTGAGCAAAGGAAGTATCTTACTTGTTTGTTTGAGCAAATTGTAATCTTGTCTGATTATAGTGAAAATCATTTGGAGGTGCAAAGAGACTACACTACTCTAGATTTGTAGGAGGAATTAGTATAATTTGCTTGTGTCGTCTCTTTCTATCTTCTCTCTTTATGTTTAATTTAATTTTGCTTCATAACTCTGTTTCAGACTCTGATAAAAATCTTGTTTTTGATCAGACTTTAAACTGATTTTGATAAACACTTAAAAAAGTTTTAGAAAAAGCCGACACAATTCAATCTCTTCTTTTTGTGTTTTTCTCACCTTCAAATTATGGTGCCATTTAATTTGGGAAAGAAGACTTTTTTCCCATAATGGGAAAGTTACACCAAAGCCATAGATATAATACTTTTTAATTTAGATGGCTGAGATGCGTTACCTGTTAACTTTTTGATGGGTTATGTAAAACAAAAACTGTGTCCACACCTCATAATCAAATAACATTTTCTGTTTTGTTTGTAGTAGTGGGCTTTTGCAATAAATTTTGGGCCTCTTATAAATATTTCGAATCATATATATATATATATATATATATATATATATATATATATATATATAATGAAAATGTTATAATCTAATCATATGTATATACTTATTATTTTAGGGAATACGTATATATTTGTTTATTTTTGTTGATACAAAGAACTGAAAATAATTTTTTTTATTGATTAATGCTAAAACGAATAATCAACTGCATATGTTAGTTTTTTTTTTTATTTATAAAAATGATAGTTTATTTGTATCTTTGAAAAAAAAACTAATAATTGATTTTTTTTAAAATGATATGTAAATAAAAATAAAACTTGTATGTATTTTTTGATTGTGTGGACAAAATTAAACAACACTTGATTATATAAAAATAATGAGTCTTGTTTAGTCATTGAATATAATATCATCCTTTTTGTAATTTAGGATAGGTTTAGGGTTTGAGTGATCATCTTAGATAAATCCATTCCCTTTAAGATTGTGACTAGAATATTCTTTCAGTTAGGGTAAGAGTTTGAAGGATCCTCTTAGACAAATCCATTCCCTTCAGTTAGGGCAAGAGTTTGAAGGATCCTCTTAGACAAATCCATTCCGTTTAAGATTGAGTAAATAGTCAATTACCCCCCTGAAATTATAAATTTCGTCAATTACCCCCCTGAAATTAACAAAACTTCAATTACCCCCCTGAAATTGCACAACGTTAATCAATTTACCCCCTCCGTCCAATTATTCTGTTAGTCAACATGACGTTTTGCAAATACCCCCGAAGTTTTGCACTTATGTGCAAAATGCCCCCCAAACTTGAAAATTTATAAAAAAAAATCTTAGCCTTGACTCAAAAGATATTAAAGGCAAACAATTAACATATAAATATGCATTGCCATGTATGTAAGCCACTTATTTTGGAGTAATTGTGCATACTTGCCTGAGTTTACATAGGCTAAGTGAAGTAGCTTTCTAATTCGGCACAAAATTGCAACAGCTCATGTGGGGAAGTGCTACATAGGAATCATATGAAATTTTAACTTTACTAGCGCTTGGTAAAAATAATGGAAAATGGAAATGAGTGAAAATAATGATTTTCCCCTTGGTATGATTGAACAATAGGGAATGTAGATATTACAACGAACTAAACTATAAGTAAAGACCCATCCTTCATTTTTAGATCATTTTCACCCTTACAAGAAAAGTGGCAGAAATTACGGACCCAAATCGAAATTGAACTCTTAACATTCTGCTTTCAATGCCACAATTATCTTCTTCAATGTTGCAATCACATGTAAAATGATTTGTATTCAAATTCCTCATTCCCTCGATCACTACTGTTAATTATTAAAGCTAACTGTTAATTGTTTGACTTTAATATCTTTTAAGTCAAATATAAGAAGAAAAAAATATAAATTTTCAAGTTTGGGGGGCATTTTGCACATAAGTTCAAATCTTCAGGGGGGGTATTTGCAAAACATCATGTTAACTAACAGAATAATTTGACGGATGGGGTAAATTGATTAACGTTGTGCAATTTCAGGGGGTATTTGAAGTTTTGTTAATTTCAAGGGGGTAATTGACGAAACTTACAATTTCAGGGGGGTAATTGACTATTTACTCGTTTAAGATTATGACTAGAATATTGTTTCAGTTAGGGTAAGAGTTTGAAGGATCATCTTAGACAAATCCATTTCGTTTATGGTTATGACTAGAATATTGTTTCCGTTAGGGTAAGAGTTTAAATGATCCTCTCAGACAAATCAATTCCCTTTAAAATTATGACCAGAATATTCTTTTTGTTAGGGTAAGAGTTTGAATGATTCTCTTAGACAAATTCATTTCGTTTAAGATTATGACTAGAATATTTTTTCAGTTAGGGTAAGAGTTTGAAAGATCCTCTTAGACAAATCCATTCCCTTTAAGATTATGACTAGAATATTCTTTCTGTTAGGGTAAGAGTTTGAAGGATCTTCTTCGACAAATCCATTCCCTTCAAGATTGCGACTAGAATATTTTTTCAGTTGGGGTCTGAGTTTGAAGGATACTCTTAGACAAATTCATTTAGTTTAAGATTATGACTAGAATATGTTGGAGTAAGCCATAATAGCCAGTATTGATTGAATTTGGCTTTGTATCATGATATTGATATAAATATATATTGTGAATATATAATAATAAGGCAATTTTTTTTGATTTTGTTTTGTTTCAAAATAATACAGTCCCTGGAATAGTTAGTTTGTTTAATGGAACATTAAGTATAACTTAATTGTGAGACCCCATCAAACATAATGACATTATTCTTAAAGTATCTGTAGTCATGCTTTATTGCGAAGTTGGATAGACTGGTTATCACATCTCACAAATCATGGATAAAGAGTTATTAAGTCTTCACATAGATATAAATATTAGGAGTAATATTTATATTGGATTGACCCACCATAAGAATACTACATAGTAAAAGTTATGAAAAGTGTCATAAGATATTCTCATAGTGATAGTGGTGTATTCCACCCTTTGACCTGAAACCATTATATACCCTAGATGTTGGAGTAGAGTGTTTTATCACCATTCAAACATTGTCTGTAACAGAATGACTATAAAGTTGGTTGATGGGTACTTTCCGAATCATGCTAAGGGCCATGAGTGACCTAGATGGAATTTTCCCCTCCTACATAACAAGAGAAATGTCTACGGGACCAATATTGAACTAGACAAGGATGACACGGTCTATGCCTTGTGTTCATTATAGACATGAGGGCAAAATGGTAATTATACACATGACCATTATCACGGAAAGGTTTCGTCAGATCACATGACATTCTCGTCACTTAGGTAGCAGTGATGTGTAGCTAGATACCGCTCACTTAAATAAGTAATTTAATATTATTGTCAACGTTACGAGAACCTATAAGGTCACACACAAATGACTGATAGATGAGAGAAATAAATAAGTAAGACTTATTTATAAAATAATAACTAGGACTTTTTAGTAATTAAATAATTAAGTATGACTTATTATTTAAATAATTAAGTATGACTTATTATTTAATTTATGAAAATAGAGAAATGCGATCCACCCTAAGATACTGTGTGTCTAGGTGAAATATAGTGCACCGTAAGGTACGATGTATTTAAGTACTTGGTTTGATGATCACACAAGTGGTTCTATAAATAGAACCCTTATGCTGAAACATAGTGGTTGAACGTTTAACCTAATTCAAACCCTAGCCGCCGCTCTCTAAACCTAGTCTCTCTGAAGTTCCGTTCAAATTGGCTAGCACCAATCATGGGAGGAATTTTGTTCATGTGGACTGAGTAGATACATTGCTACGTTGCTTTGCTCGTGATAAGAAATTATTCCGCTACAAAGGTTTTATGCTTCAAGAGGTAAACACATGAATCCTTAAAGTGTTTAAGTATTTGTCGTGTTTGATTTGTGATTAATGATTTAATCAAGATCCGTTCTGATATGATTTGTTCTGCTAAGAGGATTCAAATTTTGAAAAAACCCTCTTGAAATCCCTTCAGGATACTCTTTCAGTTACGATAAGATTTTGAATGGTCCTCTCAGACAAAACCATTTCGTTTAAGATTATGACTGGAATATTCATTCAGTTACGGTAAGAGTTTGAATGATCGTCTCAGATAAATCCATTCCCTTGAAAATTATGACTAGAATATTGTTTCAGTTAGGGTAAGAGTTTGAATGATCCTCTCAGACAAATTAAGATTATGACTAGAATATTCTTTCTGTTAGGATAAGAGTTTGAATGATCTTTTTAGATAAATCCATTCCATTCAAGATTAGGACTAGAATATTCTTTCTGTTACGGATGGGATATTTTTTTTAATCTGTATAAAATATTTATGCACTCAATAAACTTAGAAACGACTAAAGTTAAAAGTTTCTGATATTATATTGACAATTAACATATTTAACAAATTATAAAAATTCATGAATAATTGAGTGCCAAGTGGCCAAATTATGGCATGCTACTTGGCACATATTAGGGCATTTTTTATTTTAAATAAGTAACTTAAAACATGTTTTCATTATTCAATTTTATTAAATAAAAACCATTTGGAAATAGGGATAGATGTGTGACCCGAACAATCTTTTTCTTTATTAAACCAACACCAGCACCCCAACACTCACACCACCATGTCCAGTTCTTCTTCAAACAACTTCTCCATTAAGGTCCAAAGCAAACTGGATTCGTTACGCGAACAAAAATTGTTGGTGTCAACAAGTGGCAGATATTAAGGTTTGCGTGAGTGGGGAAAATCTGAATCGGTTGGTCTATGAGTGTACTAAATGCAATTTTCTTTGTTGGTGTGAGCCCATTGAAGGAAAAGCAAAGATCATACAAAAGATGGGAGTAGCTAAGTAGGGTTCAATTGTTCATTCATTAACCATGGAATTGGATGAACAAATTAAAAACCTTTATTATTACATATGATAGTATGATTGATGAATTGAAGAAAGATTTAGAAATTAATATCTCCTCTGTGAACAAAATTATGGAAGCTGAAGGAAAATCCTTGAGGCTCAATTGAGAGATCCAGATGAAAAAAATGGCAGAAATGGAACAAAAATTTGCAGAAGAGATGTGTGGTTTGAAAGAAAGTCATCGTTTTGAGATTTCATTGTTGAAGAAAGAACTTGAAAAGGCAAGGCATTCAATTTCGATAGTCAAATATTTTATGTTTGGATTGATTATGTATGTCATCTGCATTTCATTGAAAAATGTCAAGTAGTTTATTCATGAAATTTAGGAATGAAGTGGTTGTATCTAGTTATAGTTATGTATTTTAAGTAGTATTCCCAAATTTTCATCATATTTACCATTTCAAGTATTTGTTCACTGTAGTTTATGGTTTTTCTTAAAATAATCCTGGAATGCTTGCAGTTGTTGTTCATGTTCAATGCACTTGTTCATGTTGGTGTGGTAAATTGTTGTTAATTTTGTGTTAGTTAATGAAAGTTTATTGCTAATCATTTTGTCTGTTGTTAATCTTTATGAAATTAAATAAATATTCCTAATTGGCAACATAAACTATATAAATCTCACTTTTCACAGAAACCACAAGAGCAAATACAACAATCAACAGAACACATCCAAATTCCAAAAATCTCATCTTCACCAATTAATTGGCAACTCCAGTAGCTTCCAAGATATGTTCCAATGTCCAATCCAATCAAAGCATAAGTCAGTTAGTTCACTTCCATACCAAAAAAACTGAAGCAACTCATTTGAAAAAATAGCTTAAAGTTACAAACTTTATCAGTTTTCACTCACTCTGATCTAAGTAGCAAGCTCTTGTTCACTCACATCTAGTAACTGAAAGCAGAAGAAAAAAGTGTGAAGTTAAAAAAACTGTAAGTGGAAGCAAAGAATATTTGATCAAAAGAAAAGTAGACAGATGGTTTGACTGACATTGGAGTGATATGAGATTTAACGGTGAAGATTAAACGTGAACGCCATGGAAATGGAAAATGGTGGTGAAGAGAGTGAAAAGAGAGAAATATATGGTTTTGATTTGATTTTGTTTGGTATGAATGATTAAATGTTGAGAACATTATGATTTATGACTGCTTTGAAACTAATTGGGACGGTGATGTTTTGGTGTTGCCAACGGTCTCATAAAAGGAAAAATCATATCATATACTTTCAAATCCATGTTTTAATCAAGATTAAGCTATACAATATATTCAAACTTAATAAAAAATCATGATTTTTTATTAACTTGTTTGTGTGTGTGTGTATGTGTGTCTATATATATATTTATATATATATATATATATATATATATATATAAGTTTGCTACGTATACTAATAATAATTTTAAAAAATAGTTTTGATTTCTTTAAAACTAATAGCTTTATTTGTTTATTAAAAATGACAAATATTGAAGTAATTATACCGTATTTAATCCCCGTTGGAGGAATCCTTATAAAATAGTGCATGCAAACTATGCTACGTGACGTTTGTCATAGGTTTCATATTGAAGAACCATTTCATACCTTGCGCGATACCAAGTACGATGTCGATGGTAAAAAATACTACAGATGTAAAGCCTCATTCTATTATAGGTGTATAGGAAAACCAAAGCCGTGTATCAAAATGTTTGCACACACAGAAGAAAAAGCACGTGACAATGTCGCAACAATGTTGTTACGCAAGTTACTTGCGTCAACTAGTCGATATTTTTTTTATTACAACCAATATAATATGCTACTTTTGGAAGACCAATTCCAAAGACTTGTTGATCATACCTTTAAGTTAATTTAGAAAATGCAGCTATACAAGAAGAGGTTGAATACTATAGATCTAAAATGTCGTCTACATAAATTAAATTTCTAGGATTACATTATAAGTCTAATGTATGCGTTATATATATATATATATATATATATATATATATATATATATATATATATATATATATATATATATATATATTAAGTTGTATTTTAATTTTTTAAGTATCTTAATTATTAATTAAGTATTATCATGTAATATTATTTGATGAAATTAAACGCTTTATGCCTTTACTTACTCAATATTAATTACTAATTTACATAACAAAGACCACTTTATTACCGTTTATTGTAGAATTATACCTTATGCTAATTACAAAATCTAAGTTAGTGATGGTGACAAGCAATGATACGTAGTTTCATCATTGGTTGTAAAAAGCAT
Source organism: Medicago lupulina (assembly GCA_958299785.1). Classification (NCBI taxonomy): domain Eukaryota; kingdom Viridiplantae; phylum Streptophyta; class Magnoliopsida; order Fabales; family Fabaceae; genus Medicago; species Medicago lupulina. The sequence goes on along the minus strand of OY283141.1, from coordinate 28,075,404 downwards.
AAGTAAACACTACACTACTTTTTCACTTCTTTTTCCTTGTCAGCAATAAAAGGTCACAATTCACCTTTAAGCCATACAAATTAGAGCTACTAACTATAACAAAGAAGTGGATACAAAAGTTACTATTATAATCTGCCAGGCAAAAAGCAATATAGCCATAATTCCATGAAATAAGAGGCATGCATGGTGATTGTCATGTATTGGTTTATTAAACATCATCATGATGGACAAGCATGAAGTTAACGATAATCACGTATTGGTTTATTTACATGTTTGTTTGTTTTTTTTCTCTTCAAATATTAATTTACGTAAGGCATATATTGCAGGTTACCTCTAATGAACTGACTTTCATAAGGACAAGTGCAACAACATTGTTGAATATGTGAAAAGGATTGAAGAAAATGATCATGGGAGAAAGCACTCTGTCAGTCCCATGCAAAGCGTCACACAAACAAACGACATAGCTAGAGCTATCGATAATCATGTTATTAGGGGAAAATCTTCTCAATGTTGATAATATTGTTGATACCAGTTCTAAGGATGAAGATTGAAATATTGAATTATATCTGCAACTAGTTGCAATCTCCTAGTATAAAAGCCGAAGTTGAGACCTTACACCATTTAATCCAACTCCATTTATTCCAGCTGATTGGATGCAAATTGATGCATCTGCTACTGAAGTTGTTGCTTTGATACCAATCCCGCGAAGTGATTTCAGAAGGTCTTCAACCGACATGGTATAATTTTGTGTTAACGTTTGTGTTATTATTTTGTTACTCATTGGTATGACCTTAAATACGTAATTATACCTTGTGAATGAACTAGTTTTCGCCTGGTGTAGTTAATGACAACCTTTGTAAGAGGTTGTTACAGACAATGTCACCCAACTCTAGTGGGAAAGGTGGAAGATCAACTTCAAGATGAAAGAAGAAAATGGAAGGAACTACCTCAAAAGAAAAATATTTAGCTTCTTATAAAAATATTTATTTTTAATTGTTACATTTGATGTGTGTTTAACTTCCAACAATTTGGGTTGTTTTATAGGGTACTAAGTTAAACTTTCGTCCAACTAGCAACATGTCTCTGTCACCAAGTGACACACAAGCTTGTGCTTACCTATTTCGAAAAACAGAAGAAAAAAAGTTATGGAGGAGAGGCTTGTAAAGGCTGAAGAGTTATCAACAACAAGGAAAGTCTTATTGCGTATACTCCCAAACAAGAGTGTAGTTATGTTAAAATTTCAAATAATTAACATACCAAATTAATGTTGCAAATCTTCACTATCTTCATTGAAGTCTTTCTAGTCATGGTTAGTCATTTCAAACTTTTAGACAATTTGTGAATTCAAAATTTCTTCGTCTCTAAGGTGACATGATTTTCTTTTCCGATATGTAGCATCAAATGCCAACACAGCGTCAAACATAGAATAATCCATACGGCTTACTTCATCACACCAAAACAAATGCTTAAGACTTCCATCCATATTCACAGTATGTTTCCAAAACATCATATCATCCCTAGTGCACATCCCTTTAAGAAATTCAAGTGCAGCATATGCATCAGAATGCTTGCTACCCTTCATTTAAATTTGTTCATTGTACATGTCTCTTAATGAATAACCTAAATTTTCATACTCACCCGCTTGTGTAGCAAAATAACCATACATCCGTGACGTGTGAATGCTAGATTTTCGCATTGTTTTCATTTTGTATTTATCACAAGCAGACATCTTCATATGCGTTGGTAACATTCGCTTATACTTATCATCCAAAAACGAATGATCGTGGACATCATCAAATAATTTAATGTACCAACAATGACTATTAAAATCAATATGAACTTGGATTTTGGCTGGACAACCACACCTACTATTAGGTCTATGATATCTATTCCTACTAACAGATTTGATATCCCTAACACCTTCCCTATTGCAAAGAAAGGTTTGTTGAACTATTTAGCCATTAATATTACTAACAACCCGACTTTTTCTATCAACAAATCCGTGCAAACATGCATACCAATTATAAAACATAAATGCTAATACCCGATCAAGAAAATGGTACCTCATTATTTCTTCACAACTCATTTCCTTCAAGTTTAATGTGTCTATATCACTCATACTATCCACAGGAATTGCAACATCGTAATTGCAAGAATTTTCTTCCTCTGAACCATAACTGTTGTCCAAGCCCTATAAGTCAAATTTTAACAACATCAAATTTATAACATTTTTACATCCAATTGATAATACTACACTACAATTTTAAGTTTAAAACAAAATCATGTTCACCTCTAGGTCACCTCCAACGAATTTCGTTTCTGGCTCTTCATGAAAAATCACCAAAATTTCATATAGATCCATTGTGTCTGCAGATTGTAATATTTGACCAAATTAATTTTCATTAAAACAAAATATCATAATACTGAACTAATTCCAATTTCAAATTTGTAGATTTCAAATGTCAATTTCGCATTGAGGAATGCTAGCAACACACTGTAACGCCCTTTTTAATTATTTAATTATTTTATAGAGTTTAGAGTCCACTTTGATGATTTATGTGATTTTATACGATTATGTGATGTGTTGATATTTTATTTAAAGACTTATTTTATTATTTACTAGAATAAGATTTGAAAATAATATAAATATTGAGATGTGGGGCTGTTTTGGAATTTAGAAGAGTTTAGTGAAAATAGAGAAAATAAGATAAAGTGGATTGAGGAAAGATATAAGGAGGAAACTAGGTTTAGAAAAGTTTTTACGTGAAACTGCTTTTGGAGAAAAAGGGAGAAAACAAGAGAAGAGAGAACCAAGAGGGAGAGAGACCGCCGATCATCAATACTAAGGTAAGGGTGGGGTTTCACTTCTCTAATTAAGGGCTTAATTCTTCATGTTTGATTAGTGGTTCATGAGAAAATAGGTAGAAATGAGTTTAGGGTTTAATTTGTGAATTCCCATGAAAACTGATGAATTGTGTGTTGTTACTGTTAATTTTAATGTATGGAATGCTGCTTGATTATTCTGTAATGATTGGTGTCAGAATTGTTGAGAATGATAGAGTTTAGAAAGAATAGGGTTGTTGGTAAAAAGAATAATTGATGATGAATAGAGCGAATGAATTGGGCATGAATTGGAGTTGGATTGCTGTGTTTTGTGTTGTATTAAGTTAGGTTATGTAAGAGTGAACTATATGGTCAAGTTTGGTGAAAATCGGAGTTAAAACGAAGTTTTTGGGTGGAAAATGTCACTTTTCCCGAGAGCTGCACAGTGACAGCATCTCCTGTTTCATGTTCTTGCGCCTTTTTCACACGTTTCTGTTTTGAACTGGGTTTTGGTGTAAACATGAAAGTTGTAGATAATTGTGTTAGCTTTTTAATGGCTTTGGTTTGACTTCAAAATAATTCTTAGAACTTAAGTTATGGTCAAAATACTACACGTAGGTCACAATAATTTTCATGAGATTTCAGCACAACTTTTCGCTTCCACTTTTGTACCTGAATTTGAAATAAAAACTGGTACTGATAGGTACAGAAATTGTCTTAGGTGTAAATACGAAAGTTGTAGAAAAAACTGTTAGCTTTCTAATGGCTTTGGTTGGACTTCAAAATCATTCTTAGAACTTAAGTTATCGTCAAATTACTACACGTAGGTCATAGTGAAATTTCAGTTTCTGTACCCGAATTTGAAATAAAAACTGGTATTGATCGGTACAGAATTGGCCTTAGTTGTAAACGCGAAAGTTGTAGATAGTTGAATTGTCTTTCCAATGGCGTTGGTTTGACACAAAAATACCTTGCGAATAAGTTTATATGAATTTATGAAGTTATGTGACGAATTAAGAATATTATATCATGAGCTTACCTTTAATTGTATTAGGACTGTTAGGACTGAACTTGTTGTCAAGATGTCATAGGGTTATAGAAAAATCAATAAGTAGAAACTAGTATAGCTATAAACACGAGGATTTAATGTGCATTGTTTAGTGAAGTTAATTGATGATTTAGAGTTGGAATTATGTGACAGATTTATATATTGTGAAAGATGTTCATATGAAGTTGTAATGGTTATACTGGGTGATTATTGTTGATGTTGACTTGCTGCATATTATTTAATGGTGCTGCCTTGCTGTCGTGATTAGGATGTTAATGTTGGTCTAAGTTGTTTAAATTGTAAGATGTTGATCCAAATTATTGGAGTCATATGAGATGTCTAAGCTGTTTAAGTTGTAAGACGTTGAGTTCATGCATACTCATTTAAGTTGAGGGCTTGATGCCCTGTAATGTATATTTATACATATTATGTTGAGGGCTTGATGCCCTGTAAGTTGAGGGCTTGATGCCCTGTGAGCCTATTTACGCTTATACGTTGAGGGCTTGATGCCCTGTAAGTTGAGGGCTTGATGCCCCGTGAGCCTATTTACGCTTATACGTTGAAGGCTTGATGCCCTGGTTGGTACCACTTGCATGATTAAGAGGTCGTAGTTGCATTTTGTCGAGATGGTCTAAGATCAATAAGAAGTCTAAGTTGCATTGTTAAGTTGAAGTTGTGTCGTTGTTATTTAACCTTAAGTTGTTGATGAAACTTTATATGAAGGACTATTATTAGTTAATGACGATGTCTATGATGATAAGTGAAGTAGTAAATGAATAATTATGTGAGATAACATTATTAAATGAAGCTGAATTAAGTTGTTAAATGCATTTTGTTTGTATTATATGCTTATTATTATTGAATGTGAAATCTCACCCCTTCTGTTGGAATTGTCGCCTTGTGGGCAAGTGCAGGTAACCAAGATTAGGTGCAGTCGTGTGAGACTTCCCTCGGTTGTGTCTAGGTGCTCTGATACGTAACGGGATGGGGAACCTTTGATTATGTTTTCTCTGTTCCTTGCGTATTCTTTTATTTTGACTTTCATGATTATGATTATGTTGAGAATTTTCTGAGACGTTGATGGGGCCTGCGTGCCAGAAACTTTTGTGATGATTTTAATGATTTCCGCTGCAATGTTTGAATATTTTTAAATGACTATTTTCCTGAAGGAATAAATTATTATTTATCCATTACTTGAGATGTTTTAAAGAATGTGACGCTCCGTTGTGTGTTCACTCTGATTATTTATTTTAAAGAATTTTTATGCTGGGAAAACAGGGTGTTACACACACCTTCTAACACACTATCTAACACACACTTTCTAACACACTCTTTTTGATTGGTTAAAATCCACATGGGTCCCACCAAATCACGTGGGTCCCAAATATATTTGGTGGGTCCCATGTGAATTTGAACCAATCAAAGAGAGTGTGTTGGAAAGTGTGTGTTACAAGATGTGTTGCTAGCATTTCTCTTTCGCATTATAATCATGAGCTCTTCAAAATCAACAATGTTTCTTTGTTAAAAAAAGAAAATAAAAAACCTACAACATTTTTGTTTCATATATGTTGTAAGCTAACATATCAATGTAAATTTTACCTTTCTTTGTGTCTGGGAATGAAATCTATGTCAAATTTAATTGGTTATGCCTGATTCAGCAGCACTTTAACCTAATTCAAAAACTACCATTGCAGAAATTATCAAGTTGTCGAACCATAGAAGAAGAGTTGATGTTCTTTGTTCGAAAGTGAGTATCGTACGCGAGAAGGAGAACGGTTGATGTTATGTGTTCGAAACTGAGTATACTATGTTAAGCTTTTTTTTTTTCTTCTGGGTTTTTATGTTCCGAGTTCTATAATATTTGAGCAGAAGAAGGAAATTTGATGTTTTAATGCTTCAGTAGTGTGTGAGGTGTACTTTGTGGTGTACCGACGAAATGGGGAGGTGCAGTAGTAAGGTTAAAAACAATATTAAAAAATAAAGAGTAAATTACACTCCCCTCCCTTCAAAGATGCTTGAATTACACTCCCCTCCCCTCTTATGTTTAAATATACACTCCCCTCCCTTGAAAAGAAAAATGTACACTCCCCTCTCCTATAAGATGCTTGAATTACAATCCTCTCCCTTAATAATTAAATATGCACTACACTTTAATCTATTATAACTTAAATAAATATTTTTATGATATATAGTAATTTTGAACCACCATTTAAGAAAAATAAATTCATTTCTTTATAATTTAAATATCAATGATAATTAAATTTAAATATTTTGCTATTAATTTCATATTTTATAGTATAAAACTAACTTTTAAATAACCATGCTTTATTGTATTTAGTAATTTTTCATATATTTTTATTTTATTTTGGGTTGTTTCATATTTTGTATTAGGGTTTAAACCTATATGATAATGAAATTGTAAATAAAAAATAAAGAAAAATATGTATTCAAATTTTGATTATATTAAAATAGACCCGCAATACTATTTATTTTCTAAAGTGTGTTAGATTATTATTTTTTTGCTATATTATTAGAAATAAAAAAAATATTGAGGGATTAAAGTGTAGATTTTAACATAAGAGGGGAGGGGAATGAAATTCAAGCTTCTCTTAGGGGAGGGGAGTGAAATATTTTCTAATATATTTTGAATAAGAGGGGAGGGGAGTGTATATTTTAACATAAGAGGGGAGGGGAGTGTAATTCAAGTATCTTTGAGGGGAGGGGAGTGTAATTTACTCAAAAATAAACTAAGTTTTTTTTTTTTGTTTTTTTTTTTGCGACTTTCCCATGGTCAGAAAGAAGTCTCCTTTCCCAAATTAAACAGCACCGTAAAATTATAGTCAAAGAAACTCAAATGAGATTTGGAGATGAGGTGCAGGCCACTTGTGGATCAATGTCTTAATACTAGTATAAGTCTTGGTTTCATCTTCTCTTTTCTATCATTTTAATGTGTTGATTTAGTTTTCAGTTTTAATTAATTGAATCCATAATTTTAAATTAGAGTTTATATGCATGGTATATAATTCTCTGATAATATGGTTTTGTCATTAGTCTTGATCCAAATTACAAATAGAATTCTACATTATTTTAATCCAATATTGAAACGAATTTTACCATGGTAACAATTAAAAAAAAAAAAAATCTAAAGAAGTCTATTCACCCTCTAGAGTTCGTATTCTATTTGAACTTTGAAGCACAAGGGTCAACATATTAAAGTTGAATAGATCAAGAGTATTTAATTTCGATTATAAGTGAAATAACTACATGTCAGACTTAACTTATTTATCTAATATGTATAACTTATTTATCTAATATGTATAATATTGTAAATATTAAAGGAATTGAAAGTAGAGATTTTTATTAAAAAACAATAACTATTTGTTAAAAACTTATATATTTAATATAAAATGCATAAGTTTCAATACAAATTTATTATTTTAAACTTCTTAATATATGTAAATTTATAGTACACGTTAGAAAAAAAAACTCATTTAGAAATGCAAAATTGTAATATTAAACTCTTCAATAGCATTTCCAGATGTAGAATTATACCAAACAGTCTTTGCCAAAGCATAACCCCTTGCAAATCTGAAAGCACCAGTTCCTCCAACAATAGGCATTTCTCTAACTTCATCCACAATAACATTCCTCCCAAGCATGGTGAGGGAGCTCCCTTTGTATGTTCCAGCTGTAAAAACAAAATTAATATCCATCTTAAATGCAAAATCACCTTGTTGAGAAGCCAAAGAATAGGTTCCTTGAGCTCTTCCAATAAGCTTTGAACTTAAATTTTGTTCTCTAGTTAAAGGGTTGTCTATAATGTAAGTGGCTCCAAAAGGACCATGAGATGATTCATTGGGTGGGTTGATAATTTTGAGTGTAGTTGGTTTTTCACCATCTAGGATGTCATGAAAATAAAAGTGTAAGTGGGTAAAACTTTGTAGTTTTTGAAAGGGTAAACTTATATGGGATTCTTCTAAAGACATCACTCTTCCATGAACACTCATGAAGTAATAACTGAAAAGAAGCAAGAGGCTGAAAATGGAAAGCATACTTGTCAAATTAATATACCAAGGTGAGTGGGTGTAGAAGGCTGAAAGCTACTTTATTTATAGAACTTTTACAAATTGAATATTAAAATATGTTTTGGATTTGTAAAAAAAAAAAAATGTTTTGGATTATTTTGTATTGCACACCCACACCATGACATACACCATGACATATTGGACTAATTTAAACTTTTTTTTTAATATATAATTTGAGTGTTGCAGCAGGAGACCCCTCTATAGCCCATCCTTTGCTTAAAAAAAACACCATACCATGATCATCCAAACCACCAACACCTCTTCCCTATTAAAAAAAAATTATATTTGATTATTTTTCTTTTGACAAAACTTGTTATTATCATATTTGGAAGAATATTGTTTGATATTTTATTTTATTTTGGTACAAGATATTTTTATATTCTTATCTCTTGTAATAACAAAATATTAGTATATCATCAGGGTGTATTTTGAATTATCAAATCTTGACTGATAAGAATTATCAAATCTTGACTGAGATATATTGTTTTCTTTTTTAAAAATAGAATACTAATTAAGGTAATTTTTTTCCTACAAATCAATATTTGAGAAAAAATGGAATGCACCGGTCAGCATAAATAACTAGTTTTACACCGGCATCCACTAAAATTATATTATATAGTAGTTATTTTTAAAAAATATTACAAAATAAAGCAACATATAATGAGGTGATTGGTTCTCATTGAACTACCATTTAACTAAGGACGGTGGATAACCCTTACATGTCATTTCACTAAGTTTTTTTAATACATACATTTCACTTTAAACAAACCAAGCTGATTTGAGACATACTAACCCCGAAATAAATTGTCAAGGAAGAAGGTGGAGTAGGATATATTCCTATGTTAATTAATTATTTATTATTTACTATTAAACCTTATGTTGACAATAAAATCTTAGAAAATTCTATGGTGGGACTCGTGGTTAATTTTTTTATTTGGTAAAATGCGTCGTAACCTTAATAGTTGATTCAAAATTCAAATAATTAAAATAACCATCAGCATGGATAGCAAGACGCCAACTAACCAAACCGCGCACTGCCATTAACCCACCCACTGAAACAAATAAAAAAATACGAGGAATATAACTCGTCCGATTAAACGGATTGATTATAATTTTTTTAATTTATTTGAAATTATCCTTTTATTTCTTTTGTCTTTGAAGTTGTTTGTTTATATTTGCATGTGATCAGAAGACAAGTTGCACTATCTGATTAGTCTGATGTGGCCTTCAAAGTTTGACATCCTTCAAAGTATGTGTCTTCAAAGTCTGGTGGTCTTCAGACTTTGACGCAGACTGTTTTGAAAATTTCAAATCTCATGCGTTGCTCCCATGCAGCGTTTTGTTTAACGTCTATTAGCTTGACATCTCAACCACCGAACAATATGTATATTATGCTAGTTTATCAATGATGCCTATTTATTAGAGAATCTAAAGAGTTTACATTTTGGATTTACTAGCTTGACGGTATAATAGTAAAAAAAAAACAAGAAAATGTTGGGGGACAGTGGCACCCCTTGGCCCCCTAGTGGCTCCGCCATTGATTGTTAGGGTGGCTTGTAGGAAAGAAAGAAAGAACACATTCTTTTTCTTCTTCCTCTTGTTTGAAAGGAGTCAATGAAATTGATATAGAGGTAAGTGTTCACATGCTTCCATGTACGATTTCAAAATTAATGTCCTTCCTTCTTTTAGAACAATGAGATTCTTTTTTGCCAATAAACCTTCTTTTATGTCTATAATGTCACAAAGGTTTTATCTGCTTCCACCACCGCTTTCTCTATTACGACCTGAATCACTACTTTTGCTTCCACCACTGCGTACTCCATTACTCCTATAAAAGATTGTTATAAAAGAAAGCTAGTTGAAACCAAAAGTAGCGATTCCAATGAGAAAATAATTAGCAAGACAATAAACATGTTAGAGAAGCGTGACGGTCCTATCTTGAGGAGGAAATTGAATATGATGGTTGTGTAAATGAAACTTTAGTTCAAAATTATGAAGCATGGTTAAATGATTTCCTTGATCAAATTGACGGGAAAAATGGTTTTTAAACAATTCAATTTTGATTCACTTGTCAAGCAAGTAATAGAATGCATTGACAAACATTCTCAAACAAATTTGGATCAGAATTTGAGCTAGAAATTGAGTAAGAGGTCAGGCAGTAGAAACTTGCAGCTATCAGACGGTAAAAATTCAGTAGAGGATCGGATTGAAAGTACCACCATGCAGCTGAATATGTCATGAAATTTGGTTAAATGTTAAAGCATTTTTGTGGAAGAACAAGCTACAGGAGTGGGCCTTCCAACAAGAATTAACTTTAACCTAATTTTGATCACTATAAATATTGTAATGTGATGTAATTACTTGTATAATAATGTGGCTTTGTAGGGTATATAGCATTTGGTATTTATAGCATTTTCAGTCCATGCACGCGGTTCATCTAAAATATAAGAATGTTTCACACCTGTTCAAGATGTATCGTGTTAGTTAGGACTCAAACTTTGAAACAACCTTTTTCATCATTTATAAGAACTAGCAACAAAGATTTACAAAGAAGAAAATGCATAGAACGTTAAATAGCAGCTATGGCACTACTTAGCGAAATTTAACTTAAGCAAAATTTAAGCACACCGCTATTATTCCGCGATACACTATGATACAAAATGGTGTCATATAGTTGTTGCAGAGGCGTTATAAATATTTGTTTTAATTAATTGGTATAGTTGTGGATTTTGGAAGTTAACACTTTACATCAACATTGTAGGGTAAAGAGATGCATTTTTTTTTTTTGAGGGAGGGTAAAGAGATGCATGTTATGTATGATATTGTTCGAAGTCCGTACGGAAAAATAGATTTTCAAAGATAAAGATGACGTGTACTAAAAAGTTTTATGTTAGTTATTAACTTTTAATTAGCAATTCTTCAAAAAAAAGCTTTTAGTTAGAAATGCTGAGGTGGAATTTGCTTCTGCTTGAGAAAAATTGAACCGTCGCAGGATTAAATTAATGTTATTTTTTTAGTGTAAATTGAATTACTATAAACAAAACTTTTAAAAAAATATTTAGTTGCAATTTTTAAGAAATTAATATTTTTAAAGTAATGTTTTGGATTAAAAAAAAAATTCAGGGCATCACAGTTTGAATACAGAATTTTCGTAAATTAAACTAAAGACCTACAAAAAGTGATAGAACGACAATAGCAGATTATTTGCCTAAAACTATATTTGTTATGTATTTACAATAAATTTGGGATTATTTTCCTAGATTACTTACAAAACAAGTTAATAAGTGCAATGAAAAATAACATGATTTTGACGCTTATCAACAAAATGACACATCAAATCATTAGTTTTTTAGGAAGACTCATTTTTCACAAAGATGAATGATATGTGAACAACCAAATTGTACAACTAACAACTTATTTATTATTTTTAAATATATTTTGCCCAATTTTGATTTGCGTGCTCCTCACAAAATTATATGTTATTGCATTGGTTGTCCAATGTTAGTTGTATAAATAACAGCTCTTTCACAAATGACACCGATCAGAAGAGACATAAATCATTTCAGGGATAAATGTCTCTTCGCGCAGTTGAAACATGATAGTTGGAAAAACCCAAGCAACACGAGTTCAGACAAATCATTTTGTCTTATGAAGTCAAACAAGTTAGTTTGAAGTGAGAAGATGTACACAATAATACTAAAAACACCAAATAAAAACACATCTAATTTCGCTAGGAAATGCGTCAAGGAACATGATGTACTAATAAGACAATGGTAAGTACCCCATTCGGCCGAAAAATGCGCAAGAATAAAGATTTGGAAAAATTAAATATCTTGTTCTTTCAAGATTCTCGTATTAACTTAAGCATTTCAACCTTTTAATGTTTCGTGCTTGGGAGAAGGTGGACTATCATTAGTAGGTTTTTTAACTCGACCCAAGTGTTAAAGCAGCATGGCCCAAGGCCTGAGGTCAGTACCTTAGATTTGAGCTCGGTAACCCACAACTAAAGTTTGCCTAGAATGGACAATGCTTTAAACACCCTTTTACTTTGTCAACACACGATGGGCTCGAAATGTGGCACTAGTTTAATGAAACCATATATGGAATGAAGGTCACAACTGAATAAGAGAAAGATGTTGAATCAACCTCCTACTTGTAACGCCCACTTTATATTATTTTAATTATTTAATTATTTGATTTATTTGAGGAGTCTAGATATATTTATATATATTTTTTGAGATGTGGAGGATTAAGATTTATGTGATTTTATATGATGTGGTGACTTATTTTATTGTTCAATAAAATAAGATTCGAAAATAAAATAAATATTAAGATAAAGGGTTGTTTTGAGATTTTTAGGGAGTTTTGTGGGAGAAAGAGTAAATAAGATAATATTTGTTGGGAGTATAAATAAGGAAATTAGGTCAAGAGTTGTCAGTACGTACGTTTTTGGAAAAGAGGAGAAAAACCAGAGAAAGAGAGGTGAACCAAGGGAGCTACGATTTTCTACAAAAACTAAGGTAAGGGTGAGCCTAACATACAATTATATTAATCTGTAATTCATCTAATCATATTTAACAAGAGTAGAAATAGTTTTTTTAAGAATTTGGGAATTAGGTTAAAAATGGTGATTTGATGATTAGATTGATGAGAAACTGTAGAATTTGATGTAGAAACTGATTACAGAACTTAGATTAGCCTTAATGCAAATGTTTCTGTCGAATTTGGGGTTAAACATGGTGAAAATTGGGATTTTTGGTGAAGATTTTCGTAACCCCGTAACCTGTCTGTTCATCGCTCGCCTTAGGCGAGCAACGCAACTCGCCACAGCGAGTATTGCTTCATCGCTCGCGAGGCGAGCAACCCAGCTCGCCATAGCGAGTAGACCCTAGACACGCGCGAGGCGAGCAATCCCACTCGCCATAGCGAGGGACCTGTAACCATTCGCGAGGCGAGCAATAGAGCTCGCCATAGCGAGTTGTGCTGTGACAGACCGTCACTTTCTTTGTTTGCGATCTGTTTCGCACGGGCTATTGTGAGTTGACCTTTGGGTAGGAAATGGATGTTGTTGTTCAAGATTTATGAATAATATGAACATTATGTGAAATATATGTGAATTATAAGTGATGTTTGAGATGATGTCTACATTTGATATTGTTATATCATATGACTATTGATTGCTGCCGTGTTGCTGTTTATATTTAACTAAAGCTTCATGTGTCGGTCTATGTTGTGAGATGTTGTTCCAAATTGTTGGAGTCATAATAAGATGTTCATGATGTCTAAGTTGTAAGAAGTTGAGTCCATGCATACTCATTTAAAGATGAGGGCTCATGCCCTGGAGCTTTTGCTCAACAGAGACGAGGGCTTATGCCCTGGAGCTTTTGCTCACTAGCGACGAGGGCTTATGCCCTGGGAGTATATTTATGCTCAAAGCGACGAGGGCTTATGCCCTGGATTGGTACCACCTGCATATAAGATGTCTAAGATGATTAAGAAGTGATGTTGCATAGTCGTGTCGAGAGGTCTAAGTTGTCAAGTCGTTAAGGAAGAGTCTTGATGAATTGTTCATGATTATGAATATGATGTATGTGTTGCATTGATAAAGATGTTATGTTGTTAATTATAATTGTTGAATTATATGTTTAATATTATTGTTTTGTGAATCTCACCCCTTCTGCTTGAAAATGTTGCTCTTCGTATGAGTAACTTGCAAGTAATCAAGAATAAGTGCAGTCGTGTGAGGACTTTCCTCGGTTGTGTCTTAGGTGCTCTGATACGTAACGGGATGGGGATCTTTGTTATTGTTTTTTATTCCTTATGTATTACTTATGAAGTTTTATGACGATTATGTTGACTTTGATTTATGAGATTTCTATGATGAGGCCTGCGTGCCAAGACTTTTATGTTATTCCGCTGCAAAGTTTTGAATTATTATGATGACTATTTTAAGAAGGAATAAATTGTTATTTATTCATATTTGAGATTTTTGAGAAATTTGGCATTCCGTTATGTGATTACTCTGATTTATTTAAGAAATTTTTATGTTGGAAAAACGAGGTGTTACAATTGGTATCAGAGCAGGTCGGTCCGTCCGGCCAAGTAGATGAGTCATGTAGTGTCGTGTGTCTGTTGATATATTATTATGTATCATGCTGATTGTTGTTTGTTGTGTAGAGAACTTAGAATGGCTGGAAGAAACGACGCTGCGATTGCTGCTGCTTTGGAGGCTGTGGGGCAACAACCCAATGCTAATGTTGGAGCTAATGCCGAAGTGAGAATGTTGGAAATCTTCCTGAGAAATCATCCTCCTACTTTCAAAGGGAGATATGATCCTGATGGAGCTCAGACGTGGCTCAAGGAGATTGAGAGAGTGTTCCGGGTTATACAGTGCACAGAGGTACAGAAGGTGCGTTTTGGTACGCACATGCTAGCTGAGGAAGCTGATGATTGGTGGATTAGTCTTCTACCTATCCTTGAGAAAGATGGTGCCGAGGTTACTTGGGCGGTGTTTAAGAGGGATTTCCTTGACAAATACTTTCCGGAAGATGTTCGCGGGAAGAAAGAGATTGAGTTCCTTGAGCTGAAACAAGGGAACATGTCAGTGACCGAGTATGCTGATGAGTTTGTGGAAATGGCTAAATTCTATCCACATTATACTGTTGAGACTGCTGAGTTCTCCAAGTGTATCAAGTTCGAGAATGGTTTACGTGTTGATATCAAGAGAGCAATTGGTTACCAGAAGATCCGTAACTTTTCTGAGCTGGTGAGCAGTTGCAGAATTTATGAAGAGGACACTAAGGCTCATTACAAGGTTGTTAATGAGAGGAAAGGTAAAGGTCAGCAGAGTCGTCCTAAGCCTTACAGTGCCCCTGCTGATAAGGGCAAACAAGGAGTTAATGAAGAAAGGAGACCTAGTAAGAAAGATGCTCCTGTTGAGATTGTCTGCTATACTTGTGGTGTGAAGGGACATAAGAGTAATGCTTGTCCTGGAGAGGTGAAACGGTGTTTTCGTTGCAGTAAGAAAGGGCATACTATTGCAGAGTGCAAACATGGTGACATTGTGTGCTTTAATTACGAGGAGGAAGGTCATATTGGTTCGCAATGCAAGAAGCCTAAGAAGGCTAAGTCTACTGGAAGATTTTTTGCTTTGACTGGTACTCAAACAGAGAACGAGGATTGTTTGATCAGAGGTACTTGTTATTTTGATAATATACCTTTAGTTGCTATTATTGATACTGGTACTACGCATTGTTTTATTGCTCTTGATTGTGCTGCTAAGTTGAATCTTGTTGTATCTGATATGAATGGGGAGATGGTTGGCGAAACTCCAGCTAAGGGTTCGGTGACTACTTCTCTTGTGTGTTTGAGATGTCTTGTGTCTATGTTTGGTCGCGATTTTGAAATTGATTTGGTTTGTTAACCGTTGATCGGAATGGATGTAATCATGGGGATGAATTGGTTAGAATACAATCACGTCCTTATTAACTGTTTTAGTAAGACAGTGCATTTTTCTTCTGCTGAAGAAGAGAGTGGAGCAGAATTCTTATCTACTAAGCATCTGAAACAGTTAGAACGCGATGGAATAATGATGTTTTATTTGATGGCATCGTTATCTATAGAGAATCACGCGGTGATTGATAAGTTACAAGTGGTAAGCGATTTCCCAGAGGTTTTTCCTAATGTGCCTCCAGAAAGAGAAGTTGAATTTTCGATTGATCTTGTTCCTGGAACGAAGCTTGTGTCTATGACACCTTATCGTATGTCAGCTTCTGAGTTGGCTGAGTTGAAGAAACAATTAAAGGATTTGCTTGAGAAGAAGTTTTTTAGACCAAGTGTTTCACCTTGGGGAGCGTCGATGTTGCTAGTAAAGAAGACAGATGGTAGTATGAGGTTGTGCATTGATTATCGACAGCTGAACAAAGTAACTATAAAGAATAGGTATCCACTTCCAAGGATTGACGACTTGATGGATCAGTTAGTGGGTGCACGTGTGTTTAGCAAGATAGATTTGAGGTCGGGTTACCATTAGATTAAAGTGAAGAATGAGGATATGCAGAAGACGGCGTTTAGAACACGTTATGGGCATTATGAGTATACGGTGATGTCATTCGATGTTACTAATGCACCTGGTGTATTTATGGAATATATGAACCGCATCTTTCATGCGTATTTGGATCGCTTCGTGGTTGTGTTTATTGATGATATTTTGATATACTCTAAGACTGAAGAAGAACATGTTGAACATTTGAAGGTTGTTTTGCAAGTGCTGAAAGAGAAGAAGCTATATGCCAAGTTATCAAAGTGTGAAATCTGGTTGAAAGAGGTGAGTTTTCTTGGCCATGTTATCTCTGGTAGTGGTATTGCAGTTGATCCGTTTAAAGTTGAGGCAGTATCACAATGGGAGACTCCTAAGTCGGTCACAGAGATTAGAAGCTTTTTGGGATTGGCAGGTTATTACCGCAGATTTATAGAAGGATTTTCTAAGTTGGCACTTCCGTTAACTCAATTGACGTGTAAAGGTAAAGCTTTTGTGTGGGATGTTCAATGTGAGAACAGTTTTAATGAATTGAAGAAGCGGTTGACGACGACTCCAGTTTTGATTTTACCAAGGTCTGATGAACCTTTTGTTGTTTATTGTGATGCGTCCAAACTAGGATTAGGTGGTGTGCTTATGCAAGATGGTAAGGTGGTTGCTTATGCATCAAGGCAGTTGAGAATTCATGAACGAAATTATCCTACTCATGATCTTGAATTAGCTGCAGTTGTATTTGTGCTTAAGATTTGGAGACATTACTTGTATGGTTCAATATTTGAAGTGTTCAGTGATCACAAGAGCTTGAAGTATTTGTTTGATCAGAATGAATTGAATATGAGACAACGAAGGTGGCTTGAGCTATTGAAAGATTATGACTTTGGATTGAATTATCATCCGGGTAAGGCTAATGTTGCTGTAGATGCCTTAAGTAGGAAGACTTTGCATATGTCAGCTATGATGGTGAAAGAGTTTGAGTTACTTGAACAGTTTAGAGATTTGAGTTTAGTTTGCGAATGGTCACCTCAGAGTGTAAAGTTAGGAATGTTGAAGATTGATAGTGATTTCATGAAAAGTATTAAAGAAGCGCAGAAAATGGATGTTAAGTTTGTGGACTTGTTGGTTGCTAGTAACCAGACTGAAGATAGTGACTTTAAGGTCGATGATCAAGGAGCGTTGAGATTCCGAGGTAGGATTTGCATTCCTGACAATGATGAGATGAAGAAGATGATCCTTGAAGAGAGTCATAGGAGTAGCTTGAGTATTCACTTGGGAGCTACGAAGATGTATCATGATTTGAAGAAGTTGTTTTGGTGGTCTGGATTGAAATGTGATGTGGCACAGTTTGTGTATTCTTGTTTGATTTGTCAGAAGTCGAAAGTATAGCATCAGAAACCTGCTAGATTGATGACACCTTTAGACGTGCCAGAGTGGAAATGGGATAGCATATCTATGGATTTTGTGACGAGTTTGCCGAATACTCCTAAAGGGAATGACGTTATTTGGGTGATTGTTGATAGATTGACGAAGTCGGCTCATTTTATTCCGATTAATATCACTTTTCCTGTAGCTCAGTTGGCAGAGATTTATATTCGAGATATAGTGAAGCTGCATGGTGTTCCTTCGAGCATTGTATCAGATAGAGATCCAAGGTTTACTTCTAGATTTTGGAAGAGTTTCCAAGAGGCTTTAGGTTCTCAGTTGAGGTTGAGTTCGGCATATCATCCGCAGACAGATGGTCAGTCGGAGAGGACGATTCAGTCGTTGGAAGATTTGTTAAGAGTCTGTGTACTTGAACAAGGAGGAACTTGGGATAGTCATCTTCCGTTAATAGAGTTCACGTACAACAACAGTTATCATTCGAGTACTGGGATGGCACCTTTTGAGGCTTTGTATGGTCGGAGATGCAGAACTCCGTTGTGTTGGTTTGAGCCAGGTGAGAATGTGGTTTTAGGACCAGAGATTGTTCAACAGACTACTGAGAAGGTAAAGATGATTCAAGAAAAGATGAAAGCGTCGCAGAGTCGACAAAAGAGTTAGCATGATAAGCGGAGGAAAGACCTTGAGTTTCAAGAGGGAGATCATGTATTTCTAAGAGTTACTCCCATGACCGGTGTTGGTCGTGCATTGATGTCAAAGAAGTTGACCCCGAAGTTTATTGGTCCATATCAGATATCGGAAAGAGTTGGAACGGTGGTGTACCGAGTGGGTTTACCACCGCATCTATCGAATTTGCACGATGTGTTCCATGTGTCGCAACTTCGGAAGTATGTTCCGGATCCATCTCATGTGATCCAGAGAGATGATGTGCAAGTTAGGGATAACCTTACGGTTGAGACCTTACCAGTGAGGATTGAAAGTCGTGAAGTGAAGCGTCTGAGAGGCAAGGAGATACCTCTTGTGAAAGTCGTTTGGGACGGAGCGACTAGTGAAAGCTTGACGTGGGAGCTAGAGAGTAAGATGTTGGAATCTTCTCCAGAGTTGTTTGCTTGAGGTAAACTTTCGAGGACGAAAATCTTATAAGTTGGGGAGAGTTGTAACGCCCACTTTATATTATTTTAATTATTTAATTATTTGATTTATTTGAGGAGTCTAGATATATTTATATATATTTTTTGAGATGTGGAGAATTAAGATTTATGTGATTCTATATGATATGGTAACTTATTTTATTGTTCAATAAAATAAGATTCGAAAATAAAATAAATTTTAAGATAAAGGGTTGTTTTAAAATTTTTAGGGAGTTTTGTGGGAGAAAGAGTAAATAAGATAAGATTTGTTGGGAGTATAAATAAGGAAATTAGGTCAAGAGTTATCAGTACGTACGTTTTTGGAAAAGAGGAGAAAAACCAGAGAAAGAGAGGTGAACCAAGGGAGCTGCGATTTTCTACAAAAACTAAGGTAAGGGTGAGCCTAGCATACAATTATATTAATATGTAATTCATCTAATCATATTTAACAAGAGTAGAAATAGTTTTTTTTAAGAATTTGGGAATTAGGTTAAAAATGGTGATTTGATGATTAGATTGATGAGAAACTGTAGAATTTGATGTAGAAACTGATTACAGAACTTAGATTAACCTTAATGCAAATGTTTATGTCGAATTTGGGGTTAAACATGGTGAAAATTAGGATTTTTGGTGAAGATTTTCGTAACCCCGTAACATGTCTGTTCATCGCTCGCCTTAGGCGAGCAACGCAACTCGCCACGGCGAATATTGCTTCATCGCTCGCGAGGCGAGCAATCCAGCTCGCAATAGCGACTAGACCCTGGACGCGCGCGAGGCGAGCAATCCCACTCGCCATAGCGAGGGACTTGTAACCACTCGTGAGGCGAGCAATAGAGCTCGCCATAGCGAGTTGTGCTGTGACAGACCGTCACTTTCTTTGTTTGCGATCTGTTTCACACGGGCTGTTGTGAGTTGATCTTTGGGTAGGAAATGGAAGATAACTATATTATGTATGATGACCTGTAGAGCTGCTATGTGATGATTTAATGTTGTTGTTCAAGATTTATGAATAATATGAACATTATGTGAAATATATGTGAATTATAAGTGATGTTTGAGATGATGTCTGCATTTGATATTGTTATATCCTATGACTATTGATTCTTGTCGTGTTGCTGTTTATATTTAATTAAAGCTACATGTGTCGGTCTATGTTGTGAGATGTTGTTCCAAATTGTTGGAGTCATAATAAGATGTTCATGATGTCTAAGTTGTAAGAAGTTGAGTCCATGCATACTCATTTAAAGATGAGGGCTCATGCCTTGGAGCTTTTGCTCACTAGCGACGAGGGCTTAGGCCCTGGGAGTATATTTATGCTCAAAGCGATGAGGGCTTATGCCCTGAATTGGTACCACATGCATATAAGATGTCTAAGAGGATTAAAAAGTGATGTTGCATATTCGTGTCGAGAGGTCTAAGTTGTCAAGTCGTTAAGGAAGAGTCTTGATGAATTGTTCATGATTATGAATATGATGTATGTGTTGCATTGATAAAGATGTTATGTTGTTAATTATAATTGTTGAATTATATGTTTAATATTATTGTTTTGTGAATCTCACCCCTTGTAACACCCCGTTTCCCAACACACGTAATATTAATATAATAATTCAGAGTAAATCAACAAACGGAGCATTACACTGCTTTTCAAAATTTCATAAACAGAAAATATACTATTTATTTTCAACAACATTTAATCTCATAAACTTGCAGCGGAAAATTCTTTTCAACATAATATCAATCTCCAACAAATCTTGGCACAAAGGCCTCGCCTCAACGAAATAAATATCATTCAACGATACAAAACTCCAACGTCATATTCAAAATTGATACATCCTGTTACGTATCAGAGCCCTAAGACACTTGGGCCAGACATCATACAAGTCTTCATTACCTGCAAGTTACCCATACGAAGGGCAACATTTTCAAGCAAAAGGGGTGAGATTCACAAACAATAATAATAGAATTATAATTCATCAATTGAATCTAACACCCTAATATCTACAAAATACTTCATTATATTTCTATATACTTCATAGATAACAACATGATTAAATTCATCCAATCAACAACAACACAACAACAACTCAACCGACGACAACGACTATGCAACGACACAAAGACGAACAACAACAATGCAACAATGCAACAATGCAACCAACGACAACTACTAATGCAATAGCATGTGGTACCATTTTACGCGTTTGAATGACAAGGCATTCCAGGGCATGAGCCCTCAACAATTTGAATGGTTAAAGCATTCTAGGGCATGAGCCCTCAACAATTGAACGATAAGGCGTTCCAGGGCATAAGCCCTCAACAGTTGAATGATGAACATTCTAGGGCATGAGCCCTCAACAAGGTATGCGTATGAATGAACTCGATTTGTGTATATCTGCATACAACTCAACAACAACAACAACAACTACTACCAATATGCATAATCAACTATGACATACTGTCCAACTTGGTCAAATGTGACACAACGACTCACACGGCAAAATTCATCATAAATCAATCCAATCATATATCAAGAAGTTTTTATAGTGTTTAGTGCATATAAAGAGGTTATACAACTTAAAATATACATTTAGAATGCTCAGACGGGTCCCCTAATGCACGAAACGTAGATCAAAAAGTGGCTGGCAAAAGCCCAGCTTGCTTGAGCGTGGGTCTGCTCGCTTGAGCGTCCAAATTCACGTAAGGTCAGGTTCTGCACGCTTATGGTTCGCTTGCGGTACGCTTGAGCGACCTAAATCACGTAGCTACAGGTTTTGCACGCTTGCTGATGACATGCTGTCATTACGTAATTTCTATGTATATTTTATCATTTTATGGAGTCACAAAGCAACTTGAGCAGCAAGAAACGCATGAAAAGCAAGAAAAAGCAAGAAAACTGAAGAATGGTGCAAGTCACAAAAACGTGTCACGCTTGCTAAAAAACGTGACACGTTTTCACAAGTCAGAGAGCATGTTTTGAGAAGAAAGAAGAACGTGTCACGTTGGCAAAAACGTGACACGTTTTGTGAAACCCTAATTTGGTTACTTGCTACTGAAGGAAAAAACGTGACACGTTTTACTTAAAACGTGACACGTTTTGGGGCGAATTTCTGGGCCTATTTAAGCTGAAGTCTTTTCCAAAAACAAGGGTTACGAATCTTGGAGAGAAAAGTGCGATTTTGACATCAAGGCGACTGCAAGGAGGACGATTTCTTCATCCTTTTACCAGTTACATGTATTTTTTAATGATTCAATTGATTATGCTATTTGTAAACATTGTTATGAGTAGCTAAATCTCTTAGAGATTGGATCCGAGATGATTCTGTGTAAACCCTAGTTGATCTTATGTTGCTGTGATGAAACTCTATTCCATATTAATGATTATTTAAGTCTTTATTCAATTCAATTGTTCTTAATGCTTTTTATATCCTGATCAAATATAAATATGTTTTCGTGAGAACGAATGACTACTGACCCTAGCTTTCAACGTAGACTTAATTGAATTGTTCTAATAAACATGGTTAGTCTAGGAATGGATAATCGTTTATTAGTGATATTAGGTTAACGTGTTTAAACCTTCAAGAATTATTAGACCACCTAAGGAATTAGGGGCTGTAGTTTAAGAAGAGGGTCCTAACTCAAGGGATTGATTAAGGCTATTTTGTTAACTATCGTGGGACTTAAAGAACCATTAATAGGAATAGAGTACAGTAACCAATTAGGGGAAACATAGAGGATTCGACGATCCGATCTCAGCTCTCTCCATATTTTCTAAACAAACTTTATCATTTTGTTATTTTTGTTATTAAAACAAACAAATCTACCGCCTAGTGGCAAAACTATAATAACCTTTAAACATCCTATTGCATAACGAAATTAACTTATTGCGATTAAAAACAATCCTCGTGGGATCGATATTTTTACTACTTCGATAGTATTTGGTGCACTTGCCAAACCTCTATCAAGTTTTTGGCGCCGTTGCCGGGGATTGTTGATTTATCTCAATAAGGCAATTTAGTTATAATTTAGGATTTCTGCATTTTATTTTCTGTTTTTAAATTTTTTGTTACTTTTATTGGTGCAGTGCTACTAAGGTATTTTGCTGTTTATGCGAGGTCGACAAAGCAAGGACGATTTACAGTTCGATCCGGAGATAGAAAGGACTGAACGAGCCAATCGGAGAGTTTCCCGGTTGTCAAAGTCAGTCCCACCCATCGCTAAAGGGCGGTCACCTAGTCCGCCACCGTCTGAATCCTTGAAGTCTATCTCTCCTACACCAAGTATCATGGGAGACGCTGAACCGAGACCTAAGTTGGGAGACTACGGGCTAGCTACTCACCGTGGTCAGCTGACACACACCTTCCGTCCTGCCAACCCTGCTGCTTTTGACATCAAGAGCACCGTTCTGAATGGGTTGAGAGACAAGCAATTCGATGGCACTGAAGCCATGAGCCCACATGAGCACTTGAGTCGGTTTGCAGAGACTTGTGAATTATGCGTACCTCCAACTACGGTTACTGATAGCCAGAAGAAGCTGCGGTTATTTCCGTTTACATTGACGGGAAGAGCTAGAGATTGGTTGCTAACCATTCCGGGTGGTACCATTCAAACATGGGAGGAGCTCGAGCTGAGGTTCCTAGAGAAGTATTTTCCTATGTCCAAATATTGGGAAAAGAAGATGGAGATTCAAAATTTCAAGCAAGGGGAGACTGAATCTTTATATGATGCATGGGAGAGATTTACATTGATGCTGAAGAGGTGCCCCAGCCATGAACTGTTTGAGAAACAATACCTCCAAATCTTCACCGAAGGCTTGATACATAACATTAGAATGTTTCTAGATGCCTCAGCTGGAGGCAGCCTTAAAAACAAGACCGATCATGAAGTCGAAGCCTTAATTGAAAGCATGGCTCAAAACGAGTACCGTGATAATGTGGAGAAGAAGAAAAGAGGAGTATATGGGGTCAGCGACACTACATCTATTCTAGCTAACCAAGCAGCCATGAACAAGCAAATTGAAGCTCTAACTAAGGAGTTCCAAGGGTTCACTTTGGCTAACAAGCAACAAGTGGCAGTTGTTAAGTGTGATCTATGTGGAGAAGGACATGCAAATGGTGAGTGTGTACCGGAAGGATTTAGTGAGGAATTCGTGAACTATGTGAACTTTCAAAGACAAAATCCATACTACAATCCCGGGTTTAACAAGCATCCTAACTTGAGTTATTCTAACAACAACACTCTAAACCCCCTACTTCCAAATCCTCAACAACAACAACAACAACCGAGGAAGCCTTCAGCTCTTGAAGAAACAATGGTGAATTTCATGAATATGACTCAAAGTAACTTTGAAGAGATGAAGAAGAGCCAAGAAGCTGAGAGAAAAAACAATGAAGCTTCGAGGAAGTTGCTTGAGACTCAAATCGGGCAAATGGCTAAACAGTTGGCTGAACAAAGCAAGGGAGGATTCTCAGGTAATACTAAGGATAACCCGAAAAATGAAACTTGCAATGTTATTGAACTTAGGAGCAAAAAGGTGCTCACACCTTTAGTTCCAAGAGTTAAGAAAACAGTTGATGATGTTGTGACGGAGGAGGTAGAAATAGATAGTGAAGTTGAAAAAGAATTAGAGGGAGTAGTTGAAAAAGAAAGTGGTCAAGGAGAAGTTGAAAAAGAAAAGAAGGAAAAATCGGAGGGAGAAAAAAGTGAGAGATTAGTAGATGAAGACTCTATCTTGAGGAAGTCTAGGAGCCAAATTTTGAAAGATGGTGATAAACCACAAGTTGTATCGTCTTATGTAAAGCTTCCATACCCTCATCTAGCTAAGAAGAAAAAGAAAGAGGAAGGCCAATTTAAAAAGTTCATGGAACTTTTCTCACAACTCCAGGTGAATATTCCTTTTAGTGAAGCCCTTGATCAAATGCCCGTTTATGCAAAGTTTATGAAGGAGTTATTAACCGGAAGAAGAAAGCCAAAAGATGACGAGAATATAGCTCTTTCAGAAAACTGTAGTGCTATCATCCAAAACAAACTTCCACCGAAGATGAAAGATCCAGGTGCTTTTACCATTCCTTGTTCTATTGGATCGGTGAAGGTGGGTAGAGCTTTATGTGACTTAGGGGCAAGTATCAACTTGATGCCTCTATCTATGATGAGGAAGCTTGGATGTGGTCAACCAAAACCAACAAGAATGACCCTCACTTTAGCTGATCGGTCCATCTCTTATCCTTTTGGTGTTTTGGAAGATGTGCTCGTAAAGGTAAATGAGTTAGTATTTCCTGCTGACTTTGTTATCATGGATATGGCTGAAGATGAGGAGACACCGCTCATCCTAGGAAGACCTTTCCTTGCAACTGGTCGTGCTTTAATTGACGTCGAATTGGGCCAACTTATGTTAAGGTTCCATAATGAACAAGTGGTGTTTAACATTTTTGAGGCCATGAAACATAGAACTGAAAATCCCAAGTGCTATCGGATTGACGTTGTTGATGAAATCGTTGAAGACAATTCTCGTGAACCTCAACCAACACAACCTATGGAGAAAGCAATTGTAAATTCTATAGAGAGTTGTGACAATGATGAAGATCTTGAGGTGAAGGAATGTGTCAAGCAATTGGAGGCAAGCAAACAAGAGGTAGCATCGGAAAAAAATAGAAAGGTTACTTCTTGACAAGAATGAGGGGGCGCTTACTTTGGGTGTGGAAGAGAATAAAAATCCTGAATTAAAAGAACTTCCTTCTCACTTAAAGTATGTCTTCTTAAGCAAAGATGCTTCTAAACCGGCAATCATCAGCAGCACTTTGACACCTTTAGAAGAAGAAAAATTGATGAGGGTGTTAAGGGAGAACGAAGGAGCGTTGGGATGGAAAATCTCTGATTTGAAGGGTATTAGTCCAGCTTATTGCATGCATAAAATTCATATGGAGGCTGAATACAAACCAGTTGTTCAACCTCAACGGAGACTGAACCCCACAATGAAGGAAGTTGTAAAGAAAGAAGTGCTGAAACTTCTGGATGCAGGTATGATTTACCCTATCTCTGATAGCTCGTGGGTAAGTCCTGTCCATGTGGTGCCTAAGAAAGGTGGAATGACGGTGGTGGCTAATGAGAAAAATGAATTGATTCCCACCCGTACCGTCACTGGTTGGAGGATGTGCATCGATTATCGGAGGTTAAATACCGCAACAAGGAAGGATCACTTCCCGTTACCATTTATGGACCAAATGATAGAGAGGTTGGCTGGCCAAGCCTTTTATTGCTTTCTGGATGGGTATTCGGGGTATAATCAAATTGCGGTGGCTCCGGAAGATCAAGAGAAGACTGCCTTTACTTGTCCGTTTGGTATCTTTGCGTATAGGAGAATGCCCTTTGGGCTGTGTAATGCGCCGGCGACCTTTCAAAGGTGTATGCTCTCCATCTTCTCTGACATGATAGAGAAGAACATCGAGGTATTTATGGACGACTTTTCTGTTTTCGGTAAGTCTTTTGATCAATGTTTAGTCCACCTGGATGCCGTCCTTAAAAGATGCACCGAAACTAACCTCATTTTAAATTGGGAAAAATGCCATTTCATGGTAAACGAGGGAATAGTTTTGGGGCATAAGATAAGTGCTAAAGGCATAGAGGTGGACCAAGCGAAAATAGAGGTTATAGAGAAACTTCCCCCTCCTATAAATGTTAAAGGAGTGAGGAGTTTCCTGGGGCATGCTGGATTTTATCGGCGTTTCATAAAAGATTTTTCAAAAATTTCAAAGCCCCTTTGTAACCTCTTAGTCAAAGAAAATGATTTCAATTTTGATGATGAATGCTTAAATGTTTTTTCTTTGATTAAAACTAAGTTGGTTACTGCACCAATAATCATTGCACCCGATTGGGATTTACCTTTTGAATTAATGTGTGATGCAAGTGATTACGCTGTTGGTGCAGTTTTAGGCCAACGCAAGAACAAATTTTTCCATGCAATTTATTACGCAAGCAAAGTTTTGAATGAAAATCAAGTAAATTATGCTACCACTGAGAAAGAATTTCTTGCGGTAATTTTTGCCTTGGAAAAATTTCGTTCTTATCTAATCGGCTCCAAAGTCATTGTGTTTACAGATCATGCAGCCCTGAAGTACCTACTGACGAAAGGAGATTCCAAGCCTCGGCTGTTGAGGTGGATCCTTTTGTTACAAGAGTTCGATCTTGAAATTCGTGATAAAAAGGGAGTTGAGAATGTGGTCGCTGATCACCTCTCCCGGTTGGAAAATAAGGAGGTGACGAAGAAGGAAAAGGCCATCATGGCCGAGTTCCCGGATGAGCAGCTGTTCGCTGTTGAAGGGAGGCCGTGGTTCACCGACATGGCGAACTACAAGGCTGGTAACATAGTGCCAGATGACTTGAACTCGGCCCAAAAGAAGAAGTTCTTCAAGGATTCAAACCACTATCTGTGGGATGATCCTTATCTGTTTAAGGTAAGCACTGACGGGTTGATTAGACGTTGTGTTGCAGGTGAAGAAGCAAATAGTATCATGTGGCACTGCCATAGCTCAGCTTATGGGGGCCACCATAGTGGAGAAAGAACCGCTGCAAAAATCTTGCAAAGTGGCTTCTGGTGGCCCACCTTGTTCAAGGACTGCCAAGACTTTGTGCGGCGGTGTGACAAATGCCAAAGGACAGGTAACATTTCTAAGAGGAATGAGATGCCCCTAACAGGAATACTTGAAATAGAACCATTTGACTGTTGGGGCATTGATTTTATGGGGCCTTTCCCTCCCTCTTACTCTTATCTTCATATTCTAGTTTGTGTCGATTATGTTACTAAGTGGGTTGAAGCGATACCATGTGTTGCTAATGATGCCAGAACTGTTGTCAATTTTCTCCAAAAGAATATTTTCACTAGGTTTGGAACACCTAGAGTCTTGATCAGTGATGGGGGGAAGCACTTTTGCAACAACCTTCTTGAAAATGTGCTAAAAAAGTATAACATCAGGCACAAAGTTGCAACTCCTTATCACCCACAAACTAGTGGTCAAGTAGAGGTTTCAAACCGTCAGTTGAAACAGATTCTAGAGAAGACAGTTGCGTCTAATAGGAAGGATTGGTCCAAAAAGTTAGATGACGCACTGTGGGCATATAGGACAGCCTTTAAGACTCACATTGGGTTTTCACCATATCAACTAGTCTATGGTAAGGCTTGTCATCTTCCAGTCGAGTTAGAGCATAAAGCTTACTGGGCCATCAAGGCCTTAAATTTTGATCAAGTAGCCGCTGGTAAGAAAAGACTTTTGAAACTTAATGAACTTGAGGAGATGAGGCTTAGGGCGTATGAAAATGCGCTCATCTATAAAGCCAGGACTAAAAGGTATCATGACAAAAACTTAGTATCTAGGGAAATTAACTCTGGACAACTAGTTCTGTTATATAATTCCAGGTTGAAGCTGTTTCCTGGAAAGCTCAAGTCGAAGTGGTCTGGACCTTTCTTGGTCAAGAGCGTGTCACCATACGGAGCTGTTGAACTAATCACGCCGGAGGGTGACAGGAGTTTCAAAGTGAATGGACAAAGAGTTAAGCCATATCTGGGTGGCGACCTACCAAAAGCAAGGGTAGGGGTGATGCTGAAGGACCTGTAAAGGTCCTTAGTAGTCAAGCTAGTGACGGTAAAGAAGCGCTTTGTGGGAGGCAACCCACCATTTTATTTTCTCGCAGGTATATTTTTAGTTTTATTGTTTCTTGTCTTTTATTGCTTTCAAACAATCAAAAAAAAATAAAAAAAATAATACAAAAATATTTTCGCTGAAACAATCAGAGGAAGAAAATTTTCAAGTCCAATACTGGGCAAAAACGCGACACATTTTGGGCAAAACGTGGCACGTTTTTGCCACCTCTGAAGCATCTCAAAAACAAGCATTCTGTTTAGCAAAAACGTGTCACGCTGGCCAAAACGTGACACGTTTTCTGGGAACCAAAATTTTTCAAGGAGTGGAGCGTGTCACGTTTTGCCCAAACGTGACACGTTTTTGGGTGGTTTCAAATTTTTTTTGACCGTTACAAAACGAAAAACGTGACGCGTTTTTGGCCAAACGTGACACGTTTTTCTCCCCTATATATACCCTTCACACGAAATTCTTCCCATTCACTTCCAAAAGTAGCCAAACTCTGTCAAAATTTCCTCAGAACCCTAACCTACGAACTTCTCAACTTTCTACACCAAAAACCTTCAACTTTCCATCCCCAAATCACCAAGACAACCACAAAAACTACCATCAACATCATCAACCTCTCAAAATTCACCATCCTCACCTAACCTCAAAACCCTAATCTCAAACTTTCACTTTTCCTTTGACCTAACCCTAAACCTTCACCATGGTTGATACTAGAAAGAAAGGAAAAACTCCACAAGCAAAAAAACCCAAAACCACCGCCAAACGCAAACAACCGGTTAAACCCACAGCCCCACCAGCCGTACCACCCACTCTAGCTTACCGTTTCAATGACATCCCGGCTCGTGACCGCTTCAAAGAAATCAGAAGTTATCGGGTGATACCAGAGAGGAGGTTCCTACTCCCTAAATTGTTAGGCAACCCTGAGTTTGAACAAGTTATCACGGCTCGAGGGTGGGACGGGCTGAATAATATGGTTTTCCAAGAGGCCAACAAGACCATGACGCTTGAGTTTTATGCCAATGCTCGGTTCTCCGGGCGGCGGTATGAATCTTATGTGAGGGGAAAGACCATTGATTTCTCCCCTGAGGCTATCAATACCATGCTGAAGATCGTTCCTCCGGAACAATGTGATGTCAAGAGGAGGAGGGAGACGTGTGCTAACTGGGACGACGAAACGTGGGAAGAGGTGAAATCCTTACTGTGTGTGGAGGGCGCTCAATGGCAGAAGAGCAGGAAGATGTTGCTGAAAGTTGATTTCAAGCCGGTTGCTAAGGCTTGGGCATCATTTGTGGTGCAAACATTGGAAGGTACTTCCTGTTCGTCCGAGATTCCCTTATCTCGGGTGCATACTGTTGCTGCCATCATGGAGGGTAGCCCTATAAATGTTGGTGAGTTGATTGCCAACAACATTGCTGAGTTTGTCCAAGGGAACAAGAAAGCCATCCCTCACATGAGCTTCACAAAGCCAGTTGATGAGGCTCATGTGAGGGATGCCTACATGGAGGTTTTTCTGAAGGATTATTTGGAGCGCATGCAGCAGTTGGGAGCTGAGGAGGAAGCAGGCCCTCAGCTTCAGCCACAACCACAACAGCCCCCGCCTCAGCTAGAGTTGGTGTCGGGAGAAGGAAGCAGCCAACAAGGTGCCCATGCACCTCTTCATCCCATGATGCTGGACTACATGTTCGGCCACTGCAACTGGATGAATGAGGTGTCAGACCAAGAGTATTGGAACCGTCCTAGGTTCGGGCCAGAGCTTACTGAGGCAGTCTGCCTCAACAGGAGAGCGATTACTGGGTCTTTTGACCGTTTTGATGGGTCCGAGGAGGCGATGGACCAATACTTTGATGTCACCAGAGGTCGTGCCCAAGCAAGAGAGCAGGAGATTAGGGCAGACTTTGCTGCTGCTGGTGCGAGGTCGAGATCGCATTTTGGCGAAGACACCTATGAGGAGCAGAACCCGAGCACATGGATTGACCCGAACTTGATGCAGGATTGATGGGCTACTGATGGCTCATCTGTTATTATTATTTTTTCTGTTTGTTTCAGCAGTTTGCCTTTCATTTTGATGTACTTTTTAATTTTATTTTCGAACAATTTGAAGTTTAATCAGTTGTATCCCCCTGTGATGTAATTAAGCCTGAACTTGTTTATTACTGATGAATTTATGTGTTTTATTGACCTTTTACAGTTTAGTAACAAATGTGTGCTCAAGTGATTGTTCCAAAAGTTCATAAGGAGGAGTGACTTGAGTAAAAGGCGAAGTGTACGGCAGTGCTAGGTAGTCACAACTCCCAGATATCATAACTGTAAGGTTCATGGCCTAATTTTATTTTTCAATTTACTTATATAGAGTGTTCCATGCATCTACATTTCTAGAACTTGCATTGTTTCTTTTCTGTCGATTGGTTTATGTCAAATACACACTGAGGCAAAAGTGCTTGGTCCTGTGAGCCTTTTGAAGCCTACCCTGATTATATTGAATTCATCCTTTTCTTAGACAAGTTGAGCCGGTAGGATAGAACTTTTTGTTCGGTGACAACCTACATTACAAACTTAGAGACTTTTAGGATTTATCCCATACTGTTTTTCTGAGTTAGGCATGTTAGAATGTTGCTAAAAATTAAGTTTGGGGTTGCTTTTGGAATTTGCAACCAATTAAGTTTGGGGTGGGGGAGCTAGAGAACAATACAAAAGAAAAAATAATAATATATAGACACTAAAAATGGTGTATCAAAAAAAAAAAAAAAAGAGAATACAGAATGAAAAAGGGACAAAGACATTGAAAATCCGAGTAACTTCAAACTCGAATGTCCCGATGATGAATAATGTTCTCTAGCCCCATTTTGACTAAGAATTGTGTTCCATAGGTGAAAGATGATTGAAGTATGTTTTAACTGACGTAGGAGTGCCTAACTCACATTTTGTGTAGCCTACTTATCCAAATATCATCCCACCTTCACCTAAGCCCCGTTATAACCCTTAAAGACCTCAAAGTGTGTATTGATATTGACTTTAATTGACGTTTAGAAACTTTTCAAGCGTATGGTAATATGTAGCTTTGCATGTGATTGAGTGTGAACCCTATTCATTTTGTGCGTGGAGTTGTGAATTGGTGGATGCATTCAAGTCAAACTAGCTCACCTTTAGCTAGTAAGGAGATGAACTTTTTGGATTACCATCACTTGAGCAGGTACTTGTTAATTTACTGTCAAACTGTCAATTTTGCATGTAAATTCCTTGGGGACAAGGAATGGTTTAAGTTTGGGGTTGTGATGACATGCTGTCATTACGTAATTTCTATGTATATTTTATCATTTTATGGAGTCACAAAGCAACTTAAGCAGCAAGAAACGCATGAAAAGCAAGAAAAAGCAAGAAAACTGAAGAATGGTGCAAGTCACAAAAACGTGTCACGCTTGCTAAAAAACGTGACACGTTTTCACAAGTCAGAGAGCATGTTTTGAGAAGAAAGAAGAACGTGTCACGTTGGCAAAAACGTGACACGTTTTGTGAAACCCTAATTTGGTTACTTGCTACTGAAGGAAAAAACGTGACACGTTTTACTTAAAACGTGACACGTTTTGGGGCGAATTTCTGGGCCTATATAAGCTGAAGTCTTTTCCAAAAACAAGGGTTACGAATCTTGGAGAGAAAAGTGCGATTTTGACATCAAGGCGACTGCAAGGAGGACGATTTCTTCATCCTTTTACCAGTTACATGTATGTTTTAATGATTCAATTGATTATGCTATTTGTAAACATTGTTATGAGTAGCTAAATCTCTTAGAGATTGGATCCGAGATGATTCTGTGTAAACCCTAGTTGATCTTATGTTGCTGTGATGAAACTCTATTCCATATTAATGATTATTTAAGTCTTTATTCAATTCAATTGTTCTTAATGCTTTTTATATCCTGATCAAATATAAATATGTTTTCGTGAGAACGAATGACTACTGACCCTAGCTTTCAACGTAGACTTAATTGAATTGTTCTAATAAACATGGTTAGTCTAGGAATGGATAATCGTTTATTAGTGATATTAGGTTAACGTGTTTAAACCTTCAAGAATTATTAGACCACCTAAGGAATTAGGGGCTGTAGTTTAAGAAGAGGGTCCTAACTCAAGGGATTGATTAGGGCTATTTTGTTAACTATCGTGGGACTTAAAGAACCATTAATAGGAATAGAGTACAGTAACCAATTAGGGGAAACATAGAGGATTCGACGATCCGATCTCAGCTCTCTCCATATTTTCTAAACAAACTTTATCATTTTGTTATTTTTGTTATTAAAACAAACAAATCTACCGCCTAGTGGCAAAACTATAATAACCTTTAAACATCCTATTGCATAACGAAATTAACTTATTGCGATTAAAAACAATCCTCGTGGGATCGATATTTTTACTACTTCGATAGTATTTGGTGCACTTGCCAAACCTCTATCACTTGCTGCTCGCTTGAGCGTGCGGTCATTTTCAAAATCTGGGCACAAAGTTTGAATGCTCGCTTAAGTGACGGGTTGCTCGCTTAAGCGACCATTCATCTGGGTTGGGAAAATGTTCACGGATTTTCTAACCCTATCTCATCCAAAACCCAATTTTTAACCCCTGATCACCCAAAACGTGTTCTAACAATTGTTTACAGGTTCAACATACAACAGTGTGCAACAAGGAACACAAAACAACATCATCAAACAGCAATTTACCCCATTTCTTATCAATTACAAATTCTCCAAAAACCTAACTCTCATTCTCCCAATTTCAACAAACACCATGTTAAATCAAATCAAAATTATAATCATACTATTATTGAGAGATAGTCTCACCCTTACCTGAATTAGATGAACGGTTTACAGAAAATGGATTCTCCCTCTTCCCTTTGCCTCTTCTAGGTTTTCTCCTCCTTCTTTCAAAAACTCTTGTTCTTTTTCTTTGTACGTGAAAAATGTTACTGACCTTTTTCTCTATTCCCTTTCTCAGTAAAACATAACCCCCCTTCATTTTCCTTAACTCCCTTAAATTCTATTGATTCTCAATAACCCCCAAAATTTCAAATAAATAATAATTCTCTCTTATTTCTATTAAATAATAAAAATAGCTACAT
This sequence comes from Medicago lupulina, assembly GCA_958299785.1. Lineage (NCBI taxonomy): Eukaryota > Viridiplantae > Streptophyta > Magnoliopsida > Fabales > Fabaceae > Medicago > Medicago lupulina. Next base: position 28,042,159 of record OY283141.1, on the reverse strand, counting down.
AATAAAATACAACACACCAAATAATCACATAAATCATTTAAAATCATATAAAATACTTAAAATCAATCAAAAATAATTAAATAGCAACTAAGGTGTTACAACTCTCCCCAACTTAAAGAATTTCGTCCTCGAAATATTACCTCAAGCAAACAACTCAGGATAGGACTCTTGCATCTTACTCCCTAGCTCCCAAGTCAAACTTTCACCAGTTACTCCACTCCAAACAACCTTCACTAGAGGTATCTCCTTGCCTCTCAACTTCTTCACCTTACGATCTTCAATTCTTAACGGTAAAGTCTCCACCGTAAGATTGTCTCTAACTTGCACATCATCTCTTGGAATAACATGCGAAGGATCCGCTACATACTTCCGAAGCTGCGACACATGAAACACATCATGCAAATTCGAAAGATGTGGTGGCAAACCCACTCGATATGCCACTGTTCCGACCCTCTCAGATATCTGGTAAGGGCCAATGAACTTCGGAGTTAACTTCTTAGACTTCAACGCACGACCTACACCGGTCATAGGAGTGACTCTCAGGAACACATGGTCTCCTCTTGGAACTCAAGGTCCTTTCTACGCTTGTCATGGTAACTCTTTTGTCGACTCTGCGACGCTTTCATCTTTTCTCTTATCATCTTGACCTTCTCTGTAGTCTGATGAACTAACTCTAGTCCCAACACTACACTTTCTCCCGACTCAAACCAACACAAAGGAGTTCTGCACCTTCGACCATACAAAGCTTCGAACAGTGCCATACCAATACTCGAATGGTAACTATTGTTGTACGTGAACTCTATCAATGCTAGATGACTATCCCAAGCTCCACCTTGCTCAAGTACACACACTCTCAGCAAATCCTCTAATGACTGAATCGTTCTCTCCGACTGACCATCTGTTTGCGGATGATACGCCGAACTCAACCACAACTTTGAACCCAAGGCCTCTTGCAAACTCTTCCAAAACCTTGAAGTGAACCTCGGATCTCTATCCGACACAATGCTTGATGGAACTCCATGCAATTTCACAATATCCCGAATATAAATCTCTGCCAACTGAGCTACAGGAAGAGTGATATTAATCGGAATGAACTGTGCCGACTTTGTCAATCTATCAACAACAACCCATATGGCATCATGCCCTCTCGGAGTGTTCGGTAAACTGGTCACGAAATCCATGGAGATGTTATCCCATTTCCATTCTGGCACATCTAATGGTGTCAACAACCCTGCAGGCTTCTGATGTTCAACCTTAGATTTCTGACAAGTCAAACAAGCATAAACAAACTGTTCAACATCACGCTTCAATCCGAACCACCAAAACAATTTCTTCAAGTCATGATACATCTTTGTAACTCCCGGATGAATACTTAAGCTACTCTTGTGACTTTCTTCTAAAATCAACTTTTTCAACTCATCATCATCAGGAATACAAATTCTTCCGCTGAATCTCAACACACCTTGGTCATCAACCTTAAAATCACCATCTGCTGTTTGATTACCAGCAACTATTAAATCAACAAACTTGACATCAATTTTCTGCGCTTCCTTGATGCTGTTCAAGAAATCACTATTGATTTTCAACATACCCAACTGCACACTCTGAGGTGACAACTCACAAACTAGGCTCTCAAGTCTCTAAATTGTTCAAGCAACTCAAACTCCTTTACCATCATGGCGGACATGTGCAACGTCTTCCTGCTTAAAGCATCTGCAACCACATTAGCTTTACCGGGGTGGTAATTCAAACTAAAATCATAATCTTTCAACAACTTAAGCCACCTTCTCTGCCTCATATTTAATTCTTTTTGATCGAATAAATATTTCAAACTCTTATGATCGCTAAACACTTCAAATTTAGAGTCGTACAAATAATGCCTCCAAATCTTCAACACAAAGACCACAGCCGCCAACTCTAAATCATGCGTAGGATAATTCCGTTCATGAATTCTCAACTGTCTCGAAGCATAAGCCACTACCTTGCCATCCTGTATAATAACACCTCCTAAGCCCAACTTGGACGCATCACAATATACCACAAAAGGTTCCTCTGGCTTCGGTAAAATCAAAATTGGAGCTGTCGTCAACCGTTGCTTCAACTCATTGAAACTATTCTCACACTGAGTGCTCCACACAAAAGGTTTACCTTTAGAGGTCAACTGAGTCAATGGAAGTGCTAACTTCGAAAATCCTTCGATAAATCCGTGGTAATAACCAGCCAAACCAAGAAAACTTCTAATCTCTGTAACTGACTTCGGAGTCTCCTATTGCGATACAGCATCAACTTTCGATGGATCTACAGCAATACCATTACCAGAAATAATATGGCCAAGAAAACTTACTTCGCTTAACCAGAACTCACATTTGGACAACTTGGCATACAACTTCTTCTCTTTCAACACCTGCAACACAATCTTTAAATACTCTGCATGCTCCTCTTCATTCTTAGAATAAATTAAGATATCATCAATAAACACAACCACAAATTTATCCAGATAAGCATGAAAAATTCTGTTCATATACTCCATAAACACACCAGGCGCATTAGTAACACCGAAAGGCATCACTTTATATTCATAGTGTCCGTATCGTGTCCTAAAGGTCGTCTTCTGCATATCTTCATCCTTCACCTTAATCTGATGGTAACCTGACCTCCAATCAATTTTACTAAACACCCGTGCACCCACTAACTGATCCATCAAATCATCAATTCTCGGAAGTGGATACCTATTCTTTATCGTCACTTTATTCAACTGACGGTAATCAATACACAACCGCATGCTACCATCCTTCTTCTTAACCAACAATACCGGCGCTCCCCAAGGTGAAACACTCGGTCTTACAAACTTCTTATCAAGTAAATTTTCCAATTGTTTCTTTAATTCAGCTAACTCGGACGCCGACATACGATAAGGTGCCATCGACACCGGCTTCGTTCCTAGAACAAGGTCAATTGAAAATTCAACCTCCCTCTCTGGTGGCACATCAGGAATCTCATCAGGAAATACTTCTGGGAATCGTTCACAACCGGCAATCTATCAATCACAGCTTGATTCTCCACCGACAAATACGCCATCAAGGAAAACATCGAGATCCCATCGCGTTCTAATTGCTTGAGCTGCTTAGTGGTTAGGAATTCCGCTCCACTCTCTTCTTCAGCAGAAGAAAAATACACCGTCTTACTAAAACAGTTGATATGAACACGGTTATATTCTAACCAGTTCATCCCAAAGATCACATTCATACCCGTCAACGGCAAACATACAAGGTCAACTTCAAAATCTCTACCAAACATAGACAACGGACAACTCAAACAAACAAGAGAAGTAGTTACTGAACCCTTAGCTGGAGTTTCAACAACCATTTCTCCATTCATATCAGACATAATCAAACCCAACTTACGTGCACAATCAACAACAATGAAACAATGTGTAGCACCAGTATCAATAATAGCAATTAAAGGAATACTATTAAAGAAACAAGTACCTCTGATAAGTCGGTCTTCATTACTAGTCTGCGTACCAGTCAAAACAAACACCTTTCCACTAGTATGAGTCTTCTTAGGCTTCGTACACTGCGAGCTAAGATGACCCTCCTCATCACAGTTGAAACAGACAATGTCACCACGCTTGCATTCAGCTATCGTGTGACCCTTCTTCCCACATCGGAAACACTTCTTCACATCATGATCACAAACATTACTCTTGTGGCCCTTTTCACCACACTTGAAACAAACAATCTCCTTAGGAGCATCTCTTCTCATAGGCCTCCTCTCATCATTCAGCCTCTGCTTACCCTTATCAGCTGGGGCACTATACGGCTTCGGACGACTCTTCTGTCCCTTACCTCTACGCTCACTCATCACCTTATAGTGAGCTTTTGTATCCTCTTCGTAGATCCTACAGCTGCTTACCAACTCAAAGAAGTTTCTTATCTTCTGATAACCAATGGCCCGCTTTATATCAGCACGCAGACCATTCTCAAACTTGATACACTTTGAAAATTCAGCAGTATCAGGAGTATAGTGAGGATAGAACTTAGCCAGTTCCACAAACTTGGCAGCATACTCAGTTACGGACATGTCTCCCTGCTTCAATTCCAGGAATTCAATCTCTTTCTTACCTCAGACATCTTCCGGAAAATACCTGTCCAGAAACTCTCTTCTGAACACAGTCCAGGTCTCAGTAGTACCATCCTGCTCCAAGATAGGTAAAAGACTCACCCACCAGTCATCCGCCTCTTCAGCCAACATGTGCGTACCAAAACGCACCTTCTGCACTTCGCTGCATTGCATAACCCTGAAGATCCTCTCCACCTCTTTGAGCCATTTCTGAGCTCCATCGGGATCATACCTTCCTTTGAATGTTGGGGGATGGTTCCTCAGAAAAGTTTCCAGCATACGCACTCCATCATTACCAGCACCAACATTCGGCTGTTGTCCTACAGCTTGAGCAACAGCTTCGAGGGCAGCAGCAATAACAACATCATTTCTTCCAACCATAACGAAATTCTACATCGCAAGCAACAATCAGAACAACAAACAATGTAAAGTTATTACACGACACTATGTGGCGCGACACGACTCTACTACTTGGTCGGACGGACCAACCAGGCTCTTATACCAATTGTAACACCCCGTTTCCCAACACGCGTAATATTAATATAATAATTCAGAGTAAATCAACAAACGGAGCATTACACTGCTTTTCAAAATTTCATGAACAGAAAATATACTATTTATTTTCAACAACATTTAATCTCATAAACTTGCAGCGGAAAATTCATTTCAACATAATATCAATCTCCAACAAATCTTGGCACAAAGGCCTCAACGAAATAAATATCATTCAACGATACAAAACTCCAACGTCATATTCAAAATTGATACATAATGGAATGAATAAATAAAACAACGTTTTCCCATCCCGTTACGTATCAGAGCCCTAAGACACTTGAGCCAGACATCCTACAAGTCTTCATTACCTGCAAGTTACCCATACGAAGGGCAACATTTTCAAATAGAAGGGGTGAGATTCACAAACAATAATAATAGAATTATAATTCATCAATTGAATCTAACACCCTAATATCAACAAAATACTTCATTATATTTCTATATACTTCATAGATAACAACATGATTAAAATATACATTTAGAATCATATATCAATCCAATCATATATCAAGAAGTTTTTATAGTGTTTAGTGCATATACAGAGGTTATAAAACTTAAAATATACATTTAGAATGCTCAGACGGGTCCCCTAATGCACGAAACGTAGATCAAAAAGTGGCTGGCAAAAGCCCAGCTTGCTTGAGCGTGGGTCTGCTTGCTTGAGCGTCCAAATTCACGTAAGGTCAGGTTCTGCACGCTTATGGTTCGCTTGCGGTACGCTTGAGCGACCTAAATCACGTAGCTACAGGTTTTGCACGCTTGCTGCTCGCTTGTGGCTCGCTTGAGCATGCGGTCATTTTCAAAATCTGGGCACAAAGTTTGAATGCTCGCTTAAGCGACGGGTTGCTCGCTTAAGCGACCATTCATCTGGGTTGGGAAAATGTTCACGGATTTTCTAACCCTATCTCATCCAAAACCCAATTTTTAACCCCTGATCACCCAAAACGTGTTCTAACAATTGTTTACAGGTTCAACATACAACAATTTGCAACAAGGAACACAAAACAACATCATCAAACAACAATTTACCCCATTTCTTATCAATTACAAATTCTCCAAAAACCTAACTCTCATTCTCCCAATTTCAACAAACACCATGTTAAATCAAATCAGAATTATAATCATACTATTATTGAGAGATAGTCTCACCCTTACCTGAATTAGATGAACGGTTTACAGAAAATGGATTCTCCCTCTTCCCTTTGCCTTTTCTAGGTTTTCTCCTCCTTCTCTCAAAAACTCTTGTTCTTTTTCTTTGTACGTGAAAAATGTTACTGACCTTTTTCTCTATTCCCTTTCTCAGTAAAACATAACCCCCCCTTCATTTTCCTTAACTCCCTTAAATTCTATTAATTCTCAATAACCCCCAAAATTTCAAATAAATAATAATTCTCTCTTATTTCTATTAAATAATAAAAATAGCTACATAATAAAATACAACACACCAAATAATCACATAAATCATTTAAAATCATATAAAATACTTAAAATCAATCAAAAATTATTAAATAGCAACTAGGGCGTTACACCCCTTCTGCTTGAAAATGTTGCTCTTCGTATGAGTAACTTGCAGGTAATCAAGAATAAGTGCAACCGTGTGAGGACTTTCCTCGGTTGTGTCTTAGGTGCTCTGATACGTAACGGGGTGAGGATCTTTGTTATTGTTTTCTGTTCCTTACGTATTACTTATGAAGTTTTATGACGATTATGTTGACTTTGATTTATGAGATTTCTATGATGAGGCCTGCGTGCCAAGACTTTTATGTTATTCCACTGCAAAGTTTTGAATTATTACGATGACTATTTTAAGAAGGAATAAATTGTTATTTATTCATATTTGAGATTTTTGAGAAATGCGACATTCCGTTATGTGATTACTCTGATTTATTTAAGAAATTTTTATGTTGGGAAAACGGGGTGTTACACTACTAATATTTCAAGATTAAATGGAGAGAAAGATCATCTTCATTTAATCTCTTTTCCATTTCTTTCATTTGGAGAGATAAAAACACAAAAATTCTTGAAAATAATTAATGATAGTGGGGGGGGGGGGCTTTAGGGGCCATGGTCCCCCTACATTTGCAATAATTTTTTATATGCTACAATTAACTAGGTTAAAATGTTCAGTAAGGTATGTATTAGGTGATGGTCCCCCCAATTAATCTAATTAATATGTCTATTCATTCTACCAAAAAATGTATTTTTTTTACCATGTTATTAGATTAATTGACAACTAATATCAATAGTTTGATACTTTATATTATTTTAAATTATCTCAAATTTCGTAAAATATATTGACATGGTCCTCCCCATAACACATTTTAAGTCAACACTTGTATGTTGACTATACTTACGGATTAATTCCTCTCATACTAAATATAGTTATAAACTGCCCACAAGTTCTAGCTTAACTGACAAAAAATTTCAAAATTGTTTGATCGGACACAATAATCGGGGTTTGAACCCCGCTCGATATTTATGTGCGTGAGTTTATAATAATTTTGTCAATTCGTCTATCTATTAAAAAAGAAAATATTAGTTTAGGGTTTCTTATATAACTTTTGTATTTAAACAATTATTTTTTAATCAAATTATGTTTCATATGTAACACCCCGTTTTCCCAACGTAAAAATTTCGTAAATTAAATCAGAGTTTTCACATAAACGGAGTATCACTTTCTTAAAACATCTCAAAGGAAATGAACAACAATTCATTCATCATAAAAATAGTTATTAAACTTCTCAAAACATTGCAGCGGAATCTTAAAAGTATTGGCACGCAGGCCTCTTCATAACATTTCAAAAGTTTATCTAAAATTAGTCTTTATAAAATTATAATTGACATGCAAGGAACAGAAAAGCATTTGACAAGATTCCCCATCCCGTTACATATCAGAGCACCTAAGACACAGTGAGGAATGTCTCACACGACTGCACCTAATCTTGGTTACCTGCACTTGCCCACAAGGCGGCAATTCCAACAGAATGGGTGAGATTCACAAACAATATAATAAACAGATAATTCAACAACTAAGTTTAACAACAATTAACATATAAGCACGTCTCAAATATTTATCTCATAACATCTTAAGAAACATCAAGAATATCATCACTAAACATCTTAAACATCATCAAAGAATCATCATCACAAAACATCTTAATCATCATCAAAGAACATCATCACAAAACATCTTAAACATCATCACAAAACATCTTAAACAACTCGACTCGACAGTGCAACTCGACTATGCAACTCTAACATCTTAAACATCTTAGACATCTTATATGCATGTGGTACCAATCCAGGGCATAAGCCCTCGTCGCTTTGAGCATAAATATACTCCTAGGGCATAAGCCCTCGTCGCTAGTGAGCAAAAGCTCCAGGGCATAAGCCCTCGTCGCTGGTGAGCAAAAGCTCCAGGGCATAAGCCCTCGTCGCTGGTGAGTAAAAACTCCAGGGCATAAGCCCTCATCTCTGAATGAGTATGCATGAGACTCAATCACTTACGTCTTAGACATCACGACACTTCTCATATGACTCCAACAAATTGGACAACATCTCACATCATAGACCGACTCATGCAGCTTTAATTAAATAATAACAGCAACATGGCAGCAAACCATCAATCATATAACAACATCAAAAATTCATCATTTAGGCATCACATATATTACAATATAGTTCACATAATGCACATATGATTCATAATCATTATCAACAACATCAAATCATCACATTAACTTTACAAGTATAGCACATTATGCACTCATCATTCATAATTCATAAGCAATAACATTCTTCAAAGGTAATCAAGTATGATTAAATAAGACATAAGTCAAATACTCATAAAACACCTCAACTAGATCCCTAATACCTAAGTTTGAAGTTTGGAAACCAACTCTAAGTCTTTGGACTAGCTTGGGATTAGTTATGCTAAGTTTTCTTAAAGTTTTCTCAAGACCTACTTGGACTATTTTCATCATAACTCAAAATCTACAAATAATTTTCTAGTCACTCCAGAGCCATTAGAAAGCTAACTCAATTACCTACAACTTTTGTGTTTACACCAAGACCCATTTCGGAACAGAAATGTATGAAAAAGACACAAGAACGCGAAACAGAGAATGCTGTTTTTTCCAAGACCTACTTGGAGTCTTTTTATCATAACTCAAGATTCACAAAACATTTTTGAGTCACTCTGAAGCCATTTAAAAGCTAACTCAATTATCTACAACTTTCGTGAAGACATCAAAAGCTAATTATGAACAGAAAAGTCCCAGTTTTTATTTTAGTTTTTCGGTTACAGAAAATCGAAAAGAGAACGAGCCTGTTGACCCCTTTGTAGTATTTTAATCATATCTAGAGTTCTAAAAGCTTAAATTGAGTCACTCCAAAGGCTAGTGAAAGATAACATCTATATCTACAACTTTCATGAAGACACCTAAACCCAGTTCGGAACTTAAACTTGTCCAACTGAGACAACAAGTAACGTGTTTTGCACAGCGACAGCAAAATCGCAGTTCAGTTGCGGTTTCGCCTTGGGGAAACCTTTTCTACTCCGTTTTCGATCCAATACCCTCAAAACATGACCTTAAACATCACCCTATGATTATCCTATCATTAGAACATTAATTATTCATTAACCTACTAGATTATCCACTCTTTTTAAGACTAGAAACTCAATTCGAAACCTAAACTAGTTTTCCTTAATTCTCACCTTTCAACTTCATCTTTTAATTCATTCACCTTAACCTAGTTCTTAATTCTCTCAAAAACTCATCCATCTCTTGTTAATCATAATTGAATTGAATTACAGTTTAATATAATGAAAGCTAGGCTCACCCTTACCTTAATTTGGTCTCCTGAATCAAGCTGCGTTCTTCTTAGGTTTTTCTTCTCTCCTTCGCGCCTCCTCTCTTTTTCTCTAGGTTTCTCCAAAAGTTATATCACGTACTAAATAATTCTAACCCTAATTCTCTTATTTATATTCTCTTACTCATTTTATCTTATTTCTACTCCTTCCCTCAAATTCTCTAAAATTATGTAACAACCCATATTTAATTAAATATATTATATTATAAATCAAATAAGATAATACTAAAAATACATAAAAACACACATCATCAAAATATATATTATATTATATCATCATATCTTATTATTTCTAAAACAAATATATTTCTACACTAGATAATATATATATATATATATATATATATATATATATATATATTTCTACACAAATAACAAATATATTTTCAAACCAAATAACGAATATATTTCTATAACAAATATATCTCTACATAACAAACATATTTCTATAACAAATAACACAATATATTTTTACACAAAATAACATATATATTTCTACACCAAATAACACATATATTATAATATAACATGCTACTAAAACACCAACATATAACACAAAAATAACACACATCACCATAAATCAAATAAATTATTTAAAAAGACTTTAAACTCAATCAAATAATTAAATAAATAAAAATAGTTCAAAACGGGCGTTACATCATATACCCGGTCCCCCTAGCTTTAAATTTCTGCCTCCATCCCTGAGTGAGACATATTTAATGATATGACCTACCACTATTTTATGTGTCTATCTCTTTCATAATGACAATCTCCATTTATTTTAATAAATGAAGAGGATCTCAACTCACTGAACCTGTTTCTCTCAACAAACAAAAAAAGCTTAATTGCAGTTTTAACCCCCTAACTTTCACAAAGTTGCGATTTTTGCTCTAAGAAAAAAACTACAAAACAGCCCCCTAAGTTTTGCATTTGTGGCAGTTTATATATTAAAAAATTAAACAACTTCATCATAATAATATAAACTATTAGACTAAGAGGCTATCGTTTATTCTATTCAGACATTACTGGTTAATTTTTCATGTATTGGAAAAAAAAAAAAGGAATATATTATAAATAACTTCAAGGCCAAAATTGTTGTCATAAAGTAAGACATTAGTTGCTAAGCATTTTTTGTCATTGAAATAGTCCATCAACATAGTCAATTCATGAATGTTGCTACCGTTTGTTGATTCAAGATTTTCTCCCAAAATTGTATTGAAAAATTGAAGGTTGCTTAAAATATATACTATTAGTTTGTTAATTCGTTCTTAAGTTAGTTATGCAATGAAAAGTAAGTTTTTCATTTTTTTTAACACAAGTTTTTTCAATTTAAATTAATTTAGATGGTTACAAGTTGGTATTTTTTTTTTTAATAGATTCCTTTATGTGTATATCACATTGATTTTGGGATTAAGGATCTTCTGTTTCTAATTGTGAACAAGCATGTTAGATTTCTTTTTTAAACCCACTTTAAATAGAACCCACTTCAATTTATATTAATCAAAATATAGATTTTCTTTTTTGAAATTTTTAGAAAATAAGATAAAAAAATGTCATAAAAATAATAAAATAGTTTTAAAAATGTTAACTCGGTATAAAATTAACTTACCTGCAAGGTTGTATGTTTAACTCCCGATGTTAATGTGATGATCTCTTCGATAGGTGAGACATCTACTTACGTTTACGAGACCTTGAGACCTACTCTAACTTTGACAAACCTCTGAAGACCAAAATAATAAAACAATTTAATAAAAGAAAGCAAGGAAATAAAATAAAAAATCACTTCGGGGATATTTGTATTCCTTTTTTATAATAAATATTATCAACATAAATTAAAATATATATATATAAAATTCAGCACTAGTAGTACTGAATTTGTAGATTTATTTTAAGAAATGATGTGGATCTCAACTGATACAAATTAGGATAATAAAGTATTGATATTGATAATTACATTGAGGAAAGGTGGTCGTTTAAGTCAAAACGCAACACGACCAAACTTCAAAATCAAACCAAACACCTTCCATGGCGGTTATGACCTTTGTAACGGCGTTAATCGCGGCGGCGTTTCTAGCTTCGGCATACGGCGGTGACACAAACAAAGCATTCTCTCCTTGCACAGACACACGCGTCCAGAGATCCGACGGATTCACCTTGGGATTCGCGTTTGCTTCGAAGGACAAATTCTTCTACAACAATAACAATAGCATTCAGTTATCTCCGTGTGATTCTAGACTCTCCCTTTCCAACTCTAATTCTCAGATCTCTTTGTTTAGACCTAAGGTCGATGAGATCTCTTTGCTTACTGTTAATTATTCTTCCTTCGTCGCGGTTCGTTCTTTTTCCTTTCTTCTGTTTCAATGATTTTCATTAGTTTATTCGCTAATTAACTGCATAAATTTCCTAATTTTACTGTTATTTGGGTTATAATGATCAACATTTTCGGGTATGTCATATATGGATTTTGGTGAAAATGTTTGTTATATTTTTAGCATAAAATGTTATCAAATAAGAGCTATAGTAGAATTATAGCACTATTTCATAGTGGAATTTAACAATTTGCTATCTGCAATTCACAACAATGTTTTTTAGTTTTGAATTTTGGCTATGATTGTTGAGTTATTTATTGGAAAATATGAGTTGGGGGATTTAGAAGTGAAAATACTTCACGGCCGTAGTGTACAACACAAACGAGGGATGATTGAAAGTGAAGTGCAACTAATTTACAATACAAGTTTTGTAGGCATGAAAATCAATTAAAATTGATTTCTTAGAGAAACTTGATGATCGGAATCTTTATCGAACTCAATTTTCAATTATATTCTTATTTTCCACATTTCCATTATCCACTTGCTAGAACAGGCATTCCCTTAGTTTTTAAACCAAACAAGTACATATTTGTATAGTTCCGTAATTGAGCCCGAAAGGTTTTTAATGCTTGTCTTATGTCGGCTTAATTTCATCACCAGTTTGGTCAACTTTTGCTTTTCTGTCTTTCTTTTGATTAATTTGTGTGGGATTGTATGTTTGTCGTTGTTCCAGGACTCGTATGGCTATATGGTTGCATTTGCTGGTTGGAAATATGCAGCAAGATCCCCTCCTGCTTTTATTGCAAATGGCTCATATACTGTGACCAGTTTTACTCTTGTAAGGAGAATTTTTCCTGTCTAAGAAATTTTTTCAATAATTATGGGTTCTTTTAAATTCTTGTTGTTGTAATCATTACTAAGAACCATTTGAAATCTTACTCCTGCAGGTTCTCGAATTTAAGAAGGGCAGGCTACAAAATTTGTTCTGGAAAAGAGATGGGTGTTCTAAATGCCCGAAAAACTCAAAAGCCGTCTGTCTTAACGGTCAGGATTGTGCACTACCAACTTCTAGTTGCAAGACCCATAGTGGAACTGTGGATTGCAGCTTAGGTATACAATTGGCATTCTCTGGCACAGATAAACACCTATCAGCTCTTAACTCATGGTATGAAGTGAAAAACCTTCGCCAGTATTCGCTCTATGGCCTTTATTCAAATCTGAGAAGTTCACTCACTAGCCAGTATGATAAGTTTTTCTAGTTTCCTTTAGTTCTTTTGTTGATTTTATTTATTCCATTCTGTTGTGATTTACTCGTGTTTTTACTATATCAATTTCCCACCTGCTCCCTTCTATTCTAAATGTATTTGTGAAACCTAGAATGATGGCATGTACATTTGTATATCAAATGTTGTATTGATTATGCTGGATATGGATGAATTTTTATTTAACTACGGTGAACTGTATTTGACATGCCAATTAGTGTAATTAATCCTTCATGTACTCATAGTTGGATTCTGCATATCTTTGGCCAAATTCTTTAACATATGCAAAGAAAGAGGAGGATTGTGTTGGGGGTTTTCTTTTTAACAAAAGTATTCCTGATAAGATAGAATATGGATAATGATTGATGATTAGTATGAGAAGTAATGTGATAAATTGATACACACACAACATAGTTATGACTTAAGATGTGGGTTAGATAGTGTATTATTTATTTCAATTGGTACTTAACAAGGGTTTTGTTTGGATACATAACTTAATTAAGAACCTATTGGGTCAAGTAGCACTTATATAATAGCTATTCATATAGTTAAAGAAAAAATATTGTAGAATTGTTTCGATATAAACTAGAAGTTATTTTCATAAACTATCTTAGGGAGCCTGTCGAAATAAACTGAAAATAGCTTATGAACATATCATAAGTTGTTTAAACAACCTTTCCCAAACTCTGCATCAAGTGCTTATTTCAGTGATGAGCAAATCCAAAAGCGAGGACGGTGTTGGTTATTATGAAAAATACTAGAGCTTGCTTAAGATGGACTTCATTTCTGCAGTCATTAGTCAGTGATTTACATGTAAGAAAAGATTAATTTATATGGGTCTATTTGTTGATAATGTGCGTTATTGTGATGTCCAAATTTTTTTTGTTGGATTACAGTCAAAGCTAATACCTCTAGACCATATGTCACTCGCACTCTCTTCTTCATTCTCTTGTTCCTTGTCCAGACTCTTTTTTTGTAATGGGTTGAAGTACCATGAATGCATTATTTTGATTATAAAAAAGTTGTGAAAAAATAACAAGTGCTAAATTTAACAAAAAAGGGACAAGCTTTTCTTATAATTTAGTTTTTAGTTCAATCCAGGCAAATATGTGAAACACAGAAATCAATATTAATTATTCATGGTGGTGTCTTATGACATCAACTATATATAGTTGACGCACTCAATGGTACATCTCTCCACTAATTTTTCTTAAATTGTGATTTCCAGAAAGAGTAAAAATAAGGAAGCCATACCATAGGCTTGTAGTTGGAGAAGATTCTATGGCAAATTTGAAAACTTGAACAAGATCCGAAAAGAGAATTTACTTGTTATGTCTGAACAAACAAATTTTATACATTGCAACTAGAAAGTGGGATGGAAATAAAAAACACTAAAATCACTGATCCACTTTGTTCATAGCTTAGTGAAAATTGATAAAAAAAATATATCCCAGTAAAATTTCCTGGGGTTTGCTCCTTTGCTGACAGTGTCGTATCCAAAGGAGCTAGAGACGAGATGTTACAAGTGAACAATTTATTGTTATGTCATTAAATTAGATTGTTATAATCATGAGTTGATCAAATTTTTTAAAATGAATTGGCAAAATTGTGCAATTAGAGATACGGGTCAAAAATATATCCTCTTTATTTATTAATTTTGTTAAGTCTAACCCTAATTTTTTTCCCTCCATAATGTTTTTTAGGTTTGCAACAAATCTATCTTATAATTTTGCCTTTATTAATAGCAAAAATAAAAAGTCTAAACAAATCCATTCATAAATAGCAAAAATTAAAAAAAAAAAAAAGTTAAACATATCGATAGACATCTACATATATTTTTTTTTCTTTTTTTCTTATTAATCTTAGTTTTTTTAACTAATTTTCTTATTTTGTGTTCTACACTTTTTTTTAACAAAGTATTTTGTACAACTATTTAATACTAAAAAAATGCATCGTTCCTATCCTCTTCCTTTTTTTTTATACACTTCTTTGATACTAAAAAAATGCATCTTTTTTTTTTGACAATATTTTGTAGACTTATATAATACCCTAATTTCCATCATAACTTGGCTATCTCTTATTCATAAACCTAACCCTGTTGCCCTAATTTTAACCTAAAAATTTTGTCAAATTTCCCTCCTCCTAAACCTAACTGTGATTTCCTAAATTAATGCATTGGATGCTATTAATCACATATATTAAATCCTATTTAATTCGCATAAATTTTTCTTGGCATAATTTTTCCTTGCTCTATAGTCAACCGATTTCCCTACTTCTTTGGAAGCGTTTAACTATCCTATTTAATTCCCATAATTTTTTTTCTCACGTAGTCAACTGATTTTTCTGCTTCTGCGATTAAGTTCAACTTATTTGCCTGTTTTTATGGAAACGATTTACTTCTAGGGATATTCTCCTTAATCTTATACTGATTCACGTTTCCCTCATCTTTCCTCCCTTATCAGAACCAAAATATTATTTCTCTGGGGACAACAATATTCAAAACACATTTTCTACCTTTTAGTAACAATTACAGACTTTTAGTAACATTATTAGTAACAATTATCTGCTTTTAGTAACAAACCATGGATTTTAGTAACATGAATCAAATGACCATTATGTAATTGTGCATTTTATTAATGTGGAAGCACTTTCATCCTCTCTTGAAAACTATAATAGTGCTTAATTAATTGAAAACAAAGGTATGTGTTGATGTGCTAGCTTAAATGCTAATTTTGCAGCATTTTAAACAACAATATTACGTCATCTAGAAGATGAAATTCAAAGCATGAAAGTGGAACAAATGACAAGTAAGTAAATGAATGGTATATGCTCTTTTTACTTAAAATTAATAGAAAATATAATAATAAAATTAAGTGAAAATTTTCTTCGTCATAGTAGGAATAAAAAATGGTATTCCAATAAATAAATAAATAAATAAAATAATGATCAAAATTGCAATGTCGACTGTGATTTTATATTTGGAGATGATTGGTGCAATTAAACATATTCTTTGAATATTCTTATGACCTTTTAAACTTCTCACCCGTTGTTTAGATTATATGCTTACCTTATTTGTTGTCTCGAATATGTCTTTTGAATTTTGAAAGCTTCAATTTTTTTTAAGCTAGAATCATGATGATGTGACACTCTTTAGACAAACTTTTCACTCTCTTATATTATCTCGTTTTAAATTAGAATTGTTATTATGTGAAATTCTTTGAAAAACTTTTCATTCACTCTTTTCTATATTATAATTTCTAATATTAATTCTATTAATGTTTATATAAGATTGAATAGTACTAAAAAGAAATCTTATCTTAAAATATTAGTGCTATTAGTGCTATGTAGCAAAATATATATAATAAAAGAAAAAAGACAACATAATATAAGAGAACATCAACACCATCTGAAAATATAAAACAAACAAAAGAAAAAAGATTACGCAAAGTAATAAGAAGATAAACCAAACCTTTGACTAAAAAATCCAAACAAATAAAAGTCTAAGTAGAGTTCCACAAAGAGAAGATTTGATATGAAACTTCAAAAGAAGCTAATTTTTTTTTGACAAATTCAAAAGAAGTTAATTTATTAACACAAGAATCGTCTTTGTAATTAATATGAGATACCTTAAATAAAATATAGAAAAGTAAAAGTAAGAAATTACGTTGCATAATTTCCAAGAACATGATCAAAAGATAAAAAAGACAAAACTATAAAAAATTAATCACATGCTAAATGAAGTTTATTTCAACCTTTCGAATAAGCAATATTGACAACAAACATGACTACACTATTAGGATAAACTATGATATATGTCTTTAAACTTATAAAATATTATAACATCCATCAAAAACTATATTCATTGTCCTTAAGATATTCACACAAACCTACTATATAAATCAATATAAATTCTCATATTTTTAAACATAACTCATATTTTAATATAAATTAATATTAAACCTAATCATATCACTACATTTCAAAATATTATGGATCATTGAATTTTATATAATTATACTTATCATATTTTTTATTTTTAACATTTGTAAAAAAATTACAAACACTATTTTAATCAAACTCGAGCAACACACGGGTTACAAATGCTAGTATATACTAAACCCTAAACCGTGTTTCTCTAAAAAAAAACCTTAACCCCTAAGTTTTTCCCTCCATAATGCTTTTTAGGTATGCAACAAATCTATCCTAAAATTTTGCCTCTCAAAATGCATCAAATATGTTTTTATTAATAGCAAAAAAAAAAAAAAAAATTAAACAAATCCATTCATAAATAGCAAAAATTTTAAAAAAAAGGCTAAACATATCGACTTTTACATATATATATATATATTTTTTTCTTTTCTTCTTATTAATCTTTAGTTTTTTTTTTCAACTATTTTTCTTATTTTGTGTTCTACATTTTTTTTTTGACAATATTTTGTACAATTATTTAATACTAAAAAAAAATGTATTGTTCCTATCCTCTGGCCTTTTTTTTGTACACTTCTTTCATACTAAAAAAATGCATCTTTTTTTTTTTACAATATTTTGTAGACTTATATAATACCCTAATTTCTACGATAACTTGGACATATATACCAAACCATAAACTGTGTTTCTCTAAAGAAAACCTTAACCCCTAATTTTTTCCTCCATAATGCTTTTTATGTTTGCAACAAATCTATCTTAAAATTTTGTCTCTCAAAATGCATCAAATATGTTTTTATTAATAGCAAAAAAAAAGCCTAAACAAATCCATTCATAAATAGAAAAAAAAAAAAAAAGGTTAAACATATCGATAGACTTCTACATATATATTTTTTTTCTTTTCTTCTTATTAATCTTAGTTTTTTTTAACTAATTTTCTTATTTTGTGTTCTACACTTTTTTTTGACAAAGTATTTTGTACAATTATTTAATACTAAAAAAATGTATCGTTCCTATCCTCTTGCCTTTTTTTTTATACACTTCTTTGATACTAAAAAAATGCATCTTTCTTTTTTTTTGACAATATTTTTTAGACTTATATGATACCCTAATTTCCATGATAACTTGACTATATATACCAAACCCTAAACTGTGTTTCTCTAAAAAAAACCTTAACCCGTGGTAAATTTCACACACATCACAAGAATCATGTCTATTGATATTTAGAGGTTTGCAAATGGAACGACGTGACCTTACAACTTTCCTCTCATACCACTGCTTAACTGGTAACTTTTTGATCATACATCTGAATTGACGGCAGCGATACGGTCAAGAGGGGAAATAGTTTTAACAGTTGCTTCGAGTGGTATAGCTGCATTATTAATAACAGGAGGTAGAACCGCACATTCGAGATTTGGCCTTCCCTTTATTATCGATGAATGCTCCACGTGTAATGTCAAACCTAATACCCTGTTGGCTCAGTTGGTAGTCCAAGCAAGATTAGTAATATGGGACGAGGCTCTGATGATGCACAAATTTTACTTTGAAGCACTTGATCGTTCTTTCAGAGACGTTATGAAGGAGGTGGACAAGAGAAACAAATACATCCCTTTGTACCAGTAATTCCTAAAAGCACAAGACCAGAAATCGTTCATGCTATTATCAATTCTTCAAAACTATGGAATTATTGTGAGGTTCTTACCTTGACTAAGAACATAAGGCTTTTGTCTGGTGCGTCAGTAGTAGACATGGAGGAAAAAAGACAATTTTCAGAATGGGTTTTAAGTATAGGGGATGGACGAATAGGGGAAGACAATGAAGTGGACAAGACCATTGCTATTCCGTCAGATTTGCTCATAGAAAGTGCAGGAGATCCTCTTGCTGCTATTGTTGAAAGCACGTATCCTAACATCTTGGAGAGCATGAGTGACATAGGTTACTTTCAAAATAGAGATATATTGACAACAAAAAATTCCATAGTCGAGAAGATCAACGACTATATGTTGGACATGGTTCCAGATGAGGAGAAGGTTTATTTGAGTTATGATTCACCTATTCATCGTAACTTAAACGATGATCATATTGACAATGTTCATACACCTGAATTCCTCAACACCATCACTGCTTCTGGACTTCCTAATCACAAATTAAGGTTAAAGGTTGGTGTGCCAGTTATGTTGTTGAGAAATATAGATACACGATATGGATTATGCAATGGAACCAGATTGATTATCACTAGGATGGGAAGATACATCATTGAGGGGAGGGTCATTTCCGGAAGTAATGTTGGTGAACAGGTTTTTGTATCTAGGTTATCTATATCGCCTTCAGATGTCAGGATTCCCTTTAAGTTTCAACGAAGACAATTCCCTTTGTCTGTATCATTTGCAATGACAATTAACAAAAGTCAAGGACAGACGCTTAAACATGTTGGTGTATATCTACCAACACCTGTAATTTTTCACAGACAGTTGTATGTTGATGTTTCAAGAGTTACATCTAGAGAAGGACTAAAGATATTGATCACGGATGAAGATGGTGAAGATACCAATGTGACTTCTAACGTTGTATATGATGAAGTATTTCGCAATCTGCGATGAAACAACATGTCAATTTACTAAAAATTTCATATTCTCTTACCGAATTATTGATAGGATTACCGAATTTTCTTTTATAATATTTTTCAGATTTTATACATTTTATGGAGCGTTTAATTTTGTCTACTCTGGATTATCATCTGTTATTTTTTCACCGTTACCAATTATATATTGCATTTTATTATTCGTATGTCATTTCTTTAGCAATAATCCCGTGCGGGCACGGGTTCAGTTTCTAATTTAAACCTTATTTTTAATAACCATTTCAAGTTACAATGGTCAAAGAATTTTAAAAAAATACTTGACTTTAACCATATCTGCTTAAAAAGTCATACAAATGATAATTTATAATTTGTTAGCTTTGTATACACTAAAAAGTTTTACACTGGTTGTGAAATAAAATTAAGCTTAAATGCATGTTTGTTTTAGGTTTAATAAAACAATAAAGTTAAAAAAAAATGTTTTCAAACTGATTTTTTAAATAAGTTAAAATTAACCATGCATATCGTCAACCTGAATATTTGAACGGTCAAGTGACAGAAGAGACTAACTTATTCTAATGTGAGTTAACGTTTTGAACCAACTTGAAACTTTTAAAATATAAGGGACCAACTTAAAACTTTTAAAACATGAGAGACCAACTTAAAACCTAAAATAAACATAAGGACCAAACATTGAATTAAGCCATTTCTTATACAAGTCTGACTGATATTTAGAAATCTTTAACACAATAAAAATTCAAATTACATATCAAAACAAATTTAGCTTACAAACATTTTGCATATCCACTTGAACCCAAAGGGTGATGTAATTTACCAAGTTATCCAACTAGTATTAGGATTGTGGTCTTTTTCTGTACCAACAATGTTCTATTTTAAGAGAAGATCCACTATCTGATCCACATGCCATTAACAGTGAACATATTTCGGTGGTGTCACAGTTTAAATCTTTTTTAACAAGTGAAAACATTGTTGTCCTCGATAAATATGATGTGGACTGCAAATCCGACAACCAAACTACAGACAAACCTCTACAACAGAACTCCACTTGGTCAGTCTTTGTGCTTTTGGTGTAATTTTTAGTTTTCTTATTAATTATTTGAACATTAAAAAGTTATGGAGTTGGAGGGAAAACAGTTGCAACAGTACCCTTACAAGAAATAATCCGATACATAAACTACCTATAGGCTTTTGAGTTTAAATATTAAGCATTAACCATTGCCACCACAAAAACTGATTTCTGAAAAGAAAGCGCTCTCAGTTCAGTTCGGTAGAACGCGGGTCTTCAAAACCCAATGTCGTAGGTTCAAATCCTACAGAGTGTGATTCTCCCCCATTCTTATTAGATTGAGAATGACACTTAAATGTAAATAATGGGATAACAGTCTAATCAAAAGTTTTAATTATACTCTTTATGTTGTTAATATTTATATTATATATCCTATCTATTCTCTGTTTTTAATTAAATTAAATTTAATAGAATTAAATTATTCAATAAGAATATCCGTATCGATATCTTATTTATAAGATATAATTAAAGTAAAAAAAAAATGACAGGATATATTCTATATATATAATGGAAAAATGTGGAAAACAAGATAAAAAAGTCTTTACAATGACAATAGAAACCGATGTAAAGGGATGTAGCGCAACTTGGTAGCGCGTTTGTTTTGGATACAAAATGTCACAGGTTCAAATCCTGGCATCCTTATCCCTAATTAATAGTTATCGTATCAGCAGTAACAATAGATCAATTGCGACCAATTCAAATTGATACATACTCAATATGAATAGTTCTCTATATTGAGTATGTATGCATGCATGCAAGGTCTATTGCCACCACAAAAAATGATTTGTGAAAAGAAAGCGTTCTTAGTTCAGTTCGGTAGAACGCGGGTTTCCAAAACCCGATGTCGTAGGTTCAAATCTTACAGAGCGTGATTCTCCCCATTCTTATTAGATTGAGAATGACACTTAAATGTAAATAATGGGATAACAGTCTAATCAAAAGTTTTAATTTGATCTACTGTGAATTAGTATTAAAACAGAGGAAGTATAAAATTATTGTTTCGTGAGTGAATTTCAGTTGATAGGAACAATGCGTTGTTATATACAAGAATCAGGATTCACACTACTTGTAACAAATGTAAACAATGTTTTTTTTTACATCTTCAATGTAAAATGTTATCACATACTAAAACAGGAAGAACATTGCTTTTTTGACAATGAATACTTCCTATTGACACAAGTAAATGACGCTTTTACCCTCAGCGGCAGTTAACAACCGTTAGCCTAAGCGCCGACAGTTAACTGCCGCTGGCTTCTCCAGCGGCTGTTAACTGTTGTTGGGCTCCTCCAAAGGCAGTTAAGCTTTGCTGCTTTTTATTATGATTTTATGCGTTTCGGTCGAAAAATCAAAATAAATCGAAACTTATTCAGAATTCTACGAAACTTTACAGACACCTCTATAAAAATACATATAGATTATGTGAAAAGTTTCGTAACATTCCGAATAAGTCTCGATTGTTTTTATTTTTTCGACCGAAACGTGCAAAATCGCAATTGAAAAAATAAAAAAAATCGACATTTATTCGGAATGTTACGAAACTTTGCACATCATCTATATGTATTTTTATAGAGGTGTCTATAAAGTTTCGTAGCATTTCGACTAAGACTCGATTTATTTTGATTTTTTGACCTAACCATGCAAAATCGCAATTTTTTTCAAGTGTGAGTCCGAAAAAGTGTCCTAGAGGTTGAACTTTTTCACGCTTTTTTGCACTCATGTTTAGAACAAAAAAAATAACATCTCCCACAAAAAATTTGAATTTTTCGACAAGGGACGGATTAAATATGAATTTTTAACGCGCCAAAAATTTAAGACACGAAAACATCAAAACGTCGATCTAAAAATTGAATTTTGATCTGGTTTTTTGCAGACAGCTCTAAAAAAATATATATAGAGGGTCTGTAAAGTTCCGTAGAATTCTGAATAAGTTTCGATTTATTTTGATTTTTCGACCGAAACGCGTAAAATCATAATAAAAAGCAGCAAAGTCAGAGGCAGTTAACTGCCTCTGGAGGTGCCCAGCGGCAGTTAACTGCCGGTGCTTAGGCTAACGGTTGTTAACTGCCGCTGAGGGCAAAACCATCATTTACTTGTGTCAATAGAAAGTATTCATTGTCAAAAAAACAATTTCAAACAGAAAATTCTACATAAATATAAAAACCGATATTAAAAGCCTATTTCTATCTATTATAAAAAAATAAAACTTTTTTACACAAATGGTTCAACTGTCTTCCATAGGAGATGCTTATGAGTTTAGCACCCTTTGAACTTTTCCATGGTGATGCTCAAAGGTCTTGCTAAGTTTTTGAGGAAGATCCAACTCCTTTGTCTCTTTTTTCCTTTCTTTTTGTGAGCCGTCTCACTATGAGATTGTTTCTCTTTTCTATTTTCTTTTCTTTTTGTGCTTATGTCATGGCTCGATCCAAAGTAGTATTTACCTTATGAAGATAGGGACAAGGGATTACATTCTATTTTTTGAGTTGTGTTATTTGAACATCATTTATATGACAACTTTTATGACAACTAAAATTTTATAAAGAAAATAAGTGATTGACACAAAAACCAAAATAATGGAGAGAGAAAGTAAAAACATAATGTGAGTATGAGAGAAAAAGTTATCACAAAAATTGTTAAAAAATAGTTGTTCAAATATATATATATATATATTTTTAGGGAAAGTGATTACATACATATATAAATAGCATATATTTTGGGGTGAATGATATGGACCGACTACGACATTTTGTATAATTTGGAGATATGACTCGGTAGTATATATTCTCTTTAATGGGGGCTTAGGATTCCGTTCTTCTATGGTTTTATATTAAAAAAATAATAACCTTTCATCTTAAAAAAGGAAGAAGAGAAGGCAGAATTTTTATTTTATAAATCATTATTAAAATTGTCAACTACAGATTTATAAAGAAAAGGATTTTGACAAGGGTCTTGTTGATAAGAGTTTCGGGACACTTTTTAAACATTCTAAATTAAATAATTACTAATTAAAAATATTAAATAGTTTAATTTCCAAAGCATTGAATACACAAGTTTTCATAAAAAACTTACTATTTGAAACTCTTAAAGAGTGTTTCGAAGGCACTCGTTAAACATTTCTCTTTTGATAATAAGGCTCTCTTTAGATTGGATTGTTCGAGTTTATCGAGTTGTATAAGTTTTGTAAAAATGTTTCGGAGAACTTATAAAAATATCTTATGATATTGTTTATAAGATGTTATTTTTAATCTTGGTGAAATATTAATGTTATTTTTCCTGTTATACTCGTAATTTTTTTTTTGTCAGGTAGTCTAGTGGCTAGAAGTTACCTTATAAGGTGAATAAATGGGGTGTCCGAGGTTCGAACCCCGACCTCTGTATATAATACTCGTAATTATTTACTACTCTTTTCTTTTAATTCTTTAATTTATATTTTTAATGTTATTAATGAATGATAATTTTGTACAATAATTCATAATTTATCTTTCTCATACAAAATTAATTACAAAGTAACTTACAAATCATCCATTAACGTTGTCATCATATCAACAACAGAAGTTAAACCCATGACATTATGGATGACAGGATGAGTCAACTTTTTACCATCTGAGTTAATCTTCATTGGTAACAATAGTATTTTTGTAAAATAAATTCATTTTAAAACTTACCACCTCATCATTCCCTAACCATAACCAATGTATTGCATTCATCAAAATTAATTAAAAAACATGTTTTTGTACGAAAATTTACCATTCATAATGATGGTTATGTTGAATGTGTTCCTTTCGATTATTATGTGAAGGATTTTCAAACATGGCTATACGGTTGCATTTGTATGGTACAACTATAAATCTTTGTCAACTGTAAATGTATTTCACTTTATCCAATGAGTTATGGTACAATCGTTTTAGACACCTGGGAGCTTCTATTTGAAGCTTTCTTCACCAACATATTTTCATTATATTTATAAGTTTCAAAATGATTGCTTTTTTTATTCTTATCCTCTTGGAAAACAAATTAAGTTACTATTTTATGACTCTTTCTACTATACTATTTTTTGCCTTTTTATAGTGTGCATAGTGATATTTGGACGTCTATTATTCTAGATTCAGGTGGACATCGTTATTTTGCTTTATTCCTTGATGATTTCACGATTTTGTTTTTGATGCTTTTCCAATTGCAGATAAACCTCAAGTGCATTCCAATTTTCTTTTGTTTAATGCTCACACTAAAACTATTTGAAAGAGAAATCAAATGTTTTCAATGTAATAATAGAAAAGTTTATGACAATACTCATTTTCATAAGTTTGATTAACTAAATGGAATGACTTTTCGGTTTTCTTTGTTGGAACAAAATGTGTTTAACATTATCCTTAAAAATTTTGATTGATAACAACGTATTAAAAAATTGTTAATTGGATATGCTAATATTTGTTCAAGTGTACAGGACCATAGACAAATTTTTTGAGATTATTTGTAGGTTCTAAATGAACAAAAGAGAGCAAAGAAATTGAACAAAAAAGAAGCTTAAAAGCGTCTGAAGAAGAACTGCTCCTGAAGTTAGAAGTGCCCCTGAAGACTTAGCGCTCCTGAAGTGATGACGTCATCAGAAGCAAGTTCATCAAAAGTTGTATTTCACCAGAAGCTCAAGTTCATATAGTTATGCAAACTTGAAGATTCAAAAGTTGTTCAATGGATTGGATGTCGTATTTACATTGCGAAAGAGTGGAAAAGAGTAACAACGGCTAACTCAAAGGGATTCAAAAGCATTGGTTGCTTATTCCTTTTTTGAAGCGTTGACAAAGTACATAACGTACGAATTGTACAACCACTATCTCCACTACCCAGAGTTTGTCTCTGCTACAAGACAAGGATAACAGCTCTGCCTGCAACGGTGTTCCTTCATACATGGAATGAATTTGAAATTGCTCCTTCATGGGACAATAAACATATCAGGCAAAGAATCATTGGTGATTGATCAAAGCTTCAAACGACTCTTTTTGGATGCGCTGGCAACTCAACGTTCATTTCACACCTCTATATAAAGGAGTGAAGACTTGAAGAACAATAAGACTCAACAACAGTTTAAAAGCGTCAAAACTCTGTCAAAATTGTTTAGCATCCAAAAGTTCACTTAGAATTTCTTCTCAAAGTTCATATCTTAGAAATTCTAAAGTATCAAAGAGTCTGTATCTGATTTAAATTGTGAGCACCTCTGATTGTATATCAAGTGTTCAAGTGTCAAACATTTTTTCTTGTAATTCTGTTTGATAGGAAGTCTCTTGCTTGTGTGTTTGAGCATTAGAAGTCTCTTGATTGTGTTCTTGAGCATTGGAAGTCTCTTGCAGTTGTGCTTGAGCATTTGTAATCAGATATTACATTTTAGTGAACTCTCCTTGAAAGTGCAAGGGGGACAGGACTACTTCCGGATTGTGGAAGGAACCTGTATAATTGCTTTGTGTCTTTCTTCTCTCTCTCTCTCTCTCTCTCTCTCTGATTTTATCCGTTGCATTTTAAGTTCTGAACATTACTTCAGAAGCTGTTCTTAACTGCTTTTGGACTGTGTGTTTCTAACTTGGAGAAAACGAAGAAAAAGCTAACACAATTCAACCCCCCCCCCCCTTCTTGTGTTTTTCTCACCTTCATTCTTGTCCTCACACCTATCCTCAAAACGGAAAAGCCAAAAGAAAAATTTGCACCATAAATAACATCATATGCATCCTCCCTACTCATGCCTCTCTACCACACCACTTAAAATAAGTCATTTTTTTATAATAAAAAAAAAAGTTTGTCCCAAATTATAAATAGATTTATAATATTAGTGAAATAATTAATGTTATTTTTACTGATATACTCGTAATTAGTTACTACTCTTTTCTTTCAATTCTTTAATTTATCTTTTTAATGTCATTAATGAATGATAATTTTGTACAGTAATTCATAATTTATCTTTCTCATACAAAATTAATTACAAAGGAACTTACAATCATTCATTAATTGATGTCCTCACATTGACAACAAGAGTTAAACCCATGACCTTAGATATGAGTCAACTCTTTACCATCTGAGTCAATCTTCGTTGGTAACAAAAAGATTTATCCTAGTAAATAATATTTTAGCAAAATAAAGTCATTTTGGAACTTTTCACCTCATCATTCCCTAACATAATGATGTTTATGTTGAAGTTGATCCTTTCAATTTTTCTGTAAATGATTTTCAGACATGGTTATCTGGTTGCATTTGTATAGTACAACCGTATACCTTTGTCACTTTATCCAATGAGTTATGGTACAACCGTTTTGGACATCCAAGAGCTTTTGTTTGAAGCTTTCTTCATCAAAGTATTTTCATTATATCTAATAAGTTTCAAAACGGTTACTTTTTCTATTCTCATCATGTTGGGAAACAAATTAAGTTACCATTTTATGACTCTTTCTACTAGACTTTGTTGCCTTTTTATAGTGTGCATAGTGATATTTGGACATCTATTCTTCTAGGTTCAGGTGGATATCGTTATTGTGCTTTATTCATTGATGATTTCACGATTTTGTTTTTAGTGCTTTTCGAATTGCAGATAAATCTCAAGTGAATTCCGATTTTCTTTCGTTTAATGCACACTCTAAAACATTGTTTGAAAGAGAAATCAAATGTTTTCAGTGTGATAATGGAAAATATTATGACAATGCTAATTTTCATAAGCTTGATTAACTAAATGGAATGACTTTTCGATTTTATTGTCCTCACACCTATCTTCAAAACTGAAAAACCAAAAGAAATTTGCACCATAAATTACATCATATGCATCCTCCTTGCTCGTGCCTCTCTACCACCTCACTTTTAGCATCATGCACAACAAATGGCTACTTACCTCCTCAACATCCTCCCCAACAAAAAAAATTCCCTCCAAACTTCCACTGAAATTTGTTGGAACAAAATGTGTTTAACACTACTTCTTGAGAGTTTTGATGATAACAAGGTATTAAAAAATTGTCAATTGGATATGCTAATATTTGTTCAAGTGTACAAGACTATAGACAAAAATTTGAGATCATCATTAGGTTCTGGAAGAACAAAAGAGAGCAAAGGAATCAACAAAAAGGAAGCTTAAAGCGTCTGAAGAGAACTGCTCCTGAAGTCAAAGTGCTCCTGAAGACAAAGTGATCCTGAAGTGATGACATCATCAGAAGCTAGTTCATCAGAAGCATCTCATCAGAAGCTGAAGATCACCAGAAGCAGTAGTTCATCAGAAGATGCAAAACTTAAAGCTTCAAAGGTTGTTCAATGGATTTAATCTCGTCTAAGCATTGCAGAAGACCAGAAGAGTGAAGCAACGACTAATTCAAATGAATTTGAAGGCATTGGATGCTTGTTCTTTGAAAAGCGTTGACAAAGTACAATTGTACGAAGTATACAACCACTACCTCCACTACTCAGTTTTTGTCTCTGCTACAAGACAAAAATAACAGCTCTGCCTGCAACGATGTTCCTACAGACTTGGAATGGATTTGAAATTGATCCTTCATAGGACAACAACCATATCAGGCAAAAGATCATTGGTGATTGATCAAAGCTTCAAACGACTCTTATCTTGATGCGCTGACAATTCACAACGTCTCATTCACACCTCTATATAAAGGAGTGAATACTTGAAGAATTGTAAGAGACTCACAACAATTTAAAAGCGTCAAACCTCTGCTGAAATTGTTCTGCATCAAAAGTTCACTTAGAATTTCTTATCAAAAGTTCTGCATCAATTGTATCTGATTTGTATTGTGAACACCACTGATTGAATATCAAGTGTTCAACGTCAAACATTTTTTTTGTAATTCTGTTTGATTAGAAGTCTCTTGCAGTTGTGCTTGAGCATAGAAGTCTCTTGATTGTGTTCAGGAGCATTGGAAGTCTCTTGCAGTTGTGCTTGAGCATTTAAAGTCTCTTGCTAGTTTTAGCAGTGAGCATTTGTAATCAGATATTACATTTTTAGTGAACTCTCCTTAGAAGTGCAAGGGGGACAAGACTACTTCCGGTTTGTGGAAGGAACCTGTATAATTGCTTTGTGTCTCTCTTCTATCTCTCTCTGTTTTTATCCGCTGTATTTAGTATCTGAACATCACTTCAGAAGCTGTACTCTAACTGCTTCTGACCAGTGACTTCAGTAGGAGAAGAAGAAGAAAAAACCAACACAATTCAACCCCCCCCTTCTTGTGTTTTTCTCACCTTTAAAATTCTCTACCAAAATGATTTGTCATGCTCTCACCTTATAGTCATTGGTTGTCTTTGTTACCCTTTCATTACATGATTTACATCCACTTCTATAAATAAATTACAAGCTTGTTCAACATCATATGTATTTTAGGTTATCCCTCATGGAGGTTATAAATGTTATGAGTTATCGAGCTGTAAAATAATCATTTCTAGGCATGCAATATATATATATATATATATATATATATGAAAAATGTGTTTTTGTTTTCTACCTCAAATGCTCCTACAACCTCAAGTTATGAATTTTAGGATACATGCGACACACATTTTCTTAACTCACACCAAAGTGTATCCTCCTCAAAACACCACTACAACAATCCAACCCTTACCTACTCAAAACGACATTATATTTGCCATAAACTCTCCATCTCAAAATACCGTTACTCCAGATTGTACTTCCCAATAAATGCAATCTCATACACCAAAACCCAGCCTGTTTCCACATCCGACCTTACCAAAAACAGCTGACTCAACCATTTCACTGCATAACCTACCTCACTTTCCTCGAATGACCACCCAAACACAACATGAAAATTTTAAACCCCAAAAACTTTTTAATCTTCATCCCAAACTCAAAATTATATTTGTCCTTTGTCTACCAATCTCATTCATGAACTACATGATCATAATTGGTAAATGGCCATGAAAGACGAATACAATTCTCTTTTGAAAATAATATGTGGGACGTAGTGCCTTGTACGTCTAATGCTAATATTATTCAAAGTGTTGGAACAAAATGTGTTTAACAATAAACCCTAAAGAGTTTTGATGATAACAAGGTATTAAAAATTGACAATTGGTATTGCTGACATTTGTTCAAGTATACAGAGGATCATAGACCAAGTGTTATATCTTACAAAGGTTCTGGAAGAACAAATAAAGAGCAAAAGAAATTTTTATATGAAGCTTAAAGCGCTCTTGAAGCAAGGCGCTCCTGAAGACTTGCGCCCCTTAAGAGTTGACGTCATCAGAAGCTGAAGGTCCTCAGAAGCTGGTTCTTCAGAAGCAGCAGTATTTCACCAGAAGCAAAATGATTCAAGATTTTATGAATTAAGTGTTGTATTTTGGAGCGAAAGTCACACGTTCTTGTTTGAAAGCATCTGGTTGCTAAAATACAAAGAGCGTTGACAAATGTACTATGTACGAACTGTACAACCACCTTCTCCACTACTCTGTTCTTTGTCTCAGCTACCAAACAAGAATAACAGCTTTCATGTACAACCAAGCCTGCATCCTTGTTCCCTCTCAACTGGAATGAATTTGAAATTGATCCTTCATAGGGCAATAACTTAATCAGGGAAAGAATCATTGGTGAAAGATCAAGCTTCAACAACGACTCTTTTTGGATGAATTGGCACTTGCAACGTTCATATTTCACACCTCTATAAAAAGGAGTGAAGACTTGAAGAACAACAGGACTCTACAACAATTTAAAAGCGCCAAAACTCTGTCAAATTGTTCAGCATCCAAAAGTTCACTTAGATTTTCAGTTTTCAAGTTCATATCTTTGAAATTCAAAAGTCTTAAGAGTCTGTATCTGAATTACTTTGTGAACACCACTGATTGTATATCAAGTGTTCAACCTCAAACATTTTCCTTGTAATTTTGTTTGATAGAAGTCTCTTGCTTGTGTGCTTGAGCATTAGAAGTCTCTTGATTGTGTTCTTGAGCATTTGAAGTCTCTTGCTTGTGTGCTTGAGCATTTGTAATCAGATATTACATTTAGTGAACTCTCCTTGGAAGTGCAAGGGGGACAGGGCTACTTCCGGTTTGTGGAAGGAACCTGTATAAATTGTTTGTGTCCTGCTTCTTCTCTTTTCTCTCTGTTTATCATTCCGCTGCATACGCTCCTGAACATCATCTTCAGAAGCTGTCTCATTTGCTTCTGATCTTTAGTGTTCTGAGTTCTTAAGAGAAAACGAAAATAAGTCTAACACAATTCAACCCCCCCTTCTTGTGTTTTTCTCCCCTTCACCAAGTTTGTGGAGTTTCAGGCATAAAAAGAAATGGAATGGATCCTTTGAAAGATATTAAGCATGTCTTATGCGTGATGGTGCGTGTAAACAAAGTGATATTAATTACGGTGAGACCTTCACTCCCGTAGTCAAACTAGCTATTATTCGAATGATACTCAATGTTGTTTTATCTAAACCATAATGTCTTCATCAATTAGATGTCGTAACATATTTTTTAACGGTATGGAGTAGATATAATAGTCACAAGAAAGAGGGGTGAAATGTGTACTATAAAAATTACTTTTCAAGTTGAAACTTAGAAGTACAATGTTATAGTTGACTTCATAACATTTTGAAGGGTAAGTAGAAAACATAATATGAAAGATAAATAAATTTGTGTAAAGTGGGTATTATAAGTACAGAGTATAGAAAAAGAGAAATAGAACACATAGAGATTATCCTCGTTCACCCAATGTAGGCAATTCTAGTCCCCACCTTAGATGAGATTTTACACTATGATGCTTGAGACAACATTCTCAACTCCTGCACCTTACAACTATGTTCATTTGGAACAATTACAACTTGTATTCTCTAAGTCTCAGCATGCTTAAAACTTTTCTTGCTAAGTCACACAAGACCTTACACTTTTCTTTCACTCAACTTAAACTTTACAAACTTAAAGCTAGCTGAGAATTTCTACACAATGTATTTGAGAGTTTATATGAATGGGGCCAAAAAGATTATCTTTAAAGAGATAAGAGAGAATTGTTACACACTATAAGATTTTATGAATCTTAAGATTTAATTCATGTAATTAGTTACTTGAAAAGATTTAAACACTTTTAATAAGTTGTTTCAGTATTCTTGGTAGTTGTGTATTTTCAAGG
The DNA here is from genome assembly GCA_958299785.1 of Medicago lupulina. NCBI lineage: Eukaryota > Viridiplantae > Streptophyta > Magnoliopsida > Fabales > Fabaceae > Medicago > Medicago lupulina. The sequence continues at coordinate 28,010,349 of OY283141.1, read as the reverse complement.
TGAAGAGCTCTTGCCATTTTATAGAGTTTTGGACCTCAAGTAGTTGGTAGGAGCCTTCCGATATCTTTTTTCCATGTGTTTTGGAGCTTAGCAACTTTTGCATAATGTTTTGTAACAACATTCAGAAATTTATAATGTTTTTGGGTTCTTCAGTGTGAACTTCAGAATGTTCATGGAGTCTCCATAATGAACTTTAGAATGTTTTTTTTAGGTTCTTCATAAGAACTTCAGAAAGTTTCTAGGTTTAAGCCTTGATGGTTGTCTTGAAACTTGTAAAGGAGAGAGGAAAGTGGAGTTAACACTTCATGCCTATGTTTTAAGGGATTTTGTTGACAATATACAGTATTTTCCCACTCATGTGTTGAGTTCTCTTTGAATTTGATTGACTTTGCCTTTATGCTTTTGTTTTATGTGCTTTCTTGTACTTTACCTTTTGCATGTGTTTGTACGAACCTTCTGATGTTCATCATAATGTTTCTTTGTTCCACTAAGGATAATATGTAAGGCTTTCATTTGATGCAATCAAATCCTAATAGTAAAACTTGAATGAAGTGCAACATGTACAACATCTAGGATGATATTCTTAGAGGAATATTCCTAATTGTGTACTTCATTTGTTCTTAAAGTCTTAATGAACAATAAATGTGCTTTTGAACTACCTTCTAACCAACCTTCTGAACTCTGACTGGGTTCAAAGTCTTCAAAGTTTTTTGATTACTTGATTCTTGGTTTAATTTATATTTTGTTCTTGTCTTAGTTCATCACTAAAGAACACATATTAAATACCAATAAACTTCTCAAAAGTCCATTAATCCTTTAATCATCAAGTTTTGTTTATCTTTAAAATATTTTAGAGATTTTGCCTCAACACGATAATCTTGATGAAACTTTGTATATGCATTAACCACCTGGTTTCGACAATCTCTCTATGGACTCAAACAAGCACCTCATTCTTGATATCAACGATTTACTATGTTTTCATATTGGATTTCTCTCACATGTCAGCTCACTCTTTATTCATCCACCACCTAGAATAATGATATAGCTTATATCCTTATCCTTCTCTATGTGGATGACATCATCCTTTCCTCATCTTTAAATGTTATTCGTCAATCTTTTATGACTAAACCTAACTCTGAATTTTCTATGAAGGATTTGGATCCACTCAGATACTTTCTTGGTATTTCTATTACAAGATACACAAGATGCCTTTTTCTTTCATAAGAGAAATATGTCGAGGAATTTACTAAGCACGCGTGTATGTCTTCTGGCAAACCATATGCTACATTGATGGACACAAAAGGCAAATTAAGTGGCTCTTCCAGAAATTCATATCATGATCCATATGAATATTGTAGTCTTAATGGAGCCCTAAATACTTGACATTTACAAGATCAAATATCTCTTATGTCGTGCGACAAGTGTGTTTATTTATGCATGACTAGAAAATACAATGTTTGTCCTGAAGCGCACCATTTGATATATTCAGGGTATACTTGATTTCAGTATACATCTATATCATTCCTCCATTAATAAGCTTACCAAATATATGGATGTCGACTAGGACATATGTCCAGACACCATTAGGTATACGTCTTGATATTAAATATATCTACGGGAGAACTTCATTTCTTTATCTGCAAAAAGACAACCTACATTGTCTTGATCCAGTGTTGAAGTTGATTGCCAACTAATCTTAACAAACCTAACAAATATGTAAAGTAAGGTTTAAGATAATGAAACTGATTTTATGAGTGAAACAAACAAACAAAAATGCAAATGACATCATTATTCCTGAATGCAAACACAATTTAGATATACTTCATATCAATGAACAGTATGATTTGATCAAGATCTTTGTATTGATAAAGATTTGAATCATATTCATAACAAAACATAAAAATGACTAGGAAAGTACATTCATAAAAATTTAAATTGCACGTTTTTTGGTGAATATGTATTCATTAAGATAGATTCTGCAAAGTTAGAAAATCAAATAACCATAAACCTTATAAACTAACATAAAATCGTAAAAGAAAATAATTCATAGATCATCATAGCCATAAGTGTAGGATACTACCATGTTGTTGATCACTCAATGTAAATCAAAGGGTCCAAAAGGATCAAGTTGATGGCATAGTTCAAAATAAGTCAAATAAAAAACCCTATTCTTGGCACATGTTCGATGATGATTTTCATACTTGCAAATATAACTCAATTGTTCATGCTTGCAACAACCAATCATTTGTCCTATCAACAAAAACAACCAATTGATATTCTTTTTCTTCTAAGCAATTATCGGTTTCACACTGTTGTTTTCTTGATTGCAATGCACACATTCTGGCAATCTTGGACTCATCAAAATATTTGGTGCCCTATTATGCATGGTGTTCATGTTGTAACCAAATATTAGGAAATCTTGTCAAATTTTGCCAGCAAATCAAAAGATATTTGGACTTTGTTTGTCAGCTCTTGCATTGAATGTCACCAACGATGTTAAAGATTTTGTTTTGTAAGAGATGATTGAGGCCGTGGATTTTTCCTCCAAGATTGGTTGCCCATAAGTAAGGGATAGGGATTGGTTCGCTATATTTGTGCACCTCGTCAGCGAGCACGAACTGGAGGATGGTCTGTAGCAAAATCTTGAGGCTGAGAATGATTTGATGTCTCAAGGATGCCCTATAATAGTGCTAAATTACTATTGATCATCTTCTTGGGTGGGTTGTCAAAGAATTCAGAAGAATTGTGACTGCAAGGAGAAAGAAAAAGTTCTTTAAAAAAAAGGCAGAAAAAGTTGTTGTGAAAAAATGTGTAAAAGGGAATGAGTTTGAATTTAAGAGTGAGAGATTCTCATAACAAAATATTAAAGAGTGAGATTTGAATTTGAAGTATTGGAAATTAAGTTCAATGTAACAGAGACTTATTGACTTCTGTTGAAAAATAAATTGCTTCTATTTAGGATCAAATAACTAAATAATTGATTCTTCTAATAAATTGTCTCTCAAATTTCCAAATATTGTGAATGGTCTACAAACAAAGCACAAGAATTTGTATGTGTCCTCCTTATGATAAAAGTCAACAAATTTATAGCTTAGCTTGCAAGAATACATGGGAGTAGTAGTAGGTGAAATAGAGAACGACTAATTGTTATTCACTTTCATTAATAGACTGGTCGTAAAGAAGAAGAAAAATAATTGCTTCTCCGCATAACTAAATGAAAGAATCAAATATCTAACTGATTTCTCCGAAATTTTATTTTGCCTTTGATTTGTTTAAATCAAACTAACTATCCTATATTGTGTGCGTGTCCCATTAATGAAGTTGTTATAACTAATAATTTTAATTATTATTTGGTTTTTTGTTGTTGTTGTTGTTGTTGTTGTTGTTGTTGTTGTCGTCGTCATCAAGTAATATAGTAGATTGAAACTCATCTAATAAATGAAAAATGTGGGATTCAAACCCTACCGTTATGGATATAATAATACAATGTATGTGTCAAACGGTCATGTCCACGTAGACTTTTTAGGATATTTATGTATATAATAATATGTGGGACTTAGTCCCACGTCTTGTTAATATTATTCAAAGTTTGTGGATTTTCAAGCATAAAAAAGAAATATGATGGGTCATTTGAAAGGTACTGCGCTTGTCTTGTACGTGATGGCTCGTGTAAAAAATTGGTATCGATTGCGGTGAGACCTTCAGTCCCATAGTCAAACCAGCTACTATTCGGATGATACTCTACGTTGCTTTATCTAAATCATGGTGTATTCATCAATTAATTGGCAAGAACATATTTTTTAAATGGTAATCTTGATGAAACTGTGTACATACATCAACCACCTGGTTTTCACATTTCTCAACATCTTGATTATGTATACTTCATAAGAAAGTCTCTCTATGAGCTCAAACAAGCACCTCATGCTTGGTATCATTGATTTATTGACTATATTACACATTGGATTTTTCTCGCATCGTGTTAATTACGTAATGATGATTATATCATTATATGTATGGATGACATCATTCTTTCCACATCTTCATATGCTCTTTGTCAATCCATTATGGCTAAAACAGATTCTGAATTTGCTACGAAGGATTCAGGTCAACTCCGATACTTTCTTAGTGTTTCTATTACAAGACACACAAGAAGTGTTTTTCTTATAGAAGAGAAATATGTCGAGAAATTTTTTGAGCGCACAAGTATGTCTTCTTGCAAACCATCTACTACATTGGTGGACAAAAAATCCAAATTAAATGACTCTTATGAAAATTCATATTATTATCCAAATAAATATCATAATCTTATTGAAACCCTAATACTTAATATTTACAAGATTAGATGTCTTTTATGTCGTGTATAAAGTGTGTTTATTTATTTATAAGCAGAAAATACAACATATGTTTGCCTTGAATCACGTTGTTCGATATATTCAAGGTACTCTTAATTTTAGTGTACATTTATATTCTTCTACCATTATTAAGTGATGTCCGGATTAGGCAAGTGTACCAAATCGTTTACCAAGTAATAAAGTTATAAGTAGAGTATTGTATCCACAGGGATTGTCGTTTCATCCAAACAATTCGCGTTACTTATTTTGAAAGTTGACGATAAAATAAAAGATAAAGGTTTAAAAACTAAATAGTAGCAACAATGTTAAGCCCTGTCACAACCTAAGTACCTAATCTAGGGTTACGATCCTTTGAAATAAATAATTCATAAATAAAACTAAATAGTGAACAAAAGATAAATAATTTAAATCGACATTAAATTAAATAAATATCCAACAAAAATAAACAGAGACTCATCTTATAACTCTAACCTAAAAAGATTTAGTTACACTTTGTAACTAAAAATAAATTACTAAAATAAAAACATACCCTAGAAAATAAAGGAGAAGATAGAAACTCTCCTGAAGCTTCAAAGTTGTCTTCCTCTTGAACTGCCACAGTTCGGAACGAGAAATTCTGAATGAGGAAGACTGGTATTTATAGTGAGAGTTTCTAATTGGGTTTGGGCTAAAAACGCAGGCTAAACCCATAAACACGGATGAAATTACGCCTGCGCCCCGAGCATTTGAAATGCGAGGGGTGCATGGTAGATGCCCTAGGTGCACCAAGTGTTAACTTGGATGTGCCTAAGGCGCATGCTATATGCCCTAGGCGCATGACATGTTTTAGCCATGCCTTAAGCGCATCCCATGTGCCTAAGGCGCATGGTTTGCCCTTTTGGGCCTAGTTTCTTCGATTTTCGTCATTTTTAGGTCTTCGTCTTCAAACAACTTGCCTCGGAACTTGGGAACATAATTCCTCCCATTGCAAAAGTCTCCTGAGGCCTCTTGAATCTTCCTTATTGATCTTCCTAAAGTCTTCATAAATCTTCGGATGTTCTTGATTTGCATGATTTCTTCGTGAATTACTTCAAAAACCCCCTAAAATTTCTATGTTTCGAGAAAACTAGAATTACAGACTCAATTAAAGAAAACATTACAAAGTCCCGAAATCATAGACAATCGTTCTAATACTTCTCATTTTTGCTGCTAAAACCTACTGAAAATGACTGAAAAACATGCTAAGAATAACGCAAGATGACCAGTCATCATTAAGCTCATCAAATATACTAATGTGGACTGTGAAAGCTCATCAAATATACTAATGTGGATTGTGAAGGATGTGTAGACACTAGAAGGTCTACGTCTTGATATTGAATTTATCTTGGGGACAACCAAATTTCTTTGTATGCTAAAAGACAACCTACATTGTCTCAATCCAGTGTTGAAGCTTAATATGATGTAGTTGTTAATGTCGTATTTGAGTCGTGTTGGCTTATGGATATTCTTTTGGAACTTAATTGTCCTATCTTAAAGGTTATGTTAGTCTATTGTGATAATGTAAGCGTTGTGCATATCTCTGACAAGTCCCTTCAAAATCAATGCACTAAACACATAGAGATGAATATAAATTTTGTGCGTGAGAAAGTTGCTGATAGTCAGGTACGAGTATTGCATGTTCTTTCGTCATATCAAATAACTTTCATCTTCAGTAAGGAACTTCCAACACAACTCTTTGATAGTGAGGACTTTGACTATTCTTTTTGTATATATACATATTTATACAATGAAATAATCACCGCAAATGTTTCTACCATAAACTCGATACCAACCCTCATTGATCTTTCCTCCTCTCTACTTTAGTTCACTTCCCACTTCCTATTTGTTTTTTTTTATACTTCCTATTTGGTGTCTCCTTTATTTCTTTCTTCTTTTAGTTAGTGGTTAATTATATATTATTTATACGTATGGTGTTTGCATTTATATAATATAGTTAATAGATAAGAACATTTTATAACATCAGAAAAAGAATGTAAAACAACAAAGTATGATGAAAAAGAAGGCATAATAATGTTTGCTGCCGCAAAGGAATTTTTGCTAAGTGAAAGTTGACTTGAGCTTGCATTAAATTGGAAAAATTTTGGTCTCAAAAGCAACTCTAGACGGCTTAACAAAATGAATCTCTAAGAAGAATCTTCATATAATTGAATTCTAATGGCTCTTAGAGCCATCTTATTAACGGTTTCTTTTACACATTTATATTTTAAACACATAAATGGCCGGCTACAATAATAGCCCAAACTTGAAGCGTGAAGGCAATTAGACTTTGTATATAGTGTAGTTATTACTATATACCAAAGGGCTAATAATTGACTTGTAATTTATCCTAGCTATGATTCTATTTAATTACTGCTCCAACTATACTAGCATGATTTAAGAATGCAACATAAATAGTTTAATACTAAATTTTGCCTTCTAGAAATTAATTAATTCAACTATGCCAGGTTTAAGTATATAATATTTTCATAGAAACTAAATTACTTCATTTCATCAATAATAAAATGTACGATATATGTTTAGATCGGCAAAGTTCTACATGAGTTTTTGCATTTAGAGAATACTAATAAAGTTCTATTTGTACAAAAAATAAAATAAAGGTTCTATACTCATTAAACAAAGTGCCAAATTATGTGATACTACTTCCTTTGGATAATTTGTATCGTCACCAACGATCTTTGAGTTATTTCAAAAATCACATTCTCAATTTTGTGGTCCAACATTCACAAAATGGTTTGTCGGGCTTTAAGTCTAGTAATTGTGAAACATGCATATGCATGAGGTAATTAATTGATAATTGAAAAGGTTAAATAGTTAATTAGTTGTACTTTGGTTATTGTTAATTTGTTCTCTATAATTTTTCAGTCAAAATTGAACTTGCTTTTAACCATTTAGTGTAGTAGTATGATATTACTTGCTCTACATTCTTGGATCTAAAAGTCTAATTAGTTTCGTATAAAAAAGAAAGTCTAGTTAGTTAAGATACTTTTGTTCTTGAGGATTACTTGTGAAACTTTTAGTGATGGACAAAAAAGTCCACTAAAGAGGCTTCTTTTTGCTAGGAGTCACTAGTTAGTTACTGCTTTAGCAACAGTTAAACCATTTTATCTAATGCCAATTAAGCTAGTTATGACGTACAGTGTAAAAAAAAAGTTGGGTGGATAATCATAACTTATTTAAGATAAAATGAATTAAGAAGACATTTGATATATGAGTTTATTTTGTAACATAAATATTTATATCATAATATATTTAAGATAATATTTATATTTTGAAAGAGTTTGTAACAATAACTTGTAAAAGAAATCGTAATATATTTACCAAAAAAAATTGTAAATGAAAAAATTTCTTTTGGTGGTATGACATGGAAAGAGTTTGCATTAACAAAGCATATTCATCAAACTCTTTTTAGTTTTTGTTGAAAATAATACATTTTCTTTTTAATAAAAGTGTTCAATTAATATATTTACTCAAAAGTACCCTATATTGGTAAATCGGATGTAATTATCAAGGGATGTGAGCGGTTTAACTTTAAGTAATGAATCAACTGTTGCATAATCACTTTGAAAGAAACTTGAGATTCTTCAATTAGCAAAATCTTGAATAGAATAATGAGATTATTCCTAATGCTAATGATACCCACCTCTCCTATAAGTTGATGGGGCAGAACAAATTATGCACTCAGGACAACTTTTCTCAAATTTTGAAAACTTACCACACGAAGAACACACTTCCACTTGCACAAGTAAGAATATAGTAACATTAAAATTACCACTCATAGCTAGATGGATATTAAAATAATAGAAATGCTAGCAAAACACCTTCTAACACACACTTTTTAACACACTTTTTTTGATGAGTTAAAATTCACATGGGTCCCACCAAATTGATATGGGCCCCACATGATTTGGTGGGACCCATGTGAATTTTAACCAATCAAAGAGAGTGTGTTGAAAAGTGTGTGTTAGAAGGTGTGTTGCTAATATTTCTCTTAAAATAATGCTAATCTTTTATATACAGATGTTGGCAAATTAGTATAAATTAGTTATTATATTAGTTTTCAAGATTCATTAATTGTTAGATAAAGTCAAATTACTCTCTTAACATGAGTGTGGCGACACCCTTTATTTTGTCTCGGCATTTTTTTATAATTGTTTTAGTTATTTTGTCTCATTTTAGCTTGTTAAAAAAAATCAACTTTTTAAAACTCTTTTGATGTAGTTTAGTTTTATTCTTTGTTTCGCTAATTAACAAAAATTATAATATTTCACTCGCAAAATAAATTAGACAGGGGATGTTAATTTCAAGAAAGGAGAAAAAAAAATCTTATTGAAAAAAATTAAGCATTAAAAAACAAATATTTTCACATAAACAACTTGAGTAAACTCGAAAAACCCGTATTATTTTATCTAAAGAGCTCTTTGTGAGAGAAACCATTATAATTTGTTTGTTTAGTCTATTTTTCACCCTTATTTTGGTTTAAACATAGAAGGGTAAAGAAAATTAGAGAAGAGTTGGATGGAGCAGAAAGGAAAAGCAAAATAATCGCTGAAAAATATTATCCACCTCTAATTTAATTAATAAATAATGAAAACAAGTAATTTTTTTCTCTACTAGAATTAATTTTATTTGAAACACTTTCAAAACTAAATGTCGCCAACTCTAACAAAACAAAATATATGCATAATATTTTACATTATTGTAAGAAAGAGTGACAAATGTTGAATAATTTAAATGTTGTTGTGGAATGAAGAGTGAGGGAGATTATACAAATAAATAAATATAAATATAAATATAAATAAAGAATAGAGAAGAACATAGTACTGAATGAAGGGATTTGGCTTGTACTTCCATTACACTTGTAAGCTTTCTACTTCCTTCACATTCCTTCTCTTTCTATCTATCTTTCCTTTTATGATATGTGTACTTTGTTATTGCTTCATTTAGTACCGACATCACTCCAACCTATAGGGCTTTATCTGAATGTTAGTTATTTCTCTCATTTTCTTTGATCCTTCTTATTCTTGGAACTCATAAAGGGTCTTGTCTATTCTATCATTCTCTTTTGTATACATATAAATAATATAAATATTCTCTTTTTTTACTTGTCTCTTTAGCTTCATTTTCATGTCTTCTTCTACTAATATGCTATGGAAGTTCAAGTTTTTGTTTTCATGTTTATTTTTCACTTACAGCATGCTGAAGATTGAATAAAAACTGAGGTGGTAGAGAACAAGAACATGTTTTTTCATTCATGTGTGTTATTTGAACATCTAAATTTAAACAATTTTCGCGACAATATTTAAAGTGGTTGAAGTATTTTAAATAGGTGGTTAATTATATCAAGTAGATAGTTAATTGATATATCAGGTGTCGAAATTCATTAACCACTAACATAACTTCATTAACCATGAATTTTTATGTGATTAACCAAAAAAATTTGATGGAGTTGTTCACAATTTCTCATTTTTCTATCTTTGTTTGAAGGAAATAGTTACTGTGTCAACTTTGGTAACAAGTCAATAATTTGGATCATTTTGGAGGCAAAATATGGCTATGCAACCTGTTTATCTGAAAGAACATGAAGGAAATGTGCACACTTCTGTTGGACAGTTTTCATCTGTGTCTTCAGCTCCATGGTGGAGTAATGCCTATGGATCTCAACCTGTTTATGGAGGAGATTCTTGTGGCCAAATGAAACCTTTTTCACTAGAGCTTTCCAACTACATAGACCAACTTGCTCCGAGTAAGAACTTAGTTCGAGGAGTTGAACAATTGTTTGATAAAGGTCATACAAACCAATTCACCATCTTTCCAGGTACTTGTTGTTCAGTATCTATTTGGATGTATGTTTACTTTAGAGTTGCATCATTTGATACTATTGTTTATATCAAATTTGCAATTGCCTATGTGTTTATTTGGTTTTGCGCTGACAAAAATTTATTTTGAATGAATTGTTTTTCGTTAAATCAATTCTCACTAAAAGTCGGTTAAATCTAACCGGATTTATGTTTGGAAAAGTGAGTTGAACATAAATTGGAGACTAAATATCGATTGTAGAGGCTAAAACTTCAAATTCTAACTTCATTAGAATCAAATCAAATCTAGAGTCGGAATCAATTTTACTCGTAAACATCTAAATATGTCGAAATCAATTCTACACTGCATCCTCCAAAGTGAAACCAAACATAGGAAATTTTGCTGCATTGGACATTTGAACTTTCCTATGCCTGGCCATTGAAATATTTTCTTCTACAGATGACTGTAAGATGTCAGTTGATACACCAAATCATCAAGCCACCTTATCACTGCAATCATCATTTGCTGCTGAGCCACTTAATCGTTTTGAGCTAGGTTTTAATCAGCCTATGGTAAATCTTCTTAACAAAACAATCCCTTTGATCATGTTTTAGTATTTTACTTTTGATGTACATAAATTCATTATGTTTTTGTTATCCTTTCCATGCTAGATCTGTGCAAAATATCCTTATATGGATCAATTTTACGGGCTCTTCTCGACTTATGGACCTCAAATCTCGGTTTGTCTTTACCTCGGCTATTCTCTTAATCTTTGTATATATCATGCAATGTCTATAAATACTTGAATGGGAATTTGTTTTTATTTGTGTACAGTGTATATGCTTACATGAGAAAGCCAGAAATCTGTTTACAACTATCTTGTTAGTATTCTTCTAAATCTTTCAAATGTAATAGAGTTGATTATAAAATTTGTTGTTAACGAGTTTTCGGCTTTATGAATGAATTGTAAGACAAGCAATGAAATAAAAAAAAGTAAAAAAAATAAAAAAACTTATGGTTAAGGATGTAAAGGGTAACAATATTAAGTTAGTATTATGATTTAAACACAAATGAGAAGAAAATTAGAGTGCAGTGAAGTTATAGCCTTAAAATTGAATTATATGATGCAATCTGTGTTGAAGTTTTTGCATGTATTCATGTTCTGCTTTTAGTTACCATTTGTTTATCTGATGCAAATATTTCATCAATTATTATTCATCTATGTATCTATATTTAATAAATTAGGGACGTATTATGCTTCCGCTTAGCATGACATCTGACGACGGACCAACATACGTGAATGCTAAGCAATACCATGGAATCATCAGACGCAGGCATTCTCGTGCCAAAGCCGTGCTTCAGAATAAATTGATAAAGCGTAACAAGGTATGAAATATGAGTTTTTTCCCTCACAACAATGTTTGAAAACTTGTGAAATAGTATTTTTCCTTTTACCCTTTTTATACCTATATTAAGGTTTTGTATTTGTCTTGCAGCCATATATGCACGAATCGCGTCATCTACATGCAATGCGTAGACCAAGAGGATGCGGTGGTCGTTTCTTGAACACAAAAATTTCTGCTAATGGAAACGGTAAAAGCGGGAGTGAAGAGAACAGAAACACTGGTGGCCTACAGCTGCAGTCCAGTGGTTCTCAGAGTTCCGAAGTCTTACAATCTGAGGTTGGAACTTTAAATTCGTCAAAGGAGACAAACGGAGGCAGTCCAAATGTCTCGGGGTCAGAGGTGACTAGCATGTATACACAGGGAGGTCTTGATAGCTTTACTGTCAATCATATGGGATCTACTGTCCACTCTTTGGGAGACATGATCGATACTGGACACGGTATCGTCATGCCAACAAAATGGTTTGCAGCAGCTGGTAGACAGCTGCTGGAACCTTAAGTTTCGATTCAGAAAGGAAACAAATGGGTTTGGTGCAGTGTGAAATATTTTGCACCAAACTCATCCTTTCCGAGACCAGATGAAGAAGCTATGTCGCAGTTTGTTGTGTTTACTACGACAAATTTAGTTCCGGAAGACTGTTTTTCCATCTGGTGCTCAGGCAACTCATTCTTGGCTTATGCTTAGGAAACTCATCCTTGGCTCGTAACATTTAGTACTATTGTCTTTGTCTTTCCGCGCAGGCTTGCCGTGGCATGGTAGGTATGCTAATGACTTGGTATTTTCATGCAGTTATAACTATGATGTGTCTTTGTTTGTTGTTAAAATAAAAAACATGAACTCTAGCTAGGTGCATGTGTGTGTTTTTAATCTTGTCTACTAAGTTTGGTGTTTTGTAATGGATTTCTGACTTTATGGAGCAATGTATTGTAACTCTACTAAGAAGTGTAACATTTTATTTCTCCCTCTCTAAGGATTGTATAAGAACCTCTTATTTTCAGACTCTACTTAATCCTATTTTCTATGTCTGTGTATGATTTTTATATTTCTAGGACAATCAAATTGGCTTGTAGAAGCTCAAGCATGCTCACAAACTAGCTAGGTACTTATGCAGGGAACTTCGTACTCTAATAATAACTAGTTATAAATAGTTATTAACGTTAATTAAATGCAAAATCTGATCAATGAGTCGGGGCCTCGGGGTTCCAATGTTTGCAACTGCACTTGTTCTAGGTCCTAATAGTTGATTAAACTATTAAATTGGATCATGTGTATATAAGTCAATCTTAAATTAGTCTTCGACTCTATTAATATTTTAAATCCATCTTTATATTTGTCAAAAGTTTTTTAATAAGGTGTTTTGTCTTGTGACATAAACATAAAGACGAGACATATTAATAGAATAAGTGACTAATTTGACACAGACCAATTTAGTGGTTCACTCAATATTTGGTGTTGTTGTGTTTCATAATTATTAAATTCAATTATATAATGATTAGTATGTAAAACATTTTGATAGTTTTTATCCAATAAATATAAATGTTTAAAAACAACACTAAACATAAAAAATAGGATTAAATAGACATTGATGGACATCAACTTCAGAACGGATTGAATGGGAGCTCCTCCGATGAATTTTTCACATAAGAGAATGCAGTGTACATCAAAACCATTAATTTACTTCTCATTGGAGGATCTTACGGACGTTAATGAAAAAGAGTAGCTCAAATTTAACTGGATTCTTTAGATACCGGAGAGAGTCCGGTTTCCATAAAAAAATATTAACACATTAGAATAACTTTTTATTTTCTTTCTTTTTTTACACCATGTCCATCACATTCGAGAAGGGTTAACAAGATAGACTAATTTTGAGGATAGATAAGTATATGGGATTGAAGGAATTTAAACTAAAAATTGATAAATTTAGAAAATAAAAATATTTGCTCAAAGAAAATTACATATTCATAATGTTTTTTCCGACCCAAAACAAAGAGGGTTTATCGTGTATGAATATTGAATACAGATTACACAGCATAATAACCATGGCTAGTGCAAGCACTGGTTCCTTCCCTATCTCCCACCACCGACTCTTTAACTTTCCCTGTACCACCCATTCTTCAATCTCACTCATCACCCTTAACTTCCCACACAGAACAACAACAACAACCATTTCTACAAAACCCTTCAATTTAATCCCTCAATTATTCAACCCTTCATTTTCTTTCAATGAATTCCATGAATTCCAAGAAGAAGAAGAAGAAGAAGAAGAAGAAGAAGAAGAATATGAAGAAGAAGAAGAAGAACAAGAAGAAGAATATGAAGAAGAAGAAGAAGAAGACCCAAAAGTAAGACTCTTCCTTGGAAACTTACCATTTACATTATCTTCTTCCCAATTGGATCGACTCTTTCGAAAGGCTGGAAATGTTGTGTCTGTCGAGGTTTCCTTTCACCCCTTTCACTTTTTTTTATCATTCTTTCTTTCATACATGAGGAAATTACTCATTGTTTGATTTGAATTATATGCAGATGGTGCATGATTACTTCACAAACAGACGCAGAGGATTTGCATTTGTTACAATGGGGAGCATGGAGGATGCTGAAGAAGCAATTCGAATGTTTAATGGCACTGTAAGTCTCTATTGTTGATTACATTTTCGTTTTCATTGGAGATGGACATTAAGACCATAATGATTTGGTGCTTAATCAAGACATAGTTGTAAATTAGTTTGATCCAATTTTGAGAATAATTAGGTCATGTTTGGATAAGTAGCTTAATTAAGCACTAATAACATAAGTGCTTAACTATAAACTATTCTTGTTATAACAAAAGATTAAATAAAGTCAAACTTTTTCATATAAACTATCATTGGAGAACTTATGAAAATAGATTCATAGATCGTTTGGGAGATATCTATATTTTTTCTTGATTTAAGAAATATCTTATTCAACTAGCTTTCTGGTCCAAATTGTCAATTGCAACTCTATTGTTTACTGCATTGAACAAACTAGCAGAGTTCAATTCTAATGGTAATGGCTATGATGTTGTACAGACAGTTCATGGTAGGGTTATTAAGGTAAACTTCCCGGAAGTGCCCAAAGTAGGCCACAGGGTACAAATGGGCTCAAACTACAGAGGTTATGTAGACAGCCCTCACAAGATCTATGCTGGAAACCTTGGTTGGGATATGACTTCCCAGCATCTTAGAAACGCCTTTGCTAAGCAGCCAGGCTTACTGAGTGCCAAGGTCGCCTACGAAAGGAACAATGGAAAATCTCGCGGATTTGGATTTGTCTCTTTCAAAACTGCTGAGGATGTAGAGGTTGCTTTGAGTGCTATGAACGGCGTGGTATGAATGAACAACTTTTATCCATTATTAGTTTTGCAAATTTTGTTTATCTTGTGATATTTCAATCTAACTATGTAACAATTTTCTGTGTGTATAATGTACTGTTTTTCAGGAGGTTCAAGGCCGACCTTTACGACTGCGTTTGGCTGTGGATAACGGGAAGCCTTCGTCTCCTCCGTTAATTGATCAAAATAAAGGAAATAATGTTGATAGCTTGGAAATGATATCTGGAATAAGCAAATGAGGTATACAAGTTATCCTCCCCCTCTGTTCAAAGTGGTCCCCCATGTCATATGTCATATTTTTCTGTCAATTACTAATAATGTTGGCATACACTAACTACAAGATCAAAGTCAATTATTTAGTGTTGTAATGATGACGACTGACGAGGGACCAGAACCCAAATCCTCTACAATCAGTTTTACCGACTTTACGTTGCAGTCGACCATAGACTGTTAGATGAAAACAGAGACAATCTCTATCGTAACATACCGATCTATAATCGGCTGCAGCGTAACATCATCTATAGACAATCTGGTTTGACCGTGCATCAATATCCCAAGTCCATAATATGATGTAGATCGTCCTTTGAAAAGTAATGAATGCAGTAACCATGTTCTGTTGGCGCTTCAAATTTACATGTGATCTACGTTGTCTTTCATTAAGCATTGGAGTTTATTAGTCTCATGAGATAATAGAGATTCAATTTAAGGGATTAATATCTTTAATTGCTAGTAAGCATATACATTTTTGCAGTATGAAGCCTGAGGATATTTCAGCTTTCACCAAACCAAGGAACCTTAGGATATCTTCACAGTTTAGAAAGACAGAAACTTGTTGTGTATATAATAATAAAGAAAAAAAAAATACTTTCTTACTTTACTTTCACTTTTAGCAAACAATTTCCATGTAATGACAAAAAGGAAATATAAAAAAGAACCTATGTTGTCAAGAAAGTAATTTAGACGAAACAATATTGTAGCAGATGAAAGATTTGTTCTAGTTACACCTCGTGAATTTTAAATTACATCCTTGTTAGACAAAAGTATCCTTATCCCTTTTCAAATTTTCAACCATTTCCCTTTTCATATTTCTATTTATATTCCTCTTCTCTTTCTTAATCATCTTCCTTTTTCTTTCAACAGCGAAGCTCAAAAATGTGCATTGCCAACATTGTCATTCTATTTCATATCATGCAGCCGTTTATACCATATAACACTTTTAGGTTTGGACTAGTCTTGTAATATAACAATGATAAGTTTATGGAATTGGATTCTACATTTTCTATCTCTCACTTCTTTTTTCCTCCGTTTTTAACATCATTTCTCTTTTATTTCCCCTCATTTTTGCCTAAAGTCACTGTACATTTTCCTCCCAGAAGGTAGAAGATCCTCATCTTGCCTATGAATCCAATGAATATATGTGGGACGTGGGACTGTTTCAAAACGGTGGGCCCACTTAAATTTCAATCAATTGTAGAGAGTGTGTTTATAACACTTGCATATTTGCCTAAAAAAAACTTACATATGTACGATGAACATTTTATTTTATAAATAAAACTAACATGCATATTGCCAGGGGAAATCCTTGAAAATATGAAACCCCTCTCAAATTCTCAAATTAGCTTGTCGCAAAGTTTTGAGGCATTATCAATGAAATATTTCATAATTTTTTGTCACTAATTTTTTTTAGTGGAGAAAATATACTTTACTTTATATTTGGAGATTAAGCCTCTTGCCAAAATACTCTTGAGGTGCTAACTTAGTTGTAATAGCTTAACATTGTAACTAGGGATGGGAATAGGCCAGGCCAGGCCAGACTTTGATAGGCCTGAGCCTGGCCTATGAATTTTTTTTCAAGCCTAAGCCTGGCCTATGGCCTTTCATAGGCCTATTTTTTTGGCCTGGCCTGACCTATTTAAAAGCCTGGCTTGGCCTGCAAGCCTATTTACAGGCCTACTTCATATTAATTTATTAAAAATTCAATTTTGTCTACTTTTAAATAGGCCAAATTGGCCTTAAAGTCTATTTCATCGTAAGGCCTGCCTATTGCTATAAGGCCTTAAAAACCTATTTCAATACAAGGCTTCAAAGCCTATTTAAAAAGTCTATTATTTGAGTTTTTTTCTTGATTTTTATTCTAATAAAAATTAAATTTTAAGATAAATAAAAATTAAATTTTTATAATATGCATAAATAGGCCGGCCTATCAGGCTTCGTAGGCTTTTTTTGATAGTCTAAGTCTGGCCTATTTACTTAAATAGGCTTTTTCAAAAGCCTAAGCCCGACCTCTTTCATAAACAGGTCAGGCCAGGCCAGGCTTAAACAGGCCAGGCCGTAGGCCCCTGTAGGCCGGCCTGGCCTATTCCCAACCCTAATTGTAACATGATTAAAGTACCAAGTTTAAATTTCTTTTGTAAAATGGTTATTAGTTTCACTTTAAAAAATTCCTCTTCCCCAATTTAAAAGAATAAACTATTGTAAATGAATGTGGGTATATGTTGGCTGATATTTTGAAGAAAAATAATGTTGATACATCTGGCATGCGGTTTGATTCTAATGTTGATATAATTATTATATTGATTTAATGTATTTTTAGTAAGGGTAGTTTGGTCTTTTCCAATATAGATACACTCTATTGTAACCCTGGTTCTCTAAACTTTACTCATATGATTGAAACACTAAATTAAAGGGTGTTATGTTGTCATCTGATCCATTTCCTCCTCTCTAAATTATAGAAAAAACAGGATATATATATATTTTTTAAAGAAGCTAAACTAATGCATTATTATAATTTTAATTGATGCTATAACATTACATGGCATTTCTATAATTTATCAAAGATAATGATAAAGGAACCCAAGTAAAATTAAACAATGCAACTATGTATTTATAATAAAATACAAAAATGAAACTGAATAAGAAAGGAATACAAGGTGCAATTCTTTTGTACAATGGCATAAACCCGCAAAACAATTTAATTCCTGCCACAAAAAAACTAGGTAATTCACCCATATACATATAAATTTAATAAACATTAAAACAAAAAATAATACCATGATGAACATTCATCTATATCCTTCTCCTCCAATTCACATGCCAAAAATGGGATAAAATTCTTGACTAGTTTTTCCTCAAGGTAGTTGACCATGACCATCATGGGGTTCTAGAAATCATCTAAACAAAATATCTCAACTCTCAATCTTCAAACATGTACCAAACCAACCAATATATGATAATAGTAAATCAAAGAATAAAATATTTATATAATACCATGCCATAGTTTTTTTTTTGAAGGAAATACCATGCCATAGTTGTCAATGCAGCATGAATTGACTTGACTAATAATATATAACCTTTGAACTAGTCATAGCCACCAAGATTATAATATTATAATATCCCATTTGAAAAGTCTCAAATTATTTTTTAAGGACAATAGGTAAAACTATGATCAAGATGATAATGAGGAGAATTATGATGGCAATACAAGTCCACTTTCTGGTATTCATTTGGTGCTTCCTAGCAACATGCAATTGTTGGACCCCACCTCTAACATACGAATTAGCACGTGCCACGTGGCTTTCAATATTATCCAATTGTTCACCTTGTGATTGAACCAAAACAGACATGTCCATAAACACTTGGTGAAGCTCCATGAGATTTCTCTCTATCTCTTTCACTGTGTCATGCCTCTCTTGAATTTCTTGGATTGTGTCCATGATGTTTGCTCTCCCTTGTTGCTGGATTGCTTTTTGTAAAAATGTTTCACTTTCACCTATGTTACATTAAAAGATGTACACTATCAATAATTTTAATTGATTGTGAACAATAATTAGAAAAATACTTTCACTTAATTCAAGCCAGCTCCTAATAAAAACTTTCACTTCAAGCAAATGTAAAAACTAAAAAAAGAAACCATATACTCTGAATTTTATACATATAGCATATAAGTATATTGGTCTTGAATTAATAAAAAGAAAGTTAAGTATGGTCTTTGCTTACAATATTATATTACTTGATTCATTTCTAGTTCCGTAAACGAAGTGACAAATACCATCTAAAACAACTAAATTTGATTGAAGGTGTTCAATCTAATAATATCTCGAATGTTGAATCTTATGGTCTACATATTCAATTTCTAATCAACATAAAAAATTAGTAATCAAAATTTGAAATAGGGGAATTTAATCCGGAAAGAAGATTAATTAAGATTGTCAAAACCCCAAATTTGTATGATGCTCTGTACATAGAAAATTTTGGAGGAACAAACAAAATCAGAAAAGTTTTATTTCAGAATCGAAAGGGCTATATGATAATATCTATAGAAAAAAAAATTCTAAGATATCAAAATATTAAATTTCATTAAGATTTATGGCTTTATTTCTCGACCTTAAAAATAGATTAATTTACATAACATTTAACAATTAAAAAAGATAACGTAACCCTCTCTTATTTTCTCTTTACAAAATCCTTCCACCTAAAGATACCCTTAAGAATGAATTATTAAAATGTATAATAACTTCATGATTATTTAAACACAAACAAAAGTTGATCATAGTATGAACATTTATAAGTTAAAGTTATAAACAAAACTATAATAAAAGTTATGTGAATTGATGATATATACATACCTGTGGAAATGAGGAGGTCAACAGTTTTGTCATCAGGATTCTCTCCTGTGACAGTATAGTATCTACGTTGTACAGTTTCTCTGTATTCAGAGGATATTTGTTGTCTAAGGTTGTTAAAGCTATCCATGGAATCCTTAAGCTTCTTCCTCAAGCCACTCACCACAGATGTTCTAGTCCGATCCGAGGACGAACCCGGTCCAGCACCAGGCAAACTCCTACTAGCCTCATTGGACCGGTCAAGTGCCTCGAGCCGGAGTTTAACAAATTTAGCTTTCTTAAGAGCTAAAGCCACGTCAGCATCCATTTTGGAGCGAATATCCTTCACAGCTTTCGCGCTGTGAAGGGTCTTGCTCCTCTCATGGGAGACTCTAAGGCTTTCGTAGAGACGATCTAGCTCCTTCAATTCCTCTTTAACACCTTCGACTTCTTCGAAGAATTTGTCGAGATGAACACCGGTTTGTGCGGTATTCGGCGATGACATTTCAATCACATGGTGGTGGTTGTCCGGTGAAACTTGATCCGAGTTGCGGAACCGGGAGAAAGAGCCGGAGAATAAATCATTCATCTTCTTGTTTATGTGGAGAAGATTTTGTTACTTTTTCTGGAAGTTGAATATATGTACTTGAACCTGATTAGAGAATATGAATGAAGAAGTATTTATATTTATATGTTATGCAATGTAATGAAGAGAATTATGGGTTTGGGATTTATATATAATGGTTGTTTCTTGAATGATATTGTAGTTTGAAGTTTTCTTTGAAAAATAATAAAAAAGGATGGAAGTGGGCGAGACTAGTTCAAATTACAATAAGGTGCAACATGTGAATTATTATTATATAAAAGGAATAGTGAGAAAAACATTAGTTTTATTTTTATGCAATATTCATGTGTTGAGCAATGAACACAAATGGCAAGTTTATAAGAATATCTAGTTTTTCTTGGCTTTTTCAAAAAAGAAAAAAAAAAAAAAAAGAACATATAGT
Organism: Medicago lupulina; assembly: GCA_958299785.1. NCBI lineage: Eukaryota > Viridiplantae > Streptophyta > Magnoliopsida > Fabales > Fabaceae > Medicago > Medicago lupulina. The sequence continues at coordinate 27,989,799 of OY283141.1, read as the reverse complement.
CTAGATTGGTAGTAGCAGTCAGGCAAGAGAGGGTAACTGGTCAAAGGGGGGTTGGGAGAATTGAGCGTGTACAAATGGCTTCATAGGAAACTTCCTATGAATGAAGAGTGAAACTAAAGGGAAGCTGCTAGAAAGGTAATTTGATGGTCAATGGAAAAGGTAATACGTGTATAAATAAAGAGGTTGGGAAGAAAATTTGTATAAATAAAAGAGGTTGGGAAGAAAATTGTTCTTTGAGTGAGAAAATGGTTTTTTGTTTTTTTTTCTTACAAACATGCGACTTTGGATCTTCTACGACTATAATATAGTGTTGTCGGTGTAGAAATGTCAAATTTAAAGATGGTTTTTCTCTCTAAATTTAACAGTCTTTGCAATTTCAGTTGTGAAAGATCCAAATAATCTAAGATCAACATGAACAAAGATAATTTTAATATGTTATGTCAATGAACATATGGATGACAATATGTACACATTTATACTATTTATTCACTCAAAATAAATTGTGAATGTCTCTAACTCGTTTACATCCCAATTGATAAATGATGAAAATATGAGTGGACGTCACTAGCTCGTTTAAAATAATGGAAACTTCAATTGATCATCATTCTATATATTGACTATGATCTTCAATATATCGGACACAACATATTATTTCTTCTTCGTATCTAAAGAACATCTAAGAAATAAGAAGTTTTGATTGAGAAAGAATCATAAACAGATCATTGCTCATGCCCTTTTTCTGGATAGCATTTAGGTGACTTTGTGTTGAGTGACTTTAGTGACTTTGTCTCTATCTCCCATGACCAATAATTTTTTCTCATCAAAATAATTTATTTTAATCATTCATTTATTACTCTCTTTTCATCTAAAGTATACTAAAGTCACCAAATCTAAAAATCGCCTGAGTATTTTCCCTTTTTTCTTCAGAATTATTCATGTATTCTGATTACTTTTCATAGAACAACATGACGTAGATCCTAAAATATTGTCAAGATTTAATTTCGATTATATGCATTCTCATGTTTATTTGATTTTTAAATTAAAGATAGATTAATATAACGAGCAACTAGAGTTATCTAAGAGCAAAAATCTAACCATCCTAAATTACATATTCAACAACATAAGTCAGCTTATTTAGAAACGAAGTGGGTAAAAAGTAGCTTCTAATGAAACATGTAGTAGTAAGACTTATCTCCACCATCAAAACCCAAAAAATAAGAAACATTGCAGTCCCACCGACCCTAATGTTTTTTTTATATGTATTTCATCACTAATTATATCTATCTAGTTAATAACACACATATCAATGTTTATGTAATAGTACAAGAAGACATATGAAGAAGTTAAATCATAATTTTAATATAAATAGATAGTACATCAGTGTCTATCAACAAAATATAAGTAAATACATTTATTTTATTTTTTATGTGAATTATAACCTTAAGCAATGCAAGGACATAGCTTAAATAAATCATTGTGACCATGATAGATCAACATCAGAGCAGGATTAACTGCTTCTGCAAACGCTGCAAATTCACAAAGTTTGCTTCACCACTATGAAGATGACCCTTTATATATGGCACCATATCACCATTGATATCCCTCATGATTTGCTAAGTTCAATATGGTTTATCTTCTATATCCAAAGAAAAACTACTTTTTTTTTAGAGAGACCAAAGAAAAACTACTTAAAAAGAGCTGATTTTAACAAATTCCTTGAGTGGGAATAGCTGCAGCATTTCTCTGCCTTGGTTTAATTGAGCCTCACAAATTGTAAAAGCAAAGAAGATAATTTATTAAGCGGATTGTACTATGTAAAATGAAAATATCAGTCACCAAACATAGCAACTGATCAAAATTCAAACCAGCATGATACTTACAGAAAAAGAATATGATCCTCAATAATGACTTCAAAAAGTTCTCAAAACAAAAGACCCAACCAACCAACCATTCCTTTCTAGATTACAGACCCCACATTCATCATCCAACCTTTTCATGGATTGAAATAATAAAACTGTAGGTCAATCCATGTTACTCAGACCCTTCCAAGATCCTAAAAACATAATTTAACCAATATTCGTAGAAGTTTATAGACAGACACTCTTTATCCCTAAAATTAAGTACCAGTCGTCGGAGGAGGAGGGGAAGGGGGAGTCTGCGCTGGAGCAGGCTGACTACCCCCACCGCCTCCACTATCATTCTTTTCCCACGGTTTCACTGTGGCAAGAACCACAATCAAGACAATGATCAGTAGAAGTATAACACAATAACAGTACCATTTCCTAGTGTTTTTCTGGTGCTTCCTTGCAGTATGTAACTGTTCGGTACCAGTGTGCACGAACGAGCTTGCCCTCGCCACATGGCTCTCGATATCATCCAATTGTTCGCCTTGAAATTGTACCATTACTGTCATGTCGAGGAACACTTGGTGCAATGCCAGTAGACTCTTCTCCAAGTCTTTGACAGCGTCATGCCTCTCTTGAATTTCATTGATGGTGTCCAGAATTCTTCCCCTGCCTTGTTCTTGAATTGCTTTCTGAAGAAAGGTCTCACTTTCACCTGCACAGTAGTGAAACTCACATAAAATTAGATCAAGAAACACTTTGAACATGGACTTAATTAAAACTCAAACACTAGCAACTTATATACTTCACCAACCCAACAAACAAAAAGTTATCTTTAAAAGTAATTCACTTCACATACTAAAATTTTCGAAGACCTTTTTTGTGTTAAATCTACATGTATCATGCCACCGGAGGCTGATTAATGGTAGGACAAGAAAAGATTCTCTACTGTCAATGATGATTTCCTGAATTCACGTATCATTAGTTCGACACTTTTTTAGTGTTAAATCCACATGTATCATGCCATGAGAGGCTGTTCAAGGCTAATGGAGGTTAGGATGGAAACAAATTCTCTACAAGCCGGGATCCCCTGCATTCACACAATCAGTAGATCGACGCCATCCAATAGATAGGTCAGTTCAGATTTTGAGTGAGCTTTCAAATATTTTTTATTCACTTGACTGATTTTGAAATCTTAGTCCCCGTCTAGATCAGACACTGTTTACTTTCTTTTCCGGAAACTCGGTATCCGGCCTAAGGAGCGACTAATTGATGGGACCAATGGTACCGTCAACTAACGGGACCATTTTTTTTTTTAACGGCGGCTTATAGAAAGTGTTTACTATTGACTGTGTGAATCCAAAGAATTTGTCACAGCAAAGAATCCAAATCCAATGTATGACCTCTCTCCAAGAGATTTAATTCTTACAATCATCATACCAGTAACCTCACACTAAGGAGAATCTTACATTCTCCTCACTTGCATATGGCTAAACTAATTCTCCACCAATTCAATTAAGTTTAATTTGTCTTTCAATCCAATAATTTTTTTAATTTAACTCATGATTATCTCCTAGTAAATACACCAGAATTTGAAACACCAGTTAGCCTACAAATTTCTGTAGTAGTGAGACTTCTGGTCGAAGTCGTGTCTGGTGTTCGACAAGTGTCAGCATCTGAGACCGACATGACATGACACATGAAATTATATTTTTCTCAAATTATTATCATTGTGTCGACATGACATGTCATGTCTTCGTAGCTAGTACCACTAAAATTTATCCAAATCAATTTCAAAACATGATTACTTTTAATCAAAACCAAATCATCATTAGTGAAAAAAACATCAAATTACCATAAAACATGATTATTTTTAATCAAAATCAAAGAGATTAAAACATTACCAGTAGAGATCAATAGATCAAGAGTCTTATCATCAGGATTCTCTCCAGTAACAGTAAAATAACGCCGTTGAACAGTCTCTCTATACTCCGTCGTAATAACTTCACGCAAACGGTTAAAACTCTCCATAGAATCCTTCAACTTCTTCTTCAAACCATTCACCACCGAACTCCTCGTCCGGTCCGACGACGAACCCGGTCCACACCCTTCCAAATTCCGGTTCGCCGCATTAGATCTTTCCAACGCCTCCAGCTTCAACTTCACCATCTTCGCTTTTTTCAACGCCACAGAAACTTCTTCATCCATACGTGAACGAAGCTCCTTCACTCCTTTAGCATCGTGAACCGTTTTGGTTTGTTCGTTAGTCTTTGAAAGTCGTTGGTGGATTGATTCAAGCTCTTTTAAATCGTCTTTTACTCCTTCGACGTCGTCGAAGAATTTGTCGAGGTTTATTCTACCTCCTGCTCCTGCTCCGGTTCTGGCTCCGGCACCGTCTGTCATCTCGATGACGTGGTGCCGGTCCGGTGAAACTTCTTCGCTACGGAAGCGAGAAAATGAACCGCTGAATAAGTTGTTCATTTTGTGAGATTCGATTCAGAAATGATCGAAAAATGTGTAATAAGAAAATTGGTTATTGACTTGTGAGAAAGAGAAAAGAAAGAGTTTTGAAGTCAATGGATATTTAAAATGATGGAGTAGGATAAGGAGAATAGGGTGGAATGTAGACGATAATACCGCGTGCGTGCGTGCGTGTGGCGTGTTTGGTTTAAAACAAGCAAGAAACTTCGTATTGGACAGACAAGTTCAAACTGTGAAGGACAGAAGCGCGTTGATTGGTCTGATTAATGATTTTACTGATTTGTAGTTGTTTGATTGTGTGAGTATGAACCAATTTACGACTTTTTTGCTTAAGAGTAAAGAAAACTTTCCAAACCCGGGTTAATACCACTTTTAAGGTAAGATTATTATTTCATCCGTATACAAATATGTCACTTTTTCGTAATCATATTAATTTCTCTCTTAAAGTCTAATTAATCATCTTTATTAAAAGAGAAATGATATTTTAACAATTATTTTTTGATAATTTTCTCTCTCATACTCACGTTTTGATTTTACTTTCTCTCTATATTGCTTTGGTTTTTGTGTCAACACTCATATTTCTTTGTATATTTAGGTTGTCCCATAAGTTGTCAACATAAATGGTTGTTCAAATAACATTCTTCTTACTAAAATCTCATTTCTACTATCTTCTTTTACTCTCTTTTTCTTCATCAAGAGACCTAATCTAATTGTTCACCAAAGAAAAAAAATGAGCTAGTCTAAATTTTCATTTAGAGAGCTAATTTGATTTCTCGCTTAAGAGTTATGAATGTGTGTAGACCCGGAGCAATGTAATTTTTCTTTTGAGGGAACTTAGACCAATGTAATGTTGTCATAAAATAACACTAACAAGTCATCGTGAGCTTAGCTTAGTTGGTATGAATAATGCATAAAATATGTAAGGTCCGAGGTTCGAACCCCGGCCACCACAAAATATATATATATATACACACACACACACACGTTGTTTGGTAGAGGTTCTAACAACGTACTTTTTGACACGTAATCTCATTTATGTGTTGTTTGGTAGAGGAGAAATAGAGACGAAAGAAAGAGGAACGAGAGTTAGAACAGAAACACATAATCTCTTTTGTTTGGTACTTCGCAAAAATTGAAGAAAGAGACTAAATTCATGTGGGACCCACTTAAATTTGGGTCTCTCCAACTAAGCGAAGAAAGTGGCAGAGAAAGCATGAATTTTTTCCATTCCAACTTTGCCCTTGTCTTCAACAATTGTTGTTATGTGTTTCAAACTTTGTTCTATTACCAAAACAACACAGTTCTGAGATTAAAAAAAATTGAAGTGGTGGAAGTGACCTCTAGTGAACGAGGATGCAGTGGTGGACGTTGTTATTTCACTTTAGATTGTGAAAAAATTAATCAATTTTTAATTTGTTGAGTGAAATTTAAAATCAATAATCTTTACAGAGCGGGGCTTAAAAAAAGCTCTGTTCAAGATGCAATTTCGGAGGCAAGGGCCTCTGCCATATTATTTTGGAAATCTTAGGTTTTTGGCAGTCTGGTTTGAATTCGAAATGGGGTGGAGCGTGAGAATTAGTTTTGTCCTTTACCCAGCCAATGTAATTTAACTCCTTTCGTCTTATCCACGTATGCAGGTTGTGAGGTTGGGGGTGGGCCACTTCAGTTCGTACTCTTACCTTGGCGGAGGATTTACCATCGGTGGATTCAATTTTGTTGTTTCCCTTTTGTCTTCTTCTTCTAAGTTTTGTTTGATTGTGGACTTCTCTTTCATTGATTTCCTATAAATGCGTTCAAATTTCCTCGTAATCTTCCAAACCATTCAAATTTGGAACTTAATTTGTAACTTGGAACTGGTATTTCATATGCAGCTTCGAACTAGGATTTTTAGCTCTCGATGGATAAGTCCCTTGATTTGTTGTGCGATGTTGCACTTGGTAGGGATAACTAGAGGATTAAGGTACATGGTATTCGTCTTTGGGAGGTACCAGGGTTTTTGAACCCAGAGGTTATAATGACAGGTCATGTTACGTTATTCTTAGCATGTTTTTCAGTATGTTTTAGCAGCAAAAAGGAGTAGTATTAGAACGATTGTCTATGATTTCGGGACTTTTGTAATGTTTTCTATATTTGAGTCTGTAATTCTAGTTTTCCCGAAACATAGAAATTTTAGGTGGTTTTTGAAGTAATTCACGAAGAAATCATGCAAATCAGCAAATCAAGAACATCTGAAGAATTGTCAAGACTTTGGGAAGACCAAGAATCAAGATTCAAGAGGCCTCAAGAGACTTTACATGGGGAGGAATTATGTTCCTCAGTTCTGATGCAAATCGGAGAAATTGGGTCTCAAGAAGGAGCAGCCATGCGCCTAGGGCATATGCAAATTTGCACTATATGCGCCTAGGGCATGCTATATACGACCTGAGCATTTCAAATGCGAGAGGGGCAGGAGTAATTTTATTCGTTTTTGTGGGTTTAGCCCGCGTTTTTAACCCAAATCCAGTTAGAAATCTCCACTATAAATACCAGCCTTCTTCATTCATAATTTCTCGTTCAGAACTGTGGCAGTTCAAGAGGAAGGCCACTTTGGAGCTTCGGGAGAATCCATCATCTCCTTGATTTTCTAAGGTATGTTTTTATCTTTAGTAATTTGTTTTTAGTTAGCATGTGTAACTAAACCTTTTTAGGTTAGAGTTCTAAGATGAACATCTATTTATTTTTGTTGGATATTTATTTAAGGGTTAAATAACTTTTACCCCCCCCTGCCATATGGCCGTCTTTTGGTATACCCCCTATCAAAAAAAAAACTTGGAGATTTCCCCTTGAAATTAAAAGATTATTTGGTTTACACCCCCAAGCCATTTGACTGGATTAATAAGATGATGTGGCACGCTGATGTGTTATTTTTTTAGTTTTGATTTTTTTTTTAATTCCACATGGCATACACATAATAACTTTTTTACAACAAATAATACAAAGATCTGAAATACCTAAAATGCCCTTAATGTTAAATTAAAAAATACAAAATTATTTTCTCCTCTCCTCTTCTTCTCCCCAGCGTGCCTTTTCTTTTCTTCTCCCCTTTTACCGCCTTCTCTTTTCCATAAACAACACAAACACAACACATATCTTCATCTTCCAAAGGAGCGTAATCCTAGATTAGGTATTTAGGTTGTGATAAGGCATAACATTACTACTACTATCTTGTTGCTTATATCTTGATATTTATAGCATTATTCTAGTAACTATCTGTCTAGAAAGTATGTGATTATTAACTAGCAAAATATACCGAAAGAGAGTTGACCCTAGTTGTAGGTACTTCGGAAGTGACACTATTAAGACTGGGTGGTGCTCTACCGAACCTAGAATGTAACTGGTTAGTAATTAGGGAAACAAGCGTCTCCGGGGAATACAACTTTATTAAAACATTCTCTTGAAACCCTCAGTAAGGTAGATGTAGATTAGGGTTGCCCGTTTGTAAAACTACTAAAAGCGTAAAAAGGGTGTGCTATGAGTGTCCTATGATTCATAGATGCAAACCTAAGGGAACCTTGACCTTCATTGCCTTGGGAAAAAGTCAAATGTCCAAAAAGTGCTTGAGGACGCAAAAATGGTGACCTTGTTTATATACAACCATATTTGGACAGTGAGTTTGATGAATAAATACACTAATGATAAAGAACTTATTTGTCCAGCAATCACTCGTTTTGCTACACAATATTTACAACTTGAATCAATTGTTAAAGAGAAACAAGTTTTGAAATACATGTTTGATTCTAACGAGTACAAGAGTTCCAAATATGAAAAAGACAAATCAAGAGGAGTTGCATATGAAGCAAATAAAGTTGTGATGGATAAGAAATCCTGGAATAAGGCAATGAAGATGCTAAAGGTATTTGAACTCATTGTTAAGATCTTGAAGTTGGTGGATGGTGATGATAAACTAACAATGAGCTTTCTTTATGAATCAATTGATAGAGCCAAGCAAGCTATTGAGAAAAATTGTCGTTAAAGTATCTATTACAATTCAATCATTGACAAAAGATGGATTTACATGCATTCTGATCTGCATTCAGCTGGTTAGTATCTATATGTTTAATTTATTTATTTTACATGTTGGTATTTAATTTTGAAGTATAAATATTAATTTGTATCTGCATGTTTATCCATTTTCTCTAAAGGTTATTTTCTCAATCCACAATTTCAATTTGGATTAGTCCATGGAAGTCATGGAAGGAACTAGAAAAGTAATAACCAAAATAGAACCGAATGGTGATATTCAAATAAGAGCCATAAATCAGGTGATACATCTGTTCTCGTTATATACATATATAATTTAATACAAAATTTTAGAAACAAAATTATTTATTGGGAGACTTATATGATGTATATATAGCATCGTAATTATTACTTTTTCGAGATAAGTTAGAGACTTTTGAAACTCTACAAGCTCAAAAAACATGGTCTCAAATGAAACCTGATATGTATGATTTATATTTTGTGCTAGTTAACATGAAAATATGAAAAGTTATGCTAATTTTAAATATAAATTTTTTATATAGCTGAATGGTGGTTGATACATGGATCTGGTGCTCCTGAACTTCAAAGCATAGTTGTAAAAGTTCTTAGCCCAACAACTTCTGCTTCAAATTGTGGGAGAAATTGGAGTACATTTAATTACATACATGCAAAGACAAGAAATAGGGTAAAGTATCAAAAACTTGTCTTTACATTTTACAACATGAAGCTAAAAATGAGGAGTACCATGAGAAGAAGTCAGGAAGACATTGAAAAATGTTTAATCCTATCAACCTTGATCATATATTTCAAGAAAACTATTTATCCCCATGGATTGAGTAAAGAGAGGGATCATTGTTGTATGGAACCCAAAATTTAGAGTGACTCCCTATTGATTCAGATGATGAGATACTTGGTGATGATGTATCCAACTCAGGTGAAACTCCTAGTCAAAGTGGTGATGGCGATTCAAGTCCACCCAATAATGGAAATAGTGGTGGTAGTCATGGAAATGGTGACAATGGTAATCTTGAACAAAGTCATGGAATGAGTGAAGGGTCATTTAATTATTTTCAAGAATAACCATATGTTAGGCGTGATCAAAGTTTGTTGCCTCATAAAATGGAAGAAGATTCACATGCTGGTATGATTAATGTTGGTGGTAGTAACAGAGGTCGAGGAAGACGTGAAGAGACTCCATTAAATGATTCTTCCTCATCAAATGGAGTACAATCATTTAGTGATTTTAATTTTGTTGCACCATTTGAAGGTAGTCAAGGTAATTATCCATCATAATACCAAAGACCTTCTTATATATCACATGTGTATTATCCATACACGCCAAACCCAAATGCACTTTTTTATAACCAACCTCCTACAAATTACCACCATGACTCATTAACAAATTCTTCATATGACTACCAACAAATAGAACCACCAAGGAGTTTTGGATTGTTTAAATATGTCTTTGGAGGAAGTGGAAATAACAATGATGAAGGTGATAACAGAATTATGATCATGCACGTCGTTCTACTATGTGGTGACTAGTGGTGTAGTCAATAAGTTTTTATTAGACTTTTTCAAATGTATTAGTAGTTTCTTATGATGTGAACTTAATGTAGTTAACTGATCATAAACTTCGTTTATGCTATGAGTAGTTATTTATTAGTTAATTTCTTTTTAATCTGTCAAACACTTTATCTTTACTAAATGTAGTCTGTTTTTATTATTATATTACTTTAAACATGTTATAATAATGGGAAAAAAGGATTAATCTAAGTTATTATACATTATATGATAATATAAATAATTTTAATAAGCTTTGTGTAACGTTGTGATCAATTCACATTGCAAATACCGTTATTTATATCGCAACGTCCGTTACAACAGAAATTGCGACAACCTTAACGCGACCACAACCGTTATTTAAAACCTTGATAGTAACAACAACATCATCCTCTCTTCTTCAATCACATCACAACAACATTCATCAATTCAAATTATAAACCATTAAAACAACAATCTAGCTTTCATAAATTTCACCAATTTCACATAAAACTCAAGAACACAGCAACAACACAATCCAAAATATGAAATTAACATGGTAACATCATGGATTCACGAATAAATATATACCCATAAAAACATGTTAGATCATAATTTAAACATCAATTCATCATTAATGTTATCATAAAAACATAAAAATAGCAAGAATCATACAAAACACTTATTCTACCCATTTGCCCTTAAAATCTCAATGGCGAATAAAATTCCCCCCTCACGTCTTAACTCTTCAAAGCTAGCCTCCCTCAAGCTTGGGTCTCATTCTTCTCTTTGATTCTTTGAGCTATCCCCTTTCCTTCACATCTTGCCTCTTTTTTCTATCCTTGCCTCTATTCTATACTTTTGCATTTTTCTCAAAATGATACAAATGATTTTCTAACCTTAATTTACAAAGACTACCACTTATTTATATCCACTTGTTCTTGGCTTAGTTCTTAACTCTTAATGAGCTTAGTTTCTATTCATTGTTCATAAGAAAACATTACACAATTACTTCACTTAAACCTTCCTTTTACTCATACACCCCTGTTCTCTTAATTCCTCAAAATCTCTTATTTTCTATAACTTCACAAAAATACCCTTCATTCCTTCATTGTTCAAAATACCTTTACTCCACAATTTCTAATAGAAATCAACTAACACAACACATCAACTGCATCAAATAAACAATTAAATTCTAAATAATAAAAATAGTAATAAACTAAAAATCGGGATGTTACAACTCATACTAAAATATGCAGTCTCTCACGAACCAACTCAAGGGTGTAGTCACTCACAAATCAACACCTGGATGTAGTCTCTCACAGACCAACACCTTAATTTACTATGAAATACATGAACATATGATTCCCCATATATGTTAATGTAACAAACATATCACATGACATATGCAGTCACACCATCATGCTTGTTTTATACATATAATTGAACATTATCATACATAGCAATATTTTTACAATCAACAAACAATACATATTCATTCTAAATCATATGAAAACAATAATCGATATTAACAACACAATAATCACATATAACCATAAGTGGGCAAACACTTATTTTTAACATGGTTAGTCGCAATCCATGGAAACAATGTTTCAACAAAAAAACAATCATATTGAAAAGTTGTAGATCATGTGTATGTGAAAAATTTAATTTTTGGTAAGTTCACAGTTTAATGTAAGTGTAAAACTTTTGTTTTGGTATGTGTAAAACTACATCCCGATGTTGGTTCGTGGGAAACTACATATCTTAGTACGAGTAACCCTACAACCTTATAAGGAGTTGTTATATTTCATAATCATTTGAATATGATAAGCTTTGTAAGAACATTTTATAGATCTTATTATTGGCTAGAACGGGACCCTAAAATCCTATAGACACTTTATTCTCGGACCTTGATCTCGACTCACCATCGGAAAGGTATACCTTATATATGTAAGTGAGAACAAAAATGAAAGGGTAAACCACCATTTTGGTCTATAAATGTGTTAGACAAGGTTATTGTAGTCCTCGAATGTATCAAAGTTGCAAAGACTTCCACAAGTGTATCTTTTATTAATTATTTTGGACATCAAATATATTTTTAAGCTATCAATTTGGTCATTGAATGTGTTTTTTGTTGATCAATTTTGTCAATAAAATTACTAACAAAAAATACCTTACATATGTGTTTACAATTTCAATACATTCATACCTTACGGTGATAACGCTTTATATGGAAATGAAATGAAATAACAACACCATTTTATATGTAATCATGTTTGAAGCAAAACAAAAAGACAATGAGAACATATCTTAATACAATTTTCAATAATTAAGATTAAACTTGTAAACAACGACAAAAAATACTCTACTCTAAAAAAAACGACAAAAAAAGACTCATGGTTGGTAAAAGATGACATACCATGAAAGAGAGAAAATAAGGTGATCGTCAAATGACAACGCCTAAAAGATGACTAACAATGCTCATTTTTTGAACTACTCATTTGTAGTAGGAGGGATTTCAAGATTTGAGCCGACAAAGAAGGCGAGAGGTTTTTTTTTTTAAAGACCTACTTTTATTGACTAAGACATTCAATGTGGCATAATAAGCATTGACACATCATTAATAAGGTAGGGACAAAATCCAAAAAAACAAAAAGTTAAATAGGGACAAAAAATGAGTTTTTTTTTGTGATGCCCGATGTTTGAACCCCGAACCTTACATATATTATGTATTGTTCATGCCAACTGAATTAAACTCACGAGGACAAAATCGGTTTTTAAAATAAGACGACCAACACTTCATTTTTCTTTAAAAAAAAAAGCAAATAAAAAATGTATTTAAGCTTCAAAATTATTATTTCCAATAAAAAGTCTCTATCTTTTTTCGAACTCACCGATTACCAGAACAGGAGTTCTTGATAATCTAAAGTTTCATCGTATTGTCTGATCAAAATTATTCTAAAATCGAACTTATTAATCAAGTTTAATTACTTGTTTCTCTATTTTTTTTTCTTTAACAAATGTTCTAAAAAAACATTTATCAGCAAACTAATGGAGTTTAATCTCTAAAAAACATTTATCAGCAAAACTTGTGAAGAAAGAAAAAGATCCCACTAATTTGCACTTACACCATACCTCATACCTCAACACGTTGTTTTTCCACACTCAACCATAACACGTTTTGCTATGTTCAATTCTCCACTATCTCTTCTACTATAAATGCTTCACTCTTTTCTCCGACCTAACTTTCACTCTCATCACTTCTTCTCCATACACCCCCACGCACCCAAACTTTTTCTCTCCAACCTTCCAATCTCCACTTCTCTCATAATGTCCTACCGCCCTAACTACCAAGGCGGAGGCCGCAGAGGTAACTCCTCATCTTCAAATCGCGGTGGAGGCCGCCGTGGAGGTGGCGGCGGTGGCCGTGGTGGTGGACGCGGTGGTGAGCAGAGATGGTGGGACCCTGTTTGGCGTGCTGAGCGCCTTAAACAACAACAAGCAGAGGTACATTCAAATAATTTATGAAACTCTGTCACAGACACCCAACACAATACTGACACCATTGTGTAGTTTAAGAAAATTACACAGTTGTGTAGACTAAGAAAATGCTTTTATTTATTATTATATGAGAAAATTATGTAATTATATAATTGAATGTAATTACATGTGTCCGGATTGGACTCTGACACCAAACATGCATTCAATCAGAAGTGTCGGTGCTACGAAGAGGTTTAAATTGTACTTTGATGAATTTGATTGTTAATAATTAGGGTTTAATTTTGTGAGTTACAGAAGGAGGTGCTTGATGAGAAAGAATGGTGGAAAAAGATAGAAACCATGAAAAGAGGAGGGGAACAAGAGTTGGTTATAAAGCACTACTTCAGTATTGCAGACCAGCAAACCATAGCTGATATGGCTTATCAACTTGAACTTTACTTGTATGAATCACTTCTTCATTTTACCATGAATTGAATTGAAACCATTTTTTTAATTGTATGTTCTAATTTTTCATGTCATTATTTCTGTATATGTATGATAAACAATTATGCCTTGTAGGAGAGGACTTTAATATTTGATTATAGTATGTCTTTATTTTTCCTTATAAAATATAAAATGAACTCTTTATTTTAGATAAGCTAAATTTGTTTGTCCAAATTAGTAGTTTAGTCTAAAGTTTACTTGAAGAGTAGTTAGGTTATTTTTTTTAACGAGTTCCCGGTGTGAGTGTGATACCTCCCGGCCTTGCGGTTAATGATTGCTTCTAGTTTGCTGCAATGTTATATTGATTTTGTTGGGTGAATTAGAGATGATTACATTTACTGTCCAGTTGGGGGTCTGTCTGAGGATCAGCCTCGAACCAAACCACACTTGACTTTTGTTGAACTTCACAATCTAAGTCATGGGTTATTTTGGATTGAACTTGGCTGTGTATCAGAAAAGTAGGTAACAGAACAGAAATTATGTAACACCAATTACATTAACACTAGTAATAGTATATGATATAATAGAGATACCTCAGGTACATTGTTGAAACAGTAGATTGCACAAAGACTAGCACTGCCCTTGTAAGTTGTAACTGACTCTAACTAACTGATTGAGTTAGTTCCAGTCCACCATTAGTAATATAGACCACAGATTGCATGCAATACACACTCGACATTTATTGATTCTACCTCTTAACATCTAAACTTAATATGATGTATATTTTTCTGGTTTTGTCTAACATTTTAATCCTCCGTTGCCTGATTTTTACTTGCGCAAAGAAAGCCATGCATATAATAAAGGGAAGACTCTTGTTGTTAGCAAAGTTCCTTTGCCTGATTACCGTGCAGACCTTGATGAGCGTCATGGATCAACACAGAAGGAGGTGGAGTATACCTGCTCTATTTCAATGTCGATTGCCAATTTCTTGTTGAAAGTTTGCTAATATATTAAGTTTGATTTTCTACAGATTAAAATGTCCACGGACATAGAGAGAAGAGTAGGAAATCTTTTAAATAACTCACAGTCAACGGCTACGGCAGCTGTTAGTTTGCCTTCTGCATCAACTGATACGGGACATAAAAAAATAATGACCACTATAAACTCTGCTTCTTCACAACAGACTGATACATCAAAGGAGAAACTCAGTATTGCACTCAAGGAAAGGCAGGAACTGGAGCAGGTATTGAAGCATTTAGTAGTAATTTTGACTTTTAATCTAGTATCTCTTGTCTGCATCTATTGTGCCGTTTATCTGACTGCTTTATGCTGTATTTTAAACATATGCGGTATTGAAAACGTGCAGGCAAGTGGTGGTTTGAAGGTTATGAAATCATTTAGGGAGAAGCTTCCTGCATTTAATATGAAGTCTGAGTTTCTGAAAGCAGTTCAAGGAAATCAGGTGTGGGGAGCTATTAATTATCATTCATGGAAATATGACTCGTTAACTTTAGTTAATTACTTGTTTCAAGATGCTTTTAAAAAATTATATCTGTAAATCTCCATGAAAATTTAAAAGAGGGCAAACTTGTTGCTTGATATTTAAGTGGACTAAATTGTCAATGTGATGCTCAAACTGTTTGAACTTATGTTAATACTTTGCTCATGTTCATTCTATAGTTCTAGCTGTAATTTTCATTCTAGAATACAGTAAAATTTGACTGGTGTTAGTGCAGGTATTGGTAGTTTCGGGAGAGACAGGCTGTGGCAAAACAACACAGCTGCCACAGTTCATTCTGGAAGAAGAAATATCTTGTTTGCGTGGAGCTGACTGCAACATAATCTGTACTCAGCCTCGTCGTGTGTCTGCGATCTCTGTTGCAGCTCGTATTTCTGCTGAAAGGGGAGAAACTCTTGGCAAAACTGTTGGATACCACATCCGTCTTGAAGCAAAACGTTCTGCGGAAACACGCCTTCTTTTCTGCACCACTGGTGTATTACTGCGACAACTGGTATTGTTAGATTCCCTTAAAACTGAACATCCTGTTTTTAAGATTTCAATTGCTGTATTAATAAAAATTTAGACAGGTATTTGAGTCTCATCTCATCAACATTATATTGTAGCCTCTATAATCAGCTAGTCATTTCTTGCCAAGTCGCCATACCCATTAATTTAAATGAAAGTTGACTTTGCAGTGTAAGGCATAGTAGACACTTGCATTGACAATGCATTGAGCCCATAAAAATCTTGTGTCAGGGTCGTGTTAGACATACAATAAATTATGAGCCTTCTATTAATAGATTCGGATAGTTGGTGATTAATACTTTCTTCCCTGCAGATTGTTGTAGTGATGCTTGTATTGTATGGATGTAAATTTAAAATAAAATTCATACAGTGAGTAGGAGAGGATGTAGTTAAGTATTTACAAGATTCGTGTTACTATATATCTATTTCAAATTGCAGTGATGCCTGTATGAATGTAGAATATAAAATTAAGTTCATGCAGTGAGGAGGATACAATGTAGTTAAGTATTTACAAGATTCGTGTTACTATATATATATATATATATATATATATATATATATATATTTTAAATTTGAAAGAGGAAAAAAATGAAGTTAATAATATTTCAGCCTTATATGTGGGATGCTCATATGTTTTTCCTGACAGCCAATGGTGTTCACTTTTCTATATCTTCGGTTTTTGAATAGGTACAAGATCCAGAGTTGACTGGTGTTAGTCATTTGCTGGTGGATGAAATTCATGAAAGAGGCATGAATGAAGACTTCTTAATAATAATTTTACGTGACCTTCTTCCTCGGCGTCCAGATTTACGCCTCATTCTAATGAGTGCCACAATCAATGCTGATTTGTTCTCTAAATACTTTGCAAATGCCCCAACAATGCACATACCGGTATTGCATTATTTTTAAATTTCATGTTGTATTGAGTTTTATATATATATATTATTTCAATGCAAATTGTATTGCTTTATTTTATTTTATTTGGACATATGTACCAGGGATTTACTTTCCCTGTGGTGGAGCATTTCCTAGAAGATGTGTTGGAGAAAACTAGATATAGCATCAAGTCGGAGTCTGACGATATTGAGGGGAATTCAAGGAGAAGAAAGAAACAACAAGATTCTAAGAAGGATCCTTTGGCTGAAATGTTTGAGGCATGTATACTTTATATATCAATCAATCCATTTATATACAATATTCGTGATTTAGAAGATACCTTGAATTATGAGCTCTTTATCTTCACCATACTAGTTGCATGGAATTAGGACTTAAAATTGACGATTCCCCTGATTTTGTTTCTTGGGTCAAGTTGAATGTTGTATTCCGTAACAATAGCATTGTAACAACTGTCTTATTAAACTATTTTTTTCTCTCAAAGTTATGTATTCAGTTCATGATAGTTACTTACAGATTCGATATGGTGTTACTGTTGGGATCAAAAGATTTGTCCTTTTAAGAACCTTTTTTATTGTTACCAAAAGGTAATTAACAATTCACCATGACCGATGGGTCTTTCTGTTAGCATCATCGAAGGGCGGCATTTTGATAATAGACAAGTAATTTTGGTGTAGTGGTGAAATTTGTGTATGAGCAATATGGCCATGATGAGTGCTGTGGACACACCTCTTAACACCTACTTTCTTATTGGCTGAAACCCATGCGGGTCTCACACTTTGGAAATGGATCCAACATAAAGTGGTGAGACCCACATGGGTTTTACTCAACAAGAGAGTGAGTGTTAGAAAGATAGTGTTCCTAGCATTTCTCATATGACCATATGTCGTGACTTCAAGAATCATGAAAAATAGTTCTTTAGTTGTTGGATGCTAGTTGGGTCATATGCTTGATTTTTGGTGTGTGATATGTTCTTGTTTGACAGTGCTTCTGATGAGGTGTGGTGGTTTGGAGATTTAAGGAGTGAAAGACCTTCGTATAAAATGCTTCTCTTTCTTTGTTACTAGCAAAAAACGAGCACTTCGTGGCCGTATTTCCGCTCTTTTTATTGCAGTAACGTTTGAAAATTATGAACGATATTTTTTTTATGAAATTTTAGGTTTGATTAAAAGTAAAAATATAAATGTTTGTTGCTTTTTTTAATGACATAACAACAATCTTCATTATAGAAAAAGTTGTTTAAGGGTATAATTGGGATAATGAAAAAGTAAGTATAAATATACTCATCTAGTTTGTTATATTTTTTAAATGATAAAGGAAAAAAAACAGATACAGATGTATTCATATTGTGTTTGTTACATTTATTATAATATTTAAATTTATTCTTATCTATTTGTTACATATGTTACTTGTATTTAAAATTAAGGGTATTTTTGGAAAGAAAATTCCAACCCAAAAGTGTGTTGAAAGGGGTAGTTTCCTTTATATATAGTATAGATTAATCTCTCTCTTCTAGTAAAATCTTTAATTCTTTAAAAACCAAAACATGATGAAAATTTGCCTAGATTTAGCCTTTGTAACCAACAGTTCTTGTTTTTGCAATTTGTAATATGCTTTACACCTTTATTTCTTAAGTTTCTGCAGCCTACCAATGTCATAACCTTTTTAAGGTCCCTTGCGATCATTGTTGTATATAAAAATAAATATATGAATAATACTTGCACATCTCCTTGTTCTTGCAGGACGTTGATATAGATACTCATTACAAAAGTTACAGCTTGGGTGTTAGAAAATCTCTTGAAGTTTGGTCAGGTTCACAGATTGATTTGGGTCTGGTATGTATGTCCACCATTTCCTTATTTTGCAAATGCCAGATAAATCTCTATTTTATGAATTAGGGGTACCAACTGTTGGGAAAGTCTCTTAACTCAGTGGGTAATTATCCAGTCTAGAAGTGTTTGATTTTTTTGCGTGCAGCTAGTGCAGAAGTCTCTGTCGAAAACTGAGTATTTCTGAGAAATTGAGTGTGTTGTGTACTCATAGCTCATCTTATTTAAAACATGAGTGCATTGGGTGTATGAGCTAACCATCAACTGATTATAGAACTTAGTAGTAGCTACCGGTCACTGAACAAACCTATAAATTCAACAGTAGTGACCATAACAGAATAAGGTTATGCTACTCTGGATTCAATATAAGTAAAAAAATGTCTGAATTTTTTGGACTCAAATATAAGAAAATGTCAACAAACCTATCCGCATTTGATGTTATTATTCCAAAGATACCCTAAATTAACTTTTTCAATACTGTGAGATGACCTTTATAATTAGGAGCAGATTAGTAAATTTATTTACTTTTTTACATGAAACCAAGAAAATTAAATGTGCAAGTAATTTTTTTTCCGCTTATAACTGAGTCTGAAGGGAGTATATAGAATAAGAGTTCAGATCTGCTTCAGTCCCAACTATTTCTAGTTTTCCATTTCTCTTCACCGATGGACGATAGGTGGCAAAGCAGGATCCAGTGGCTGAGATTGAAAAATCAATAATGGTAGAAAACACGTTCTTAGAAACACGTTGCATCTTCTTCCACACCCATCGGACCCTTCTGCTCGGCGATTTCGCCGCTTCGCTGCACCGTCTCGCAGTGTCGTCCTCCACTATATTGTTCTTCTCACTTCTCCTGTCGCCATTCTTCTCTTCTTCTCGGACTGCAACAACCCAAATCACTATTCTTCCTTTGGTTTTCAAGAATTTGGTTTCATTGTTGTGCATAGGTTTTGATTTTGCTGAAATAAAATTGTTTTGCATTGTTTTTCATCTATGGTTTTGTTGAAACTGGTGAAAGAGGCTGGGACATGATTTTATCAAAACATTGACAAACCTGTTCAATAAAGTGGGAGGAACAGCGAGCAGTAAGGGTGTCGCTGGCAGCGAGATGGAAGGCTAGGTGCTGCGTGGCGGCGGAGCAGTGAGGGTGCTGCCAGATCCGGAGCAAAAGGGGTTCAACGGCTGCCAAAGAGATGCAACATGTTTCTGTTTTTTATTTAATCCTAGCTATTGAATAATTGTTTGCCACGTGTCGTTCATCAGTGGAGGGAAATAGAAAACTGGACATAAGTTGAACTGGAGCAGATCTGGAATGGACACATTAAATAAAATTGTTGGATAAAAGTAGCAAAGGATGAGTCTTTACTAGATCTTATCCTTTCCAAAATTTCATGGGTATCAAATAATCCACTAGAGTATTATGTTACTGTTGTATTCTATATTTGAGGTGGATATGCTAACGAAACTAAGATATTATTTACATCCTTTAAACTAACTACAGTAGTTCAATATTCTAATTTGTGTGAGATATACTAATGAATCCAGATAAGCATTCTAACAGCTTGCTATTTGACTTTCCTTGTTGAATGAACTGTGCATTCTATGTTCCCGGTTGCAATTGTAGTATTTCATTTCTTATCATCTTCCTTACTCGTGTAGCTCTATGCCTTTGAGGAAGTTTTCTAAGTTTGTTGAATCAGTTTGAAGTGTTTGTTTCAGTTGGATTACTATGATGTTTCAGGTAGAAGCAACAATTGAATATATATGTCGAAATGAAGGTGGTGAAGCAATTCTTGTATTTCTTACTGGCTGGGATGAAATCTCTAAGCTATTTGAGAAACTTGAAAAAAATTACTTACTTGGAAACCGTAGCAAGTTCTTAATCCTTCCAATACATGGTTCAATGCCTACCATCGACCAATGTGAAATATTTGACCGTCCTCCCCCTAACAAAAGGCAAGCATGTTTCTTTTGCTAATTTTGTCATACAGTTTTTTGTTGTGATATAATATGCTTGGACAAGTTTTTGAAGAAATTGTGTGAATATTGCAAGAATGATGGAGGTTGAACCTAAACAAACATTTTGGATCTCAAAGGGAAACTTGTGAATGGAAACTAGTTAATCGTATTTACTTGACTATATTTTCTGGAATTTCCCTGAATAAATTGTGACCCAGGACCAAATCATAGGCCTAGACATAGAAGACTCCTTTCGACCTATTGTGAAAAGAAGAAAATGACTTGTCCTTGATAGACATCCTCCTAAACTAAAACAGATTTCTCTGAATTTTTAATTAATTCTTGACTATTTCTTCCAATCCAAAAGAAAATGATCGTAGTTATAAGATCATTACTGACAAATTACTCTAATTGATAAAAATCAAAACTAGCACTTAATGATAAGGATTCTGTGACAATTTTATCAAATTTTAAAAAAGATAAAGTAATCTTAATCAGCAAGAGGCTCATTGCATGACTTGAATCTGTGGTCACACAGTAACAATTCCAACTCCGACCATTGCAAGAAGACTCTTATACATTTGATGGGTATATCCAATATTCTTGGCTTAAACTCTTGGAAACCTGACTTCTACTTTTATGTGGCATTTTTAATACATTGACGAGCAGTTGATTTTAAAGTAAAGACATGCTGTGTTTTTCTTGGATGTTACTTGAGTTTGGTACCATTTTAGCATCTATTTTTTTTATCGCAATTGTTTTGTCATTGCAGAAAAATTGTGCTAGCAACAAATATTGCTGAGAGTAGCATAACCATAGATGATGTTGTGTATGTCATAGACTGTGGCAAAGCAAAGGAAACCAGCTATGATGCTCTTAATAAGCTTGCCAGCTTGTTGCCATCATGGATTTCAAAGGCTTCAGCACGTCAGGTATAGAAGTTGTGGAAAAGCACTTCAGGTATGAACATGCTATGTTTTACTATTACTAACAGGTAGACTATTTCAGAGACGTGGTCGTGCTGGTCGAGTACAACCTGGAGTTTGTTATAGATTGTATCCAAAACTGATACACGATGCTATGCCAGAGTATCAGTTACCTGAAATCCTCCGAACACCTTTGCAAGAGTTGTGCCTGCACATTAAAAGCTTGCAGCTGGGAACTGTGGCACCATTTTTAGGGAAAGCACTTCAGCCACCAGATTCTCTTGCTGTTCAAAATGCTATAGAACTTCTGAAGACAATTGGGGCATTAGACAATAAGGAGGAGCTTACTCCACTGGGTATATTGTACTGGACATGCGTGTCTTCTCAGGCTATTTTTAGTCTAATCTTTAGATGTTATCTGAGCTAATTTGATCTTTACAGGTCGGCATCTTTGTACTGTACCTTTGGACCCAAATATAGGGAAGATGCTTCTCATGGGTTCTATCTTTCAGTGTCTCAGTCCTGCCTTAACTATTGCTGCTTCTCTTGCCTACCGCAACCCATTTGTCCTACCTATAAACAGAAAAAAAGAAGCTGATGAAGCAAAAAAAAATTTTGCTAGTGACTCTTGCAGGTTAGTTATTGATATGGGTCGATTGTTCATTCAAATTTACTACTTTAACCATGCTTGTGCTTGCTAATTATAAGTATATTTTTTATTCAGTGATCATTTAGCCCTTCTTGAAGCTTTCGAAGGATGGAAGAAGGCAAAAAGTAGGGGGGATGAAAAGGATTATTGTTGGGAAAATTTCCTATCCCCAGTGACCTTGCGGTTGATTGATGATATGAGAACACAATTTCTCAATTTATTATCTGATATTGGTTTTGTTGACAAGTCAAAGGGTGTCCAAGTAAGCCCTTGTCCCATTTTCTTTAAAAATATTGCTAGTTAACATTTCCCAAATATTAATTGAAGCACTTTCTCCCATCTTCTCTCCCTATTTAGTGTCTTACTCTTGAATGAACATAAAATACTTTTTTTCCCTCATTGACTAATTATATTAGTCTGGGCACTTCTCCCATTTTCTGTTTAACTCTGACAAAAAACAACTGAAGTTTATTCGAAATTGAGACAAGGATATGGATGTTTATCAATCTTGATGTATATCTCTGCAGGCTTACAACCAATACAGTCATGATTTGGAGATGGTTTGTGCAATTCTTTGTGCTGGTCTCTACCCTAATGTTGTGCAGTGCAAAAGAAGGGGACACCGGACAGCATTCTACACTAAAGAAGCCGGGAAGGTTGACATTCATCCCTCTTCTGTTAATGCCGGAGTTCATTCCTTCCCTCTGCCCTACTTAGTATATAGTGAAAAAGTGAAAACAACCAGCATCTATATTAGAGACTCTACCAACATTTCAGATTATGCCCTACTTCTATTTGGTGGTAATCTAGATCCTAGCAAAAATGGCGAGGGCATTGAGATGCTTGGGGGTTACCTTCATTTCTCTGCTTCTAAGAGTGTCATTGAGTTGATAAAGGTAATTTCCCTCTTTTTCCAACAAAATCTCTAATGCTTTTCCTTTGTAACTTGTTTATAAGCCATGCTTACATAAAGCAATCTCATCGTAACTGAATATGCAGAAATTACGTGGGGAGCTTGACAAGCTTCTAAACAGAAAAATTGAAGAACCAGGTTTTGACATTTCTGATGAAGGAAAAGCAGTGGTTGCTGCTGCTATTGAATTGCTTCATAATCAAGTCATGCAATAATTTCTTTTTCCAGGGCCGACGGTTCTTTGTGCTGTCATTCGTTAGCTGTTATAATAAATTAAGTTTGACGATTTTGCTAGCGATATTATTATAATATCTGGAATGTATATGTACAATATCTATTTTTTTGGGTTAAAAAGGACTTGATAGTACTCGACAAGGGAAGGACAAGGGGATAGAAATATCAGAATTTTCTCATTAGGGAAACTGAGTATAGCATTGGGCCACATATACCCATTGGTATGATATTTATCTTAGGATGTCATACTTATATTTTACTAAACAGACTATGTTTTTTGATAGACTGATTTTTGTAGAAGTTAATATTAAGATGCTATGATTTAATTCATATTTAACTTCTTGCGGTTAAGTTACCTAATAGGGGTTCATTTTGCACTTTTATATTTACATTTTTAAGTTCTTTTTTCTTAGGAGCTTTATTTATTTCTGTGCAGCACAGCTCTTGAAAAAATGTTCAGTAATAGAAAAATTCTTGAAATTTTATTGAAGTAGCACACACCATTTGCAGCAGCTATATTTTTTCTTTAACTTCCTTGATTGAAACATTTGCACTGTGTTTGTATTCACTTCGAATGGTTTATTCTAACTTTGGTTCAACACAGTTAGAATTAATCCTTGAGGTGTAAAATTGATTGATTTGTTTGGTTACTCTCAGTAGAATTGTTTTGCCTTAAGGTTAGGATTTCTAGCTTAAGTTTAAATGTGATTTTTACACATAAATCTATTGTTCAATTCACTTAAAAAAAATAGATGTTATCGCAGAAGGAGCAAACACCATTTAACGTCCTTCAAAAATCAAAATGCTAATTCCATCAATATGAATTTGTAAGTATCTTGACAATTTGAAATCCCATATATATGAAATATTAAATTGTTCTGTCAAATTGTTTAACATCAGTTAGATAAGTCAAAATGCGCATTCGATGAAAGTAGTTTAGTTAGAGGTAATGATGTGTCATGTTATGCGACATCGTGGTTTCTCTATGTTGATGACACATTACACATAATGCTAAATGCTAAATGGAACTAAAATTTATTGAAATTAGAACGGCTAGACTAAAATTATTATAGGCTTAATTGCATTTTTCTCCTATCTTTTGTTAATTGTGCGATTTTGCACCCCATCGTTTTGCCCCCTTTTTGATTTTGCACCCCATCTTTGTGTTCAATTGCACTTTTGCCCCCTATCTTTTTGCTAATTGTGCGATTTTGCACCCCCTCTTCTTTTTTTTGAGCGATTTTGCACCCTATCTTTTGCCTCTTTCCCCCTCTTTTAATGATGATTTTGAACAAAACACAATTGGCAAAAGATGGGGTGCAAAATCGCTCATAAAAAAAGAGGGTGTGCAAAATCGCACAATTAGCAAAAGATAGGGAAAAAAGTGCAATTAAACCATTATTATAAAACTATGAATTTATAAGGTTATGTTTTTTTTTCTTTGGCTTGCATATATACCTCCGTCTCTAAATATATGACTCAAAATTGTTAGGTAACTTAACAGCAAGAAGTTAAATATGAATTAAATATTAATTATTTTTTCTTTCATTTTGTAAGTCTCTTAAAATTTTCAACTACATTAGTTATTTCTTTATTCACATACCCCTAAATATGAAACCCTTTTGTAAAAATAATAAGTTTTTTTTTTTTGAAGAAGATAAATTAACCCCTTCAAATTGACACCAGAGAGAATCAAACATGAGACCTTGAGAAGGAGCACACTCCCAGGTCCCAAGCCAATACCACTAGGCCAACCAAATTTGTTAAAAATAATAAGTTATCAACAAATTTAATATTACAAACAATTTTCTCAATTTTTTTGTGATTTTACCATGAAGATCTTATGTTTAGGGATGAAGAAAGTAATATACTATATCCATTCCCTATTTAACTCATGCGACTTGTATAGTAGAATGATTTAATTACCCCTTTGATTGTAAAAATCCGTCATTCTTCAACTTCAACTCAACACTAACTTAATCCCTCAAAACTAACCAAAACTGTTGACTACTCATCTCCATGGACCCCTTCTCTATCTCAAGGCCTTACTATTTTCTCTCCATTTCTGTACCCATTCAACTTATTCTCCCCAAAATGTTCTGGAGAATGGTGAAGCCCCAACCTACGAAATTCTGTATACATTCTTGCAATCAGACAAGGACACTATTGCTTCTGCAACACACAATCCAAGTTTACTTTCTGACCATCTTGTGCAACATAACATTAGTGTTGATTAAGAATCGAGTGAAAGATTCAAGCATTGCAAGGATGCTTGGAGCGCAAGTGTAACGATCCTAAATAGAGAAAGCCAGCCCATGTCATCAAATGAAGCTAGCAACCTGTCATAGCTGTAAAAAATACCTGTGGGCAAGTATTGGATGAAAGGTGTACATCAAGGAGCGAACAAGACGTATATAAGGGAAAGAAGGCATTGAAAGTTGTACATCATGCTTTATATTAGTCGTACTCGTAATAATACCTAATAATTTGCCACTATACATGTAAAAGTTGAATTCTTCGAGCATATACGAGCATGGAATACTTTTTTGTGAGTGTCATTTCTTCTTCCATGTTTATTTAGTCCAATAGTTTATAACATAAGCTAAGCTATACCGGACTAGGTTGCTGAGTTTGAACTAATTTTAGGTTCTGGTTGCAATTTTTGTTAATTTGCAAAAATAAAGAATGGAAATAATGACAAATGCAGCTGTCATAATGGCCGCGGTACAATTGTGAAGAGCTCCCAAATCTCAATATTAAGGCTGTAATTAGGGTTATCAATATCAATTATTCAAAATATTATGCAATTAGCATTCTTAGTCTATCCTTACATAGCACTTTATGCTGCTTGTTATTTTTACATTTTGGCCTAGTGATATAGATATGGTAGAGTCGGGTTTAAATATCATAGTTCAGATGTATGCAATGTCTTGATTAATTGCCATTTTGTCCATGTTTTGAATTTTATATGACTACATCATTCATTGAACAATGAAATTGCTTAAATAACTTGTCCCCGCTTTCGGATATTGTCTCATATCTAAACCGGATATGTGTATTCTGGTAGAGTATTTTCTGGCTGCAGTTAATGGTTAATTTTATCCTTCGACCTCTTACTCATCTGTGGCCTTCAGTAGTAAACCAATAGCATACCTCGTTATACAACAAAATCATATATGATATGTTTCATTTGATTTAAATAATATAAGATTTGATTCCATTGAAATTATTTAAACAACATCAGCCAAGTTATTTGATTTGCTGAGCTTATCTTGTGTATTTGTCTTACTATTCCAAATATCAGTATAAACTAATTAATTATTGCAGGTTCACACAAGTAATTCTTTTGATTTCGAAATGCTTTTCCTATGTTTCTCTGGTGTGAGAAGCATAGGAAGTATGGATATATTTCATATGAAGCTGAAGGTTTCTGCGAGGCGGGCCATATTTCATATGCTGTCAAATTTATCAAGTGAGCAAAGTTGGGTTATAGCAATGACAATGACAGCATGGAGTATTTATTGGACAAGGAATGACATTGTGTGGGAGAGTTGTAGTAGAAGTAGCTTCGAGGTTCCAAGAAGAGCTTTAAATGCATTACAAGATTGAAGGGCAGTGCACGCGAACCACAGCGCAGCCTCGGATCACAGCAGATCAGGAAGCAATATCAGATGGCGAAAACTACCAGGAGGCACGCTAAAATGAACATAGATGCGGCTCTTTTTCCGACAGAAAACAAGTTTGGTTACAGCTTATGTTTGAGAGATGAAAGAGGCCAAATGATTCAAGCATGCATAACATGGATGGCAAGAAGCCGAACACCAACAGAAGCAGAAGGCTACGGAACAATTCTGGAACAATCATCACATTCAGATCAAAATGTATTGGAACTTGCAAGAGAACTCTCTTAATTCCAAATTCAAACTTGCACTAATATGCATGCTCTTATACAATCACACATGCAAAATTACGCAGGTCCTCTATAAGCTCCAATAAATCCTTCAACAGAAAACCAAGCCTAACTTCCCTTATTTTTAACTCATCTAATGCAAGAATAAGTCATATCACAATCAATAGATTTTGTTAGTAAAAGATATTGCAATGGAGCCATCATATCCTATCAAGAATGGTTAGAAACCTTCAAACACAGAAAACCAATCATGTGTATCAAACAGATCCTGAATCAAATTTGCAAATAATCATTTCACAACAAGTACTTATTTAAAGGTAACCAATGAAAGTCACATGTCTGAAAGATTTTATTCAAAGTTTATAAAGAAGGGAAAGGGCATGAATGGAGGAAGCACTTAAGATGGTGGAGTTGGGTTGGGATTAAACAACCCTACATTTTTTGTGAGACTTGTATAACACGGAATCATAAGCTTCAACAGACGAGGTGAAGGTTGATTGTCAACACTTGCCAACATCCTGTCCAAAGCTCGACCAACTGCAAAAAAACGATCTGGTGTAGCACAAATATATGCCAAACCATCGTCATCTGACAGAATTTTCTCAACAATAAATGTTGCAACCTGTAGTGATATACACATTTCATTAGGAGCTATAATTGGTAACTAAAAATAATTGGTAACTTATAAATTACAAGTGATTTTGTTGAAACTTTAAAGTGTAGTTTTTATCAAAATTGTGGTGGTTCACGGTGATTCTATTATTCTTACCACAAATCTTAACATACCTAGAATATCCAGAATTTAATTACCATCCGTAACATTTTTGGCTCTCCTAACAAACTAACTACCAACATTTGCTTATAAAAAACCTTAATAGTAAAAAAGTTTGGAATTAGTGTAAAGGATTTCAAATTCATTGAAGAGAAGAAATATGTTGGAAAAGAAAATATTTCACATGCAACTTTGTTAATCACATATACCCAAGGAAATATCAAGTTCAATTCATATAAACAAAATATATTTAAATATGTCAATTCATATAAACAAAATATATTTAAATATGATTTCAATGTTTTTTTGGTTTTAGTTCTTGTAGGTTTTTTTATTTAAATTCAGTCTCTGTAAATTTAAAATTTAAAAGCTGTTGTTTTTAGTCTCTGATGTCATACGTGATAAAAAAATTATATCATGTGACCCAATAAGTTGATTTAGTGACTAATATCAACCGTTTTTAAATGTATAGAGACTGAATTCAAACAAAAAAAACTTACAAGGACTAGAATGAAAAAATAATTATAGAGACTAAAACCATATTTAAATCTATTATCTATTTTTCTTAATAAATAATTAAAAAGACTATTTAGCAGTAAATTGACTAAGAAATAAGAATCGACAAACTCACAGTTTTTGACAATTCTTTGCCAATTTCCATATTGCGTAGACACAATGGCATTACTTCAGTTGCGAGAAGGAAGCTTATCGCTTCCTTTGTCTTAACCTGTGAATATCATGTATCAACAAATGGAAATTGTTACAACTGACAAAATACAGACATAAATTATACACATAAAGATAGAATAAAACAAATCCATCAATCATAAAAAAAATAAAAAAAGAATAATACCTTTACCATGGCAGCAATGACTCCAAGACTGGCAAGTCTTAAATCTTCAAATGGAGTTAACTTACTGGATGTATTAAGGAAGGGATACAGATATATAGGTATGTTAGCTGCATATAAGAAAAGGTAAATTTGAATAATAAAAAAAAGTCATTTTATTAGAGAATAAAGAAGGCATAAGATAATTATTTCAATCAATAATTTATGCAATATATCATATGATAAAATTATTGAGATGAGTGGAAATAATATCTTAAGGGAGGGAGGATTTTGCCATCAATTTATGTGACATATTTATCATAGAGAAATATAAAATCCCAAATCAATGTCTAGTTTGAGCCTGTTTGTTTGGTTTCTAACCCTCTCAGCTCTCACTTTCTGATGTTACTGATTTCAAAGTAATCTTTCTCATTTCTAGCCATTATAAACCCTAATAAATTCTCTTGAAGGATAGTGGTAAATTAACTACTAACACTTGACTATAAAAAATTCACATTAAGTTCTTAGTATCTTCATGGCATTCTTGCAATATAAGTTGTAGTTATAACACTATGAAATTGATAAGTACAACAATAGTCGGAAATTAAGATTAACTAAGATTAATAAACAAATTAAGATTACCTTTCATGAATGAAAACTTTGTGTCAGGGTGGGAAGCTACACACTGTAACAAAATCATGAGAAAAATATGTTAAAGATATTAGTTTTTCGTATATGAAGAAAATAAAAACAACGGAGAAAAAATTATAATATTTATGCATGGATACTTTAAACAAGATACAAAACTTGTTAGAACAAACTCATCTCACCTGAAGTAGAGCAAGAGTATTGCATATTCGAGTTGATTGTGCGGCAGTAAGATTTTCTGGTGAAAGAGTAGGATATATTGTAATTATTTCCTGAGAGAAAATTAAAATTTCACTTCATGGTAAGTGCAAGGCCACCAATAAAAAGGTTGTTTTGCATTGAAAAGAACAACGATAGGAAACATAAGACATAAAATGGTGAAATATTTGTGTTAACAAATAGGCCAAATGAGAAAGAAAAATTAAGACAATAAAATATTATAAACAATGAAAGAAGTTTCCTAGAAATTCTACTGTAAATAAAATCAGCAAGTAAATAATATAAAATAAAAGTCACTAACATACCTGTAAAAATATTGCAATAGTACCAATTGAATTCCACAATAACGGTGCGAGTTCTTGAAACAAATCTGTCATCTGAAATTTACATAACCAAGAAAAATAAAAAATTATATGTTAACTATAATATATGATTAGATCTAATGACTTAAACTAGATGACTACATGGATGAAATGAATTTTTGATTATAGTGAATGTGGGTCTGATTTTGTAATATTTGTTATCCTAATTTCATATTTCATTGTTCATTTGTTCCTTTTTCCTCATATTCATTGTCACACTCTCATTTGCTTTCTCCTTTAACTACATGTATTTCTTCAACCATGTTTCGTCCTGATAAAATCATGGAGTGTGACACAAAATTTTCTCATGAAATAAAGAATGATACAATAGCTATCCAAAGCTAGTTAATAAAAGAATTTAACGCATATAAGAATATTTTATTTTTATATTCACATATAATTAACAAGATAAACATAAATGAATGCTAGTACAAAGCTTCGAATGATATATAGGAAAAAATAAAATATAAAAAAACCTAATTAAAATTTTAATTTTTCTTAAGATACACAAAACAATATAGCTTTTTGACTTATTCGGGATCAAAACCGCATCCTAATTCTTACAAAATATCAAATATGGTTGAATTGAGTAAAAAAAATATAAATGGGGCTAGTCTCATGGTGTATCATAGTTTGAATCTCCCATAGAGAGTATTCACATTTAATATAGTGTGTGTCAACTTATCAAGAAGTTGTATGGGATTTGAGCTTAGTTGTGAATTCAGTGAAAAACATAAAAAAAAAAAAAAAGACCCCATAAATTGAAAGATGTATTGGTACAAACCTTGGAGAGCAAATGAAGAGCATTTTCTCGTAGATCGGGGTTGCTTAGTTCAATAACAAGACGCTCAGCGTACAACATCTTGTTGCCAATGGTGCTGGAGGCAGATGCAACAGAAAGAAATTCGTTATTCTTCAAGGAGGGTGATTGAGGGGGGAAATTCGCCATTGATGGATGATAATTATTTGATGTTTGTTCGAATTTATCACTTGGATTTGAGTTTGGGTTTTATTTATCTACGCGATGACGTAATAATGTAAGTGACAAAATGGTGAGCGGGCAAGTGTGGAAGTATGGAATGAGAATCCAACACGTGTTTTGCATGCTAGTGAGACCATCCATTGACTATAGGTTATGATATCAAGGGAACATCTATGTAGGGCCACATAAAGTAAGTTGAAATTCGAGCAATTAGCATTGGAAATTGTAGCGACCCCGACTCTTTTATTATTGTTTTTTTTTTTTTTATATATATCTTTATCTACTATCTACTTTAAAGTATAGTTATACTAGTACAAAAGTCATTAGATTTCACTCTTAAATCAATATTGTTTTTCATAATTATAATCTTATGGAAACACAATACAAAATATCAGTTGATTAACATAGTATTTTTTTTTTTGGCTTAAATAAACTATTGATACCCCTATTTTACTAGAAATATCATTTTAGTCTCCCATTTCAAAATTCAGGTTTTGGTCCCAATTTCACGTATTGTTGCGACTTTAGTCCCAACTCAAATATTTTGCCCTAAAAATAGTGAATTTTACCCCAAATAATAGCGATTCTTTATATTTTCTCTTCAAATTCAAAATTGTATTAAGAAAATATCACTTTTTGTGAGCCAAAATTCACTTTTTTTTTTTTGGCTAAAAATATGAGTTCTAACCATAAAATGCAACAAAATATACAATTAGGGAATCAAAATTCGAATTTTGAAATGGGGGTGGGGGAATAGGAGTTTCGTTTCCAGTAAGGGCATAAAAAATTCATTTAAGCCTTTTTTTTTTTTGCACTTGCTTTTTAATCATAACAAATAATATCTATCATATTTTGTTGCATATTAGTAATCGCTATATCTCTTGCAACAACAATGTTTTTGCCACCAAAACTAATTGCCTCTTGAATGTTGTTATAGCTCCATTGATATCGTAACTGAACATGTTTCTGTTCCTCCTCTTTTTGCCACCAATGTTGCCGTCGGGGCCGGACTCTAGGGGGTGCAAACAACTTTGAGCTGGGCCACCAAAATTTAAGCGCCCAATTTTTATTTTATTTTATTTTATATAATCTATGTAAATATATAATATATAAAACTGGCGTGATAAGCATGTTAGTCATATTGAAGCAGTTTAGCGGTAGCGAAGCAGTTTAGCGGTAGCAGTGTGAGTTGATATTGTCAAGTTAAGGTTGTGGGTTCAACACCTGTATCTTTTTAATTTTTTTTTTCTTTCTTGAGAAGCCTTTTTGGGTTGGACATAATTTACTATGGATTTGAGGCTCTTCAATCTTCTCTCCAATTCAATTAAATTCTCTTTAACATATTGGATTATATGTATTTAGAAATAAAAGCACAATTTGAATTCTCTTTAACATATTGAATTATAACCTAAAAATTTGATAAAGATATTTGATTGAAGTTGTATTTTTACATTATTGATTAGAATATATTTTTGTGTGTGTTGGTTATAATAATGATTTTTTTTTTATCTTTATGGATCTTATTTACAATTTAAATTGATAATTGCTATTTCAAAATAAATTATGTTTTTATTTTATTAGGGACCAATTTTTATACGAGAGTCGAGCCTCCAATTACTCAGAAACGGCCCTGTATACTGCCTTCAACGACTATTGATGACAGGTCCTCTCACGTTATTCTTAGCATGTTTTTCTGTCATTTTATTTACTTTTAATCCAAAATAGAGGCGTATTAGAACAATTGTCTATGGTTTCCAGGACATTTTGTAATGTTTTCTATCTGAGTCATGTAATTCTAGTTTTTCCCGAAACAAAGAAATTCTAGCGTGTTTTGATGTAATTCAAGAAGAAATCAACGGCAAAGCAAAACATCTTGAAGATCTTGGGAAGACCATGAAAGAAGATTCAAGAGGCCTCAGAAGACATTACAAAGGAAGAGATTATGTTCCCAAGTCCCAAGACATCTTATATGGAAGAAAACAACCAAAAAGACGAATAAACAATCAATTATCTGACTAGGGCATGAGCCATGCGCCTAGGGCATGACATTTTATGCCTATGCACCCAACCATGCTGGGAGCGGGTCAAAACTGCGTTTTTTTACACTTTTTAAGTGGAATAAGCCCAATTTGCAGCCCAAACCCAGGTGGAAACCAAGTCTATAAATACAACTCATCTCATTAATAATTTTTCGTTCGGAATGAAGCGGTTCAAGAGAAAGGCAAACAATAGGAGCTTCAAGCTCACTTTAATTCTCTTGAGTATGTTTTTATTTCTTTTGTAATTTGTCTTTAGTTACCATGAGTAATTAAACTCTATTAGGGTAAGATTATAAGATGAACCTCTGTTTTATTTGTTGGATAATTTAATTTAAGTTCTTTCTATAGTTATTTTAGGAATCCTCTTTGATTTTATTGTGTGAATTATTTATTTCTGCTAATGACAACTAACCCTGAAATAACGGTACTTAGAGATGTGACATAACTAATATTGATGAAAACGTACCTGAAAAAGGAAGTAACTAAGATAACGATTACGGTAATTAGGGAAACAATAGTAACTTTAAGGAACAAAATCAACACAGTAACTTCACTCTTCTTTCATCCTTGGTAAGGTAGACGATATAGAATTACCCGTTTGTAGAACTACCAAGAGGGAGAGTATGTTGGTGTACTTCTAAGATTCATTTATGAGGGGACCATTAGGACCATTGGAAATTTAGGAACGCTAATTTAAGTCTATGTTTCAAATACCTCTGATAGAGTAATACCTCACTCTAATAGTTCTTACAAAGGTGTACGTATCACAACACCATAACACACGTATAACCTTAGCGTGATCAATAGGTGTAACTCAACAGTTGGAGGAGAATAAAACCATGACCTCTGAGAGAGTAATATCCAACACGTACAAGCCCGTGTGATCAGTAAGTGCAACTCGACAACTGGTAGGATAATAAAATTACACGAAGTCATCACATTTATGGGAGACTTTTAACCAATACTTAAATAATGCTTGACCATTAATTAATTTCAACAAATGAATAAAGGGGATTCGAAGAATCATAACCGCCACTAGCATTCTGCAATCAAAACATTTTACTCTTAAACTCTTGCTGTGTTGCAAACACACTCACTTTTCAACACTTTCTGTGTTCTCACTCTTGCTGTGTTGCAAACACACTAAATTGTAAAAACTTCATTTATCTTTTAGATGAATGCTAACAACACTCACTTTTCAACACTTTCTCTAACACTCATTCATTTATTGGATAAAATCAATGTATGTCCCATCACTTTGTGGAGGTTCAATTTTCAAAGTGTAGACCCACAATGATTTAAACCAATAAAAAAATGAGTATTTGAGAAGGTGTTTAAAAGAGAGTTTTGTTAGCATTACTATATCTTTTATTTTATCTATTATTTTATTGTTCACAAATAAATAACGCGAATTGCCTAGTTGAAACGAAAATCCATGTTGATACGTTAATATACTTACTACTTTATATTATTTTGTAAATGATTTGAGACACTTACCTAAATCCAACCATCGAATATCAACCCTTTATTTTGGACCCCAACCTTTGATGTCGTCATCTTCTTAGTCTGGGTACAATTTATCACAAGAATCCTCTGTACGACCTAACATGCTGCAAAAGTAGCAGTATATACCAAGGCTTTCATATTTGAGTCTAACGATGACTTCCTTACATCAACAATCACCCAAAAGTAGCATTATATACAAAGACCTTTGCACCCTTCTTTTTGATACTTTTCTTACAAATAATGACTATCTAACATCATTCATGACCCTAATCCGCATATATGGTCACCAAAAATCTGAGCTATTCTTTTCATCATATTCCAAAAATTCACTCATAAAGTCTCCTATGTTTTTGCCAACCGTTTGTGCCATATTTACCACGAGTAAATTATGAACTTGTATTCAGAATGGTATTATGTTTAGTGGAACTTGCTCCGAACGTTTTCCTTCCGCCATTGCTCCTAGAACCAAGTTACTACACTATAACAACCATGATACAAGTATGAGGTCAGATACAGATCTACATTGTTGTCATTGGGGGCTGTTGAGTGTTGACCCCACTTGTGCATTATTTTTATAACTAGCTATATAAATTTAGATGATGATCCCTCTTACAGTTTTATACTGCCCCCGAAAACTGCAATAAAGACAAACAATTACATCATGATACCACCACCCTACTAAAGGTTAAGGAAAATGTGGATTGAATTTGAGAAATGATATTTGTATAATTATTATAACAATTTATTTTTTATACACACATTATATTTTTATCTTCTCTCTCTATTGTTTTGATTTTCGAACCAATACATACTTTTCTTTTTAAACTTATAGTTGTTCCAAAAGTTAATAATTGTTTAAATAACATATCTCATCGAGTTTTTGTCGAAAGAGGCTTTTTTTTTTAACAAGAGTCTTAAGGTTATTAATATTAAAAGCAAAATGCAAGAAAAAGGGGAAATCCATTGTTATCATTGGTTATTAATATTAATTTATATGTATTGGCGATGTCATTTCTTTCACACCTTATGTTGTCATGGTAATAGTTATTTTGTAATGTAATCACAATAATCTCTGAATGCATCAAAATTCTAAAATAATCCTGACTGCATTTCGTTGATCGAAATACTTTCTCTATGTAAGCACATTTTTATTAGAGAAAAAAAGTGCTTATATATAAAGACGGAGGAAGTAGTTCCTTAGGTTCAAACGTTATGCTAATATTGTCGTATGATTCCCTCAATATACTTATTTATGGTGATATTAATCTTTATAAAATAGAGAGTTATCCTAGATATTAATAGAATATTTCAATTTCAAAATTCAAAGATATTTTAAAATTTTGATGTGTGATTAGTTGTTACACATCCGACTACCAAAATGACTACTACATTTCTTTTTGTGACACATGAGTATTTGGCCAGCTTTCTTCTCATCGCTGAATACTATGGAGTTCAGAACTCGTGATTACCGAACTGAGAAAGAATCCCACGCGCTTCCTCGCCTACGCGCTGTTGCTCATCCCCTATCTCCTCCACCTCCACTCCTCCCACAGGTTCATATCGCAATTTCATTTCGTTGACTTGAGAAATGTTTATTCAATGTTCTTGAGCATACTGAATAATAAATTCTGTAAAATTTGGATCAATTTTCGTAAAATCTTTGATTGTGAATTGCAAATTAGTAGAATGATGTGCTCTATGAGTTGAGGGAAGGGTATGTTTAGAGGATTTTTTTGTCTGTAGACGAAGTGGCAAACACCACCTTAAACTCAAAGGTACAACTGCGACCTCCCGGGTGAAGATGTTTAACCTAACAATATTGATATTGCCAGT
Organism: Medicago lupulina; assembly: GCA_958299785.1. Lineage (NCBI taxonomy): Eukaryota > Viridiplantae > Streptophyta > Magnoliopsida > Fabales > Fabaceae > Medicago > Medicago lupulina. Next base: position 27,953,455 of record OY283141.1, on the reverse strand, counting down.
TGAGATAGACCTTAGGGATAGTTTTACAAGATTTTGAAGAGCTAAGTCTATATTTTTGTACATATTTGAGATTTTATTGAAAGATGATAATATAATGTCAAAGCAAAACCCTGTATTGACCGGCCCGACATAGGAATTGTTGGCACATGAGACTTAGAGAGAAGCACCGCTACTAGGCCAACCCCTGGGGGCTCATTTCAATCGGGCTTAATTTATTTTTAGAAACATTTTACAGCTTCTTTAATTTTCAAAAGAAAAATAAGTCCACCCTATGTAAACGCAGTTTATGACTTATTGATATCTCGGGATTTGCTTAATCAATGTAAACTAAAAAAAATGAAGATGTTGAAAATTTATGTACAACAGCTTGATGATGTGATTTTTTTAGGTTGATTTGTCGTGACTATGTAAAATTTTGAGGACATTGCACTTGTGAGTTGTGACAAACTTACAATCTTCAATTATCTGTTGGTATTCTCTATTTAGGTTAACGCCGTTGTCGATGATGGGAATGCTGACTTCTTTGATCCACTAAGAGGAGGAATTGATAATGATACAAAGGCTACCCCTCCGGATCCTGGCAACTCGAGTGAAGTTGCTGGTGATCCACCAATGAAGGAGTGGACCTCTTTCAGGAGACTACTAATGCAGAGGTTTCCTGTCTCGAAAATGGTTTCACTTTCTTCAGTAAGTTTCACTGTATTTCCTTTTTCTGGTTCATATAGAATTTTAAAGAAGGTGCTACATATAAATAAATGGTGGCATTTGGGGATGGCTGAGGATAAATGTAGTATTTGTCATGCAAGGGAAGCATGCCTGTATTGGTAGATTGAAATGAATTTTGATACTTCCACTGAGTTAGGTTCAACTGCTGTGTATTAGGGCTGGATATTTTTACGGTACACAAATATAGAGCTGTCTGATATTGTTCATTGGTTGCCATGTGAGAAAAATACTGTTTCACTGGCTACATATGGATATTAATTATTAAATATTTTTAAGGAAGAGGTTTACCTATCATTAGTAGACTTGCAAATGTTGTGATTACTGGTTGTGCAAAAACTAAATTCTTATTAAGTATACTTTATGCAGTCCCTTAGAGGTATTTTTGAGTTTCATATTGCTAAATTTACTCTTCAGCTATTTATCTATTGTCTGAACCATGGTAAATAATATTGGTCCGTTATGGCCATTATTGTGCTTCCCCTTTTTTAAGGTTTTTTATATGCTAGGTAACACTGCCCTTGTGACTAGCTGTTTACCTGATGCTCTGTTATAAAATTTTACAATTATTGAATATTATTATGAAGGGCAAGATATAGCTGTTAGTTACTATAAATATATGTTGAAGAAATTACCTTTGATATTCTTATAGACTAGATCTTAACGTAAGCACTTGTAAATAATTCATTGTATTCTAAAACAAATTTCGATCCTTTATCTATAATCCTTCAGTTTCTATTTTAATTAACTAATTATTTATTTTTCAAATTACAGATGCCCGATGTTTTAAAGAGAAGTGGAAAATGTATGCCATATTGCCAATATCTTTTACATTGATTTTTAATGCTTTATTCTCTATTTAATGTCATTTAGTTATGTGACGTCCCAATTTTCAGCACATGACAAATCTTCAACAAGTATGCACCTGGAGGAATTAGATGATCCACAAAAATTTGCAGATGAGGGTGTCAAGGTGATTACGTGGCAGGATTATGTTTCTCGACTACACGAGCTCAAAGATGAAATTACCCGGTCTTGGCTTGCTGATGACCGTGTAACATCCTTAAAGTTATCTATAAAGGTGACCTTTGATGTATTTAATAATTTATTTTGCAATATTGTAGTTGTATAAGTTGAATCACCTTTTTTGTTTTTTGAAATCATGAAGAAAGATAAACGTATTTGTTTTCTAGTTGTTCCATTTAGCTAGAATATATTTTATGTATGATACTCATTTAATTGATTAACTCGAAAGTTTTATCTAGTAGGTTTTTGCTATGGCATTTTACTAAATCTTTTTAGATGCTCGGATAGAAGTTAGGAAAATCTGAGATGCCTCTTTTACTGTTAATATGTGTTGGATAAGTCTCACTCTGTCTAGAGATATGACACAAATAGTGCTTATAAATAAGGCTTAGGTAGTTCTCACCTTACAGTCCAGTTTTGTGAGGTTGAGTTGGGCTCTAAGCCCAAATCTAAGACTACATCAGAGCCTATTCTAAAATAAGTTTGTTGTTGGGCACTTGTGTTTTTCCCTTGCTCTAGGTGCGCAAGGGGGTGTGTTGGAAAAGTCTCAGACCGCCTAGTGATACGACTTAAGTAGTGTTTGTCACCCTTGGGTCAGCTTCCCGGTCAATTGAAATCAAGTCCCAAAGGGTTGACTCATATAAACCCATATTATGAATAAATTCATGAGATCAGATAAAACTCATTATAATATTCAATGTATAAAATTCTGGTGCATAGACATTATCCAGTATGTTATTTTTATATGTATATTCGTATTTTTTTTCTTCATTTTATTTAGTGTACATGTATCCTAAAGCGTACAAAATTTGTAGTACCCTGTTTTCAGTTGTATAATATGATACAGAAAATATTCATTTCAGTGTCTATTCAACACTATCTTGTTTTTCTGTATTTCATATACATGCATTGTAGTTCTTTGACCTTATCTAGAAATCCTAGGTTAGAGATCCTTCTTTGTGTAACCTCTCAGGTTAAGATAGTTCTTGTTACTTGTTTATATGTTTCTGCGCTTGGTTTCTCATGTTTCAGATGATATAGGGCTGGAAGAGCCCTTCTAAACTGATATGACATTTTTATATTTTCTTTTCCTATGTGCTTTATTCACACTCAGTAATATTTTTGTTTTACAGAGTGCAGACATGTTTTTTACAATATTTTTGATTTAATAGAAGTGGCTTTCCAGTTAAGTAACTCATTCTACTAACTTAAGAGTGAGGGAAATAATGATTTCTTTTTGTTTCTGATCCCAATTGTAATGCTAGTGGTTGACTATGTACATCTGAAAATGATTATTTATTTGCAGGTTGCCAAGCTTTTGGTGGATACTTCAGTATCTGAGTTTTATCCCACTCTATTTGTCCTTGTCACAGATATCATGGACATGATTGGGGACCTGGTTTGGAAACGCATAAAGCAGAAAGCAGAATTTACTGAAGATGGAACTTTACTCTGCAACTTGGCAGGTACTTTGTCAATTTAACTTGTTTACACACATAGCTTGCAGTAATGTAATTCTGTCAGAACAAACATATGGCTTGTCTGCAGCGTGCTAATGATTTTTCAACTTAGCATTTTTTAATGCTAATGTTTTGAAGACTTGATATTTTGTCTTTTGACATATTAACACATGTTAATTTCCTCAAAATGTACTCTGTTTACAACTGGGTCACTTGGCTCCTAACATTTAATTAATATAAGGCCAAATGCATCTTGGGGTCTTTTAAGTTTAAATTTTGTACCGGATTAGTCCTTTTTGTTTTTTTAGTTTCAAATTGGTCCTTTATGTCAGTAAATGTGAGCACCTATTCCTTTAAGTCATAAAATATATGCACCATTACCCTCTTTCCATCAAACTCAGTTAAAAAGTGGTTATGTGAATGTTTATTGCTGGTTCAAATTCATTGCTCTCAAAACTAGGGCTAATAGGTGTATTATTCAGTCTTGGTTTGAAACAAAATCGACCGATTACTTTGTTTATGAAATATCTATCTGTAAAATTATGATCGAATTGAGAAATAATAAAAAGAAAATGTATGTAAGTAGTCATGTTTGGTGTGATAAACACTTTTTGTACCTTCCACCTCAATGTTAAATGGTTATGTAAGCACTTTTTAACAAAGTTGGATGAAAAAAGGGAACAATTTGATACAACTAAAAAGGACTAACTTGTTCATTTTTGCTGACATAAAGGACCAATTTGAAACTAAAAAAACTCAAAGGACTGATCCAGTGCAAACATTAAACTTAAAGGACCCCAGGATGCATTCTGCCTAATAATAATGTATATCCAGAGTGCATTCTAATATTTACTAGTCATTGAAATTTTTTCGTAAGTTCACAGCTGGCTGCCTATTGAATATCTCAATTCAGTATTTCATGGAGAAATCAGAAGAAAATCAAACAATTGTGGCAAAGGGGTTTATAATAGTTTTAGTTTGAGGGATTGCTGACTTAAGGCTATAAGGGCAATGCGTCATTGTGATTATGATAGTTTAGACTTCAATGAGAAATTGGTGAAATTCTAAAGATAATTTATGGTTTGTGATTTGTCGATGTATTTGCTTTAGGAGAGTTGGAAAGGAAAATTTGAGAAGTTCTATTTGTTATGAACCAAATAGGATGCCCCGGCCACGAATCATGCTACACAATTGTTTTACATTTTCAAAATCACAATGGTATAATAACAAATGATTGGTTCAGTGGTTGAAAATTTGAGATCAATTGTTTGAATGACGAAAATCTATATGCGAAGTTTTGTTTAAATTTTTTTTGTACTACTTATCATTGTCTGGAAAACTTATATAAATAGTTCTTCTGAACTGTGTTTCCTTCTTTTTCCTAATATGCATTTGCCTGAAAAGCAATTCTAAACTAAAAACTGTTTTGATAGTAAATAGCACCTTGTCTTTGCAATTTCCATCCAAATACCAGGACAAGTTGTGAACATGATTCATTTTTTCTTTTCAAAAGTACAATAATAAGATAATTCAAATATTGTGAATTATTTTGAAACAAAACTGACCGTTACATTGTCTAGTAACAAATGTTTAATATATCATGATGAGAACATAACACCTAATATATCATTAAGTAATAAACAATAACAAAATAGTGATTGTTTATACCTATAAATGTGGAATGCTTGTAAATTTATTCATATAGGAAAAAGTTTAAGTTGTATGTTAAAAAAGCATACAGAATTCCATACATCTTAAACATTTAATGCTGGCTTATTGCCTATTGCTATTCATGGATGGTCAGGTTCCCAGTCAATTGCTTTGAATTTCTATGTTTTAGCTGGTTCAAAAAGACTGATGCCAGCATGGTGCTTAGTCAAACTAACCAGAATGAAATTAGTAATATCAATTTGGACCATGTCTAATGTTATTATTTTCAAAATATTATAATATATGGAGTTTCTTTTGATAAAATGCGTGTAGTAGTTATTTGTTTTTAAAATGCCATTGCTTACTAAAAATAGAATTCTCAATAGTGCGTGGGTACTGAAATGGGCATCATTATGATAAACAAATGTTATAGTTCCATTATTATTAAGACACAAACATGATAATGTATATGAAGTAGAAAATGTATATGAAATAGAGTATGTATACATGTATATTTTTAAAGCTAAAATAAAATTGATCTATGTGACTGTTCCCCCTTTCCCACGTCCCTATGTAATTATGGTCGTTGGCAAGTACTCTGAGGGTAGGGACTATCCAAAAAAACAAGGATATACCAAAAATACAAATACATTAGTATCAGATACAAATGCTATTAGGATAGCCATTTTTGGATATCCATGCATCATAGAGGAGTGCAAATGTGATATATGATTTGTGGAAATAGAGTTTGGGATATTACTTATTTGGGATGAATTAACCAATTGACAATATGTCCTAACTCAAATGAATGCCCTTGCTATCTCAAACATAACAAGTCACCAAATATGTTTCCATCTGCATCACATACAAGCTGATTGTCTGCAGGAGATAGTTGGTATTGGTTTAAAAGTGGCACTTTATTTTTTTCTCAAGTATTTTATTTGAATTGCGTAGAAAACTTTGAAGCAAGCAATATTTGTGCCGATGCCAAAGAAACTTGCTATAACTGGTTCAGCAAAATTGGTGCTGTGCAAGATCTTCTTCCACGCATGTGAGTTCCTTCTCCCTCCCTCTATTGAACTTATTGCTGGTTTTTTGATGAATTCTGTTTATGTTGGTTTCAGACTTTATGATGCCATGTTCACATCTATTTTCTTCATATTATATTCACAATTAGATTTTTTTTTTTTTATTGGGACGTCACAATTAGAATTTCTATCAATTCAGTTTTAAAAGACTGTTCATAGCTACGCTCTTACAAAAATCATAGCCATCTAAATTGCTGCAATCTTAAAGTTAAAATCAAACCCAATAAATAGCCATTCTTCTTTGCTGGTGAAGCCCAGCTTTGTTATATATCAAAACAATTTGTGGGTCCGTGCTAACTGCTTATGCTTTTGGGATAATCTGGTTCTTGATATGCTAGCAAAGCCTCTTTGACCTAGTTCTTTGACATTTGACTATTGCTCTATTGATTATGTGTTAAATACTGAATGAGATATACTCTAAAAAAGTGTCTATAAGTGGGAGAATTCCCTCACCTTACAAGGATGAGTTATAGTGTAATAGAAAATAAATAGTTAAATAGTTTATTTTAAACACTAGTTTTATTATGTCAGCTTACTATCTTATCCCTCATGGTTGTATTTAAACTTGCCTTTGTGGCTCATATGGAAGGAATCAAACATTCAACAATTATCTTCTTCTATATAAAACTCTTACTCTCAAATATTAATCAACAATTTCTCCTTTGTATCGGATTCTATTCTAAATCATTAGAATCCCTACACTAGAGACTTAGATTTTATCGGTTCATCCCTATAATCTATTTTCCTGTCTAATATAGTCAATCCAAACTAAGATGGAATTAGAGCCTGAAGTGGAGGAAGAGTATGGGAATAGAGAAGTGTAACTGAATCGACAGCTGGCAATCAAGGTTTGGATGTAAGAGGTGCATATCATGATTGGAGGCGAGGAGAGAGAAGAGAAGGAATATATGGAGAGAGGAATGACAGAATGACCTAGGAAAGAATTTGAAAGGAGTCACGGATATGGTAGAGCTGAGAATTGGGGTCTCAGTCTCTAGGTATACTCATTTTCCTTTTGTTGTTCAATCTGTAATGAGTTTTGCATCCAATCTGTTTTACACTCCCCCATTGATGCAATCGTCCATCGCTCTGCTTTGTCAGGGTCACTTCCTTAAATCTGTTTTGTGGCTTACAGTAGGTTGTTTCCTAATAAATCAATTAGTGCATCTGCAGCAAGCAGCTTAAGCTTTTGTGATAATTTGAACTTAGTAAGAAATTGGACCTATGTGGTGAATAGTGGTAAAATACATGAACTTTGATACGAAAAAGGTTGGGCTGGCTATATTTTGTAGGATTATTTTGGGCAGTGGTATAGGGCTGTTATTTGCAGATATGTACTTCGTTATGGAGTATCGTCTTATAATTAACTTCAAACAAGTTTTGGAACCTCTCAGAGTGTTAAAACAGAAGATTGTAAGCAATGTGACAAGCAACGTTTTCTGCCAATATTGCTTAAAATTTGGCTATAATATAGATCTACTTTCAGAAAACTATTTGAAGAGTTTGTTAAAAATCATTTGGAAAATTGCTGCATTTAAGACTGCTTCTTCTTGAATATCATGTACTGACTGTTTATATGAAATGAAATTGTACCCTAGTTACTTGGAGATGGCATTATTGCCTTGCTGGCGTTTTCTGCTCGACCACCCTACAGACAGTCTCCAACGCTTGGTGATGATGACAAGAGGATTAGGAGATCCAGTGGCATCTGCATATTGCCGTCTATATATGGCTCACTGTGCTCAGAAGCTGCCATCACATGACATAGGTATTTTAGTTTATATTTTATGTCAATTCTTAGGATATGTAAAATATGTTAACCAGCTGGACCCTTTTAAAATATGTGGAAATAAGATCTGTGAATCCAGAGATTTTTTGTCTGGTCTTGCTCTTGCATCTATACTTGAGTGTCAAAATGTGTTAGTCCGTAGCAAACTGGAATCCAAGACCTCATATGTGATGTTATACTTTGTTGTCAATGTCAATACACAAATACGTTGGTTTTGAAAATTTTGCATTTCTTCCCTGCATTACCAATTTTTATAGGCCATTGAGAATGTGATGCAACTGCTGGTAAATACATTATTTCATTAACTATTTTAGATTAAGCAGAATCAACAAATCTGGATTATTGCTCTATACTCTTTTCTGTGTGGAATTTTGTGCTCTTGTTTGTATCCCGTGCTTGGTTGCCTATGAATGCCTAAGGGACTCTTTTATTTCTATTTCCATTCTCTGTTTTGATTTCCCATTTTCACATTTACTTAGAAAATGTTACCTTGTTTCACTTTATTTGATGTTTTCACAGTTTGTATAGGAAACAACGAAAACAAGGTTCAGTTATTTTCATTGTTTTATATACAAATCCTTATAACCAAGAAACACAGTGAAGACAAGTGGCATTTTTATGATTAAAAGTGAAAACACTAAATGAATATAACGAAACAAGCCCTGATTTTCTCTCTTATCCCTTTTTCTCAATGGCATGCAAAGGTCATTGACTGTATTCATTCTGTATTTCTGTACTTTAATGCAGCTGTTTGCTGTATACTTCCTTGTTCATTTTCATAAAACTTATTTCATGAATTGTTCAACTGGAACAGGCTATCTTGTTACATGTGTTAATGATCTCAGAGTTATTTTGACGCAAGCTTTAGCTGGCAATGAAAGTACTCTTGGAAATTTCAAAAATAATAAAAAGTTGCAAATCAGTCTGATGGAGCCAACCATTGAGTATATTATGAAGTGTATATTTAGTGGGTTATCTCAGGTATGTGATGAAGTTTATATTAATGTGTTCACTGGTTTTGGACAATATATGAAGCATAAAACTGAAATTTCATTGGTCGGTATCGTTGATCTCCCATTTTGAATTTTGCTCCAGCGATTCAAGAGAGAATGCTGGTTGAAACTTCGTGAAATATGCACATAGCTACATGTTTAGGGTTCTTCTCATTATTATACATAATAGAGAATCAAGTCCTATGTCTTAATCTTCAATAAGAATTTTTGCCTATCTTTTCAGTAACCGAACAAAAAGTTTGAAAAAGAAGAAAAATTAGCTTGCTAAATTTTAGTCTACTTTCTCCCGTCTTTATCCTATGTTATGCTGATCTAAGTATATGTACTATGCTCAAGAGACGAGTCAATGAAGTTCTATCAGAGCTTGGATTGATGAAGAATCACCAGAATTTTGGGACTGTTTCATGTGTTTCGGTCGTTCTTCATCATTTACTCAAAGAACTCCCTATTGAAGTAGTCAGTTCAAATGTTGTGAATATCCTTCATCTCATTGAATTTAACAAGGATAATTCCTTTCATCAGGTTTGCATTTGCAATTTCTATCATGCTCTAAATACTTATAGTACTCATTATGAAGTTATAATATATTCCAGCTACCTTCTTTGTGTCTGTTTCGCCAATATGCACTTTTAATGTTCTTTTTTGTAATACAGCACCTGAATTACAGATTGCTTGGGTTCCGGCTGTATGAAGGGAAATGCCCAGTTAACATTGTCAATGCTGTGTTAGATAAAGTTATGCAGGTACTTATATATTTCTGGTTCATTTCGAGTTGCATTACTTTCTTCACAATTGGATGCATTCTTTGTAGATTTCTATCTCTTTATTTATCTACACCTTTGGGGTAATAGTGTATTTTCTTTGTTGTTTCCTCTAGTGGTGGGAAAGCATGGTGTCAGGGGCACATATTCTATTTATTTTTCGTTAGAATGGAAGGAAAAGGTTTCATTAATAGAGGAAGGCAAAAGACTGGGCGATCTTAGTTGATGTCATTTTTTTTTGTCTTCTAAGAGGATATATAGTTGACTGGTCTTGCACTTCTTTGATTAATTTATTCTCTTCAATCAATTTTATTGTTTTAGGAAAAGAAAAAAAATAGAAAGAGGAAGTATATATCAATGATAGGAAATCCCCTTATATTGGCATTGGCAAAATAAAAATTTGTATGATAATAGAAATAGAAAGACTGAAAAATAACTCAAGTAGAATTATCTCAAAAATAAGAATGAGAAATATGTTATTTGATCCTTTTGTATGTCCAATGAAGATAGCTGTTCGAATAAATCAATCACTTTTCCTGAAAAATAACTAGTGAAGTAAAAGGCATGCACAGACTGTTGGTTGAGCCATATGAAGTTGTCTCTAATTTTTCTCTCTCTCTATTCTCTGTTTGTGTACCTCATTACTACATATAGAGTCAAGTTAAAGGCTATTTTGCATGCTAGTAATCAACATCCCTTTCCCAACTGTTGTAAATTGGTGAAGTTGGTTAGATGTTCTATATAGACCCAGATTACTAAGGGAAGTTTGATCAGTTAAGGAAGTGTTGACCCATAAAATTGTGTCATAATTGGGGCTTGATTCTATTTCTAGATATGACTGCAGAGCAATCATATACTCTGTTGGCTAGTTTACTATTAATATAAACCTTGAATAATTAAATCTTGACCTGTTTCTACTATTTACTCAACTCCTGATTTTAATTTTTAATATACCAGAAACCCCTCTTATTTAATATCATGAGGGGATGGGTGTATGTGTAAGATCACCCAAACTCAGAGCAGAACTAAGTTGTTTACTTTCCATAATAAAGAATTTGTTCAGATTTAAGCATATGGTGATAATTTCGATTTTTGTAATTTTTATTTTTTATTTTTAGTGATTTTATTCTGAGCTTCATTTCTAAGCATGTTTTTGACAGACTGTCATTTTACCTCCAGGTATTTGATATATTCTCTAATTTGGCTGCAATTTCAGATTATTGTCCCGTACGAGAGTCTTGATGAGTACCTGAGTGTCGTAGATGCTTATGTTGATCTTATACTTCAGAATCACATGGTATGTTTGGTTGAGTGTGTACGATCAGAGCTGTTGCTTGTATATTGTGTGAATAAAAGGGTTCTTATGCCATTTTTATCTTTTTTGTTGAGTGCACTACTCTCTTGTCCATATCACAGGGATAAGATTATTGAGGCTGCTATGCATTTGTAGTAATTACCTTTTTTTATTTATGTGGCTGTTAAATAGTCAATATGACAAAGGTACCTATGAGTTGAAATGATAACGAAGCTAAGGAAAGAACCCAAAAAAGTAACAAGATATAGAACTAAAAATTCAGCACTCCATTATATAAGACAAATAAAAGAAAATCGATAAAATATTGAGATTTATCTGCTCCTTGATGGATTAATTATTATCCAGTTTAGGTCCCAATCAAGCTACCTGCCACTCTCAAATAACTTATGGGAATAACGTCCAAAACATTCTTTTGTAATCTTCCTCTAAATACTCTCATCTATGCCAGAATAATCATTTGGACATCATTTTGAGAGGCATTTCAGAGCGTGCTTCGAATGGAGGAGTTACAGTAGATGAAATGTCAAGCTTGCAATCTCTCTTGGTGAAGCTTCTGTCTCATTTTGAGTGTCTGGAAGATGTGTTTTGTCTGGTACATTCCTATAATATACTTTGTACGCTATCATCTTTCTGTCATTTTTGGTATTCATAAACTTCAAAACATAGCTGAAATGCTATTGGTGATTTACTGTTGTCGTTACCATTTTGTAGAATCATTTTCCTGAAATCTTAGATGTAATGCATGGGAAATCACAAGATGTTGTCTTTTTGTACATCCTTAATATGGCGACGAGGTACTATTTATCACAAACATTTTGTTTTACTGTTCTTCCACTCATTATTGGAACTCATATGTGCTCGCCTTGATTTTCTAATACATATATGATACACATATTCTTTGTGCATTTGAGGAAAAATGAACTTCAACTTTTCATTCGGTGGACGCTTTCTATTATATATATGATACACGTATTTTAAGGTACTATGTATTATTATTTGTTGAGCAGGAGTGGTCGTATTAGGGATCCGACAAGCATACAGTTGCTTTCTGAAATTTCTCAGGCTCTACATGATAATATGGAATTTACGAATAAGGATGATGATGGGCAAGTGGCACGTTCAGTATCTCGCTTTGTGTACATGGTAACTTTTTAATTTTCTAATGTTCTTTGGTTTGTGATAAGGTTTTGCCTTGATTATGGTTTGTTGAGAATTGTCGCTAATTGCTAGGTAGATTATGGAACGGAGATGGAATCCCATTTAGCATTTCTGGTTGATTGCCGAGCAAATTTTGGTAGATTCAATGAGCTTAAGGTTTGTCATTGTTTTGTTTCAATTGATTTACGATGAAGTATACTTTTCATGAAAACGTTACAAATGGCCTCAGAACATCTGATATTGTTCTACAACTAGCGGATGTACCCGTGCATCACACGGGTAAGTTATGGGTAGAGTAATTCTTTTATAGAGAACCATTCTACACCCTCCGGTCACTATTATAAGGAAAAATCAACATTTTAGATTCATTCATTAAATGATGTATATGGTCTATAATAAAGACCACATACATCATTAATTGAATGAATCCAAAATGTAGATTTTTGCTTATAATAGTGACCGGAGGGTGTATTCCTTATGTTGCCAACCACTGGAATAGGAATGATCATTCCATTCGAACCCACTATTCCATTCCATTTTTGACAACGGAACACCAAAATACAAATGGTTCTCTCATTCCTACCCATTCCAATTTCATTCAATTTCTTGAAAAAAATTCGGTGTACCAGACATGCTCTTACAAGTATAAAGTCTAAAGGTAAAAAATTGTTTGTAGAGTTTTGGAAGAAACTAATGTTCGGAGACACATGTTTGTAAATAGCCCCAGTAAAATATTTAGTGATATATAATCATTCTTTCTTGCAGGAAACTCTCGTTCACTCCAGCAATTCTTTAGCAATTCAATCTTTGAAATGTAATAAGAAAGATCTGAATTTTTTCAAGTCCTGTGTCACATTTAGCGAAGTCACAATACCTTCTATCTCTGGTCAGAGACAATTTGATCTTTTTCTGGAGACTGCAGAGGTTGGTATGAGTGCTTTTGGCACGTTAAAGTTTTATGTACTTTTTGTACATTTATTCATGGATTTATGGTTTGAATTTTCAGGTTGCATTCTTAGGGGGCTTGGTTTCTCATGTAGATGGATTGATTGATTCAGGAATTGGCTGTTTGCATGGTAAGTTTATATGTAAAACCTGTAAAATGTTCACCCAACCAATGTGAAAGTACTAAGAACCAATGTTTGATAATGAATTCTATTCATTTGTTTCTTGTGGCATGTTTGTGGGAATTTATTCAATGCTAAATTCTTATATGGTTTTTAAAATGACTAGACGGGATTGGATTAGAAATGACAATATTAGAGAGCAAGTTGGGGTAGCACCTATATTAGAAAGATGATGAAAAATAGGCTTAGGTGGTTTGGGCATGTCAAGAGAAGACTTGTAGATTCTGTAGTAAGGAGAGTCGATCAGATGGATGATAGTCAAATCACTAGAGGTAGAGGAAGACCTAGAAAAACTATTAGAGAATCTATTAAGAAAGATCTAGAGATTAATGACTTGGAACGAAATATGGTTTATGATAGAACATTATGGCATAATTTGATTCTTGTAGCCGACCCCACTTAGTTGGAAAAGGCTTGGTTGTTGTTGTTGTTGTATCACAGCTAAAACTTATTTATGTAGCTCAAACTATGAGTTGTGCTATATTTTTTTTCTTTCTACCTAGGTCTATTATCTAAAACTTGGGTGGAGTTGAAAACTCAATAAATTGGGTATCATAACTATCTTTTATTCCCTATGTCTGTTATCTAATAATTTGAAAGGCATTGTATACAAACCTATTTGTATGACTTAATAAATCGTTTATACTTAAAAAAAAACTAGTCTATTATCTAATGATTTGAAAGGCATTGCATACCAACCTATTTATATGAACTCAAAATCTTTTCTAATTTTTTTAAAAAAAAAAAACTATCAAGATATTAAAAATATAAGTATCAATGTATTCTGTTGCAACTCAAGTCATGTCCATGCTGCTGTGGGTTCTTGGTTCAGGCCTCCCAAGTAACTGTCCTTATATTTGTATAACTCCTATTAGAGCCCACTTCTTTGTTACTCCAAGATATCCCTTGTCGAGTTGCAAGTTCCTTTCAGCAACTCTTTGAGCATATCCGTAAAGATTTGAATACATGCTGTTTCAAATTTGCTGCCTGTATTGTGATACCGTGTTGTGTGTTTGGTTTAGCGCTTCCAAAATTCCTTCCTAGCCCCAACTTCCTCCAAGACATACCTCTGATTTTCAAACCTACATTCAAGAGCCTCAATCTGTGATTTCACCCTTCATGTGTAAATCATGAACCTATTCCGAGATCTTGTGCTATGATAGTTGATAGAACTGGTCAGAAAACTACCTTAGTAAATAAACAATTCCTCTGTTATATTTAATATATGCTGTCAATAGTCTTACAACAGAATGGATACAGAGGAAATGAGGAATTACGACAGTGAGATGGAGAAGACAATATATTAAATTTATTGCTAATAGACTCGCACTTTTCATTCCAAGAGGTTTTTTATTTAGCATCATTGTCTCCTATCTTTTCTTTTGGCTGCTTGTATCGGCGTGTTTTTGTTTCAGTACTGTGATTAAAGTGCACTGTTTATGCCACCATGGCTTCTTTCTAAAAGAATGTTTATTGTAGTAACCTAAATTGCATTCTTTGTATCCAGAAATAGTTAACTGTTGTTTTGCTCAATCATGGTAGGCTTTCGAACTCCAGCTGATGTTGAAGGGCTAGTTTCATCTATTAGAAAGCTGTGTAGCTTCTTAATTATGGTCCCAGGTTAATATTATTTCAACTTTTCACATTGATTTTATTAAAACTTAAAAACCTCTTTTTTAAGGGAGGTCTCCACTATTATAATCTGCAATAGAAATATCTGTGTACTAGGTCTTGAGATATAGTTTCCTTTTAGCCCCTTCTCATATCTGTATACTTACAATGATTTTCTTCAACTTCTTTGAAGGTAATACCAGTGTACCAGTTACCTACTTTCCAAATAACTTATACACATTGATCAGCTCCCAATCATGGTCAGTTTTCTTTGTGATATATTGCTAATTGAAACATATTCTGTCTTTTTTCTTTCCAGATCTTGTTTGATGAATGAATTGGAAATCCCTTGCAGGTTGGACCCAAAACTGAGGACACTGATATTTTCTGCTATCTTACTATTATTGACAACTTTATCACAAAAGACTATGCCATATCATGCAAATACACAGGTATAGCCTCACCTTGCCGTATGTTGTATTTATAAACTGTGATTAAAAGCAACTTTAACTGAGATTGAATTGATTCAGTTCAATTCAATTAATTTGCAAAATGCCTTGTTTGAATAAAGTAATTGAAGTGCCTTCATTTACAAAATTTATTGTTTGTAGTTGTGTTATTTATGTATCATAACTTCCAGAGGATTCTTTTTTTTTCCCTTCCCAGATACCAGGCAATGACATGTTATACTATGGGGATTTATCTTACAAGCAAGAACTTGTTTCTTTGTCTAAGGTTGTTCTTGAGAACCTACTTTGTGCCGTTCAAGAAGAATCTTCTCAGGTATCTGCAGTATGGTTTAGTTCAAATTGTTTGATTTATTTGACAAATTTTAATCTGTACTGATTTATTATGCTAAATTGAAGGCTGCTCGAGGAACTATGGCACTTGAAGCTTGCAATTGCATTTTATCATCTTTTCTGGTAAGATGTCATATTATTGTTTGTGTTCAGCTTTCCGTTTAACACTTGTAGTCAATCTTATTTATTAGTGATGTGGGTAAAATTAAGAAGCAAAAAGGAGGATTAAAGTTTAAAATTAGTTGTACTTTAGTGTCTCTACCATAACTAGTGTGATTTGGGTCCCTTCAATATTGTACTTTAGTGAATGATCACAAAACTTTTGAGTATTTGCCTCGTTGTAATCAGCACTTTTTGATTAATGAAATGAGTTTGATAAAAGAAAGTACTCTACGAAAAACTTGCTCTAAGCTTTCAAATTATCGTTTTCTATTCAAAATGTTCATGTATTGATTAGATTGATTTGTAACATAACTTATCAAGATATGAAACATATCTTTGATAGAAATTATTCATTCTTTTATAGCTTAATAATTCAGCTAGTATGATGTTGATCAATCCAAGTTAAACTCGCCATACTAAGTTGTTGTCACAAATTTAAAATGAACCATAACAGTTTGACCCGTGATGTTTCTTGTTTGGCAGTTAAGCAATGAATTATCCTCTACTTGCCTTAGACTGATTGGAACAGCTAAGTCATGTTTGAGTGTCCAAGACAGATGCCTCCAGTCAACCATTCAACTTGTAAACAAGCAATTGCCAGATTTTGCTAGGGACATGTCAACTTCTGTTTGAGTCATACTTCTGTCTTCCCCTCTTTATTTATTAAGGGAAAGAACCATCATCGGTATCTAGGTTTTTGAATCGATATTGTTCATGAACTTCTTTTTTAGGCTTGATGGGAGTGCCCTTGTAATCTTAGTGACATTATTCTGTAGTTCTGTGTACAAAACCTATATTGTAACATGAATTAGTTTTGGCTATGTTTCATTTCCAAAAGTATTTGTCAGTGGGCGAGCACGCTTATGTGTTTGTGTGCGCCTGTGTGTGTTTGTTTGTGTGTGCGTGCGTGTGGGATTTGTTAATGTACCTCTGCCCATTTTTAGAAGGAGCATATTGAGAAGTTATAACACTCGTGTTTTTAATGAATACGTTATCAAGTTAAATATATTTTGAGATAAACTTGATAAACATTTGACCGAATTAAAAAATTGTAGCATTTGTGGCTTTTTAAATGACCCCTACAATTAATAAATCCTACATTAATACAAGTGTCTAATCTTTTCTTCCTACAAGCTACTTCCACAAAATGTAATCAATCATATTCGAAGTATGAACACTAAATATTAGTTCATATTGCAGAAATATAATTTAGTGTTAACCACTGTTTGTATTTTAGATACGAACTCAAGGTTCCGTATTGTAATGAAATCCAGAATATCATTATTTAATTTTCTTTTTGTTGAGAAGATCATTATTTCATATTTTTTAAGGACAAAAGATACAGAATCAGAATAAATCAAATATAACATGACGACGTTATGATATTTTTTTTTTTTTGAAGAGTCCGTTATATGTTGTTATATACAGACCTCCTTCCTAGTGATTCCTCCTCAAATGGTTAGAGAAAAACCTTGTCCACACTTGGTCACAACTAGTCATCTATGTAGAGATAGTTGGTCATTAATTAAGACTATGTGGCAGGAAACAATTATTTACCCCACAATTTGTCGGTCAAACTCCACCAAACCAGGTGACAAGTGAACCAACCGCATAAAAAAAGTACAGGGAACATCCATTAAAATTGCCATCAAATTCTTAAGGAGAAAGAAAGCTGAAATTTTCCAAGTAAAATTATTTTTGTGAATGAGTGCACCCGTATAAAATCATAAGACTTAAGTAAACAAACACTTGTCCATAAGTTCTAATTCGACTGATAAAAAATATTGAAATTGTTTGACCAAATGTTGTGGTAGGGTTCGAACTCCGACTCCTTTACTTATGTGTATACTTTTAATCACTATTATCATTTCGTCTATTAAAAAAAAAAGGTAAACAAACACTCCACGTTATTTTAAAAGATAATAAACACTTCACTTCAATGACTTCTTAAAAAAGAAATTAATGACTCACATCAATTAATCTCGTGATGTAATCGTGTATTCGTGTTATAAGCTCAAAGCATATAAGATGTAATTTTTGTTCCCATGGATTTATATTGAACTTCAAAAACTTAGTTAAGATCATACCATTGAAAAGTATTAAGATGATAAAGATATATATTACTTTTTTTTTTTGAACAAATAAAGATATATGTTACATAATTATACTTTTCATAAAAGAAATATTATCATGATTTAACTTTTTGTATTATTTGAATTCAATAAGGTTTTATGAACGATGAGGGTTTTCTTTTAAAATAAAAAGGCTATGGTTTTGGTCCCTGCAAATATGTCTCGTTTTGGTTTTAGTGTTTGTAATATTTTTTGTTGTTTTTGGTCCCTGCAAAATGTTTTGTTTTTTTAGAAATAGTCCCTCCAGGGACTATTTCCAAAAACAAAATATTTTGCAGAGACCTTTTTAAAAATCAAAATATTTTGCAAGGGCTATTTTTCTACAAAATGGGTTCAGGCATCATGTGACATGTGTCCAAATCATCACAAAAATTGGGTCAGGGACCAAAACCAAAATGAGGCATATTTGTAGGGACAAAAAAAAACAAAAAATTACAGGGACTAAAACCAAAACGAGGCATATTTGCAGGGACTAAAACCATATTTTAGCCAAATAAAAATGAATGATGAAGGCGGTTGTTGCGGTGTGAATTAATCACAACATTGCAAAATTCTTAAATAATGATAGACTCTTAAATAACTTAAACTAAAGAAAGAAACTATATAAGGAGATAACTTATGTAATTTATGATCAAATATGTACTAAAAATATGATTTTCATCTATCTCAATTGAAAAAATATCCAGATTCCATGTCCTTTTTTTTGGTTTTAAAAACTCGGTATCCGATCCAAGGACCGACTAATCCGAAGGGAGGCCCATTCTAAACCAAAGCAAAGCTCTATATGGACTTGCCCACCGAAATTGACACCAAAGGAAATCGAACCTAAGACCTAGAAAGGAGCACACTCGGTATCCAGATTCCATGTCTATTGTCACAAACGGAAGCCGTAACATTGTTTCATCGCAGCTATAACGGCATTTCGTCATGATTTTTGTTCACTCTATACAAACGGTAGAAAACAGTAACGTCTGTTACCTATACCTTTTTGTCGCGGCCTTTTTCTTGGTAACAGACCGTTTTTTAAAACCTTGGTCACCAAAAAAAAAAAAAAACAATTGTACACAAAAATTGATTTTATTATGTTTAACAAAAGGGAATTTATTTTCATCTCGACGTTTGTCATGTCCCTTCAAGACAACTATCCCCATTGGGTGCAGGGTAAGCTTTTAATTTGATTCAACATAAAGTTTGGATATTATTAGAGCTTGTCCAATATTTTTAATGCGTTTTGGAACTTATGAAAAAAGAACAATGTTATCCCATAGTTGGGAAGAACAATGTTATCTATGCCAGGTTGTAATTTTCCGCTCCTATTCATCTACTTCGCAACCAAATTTTACAATAAAAATTGCTTTTAATTTAATCTCCACTATTTACCTTGAAAGAAACAGGATTAGTGGGAAAGTACAATTACTGAATTAATACATCAACGCTTAAAACAACATATTCTGAGCTGAATCTAAGCATACCGAACATGTGCAAAGTAATAAGCAAACGTAAAACTTATAATCAAACATGCAAGTAACAACTAACATTGGAAAAGATCAATAGTGCAAATAAACATAGCACACCTCTAGCAAAATCGATTTGATATCCGGAATCTCTCTGAAGCTCCAAACATAAGTTTGATAAAACAGTAACATAAAAGGCTAATCAAGCAAATAAAATATATCGGTAACCAGAAATGGAAAAACTTAACGTTTCCCACCACCGCCGCCCAATTTAGGACCCTTGGGCAAACCACCCTTCTGAACATTGCCTTTCCCTGACTTTTGTGCCTTAGATGCTACTTCGGCTTTCTTGGCTTTCTTCTCATCCTTGGTTTTCTTAATCCTCTCCTTGATTTCACTGCAGGATTGACTCGGATGATTAGATTTGTCATCAATAATTACAACAAAAAAGACAGGAACAGATAAGACTTAAAAACTCGAAAACAGTGATGAAATTACATGGCTGATTTAAAAAAATATGAACATGTTAGAAAACAGATGGTCCCTAAATTGAATTCTCAATGAATAAGCAAGCATACGGACATGTATGTCCATGGAAAAAGAGGTCAGCATCATAAAAAGGAAACACACCGAAGAGCAGCTTCCCTAGCAGCATCTCGAACTTCGGGCTTTTCAGTTCTTTTCTTTTGAATGACTTCAAGTGTAGCACCAACAATGGACCTGGAGTATGGCTTCTTGGTGGCACGGCGCCTCTTCTTGACCGCTTCTTGGGCAATGTCCTGCACACCAGATGCATAATAATATCAATTAACATGCATCCAGTAAGTAGTAAAATAACGACTGAACAAGGCTATCTATCTGATAGCTTGTGTAACTAACTAGGTTCATGGATGGATATTTCATTTCAATATAAACATTACTACATACATGAGTTAAAAGGGTTAAACAATGACCTTCTTGTGTTGCTTTCTGAACATGGCAGTCCATGTGAGCTTTGAAGGCTTCAAACGGTTGTGGAAATACCTCTTACATTTTGAGTTCACAAAGAGGAAAACCTGTAAAAACAACAAAAAAAACTTTATTATAGCAGTAAAACAAAGATTGAACAAATCAAAGCAAACACACAACTCATAATTCAACATGGGTCATTTTTATCTGACCTGAGAATCACTACGAATAAATCTAATCCCTCTTCCTGGGTAAATCTTTGCACCACTGAATCGACAGAGTTCAGTCCTGAAAAGGAAACATCAATTACCAATAAATTCAAAACACAATCACTATAATAATTCAATCAAAATGCAATAACAGTGAAACTGTCCAGAATTAACTATTTCCAACATTCTTCATATCAAATGTACTTCTAATAGCTAATTTACAGAACAACATTATCAGATTTCAAAATCCACTTATTAAACATTGAAATTGCATAAGGAAACAAGTTTTAATCTAAATCAACCAAAAATGTTAAAAATAATATGATTTTAGAACTAATAATCATCACATTCTAAATAATAATCATAGAACACTGTTTCGGATAATATATGCCGCAAGCAATTTAACATTCAAATTTGTCAACTAAATATGGATTCATCAACTAAACCCTAAAACTGAATGTGTAAAAATGGAAGAAACTTACTTGAGAACCATGGCTGCTGCTTCGGCTGCTCTTTGTAAATGTAAACCCTAAAAACTAATATCAAAAGCTTTAGGTTGTTTCAGTTCTCTCCTTCTATATACCCACCCGTTTTCTTATTGGGCGGGCCCAATTCTATTTTTAACACGCTATACTTGCCTTTCTTACCCCCCAAAATATTATGGAATCAGTTTTTTTATTTTTTAAATTTAATTCAAAGAACCATATTTATATATGGCCATTATAAATATGGTTAAAATTTGTGTTTTATTATGTTCTGTAAATAGTTCATAAGTATTACAATAATGTGTCTAATATAGTCAAATTATTTTCAAATAAAATTTCGCAAAATGTTATATGGTCAATAGACTTATTTTTAATAAAAATTGATTAAATTATTGAAAGGCTAAAACCCAACTAAAATTTTTAGTGGAGGCAGAGCTTATGCATGAAGTTTTTTCTTATAAAAGAAATTTAGACGAGTTGGATCTTGATCACTTATCATTACTAATTTATGGTTTTGTCTAATATGCACAGGTAAAATAATCTTGTTTTATGTACAAGTATCTTTTTTATCATTGGATTATAGTCAAATCATTTTTTTTTTGAAGGAAACATGCTTATAACATTTCATTAATAATAAGAGTTTCAATACAAGTGGGTATAGCATAATAAATGGTGGGACTAGCTAAAGACGTGGCTTCTCGCGCAAGAGCGTGAGCGACCTCGTAGATTTGTCGCCAAACAAACTGCACCCTAGAGTTAGAAAATAAATTACGGAATAGAGAACAACAAGAAGTAATGATACAACCAAAATTAGACAAGTCGTTTCTGGTGGAAAGGAAGGCATCTGCTGTTAATTTAGAGTCTGTTTCAAAGTTTACGTTATCAAGCTGCATATCACTTAACCATTGCAAAGCAGAGTGCAACCATAACACTTATCCTACATCAACTGAAACAGTACAAGGGAAAGTAATAGTCTTAGCCAGCACAAAAGTACCTTCTGAGTCGCGAACACAAATGCCAATACCTGTGCAATTACAATGAGAAGAGAAAGTCGCGTCGATATTACATTTATACCTTCCTGGTGGAGGAGGCTGCCACCGAGGTCTATGCTGGGGCGAAGTGGAGGTCCCCGTAGTCACGACCATAGTGTGCTGAGAAGACGCAAGAGATGTACTTGTATCCGGAGTGTTCGCCAAATGCCAATCCTCAACCATGTTCCTAACATGTTCTACAACCACGGAACTTGTTTCTATGATATCATCCCAAATTTTGAGATTGTGATGTTTCCATATGCTCCATATGACTGTTGACAGACGTTGTGATAACTCAGCAGACAAAGTTTCGAACAGAGAGAATAAAGCATCAGTGGCAGAAGTAATGTGCATGAGAGCATGTTGCACAGAACCCCAAAGACCAGTCTTGTTCCACACCTGTATAGCAAAAGGACAATTGAAAAAAAACATGCAAAAGATCTTCATGGTTAGAGTCACAACTGGCATAGTTTGTGGGACAAACAACACCTTTATCCAATAAACGGACACGGGTCGGTAAACAACCGCGACACATACGCCAAAGTAAATTCTTAACCTTAGGTGGAACTTTTAGATTCCAAATACCAGACCAATACCCTGGGCGCCATAGATGAAAGGAATCAATTAAATTTGTTACACACAGTTTGTACGCACTACGTATAGAACAACGCTCGTGCCTTTTCGCTTTCCAAATAATTTTATCTTCCTCCACCTGAGAAATAAGTGGCGTGTGAAGTACTTTATTTGCAACTTCCGCACTAAAAACCTGTGTAACCAGCTGTTCGTTCCAACTTTTATCATGCAATTTCGTAAGACTATTAATCTTGAAATTATGAAGCAAGTGAGCACCTGGAGCATCACTTCCAATAATTTCCTCATTTGGCAGCCATGGTTCGTTAAGAATGGAAATGTTCGCACTTGTGCCTATACTTCATTAAGCTCCCCCACGCACTATAAATCTAGCACACATAACACTGCGCCAAACATAACTTGGGTTGTGGCCAAGAGTAGCCGTGAGATAAGAACCAGATGGGAAATATCGAGCCTTAAAAATTCGAGCAACCAGAGAGTTTGGTTTGGTGATAAATTTCCACCCCTGTTTTCCCAACATAGCTAAATTAAAAACAGAGAGGCCTTTGAAACCCATACCTCCATGAATTTTTGGTGTTGACAACTTCTCCCAATTCATCCAATGTATCCCTCGTTGCATAGGTCGGCCATGTTGTAACACCCCGTTCCCAAAAATACGTAATTTAAATAAAATAATCAGAGTTAAACCACAAACGGAGCATTACACTGCTTATAAAAATTCTTTAATAGAAAATAAAACTATTAAACTTCAACAACCAACTTATAAAAATTTGCAGCGGAATATTCATTTCAATCACAATTAATCCTCAAGTAAAATCTTGGCACAAAGGCCTCATCAAAATGTTTCAACAAAAGCTACATCATCATGTCTCAAAAATCCAATACATAGGAGTGAAAGTAATATAGAAATCCCATCCCATACGTAACAAGTCCTAGACGTTGAGCCACCACCTACTACTCAGGATCACCTGCAAGTTACTCATACGAAGGGCAACATTTTCAAGCAGAAGGGGTGAGATTTGCAAACAACAATAATATATATATATATATAATTCATCAAATGCATAGAAACAACAGCAAATTCACAACAACAACATCAATAAGAAATATACATATAAATACAGCATCATACTTGATTATCAACACTACTTCAATTATCTTTAATTCGTAACCAATTTCATTCTTGATGACAACACACCGACAACGACTTAACACCAACTACGCATCAACAACATCGACAACTCACCCAACACAACAACTACGACAATGCAACAATGCACATGCTTGTGGTACCAAAATACAGGGCAGAGCCCTCACCCCTTTGAACAACAAAGTGTTCCAGGACCTGAGTCCTCCCGCTTTGAACGACAAGGCGTTCCAGAGCATAAGCTCTCACCGCTTTGAATGACATTGCATTCCAGGACCGAGGTCCTCACCGCTTTTGAACAACAAAGTGTTCCAGGACATTAGTCCTCCCGCTTTGAACGACAAGGCGTTCCAGAGCATAAGCTCTCACCGCTTTGAATGACAATGCATCAGACTCCAACTGTGTATATCAACATACAACATGACATCACCGACAACAACCACCAACCAACAATGCATACATCTACGTATGACTTACACCACGACAATTCAATAACAACAACTGTGCCTAATTTATTTATGACACACTCCCCAACTAGACACAACCACTCAGCAGCATCAATGGCAACTCAAACTTAGCATGGATGACAAAACATATACATTAACCAATTACATTCATATCGTAGTCCAAAACATTCTTCAAAAGCAAATCTAGATTGATCAATAGGACCTAAGCTAAATACTCATAAAACACCTTAATTTAACCCCTCATACTTAAGTTTGAAGTTTGGGAACTAATCATAGGTTTTGGACTAACTTGGAATAAGTTATGCTAAGTTTTCTTAAAGTTTTCCTCAAGACCCACCTGGAGTATTTTCATCATAACTCAAAATCCATAAAACATTTTCGAGTCAAACTAAAGCCATTAGAAAGCTAACTCAATTGTCTACAACTTTCATGTTTACGCCAAAGGCTAATTCAAAAAGGAAAGGGGTGAAAAATAGTGAAATATGAAGGATTCGGTTCACAAAAATCGTGTCACGATTTTAGAAATCGCGGCGCGTTTTTACGTCCAGAATCAATTAGCATTCTGCTCTCAAAATCGCGGCACGGCTGCAAAAATCGCGGCACGGTTGGACAGTATCAGGTCTGGACTCAGCTTCACAAAAAAGTGCGATTTCAGCATGGTTCTACCCAAAAATCCCAACTTTGATCCCCCAATCACCCAAATTGATTTAGAATAATGTTTATGGGATCATCATTCAATACAATCATCAGAAACAATTCATATAACATCATCAATAACACAATTTCATCAAAAATGAGCATTTTTCATGTTCTTAACCCTAAAACAACATTCATCATTCTTTTCAATTCAATTCTATGAAACATGCATATATACATTAACAATTGAATCATAAACCCACCCTTACCTCAATTAAGCAAATTCCTACAGCAATTGGATGAATTTCCTCTTCCTAGTTCTTCCCTTGGCCTCCTCTCTCTTTCTCCCAAAAGTTTACTTTTTTTTGTTTTACTGATACGTACTTTTGTTTTTCTTTCCTTACTGACTCTTTCTATTCTCTTACCAACCAAAACCTTTCTTTCTCTTAACTCCCTCTTAACTTCCTAATTAAAGTGTAACCCCCACTACCTTAATTCCAATAATATCAATTAAATCCCTTTAATCTAAATATTACTATTTCTTCTAATTTCATAAAACTTGCAAATAAATATATAATAATTAACAACACAACAAATATTCACATAAATCATTTATAAATTCAAATAAAATATGCCAACCAACTAAAATAGCAAAACAACAACTAGGGCGTTACACATGTCCCCACCAAAAGGAGTTCATCATTTTTTCAATGGAGTCAATCAACTTATCGGGCAGTTGAAAAATGCTCGTCACATAAGTGGGAATAGCCTGCAAAACAGATTTTATCATTACCTCGCGGCCTGCTTTTGAGAGACATTTACCACTTCAGGAAGTAATTTTCTGCCAAACACGGTCCTTGATATACGCAAATGTAGCATTGCGGTCTTGCCCTATCATAGAAGGTAGGCCCAGAAATTTACTCGTACCCAAAACAACTTGAACACCAAGAATATTAGTAATGGTGCTTTTAAGATCATCAGGGACATTGCGACTGCAATAAATCTCTGATTTTGGCAAACTGATCGCTTGACCCGAAGTTAACTCATAAGTGGATAATATATCTTTCATAACATGTGCATGCTCTGTATTTGCTTTGAAAAAAAGAAAACAATCATCAGCGAATAAAAGATGGGAAACCGAAGGTGCTTGGCGACAAACCTTTGTTCCCGTCAAAACACCTCGTGTCTCTGCGTCTCTGATGAGCGATGATAAACCTTCTGCACAAATAATAAAAAGATAGGGGGAAAGAGGATCCTTTTGACGGAGACCACGCCCGGGAATAATGGGACCAACCTGCTCACCATTAACAAGCAAAGAATAATCTACGGGCTCAACACACATACGCATCCAGTGAATCCAACAGTGATGAAAACCCATTTTATTTAGGACAACCATTAAATAACGCCAATCCATACGATCGTAGGCTTTGCTAATATCGAGTTTAAGAGCAACATACCTATCTTGACTACATGTCTTGGCTTTCATGAAATGTAACACCTCGATTGCTACCATAGCATTGTCCAAAATGGAACGACCGGGAACGACCGCTGGCTGATTATCAGAGATGCATTGCGACAATACCTTCTTCAACCTGTTAGCTAACACTTTAGAGATGATTTTATATAACACGTTGCAAAGTGCTATTGGTCACCAATCTTTCATGCTAACCTGCGTAGAGCCTTTAGGAATAAGAGCAATGTTAGTAATATTTAGGTCAGGGGGAACCTGTCCCGTATCTAACCAACCGCAACATTCCTTAAAAATGTCGTCACTGCAAAGGTTCCAAAAATGCTGGTCAAAACCAGCACTATAGCCATCAGGACCATAGCACTTGTCCGGATGCATTGAGAAAATAGCATCTGAAAACTCGGCCCTAGTGAAAGGTTCCGTGAGCATATCATTATCATTAACAGAGATAGACGGATTAATAATATCTATGACAGAAGAAAAATCACTATCCTGCTGCTGAAAAATATTCACAAAATAATCCTTCGCTACTTCTTGCAATCCTTTCTCACTAGTGACTTTATTACCTACATCATCATCAAGAGAGATTATACGGTTTACCTTTTTCCAAGCTGTTGCTGAAGCATGGAAAAACTTTGTATTTCGGTCACCATCTTTATACCAATGAGTTTTCGCACGTTGACGCCAATAAGCATCGTCTTGGGACAACAGCCGTTGCATGCGCTTCCTAAGTTCAAGCATGCGAAATTGATCCTCACCAGTAACTTGCAGCCGTGTGTCTTGCATTTCTTTGCGACAATTATCAATATCACGCTTTAAATTGTGACAGTGAGTCTTTTTCCAATCGGATATATCCTCTTCACAAGATAACAATTTTGGAATGATGGTATTAGTAGAGTGTACTTGCCAAGAGTTTGTCACTAAATCCTTGAAACCCGGTTCCAAGTGCCAAACATTTTCATAGCAAAAATGTCCTTTATGTTGAGGAGGCCGAGACTTAGGAGAGCATTGCAACCATATAGGGTAGTGATCCGACTCGGGTGCTTCTAGAGTTTCCACGGAAGCATTAGGAAACATGTTAAACCATAAATTATTCACAAGAGCACGATCTAACCTCTCTTCAACCGCACGTGGTGTGCCCAGACTTTTGAACCAAGTGAAAGGGTAGCCGTCGAAAGGTACATCAGACAAACCAGAATCAAGAACTACATTGCGAAAGCCATTAATGAGCCACTGAGGCCTGGTGTTGCGCCCCCTTTTCTCATTTGCGTCTAAAATGTCGTTGAAATCCCCAAAGATGCACCAAGGACCTGCAAAACTATTAGAAAGTTGACGAAGAAAATTCCAAGTAGCAGTTCTACGACCACTATTCGGATAACCATGATAACCAGTAACTCTCCAAGTGCCAAGAACAGTATCAATAATTTCAACAGTTATATGATTGTTGGAAAAATCAATAAGTTGACAATTAAAAGAATTTCGCCAAAATAAAGCAAGACCCCCGCCTCGGCCGGTGCGGTCTACATGAACACAATAATCGTAACCAAGCAAAAAACGTAGTTCTTCAATTTTATGGCGGTGAGCTAGTGTCTCACTTAAGAATAAAATATCCGGATTGAAGTGCCGGACTAGGTATTTTAAATCAGGAATTGCACTCGGGCTACCTACACCCCGACAATTCCAGGCTACTAAACTCATTTACCTAGGTAGGCCTGATCATCAAGTCCTGCCTTTACAGCATTTTCATCAAACAATGGATTAGAAATTACATTCATTTCTACATCCCCCCCCATGACTAACATCAGTTTCTATTACATTGGTTCCCAAAACCCCATCAGCAGCAAATGATGTATCACCATTATGAAGGGCCAACATTCGTTTCCTTTTCTTCAATTCAAAACATGTGTCTTCCCCTGTGAATCATCACTACCAGCGTGTGTGAGAGAGGCAGCAGGCAGGCCGAGCACTAAAGGTCGGTTGGGCAGCAAGCTTAAAGTCGAGTTGCCTGTTGAAGAAGAAGGCAGAAAGTGCATTTGACAAGATAAACTAGCACCTGTACCTTGCTTTGCTTTAGCAGCGATATGGGCAGCGAGAATGTCATGTTTGATGGCGGTTAACTGACTCTGAACAACAAGCATCCTATCATTGAAGTTTGGCACAGTTTCGGTACCTGCAGCAGTCGGGTTTTGAGCAGCAAAAGCACCATCAGTAGTGTTGTTTTGGGGCGGCACAGTTGCAGGGATATGGTCTTGCAACCAACGGTTGGTTGCAGCAGTGCCAATCCTGTGTGCAGCAGGCTTGAGGTAGATACCCCAGTTTCGAAAACCATCATCAGAGTCCAATTCATAGAGTTCCGGGCACACCTTGTCTGTATGGCCGATCGAACCACACCTGTGACAAAAACACCCAAATTTTCATATTTAAAATTCACAGTTACTAAGGATCCATTACTAGCATGGACACGCCATTCCTTTTTGAAGTGGACAGTAATATCAATGGCCACTTTGATGCGCATATAAGCGCTATGGATTGTGTTTCGACCATCATAAGCTTTCATGGTTCCTAAGAAACTTCCTAGACCTTGACCTACTTTAGGTTGAATGAATCCAAAAGGCAAACCATGGACTTGCACCCAGAAATCGATATGATCTAAAGGAACAAAACTAGGGACGACACTAGGATTGATTCGATCCATGGCAATATGAAAGTTATCATACAACCACGGACCTTCATCAAGGACACGAGCCGCATCGACCTTATGATGAAACTTAAACAAATAGCGATCCGCAACAGATTTCGTGATTGTAACCCGTTTGACTGGCTTCTAGGCGCGCGACATACGCTCACTGAAATAGGCAAATTGGATTTCACGATCAGCAAGGACTCGACCGATCAAACAATGTTCAAGAATGGCAGCAGTTTCAGACTCGGTTTCAAGGTTCAGGGTTAAACCCTCTTCAGACAGAGTCAGACCATCAAGGTTAAGGTTCGAGGGATCCATGGAAGTAGTTTGCAGGACAAAAACGGCAAAGGAAAAGAGCAGGAAAACGATAAGACTCAATTTAGAAACAATAGCACTCATACAGACTCAAGGAGACTAGGGTTTGGATGTGATGAATCAATACAGAGAAAGAAGACGGTATATAAAGGCTGTAAAGGAAGCATCTAGATCATGGATTAGATGTAGATCAACTGCTCACTGAGATGGATCCAGCCCAAGGTGCGGCGGCATCCCAGAAAAGGGAGGCGCTAGAAACCCTAGCTCTAGAAACCCTAGGAGCGAACCTTATAGTCAAATCATAAAATTGTCTCACTTGATGGTATAAAAAATTGTCTCACTTGACATAACGATGAAAAACAATTTTTGCATCTTGTAAAAATTGTCTCGCGTATATACTATATCTCAAATCCTACGTAATATATTTTTTTTGAAAGAAAATCCTACGTAATATTGAATACTTGAATCCAGTTCTTACGAAGTATTAATCATTTTTTTTTTATCAATTGAACTATATTCGTTGGATGGATTATGTGTTTTCTAGTCTGAACTTTTTTTTGAAGGAACTAGTCTGAACTGTAATGAATAAAAAATATGTTTGATACGATCCTGAGAGATTTATTTGCACACCTGTAACCAAAAAAAAAAATTGCACACCAACCTTCGGTAAGCTCCGTGCTAATCTTTCATTACTCCCTTGTATGAAAGGTCAGATTCTGAAACTACAATAATTGAAATATAAGCATTTTTTAAAAGGAAAAAATATTTTAATAAGAAGAATTTGTGCAAATGCATATAAATTTTAAAGCATTTGCATGTTATTTAATTATTAACGTTATTGTAAAAAAAAAAGATATTAATGTTCAGATATGAGCATAGCATTTTGAAAAGAAGTTGTGAAAGTGTATATAAATTATACTTCTGTTCAAATTTTCTTATAATAACTTGATTTTGATTGATTAAAGGAATATAAAATTTCATTGATCGTGATGCTTAATGTAAAATGTTTTATCTTTTGAAACATAATTCGCTGTTCATAGCATTTTTCATTTATTAATCCTTTCAAAATGAAAAATGCAACGATTTATTAAATTGTGATTCTTTTTCGAGGATATTAAATTGTGATTGACGTAGACGGACTAATTAATTACTAACGTATTGCTCCTTTAATTATTGATTGAGCTCTATCCCATTCCACAACGCCAATTGCAATTTCTGATGCATCAAGGACTTTGAAGCAAAACAATAATATTGTACAGATATACTATTTATGAGGTGATATGATGTTTTAGTTACTTTGTTGCAAGAAGAAACCCACTTGGTTTTAGTTTGAGATCGTGGAGTGTTGATAACAATGATAAGCGCTCAAAAGTAACATTTTTTATGTGTTAATGTAGGCATTTTAGTGACTTATTTTGCAAGTTATCTAAGGAAAAGCTAGTAATTGTTGTATGTGTACCATTTATGCTTTACATGCCTGATCCTACCCAATTTATGCAGGAAATAACGAGCAAGGACCAAAAAAGAAGCTCCTGAACCAAAGTCAGTTCGCTTAAGCGACCTCAGCTCGCTTAAGCGAACCAGTTCCAGAAAGCAACCCCTCTGCACGCTTCCTGCACGCTTTCAGATCGCTCATGAAGACAAGGTCAGCTCGCTTAAGCGACATCATCTCGCTTAGGCGACCAACTTCCAGAGAGCACTAGCATGGCTCACTTTTGGCTCGCTTTCCACACGCTTAAGCGAGGTTCATTAAATTTCAGTGGATAAGGACCACGTGGCGGCTGCTCAATGGCCAACAGAAGATTCTCTAGCTGTTCGCTTAAGCGACCCTATGTCTGCTTAAGCGAACGAGCTCGGAGACAACCCATATAAATAGTTTTCTCTTCTCTTTTCACACATTCTACTACTGTTTTATTCATATTTTTCTGGTTTTAGAGAGAGACTAGGGTATTTCTAGAGAGAGAAACACAAAGCAAGGTTGTTAGAAGTAGATTTTTCCCAAGATTTGAAGAGACATCATGAATCTTAGCATGGAATCTTCATCTTTCTTTCATCCTTTGCAAAGCTATCATAGACATATGTAGCTACATCTATCCTTGTGGGTTTTGAGGTATTCAAACAAGCTATTATGTAAACTCTTGATCATTTAATATATGGTTCTAGCTTATTTATTCATTGTTGTTATTATTCTTGTGTTTATTGCTTATTGAGATTTGAAATGATATTGAAATGTACTTTGAATCTAGGGCTAGAATAATAATCTTTCAAAGTTTTCATTCAAGACATAGATGTAAGTTTTGTTAATCACTTTGTAATCAAGAACTTAATGCTGTTGGATTATTTAATGAGTTGGAAAATCATCGATTAAATAACCCGATTGATATCACAATATCATTTGGATACGAATGATATTGTTGAGTGATTATGATAATATCGTTTAAAAAGCTAAAATCCGTTATTTGGTCGGGAGATTACAGTTGTTACGCTTGGTTGATTATCTCCAACCCCAAGCGAAATGACCCTATCTCATCTCGATTTATTTTTATGTCAAATAGAAAATAGTTTTACACAAACAAACATTTTAAACCCAAACACTTAAGATGATAAATGCCGTTGAAATGCATATGGTATACGCTAGTCTCTGGGTATGATCTTAATATACTCACAAATATATAGGTAAATGACGTGTAAAAATCTTACGTCAAATGTGTCAACTTCTGTCTTCCCCTCTTTATTTATTAAGGGAAAGAACCATCATGGTATCTAGGCTTTAGAATCGATATATTGTTCGTGAACTTCTAGTTTAGGCTGGATGGAAGTGGCCTTGTAATCTTAGTGACATTATTGTGTAGTTCTGTTCTGTGAACTTCTATATTGTAACATGAATTTAGTTTTGGCTATGTTTCATCTCCAAAAACATTTGCCTGTGTGCGAGTAGGCGGGCGCGTTTATGTATCTGTGCGCCCGCGTATGTTTGTGTGTGCGTGCGTGTGGGATTTGTTAATGTACCTCTGCCCATTTTTAGAAGGAGCATATTGAGAAGTTATAACACTCGTGTTTTTAATGAATACGTTATCAAGTTAAATATATTTTGAGATAAACTTGATAAACATTTGACCGAATTAAAAAATTGTAGCATTTGTGGCTTTTTAAATGACCCCTACAATTAATAAATCCTACATTAATACAAGTGTCTAATCTTTTCTTCCTACAAGCTACTTCACAAAATGTAATCAATCATATTCGAAGTATGAACACCAGATGTAGACACTAAATATTAGTTCATATTGCAGAAATATAATTTATTGTGTTAACCACTGTTTGCGTATAACTGTTTGATTTTGGATACGAACTCAAGGTTCCGTATTGTAATGAAATCCAGAATATCATTATTTCATTTTCTTTTTGTTGAGAGGATCATTACATAACATGACGACGTTATATACAGACCTCCTTCCTAGTTCTTATCCTTTATCACTAAAGTTAGAGAAAAACCTTGTCCACACTCGGTCACAACTAGTCATCTATGTAGATATAGTTGGTCATTAATTAAGACTATGTGGCAGAAAAAAAATTATTTACCCCACAATTACTCGGTCAAACACCACCAAACCAGGTGACAAATGAACTAACCACATTAAAGAGTACAGCGAACATCCATTAAAATTGCCATCAATTTCTTAAAGGGAAAGCAAGATGAAATTTTCCAAGTAAAATTATTTGTGAATGAGTTCACCTGT
This sequence comes from Medicago lupulina, assembly GCA_958299785.1. NCBI lineage: Eukaryota > Viridiplantae > Streptophyta > Magnoliopsida > Fabales > Fabaceae > Medicago > Medicago lupulina. The sequence goes on along the minus strand of OY283141.1, from coordinate 27,920,466 downwards.
ATAAAATTTTAAGATTAAAGTAAACGAACATTTATTCATAAGTTGTGACTCAACTGATAAAAAATGTCAAAAATTATTTGGTCGAACGTTGTGATTAAGGTTTGAATCCGGACTTCTTCATTTATCTGTGAGTTTTCAATGATTATTGTCATTTCTTCCTAAAAAAAAATAATTATTGTCGTTTCATCTATTTATAATTAAAAAAGTAACCAAACACTACATATGAATGACTCACATCTCCTTAAAAAAAATGAATGATTCACATTAATCAATTAATCATGTATTCGTGTTATAAGCTCAAAGCATATAGGATGTAATTTTTTTGGAAGAGACGGTAAGAGATCTCTTCCAATTATAACTTATAACCAAGACCAAGTCATATTCAACATTGTTAAATTTTTTGAGAGAGTTTTGTTGTATATTGCAGTCTTATTCAACTTGATAAATTAGTTTTTGTGGTTACGCACAAAGATATCCGGTTGACAAAAATAAAATCAACAAAATTTTAAAATTATCAATATCAAATAAAAGAAAATACACGATTTTTTGTATAAGCTACGAATTCATTCATGAAAAAAGAAAGACAAAAAATTGGAAGGCGTAGACCTGATCGAGTAGAAGAAAAAAGCGATAGGACAAAAAATAAATAAAAAACTTTTCATATTACATACGAAATTTCATGCTTATATATTTTTTTTGAATAAACTAAAATGAAATATAACATAAACCACAATGATTTATTCCGCACAAGGTGTACAAAAGACAAACCATCGAAAAATATTTACAAGATCAAAGTGGCCACAATAAAGGAACACCACCAAAAAATAAAATATAATTACAAGTGGACACTCATGCACCAAAGCGGATGTTTCCATCAATCATGATAACTATAGCTGAAGGTCGCATGTTTAAATTTCAACCATAAGAAAGAGTGCATTTTAACCTTTTCAACGAGAGTCGAAGGATCAAAAACCGAATTTTAGAAGACACGGTTATTCTTTTCCTTCCACAACACCCAAACAGATACAAACCAAGAGCCAATAGTACACATATCAACAAAAACAAATATATTTTCTTACTAATTACTATTCATAATATTATAATTAAAATTAAGGTCTTATATCCTTAAAAAAAATTAAGATCTTATATATATATATATATATATATATATATAGTTTATAAATATTTTTGCACTTGTCACACTTGTTAGTTTATAAAAAAAAATTAAGAGCTCCCGTAAGTTTAGCTCACTTGGTAAGGGGATAATGCATATTATATGTAAAAGCTGGAGTTCGAACCCCAAACACCCCACTAATTCACCTTTGAATTTCTCTAACTGTTAGATTACTTGTCAAAAAGAAAAACTTAAGATCTTATATCTATTTGATACATAGCACGATTTTATTTATTTTTTCAGTTGAGAAATTTGATACATAGCACGATTGTCGCACTTGTTAGATAATATTTTCCCAAAGAATATGTTTTTTTATTTAATGAAATAATAGTAAGATGCAATTCACCTTCAAGAATTTAAATTTTGAGATAAAAGCCAAGAACATCAAATCAAAGATGTCCGGCAACCAACGTTCACATTTAAGCAAAATTATTGGGTTGAAACCCCATCTCTCCTGTTCCAGACATGTCACAAGCATCATTATTGTTTCATTCTTATAAGTCAAGATAAGCATTATATCTAGACCATAGAAAAGTTAGAAGGACCAACAAACATATCATACTATGTAGCAGCTGCACTAACATCCTTAACCACACACCCACCTCTTCCCGTTTCAGCAGTAATTAATAACGTGTCTCTTTCGTCGACATCAATTCAAAGGACACGTCCTACGTATACGGCCAGATAGGTTACCTAAGATAGTTACTTCCTCCTGCCAAATCTATAGTTATTTTATAGTTCTATTTGTGTTTCCACGTAATAGATGTTTTACAAATCTAGATATAACCGACAAAGAAAGAAAAGAAATGATGGTTACCATTTAACTGTTATTTATTTATTTATTTATTTTCCAAATATGTTACAAATTAAAAAAGTTTGTTATCTTTTGCTAGTACTTTATATTTTTATTTTATAATCAAATATCCTACACACAAGATAAGATCAGTGGAAAGTTATTTTAAGGAAGATTAGTAGTATTTTTAAAAATTATTAAAATATGTAAATATAGCATGTACATTATTAGAATTTATTATGAGTGATTATTCATGAATATGTGAGAATGATTAGAAGACAAATGTATGATTAAACTTTATTATGAATGATTATATGATTAAAATTCATTACGATGATTACACATATTCCGGCACAATGAGTAATTATTCATAATAAATTATAATAATATATATGATATAATTTATTCACATATTCTATTTTGAGGAAAAATTATAAGTAATAAAAATATACTCCACATTAACTAAATAATTATGTAAAATATAAAAAAAAATCTTGAATTAATACTAAAAACATATGTAATATAGCGAGTTGAGTATTTTTTTTAGGAAGGAATATAGCGAGTAAAATATTAAACATTTTTTTGAATAAAGTAAAATATTAAACATGTTTACCATTTTATTTGCTCAAAAAATATATTACCATAATTTCTAACCTAAATCTTAGCAGTTGTGAAAAAACTTGGGTGAGTGGGTCTCCAAACCCACCATCTACCCTCTATATAAACCACCACAATCCTTTCTCTTCAAAGAAAATAATAACTGCATGCTCTCTCTTCTTCTCTTAGAAACAAAGCATTACCCTAACATGGCTCTTTTTGCATTCTCATTCTTCTTCCTTTTCCTCTCACTCTATGCTTCATCATCAGGTAAATCTATTAAATTCCTCTCTTTCTATTTTGTTTGTCTTTTAAATACAATTCAGTTGATAGATACATATAACATATCTATTTCTCGCATTAGGTTATTTGACCTAAAAATATGGTTGACATGATTTTTTCTTCTCTTGTGTTTTTCTCACTTTTCAGAAGCAGGATCTATCGGAATCAACTATGGTAGAATAGCTGATAACCTACCAACACCATCAAAGGTAGTAGAGCTTTTGAAAGCACAAGGTTTCAACCGCGTAAAGCTTTACGACACCGACACCACCGTCTTAACCGCTTTGGCAAACTCCGGCATCAAAGTCACCGTTGCCATGCCAAACGAGCTTCTCTCCTCCGCTGCAGCCGACCAATCCTACACTGACACATGGATCCAATCCAACATCCTTAACCACTACCCCGCCACACAAATCGAAGCCATTGCTGTCGGAAACGAGGTTTTCGTAGACCCTAAAAACACGACCAACTACCTCGTACCCGCCATGAAAAACGTTCATGCTTCTCTCCAAAAACAAAACCTAGATAAACAGATTTTAATCTCTTCACCCATAGCACTCTCTGCTTTACAATCTTCTTACCCTACCTCAACCGGTTCATTCAAAACCGAACTAATAGAACCGGTTATTAAACCGATGCTCGAGTTTCTACGTCAAACCGGTTCTTATTTAATGGTTAACGCTTATCCTTTTTTTGCTTATGCTGCTAACTCAGATACAATCTCATTAGATTATGCTTTGTTTAAGCAAAACCCTGGTGTTGTTGATTCTGGTAATCATTTGAAATATGATAATCTTTTCGACGCTCAAATTGACGCTGTTAATGCTGCCATGTCTGCACTTCAATATGATGATGTGAAGATAACGGTTTCTGAAACGGGTTGGCCTTCATTAGGTGATAGTAATGAGATTGGTGCTGGTCAAGACAATGCTGCGTCCTACAATGGTAATTTAGTGAAAAGGGTTTTGAATGGAAGTGGGACCCCTTTAAGACCTAAGGACCCACTTAATGTTTTTTTATTTGCTCTTTTTAATGAGAATCAAAAAACGGGTCCCACTTCGGAGAAAAACTATGGGTTATTTTACCCTAGTGAGAAAAAGGTTTATGACATTCCGTTGACGGTGTCCGGGACTAATATATCTTCGACACCGGTAGCGGAGTCTCCAGTGGAGTCAGCTCAGGCTCCAGTGGCGGGTGTAGGGAGGAGTAAGGTGCCAGTGAGTGGTGGTGATGTGTCGGTGGTAGAGAATAAAGGGCAAACGTGGTGTGTGGCGAATGGTGGTTATTCAGATGTGAAGTTGAAACACGCCCTTGATTATGCGTGTGGAGAAGGTGGTGCCGATTGTGCTCCGATTCAACCCGGTTCCACGTGTTATAATCCTAATACTTTGGAGGCCCATGCTTCGTTTGCTTTCAATAGTTACTATCAGAAGAAGGCACGTGGGAGTGGCACGTGTGATTTTGGTGGTGCTGCTTATGTTGTTACACAAGCTCCTAGTAAGTCCTTATTATTAATTTTTTGTAATATTTTTTTTTTGCCTATATCAAACAATGTATTTTCGGTAAAATATTTGCAATTTGCGTGAGTGAAGAGTTTTTTAATTGTGTTCTATTGATATATGTGATGCAGGATATGGAAAATGCGATTTCCCTACAAGATACTGAAAGGACGGAAATGGAGTGGGTTAGATTAGGTCAATTTTAGATTTTGGATTATGATGATTATTTAGTTTTTCAAACTATATAGTTTGGATTAGTTAATGGTGGTTTGGTGGTGTTTTAGGTTTTTACTCTTGTTTTTACTTTGATAGCACGCTTTTGGATTATGATTCTTACGGTTTTTTGGTTTCACATTCATATGGTTTATTCAGGATTATTATTTATATGATTAATAAATAAAACTATTCATTGGTAGTTAGGTGGACCATCGATTTCTTTGACATACTTGTTTGCAATGTCTCTATTTCAATGCGTTTGTTGAAGGTTCGTTTTATTGTAGTAATTTTAAAACATCTAGTTGCTGCTTTGCTATGAATGTTATCATATACCATCCAATTACATATTAAAATTCTATGAAATTATCTTAAACTATGATAAGATAATAGAATAATCAAGATACGTAAGGGAGAAAGAGAGAAGAATAGGGAGTATTACATTATGCCTTATTCACAATGATATATGACTTATACTTATGAGACACTAGTTTGTAAGTATAGTTGACAACAAACACTTTTAACACACTTCAAACACTCACCCTTTCATTAAAATTTATATGATTTTTTCCAAATTTATATGAGATCACATAATTTGATGGAACTTTTAAGATTAATAGAAGACAATGAATTAGAAGTGTATCCTTAAAATTATTCTTTCGTAGGTTACAAGCATGTGAAGTGTCTAACATAAGTATGATAAACTTAAGTGTTAACAATGTTAACTTGGGTGGCATGGGGTTTTGTTTTGTTTTTGGTGGGGTTGTTTTTCTTATCTGATGGTGGAGGGTGTTCTTCCTTTTTCGTTATTTTTATGGTTTTTTTTTTTAATAGTTTTTTTGGTCATTTTTAGTGTTCTTCTTCATCGTATATTTGTTCTTCTTTACATATATGGGGCTAACTTAGATCAACCAAAAAAACATTAAGTCTATATCGGGCTAACTTATTGTATATATGTTGGATTGGTTAAGTCTAAGGTTTTTTTTTTTTTTTTTTTTTTTAAAAAAAGGCTAAGCAAATACATTAAAAACTAACAACTGCTTCTTTAGTACGAAGCTAAAAGATCCCGATATTTACGAGGAAACAGCCAAGCTACCACAAGGTAGCCATGAAATACCAAAATTACGTTACAACCTAAAATTATAACAAAGGATTCACCCTCTAAGCCATGTAATCAAAATTGAATAGAACTTATTACGATTTTAACCACCAATAAGCTTGGAGTTTTGCCTTTTCCAATAAAGAGATAAATTGTTTCGTCTTATTATGAAAAAGCCACATATTGCGATCCTTCCAAATAATAAAAAGAACCGATAATCAATCCAAATTATATTAAAAGCTAAGTGGGACTTGTTAAGGAAGCCACCAAGACCACCAAACTGAATTGAGTGATCAAGTAACGAACCATGAAAAGTCGTCAAGATGTCTAACCAACCAAATGTCAAGAGCCAGAGTTGGCCATGAATAGTACAAGAAAAGAACAAATGATCCTGATCCTCCACCAAGCTGCAGACAACCATGCACAAAGTGTTAGGATAATGGAAAATATTTCTCCTAAAAAAAATTCATTTTTGTTGCTAATCTATTCAAGAACAAACACCAGATAAAAATATTGACCTTAAGCGGAACTTGCTTAAGGCACAACACATGATTAAACCCTTCATTAACAACAACTTTAGTAGTAGTCAAATTGTTATAAGCGCTTTTGACCGTGTACCATTGTGAAGAATGAAGCTTTCAAATCTACATGTCAACCACACCAACCTGCAAAACAACAAGTGACAACTGCTCCACATACTCCCTCACCACCACATCCTCCCACCCAAACAATCTCCTACGTCACTTCTACGCCTCTTCATTAACCTCTCACGAACATCTCTGCAAGTGTGGCTAATTTATTAACAGCAAAATCAAAAACTCTAGAATATCTAACATAAGAAGATACATCATTTAGCCACGGGTCCTTCCAAAACAACGTAGAAACCCCATCCAAACCTATTTAAAAATATTATCCAATAGTCAACGGATCATCTAGCATACCACCCCCATTCTAATATGATTTAAGTTTTGCCACCAAACTGAATCCCCTCCTCCATCAAAATATAATCGACCCTTCTCCTCGTCATATTTCGCACTAATCACCTTATACCACAAACTTCCCCTTTCCTCCAAGATCATCCACACCCATTAAAAAAAAACATGTTATACATGCAATTATATATGCAAGGCTTATCCATTAGCTAATTGCATGTTACAACAACACTGGAGGTGAGAAATACACAAGAGGAGGGGTTGAATTGTGTTAAGATTTTCTTCGTTTTCTCTTAAGCTGAAAGACACTGATCAGAAGCAGTTCAAGAACAGCGGATAAAAACAGAGAGAGAGAGAGAGAGAGAGAGAGAGAGAAGGAAGAAAGACACAAAGCAATTATACACGTTCCTTCCACAAACCGGAAGTAGTCATGTCCCCCTTGCACTTCCAAGGAGAGTTCACTAAAATGTAATATTTGATTACAAATGCTCACTGCTAAACTTAGCAAGAGACTTCAAATGCTCAAGCACAACTGCAAGAGACTTCCTATGCTCCTGAACACAATCAAGAGACTTCTATGCTCAAGCAAAACTGCAAGAGACTTCCAATCAAACAGAATTACAAAGAAAAATGGTTGACACTAAACACTTGATATACAATCAGAGGTGCTCACAATACAAATCAGATACAAACTCTTTAAGACTCTAGAATTTCTAAGATATGAACTTTGAAAAGAAATTCTAAGTGAACTTTTGGATGCTGAACAATTTTGACAGAGTTTTGGCGCTTTCAAATTGTTGTTGAGTCTTGTTCGTTCTTCAAGTCTTTACTCCTTTATATAGAGGTGTGAGATGAACGTTGTGAATTGCCAGCACATCCAAAAAGAGTCGTTTGAAGCTTTGATCACCAATGATTCATTGCCTGATATGGTTGTTGTCCTATGAACGATCAATTTCAAATGCATTCCATGCATGTAGGAACATTGTTGCAGGAAGAGTTGTTATCCTTGTCTTGTAGCAGAGACAAACTCTGTGTAGTGGAAGTAGTAGTTGTACACTTCGTACAATTGTACTTTGTCAACGCTCTACAAAAGAACAAGCATCCAATGCCTTTGAATCCTTTTGAATTAGTTGTTGCTCTTTGTTTTCCACTCTTCTGCAATGCTTAGACAACATTGAATCCATTGAACATCTTTTGAAGCTTTAAGTTTGCATCTCCTGATGAACTACAACTTCTGGTGATCTTCAGCTTCTGATTAACTAGCTTCTAATGAACTTCAACTTCTGATGAACTCGCTTCTGAGACACGTCATCACTTCAGGAGCGCTTTGTCTTCAGGAGCACTTTGAATTCAGGAGTAGTTCTCTTCAGATGCTTCTAAGCTTCCTTTTTGTTGATTTCTTTGCTCTCTTTTGTTCTTCCAGAACCTAATAACTATCTTCAATTTTTTTTGTCTATGGTCCTGTACACTTGAGCAAATATTAGCATATCCAATTGACAATTTTTAATACCCTGTTATCATCAAAACTCTTAAGGGTAATGTTAAACACATTTTGTTCCAACAATCTCTCCCTTTTTGATGATGACAAACATTAGTATTTAAAAATGTTCAATTGTTGTTAATCTAATTAACAAGTTGACTATTTCGGTATGAGGTTTGTAAGCTCCCCCTGAGTCTAATAGTGCTTTAAGGTGAGGTTTGTATGCTCTCCCTGAGTTCTCTTCTTGTTAATTAAATTCATTTAAAAACGAATTAACTCTTAGAATAATCTCACATTATAAAGATTAAGAGATGAGAAGACGGTCCTATTAATTTAAATTGTTGGAAATTAAATTAATGGGGCTCAAAACCTTTAAATACTATCTACTACTCCCCATTTTGTCATTAACAAAAAGTATAAATAATAAAACAAAAAGAAGAGTTGAGAAAAACAAAGTAAGAATATGAATATAAAGGATCAGAGCATAAAATCAGTTCAGAATCAATCAATAACAATATATCAGAGCACAAAATATTCAGAATAGTTAATCAGAGCATATAACAAGCAATACAAATGATCAGATCAGAAAACAAGTTCAAAAGCAAATAGCAATGTATCAGATAAGGAATTCAGAAGCATTAACATAGTTCAGAAGCAAGAAAAACAAGCTAGGGTGTGCAATCTAGGGTTGGGCTTGTTTTTGGATCATCATTTCCATCATTTGCTTCATCATCTTATGAGTTTCTTCAGCTTGTTGCTTCATCTCTTGTTTGAAATCTTCATTGCTTTTGATAAGCCTTTCTTCTCTAATCATGGCTTCCTCCAGCTGAGCTTCAGTTGCAGTCTTGTATTCTAGCAGCATCAGTTTCTGCTCCAAAAGCTCTTTCTTCAGCTGCTTGTTCTCTTTCTCAAGAAGAGTATTCCTTTGCAGCAGTTCTAGATCAGAAGAGGCTTCTTTGAAGTTTATCTTGTTTAGCCAGTCCAGATTAAGCTCTCTAGGGTGGATATTTGAAGGAATGACACTCTTTGCTTCCAAGCACAGTGGAGTCTTCACCCATGTTCTGAGAACTTTAACTTCATGCAAGTTGGAAACCACTCCCTTCAGCCATTCTTGTAGCTTTTCCTGAGCAAGCTCTTGAGCATCAAAATAGGATCTTTGTAGCTCTGACAGGACAAATTCCACTCTGTCCTTCAACCTTGTCCACATCTTTTCATAGTTGTCCTCATGAATGAGGTTGTTCCTTGCTTGAACAAGATTGTTTCACATACATTTACTAAAATAGTTGAATGTAGGAATAAGGTGGGTGGAGAGGGGACATTTGTTTTTGCAGGGGCTACATGTTGAGTAGTTAGGTTTGATGATGAAGGTTGGTCATTTGTGGTGGTTTCAGGTTCAGTTTGAATATTGGTTGTTGTTGACTGGCTGTTTATGGTTAGTTCAAATGCACTCTGTTCAGAAGCAGGTTGTTCAGGAACGGTTAGTTCAGGAACAGACAATTCAGGGATAAGAACAGAGTCATTGTTGGTTGTTGTTGAGGTCATATCTGGGTTTGGTTCATGTTGTGGGGGGTATTCTGTCATAACTTCATCAGAAGCTATGTAAGAGGTTATTTGTGAGTTTGACACATATTCAGGCAGTTCACCTGAATAATGGCTTTCTAGGTTAGGGATTATTGATTGTTCAATAATTTCAGTGGTTTGAGTTGTTGGTGAGTTTGGTGTAGATGATGATACAATTGTGTTTGCAAGATCTGTCCCTACACAATCACCTTCACCCTCTGCAGCAGCAGGGATAGATTGAATTGGATCAATCATGGGTGGTTGTAATGGGTGATCTGCAGGTAGATTCTTGCATGCGTCAATTCTCATTTGTTGAGTCTTGTTCATTCTTCAAGTCTTTACTCCTTTATATAGAGGTGTGAGATGAACGTTATGAATTGCCAGCACATCCAAAAAGAGTCGTTTGAAGCTTTGATCAATCACCAATGATTCATTGCATGATATGGTTGTTGTCCTATGAAGGATCAATTTCAAATGCATTCCATGTATGTAGGAACATTGTTGCAGGAAGAGTTGTTATCCTTGTCTTGTAGCAGAGACAAACTCTGTGTAGTGGAGGTAGTGGTTGTACACTTCGTACAGTTGTACTTTGTCAACGCTCTATAAAAGAACAAGCATCCAATGCCTTTGAATCCTTTTGAATTAGCCGTTGCTCTTCTTTTCCACTCTTCTGCAATGCTTAAACAACATTGAATCCATTGAACAACTTTTGAAGCTTTAAGTTTGCATCTCTTGATAAACTGCAGCTTCGGGTGATCTTCAGCTTCTGATGAACTCGCTTCTGATGACACGTCATCACTTCAGGAGCGCTTTGTCTTCATGAGCACTTTGACTTCAGGAGCAGTTATCTTCAGATGCTTCTAAGCTTCCTTTTTGTTGATTTCTTTGCTCTCTTTTGTTCTTCCAGAACCTAATAACTATCTTCATTTTTTTTTGTCTATGGTCTTGTACACTTGAACAAATATTAGCATATCCAATTGACAATTTTTAATACCTTGTTATCATCAAAACTCTTAAGGGTAATGTTAAACACATTTTGTTCCAACAAACACAACAACAACCAAGTCTTATCCTACTAGATAGGGTCGGCTACATAGATCAAATTACACATTAATGTTCTATCATAAATCATATTTAGATCCAACTGATTAATTTCTAATATTTTTTTTTATAGTATCTCTTTTAGTATTTTTTTCCTAGTCTATAACACGTTTTGTGAAGGAAAAGAAATGCATATATAACATGCAATTGCTTTTGGATACTGCATAGATAATAGATAAATGTAGTAGTAAAATAGCTCAACCTCTAAAATAGATTTGTTTGCATTAGAAAATTTAGAAGAGGTTGATCTTTAAGGTCAGAGCATACAACAACCCTCAACAATAATTATAGTAGGAAAACCACCAAAGATTTTATTTTCCTGTCAACTTTGTTCAGTTATGCATGTTCAACCAACCCCAATTTGATGAATCAAAGTATCAAACTCTAAGTTTATGAGGTTAAGGACCTATTTGGATAAATAACATAATTAATCACTTGTAGCATTAATAATTATCATATGAGTGATTATGTATAAGCTATTTCAATAACAAAAGATAAAATAAATTCAAATTATTCTCATATAATCTATAAGCTCTTCTAAAACAGTTTCAAAAGTGTTTATGCAGTATATAAGTTCAAATAAGTCAATTCAAACAAAAGTGAAATTAAAACAAGACTTAGTCCAAATTGATTGATACCTCAATATTGGAAAGTGGAAACACACTATCACATTTCACAATGACCTAAATCTTAACCAAGTGTTATAGCTCAAGAATCCTATAAGCATGTACCAAAAAAAAATAAAAATCCTATAAGCATGTTACAAATGGAGAAAATTCAGAAAGCAGTGAGCTTATTCCTTGCAGTTATTTATGTTTTTTTTTTTCTAAACATAAATAGCTTGTTATAAACTCTTGAAATTGGAACGTTACATCAACCTTAATACCTTCATTTCCCATAGAAATCAATTACAACAAAATTGTGGAACGAACTCACTCACTCTAACTTAGTGTTCGGATGTGGAGGAAAATAATATTAATTAAAAAGAAAAGAAAGAAAAGAGAAGTAAAAAGTAAAAACCATAATCAATCAAGCTTCTTTAAAGAAGATTAGAGGGTAAAAGCAAGTGATGAACATTCGGTACACAACAAATTTTGCAGTAAGAAGTGTTGCAGATTGGATTTTGGCTTAAATATGTGTATAGTCCATGTAAATAGGTCGTGGTTGAATTTTAGTCCATGTACTTACTAACCCTCCCAATTTGCCACTGCAAATATTAATCACTTAAAATTTGGTCCTAATTAACATTTTTAACATGTGGCATCTGATTACTTACGTGGCACATACGTGGCACCAACTGACTGAGAAAGCACCTCGCTGACTCATCTTTCCAGACCTGAAGTTTCAATTTTGCCCTTAATGAAATATGAGATGCGCGAAAAGACAATAATGCCCCTGACTTTCCACTTATTTCTTCCCTCTCTTCTTCCCTCTTCTTTCTCGACGTTTTCTCTTCTTCTTCCTTCTTGTAAAATCCCATCACCCCACTCATCTCAACAATCTCCCTTCATCCAACCCCACCTTCAAACCCATTTCAATCAAATGGTCCGCCACCACCCAGCCCCATACCCAAGCCCATTCCTCAGACCGCGTCTTCTACTTCGCCGCTAGATGCCTAGACCCGCCACCCTCATTGAAAACGTCATCCTCAACGCCCAATCAGAGCTCTACAACTGACGTGGATGGTATGAGCGTCATGGAGATGAGTCACAGAGGTAAATAATTTATCTCCATTATCCAAAAAGCTGAGTTAGATCTGCGTACCCTTTTGGATATCTCCTCGGAATATTCCGTTCTTACGGGGGGGCTTCAGTGCCTTTAAGGCGGGAAAGGCATGTGACTTTGCCCCAATCATCAGCTGACACGTGGCAAAGCCTTAATTAAAAAATAAATAATAAAACCCAACCATCAACGAAGACATCAACCATTGGATCCATCCAACAACCCATGTTCCATTCTTTAATCCATGGCCATGGAACAAGTTCCCTTTTCAACCTCAAGATGTCCCATTATCACATATGCATACGATTTTTTACAAATCCTAAACATCAATATTCACCACCGCTTCAAACAACCCATAACAAACCAAATCAATATTTCAATCTTTAAACGTGGTGTATAATCAAAAAGTATTTTCAGATAAGAGATGAACATCTTCGTGTTGTCATGTCATCCATGGATGTAGAGGAAAATCAAATTAAATCAAACTGCATCTCAGATTTAAGGCAGTTTCACTTCTTCATCTTACAGCCACCGCATGCAATTCACCTCCTTCCCAAAAAGAAAAGTTGAAGAGTTTTTGATTGGTTTTGTTGGTAACTTTTAAGGGAAAAAAGCACAACCAATTGAGAAAAAATTTTGGTTTGTAAGAGTGAGGATTGAGTTTTGAATTGTTGCATTTCCATTAAGGTTTATGTTTGTTGAGTTGAAGTTACTGTTATAAACGAATTCAATAATAGTTTTATGTTAAGGATTAGGAAAAGAGACATTAGGATTTGAACAAGAAGATCTTGTTGTGCGTTTTCTCCCTTTGTTGAATTGACTTGAGGAAGATGAGCGTCTTCTCCCTTTGTTCCTCTTCCTGTTCTCAGTTTTTATTATTTTTATTTTTTAATTAAGGCATTGCCATGTGTCAGTTGATGATTGGGGCAAAGGCACATGCCTTTCCCGCCTTAAAGGCACTGAACCCCCCCCCCCCCCCCCCCCAATCTTACACAATCAAATCATAAACTATTTAATGCAATGCGTGATTGTGAACAATGTAAAATTTCAATGCACGGTGAAGAACAAACAACTCTAATGAACAGAGAGGTGAAAATAAAACAACACCTTTGAAGGTGCGAATTTCATTCACCATAAACAAAATTTAACATAATAGTTGGGATTGAATCTCATACAGAAATGACATAGCACAAAATCTAAACCTTATTATTAATTTTAAATTAAGGTGATACCAAACTCTCACATTTCGTCTTTCAAATATATAAATAGAGTTAAATTCACTATTTATTTAAACATCTGCTTTCAATAATTCAAAAATAATGTTGCAGCGGAAAATATTCAACGTTTTAATAAAAACTCGGCACTAATGCCTCAACATCAACAACGTAATAACATTCCAAATCCAAAAGTGGTTCAACATCAACTTCAAAAGAAATATGTAACAAGGAAAACAAAACATATAAATATCCCCATCCCGTTACGTATCAGAGCATGACTCCTATGACGACACGAGGAATCAACTCACATCAACGGTTACTTCTGGTTATTTGCATATTACCCACGTAGAGGCAACATTCAAACAGAAGGGGTGAGATTTCACATTCAATAATAATAAGCAACAATTCATGTAAAGAATTAATCAATACAAAACAACAACAATTCAACATTAAGAATACTTCACATAATTCCAACAACAATCATCATTTAACTTCATTCAATAATGCATCAACAACAACATCGACAATGCAACAACAACGACTCAACAATGCAACAACAACTACTCAACAAATGCAACATAATTATGCATGTGGTACCAACAGAGCTACAACTCCCTTCACTAAAGTCATAATTCGACTTGTCAGGCTACAACCCCCTTCGCTTAAGAATAACAGAGCTACAACTCCCTTCGCTAAAGTCATAATTCAACTTGTCAGGCTACAACCCCCTTCGCTTAAGAATAACAGAGCTACAACTCCCTTCGCTAAAGTCATAATTCGACTTGTCAGGCTACAACCCCCTTCACTTGACAATGCTTATGCAATGACACAACTTAAATGCAACGACATCAACATCATATTAAATCAACCACAAAAGATTTGCACATCAACTGAAAACCACTGGAAAGATATATCAGTTATCAACAATGTTCATGTTTGTGTCAAAGTCCAAATCAAAACAGAAACGTGTGAAAAAGACACAGGAACGCAAAACAGGCATTCTGCTACTGAACAACTCGTAAGGCGAACACAACTACTCGTTGTGGTGAGGCGAGGCGAGGAAGATTACTCGCCGAAGGCGAGCTAAAACAGGTAGCTTCGGCAACTAGACATTTTTCACCCAAAAATCCCAATTTTTAACTTCCCAATGCCCAAATTTGATTCTAAAATTTGTCTAATCATTTCTAAACATGAAAAGGCACTCAAATTCATATAAGCCTGACCCAAAACATCATTTCTACAAAATCACTATTTTCTACTGAACAGCTCACTAGGCGAGGGAAAACACTCATTGTGGTGAGTTTGGAACTACTCGCCAGGCGACTAAGATCATTCACTGGGCGAGCGATAACTTCTACTCGCTAGGCGAGTTTGAGCACTCGCTGTGGCGAGCGACGACAGACAGGTCTGCGAACATACCTCTGTTCTCACTCCAAAACCCCAATTTTGACAACCCCAAACCCAAAAACTGATAGGAAACATTACCTACTGTTATTCTACAACCTAGACATCATTTTCTTACTTTAATTCATGGAATTGCATACACTTTCAACGAATTTTATTGAATTTAAACCTAATTTTTTATAACCGCAAAACTCAACAACAACATGATTAAACCCTTTTTAGACTCATATGCTTAAGATTATAGAAGGTTAGTCCCACCCTTACCTTAGATTGGTTGAATTCTGAAATCTACAAGCTTTCTCTTCTTTGAATTCTCACTTTTCTCTTTTTCTCCCAAAAATTGTTTTCACGTGTTCTGACTTTCTATTCCATACCTCTTATATTCTTAACCTAAATAAATTCTCCGTATTCCAGAACTGCCCTTACTGCCTCATTATTCTATTTTAATTATATTCTTTCACTAGTAATATTTTTATACACTACTAATATTACTAATACATAACACAAAAACCCAAACACCACAATTATTCAAATTAAATATATAAAAAGACACTAAACTCGACAAAATAAATTAATAATAAAAATAGGGCGTTACAACTCTCCCCGCCTTAGAATATTTTCGTCCTCAAAAATGTACCTCATGCAAACAACTCTGGATACGACTCTAGCATCTTGCTCTCCAGCTCCCACGTCAAACTTTCACCAGCCGCTCCTCCCCAAACGACTTTTACAAGAGGTATCTCCTTGCCTCTCAGCTTCTTCACTTCACGACCTTCAATCCTCAACGGTAAGGTCTCGATCGTAAGGTTGTCTCTCGCTTGCACATCATCTCTTGGAATCACATGAGATGGATCCGCAACATACTTCCGCAGTTGCGACACAGGAAACACATCGTGTAAGTTCGAAAGATGTGGTGGTAAACCCACTCTATACGCAACCGTCCCAACTCTCTTCGAAATCTGATACGGCCCAATGAGCCTCAGAGTCAATTTCTTTGATTTTAGCGTTTGTCCAACACTGGTCACGGGAGTGACTCTCAAAAACACATAGTCTTCTTCTTGAAACTCAAGATCCTTCCTACGCTTATCATGGTAACTCCTTTGTCTACACTGCGACGCTTTCATCTTCTCTCTAATCAACTTGACCTTCTCAGTAGTCTGTTGGACAATCTATGGTCCTAGCACCACACTCTCACTAGACTCATACCAACATAACAAAGTTATGCATTTCCGACCATACAACGCTTCGAACAGTGCCATTCCAATGCTAGAATGGTAACTGTTATTGTAAGTGAACTCGATCAATGGAAGATGACTATCCCAAGTTCCCCCTTGCTCAAGTACACAAACTCTCAACAAGTCCTCCAACGACTGAAATCTCCTCTCTGACTGTCCATCTGTCTGTGGATGATACGCTGAACTCAACCTCAACTGAGAACCCAATGCCTCCTGCAAACTCTTCCAAAATCTAGAAGTAAACCTTGGATCCCTATCTGATACAATACTCGATGGAATACCATGCAGCTTCACAATCTCACGGATATAAATCTCCGCCAACTGGGATACAGGAAAACTGATGTTAATCAGAATGAAATGCACCGACTTCGTCAGTCTATCCACAATTACCCAAATCGCATCATGTCCTTTTGGAGTGTTCGGCAAACTCGTCACAAAATCCATGGATATACTATCCCACTTCCACTCTGGAACATCTAAAGGTGTCAACAACCCAGCAGGTTTCTGATGTTCAACTTTCGACTTCTGGCAAATTAGACATGCATACACAAATTGCGCCACATCCCGCTTCAACCCGGACCACCAAAACAATTTCTTCAAATCATGATACATTTTTGTAGCTCCCGGATGAATACTCAAGTTACTTTGGTGACTTTCTTCCAGAATCATCTTTTTCATTTCTGCATCATCAGGAATGCAAATCTTATTCTGAAAACGCAACATTCCTTGATCATCAACTTTAAAGTCATTATCTTCCGTCTGATTATTTCCAACCATTAAATCTACCAACTTCACATCTGTCTTATGAGCTTCCTTGATACTATTCAAAAATTCACCGTCGATCTTCAACATTCCCAATTTTACACTCTGTGACGACATTTCACAAACCAAGCTCAAGTCTCTGAACTGTTTAAGCAACTCCAACTCTTTAACCATTATAGCAGACACCTGTAACGTTTTCCTACTTAAAGCATCTGCAACAACATTAGCCTTGCCCGGATGGTAATTCAACCCGAAATCATAATCCTTTAGCAATTCAAGCCACCTTCGCTGCCTCATATTTAATTCTTTCTGGTCAAATAAATACTTCAGACTTTTATGATCACTGAACACTTCAAATCTAGAACCATATAGATAGTGCCTCCAAATTTTAAGCACAAAAACCACTGCAGCTAACTCAAGATCATGGGTAGGGTAATTACGTTCATGAATCCTCAACTGCCTCGATGCATAAGCTACTACTTTATTATCCTGCATAAGCACACCACTTAAACCCAACTTAGACGCATCACAGTAAACAACAAATGGTTCATCGGATTTTGGTAGTATTAAAATCGGAGTCGTCGTCAAACGTTGCTTTAGTTCATTAAAACTGTTTTCACACTGAACATCCCATACAAAAGCTCTACCTTTACAAGTCAACTGAGTTAACGAAAGTGCTAACTTGGAAATCCTTCAATAAACCTTCGGTAATAACCTGCCAAACCCAAAAAGCTCCTAACTTCGGTAACCAACTTCGGAGTATCCCATTGCGATACTGCCTCAACCTTAGATGGATCCACGACAATACCACTACCAGAAATAATGTGACCAAGAAAACTCACCTCCCCCAGCCAGAATTCGTACTTTGATAACTTGGCATATAACTTTTTCTCTTTCAGCACTTGCAAAACAACTCTCAAATGCTCGGCATGTTCCTCCTCGGACTTGGAGTATATTAGAATATCATCTATAAACACGCCAACAAAACGATCTAGATAAGTATGAAAAATACGGTTCATATATTCCATAAACACTCCAGGCGCATTAGTAACACCGAAAGGCATCACAGTATATTCCTAGTGTCTGTAACGTGTCCTAAAGGCCGTCTTCTGTGTATCCTCCTTCTTCACCTTGATCTGATGATAGCCCGATCTTAAATCAATTTTACTGAACACACGCGCACCCACTAACTAATCCATCAAATCGTCGATCCTCGGAAGTAGATACCTATTCTTTATTGTCACTTTATTCAGCTGCCGATAATCTATACATAGCCTCATGCTACCATCTTTCTTCTTAACCAACAACACCGGCGCTCCCCAAAGCGATACACTTGGTCTTACAAACTTTTTATCAAGCCAATCTTCTAACTACTTTTTCAACTCAGCCAATTCAGAAGCTGACATACGGTAAGGTGCCATAGAAACAGGCTTCGTTCCCAGAACAAGATCAATGGAAAATTCTACTTCCCTTTCTAACGGCACATCAGGTATTTCATCATGGAAATCTTCTGGAAACTCGCATAGCATTTGCAACTTATCAATCACTTCTTGATTCTCAATAGACAGGAACGCCATTAAAGAAAACATTTGGATTCCATCATGCATTAACTGCTTCAACTGCTTGGTAGTCAAGAACTCAGTTTCTCCTTCTTCTTCGACAGATAAAAAACACACCGTCTTACTAAAACAGTTAATATGAACGTAGTTAAACTCTAACCAGTTCATACCTAGTATCATATCCATCCCACTCAACGGTAAACAGACTAAGTCCGCCGCAAAATCTCTACCAAATATCGACAAAGGACACTTCAAACACACTAGAGAAGTAGTCACCGAACCCTTAGCCGGAGTTTCGACAACCATCTCCCCATTCATGGACGACATAACAAGACCCAATTGCTCGCTTAATCTCAGCACGCAAACCATTCTCGAATTTGATACACTTGGAGAATTCAGCAGTCTCATCATTTTAGTGCGGATAAAACTTGGCCAACTCAAAAACTTAGCCGCATACTCCTTCACTCACATATCACCTTGCTTCAGCTCCAGGAACTCAATTTCCTTCTTCCCGCGAGCATCTTCCAGAAAGTACCTATTCATAAATTCCCTCCTAAAAACAGCCCATGTAACTCCCTCAGCTCCGTTCTCCAAAAGCGGACAAGTACTTACCCACCAATCATCAGCCTCCTCAGCCAACATATGCGTACCAAAACGTACCATCTGAGCTTCATTGCATTGCATGACTCAAAAAATTCTCTCAACTTCTTTGAGTCATGTCTGAGCTCCATCAAGATCATATCTGCCTTTGAAAGTAGGTGGATGGTTTCTCAGAAAAGTTTCCAGCATTCGAACCCCATCATTACCACCAGCATTAGGTTGTTGTCCCACAGCTTGAGCCAAAGCTTGCAACGCAGCAGCAATAACAGCAACATTCCTTCCATCCATTCTCTGTTCATTACACAGCGAACAATAATAAGAAAAACACGACGACAATATTCAACCGTCAGACGACACAAACGACTCAACTACTTGGCCGGACGGAACGACTTGCTCTGATACCAATTGTAACACCCCGTTTTCCCAACATATAAATAATATAAAATAAATCAGAGTTCATCACAAACAGGATGTCACATTTCGTCCTTCAAATATACAACCACCTTCGCTTAAGAATAACAGAGCTACAACTCCCTTCGCTAAAGTCAGAATTCGACTTGTCAGGCTTAAGAATAACTGAGCTACAACTCCCTTCACTAAAGTCATAATTCGACTTGTGAGGCAACAACCCCCTTCGCTTGACAATGCTTATGCAATGACACAACTTAAATGCAACGACATCAACATCATCAAATCATATTAAATCAACCACAACAGATTTGCACATCAACTCAAAACCACTTGAAAGATAAATTAGTTATCAACAATGTTCATGTTTGTGTCAAAGTCCAAATCAAAACAGAAACGTGTGAAAAAGACACAAGAACGCAAAACAGGTAGTCTGCTACTGAAAAACTCGCGAAGCGAACACAACTACTCGTTGTGGCGAGCTCACATATGGACCACTCACGAGGCGAGGAAGATTACTCGTCGAAGGCGAGCTAAAACAGGTAACTTCGGCAACTAGACATTTTTCACCCAAAAATCCCAATTTTTAACTTCCCAATGCCCAAATTTGATTCTAAAAGTTGTCTAATCATTTCTAAACATGAAAAGGCACTCAAATTCATATAAGCCTGACCCAAAACATCATTTATACAAAATCACTATTTTCTACTGAACAGCTCGTTAGGCGAGGGAAAACACTCGCTGTGGCGAGTTTGGAACTACTCGCTAGGCGACTAAGATCATTCGCTGGGCGAGCTATGACTTCCACTCGCTAGCGAGTTTGAGCACTCGTTGTGGCGAGTGACGACAGACAGGTCAGCGAACAGACCTCTGTTCTCACTCCAAAACCCCAATTTTGACAACCCCAAACCCAAAAATGATAGAAAACATTACCTACTGTTATTCTACAACCTAGACATCACTTTCTTACATTAATTCATGGAATTGCATACACTTTCAACGAATTTTATTGACTTTAAACCTAATTTTCTATAACCTCAAAACTCAACAACAACAACATGATTAAACCCTTTTCAGAATCATATGCTTAAGATTATAGAAGGTTAGTCCCACCCTTACCTTAGATTGGTTGAATTCTGAAATCTACAAACTTTCTCTTCTCTAACTTCTCACTTTTCTCTTTTTCTCCCAAAAACTGTTTTCACGTGTTCTGACTTTCTATTCCCTACCTCTTATATTCTTAACCTAAATAAATTCTCCGTATTCCATAACTGCCCTCACTGCCTCATTATTCTATTTTAATTTTATTCTTTCACTAGTAATATTTGTATACACTACTAATATTACTAACACATAACACACAAACCCACACACCGCAATTATTCAAATTAAATATATAAAAAGACACTAAACTCGATAAAATAAATGAATAATAAAAATAGGGCATTACAATACGTCTCAGAGGCATCCTGAGGAGAGGACTCACAGAGTTAGGTTAGGGAGAGTGCAATCCTCCACTAGTAGTGAACGGAGGGAGAAACAAGCATTACGCCCTCCTTTAGCTGGCTGAGGGAGAGGGGGAGGCACGAGACTTGGGAGGGTTGATGCTGCATGGGAATCATCATCACAGACGGGTCCATCCCAGACGGTGGACCCGACACAGTATCAACAACATTATGAGGAGCCTCATCATCAGTATCATTTTGATGGGTATCAACGTCATGAGTATCAGGCGTATCAACAGCAGGATCAAGCTATTATTGAGTAGGAGCTGCCTGATGTTGAGCAGGAAGAGCCTGTTGTTGAGCAGGAGCAGCCTAATGTAGATCAGGAGCAGCCTCAGTAGCAGAAGGGGGGGGGGGGGACAGGGGGGTGCCGGTTGTGGAGTACGAGGCCGGACCGGATGGCTATGGAGGGGGGCCTTCTGAGGCATCGCTTTTACCTCACTTTGGTAGACACGTTGCATGTAGGATTTGCGTCGATGTCAATGTAAGTATATTTAATGTTTATTTTACCTATTTTAATGTTTACTTTACTTATTCTAATGATTATTTTACTTATTAACGGTGTTGTTTGTTGTTTTTTGTATTTCAGTTTCGAAAAGACCATAAGATGAAAGGTATTTCGCATGGAAGGAAACTCACCCTCTCTAACTTGTTTATGCCACAGCCGGGCGAAGAAAACATATGGTTTTGGAATGAAGTGAATGCATCTGGTCTTACCCCCCCCTGCCTTGAATACTGGGTACGGAAACATCTCTCACGGGTTCATTTGTACCTTGACAGAGAGATGGCATGTTGAGACCAGCAACTTCCATCTACCTGTTGGGAAGATGACCATTACGCTAGATGATGTGGCATGTCTCCTACAATCCCCATCACTAGGAGGCTCCTTCATGATAGAGAGTTGACTCATACTGAGGGGATACATATGATGCAGGCAGATCTACTTTTTTCAGCGGAGGATGCTGCTAAGGAGGTGGTAAGACAAGGTGATGCTCATGTCAGTTTTGGTAAACTGAAGATCCGCTACGTGCAACTCTGGAGTAGGTGTAATGAGTTGAGACAGCCTGACACAGAGGAGGAGCATGTGGAGCATGTTGTAGTTAGGGTCGCCTGCATTAAGGCATTTTTGTTGCTCGTGCTTGACTGGACCATTTTTGCCGGCAAGAACAACAGAAGCGTTAATCTGATGTGGCTGCTTGCGCTACAAGATTTCGACGAGTTGGACAACTAGTCATGGGGCGGGATGACACTTGCTTTCCTATATTGGCAACTATCTCTTACTTCCGACTCATCTGTTGCCTCATGTGGTGGTTACATGACCTTACTTGTGGTAATAATTGTTTTTTTTTTTACTTATTGGATTGTAAATGAATAATATAGTTGTTTGTATAATAACTGTGATGATATAAATTTGTTTCTTTATGTTTGTAGGGATGGGTTCTCGCACACTTGAGGAACCTCCTTCCGAAGAATCGTAATGAAGACCACGATCCTACTACTGCCCCGCTTATGGATAGATGGAAACCTGCCAGGGGATTTTCTAATCCAAGACACTACAGAGATGCCCTTGATATGTTGGAGCATTCCCATGTCATATGGACGCCGTACGAGAGACGACGAGCATTGACGTCCTCTCAGGACATATGCTGGTACTCCGGATGGATCATGGCCGACAGAGACAGGAGGGGCCGTCACTTACCAAGGCGGGTTCTTAGGCAGTACGGGTACGTGCAAACTATTCTCAGGCCTCTTACAAACATTGGGCCTTTTACGCCAGCGGACGTGGCTATGGCATTCTTGGAGTTTTCTCTACATGCCCTCAGCCAGGAGGAGAGGGGTGATCTGGTGCCGGATGACGAGTTGTGGAGCCATTCTAGGGGGTACATGTGTTGGTTAGAGTAACACATCCTATTCTGAACCGCCCTGCGGCCGTTTCTGACTACGCAACTGATGCCCAGCCTCGTCCTGTCCCTCCCTACGAGGAGGTTATTGTCCAGCACCAGTGGGCAAGAGATCCTTTCGATCCGTTCCAGGTCATCGGCAGCATGAGAGGCAGAGTGGAGCATGCATTGCAGATTCCTGAGGTGGTTTCAAATCCACTCTTTATGAGCATTTTGGAGGGCCTTCGGTCCGATTATACCATGTTTGATCAGGTGCCGGCTCCGCGGAGGAGGAGTAGGAGTCCACGGGAGTAGGGTTTAGGCAGTTCTGTACTGTGTAGTTTTATTTATGATGTTTTGTTGGATTTATATGTAATCCTATTACATTTGCGTTTTTTTGACGTTTTTATGACATTTTCCGCTATTTTATTCCTTTATTTTTCTTAATTTGATTATGAGTTAATGCTTGATTGATTGAATGTTTGAATGAATGATGAAGAAATGTATGTAGATGACTGAATGAATGAATGTATGAATGAAGTGAAGGAATGAAAAAATGAGGGAAAAATTAGAGGTCACTGTCAGTTCTGCCTTGCTGCACAAACTGGGCGTGAGTTAACTCACGCATGTGTTAAATTGTTGCGTGAGTTAACTCACGCAGTGACTTGCTCTTGCGTGACTTAAGTCACGTTGCGTATGTTAACATACGCAACAATTAACATGTTAACTAGCGCAGGGGTATTATAATCAGTTTGGTTGAATGGGAGCGAAACTTGTTGGGAGACGAGCATAATAGTTTTTCTTTTCCGGTAAGCTTAACCAAAACCCATTATATTTTCCACCACAAACTCTCTTTTTTTAAGTCACACTCAAACAAGAGAGGAAAGGGTGAGCTTTTCTAGTGTCACCCCAGTCTCACATTCTCCATTTAAACTTGATTTCTATTGTTCTTTTTTTTACTTCAATATATGTAACTCACAACTACAATCAATTACAAGTAATTTATTAGAACCTGTGTTCGGAATTGCTGCAAAACATGAACAAGAACGGTGAAGAAAAGACATGGGAGGAAGATGTGTAATAGACCTAAAACTGAAGACTATAATACAGAAAGCTGTAACATAAAGCCTTTTGGTGATCCACATGGAAACATAAGGACATCATGGCTACAGAGAAACCTTGCTATTTACATTTCTGAGAGATTGATCAATTAATATGAAATTGGATTAACCGTATTTTTAGCCTCTATATAAAGTCTAATTCATATTTTTTGTTTTTGATAACTTTTTTTAGTGAAATCAAACCTTCAATTTCGATTGTTTGTTAGAAGTATACCACTCCATCCTTTAATCATACTTTAAAGCTGAACTCGATTTCTTATTTTCTGTCAAATATTTCAAGAAATAAATTAATGACATTTTTAAGCCTTCTTGTGCTCAAACTCTACCCGAAAATCATAGCCCCTTTGTTCTCAAAATATGACATACATCCCTATAAAGAGGTAAAACCTTATCGCCGCTACCAAGTACCATCTAAATATTCTACTAAATTTTTCAATTCACTGATAACTATTGGAGGATTTGAACTTCTTCAAGATTACTATGAATTAAAGTAATATAATCCATAAAATATTCTTTAACATTCTACAAGCATCCCAATTTGACTTGATTTTCTTGCTTCGTGCTCAATTGGCTTCTGATAGATGGAGGAAGAGCAGAAACCAGAGAGCGAACAAATGAGGAAGAGTAAAAGTAGCTAATTTACTTGGTATGTCAACACCATTAAAAGATGCGAAATTATATCGTAAGTTATTTGTCTCTACAAAATTTCCAATTTACTGAACATTGACAGGAAACTTTTCCATTAAGCAATATCTTGACGGGAAAGCTAAATCAGAAGTAAGAAGTCTTGCAGATTAGTTAATAAAAAATGAAGCAGCTTGCTGACTATTAAAATAATATCTTGTAATGTTCAGATGTAGAATAATAAGTGATAAAGTGGGAAACATTACAACAATTAAAGTCAGTATTGACATATTAATTCATAACTATTCTCAGCAAAATAAAGAACTAAACAAACATATATGACCTAAATAGTCAGCAGTTAGCATACGTATCAAGAAACATACAAGTGACTTGGCATAATATCTAAATCCCGTCTCTAATCTTAGACAATCAAACCCTAAACCATCTAATGCAAGATGTGATTGTGAACAATGTAAAATTTCACTGCATTATGAAGAATAAACAACTCTAACTAGCAGAGATATGAAAATGAAACAACAATTTCTCAAGGTATGAATTTCATCCACCATTATTTAAAAACGAACCATGAAGTCATTGACAATCAAAACGAGCATCAAGAAAGAAACATAAAAAAAAATTAACATAATAGTTGGGATTGAGTCTCATACAAAAATGACATAGCACAAAATCTAAACCCTAGTATTAAAATTAAGGGGATACCAAACTCTCAACATAGACTTTTGAATCTACCAAACTCCAGTCTTGAGTCTTGATATTCCTTGAAGTATCATTTTTGGAATCATAAACAACCCATTTCAATTTATCATCATCTTTGAAGTTGAGAAGCACATGGTTGTCGTCTTCAGAGACATAAATTACATTGGTTACATTGCTAAAAAAGCTATCTTCATTTCTACCAAATCTAGGAAGACGTATGAGTTTAATCCAAGACTCTTCATTTCCGCATTCCTTCAAAAGCCAAACATCATTAAACGTCTTGGAATGAAAAACTAAGCTCACGCAATCCCTTAAGCAACCCATTGTCAATGGAACAAGCATCATTCCATAGTCAGGCAGTGAAATCTCTTTGTAAGACTCTTTCTCCAAATCAAGAGAAACAATGTGACGTGAGTAACAACCAGACACATAAGAATATGCAAACCAATAAACCTTTCCATTTACTATGGTTCCTGGTTCATCATCATGAACCATAGAAGGGAAATCTTGAATCCTTCTCCATGAATGAGTGCCCAAAGTGTGAACTTTAACTTGAGTTTTACAATCATTTGTGTAAAAGCCATCATCTTTAAAATCATAGCGAAAAAGAGAAAGAACTTTGTAATTATGAATAAAAGGATCATAGCCAAAAGCAAATGCAGTTCTATCATCATTTTCTTGTAATGGAATATCTAAAAAGGGTAATAATTTAAATTTTGTAGTTGAAGGGTTCCAAAGAAGTGCACGAAGTTTATTAATCTTAAAACAAATGAGACCGTCGCAAGAAGCAATTAATTGATTGATAAAAGAGAATTCGATTTGCGTGGGATTCGAGGTGAAAATAGAGTCGAGTTGAAGAGATGTTACATTAATGATTTTTGGACTGGTTTCTATGTGTGTGAAGAAGAGGAGTTTGGGTTTGGTGGTTGAGATGCGAAGGTGCTTGTAGATAAATTTGGGATTGTTTGAGATGAGAGAATTACAGGATTTGCAGACAGAGCGGAATCGGAGGAGGGATTTGACGG
This sequence comes from Medicago lupulina, assembly GCA_958299785.1. Taxonomy (NCBI): domain Eukaryota; kingdom Viridiplantae; phylum Streptophyta; class Magnoliopsida; order Fabales; family Fabaceae; genus Medicago; species Medicago lupulina. Next base: position 27,893,957 of record OY283141.1, on the reverse strand, counting down.
GGAGTCTGCAGAGGATTTCGACCATGAGATCAAACGGAAGTTCAGTTACCGGTGGCTGCTGCCTCTTGACTGGAAGTGTTAGGGTTCCGGTGGAGGTGGTTGGTCTCGGCTGCCTTGTGGTGGCGGTGGTTTCTTCCATCGGTTAAACGAATGTTGATTGAGGTTTGTTAAAAGTAGAGATTGAATCTTAGGGTTTTGATGTGTCCATATTTTAAGCTTCAATTCAAACGCAATATTTTGTTCTTTTTTTTCCGCAAAAGTTTGAACCCTCAACATTCTTATATGGTTTATTTATTCGGTTTATTTCTGATTATTATTAATTTTACGATGATTAATACAAAGTCATTAATTAACCTTCCATTCCGAATGTTTATGGGCTTGTTGAAGAAGATGATGAAGCTAATATTTTTTTTTTTATAAAGTCCCAAACCCATTTTCCTTTTATTCCTTGTAATATTTATTTATTTATTTATTTATTGTATTAAACAGTGCGACAGGCAGGTAAGGTATTACCATCAAATCCTCAGTCACACTTCATCATTCTCATTCTGCGCTTTGCCCTCTCCTATGCTTCATCATTCTCTATCTCTCTCCTAAGGTACCATTTAATCATTCTTTCTTTCCAATTCAATTATCATATATTAATCCACAACACCTCAATTTTCTGCTGAATTTACTTTAAATAAAAAACGGTTTTTTATAATTATTACTTATTCTTTAGCATGTATTGAAATTTTTGAGACAAATGCCATGTAAAATTTTGACGACGTGGACATGTTTAGAGTAGAGAACTCTTGAAGCATTATTTGAGCAATTTATTTGTTACTATTCTACTTTTCGACACATGTTTTGAACCACGACAAAAGAAAAACATGTCGATGACAATCAATTATTCACTATTTTTAGTGTCATTTTCATCACATTTTGGAGTTCACAAGACAACTTAAGCAACAAGAAAGCAGGAAAACTGAAGAAAATGCAAAGATTCAAAACGTGTCACGATTTGTTAAAAACGTGCCACAATTCCACAAAACAGAATGTATTGTTTTGACATTGAGGAAAACGTGCCACGATGGCTAAAACGTGACACGATTTGGTGAAACCCTAATTCAGTTTCTTGCTACACAAGGTAAAAACGTGTCACGATTTACTTAAAACGTGACACGATTTTGGGCGAATTTCTGTACCTATTTAAGTTGAAGACTATTCTGAAAACAAGGGTTACAAATCTTAGAGAGCAAAGTGCGCTTTTGACATCCAAAGATGGCTAGAAGGGCGATTTCTTCATCCTTTTATCAGTTTATGTATGTTTTAATTTTTTCATTGATTATGTTATTTGTAAACTCAATTATGAGTAGCTAAATCTCTTAGAAATTAGGTCTGAGATTATTCTATGTAACCCTAATTGATCCATGTTGCTGTGATGAAACTCTATTATTTGTGAATGACAATCTAGTTTTTATTCAATTCAATTGTTCTTAATGCTTTTTATATCCTGATCAAATATAAACATGATTTAGTGAGAATGAATGACTACTGACCCTAGCTTTCAACTTAGACCTCATTGAATTGTTCTAATAAACATGTTAGTCTAGGAATGGATAATCGTTTGTTAGTGATATTAGGTTAACGGGCTTAATCATTCAAAGATTATTATACCACCTAAGGAATTATGTGTTGTAGTTTAAGAAGAGGGTCCTAACCCAAGGGATTGATTATGACTAATTTGTTAACTATCGTAGGACTAGATAATCATTCATAAGAATAGAGTGCAGTATACCAATTAGGAGAACATTAGAGGATTCGACAGACATAATCCCATCTCTCTTCATATTTTCTAATCAAATTTTTATTTTCTAACCGAATATATATTTTCTAACAGAATCTATATTTTTCTAAACGAATTTATATTTTCTAACTGAATCTATATTTTCTGTTATTTAATTTTATTCAATTAAATGAAATATACTTTTACAAAATAATTTATACATCCTAAATATTTACTTTATTGCCAGATTGAAATTAACACAATAGAAACTTTATCACATGTAAAAACAAAACAATAAGAATGGAAGAGAAAAAGGGATCTATTGATCATGTTAGTATCTGTAGAAAGACAAAACAATAAGAATGGAAGAGAAAAAGGAGAAAGGCAAATCAATCAGCGTGTCAAGCCCCGTCTTCAGTGAAGAAAGTGATAATAAACAACAATTCCCCTCCGTCAGATTCTCTTCTCGTAACGCTTCTTCCAAATACGATTTCATCAAGGTCAAAGTGTGGTTGGGTGATAACGCAGATCATTACTACGTTCTATCCCGATTTTTGCTATGTAGAATGTTAACTGTAACCAAGGTAACGCTCCTCTTCTATCAAGCACGGATACCTGACACGTCAACATGGATAAAGTGCATAACAAATAATAGCTTGTTGTTTTTTCAGATTCCAAATCATGTAGCTATCAAAATTGCTCTCGAATTGAAGAAGCTTCTCATAGACAACAGCCTTCTAGATGTGTATGCTATTCCTATCATCTTTTTGCGATGCGATGCTGGTTTTAAATATTATCTTTCATTGTGCTTTTATGCTGCAACTCTCAGTCCGACTTGGAAGCCAACCTATTTAAGCTTATGGAGCAGCGAGGATATGGACAAGAGTACATAAATCGCTATAAGATGATGACAAGATTTGCATACATTTGGAATCTCTTTATTCAATCTATACAATGCATGTATGAATATATGTATCGTCTTCAAAAACATTTAAACATATTAAATCCGAGTCTGTCTGTAAAAACATATATGAATGTTTCGTATGTAAATTTTCTGCATGTGTATGATTGATTATGCTTCATTTCCATTTTCCTGCATAGGTTTCACCATCAAAGAGTTCCTTTAGTAATCCTTGTCTGTGGAACTGCTTGTGTTGGGAAGTCTACTATTGCAACCCAGCTTGCACAAAGGCTAAATTTGCCAAATGTGTTACAGGTAGTCATTGAATGTTTCTATTATATCTGCATCTTCCCCTATCATATAAAGTAAATACTAGTTAAATTAGGTAACAAAAACTTCGATCTATCTAACCAGACCGAATTGTTTTTTCTCTCCTTCTTTCTTCTAGTTAATTAACATGCACCTAATAGGAGTTATCTCTATACTTTATTTTGATGTTCTGTATATGCAAATGATTTTAACATTTTGGTTTTTTGATTCTGACAGACAGAAATGGTTTACGAATTGTTACGCACATCAACAGAGTATGTCCTGAACTTCTTTATTTTAAATGGCAGTCGAAGTGTTTCTTGTATTGGGAGCTCACTTTCTTTCTTTTCCTCTTCATAACGACAGGGAATACATTTGGATCCTAGCATATATTTAGTGGATGATGAAAACAAAACGCCTTCCAGTGCATATGCACGAAATAAAGAAATAGATCCGGTGTCTGCTCAATTGGATGGTAATACTGCAATAAACACACAAAATATTAATGTGGGTAGTGGCGATGAGACGAATAGTGAATCCAAGATTTTGAGCTCCAATGAGGGAGTAAATGATGAAACGGTGGATGGAGTATCAAGTTCCATGCCATCCTTGAGCCTAAATGGAAACATTACTGAACATAAAGGTTAGTATCTATTATTTTTCATATTCTAATGTTGTTTAGTTCCATACTAAGAAATAAACCATGATATGACACTTGTTTCAATCAATATTGTCAAGTAGCGGTGGTACCAGTATACCATATTGGAATTTATTGAATCCTCTTTTCGCTATTCCAGTTTCTGGACGCTGATGTAGCGACACTAGCGATAAAAAGAAATTCAGGGTTTTTGAAAATAATAAAACTTCAGAACTTGCATGTGTGCCGAACATGAGTTATTTTTAAAATAGAAAAACTGAAAAGTCTGAGTATTACTCCTATTTTCATTGGAACATGTAAACTTTTTAATATATAAGCTATGGTCTGCGTCCGTGCACTTGATTTATGCAGCATGCCTTTTTACATATATAATTAACTCAAGTGCTAATGTGGCTTCCGCTATTTTTTCGCAACTCTATTTGCTATTTCACATTGTGGATTTTTAGCGTTCTACTATTGATAACACTGGTTTCAATTTTAACGTTTTGATGTAAAATTAGTTTGTCATGCAGATGTTTCTTTTGCGGAACTGGCGTTGGACAAAATAATTGTTAGTAAGGAGAAGTCAGGCCCCAAACCAATAATCGTGCCTATTGTTTTGAAGATGACTGAATTTGATCACAAGGTTGTCTCGTTGTCCATTATTTCCATGGAAGTAACGATTACACGCATAAATGGTTTTTGTTTTTATTTACAGAATGCCTAACTTTGTTACTTCTCTTACCTTATTTGCAGGCATTACTTGAAGAGTGGATCTCCTCTCGTACATTTATCGAGAAGTGCCCAGATAAGGTACAATAAATTATAAACTTTTACACCCTGCTCCCAGGACTTGGTATTTTTAGCTACTTTATTATTCCGGTATTTGAATACTGACGAGTATTTCATTTTAGTATGTTGAGAGGCACGGAAAAGAACTCAATTGGTGATTTGTTCTTTAAAAATCCTTTTAAATGATAGAAACTACAGAATCAGAATGATGCCAAAGAAATAATCTTGTAAAACGTCAATAAGAACAGTGCTTATGAATAAACCACTTTTAGCTATTAATTTTAAAAACATTCAAAAAATCTGCTCCAATTTATCATGCAACTAAAAAGGTCAAACCAAACAAGCCTCAGTCTTCCTATTTCTGAACACGGATTCAATTTTTCCTTCATAAATCTGAATAAGGTCTCCTCCGCTCGCAACTATTATTAGATATTTTCTTATATTCTAACACTGAACCAGATCAAGAACTGTAAAAAGGCCACATGAATAAACTAATAAATGTTGGAATTTCGTTCAGTTCATCTGTTTTCTGAATGTTGTTAATCAATTTGCAGGATCTTGATAAGCTCATAGCCAACTTGAAAACCATACAGGATTATCTGTGCTCGTTCACATCGCAGGTGTGTCCCAAAAATATAACATTACATTTATTGCTAGAATTTTTGGATATCATTTTTTTTTTTATAACTACCAAGACAATTCCCGCATGTTGTAACAATTCAAATTGTTCCATATCTACCTTTTATGTAGACATTTTTATCTATTTGCTAGATTGTTTATATTTATTTATTAACAAATGAGAAACATTTGGTATGAATTCTAATTTCTGATTATAAATTTGTGATTTTAATTTTATTCATCTGCACTTCTTATCATATACTTCAACTTTTACTATATGATGCTACAGGGGTTGACCGTGGTAAATGTTTCAGCAACAACATTTCCTCAGACATTGGATTGGCTTCACGGTTATCTTCTTCAGGTATTAATTGAAAAAAAATTGATTATGTATGCCATCTTTGAATTCTGGTATATATTTATCTTCTAGTCAATATTGCAAAGAAATAAAACTTGATAGAAGATAGAAAGGCGAGCAGAGAAAGTAGAGGCTAAGAAGATATCCTGTTTAACCAAAACGTTAAAGAAATACTATATTCATTTCGAAATAGGGTGCCCCTGATATGCTCCTCAAAAAAGAAGTTCAATGGTGGACCTCTTGAATTTGACACATTATAGTTTGAAGTGAGGAAGAAGATTATGAACCTTGACACATTATAGTTTAATGTTTACTTTTTATGTACTCCACAATTTTAAACTACCAATGCACTAATCTACTATTAATCTTCCCTAATCTAATAAATTAGGTAAAAGTTATTTCAGTCAACCAATTTATTTATTGTTTTCCTTGATTCGTGAGCACAAACCTTAAACGACAATCATTTAGAAATGGAGGGCACGTTTTGGAAGAATGGTTGTCTATCAGGAACAAAACCTGGCCTGAATTTAACTCATCTTCTTCTAGTGAGAATGCATAGCATTATTTTTTTACTTTCCAAAATTCGCCATTCCCTTAAAAAGTAGTTGCATCAGTTACAGTTCCAGGTTGGTCCTTTTTGACATGCTTCTGGAAGCATATCATTGACATCATGAAATTACTCAATGTTCCTATTCTTATGAATGATTTTCGATTTAATTTCTTTCAGTGCATCGAGCAAGGTACTTTGTTTGGGTCGCATGAAAATGTTAGACCTGTGGCTGCAAAATAGATTTTATGATGATTCCATTTATGACAGGTATGAAATTAGCAGCCATTAAGTTTTACTTCTGTTTTTAGTCTTCTCTTAAGTATTTGGTGCACTTTGCATGTAGTTGACTAAAAGGATAAATGGTTAACATTGGTTTAGGTATTCAAATAATATCATTATTTCAATCATAGAACCCTTTTCAATCTATCAAAGAGTATTAAAAATAGTGTGTTTCTAGCATAATTCTTTCAATTTTGGCCACTCCCACGCTAAAAATAAAATTCTAATTCCATCCATCAATACGGCATGCATTTAATAAATTGTCCATTTATTTTAATAATCTGTTAAAGCAGTGAAGACAGAAATAGTTAGTTAACTTGCAAGGTAACTAGGATCTTAACTACTTGTAACCGTTTTCCAACCTTGATTAGCTATAGAAATAACCACAGTTAGTTGACAGTTAGGAGGATATAGGTTCTATATAGTTAGCTCTACTTGAATTTCAGTTCAATGAGAATAAAGTTTTCTTCCTCTATCAATGGAGTTTATGCTATACTTCTCACATAATCCTTTGATGGTTTCTAGATTCAACTTGACGTTGGAAGTGGATGATGTTGGAGAATAAATTACTTTCAAATCAAAAGGGAAAGGAAACTAGTTGCTCTCTCATTCATGACTTGGAAGAAGAAAAAAATCGCCATTATCAACATTTTAACTGAATTAATTAATTAATTATGTATTTATTACTTGTTTAATTTTTTTTTGTTGTCTTTTCCATCGTGATTTTGTAGTTCCTCTCTCTTCCCTTTTTAGTACATGTTATCAAATACTCGCTCTCGTTGAATATAATAAAAAAAAGTCAAACATTGTAGATGTATATGGTTTAATTTTTTAACCAGATACGTCAACTTTGTTTAATTTTTTCTTCTTTCTTGTATTTGATATTAAAATAGTATTGTCTAATGACTATTGTCAACGAACTTCTATTATAGAATAGCTCGGTAGCTTTATAACTGATGTGGATAGGTAGTGAAGAGGGTACAAAAAGTTTAGAGGTTGATTATTACTTTTTCAACCTTATTTATTTCTCATGTGCCCTATTTTTTTTTCCAAAATTACCCTTGATTTGGATTATATAATCCGAACTAGATTGCAGGAATTTTCTGATTATATAATCCAAAATTGTCTTTGACCATAATTTTAATTAGACTTTGGTTTATTTATATTATTTTGATGTCAAAATCATAAAATAAATGCAAATATAAACAAAATTTAAAGGACAAAATGATACAAAAAATCTCATTTTATTATTATATCAATAGATTTACAATAAAATAAAGCTTAAGCTTAAAGCTTTTTACATAAAATATTCAAACCTAATGCTAGTCTAATAAAAACCCTAACCTAAACCAGTGGTGCAAGCTGATGGAGAGGAAAGGAGGAGGGGAGGAGGAATGAGAAAGAGATGTTGGGGGTGGGGGTGGGGTAAGGTTTGATATCACCCTTTCCGGGTTGAAGGATTAACTGAATCAAATCAATCGTCAACTCAACCATATAGACACACAGAGGGTGGAAGGTGTTGAGTATCGACATCCATCGACCGACTCAACCGAAAGTATGCGGTTTAGCCGGATGAAGCTCATGAACGACGACGACGTGAGAACCATGTACTCGATCTTTGGTCAATACAGTAGTAGAGGACCGATTCAGTTGGACGCTTCGTTGGTCAAATTTGTTGAACAAATTCAGAAAAGTTTGATCCGGCCCAGGAACTACGAAGAGATCAGGGCACTCCTGGACGCACCAGACGAAGACATTAGTTTAGCTGATCCGTGATCTGTTATGTTTATTTTATTACGTTTTTATGTTGTTTTTATTATGTGTTCTATGCTCAGTTCTATATTGTTGAATTATGTTGTTTGATTTTAGTTTATGAAGATCTTCATCATGCTGTCAAAAATCTCTCTGTTGAACTTAACGATAAAGATGTTCATTTAACAATATAGATAGATAGTTTCTGAAGATCTTAATCATACCGTCAAAAATCTCTTTGTTGTACTTTACACTAAAGATGTTCATTTATAAAGATAGATAGATAGATTCTAAAGATCTTCATCATGCTGTCAAATATCTCTTCGCTTAACTTTATGCTAAAGATGTTCATTTATAAAGATAGATAGATAGATTATGAAGATCTTCATCATGCTGTCAAATATCTCTTCACTTAACTTTACGCTAAAGATGTTCAATTAAAAAGTTAGATAGATAGAATCTTAAGATCTTTATCATGCTGTCAAATATCTCGATGCTTAACTTTACGCTAAAGATGTTCATTTAAAAAGATAGATAGATAGAAAATTTGAAGATTTTCATCATGCTGCCAACTATAACAAGAAATATAGGGTGTAAGTCCAGTTCAGACCAGGGGTGGACCCACCATAAGGCATGGTGTGGCAGTTGCCACTGTAACACCCCAATTTTCTATTATAATTAATTCCATGAAGTTTAATAGATGAAGTTTTGGTTAATATTATTATTGATGATGATTTAGCTTGAGTGTTATTTTGTTGTTGAGAAAATTGAATATTGATGATGATTCATAAATAAGATGAGAATTTAAATTATATGTAGAGAGGAATCAAAACAAAATAACATAGAGTCGGAGGTGTAGAATATAAGTTTTAAATAAGTAGGGGAGGGGGAGTAAAAGAATATTGATTAGAGGAGAAGGAAATTATAACAAGTGATTGGCCCAAATATAAATAGAAACATTAGGAGTTAGAAAGGCCACTTTTGCTGAACATGGAAAAGAGAGAAGAAAGGAGGAGAGAAGGAGAAACCCTAGTTGCGACGGAATCAAGGCAAAGATGGAATTTCCAAAGGAATTTAGGTAAGGGGGAGAATCTTTGCACTGTAGGGTATCTTAATCTATGATGGGAATGTTGTCTTAAATTTTTAATATGTTGTTGCTATTATGGTGTGAATTTGGATGAGAGAATGAATGTGAATGAACTAAAAGATGAAGTTGAAAGGTGAGAATTAAGCAAAACTAGTTTAGGTTTCGATTGAGTTTCTAGTGTTAAAAAGAGTGGATAATCCAATAGGTTAATGAATAATTAATGTTCTAATGATAGGGTAATCATAGGGTGATGATTAGGGTCAAGTTTTGAGAGTATTGGATCGAAAACGAAGTCGAAAAGGTTTCCCCAAGGCGAAATCGCAGCTGAACTACGATTTGGTGTCACTGTGCAAAACGCGTTTCTTGTTGTCTCAGTTTGACATGTTTAAGTTTTGAAATGGTTTTAGGTATCTTCATGAAAGTTGTAGATATGGATGTTAGCTTTCACTAGCCTTTGGAGGGACTCAATTTAATGATATAGAACTCAAGATATGATCAAAATACTACACAGGGTTCAGCAGAGATCAGCAAGGTCGTGCTCTTTCCCCAAGCTAAGGAGAATCAAATTTTATGGAATTTTCTGTTATGAATTAGGTTTGGGCGTCTTCATGAATATTTTAGATATGGTTGTTAGCTTTCACTATCCTTTGGAGGGACTCGATTTAATGATATAGAACTCAAGATATGATTAAAATACTACACAGAGGTCAGCAGAGATCAGCAAGGTCGTGCTCTTTCCCCAAGCTAAGGAAAAATCAAATTTTCTGGAATTTTCTGTTATGAATTAGGTTTGGTCGTCTTCATGAATGTTGTATATATGGTTGTTAGCTTTCAGTTTCTTTTGGTTGGACTCCAATTAGATTTTTAGAACTTTAATTATGATTAAAATACTGCATGTAGGTCATGCTGCATTTTCCGTGAAATTTGAGCATAACCCTTTCAGTGGACTCTAAAACATCTATGAGAACATTAGTGAGTTTAACCAAGCCGTTAGCGTGTAGATTAAAAGTAAGAGTCCTTAATCTATATACCTAAATTAGGAGGGTGTTTAGGCATAAATATAAGTTATTACCTCAGAATAATAGCGAGTCTAAAACATAAATCGATGATAATGGTCTAAGAGAATTTAATGATGTTAAGAGATGACTTGGTAAATGGAAGTCAAAAATAATGATAGGAGAATACATAGAGGATTATTTTAAGATAGATGAATATGATAAACACAAGTTCCTCGAATTAGTGATGTGCCTAAAAAGAGTAGAAGAAGTAGAGATATATATAGTAGTTCATGATGGAGTGTTAACGACGAGAGTAATTCCTTGAGATATTTAAAAGGTCTAATGTGGTAAGTCGATTAAGAGGGTATAAAATATGAGAGAGATAAAAAAGTGAAAAATAGGATGATTAAAGAGGATATAAAGTAGGTTCTCTTAGGGTAACTGATGAAGTTAAATATAATCTCTTTAAACCAACAACGAGTTTAGGAATATTGTTAAGTTGAAGAGTAAAAGAGTCAAGATAGTTAAAGAACTTAATATGAATGTTAGATAGGAATGTGTAAGCTGTAAGAATGTATAAAGAATATATAAGTTAAATTTAGATGATCGTAGACAATGAGGGAGTCATTAAGACAGAACGTGAAGGAAGGTAGGGAGTTATGCATTAAGTAATGAAAGATAATAGGAATGATGATAGATAAGAATAAGATGGTAATTGAATTAGAAGGGATCAAGATGAATAGGAAGGAAGATAAGAGGTAACAGTTATAATGTTTGACTATAATAATAACGATCGGTATTGATAGAATAACTCCTTAAATTATAATGAAATCTTAGTGAGGAAAGTTGTTGAAGTCAAAAGTAACGATAAGATGAGATAATAAATTTAACATAGAAATAAGTTAAGGTTAGGATGATGATCGATGTATAGATGATGACGAATGTGAGAACGAGGTAATAAGATATAAAGTCGCTTTAATGGGAAGAATAATTTCGAAGAGTTAATGACGATGGGGGAAAGAACCTAGCTGTATAGAGAGGATATATTAAATTTAATGATAATGAATAATAATACATCTTGAGACTAAAATTGAGGAATAGGGTATGATATCAGAGATAAATTATATAAAGAGAGTCTAGAATAGATGAGAGAATAGAGTATTTTCTTAAGATGAATAATAAAATAAAATAGAGGGATGTTGACGTAAAAAATTAGTCACGCGTAAGGCTTGGATTACTGAAGAGATAAAGAGGTGATCTAAACGGTTGTTAGAGGGTAATGACGGGGAATCTTAGAAACGTGATAAATAGTGTTAACGATTAATATTTATACATGTATATAAATAAATACGACGAGGGTGAAGATGTTTATAATATAACGATGTTGAAAAAGATGATACGTACACATATTAAGAAAATGAAATTGACGACGTTTAAATTATGATGAGGATTTTTATATTATAATGGCGATGAGAGAGGTGATGCTTGCTTATATTTGTGATGATAGTGGTGATGTTTAGAAATTATGGTGACGATAATGGTGAGGTATATTTATATTTGGTGAGGATATTAGTGACGTTTAATAACATTTGGTGATGGAAATGGTGATGTTTAATTATGGTGATGTTCTTGTTTTTATTATGGTGATGTGCATGTTAGAGAGAGTCGTGCATTAATGAATGATGTGTATTTACTTGACGAGTCAGTCTCATGCATACATACTAGAATCGAGTCTAGAAAAATGGTGATGAATTGGTGATGAAAAAGTCCAGTAACATATCTTTGCAATTTGGTGATGAAAAGTCCAGTAACATATCTCTAGCAACTTGGTGATGATAGGTGTGATACCACATTCATATAGGTCTTAGGATGAGTCCATATGCATTTAAATGATGATATTTGTGTTTGATATTAAGATTGTGGAATAGAGTGAGATGATGAAATGAGTGATATGTTGAGGATAAAATATTGGTTGATATTCTTACGACGACAAAATATTATTATTCTTTATTTTAATGATTTGTGTGTGTTTTCCTAATAATATGTTATGGCTGGATTTCTCACCCCTTTCTTGTTGTTTATTTATGGTGTCTGTACCCGTGGGGTGCAGATACTTAGGACAAGGAGATCTAGTTGCGGGACACCTATAAGGCTGCGATGGGAAATGTATCCCGTTAATTCTGTTTTAGTAATGATTAAAAATATAGTCGAACACGAGCTCTGATATGTAACATCAGGATTGGGGTTGACATTAAATTTATTTATCTGAGTTTAAATCTTGAGAACTATTGTTATTTCTATTTCAATGTTGAATGATAAGAGAAATTTTTATTAATAAGATCAGGTGATTGTTTTCTGTTGTTGAAATTATTTTTTAAAACGAAAATTTATTCTATTATGTAATATCATGTGAAATTTTATAACATCCTAATTTTTAAATTTATTGTTATTATGTAATAACTATCGTCGGAAAATAGGGTGTTACAGCCACACCATATTATTACCCATTTTTTAATAGGTATATTCACCTATAATAGTTTAAAGGTATATGATAAATATTATTTAGTGCAACTTTAGAGAACTTGTCTAGCGTTTCCCAGGAGTTTGTTTTTTTTGGTTACATGTCCAAGGAGTTCTTTGCTTCAATGTTTTCAGTTGGATTCCCTCCATTAGAATTTTTGCATTTATTTTGATTTTTTTTAATCGTCAGCAGTGAACTTTGCGCTCCTAGGAGGTAGAAAAACGTCTTAGCCTATGCCTTGCATTTCATATGTTCTACTTTTTTCCTTCAAAAGAAAAATATAATGTCCTACTTTTTGTAGAAATAAAGCACAAATTCTTTTTATATAAAAAGACATCTTTTATCAAATTAAATACAATCCTTCTCTCTTTATTTATTTTTTGGGGGAATCCTTTTTTTTTTTAAATATCCTTAAATAATATTATATTTTTTTATCAAACTAAATATATTTTATTCTTTTTATTATATTGATTATAAATAACACTTTTTATGTGATTTTTTTTTTAGAAAAACACTTTTTTATGTGATGAATTATTTATAAAATATTTTTTTTTATTATTGTTGATTTTAAGTTATTTGGAGTGCAAAGAGAATTAATTTAAGGCATTTAGCTCAATTTTTTTATAATTAACTTAATGCTTATTACAACTTAAATTTTGTGTTTATATCTTATAGTTTTAGTTTATTTCAATGAACCACCTAATTTTTTTTCATGACACCGTCACCGTTTTATGTTAAGACACTAATAACATTTGATATGTTTTGTTGTTATGACTTTGTTCTCTTCATGATTTGAAATGAATTTTTGTTATTGTATTGTACTTGCATTTTGGATTTCTCTAATTGTGCCTATTTAGAAGTTTAGGTTTCACTAATTATGATGGAAGAAATTCTTTATATAATTGTATTGTATTTGCAGTTTCGTCTACAGACGATTTTTATTGTAAATGTATTGAATCAAACAATGTTATTTATTATTTTTAGTATAATTTAATTCATAGATTCTTTCATATTTTTGCCACACCAAACACAATGTCTGGATCCGCCCCTGGTACGAACTATATAATCTGAAATAGTTTAAGACATGATTTTTTTTTGTGGTTCACATTGCACCGACAGTTTATGTGGTCCACGACACACATAAACTTTTATAAATAAGCGTGCTTGATTCATTTGTTGTAAAACACAAAAAAAAAAAAAAAAACTTTGAACACCAAGAGGTTGTTATGAGCTAGATCTTACTACCTTGGCGATATAAATATCTCAGTTGGCAAGGCAGCACATCTAAGAACAAGGATTCAGTAGACATTTCATTCCCTATTTCCTTTTCCAAATATAAAACCAAATACTTGACTCAATCGCTAAGGCTCATCTTAATATATATCAACACACACCTCTTATTCTTCTTAACATATATAAAAAATCCTCTATATGTTCCAACATTATTCATAAAAAAAATTAAAGCAAGACTACAATGTACACCATTCGGTCACTATTATAAGAAAAAATTTATATTTTACATTCATTCATTAAATGATGTATGTGGTCTACAATAAAGACTATACATTCATTTAATGAATGAATCTAAAATGTTGATTTTTGCTTATAATAGTGATCGGAGGGTGTAGATTAGAACCACTACCACTTCTAGCAAATATATTTAGAAAAATGAAATTCACCTTATCATAAAAATATCATATAACTCTTAGGTTGGTCATGAACTGATACCACTTCTTGCAGTTCTATTATTTTATCTTTAGATTATGTCGAACACTTGAAATCATCAATATACTGCATATATATTATAACATCAAAATATAACCACGCTACTTAAACTTAATTATATATAAATATTATACTTTAATATATAAATAGTATACCAGCTTCGGAATCACATTCAGATTTGAAATGAGTATCTCTTTCATAAACTTCATCACAAAGTACCCGCAATCTATACCATTTTCTTGGCGAGGACACTACAAAAAATAAAATAAGTAACTGCATTAATAAAATTATTTATATTCATGCACAATTTTTTTTTTTTGTGGTTATGTTATATTATTAAACCTTTACTCGGGCCCATGATATGTTGTTAAATTTATTCTTTGGTACTTTAGCTTCCTTTGAAGAGAGAAATACTTTTAGAACTCTACAAAATACAAATGTAAATTTAGATTACACACAACTAAGCATATAATTATATAGTTTTCATACATGAATATATATACTTACGTATCAAACATAGTGTTCATTATTGGGTAATTCATGTAGTCGTCGAGCAATGGAACCAAATAATATATGATTTTCGATACGGGATCAATGACAAATAACACACAATGTCAACTACACAAATGTCCAAGTTAGAAAATATACTATAAACAGTGGTAATAAGTGAGAAACAATAATCTAAAACAAAGTTTCAAGGAAAATCTTAC
Organism: Medicago lupulina; assembly: GCA_958299785.1. NCBI lineage: Eukaryota > Viridiplantae > Streptophyta > Magnoliopsida > Fabales > Fabaceae > Medicago > Medicago lupulina. Next base: position 27,878,952 of record OY283141.1, on the reverse strand, counting down.
CCAAGCTTATGAATATAAAATGGTAGAATCAATAACTTGCCCATATTTTTATATTTCATAAATTCCTTAACCATGTACTCTTTGACCAAATCTTTACCTGTTTCATTTAACACCAATGATATGCGATGGGGCGATAAGAAGGAGAATTTCCTTGTGATATCACGGTCGCGCACAAATTTTTCTTACAAACCTAGAATAAAAATATAATATTAGATACTATTAAATGTTTCATTCATACAAATAAAATAATTTGTTCAGTCATTTTAAAGTTATTCGGAGCACCTCATATATATGCAGAAAATAGATACACCTATTTCTGTTTTTTGGAAGAAAAAAAACTCATTCATTTGCTCTTTGATGATGTCATCTTCATAATGTTCACCAAAAATACCTTCCTCCATAGTTATCTGACGCGTATCTGCGTTTTCCATTTGCATTTCTACAAATGATTTAAAAACTAACAGAAACGATGGACGATACTTTTTAGAGGAAGGCTTTTGATGTTTTGTTTTTCCAATAGCTTGTTGTTGGCTTGTGATTGGCATATTGTTATGTCCACCCTTCATACTTTTACCGCCTTCATGCAATTTTTGTGTTTAAATCTAAAATATTGTATAGTTAAATTAGTTAATGATTAACAAATGATTGAATAGTCAAATGAACATTTCTTGTGCATATCAACATATACGTTTTATTTATGTGACTGAATTATCACCTCTCCTAATCTTGTTATTACCATTGCCTTTGTATGTTGCAGGAATCTATGTGCAATTGATTTAGTTAGTGATCAAACAATAAACTAAACGTTTCTAGCAAACCAAAACCACACATAAACAAAGTAAAAAAAAATCCAACTTTTTCATATAGATATATTTTTACTTTATTTACTTTACCTCAAGATTTAGGGAAATAAGGTTTATTGACCATGTCACATATCATCCTATTGCATCTCCAACCAACCTTATATCAGCAACATCATTAGGTATGGGCAACTCTGCATCATGTTCTAAAGCAATATCAACATATACTTTCAAATAGCCAGCATAAGTGGCATACGGTGAAGTTTGTCTCCAAAGATATTGTGTACCCTTCCTATAACATTCCAGACGACTTTAAGCATTGATGATTGACCCTACAAACCAACACGAGTCTTTTTCAGCTTTTTTGTCCTCACTCGCACGCTTACCGGAAAACTTCCCGGTAGGTCGCCGATCAAAAGACTACTCCAAGTCAAGCACGCTTAACTGTGGAGTTATTATGGAATGGACTACCAAAAAGAAGATGCATCTTGTTGATATAGATACTACCAAAAAATTCTTATAAGCCTTCCTTCAACCATGCAGTTTCATACCTGCATGGCCTCGGGATACGTCTCATTCCAGTGCGACTCAGTTCGTCTATAAACTGTTGGGAGCCACTCATTGTCGTTCCTTGTGCACCGGCGACCACTCCCCTGCTTTCATTAGCCTTGGGTGTCACATGCGTGTAACTTCCCGCTTAAAGTTTATCTGTTAGCAGTGTAAGTTTAGATGCGAAATAAAGAGAAAGATAGTATAATATGTTTCCTATAGCAGCAGTCAGAACAGAGTTGTCCGAGAACTTTAGATAGAAATCTAACTAGTATTTTTGTTTAAATAAAAATAGATAGATTCAATAATTAGTAAAATCTAAATTGATTTACTATGTGGGAGACAAATGCATAAAAGAATATCTTATTAAATCACACTAAACGTACCAATCAACAGATAAATTAAGTACTAATAGAGAATGTTACCATTTTCTTAAATCAAGAAAAATACTACGAATAACATATATATAATGTATAAAAATATCGGGATGTTACATTATTACCCCCTTAAAATAATTTCGTCCTCGAAACTAGCTAATAAGAAAATTTATTATAGAATTTACAAAACATCTTCTGCAAAACCGTTCAACATTTTTTTTTAAACAAAATTAAATTTTCAGCCAAAATACTTTCAAATTATTTTCAAAAGAGGAAAAATTATTTAAAATAGTTATTCATGTAGATAACCATAGGTAAGAAAAAATTTAAGAATGAAATAAAACATCCATCGTCGATAAAAGAAAAATGTCATGTTTCTATCAACTAGTTGGTCATCTATCATAATGGTGATACATACTATCCTACCCCAACAATCATATTATTCTCTACAACTTGCACTTGTTGTTCTCAAAGTTCATACTAGTCTTCATCACTCCTGGTTTACTCTCCACAAAAATAACACGACTTATCACCACTAAGATCAAGATTTTTACGAATTGATACCCAAAACAGACACTGTTCGACAAGGGATGACATTAAGATAAGGTTCGAGTAGTTGTGGAACAAGCACACACTATCTCTTGAAGATGGGAGAAGAGTCTTCTAAGTCCTACAATTTATTTGAGTCAGAAAAGATATTTACTATTTAGTCTTAATTCTAGGAGCTTCCAAAAATAACATCTAACTTGCAACCAACAATTTCTTACCAATAATTTAAATCACAAAGTCACTAACAATAAAAGAATGGCTTAATTGCACTTTTGGACCCCCTATCTTTCCAAAAGTTGTGGTTATGGACCCCTAACTAATTTAAATACAAAACAGACCCTTATGTTTTGATTCTTTGGCAGTTTTGGACCCCCACGTCATTGTTGACTTGGTCGTTGCTGATGTGGCACCCACATCCCATTAGTGAGGTGCCACATGTATTTTTATTTTTTTTTTTACTTTTTTTAATTCAGCCACGTGGCACCTCACTAATGGGATGTGGGTGCCACGTCAGCAACGACCAAGTCAACAATGGGGTGGGGGTCCAAAACTGCCAAAGAATCAAAACATAAAGGTCTGTTTTGTATTTAAATTAGTTAGGGGTCCATAACCGCAATTTTTGGAAAAATAGGGGTCCAAAAGTGCAATTAAGCCTAAAAGAATCAACCAACTTAACAACAAGTTGTATGACACACAAGATACACAATCATAACACTTTTCAATTTTTCAGCTCTTTCTTTTAAAACCACAATCAAAATTATATCAATCCAAAGAAATACATTTACACAAAATCAAAAATTCTTTATTTCATCCTAAACAGTTCCATAGGAAATTTTACTTAAATCAGAAATGAATTATTTTAGTTACCTTGACTTCACCAAACATATTTCATCAACCTTCATAAAAATTAAATTTAGAATGACACAAATTAGAATATAGAAAGTTCCAATAGATAGATAAAAATATATAACATTCAACACTTATAAGACCATTTCGTGGCCACAACACAATAAAAGAAAACACATTTATAAAATCTATAGCAACATTTTTTTTTCCAGCAACAAGTACATCTTTACACTTAAATAACAAGAAGAAAAATAAAACATGCATGCCCTTGTGTAACAAAAATTACATATATACAATAGCAAGCTTTAGTGATGGTCATGATTAATTATTTTAAATTGAATCCAAAATACTTGTTTACACCAAATCAGAAACTCTTTCATTTTCTTCCAAAAATAAAATAAAATAAATACATACCAAATAGAAAGAACTTTTTTAATTATCTTAACTTCGTAAGGATTGTTTTATCATCATTTTTTTTTAAGTGAAGTTACTTCAGCATAAAAATAATAGATAACAAAACAAGAATGCGACACGTTTTAAAATGACGTTTTAAAGAAAAAGACATTAGTTTTTTTACAACAACAACAATAGTTTAAAAACAAAGACCACAGTTTCCTTGCATCTACAACAACAGTTAGCAAGAAACATAAACAACAAAAACAAGAAATAATTTCAGCAATAGTTAGCAGAAATTAGAATCCCACCTAGAAGGGCTTTTAGTGACAGCACGCAACAAAACATCATTTTTTTTTCTAATTAAGAAAAGTGATAATCCTGCTAGCACTGTTTTCTCACCAAAAGTTTCCCTATCACTAAATATAATAAAGGTGGTGGAGGACCTCTTTTTTTTATATATATATTTCATATACAAAAACAAACCATCCATTTTTAATAATAATAATAATAATAATAATAATAAGTGATGAACATCTAATTGGTAAAAAAAAATTAACCGAAGTGGCTATTCACCTTCCCTAGCTAGGTGATGTCAAGAAAGTTCCTATAGTATCAAGACCATGTAGTTCAAGGAGAAAGGCACAAGAGAACTAATAAATGGTGCACCGCTAATCTCTAAAGTCTTGCTAACAAACACCAAGCAAATAAAACAAACTTAACCACCCAAGACCAAAGACTAAGATAATAGTGTCCTTTTAAGACTTTATATCTTAATACAAAGCAGTACACACATCAAAACTATTCACACCCACAATGCAAGAATTACACAAATTTAACTCTAGTAATAGTTCTTACCTCTAAAGTTTCATGTGTAAAAATTAGTTAAATAAATTCTAAACAAAAGTCATAAACATAACTAGATATATATGTACAGTTGACCTCTGATACTTCATATATCATTGACACTTAAATAAAAATTATTTTATTTTTCTTAACCAATAAGTTAAAATTAAACATACCATCATCCATTCAAATAACCAATAATCCAAGATTGCAATTCTATAAACATCATAAACAAAATAAACTATATATTAGCAACCTATACATCCACACCATGAATGAATTAAAGAGACTATATGACACCAAACTACTCATTTTGGATAACCTTTAAAAAATCTACAAATTAAATACACATGATTTACTATAGTTTTTCCTCGTGCTACTACCTACTTGTCCATATTATATATATTTATATTTATATATACTAACACTTTAGATAGAAACCTAACTAGTATTTTGGTTTAAATAAAAATAGATAGATTCGATAATTAGTAAAATCTAAATTGATTTACTACGTCGGAGACAAATGCATAAAAGAATATCTTATTAAATCACACTAAACTTACCAATCAACAAATAAATTAATTACTAATAGAGAATGTTAGCATTTTCTTAAATCAAGAAAAATACTACGAATAACATATATATAATGTATAAAAAAATCGGGATGTTACACAGAGCATATTAGATATATGCACAGATTAGAAGAACATACTAGACATACGTTAACAGAATAATAAAATTTCATTATTCGTGTCTCTCAGCAAGCTTCAATCCAGTTGGAAATTCACACGTATGTATGTAATTAAACAGATAATTTGTGTCCCTTAGTAGGCTTCGGGTTCCGCCGAATGGGTTTATCGTAGATGGTAAACCACACGTAGTCAGAGGAGTTTCAGTGATTAGCTTCAAATAGGAGTTTTCATCAGATAGTAGTGGGATAGTAACCAAGGTTACTCCACTCGGGATCCATTCCATAAAATCAATCCAGTTAATAATAATTGTTTGTTCAATGTTAACCTTCTAACATTAATATGAAAACAGAATACGAATATGTTTATGCATCAGAGAAGACTTATGATAGAGCACCGTAACGATCCAAGTTTCCCCCTGATAGTTCAGTTATGTAGAACAAAACTGTATAAACCCAAACAGGCTGAGTTTACTTAAATGGCGATCGTAGGTTTCCCCAGAGATTGCCTACAACCTAGGATAGGTGGAACTGACTGAGACATCTTGTCTCATCCCAATCCTTTTATTTTATTTTACATATCAGCAGGTTTCTCGTAGCAAGAGGTAACAGATGTGTAGCCGAATGGTTCATCGTCAACTTCTCGTTCGTACCAGTTGCAGATTAGTCTTCATGTATTCAAATACGTATTAGATCTATGTATTTGACAGTTAGAATTTTTCAGGTGACGGACTTGTATTGATGTATGTATATTCACTCGAAACAAATTATGCAGTAATTTTAATGTATCCAGTACTAAGTTAACGTACATGCTAAATATTCTAGATAAATTTAGTATGTGTGTTACACTTCCCTTAGAGACTAGGTGATAAGTGGGAGATAACATGTATAGTGAACAAGGTGATACACCCTAAACCAATAATCAACATAAATCTATCAGCAAAAATAATTAGCATATTACTTAATGAAATATATACAAGTAAACATCAATATGTATATATATATATATATATATATATATATATATAAGTAATTAAATACCTCGTGAATGTTCTTCAAAACATTAATGTTGGAACTATCTTTGTCACTAGGGATATGCATATCATGTTGACTTCGAGACATATCTTTTCCCTTTTCCTTTTTCAATTGATGAACTTCAGATTGTAGCTTTTGAATAATGACCATTAATTCTTTATTACTTGAATTTTTTCACTTTTCTTTTGATGTTTATTAAAAACTGTTTGAGTGACACCAAACCCCATACCCCTTACAAGACCAAAATACTCACGAACATTTAATACTTTGCTACGTATGTCCTTGCAGCTGGAGGTTTGGCTCTCCTCTTGAGATATAGTCACCTAAATATATGGTAGTCCAGGAAAGATAAGATTCTCATAAAAAAATTCACAAGTTTTATTTGAAGTGACACAATAAATTTTCAGAGGTAAAATCAAAATAGACATATAACTGGCTGAAGAAAAATCATTGATCATACTTACACATTCTTCGTATACTTTCTGGACACTTTCATTAATCACTCCATCCTCACAGGACCTTCCCTCCACCTTAAACATGGATCAATGATTTTTACCTTAGATTTAGTCTCTTCTAGTTACAAAATGACAAAAAAAAAAAAAAAAAACATACCAATTAATTAGAAAGTATTGTTACAATTTAATACGTCGTGTAATGTTTTTTGATTATATATACTTACTATTTTTTTTGTTAAGCGTTCATATCCCTAACACCCCATGCGGTATGGGTATTGGGGTTTTGATGCTCTTTCTATTTTTTTCACTTAATATGAGTACAAGAAAGTAACACTCGATCATATCAAAACATGGAAATCAATTATATATATACCTCTCTTTTTATTTTTTTACCCTGGAACTTGTGCAAGTTCACCAATATATGCTCATTTCAATTGATAACACCTCATGGAGCAACCGGTCATCGTTTTGGAAGTCTGCTTTCTTTGCTTCTATGTTGTATTGTCTGTGCACATATTGCCACATTTTTTTGCAGTCCCAACTTCTAGTGTCGCCATTGACTTTAGGTATTACGTATTTTTTGATCATTTCTTTCATTAACAATTTCTCGCTTGTCAAAAACTCAGGTGAATCCTGTAAAAAAATTGAGAGGTAATTATCATTCATATAATCTACTACATATATATTATCATTCATATAATCCATTTATTTACCCAAAAAAAAAAATACCACACAACACAAGCTTACGCCCATTTAAAAGAAAATCTACTGCATACGTAGAACACCATACATAAAGTAACAAACAATCTTTGTCCATTAAAAAATTATCATGCATAAACTAACAAACAATCTTTGTTCATAAAATTAAAACTTAGGCTTCTTGGTTAACAATTGAAATAACAAAAAAACTCAATTTAGAAAACATAACAGACTTCCTTGTACAAAAAAAAAGTCAATTTAGAAAACATAACATGATTCGTTCTTGATGAACACCAAAATCTACATTAACTCAATTTAGAAAACATACCATGCTTCGTTCTTGGGTACAACTTACATAACTATCCCCTGAGCTAGTAGTTGAATTTAATTGTTTTTGCTTCTCCTATAACAAGAAAAAGAGAAAGAATTTCACATTACATTCAGGTTGTGTTTTGGAACTAGAATTTAGGGAACTAAAATTTGATTTCAATATATTCATTTCAAAGGGGGATTAGGTAGCCAAATCTAGTTCAAGTTCTGCAACTTCTTGACAAGAGATAAGTTTCAAGGCAAAGAGTTATATAGTAGAATACCATCTGTAAACTACATAATTATACAGAGATTAATGATACAAACTACTATGTGCTTCATAATGTATCTCTCGTGCTAACTAGCAACATGATCAGAATTAAAAATAAGATGCGCCATGTGGAAGCGCGTGAAGAGATAAAGAAAAAACAACATAGGCCACACTACATGAAAGCACTTTTGTGTATACCACTTCAAGAATCTTAGTCATTTCAAAAAAGCAGTTTCTTTCATCAAGGTAATCAAAATGTTGTGCTAACGCACTGAATCAACACTATTTACTATAAGTTTTGCACTTGTAAGTTGTAACAAAAGCCAGTCAATGGCGGAGTCAAAACGAGCCATAGCTCTCTTTGACTCCAAATGAACTTAAACTTGTTGTCGTGGGTGAAGACTTGTAATTTGTTGTCACGTATAAAGAGTACTTTGTATGGGTGAACTCTGAATTCTTCGGCCAAATTTCAAATTCCTTGGCCAAATTCTGAATTTCAAATGAGATTCACATTGATTTCTTTGGCCAAATGAAATTATGAAATGCTAAGGCATTTTACACATAAGGATATTGATCTTAGATAGATAGTTGATTGTGCGTCACTGATTTCTTCTTCATTTCTTTGGTCACAAAAATGGTGATAATGTATAGAGTAAATTACACTTCCCTCCCCTCAAAGATGCTTGAATTACACTCCTCTCCCCTTTTATGTTAAAATATACACTCCCCTTCCTTGAAAAGTAAAATTTATACTCTCTTCCCTTATAAGATGCTTGAATTACAACTCCCTCCCTTAATAATTAAGTATGCATTACACTTTAATCTATTTTAACTTAAATAAAATATTTTTATGATATATAATAATTTGAACCATCATTTATGAAAAATAAATTTATTTCTTTATAATTTAAATGTCAATGATAACTAATTTAAATATTTTGCTATTAATTTTATAATTTAGAATATAAAATTAACTTTTAAATAACCATACTTTATTGTCTTTACTAATTTTAACATATTTTAATTTTATTTTGGGTTGTTTCATATTTTATAATAGAGTTTAAAACTATATGTTAATGAAATGGTGAATAAATAATACAAAAAATATGTATTCAAATGACTCGCAATACTGTTTTTTTCGAAGTGAATTAAATTATAATTTTTTGCTAGATTATTAGAAATTAAAAAAAGATATTGAGGGGAGTAAAGTGTAGATTTTAACATAAGAGGGGAGGGAAATGTAATTCAAGCTTCTCTTAGGGGAGGGAAGTGAAATGTTTTTTAATATGTTTTGAATAAGAGGGGAGGGGAGTGTAATTTACTCTAATGTATAAAATAAGAGAAAGTAAAAATGGTTACTACCTGAAATATATAAAATCTTGGGAAAAATACTTTGTAGAGAAATTGGAGCAAATAATCGGTAGCTTAGATATTTCAAAAAAAAGAGGGTTGAGAGTAGATAAACAAATTTTTGAAGCAAATTTGAAATTTTAATTTGAGAAAAAATGCCTTTTTAAATGATAGTATATCCAATGTTAAAATCGTTATCTTTTAAAAATTAGGATCTATGTCTATTTTTTGTTTTCAATCTTTGTTGAGATCAGACACGGATCGTTGTAAAATTATGTTGGAAAAGCTGCACAATAAATAAAAGGAGTACCAGTACATAAGATCAAAATGAATTGGTAAAGTTTCATGAACAAACTATAACAAAAAGTCTTAATCTCAACCAAATCTATAATAACAAGACAAACTTCTTCTCAACAAAATCCTACGACAACATTTTAGAGTTACCATATTTAATAAGAGCAAGTTACAATTTAAGTATGCACTCTTCACCCAAAAAGTCAAATCCAAGTACTATAACCCAATTTCAAATTTTTAGGCGAAATTCTGAATTTCATTTGAAATTCACATTTCTAAACAAAATAAATTCAGTAGTAAATTGACAAGAACATCTAATAACAAAGCCACAAAATCAACAAAAATGAATTTAAACTGAATGCAATTCAACGAAGGTAACAAATTAACAAATTGAATACATATTGTTTGCGGTGGACTTGACAATAACATAAAATGACAAAGGTTTGGTTATGAACTCGTTCTCCTGCGAATTAAGGGAGGTTGTAACAACGTTTAGGGTCAAAAAATTGGTGTTGGTGCTAAACGGTGAGTCAAGTAGAAAATTGAATACCTTACATGCTTGTAGACAGAACTTCATCTTTTCAGGTGTGTTTTTTGTTAACTTTTTGTTTTTTCCCGTTTGCATTTGGGAAAGCATTGAAGGCACAAGATTCAGACATATTCTCCTAATAAACCCAATCATATATAAAGATTTCAAAATGCGTTTTGAAAAAAATGGAAATTTGGCTATTTTTAAAACAAGAACATGGAACATTGCAACATGCATATTTTTATATGTGTGATTCACACTGAAACATCATAATTTTCAATTCGAAGCAGATTCAAAATGTCCGATTCACACAACAATTTTTCAAACTCACGCTAAAACATGCATAATTTTCAATTTGAAGTAGATTCAATTCGAACCCTTGCCCATCCCTAATGTCATTTGGGAGGAAATTAGTATAAACTTTATCACAGGTTTGCTTCAATCTAAGGTACAATATGTTAAGATAATATTGTAATTTTCTTCTCATCTAGCACCCTTATTCTGCCAGATCCATGGCAGAGATCCTCATCAGAGAGATTCCTACTTCATAGTAAGTGATGGAGCTTTTCAAATAACAGGGGACCACCCTTAAATTTAGCAGTGTTTATCATTTGGAAACTAATGGGCAAACAGAGGTGTTAAGTCGTACTTAAGAAACTTATTTTTAAGATGTTTCTTCCCTAAACAACCAAAAAAATGGGCATATTTGATTCCATCGACATAGTACAGGTACACTAAAAACATGTTTTAGTATACCATTCATGAAATAGCCAATTGCAGAATAAAACAATTTTTTCAAATGAAATTAACCTGGTTGAAATCCGAAGGTGGTGGTTTCTAAAGCAGCTCTCTTAGCTTCAAATCTGGAGGTGGTTGTTGAAGGGAGAAGTAAATGAATAATTTTCCTATCTCCCATCTGCTCTGCCTTAAATGAATAATTTTTCTTTCCCATGCTATGTTTTGTCTGATGCTATGCTAGAGTTTAATCGGTCAAAGAGTCAAATCACTCAAGGAAGAAGAAAGGTTATACTACTCTAGTATGCTACCACGGATTCAAATTGTATGACATATGATATGAGGGACGCTCAGATGACTTTGGAGCAATAATGACCATTAGATTGAGTAAGATTGAGTAAGATCATATATATATATATATATATATATATATATATATATATATGGGGCTGCTAACTTACTCCCACTAAAAAACATGAAGGAGTATGTTAGCAACCCTACTCCCACTTGTATTTTACCAAAATATCAACTTACTATTATTTAACCAATTTTAAATGTAAGGGTGGTTGTGTAAATTTCTTTTGATTAATAAAAACAAAAAACACTTGCAGACTTTCGTTTTTGTTACGCTTGTCATTCTCGTACTACCTTACAATGTGACTTTTTGTCAATGACATTAACTCATTCAGTAAAACAACTACACGGTTCCCCCTTTTTTCTGGAAAAAAACCCCGTTTACTATGTTTTTAATTTTATGGATACCCAAATAAAAACAATAATCATGAACACGTGAATGAAAAAATTGCTGAAAAATAGACGTGATGCATTGCACTGTCTGAGGATCCAAAGACCAGGTGGTGGGGGTAAAATAAGAGGTCGTTGATACATTATTTAAAAAAAAAAGTTGTTGTTACTGTTGGAACAATATGTGTTTAACATTACCTCTTGAGAGTTTCGATGATAACAAGGTATTAAAAATTGTCAATTGGATATGCTAATATTTGTTCAAGTGTACAAGATCATAGACAAAAATTTTGTGTCTACTTAATTAGGTACTGGAAGAACAAATGAGAGCAATGGAATCAACAAGAAGGAAGCTTTATGCATCTGAAGAAAAGTGCTCCTGGAGTCAGAATGCTCCTGAAGTGATGACGTTATCAGAAGCAAGTTCTTCAGAAGCAAGATCACCAGAAGATGAGAGACTTAAAGTTTCAAAGGTTGTTCAATGGATTTAATCTCGTCTAAGTATTGCAGAAGACCAGAAGGGTGAAGAAACGACTAATTCAAATGGATATGAAGGCATTGGATGCTTATTCTTTGAAGAGCATTGACAAAGTACAATTGTACGAAGTGTACAACCACTACCTCCACTACTCAGTTTTTGTCTCTGCTACAAGACAAGAATAACAGCTACGCCTGCAACAATGTTCCTTCAGACTTGGAATGAATTTGAAATTGATCCTTCATAGGACAATAACCATATCAAGCAAAAGATCATTGGTGATTGATCAAAGCTTCAAACGACTCTTTTTGATGTGCTGACATTTCACAATGTCTCTTTCACACCTCTATATAAATGAGTGAAGACTTAAAGAATTGTGAGAGACTCAACAACAATTTAAAAGCGTTGAACCTCTGCTGAAATGGTTCTGCATCAAAAGTTCACTTAGAATTTCTTATATAAAAGTTCATATCTTAGAAATTCTAGAGTCTTAAGAGTCTGTATCAGATTTGTATTGTGAACACCACTGATTGTATATCAACTGTTCAACCTCAAACATTTTTCTTTGTAATTCTGTTTGAATAGAAGTCTCTTGCAGTTGTGCTTGAGCATAGAAGTCTCATGATTGTGTTCAGGAGCATATGAAATTTCTTGCAATTGTGCTTGAGTAATTTGAAGTCTCTTGCTAGTTTTAGTAGTGAACATTTGTAATCAGATATTACATTTTAGTGAACTCTCCTTGGAAGTGCAAGGGGGACATGACTACTTCTGATTTGTGGAAGGAACCTGTATAATTGTTTTGTGTCTTTCTTCTCTCTCTCTCTCTCTCTCTCTCTCTCTCTCTCTCTTTTTCTGTTTTTATCCGCTGCATTTAGAATCTGAACATCACTTCAGAAGTTGTACTCTAACTGCTTTTGATTAGTGACTTCAGTAGGAGAAAAAGAAAAAAAAGCCAACACAATTCAACCCCCCTTCTTGTGATTTTCTCACCTTCAGTTACATTAAAAAAAATTGTTTCCACAAAAAAAAGAAAACATTACAAGTCAAATTACACTAATACCCATTCATCAATGAAGTTTTATTAATGACACGATGGGGTTTTTAGTAAAAGACAAGTGGGAGTAGGGTTGCTAACTTACTCCTTCATGTTTTTAGGTGGGAGTAAGTTAGCAACCCCCTATATATATATATATATATCTATATATATATATATATATATATATATCATAAAAAAACACTAGTCAATAAATTGTTCTAACTTGGAATTTACCACTTTTCCTCTTAGCTACAAAAGTTTCCCATTCCTCCCGAGATACTAGGCTTTCGTAAGGTGCTGGACAATCTTTAAAATTTCCACCAAAAATTTTAAGATACTTTTTTATTAAATATGATCTAAAACACCTATGTAATTTCCCAGCAAGTTGAACTAGATATTGCTTGCATGAATCTTCAACATTAAGGAAAAACTCTACAAAAAAATATATATAAGTAATAGCATTTATATGCAAACCAACGTCAACAACAATTTGATACATGTATTTCCTTAAAAATAAAGTCTTTATAGGGATCCATTGATTTGTCTTTGGGGCTCCAATAATCACAAGTGATTGGAATGTGTCTACGAACAACGGCACCAACAAAAATTGCAAACGTTGCAGAGTAAGGCCCAATTGGTTGATTCCAATCATTCCATAAAACCTAATAATTTTATAAAACAATTGTTGAACAACCTCATATTTTACTCATTTATCTCTTGCGCAGATGACTTTCTTCAAAAGGGTTATCCCACGCGTGATCTCATGGTCAGGAGAGTTGTTTTCATCATTATTGGAGTCAGTTTCCTCATTGTCAGGATCATAGTCATTGTCGTCATCATAATACTCCATTGATATACAATAAGAAAATAGAAAAAATTAAATAATCTTGATTTAATAAACCTTCATAACAAAAATATGTTAAGAAGCTATTACACAAAGCTATAATCACAAATTATCATAGTTTGATGGACATTCATTAAAAAACAATAACCAGAGAATTTTATTACACAAAAAATCTATTATAAGGAGTATTAAGAAATATTATCTTCCCATCAATAAATGTGGATCTTAAGAGTTTTTAAATCTCTTTTTTTTTTTTTTCTTTTGGCAATACTTTTTTTTTGTCTTAAGTACACGGAATGATGGATCAACAAAAATTCTCTCATCATGATCATCTCTAACATACAAATCATCAAGAGTGCCTTTCTAAATTGTGTAATTTTTGAAGAAGTCTATGTCAAGCAACCTCTTGGTTTTGAAGATTTAAAACATCTAAACTATGTTTTTAAACTTAAGAAATCACTATATGGTCTTAGGGTTAATAATGCTTTACGCCATGAAATATGTCATTTTTGGTTTCGATTCCGTCCTCGTAATTTTTTTCTTTCCAAAATGACTCATCTGACTGTGCATATTTGATGACGTCACACATTGAGTCACTTTTTATTTTTATTTTGTGATGCGCTAACTGTATAATTAATTTTGTATTTCATTTTATTGAAGGTTACACGTGGCATTTGTGCTTATTTTAAAAAAAAATATAAAAATAATAATATAAATTAATTTAGAAATAAAAAACAATTTTAAAAATTAATTGTCAAAAATAAAAAAATCGTAAAATTAGGAAAAAATTCATATTTTTTTTCCAAAATTAAGAAGAATTTTTTATTAAAAAAAAAATTCTGGAAAAAGTTTATCTAATTTTTTTTTTTAAATTTTTCAAATATTCAAATTTTTTATTTTCAAAAATATTATCTAAAATCTAGAAAAATATTTTCAATTTTTAATTTTCAAAAAATTCAGGAAAAATACTTTTAATTTTTCAGAATTTTCAATTCTGAAAAAATATAATTTAAATTTTTAGTTTTTTTTATTTTCAAAGAATATTATCTAATGGTTTGTTTTTTTTTAATTTCTAAATTAATATTAATGAATTTTAAAAAATTAACGACAAAAAAATTAATATAAAATGATTTTTAAATTTTCAGATTTTTTAAATTCTTTAAAAAACTTAATTTACAATTTTTTATATAAAATGATTTGTCATGTTTCTTGTTTTTTTTTATTAAATTATTCAATAAGGTGTCAACTAATTACACACGTGTAACAATTAAAAAAAATGAAAAACTTAATTATATATCTAGTCATGTGTCACATCAGCGCCAAATTAGCGAGTATGCATAATCAAATGGGTCATAAGGTTTTGGTGTTCATTTGGTGTTTCAGTTTTATACGAAGTCGCGATTGTAATTCTGTTGTTGGTTTTCATCCGTGAGTTTTGTGTGTCTTACACAAACTTGTCGAGAATAAAATTTGCTAATTCAAAAAAAAAAGAAGAAGATGGGTGATGGGGTTATTTTGGATTTTTTTTTACGAGGACGGAATCCAAACAATATTTTTTTTCAGGAGGTAAACCGGAAATGACCTATATTATAACGGGTAAAACACTATTAACTCTTTTAACTACAATTATCACATATAACAAATATATAAGAGTAAATTCAAATATTAAAAAAGTGTAACAAATTCAATATTTATTGTCCATGATATATGAATTTTTTCCTTAAATTTTATTCTTTAAAAAAGATAATTGATGACAGTGAATTCAAAATTTAAAAAATGTAACATACACAATATGAATATATATATGATTTTTTTCTTTATGCTTTAAAAAGTGTAACTAACTAGATCATGTATATATAAGATTTTGGACCGATTTTTTCATTAACCCAATTATACTCTAAAACAATGATTGTTTTTTTGTTTGACAAAACTATAACAATTATTGTGTTTTTTTTGAAGGAAACAATTATTGTTTTTGGTGTCATTAAAAAATTTAAATTTAAATTATATTTTTTTGTTGTATTATTGGTGTTATTAAAATAGATAAACAATGGTAGTTTGATTTATTTTCTTAAGAAAAATTTCATAGAAAAACACTATTTTCACTATTCATGATTTCAAGTAAAAATCTGTCAAAAAAAAAAAAAAAAAGATTTCAAGTAAAAAGCACAATTGAATTTACTCATTTAATTTATTTTGTTTCTCTTTCTCACAGAGGTCGGCGACGATCCACGAAGGAGAAAGAAAGAAACACACATCGCTCCACAACCATAAACCCTAGAAATTCAAATTGCGCATGTTTGTTCTACTTCTCTCAAACCTAACCTAATTTCCAATCTTCTTCAATGGGTCGACCAGAACCTTGTGTTCTCTTCTCTCACACCTTCGTTCATTCTCATCTCGATGAGTACGTCGACGAGGTAACGGACTTCGATTCAATTCTCTCCTTTTCAATGTTCTCTCAAAATTTGAATGAATAAATCATTCTCCATTATTGTTTTTTGCAGGTTGTTTTCTCCGAACCGGTTGTAGTTAGCGCTTGTGAGGTTTTGGAACAAAGTACAACATCTGTTGCACAAGCAGTACCACTTGTTGGGTATGTTTTCTTGTCTTTAGTTGTTTTCTTAGTTTTGAGGGTTTGTTTGTTGCATTGTTTGGTAATGTAGGTTAGTTTGGATTAACTTGTACCAACCGACACCTGACACGGATAGAGACAAACACTCGCACGTTGACACCTGTAAAAATCTGAGAAAATGAATTAATTGAATGTAATCACATGTCGACCGTCCTTTAATCAGATGTGTAGGTGCTATAGAGCTTACTAGAGCTTATCCACTAAATTAAATTCACAATTTTACGGTTTTTAGGGCCTGTTAGGATTTGCTTATTTGAGCTTATCTACTGATATGATATAATTTTTCGGAAACTTGTTATCCGGTCCAAGGACCGACTAATTAGGAAACCAATCTCACTAGCCACTAGCGGGGGCCATTAGAAGGCTGAGCAAGTCTTGATATGGACTGGCCCAACACATGAATTGTTGGTACCTGGAGGATTCAAACCTGAGACTTGGAGAGGAGCACACTCTTAGGTCCCAAGCGGACACCACCAAGTTCACTTATTTCAACAAGTTCTTTAGGGTAGATAGTTTATGAAAATAGTTTGTAGCTTATATGAAAAGAATTAGACTTGCTTTATCTATAACAAATAACAATATATATATATATATATATATATATATATATATATATATATATATATATAGAAATAGTTTATACATAAACACTTATATGATTAGTGCTTATGATATAAGCACTTAATTAAGCTGTGTATCCAAACAAGGCCTTTATATATAAACAAAAGTCTTTTAAGCATATATACATGTTTATGCAATTTTCTTTTGAAACGGTGTTTATGAAAAAGTTTTTTTTGAAGAAACCAAACTAGCCCACCGAATTGGCACCAGGTAGAATCAAACCTGAGAGCTCGAGAGGAGCACACTCCAAGGTCCCTAGCCAACACCACCAGGCCAACCCAAGTGGGTTGTTTTTTAAGCAAAAGTTAATGACATAATATGTGCAAAATTTGAAATGGAGAAGCTAATTTCAACTGACAGGAAGCAATTTTTCAAAAGTCTCATAGTTATCACAAGATTATCTATTTCCACGTTTGTTTGTCGAGTAATTTAATTAAACTGGTTTATAGTGTAATTTGTGGTTAATAGCTTGTGCTAGTTTTAGATGACCGTATGATATCATGTAACGTATAAGACCACTTTATAAATTGGCTTGGTGTTTCTCACACTTTATTTCATCCGAGGGATTGTTTTGTATTTATGATTTGGTCTGGTGCCTGTTGAATATTTTTAAATCAATTCTTTTGTTGTTGGAAAATTTTTCAGGGCGACTTCACCTCCATCCTTTGCCATAGAGGTGTTTGTTCATTGTGAGGGAGAGACGAGGTTTAGAAGACTTTGTCAGCCTTTTCTCTATTCACAATCTACATCCAATGTATTAGAAGTGGAGGTATATATGACATTTATGGCGATGTAATAATAATGTGCATGCTATTATCAATGTTTGGTTACTTGTTCCTCTAACTGTGCGGATTTTTGATCTTGTTTTTATTTCTGATGGACTTGGTCTGCTATATGTATGCCCGTAACAGATCTTGTTTTTGATCTTGTTCCTCTAACTGTGTGGTTTTTATTTCTGATGCAGTTTTTCAGTTTTTGATTTTTTTCACAGATGTGAAAAATATATATCACAAAAAGTAAATTTTATGTGCATGACAAATTTCTAAGTTTAAATTTTTGTCATTTGATAAATCTTGACGACTACTCAATATTCTTCATTAGCATCCTTGCTTAGTATGTCCTTAACAGTTCTGCTACGCAGACATGGGTGCTTTGACGATTTTTTTGACCCGAATTGTACAAATTTAATAAATTTGGTGATTAAAATTAATGAAAAAAAGATCAAAGTTCTGTGTAGTCAATGATATCTTCTTTTGCTTATGATATATGTATGTACTTACTAATATTATTGATTGATGTGATAAAGATTAGCAGTGGATGACTTGTCCTGTGACTTGTTAGTTATTTGTCCTAGCTTTCAAACTTAAACTGTTATATAACTTTTCGATAAAATATTTACTGTAACAAAATTTTCGATACTTGCTTCTCTTTCTCAGGCCGTTGTCACTAGTCATGTAGTTGTGAGGGGCAGTTATCGCAGTTTGAGTTTGCTTATATATGGGAACACAGCTGAGGATTTGGGTCAATTCAACATTGAATTTGATGACAATGCGTTGACTGATCTTGTTGATTCTACTGAGGGGAAGCTTGAAGACCTGCCACTTGCATTGCATTCTACCAATTTTTCTTTTGAAGATTCACGTTCTTTGAATGTCTTGTCTATTCCAGTTCCTGTAGCAGATATTTCTCTTGAAGTCAAACTTTTTTTACAGTTGATGTTAAAGATTTTAGAATTATCAGAGACTGGGGGTAAAGGACATATTGGGGATGATGGACATAAAGTTGTAAGTACTGTAGTATCGGCAATATCTTCCTACATTTCTGGTGACATCTGTGAATCAATCAGCGGGAGATATCAGATAGGGAAGAGAACTGAGAAGTTTGAAGAGTTGCACAATGTTGTTAACGGGGCAAGGAAAGAGCTCACTGATGTCTATAGGGTTTTTCGTAAAAAGATTGGGAGTGAATCCTCTGAACGTTCATCAGATTATTCTGATCTGGAGACTGAAATATTGGATTCCAAAACATTGGTGGATATGTTTAACCAGATTAATCATTTCAGAAGGCACTCGTCATCTATAGGAGATCACTTTCTTTCTCGGGTAATCTATTGTTTTCTTTGTGCTCGTTGTACCAGCATCTTCCTATTTGTTGAGAAAGTTAGAATCAAATTAATCCCCACCCCCCCTTCTTATACCCGTCTTTTTGTGTCTTTTTTGCCTGCTTATGTTTCCATATGCTTTACTGCAGAGTGAGCATGCTCTATTAGGATTGAGCATGGCTTATTTACTGTGTTCTGGTAGGGAGAGCTGTTTTCAGTTTGTTAATAGTGGGGGAATGCAGCAGATTGAAATGTTTTTCGCGAAGGATGTCCAGAATTCTACTACTATTACACTTCTGCTTCTTGGTGTTGTAGAGCGGGCTACTAGGTATGCTGTTGGATGTGAAGGCTTTTTAGGTTGGTGGCCTCGGGAAGATGAAAGCATCCCCTCTGGTGTTAGTGAAGGTTATAGCCATTTATTGAAGTTGATACTGTCAAAACCTCGGCATGATGTTGCCTCTCTTGCAACCTATTTGCTTCATCGCTTACGATTTTATGAAGTTGCTTCAAGATATGAGGTATTGCTTTCAATGAAAGCTCTTTAGTTGAATGTTTGTTTTCTTTTAAGGACTTCATCTTTATCTGTGGTAATTGAATTTTTGCCAGTCTGCAGTTCTGTCTGTGCTGGGAAACACCAGTACTTTTGGCAGGGTAACAGACGTTACTTTGAATATGCTCAGTTCTGCAGAAGTTCTGCTCAGAAAGCTCCTGGTCAGTTTTATTTCAATAGATTGTAACTTTTGTAGTACTTAAAACGAGCCGTGAGCTAAGTTTTATCAGTTTTTTTTTTTGTTAATGTTTGCTGACAAGTACTAATGCAGAAATTGATAAATTCACGTGGTCCAATTGAAGATCCTTCTCCAGTGGCTTGTGCAAGTAGATCACTGATTACTGGTCAAACAGATGGATTGTTGTCATATACAACAACTTCCAACTTGATCAGCTCTTCAAGTTGTTGCTTTTCAGATTGGGATATTGATTCACATTTATTGGGACTGTTAAAGGTATACGATTAACCATTTTACTGTCACATATTATTGTTAAATTTTTTATCCGCTCAAGATGGGGAGACAACTTTTTATAAGCATCATGTGTGTATCTCTTAAATGCAGTCTTTTGTGCCTTTTCGTCTGTATATTTCAGTAAAAGAAGATAGTGTTTTAATGGGAGTACAGGGGGACTGATTTCTATGATTATAAATGTTTATTGGGCCAACGTGTATATTTACTCATGATCACATGATCTTGGATGCAGGATAGGGGATTTCTTTCATTATCAACCGCACTTTTGTCATCATCTATACTGCGTGCGGAAAGGGGTCATGTCATGGAGATATTCATGGATGTTATATCATCTATTGAGGCTGTGATTCTATCATTTCTTTTTTGTCGTTCAGGTTGGCTACAATTAACATACACACAATGTTTGATCTTTTACCAGAAACTAGCAAAAGAAATGTAACTATTTGAATCACTTTTCTCCAATCATTGTAGGCTTGATATTCCTATTACAGGATCCCGAACTTTCTAGTACTTTAATCCGTGCCCTAAGGGGTGGTCATCACGGAAACAAGGAAGATAGTATTCCTCTTCGATATGCTTCTGTTTTGATAACAAAGGGTTTCTTTTGTAGTCCAGTGGAGATAGGAACAATAATTGGGATGCATCTAAAAATGGTTAGTGATGCCCCCAAAAATAGTGTCCTCAAAGCAGTGGTTTTCTCTTTCCCTCCTCTTTCTGTTGCTGTATTTTTTATTATTATTTTTTTTTGAATCCAATGTTTGTTTATGCATAATTGTGACTATTTTCATACTTGGTCTAGGTTAATGTGATTGATTGTTTGCTTTCATCAAATCCACAATCGGAAGAGTTCTTATGGGTTGTGTGGGAATTGTCTGCTCTCTCAAGGTGGACGCAGCCTTATTTTTTATTTTTCTTTACAGAATTGAAGCTTAAATATTTGAACAATGTTTAATTTGTGAATTAAACCTGGTGGTGATCTATAGGTCTGACTGTGGGCGCCAAGCATTGTTTGCTTTCGGAAATTTTCCAGAGGTATGCACAAAAATATACTTTGACAAACCGTAATACTGCGGTGGCATAGCTTTTTAGGTCACTTAATGGAAAGAATTTGCAAAATTAATGTATTAATGGTGTGATGTTTGGTCAAATTTGCAAAAAAAAATCTGAATTTTGTATTTTACCTGGAATTACGCAATATTTACGTGAATAAAATGGGTCACAATTTCATTTATGTTATGCTTAACAGGGTTATTTTGTCCTTGTTTGCGGTATATGTGGGTGCGCACGTGCGTGAATTTTATTTTATAGATCAAGTTAATTAAAAGGAGTTTTACATATTTGCTGAGACTGTTTAGTATATAATATATATATTTTTTTTTGTTGAGGAATATACTGCTTTTTATATTTAAGGGGTACTATGACTCTTCCATTTTATGTAGGCTGTTTCCGTCTTGATTGAAGCATTAAGTTCTACCAAGGAATCTGAATCTGCTGGGAAAAACAGCGGTAATCAAGTCATTCTGTTATCTTCTTATGCGTAGCAGTGGCACAATTTCTTTTTCAGTGATCTAACCTCCTGGTTCTTGTTCTGCTGATTTCAGGATCTTCACCAGTAAACCTTACAATATTTCATTCAGTTGCTGAGATCATTGAAGCCATTGTTACTGATTCCACATCAGCATCTTTGGGCTCTTGGATTGGACATGCTATAGAACTTCACAGGGCTCTGCATTTCTCTTCTCCAGGTTCTAATAGAAAAGATGCTCCCTCACGGCTGTTGGAATGGATAGATGCTGGTGTAGTATACCACAAACATGGTGGTATTGGTCTCCTACGTTATGCGGCTCTATTGGCTTCTGGAGGAGATGCCCAATTAACTTCAACTAGTGTCCTAGTTTCAGATTTGACTGATGTTGAAAATGTTGTTGGAGAGTCTGGCTCTGATATTAATGTCATGGAGAATCTTGGAAAGTTCATATCTGACAAGTCTTTTGATGGTGTTACTCTTCGTGATTCTTCTCTATCACAGTTGACAACATCATTAAGGATTTTGTCTTTTATCTCTGAGGACCCGGTATGTTATAGTCAATTTTGAATTGGTTGATTGATAATTGTAAATCCTCTCTCTTATGACACAGTTTTAATCTATGCAGGCTGTTGCTGCGTCTCTCTATGACGAAGGTGCTGTTACAGTTATTTATGCCATTTTGGTCAACTGCAGATTTATGCTTGAGAGGTCCTCGAACAGTTATGGTAAGTCAATTATTATACTTTTTATTACTTGTTATATGTCACAAATATGGCTAGATTATCACATCAAATATAGGGAGACTTTCCCTTTCCCTTCAAATATGGTAATGGTATGCATTACTATCCCTTTCAGCACGATAGTTGCATGATAGACAACATATATTGTATTTTTTGTAATTGTTTTCTATTATTTATGAATTTAAATGTGAGTTTTGTTTGCTAAAGGTATTTGTTAACTATAGTTATCAATGTAAGATAATTCCCAATATATATCTTCCATTTGAAAATTCTGAATCTCATGAAACATAATGGACAAGGGTACATGAATGGAATAAAAAGAGAATAACTGCATGTCATTGATTTTTGTTCTTTTTTGAAAGATTTGATTACTCGTCGTGTTCTTATAATTTTAGCTTAAATGATAAATTTGGCTTTTGCCCTGTTCATATCTCATGTGGTGTAGTTTCCACCGCCTTAGATGAATTTTGGTTAATGGTAAACATAGGCTGTAAGTAACATATATTCCTAGAAGTTTTGAGCAAGGTTTGAGGACTCATCATATAGCACACTATGTCAAACATGGTGTGATTCATCCTTTTAGACAGACCATTCCACTTTGGTGTTCCAGGAGGTGTGAGTTGGAATGTTATACCGCACTCCCTAAGGATGAATTTACAACAAAGATCGAAACCTAATCTCTGATACCATTTAGGGATGGCAAAAAAATCCGCACCCGTGGATATCCGCGGATAAAATCCGCCACGGACACGGAGCGGATACCTTAATGGATACCCATGGATACAAA
Organism: Medicago lupulina; assembly: GCA_958299785.1. Taxonomy (NCBI): domain Eukaryota; kingdom Viridiplantae; phylum Streptophyta; class Magnoliopsida; order Fabales; family Fabaceae; genus Medicago; species Medicago lupulina. The sequence continues at coordinate 27,855,691 of OY283141.1, read as the reverse complement.
TGTGGATTTAATGGTATTCGCACCTGCAGATATCCATACCCATTCACACTATCCGCACCCATGGATACCCATTTACATCCCTAATACCATTGTTAGGTTTGCTGCAAATCTAGATCTCAAAAATTTGATCTTCAAACTTAACCTAGTTATCTGATCTTGATCTAAGAATGCTATCACTATGCTATGCTAATAGTATTCATTGGAAAACCTTGATCTAAGAATGTAAAGATATTTGGATCCTCAATCTGACCATGTTTATTGTTCTATGGTGAGTCCACACATTCTAGGAGCTTTTTCTCACTTGTGGTGCTAGCCACTACCGGGGAAATGTTAAAATGAAGCAATCTTATAGGTTTCTGTAACGAATATCGAGGCCTAACTCATCCTTACAAAACCGGCTTGTGAGGTGAGGAGTGCCTCCTCTTATAAACTCTCATCAAGAGACTCATCTATCCGATGTGGGACTTGGGTTTTTCCCAATACACCCCCCTCACGCCCAACACTCTTTGGGCTTGGTGCGTGAATCGGTAGGTGGCCCTTGAATTCGACAAGCTCTGATACCATGTTGAAATTTGGGGCCTAACTCATTATCACAAAACCGGCTTGTGAGGTGAGGATTGCCCCCACTTATAAACACATTGTCAGGCCATCACCTATCCGATGTGGGACTCTTAACACACCCCCTCACGACAAGCAACGACCATCACTATTGGGCTTGGTTCGTGGACATAAATGGTGGGTGGTCCGATAGCGGAAACATGATAGCAGGTGGCCCAATGGATCTTGGAGAGGCTCTGATACCATCTTAGAAATCGTGGTTGGGCCTAACACAACCCCACAAAACCGGCTTTGTCAGGCCATCACCTATCCGATGTGAGACTCTTAAAATCTCTATTCAATCTAATTTTTGGGTTTCGAATAGTAATGACTTGCAAATATTTGGTTAATTCAATTAATTTTATGGTTAATTGGTTACTTTGATACTACATCAACCACTTGTTAATGAGAATGTAAGTATTGTTAATAACCACATAGTAAACTGAATTAACATTACATTTGTATTTCATTAACTGTATATGTTTTAGTAGGTTGTGAAAAAGAAAATTATGTCAAACTTTTTTTGATAACCCATCAACCACATAATAAACTGAATTTACCAACAATTTGCATGTCATTAACCATGTACGTTTCATTAACCATCAACGACATAATGAAATACATTAACCACATATTTGCACATCATTAACCACCTAATTTACCATGAACATCATTAACAAACAGGGTTGGGTGTAAAGTGTCACTCTCGTGTGTCGAAAAACCGTTTTGTGTACGTGTCATACATATCAATTTTTGTGGAGGAAATTCATTACCCTATTCTTGTTTGTGTACATTTTGTTATGTTTTTGAACCATCACCCCCATTACCTGTAGCCCCTTCTGTTTGTTTAAATACACCTTTTTTTTTGTCCTGTTGGTAGAAATTCCATATTGCTATTTGTTCTTTCTATAGCTTGGCAAATGACGATATTCTTTTACAGATCACCTTGTAGATGAGGGTACAGAGTGCAATGCTACATCGGACTTACTATTGGAACGCAATCGCGAGCTGAGCATAGTTGATCTTTTGGTTCCTTCTCTTGTGCTACTGATTACACTTCTGCAGAAATTACAGGTATTTCCTCTAGAGCTTCATAGTTTATCTTGTGTAGCCATTTGTTTCAAACCTCTAATTTTTTGATATTTAGAATGTGGTCATGTATCATACTCATCAAAAGGTTCTTGTAAAAAATGTAAACAATTTGTAAGGTTGTGGGTTGATTATCACACATTGATAGGTGATTATGTCTCCAACCCGAAAGTAGTTCCTAGAGTTTTTCTGTACCAATATCAATGTGTATTGGGTAAAATGAGGGAATGAGGTATTGTATTATTTGATAATGGTCCTTCTCTTAATGTTTCATATAATCCTTTTTATAAGCAAATAGATGAGGATAAAATATGACCTTTACAGTATTATACCACTAACTGACTGTAAATGGAGAGCTTAATAAAGGAAACTGTTAATGAAAACTCTTGTGCAATGCATTCTTGATATAGATTGTTCGATTGCAATTTACAGGAAGCGAAGGAACAACACCGAAATACAAAATTAATGAATGCTCTTTTAAGAGTCCACAGGGAAATAAGGTATCTCTTAGTTTCCTTTCTCTTTGCATCTGGTTTGATAATCATGTTAAGTTGATTAAATCCTGGTCATTGCAGCCCCAAGCTAGCTGCATGTGCAGCCGAGTTATCATCTCCGTATCCTGATTATGCGATTGGCTATGGAGCTGTCTGTCATTTGATTGCGTCTTCCCTTGCTTTTTGGCCAGTTCATGGCTGGAGTCCCGGTCTTTATCACACCCTTCTTGCCAGTGTTCAGGGTACTTCTTTGTTGACTCTAGGTCCAAAAGAAACATGCAGTTTACTCTATCTTTTGGTATGCTTATTCCATTTGAACTTTTACTCTGTAAACTTTGTTGATGCCGTTATTTCTGTAAATACTTCATTATCAGTTTGTGCTCATTTCCTTCATCCCATGTTATTTTTTAAGACACATATAATAAGGTTATTTAACTGTTCATATGAATGATTTTTTCTTTCATTCCTGTTTTCTATTGCAAGAGTGATTTGTTTCCCGAGGAAGATATATGGCTTTGGATTGGTGGCATGCCCTTGTTAACTACGCGAAGAATGTTGGCTGTTGGAACTCTGTTAGGGCCTCAAAAGGAGAGGCACGTCAACTGGTATTTGGAATCTGGACCCCTTGGGAAGCTGGTTAGCCAGTTGGCACCACACCTTGACAAAATTGCTGAGATTGTACAGCACCATGCCATTTCTGTATGTAGTGTTTCTGTCTGGGTGGAACTTACATTTTCAATTATGAAGTAGGCATTGTTGGTGAATGCTTGTCAATGTGTTATTCTGATATTCTTGCAGGCATTAGTAGTCATTCAAGATCTGCTGCGTGTTTTTGTAATTCGTATTGCTTGCCAAAATGTTAAGTATGCATCTATGCTTTTACAAACAATATTGTCATCGATTGCTAGACATGTTTCAGAATCATTTCCCTCAGATACTGATGCATACAAGGTAAGGATCCTGCAATCCCTCCATTGTTTAGGCCTTGTAGTATTTAGTATGACATTTCTCCTTTATTTTCAGGTTTTGAGACTTCTTGATTTTCTTGTTAGCTTATCAGAGCATCCACTTGGCAAGGTCACTAAACATATAATTTTTTTTCTTTCTGTTCCTTTGTTCTTGTTTCTTATTTTCATCACAACTATTCTGAATTGTGTAGTTTTATGATTGGCTGTTGGTTATAATAATAGTTTTGCATAATGTAAATCTGGTCTACATTCTCTTTATCAGGGCCTATTGTTGAAACTGAGTACTCTTGAGACGCTAACAAAAGTACTTGATAGATCTTTTGTCACTGTTGATGGAAAACCAACTCCTGATGGTAGAAGTTCTGCAAATTACAGCTTTAATTTTTTTAGTTGGTGTCTCCCGGTATTCAAGTTTATCATGCTTCTTTTTAATTCTGAAACTTCTCAATATTACTCCCGAAGACATGACTTGTGAGTAACTTTCCTTGTTAGTGTTATCAGTTATGTCTCATTCAAGTTTGAACACTAAATGACTAATTTTCTGGTTGTTTGGCAGTAAACTTTTTGGAAACATGAGTGACGAAGATTATGCCCTCATTTTACATTATCTTTTGAAGAGTTGCCAGGTAACTCTCTGATTTTGTCTATACATACTCCTAGATCTGTTTAGATATTGTGTTGTTACCGAGATGCCCTTCTTCATTTAGATATCATTCGGGGAAAAGTGATTGCCAAAGTTTTTCGCTTAAGACTCATTGTATAGTTCAAATTGCAGTTCTTCTTTTCATTGCTCTCGATATTAACCATTTTTTTTTTTTTTAATGTTTCTAGGTCCTACCTGTTGGCAAAGAGTTACTGGCTTGTCTTATAGCTTTGAAAGAATTAGCTTCGTGTAGTGAAGGTCAAATGGCATTTGAAGCAATTCTTTCTGGTATCCGCTATAATGCTCGTGAACTTGATCAGAAAGATGACATGGATGTAAATAATAATGTTCCTAGTATAGCAGAATGGAGAAAATGCCCTCCTTTACTTAGCTGTTGGATGAAGTTGTTGAGATCAATTGATACAACAGAGGGTTTGTCGCCTTATGCAATTGAAGCTGTCTATGCTTTATCTATGGGTTCTCTGCAGTTTTGCATGAATGGTAACAGGTGAGATTTTAGTTTCTTGATTGGTGTTTCTGATTAACTTCTACATATGTGCTAATGCAAAATTTTGAAAAAACATTCTATCAATTTACGTGTTCACCAATATTGAGTTCGTAGTAAATAATAGAGTTCTAAGAACCTCATGTACTCTTTTAGAATGGAACAGCTGAAGTTATTTAAACATTGTTCTCCCTGATTTTTTTTCTGCTTCCTTGACAGCCGTGATGATATACAGAATGCAGCTTTCAGTTGCTAATGTTTAATTGTAATTGAAGATTAATTTTGTTATAAACTGAAAGCTGATTATTATTATTGTTATTATTAAAATGTAAATGTTACCATAAATAGATGATGAAACACCAAATATGAATAATTGATACTGAATGTTATTGGCATCCAAACAGTGGCGGAGTCAAAAAAAAATAAATTCGGGTGGGCCACTGAAATGAACTATGATATATAAAATAAATTTTTTGTTGTAGTGTGCATTAAACATAAAGTAGAAAATAAAAAAAATTAAACAACATATATTTAAAATATTTGAAATCATATAAAATAGAATCAAAACTAATGCTTACGCTAACTTCTCTTTCAATATAAATTATTATGCTATAATTAGAATTAATATCTCAAAATTAATGTATCATACACTTCTCAAATATATTAAATATCAACTATTTGATAAGATCCAAAAGTATATTTGTTCTTAAATTAAACAAATCACAAAGCATACACATGAAGGTGAAGATAATTGGGTGGACCAGCTTGAAGTTTGTATTTAAATTTAGTTGTATATTTGTACTCACACATAAAAAAAAAAAAATTAAAAAAAAATTGGGGGTGGGCCGTGGCCCACCTCAGCCCAAGTGAAGCTCCGCCATTGCATCCAAAGTTCTAAGGCGAATCTTCTGGATTATGCTTGTCTTCAATGTAAATGTTTAAGTTAAAGCCTAAAATTAGAGTGTTATTTGTAAATATTTTTGAAGAGCTCTCACGAAAAACTGTATGCAAGAAAATAGTTTTCAGTTTAAACAATTATGGAACAGATTACAGTGACAAAAGAAATTAGAACTTTCAGTCAATTTACAAATTTGATTTAGAACTGAAACCTATAAGCCCAGAGTATAATCCTACCATCCATAGCGAGAGTCTGTGTATTAATTCTACATTAATAGGCAAGCCATCACTCCTTTTCCGAAGCACAAAAAAGGATTATTGCACACGTACCATCTAAGTTCACAATTGAAGGAAATACAACAATTTCAGACAAATGTGAAGAGATTAGACCTTATTTGTTCTATGCACATGTAAGGCTGTATATAACTTTCTTGATGATCGCACAATGGACGTAAGATATTTAAAATACATGACTGGTGTAGCATATAACTTTCACCTCATCTTTGCTAAAATTACATTTCATATACTGTTTTATTTGTTCTAATAAAGAAGTAACAAATATCAACTCGAAATTTAAACTCTTCCTATGTATGTACATGTTTGTGTCTGGGTGTTTATACTCATGTATGCTAGAAATAAAGGCCTTAACAAATATGTTTTTGAAGTTTTGATTTTTTTCTCTTGACATCACAAGTTTCTTTGCGTTGAAAAGAAGGCTGTGATTTATATGAAATTTTTCTGCACTCTTTAAATTATTGTTTGGGACCATCTAGCTGGACTAATTTACAGCTTCTTTTTTGGTTAGTTTGATTTCTGACAGAGTTGTCGCATTGAAGTACCTCTTTGGACTTTCTGATGACGTGACAAGATCATTTGACCTTCCTGAAGAAAATATAAACTACATACTAGATTTGAGTACTATATTAAGTTCAAAGGCTACCGTAGATGACTGTTTGGTCACCTCTCACTTGCAAATCCCATTATACCAGGTAAAACTCCATTTCAATACAGGGTCCTGTTTATTATTTTTTCCTTGAATCATTTTTTAACTTCTCTTGACGTTTCTCATACAAGGTTTCTGAGTCAGTGAAATCATTGTCCTTAGTATTGCAAAGGCCTGTTGGTTCCATTGAGTCGGATGACGTTGTTTTACCTCAAAATGATGTCTTAATTTTTCCAAAGGCACTTCACATGCTTGAAAACAGCGTTGAAAAGATTGACGATCATCTTTACATTGGAGGGCTTGGTGATAAATTTCTTTGGGAATGCCCAGAAACAGTACCTGATAGATTAACACAAATAAGTCTTGCTGCCAAAAAGAAAATATCAGCAATAGATGGATCAGTGAGACGAGGTAGAGGAGAAAGCTTTCAACCTGATGTCTCTTCTTTTTCACGTGGCATAGCACAGACCACTGTTTCCTCTGGTCCTACGCGTAGGGATTCTTTCCGACAGCGCAAGCCGAATACCAGCAGACCCCCATCTATGCATGTGGATGACTATGTGGCAAGGGAGAGAAATGTTGATGGGGTTACTAATGTAATAGCAGTGCCAAGAACAGGATCTACTGGTGGGAGACCCCCATCAATCCATGTGGATGAATTTATGGCGAGACAAAGGGAACGCCAGAACCCTTCAGCAACAGTAGTGGGAGAAGCCGTGGGACATCTAAAAAATGCTTCTCCGGTGAAAGCAACAGATGTAGAGAAGTCAAATAAATCTAATCAGTTGAAAACGGACCTCGATGATGATCTTCAAGGAATTGATATAGTTTTTGATGGAGAGGAGTCTGACTCTGATGACAAGTTGCCATTCCTTCAACCGGATGATAACTTGCAGCAGCCTGCTCCAGTTATCGCTGACCAAAGTTCTCCCCACTCAATTGTTGAAGAGACAGAAAGTGATGCCGTTTCTCGTATGGGTACTCCATTGGGATCTAACATTGATGACAATGCCCAGAGTGAATTTTCTTCCAAGGTTTCTGGTTCACGACCTGATATGGCATTAACTCGTGAATCAAGTGTTTCTTCGGATAGGAAGTATAGTGAGCAGGCTGATGACACAAAGAATGTTCTTCAAGCTAAGATCGCTGGTGGATACGATTCTGCAACAGCAAACAGTTCATTTCCAGTGTCTCTCTACAACAATCCATCAACATCTACGCAGTTACCAGTTGATTCAAGGACTGCTTCTCAGAATTTCTTTTTAAAGAACAGTCCACAACATGGTGGTATTGCTACAGGTTCTCAAGGAATGTATGACCCGAGATTTTTTCCGAACCAACCTCCTTTACCGCTCATGCCACCCCCGTCAACAGTGTCACCTGTAATATCACATGGTTCCGATTCAGTGCACGGTCAGATATCCTCATTCGTTAATTCCCCAGCAGGTGCACGCCGTCCAGTTACATTCCAAGTGAGTAACTTCACCTTATTTCTCTCTAGTTATTTCCATTTTTCTGGTTACCCGCTTCAGTCTTTGAAATTTTTTTTTTATCCTGCTGTCTTTCTAATTTTAGCATTGACTCCTCTTGTAATGTTGCTTTGCAGGGACAGTCAGATTATTCATCTCCATTCAACAATGGTTCAATTGCACCATCATTTTCACCTTCTGTTCCAATGCCAGATTCCAAATATTCTAGACATTCTATATCTTCTCCCAGTGGACCTAGTAGACATGCTCCTCCACTGCCGCTTACACCACCCCCTTATGCATCTAGTCCATATAATTTATCATCATCTATCAATACTTCTGTCTCCCAACCTGCTCCATATAATCAGGCAGGTATTGGGAATACCGAACTTTCTCAGGCCTCCATTGCTCATTCAGGAGCAAGATTGTCAGCCTATCCACTAAATCCCTCGATGATGCCCCCGGGGTACAGTAGGCCGGCATCTGTGCCAATGACTGTCTTCAGTAACCCCTCAAATCAGCAACAGAATGAGAACCAGCCAAGCTTCTTGCATAGTATCTCTGTCCCCCAAGCCTCCTTTCCGTCAATGCATACAGTCACTCAGTTGCAGCCGTTGCAGCCCCCCCAGCAGCTTCCACGCCCTCCACAACCACCTCAGGTACCTAGGCCACCTGTTCAAGCTTTACAACAGTTAGAGCAAGGGATGACCATGCAGAGCAATGTTCAAGTGCATGAGTTACAGATGCTGCAACAGTCTCAGGTTTCTTCAATGCAGACATATTATCAAACCCAACCGCAACAGTTTTCACATGAGCAGCAACAGCAGCAAGTTCAGCATGCTCAACATATGGGGAATGCTCAATCACAGGAGCATGCAGATGCTGGAATGTCATTAAACGAGTATTTCAAGTCTCCAGAAGCCATTCAGGTATTTGCCACTTGCCATAAACTTGTTAAGGTGGGATTTGTTAGAGATAGACAAATATGATGTTTTTAATCTTATCATTGTACTATTCTGACATGGCAGTCTTTGTTGAGTGACCGGGAAAAACTTTGCCAGCTGTTGGAGCAGCATCCAAAATTAATGCAGATGCTTCAGGTTGTTTTCTTGATATTTATTTCACGCATCTTATGTTTGGTTGTTAGCCAAGGATTTTACTGATTAATTTCCAATTTCTTTTACTTTGATGATCTCTTTTATTAGTTTAGCTGTGTGTATTTGCCTGTTGTTTTTTATTTTCTGTTACCCACTTTTAATTACATAAAGTTTTGCACTGTTTTCATTTTATTTCCTGTCTACAGAGAAAATGTTATATTCAAAAATATAAAACCAAGTGTACACAATCGTTTTGTAATTAAAACTGTAAACAGAAATTAAAAATATACATTTTCTTCTTTAACAAAATGACCTAATGAATGTATTACCTAATGAATAATATGATTTGGCATCTCTTTGATTTAATATAAATTCTTGTTACAAAAGCAAGACGGTTTATACTTTTGATTCTGCTGATCTGATACATGGACTCAAATTATTTCTTGCTTTTGTGCAGGAAAGGTTAGGCCAGCTGTAGCAGCATAATGAACAAGTAGAACCTCAGAAGCATGGCTTTTTGCATAGTCAATACCTGTAAATGTCCTTCATTATTGTCCGCCCATGAGTGCTGGTGATATTTGTTCATCAGCCACCAAAATTTTGTGTTAATATGTACTTTTTGACATTGTTTAATTTGTTTGAATGCGATTCCCATTTTGGACGATGATGAGTATGGCTGGAGAGTGATTTCTGGTGGAGCTTAGAAAGGGAGAAATGGATGTTTTGATCCAACTGGTCTCGATGTTGAATGACTTTTGCCATCATTATGCTGCTTGTTGTATTTAGTATTGTAAATAACCATTGGTCTTTGAAAATTCAAACTGTAACATTCCTTTACATGGTTTTACCTGTCTTTGCACAGTAATTTTATTTTACATGTTTTAAATATAAAATAATCTAAGCCTTTGTTTGAGAGTTTGGAGTGGATGAACGGGCTTTGGAGAGAGGATGAATGGAAAATAGACGATTAAAGCTTCTAGTTTTGAGAATATTATATCAATCAGGATTTGTAAAATTTATGCAAGTTCTTCAATTCTTTGTAAAATTCTTTATCCAAGTTCTCCAATTCTTTCTAAAATTCTCTCAGTACAATTTTGAGTTCCTTAATTTTGGAGATATTTGTATTATGAAGAAAAATATACTCTACCACTAAAATTGGATTTATATCGTTTGTTCTATTTTATTTTCTTACTTTCTCGTATCTACGGTCTTCCTCTCGTCTCATAAACTCAAACAAATCTTGAGGAACAAAATATCAGCCGTAAGATAATTTATAGTTGTTCCATTATGAATCAAGATCATCAACGCTTAGATTTACCTAGTCTTTTGTTTTTGCTAGTTTGATTTACTTGGTCTATATGCTATTATAATATACGTTATGTATTTGAATTTTTTTTTTCTTTTTCAAAGAAATCACTTTTGCAAGTCTTCAACCGACATACTATTCAGCCTCCAAGCTAAAACTTAGTCAAAATATGTTTATTTACGATCATGTAAAATTGTTTATATATCTTAACATTTATTTGAATAGAAGTGATGAAAATTAAAAAAATAGTAATAATATACTAAATCATAAACATTGTTCAATTTTTTTTTCCTTTAAATTTAATTCGCAATTTTTCGTTTTGTTTAGTTCAAATCATTTCATTACAATTAAGATTTATACCAATATATTTTAGAAAACTAATTATGAGTTTATATTTATTTTAAATTTAAAAGGATAAAAAAGAAATACAAAATAAATAACAAAAGAATAAACATTAGAAAAGAATGTAAGCTATGAGTTATAAGCAGCATACTTTTTTTTTTTTTTTGAGAGGTTTAAGTAACATATTTAATGCCCTGTAAGTTAGTGAGATAATTTATTTACTGATCATTTGTTTTCTATCAAACAAGTTTGTAAGTTAGTTCAACATTCCAACAAAAAAATAAAATAAGTTGGTTCAACAAGCTATAATTTAACTTATTGCCCTAATTTGCTAATTACCTATCGTCTCTCACAGAAACCAAAGACGGGATGTGGTTCAGTTTATCATCCCCATTAAAAATCATATAAGATAATAGATAAATATATGCAATTCGAAGACCGAGAAGGTGAAATCTGTTCTACCCTATTGCCATGCCTGATTATAGTCAGCCTACTAGGACTAGACTCATTAACGTAAACACTCTCCCATCAACAAAATGCATGCTTGCATATTGTATTACAGGTTGTGTATCAATTATGGGGAAACGGTGAGGAGCTTTAGGATTACTAGTTAAAGCAAGTACTAAATGATTTTGCATTAATTTCATTTATAAATTAAGTATTTTACGAATATCAATGAAAATCTTAGTGTTACATGATCCGAGAAGCCCATGATCCAAGAAATAAGAGTCAACGAAAAGTTTCGTATCATCATTCATATGAAAGAGACATTCTTTCTTCATAAAAATGCTTACTTAGCTCCCATGTGCCTCTTTCTTGCCCAACTAAATTAGCCACAATTTGAACTCTAAATTTTCACCAAGAAAGTTTTAATGATTAAAATGTGTGATTTTACAGGAGACTATAGTTCTATGATCTCTACATCAATATAGTCTCTGCCGTAATTTTTTTTTAAACGGTAAATGTTAGTAAGTTAATTGTTATGTTAGTAATATGCGGGATTTTTATTAAATGTCCATCCCGTCCACTTGGGCTGTGAGATAACAACTTTTTACATGTTGTTGAAACTGCAATGTGATTGTGATTAGGGCTGCATAATGCAATACTAAGGATCACAACGCAACTATTAATGTTACCGCTGTTTAATAAGTAGTAATAAATTTATGCCACACAAGGAGCCTAAACCATGATTAGTAGGGACGAAAACAATAAAAACTTGTACAGTACAGTGCCAAAATTTCATTTTCCTTTTAATATTAATAATTAGCTTTCTCAGTGTTGCAATCTGGATAGTAAATTTTTTTTCATATAAATAAAATAAAATTTCAAAGCCTGTGTGAGAAAAACAGTGAGGAATTAATATATATGGTGGTATATGTGACTGCAATGTGATGTGGGGTTGGGATGCTACCCTTTTGAAGGAATGTGTTGACATCTAAACGCTGTCTGCTGTTGAAAGGAACCTGAAAATTGTACTTTCGATGGCTTTGCTTCCCCAATCACCCTCATCCCCACCAATATCATCATGCCATGTGTACCAAACACCGACAGCCTGTATTAGCCTAGGGTTTGGTGGCACACTACCTGGCTTATTTACCTCATGCATGCTCATGTGCATGAATACATATACATTTCCAAGATCATATAATCCATGATCTCATCTCATGTGCACAATTGTACACTAATTACTAATTAACCCCAACACTCAATGTGCTTTGGGGACTCAAACTTCACCCATACCATATTAGTTATGTTGTTATGTATCAAGTGTAAGTTATAATTATAGTGGGTGTCCAACTCACTTGTGTGGTTGCTTTTAGTTTAATGTGATGATCTAATTTAGTGAGTGTCCCTTTCATGACCTAAAAGCCCTGGTTCGATTTTATGAGGGGGCGAATATATTCATAGTGTTAGATCAAGGATGAGGAGAGTTTCACACTCGAATGTCCAGTGTGAGTTAAAGTCTGATTGGAATGAGTTGAGGTTGAACATCATATAAGTGAAAGAACTCGTAAATCCAATATCTTAAGGTTTTGAATGAAGATGTAATGTTCAACTCACCTATGTAGTTGATCTTAGCAGAATGTGACGATCCAACTTAGTGAGATTCCCTCTGACGACTCAACAATTTTTTATTTTTTTTGAAGAAACAAAAATGGAATATATTACCAACGATAGTGGTTCCTCTTTAGCACAAGGTGTACTAAAAAGGCCACTCCAAAAAACAATCAGTCAGTCATATATATAAAATCGGTTAGTCGAAACCCAAACATAACAACGGGTCCGACTACCATCTCTGAGAACCATAAACAAAAGAGGCATTATTTGCCTTGAACCACCAATAAGAATTATGTTTCACTTTTTCCATAAGAGCTATAATGGGAGTTTGGACATTATTGAACAACATGTTATTACGTTCATTTCAAACTAGCCAAATTCAAAGAAGCCACAGAAATTGAAGAAAAGTTCGCCTTGCTTTCGAAACACCTAGATAATGAGTATAAACTGATAAATATGATCATGAAGGCTATGTGGTTCCACTCTTGAAACTCCAAGCCATAACCTGACATGCTGCCATAAAGATCCGAACGTATCACAGTGAAGAAACAAGTGCTCTGCAGTCTTGGCATTGCCACATCCTGTTCACCTCGGCTTGAATAATCTGACTCAACAACTTATTGAGAAAAATCTAGCTCATACAAGGATGATTTGATGGCTGGGGTGGATGAGTTAGAAAGTGGAGTAATAAGGGGTTTAATGATTCGATCTCTACCTTTAATAAAAAACTAACAATACTAATTTGCTGTTTGAAAAAAAGTTATTGAGAAAAATTCAAGTCCTGTAAAAATATAATATTTCTCAATTAGGGTTTATAATGAGTGACATCATTTTATGTTAAAAAAAAGTAGGCAAAAAAGTAACCCTCCTTACCTTACAAACTTATTTCGTAAAGAGAGTTAGATCCAAAATAAAAAACCTAATATAGTACCAGAGCATAACGAGTCGGGCCACCCAACAAATTAACCATATAATAAGCGTACTAGAATTTTTAAGGAGTGACATCTGTCACCTTACAAGTCACTTCTATAAGAATGAGTTATGCCAATATTAAAAAAAAAATCTTATATATGAATAGTTATATCAAAATTTATTTGACACTCTATTTCCTACACTCTCGTTTACGAGCGGCTAAATTCATGAATCTCCTATAAATTTATATAGTGCGCATAAGTTTCAATCAATAGTAGAGAGCAATGACCACACTGTAACATGGACACCATACACAACATTGACACGTCAATGTAAATAGTAATTAAAAAAAAAAGTGATTGAATATAATCACATGTGTCATTGTCGAACATGAGACACAATTATGATCTAAAGAGTTTGTGCTACATAGATAATGTTAAAAAGAGAGGGAGTGTTGATATCACTTCTTGGACCACATATATATAACTCAACTACGTAGCATTGTCACTTTCTGTTTACATTTCCCTTCTCTCACTCTTTCTCTCTCTCTCTCTATTCCAGTATTTTTTTTATGTCACACAGATGCAGACATGGAGAGTGAGTGGAAAGCTAATCAAATATCACCAAATTGTCCAAGATGTGGTTCTTCAAACACAAAATTCTGCTACTACAATAACTACAGCTTAACTCAACCAAGGTATTTTTGCAAAGGATGCAGAAGGTATTGGACAAAAGGTGGATCCCTCAGAAATGTCCCTGTTGGTGGTGGCTGCAGAAAAAACAGAAGAGGTAACAACAAAACATTAGTAAGACATCGATCCTTTGACTCCCTCACTTTCAAAAATTCACCTAATTCTCACACTGCTTTAGATAACAATAACTCAATTGGTCATCATTCTTATGATCCTATTTTGAGGACTAATGTTTCATCTTCTAGCTCCTCATTGGTGAATGATAGACCCAATATTGATCTTGCATTGGTTTATGCAAATTTCCTCAATCAAAAACCTGATTCTCATAGTCATGATCAAATGCAAAAAACAAATTTTGATCCTTGTCTAGAAAACTCAAGGCTATCAAATGTTGAAGTTGGTACAAGTAGTTTAAATTTGTCTGAATTAGAACTTGGTTTCAAAGGGTGTTTGAATCTTAATCCAGAACAATTACCATCCACAACGGATTTTCGTGAGTTCAATTCTATGCTAACCCTTCAAAAAGATAGAATCGATCATTGTAGTAATATTCATGATGATGCTGTGAATGCGAATTTTGAGCTACCGCCTTTACCAGGTGAAGAGGATTCACCATCACATGATCATGTATTGTGGTCCAATTCTGAAATGATGATAAACCTTCCATTTCAAGTCACTCAACCTCCTCCACCATTTCTTGGTCCTGATCAAATTCATGATGCAGACTTGTTAATTGGTAATTGGAGCCCTTTTGATTTTCCAAGGGATGCTTAAATTATGATTCTCTTCATATTTTTGGTGCAAACTCGGTATCTTCTACATGCAACTGCAAAGACTAACCCTCGAGTCGGGTAGGACTACAATGGACTGCTGATCAGGGCTGAATTCTAACCCAAGACCTTTGGTTAAGTTCGAAGAGACATGGACGATTTTAAGATTCTCTTCATATTTTTGCACTTTTTATAATATTGTTGCATATTGTTTGCATATTCATTATATGTAGTTGTGTATAGGATATGGTTGTTATATATTACTACTAAATAATTCAAAGTTGTAAACAAATACAGTCTTTGAGAGTTGAGGAGACTATAGTAACACACTATATACCGATAAACACATCATATTTGAGTTGGGGTTATTTGATCTATTTGCTTAGGATCAGATGCAATAATTTTTTTGGTTCTACTCTTGAGCATATCTAATGCTTAAGTTGTATTTTTCTTTTTTATGTTGATTAATGAAATCGTTTTAGCTTACAAAGTGTAATAGATATGTGATTATTTTTGTTGTCAGTGTTATTCTTCATCTTACTTGCATTGCATGTAACACTATAGCACAGTGAGACCTGGAGTGGATCCTCTTAAGATAGACGATTTCATACATTGTTTTATAGCTGCACTTATTTAACATTTAGAAAGAGAGAGTAATAATCTGGCTCCTTAAAAGTTCATATCACCTTAAAAGTTTTACATCATAAAAAGTATCAATTCCCTTACAAGGTGTTTTTTTTCTGAATATATATATATATATATATATATATATATATATATATATATATATTATTAATAATCTGGCTCCTGTACAAGTGAGACGACTCATACACAATCCTTAAGATGTTGGATGAAGATGTAACATCAAATTATTTATATGACTTCTCTTAAACCAATGATATGATCCCCATGTTTTAGGCTCCATTCGTGATCCAACATGTCGGTGACATAGTTTGGTTTGATTAAATTACCCACTATGTGCATAAAAAATTTTCATGACAATGTGATGGTCAGACAATGCGTCCCACCAATGTATATGATATAACAAAGATGCAAGTGTATACGGATGAATATGATTTTTCTTAAGAAATCCACCCAATGAACATAAGCATTTCTCGATGTAATGATTTTCCAATTTTTTATTTAGAAAATATAAATTAGCGAGATAACTTTGAAGAGGAAAATAATGGATTCTCACTCTAAATCCATCACTAACTTTCGTATCTAATTTGATTTCTTAGTGAGTTTCACATCTCTCATGCTACATAGTGTAACATTTTTCCATATTATTCAAATTAAAAGAAGTTGCTATTTTGTAGAAAATTCCTTTTAAAAAAACGGTAGAAAATTAAATAAACTTGTTCAATATTTTTTTTTTACAGAAGTAAACTTGTTTCTTTACACTATTATTTACCAAATTTCCATAGTTTTTTTTTTTTTTTTAACAAAACCAAATTTACATAGTCTCAGATATGATTTCTTAATATTTTTTGAATGCACAACAATGACCGCAACTATATATATTCAACCACACATCTTAACTGGTTCTTTTAAACCACCCAACCATATTTCTTTGATAGTTTGATTTGATGAGTTCTTCATTTAAACAAAATCTCAACATTGTTTTATAGACGACCATTAAACCTTAAAAACATTACCTAATTTCCAAGTATTTCATGGACTCACTAATTAGTTGTCCACGAAAGTAGTTATATTAAAGATTGAAATTTATATAACAAGAAAATTTTGACAAATACAAGTCAGCAATATCATGCTAATTTATTCCGTTCACAATTAACAGGTCACTCTCAACTATTAATAACCTATGAATTAATATTCCAACTCATATGCATGAAATAACTGATAGGGCACAATTAACCCAAATTGCAACTAGTCTCAATTTCTCCTTGATTCACATGCATACAATTTTATTTTATTAATGTTCATAATATACATTTGACCTTCGACGTTAAATGAGTGGTGTAGGACATATATATCATGAGGAAATTCATGAACCACATACTTTGTAGCCAGAGTTGAGTTGGCCTTTAACTTTGGCAATCACTGTTTTTTATAGTTGAAAGAAAAAATTCAAAGTTTGAATTTATAAAACTAGAGAGACTTGAAAAGCGAGCAACCACCGGCAATAAACTGTGTGCAACACATGATCCAATAAACCCCACGATGGACTTCGAGTCCATAAATCAAAATGTACTAGAACTAATTTTATATTAATTACACGATGGCATTTTTTTCTCGAAAAAAAATTATAAGCATATTTAAAAAATACATTTCACAGCAATATATATACTATATATCAACATAAATGTTTATCCTTTATTCAAAAAATTAAATAAATGTTTATCCTTTGTTAAAAAAAAATAAAAATAAATGTTTATCCTAGTTTACTACACAATTTGGGATTACGTCTAGTTGTCTCACACTTGAGCGATTTTTTCACAATAATCAATCTTGGTTACAAAAGTACTTAGACATCTCGTCAAAGATTTTCTGTCTCACCTTGAAGACTTTCTTCAATCCAATATGAATACATGTTTACTATAATTTGATGATTGTTTACACTTGAGGCTCAAAGAGTGGTAAACTAATTTAAGCACAATACAAAAAAGATTTTGTATCTTAAGAATATTTCTAAACTCTTACAGAATTCTAAGGTATAAGTTTGTAAATAAATTCTACGTATTTTTGTGCTAAGATTCGATCAAAATTTTAGCAAAGTTAAATCGGTATTGTTCTACTTTGTTTTTTAAAACGCTCAAGGTCCTTCCAATAATAGATCAACAATACGATAATCATAAGAAGAAAAAAAAAAGTTTCAATCAAGTCCCAGAAACCCAAATTTTTCCATGTCTCTCTACAACAATTAGACAAGCAACAAATATAGACAAGCAACAAATATACCAAACCTTTTTATCAAAAAAAAAAAAAAATACCAAACATTTTCACCATATTCCCCACACCTATAAAGCAGTTGTGTGGGCAATATTTTTTTGGTTATCCATTTTTTTAGTTGGTAAACAGTCACTCATCATACGCCATATAGTATTCTTCACAACATGAGGAGCTTCCAAAGTTGTATGCCAAAGACTGATCACCATTCATGTGTAAGACAGTATTACCTTAAACTTATTTTTTTGGTTGGTTTGACCAGGTTTTTCAGGTTGACCATGTTAGCGGCCAACACTTGGGTGAGATTTAGTCATATATTGGATAGATATGATTCTTGAGAAGAGTATATAAAGAAGAGTATATAAAGAGGAGGGACTCCTCACCGTACAAGCCAGTTTTGTAGGGATAAGTTAGACCTCGATATTCAGAGAAGTATATAAAGAGGAGGCACTCCTCACCGTACAAGCCGATTTCGTTATCGAGGCCTAACTCATCGGATAGATAGGCCTCGATAACGAAATCGGCTTGTACTGTGAGGAGTGCCTCCTCTTTATATACTCTTCTCAATAATCCTATCTATCCGATGTGAGACTAAATCCCACCCGAGTGTTGGCCGCTAACAGACCTAACTCATATACTTACACTCCTAAAACGAAAGAGCATACTATTTTTTTTTTTTATATATAAATTATATATAGGTATTTCAAGTCGTCGTCGTCTTCACTTGCCAAGTCATCAACATGTTTAATGTGTTTTAAGTAATATTAGTAACACTCTCTTTTGAATACTCTCTCTAATACTCACTCTCTTACTGGTTTAAATCATTGTGGGTTTACACTTTGAAAATTAAACCCACACAAAGTGGTGGGACATACCTTGATTTCATCTAATAAAAGAGTGAGTACTAGAGATAGTGTTAAAAAATGAGTGTTGCTAGCATTCTTCGTGTGTTTTTCTTATGATTTTGTTATTGGCGGAGCCAACTCCCTATTTTAGATGGATTGGATGGAGTGAGCTGATCTCTTTTGCAACCACTACTTTAAGCAGAAACAAAATGCAAAATAAGAAAAATTCAATGAAGTACGGAAGGAGAGTGATATTCAACAAATGTTACATCATCCTAATTCCTAACTAGCCCGAAACCTGTATAACATGAATTACATATATCAGAATTTATAGCTTAGACACCAAAGAAGAAGAATACTGATTCAAGAGAAAGTGAGAATTGCATAAATGCTGGCCTGCCAAAACAACTGAGGCTAATGTGCCTAATTTAATTGCCAACTAGACTTTACAATTTAAGCTACTTCCTCCGTTTCAAAATGAGTATCGTTTTAAATAATTGCACACAAATTAAGGAATTGAATGAAATAATCATTATACATAATACTTTTACTAAACTGCTCAAGAAAAAGACAAACTTAAAGTTGCATTGAAAATTGTGCGAGAGAAAAGTTGGAGTATTTATTTAGGGTAAAGTTGAAAAAAAAATTAAAGTTGTATTGGAAACGTAAAGTGACATTCATTTTGAAACAATTTTTTTTTTTGCCTAAAGTGACACTCATTATGAAACAGAGTGAGTATATGCTAAAGGTAAATATAGTTCAAAATACCCAAAAAAGAAAGAAAGAATAAACTATGAAGCACGGACTCTGACACAGACACCTGACACGACACTGATACGGACATGTCGACACCGCTAATGTAAAAAATATAGGACACTGACACCGCTACCTATATATTAACTTCTTTTTTTATTTTTATAAAAGATCAAAATTAAGAACCAAAATACATATATATGCATTTAACTTGAGCAATTTATTTCATTAAAAAAAGTTATATAACAAGATACAATAGTATTTAGCTTTTATGTATCCTTCGTCTATGGAAAAGTTTAAATGTGTTGTAATCAACTTTAATGCATATAACTCTCGTTAATCAATATTTCTCACACACCTTTAACCCTTGAATCCACTGTGTGTGAAAACCGAGAAATAAATCTAAATATTTATTTGAGTTGTTCGACACGCCTCATATTAAGTGTTGTATAGGTGTCGGACTCGGACACTAGTCTAAAGAGTGTCGAAGTGAAGAAGAAAATAACTTATTTAAGACACTTATACGACACGTGTCATACGAGTGTTACAAGACTGTCGAACACTGACACGTATCGAACACCATAATACGCCTAATCCTAAAGATGTCAGTGCTTTATAGAGAATAAAAGATGCACAAATAATGATTACTCAGGGACTATCTTAAATGCATTTCAAATATAATTCGTGAAACATGCAAGGGCTGACTTTGGATCTTCCCACGAACCAACTCTCACCACATATCTATTACTAGTCAATTACCTGCAAGAAAGATAGACCACTACTTGATTAGGAAAAAAACATTTATTCTTCAACTTTTAGATTGACCACAACACCATACATACTTTTTTATTTATTTAATAAACGATATATATGTGATCTTTAATATATATCATATATATTATTTATTTAACGAATTTAAGAAGTAGATTTTTATTTATAATAAAGATTAGATAATGTATTTTCTAATCCTCCCAATAATTTTTTTAATAACATACAAAAGAGTTAACACGACACAATTGTCACATTTTTCTTAAATAGTTTTATTTTATTTTATTTTTTGTAAAGAAAAGGAAAAAAATAAGGTTTTTCATTTATTTTGGAAATATTTCAATAACTAACCCTCGAAGAAAAGGTTTCCATAGATTATGAAGGTGAGAAAAAACACAAGAAGGGGGGTTGGATTGTGTTGGTTTTTTTCTTTTTTTTTCCTACTGAAGTCACTGGTCAGAAGCAGTTAGAGTACAGCTTCTGAAGTGATGTTCAGATTCTAAATGCAACGGATAAAAACACACACACAGAGAGAGAAGAGAGACACAAAACAATTATACATGTTCCTTCCACAAACCGGAAGTAGTCCTGTCCCCCTTGTACTTCCAAGGAGAGTTCACTAAAATGTAATATCTGATTACAGATGCTCACTGCTAAAACTAGCAAGAGACTTCAAATGCTCAAGCACAACTGCAAGAGATTTCCTATGCTCCTGAACACAATCAAGAGACTTCTATGCTCAAGCACAACTGCAAGAGACTTCTAATCAAACAGAATTACAAAGAAAAATGTTTGACGTTGAACACTTGATATACAATCAGTGGTGTTCACAATACAAATCAGATACAGACTCTTAAGACTCTAGAATTTCTAAGATATGAACTTTGATAAGAAATTCTAAGTGAACTTTTTGATGCAGAATAATTTCAGTAGAGGTTTGGCTCTTTTAAATTGTTGTGAGTCTCTTATAATTCTCCAAGTCTTCACTCCTTCATATAGAGGTCTGAAAGAGACATTGTGAATTGTCAGCACATCAAAATAAGAGTCGTTTGAAGCT
This sequence comes from Medicago lupulina, assembly GCA_958299785.1. Lineage (NCBI taxonomy): Eukaryota > Viridiplantae > Streptophyta > Magnoliopsida > Fabales > Fabaceae > Medicago > Medicago lupulina. The sequence goes on along the minus strand of OY283141.1, from coordinate 27,834,576 downwards.
TTGATCAATCACCAATGATCTTTTGCCTGATATGGTTGATGTCCTATGAAGGATCAATTTCAAATCCATTCCAAGTCTGTAGGAACATCATTGCAAGCAGAGCTGTTATTCTTGTCTTGCAGTAGAGACCAAAACTGAGTAGTCGAGGTAGTAATTGTACACTTCGTACAATTTTACTTTGTCAACGCTCTTCAAAGAACAAGCATCTAATGCCTTCAAATTCATTTGAATTAGCCGTTGCTTCACTCTTCTGGTCTTCTGCAATGCTTAGACGAGATTAAATCCATTGAACAACCTTTTAAGCTTTAAGTCTTGCATCTTCTGATGAACTACAACTTCTGGTGATCTTCAGCTTCTGATGAGATGCTTTTGATGAACTTGCTTCTGATGACGTCATCACTTCAGGAGCACTTTGACTTCAGGAGTAGTTCTCTTCAGACGCTTTAAGCTTCCTTTTTATTGATTCCTATGCTCTCTTTTGTTCTTCTAGAACCTAATGATGATATCAAATTTTTGTTTATGGTCCTGTACACTTGAACAAATATTAACATATCCAATTGACAATTTTTAATACCTTGTTATCATCAAAACTCTAAAGAGGTAATGTTAAACACATTTTCTTCCAACAATCGTCCCCTTTTTGATGATGATAAACATTAGTCGTTGCTTCACTCTTCTGGTCTTCTGCAATGCTTAGACGAGATTAAATCCATTGAACAACCTTTGAAGCTTTAAGTCTTGCATCTTCTGATGAACTACAACTTCTGGTGATCTTGAGCTTCTGATGAACTTGCTTCTGATGACGTCATCACTTCATGAGCACTTTGACTTCAGGAGCAGTTCTCTTCAGACGCTTTAAGCTTCCTTTTTGTTGATTCCATTGCTCTCTTTTGTTCTTCCAGAACCTAATAAGGATCTCAAATTTTGTCTATGGTCCTGTACACTTGAACAAATATTAGCATATACAATTGACAATTTTTAATACCTTGTTATCATCAAAACTCTCAAGAGGTAGTGTTAAACACATTTTGTTCCAACAAAGTTGTGAAGGAAAAAGTTTAGAAGAAATTTGAGTATGGGCAGTTAAGTAAAAATGGTAGTAACTTGCTATATATATATATATATATATATATATATATATATATATATATATATATATATATATCTGTGTGTGTGTGTGTGTGTGTTTGTGTGTGAAATTATTAAGCTTTTGCTCATAGTAGGTTGAAATTAAATTATTATTTAGAGTCTATTCATTAAATTTGTTGCCAACATTGTGTGAATTGGGTTGATACATTTCATTGTGTAAGAGTCTATGTTTATGAAGATGGTTGAAATTAAACCCACTTTCAAACGTCTAATTTATAGTCAAGAGTTTGTTTAAATTGTGAAAATTTTGAAACGGATGTGTATCTAAAACAACACATGAAGGAAAACATAATTCCATCCGATTATAATATTGGATCATTTACATTGTACAACACTCCATTACATAAACAGGTCATGCACATGGGTCCGTATTTTAATCAGGTGACCTTCTCCCTTTAATTGTATCTTAGTTCTAAGACATACTCCTTTTCTTTTCTTTCTTTAAATTGCAGATTTCAATTGTTTGAATGGCATGGAATGAATACCATAAGTACAAACACATTTCTCATGTATTTCTATTTATTCCAAGACCATCATCATTTATGCCCTAAGATATTTCACGATTTCTTTGTTGTTTTTATGTGTGTAATTTTGATTGAGCACATGCGAGTCTCAGTTAAGCACATAAAATAGAGAGCTCTATCATGTATGAAAACATATTAAGAAAACAAAAGAGTGGAAAGACGAGTGGAGAACACATGAGAGGAATTTTTCAACTATATATATTTATATATTTTTTTTGTTTTTATACTGCCTTTTGATTATGTTTAAAAAAGGTTAAGGAATTACTTTATGTTGCAAGGCTGTCAAAAAAAATTAAGATTTGAACTCAAAATTGTAGAGGGAAGGGAACCTAGAAACCCTAAAAATTTGAAATTGAAATGGTCAAACATATAAAAGTACAGTGGAAAATCTTTTGTCTGCTGGATAATTGCATTACATCTCAAAATTGGACAATAAACTAGCAGCTATCTATGATGGGGGTGAAAACTTGTGGAGTAGTCTTTATCAATAAATGTACTTTTGGTTGGGTTTTTTGGCAAATGTAACAGCTGTTCCCTAGGGGGTTGAGGAAAAAATTAGACAAGTTTGGTTATGCAGGCTTTGACACTACTGATTTTTTACTAAATTAATATAAAAGTTGTACTATATTGTATTAATTAATAAAAAAAAAAAAAGACAAGACTAGTTGATGAAGAGTAGTAGATCGAAAAAATAAACAAAAAAATAAAAGACAAGTTATTCAAAATTAATAGTTGATATTTTAATAGTAGGCTGTAAAAAATGTTTTCTGTATTATATGGTTAAATAATAATTAGTATCATTAAGTTTACACACCAATAACACTATATATATATAAGGACAATCCAAAGTTTTATTTTACAATTTGTTTGATGAATTGTTTTGTATAGAGATGAAATTTCTGTCATTATATCATCCTAATCATGCTTTCAATGAAATTTCGTAGAGAAAATTTATGTCACATTATAATCATACTATCATCTTACAATGGTTTCAAATGCTGGAGTGTAGAAGAAGAGAATGGATTCGAAGATGGCTATGGAACTCTTATAAGTGGTGGGAGGATACAAGATGTCAAATTTTCATTACCATAGTGGAAAAAATAGGTATGAAACCGTTTTTATAATTGTTTATTATTTTTATGTTATAATGTCATGATTTATTTATGTCATTTTGGAAAATATTAGCACCATATTTTTTTAAATATTAAGTTATGGCCTAATTATTGCTTTTATACAATTTTTTTAAAAAATAACGTGCTCGTGATTTTCGGGTATCAATCCATTAATTGGTTTTGAACTTTCAATTTTTGAACTCTCAACTTTTATTCGTGGGAAGGGAAAAAGTGAGTAAGAACCCTTATGAGATGGAAACAAATTCCTTTCAATCAGCCTTGGAAACAAATCTGCATACTTCATAGGAATAAGATCAATATGTGTTCTTGGGGCCTGTTGTCGAGGCGGTTTTGGGCACAAAGGATGATCTTGTGTAAGCGTCAGCAAAGATACCAAGCTATTTAACTTCCCTACCTCGGCCCAAAGTGTTGTTACCTCTTCACGAAGCTTGTGGACCTCTTGCTTAAGCTAATCCATTCTTTTGTGTTTGCGCGAGTGTTTGCATATGCGAGATGAGTTTGGATGAAGACATCGGACCACTTTACTAATGGAAAAACCTCTTTATTGAGAAGACATATTGTGAGACACAGACTAGAAACTATGAAAACAAAATGATGCATGATATGTTTATGCAAAAATATTTTTTTTTGAAGGACTTATCAAAGTTCATTGTAAACATTGTAGAGGAACATGGTTTCATTTGAAATTTGTATAGACATTGCAATCAGTTCCTTTTTCAAAAGGTAAGAACGAAACCAAGAAAGTTCTTAACAAAAGCAAAAACTTATCTTTGATTTTTGAAGTTGTATTTCTTGGTGTTCATTCTCACAAGATCCATTCCTTTGATGACAAAAAACTTGGCTAAGCCCTTCGATTAGAAAAAAAAGTTTTTTATGAATGGATGCATGTATGCATGGTTATGTTAAAGAACAAAGAAAACATGGGGTGAAGTCAAGTCCAACATGATGGAGCCAAGGGTAATAACGCCATTTGATAAGGACTATGGTTTCAATTTGCACTTGTAACAAAGGTTCTACCAAGGTTCCCAAAGTTTTCAACCACTTCCGAATATTTATCGGGTGACGGGAGTACTCCAATTCCAACAATATTCGTAGGATAGTCTCGTTTGGGTGTAGTATCGAGTATCAACCAATTCAAGAGTACTCTCGATTAGCCACCACACTACGTCCTAAAAGGTCAAGATGGGTTAAAGGTAACTAAAGGTTCTCAACTTCGACGGTCACTTAAAAATAGCATGCCAAACATGAGTACTCACGTTGACAAAGTATAACTCCAAGATTCTTCCATTGAGTGGGGTTATCACATGTGCCAAAATCGAAGAGTACTCTTGGCCTCAGACTATGATTATACCGCCGTCCTATCTTATATTTCTCTCAAGTTCGGGTGTAGGACTTATCTCACCACTCACGTTTAAAAGTAAACAAGGAAGCACGTATTTACAAGGTGCATAAGCAATAATAAAGCACAAGTAAAGAAAGGGTAAGATAGGCTTAACCCGCTTAGGAAATTTTGATCCCCAGTGAAGTCACCATTTCTGTGCTCGTGATTTTCGGGTATCAATCCATTAATGGTTTTGAACCTTCAATCTTTGAACTCTCAACTTTTATTCGTGGGAAGGGAAAAAGTGAGTAAAAACCCTTATGAGATCAAGGTCTGGGGGTTGGTTTCGAATAGGGAAGGTGTTAAGCACCCTAAACGACTTATTTTTTTGGAAAATTGATTTTTTTCTAAATTAAACGTACACTAAAAAAACTATACGCACCAACGTAATATAATAAAAAGCGAGAAGTTTACAAAGGACATTGGATCCTAAGCAAATTCTTAAGTTTGGAAATGAACCTAAAATTACTAATAGTTTGATTTTAAGAAAATTTTAAAGTCCAATCATTAACCTAATTTGTCACTAATTCATTTGGTCCTCGATCACGATTATGACATAAAGCGATAAATAAAAGTGTGTTGTCGGTGCATATTCTCATTATTGGATATTTACAAGGGACCTAGATACATGCTAAAGCTTCAAGAAAATATAAATGACAAAAATAATAAAGTACGAAAATTAAATTACACCAAGTTTTAAATACACATTAAAATAATGACAATTAAAGTAAATGATGACAAAATTCAATACGCAAGAGATGATAAAAATATAATGCAAGTATACTATTAAAATAAAAAAACAGTAAATAGCAATTAAAACAAATCACAATATTTTTGTAAGTTTATATTTAAAAAAAAAATTTAAGTAAAAGAGGTGCATAAAATGAAAACAGGTGTAAAACAAGTAAAACAGTAGTGAAAATCAAAAGGAAATTGGACTTAGTGCCAAAACAGTGGGCTCAGGCAGATCAGATGTGACACGTCTAATCAATCAGAAGGCTCAGATCTGATCTCAGGTAGATCACATCATAGCCACAAGATGAAAATCAAAGGGTTAACGGGACGAGGGAACATGATAAGGGAAGAGTAGCGCACACAGGAACAAATAAGACCACAAAAAGAAAAAAAAAGAAAACAAAGTGATAACAGTAGCCGTTAGATCTAATATCTAAGATCTAACAACTTAGAAGAAAAGCCGGTTTGGTTTAAGGAAAAGGCTGGTTCGGTTCAATGAGGGGGTAAACCGATTCGGTTCAGAGAGAGTATATAAGGAATCATAAGATTTTTGAAATCATTTTCAAGTCCTCTTTCTCTCTCTAAACTAAATCAAACTAACCTCTCTCTAAAACATTTTCTGGAAAAAACGAGAATGATGATTCATCTTCTCCGGTGAACTGTATGAACATCGGCGTGGTGGCTGCCGACCTAACAGGGCGGCGCCGCCGCGCCGGAAAATTCCACTTCCTCTTTTTTAAAAACTAAAGACACTTTCCGGCATCCTTTTTCGCGTAGAGTTCAAATTCGGTTTTAGATTTTTCAAAAACTAAAAGGTTTGGCCTAGATCTAGAGTTTAGTTTTCGAATTTTTTTTTATTAAAAAAACGAAAAAACAGGAAGAAGGATTTACTACCTTCTTCTTTGATCTCAGTTTGCTCTTCGTTGTTGTTGTGACTAAAAAACGAGCTCGGCTTCCTTCTACCTTCGTTTCTTCACCGGTTCGGATCTAAGCTCAGTGTTGAAATGTTGTTTTGGTTCGATTTCGTTGGTGGAAGGTTGAGTCCGGAATTCGGATGTGTGATGATATTTGGTGATGTTGTTCCGGTTGTTTGAAGGATTCGAAAATGTGTTTTGAACAGGATGTTTAAATTGAAATGAAAATCTGTTGATGTGAGAGGGTGTTTATGAATCTGGAAAAATTGTTATTGTTTTCTTCATGTGTTCATGGTGGTTCATATCATTTTTGTTGATTTGATCCGAAAATCGGATGAGAGAGAAAGGGAAATGTGTTTGTAATAACTGTTGCTGCCATCTCTGACACGTGAACCGTCCCCTTTTTTCTGAGCCAATGATTGAATGGTTAAATAGTGACAAATTAGGGTTGAGGTGAAAGATTGTGGACAAAAATGCCCCTGACTTGGGCTCCAATTAAGGACAGCTGGACAATGGACCAAATGAGGACTAAAGGACTAATGATAATAACAAACTTTTAAAAATTTTAAAAAACAAACAAAAATGAAAAGCATTAATAACCAAAAAAGAAATAAAGAAACAAAATTTTTTAAAAGAAAACCTCAAATAAAAAAAATGAATTAAAAAAAAGAAGAAATAAAAGTAATAATAATAGTTAACAGAATAATTAAAACTGCCATTTCGGAACAAAAAATGAGGTATTTTAAAATACCTCCCTGCCGAAATTTCGTTTGAGACGACGAAATTACTCGGCTTTTTAAATACGAACGAAAAACTTCGAACGCAAATAAAATGAGAGTGCAAAGGATTTTTAAATTGTCAATAAAATTTGAGAATTAAAATACCAACGCGAAGAGCGTTAAAAATGATTAACAATGCAAATAAAATTTGAAAATAAAAAACCAACGCAACGAGCGTTAAAATACATTTAAAATGCAACTAAAATTGAGAAATAAAATACCAGGAAAAAGGGAATTAAAGGTGAATAAAAGAAGTTTTAAAATGCGAATAAAAGGAGTTTTAACAAGGTGAACAAAATGAGAGATAAAATACGGATAAAATGCGGATAAAATATGCAAACAAAAATGTGAATAAAATGAGAAAAAAGCGAGAACGCTGGTCAAAATTTAGGGTATGACAAATAGACAACACATTATTTAAATGAAATTTACAGAAAAGAATTTCTTGTCAATGTAAATAGTCTACCATAATATAATTATTTGAATTCATGACCACAATATATTTAAATATAGTTCAGAACCTTCTATAACACACCACATAATTTTTAAAAATTACAAATGCTAACATTAATAAAACATACGAAACATTAAGATAGATAACAAGAATCAATAGAAGCTACTAGTCGGATATCTGACTTGTAACATATAAGTACAACGGGTATTTCGTGTTTGTCCTCTATCAAAACATGTCTTGAACATTAGAGTCGCTTTCAGGACTCTCAAAATGATAGCTTAATTTCCGGTCGTTATGGACAGCATCCAACGAGTAATATGGCGTTATAACGGAAATTTTCTTCACCTTGCGGGTAGGTTCTTGATATCTAGTGAAATACTCGTTGATATAGCCAATTAGTTCCGATAGCGTATCGACTGGTATGAAGTACCAAGAGTCAAACTCTTTAGCAATATGCGCAAATTTAATGGTGCAACGTATTGCAATAGGCGGCGGTGGTGACACGTTGAAAATGATAATTGAATAAGTTTAGTGTGTTAGCAATTGAGAATTGAGGGTATGTATTTATAGGGAAAAATAATATTTAAACTAGTACTATTTCAAAAATATTTGGAAATAGGTATTTAAGTAGAAGAACAATTGGTAGTAAAATAGTTGCTAGTAAAACACGTGGGGCCCCTAACTCAAAAGGTAGTCCTTTTATTAACAATTTGGACCAATCATGGAGTGACACACCCATGGGGTAGGGTTTATTCTTTTTGCATTGGACCAATCAGATTTGGACAACAAGCTTTGGACCAAGATTTTAGAATAATAAGATAAAAAATTGCCAACCTAGTAAACCCTAGGGGAAAATGTGAGTTTTAATGACACCTTTTGAGTTGCAAAAAGGTGAGTAGCCTCTCTCTAAACTCTATCAAAAAATAAACTAAAGATATTGAACTGCAAACTTCTCTACAATGGAAGAAAATGGTCATGTATCCAACCCTCAACAACTTGAACCTTTGCATTGCCTTGAGTTACCTTATTTTTTCAAATATTTTGTGTATTCATGAAGTGATATGTCAAAAAAGGAATAAACTTTCATGTATTGAGCTTTTGGTTGATGTTCTTATGTATGAAGTTTAATATAGGTGTGATTTTTTTTTTAACATTTTAGTATATTGATGAAGTTGAGAGAAACTTTCAAGTTTTGAGCTTTTGTTTGATGATGTCATGTTTGACGTTTCTTGTTTGTTGATGATTTTTTTTTTCTTCAACATTTTAGTATATTGACGAAGTTTTAGATATTTGACAAAAGAAATAAACGTTTTTAAGTCTTGAGCCGTTGGTTGATGTTGTCATGTATGAGGTTTGATATAGATATGATTTTTTTTTGACATTTTAGTATATTGATGAAGTTGAAAGAAACTTTCATGTATTGAGCTTTTGTTTGATGATGTCATGTATGAAGTTTCATGTTTGTTGATGATTTTTTTTCTTCAACTTTTTATTATGTTGATGAAGTGATAGATATTTGATAAAAGAAACAAACTTTCAAGTCTTGAGCTATTGTTTGATGTTGTCATGTATGAAGTTTGATATTTATATATAATTTTTTTTATTATATTGATGAAGTAATATTTGAAGTTTTGAGACTTTGGTTGATAATGTTATGTATGAAGTTTCATGTTTGTTGATGAATGTTTTATTCCTTTTTCTTTCAAGTATATTGATGAAGTGCCGGATATTTGAAAAAAACAAACAAAATTTTAAGTCTTGAGCTATTGGTTGATGTTGTCATGTATGAAGTTTGATATATATTATATATATATATATATATATATATATATATATATATATATATATATATATATATATATATATATATGTGATTGTTTATCAACTTTTTAATTGATAACAATTATTTCATCAACAAATTTTTATGTAGCCATGTGACAATGGAAGTGGAAGATGCCACATGTAGATGTATTGCAAACAAGGAAGTTGTTGGTAGTGATAAAGAACTTACGCTACAAGTTGTCATGGACGAGATTACCTACTTAAAAATCTTGGTAATTGAAATGATGAAGAAACAAGATAGTCTTGATAAGGTATATGATTTTCTTCATTTATGTTCCTATTTTGTGACTGTTTGAATATTCTTAACACATTTAAATCTTTAACAAGGATTAACCAATGAAGTGCATTTCTTAAGGAGGTCATTTGCTTCGATTCAAACCTCTATTGAGGCACTAGAAGTGATTGCAGTTTCTAAAGGAGTTTCTAATGGAAAAGGTTCATCAACAAGCTCTGAAAAAGAAGAATATAAGGATCCACCCGTGCCAACCGAACAAGAACGTTTTGCTAAGAAACTAGCTGAAATAGGTTTGAGTCGTGAATCTGTTTGCAAAACGGTTTCACCAAAGGAAGATGCATAATCCGCCTCTATTTCTCTGTATCTAACATAAATCAGCCACCGGAAAAAATGATTTAAAAAATCCACCAGATTTGACAACACACTCACATATTTTCCGAATTCGGAATGAAGACCTTCACACCTTGAGATTGTTCTAAAACCAGCATAGAATGTACCCCGAATGTGGGCAGTTAACCATTGTTTCCGCTTCTCATACAGGTCATGAATCCACTTTTTATTTTCCAACCCAAATTCACCAACCAAGTTCTCCCACCTACTTTCAAACTCTTCGATATCAAAATTACCAAACATACATTGTTTGAACTTCGAGACAAATTTTGTATTTTTGATATTGCTTGAAGCATTTCTTGCCAAGTGCCAGGCACACAAACAATGATGATCATTTGGAAATATTGTTCTAATAGCATTTCTCATGGATAAATCTCCGTCAGTTATAACCGACACAGGTGCCTTTCCGTCCATTGCCTCAACAAATTGTTGCAAGAGCCACATGTAAGTTTCCTCAGTTTCATCACTAACAATTGCACTGCCGAATATTAAACTTTGATTGTGATGATTTACTCCGGAAAAAATAACTAACGGTGTGTTATATTTAATTTTCCGATAAGTAGCATCAAATGTCAAACCATCTTCAAACACCGTGTAGTCCATTCGGCTAACACCATCACACCAAAATAAATGTCGAAGTGATCCAATCTCATTAACAGTGTGCTTCCAGTACACTTATCGTCCGTACTAGACAACCCCTTTAGAAATTCAACTGCTTCCTCTGCATCGGAACTCTTCGTCTCCCTCTCCTTGAATTGCTCATTGTACATGGTCCTTCTCCAATATCCTAGATTTTTGAATCCGCCAGCTTGTGTAGCAAAAAAACCATAGATACGTGACGTAGGAATGCCAACCTTCCTCATTTCTTTCATTTGGTATTTGTCATAATCACTCATCTTTCTATGTGCAGATAGCATTCCTTCATACTTATTATCCAAAAATGTGTGATTATGAACATCGTCAAACATTTTTATGTACCGCCGCTCACTACCGTAGTCAACGTGTACTTGAATTTTTGCCATACATCCACACCTACCAGTTGGCTTGTGCTCTCTTTTTCTAGACGGGTTATTGTCATTCCTTGCATATCGGTGACCTTCTCTATGACAAACAAAGGTTTGTTGAATAACATTGCCATCCTTGTTCTTAACAACACGGCTTCTTCTACCCGCAAATCCATGCAAACTAACGTACATATTGTAAAACTTGAATGCAACTACACGATCCAAAAAATGGTACATCATAATTTCATCAAAGCTTAATTCCTTGAAATTAATTTTGTCAAAGTCATTCGTGCAATCAACCGCAAATTCATCATAAAAATTGCACCAATACATCGAATTGTACGTGTCTTCCATATCATTACCCATATCTTTATCCGAGGAACATACAACACTCTCCGAGCAAGAGCTATTGCCCATGACCTGTACAATATAACATGCAAAATAACAAAGTAATTGCCAAACCTACGACCGTAATTACCGTACGCTTTTCGCTAATATGTGCAAGTATTAATATATTTTAGACAATAATGTAATCACTTGAACATACCTCTAAACCTTCCCCATCTATGTTTTCTTCCCCAGTTATGTTGCTTGGATTTGAAAGTTCAAAAATTTCAAAAATTTCACCAATATCCATTTTGTTGTGGATAATAGATATAACATTTGAATTAGATACAATTACTTGGATAGCCAAACACGGCAGGAAAGCAAAGTTGGGTATACTAATAGAAAAAAAAATGCTCATTCAATGCATTAACTAGCGCACGACGACGCCAATGTACAACACAACCGTGTGTCTACAAGCATCAAGCAACTGCTTCATTTTCCAGTGCAAACTAACATGATTGTGTCCATATTTCACATGACCGTGCGTTATTGAATAACAAAAAAACAAAAATCTAAAATGGTGAACACAACTTCAATGGTGACCAACTTGTTCAAAATGCATTTCAAGAATGAAAATTACTACTAGTATTCAACAATCAAACATCATAATAAAGAATTAAATATGTTTAACAAATTCTTATACATACCTTCAAGTTTCACAAATCAACCAACAACTTCTATGAATCTAGATCTAGAAACCAAACTAAGTTGCAATCTTCAAACTTCAATGGAAAGTGAAATATAATTGAACAATGTTATTCAAGAAGATGAAATATAAGTTAATGTGTAGGTTAATGGTGAGTAAAAATTACTGAAAATCTGAACTTCAATGGAGAGTGTTGTATTTTCATGGTGCTTCTATGTGAGACTCAAGTGAGAAAGAGGGAAAAGGAGACTGAAGTGAGATTCATGATGAGGCGTGATGTGTTAGTGTGAATTGCTACTCTGCATTTTCATATTTGGGGGGGTGTATTCAACAAAAACAATAAAACCAATACTTTGTAATAAAATATGTATCATTTTATTATTGATTTAATTTTAGCAGGTAATCCAACCCCACCAAAACTGCCACCTGTCTAAAAACATCAAGCATGGGTACGGTGCACAACTTTCATCTTTGTGCATTCTAAATGCCACCTAAATGATTTGTTGGCTATACAAGAGTAGGTCTTACAAAAAGAAAATTGGTGTGTGATCGCAACGTACAATCCTTAGATTTGTGCATACAAAGTTTACTCTCAATTCATTATCTTGTTCTTAAGTGAGATGGACGTCATGTGTATTGTTTTTTAATTAAAATAAGCCACGCATGTAACTCACAATTTAAAAAAAAAATCAAAAAAGAAAATTGAATTGGATTTGGATTGGAACTGACTGCTCTCAACACCATATCAATCATCCTTCATCCAAAATACCCATAAACACAACACATGAACAACCATATCCACCACCCAATTCAAATCAAACTTCTCCACCAGCAAAAACCAACTTCAAACCCAGAAAACCCTTCTATTCATCTTCCATTTTCCCTTCCAAACTTTTCAACTCTTTCCCTCTTCACCCTCACTAATCATCACTATAACTGATTTTTTTTCTCTTTATCTCTCTAAATCTAGATCTAGTTTCACCAATTTTCATTCATACATTAATTAACCATTTCAATATTCAAATCACTTTATGTGGCATGGACTCGGATTTTGATAATGCTTTGGATGGTCTTTGTGGTATGATTCCAAATTTTGATGTTGGCATTTTTACTAGCAAAGACGCCGTCCCTCCTAAAGCACAACATGTTTTGGCGAGTGCTCTTTTTAGTGAAAGTGTTCAGGATAAGGAAGTTAAGTTTGACATGACCACGAGACAGAGGGCAATTTTTGGATGTTTGCAAGCAGCACAAGCTCAGGATTTTCTTCTAGCTATCCCGATTGATGGGTTAGGTCAGCATATGTCACCAGTGGAGTATCATACTATCCTTAGATATCACCTTATGATTCCACTATTTCCTATTGATGAGGTGTGCTCTGTTTGTCGTAACGCGTGTCTGGATACTTTTGGGAAGCATGCCGTTCATTGTAAGGAGCTTCTCGGCTTTAAGTACAAGCATGGCTTTGTTAGGGATGTACTTTTTGATATATTCAGACGGGCGGGAATATCAGTGAAGAAGGAGGTGCCTGTGAATTTCCTGACTGACCCACTAGATAAAAGATCAACACTCAGGCATGCGGATGTGATGGTGTACGGATGGGTAGGTGGAAAACATGCTTGTGTATACTTGACTGGGGTTTCACCACTTGTGGGATTAGGTGTCAGACCTTTTACCATAGGACATGCAACTCTAAAAGCCACGTCAAGCAAGATGGCCAAACATGAGAAAGCGTGTTCTGACAATCAACATGCTTTTATGCCATTTGCTTTTGACACTTTTGGTTTTCTAGAACCAGATGTCGTTGACCTTCTACATAGAGCTCAAAAAGGTCATGCATAACAATGTTATGTCTCCTAGGTCCATGAATGTTGTTTTCACGAGGATTGGTTTTGCCATCCAAAAAGTTCTAGTGGCGCAGCTTGTTGCCCGTTTGCCTTCTATTCAAGTGTAAATAATGGTTTATATATATTATACTCCGTCCGTCCCATATTAGATGACCTAGTTGACTCCGACACACGTACCAATGCATATGTTTTATCTTTCATATCTTCAATTCTCTACTAAAAAAAATGAAAATTTAATATTTTAAAAATATTCATGGAGACGAATCCAACAACATCTTACATGCTATTATTTATCTTTGTGAATTAGTAAAAAAATATGGTCAAAGTTTGTTAAGTCAATAATGTATATTGTCAACTAGGTCATCTATTAAGGGAGGGACGAAGGGAGTAACAAATAACATGCGAATTAGCGAACCAGAAGAGAAAAGAAAAAGGGATTGATCAATCGACGTACATGAAGAAGGAAAAGGAGAAAGGGAAAGGAATTGGTGTATCAAGCCCCGTCAATTCCGAAGAATGTGATGACAAACAATTACCTTCTGTCAGATTCTCTTCGATCTCAACACTTATTCTAGATACGATTTCGTCGAAATATATAACAAAAATTCTATCTTTGTTATTATATACATTTTTTTAAATATGAGACTCCTTTGATTTCACCTATTATTTATGTTTTAATGACTTTTTATTCAAAAATTATGTGTATCTTTGGTTTTGTGTTGTATTTTGCCCGTTGTTAATTTTGATTTGTGTGTTTTATTTGTGTTTGTAGGTGAAGGTTTGGGTTGGTTGGGTGATAAGGCAGAAGGTGTTTGTTTATGTTCTTTGTGGATTTTTGTTTGTTTGTGTGTAGGTGAAGGAGTCTGCAAGTAAAGGTGTGGTTGGGTGATAGTGTGTGTGTGTTTCAGTTCAGACTCACAATGATTGGTGATAATGTGCGGTTGGGTGACGGTGTCATGAAGAGAAGGGGTTTCCTGAATTTGAAGAGGGTTTGTAGATGGGTTGTGCTTGAAGATGATAGATATTGCTGGATTTGATTTTTTATTTGATTATTTATTTAATTACTGTTATGTTTATGTGGTTTTATTTTTATTTATTTTTTAATTAAAAAATAACTCACGTGTTATCCAATAGGAGCCACGTAGACATTGATTCAGTCAAAATTAAAGGGGGTCGGAAGGTTGTGAAAGGGGATAAACTTAGAGGGCTCAAAAGTGATTTTTTTAATAAGGAGCCAAAATTGCTACCATGGTAAATATAGGGGGTCAAAAGTGCATTTAAGCCTAAATTTATTGGAAAGATAAAGTGTGTGCAAAAAAGTAGAAACTTATTGCTAGATTAAAATTTAAAATGAGGGTATAATAGGAAAAAAAATGTACAAAAATACACATTACTATTTTGGTGTTAATTTTTTAAAAGACACTTAAAAAGGAATGGAGGGAGTAGTAAATATTGTGGAGGTGGTTGATAGGATTAAGCAAATGTCATGGTTTTGGTTCATTAATAAAGAAGGAAAAAAATAAGAATATATTTTTCTCTAATTGATGGATTAATCCACTTTCTTGCTTTCAATATATTTTATCTGACTTTTCTATTGGATTAGGGGACATCTTGTACTTAAGTTACTAAATCTCCTTTGCTTATAAAAAAATTAATCTACGGAGGTTGAGTTTATCCTTTCACAACACTGCTAAAAATGAATAGCATCCATATATAATATGCAACAAGATTTATTTATAGGGTGGTTTGTTCGATGGAATAAAATAAGTGATCTATCCAAGCGTTGACAGGCATAATATATCATACTTAATTGATTGACCGAGCAAAGTCAATGGTTTAGATCTAGTGAGATGGGTTTTATAGATGGTGAGGATCAAAACTCATCCTTCATTCGATTTAAGTAAATAACCTCAAATCTTATCTCATCACCCTTTAAAAAAGAGAAAAAACACTTATCTCAATCAATTTTTTTTTTTTAGGTACAATCTCAATCAAGTGGATTCTAAGGTGAGGGAACAATTAAGTCGTGTACCATGAATAATATACCTTTGGATCTTTTAAAAAAAATGAAGGGTTCAGATTTATTGATAATAAAATAGTAACACCAATGCGTTGTTCCACTCCATCGTTTGCTCTTTTCCTTTTCACAACAAAACCTTCCCTCTTCACTTGCAGGTTCATCGATGGTGTGTGGAAAAGAATATGAACCCAGCAAGATGGGGGAATATGAATCTTAGAAGCGGTTCTGTGCAAAAAGAAAACTATGACATTCATGCCATTATTTTGTTACAAATAGATGATTTTGATGTTGGAACTCTTGTCTTTCTTCTCTCCACTGCATATCAAAATATGTTTTGTTCATCTTTGCTTTTTAATTTTTGTATTCCATGAAATTGTAGCTTTTTTAACTAAGGGATTTGGATCACAGATATAAAAATTACGCTGATGAAGATCAAAAGAATTGTCTAGGTATTTACTTTTATCAATCCTTAACATTTGATCGGAAATAATAAATAGATAAAAGAAATACAACAAGGAGGAGGGAGATTGTGGGGGTAAGGATTAGATCTTCTTGTCGTCGATCAAATAGAAGAACGACGAAGGTCTGGGAAGTAGGGAAAGAAGAGCAAGGATTGGGTGTGAGACAATATTCTTTTGTTATCAATAAATATGGACCATTAATCTCTTTTAAAAGATCCAAAGGTATATTATTCATGGTATATCGGTAAATGACTTAATTGTTTCCTCACCTTAGAATCCACCTCCGAATCAACTTTAATATTCAATTAACCTAAAGAAATAAAATGAAATTAAAACAAGTAACAAAATCAGCATGTTAAAAATTGTTGTTGTATCAATATTTATTTTGTTTCTTCGTAACTCACAAAGAAATTCAAACTCACATCTTTTGTTTCTTGTTAATTCTTCGGTATTTAGAGAAAATGAACTCTAGTAACTTAGAGTTTGATCGACAAATAAGTAAATTCTTACATATAATTGTTCCGACAAAAAACCGAATTCAACTAAACCATTTGTCTGTATAAAAATTTATTAACCGCTTGAACTTAATAATTTGATTATAATAATAACCAAATAAACATACTACCACATCAAATTCTTATCTCGTCACCCTCAAGCAGCATTAATATTCAATTAAAACTAAAAAAAAAGAATGAAATCAAAACAAGCAACAAAATTGGCATGTTAAACATTGTTGTTGTATCAATATATTGTGTAGCCATTCACAATAAACAACCCTCAATTTCCGACCCATTCTCATATGGACAATATTTTATGTCCACACCTATCCCATGTTCCAAATAATGTACTTATTAAATAATTCAATTTTTTTGTTCAATCTAAAACTATTTTCTATACAAAAAGGGAAATTTTTCACGAAAAAAAATTACAAAAAAAAAAAAAGTGAAAACCCTAGCAATTTTTCACCCACTTGTTGTTGGGTATGAAGCAAGTAAATTAAAAGGTATGCAATGAGAATTCCTCCAAGACTTTGAATGCAATCTAAGAATCTCCCTTGCTTTCTCTTTTGCCTTATTTCCACTATCAACTTGAAGAACCAAACAAAGCTTAGCAACAACACCAATTCTTAGCATTTCTTGAACAACAAAATGTGTTGCAGAAAATCTTGAAACAGAAAGAAGAATCCTCACAGCTCTATCATTAGCCATTGTTGAAACCCTCAAAATCTTCTTTGAAACAATAGCTAAACCACATCCATGGCTTAAGAGTTCAAATCTTCCATCAGCACATTGACATAACATCTCCAAAAGCACCAAAATCATCTCACATGGCTTTCTTTCTTTGCAATCAAGAAGAAGTTCTATCAAAGCAGAAACACAGCCTGATTCAATTGCTTTTACTCTATTTCTTCCAAATTCGACGAGTTGAATTAACGTTTGTAGTGTTGCTTTTGATGCTTTCTTTGATATCTGGTCTTTGAGAAGTTGAACTAACTCGACGAAAAACTCCGTCTTTAGATTTGCTAGTTTTGTTGGATCAGCTACTTTTGAAGTAGATTGCAGCAAACAAACTGCGTATGTTCTTGAATCGTAGTTGCCCTTTTGTAATAATCTCATTAAAGAGTCTACAAATTCTCCATTTTTTAAGTTTAAGAGAGTTTTCAAACCTTGTTCTGATAATTGAAGATTGTAAAGGATGTTTATAGCTTCATCTTCTGCACCTATTTTGAAGTCAAAAGCAAAACCTTCAACATCATCATCATCAAAGCTAGCTTCAATTAATTCTGTTGCTGAACATGAAGATGAACAACTTGTGTTGTTTTTTGTTACTATTGACGCTAAGAACTCAACTGCGCCCGCCGATTCGATACACCTTCGATTTGACTCACTCTCGGATGCAATTGTTTTGAGCTGTTTTAAGGTTTGGATAAGTAAATGAGGTGAATCTGAAGAATCAGAAGCTTCTTTGAGGAGTTTTTCAATGAGGGTTTTTGTAGTTGGAGGTTTTGGAGTTGGAATCCTTTCAATTCCATAAGAAGAATTCATGGTGCACCATGCTTGAATGAGTCTACGAAGAGTGTGGTTTGGAGTGAGAATGATGAGATCATTTGCATCATGTGTGAGTTGTTGTTTTGTGACAGGACATGTTTTGTTTTCCGCTGAAAATAACCATTTTTCGATGCTTTCTCTGTCGTAGGTTATACCTGTTGAGACAGTAACGGGATCCTTCATGAGTTGTAGTGAAATAGGGCATAGAAAAAATGGTGTAACTTCGATATCTTGATTCATTTGTGTATGATTGAAGAAGCAGAAAAGTTGTTTGGACTTTGAAATGTTATTGCTTTTAGGTGGAGAGTTGAGAAATGAATGAATGAATGAATATAAGAGAAGGCTGGTGGTGTTGTTATTTATAGTGTATCCGTGTTCTTATTGTGTGAAAGTCAACACACGCAAAATTGTGGTGGTATTGTTAGTTATGACTTTTCTAAGGGATCATGGGAAAGGCTAAAAAAATGGCCACAGTTTACCTATTCATGCATGATGAATTTGAATGAAGTAAAGTTAAGTTTAACAACCGGCTTTTGCTAACAAGTTCATGACTACGTTTGTTAAGGAAATTAATATTCCTTCCGTTTTAAAATAAGTGTCGTTTTAGTCAATTGCACATAAATTAAGGAATTGAATGAAATAATCATTAGATATAACATTTTTACTAAAATACCTAAGAAAAAGACAAAATAAAAGTTGCATTGAAAATTGTGTGAGAGAAAAGTTGAAGTATTTATTGAGGGTAAAGTTGAAAGAAAAAAAATAAAGTTGTATTGAAAATGTAAAGTATCATTCATTTTGAAACAAATTAATTTTTTTTAAAGCGGCACTCATTTTAAAACGAAGGGAGTAGTAGATATTTTCCACTGATAACAATAATATTTGACATCTAAAAAGTTGAATGAGTATTATTTTCAACATAAAATTTTTATATTTGTATTTTTAAATGATATTCTGAGGGCACTTTCTAGCATTTTTTGTAATAATTAAATTAACTTCAACTTTAAGTGATTTTTAGCGTATATAACTTATTATTCGTGTCATGGAACCATACCCTACCCTATATCAAGCCCTCCACTTTCTCGACGCCTCAACTTGAAGATGTCACAGTTCATCATCTATTGTTTTCCAACTTAAATTCATGGAATGTAGAGGTTACTAATGTCATATTTCATGCGAGCTACACCTATGTTATTATGAGCATCTCCATCTACGCTCTTGATAGCAAACAACCTTAAAATCTTTTTTTTTTTTTGAGCAAAAACAACCTTAAAATCTTATTATTATGACACATATGTATTTACATATGATTTTTTGACTTTTTATTCTCACGTACGTTTGATATACTAAAAGTTAAGTAATGTATAAAACAATACAAAACAAAATAATATAAGATAGAGCATGATAAACTTTTATAGTATTAAACAATTTTTTTTATTTTATATGATGCTTAATGATAAAAGTCTTTTATGATATTTTAGATAACTTGTACTTAAAACAAAAAGTTATCTTATGAATTAGTAGATAATAAAAATATCTAAAACAGTTTTAAAATCAAATACACCACAACTATCATTATCAATTTATCATGGACAATCCCTTAATTTTGTAAATGAAACATACCCTAGAATACACTTATTTTTGAAAGAAGGCAATATAAAATAGCACATGGGCACTGCCGTAAGTATAGGGTATTTGAGAGACGTATTTACCCTTTTTGACTTTCTATTATTTTTTTCTGATAATATTTTGACTTTCTCTTTAGAGTGCATTCGTTGGTTTCTCTCTCCACGTTGCGGTTTGACTGGTAGCCGACATTTGAAAAAATGTAGTGGATTTTATTTTATTTTTCAGAATAATTATTTGATATTGGCTCTTCTGGTTTGTTTCGCTTGCAAATATTTTTCATTCTCAGAATCATTTAACTTTTGGCTTTAAAATGAGACATTTATAATGAGAATAAAAGAATATCCAAAGCTTTGGTTGGATATCATACACACTAAACAAAATTAATTAAAAATAATATAATATTATATGATTAGATAATGAATATTTACCTAACAAAATTTAAGGTACAGGAGTGTTCACTATTTTTTTTTATGTAAAATAACTTGTGATTAGAATTGTGGAAATAGGATTCCTCTGCGTCTTCGCTGCATCTGCAACTACTAACTACCTCAACATCACTCCGTCCATGCTTACTTGCATATCCCAGTTGTCACGCTCTTTTGACCAATAATATAACGTGTTTAATTTGTGTTTCTTTAGGGAAAATAAATTATTTTTTTGAATGATTAGGGAAAATATTTAATTTGCGTTTTTTGCTTGATATGTTTTTCTTTTAACAAAACAAACTCAATTCATGCAACAATCAAACTAAATCCCGCCAGACCAGCCGAATTAGAGCGAATAGATTCCACTAAATCCTTCAAATTACTTTCAAAGATAATATGATTCATCCCCATAGTTTGAGCCCATGACATTACCTATCAAAGTACATATGATTCTCCTTCATGCAGAGACAACGTCGACTCACTCGAAGATACAATAGCGGTGCAAAAACACCATTTGAGTCACGAAGACACCCAACAAAGCTCGTATTGTTCATCGAGTCGTGAAAAGCAACATCAACGTTGCATTTCCACCATCCATCTCTCGACCTTTCCCACAAAACCCGCTGATTGATCATTCATGTTGATTTAGAAAACTGCTCTTTACCCAACATAAATTGTTCGCTCCCAACTGAAAAGACTGAAATACCCATGCGTGAGTTAACTTACGCTGCGTGAGTTAACTCAGGCTAGTGTAATCTCTATGTGAGTTAACTCATGCTAGTTTTAATTTCTACGTGAGTTAACTCACGTTAATTTTAAACAACCAAAGATATGTCTTGTACTTATGGGAACTGAGTCATGGAGAGCAAGATGCTCGCCTAATACTTGTAATTTGTATGAAAACCACAAGTTTTAGAATACAATGTGGTTAAACAGTTCGTAAAGAACCTTGCTCATATAAAGAATTGTGCTCACACAGAGCTTGTAAATGCGGAAGGAATTATGCTCGCGAGGACCTAGGGAAAACGTTACTCATTGGATAGTTGTTTCCTTGGAGTGATCACAAGGAGCCAATTTGTTTCCATTAGGAGGACCCTGCTCATGTAGGGCTAGTGAAAATTTTGGTTTATGAGTGATGCTCGGTAATGATGCCCTGTGTTCGTAAAAATCTTCTGCTTGAGATTGGATGTGACTATTTGATGCCCTCATAGACAATGTGATTGTTTGTCCTCTCATCATTTATTGCTAACATCTCGTGGATGAGATTGAGGGGACATGACCTTTGATGACTGAACGCCACATGTAAGGGCTATAATGTACTTGATTACATAGGTCCTTGAGTGGTTCTGTTAGTGTTGTTTTGCAAGGAAGCATCGCAGTCATTAGATCCATCTTGATGCTCGAATATTTGATGGATTGTTCCTTGATCTGTTGGATTGATTAGCTATAATGATTTGGAGCGTTGCTTTGTTTTAATTATGCATGGTCTTAGTTTGGACCGTCACATTGGATGAATGCTCTTGGGGTTCCAAATGTTTTGACATGAAGTATCAAAGGGTTTGACGGGTCATTTAAAACACTTTTTACTCTTCTCTTTCAAGTTGGTTACCTTATGAGTTTCACAAAGCTTTCGCATTTAAGGCATTTCTAAATTTCTTCTCTTTGAAGAGTTTTATTCTCCACTTCATCTTCTAAAATAAGTTCGTGTTCTTTCTACTACTCTGTTTCTCCACTTCTCTTTGAAGGTATTTCTATAGGCGAATTTGTTTAAGGGTATAATTAGAAGTCAAAATGTTTACCAAAAAACAATGCACTTCCTTTATATACAACATAATAGAATAGATTCACATGCGCAATTTGTGTTAATAGGTCATATGCACAAATTTGTTTTAAGGGTATAATATAAAATGAAAAAATCATCATAAAACCATGTATTTTCTTTACATGTAGTATAGTTGTGGATCGATAGTTATATATAGTATAGAAATAAATACAAATTTTACTTCTATTTTCCCACGAGCTCTTATATAAATACCCCTAACTCTATGTAACCCTCCATTTTCTCTCTTTACTATATGTTTTTATCTTATCACCAACATATTTATCTATCACGTCACTCTCTATATTTTCCTCTCTCAAAGTGTAGATAAGATGTACGAGCGTTCAAAAATCATTTGTCATTCCCAAACTATCTCAGTTTTGAGATCATCCACATAGAGTTTTTACACTACCCTTTATTTTGAATTGTTAATTCAATTATAAGAGACGTTTGACTTTTATCATAATCACTTTTAAAATCATACAAATAATTAATTTTGATGTACTGACGGTGCAAAGATTTACACCAACAATATATACAAATTAAGCTAATTCTTTTATTTAAGAGTTCTCGTTCATACATATATACACACATACACGGTTGAATCAGTTTTGTAAAACAGTTGGCATGCCTTATTTGTATACTATGATGATAAAGTTTCGTTCTTACAAATTTTAGTGTGCGGGAGTTGACAATGAGATTGCTTGTTGTATAGTTTTGTAGATGTATATACGTAATATAGCCAAATAATATATATGTTTTTAATAAGACGTGCTTATGTTATTCATCCCTTCTTTTTAAATAAAACCAAGTATTATAAGTTTAACAGAAAGTTAAGGGCTCTGACATATGAACACACCAATGAAACCCTAAAATAAAAAATAAACAATGAAGAAGGGTCCAACTATAAAAAAGTCTGATAATATTGCGAGTCAGATTCCAGCAGCGTGCTAGCTCTTAATTTGTTATAATATATATAAGTATATGTGTACTTATAACTTATTAAAAAAGAGATCTTTTTTTTATTTTTTATAAATAAATAGTTTAGTCAACTAAGTATGAACTAAAACACTATATGCAAAAATTAATATTTGTTTGAATGTGTTTAGAGAATAATCCTCTCCAATCATTTTCAAACTGATATATTTACTCTAATTAATAAGTTTCACGATTGTATAGAGGACCACATGTAACAAATATATGGTATGATTGGTAATTAGCGGTTTAAGTCCTAAAACATGAGGTCTTGAAGTTTATCTCTAACCGATCGTATGGTGAGCTACCATTTGACACAAGCAACTCTTAAATTAATAAGCAAAATGTTCAATTATGTTTTTATTTTGGGTGCCATGAGTGGAGGTTATTTTGCTTTTGCAAATATATATATATATATATATATATATATATATATATATATATATATATGGGATGTTAATTTACACCTACCTAAAAACACTAAGGTGTAAGTTAGCAAGCTACACCCACCTAAAATTATTAAGTTGCAAGTTAGCAACCTACACCTACTTGATTATTTACACTCATTTTTATAAGTATTATTAAGGTGCAAGTTAACAACTTTCACTAATTTACATCCACTTCATCATTCTAAACATTGTTTCCTTAAAAGTTTGTCTCATGTGAAAGAAAAAAAACACAATACTTTGTCAAAAAGAAGAAGTAAATTGTCGAAAAAATTATACAATACTGCAAAAAAAAAAAAAATTGACGTAAAAAACCTAATATACCTTTACAATAGGACCTGGAAACTAGGAAACTTGATTCATAAGGAAAAAAAAAAAGACATGGATACTAGAGGTAAAACGTAACCGTTCAACGTTTTGAAATGAAGTAGCAATGTATATGCCTTTAAAAAAAGAGAAATTTAGGGACGAACCTAAAAAAACTTATTTATAAAAAATATATGAACATATAATATATGTAAAAATTGATATCTCGGTCTATATACAATTAAATTCAATAGAAAATTGGAAAGATGCACGTGTTAGTGTTCATCTTTTCGCTAGTATTAATAAATGGTAATTAGAGGATACAATAGTACGTATACAATAAGTACTTCTTATTTTTTTTTTAGGCCAAATAGAGAATATAATAAACAAAAAGAAAGAGATACACAGACTGAGGGACATTAGACCTGACCCAGGAATAACCAAAAGAGAAATACATCGTGTAAAATCAGTCCAATGGATCAACTCTAATCTATCCTAACAAAAATTCACTAAACACAGACGCAACACAGCGAACTCACGTACGGGCGCGAAACCAAGTTACAAAAAAACGTGAAGAGTGAACATTGCAAAGAACGATTAGAGTGTAAATTATGGCGAATGGATCGACCGCCAACGCGGTATCAGAATCCAAGTGCCAGCTCCCTGATCAACATCAAGCATAAAGCTCTTTCGAGCAAAGCAACGCGTAAGAACTCAGATCGAGGGATGAGTCCAATACGTCAGTAACCAGACCCTTTCGGGTTAAATGAACCAGGCCCTTTCGGGTTTTTGAGTCACTACGGAACCACACCCTCTCGGGTTTTTGAAACAAGAGTCCAAGCCTTCGTCATCCCCAACCTCTGCAAAACCAAAACAAAGAAAACACATACCAACCAAACCGTCGTAAACCCAAACAACGAACAACTCGTAGGCGACAAAAACCAGCCATCCACTAACGCCACCATCGACCCGACCCGAACAAGATAAACACCAACAAGGAAAACACAAAGACCCTGGAGGGAGTCTGCCACCAGATCCTGCAAACAGTCACCATCGAAACTGAAAAATGACCTCATCACAGCCACCACCGCAAACCTAGGCCACCGGCAAGAGCTACAACCTTTCACCGTGATCCTTGCGACAACAATCTAAAGGAAGATGCGTTGAAGTGGTGTTAATCGTGGGAGAGGCCACAACCCAGCCACTGGGTTAAACTCATAACAACCGTGCTGGAGCACCACCAACAAAGACAACAGAGAACTGAAAACAAAATTGGATCTCAGACTCCCATCGAGGAAAGCTCCTGCTTTGTGCATCGACCCATCCTCCTCTGCCTTCTCTACCACGGCAGAATCCGACGAAGTCCGGTGACGAAGAAGAAAAAAACAAAGAAAAAACGGTGACGAGCAACCAAGCTGGAGTGTGATGGTGATGCCGCCGTGAGGCTGGGCATATCATCACCAACTTTGGATCTACATCCTGGAGGAACAAGTTTGGATTGGCAAGGGAGAAAAGTTTGGTTGCTGCTGGACGAAAGGGTTAGGCTTAGAGAGAAGTGAGAGTGTTTCTAGAGAGAATCACAATAACTCTTTATTTTGTTATGGAATTTCAAGATTCTAATCCAATCTTATTGCTTTTAAGAAATGGAAAATGCTATTTAAAGTGAAACGACACAATCCCGAATATTTCACGACACATGTGGCATGTATGCCACTCATCCACTAGTTTATGATTTCCATTCGGTTTGCGAGTGTAACGCCCTCTTTAATTATTTAATTATTTTATTAGATGATATGGTATATGTTTATATATTATATGAATTTTGATGATTATGTGACGTATATGTGACATATTTGTGACGTATTTGTGACGTAATTGTGACGTGTTATTATTTTATTGTTTAATAAAATAATATAAGTGATGTTTATATGAATATTTATTTGGTAAATAAATAGATTTGGTGGAAAAAGATAGAATTTTAAGAGATGGGGTTATATTTATAATTAAGAAGAGTTGTGTGGGTTAAGAGAGAATTAATTAAGTTGTGAGGGAGTATATAAGAGAAGTAGGTTAAGAGAGGAAAGTTTTAGAAACGCGTTATCAGACTTTTGGTTTGGAGAGAAAGAACGGTTGAACAAGGAGGAAGCTAGGCTGCGATTTTCTGCATAATTTCCAGGTAAGGGTGAGCCTAACTTCAGTAGTATTAATCATGAATCATCTGTTTTGATTAGCTTAGGGTTTGGGGAAGAATTGAGATGAGTTTTGTGAATTAGGGTTATGTTGGGTTTAGTGAATTTGATGTGAGATGGCTGTGAATTGGTGTAAAAATGTGTTACAGAACCTAGATTATTCCCTAGGATGATATTGCTGATGAATTAGAGGCTTAACATGAGAGTTTTGGGATGAATTGGTGTGATTTAGGCTGAACCCGTAGTGATTCTGAGATCGCTCGCCTGTGGCGAGTGATCACTCACCGTGGCGAGTAACTCTTGTTTGCTCGCGAGGCGAGCAGTATAGCTCGCCGTGGCGAGCTTGACCCTTAAACTTAGGATTTTTGCCAAACTTTAGATGGTTTTGAGTGCCCCTATATTTATAGAGATGGCCTGTGAAGTTGGTTTGGTCAAATAGGATTTAGAGAGCTTAAAAATGAGGATTTTTGGTGAAAATGTCAAAAAGGCCGAAGCACCCAGTATTTCTCGCCTCCAGCTCGCCCCCAACTCGCCTTTGGCGAGTGAGCTGATGTGAGTACTCGCCTGTGGCGAGCAGATGTACTCGCCGTGGCGAGTTAGATGGTTCAGGACTGTTTGTTGTTTTGCGATCTGTTTCGCATGGGACTTTGAGAGGAGCCCTTTGGGTAGTGTTAGTGAGGTTTTATACCCTTAAATGTATTCTATAAAGATGATTGCTGATGAATTACTTGAGCTGTTGATAAATGATAAATGGTTGATTATAAGTGATGATTAAATATGATGATATGTGATTATGATGATGATACGTGTTGCGATGTATATGATTAATGAGATGATGTTCTGCCATGTAACTATTATGCTTGCATGTGTCAGTTTTGTATCATGAATGATGGTCTTGAGACGGTGTATTAAGTTGTTAAATGACGAGTCCATGCATTTGCATATATATATATATATATATATATATATATATATGAGACGGTGGAGCATTTGCTCAAAGCGACGGTGAAGCATATTAATGCTATAATCATATGGTACCACATGCATGATGTTGAGACGTTAGGTGTTGCATTTAGTCGAGTCAATTGTGACATATATGAGATGATGTTTTGAGACGTGGATGTGTGATGTAATGTTGTTTATGATGATGCTTATGATGATGTTATGATGTGCTATAAAGTATATGTTTATGAGTTGGATGTATGACTGTTAATCTTGACATATGATTTATATATTAATATTATTGTTGTGAATCTCACCCCTTCTGCTGGAATTGCCGCCTTGTGGGCAAGCGCAGGTACCCAGTCTTAGATGCGTTGATGCGAGGATGTGTGAAGTAGGGTTGCTCTGATACGTAACGGGATGGGGTCTTTTGTAGAGTCTATTCCCTTATGTATCATGTTTGATTAAATGTTGACTTTCAGTAATGTTGAAATAATAATAATGTTTTTGAGACGTTTGATGGCTTTTAAGCCAAGACTATTTATGAGATGAGACTATTTGAATTCCGCTGCTTAATTGAATGTTTTTGTAATTTGATAAATTATTATCCAAGTGGTTTTTAAAGAAGAAATGTGACACTCCTTTGTGAAGTACTCTGATTTTAGATGATTTATTTAATGAAATTTTTAAGACGGGAAATTGGGGTGTTACAATTGGTATCAGAGCAGGTCGGTCCGTCCGGCCAAGTAGAGAGTCGAGAGACGTTGTCTTAGAGTTAGAATAGTATTATTGTATTATTCTGACTTATGTTTGTTTCTAGAGAACTAGATGGCTGGTAGAAACGATGCTGCTCTTGCTGCTGCTTTGGAAGCAATGGCTAACGCTGTGGGTAATCAGAACAATGCTGGTGGAAATGACGGAACTAGGATGTTGGAGACCTTTCTGAGGAATCACCCGCCTACCTTCAAAGGGCGTTATGATCCTGATGGAGCTCAGACGTGGCTCAAGGAAGTTGAGAGAATCTTCAGGGTCATGCAATGTGACGATGTTCAGAAGGTGCGGTTTGGTACGCACATGCTAGCGGAGGAGGCCGACGATTGGTGGGTTAGTCTCCTACCTATTTTGGAGCAAGATGGAGCTGTGGTGACGTGGACTGTTTTAACGAGGGAGTTCCTTAATAGATACTTTCCAGAAGATGTTCGTGGAAAGAAAGAGATAGAATTTCTGGAGCTCAAGCAGGGAAACATGTCGGTGACCGAGTATGCGGCCATGTTTGTGGAGTTGGCGAAGTTTTACCCGCATTATACTCCTGAGACGGCTGAGTTTTCAAAGTGTATAAAGTTCGAGAATGGCTTGCGTGCGGACATCAAGCGAGCCATTGGTTATCAGAAGATCCGCAACTTCTCTGAGTTAGTGAGTAGCTGCAGAATATATGAAGAGGATACCAAGGCTCACTACAAGGTAGTGAATGAGAGGAAAGCTAAGGGCCAGCAGAGTCGCCCTAAACCTTATGATGCCCCTAGAGATAAAGGGAAGCAGAGAGTGAATGATGAGAGGAGGCCCCAGAAGAAGACTGCTCCTGCTGAGATTACTTGTTACACTTGTGGCAAGAAAGGCCATAAGAGCAATGCATGTACTGTTGAGGTGAAGAGGTGCTACCGTTGTGGTCAGAAAGGGCATATCACTAGTGACTGCAAGTTTGATGATGTTGTGTGTTTCAACTGCAATGAGCAAGGACACATTTGTTCGCAGTGTAAGCAACCCAAGAAGACTAAGACTACTGGGAGAGTGTTCGCATTGACCGGCACTCAGACTGAGAATGATGATCGTTTGATCAGAGGTACTTGCTATATTAATAATACTCCTTTAATTGCTATTATTGATACTGGTGCTACGCACAGTTTTGTTGCTTTAGATTGTGTTTCTGCTTTGGGTCTTGATGTTTCTGATATGAATGGAGAGATGGTTATCGAGACTCCAGCTAAGGGTTCGGTGACTACTTCTCTCGTATGTGTAAATTGTCCTTTATCTATGTTTGGCCGTGACTTCGTGATGGATTTAGTGTGCCTACCTCTAAGTGGTATGGATGTGATTCTGGGTATGAACTGGCTAGAGTACAACCGAGTTCTTATCAACTGTTTTAGAAAGACGGTGCATTTTTCTTCTGTCGAAGAAGAGTGGGGCGCAGAGTTTCTGTCTACTAAGCAGCTGAAGCAACTAGAACGTGATGGGATGTTGATGTTTTCGCTGATGGCTTCGTTATCCTTAGAGAACCAAGCTGTAATTGATGGGCTGCCTGTTGTGAAAGAATTTCCTGAAGTTTTCCCTGATGAGATTCCAGATGTGCCACCAGAGAGGGAGGTTGAATTTTCGATAGACCTTGTGCCGGGTACGAAGCCGGTGTCGATGGCACCTTATCGTATGTCTGCTGCTGAGTTAGCAGAGTTGAAAAAACAGTTGGAAGACTTGCTTGAGAAGAAGTTTGTGAGACCTAGTGTTTCACCATGGGGAGCCCTAGTGTTACTTGTGAAGAAGAAAGACGGCAGTATGAGATTGTGTATTGATTACAGACAGCTGAATAAAGTGACGATAAAGAATAGGTATCCACTTCCGAGGATTGACGACTTGATGGATCAGTTAGTGGGTGCAAGGGTATTTAGCAAGATTGACTTGAGGTCAGGTTACCATCAGATTAAGGTAAAAGATGAAGATATGCAGAAGACGGCTTTCAGGACCCGTTATGGTCACTACGAGTACAAGGTTATGCCTTTTGGAGTTACCAATGCGCCTGGTGTGTTTATGGAATATATGAACAGAATTTTTCATGAGTACTTGGATCAATTCGTTGTGGTTTTTATTGATGATATTCTGATCTATTCTAAGACTGAAGCTGAGCATGCAGAGCATTTGAGGATTGTATTGCAAGTACTGAAAGAGAAGAAGCTGTATGCCAAATTGTCTAAGTGTGAGTTCTGGCTAAACGAAGTAAGTTTTCTTGGCCATGTTATTTCTGGTGAGGGTATTGCGGTTGACCCGTCTAAAGTCGAAGCGGTATCGCAATGGGAGACTCCTAAGTCGGTTACGGAGATTAGAAGCTTTTTGGGACTAGCTGGTTATTACAGGAGGTTTATAGAAGGATTTTCTAAATTGGCTCTTCCGTTAACACAGTTGACGTGTAAGGGTAAGTCTTTTGTGTGGGATGTACATTGTGAGAATAGTTTCAATGAATTGAAAAAGCACCTGACGACGGCTCCAGTTTTGATTTTGCCAAAGTCCGATGAACCTTTTGTGGTGTATTGTGATGCGTCCAAGATGGGTTTAGGAGGTGTGCTTATGCAAGAAGGTAAAGTGGTAGCATATGCTTCAAGACAATTGAGAATTCATGAGAAGAATTATCCGACGCATGACTTAGAGTTGGCAGCAGTGGTCTTCGTATTGAAAATATGGAGACATTACTTGTATGGTTCAAGGTTTGAGGTATTCAGTGATCATAAGAGTTTGAAATATTTATTTGATCAGAAGGAGTTGAATATGAGGCAGAGAAGGTGGCTTGAGTTACTTAAAGATTATGATTTTGGTTTGAATTACCATCCTGGTAAGGCAAATGTGGTTGCAGATGCCCTGAGTAGGAAAACTGTGCATATGTTCGCGTTGATGGTGAAAGAATTTGAATTGTTGGAACAGTTTAGAGACTTGAGCTTGGTGTGTGAAAGAACACCTCAGAGCATAAAACTGGGAATGTTGAGAATTGATAATGATTTCCTGAAGTATATCAAAGAAGCACAAAAAGAAGATGTCAAGTTTGTAGACTTGTTGATTGCTAATGATGAGACTGTGGATGGTGACTTTAAGGTCGATGATCAAGGAGTGTTGAGATTCCGAGGGAGGATTTGCATTCCTGACAATGAAGAGATTAAGAAGATGATTCTTGAAGAGAGTCATAGAAGTAGCTTGAGTATTCACCCGGGAGCTACGAAGATGTATCATGACTTAAAGAGGCTGTTTTGGTGGTCTGGTTTGAAACGCGATGTGGCACAATTTGTGTATTCTTGCTTGGTTTGTCAAAAGTCGAAGATTGAGCATCAGAAGCCGACTGGTATGATGGTACCTTTAGATGTGCCAGAGTGGAAATGTGATAGTATATCCATGGATTTTGTGACGAGTTTGCCCAATACTCCTAAAGGGAATGATGTTATTTGGATAATTGTTGATAGATTGACGAAGTTGGCTCATTTTCTACCGATTAATATTACTTTTCCTGTGGCTCAGTTGGCGGAGATTTATGTTAGAGAGATAGTTAAGCTGCATGGTGTTCCTTCGAGCATCGTATCTGATAGAGATCCAAGATTTACCTCTCGATTTTGGAAGAGTTTGCAAGAGGCGTTAGGATCTCAGTTGAGGTTGAGTTCGGCTTATCATCCGCAGACAGATGGTCAGTCGGAGAGGACGATTCAGTCGTTGGAGGACTTGTTGAGGGTTTGTGTACTTGAGCAGGGAGGAGCTTGGGATAGTCATCTTCCATTGATAGAGTTCACGTACAACGACAGTTACCATTCAAGTATTGGAATGGCACCGTTTGAGGCTTTATATGGTCGGAGATGCAGGACTCCGTTGTGCTGGTTTGAGTCGGGTGAAAGAGTGGTCTTAGGAGCGGAGATCGTTCAACAGACTACCGAGAAGGTGAGAATGATCCAAGAAAAGATGAAAGCGTCGCAGAGTCGACAAAAGAGTTATCATGATAAGCGTAGAAAGGACCTTGAGTTCCAAGAGGGGGATCATGTGTTCCTGAGAGTGACTCCTATGACGGGTGTTGGACGTGCTTTGAAATCAAAGAAGTTGACTCCGAGGTTTATTGGACCGTATCAGATTTCAGAGAGGATTGGGCCGGTGGCGTATCGTGTTGGATTACCACCGCACTTGTCGAATTTGCATGATGTTTTTCATGTATCTCAGCTGAGGAAGTATGTTCCGGATCCGTCTCATGTGATCCAAAGCGATGATGTGCAAGTAAGGGACAACCTTACGGTTGAGACCTTACCCGT
This sequence comes from Medicago lupulina, assembly GCA_958299785.1. Lineage (NCBI taxonomy): Eukaryota > Viridiplantae > Streptophyta > Magnoliopsida > Fabales > Fabaceae > Medicago > Medicago lupulina. The sequence goes on along the minus strand of OY283141.1, from coordinate 27,802,857 downwards.
GAGGATTGATGATCGAAAGACAAAGACGTTGAGAGACAAGGAGATACCTCTTGTGAGAGTTGTTTGGGACGGAGCGACGGGTGAAAGTTTGACTTGGGAGCTAGAAAGTAAGATGCTGGAATCCTATCCAGAGTTGTTTGAGCGAGGTAAATTTTCGAGGACGAAAATCCTTTAAGAGGGGGAGAGTTGTAACGCCCTCTTTAATTATTTAATTATTTTATTAGATGATATGGTATATGTTTATATATTATATGAATTTTGATGATTATGTGACGTATATGTGACGTATTTGTGACGTATTTGTGACGTAATTGTGACGTGTGACGTGTTATTATTTTATTGTTTAATAAAATAATATAAGTGATGTTTATATGAATATTTATTTGGTAAATAAATAGATTTGGTGGAAAAAGATAGAATTTTAAGAGATGAGGTTATATTTATAATTAAGAAGAGTTGTGTGGGTTAAGAGAGAATTAATTAAGTTGTGAGGGAGTATATAAGAGAAGTAGGTTAAGAGAGGAAAGTTTTAGAAACGTGTTATCAGACTTTTGGTTTGGAGAGAAAGAACGGTTGAACAAGGAGGAAGCTAGGCTGCGATTTTCTGCATAATTTCCAGGTAAGGGTGAGCCTAACTTCAGTAGTATTAATCATGAATCATCTGTTTTGATTAGCTTAGGGTTTGGGGAAGAATTGAGATGAGTTTTGTGAATTAGGGTTATGTTGGGTTTAGTGAATTTGATGTGAGATGGCTGTGAATTGGTGTAAAAATGTGTTACAGAACCTAGATTATTCCCTAGGATGATATTGCTGATGAATTAGAGGCTTAACATGAGAGTTTTGGGATGAATTGGTGTGATTTAGGCTGAACCCGTAGTGATTCTGAGATCGCTCGCCTGTGGCGAGTGATCACTCACCGTGGCGAGTAACTCTTGTTTGCTCGCGAGGCGAGAAGTATAGCTCGCCGTGGCGAGCTTGACCCTTAAACTTAGGATTTTTGCCAAACTTTAGATGGTTTTGAGTGCCCCTATATTTATAGAGATGACCTGTGAAGTTGGTTTGGTCAAATAGGATTTAGAGAGCTTAAAAATGAGGATTTTTGGTGAAAATGTCAAAAAGGCCGAAGCACCCAGTATTTCTCGCCTCCAGCTCGCCCCCAACTCGCCTTTGGCGAGTGAGCTGATGTGAGTACTCGCCTGTGGCGAGCAGATGTACTCGCCGTGGCGAGTTAGATGGTTCAGGACTGTTTGTTGTTTTGCGATCTGTTTCGCATGGGACTTTGAGAGGAGCCCTTTGGGTAGTGTTAGTGAGGTTTTATACCCTTAAATGTATTCTGTAAAGATGATTGTTGATGAATTACTTGAGCTGTTGATAAATGATAAATGGTTGATTATAAGTGATGATTAAATATGATGATATGTGATTATGATGATGATACGTGTTGCGATGTATATGATTAATGAGATGATGTTCTGCCATGTAACTATTATGCTTGCATGTGTCAGTTTTGTATCATGAATGATGGTCTTGAGACGGTGTATTAAGTTGTTAAATGACGAGTCCATGCATTTGCATATATATATATATATATATATATATATATATATATATATATATGAGACGGTGGAGCATTTGCTCAAAGCGACGGTGAAGCATATTAATGCTATAATCATATGGTACCACATGCATGATGTTGAGACGTTAGGTGTTGCATTTAGTCGAGTCAATTGTGACATATATGAGATGATGTTTTGAGACGTGGATGTGTGATGTAATGTTGTTTATGATGATGCTTATGATGATGTTATGATGTGCTATAAAGTATATGTTTATGAGTTGGATGTATGACTGTTAATCTTGACATATGATTTATATATTAATATTATTGTTGTGAATCTCACCCCTTCTGCTGGAATTGCCGCCTTGTGGGCAAGTGCAGGTACCCAGTCTTAGATGCGTTGATGCGAGGATGTGTGAAGTAGGGTTGCTCTGATACGTAACGGGATGGGGTCTTTTGTAGAGTCTATTCCCTTATGTATCATGTTTGATTAAATGTTGACTTTCAGTAATGTTGAAATAATAATAATGTTTTTGAGACGTTTGATGGCTTTTAAGCCAAGACTATTTATGAGATGAGACTATTTGAATTCCGCTACTTAATTGAATGTTTTTGTAATTTGATAAATTATTATCCAAGTGGTTTTTAAAGAAGAAATGTGACACTCCTTTGTGAAGTACTCTGATTTTAGATGATTTATTTAATGAAATTTTTAAGACGGGAAATTGGGGTGTTACAGCGAGCTCGTCGTTCATTATTGTAGTTTTTTTTATTATGTCGTGATTGAGTTATGTGGAAGGAGCAAAATAATAGAGTTTTCAAGGCTAAGGAAACCACAATTCACCAGATGTCAAATAAAGTCAAGTTACATTTATTTTGGTGGTTGAAAGCTTATTATGTCAATCTTGATTTAAACTCTCATATGTGGTGGTCAAACCCTTTTGTTTGTATGAGCATTGACTAAGTATTCTTGTTTCCTTGTTTTTGGTTTCGTTTTGATTGTATACTTAGAGGTTTTTTCTGGCACCTTTTGTGCTAGTTAGGACTCTCAATTGATGTTAATATAATTCTTTTAGCTTGTTCAAAAAAAAAAAACATCAAAATTTGCAATGTGTTGATCAATAACATCAAACTGGTGGAATATTCAAATTCTCATCAAGCTGACTTTTTCTTCGAATTACACGTTATTGCGAAAATATTGAATAGATATTTAGTTTAAAAGAAATTTCATTAGCATTGAATGTTCATAAACAATCTTTCACCTATGTCGTCTCTATTATTGAAAATTGTATTAGTTTTAATGTTTGTTTTTATAGTTTAAATTTTTTGCATATTAGGCGTGAAGCTAACCAAGTTGCTCATTATTTAGCTAAATATGTCCTTCATAATTTAGATTGCATATAGATCGAATAGACTCCGCCTTGTATTTCTGCAGTCTTAACAATTGATTTATTGTTAGATTTTCGTTATTGAAATTGTCTTTAACGTAAAAAATAAATAGAAATCTCATTAGCATTATCCAAGACATTATAAAAACCAGTTCTTTATATATCTCTCAAAAAATATTCAACCACTTTTTATTTTCTTTATCTAATTTTTTAAATAAAAAATGTTTATTGATACTGTTATTATAATGATAATAATAATAATAATAATAATAATAACAATAATAATAATAACAATAACAATAACAATAACAATAACAATAACAATAACAATAACAATAACAATAACAATAACAATAACAATAACAATAACAATAATAATAATAATAATAATAATAATAATAATAATAATAATAATAATAATAATAATAATAATAATAATAACAACAATTGAAATAAATATGACAATTTTTGTTCAAAATAAATTTTTAAAAAATCAAACATCACTTACAGTGAAGACAAAAATAAATCGTAGTTAAATATATGAGTCAATTTTAGCATAATTTATTTCCACATAATCGTAAGTAAATGAAAAGTCTTTATATGATCAATATCTTTTGGTTTTTACTTGCAGAAAAACAACATTTAGTGACGAATGTTATCCGTGAATGAAAGTCAGTTTTTGTGCATTGCAAATTTTGTAAATTGTTTAGACAAAACGATAATCCCTATGGATATGATACTCTACTTTTCACTTTATTACTTGGTAAACGATTTGATACACTTGTCTAATCTGCACATCATCCCCCTTGTTGAGACCCAACCTGCCATGAAGTTTCCTTTGACAATCCATTAATCCCTTCTTATACTCTTATTGTGTGATCTTGATACAAAGAGAATATCCCTTGGTAACTAGATAGGGGAGTGGATCATTTTGTGTTGCAACTGACGACTTTGTAACCCTCGGCGCAAAGGTGATCACAAGTGTTGATGGTATCTCCAGGCTATCAAATGACAAGGATCAACAAGTGCGAGGCATGACCATGGTAATGATCGGGCCCTAAAAGAAGTCGTTTGTTTATTGCTTTCGGGAACAAATGATTAACTGATCCCTACATTCTACAACCACCCGAGCATAACAATGAAAATGGTTGAAGAATTCCACGATGAGCCAAGTTATCTTTAGTTGGAAGCCTTTTGGTTTGCAGTCTTAACGCAAAAAGAGAAACTTTGAGTGGAATCACTTCATTCCAAATTATGTCAGTAAATGTCGCTTGAACTTAATGATCATGAGTTAGCAACTTATAAAAACCTTTTAGTGAATAACCTTGAACTGGTTGTAATTTCTCAAACCAAGTATCCGCAACAGAATCTAGCAAAACAATATTATCCAACAAAGAACAATACTACACAACTAGCTCCTCCTTCAAAGCAAAGAGTATTTCCTATACTACGAATTTGACCTATATCCACAATCACATGAATGTATGTAAAGGAAAAGTCTTTCCTCAATCAAAATATTTAGACTCTTACTTACGAACAAACGACAGTTGGTGACAAATGTTGTCCAGAAATATAAGTCAAATTTTTTGTTTTGCAAATTTCAAGGCACCATAATTTTGAAGTCATATTGCACTTCCAAGTAATTTTGAAGTCATGACACATGAAGTCATATTACCCGTCATAAGTTCATTTTCAAGGCCTGGCCTTTTTGAAGGTCTGATGAAGTCTAAGAGCCTAATTAAAAGCTTATTTTACACGAAGGCATAAATAGTTATCTTATTTTGGTAGTAGTTATTAAATGCCCAATTTTGAGTATTTTAATCAGTTATGAACTTTTTGGATGTATAATAATTATTTATGAAATTTTCGAAGTTCGTTTATCAAACAGTTGATAATTAATTTTTCATATATTTCTCTAAAATTATTCTTGCTATTTTTCTTGTAACGTTCAATGTTTAAAAATACAAAATTAGACGTTACATTTTGATTTATCTATTCCTATTCCTATTTTGAATTGTTACAAAATAGTACTAGCAACACCTATAAACCTACTACTAAATAGCCCAAAACTTATGAAGGTCTAAAACACATGAATATGTCTCCTACTGAATAACGAAATCTCACGAAAGTCTAATCACACTAATATACTTGCTAATAAATAAATAAACCATATGAAAGTTTGAGTTTATGAAGAAAAAAAACTTCAACAATATCAATAATAAAAGATATATTATATATAAAAAGTTTAATATGTCGGCTGGCGAGACTCTTTTATAAGTCTTAGCCTAGTCTATTTACGTAAATAGACTTAAAAGTCTAATCATTTTTATACAAACTAAGTCGACTTAAACTTTAAATAGGTTAAACCGTAAACCCTTGTCAAATAGCCTGACCTGTTTCCACCCCTTTCTCCACATAATCGACCATTTGGTTGTGAATGGTTGTAATGTAGTCCTGCAATTGGAACTACAAATGAAATAACACAAAATGAACACGTTGTTTAATTGGTCAAAGGAGCGGTGACAAGTGGGATATGCAAGGAAGCATGGAGAGAGTGGTAGTTGAGGAAGCTAGCAGTTGCATACGAAGCATAGTTGATAGGATTCCAATTTCCAAAAATCCACTATTTGCTTCTTTCATTTTCATTAAAATCCACTATTTGCTTCTTTCATTTTCATACGTCCACAACATTTTTTTATTGACAAAATACAAAATCAACATATTTTAAAATGTCGGCCAGCAGTCAAACCCCAACGTGGAGAGAAAAAACCAACGAATGCACTCTAAAGAGAAAGTCAAAATATTATCCTAAGAAGAAAAAAAAATAGAGAAAGTCAAAAGAAGGTAAATAATCTCAAATACCATCTCCATATGCTTACAGTATAACCATGTGATATTTTATCTCCATTCATATATTTTATATTATTTATTGGTTGGATTTAATTTATTTAACTTGATTAATGTAAATGATTTTTGTGGGCAGTGCTTATTTATTTGAGAAAAGAAGCTAGTACATTGCACAATATTTATTCAATATATACACTAGGAAAAACATTTTACAGTAAAAAATAATTTTTCATATCGGTTGAAATATACATACAACCAAGAACTAGACAACATATTTTACTATGTCAATCCAGCTCTTTATATCGTAAATCGGCATCACAATATTACATACTATTTGAAATAATATCGGTAGTTTTAGATGTGCACTATTTTTTTAACGGTGTTATTTGAGCAATCATTTAAGATAATTTTTGCGGTAATTTCTTTTTTTTTCTTTTTCTCATCGGTCATAAACAATATAGAGAAAACATAAGAGAGATAATAAAAACATAATTTAGATCAAATACATCAATATTTTTTAAACAAGTTTTATTTATATTTGAGACGGAGATATTGAACAATTTTGGGGTACTGATAAGGGAAATGCTAACTTTGGGGTACTGATGCTAACTTCGGGGTACTGATTAAGGATATGAAAAAGGAAATTATATACTCTCTCCGATCTTATTTACAAGAAACATTTGACTTTTTTGGTTCATTGAATAATTGATGTATTTGGTCTATATTTTAGACCACATACATCAATTACTCAATAAATCTAAAAAGTCGATTGTTTCTTGTAAATAGAACCGGATGTAGTAGTAATTAATGCATTGAAATTGTGTAATTAATTTACAATAATGTCAAAAACAACATCCTTTTATGGTAATAATTTTCATTTATGATATGTTTAATAAGTGTCTCGAAAGCACCTGTTAGCAAAACCTTTTTTATAAATACTGTATCTAAATTATCACTTAAAATAGAAGTTACATTAATTATTAAACTTAAGTTTGCTTTGTTCAAGTTCATGCATGAATAGGTAAAAAAATTGGTCGTTGTTTAAGCCTTTCCCATGATCCCTTGGAAAAGTCATAACTCTCTTTCTGAAATAAATGAAAAAGCCTTAATTTTGCGTGTGTTGACTTTCACACAATATGAACACAGACACGCTATAAATAACGATACCACCACCATTCTCTTCCATTCATTCATTTCTCAACTCTCCACCAAAAAGCAATAACATTTCATAGTCCAAACAACTTTTCTGCTTCTTCAATCATACACAAATGAATCAAGATATCGAAGTTACACCATTTTTTCTATGCCCTATTTCACTACAACTCATGAAGGATCCGGTTACTGTCTCAACAGGTATAACCTACGACAGAGAAAGCATCGAAAAATGGTTATTTTCAGCGGAAAACAAAACATGTCCTGTCACAAAACAACAACTCACACATGATGCAAATGATATCATCATTCTCACTCCAAACCACACTCTTCGTAGACTCATTCAAGCATGGTGCACCATGAATTCTTCTTATGGAATTGAAAGGATTCCAACTCCAAAACCTCCAACTACAAAAACCCTCATTGAAAAACTCCTCAAAGAAGCTTCTGATTCTTCAGATTCACCTCATTTACTTATCCAAACCCTAAAACAGCTCAAAACAATTGCATCCGAGAGTGAGTCAAATCGAAGGTGTATCGAATCGGCTGGCGCAGTTGAGTTCTTAGCGTCAATAGTAACAAAAAACAACACAAGTTGTTCATCTTCATGTTCAGCAACAGAATTAATTGAAGCTAGCTTTGATGATGATGATGTTGAAGGTTATGCTTTTGACTTCAAAATAGGTGCAGAAGATGAAGCTATAAACATCCTTTACAACCTTCAATTATCAGAACAAGGTTTGAAAACTCTTCTAAACTTCAAAAATGGAGAATTTTTAGACTCTTTAATGAAATTATTGCAAAAGTGTAACTATGATTCAAGAACATACGCAATCTTTCTGTTGAAATCTCTGTCAAAAGTAGCTGATCCAACAAAACTAGCAAATCTAAAGACGGAGTTTTTCGTCGAGTTAGTTCAACTTCTCAAAGACCAGATATCAAAGAAAGCATCAAAAGCAACACTACAAACGTTAATTCAACTCGTTGAATTCGGAAGAAATAGAGTAAAAGCAATTGAATCAGGTTGTGTTTCTGCTTTGATAGAACTTCTTCTTGATTGCAAAGAAAGAAAGCCATGTGAGATGATTTTGGTGCTTTTGGAGATGTTATGCCAATGTGCTGATGGAAGATTTGAACTTCTAAGCCATGGATGTGGTTTAGCTATTGTTTCAAAGAAGATTTTGAGAGTTTCAACAATGGCTAATGATAGAGCTGTGAGGATTCTTCTATCTGTTTCAAGATTTTCTGCAACACATTTTGTTGTTCAAGAAATGTTACGAATTGGTGTTGTTGCTAAGCTTTGTTTGGTTCTTCAAGTTGATAGTGGAAATAAGGCAAAGGAGAAAGCAAGAGAGATTCTTAAATTGCATTCAAAGTCTTGGATGAATTCTCACTGCATACCTTTTAATTTACTTGCTTCATACCCAACAAGTGGGTGAAAAATTAAAGGGTTTTTTCACTTCTTTTTTTTTAATTTATACCCCTTATTTGGGATTCTTTTTTGTATAGAAAATAGAATTGTTCATAGAAATTTAATTGGATAATGGGATAATTGTGGGCATAAAATAATGTCCATGAAGAATAGGTCTGAAACATATTAGGGTTGATTGTTTATTGTGAATGATTACATCATATATTGATACAACAAAGTTTATCATGCCAATTTGTTGCCTGTTTTAATTTCAATATTTTCTTAGAGTTTTAATTATATCATGTTGATTTAATTGATGTAAGCATGCCATTAAATTATCTCAAAGGTAATGACATATATGCCACTATCCCCTAATCTTGACATCCTCTATACTCAACTCTCGATTATATTATTAGTTACCTTATGATCACGGTACATAAAATGATTACTCATTAATTTGTAACCAAATTCTTTATACTGCTATCATTTCCAATATCAATTTCCTATTACTTTTTTTCTTTTGCTGGGATCTACAATACTTCTCAACAAGAACCAAAGGTTATTTTGAGAATAATGTGGTATATGCTTGTTGACAGTGAAAGGATCTCTTATTTTATCCTCTAAATTTATCCCTGAGTTTCATCTAAAGTATTAGATAATTAAAACTTAATTTGAAACCAAATTTATTTTTTGTGAGACCTACTCTTGTATGGGTATGGACAGCAAATATTAGTGACCAAGATTGGGATAGAATATAGCTAGAGGAACATGATCAAGTACCGGTATTCAGAGCTGTGTACTGCTTCAATTGTGGGATGATATTTATATAACTTCATTTATATGTGATGAATTGGTCATTCTGATCATATGAACCTTTCTTCAAGGGATAGTTGTTGGAAATGAAAAGCTAATTTTCCTTTTTGACAATTTTTTATTCTGGACTTAATTTTCCCTTTATTTAGAGAAGAAAAAAAAACTATTTTTCCTAAATTTGAGATTTCATCATGTTAAGAAAATGTAGTCAATTGTTGCGTGGCATAGGTATTGTGCTTTCGGTAATTGTTGTGAATTCGTTGATAAAACCACACCAATAAAAACTTGATGCGTAGAGCAAATTAAAACTAAGCAATCAAATCAAGTGGGTGACAAATTAATTCAAACAAAAATAAACAGAAAGAGATAAAAGGAAGAACGAGAACACAAGAATTTGTTTATCCAGTTCGGTCTAATGATGGGTGGGGTTTAGCATGGGAAAGGAGAGTTGTTTCCCACCATAGAAAACACAAGATCAACGGTTAGATTGTACACTTCTATTAAATCATATCATGTCCTTCCACACCTGATTCTAATGGTTTCTCTTTCTAAACTTTTCTCATCTTCCTCCCACCCACCTCTACAGCCCATCTCCCGTCGGATCTTAAAAAAGATAATAAAATTGGCTTCTCCTTGAGGGATGATAAAATTGGCTTCTCCTTAAGCCCATCTCCTGTCGAAGCTTTCAGCAAGCTTAGCTCTAAAAATAATAATTAGATCTTGATATTTTTTATAAACATATATGAAGAAACATGAAATAGATCATGACTTATTTTAGTTTGTTGCTTTCTTCTAGGATCCGATTATATTTTTTTATACTGTGATGTTGATTCTTAAAGAAAACATGTGAACAACATAATCACAGACCTCTGTATGAAAATCAAAGAGATTAACAAGCATATTGAAAAGATTGGGGTTTTAAGGAATGAATGATTTTGTTTGATGTTGGTATTTTATGAGTTTGTGATGTTTGTGGTGATGATGGTTGCGTGAGAACAAGAGAGGTTGGAAGCAAATGCTTCTGTTTGGTGGTGGTGATGGTGGCGGTAGTGGTGGAGACATGGAAGAGAGAGGGCTGGAAGATTACTTTATTCCTGTAAAAAATTCCAGAGCTAGAGGATGAATAAAATACAGATAGACCTTGATAAGACAAGTACACCACTTTAATCTAATGGTAAAAATCCAACTTTCCCATGATGGGAAAAAACATCAGTGCCCCAGGCTAAATGCCACTGATAGACCCTAATGATGACCTACTCTGTGGGAGAGAGCAGCTATCCGTTCCACTATAATGATATGAGTTTCTGTACAAAAAGATATTGAAGGTTACAAGAATCAGTCTTCAAACCTAATTCTACCCAAGTCTCAATCTCTTCCGTGACCAAGAGACTCAATCCTAATAATATTTTGTTCTAGGTGAATCAAAACAATCCCAACCCTAGTGTTTATTACCAAGAGAAATTCTCTATTAAACCTTGTTTGTATGTTGGCTTCTAAACCCTATTTTTTACACACATAATCATCTGATATAAGGTTTATATTTATAGTGGAAATCATCCATCAAAATTGGAACAAAACAGACCCAAAACCGCGATTCTTATTTTTGTTGTACGCGAATTCGGCCACCGAACTCTCATACTCTGCCACCGATTTTTGCCGAGTTAAAAGTCTCCAAAACCAGGTCAAATTCGGTCATCGTGTGGAACCATTCGACTACCGAATTTGATAGACATGATGCATTATTTTTGTGTCACTTTTCAACGGTAAGTACAGTCATGTAGGGGAGTGTTAACTCTCTTTCATTTTTATTAAAACACAAAAAACTAATGAGTGCATAAGTTGTTGTGGTAAACCTAAAAGTCTATATAAAAAATAAAATTAAAAAAAAAAACTAAAAGTTGAAGAATAAATGATTCTTTTTTTTTTTTTGTAAGAATAAATTATTCTAGTCAATGATGGATCTTTCGCGCGGGTAATATGATTGATAGAAATAAAATTATGTGGTGAGAAGTTCTTTGTGGAAAGATCTAAAGTCATTCCTTGCATGTTTTACGAATTGTATATGGAATGCATTTAAGATAGCATTCCCTAAGTAATCACTATTTTTTTAGCCTGAGTTATTTTGGCAGGCCAGCATTTATTCAATTGTCACTTTCTCATGAATGCAGTATTCTTCTAATTTGGTGTCTGAGTTATATAAATTCTGATATATATGTGGTTCATGTTATAGGTTTGGGGGCAAGTTAGGATGATGCAACATTTGTTGAATATCACCCTCCTTTGGTAGCAAAAGAGGTCAACTCGCTACGTTCCATCATCCATCCGTCTAAAACGGGGAGCGGATGACAATAGTAAATTGATTGAATTACAAATTCTTAAGAAAAATACATTAAAAGGTTGCAAGCTGACTTGCAATATATAGCCAAAAGATACACAAGTTAAAAATAAAAAATATGAAGGGACGACATGCAATACCTCATTTTTTCTCTATTAACTAAATCCATCATGTTTGCCACTTTCTCATTGAAAAGAACATTATTTATCTCCAACTAAATGCATCAAAAGATGGCTACTCATTTTAAGCGCGAAAACTTCTTTGTGTCTTTATTTTTGATGAACAAGTGAATGCCAAAAAATTCTCCAACACATTATAGTTCCAGGAAGCAGGTTGCCAAGTTATAAATATCACTATCAAAATTAATATCAAAGTTCTAGTTATTTAGTATTTTGTGACATGTCTTTGTATTGTTCTAGCATATTATTGTGTTTTAGATATACAAGTACAGTAGTTTATTATATTGTTTCTTATATCTTACAATGTTACACTTCAGCATTAAAAACCAAATTTTTATATGAGGATTGAATTAGAGACTATATCATCTTGATTTTAATTTATTAGCTTAAATTTTTTATTATTTTGTCCCAATTTTTTGTATTATGTAATTTCGTCAACACTTTTTATAACATTAAGTAATTGTGAAGGTGAGAGTAACATGGGGGTGGGGGATTAAGTTGGTTTTATAAAAACTTTTTTAAGTGTTTGTAAAAAATAACGTTGAGAGTCTGATCAGGAGGGAGGGATAAAAACTTTTTTAAGTGTATAAAAAAAAAACGTTGAAGCGAATTATATTGGTTCCTCTCACATATCGAGAGTAAAATAAAAAAGGAGAGTAGTTCAGTCTTGCACTTTCAAAAGATTTTCATTGTAACCTCATTAGATTGCAATTTGCTCAAACACATAAGCAATTAGGTACTTGCTTTGCTCAACCACACAAGAAAGAGACTTCTACAAAAGTTTAATGAAATAAAAAGATTGTTGTTTTACACTTGATATACAATCTGAAGTGCAAGAAGTTTAAGTTCAGATTACTTCTGTTATTTAAGAAATTCTAAGATATAAATGTTTGTAAGAATATTTGTAAGTTGTCATACCCTCATTTTGGACCTAAAAATACTCGTTAAAATTTCTTTTCTATTCCTAATACTTTTTCAATTTACTGTGTATTACTCTGCAATTTACCACTGTGCTTCAGCTGCATACGTCACTGTCTCTGTCTTTTAATTTTTGCATAAAATCATACAAAAGGGTATTTTGGTCATTTCCTACAAAGGAACCCATTTTAGTCCCTACAATTTGTCCCTGAGTCTTTTCAATTTGTTTGCATGAATCATTAATCAAATTTTGCACAAAAATCATCTTAGTTTGCATCTGAGTCTGTCTGAGTCGTTTTAACCCCCAGGGGCATTTTAGTCTTTTCACATCAAACAAATTTTGGGCAGAGAGGTATTTTAGAATACCTCATTTTGGTAGTTTGTTCGCTTTTAGTCCATTTTGTCAATTTTAACTGTTTCGCTTTACGTTGCATTTCAGATTACATTTTTTAACCAATTTTATTATTATTGCATTTTAGTCCCAATACTTTCAAAAATTGCAATTCAGTCCAGATTTTACATTTTATTGCAGAAGTGTCCAATTCCAATTTTTAAAACAGTCCCATTTCTTTTAATTCTCAAAGCAGTTCAATTCTTGTTTAATTGCAAAACAGTCCCTTTAGTTTCAATAATTGCAGATTGGTCCAATTTCAAGTCCAAGGCCACGCAAGCAAAGTCAAGGCCACATGTCACTACCTCATTGGTCAGAATCACACTTGGCAGCCTATAAAAGGCCAGTTACTGTGCAAAGTGCCAACAGATCCATTCAGTGCAATCCACATCATCACAAACAGATTCCATTTTTCTCTCTCTTGGCAGTTAGGATCAAAAATCATAACAAACTCAGAAAAGCTCAAGAACACGAAAAAACCCTAATTTCCCAGAACCAAGATTCAAGCACAATGCGATGAAATTCACTGCAGTTCTCAGAGATTCATCACTGAATCATCTTCATTGAACTGTGTCTCTGCAATTCAAGCGCCAAATTCATCGCCAGAAGCAATGAATCCGGCACGATCACAGAGGAAGAGTTGGTGAAGAAGAGGGAAAGAATTTCACGGTTTTGAACCAGAGAAGAAGAAGAACGAAGAATTCACCGGTTTATTTCCGGATTTCAAGCCAAAGATCAGCAACAGAATCAAATCCAAAAATTTCTGAAGACTCCAGATCGAATCTCCGAACAAAACCAGGTGAGAATCAAAGAACTTACCTCTTTATACTCGTGAACAACAATGAATCCCAACTGATGTAGATCCATTACAGTTTCGAAGAAGTTTTGGTTCAAAAACGTAAAAAACCCTAAAAATTTCCAGAAAAACATAACGATTCTAGGGTTTGCAACGAATATCAATCATTGTAAACCGAAGAATCCATAAACGAATTCGTTTTGAAAGAAGTGTGAATCGGAAAATAACGAACCAAAACCATTCGAAACCGTGACTGAACCTTAAGATCTACCTCATTTCGAACGGTGTGTGTGTGTTTCAATGGCGTATTCGTGATAAGAACCACCAAACGAAGCTTTTAAGCCATGAACGAACCAATTCTGGGTAGGATTCAAGAAGTTAGGTTTAGGGTTTCATACGAAGAAGAGAGAACGGCGGAGAGAAGAAGAGAAGAAAGAGAAAATGTCACAAGAATGAAGGAAACGGGTGTAAAACCCTTTTATATATGCGTTTGGGTCGGGTTAACCCAAACCCGACCCGTTCTTCTCACACTCTCAGCCGTTTGATTCAGATCCTGATGGATCTGGATCAATCCAACGCTCCTGGAGCGTTAGCTTGATCCGGATCCATCAGATCCGTGGGTTTGGGCTGTGAAGCTTTGGGCCTGGAGCTTTCTTGCGTTTTTTGGGTTTTCCTTGCTATATACACCTTTATTCTTGCTGTTTGAACCCCTGGCATGCTTTAATTTTATTGAATACTTTTGTAATTTTTTCTATGGGATTCTTGGTATATTCTTGACTGTTTGATGATGATTTTTCATGTTAAGATTGATAAAAATGATGGGGGTAAATTTCTTTTTTTAATTGGTATGTTTTGTTGTTTTGTGAATTTCTTCGTGTGATTTTTTAGTTCAAGCTCGTATCATATGATTTTAGTGCTTGGCTTTGATCCCATGGTGATTTACCCTTGTTCTCATAATAGCTCCTTGGATTGTGTGAAGTTTGGTGCTTTTGTAGTATTTTCAATCTTATTAAAACTTGAATTTTGCAATATTTCTCATGTTCTTGTTAAAATTGATGCTTGATTACAATTTTGTGAAGTTTTTTTCAACTTTGTCAAATTTGATCCTTGATTACAATGGTGTGATATTTTACAATGTTGTTAAAATTGATTCTTGATACCAATTTTGTGTGATATTTTGCAATCTTGTTTAGTTTGATTCTTGATGCCAATTGTGTGATATTTCGCAACCTTGTTTAGTTTGATCTTTGATGCCAATTTTGTGATATTTTGCAATGTTGTTTAGTGTGATTTTATGCCAATTTTTGTGATAGTTACCATTTTGTTTAGGATTGGTATTTCATTATTTTTTCCTTGTTTTACTAACCACTTTACTCTATGTTTCATGCATACTAAGCATCTCATCTCATTTCCATTTCTCCCTTTAACTCTTTCATGGGGCGTTCAGCTAATTCTTATGCAATGTTTAGGTATTTTACTTTTCTTTAATTTCATGCAAGATCATAGAATGTAAAATAGGACCCGATGTAAAGGACTATGGATTATAATGATGTACACCGACACACGCACCGACACGCACACACGTTGCATGAGCTAACGCTAGGTGTATGTTTAGGAAGCGCGATACTTAGAGAAAATAAATCTTTTTAAAAACAAATAACTTCCATCACTTCAAATATTTTCCAAATAAACCTTGGAGTCAAAACTCCAAAGGATTTTCCCTTTATTTTCTTAATCAAACCAAAATGCAATTAATTTCCAACTTTAACCGTTTTCATTAACAATTGAACCAACCGAATGATTTTTTCTCTTTTCAATTCTAATGCCTATATGGCCTCTTTCCCTTCTTCAAAATCTTTTTCAAACTTAAAAAACAAATTAAACCCACAAAAACATTTTGAAAGAGAACTACATGGAATTTTGATCCCTTAAAAGGGTATGTAGGCAAGAGACTCAAAATCTCTCCAAGTCCAATAAAAACAACCCAAAATCTTCTTTCTCCCATTCTTAAAATCAACCCCTCTTTTTCACAAATAGCAATAAAAGCAAAGCGTGTACGTAAAGCATAGTAAAACGGTTCCTATAGGATACTATAGTCATTGCGGGTGCCTAACACCTTCCCGTAATGAAATCAGCCCCGAACTTAGAATTTCTAAGGTTTTCTCTCGATTTTACCTTTCCCCCAAAAAAATAGAGTTATCAATGATTGAAAGGTTCAAATCTAATTAATGATTTGAAACCCGAAAATCGCGATAACAGAAATGGCGACTCTGCTGGGGACTTTAGGGCTACACCTAGTTTTTTTTTTCATGCTTTATGCTTATGCTTTGCTTTATTGTTACATGTAAAATTTTCTTGTGTACGTGTGGGGTGAGAATATCAAAAGCCCTATACCCGGGCTGAGTGAACCTAAGATTAGGAAGAGATATAATCGACAATCCATTCCGGGGGTTGCCTCGTGCATTGGATTACGCGATCAATCTCACATAGCTGAGGCATTTTGGAGGTGATGTTGTCGGCGTGTGTTGTCATGCTTAGACACTTTACTTCCAATTGACCGATGAAGGCTATGAACCGTAGTTACCAAACCCATCCTTGGCCTTTCTTAGGACGTAGTGCGGTGGCTAAACCGAGCGTTGTCTCGAAATTTAGTCGTCACGCGATACTACACCCAAACTAGACCTTCTTACGAATAATCATGGACAAGCGTTGCTTTGTACTACCATGATATATGCAAGAGAGGTTGTAGTTTGGGAACTTTATAGAACCTTGGATACTACTATCAAAGCCTTAGTTTCACCGGACACCGTGTCCACTTGTTACCTTAGCCCACCGTGCTTTCTTTGTTAGACAAAACCATGCATACATGCATTCATGCATAAACCTTTTTACATGCATTTATCAAAGGGTATAGACAAACTAAAATTCTTTGCAAATATAACCAGGCATGAAGAGGACTAAGTCTTACAAATTCAAGGAAGTCGATTTGGTTAGCCTAGGGGAGTTGGCACTCAAGGTCGAGAATCCGACTGGGTTTCGTCTTCGATACGGTGGTTTGCTTGGTATTCTCCGGACTAATGTGGAAGAGAGGCTGGTGCACACTCTGGTGCAATTCTATGACCCGGTTTTCCGTTGCTTCACTTTTCCGGATTTTCAGTTGGTTCCTACACTCGAGGCTTATTCTTGTTTATTGGGTTTACCTATAGCCAAGAAGACACCTTTCACAGGCCCAGGATCTTCTCTTACTCCTTTGGTGATTGCTAAGGATCTTTATCTCAAGAGTTCCGATGTGTCTAAGAATCTCATCACCAAGTCTCATATCCAGGGTTTCACTTCGAAATACTTACTTGAGCAGGCTAATCTCGAATCTACTTGTCAGGACACCCTTGAGGCTATTCTTGCACTACTCATCTACGGGCTCGTTCTCTTTCCGAATCTCGCCAACTTCGTGGACATGAATGCCATTGAGATTTTCCATTCCAGGAATCCGGTTCCTACTTTGTTAGCTGACACATACCATGCCATCCATGATCGGACTCTCAAGGGTCGTGGATTTATTCTGTGCTGCATACCTCTTCTATATAGGTGGTTTATTTCTCACCTCCCAAGTTCTTTCCATGCCAACACGGAGAATTGGTCTTATTCGCAGCGGATTATGGCTCTTACTCCCGATGAGGTGGTTTGGATCACTCCAGCGGCTCGAGTCAAGGAGATTATCACTGGTTGTGGAGATTTCCTCAATGTACCTCTTCTCGGTACCCGGGGAGGAATCAACTACAATCCCGAGTTAGCCATGAGACAGTTTGGTTTTCCTATGAGAGCGAAGCCCATCAACCTTGCTACATCACAAGAGTTCTTCTACTATTCCAATGCTCCCACCGGGCAAAGGAAAGCTTTTACAGATGCTTGGTCTAAGATTCGTAGGAAAGATGTGAAGCATTTGGGTGTGAGATCCGGTATTGCTCATGAAGCCTATACTCAGTGGGTGATAGATCGAGCCGAGGAGATTGGCATGCCTTACCCTGCTATGAGGCATGTCTCTGCATCTGCTCCATCTAGACCATTA
This sequence comes from Medicago lupulina, assembly GCA_958299785.1. NCBI lineage: Eukaryota > Viridiplantae > Streptophyta > Magnoliopsida > Fabales > Fabaceae > Medicago > Medicago lupulina. The sequence continues at coordinate 27,785,003 of OY283141.1, read as the reverse complement.
CCGTTGCTTCCCGCGACTCAGGAGATGTATCAGGAGCATCTAGCTATGGAGAGTGAGGAAAAGCGAACATGGAAAGCCCGTTACAGTGAGGCTGAAAACTTGATCATGACTTTGGATGGCAGAGACGAGCAGAAGGATCATGAGAACCGGATGCTGAAGAAGGAACTAGCTAGAGTTAGGAAAGAGCTTGAGGAGAAGGATGATCTATTGAGGAGAGACTCCAGGAGAGTCAGAGGTCGTCGAGATTTCTTTGCCAGTTATTGTGGTTCAGCTTCAGACTCGGATTCCGAATACTACCCAGTCACTCCTTAGTTCTGGACGATAGGATTACTATTGATTATGTTGTTTGTTCAGCTTATGTTTCAGAAGCCTACTCCCTTGGCCCAATGTATCAAAACAACTTGCTTTGAATAATTTGTTAGTCCAATAATGTTTGCAAAGAATTCTAATTTGTCTAAAAAACCCTTTGGTAATAAAAAGAGTCATTTTTGCATCTGCATTTGCACATATCATGCATCATATGCATCATTCATCGGTCACAAAAAAAAAACTTCCAAGTGCTCATTGCCTCCTGGTTCTTCTGCCGCAGTGTGAAAAGTGGCTCGTGCTCGAAGGACCGATCAACCTACCAGAGTACATCAGACTAGACAATACAGAAGGAGGAATCAAGTAGCTATGGAAGAAGAGAATGCACAGCTCCGTACTGAACTAGCTTCTGTGAGAGAAGAGTTAGCTAAAGCTCTCGACGCCATGACTGCCTTGATAGCCGCTCAAGAGCAACCAACCTCGTCTGCTCCAGAGACCACTGAGGCAATTCCAACGTCATCTCTCGATAACCGCTTCGCCATGCCAAGGGGATACCCGTACGGGCTCCCACTCTTCTTTGCTCCAGATCCCACAGCAGGTGCCTCCAGTGCTGCCAACAGTAACCAAATCCCCGTCTCGGGGCAGGCTTCTCTCCACACTACTCTGCCTCAGTCAACGGTCTTCACCGATCCGATTGTGCACTCTACGCCCCAGGGCGCCAATGCTAATGACTACCGTGGAAAGACTCCTGTATTGGGAACTATGGAAGAAAGAATGGAGGAGCTTGCCAGAGAACTCCGTCGTGAGATCAAGGCCAACCGCGGGAGCAGTGACCTCGTCAGAACCCACGATCTTTGTTTAGTGCCGAGGGTGGATGTCCCCAAGAAGTTCAAGGTCCCGGAATTTGACCGCTACAATGGGCTGACCTGCCCCCAGAACCATATCATCAAGTACGTCCGGAAGATGGCTAACCATGCAGACAATGATTCACTTATGATCCATTGCTTCCAGGACAGCCTAATGGAAGATGCCGTGGAGTGGTATACCGGTTTGAGCAAGGATGACATTCATACTTTTGATGATCTGGCTACTGCTTTTAAGAGCCACTATGGATTCAACACCAGGCTCAAGCCGAATAGGGAATTCCTCCGGTCTCTTTCTCGGAAAAAGGACGAAAGCTTTCGCGAATATGCACAGAGGTGGAGAGGGGCAGCTGCCCGTATCACTCCCGCTTTGGACGAGGAAGAAATGACTCAAACATTCTTGAAAACCCTGAAGAAAGATTATGTTGAAAGGATGATTATTGCTGCCCCAAGCAACTTCTCTAAGATGGTCACTATGGGGACCCGCTTGGAGGAAGCTGTCCGAGAGGGGATTATCGTGTTTGAGAAAGGTGAGTCCTCGAATGCACCGAAGAAATACGGCAATGGTCACCATAAGAAAAAGGAATCAGAAGTTGGAATGGTGTCTGCCGGAACCAATCAATCTGCCACTGCCGCTCCTGTCAATGCTACACAACTGCCTCAACCGTACCAGTACCTACAGGATGCCCAGCATCCGTTCTATCCGCCGTTCTACCATCAGTATCCTCCACTACCGGGCCAGCCTCAGGTCCCTGTTAATGCCATCGCCCAACAAATGCAACAACAACCACTAGCTCAACAACAACCGCAACAACAACAATAGGGCCCTCAATCTAGACCATCTTTCCCGCCGATACCGATGGCGTACGCTGAACTACTCCCGACTCTGTTACATAAGGGGTATTGCACCACTAGACCTGGCAAGCCTCCGCCAAATCCACTACCTCCCAGGTTCCGCTCCGACCTCAGATGCGACTTTCACCAAGGCGCCCTAGGTCATGACGTAGAAGGTTGCTACGCCCTGAAATATATTGTGAAAAAGTTGATCGACCAGGGAAAGCTATCTTTTGAAAACAATGTCCCACATGTGCTCGACAATCCACTCCCCAACCATGCCGCCGTGAATATGATCGAAGTATGTGAAGAAATCCCTCGTCTCAATGTCCGTAATGTTGCTACTCCTCTAGTGCCGCTACATATCAAATTGTGCCAAGCTGCTATGTTCGGCCACGACCACGTTGCTTGCTGTGAATGTCTTCAGAACCCTACGGGTTGCAGCGTAGTTCAGACTGATATTCAAAGATTGATGAATGACAACTACTTGACTACCAGTGATGTTTGCATGATAGTGCCGATCTTCCACGATACTCCAGTCAAGAATGCGCCCGTCAGGAAGGACGTTGAACCGTTGGTCATACGGTTGCCTGGTCCAGTGCCATATACTTCTGCGAAAGCCATCCCGTACAAGTACAGTGCGACTATGTTGGAGAACGGGAAGGAAGTACCTTTGGTGTCCTCAAGCATAGTAGGCGGTATCGCCGAAGTGACGGCTTTGAGGAGCGGCAAGGTCCAACCCCTTTTGTTCCAGAAGAAAGATGATGCGCCAGTTGCGATTCCTGCTGATAAGACTACTCCATTAACAATCCCTCCTGTTGTTGAAAGTACTAGCCGTCCAGGCCAATCCATTGAAGATTCCAATCTAGATGAGATTTTGAAGATAATCAAGAAAAGCGATTATAAGATCGTTGACCAACTATTACAAACCCCTTCGAAGATATCCATCTTGGCCCTACTCCTTAGTTCGGAGGCTCACAGGAATGTATTATTGAAGGTGTTGGAACAAGCATATGTCGACCACGATGTCACAGAGGAGCAATTTGGTGGAATAGTGGCTAACATCACTGCTTGCAGTAACCTTTGGTTTGGTGAAGATGAACTCCCAGAGGCAGGGAAGCACCACAACTTGGCCCTGCATATTTCCATGAACTGCAAAACAGATATGCTGTCCAACGTGTTGGTAGACACTGGGTCGTCGTTGAATGTGATGCCTAAGTCGACTTTGGATCAGCTAAGTTGTCAAGGAGTTCCTTTGAGAAGGAGTACTTTCCTAGTCAAGGCTTTCGATGGTTCCCGTAAAACTGTGCTTGGAGAAGTAGATCTCCCCATGACTATTGGTCCTAAAACATTCATGATTACTTTCCAGGTTATGGACATAGATGCCTCTTACAGTTGCCTTCTTGGGAGACCGTGGATACATGAGGCCGGTGCAGTCACTTCTACCCTCCATCAGAAGCTGAAGTTCGTAAGGAATGATAAACTTGTGACAGTGCATGGGGAAGAAGCTTACCTGGTCAATCAGTTATCATCCTTCTCTTGCATCGAAGCTAAATCCGCCGAGGGAACTGCATTCCAGGGTTTAACTATCGAGGGTACGGAGCCCAAGAGAGCTAGTGCTGCCATGGCTTCCTTGAAAGATGCGCAGAAAGCCGTTCAGGAGGGTCAGGCCGCTGGTTGGGGCCAATTGATACAGCTGCTGGACAACAAACGCAAAGAGGGTCTCGGTTCTCTCCGACGTCAGGCGTGTCCACTGGAACGTTCCGTAGTGCTGGATTTGCCAATGCAATTCTTGACGGTGCTGCCGAAAGAGGGGCTAGACCCACATTTGTGATACCAGGAGGCATTGCAAAGAACTGGAACGTTATCAATCTCCCTGTGTTTGTGCATGATTCTAAGTAATATGTCTTGCTGTCTAGGCTTTTGTTTTCAAAATAACAATCCTTCCGCCCTGCCCGAGGCGGAAGTGACACTTTTGTAAAGGGCATGTTTGTTCCGACATCACCATTATCAATAAAAAACGTCGTTTCTTTCACGACTCTCTTTCTTCTTTAATGCTTTTTCCCTTGGAAATAATGGTAATGCCAGAAAAAACCAAAACATCTGTGTTTTCTTATTAATTTCAAAGATCTGCATGAAAACTATTTTCTAAAAATCATCCAATCATGTCACGCAGATCGAACCAAAACGAACCCGTTGAACACAGTGACCCTATGTTTCTCCAAACTGTTGAATCCCCGGTGTTTGAGGCCGAAGATGAGGATAGTGATGATATACCAGATGAGATTGCCCGACTGCTTGAACAAGAAGAGAAAACCATTCGGCCTCATCAGGAGGAGATCGAGCTAATCAACTTGAGTACCGATGATAACAAAAGAGAGATCAAAGTCGGTGCTGCATTGGAGGAAGGGATCAAGAAGAGGATCTTCCAGCTTCTCCGCGAATACTCGGACATTTTTGCATGGTCGTACGAGGATATGCCAGGTTTGGATCCTCAGATTGTGGAACACCAGATACCGACAAAACTAGACTGTCCTCCCGTCAGACAAAAGTTGAGACGGACTCGGCCGGACATGGCTCTGAAGATCAAAGGGGAAGTGCAGAAGCAGATCGATGCGGGTTTTCTCATGACAGTTGAATATCCCGAGTGGGTTTCTAATATTGTGCCTGTGCCAAAGAAGGATGGTAAGGTCCGGATGTGTGTTGATTACAGAGATTTGAATAGAGCAAGCTTGAAGGACAATTTCCCACTACCTCACATCGATGTGCTTGTTGACAATACTGCCCAGTGCAAGGTGTTCTCCTTCATGGACGGGTTTTCTGGCTATAACCAAATCAAGATGTCACCCAAAGATAGAGAGAAGACGTCGTTCATCACTCCGTGGGGAACTTTCTGTTGTAAAGCAATGCCGTTCGGTCTAATAAATGCTGGTGCTACCTACCAAAGGGGGATGACGACTTTGTTCCATGACATGATTCACAAAGAGGTTGAAGTGTATGTAGACGACATGATTGTAAAGTCGAATGATGAAGAGCAACACGTGGAATATTTGGCAAAGATGTTTGAAAGGTTGAGGAAATACAAGCTTCGGCTGAATCCAAACAAATGCACGTTCGGTGTCAGATCTGGGAAGTTGCTAGGCTTCATTGTCAGCCAAAAAGGCATCGAAGTAGATCCTGACAAAGTCCGAGCTATCCGCGAGATGCCGGCCCCGCAAACCGAGAAGCAAGTCAGAGGATTCCTCGGGCGTTTGAACTACATTTCTAGATTTATATCCCACATGACTGCAACCTGCGGGCCAATTTTCAAGTTACTCAGGAAGAATCAACCTGTTGTATGGAATGATGAATGCCAAGAAGCTTTCGACAACATCAAGAACTACTTGTTAGAACCACCGATCCTTGTCCCGCCCGTGGACGGAAGGCCATTGATTATGTATCTGTCAGTGTTGGATGACTCCATGGGATGTGTGCTCGGTCAGCAAGATGAGACTGGAAAGAAAGAGCATGCAATCTATTATTTGAGCAAGAAATTCACCGATTGTGAGACTCGGTACACAATGCTCGAGAAGACCTGTTGTGCACTAGCCTGGGCTGCCAAACGCCTGCGTCACTACTTGATAAATCATACAACTTGGTTGATATCCCGGATGGATCCAATCAAGTATATCTTTGAGAAACCGGCCGTCACTGGAAAAATCGCACGTTGGCAAATGTTACTGTCAGAGTATGATATTGTGTTTAAAGCTCAGAAAGCCATTAGAGGGAGTATCCTGGCTGACCATCTTGCTTGCCAACCGCTTGATGATTATCAACCTTTGAAGTTCGACTTCCCCGACGAAGAGGTTATGTTCTTAAAGTCAAGAGACTGTGAAGAACCACTGATCGGTGAAGGTCCAGACCCTGATAGCAAGTGGGGATTGGTCTTTGATGGTGCTGTTAATGCCTATGGCCGAGGAATTGGCGCAGTAATTGTGGCTCCGCAGGGGCATCACATTCCTTTCACAGCCCGGATTGTGTTTGAATGCACCAACAACGTGGCCGAATATGAAGCGTGCATCCTGGGAATTGAAGAAGCCATCGATATGAGAATCAAGCATCTGGACGTCTATGGAGATTCTGCACTAGTCATCAAGCAGATAAAGGGAGAATGGTAGACCCATCATGCCAATCTGATCCCTTACCGTGATTATGCGAGACGTCTGTTGACGTATTTTACAAAGGTCGAGTTGCACCATATTCCCCGAGAGGATAACCAAATGGCCGATGCTCTTGCTACCTTATCTTCCATGCTTCAAGTGAACCATTGGAATCATGTACCGATGATCAAAGTACAATGCTTAGACCGGCCCGCTCATGTGTTTACTATCAGTGATGCAATTGTACAAACGGGTTCAGGCGGAGTCGACAGCAAACCCTGGTATTATGATATCAAGCAATTTTTGCGAAGCCGTGAGTACCCGCCGAATGCTTCCAACAAAGACAAGAAGACGCTGCGCAGGCTGGCTAGCAAGTTCTTCCTGGACGGTGATGTCCTGTATAAAAGGAATTTCGACATGGTGTTGTTAAGATGTGTTGATGAATGTGAAGCAGAACACTAATGCACGATGTGCACGATGGCACCTTTGGGACCCACGCATCGGGGCATGCTATGTCTAGAAAGCTGTTGAGAGCTGGTTACTACTGGGTGACCATGGAGAGCGATTGCTATCAATATGCCAGGAAGTGCCACAAATGTCAAGTATATGCTGATAAGATCCATGTGCCTCCGCATGCTCTCAACGTTATGTCTTCTCCATGGCCTTTCTCTATGTGGGGCATTGATATGATCGGAAGAATTGAACCAAAAGCTTCGAATGGTCATCGTTTTATTCTGGTAGCAATCGATTATTTCACCAAATGGGTCGAAGCTGCGTCATATGCCAACGTAACTAAGCAAGTGGTAGTCAAATTCATCAAGAACAATATCATCTATCGGTATGGTGTTCCTAGCAAGATTATCACTGACAATGGTACCAACCTGAACAATGACATGGTACAAGCCTTATGCGAGAAATTCAAGATTGAACACCACAATTCTTCTCCTTACAGACCTCAGATGAATGGTGCAGTTGAGGCTGCCAATAAGAACATCAAGAAGATTGTGCAGAAGATGGTAACAACATACAAGGACTGGCATGAGATGTTGCCCTATGCTTTACACGGCTACCGCACTACAGTCCGTAGTTCAACCGGGGCAACGCCTTTTTCTCTTGTATATGGCATGGAAGCAGTCCTCCCATTGGAAGTGGAGATTCCGTCTCTCCGTGTGATTATGGAAGCAAAGTTGTCTGAGGCTGAGTGGTGCCAGAGTCGGTACGACCAGTTGAATTTGATTGAGGAAAGACGCTTGGATGCTTTAGCTCACGGTCAGATGTATCAAACAAGGATGAAAAATGCTTTTGACAAGAAAGTCCGTCCTCGGGTATTCAAGGAGGGTGAACTCGTATTGAAAAGAAGAATGAGTCAGCAACCCGACCCAAGGGGCAAATGGACGCCTAACTATGAGGGACCTTATGTTGTCAAGAAGGCTTTCTCTGGCAGTGCTCTGATTCTCACACACATGGATGGTGTAGAACTTCCGAATCCTGTGAATGTCGATATAGTCAAGAAATACTTTGTCTAGATATGAAAAGAACAGCGTGGTAGGTCGAAAACCCGAAAGGGCGGCCTAGGCAAAAATGCGCTTCCCGGCGGATCGAAAACCCGAAAGGGCGGTCCAGGCAAAATAAGGGACAAGAAACAAAAATGTAAAAGCTCGCTGAGATTACATGTAACTCAGGCAAAAATGAGCGTCTCGATGAGCCGAAAACCCGAAAGGGCGGTTCATGCAAAAATGAGATTGAAATAAAAGACAATTGACTATATCTGGCAAGTTACTATTCCCCTTGGGATCTTTGCAATTGATAATTGGCTGTTCTCATCCGAGGTTCCGACGCTTGCGGATTCAGGAGTTTTAGATATCATAGTAGTTGTTGTGTTCAATGTACCACCAACCAATAAAATTACCATTTTCCAAGCTTTGTAAATCCGTGGAATCACGCCTTTGGCTGATTACCACCCTTATACATCGATTTGGGCCTATGCTTTTGTTTGACACTCTATTTTTCTATGCTACCTTCAAAGCTTTATACAAAAAGATTTTTTTTCTATGTTGATAATGATGTACGTCAGGAATAAACATTATGAAAATTGAAATTTTTTTGAGTATTTTGAAAACAAGCCTGGACAGCTAGGTACATTCAAATGAACATGCATGAACAAATCAACATTGATAATCAGTTCCAATTCAAGTTGCTAGCAAGCCTTCCCCCCAGTGACGGTCTGTGGTCAATGGCAAGAATGAAAAAACAGAATGAAAAGCATGAAAAATGAATTTGCTCGCTAAGTCGAAAACCCGAAAGGGCGGCTTAGGCAAAAATGAGCACCCCGATGGATTGACAACCTTCAAAGGCAATTCAGGCAAAAACAGGGGCATGTGAAAAAACTATTCCCCGGCGGGTCGAAAACCCGAAAGGGCGATCCAGGCAAAAATGGGATGATGAAAATAAAAACGAAAAAGAAATAAAAAACGAACATGCAAAAAGCATTGACCACAGATGCGATGTCCAAGGCATTTACGTGGTTGTTCCAACAAGCAGCACATCAATACCATTCAGATTGTTTTTCTCTACAATTCTACAGCTTCCCAGCCTCCAACAATGGCCTTGGTATGTCCTCAAACGACTGCATCCCCAGAAGAGGAACTTTTACAAATATATGTCCGAGCACGAGCCATCACGTGCCCAATATTCCAACGATTTGTCTGCCTCTGCGAAATTATGTCTACAAATTGCCAATCATCATGCATTTCAAAGCATTCATACATGCGTAATCATGCATCCTATATGTTCATGCATTTGATAAAATTGTCATGCTACCCATACGCATTGCATTCTCAATTCCTATGTTAATCTCGATCAAAATCAATTTCTACTGTCATGTCAATTTCAAGATTCAACAGTCTTGTTCTAACATTCCTGTCAAATTCAAGCTCCTGTAGTTATGTCAATCAAATTCAGTTCTTTTTCAAATACAATTTGTTTCTGTTAACGGCCAAGTGGCTAGTTCACATCCGAGAACAGCTTGTGCCTATCAATTTGTCCTTGTTTCCGGTCAAGTAGCCAGTTCACATCCAAGAACAGCTTGTACCTATCCTTTCGGTATCCACCGAGCGGCCAGTTCGCATCCAAGAACAGCTCGTGCTTTCTATTTTGTTTCCTGTCAGCCAAGTAACTAGTTTGTGTCCAAGAACGGCTTGTGCTTCCTACTTTTTGCTTTCAGCCAAGTAACTAGTTCGTGTCCAAGAACAGCTTGTGCTTTCTATATTTGCTTTTAGCGAAGTAACCAGCTCAAATACAAGAGCAGCTTGCGCCCTTTGTTGTCAATATTCCCGGTCAAGTGGCTAGTTCGCATCCAAGAACAGCTTGTACCTGTCAAATTTGCTATCGAGTCTCCCCAGTGAGTCTTGTTATCTGTTATCTTGTTAATGTCAATCAGTCCCGCAATGGATACGACATACCCTGTTGTTTGCTATTCTGTTAATGTCAATCAGTCCCGCAATGGATACGACATATTTTGTTAAAAAATCAATTCTCAATTGTCTTGCATTCATAACACAAATGTTGCATGGCATGCATGGCATCTACAAATGTATTTTTACGCCCAAAATCAGTGCTAATGTCGATATTTAAGTATCTTCGTCGCGTCAAGCCGAAGACTCCGTCTCTTGACTCTCCAAACGAAGAAACTTAAATAGGGGCAGCTGTCATACCCTCATTTTGGACCTAAAAATACTCGTTAAAATTTCTTTTCTATTCCTAATACTTTTTCAATTTACTGTGTATTACTCTGCAATTTACCACTGTGCTTCAGCTGCATACGTCACTGTCTCTGTCTTTTAATTTTTGCATAAAATCATACAAAAGGGTATTTTGGTCATTTCCTACAAAGGAACCCATTTTAGTCCCTACAATTTGTCCCTGAGTCTTTTCAATTTGTTTGCATGAATCATTAATCAAATTTTGCACAAAAATCATCTTAGTTTGCATCTGAGTCTGTCTGAGTCGTTTTAACCCCCAGGGGCATTTTAGTCTTTTCACATCAAACAAATTTTGGGCAGAGAGGTATTTTAGAATACCTCATTTTGGTAGTTTGTTCGTTTTTAGTCCATTTTGTCAATTTTAACTGTTTCGCTTTACGTTGCATTTCAGATTACATTTTTTAACCAATTTTATTATTATTGCATTTTAGTCCCAATACTTTCAAAAATTGCAATTCAGTCCAGATTTTACATTTTATTGCAGAAGTGTCCAATTCCAATTTTTAAAGCAGTCCCATTTCTTTTAATTCTCAAAGCAGTTCAATTCTTGTTTAATTGCAAAACAGTCCCTTTAGTTTCAATAATTGCAGATTGGTCCAATTTCAAGTCCAAGGCCACGCAAGCAAAGTCAAGGCCACATGTCACTACCTCATTGGTCAGAATCACACTTGGCAGCCTATAAAAGGCCAGTTACTGTGCAAAGTGCCAACAGATCCATTCAGTGCAATCCACATCATCACAAACAGATTCCATTTTTCTCTCTCTTGGCAGTTAGGATCAAAAATCATAACAAACTCAGAAAAGCTCAAGAACACGAAAAAACCCTAATTTCCCAGAACCAAGATTCAAGCACAATGCGATGAAATTCACTGCAGTTCTCAGAGATTCATCACTAAATCATCATCATTGAACTGTGTCTCTGCAATTCAAGCGCCAAATTCATCGCCAGAAGCAATGAATCCGGCACGATCACAGAGGAAGAGTTGGTGAAGAAGAGGGAAAGAATTTCACGGTTTTGAACCAGAGAAGAAGAAGAACGAAGAATTCACCGGTTTATTTCCGGATTTCAAGCCAAAGATCAGCAACAGAATCAAATCCAAAAATTTCTGAAGACTCCAGATCGAATCTCCGAACAAAACCAGGTGAGAATCAAAGAACTTACCTCTTTATACTCGTGAACAACAATGAATCCCAACTGATGTAGATCCATTACAGTTTCGAAGAAGTTTTGGTTCAAAAACGTAAAAAACCCTAAAAATTTCCAAAAAAACATAACGATTCTAGGGTTTGCAACGAATATCAATCATTGTAAACCGGAGAATCCATAAACGAATTCGTTTTGAAAGAAGTGTGAATCGGAAAATAACGAACCAAAACCATTCGAAACCGTGACTGAACCTTAAGATCTACCTCATTTCGAACGGTGTGTGTGTGTTTCAATGGCGTATTCGTGATAAGAACCACCAAACGAAGCTTTTAAGCCATGAACGAACCAATTCTGGGTAGGATTCAAGAAGTTAGGTTTAGGGTTTCATACGAAGAAGAGAGAACGGCGGAGAGAAGAAGAGAAGAAAGAGAAAATGTCACAAGAATGAAGGAAACGGGTGTAAAACCCTTTTATATATGTGTTTGTGTCGGGTTAACTCAAACCCGACCCGTTCTTCTCACACTCTCAGCCGTTTGATTCAGATCCTGATGGATCTGGATCAATCCAACGCTCCTGGAGCGTTAGCTTGATCCGGATCCATCAGATCCGTGGGTTTGGGCTGTGAAGCTTTGGGCCTGGAGCTTTCTTGCGTTTTTTGGGTTTTCCTTGCTATATACACCTTTATTCTTGCTGTTTGAACCCCTGGCATGCTTTAATTTTATTGAATACTTTTGTAATTTTTTCTATGGGATTCTTGGTATATTCTTGACTGTTTGATGATGATTTTTCATGTTAAGATTGATAAAAATGATGGGGGTAAATTTCTTTTTTTAATTGGTATGTTTTGTTGTTTTGTGAATTTCTTCGTGTGATTTTTTAGTTCAAGCTCGTATCATATGATTTTAGTGCTTGGCTTTGATCCCATGGTGATTTACCCCTGTTCTCAAAATAGCTCCTTGGATTGTGTGAAGTTTGGTGCTTTTGTAGTATTTTCAATCTTATTAAAACTTGAATTTTGCGATATTTCTCATGTTCTTGTTAAAATTGATGCTTGATTACAATTTTGTGAAGTTTTTTTCAACTTTGTCAAATTTGATCCTTGATTACAATGGTGTGATATTTTACAATGTTGTTAAAATTGATTCTTGATACCAATTTTGTGTGATATTTTGCAATCTTGTTTAGTTTGATTCTTGATGCCAATTGTGTGATATTTCGCAACCTTGTTTAGTTTGATCTTTGATGCCAATTTTGTGATATTTTGCAATGTTGTTTAGTGTGATTTTATGCCAATTTTTGTGATAGTTACCATTTTGTTTAGGATTGGTATTTCATTATTTTTTCCTTGTTTTACTAACCACTTTACTCTATGTTTCATGCATACTAAGCATCTCATCTCATTTCCATTTCTCCCTTTAACTCTTTCATGGGGCGTTCAGCTAATTCTTATGCAAAGTTTAGGTAGTTTACTTTTCTTTAATTTCATGCAAGATCATAGAATGTAAAATAGGACCCGATGTAAAGGACTATGGACTATAATGATGTACACCGACACACGCACCGACACGCACACACGTTGCATGAGCTAACGCTAGGTGTATGTTTAGGAAGCGCGATACTTAGAGAAAATAAATCTTTTTAAAAACAAATAACTTCCATCACTTCAAATATTTTCCAAATAAACCTTGGAGTCAAAACTCCAAAGGATTTTCCCTTTATTTTCTTAATCAAACCAAAATGCAATTAATTTCCAACTTTAACCGTTTTCATTAACAATTGAACCAACCGAATGCTTTTTTCTCTTTTCAATTCTAATGCCTATACGGCCTCTTTCCCTTCTTCAAAATCTTTTTCAAACTTAAAAAACAAATTAAACCCACAAAAACATTTTGAAAGAGAACTACATGGAATTTTGATCCCTTAAAAGGGTATGTAGGCAAGAGACTCAAAATCTCTCCAAGTCCAATAAAAACAACCCAAAATCTTCTTTCTCCCATTCTTAAAATCAACCCCTCTTTTTCACAAATAGCAATAAAAGCAAAGTGTGTACGTAAAGCATAGTAAAACGGTTCCTATAGGATACTATAGTCATTGCGGGTGCCTAACACCTTCCCGTAATGAAATCAGCCCCGAACTTAGAATTTCTAAGGTTTTCTCTCGATTTTACCTTTCCCCAAAAAAAATAGAGATATCAATGATTGAAAGGTTCAAATCTAATTAATGATTTGAAACCCGAAAATCGCGATAACATAAGTGTTTGTGCGCTATGTAATTTGACAAAGTAAGGGCACTTGTAAAATGGCATAAGTTGTTATATTTCTTCAACTGCTCATATGCTTATATAAGAGCAAATCTAAGTGCCGTTGTTGAAGAAGTGTTAGTGCATCAAATTAGTCCTTGAGAAGCTTAATCAGAGACATCTGGATGTTGCCTCAATCGAATAATGGCATTGAGTAGTATTTCAAAATTCATTTGCTTCTAATAGAATGATTTGTTACATTCTTCGTCTTTGAATTTCTTTGTTTGTTTTTGCATGTGATCAGAAGAAGACAAATTATATTACTCTGAGTTTGAAAACGACCTTCCTTCAGAAGACAGACAAACAAATTTAGAGTCATCAGCTGCTGACGTGGTCTTTAGAGGCATGTATCCTTCACAATCTCCAATTATTCAAATGCTTCAATACTTCATATGCTTCTGAAGATTCTCTTCTGATCAGGATGTTGACTTTCTAGTTGACATTTCTTCAAATCTTGTTCCAAATCTTATAAGCTTCTCTTTTGCGTTCAGAAACTTTATTTTTCATAATCAAAACTTGATGTAAGAATTAAAATTTAACTTTATGGTCATGCACACTTGAACACATATAGCATATGTAATTGTTTTTTTATACTTTGTTATCATCAAAACTTCAGAGGTAGTTCATCATAAACAAGAAAAGACTAAAGGAAAAAATAATGTTCCAAGGCACTTGTCAATGTACCACAAATGCCTTGGACTAGTGTTCTAGGCTATCAAAATGTCTTTTACACTAGATTCTCTCTTCTAAAGGATTTGGTCTCCAGTTTGCATGTTTGATTTAAAGGCAAGAATCTTCAAGTTCTAGTTAGAAAATGTCCCTTGGTATATGGTGGCATTCGATAAAGGTTATTTTGAATTTATTTTTCCATTCCATTGCGATTTTCCCAATGAAACTACACTATCCCCTAGCGGAGTCGAATCCCTTTCTCAACGAATTCAGGTATCCCATTGTGGTTTCTCGTCCCAGTCAAAATGTCTTGACCGTTTTGCATTCATAATTGCATCACAAGCATTCATAGCGTCTTAGGTCAAAAATGGTGTACTTTGAATTTAAGTCTCTGATAAGTGCTCAAATGTAACATATTTCATGTGTGAATCTAGGCAAATTAGTGGCTTGTTTTGCAAGTTATCTAAGGAAAAGCTACCATTTGAGTGTAATTTTACCATTTATGCTTTACATGCCTGACTTTACCCAATTTATGCAGGAAATGACAAGCAAGGGTGAAAAGAAGGAAGTTCCTGAACCAAGGTCTGTTCGCCTAAGCGAAAGTCTGTTCGCTTAAGCGAACCAGTTACAAAAGCATCAGCACGGTTCGCTTTCTAGCACGCTTTTAGTTCGCTCAGGAAAGAAAGCCAGTTCGCTTAAGCGCCACCGGGTTCGCTTAAGCGAATCAGTTCTAGAGAGCTCCAGGAAAGTTCGCTTAACCTTTCGCTTACAGTTGGCTTGAGCGAACTTCATCCATCTTCAGAAGATAAGGAACACGTGGCAGCTCCTCATTGGACAACGGATGATTTCCTTGATGTACGCTTAAGCGAACGGTGCTTCGCTTAAGCGAACGGGCACGAAGACAGCCCATATAAATAGTTTCTCTCTCTTTCCCATTTATCTTTTACTGTTTTATTCACATTTTCTGGCCTTTAGAGAGAGAGTAGGGCTTTTCTAGAGAGAGAAACACAAAGCAAGGTAGTTAGGAGTAGATTCAAGCCAAGATTTGTTGAGACATCATGAATCTTGTCATGGAATCTTCATCTTTTCTTCATCCTTTGCAAAGCTATCATAGACATATGTAGCTACATCTACTCTTGTGGATTTGAGGTATTCAAACAAGCTATTATGTAATCTTTTGATCATTTAATATATGGTTCTAGCTATTTATTCAATATTGTTGTTATTCTTGCTTTTAATGTTTTATTGAGATTCAAAATGATATGGACACATACTTTTGAATCTAGAAATAGAATAACAATCTATCTTAAGTTATCACTCTAGACATGGATGTTAATATTTGATAATCACTTTTAATCTAGAGCTTAATGCTTTTGGGTAATTTAATCGGTTGGGAAATCGTCGATTAAACTACCCAATCGACTTCGTGATCGTTTAAATGTTTGGGAAATCGATGTTTAAACGATCCCTTAGAAATAACGATGTCATTTGGACACGAATGATATTGTCGAGTGATTGTGATAATATCGTTTAAAAAGCTAGAATCCGTTAATCGATCGAGGGATTGCAGTTTTTACGCTTGGTTGATGTCTCTAACCACAAGCGAAATAGCTCTATCTCTTCTCGTTTTACTTTTATGTCGAATAGGAAAATAGTTTTACACAAAAAAACAATTTATACCCAAACCCTTAACATGATAAATGGTGTTTAAATGCTTATGATATACGCAACTCTCTGTGGATACGATCCTATTATACTCACGTATAGTTAGTTAAATGACATGTAAAAAACCTACATCAGTCTCTTCGACCAGTCGAATCAAAGATTTCATCTTCAAGTCCCTGGACGAAGAAACTTAAATAGGGACATCTATCATACCCCAATTTTTGACCTAAGACACCAATGACACGCGTCGTTTAGCCCTGAATAATCTTCGACTTTCCAAACGAAATTTCGGCAGAGAGGTATTTTAAAATACCTCATTTTTTGTTCCGGCCCTCTTCTCTCTTTTTTTTAGTCCTTTTATTTTTTTTTCTTATTTCCATCTTTTATTTTCTTTTATTATTATCTCACCTTTTTTTTCCCTTTTTATTTTTCATTTTAGTTTATTTGCATTTATCTCTTATTAATTTCCATTTTTGTTTTTAGATGATAAGTCAAAATTTTATTTATTTTTATTTTTATTTAAATGTCCAATAATGTCAAAACACAGTCCAAGTCTAAATCCACAGGCTGTCACATGCGCGCCCCATGCGATTTGAATCTGGTCTATTACCTTTCATCCCAGCCCTCATCTGCAGCAACTCAGGAACAGAAACACGCTCCTCTTATCCCAATCCATCATATTTTCTGCTCCTTTTAACAAACCATTGGTGCTCAATCCTGCACTATAAATATGACCTGCATTCACACGCACAAGAGAGGCCGAAATTTACCACAAACCTACGAACAATTCATCTGGCCGCAAGAATTCAAATCAAAACCCTGCAAAAAGAAAAACAATACAAAGAACCAATTCGTCACAGTTCTTTTTTTACAACACGTAACCTGCAATTCTCCAAAATACACACAGTTAGGAACCAATCTCCCATAAACAATTTCCCAACACAGTAACCAGCAAAGGAGCACGCGGACCAACACCTAATCATAAGACCCACACATCAAACCTAACCCACATCACGATTGTAACTGAAGCCCATTCAAACACCTAACCGCCGAACGAATACAACAACAACGAATCTCAACCCACCACTGTTTCCAGAACCAACGGTGCATCAAACCGTACAGCCAGACGCATCACGGAACCGTCACACAGAAGCAGATTAAAGATCATAAAGGTAGTTTTTGTTTTTTATTATTGTAGATATAGGGATTTAACGTCGCTTTCTGGTAATTTGGTGTTTAAAAATGAAAAGAGGGTAAGAAATAGGTAAGAAAGACGAAAAGAACATAAAAAAAAGGATGAGCTTTGGCCTCCGGCGCAGCGCCGCCGCTGCCACTGACCGACAGCCACCGCGCCGGATTCTGGGCTTGATATGAACACCATCGGTGTTCTTGAGAAGATCAGCTAGAGAAGAGAGCAAAACTGAGAAAGAAAAGGGAGGAAAGAGATAGGTTGTGTGAAAATGAGAGAAAAACACACTCACAACCTATTTATAGGCTAGTTGGATCGTGCATGTTGGGTGCATGGGTTGCCATACACCCTCGTATCCATGTCCCTTGATCTGTAATCTGATGGCCTCTGTTGTTTCACCCCGTGATCAGTTTGAGACCATATGATCTTGATCAGATGGCCTTGTTTCCATTTGTTGAGCCCAACGCGCGTTTACTCTGTTCAGGGCCCAATTTACTTTTTTTTATGTTCCGCACCCCCCTTTATACTGCTGTTGCACCCCCTACATGCACATTTTTATTTTATTTTCTATTTTGTTTATTTTCTATGCATTTTGGTATTATTGTATTTATTTACTGCATCTCATTTTATTTCATGTCGCATTCTTTTTTTACTTTAGCATTTTTAATTATTTTATGGCCGTGTAGAATGTAATTAGGCTTTAATGTAATTTATCTCTTTATTTTCGCTTTTTGCACATAATTTAGAATGTAAAAATAGGCTTTAATGTAATTTATTTCTTATTGCATACCATATAATGTATAATAGGCTTTTATGTAATAACTTTAGGTGCATGTGTGCGTGTGTGTATGCTTTATTTTCTGTGTGTGTGTGTGTGTATGCTTTATTCTTCATGATTTAGGTTTAGGTTAAAGGACTTTGCGGTGATCCAACGTCACTACGAGGTTCCTCGCGTTTTTATATTATTGCTACGTTAGTATCATTTTAGGTTTTAGGTAATGTTAGAAAAAAACAAAAACATCTCAAATAACAAAAATCACAAAAATATTTCCACAATAAACCTCGATCCACAAATCGAGCGATTCCCTTTTATATATCTTTCTTAATCAAATATCAATCAAATTAATTACATTTTGAGTCCATTTACTTTTAATATAAAAAATACAAACAAAATCTTTTCGCCATTTGGCTTTTCATTTTAAAACTTTTTTCAAAAACTAATAAAAAACACAAAACCAATCAAACAGAAATTTCCACCCCGAACTACGAGGTTCTGATCCCTCACGAGTACGTAGGCAAATGGCACTTGTCCTTCCGAATCAATAAAAATGTAGATAAATAGGCTCCTTTTTTCTCCTTATTCACCATTATTCTTTTCCTCAAAATTAAGTTTATAGCACAAAAAGAAATAAAGTCGAAAGGTTCTCGTAGAGTACTACGAATATAAGGGGTGCTAACACCTTCCCCTTATGTAACCAACCCCCGGACCCCAATCTAACTCAAATCTTATTTTCAAAGTCGTGAAATAATTTAGTGAGTCAAAAGCTAATCAAATAGCCTTGACCTCCGAAAAAATGACACGACAGAAATGACGACTTCACTGGGGACTGATTCGAGGGTTAAGCCTAACTTGAGTTTGTTTCAATTTTTGTGTTATAACTTGCTTAACAAAAACAAAAACAAAAAATAAAAGATGAAAATACGTGTATATATGTCCTCCTTCTTCTTTCTCCTTTCTTAAACGTGAGTGGTGAGATAAGTCATAACCCAGGCTTGAGAGAAATTTAAGATAGGAGTGGTAGAATCATAGTGACAATCCGACAGTATTCTCGTGATTTGGAACATGTGATATAACCACACTTAGCGGAGGATCTTGAAGTAGTATATGTCGGCGTGTGTTGTCACGTTTAGACGTTATTATTTTTAAGTTTCCGTCAAAGCTAAGGACCTTTAGTTACCCTTAACCCATCTTGGCCTCTTAGGACGTACTGTGGTGGCTAACCAAGTGTTGTCTTGGTATTAGCCAACATGCGATGCTACACCCAAACGAGACTTTTCTATGAACGTTGTTGGACCGGGTGTTTTCCCGTCATCCAATAAAATTCGAAGGGGGTTGGACTTTGGGAACTTTGTAGAACCCGTGATATAGGTACAAATGAAGCCCTAGTCCCTACCCTACGGCGTGCTATCCCTCAACTCCAACATTATGGACTTAACCACATCGTGTTTTCTATTTACTTTAGCATAATCATGCATACATGCATTCATTCATAAACTTTCTTTTTTCATCAAAAAAATCGGAGGACTTATATAAACTTTTTGTCAACATCATAGGTATGGGGAGTGTTGTATGGAGAACTCATGGATATAAATTCAAGAAACCAGACTTGGAGAGTTTAAGGAAACTTTTTGGAATGATGTTTGGAAGTGATTAGGTGAAGAAATTTTATGTTTTAAGGAAGATTTGAGGAAGATATGAAGGTTTGAAGGTTTTTGGTTATGGAGGTTTTAGAGAGAATTTGAGTGAATAGAGAAGTTGTGGTGATTGAATGAGGGAAGAAGAAGAGAAAATTTTGGCTTATGGGCACCCAGGAGTCGCGCACGGCCGTGCCACTACAGGCACGGGCCGTGCCAACTTTCTGGAAAAGGGAAGGTGTTGGCTTGGTCGAGTCAGGCACGGTCGTGCCACTGCAGGCACGGGCCGTGCCAGGTTTCTGGACATCCTAGGCTCAATTTTTTTCATTTTCTTGAATCATGATTGGACAATTACCTGCAAAACAACAAAATACAAACAAAATAAAAGCAATTAAACTCGTGGGTTGCCTCCCACGAAACGCTCGTTTAGAGTCATTAGCTTGACGATTAGAAACATCTTTTAGAAAGGATCAAAGAGATCATATTGTGCAGATGACGCTAAGAAACATTCTTTCACACTATGATTATTAAGCATGCAACAAGAGAAATCAAAAGGCTCCTTATTAACGGTTTTCATTCCAAAACCTACCATCTCATAACTAACTTAAAAAGCAATCATACTACCCTTAACATCAATAATAGCCCCTGAAGTTGCGAGAAAGGGCCTCCCTAGAAGTATAGGCACTTGGTCATCCTGATTCATGTCTAAAACTAAAAAAATTAGTTGGGATGTATATCCCTCATACCTCGACGGGGATGTCCTCAATGAATCCAACTAGGTGGATTGTGGTACGATCAGCTAACTTTAGGGTCACCTCGGTAGGTTTCAACTCAGCTATACCCATCCTCTTAAAGAGGGACAAGGGTAACAAACTAATACTAGCCCCTAAAAGAATCTAATGATTTTCTTCAGCTTCTGAGAGGCGTCATTTTCTTCTGATCTAATGTGTTGACTTTTGGTTACCATTTTCTTCTGATGCTTTAATACATATGTTCAATACTTGATGGATACTATATTTTATGATTATGCACACTTGAACAAATATTAGTATGTTCAATTGTTCTTCAATACTTTGTTATCATCAAAACCTTAGATGAATTGTAGAAGACCCTTCTTGTTCCAACATGTGAGACTCAGATTTATAGTGACTCTAACGAAAATGAACCCACCATGAATCGATGAGGAAAACATGGAGAAACCTGGTGATTGAAATCATGGAGAAACCAAGTGATGGAATCCAAACTAAAATAAACATTGTTTCCATCCTCCTTAGATTCGACGTCAGAATCATGATCCCTACGGGAACCTGTGGCTGGATGGAATCCTTCGCGATGGAAATGCCCTCTTCCCCCAACCTACGGGGCTAGCTTGCTGGAATGCGGGCGGGATTTGGGTCCAAAGGAGACCGGGGGCGAGTAAAAAAAAGAAAAAAGTTCGATTTTCCTTTCCCTTCCGGTCGAGCACTTTGTTCCTTCTTGTTCATCAATCGAAAATCAAGACAAACCGGGCACTACGGTGAGACGTGAAAACACCCGATCCCATTCCGACCTCGATATGTGGAATCGTCTTGCGCCATATGTACTGAAATTGTTCGGGAGACATGGTAAAAGCCCGGTGAAGAAATGAAAAAAAGATTATGTGAGTGAGCGTGAACGCCCTAAGTTTCCGACACCGACGAATAAGGGGGGGCAGGCAAACCTTGGTTGGGACAGTTTCTCGGCCGAAAGAAGAGGGAAACGAATGGGATAAGACCCATGAGATCTTCGAACATATTCGAGGGTTCAATGTGACTATTGTAACTTCGGCCAACACACAGTATGAGACTTTACCACCGTGGAGCGGCTTTTTGCAAAAAGATGAGGGAGATGTATTAGGGTGCTGATATGAGTAACAAGGGTCAAAGAATGTCTAATTCTTTGGTAAGAATTTCTATCATTTTTTTCTTCCTTATTTTGGCATTTCTATTGATTGACGTTGATTCCGATCTTTTGAAAGTAAAGTGGACCTTTTTCAGCAGGTCTCTAAACCTCCTCTTTACTCGGCTCGGGTTCGGGGGTCCGGCCGCCTTGGCAATCGTATTTCTTTTGCGAGCACTATTCAGTGCCGAGGAAATCCCTCTTTGGATGTATCCTTCTGGGGCTGATGCTGGCTCAGAAGCAAGCGTAAACCAAAAGCAGCATCAGCCTTCCCACCCCTGCGGACCCGCCGCTCCTATCCAAAATGGGTCGGCGTCGGCTTCCACTAGTTCCGTGGAGCAGCCAGCTCCAGCCGCGAAACCATACATAGCCCTCCTTCAGCTAGAGGGGGAGCGGAAACGTCTTATCGACGATATTGTAGACTTCGTTGCAAATAAATTGGAAGACCCGGGGCAGCCGCAGGGTCCAATTTATGAGCAAGCGCTACGCCTGGTATGGTATGCCGCTCTACCGCTTGTGCAGGCCCCCGTCAATTCCTTTGAGTTTCGGTCTTGCGACCCTACTCCCCAGGCGGAGTGTTTAACGCGTTAGCTGGACCAAAAACATCAAAACAATATAAGAAGTTCCAAAAACTAAAAATAATAATAATAATAACATCAACAACATAAAAAATAAAATAAAAATTAAAAAAAAGTCATGTGTTGATATCAATAACCTCAAACCGGTGGAATATTCAAATTCTCATCACACTAAGTTTTTCTTTAAATTATACGTCTTTGAGAAATTTTGAATCGATATTCAGTTCAATAGAAATTACATTATAGCAAAATGTGGAAATTATAAAACCCAGTTTCTTTATATCTCTAAATATAAGAAATTAAACCCATTCATTTTCTTTATTTTTTAAATAAAAAATGTTTACCAATACTAATAATATTTAACTATTATAATAATATAATAGTTGAATATTGACTTGGGGTCTGGGAGTGTGCTTCTCCTTACGGTTTCAGGTTCGATTCTCTCTAGTGTCTATTTAGGTGGGCTAATTTAGCTTCTTAACAAAAATACTAATGTTAAAAAATTTGAATTAAATTTGACTTTTTTTATTAAAAAGAAATTCGTAAAAAAATCAAACATCACTTATATACAGGGGGATTTACCACCCAGCTAGCATGGGCACACGTCGGGCTCAACCCATAATTTCTTTGAATCACAAATTCCGTCATTATAGGGAAAATTTCCGTAGCTAAATCTGTCTATCATTGTTAAATGGTTGTCACTGCGCATGTTTTCCACCTTTACCTACGAACAAAAACGTATGTAATTCTAAAGAGACCATTTTAAAAACATCATGGAATTCTAAAACTTATCATTGTTTTATTTTATTTTTTAAATTTTCTATTCTACTATAAATTCTAAAAATAAATAATTCATAAAATTACCACTAAAATTAGTTTAATCAATATAATAAAGTATTATAATTAATATCATTGGAATTTGAAATTGATTACTATAATCAAGTTTTAGAATAAACTAGACCACCGACCCGTGCTCCGCACGGGTCTTACCATATAATAACTATTTTCATAAGTTATTAAAATAAGAATAATAGATCAATAACATTGGCAAAATCTAATAGATAGTAACAAATGTTGATGGTATCACGTAGGACCGTAATTAGATGAAACTTTAAACAATAAACGTTCCATAGAGTGCAAATACATAATTAAAAGTATATCTAAAGAACATTCTGAAATACTTCTCTATAAACGACGTTAGAAGTGATGTTTCTCTCTTTCCCATCTTCATCTGTAATAAGTATCTTCAACCCATTTCTGGAAGTAACTCTGGAAATTGCAACATAAAGCTGACCGTGGGAAAAAGTCGGACTTGTGAAATAAACTCCAACATTCTTTAAAGACTGTCCCTGACTCTTGTTAATAGTCATTGCGAACGAAACAGCGATCGGAAACTGTCTTTGTTGAAACTTGAAAGGAATCCTGACATCGGAAGGTATAAGTGACAATCTTGGAATAAATACTTTTTCACCAATGTTACTACCAGATATAATCTTACCTTCAAGCACAAATTTACCCATTCTTGTTATTATTAGCCTGGTACCAATGCACAATCCTGCTCTTTGATCTATATTCTTCAACAACATCACTGGTACTCCTACCTTTAATCTGAGCTTGTGATGTGGAATACCAGATGCAACAATTGTGTTGAGGAATTCAGGTGTGTGCACATCATCAACTGAATCTCCATCTTTGTTTTGTGAAATTATGGAGTCAAAACTCAAATATACTCTTTCTTCACCTGGTATCAAGTCCAACATATACTCGTTTATTTGCTCAACAATAGTATTCTTCGGTGCTAATATGGCCCTGTCTTGGAAATAATTAATATCACTCATACTATCTAACACGTTAGGATAAGTGCTCTGTACCACAGATGCAAGGGGGTCTCCATTGCTTGGTAAAAGTAAATCAGGTGGAATGCATGTTGATATATCGACTTCATTGCTTTCACCAATTGTATCATCACCAATGCCCAATACCCAATCAGAAAATAATTTCCTTTCTAAAATATCCTGCTCTGATGCACCATGTAGAAGCCTCATGTTTTTCGTTAAGGTAAGAACTTCACAAAAATCCCAAAGAGTTGACGATTTAATGGTAGAGTGGACAACATCTTCTCTAGTACCTTTGGGAATTACTGGTAAAATTTGTCTAAAATCTCCACCAAAAACAACAACTTTACCACCGAACGGAATGTCTTTATATCTTTTGTCAACCATCTTTAGGACATCTCTAAAACCTCGATCGACCGATTCGAAACAATGTCTATGTAGCATCGGAGCTTCATCCCATATAATGAGTTTTGCCTTCATAATCAATGATGCCAAAGGTGTGTTGGGTTTGACACCACATGATGAAGTTTCATTCACTTGTAATGGAATGCCAAACCTTGAGTGTGCAGTTCTGCCGCCTGGTATAAGTAACGAAGCTATGCCGCTTGATGCGACTGTCAACACTATATCACCTTTTGATCTCAATGCAGCTGACATGGCCCTCCATATAAATGTTTTCCCCGTGCCACCGTATCCATATAGAAAAAAAAAGTCTAGGCTTATTTTGATCAACTCTTGTCATTATTGTGTCATATACACCTCGTTGTTCTGCAGTCATAGTCGACATCAATCGACGGTGTTCCTCACCTAACCCATCACAATAACATGTAGTTTGTACCTAAAGCAATAACGACAGAACACTCATAAATATACCATACGATAAGTGGCCAAACGAAAACTGATAATGTTTACCCTATCAAATAAAATACCATAGTACCTTGGCACAACACTCTTGCAATCTGTGCACCTACGACAGCACAGCACACCGTCGTTCACCGTCACCAATGAAGCACATTGAGTGCAAGACCGAAAATACCATTCAACACCCGTCTCTATCTCACATATAGTGGCAAGAACATAACCATGGTAGGGCTACAATTGATGAACTTTAATTATAGCTCAAAATTGATAAACCAGTGAAAATAAATCAAACATAATTGTCTGACAGTTATATGTATATTAGCTAAAATCAGTCCTTTATTCTAACTCACAAATGCCAACACCTCAATAGTATAAAAACTAAAATAACCTATGAACCAAGGGATATCAGCTAACATGTTTCACTAACCTACAATGATGTTCATTAGGTCTCAACAACTAACAAAGAAAATGAATACTGATATATTATGCGTAAAACACCACCTTTTTCTCATTTTCTTTAACATGCAAAAAGGACATTGAAATAAGTGGGATGAACACCCAAAACTTATAGGTAATATGTGAATACCTCCGTAGATTCTATCAAATCTTCAATGGTCATTAGCTTTGTACCCAACAATTCATCTGAAAGTTTCAGAGCACTTTGGGAAGTCATCTGACTTACCCCCTGAGTCATCTGAACATCGTCACTACTCATCCTATAACATAAATTTTAATGCGTTAAAGAATTGATAATGTATATAATGCTATTTAAATAATTCTGGACGAAACTAAGTTTGATGAGACAAAAGTGTACTTTTGTTTGTATGCTTCGACTTCAGGAAGGTCACCGTTTAAAATAACTTTGGTGCCAAAAAAAAGCATTTACTACCCCCATCGAACCTACAGAACAACAATCAATTTCAACTATGGCGCGTGAGTGTTTGTGACTAAATCAAACCAATTGAAACACCTCATGTAGACATCTAATTGACATGTGTTGTCAATTTGCTTACCCATATATTTCCTTGTTTTGCAAAATTGCAATATTATAACGACATTTGAGTTCTTATCATGTGTAGCAAAGTAATGTTCCATCATTTCAGCAAATTCACCCCATAAAGAACAATGAATTTTGTTGGTCCTGCATAATTTTGAGATTACAACTTACAGACATTACTATAATGAAACAAAATTTACACAATTTTTTTTAAAAAAATACATCAACAATTGGATGTAATCTTACTTCAAATCTTCCAACGTGAGATCAATAACTTTACTCTTTTTGCCATTCTTGTCATTCTCTCGCATGGCATCCCTTTCGATTACATGACCAATGATATCTACAACATATGAATAGCCTTAATCAAAAATCGTAAAGGACACATGAACCAACATTAATAACAAATACTTGAGAACTCAAACAATACCAATGATTTTATCCTCCTGCTT
The DNA here is from genome assembly GCA_958299785.1 of Medicago lupulina. Taxonomy (NCBI): domain Eukaryota; kingdom Viridiplantae; phylum Streptophyta; class Magnoliopsida; order Fabales; family Fabaceae; genus Medicago; species Medicago lupulina. Next base: position 27,759,076 of record OY283141.1, on the reverse strand, counting down.
GCAACTTAACACATCTTTAAAGGTCATGAAATCAAAGACATTCTTTGGTATATTAGTTTCTTCAACTCTAGTAAACCTAGAGTTTCCCATCATGGTAACCTTATATTTGTGTGCTGTCAGCCTATAAGTACTATCATTAAAACCAACAACGACATTCTCAAGCGTATATGTAGATCCTTCCTCAACCATTCCCTGTATCATGGACACCAACGATTTCCTTGCAGTAGCTTGGATCTTGCCACCCTAAAAAAAAATGAATAACATATTTGGTGAATTTATTTTATTCTACAACCTTTATATTTAAATATGTGTATATTGAAACAGAAATATGTATAGAGTTCAAACCTTCTCATCAACTAAGAGCAAATTCATAAAGATAATCTGATCTGGGTGATCTTTGTCAGTAATGCACCACATATGAGGTACACGTACCTTGAGCTTCAAATCCTTTTTTCCACCTGAGATTTCGGAGATTGGTGTGTACTTTTCTGCCATTTTTTCCCTGTTAAGTTTTCTGCTTAAGTTGAACTCACAAAACTATATTGCTTGAATATAATTAGTTACTTATTTATATAGGCATATGGATTCAACATAAACTTAGTTATTTTCGGAATTATATTGATAGGTTGTAATAAATGTGACCTTGTGACTTATCAAAAGTAATTTGTTTAACCTAACCAGATAAGGTATGCAGACAGGTACAATTTGCACATAGGGTGATTTGTATATTAAATGCACTTATCATAAAGGCCACTTCACCTCCAATGTATACTTTTGACCAATAAGCAATGCGCGTGCAGCAGGACAATTGGAATGTGCACTGATGTATTTAATGCATCAAAAGCCCTATGTTATTTGTCTCCCATGCTACACTTGGAAAAGATTAAAATGCATGTCTCTATGTATCATTAAGTATTGTGTGCAGCCAAAACTTTTAATTGTTACAATAACCCAAAGATGCACATATATCTACACCAGATACTTAATATCATAGTAAAAAATATTTAATTTTTTTGCCAAATCAATGTATCTACGCTTCAAATTATGCTTAATATTAACTGTTGAATGCAAAGCTCTGAACAGTATATGAATCTATTTCGAAAAATAATAACCACATCAACATGCTTTGGAGACAATAAACTAAAATGAAATAAACTAAAAACATCAATTCTGATTTTATAATTATTTTATTAAGTATGTTAGTTAATTAAAAGGAAGCATAATTAAGTTTTTTTTTTCTTTCAAATAAAGATGAGAAAACAGTAAAACATTATTTTAACAAATTTAAAAAGTGCATTGTTGATCTGTTATAATATTGGTATGTTATCAACTTCATATTTTGACAGTCTTGTATTATACGATGGTAATGTCTCAAATAGTTTGATTTTTATACTTATTTTTAACGACTGAAAATGGTTGAGTTTAAACTTGCACTTAAAATACAAATAGTTTAAACTTGTACTCTCAAATTATGCTTAATATTAACTGTTGAATGCAAAGCTCTGAACAGTATATGTATATATTTCGAAAAAAAATAACCACATGAACATGCTTTAGAGACAATAAACTAAAATGAAAAAAACTAAAAACATCAATTCTGGTTTTATAATTATTTTATTAAGTATGTTAGTTAATTAAAAGGAAGCATAATTAAGTTTTTTTTCCTTTGAAATAAAGATGAGAAAACAGTAAAACATTATTTTAACAAATTTAAAAAGTGCATTGCTGATCTGTTATAATATTGGTATGTTATCAACTTCATATTTTGACAGTCTTGTATTATACGATGGTAATGTCTTAAATAGTTTGATTTTTATACTTATTTTTAACAACTGAAAATGGTTGAGTTTAAACTTGCACTTAAAATACAAATAGTTTAAACTTGTACTCTCAAATTATGCTTAATATTAACTGTTGAATGCAAAGCTCTGAACAGTATATGTATATATTTCGGAAAAAAATAACCACATCAACATGCTTTGGAGACAATAAACTAAAATGAAAAAAACTAAAAACATCAATTCTGGTTTTATAATTATTTTATTAAGTATGTTAGTTAATTAAAAGGAAGCATAATTAAGTTTTTTTTTCTTTCAAATAAAGATGAGAAAACAGTAAAACATTATTTTGACAAATTAAAAAAGTGCATTGCTGATCTGTTATAATATTGGTATGTTATCAACTTCATATTTTGACAGTCTTGTATTATACGATGGTAATGTCTCAAATAGTTTGATTTTTATACTTATTTTTAACGACTGAAAATGGTTGAGTTTAAATTTGCACTTAAAATACAAATAGTTTCGTTGATTTTTTCGCAATTGTCATCTGCTGTATAGCACAATCTATGATCATAACAGACAAAATTATATTAAAGACATTATATACTGCTTATGGGATGAACATAAAACGATAAAAATATTTCATTCCATTGATAGCACATTACATGAATTGGCACAAAGGCGGTTGACAACAACAAACTAAAAAGACATAACATGACACTTAAAAAGACAAACTAAAAGGACACCTAAAAAGACAACAACAATGGGAACATAAAGACGAAAATTAACTTAAAACTTAATTCATAATGCTTTAAACTTAATGGATAACTAAATAGAGTTTGGACGATAGACAATCAAAAAGATCTTTTCGTTCTTCCCCGCCTTTGGTACACCAATCTTGATCTTGACACCAATTGAGAGTCTGCGCGCATCCACCAATCGAACCCAGCTTCCTCCTATCTTGATATGAGTTTCTGGCCTTGTACCATAAACAGCAATACACCTCCAAGTATTACCACAGTCATCAACAACCACGATGGAAGTGGTCTTCTTACCAAGAGCTAGTCTGCAGAAGCCATTATATGGCAGCATCTACACAACACAGCAACTCCAGATCCGTGTTTAAAACTATATATGTTATAGCTAAACGCTTATACTAAAATGATAGCTCACCAAAAAGCCGGAAGTAACATCGTATCTGGTCAATATCTCAGTCGTGATAGGAATGTTTTGGTAAACGAATTCTGGAGCTAGAGGTTTTTCAATCTCAAAACGCATCACAGGATTGAAGGCAGGGGGTGTAACAAACAACCCAAGCATGTTAATGACATTGATACCAAACTGGCTTGAGCCAGAAAATACCATCAGAACCCAACCTCCCATACGAATGTCGTAAAAGTCTCTTATTGCATTGAATCCGATAGTCAGAAAAATAGAACCGTTAATCCTCTCAACTAAGATCTCAAACTGGTTAAAGTTAGTGTCAAACAATGTGACATATGAACCAATATGATCTCCAAAATCGGTCACAAACATTTTAGGCAACATTACAGCACCCTATGTAAATAATAAACAACCAAGTCAGATTTAATTCAAATAATTAATATATAGAAGAAACACGCAAAACAGCCAGACTACTACCTCATTGACATGGAATTCACAGCAGATAGTACGGTACTGCAATCTCAGCTCATGCACGATCTTGTCCAAATCAGTTGTTGGATTTGGATCCAAAGGAGCTGAACTCATATTAGTATAACACATCATCAGTACATTGTTAACTAAACACATGACAACTTCTAAACTATAAAATGACTAACCTTTCAAGCAATGGAGGGCTAGCAACGTTTCGAATTCACGGTAAGACATGTTATTTTTTGTCTTGGTTATAGAAGAAGCAATTAGATTGGAGGAGTTGGGCAATTTTAACCTTGCGTTAGCCATACATATATATAGAGTAGGATGGCTTATGTGATTGGTTCAAGGAAGTATAGGAAACTTAAACATACAATGCTGCATTAAGTGAGGTGGTTTGGAACCCAAGGGTCACTTGAGTTATGACATATGAAGATAGGAGGGAAATTTGAATTTTAAAAACCATGAAACATCATTTAATGAGTTGTTTAGCTTGCAAAACACGGTTGGGCAAAAGAAGTAAGGAGGGAAACTAACAAAGCAAATAGGGTTTAGAAATTGCTTGACCTAGCAAGCTTTTAGAGTAAGTATATTTTTTAAGTGACTTAACTAGAATAATTCTCCCTAACTATGAATTATTTTATCATTTACCCAAACCAATACTCAATACTCACAAAAATACTCAGTACTCACATAAATCAAAATCTATAGATACACCGTTGCTCATTTAATTTATGGTAACAAAATTTGAATCACTATTCATAATAGCTAAATAGACAAAATAATATATGATCAAGTCACAACTTACAATCACTTCATACCTAAAAAAAACTTACAATCACTTCTACAACAGGGCATAATAAATCAAATTTTAACTTCTAATTTGTAGATCTTTAACAATAGCGGGGTGCACCAGAGCAATTACCAACATAAACAAAAGTTGGAAGTCCACAGTTGTCAAGCCCTGTCAATAAGCTATTAAAATAATCTTTGTGGGAAAGAATTGTTACCAACAAGATCGACAATGTGTGGTTCAATGACTTGATGATATGTTACATCGAACATAAGATATTCAAGTCACTTGATGATGTTGATATTATTCGAACATTCACCGCAAAGAGGTCTCGGAAATGACATTTACCTCATAATTTTATTTAGCACACTATTGACAGGTTATGTTTCATCTCTCTTATTTCAAATTGTATTTTTATTGACAAAATGACGAGTCTTTTTTATTTCAATTTATGATTAGTTATATATTATGTCACATGTGAATTTGCGGTCAAAATTTTTTTCAGTCTCCACAAAATTTCTGGCTCCGCCACTGCTTATATATATAAACAACTAAATCTTAGTTAAATATATGAGTCACTATTTTAGCATGGTATCCACATAGTAAATGAAAAGTCTTTCCACGATCAATATATTTTGATCATTTACCTATAGACAAACAACATTTCTATGTAACCAAAAAATATATATAACATTTCTATGGAAAATTTTGCATTGCAAACAGCTGAAATGGGAAACATTTTTCTGGATTGCAAATTTTGAAGCCATCCATGTGCTAAGCTTTGTTGCACTTGGACAGTCTTTCGGGTTATTACTATTTGGAGCTATTGTTAATGTATGATGCTTTATTGCAGTCCTGCAATTTGAAGTACAAACTGAGAAAACAGAAAATAAACACGTTGTTTAATTGGTCAAAGGTGCGGTGACAACTGGGATATGCAAGTAAGCATGGAGAGAGTGGTAGTTGAGGAAGCTAGCAGTTGCAAAAGGATTCCATCCAATTTCCAAAAATCCACTATTTGCTTCTTTCCTTTTCATTATGTCCACAAAAAAATATTATTGATAAAATACAAAATCAACATATTTTAAAATGTCGGCCAGCAGTCAAACCCCAACGTGGAGAGAAAAAACCAACGATTGCACTCTAAAGAGAAAGTCAAAATATTATCCTAAGAAAAAAAAAATAGAGAAAGTCAAAAGGAGGTAAATAATCTCAAATACCATGTCCATATGCCTACAGTATAACCATGTGCTATTTTATCTCCATTTTTATTATATAATACTATTTATTGGTTGGATTTAATTTATGAGTATTGGGTAATCTTTAAACATTTCAAATTAAAAATTATTCTTTAAAAAGGTTATTTTCAATGTATTAAATATACATGTTTTTATAAAAATAAAAATAAAAACTACTATTTAAGACCCTTAAAGAATATCCCAGATACACTCGATACCATTTTCTTTCATTTATTTAATTTGGTTAATGTAAATGATTTTTGTAGTCAGTGTTTATTTATTTGAGAAAATAAGCTAGTACACTGCACAACATTTATTCAATATACACTAGGAAAAAAATTACAACAGTTAAAAATGATATTTCACATCGCTTAAAATATACAACCAAGAACTAGAAACATTTTTTTTTTTGTCAATCCACCTCTTTATATCGTAAATCGACATCACAATACTACACTCGAGAACTGTCGTACCCCTCTGATAATTGGAATAATACCTTCAGTGTTTTTTATGATCCTCTGACCTCAGGTCGACTAATACCTGACTAATCGACCAGGTATCCAACTTTGAGGTCTCAATCGTTTAGGATATTGTTCCACATTTTCTCTTCTAATGTTAGGAGTAGATAAAAGTATCCAATATGGTATTTAAGTTATGATGCTCTCATATTTAATAAACTACTCTTTTGGGTTAGACTTTACACATGAGCTTAAGTTTTAACATGAGAGTACAATTTGTGCTTTCATTGAGAGTTTGATACGAAAAAGGTTATTTATAAGCTAGATTAAGCTATAAAAAGGCTTTCATCGAATCAGTATCGATAGAGTAAAAGTTATTATGGACATCTACTCTTAAGAAACATGGTATTGTAGCATATCCTCAAAAGACCAATTTGTTAGGTAGAACGGTCTCAGGGTTAAAAAACTACATTGAGGTATTTGGTCTACTCAATGTTAAAAACATACTCTCCTCATGCTTAAATGTAAGCAAACATTTTTAAAAGAAATTTGAGGTATTTGGTCTAAAATACATCCATATGCTCATTCTTTAGAGAAATGATATATGTACATCTATTTTGTGACAACTTTTATACAATTTTTTTCTTTTATACCCACATCATCTTCTTTTCCTCTCTCTTCCTTTTTCTCTCTTCATTGTTTTTAACCAATAAGAAGAGAGAAATGAGACCAATAAGAAGAGAGAAATGAGAGGTTGTCATAAAAGTTGTTAGCAAATGGTTGTTCAAATATCATTGCTCTATTCTTTAACCAACTTTTACTTATACTTTGAAGAGCAATGATATTTGTACAACCCTTTTGAGACAACTTTTGGGACAACCTTGTTATTCTCTCTTTTCATTGATCAAAAACAATAGAGAGAGAGAGAAAAAAAAAAAAGAGAATAATAATGTAATGTGAGTATAAGAGAGAAAATTGTCTAAAAATTATACTAAAATGATTATACAAATAACATTTCCCTACTTTGAAACTGGGACATCGAACAATTGTTTTACCAATACCAAGTTGTGTACCTAAAAATCACTTAAAATTGAAGTTACCTTACTTATTAAACTTAACTTTTCTTTGTTCAAGTTCATGCATGAATAGGTAAATTTGGTCAATTGTTTAAGCCTTTCCCATGATCCCTTGGAAAAGTCATAACTATCACTCTTTCTGAAATAAATGAAAAAGCCTTAATTTTGCGTGTATTGACTTTCACACAATATGAACACGGATACACTATAAATTAACAGCAATACCAACTCTCTCTCATATTCATTCATTCATTTTCTCAACTCTCCACCAAAAAGCAATAACATTTCATAGTCCAAACAACTTTTCTGCTTCTTCAATCATACACAAATGAATCAAGATATCGAAGTTACACCATTTTTTCTTTGCCCTATTTCACTACAACTCATGAAGGATCCAGTTACTGTCTCTACAGGTATAACCTACGACAGAGAAAGCATTGAAAAATGGCTATTTTCATCGGAAAACAAAACATGTCCTGTCACAAAACAACAACTCACACATGATGCAAATGATCTCATTATTCTCACTCCAAACCACACTCTTCGTAGACTCATTCAAGCATGGTGCACCATGAATTCTTCTTATGGAATTGAAAGGATTCCAACTCCAAAACCTCCAACAACAAAAACCCTCATTGAAAAACTCCTCAAAGAAGCTTCTGATTCTTCAGATTCACCTCATTTACTTATCCAAACCCTAAAACAGCTCAAAACAATTGCATCCGAGAGTGAGTCAAATCGAAGGTGTATCGAATCGGCTGGCGCAGTGGAGTTCTTAGCGTCAATAGTAACAAAACACAACACAAGTTGTTCATCTTCATGTTCAGCAACAGAATTAATTGAAGCTAGCTTTGATGAAGATGATGTTGAAGGTTTTGCTTTTGACTTCAAAATAGGTGCAGAAGATGAAGCTATAAACATCCTTTACAATCTTCAGTTATCAGAACAAGGTTTGAAAACTCTCTTAAACTTCAAAAATGGAGAATTTTTAGACTCGTTAATGAGATTTTTCCAGAAGGGTAACTACGATTCAAGAACATACGCAGTTTGTTTGTTGAAATCTATGTCAAAAGTAGCTGATCCAACAAAACTAGCGAATCTAAAAACCGAGTTTTTCCTCGAGTTAGTTCAACTTCTCAAAGACCAGATATCAAAGAAAGCATCAAAAGCAACACTACAAACGTTAACTCAACTCGTCGAATTCGGAAGAAATAGAGTAAAAGCAATTGAATCAGGTTGTGTTTCTGCTTTGATAGAACTTCTTCTTGATTGCAAAGAAAGAAAGCCATGTGAGATGATTTTGGTGCTTTTGGAGATGTTATGCCAATGTGCTGATGGAAGATTTGAACTTCTAAGCCATGGATGTGGTTTAGCTATTGTTTCAAAGAAGATTTTGAGAGTTTCAACAATGGCTAATGATAGAGCTGTGAGGATTCTTCTATCTGTTTCAAGATTTTCTGCAACACATTTTGTTGTTCAAGAAATGTTACGAATTGGTGTTGTTGCTAAGCTTTGTTTGGTTCTTCAAGTTGATAGTGGAAATAAGGCAAAGGAGAAAGCAAGAGAGATTCTTAAATTGCATTCAAAGTCTTGGATGAATTCTCACTGCATACCTTTTAATTTACTTGCTTCATACCCAACAAGTGGGTGAAAAATTAGAGGGTTTTTTCACTTTTCTTTTTTTTGTTTTTAATTTATACCCCTTATTTGGGATTCTTTTTTGTATAGAAAATAGAATTGTTCATAGAAATTTAATTGGATAATGGGATAATTGTGGGCATAAAATAATGTCCATGAAGAATAGGTCTGAAACATATTAGGGTTGATTGTTTATTGTGAATGATTACATCATATATTGATACAACAAAGTTTATCATGCCAATTTGTTGCCTGTTTTAATTTCAATATTTTCTTAGAGTTTTAATTATATCATGTTGATTTAATTGATGTAAGCATGCCATTAAATTATCTCAAAGGTAATGACATATATGCCACTATCCCCTAATCTTGACATCCTCTATACTCAACTCTCGATTATATTATTAATTTGTAATCAAATTCTTATGATCACGGTACATAAAATGATTACTCATTAATTTGTAATCAAATTCTTTATACTGCTATCATTTCCAATATCAATTTCCTATTACTTTTTTTCTTTTGCTGGGATCTACAATACTTCTCAACAAGAACCAAAGGTTATTTTGAGAATAATGTGGTATATGCTTGTTGACAGTGAAAGGATCTCTTATTTTATCCTCTAAATTTATCCCTGAGTTTCATCTAAAGTATTAGATAATTAAAACTTAATTTGAAACCAAATTTATTTTTTGTGAGACCTACTCTTATATGGGTATGGACAACAAATATGATAGAGAATGATGGAGAATGATATAGATCATTATGGAACTTTCAAGATGTGGAGAATATTTTAGAACTTTTAAGAATACTACTAAATAAAGTCATGATAACCAGGAGCATCTTTATATCTTTAGAACTTTCTAGGGATGAATTAGATATTAGAATTACTAGATAGTTCTTATAATTAAGTAGTAGCATTATATATTTCTAAATCTTTCTATGTGGAGCCTTACTAGAGTAGTATAAATAAGGCTCATTACCATGTGTTTTGGCATATTCAACACTCAAGCATTGAAGCATTCAAATAATATAAACTTTCTTTGAGAATATTAGAGAGTTTCTCTATTTTCTCTACCTTTCCTTTTGTCCCTAAGCCAAAATATTAGTGACCAAGTTTGGGATAGAATATAGCTAGAGGAACATGATCAAGTACCGGTATTCAGAGCTGTGTACTGCTTCAATTGTGGGATGATATTTATATAACTTCATTTATATGTGATGAATTGGTCATTCTGATCATATGAACCTTTCTTCAAGGGATAGTTGTTGGAAATGAAAAGCTAATTTTCCTTTTCGACAATTTTTTATTCTGGACTTAATTTTCCCTTTTATTTAGAGAAGAAAAAAAAAAACTATTTTTCCTAAATTTGAGATTTCATCATGTTAAGAGAATGTAGTCAATTGTTGCGTGGCATAAGTATTGTGCTTTCGGTAATTGTTGTGAATTCGTTAATAAAAAATACACCAATAAAAACTTGATGCGTAGAGCAAATTAAAAGTAAGCAATCAAATCAAGTGGGTGACAAATTAATTCAAACAAAAATAAACAGAAAGAGATAAAAGAAAGAACGAGAACACAATAATTTGTTTACCCAGTTCGGTCTAATGATGGGTGGGGTTTAGCATGGGAAAGGAGAGTTGTTTTCCACCATAGGAAACACAAGATCAACGGTTAGATTGTACACTTCTATTAAATCTTATCATGTTCTTCCACGCCTGATTCTAATGGTTTCTCTTTCTAAACTTTTCTCATCTTCCTCCCACCCACCTCTACAGCCCATCTCCCGTCGGATCTTAAAAAAGATAATAAAATTGGCTTCTCCTTGAGGATGATAAAATTGGCTTCTCCTTAAGCCCATCTCCCGTCGAAGCTTTGAGCAAGCTTAGCTCTAAAAATAATAATTAGACCTGGATATTTTTTATAAACATATATGAAGAAACATGAAATAGATATGGACTTATTTTAGTTTGTTGCTTTCTTCTAGGATCCGATTATATTTTTTTATACTGTGATGCTGATTCTTAAAGAAAACATGTGAACAACATAATCACAGACCTCTGTATGAAAATCAAAGAGATTAACAAGCATATTGAAAAGATTGGGGTTTCAAGGATTGAATGATTTTGTTTGATGTTGGTGTTTTATGAGTTTGTTATGTTTGTGGTGATGATGGTTGCATGAGAACAAGAGAGGTTGGAAGCAAATGCTTCTGTTTGGTGGTGGTGATGGTGGCGGTGGTGGTGGGGACATGGAAGAGAGAGGGGTGGAAGATTACTTGATTCCTGTAAAAAAATTCCAAAGTTAGAGGATGAATAAAATACAGATAGACCATGATAAGACAAGTACACCACTTTAATCTAATGGTAAAAATCCAACTTTTTCATGATGGGAAAAAACATCACTGCCCCAGGCTAAATGCCACCGATAGACCCTAATGATGACCTACTTTGGGGGAGAGAGCAGTTCTTCGTTCCACTATAATGATATGAGTTTTTGTACAAAAAGATATTGAAGGTTACAAGAATCAGTCTTCAAACCTAATTCTACCCAAGTCTCAATCTTTTCTCGTGACCAAGAGACTCAATCTAATAGTATTTTGTTCAAGGTGAATCAAAACAATCCCAACCCTAGTGTTTATTGCCAAGAGAAATTATCTATAAAACTTTGTTTGTATGTTGGCTTCTAAACCCTGTTTTTTACACACATAATCATCTGATATAAGGTTTATATTTATAGTGGAAATCATCCCTCAAAAATTGGAACAAAACAGGCCCAAAACCACGATTCTTATTTTTGTTGTACTGGAATTCGGCCACCGAACTCTCCTGCTCGGCCACCGATTTTCGCCGAGATAAAAGTCTCCAAAACCAGGTCAAATTCGGTCAACGAGTGGAACCATTCGGCCACCAAATTTGACAGACCAGATGCATTATTTTTGTGTCACTTTTCAACCGTATGTACAGTCATGTAGGGGAGTGTTAACTCTCTTTCATTTTTATTAAAAAAAAAAAAACTAATGAGTCCATAAGGTGTGGTGGTAAACCTAAAAGTCTATATAAAAAATTAAATTAAAAAAACTAAAAGTTGAAGAACAAATGATTCTTTTTTTTTTTTGTAAGAATAAATTATTCTAGTCAATGATGGATCTTTCGCGCGGGTAATATGATTGATAGAAATAAGATTATGTGGTGAGAAGTTGTTTGTGGAAAGATCTAAAGTCATTCCTTGCATGTTTTACGAATTGTATATGGAATGCATTTAAGATAGCATTCCCTAACTAATCACTATTTTTTTAGCCTGAGTTATTTTGGCAGGCTAGCATTTATGCAATTGTCACTTTCTCATGAATGCAGTATTCTTCTAATTTGGTGTCTGAGTTATATAAATTCTGATATATATGTGGTTCATGTTATAGGTTTGGGGGCAAGTTAGGATGATGCAACATTTGTTAAATATCACTCTCCTTTGGTACTTCATTGAATTTTTCTAATTTGTATTTTGTTTCCGCTCAAGCTTGAATAGTGGTAGCAAAAGAGGTCAACTCGCTACATTCCATCATCCATCCGTCTAAAATGGAGAGCGGATGACAATAGTAAATTGATTGAATTACAAATTCTTAAAAAAAATACATTAAAAGGTTGCAAGCTGACTTGCAATATATAGCCAAAAGATACACAAATTAAAAATTAAAAGTATGAAGGGACGACATGCAATACCTCATTTTTTCTCTATTAACTAAATCCATCATGTTTGCCACTTTCTCATTGAAAAGAAGATTATTTATCTCCAACTAAATGCATCAATGGCTAGTCATTTATCTCCAACTAAATATCACTATCAAAATTAATATCAAAGTTCTAGTTATGTAGTATTTTGTGACATGTCTTTGTATTGTTCTAGCATATTATTGTGTTTTAGATATACAAGTACAGTAGTTTATTATATTGTTTCTTATATCTTATAATGCTACACTTCAGCATTAAAAACCAAATTTTTATATGAGGATTGAATTAGAGACTATATCATCTTGATTTTAATTTATTAGCTTAAATTTTTTATTATTTTGTCCCAATTTTTTGTCTTATGTAATTTCGTCAACACTCTTTATAACATTAAGTAATTGTGAAGGTGAGAATAACATGGGGTGGGGGATTAAGTTGGTTTTTTAAAAACTTTTTCAAGTGTTTGTAAAAAATAACGTTGAGAGCATGATCAGGAGGGAGGGATAAAAACTTTTTTAAGTGTTTGTAAAAAAAAAAACGTTGAAGCGAATTATATTGGTTCCTCTCACATACCGAGAGTAAAAAAAAAGGAGAGTAGTTCAATCTTGCACTTTCAAAGGATTTCACTGTAATCTCACTAGATTGCAATTTGCTCAAACACATAAGCAGTTAGGTATTTCCTTTGCTCAACCACACAAGAAAGAGACTTCTACAATTAAAGTTTAATGAAATAAAAAGATTGTTGTTTTACACTTGATATACAATCAGAAGTGCAAGAAGTTTAAGTTCAGATTACTTCTGTTATTTAAGAAATTCTAAGATATAAATGTTTGTAAGAATATTTGTAAGTGTTTGTGCGCTATGTAATTTGACAAAGTAAGGGCACTTGTAAAATGGCATAGGTTGTTATATTTCTTCAATTGCTCATATGCTTATATAAGAGCAAATCTAAGAGCCGTTGTTGAAGAAGTGTTAGTGCATCAAATTAGTCCTTGAGAAGCTTAATCAGAGACGTCTAGATGTTGCCTCAATCGAATAATGGCATTGAGTAGTCATTCAAAATTCATTTGCTTCTAATAGAATGATTTGTTACATTCTTTGTCTTTGAATTTCTTTGTTTGTTTTTGCACGTGATCAGAAGAAGACAAATTATATTACTATGAGTTTGAAAACGACCTTCCTTCAGAAGACAGACAAACAGATTTAAAGTCATCAGCTGCTGACGTGGTATTTAGAGGCATGTATCCTTCACAGCTCCTATTATTCAAATGCTTCAATACTTCATATGCTTCTGAAGATTCTCTTCTGATAAGGATGTTGACTTTCTAGTTGACATTTCTTCAAATCTTGCTCCAAGTCTTATAAGCTTCTCTTTTGCGTTCAGAAACTTTATCTTTCAGAATCAAAACTTGATGTAAGAATTAAAATTTAACTTTATGGTCATGTGCACTTGAACACATATAGCATATGTTGGAACAAAGGGTGTTTCACAATTATACCACTTAAGTTTTGATGATAACAAGGTATTAAAAATTATCAATTGGATATGCTAAATATTTATTCAAGTGTACAGGACCATTATCAAAGATTTATTTACAAGAGGTTCTGATTGAATGAATTAAAGAGCAAAGGAAATTTAGACTGAAGCTTGAAGAACATCTGAATGAAAGCGCTCCTGGAAAATCAGAGTCAGAATGCGTCTGAAGAAAGAGCTCCTGAAGATGATAGTCTTCAGAGGCAGACTCATCAGAAGCAAATAGTCTTCAGAGGCAGATTCATCAGAAGCAAAGATTCTTCAGACACTGAAAAGCGTTGACAAAGTACAATGTACGAAAAGTACAACCACTATGCCACGCCTGTTCCTGCAACCACCAACTCTGCACAGTGTCTTCTATACACGACAAGAATAACAGTAACTAAAGTAGAAACTTTTCCATATTTGCTGGAATGGATTTGAATTTGATTTCATTAAACAAGCCTCAAATCAAGCAAAGGATCAAAGGTGTCAAATCAGCTTCGGGAAAGAAAAAGTGATGAGCTGGCCAGTTTCCAACGTCTCTCAAATTCTCTATAAATAGAGATGAAGACTTGAAGAACTAAGAACGGAACTGACTCGCGAAATAAGCTATTCTCTCATACTCCAAGTCGCAAACATTGCTCATCAACAACTTAGATAATTCTTACAAAAGCTTATATTTTAGAATTTCTAAGTGTCTAAGAAAAACAGAGTCTGTTCTGTTTCGTTTTGTCTTGTGAATACCTCTGATTGTATATCAAGTATTCAAAACTCTTTTCAATTCTCTGTAATTGTTTTTGAAGTCTCTTGCTTGTGTGCTTGAGCATTTGAAGTCTCTTTCTTGTGTGATCGAGCAAAGGAAGTCTCATACTTGTGTGTTTGAGCAACTTGTAATTTGATATTACATTTTAGTGGAACTCTCCTTGGAAGTGCAAGGGGGACAGGACTACTTCCGGATTGTGGAAGGAACCTGTATAAATTGCTTGTGTCTTCTTTCTTTCTTGCATTTGTTCTATATTTCGCTGCTAAGACTCTGAACTCTGATCAGACTCTGAACTCTATCAGACTCTGTATCCTGAGAACATTGTTATTTTTCGTAAGAAAGAAACGTTTTTGAAAACACAATTCAACCCCCCCCCCCCCCCCTCTGGTGTTTTTTCCACCTTCAGTTGGTATCAGAGCTTCGGCTCTGTAGTTAGCACTTAACCGTGTTATAGTAAACGATCAGTGAAAAACATGTATGGGGATGAAGCTTCTGCATCTGGTTCTGGTTTTAGTTCTGGAGCTGCTGTGCACTATGATTACAGCAACATCAACAAAAGTGAAAGATCTTCTAATCACAACAAACCTCCTATGTTTAATGGTGATCCTGAAATGTTCTCTTGGTGGAAAACCAAGATGTATAGTCACATCATGGGAATGGATGAAGAGTTGTGGGATGTTCTTGAAGATGGCGTTGGTGATCTGAGGTTAGATGAAGAAGGTGCTGCTCTTGATAGGAAACTCACACTCCTGAGCAGAAAAAGCTTTATAAGAAACATCATACGATCAGAGGCATTCTTGTGGCTGCCTTGCCTCATAAAGAGTACTTAAAGATGAGTGACAAATCAACAGCAAAGGCTATGTTCACCTCATTGTGCTCACTTTATGAAGGTAACAAGAAAGTCAGAGAGGCCAAGGCTACTATGCTTGTTCATCAGTATGAGTTGTTCAGAATGAAGGAGGATGAAAACATTGAGACCATGTACTCAAGGTTTCAGACTCTTGTTTCTGGACTTCAGATTCTGAAGAAAAGCTACGTAACGTCTGATCATGTGAACAAGATTTTGAGAAGTTTACCTGCAAAATGGAGACCGAAAGTGACAGCCATTGAGGAAACTAAAGATTTAAATACCTTGAGTGTTGAAGATCTCATAAGCTCCTTGAAATGTCATGAAATAGGTCTTAACGAGCATGAACCTGTCAAGAAGCCCAAGTCCATCGCATTAAAGTCCAGAGGTAAGTCAAGTAAGGCTCTGAAGGCTTTGGAGTCTGAAGAAGAATCTACATCTGAAGATTCTGATGAAGACTCTGAGATTGTTCAAGAGATGGCTATGCTCACCAACAGATTACAATACCTCGCAAAGAAGAACAAAAAGTTTATGAACAGAGGTAGTAGTCATAAAAGCTCAAGAAAGGAAGATCAGAAAGGTTGCTTCAACTGCAAGAAGGTTGGACACTTCATTGCTGAATGTCCAGACTTGCAGAAAGAGAAATCCAAGGAAAAATCTAAGAAAGCATTCTTCAAGTCTAACAAATTCAAGAAGCAATTCAAGAAGTGCTTGATGGCAACTTGGGAAGATCTGGATAATGAGTCTGAATCTGACAAAGATGATGCTGAAGATGAAGCTAAAATAGCTCTGGCTTTGGTAGCTACTGCTAATAATGAAGAAGAATCATCTGATGCTGAGTCAAGTACAGATTCTGAAACTGAAACTGAGGTATACTCTAAACTCACTAGATCTGAACTAATTGATTCTCTCAAAGAACTTCTTTGTCATTATGAAAATCAATCCACTGAGTTGAGGAGAGTTAAGCAACGATACATTAAGCTGCTAAAACTCCATGAATCAACTAAGACGGAAATGGATGCTTTAAAACGAGAAAATAATGATTTGAAAACAATGACTAAAAAGGGTGATAATAAAACCTTGACTGAGCAGGATGTTGCTCTTCAAGAGTTTATTAACACAGGAATTGATAGAACCAAAGTTGCATCCACGATTTATAGCATAAATCAGAACAACAAAAAGGGAATTGGTTTCACAAGAGGAAACTCTAGTGAAGTAATTCTGAAACCTTGTTCTGATAACATCAAAGAGGGTCTGAAAACTCATTTTGTGTCTGAGTCTGAAAAAGCTTCTCATTCAGAATCTAAATCTTCAAATTCAGAGGAGTTGACTAAGTCAAAACCTAAGAATCATAAGACAAAGGTCACAAATGACTCTAAATCAAAAGCTCCAACGTTACAAATTCTGAAAAGATCAGAACCCATCAAACAGATTCTGAAGAAAACAGAGTCTGAAACTCAAAAGCCTAGATTTCAGAGAAAGGAGGCTATTTTTACTAAGTCACATTCTAAGACTAAAGGTTCTGAACCCAAAGTCTGGAAGAAGACTGATAAAGAAAAATTCAGACAGAATACACAAAAGAGATTCAGAACTTCTAGGACTAACCCAAGAGGACCCATGAAAGTATGGGTACCTAAGACACAAATTGTTGATGCTGCAGATATGTCTAAAAGGAAATACAAAGCAGAAGTCCTGGTATCTGGACAGTGGCTGCTCGCGACATATGACGAGAGAAAAGTCTATGTTCCTAACCCTGACCATGAAAGAGGGAGGAACTGTGGGATTTGGAGGAAACCAAACTGGCAAAATCATTGGTACTGGAACAATTGGTAATTCCTCAGTCTCAATCAATAATGTGTGGTTTGTAGATGGACTAAGGCATAACCTACTTAGCATAAGTCAATTTTGTGATAATGGTTATGACGTCTTGTTTAATAAGAACAACTGCACAGTAATCAACACTGATGACCAATCTGTAGTGTTTAAGGGAAAGAGAAAGAACAACGTCTATAAGATCAATTTTTCAGAACTGACTGATCAGAAGGTATTTTGCCTCCTGTCAGTGAGTGATAAGAAATGGTTGTGGCACAGAAGGTTGGGACATGCTAACTAGAGATTAATCTCCAAGCTTAGCAAGTTACAACTTGTCAAAGGCCTACCAGACATTGATTATCATTCAGATGCACTTTGTGGTGCATGTCAGAAGGAAAAAATTGTTAAAACTTCTTTCAAATCTAAAGACATTGTTTCTACCTCCAGACCCTTAGAACTACTCCATATTGATTTATTTGGACCAGTCAGTACTGCATCCATATATGGAAGTAAATATGGATTGGTGATCGTTGATGATTACAGTAGATGGAGTTGGGTTAAGTTTCTCAAATCTAAAGATGATTCATATGATGTGTTCACAAAATTCTGTATTCAAGTCCAATCTGAAAAAGAACTTAAAATTCTAAAAGTCAGAAGTGATCATGGGGGAGAATTTGAAAATGAGCCATTTGAAATATTTTGTGAAAAATTTGGAATTGTCCATGAATTCTCTTCTCCTAGAACTCCACAGCAAAATGGAGTTGTAGAGAGAAAGAATAGGACTCTTCAAGAAATGGCAAGAACCATGATTCATGAAAACAATCTGGCAAAACATTTTTGGGCAGAAGCAGTGAACACAGCGTGTTATGTTCAGAACCGGATCTACATCAGACCCATTCTAAACAAAACAGCATATGAACTCTTTAAAGGCAGGAAACCTAACATTTCTTACTTTCATCAGTTTGGATGTACTTGTTACATTCTGAACAATAAAGTCTATCTGAAGAAATTTGATGCAAAAGCTCAAAAGGGAATCTTTCTAGGTTACTCTGAGAGATATAAGGCATACAGACTGTATAACTTGGAAACACTCTGTGTCGAAGAGTCTATACATGTCAAGTTTGATGACAAAGAGCCTGGAAGTCAAATTCCAGAGCAAATTGAAAACAATGCAGGTTCAGAAGAGTCTGATGATTATTCAGAACCTGATCAGACTTCAGAGACACATGATACTTCAGAAGCTGTGACAGCTCCTGATGTCCCAATTGTTGAAGCTTCTGAAGAAAATCAAGATGATTCACAGCAAGTTATCCAATCCAAAAATTCATTCAAGTATAAGTCTTCTCATCCTGAGGATCAGATCATTGGTAGCAAAGAAAGCCCTAGAAGAACTAGATCTCATTTCAGACCTGAAGAGTCTGCCTTGGGTCTGCTATCCATGATAGAACCTACAACCGTTGATGAAGCACTAGCTGATGATGGATGGATCTTAGCAATGCAAGATGAGCTTAATCAATTTAAAAGGAATGACGTATGGGATCTTGTATCTAAGCCTGAACACAAGAACATTATTGGAACTAAATGGGTGTTTAGGAACAAGCTGGATGAACAGGGAGAAGTAATCAGAAACAAAGCCAGACTTGTTGCTCAAGGATACAGTCAACAAGAAGGCATTGATTACACTGAAACTTTTGCTCTAGTTGCAAGATTGGAAGCAATCAGGTTACTTCTTTCCTACGCAGTAAATCACAACATAACCTTGTATCAAATGGACGTTAAAAGTGCATTTCTCAATGGAGTCATATCTGAAGAAGTGTTTGTAAAACAACCACCTGGTTTTGAGGACTTAAAACATCCTGACCACGTTTATAAGCTAAAGAAATCTCTGTACGGTCTGACACAAGCTCCCAGAGCTTGGTATGACAGACTGAGTAATTTCTTGCTTAAAATGATTTTAAAAGAGGACAGGTTGACACAACACTCTTCAAGAAGACACTTGAGAAAGACATTCTGATTGTACAAATTTATGTTGATGATATTATTTTTGGTTCAACTAATAGATCTTTTTGCAAGGAATTTTCTAAGATGATGCAGGAGGAATTTGAAATGAGCATGATGGGAGAACTGAAGTTCTTTCTAGGAATTCAGATCAATCAATGCAAAGAAGGAGTGTATGTTCATCAGTCCAAGTATACCAAAGAGCTTCTGAAAAAGTTTAAACTTGACGACTGCAAGGAAATGAACACTCCAATGCATCCTACCTGCACTCTGAACAAAGAAGATCAAGGAGCCAAAGTTGATCAAAAGCTGTATCGAGGTATGATTGGTTCTCTGTTGTATCTCACTGCATCTAGACCTGATATATTGTTCAGTGTCTGTTTGTGTGCAAGATTTCAATCAGATCCTAGAGAATCACATTTAACTGCGGTTAAAAGAATCTTTAGATATCTGAGAGGAACAACTAATCTTGGACTTCTCTATAAGAAATCCTCAGATTATAAGCTAGTTGGATTCTGTGATGCTGACTATGCTGGTGACAGGATTGAAAGAAAATCAACCAGTGGAAACTGTCAGTTTCTTGGTGAGAATCTGATATCCTGGGCCAGTAAGAGACAAGCAACTATTGCTTTGTCAACAGCAGAAGCAGAATACATCTCAGCTGCTAGTTGTTGCACACAACTGCTTTGGATGAAACATCAGTTAAAAGACTACCAAATAACTGAAAACTGTATTCCAATTTATTGTGATAACACAGCTGCTATTTGTTTGTCTAAAAATTCCTATTCTTCATTCAAGAGCCAAACACATTGAAATCAAACATCATTTTATCAGAGACTATGTTCAAAAGGGGATATTAGATATTCAATTCATTGATACTGATCATCAATGGGCTGATATCTTTACAAAACCCTTAACTGTTGAAAGATTCAATTTTATAAAGAAAAATTTGAACATGCATTTTGTCTCTGAGTAATGCTTGACTCTGGGTGAAAAATCAGACTCTGAAAATTATCAGACGCTGAAGAAGTTTCAGACTCTCCTTGGAGAATCTGAAAGGACTCAGCCTCTAAGAAAATTATCAGACTCTGAAGAGGAATCTTTTTGACTCTGAAAGTACTGGGAAGTGGAAAGGTTAAAGTTATTTTTTTGTAAGCTTCTAACACGTCTATCTGCATTGGGAAACAACACTTTTTAAGGGCAATGATGGTTTTTCTCTCTTAAATTTTTTTTTTCGCGCCCCTCAAGTCATTAATACGCATGTTTGGCTGTTACTTCTGAAATGTGAAGAGTTGTTTTTCAAATCACTATAAATACCAAACACACACTACTCACTCATTTTCCCACACGTTCAAGTTTTAAGCAGTTTCGATTGAAAATCGTTTTTCTCTCTTCTCTCAACTTAGAAACCCTAAACCCCCAAACTTCATCTTCTCTAATGGCGTCGTCTACAAGCGGTTCAAGCTCGAAATCAAACTACTCTATCAAACCAGTAATTGTACAGATTCCAATCGATTCGTTGGTTGTTCAAATCGAATCGCCAGTGGATTTCTCCTCTCTGAAAAGAAATAAAGTAGATATGGATGCTTTAATTTCTGCTCAGAAGATGGCTGGGTACTTTCAGATGCTCAACGGTCCAACTTACGTGAATCTGGTAAAAGAATTCTGGATTAGAGCTAAAGTTTTTGATGTTGATTCAGCTAAGGCACAAGAAAGGGAAGCTGTGTCAAGAAACCCTTCTTTGAAAGGCAAATTA
Source organism: Medicago lupulina (assembly GCA_958299785.1). NCBI lineage: Eukaryota > Viridiplantae > Streptophyta > Magnoliopsida > Fabales > Fabaceae > Medicago > Medicago lupulina. The sequence goes on along the minus strand of OY283141.1, from coordinate 27,738,039 downwards.
AGAAAGGAAATGGGTCTTGAACCTTTTCACGACCTTGAAATCAAGTCTGCTGTGATGGGCATCCCTGTATCTATCACAGAATGGGTGATTGCTCAGGCATGCAGGATGCCTCTGGAAGGAAGGTTGCAATGGAACGTCAGCAGTAAAGATGTCATGTTGGACAGCTTTACAAGACTGCTGCTGAAGGGAAATCCTGCAACCAGGCTGGTTGAAATGGATATTGAGCACAGGGTGCTTCTGAAGATCATGAATGAATGCTTCTTCCAGAAGGGAGGAGGTGTTGACCAACCAAATACAGATCATAAACTGGTGCTGTATTTCCTGGCTGGATTTCAGCAAATAAATCTTCCAAGATATATCATGCATCATTTATGCTGGGCTATCAAGGAAGCTTATAAAGGAAAAAGAAGACAAGTCCCTTGTGGAAGACTTCTCTCTGAAATCTTCTACCAAGGAGGTGTACTAAGGACTCTGGAAACATTTAATCTTGTGTCAGACAGAGTGTTGGGTATCACCACTGGAAGGATGATCAATGGCACATCCTTCTACAACATGAAGGTCATTAAGTCAATCCTCACTGATTCAAAGGATTTGAAGGAGTCTGAAGCCCCATGCCAATACATCAGAAATTTTCCTTCTATTCTCAAGGAAAACCATCCTGAAGCATTGTCTGCTTATCTAGCAGCATTTGCTAAGGAGTCTGAAGAGGCCCAGAGGAAATCTGAAGTTGCTGTGGCCAGGAAGCAGAAGGCTGCTAATTCTGAAGCAACTACCTTTGGAACTGTAACTGCTCCAAAAAGGAAAAGAGGAAAGGCTGACTCAAATATTGAGGAAAGATATCAACGAGCCCAGGAAGAAATAGAAGCTGGTTTTGTTGAAACTGTCAGACCACTCAAGAGGCTAGCAACTGGGGAGATTGTGATGCCTATGTTTGAACCAACTCCTGAACAGACGAAGAAGACTGAGGAATACTATCAGAATCTCAAGAATGAGAAGAAGAGGTTACAAGCTCAATGCCGAATTGACAGAGACAAGGCTTTGGCAGCTATAGGCATTGACCATGATGAAGATCAACACCTCATTGAGAAGGTTATTGAGGCTCAGTCTTTGGCCAGGAAGCTGGAAGAAAGTGCTGTGAAGGGAGCCCAAAAGGTTCTGAAAGAGACTTCAGGAACTTCAGTAGCTGCTACTTCAGTTGCTGTTCCTCAAGTGGCTGTTTCAGAAGCTGCTGGACCTCCACCAGTAATACGAACGAGTGTTTCTCTCCCTGACAAATCAGTCACAGGGATTTCATCAGAAGCTGCTGCTTCAGAGGCTGCTGTCTCAGACGGCCCCAAAACGTCTAAGGTAACTCAGAGTCCAGTTCCCCCACCTTCTACTTCTCCTTCATCTTCTACAGACTCTGACTTAGACAACGCACCTCTAAGTCAGAAATTCAACATAACCAAACCTGTTCCTAAAGCCAAACGAACCCTCAGAACTAAAACAACTACTACAAAATCCAAACTCTCTCCTAAACCCAAACCTTTCAAAGAAGCTTCTGATGATGTTTATAAAACAATTGGGGAGCTATCTGAAAGGAGAATAGGAATCTGCAACAAGCTACCTGCCAACCATCCTTTCCAACCACCCGTTATCAAACCATTAAACATGCTCGATCCTGATGCTCCTATTCCATCCTCCTCAATCTCAAACCAAGGTAGTCCACAAGTTGTTGATTTAACAGCTACTGCTGAAGAGCATGTAGTCACTGAAAATCCAACTACTTCTGAACAACCTATCTCTGAGCCACCAACAAACAACCAACAACAACCAACCTCTTCACCACAAAACAAACCTTCTGAACAAGATAATTTATCCAACCTTGAAAGCCATTATTCAGGAGAACTTCCTAAATACCAACAACAAAATACCACTGTCAACCAAACACCAGAGCAGACCATTCCAGAATCTGTTATGGAGACTGTGGCTACAGAGTCTGTCCTAGTGACAGAATCTGAACCCATTGTGTTTGTTTCACCTTCTGAACCAACACAAAACCACTCCTCTGATTCTGACCAACCCTCATCCTCCTCACCAATTCAAATGTCTGACCAACCTCCCATAAACATATTGGATTTTGAATACCTGAACGAGCGTCTGGTGGCACTTAATGATGAAATGCAGAATTTAGTGCTTCTAAGGAACACTCCATTTCTACCATTCATTTATCAAGACAGCTGGGCTAATCTCACGAACAGGGCATTGAATTTCATTGATGGTGTTGCTCAGAAGTGTTGTTATATTCAAGCTCGCGCCATGAAACGTCGTTTGCAAGAATCACACTCTTCTCATCAACTCCAAAGCAAGCCTTTGTATCTGGCTAATGCTCCATTCTACGATGAATCTGAGTATGTAACAAGAGATTCCAAGGTCTTCAAGATGCTGAAGCAGCAAGAAGAAGCTAAGGCTAGGGAAGACTATCTTCTTCAGAGGCAATTGGCTCTGGAAGAAACTGTTAGGAAGCAGTCTGAAGACATTAAGCGTCTGATGGCTCTTGTCCAACAGCAACAGCAACAGCCCCAACCCAACCCTTAGTTGCACACCTTGTTTTGTTTTTTGTTTATGTTTTAAATGCTTGCTCTAAATTCTCTGTACTCTTTTGACTATCTCCGATATACAAGCTTCTATTTCTTCACTTTTGTTCATTGCGTATTTTTTTGTTTTTTTGTTCTTTTTAATTGATGACAAAAGGGGGAGTAATAGAAAGTATTTAACAGAATCTGAGCCCAAGAATGAAATAAAACTTAACAAATTTTATTTCATCTGCATTTTATGAAAGTATTATTAAGCTTAAAGAAAATGAACTTAATTAACCTGGATAGGACTTAGGGGGAGCTTACAAACCTCACCTTAAAGAATATCAGACTCAGGGGGAGTCTGAGCTTACAAAACTCAGAACCTTTAAGAGTCAACTTGTTAATTAAGTTAACAACAATTGATCTTTTTAAATACTTATGTTTGTCATCATCAAAAAGGGGGAGATTGTTGGAACAAAGGGTGTTTCACAATTATACCACTTAAGTTTTGATGATAACAAGGTATTAAAAATTATCAATTGGATATGCTAAATATTTATTCAAGTGTACAGGACCATTATCAAAGATTTATTTACAAGAGGTTCTGATTGAATGAATTAAAGAGCAAAGGAAATTTAGACTGAAGCTTGAAGAACATCTGAATGAAAGCGCTCCTGGAAAATCAGAGTCAGAATGCGTCTGAAGAAAGAGCTCCTGAAGATGATAGTCTTCAGAGGCAGACTCATCAGAAGCAAATAGTCTCCAGAGGCAGATTCATCAGAAGCAAAGATTCTTCAGACACTGAAAAGCGTTGACAAAGTACAATGTACAAAAAGTACAACCACTATGCCACGCCTGTTCCTGCAACCACCAACTCTGCACAATGTCTTCTATACACGACAAGAATAACAGTAACTAAAGCAGAAACTTTTCCATATTTGCTGGAATGGATTTGAATTTGATTTCATTAAACAAGCCTCAAATCAAGCAAAGGATCAAAGGTGTCAAATCAGCTTCGGTAAAGAAAAAGTGATGAGCTGGCCAGTTTCCAACGTCTCTCAAATTCTCTATAAATAGAGATGAAGACTTGAAGAACTAAGAACGGAACTGACTCGCGAAATAAGCTATTCTCTCATACTCCAAGTCGCAAACATTGCTCATCAACAACTTAGATAATTCTTACAAAAGCTTATATTTTAGAATTTCTAAGTGTCTAAGAAAAACAGAGTTTGTTCTGTTTCGTTTTGTCTTGTGAATACCTCTGATTGTATATCAAGTATTCAAAACTCTTTTCAATTCTCTGTAATTGTTTTTGAAGTCTCTTGCTTGTGTGCTTGAGCATTTGAAGTCTCTTTCTTGTGTGATCGAGCAAAGGAAGTCTCATACTTGTGTGTTTGAGCAACTTGTAATTTGATATTACATTTTAGTGGAACTCTCCTTGGAAGTGCAAGGGGGACAGGACTACTTCCGGATTGTGGAAGGAACCTGTATAAATTGCTTGTGTCTTCTTTCTTTCTTGCATTTGTTCTATATTCCGCTGCTAAGACTCTGAACTCTGATCAGACTCTGAACTCTATCAGACTCTGTATCCTGAGAACATTGTTATTTTTCGTAAGAAATAAACGTTTTTGAAAACACAATTCAACCCCCTCCCCCCCCCCCCCCCCCCCCTTCTTGTGTTTTTCCCACCTTCAGCATATGTAATTGTGTTTTTATACTTCGTTATCATCAAAACTTCAGAGGTAGTTCATCATAAACAAGAAAAGACTAAAGGAAAAAATAATGTTCCAAGGCACTTGTCAATGTACCACAAATGCCTTGGACTAGTGTTCTAGACTATCAAAATGTCTTTTACACTATATTCTCTCTTCTAAAGGATTTCGTCCCCGGTTCGCATGTTTGATTTAAAGGCAAGAATCTTCAAGTTCTAGTTAGAAAATGTCCCTTGGTATATGGTGGCATTCGATAAAGGTTATTTTGAATTTATTTTTCCATTCCATTGCGATTTTAGTGTTGTAACTTGTAAGATCCATATGATCTTAGAATCTTTCATCGGGTTTGCTTAGGATGCTTCCTCGAACTGTTGACTTTAACCTTGAAACAGTGCAACAAACGACCGCCAAAACATGGATTTGCATTTATGAACTTTCCCGTGAATATTGGCGGCCCAAAATTTGGCATATGTATTGCAGAGACTTTTGGAGTTCGTTTGTCCCTTGATGAGGCGACTATGAACAAGACCTTCGGTCACTTTGCAAGAGTGTTAATTAATGTTGATTTAGGTTCTCACTTGCCTAACAAAATCCTTGTAAGGAATGATTTTGATTTTTATGTTGATATGGAGAAACTTTCCTATTTTTGCATCTCATGTCAAATAATTGGACATTCTTTAAAATTGCAAATATCGAACACCAAAAGCTCATGCAAGTTCGGTATAGATGCCCAAGCACAAAGTTCCACCTTTTACTAAGCCTAATGCCTCAAATACCGAAGCTGAGAAGGTTGTTGAAGTGCCCACACTTCCCACACGTTCAACTCCAAACAATTCCACTGGTTGCATTAAAATTGTTGTAGATGATACCCTCTTATTATAAATAAAAAAAGGTCTAAAGAGATGGCAGCTGAAGTTGATCCAATTGATATAATGTTGGAAATCCAAACCAATAAATTCAACTAGTGGTCCCAAAAAAAAAGTAAAATTATCCAGCTGAAGCTAGCAGATGAATTACTATATCCAAAGGTTCCAATTGAAGAATCGATCTTTCTTTCTCTTGCACTTTGATTTCATTAAGGGTTTTAGTCTATGCCCCATTCTCTTTGTACTCTTATTTTCTTTTATTTATCTATGATTATAGAGTTGGAGCAGGTGACCCTTTGCATCCATCTTTAGCCTAAAAAAATGTACCACAACTCAATGGGAAGAGAAGCAATGTTGTTGTTGAATCCAAAGTGGAAACTTTTGTTTCTAAAATTGATCACAATTCACTAGAGTTGTGCTAATGGGGTAAAAGAACTCAATATTTTCAATCCTATTCTAAGATAGTGATGAATTTAATCCATCAAATAGTAGTGTTGAAATCTAGCAGGCTGCCATTTCACATGAATAACGAATATGCCATGGCAGTGGCAGTTAAAGGAGATGAAATATGAGTTAGGTTTTGAGTGTTCTTATTAGTGATTAATAATAAATCTGAAGTTGATTTCTATTTCGTGTTGTCTGTGTACCAAAACAAAGCAATTGCATTGTTCAAAATATTCTAACTTAATTTTTTTTACATGATGTTGTGTCGGCAATTGGTTGTTGTCTGTTATATATTGGACTATCATATTCAAATTTTTAGCTTTTTTTATCTAAACTTTGTGTGAATCCTAGTTTATTTTACGTATTCATTGTTAATCTAGATAAAAAAAAAAATTATTATATTGAATCAAAGTAATGTGTTTAATTTTTGTGTCTAGACTTAAATTAAAGTGATGAAAAGTTTGGTCATCTGTACATTTGAAATACACATCTATAGATGACTAGTCGTTTCGAGTTATATCATTTCATTATTTGATGTTATCTATGGTTTGGTCTTATAAAAAAACATGTTTTCTTTCATTTTGTTATTTTTTTAATTTAATATTATATTTAATATTGTATTTGGTCTTACAAATTTTGCTTCATGTAATTGTTTTTTTTTTTCACTTTGCTTTTGTTTTTTATATTGGATATGTTGTTCCTAACTTTGCACTCACCGTGTTAACTTCTAAATTTTTTCCCTTTTCTTATCGCAACTAAATTTGTATTGTTTTCTCTAACATTGAAACGTAGAGTAAAAATTATTTTAGTCGTTTTTTTCCGTTTGCAGTTACTATAATCCAATTACTCAACTCATAATTTGTGACTTTAGTCGTACATTGCACATGATGCCATCCTAGTTTTCAACATAAAACTTCTATCTTTAATGAGATGTCTTAAATGAGACATAAGATGTCTTAAACAAGAAGTATCATTTGTTGTTGCAATCAACCAACAAGTCATGTAGTTTAGTGATTAATTTACTTACATTCTTGACTATTTTGCTCTAACAATTCGTTTTTTTTTTTTTTGAGTTTATTAATCACTTAAACTCGATTGCATGGTTTATTTAGTTAAGTTGTAGTTAACTAATATGATATCTCATCATTGTCGTATGTGACCGAAATTTTACTTAAATTAAAACAAACAAAAAATATATAAAACACATGACTTAATTTGTTTTTATCAAATTAAAAATCTAAAAAAAATACCTAGTTTTTGAGTTCAATTCAAGTTTCAAGAACCACTAAGCCCTTGTTCAAATCCAAGTTTCTAGAAATCTAGTATAACCCCTTTTAGTATCTTCGTCTATTTAAGAAGTTAGATTGAAGAAGATCTTAACTTAGTTGCTAAGGTACTCTAATCTCTGGAATTTTCTGGTTGCTGGTGCATATTGCTCTGTGGGAGGAGGGTTCCAAGTACCTCCTGGATTCAGAGCTTTGTCAAACAATGGCATTATAGTGCAGCGAAATGCTAAGGGTCATGGTGGTAATGTTGATTCTAGGGTCTCGTGTTGTTGTGGTGGAGACCATCTGGCGTTAATGTTGTTGAGGGTTTGAATTGAACTTAAAACCTTGGTATTTTGTTAGATTTTTAATTCAATATAAATTATTTTAAAACATGTAACTTGTTTATACGCTCAACAGAAAAAGGAAAGAAAAAAAACAAGGTATGTTTTGTACTTGAATGAGAAAATTAATCGTTTATCCAATATAGGTATATGTATACCCCAGAGCTAAAACCAAAATTGAGTTTTATACCTCATTATTCTGACTTTATTTCCTCTCTTTTACTTTTCAACACACATTTGCTGCAAGAACCAATATTCAAGAATTTCCAATATGATAACTCTTATTTCACTCCAATACTGTAAGCATGTTCTTTTAAGTTTTAAAATTTAGGAAAAAGTATTGAATATGCTCTAAATTAAATCCTGTCTTATTTGTAAAGACCTGAAATATCACACTAGCATCGCATGTGTCAATAACAGACTTTCTAACGACAAGGTAGCAAAAAACATAAAGTTGTTTCAGTATCAGATAAAATAAACGTAGCTTCAAAATTCATGGTTGTTTTATAAATAATAAGGGGGGTTTATGAAATTTATTGAAGTATAACAAGGTAACATTCCCTCAAAGAACAAGGTAACATGTTTACAGGATGCAGACAGTCACTTCCACAGACCACAGTGCCTCAAATACAAGCAATGATTTTGGTTCAAGTGCCAGATCCCTTGACATGCAAGACAAAAGACCCGAGAAAATGGGAAAAAGCTCAAGGATGAGTTATTTATGACGTAAACATGCATGAAAAGAATGATAGCATATCAGATATTTATTTTAACTAAATTTATTTACTAGAAACCAATCCACAAACTAGATAGTCATACTGCAAGCCTTGGTCTGATATCACCGGAATTACATTTTTTGTAGATAATTTCTGCTGGAAATTACTTCATGATTACCAAATATTTGTTCTAAATCATCATCAGGTAGTGAAGACCCACATTAGAATTACAAACGGTAAATAAGTCTGTCATACATTGATGTTAGAAACAAGCTTTCTACACCCTCGGTTTTAACTTGATCTTCAGACTTTCCTCATCAGAAGATACAACCTTTGATCAAGCTCAAACTTGTTGAAATGAGAGTGATCTCCCTTCAGCAACATCAGAAGCCCACCAAAAGAAATATTCAACTCCCTGCCAAAAGTAATATATTAAGAACAAAAACCACAAATCAATCATAGTACAACCTTGTATCACAATCAAAAGATTGCTTTAAGCTCTAACTGGGAAGTCGTCTTCTTCAAAAAAAAAAAAAACTCTAACCGGGAAGTTGTTTCAGAAAAACATCTATTGATTAACACTGTAGTACTAAATCTTCTCAAAAACAACATTTTTAACTAATGAGCTGAGCCACTTGAAAACGACATGCATCAGCCAGTTCATAACTCCCAGTCCCAGAAACTAGCTTCTAAATGACCAATCAACAAGACTATATGCAAAAAGTAAACCAGTAATTCCTTTCTCTGTATACTGATACTCAAAGCAGGTAAAAGACTTACGCTTTTTCACGCCCTCCTGAACCCTCTGTTACTCTGTAAAGCTTTCCATACATGACATATTCATAGTTATCAGCAATTGATTGCCGATTACCCTGGAGAATAAAAAAGTAGCAGCTTTCTGATAAGCAGATCCAAGAATACTGATTTGGAACACAACAATTAAAAGAACGAAATAATAACCATAAAAAGAAAAGATGCCATCTGTGCAGTAGTAGCAATTTTATTTTGCATTACTTGGTTAAGAGCAGTGGAATTTTTTTAAAAAGTATCAGTTAGAGTCTGACCAAATTTAGTACAGATAGGCTCAAACACCTGTATAATCATCACTGTATTTGTTCCTATTGACATTGTTCCGAAAACACGTTCGCATGGAACTAGGGACTGAGGGATTTTTTTCAACAGCATATTACTATTATTTGTTATACAATTTAAATCTGTTCCTATTGAATGATTATTATATAAGTACTAATTTATAAGCTAATTCTGTAACAAAGTCAAGCTATTTTCATATATGCTATAAGCTGCTCTCATAAACTATCCTAGAGAGCTCAAATAAGTTCAAAACAGCTTATGGACATGTCATGAAAATAAGTTCAAATATCTTGTGGACATATGGAAGATGTTATGTATAACTCTCAATATACAGTTTTACAAGTGTTTATATCGGTAGATAAGCTCAAATAAATGAATCCAAAGAGATCCCAAGTCATGCAACGATTAATGAATTTAATACCGGATTATAGTAGCCAGTATCTGGGGTGCCATCAGGATTGAGTGTTGGAACCAGTGCAAGAGAAAATTTCTGTCCCATCTTTAAGGGATATAGCTCAGAATTTATGTCTAGTTGCATAAACATGTCAAACTTTTCACTTCTTGCTTCAATGCGTGTCACTTAAGCAGCACAAATATAAACGTGTTAGAATAAAGTTGCATGTCACTGATAAGAGCAAATAATCCTACTAAAAGAATCGAATAATAATAATAATACCTTTTTCAAATAATTTTTTGTCATCTGGGTTGACTTTCTCAACCCTAAAGATATCTTCAAGGAGTGACTCCACCATTGTAGCAGTTAACCTCACTGAAACTTAAAAATTAGGTAACGGTGGTCAAGTATAAACCAAAGACAAATCAAAAGGTTGCCGTAATATGCTATAAACTAAGATGTAACAAGATAATGCGAAGAAACGAATGTTGTTTTCAGAACGGAAGTCACTGAGGTGCGTGCTTGTGATCAGTATGTAGAGGTTGGATTCCGCTAAACCCTTCTCTTCTCTATGTGAGGAGAATAGAGAATGAAATAAAGTAGGGATTAAGGAATTTACCAAGGGTGTTCACAGGTTGGGTTGGGTCGAATTTGACCAAACCCAATACCCAAACTAATCAATTTTCTTTGGTTCGGGTTGGGTAGCCAACCCGTACTTTTAACACTAAAACTGAACCAACTCACTCATGAACAGGTTAGACCAGGTTCGCAGATCATGCAGACGAAACAGCATTTTAATTCTAGAAAAAGTGTAATTCAAGAACACACTTGTAGTGCTTGAACATTCCAAACAACATAAAATTCCAACACTTAAATTGAATAAAAGTGAGCACAATAACCCTCAACGCAGACATCATTTCTTAATATTTTTAGGGTATGTTTGGAAGTTGGGTTTTGGAGGGATAGTCTATTTCTTAACATAATTTGAAATTTAGAGAAAATTGGAAATAATGATGTGATAGATTGTTAAATAACATCTCAATCACCCTTTTCCTTCAAAACCTGTCTTCCAAACATACCCTGAAGAGCTCTCATTGTGATCCAACAGAAGCATGAGGTATTGAGCTTTACCAAAGACAAGCCATTGGATTGGGTTATTTGATCTTATCTATAAGTATAAGTATAAGCCTATGTTTGGCTTTACAGCACCTTTTTCACATCTAGCCAAAATCACGGCACAATTTCACGTTTCTAGTGAAGCTATAAGTAGTAGCTTCTCCAAATCACGTAAAAAATGCATCCAAATGTGAGGCAGCGGCAGCAAAAAGCTAAACCAAACACATACTAAGTTTTGTGAGGCTGTTTGGGAAAATTTATGAAAACAACTTATGACATTTTTCATAAGCTTTTTTCAACTTATTTCCACAAGTTCTCCAAGACAGCTTATGAAACAGCTTATAGAATATAAAAAAACAATTTAATTTTATGTTATCATCTGCTATAGAAATAGTTTATGTAAGCCTATACACACGTTTGTGCTATAAAATGCAAATAAGTTGTTTATCCAAACAGGGCCTAAGACCAAGAAACAATGTTTGATTATGAAAACACATACTAAGTTTTGTGAGGCTGTTTGGGAAAATTTATGAAAACAGCTTATGACATTTTTCATAAGCTTTTTTCAACTTATTTTCACAAGTTCGCCAAGACAGTTTATGAAAACAGCTTATAGCATATACAAAAACAATTGAACTTTATTTCATCATCTTCTGCTATAGAAATAGTTCATGTAAGCCTATACACAAGTGCTTATCAAAATAAGCACAAGCGTTTGTGATATAAGCTGCAAATAAGTTGTTTATCCAAACAGCCACCAAAATCAAGAAACAATGTTTGATTATGAACATTTGAATTACACTATATGAGCAACATTCAAACTCATCAACAAGCACAAATATAAATAATAACCCCATAAACAAGAGTACCAAAATCTCAATTAACACATGTATCACTAATTAACTATCACACTAATCACCAATTAAATAAAAAAAAAAAAAAAAAAAACCTAAAAGCAGTGAAAAACTATGATTTGTTCTACGAAAAGTGGAAACTCGATTGAAAGAAAACAAAACGATTTGAAGAAGTAAGAAGCGAACATAATCAGAGTAAAGTAAGAAAACATGCATCGATTGAGTCGTAGATGAAGCGAATCGATGAAGTAAAAGTATAAGTGGGAGAAATGAAGTGCGTAGAGGGGAAAGGGTTGAAATATAGGTTGAGGTTTAGTGTGACTCACCGAGAGAAGAGGAGGAACGGTGGCGGACGGTGGTGGATAGCAGCTGCGCCGGGAATGAGTGAGGGGAGGGAGATAGTGTTGCGTTTCAATGAAAAATGAGATGTGACAGTAGAACAATGTATTTATTGTAAGAGATAATTAATTGGTAAATTTATCAAAATAAAATAATTGAAAAAATAAGGAAACATGAAAACTTAGTTGATGCTCATACAAACAAATGAGTTTGATCACCGCATGTAAGAGTTTAAACAAAGATTAATATTAGATGTTTTCAACCATGAAAATGAATGTAGCTTACTTTATCTAACATTTGATTGACATAATCAAAATACAACATAACCAAATAAGCTGCAAGAAAGAACGACGAGCTCACAATCCACCGGAAGAATGAACAAACTGAACAAGATGATCATGTAAGAAATCCAATCAGATGATGAAATACAAATTCAATACCTAACCATGCTCCACAAAGGGGTGAAAATGGGGCAAGACAGGAACATATAATGTGTCGTTTACAATCCACCGCAGCCGGTTATAAGAAATGATGTTACGTGTCACCAAGTTGTCCTTTGTCGATAACTTGTTATGAATAAGTCTCCAAGCCAAAACACAAACCTTATGGGAAATATGTTTGTGTCAAATTAAGTTTGAAGTAGCTTCCACAACATGAGAGTCCTGACTAGTGATTAAATTATACGAACCCCTCACTGAGTAACCATCATAAAGATCATGCATCCACAACCACTGATCTGAAATGTCAGACTGCAAAGAAATATCATAAAGTAAACTCATACACTCCTCTAACATATCCTCCTTCCACGCTCACAACTGTCGATGCCACTGCCAAGCCACCTCTCCTTCCTCCCACCCTAACTCACACATAACCACAATTGTACTCAACTTATTGTTAGACAAGTCGAATAGACTCTTATACTTCACACACATAGAGGAATACCACCTAACCACATATCTGCCTAAAAGAACGTATCAACCCCATTACCAACCTTCCTCACAATACTCTCCTCAAACCACCCTACCTCTTCCATCAACAACTACACCATCGCAAATTTTCGCAACCTCCCTCCACAAAGAACCACTCCGACCCCCAACCGCCAACCTCCCTGCCTCCTCACCATAACGAGCAACCAGCACCATAGACAACAAACCACTTTATCTACTAACAATCTCCAACACCATTTACCAAGCAAAGCATCGTTAAACTTCATCATCTATCTAACCCCCAAATCTCCAGACTCCTTTCCTAAGCAAACATTTTTTCTACTGATCCAAGAAATTTTCCTATTGTCCTCACTCCCTTCTTAAAAAAATTTATTCAATAAGATTCAATAGAAGAGATTGTACCTAGCGGAGCTTTGAAGAAGGAAAGAGCATAAACAGGCAAATAAGGCAGGACAACCTTAAGAAGGATCAAGCGACCACCAAAAAAAAGAAAGCGGCTCTTCCACCCATATAGTCTATTTCTAATGCGAATCAGAACCAGATCCCAAAACAACAAACGACAAGGATTACCACCAATCAGAAGGCCTAAGTACAAAAAAAGGCACCTTACCCACAGTACAACCCAAAACATAAGCCGATTCAACCAGCCAAGAATCAACAATATTTACCCCAACCAACCTACTTTAATTAAAATTCATCTTCGACCCATTTACCTCCTCAAAAAGAACAAGAACAACTCGCAATGCCCGGACATTTGCCCATCTTTTGACACCTAAAAGTAACATATCATCAACGAACTGAAGATGAGAAATAACTGTACAATTCACATGACCAATGTTATATCCAATGAAAATGTTGGACTGAACCATAGTACCCATTTTCACATTCAAATCCTCTGCTTGAAGTCAAGATCGATTTGAGAAGATGACAGCTAGACATTTATTTGGTAAATAAACTCATGTTTCATATTTTCAATTTGTGTTTGAAGTTCTCTTACGTAAAATCAAACGAGCATTAAGAATATATTATAGTTAATTTTAGGGTTAATATATTTTTCATCCCTCAAAATATATTGATTTTAGTTCATCTCTGATTTTTCATCTAATAATGGTCCCCCCTAAGCTTTTATGTTCCTAAATTTAGTCCCCATTGTTAACTCTCATTAACAGAATCAGATGTTAATTAGTTAATACATGTGTCAAAATATATTATTGTTTTAATTTTTTTTTAAAAAGGACAAAGATGAGTTGAGATTTTGAATATGTCGTTTCTAGCTGGTCTATGCTACCTAAACTACTAAAACAACGTGATGGTAATGTGCCTGGTTGGTTCGGGTTTAATAATAATAATAATTCATTTTTTTGACTACTCTTTATTTATAGTACAATCAATAAACACGTGTTTAAGGATACTTTTGTTTAAAGATACTTTTTCACTACGCTTTATTTTTGTTTAAGGATATTTATCTCATTTTATAAACACGTGCTTTCTAATACCCAACTACTACATAAGAATCTTGTTATTTTTTAGAGGAAAGATATATGGACACAAAATATATAAAAACATAAATGACACCGTATACTATTTTACTATTACTCAATACATCCATTTTTTAAATTCTATTTCCTTTTATCCTTCTTCCTTCAACAACAGACCTCTCTATCTCCCACCATGTCCTCTCTCTCACAACCCTCATTTTATCAGACATCTGCCTCCCTTTGTCGACCACCACCATCGAAGAGACGTCGGTTCCCTGCCAACCTCTCTTGTGCGTCCCATCAACCACCACCTCCTTGCCGTAACCGCCATGCCCCAACAACAACAACACCATCACAACCGCCATCGTCCGCCCTAAATTAGGACGCTTCCGGCGGCTGGATCTCCGATCGTCTTAGATCAAGTCGTTTTCCGTCGTCCAAATATGATCGTTGCTCCTCTTCGGTCGTTTCAAATCCAAAGTTTCTACTCCAATTCCATTTTCATGTTCGTCTGTGATGTAGACTTAATCTTGCAGATATGTTTTTTTCACTGTTTGTGTGGAGAAGGAAGAGTTGAAGGGATGGTTATGTTGTAGGGAAGAGGAGTAGTTAGAGAGAGAAGGGGTAAATTACAGTGAAAGAAAGAAGAGAGAGAAATGACTAAATTGCACTTCTAATTAAAGATGAAATGACACAATTACCCCTAGTGTCTGTATTGTGTAAACAAAAATGTGTTCATCTATCATTTCTGTATTTTTTATTCTTTTTCTCTTCTTTTAACTTGTTTCTTTCCTTTATCAATCTTTCATCAACTACTTAGAGCACCTTCAATGATGATCTTTATAAATGGTTATTTTGTGAGTCCTATTATGATACATAATTTTGAAACAACTCATTCATTTTTAAGTCTGCTGGTTAACTCTTAAGAACTTATATTGGGTCACACAACTTTACCTCACATATTAATATTTTATTCCTATTTAATTATAATACAACTTAATATATTAATGTCAGTATTTTTAATTAATATTAATATAAAAATATTTAAAAATAAAATTAAACTTAATAGGTAAAAAAAATTCAATTATAAGAAATAGTAAAACAAATTAATATATGTTGCATGTTTACTGATCAGAATTGGTAACATATATTATTAAGTTCAAGGCAAAAAAGAAAACAAAACAATATTGTGTCACTAATATTAGTTTTTTAATCAAAGTAACCCAGAAGCATTGTAACTTCATACGGGAACGATTATTCCATGTTGGAAGACTCCAATGTCATACTTGCAAAATAACCAACTTTTTTCAACTCTATGTTGGCGGACATCATTTGTTAAAAAAAAAAAATTGTTGGCAGACAACCTTGAAATATTTCCGTTGGAGTTGCTCTTGGTAAAGTGTAAAGAAGATAAAAAGAAATTGGTCAAGTAATTTAATGGATAAAACTTTACCTTTTAAGATAAATAGTTTAAATCCAAATTCTTACATATTTTATGTAATATTCATATCACAAGAACTAAACTCGAGATAAAAAGATAAAAATTTAATTATCTCGATTTATTATTCAGAGGAACTAAATATGACTTTATTTCACTCGAGGACTACTGTATGCCTTCACACTTATGAGAAAAAAGAGAAATATCCACTCCTTGTAGATATATTGGTTGTTGCTACAGATTAATCTACTAGTATTTTTTCGAACCTAGATATTAAGACGAGCACTAATAGTATTTAACTATTTATATTTATAGTCATTGTCATCCCTATTCAATCCTTGAATTTAGCATAAAATAATGATCTTTATATTTTTGTTGTTGTTGTTTTTATTATTATTATTATTATTATTATTATTATTATTATTATTATTATTATTATTATTATTATTATTATTATTAGGTTTAATTACACTTTTGGCCCTCTAAGTTTCTCAAAGCTGTGATTTTGGCATCCTAAAAAAACAACTATTTACAGGCCCCCTAAGTTTACTTTCTGTTGTAATTTTGACCCCCTAGCCCAATTTTCATCCAGTCAACGCTGACGTGGATGCTTTTTCGTATTTTTTAATTAATTTATTTATTTTGTAATTAAAAAAATTAGTTTTTAATTTTTGTAATAAACAAAACAAACAAAAATTGTAATAAAAAACAAATTTTTTTTTTTGCAATTAAAAAAAATTAAAAATTATTTTTTTATTTTTGTAATTAAAAAAACAAAAAAAAATTAATTACTAAAACATTTTTTTTTAAAATAAAAAAAAATTACACACGTGGCGCCCACGTGTTCGTTGACTGGGTCAAAATTGACGTGGGGCCAAAATTGAACATAAAGTAAACTTAGGGGGTCCGAAAAGAGTTGTTTTTTTTAAGGGGCTAAAATCACAACTTTGGAAAACTTAGGAGGCCAAAAATGTAATTAAGTCTTTTTTAAGTAGAAAGTTAAGACAAATAATGAAACAAAATTAATTAGTCTCTCTGGTGAATTGCACCTTAAGAATGCGTTTCTTGTTATATGTCAGCATTACTAAAATGATTCAAAGTTTGTAACAATTAAGACTTGTGGTGCCATGTAGGCTAACATTGCACAATCATATTACATAATAGACTAAAAATGTAATTGAGACTGAATTTGAATTCTTAAACTATATAATGGAATTTTCAGGTTTTTGTGAATGGTCAATTCTTGAACTGGGATCCATAGAACATAATCAAAGCCAGGATTGTCTCTGCTAGAGCTTATCATTCACTCTTTATGCACAACATGTAAGCTATAATAAGTTAAGCTAAAGAATATTTTTTCTTCAGACAAACTACAATTTTTAGTTCCATTGTTAAATTCGTATAAAGACCAGTTTTCATGTAAAACGCAGGTGCATTCGGCCAACTCCTAAAGAGCTTGAGAATTTCAGCACACCAGATTTCACTATTTATAATGCAGGAAGGTTTCCGTGTAATCGTTATACACATTACATGACATCTTCAACTAGCGTTGATCTTAATCTCGCAAGGAAGGAAATGGTCATTCTTGGAACACAATATGCTGGTGAAATGAAGAAGGGTCTTTTTAGTGTCATGCATTATCTCATGCCTAAGCGTCAAATCCTTTCCTTACACTCTGGCAGCAATATAGGCAAAGATGGTGATGTTGCTCTCTTCTTTGGACTCTCAGGTATATACCATCCATGTCTTCCCCTAACTAATCATACTCTCCTTTCATTTGAGTGCATGTTATTAAATGTTCTAAAGCATGCATTTGAATTAGGATCTAATGGATTCGCACATTCAGTGTAAACTAGTTTTATACTGACATTGAATAAAAATTTATTAGTTTATCATAACCATCTCTCTACAACATCTTATTTTTATCTATCTCTCTTAACTACTCTCTCACTCCTAACCATCTCTTCATTTTTTCCCATCTTCTCTCACCTTTCACTCACAACTTCACTTTCGAGAGGATCCAAGTTCGTCTGAAAAAGCATTGATAACTATTAAAAGTGTTATCATAGTTAAATGAAAGTATTATCTGACTCTTTTTTACCTTTACTTTTTATAATCATGTGTCTTAGGTACTGGAAAAACCACTCTTTCAACGGATCATACTAGGTACTTGATTGGAGATGATGAGCATTGCTGGAGTGAGAATGGTGTCTCAAACATCGAAGGTGGTTGCTATCCAAAGTGCATTGATCTCTCTAGGGAGAAAGAACCTGATATCTGGAATGCAATCAAGTTTGGTACAGGTATATTAATCTAAGGCTACTTTAATATCAATCTTCATTTTTAGTTACCTCTTATGAGAAATATGCATTTTGATATGTTTTTCATCACTTGCTTTATCAGTTGTGGAGAATGTTGTTTTTGATGAGCATTTTCGAGTTGTTGATTATACAGACAAATCAGTTACTGGTAAGTAATGGCTTTATTTTTAGTTATTCACTAAATAAGTGTGAGACCTAATGTGATTTTTAGAAGCTCTAATGTCTAGCTTCTGATCCACTGTGAATTTCCACCGTGATCAACTTAATAGTCACGGTTAAGTTCCCTAGGGACGTGAGAAACACAATTGAAATGTATTTTCAAATATATTCTTAGTGCATGTTTGGATTCACTTTTGAGAGAGTAAAAAGTGATTCTGAAGACTTAAAAAATTTGATTTTGGTCTATTTAGAATTTATTTTGCCTCCGAAAATGGTTTTAATTTGAAGTTAGGATTGTAGCTTTTGCCTCAAAACATTCCAGCCTAAAGTTTTATTGTTCAACTCACTTTCACATGTATGTATCTAAATGTGATTTTTTTTTACCTAAAACTAACTACAATCAGATGAATAATAGCTGTGGTTTATACAAAATAAAAATGTTAGCCATGTGTATATGATGGTGAATTTAGTCAACTTTATTGTTATTTGTCTAAGTGAGTGTTTGATTCAATGGTGGCGAAAATTGATTTTGATTGAATTGATTTTTGTATTTCAGAAAATACTCGTGCAGCTTATCCAATTGAGTACATTCCTAATGCGAAGTTACCATGTGTCGGTCCTCACCCAAAGAATGTCATACTTTTGGCATGTGATGCATTTGGTGTGCTTCCACCTGTTAGTAAGCTGAGCCTGTCACAGACAATGTATAATTTCATCAGTGGTAATGTCTAACTTACTAACTTGCCACTCTCCTATATATAATCTTGATAATATCTATGTAGCACCGTCACAAACATCAGACACAACACTTGTGTTGACACGTAGACAATTTGGTTATAATTTGAAAATACGAATATGATTACGTAGAATCATACGTATCAGTGTGGTAAAGTGTCGGACACTAACACATGTTGGATACTCATACGTGTCTTCAACCTAAATTGTCGGTACTACATAAGGTAATATTGATTCTTTTATGGATCATGACTGAAGGTGGCTGGAACAGAAGAGGGAATAAAGGAGCCACAAGCCACATTTTCAGCTTGTTTTGGTGCAGCATTCATAATGCTACATCCTACAAAGTATGCAGCCATGCTTGTTGAAAAAATGCAAAATCATGGTGCTAATGGATGGCTTGTTAACACTGGTTGGTCTGGTGGAAGGTATGCGTTTTTAGTTATGAATGTGATCATTAAAATGTTGATTTTTTTTTTCTCTTATAGAATCTGAAGTTAACTTGCGTTCATGTTATGGTTTTGACAAACATCAAAAACTGTTACATAACAGATTGTTATGTTACCAACCAGATCACGATTTCGGAGCTTTATTTAAAACCTTGCTCCCTAAACCTATTCAATATTCACTCATAACCATTTTTAAAGTCTTTTAAGCTTTGGATATTTTGTTTCATTGCAGTGGTCAGACAAGAACGCATACTTTGAGACACTGTTGAAGTTGGCTGGATTATTTGAGAAGAATTTTGAAACCTTCACTAACTATACGATTGGAGAAGACAACAAATTGACAGAAGATATTCTTGCAGCTGGTCCAAACTTTTGATGCTCAGGAAACTGAGTCACTCCTTCCTTCCCCACTCTTCCTCTCTACATCAAATGTCTGTTGATTTTGCATTTCTTGATTGATTGATTTATTGATTGAATTTGAAGAAAAGGCGATATTTAAGTACAAGATCACGATCATGCCTGAAAACTTAGAAGAAAGTTAATGTCTTTTTGTTGCTATTGCAAATGAATTTATGTTGTCTGTTTGTTTTTGGTTTAGCAAAAAAGTTGAGAGGGATATTAAAAGTCAAAGCTTGCTATAAAATATGTTTGGAAGCATTATATATTTATCTATCTATCTTTTCAGACTGTTATTTATAACTGATTTTATTTCTGCATTAGTTTTTAAAATAATTAAATATTATTTCATGTATTTTATGGTTTATTTCAGGTTCATTGTAGAAACCTTGCAAATATTAAAGATAAACAGTAACACAATTAGTCTTTGGAATAATTCATATTTGATAAGACTAAACTAGAAAAATAACAGCAGAGTATTAAGAAATAAAAATCAAGCTTTAAGGCTATGTTTGGATTCCTTTGCAAGTTATATAGAAATCTTGAAACTTTAGACTCAAGATTTTGGGTGCGTGAGCACACCACTGTTTTGGCGTCTACTCATGCTGCCAAGTTTCTCCTCCGACTCACTTTCCCTTCCCGATTATGTTGGGACCCCTTTCAACTTGTGGATCCCAAATTTAAGGTGTCCCCCAAGGATTTCTTTGATTCTGGTCTAGTTTGTTGGTCTGTTGCCGGATCATCTTATTGACAGACACTAACAACTTTTATATGCACCAAAACTTACTTACAGTGTAAAAACCCCAGAACATTATAGGAATACATCGAAATGAGATAAAGCAACATTTTACACCCTCACATCAAACACATTCAACCTTCTTCAAGCTTCACCACTTCAGCACCTATGCTTATTACATGATTACAACCACGCCTAACAACTTACCTAATGATAACCTCAAGCCCTTGAAAATATCACCTCAATGATTAAAACTTTCATGATCTCAGCATCCTTTAGATCCTATTGATTTGTCCATATATAAGAACTTTTGTGTGTGTGGAAATTGCCCATATATAAGAATTATGCGACCACAAGTATGATAGTTCAGTATTCTACTCTTTTAGCACACGCCACTAACCTCTCAATACCAAATCCTTAATAGTTTAGTATTTCAGCATTTAGCATATACTGGTGCTGTCATTAGCACCTGTCAGTTGTATTATGTTACACAAGAATGCTCTCAGCCGTACAATACACCATAAACACCATTCCTATATCCTTAGTTTCACCAGTCAAAAAATCTCACCCCGAGTCTTCATTCTACATGAGAATTACCTTTTGTAACAACACATCTCATAAAGTAATTAAGAAGAAGAAAAAAAAATACCTCTGCAGCATTGCACCTCCAAATAATGTACCCATATTTCCAAATCAGTCTTGAGACTACACTCCTATTTTCCTGAGAACTTAAACTCCAAAATATACATTGTCGCCTCCACTTCATTTTCAGCACAAACTTAACATGCACTTGCCCAAACACCTTTCCGTATGCACATGTTAAACCAGTTATTGCCTTATTGGTTGTTACTTGCAGTTGCTGTTAGTTCGTTGTCATAACAAAAAAAATACTTTATTCATTGTGTTTAAGCGTATTTCTGATTGCTTAGACCTAATTTTTGTGGTTGCCAACTTTGCTACAAAGTATTTCTGATTGCTTAGACCTAATTTTTGTGGTTGCCAACTTTGCTACAAAGTGCTCGAGTCATCGTAGCTCATTCTGGTAATTATAGTGTTTGCCAATCTCACTCAATGAGATCTTGGATTATAGATTCTAGTGTTTCTCATCCTATTCCTTCACTTGTTTCTAATTTGTTAGCTTCTATAACATCTCACTATATTAGAACTTACTATGTCAATTCTAAGAACAAACCTGACATCCTTACTAAATCTCTACAGGGTCATCAGATAACTTATATGGCCGACATGATAGATACTTATGATATATATGTTTCATCTTGAGGAGAATGTTGAGATATTGTTATTGATTGTAATCAAATTTTATAGGACCACAATTGCATTTAGATTATACTCTTCACGCGTATAAACACTTCTACAATCCTTGCTATTAGAAAGAGAGAAATATTCAGATTGAAGTGTTATGTTCAAATTCCAGCTTCACAAAATCACGGTAAAAGCAGCCTTGGGATGCGAGAATTGCAATTCTACCGCGGAATCAAACATTGCATTAGGATCTGAATATCATAACTCTTAGAGCCATTCTTTAAATAGAAGTCTTTTTAAATAGGACAAAAACTTTATCTAGCCTGATGGTAACTGATTCTATACAATAAAAACAAAAGACTGTTCAGTGAATGTATTTCCAAGCCTGATGTGTGATTTCATCATTTATGAAGGGATGCAAAGACCACATTTGACAGTAGTTTTCCAGTTCTTCCGTTGACATGTTGAGATCTAAAGCAGAGACGATCCTTTCCTGTAACAAAATGGAATATTTTAAGAGTTCTTCATTCGACTGACAGTAAAATTACAGACAGATTTTTTCATTAGTTTTACCTGCATCAAATAATCTTGTTGGACCATTTCGTATATGCCAACCATAAGGAAAGCTAAATTTGTATAATCAGTTTTTTCCTTACTATTTGTAGTTGTGACATCAGTACTTTCAGACTGACTGCAACCAGCATTTTTGTCCTGAGTAAGAAGCAATTGCTAATCTAGTGAGCTAGAAATCCATAACTTCCACTGTTATATTTATATTGAAAAGCATGTAAATGATGCACAGATCTAGTAAAGGTGTATAACTTCCCAACCAATTGCTAATCTAGTGATACATTTTATTCAAAAACAATTTGACAATCTTGACATGTCTCTATCAGTATAAAACTTAAAATCAGAAATTGCATAAAAAATACTCTCAATTCAAGAATTAATAGTATTACCACATCATTATCGATTCGTAGCTCATTCAACTTAACATCAATATCAGGATCTGAAAGGGCTGATAACTTTCCATGCATTCTTTGTGCAACATTTGTTACATTGGCCTTTATATCATCTAGTTCATCAAGTACTACCTTCACTGCAAGACATAACCGATCAGCTAATTGTCAAACTACAAGAAAGAAGGCAAGATAACCAAGATGGTTATGACATAAGATTTACACCTAAACATTATAGACAACAAAAAACTAAAAAAAAAGCCGGACTAACGACTTATTCTTCTTATCTCACTGCAAGGGGACTTGATTTTGTTAGTAAGAATCTTCACATTAACAATAGCCAGTTTGTCAAACACAACTCGAGTATGTAAAAAAAATAAAATTGTACGGAGGTGTCGAAAGGATGTCCTTTAAGGGTTAAGTAATGCAAATTGAAAAATGAAAAGATGCATCCTCCAAGTTGGAGTTTCATAAATTAAGCTGACATGTTGTTTGTTCCAGGCACAAATGTTAAATGTAAGCCATAAAAATGAGCAAGACAACATAAATAAAGGCATAACAGTTCAAATGGTTACAACAGAAAAGTATATTCAACCCCCGGTAGCATAAATATGTTTGTGTGTGTGCGTACGCATGCCCATAGCAGTAAGTAATCAATCATATAAAAAAATTAATACCTTCTCTTATTAGGTGAAGAAGTCCTTGTTTACACGAGCCCACTTCCATATGCATTTTTTGCCATATTGTAACAATCATATAGTCAGGGAAAAGAAGTATCAAAACAATTAAATAAGATTAAAAAGGAGTATTAGTTAGACGTCAATATAAGAAATAACATGTTTCGTAATGAAACATGTTACCCCTTCCTCTAAACTACCAAAAAATAAGAATTGTACTTACAATTGGTTGCATTTTGGACAACATCTTTGCGATTCTTACATTCAAAGTTGATATAGGCTTTAAGTCTTTCAGTTTCATTAGCTTTAATGATACTGTTGACTAATTTAGAATTTTTGTCTATAGCAGGCTTGCGAATAAACTCTGCACGACAAAAACAAAAAGATAAAACATCATTGAAGAGATAGCATTATTATGATTTTACACAAACTCCTAACATATGCTAAACAAAATTCCGAAAAATACCTAATGCTTGTTGAAAGCCACACAGCAGCTTACTTCCAGCAGTTCCCAATTCATCAATTTTTGTAATCCTATCATAGAGTAGCTGTTGAGAAATATGAAATTATACAGATATATTCTGTGATAACACAAGTACAAAATTATGCTATTGTAGCACTAATTCCAAAAGAAAAAAAAAATAGAATATTTTATATAGGGGTTATTGCTCAGTGTTTACATGGTTTGGAGTAGGTCTTAAAATCCATTTTTTTTATGTATTTCTACAAAAATACAACATCTATCAAGAATTATACCTGATGCTTAATATGTTAGTATTTGCAAAAAATTAGTACTTTCAAATAGTTTATCATATCGACATGAAATTGATTTAGTGTCAGCAGCTACTTCATGAGCTTCCTAAAAAACTACGACTCGAAACACGTAATCAAAAGTGCCGGTGTCATGTCGGAGTCTGTCAGTGTCACATAACCACCAGAAATGCTTTTAATCTGAAGGTACAATGCATATAACTTATTTGTCTGATAAGCAAATAAAATTATGTATATTACCAATTATTTCAGGAAGCAGTAAAAAAAAAAAAGATAAATAGGAATAGAGTTAGCAATTACCCTGTCATGAAATCTTTGAACTTGTTGAAAATTTCATTCTCAAAATCAGAAATCTTGTCTTCCATGCTTACCATTCTGCATTTTATAGCATTAATTACTAAAAACATGTACAGGTCCCATTCATTGTCTTGATGAAAATATATAAAATGCATTGAAAGTGGTAGGGAACGTTTTTTTTACTGTATTTGATTGAGCTCAGTGTTTTAAAAACCAGACCGGAGAATAAAATCAATGATTACACAGAATAAAGAATACCTGTGACGGTGTGGGCGTTGCTCGAGGTGGAAGCTGTGGCAGGACGAGTCGCACAAGAGAGGGGAGAGAGACAGGGAAATGAACTAGGTTATCTCATTTTCAAAAACAATGTTTTAAGATTTTTTCTATTCACACCACCCCTTAAAAATCTATTTAGGTGGGTTTAATATGCTAATACACAACACAAGACAAAATAATACATGAGAGACTCAAGATATTAAACAATTTTGTGTTTTGTATGATGTTTGATGTACAAAAGTTATTTTAGTATTTTAAACAACTTGTAATTGAGATAAAAAAAATTATGATGTAGTTTCGTGAATGACAAACTTTAAACATGAATGACAAACTTTAAAAATACAAGTTATACTATTAAGTCTGTCTTTCACTAAACCACATCATAAATTTATGCCAGACAAATTTGGGGGAAGAGACTTTACAGCTTTAAAAAATTGCAAATATACACAAACTTTAATAAAGTATATAATGGTGTACGTGAGTCATTTGAATTTGATTTGGCCAAACCAAAACTCGATCAATATATGTACTATGGTTTAAGTGAGACAAAATAACCATATGTTATACCTCACTGAAACTTAAAAATTAGGTAAAGGGGGTCAAGTATAAACCAAAGACAAATCAAAAGGTTGTCGTAATCTGCTATACACTAAGATGCAACAAGATCATGCGAAGAAACAAATGTTATTTTCAAAACCGAAGTTACTGAGGAGCATGCTTGTGATCAGCTAGGGATTTAGGAATTTACCAAGGGTGTTCACAAGTTGGGTTGGGTTGAATTTGACCAAACCCAATACTCAAACCAATCATTTTTCTTTGGGGTAATAAAGTGCACAATCAGGGACTATTTTGAAATTTGGATACATTGAGGGTCTATTATGACTACTCGTTACTCATTCAGGGACCAAATTGATTATTTTCCCATTTTTCTTTGGTTTAGGTTGGGTGACCAACCCGTACTTTTAACACTAAAACCGAACCAACTCACTCATGGACAGGTTGGACCGGGTTCACAAATCATGCAGAAGACACAGCATTTTAATTCTAGAAAAAAAGTGTAATTCAATGAACACACTTGTTGTGCTTGAACATTCCAAACAACATAAAATTCCAACACTTAAATTGAATAAAAGTGAGCACAATAACCCTCAACCTAGACAGCATTTCTTAATATTTTTAAGGTATGTTTGGAAGTTGGGTTTTGGAGGGATAGTCTATTTCTTAATATAACTTGAAATTTAGAGAAAATTGGAAAGAATGATGTGATAGATTGTTATATAACATCTCAATCACCCTTTTCCTCCAAAACCTGTCTTCCAAACATAACCTGAAGAGTTCTCATTTTGATCCAACAGAAGCATGAGGTATTGAGCTTTACCAAAGACAAGCCATTGGATTGGGTTATTTGATCTTATCTATAAGTATAAGTATAAGCCTATGTTTGGCTTTACAGCACCTTTTTCACATCTAGCCAAAATCACGGCACAATTTCACGTTTCTAGTGAAGCTATAAGTAGTAGCTTCTCCAAATCACGTAAAAAATGCATCCAAATGTGAGGCAGCGGCAGCAAAAAGCTAAACCAAACACATACTAAGTTTTGTGAGGCTGTTTGGGAAAATTTATGAAAACAACTTATGACATTTTTCATAAGCTTTTTTCAACTTATTTCCACAAGTTCTCCAAGACAGCTTATGAAACAGCTTATAGAATATAAAAAAACAATTTAATTTTATGTTATCATCTGCTATAGAAATAGTTTATGTAAGCCTATACACACGTTTGTGCTATAAAATGCAAATAAGTTGTTTATCCAAACAGGGCCTAAGACCAAGAAACAATGTTTGATTATGAAAACACATACTAAGTTTTGTGAGGCTGTTTGGGAAAATTTATGAAAACAGCTTATGACATTTTTCATAAGCTTTTTTCAACTTATTTTCACAAGTTCGCCAAGACAGTTTATGAAAACAGCTTATAGCATATACAAAAACAATTGAACTTTATTTCATCATCTTCTGCTATAGAAATAGTTCATGTAAGCCTATACACAAGTGCTTATCAAAATAAGCACAAGCGTTTGTGATATAAGCTGCAAATAAGTTGTTTATCCAAACAGCCACCAAAATCAAGAAACAATGTTTGATTATGAACATTTGAATTACACTATATGAGCAACATTCAAACTCATCAACAAGCACAAATATAAATAATAACCCCATAAACAAGAGTACCAAAATCTCAATTAACACATGTATCACTAATTAACTATCACACTAATCACCAATTAAATAAAAAAAAAAAAAAAAAAAACCTAAAAGCAGTGAAAAACTATGATTTGTTCTACGAAAAGTGGAAACTCGATTGAAAGAAAACAAAACGATTTGAAGAAGTAAGAAGCGAACATAATCAGAGTAAAGTAAGAAAACATGCATCGATTGAGTCGTAGATGAAGCGAATCGATGAAGTAAAAGTATAAGTGGGAGAAATGAAGTGCGTAGAGGGGAAAGGGTTGAAATATAGGTTGAGGTTTAGTGTGACTCACCGAGAGAAGAGGAGGAACGGTGGCGGACGGTGGTGGATAGCAGCTGCGCCGGGAATGAGTGAGGGGAGGGAGATAGTGTTGCGTTTCAATGAAAAATGAGATGTGACAGTAGAACAATGTATTTATTGTAAGAGATAATTAATTGGTAAATTTATCAAAATAAAATAATTGAAAAAATAAGGAAACATGAAAACTTAGTTGATGCTCATACAAACAAATGAGTTTGATCACCGCATGTAAGAGTTTAAACAAAGATTAATATTAGATGTTTTCAACCATGAAAATGAATGTAGCTTACTTTATCTAACATTTGATTGACATAATCAAAATACAACATAACCAAATAAGCTGCAAGAAAGAACGACGAGCTCACAATCCACCGGAAGAATGAACAAACTGAACAAGATGATCATGTAAGAAATCCAATCAGATGATGAAATACAAATTCAATACCTAACCATGCTCCACAAAGGGGTGAAAATGGGGCAAGACAGGAACATATAATGTGTCGTTTACAATCCACCGCAGCCGGTCATAAGAAATGATGTTACGTGTCACCAAGTTGTCCTTTGTCGATAACTTGTTATGAATAAGTCTCCAAGCCAAAACATAAACCTTGTGGGAAATATGTTTGTGTCAAATTAAGTCTGAAGTAGCTTCCACAACATGAGAGTCCTGACTAGTGATTAAATTATACGAACCCCTCACTGAGTAACCATCACAAAGATCATGCATCCACAACCACTGATCTGAAATGTCAGATTGCAAAGAAATATCATAAAGTAAACTCATACACTCCTCTAACATATCCTCCTTCCACGCCCACAACTGTCGGTGCCACTGCCAAGCCACCTCTCCTTCCTCCCACCCTAACTCACACATAACTACAACTGTACTCAACTTATTATTAGACAAGTCGAATAGACTCTTATACTTCACACACATAAAGGAATACCACTTAACCACATATCCGCCTAAAAGAACGTATCAACCCCATTACCAACCTTCCTCACAATACTCTCCTCAAACCACCCTACCTCTTCCATCAACACCTACACCATCGCAAATTTTCGCAGCCTCCCTCCACAAAGAACCACTCCGACCCCCAACCGCCAACCTCCCTGCCTCCTCACCATAACGAGCAACCAGCACCATAGACAACAAACCACCTTTATCTACTAACAATCTCCAACACCATTTACCAAGCAAAACATCGTTAAACTCCATCATTTGTCTAACCCCCAAATCTCCAGACTCCTTTCCTAAACAAACATTTTTCCTACTGATCCAAGAAATTTTCCTATTGTCCTCACTCCCTTCTCAAAAAAATTTATTCAATAAGATTCAATAGAAGAGATTGTACCTAGCGGAGCTTTGAAGAAGGAAAGAGCATAAACATGCAAACAAGGCAGGACAACCTTAAGAAGGATCAAGCGACCACCAAAAGAAAGAAAGCGACTCTTCCGCCCATATAGTCTATTTCTAATGCGAGTCAGAACCAGATCCCAAAACAACAAACGACGAGGATTACCACCAATCGGAAGGCCTAAGTACAAAAAAAGGCACCTTACCCACATTACAACCCAAAACAGAAGCCGATTCAACCAGCCAAGAATCAACAATATTTACCCCAACCAACCTACTTTTATTAAAATTCATCTTCAACCCATTTACCTCCTCAAAAAGAACAAGAACAACTCGCAATGCCCGGACATTTGCCCAACTTTTGACACCTAAAAGTAACATATCATCAACGAACTGAAGATGAGAAATAACTGTACAATTCACATGACCAATGTTATATCCAATGAAAATGTTGGACTGAACCATAGTACTCATTTTCACATTCAAACCCTCTGCTTGAAGTCAAGATCGATTTGAGAAGATGACAGCTAGACATTTATTTAGTAAATAAACTCATGTTTCATATTTTCAATTTGTGTTTGAAGTTCTCTGACGTAAAATCAAACGGGCATTAAGAATATATTATAGTTAATTTTAGGGTTAATATATTTTTCATCCCTCAAAATATATTGATTTTAGTTCATCTATGATTTTTCATCTAATAATGGTCCCCCCTAAGCTTTTATGTTCCTAAATTTAGTCCCCATTGTTAACTCTCATTAACAGAATCAAATGTTAATTGGTTAATACATGTGTCAAAATATATTATTGTTTTAATTTTTTTTAAAAAGGACAAAGATGAGTTGAGATTTTGAATATGTCGTTTCTAGCTGGTCTATGCTACCTAAACTACTAAAACAACGTGATGGTAATGTGCCTAGTTGGTTCAGGTTTAATAATAATAATAATTTATTTTTTTCACTACTCTTTATTTATAGTACAATCAATAAACACATGTTTAAGGATACTTTTGTTTAAAGATACTTTTTCACTACGCTTTATTTTTGTTTAAGGATATTTATCTCATTTTATAAACACGTGCTTTCTAATACCCAACTACTACATAAGAATCTTGTTATTTTTTAGAGGAAAGATACATGGACACAAAATATATAAAACATAAATGACACCGTATACTATTTTACTATTACTCAATACATCCATTTTTTTAATTCTATTTCCTTTTATCCTTCCTCCTTCAACAACAGACCTTTCTATCTCCCACCATGTCCTCTCTCTCACAACCCTCATTTTATCAGACATCTGCCTCCCTCTATCGGCCACCACCATCGAAGAGACGTCGGTTTCCTGCCAACCTCTCTTGTGCGTCCCATCAACCACCACCTCCTTGCCGTAACCGCCATGCCCCAACAACAACAACACCATCACAACCGCCAGCGTCCGTCCTAAATTAGGACGCTTCCGGCGGCTGGATCTCCGATCGTCTTAGATCAAGTCGTTTTCCGTCGTCCAAATATGATCGTTGCTCCCCTTCGGTCGTTTCAGATCCAAAGTTTCTACTCCAATTCCATTTTCATGTTCGTCTGTGATGTAGACTTAATCTTGCGGATATGTTTTTTTCACTGTTTGTGTGGAGGAGGAAGAGCTGAAGGGATGGTTATGTTGTAGGGAAGAGGAGCAGTTAGAGAGAGAAGGGGTAAATTACAGTGAAAGAAAGAAGAGAGAGAAATGACTAAATTGCACTTCTAATTAAAGATGAAATGACACAATTACCCCTAGTGTCTGTATTGTGTCAACAAAAATGTGTTCATTTATCATTTCTGTATTTTTTATTCTTTTTCTCTTCTTTTAACTTGTTTCTTTCCTTTATCAATCTTTCATCAACTACTTAGAGCACCTTCAATGATGATCTTTATAAATGGTTATTTTGTGGGTCCTATTATGATACATAATTTTGAAACAACTCATTCATTTTTAAGTCCGCTGGTTAACTCTTAAGAACTTATATTGGGTCACACAACTTTACCTCACATATTAATATTTTATTCCTATTTAATTATAATACAACTTAATATATTAATGTCAGTATTTTTAATTAATATTAATATAAAAATATTTAAAAATAAAATTAAACTTAATAGGTAAAAAAAAATTCAATTATAAGAAATAGTAAAACAAATTAATATATGTTGCATGTTTACTGATCAGAATTGGTAACATATATTATTAAGTTCAAGGCAAAAAAGAAAACAAAACAATATTGTGTCACTAATATTAGTTTTTTAATCAAAGTAACCCAGAAGCATTGTAACTTCATACGGGAACGATTATTCCATGTTGGAAGACTCCAATGTCATACTTGCAAAATAACCAACTTTTTTCAACTCTATGTTGGCGGACATCATTTGTTAAAAAAAAAAATTGTTGGCAGACAACCTTGAAATATTTCCGTTGGAGTTGCTCTTGGTAAAGTGTAAAGAAGATAAAAAGAAATTGGTCAAGTAATTTAATGGATAAAACTTTACCTTTTAAGATAAATAGTTTAAATCCAAATTCTTACATATATCATGTAATATTCATATCACAAGAACTAAACTCGAGATAAAAAGATAAAAAATTAATTATCTCGATTTATTATTCAGAGGAACTAAATATGACTTTATTTCACTCAAGGACTACTATATGCCTTCACACTTATGAGAAAAAAGAGAAATATCCACTCCTTGTACATATATTGGTCGTTGCTACAGATTAATCTACTAGTATTTTTTCGAACCTAGATATTAAGACGAGCACTAATAGTATTTAACTATTTATATTTATAGTCATTGTCATCCCTATTCAATCCTTGAATTTAGCATAAAATAATGATCTTTATATTTTTGTTGTTGTTGTTGTTGTTATTATTATTATTATTATTATTATTATTATTATTATTATTATTATTATTATTATTATTATTATTATTATTATTATTATTATTATTATTATGTTTAATTACACTTTTGGTTCTCTAAGTTTCTCAAAGCTGTGATTTTGGCATCCTAAAAAAACAACTCTTTACAGGCCCCTTAAGTTTACTTTCTGTTGCAATTTTGGCCCCTAGCCCAATTTTGATCTAGTCAACGCTGATGTGGATGCTTTTTCGTATTTTTTAATTTTTTTTATTTATTTTGTAATTAAAAAAATTAGTTTTTAATTTTTGTAATAAACAAAACAAACAAAAATTGTAATAAAAAACAAAAATTTATTTTTTGCAATTAAAAAAAATTAAAAATTATTTTTTTATTTTTGTAATTAAAAAAACAAAAAAAAATTAATTACAAAAACATTTTTTTTAAAATAAAAAAAAAATTACACACGTGTTCGTTGACTGGGTCAAAATTGACGTGGGGGCCAAAATTGCAACATAAAGTAAACTTAGGGGGTCCAGAAAGAATTGTTTTTTTTAAGGGGCCAAAATCACAACTTTGAAAAACTTAGGAGGCCAAAAGTGTAATTAAGTCTTTTTTAAGTAGAAAGTTAAGACAAATAATGAAACAAAATTAATTAGCCTCTGGTGAATTGCACCTTAAGAATGCGTTTCTTGTTATATGTCAGCATTACTAAAATGATTCAAAGTTTGTAACAATTAAGACTTGTGGTGCCATGTAGGCTAACATTGCACAATCATATTACATAATAGACTAAAAATGTAATTGAGACTGAATTTGAATTCTTAAACTATATAATGGAATTTTCAGGTTTTTGTGAATGATCAATTCTTGAACTGGGATCCAGAGAACATAATCAAAGTCAGGATTGTCTCTGCTAGAGCTTATCATTCACTCTTTATGCACAACATGTAAGCTATAATAAGTTAAGCTAAAGAATATTTTTTCTTCAGACAAACTACAATTTTTAGTTCCATTGTTAAATTCGTATAAAGACCAGTTTTCATGTAAAACGCAGGTGCATTCGGCCAACTCCTAAAGAGCTTGAGAATTTCAGCACACCAGATTTCACTATTTATAATGCAGGAAGGTTTCCGTGTAATCGTTATACACATTACATGACATCTTCAACTAGCGTTGATCTTAATCTCGCAAGGAAGGAAATGGTCATTCTTGGAACACAATATGCTGGTGAAATGAAGAAGGGTCTTTTTAGTGTCATGCATTATCTCATGCCTAAGCGTCAAATCCTTTCCTTACACTCTGGAAGCAATATGGGCAAAGATGGTGATGTTGCTCTCTTCTTTGGACTCTCAGGTATATACCATCCATGTCTTCCTCTAACTAATCATACTCTCCTTTCATTTGAGTGCATGTTATTAAATGTTCTAAAGCATGCATTTGAATTAGGATCTACTAGGTACTGGAAAAACCTCCGGGATCATTTGACTAGTAAACCAAAAGATGGTGATGTTGCTCTCTTTTTTACCTTTACTTTTTATAATCATGTATCTTAGGTACTGGAAAAACCACTCTTTCAACGGATCATACTAGGTACTTGATTGGAGATGATGAGCACTTCTGGAGTGAGAATGGTGTCTCAAACATCGAAGGTGGTTGCTATCCAAAGTGCATTGATCTCTCTAGGGAGAAAGAACCTGATATCTGGAATGCAATCAAGTTTGGTACAGGTATATTAATCTAAGGCTACTTTAATATCAATCTTCATTTTTAGTTACCTCTTATGAGAAATATGCATTTTGATATGTTTTTCATCACTTGCTTTATCAGTTGTGGAGAATGTTGTTTTTGATGAGCATTTTCGAGTTGTTGATTATACAGACAAATCAGTTACTGGTAAGTAATGGCTTTATTTTTAGTTATTCACTAAATAAGTGTGAGACCTACTGTGATTTTTAGAAGATCTAATGTCTAGCTTCTGATCCACTGTGAATTTCCACCGTGATCAACTTAATAGTCACGGTTAAGTTCCCTAGGGACGTGAGAAACACTATTGTAATGTATTTTCAAATATATTCTTAGTGCATGTTTGGATTCACTTTTGAGAGAGTAAAAAGTGATTCTGAAGACTTCAAAATTTGATTTTGGTCTATTTAGAATTTATTTTGCCTCTGAAAATGGTTTTAATTTGAAGTTAGGATTGTAGCTTTTGCCTCAAAACATTCCAGCCCTAAGTTTTATTGTTCAACTCACTTTCACATGTATGTATCGAAATGTGATTTTTTATTTACCTAAAACTAACTACAATCAGATGAATAATAGCTGTGGTTTATACAAAATAAAAATGTAAGCCATGTGTATATTATGGTGAATTTAGTCAACTTTATTGTTTATTGTCTAAGTGAGTGTTTGATTCAATGGTGGCGAAAATTGATTTTGATTGAATTGATTTTTGTATTTCAGAAAATACTCGTGCAGCTTATCCAATTGAGTACATTCCTAATGCGAAGTTACCATGTGTCGGTCCTCACCCAAAGAATGTCATACTTTTGGCATGTGATGCATTTGGCGTGCTTCCACCTGTTAGTAAGCTGAGCCTGTCACAGACAATGTATAATTTCATCAGTGGATATACAGCTTTGGTAATGTC
Source organism: Medicago lupulina (assembly GCA_958299785.1). Lineage (NCBI taxonomy): Eukaryota > Viridiplantae > Streptophyta > Magnoliopsida > Fabales > Fabaceae > Medicago > Medicago lupulina. Next base: position 27,703,985 of record OY283141.1, on the reverse strand, counting down.
TAACTTACTAACTTGCCACTCTCCTATATATAATCTTGATAATATCTATGTAGCACCGTCACAAACATCAGACACAACACCTGTGTTGACACGTAGACAATTTGGTTATAATTTGAAAATACGAATGTGATTACGTAGAATCATACGTATCAGTGTGGTAAAGTGTCGGACACTAACACATGTTGGATACTCATACGTGTCTTCAACCTAAATTGTCGGTACTACATAAGGTAATATTGATTCTTTATGTATCTCTCATCAATTCTTTTATGGATCATAACTGAAGGTGGCTGGAACAGAAGAGGGAATAAAGGAGCCACAAGCAACATTTTCAGCTTGTTTTGGTGCAGCATTCATAATGCTACATCCTACAAAGTATGCAGCCATGCTTGTTGAAAAAATGCAAAATCATGGTGCTAATGGATGGCTTGTTAACACTGGTTGGTCTGGTGGAAGGTATGCGTTTTTAGTTATGAATGTGATCATTAAAATGTTGATTTTTTTTTCTCTTATAGAATCTGAAGTTAACTTGGTTCATGTTAATGTCAAACTGCAGCTATGGTAGCGGAAATCGCATTAAACTATCCTATACAAGAAAAATTATTGATGCTATTCATTCAGGAAGCCTATTGAATGCAGAGTACAAGAAGACTGAGATTTTCAGGCTTGAGATCCCTACTGAAGTGGAAGGAGTCCCCTCAGAAATTCTTGACCCCTAGAACACGGTTAGTTCCTCTTGAACTCTACCAGGGTTTTAAATAGCAACCAGTGTGATTTAAAATCATAGTCAAATGTGGTTAATGCTGCCTCAATTGCGTTCATGTTATGGTTTTGACAAACATCAAAAACTGTTACATAACAGATTGTTATGTTACCATAACAGATTGTTATGTTACCAACCAGATCACGATTTCGGAGCTTTATTTAAAACCTTGCTCCCTAAACCTATTCAATATTCAGTCATAACCATTTTTAAAGTCTTTTAAGCTTTGGATATTTTGTTTCATTGCAGTGGTCAGAGAAGAACGCATACTTTGAGACACTGTTGAAGTTGGCTGGATTATTCAAGAAGAATTTTGAAACCTTCACTAACTATACGATTGGAGAAGACAACAAATTGACAGAAGATATTCTTGCAGCTGGTCCAAACTTTTGATGCTCAGGAAACTGAGTCACTCCTTCCTTCCCCACTCTTCCTCTCTACATCAAATGTCCGTTGATTTTGCATTTCTTGATTGATTGATTTATTGATTGAATTTGAAGAAAAGGCGATATTTAAGTACAAGATCACGATCATGCCTGAAAACTTAGAAGAAAGTTAATGTCTTTTTGTTGCTATTGCAAATGAATTTATGTTGTCTGTTTGTTTTTGGTTTAGCAAAAAAGTTGAGAGGGATATTAAAAGTCAAAGCTTGCTATAAAATATGTTTGGAAGCATTATATATTTATCTATCTATCTTTTCAGACTGTTATTTATAACTGATTTTATTTCTGCATTAGTTTTTAAAATAATTAAATATTATTTCATGTATTTTATGGTTTATTTCAGGTTCATTGTAGAAACCTTGCAAATATTAAAGATAAACAGTAGCACAATTAGTCTTTGGAATAATTCATATTTGATAAGACTAAACTAGAAAAATAACAGCAGAGTATTAAGAAATAAAAATCAAGCTTTAAGGCTATGTTTGGATTCCTTTGCAAGTTATATAGAAATCTTGAAACTTGAAACTTTAGACTCGATATTTTGGGTGCGTGAGCACACCACTGTTTTGGCGTCTACTCATGCTGCCAAGTTTCTCCTCCGACTCACTTTCCCTTCCCGATTATGTTGGGACCCCTTTCAACTTGTGGATCCCAAATTTAAGGTGTCCCCCACGGATTTCTTTGATTCTGGTCTAGTTTGTTGGTCTGTTGCCGGATCATCTTATTGACAGACACTAACAACTTTTATATGCGCCAAAACTTACTTACAGTGTAAAAACCCCAGAACATTAAAGGAATACATCGAAATGAGATAAAGCAACATTTTACACCCTCACATCAAACACATTCAACCTTCTTCAAGCTTCACCACTTCAGCACCTATGCTTATTACATGATTACAACCACGCCTAACAACTTACCTAATGATAACCTCAAGCACTTGAAAATATCACCTCAATGATTAAAACTTTCATGATCTCAGCATCCTTTAGATCCTATTGATTTGCCCGTATACAAGAATTATGCGACCACAAGTATGATAGTTCAGTATTCTACTCTTTTAGCACACGCCACTAACCTCTCAATACCAAATCCTTAATAGTTTAGTATTTCAGCATTTAGCATGTATTGGTGCTGTCATTAGCACCTGTCAGTTGTATTATGTTACGCAAGAATGCTCTCAGCCGTACAATACATCATAAACACCATTCCTATATCCTTAGTTTCACCAATCAAAAAATCTCACCCCGAGTCTTCATTCTACATGAGAATTACCTTTTGTAACAACACATCTCATAGAGCAATTAAGAAGAAGAAAAAAAAAATACCTCTGCAGCATTGCACCTCCAAATAATGTACCCATATTTCCAAATCAGTCTTGAGACTACACTCCTATTTTCCTGAAAACTTAAACTCCAAAATATACATTGTTGCCTCCACTTCATTTTCAGCACAAACTTAACATGCACTTGCCCAAACACCTTTCCGTATGCACATGTTAAACCAGTTATTGGTTGTTACTTGCAGTTGCTGCTAGTTCGTTGTCATAACAAAAAAAATACTTTATTCATTGTGTTTAAGCGTATTTCTGATTGCTTAGACCTAATTTTTGTGGTTGCCAACTTTGCTACAAAGTGCTCGAGTCATTGTAGCTCGTTCTGGTAATTATAGTGTTTTCCAATCTCACTCAATGAGATCTTGGATTTTAGATTCTAGTGTTTCTCATCCTATTTCTTCACTTGTTTCTAATTTGTTAGCTTCTATAACATCTCACTTAGAACTTACTATGTCAATTCTAAGAACAAACTTGACATCCCTACAGGGTCATCAGATAACTTATATGGTCGACATGATAGATACTTATGATATATATGCTTCGTCTTGAGGAGAATGTTGAGATATTGTTATTGATTGTAATCAAATTTTATAGGACCACAATTGCATTTAGATTATACTCTTCACGCATATAAACACTTCTACAATCCTTGCTATTAGAAAGAGAGAAATATTCAGATTGAAGTGTTATATTCAAATTCCAGCTTCACAAAATCACGGTAAAAGCAGCCTTGGGATGCGAGAATTGCAATTCTACCGCGGAATCAAACATTGCATTAGGATCTGAATATCATAACTCTTAGAGCCATTCTTTAAATAGAAGTCTTTTTAAATAGGACAAAAACTTTATCTAGCCTGATGGTAATTGATTCTATACAATAAAAACAAAAGACTGTTCAGTGAATGTATTTCCAAGCCTGATGTGTGATTTCATCATTTATGAAGGGATGCAAAGACCACATTTGACAGTAGTTTTCCAGTTCTTCCGTTGACATGTTGAGATCTAAAGCAGAGACGATCCTTTCCTGTAACAAAATGGAATATTTTAAGAGTTCTTCATTCGACTGACAGTAAAATTACAGACAGATTTTTTCATTAGTTTTACCTGCATCAAATAATCTTGTTGGACCATTTCATATATGCCAACCATAAGGAAAGCTAAATTTGTATAATCAGTTTTTTCCTTACTATTTGTAGTTGTGACATCAGTACTTTCAGACTGACTGCAACCAGCATTTTTGTCCTGAGTAAGAAGCAATTGCTAATCTAGTGAGCTAGAAATCCATAACTTCCACTGTTATATTTATATTGAAAAGCATGTAAATGATGCACAGATCTAGTAAAGGTGTATAACTTCCCAACCAATTGCTAATCTAGTGATACATTTTATTCAAAAACAATTTGACAATCTTGACATGTCTCTATCAGTATAAAACTTAAAATCAGAAATTGCATAAAAAATACTCTCAATTCAAGAATTAATAGTATTACCACATCATTATCGATTCGTAGCTCATTCAACTTAACATCAATATCAGGATCTGAAAGGGCTGATAACTTTCCATGCATTCTTTGTGCAACATTTGTTACATTGGCCTTTATATCATCTAGTTCATCAAGTACTACCTTCACTGCAAGACATAACCGATCAGCTAATTGTCAAACTACAAGAAAGAAGGCAAGATAACCAAGATGGTTATGACATAAGATTTACACCCAAACATTATAGACAACAAAAAACTAAAAAAAAAGCCGGACTAACGACTTATTCTTCTTATCTCACTGCAAGGGGACTTGATTTTGTTAGTAAGAATCTTCACATTAACAATAGCCAGTTTGTCAAACACAACTCAAGTATGTAAAAAAAATAAAATTGTACGGAGGTGTCGAAAGGATGTCCTTTAAGGGTTAAGTAATGCAAATTGAAAAATGAAAAGAAGCATCCTCCAAGTTGGAGTTTCATAAATTAAGCTGACATGTTGTTTGTTCCAGGCACAAATGTTAAATGTAAGCCATAAAAATGAGCAAGACAACATAAATAAAGGCATAACAGTTCAAATGGTTACAACAGAAAAGTATATTCAACCCCCGGTAGCATAAATATGTTTGTGTGTGTGCGTACGCATGCCCATAGCAGTAAGTAATCAATCATATAAAAAAATTAATACCTTCTCTTATTAGGTGAAGAAGTCCTTGTTTACACAAGCCCACTTCCATATGCATTTTTTGCCATATTGTAACAATCATATAGTCAGGGAAAAGAAGTATCAAAACAATTAAATAAGATTAAAAAGGAGTAAGTTAGACGTCAATATAAGAAATAACATGTTTCGTAATGAAACATGTTACCCCTTCCTCTAAACTACCAAAAAATAAGAATTGTACTTACAATTGGTTGCATTTTGGACAACATCTTTGCGATTCTTACATTCAAAGTTGATATAGGCTTTAAGTCTTTCAGTTTCATTAGCTTTAATGATACTGTTGACTAATTTAGAATTTTTGTCTATAGCAGGCTTGCGAATAAACTCTGCACAACAAAAACAAAAAGATAAAACATCATTGAAGAGATAGCATTATTATGATTTTACACAAACTCCTAACATATGCTAAACAAAATTCCGAAAAATACCTAATGCTTGTTGAAAGCCACACAGCAGCTTACTTCCAGCAGTTCCCAATTCATCAATTTTTGTAATCCTATCATAGAGTAGCTGTTGAGAAATATGAAATTATACAGATATATTCTGAGATAACACAAGTACAAAATTATGCTATTGTAGCACTAATTCCAAAAGAAAAAAAAATAGAATATTTTATATAGGGGTTATTGCTCAGTGTTTACATGGTTTGGAGTAGGTCTTAAAATCCATTTTTTTTTATGTATTTCTACAAAAATACAACATCTATCAAGAATTATACCTGATGCTTAATATGTTAGTATTTGTAAAAAATTAGTACTTTCAAATAGTTTATCATATCGACATGAAATTGATTTAGTGTCAGCAGCTACTTCATGAGCTTCCTAAAAAACTGCGACTCGAAACACGTAATCAAAAGTGCCGGTGTCATGTCGGAGTCTGTCAGTGTCACATAACCACCAGAAATGCTTTTAATCTGAAGGTACAATGCATATAACTTATTTGTCTGATAAGCAAATAAAATTATGTATATTACCAATTATTTCAGGAAGCAGTAAAAAAAAAAAAGATAAATAGGAATAGAGTTAGCAATTACCCTGTCATGAAATCTTTGAACTTGTTGAAATTTTCATTCTCAAAATCAGAAATCTTGTCTTCCATGCTTACCATTCTGCATTTTATAGCATTAATTACTAAAAACATGTACAGGTCCCATTCATTGTCTTGATGAAAATATATAAAATGCATTGAAAGTGGTAGGGAACGTTTTTTTTACTGTATTTGATTGAGCTCAGTGTTTTAAAAACCAGACCGGAGAATAAAATCAATGATTACACAGAATAAAGAATACCTGTGACGGTGTGGGCGTTGCTCGAGGTGGAAGCTGTGGCAGGACGAGTCGCACAAGAGAGGGGAGAGAGACAGGGAAATGAACTAGGTTATCTCATTTTCAAAAACAATGTTTTAAGATTTTTTCTATTCACACCACCCCTTAAAAATCTATTTAGGTGGGTTTAATATGCTAATACACAACACAAGACAAAATAATACATGAGAGACTCAAGATATTAAACAATTTTGTGTTTTGTATGATGTTTGATGTACAAAAGTTATTTTAGTATTTTAAACAACTTGTAATTGAGATAAAAAAAATTATGATGTAGTTTCGTGAATGACAAACTTTAAACATGAATGACAAACTTTAAAAATACAAGTTATACTATTAAGTCTGTCTTTCACTAAACCACATCATAAATTTATGCCAGACAAATTTGGGGGAAGAGACTTTACAGCTTTAAAAAATTGCAAATATACACAAACTTTAATAAAGTATATAATGGTGTACGTGAGTCATTTGAATTTGATTTGGCCAAACCAAAACTCGATCAATATATGTACTATGGTTTAAGCGAGACAAAATAACCATATGTTATACCTCACTGAAACTTAAAAATTAGGTAAAGGGGGTCAAGTATAAACCAAAGACAAATCAAAAGGTTGTCGTAATCTGCTATACACTAAGATGCAACAAGATCATGCGAAGAAACAAATGTTATTTTCAAAACCGAAGTTACTGAGGAGCATGCTTGTGATCAGCTAGGGATTTAGGAATTTACCAAGGGTGTTCACAAGTTGGGTTGGGTTGAATTTGACCAAACCCAATACTCAAACCAATCATTTTTCTTTGGGGTAATAAAGTGCACAATCAGGGACTATTTTGAAATTTGGATACATTGAGGGTCTATTATGACTACTCGTTACTCATTCAGGGACCAAATTGATTATTTTCCCATTTTTCTTTGGTTTAGGTTGGGTGACCAACCCGTACTTTTAACACTAAAACCGAACCAACTCACTCATGGACAGGTTGGACCGGGTTCACAAATCATGCAGAAGACACAGCATTTTAATTCTAGAAAAAAAGTGTAATTCAATGAACACACTTGTAGTGCTTGAACATTCCAAACAACATAAAATTCCAACACTTAAATTGAATAAAAGTGAGCACAATAACCCCCAACCTAGACAGCATTTCTTAATATTTTTAGGGTATGTTTGGAAGTTGGGTTTTGGAGGGATAGTCTATTTCTTAATATAATTTGAAATTTAGAGAAAATTGAAAAGAATGATGTGATAGGTTGTTATATAACATCTCAATCACCCTTCTCCTCCAAAACCTGTCTTCCAAACATAACCTGAAGAGTTCTCATTTTGATCCAACAGAAGCATGAGGTATTGAGCTTTACCAAACACAAGCCATTGGATTGGGTTATTTGATCTTATCTATAAGTAAAAGTATAAGTGGGAAATGAAGTGCGTAAAGGGAAAAGGGTAAAAATATTGGGTTGAGGTTTAGTGTGACTCACCGAGAGAAGAGGAGGAACGGTGGCGGACGGCGGTGGATAGGAGCTGCGCCGGGAATGAGGGAGGGGAGGGAGATAGTGTTGCGTTTCAATGAAAAATGAGATGTGACAGTAGAACAATGTATTATTTTTTTAAAATAAATAAATAAATATTAATTTTGAATGAAATGATCATGTAAAATTTAATTTAATTTAATTTTTTTTTAAGAGTAAAATTGATTTTTATTAAAATTTAATTAATGTAATTTGTCAATCAAATTTTTTTTCGAACAAGAAAAAATCGATTATATTAACAAAAAGAACCTCAAAAGTTTATGGCCAAAATGCAACAAAAAACAAGAAAACTTAGTTGATGCTTATACAAACAAATGAGCTTGACCACCACATATGAAAGTTTAAACAAAGATTAGTTTTCAACCACCAAAATGAATGTAACTTAACTTTATCTAACATTTGATGAATTGTATTTTTCTTAGCCTTGAAAGTTATGTTATTATGTTCATTCCACATAACTCAAACACAACATAACCAAATAAGCTGCAAGAAAGAACGACGATTTCACAATCCACCGGAAGAATGAACAAACTGAACAAGATGATCATGTAAGGAATCCAGATCAGTTGATGAAATACCAATCCAATACCTAACCATGCTCCACAAAGGGGCGAAAATGGGGCAAGAAAGGAACATGTGACGTGTCGTTTACAATCCACCGCAGCCGGTCATGAGAAATGATGTTACGTGTCACCAAGTTGTCCTTTGTCGGTAACTTGTTATGAATAAGTCTCCAAGCCAAAACATAAACCTTTAGTGGAATATGTTTGTGTCAAATTAAGTTTGAAGTAGCTTCCACAACATGAGAGTCCTGACTAGTGATTAAATTATACGCATCCCACACCGAGTAACCATCATAAAGATCATGCATCCACAACCACTGATATGAAATGTTAGACTGTAAAGAAATATCATAAAGTAAAGTCATACACTCCTCTAACATATCTTCCTCCCACACCCACAACATATGGTTTCATTGCCAAGCCGTCTCTCCTTCCTCCCACCCTAACTCATACATAACCACAATCGTACTCAACTTATTATTAGACAAGTCGAATAGGCTTATATACTTCACACACACAGAGGAATACCACCTAACCACAAATCCGTCCAAAAAAACGTATCAACCCCATTACCAACCCTCCTCACAATACTCTCCTCAAACCACCCTCCCTCTTCCATCAACACTTACACCATCGTGAATTTTTGCAACCTCCCTCCACCACAAAGAACCACTCCGACCCCCAACTGCCAACCTCTCTGCCTCCTCACCATAACGAGCAACCAACATCCTAGATAACAAACCACCTTTATCTACTAAGAATCTCCAACACCATTTACCAAGCAAAGCAGAGTTAAACTTCATCAACTGCTTAACCCCAATCCTCCAAACTCATTTCCTAAACAAACATTTTTCCAACTGATCCAAGAAATTTTCCTATTGTCCTCACTTCCTCCTCAAAAAAACTTATTCAATAAGATTCAATAGAAGTCAAGATCGATTTGAGAAGATGACAACTAGACATTTATTTGGTCAATGAACTCATGTTTCATATTTTCAATTTGTGTTTGAAGTTCTCTAACGCAAAACCAAACAAGCGTTAAGAATATATCATAGTTAATTTTAAGGTTAATATATTTTTCATCCCTCAAAATATATTGATTTTCACTTTAGTTCATCTAACATTTTTCATCTAATAATGGTCCCCCATAAGTTTTTATGTTCCTAAATTTAGTTTCCGTTGTTAACTCTCATTAACAGAATCTGATGTTAGTTAATACATGTGGAAAAATATATTATTGTTTTATTTTTTTTTAAAAAGGACAGGGATGTGTTGTGATTTTGAATATGTCGTTTCTAGCTGGTATATGCCACCTAAATTGCTAAAACAACGGGATGGTGATGTTCCGGGTTGGTTCGGGTTTAATAATAATAATAATTCATTTTTTCACTACTCTTTATTTATAGTACAATCAATAAACACGTGCTTAAGGATATTTTAGTTTAAGGATACTTTTTCACTACTCTTTATTTTTGTTTAAGGATATTTATCTCATTTTATAAACACGTGCTTTCTAATACCCAACTACTACATAAGAGTCTTGTTATTTTTAAGAGGAATGATAAATGGATACAAAATATATAACACATAAATGACATCGTATACTATTTTACTATCACTCAATACATCCATTTTTTTTTTCTATTTCCTTTTCTTCTTCCTCCTTCAAAAACATACCTCTCTCTCTCTCTCTCTCTCTCTCTCTCTCAACCCTCAGTCCATCCGACATTCACCTCCCTTCGTTGGCCACCGCCACCAAAGGCGTGTCGGTTCCCTGTCAACCTCTCTTGTGCGTCCCGTCAACCACCACCTCCTTGTCGTAGCCGCCATGCCCCAACAACAACAACACCATCACAACCGCCACCGTCCGCCATAAATTAGGATGCTTCCGGCGGCTGGATCTCCGGTCGTCTTAGATTAGGTCGTTTTCCGTTGTCCAAATCTGATCGTTACTCCTCTTCGGTCGTTTCAGATCCAAAGTTTCGACTCCGATTCCATTTTCATGTCGGTCTATGATGTGGATATAATCTTGCATATACGTTTTTTTTACTGTTGTGTGGAGGAGGAAGAGCTGAAGGGAAGCTTGTGTTGTAGAGAAGAGGAGCAGTTAGAGAGAGAAGGGGGAAATTACAGTGAAAGAAAGAAGAGAGAGAAATGACCAAATTGCACTTCTAATTAAAGATGAAATGACACAATTACCAATAGTGTTTGTATTGTGTCAACAAAAATGTATTCATTTATCATTTCTGTATTTTTTTTTATTCTTTTTCTCTTCTTTTCACTTGTTTCTTTCCTTTATCATTCTTTCATCAATTAATTAGAGCACCTCCAATGATGATCTTTATAAATGGTTATTTTATGGGTTTCATTATGACACATCATCTTCAAACAACTCATTCATTTTAAGTCCAGTGGTTAACTCTTAAGAACTGATATTGGGTTACACAACTTTACGTCACATATTAATATTTTATTCCTATTTAATTATAATACTACTTAATATATTAATGCCAGTATTTTTAATTAATATTAATATAAAAATATTTAAAAATAAAATTAAACCTAATAGGTAAAAAAAAATCAATTATAAAAAATAGTAAAACAAATTAATATATATTCTATGTTTACTGATCAGAATTGGTAACATATATTTCAAGGCAAAAAAGAAAACAAAACAATATTTTATCACTAATATTAGTTTTTTAATCAAAGTGACCCATAATTCAAAAGGGAACTATTATTCCATGCTAGAAGACTCCAATGGTCATACTTGAAAAATAACCAAATTTTTTCAACTTCATGTTGGCGGACATCTTTGAAATAACTCCATTGGAGTTGCTCTTAGTAAATTGTAAAGAAAATAAAAAAAAATTGGTTAAGTAATTTAATGGATAAAAATTTACCTTTTAAGATAAATAAGTATGATGTTCAGAATTAAAATCCAAATTCTTACATGTATTATATAATATTCATATCACCTGAACTAAACTCGAGATAAGATGATAAAATTTAATTATCTCAATTTATTATTCTGAGAAACTAAATGCGATTTTATTTTTCTCAAGGACTACCATATGCCTTCACACATATGAGAAAAAAGAGAAATATATCCACTCCTTGTAGATATATTGGTCGTTGCTACAGATTAATCTACTAGTATATTTCGAACCTAGATATTAAGACGAGCACTAACTATTTATAGACATTGTCATCCCTATTCAATCTTGCACTTAGCATAAAATAATGATCTTTATATCTTATTATTATTATTATTATTATTATTATTATTATTATTATTATTATTATTATTATTATTATTATTATTATTATTATTATTATTATTTTTAGGTCTAGTGGTTAGAGTTTGCACAATTAAAGTAGAGTGTTTGAGGTTTGAATCTCGACCCCTACATAAATTATGCAATGTCACGGGGAGGCTATTATTATTATTATTATTATTATTATTATTATTATTATTATTATTATTATTATTATTATTATTATTATTATTATTATAAAGATAAAAATTATTATATTCATCATATAGTCCAAATAGTTTTTCGATTGAATGAGTCAAAATCCTTTTCAAAGTCCAACTTTGAAGATAGAACAAGGCTTATTTTTCCACAATCATCACCTATCTTTAGATACATTTAATATTAGGGACCATCTAGAAGAAATGTCTCTCCTTGAAAAATTGTTTGGACACACAGTTCTTTCTTTTCGACACAAAACAAATGAAAGATCAAACTTGACATTTATTTGAAATTTATTCCCTTTGTTGCAAACATCATCTTTTTCAAGCAACATAGATGAATCAACTAGCTGCTTGATATAATGATTTTATAACCAAAGATGTACTACTTTATATAACTATCATATAGTACCTAATGGAGGTTTGTTAAAAAAAAAAAACATAATGGAGTGTCTATAAACCGATCCAATCCAATATAAAATATTCAATGAATTATAATTAGAATAATCTTTAGTTACACTTTATTTATTTTTCAACCGAATTTTGAATAATTAAAGTTTTTTCTCCTAAAAATTGGAGGATTCAAGCTAAAAAAAGCAATGGATCCAAAAAAAAAAAAACTGAATAAAATGTAAAATCAAACAAATGAAAGAAACAAAAAAAAAGAATGAGATCATAATTCATATAAGATAAAATTGATTGTTATCTTAAAATATACTACTACTATAGTATCTCACACTTGAGTGACATGTACTATAAACACAATACAAAAACTATTTTCTTCAAAGATCTTAACAGTTAATTAAAGTAATGAAGATTATGTTATTGCATAGTAATTCCCATTAATTTCACCTATGAAAGCCAGCATAGACAGATGTTTGAGGAAAGCAAGGAGAATTCTTCCAAACCTCAGAATGAGCCTTAAATATTTCCATCACTTTATCTTTCAAATACTTAGCATGATCACCTTGAAGCAAAACAAAAAGCTTTGCAACAGTTCCAACTTTTAACATCTCATCCAAAACCATCTTTGTAGCAGAAAATTTAGATATCAAAGAGAGTATAAAAACAGCTCTATCATCCACTGTCATTGAAACCCTATAGATTCTCTCAGTCAACACTGCAATTGAACCTTGATGACTCAAAAACTGAAATCTTCCATTAGCACATGAACACAAATGAAACAAAATACCAAAAGTGAGTTCTGTGATTCTCTTCTCATGTACTGCCATTAATTCTATCTCTATTAGTTCATAAATTGCACCAGCTTCAACCATCATTAACCTATTTCTTCCCAAAGGACAACAACATAACAAAACATGTAAAGCAGAAGACAAACCTTGTTGTGTTATTACACCATTTCTTAGAACTTTCACAATTCTTTCAAAGAATTCAGGTTTAAGCCTCTCTAAAACGATTGGATCGCATTTGTTTATGAATTTTTTAAGCACCAAAACCGCGTGAGATTTCACAGTGACCGAGTTTTTCATCTCGGAAACTAAAATCCATGTTAAAGAATCCAATATTTGATTATTTTCAAATAAAAGATTCTTCACTTCTTCTGTAGGAACCTTAACAAATTGTAGAAAACCAAGAGCTTCTTCAATACCTTCATAAATTTCGCCTTTTTTGTAACAATCAAATATGAACATAATCATCGCTTTCGGCACACCATTTTCTAACAAAATCTTTCTATTACTCTCTTTCTCTGCAGCAAGCAATTCCAATTGCATTAAACTCTTGAGCTGAACCTTAGGATCTTTGATTCCTTTGAGAAGCTTTTGGACTTGAATTTTTGTGAGTGGTGGTTTTGGTGTTGGAATTCTATCAATACCAAGTGAAGCATTTTGTGTGCACCAAGATTGAATCAAACGACGAAGTGTATGATTTGGTGTTAAATCAGAATCTAATGGAAGAGGTTGTTTTGTGACAGGACACGTTGTGTTCTTGTTTGTGAATAACCAATGTTCAATGCTGTCTCGATCATATGTTATACCTGTTATGGCAGTAACAGGATCTTGCATTATTTGGAGTGATATTGGACATATGAAGTATTGTGGAACTTCGATTTCATCCATGTGAAATAGAATGATTTTTGTGGAGCAAATGTGAAATGGAATAATATAAACAAGAAAAAATGTGCAAGTTTTTATATGAAGTTTACCTATGGTCTATTTTTCTAGGTATAATGTGTGTCTATGGTCTATGAATTGGAAAAGTGTCAATAGTGTATATATTTGAAAATTTGGTATAAGAACGCGGCTATTAATTAATAAGAGGATATGCAATACCTCAAGAAAAAAAAAGATAAACAATTATTTTGGTTCTTCAATGTAATAACATGTTGAAATTTTGTCAAAAAAAATAAAATAAAAAACATGTTGAAAATACATATTCATCTCCAACTACTACTCTGAAATGAAATATAAACAAAATAGATAGTCGAAAAGTTGGTGTACATAGTTTAAAATTTCATCCACATAGATAAATTTTTAACTAAATTTTTTTATTTGTTATATTTCATTCATTACGATGAACGACTTTTATTAGTCATTTTGGTTCTAGACTCTCTTTTTAGTTCTCTAATTTATTTTTTATCAATTAATTTAGACAGAAATCAATTTGTAATTTCAATGTATTTATTTATTTATTTTTGTTTTTTTCAAATGAGTTTAACTCCGGAGGCTTAAGAAAAAAAATTATATAAATTATTTACTAAAGAGATTATTTGGTGAACAATATTCTAAACTATACTGTAATTGTTTACTCTATTTTTTAATCATTACTATTATAAAAATGGAGTGAGATATTTGGTGAACATTTTGGTCTAAGGTCAAAGTATGTAAATGCGATATATATAAACTATAGTGGCAGAGTGTTTGATCCGCATTCTACGTAACCTATTCGGTGGTCAAGCGAAGAAAAACTGAAAGCGATGAAGAAATTACGAGAGCCAGAATTAAATGCACTGTAGCTTGCGGTCATCTACTTTTTATATATCTTTAATTTCCACCTGTTATGAAAAAGAATATTCAATTTAAAATATATAAAACTGTGTTAAAAAAAGATCAAGAATGAAGATTATGAGGTCGTATATGCTATATCTCTATATACGACAATTTTAAAGTTGTGGTAAACATTTTTGTGGTCGTTTGAAATACTAGTACGTAGTAGTAGACTATGAATGGGAAATATTCGGTCAAATGTGAAGATTATTATATTATGTATGTATTTAAAAAAATAAAAAATAGATTATCTACATGCGGATCTTTGATTAGTAATGAAATGATGAATATATATAATATAATGGGTTAAATATGTTTTTAATCCTTATATTTTGCGCCCCTTTGAAAAATAGTATCTATATTTTATTAAATGTTTTTAAAATCCTCACAATTTATTTCCGTTATCAAAATTAGTCCCTACTGTTAATTCTCTAACAGAATGCTGATGTGGCAGTTAGCAGGTCCCAATTATTTTAAGGTTAAATTTGTTTTTGGTCGTGATTTTTAAGAATAGTCCTTACATTTTTTTTAGTCTCAATTATTTATTAAAATGTAAGGACTATTCTTCAAAGTGACACAAAATGTAGGGACTAAAAACATACTTAACCCTAAAATAATTGGGACCCACTAACTGCCACATCATCATTCTGTTAGAGAATTAACAGCGTGGACTAATTTTGATAACGGAGATAAAATGTGAGGATTTTAAAAACATTTAATGAAATGTAGGGACTATTATTCAAAGGGGCACAAAAGTTAAGGACTAAAAACATATTTAACCCAAATATAATCTTGTGGTTGGTGGGAATGGAATCGATTAGTTGTTTTATAAATAAATAATCCATGATGATAAAATATATCTATATAATATAAGTCATTGGTTGTATTGTATTTAAACGAAGATAATCTAATAATCTGAATTGAACAAACACATGTATTAAATTGAAGATGATTTGATAATGTAAACGAAACAAACACTATAACATGACGGAAAAGCAAAACAAAGACGCAAAAAGATAGAAAACAAAACAAAGTCGAAAACACGAAACAAAAAGTTAAATATATATGAAAAACACTTTGCTAAATAAAAGATGAGGAGAAAAACGAGTTATACGAATGATTTTGAGTAAAAAAATTTGATAATAAATCACTTTTTTTTAAGTGATTGAAGGAGAAGAAACTAGAATCGTAAGTGTTGAACGACGATAGATTACTTCTAGGATCAATCGGTTGCTAAAACAAATTAAAGGGACGCTGATTCGTACTGCCTATGAATTATTTGATCATACACTTTAGTGGCAACCATGATAATTTTATGATTTATCTCTTGAAATCCCGGTAAAGTTTCCCTTTGAACAACATAATCAGGGATAGCCTTGTGGGTGGGCAAGAGGGGCGGCAACCTAGGACACCGTTATTTTAGGGGCGTTAAAATTATTGAAATTCCGGCACGCAGTAAAGAAATAATCCATGATGTCAAGACAAGCAAGATGTTAAGAAAAATGTCGACATTGTGACAACCCAGATAACAAACAACAAATGTAAATAAAAAAAGCAGGAAGTAAAACGACACAAGTTGTTTGTTAACCCAGTTCAGTGCAACTTCACCTACTTCTAGGGGTTACCAAGTTAGAAAGGAAATTTACTATAGTAGTATCAATTCGAAGGATACATAAAAACTATCTTCAGTCTACTAGCTTTTCAATTAATCACTACATGTGTAATTTCTATCTAAGACTCTTCATATATATGAGATCCCCCTCTCACTTCCTCTCAATCACAATCCCAATGATCGACTCAATAGTAACAACAGTAATGGAGACACTCTCCTTAACAGAAGAATAAACTCCTACTTACAACATTTGAGTGATTTAGAGTTTACAACTCAACTAATCAGTCCAACTTAAATATCAAAGAGATACGAGAGTGACTCACAAATAACAAAAACAGACTAAAACCCTAATTGTCCTTTTTGCAAATGACGACTTTAGTGACAAATTAGGTCTTGAGTCTTCCTTTTTATAGCTTGATTGCATAATGGGCTTGATGCACAAATCGGACCAGACATCCAACTGAATCACGAAACTTCAGCACAAATATTCTGAAGCAGATAGGATGTTTCCCTAAATGTTACAAAAACATACTTAAGAAACACACTAACTACAAACCGTCTTTCTCTGCTTCTAGAAACTACACGCTTCTTGGTCAACTCTTCGCATGAAACAAATCTTCAGGAATATCATGCTTAAAAATAGTCTCTAAGAAAACAGAACAAGACACATTATGATGTCGTACCAACATGTTAAGACATCATGCTAGAAATCTTGTTTTAACAAAATGCAGCTAATACTTGTCTATAAACATAACAATCCCCCCCTCCCCCTTTTTCAATTTTGACTAAAATAACCTTTGCATTAAAAAAATTCAACAGCCAAGGAACTTGCGTAGATAAGACAAAAGAGCAGGAGATCATACAATCATACCTTATTTCACTTTAACAAAAGAACTCAACACGAAAGAAGATAATAGAAATCATCCATCATTACTTAAAAAGAATAACTTTAAAAATAATGCGAACCTGGACATGTTGAGACATCAGAGGCATACACAACAGAACTCAGCCTCACAGACGAACGAACATGAGAAAGAAACTCCACAAAGAGAAATAAACTCTCATAAAAATAGTCAACCCAGGGAGAAATAAACTCCCGCATATAATGCTTCAGAAAAAAATAAATTCTCACATTATCAGGATGTCAGGGCATCTGGTATGACAACAGTACACCAGACACACACACCCACATGAAATCAATCATCAAGCACATACTAGCATCATCTAAACATGACATTATCAGGCTAGCACACTGATAAAGCTCCCCCTCAATGGTAGATTAGAAAAAAAATACTTTCCCTCAGGCAATACTTCTTTAGAAAACATGCATAGCAAAAAATATACCATAGTATGATGAGCTACTCCCCCTCAGTTGCAGAACACATGCATATCAAGCCTCATACATACATGCATAATAGAACATATCATATCATGTCAGAGCATCATGCATAACATATACTACTCCCCTTTTTTAGCCATAAATTCTGACAAAGTACCATGCATAAGAAGTAGAAATAAAGAACTGAAGTAGCAGAATATAGGAGAGCATAACATAAGTTGCAGGACATATAGTTACAGATATTACAACCAGGCACATTAAGTGCTTATAAATCCAGGGCATAACCCACAAAGGAAAATACAGAATAAAAATGATCAAAATAAGGAGAAAAAGAAAATTCAGGCATCGGCTTCTGACCCATCCTGATCATCACCATCATCATCATTATCATTTCCATCCTCTGTATTCCCAGTTGTTTCCGCTTCTTCATTGCCTGCGCCATCCACATTTTCTTCAGCCATTTCTTCATCCTGAGCTGACAGGGCTAAAATCATCTTGTCCACATTTATCTTTCTCTCAGTACTGGTCCTGATAGTCTCCTCCAAGGTCTTGGACATCTCCTTAAGTTCAGCAAGGATGTCTTCCTTAGAAATTGAGCTAGCAACTCCCTGTCCAGATGTCACGAAAATGTTTGGGACATGTGCCCCTGCAAACATCTTATAGTGAAGAAACATAAGAGATTCTCTCTTACTCACCACATCACCACTTACCAGAATTCTAGGGTCTTGACTCAGGAGTATTCCACAAATAAGAGATGGAAACACAATAGACATTTTTACAGCAAAAGTCTAGGCATGTTTCATAGTTTGCTCAAAGATATAGGAACCAAAATCAAAATCAGTTTTTTTACCAACAATATAGATGAATTTACCTAAAGCAATAGCAATGGTAAAGGTATGGTTTGTGGGCACCTAATTTGCAGATCCTATCATGTGGAGCAGAGAATAATTAACACTTAACTTGCTTGAAGATAATTTACCCTTTACAGTCCATTGTTTTACTTGTTTTGCAGTGATTTTCTTGCAGATCTGATTATCTGTTACCTCCACCTCATCACATGCTTCCTCACTCCTACCCAAGTATATATTAATCACATCATGGGAGAATTCCACACACTTACCACACACAAAATCCTTTCTGAACTCCTTGCTCATAGGACTATCACAATCCTGAGTAATGTTGACTATGAACTTCTTGACAAGATTTTCATAGAAGTCTCCAAAACCACTAACACTCTTCCTCAAACCTGCTTCATCAATAAGGTACATTACTTGTTCACATTCAAGGGCATCTTTCGCCAATTCCCTCTCCAAAGCTAACCTTCTCTGACAGACATACTTCCATTTTTCCACACTTGATATATGATGAAAGGACACATTATCTATGGGTGCTTCAGTCACATTAGTAGGAACCTTCTTTCCTGCAGTCGTTCTGTAGTACCCTAATTTTGTCTTGACAAATTTCAAAAATACCAAAAAAGGTGATAATTTTAGTTTTTTTTATCATGTTTTTTTCATCATTGTTAATATTCATCATAATATCTTAAAAAATCATAAAAATACATAAAATATGAGAATTGCATTTTATCAAGCTCATTAACTTAGCCCAAATTTATTTGTTCATTACATAAATATGTATTTCATCCCTGTAATTAGGGGTCGTTTGAAATTTCATCCTTGAGCTTACTAATCCTCCCATTTTGCCCTTGCAAATATTAATCATTTGACTTTTGGTCCTAATTAAGTTTTTTTTTGCTGAGGTGCACTGTCATTAGCGACGTGGTGCCCATGTGGCAAGTGATGATTGGGCGATGTGGTTGGCTTAAATAAATCTTTCGTCCTGCAAATATAGGTCATTTGAATTTTCGTCCCTGAAATTACTATTTAGATGTAATTAGGATCATTTTTCAAATGATTAATAATTGCAGGGGGAAAAATGGGAGGATTAGTAAGCTCATGGATGAAATTTCAAACGACCCCTAATTACAGGGATGAAATGCATATTTAAGCCATTAAAAGTATTTGTCTTTCGATTAAATTCTTAGAAAAAATAATAAAACAATTCTTTTTTCGTGCGGATGAAAAAGGAAAACTTGGGTAGACACCCGACGCTTCCCCAAATATTTGGAAACGAGGTAGACACTTCGCTTTCGGTCGAATATTCGTCTTTCGTTTAAAATCAATCTCAACTCACCAAACTTTATTATTTTCACGCCCATGAGCATTTAACTTTTTCCCTCAAACGGATGCCATCGCCCAAGTACGAGTCCACCCCCTTTTTAAGCAAACCTTTTTTTTTCACGCCCATGTGCGTTCAATCTTTTTCTTAAACGGATACCATCGCCCAAGTGCGAGTCCGCCTTTTTTAACCAAGCTTTTTCGCCCAAGCGCGACTAAATCATTTTCATAAATAAAATCAATCAACACACAAACATTTTCTACCCCAGAACTACGTAGCTTTAATTTCTCCATCGCACCGGGAGATGCGTAGGAGCAAGATCAAACTCTTGTCAAGCACACTAATAAAAAACTCATTTTTGGTCTTTAAATCATTTTTTTGCTTTTATTCTTTACAAACATTTTTTTATATAACAATAAGGAAACAAACGTAAAACTAACACTTAATTAAGTGCTAAACTAATTAATGGTTCCCGTTGGATACAACGGATGCGAGGGGTGCTAATACCTTCCCATTGCATAACCGATTCCCGAACCCGAATTTTGGTCGCAATGACCTTGTTCTCGTTCTCGAAGGGGTTTATCGACGTTCCCCTTTTCAAAAATAAAACTTCGGTGGCGACTTTACTATTTAGCGAGAGCTTTACGCCCGCACATTTTTCCCGCCGCTTCAGTTGGCGACCTCACTAGGGAAGGTAGTGAATCAAACCTAGTTAGTTAGTTTAGCTTTTAGTGTTAAATCATTTGTTTTCCATGCTTGTTTATCCTCGATCTTATTTGCTTTATTTTATTTTTGCTTTATTTATTATTTTATTTTATTTTATTTATTTTAGCCTTTATATTATTGTGCTTTTGTATCGGGAATGTGCTATTCAAAACACTTTTGAGTGGAGCACTACACCCGAGCTTTGAAAAAACCTAGGTTTAGGATGGTGGTTGCGTAGTATTGGCTTTCGAGACAGACATCTCGTTTAGTCAATATGAAGACCCAGCTTAGAGTTGGTCATCTTCGTGAAAGGTCGTCCGTATAATGGTTAACCCGTTATTATGGCGAAATTCCGAATTGGACCCATAACTCTAAGGACCTTCTTTTTAGAACCTCTTCAAACTTTGGTGTTTGCATTGGCTTTCGAGGTAGACATCTCGTTTGGTTAGTACAAACCCGCCTAGAAGAGACGCACTCGTGAAAGGTTGTCGTATAATGGTTAACCCGTTATTATGACAAAATTCTGAGATGCCTCCATGACTCTTAGGTACTCCTAACTCAAAAAACCTTAGAACTATCCTTGGTGAGAAAGCACATAGTACTATGCCCTGACCGGGAGTCTTCCCTTTAAGTTTTGTTTCCCAATTATCCGTACTCACACAAAGCATACATGCATTGCATCCATATGCATAAAATCATTTTTGTTTCAGGCAATTGAAAATGCTAACATGAAAATACTCTTCAAAAAGAGCGAACATCACATTTCATTGCATTTGACTATATTGCATATTATTTTTTTGTTTCTACCTCATATTTCATAAATATAGAGGCCAAACAAAATAGTCGTGTAATTTTGTTACATGATGCATAAAAAAAAACATTCATGCATATCTTATGCATGTCTAAAAAAAACATGAACATTCATAAGTTGCATATCTGTCATGCCATTTTCATGCATAACATTAACAATACATGAATTTGTTGCATTTAAAAAAAAATTGTAAAAATAAATAAATAAATATGCCTTTGGCATGATTAAAAAAAATGTCTCTAAGTCAATATATCATCTCGCATATGCATTAATGTCAAACATTGACGAAAAAAAAAATTAACTTTTTTTAGACTAGGTAGTCTCATACTCATGGATCATTTCATATTTCATAAGCATTTGCATCATATTTTTGCACAATGGATGTCATTATATTTTGATTCATGCATGTCATATTTTTACCTCCAATAAAAAGCACATAAAAACAAAGGCAAAAACTTTGGTTATATTCTTGGATGATGATGATGTTGTTTGCTAAAATGGATGTTTATTTGCCAAAAAATGAATTGATCTCTTTTTCTTAGAATAAGAGATTCCCCAACTCATGGTGAATTATGCTCACAAAGACGGATTGTCATCGCTACTAACCATGTCTGAGTTTGAGAATGAATACACATCTCTTAGTCTATCCTTGACAACAAAATACTTTTGATTTCAATGGTCAAAATATGTTAATTAATGTGATTGACATTTTACAATTGTTTTGTCATGTTGAAACAACTCATGCTAACTTTCCTTCAAACATTCCTCTAATAAACTAGCATGAAGTGTATCCTTACACTCACACTTGTTTGAGTTGGTCACTGTCTTCATTTGTGCATCTTTTCTCATTTTCCATGCATTTCTAATCTTTCCTCTGTACATATTTTCTCATTATTCCTCCATTTCTTATCTCACCACCATTGCTCCCAGAAGTTTGGTCTCATAACCAGACCTTGAAAGATCCACTTGTATGCTAACGATGAAATATCATAGAATATAAGTTGATTCCCAAACTAGGACAATTCAATCTTTGCCTTTGAATGATCATCAAAATATTTTAACATTTTGTGCAAGTTTTTTAAAAAAAGATAGAGAAATAAAAGAGCCCGCTTGGTTGAAAACCTAAAAAGGCAACCTGGGCAAAAATTAGGGCATCCCGATGGATTGAAAACTTGAAAGAGCAATCCATGCAAAAGTTAGGGATCTAAAAAAAATCAAAACAAGAAAAGCCTGTTAGATTGAAAACTTGTAAGGACAACCTACGCAAAAATTAAGGCAACAAAAAAAGAGTTCAAAGTTTTGTCCTAAAATTTTATACAACAATCATGATTTGAAATGAAGTTTGACGGTCTTTCTCTACCCTAAGAAAAACCATCACTTGCTACCCTTTTGAGCCATTTTTCCCTTCAATAGTCCAAGACAAGGATCACTGATGCTTAAGAAATTAACAATGTTTTCATCACTATTGCATTATTCGTCATGTAAAAAAAAAACTAAAAAAATATACATGGTGTGAAAAAGATTGAGAAAATCAAAAGCCATAAAATGAAAGATGAAAAATGCAATGCCAAATATCTGAACTGATACCTCGTAAAGTGCATATTTGAGCCAATCAATCCTTTGTCCAAATCAACCCCCTAAATAACTATTTGAGTTGTATATCTTTTTTTTCTTTTCATAACCCTGTATTCACACACTACAT
The DNA here is from genome assembly GCA_958299785.1 of Medicago lupulina. NCBI lineage: Eukaryota > Viridiplantae > Streptophyta > Magnoliopsida > Fabales > Fabaceae > Medicago > Medicago lupulina. Next base: position 27,680,995 of record OY283141.1, on the reverse strand, counting down.
TACAACCCTACAAAGTTCATCTTGATCAATGATTGATTGTTCATTTTCCTAAACTTTTAATTTTGGGTACAAAATAATGCTCTTGAAAAAAAGAAAAAAAATGAAAAAGACAAAAAAAAATCTAAAAGCTTGCACTCCCGATGATATTTCAAATCAAATTATTGGGGAAAACTTTTTTTGGTGATCATTAAAGATATTCAACTTTCTGCACGTCAACAGTTGATAGCAATCTTGCTTATCAACTCATGGGAATATTTGAAAAAAAGGCAAATCAAAACTAGGGCAATCGTCTTTCAAAATAGGGACAATTCTTGCACATTTTATTCCAATTATCCATTTCTCGTACCATGCATTCCAATCATTCATTGCATGCATACTCTCCTTGTCTATCCCCAAAACCAAACACTAAGGAAGCTTTAACATCATTCATTCCAACAAAATATGGTTTAATAACAAAAATCAAATTTGGGGCAACTCCTCATCTTTTAGTTCACCCGCATATTCCATGCATACCCATAAAAACCACAAATGAGACAATTCCTCATCTTTCAGTTCATCCATATATTTCATGCATACTCATAAAATCCAAACTTGGGGCAAATTCCCCACCTTTCAATTCATTCATATGTCCCACAAAGTTCACAAAACAAGGGGGCAATTCCATACCCTTCATTCAAATAAAATGTGGTGCAACCTCAAAAGGATAACTTGGAACAATACCATAATTCTTCATTTCAGTTTTCCACCCTGTCATCATCTTCTTAAGACCAGACAAATTTTTGTTTTGACCCAATCATCGTTGCATGGCATGTAAATTATTTGTCCAGTCTGGCTTACCTTATGTGTGTAGGTTGAGACATTCTCACTCTTTTTGTCAAGGAAGTCTCTCTCGAGAGTCTCAACTGGGGCAATTTTGTCTCATCTCATTCGCATGTCACCACTTTCACCAAATACATCATACTCTCATAGAGTTTTCATGTTATCTATCTCATTCATCATGCATTTTCCTTAAACACTGTTTCAAGGAAAGAAAGCATTAGTTCAACAACATGACCTAATCGTTCAATTAACATCTTAGACCAAAGGATTGAATTTCTAAAAATATTTCAGTCAAAGGAAAAAGACTAAGTTGATGATATTTGGTTGATAATTGTAGTCAAAACTACAATTTGTTAAATTTTTTCTCAAGAAGAAAACACTCATTCATGTTGCATTGGTGATCATTAAAGATATTCAACTTTCTGCACGTCAACAGTTGATAGCTATCTTGCTTATCAACTCATGGGAATATTTGAAAAAAAGGCAAATAAAAACTAGGGCAATCGTCTTTCAAAATAGGGACAATTCTTGCACATTTTATTCCAATTATCCATTTCTCGTACCTTGCATTCCAATCATTCATTGCATGCATACTCTCCTTGTCTACCCCCAAAACCAAAAACTAAGGAAGCTTTCCCATCATTCATTCCAATAAAATATGGTTTAATAACAAAAATCAAATTTGGGGCAACTCCTCATCTTTTAGTTCACCCGCATATTCCATGCATACCCATAAAAACCACAAATGAGACAATTCCTCATCTTTCAGTTCATCCATATATTTCATGCATACTCATAAAATCCAAACTTGGGGCAAATTCCCCACCTTTCAATTCATTCATATGTCCCACAAAGTTCACAAAACAAGGGGGCAATTCCATACCCTTCATTCAAATAAAATGTGGTGCAACCTCAAAAGGATAACTTGGAACAATACCACAATTCTTCATTTCAGTTTTCCACCCTGTCATCATCTTCTTAAGATCAGACAAATTTTTGTTTTGACCCAATCATCGTTGCATGGCATGTAAATTATTTGTCCAGTCTGGCTTACCTTATGTGTGTAGGTTGAGGCATTCTCACTCTTTTTGTCAAGGAAGTCTCTCTCGAGAGTCTCAACTGGGGCAATTTTGTCTCATCTCATTCGCATGTCACCACTTTCACCAAATACATCAAACTCTCATAGAGTTTTCATGTTATCTATCTCATTCATCATGCATTTTCCTTAAACACTGTTTCAAGGAAAGAAAGCATTAGTTCAACAACATGACCTAATCGTTCAATTAACATCTTAGACCAAAGGATTGAATTTCTAAAAATATTTCAGTCAAAGGAAAAAGACTAAGTTGATGATATTTGGTTGATAATTGTAGTCAAAACTACCATTTGTTAAATTTTTTCTCAAGAAGAAAACACTCATTCATGTTGCATTGGTGATCATTAAAGATATTCAACTTTCTGCACGTCAACAGTTGATAGCTATCTTGCTTATCAACTCATGGGAATATTTGAAAAAAAGGCAAATAAAAACTAGGGCAATCGTCTTTCAAAATAGGGACAATTCTTGCACATTTTATTCCAATTATCCATTTCTCGTACCTTGCATTCCAATCATTCATTGCATGCATACTCTCCTTGTCTACCCCCAAAACCAAACACTAAGGAAGCTTTCCCATCATTCATTCCAATAAAATATGGTTTAGTAACAAAAATCAAATTTGGGGCAACTCCTCATCTTTTAGTCACCCGCATATTCCATGCATACCCATAAAAACCACAAATGAGACAATTCCTCATCTTTCAGTTCATCCATATATTTCATGCATACTCATAAAATTCAAACTTGGGGCAAATTCCCCACCTTTCAATTCATCCATATGTCCCACAAAGTCCACAAAACAAGGGGGAAATTCCATACCCTTCATTCAAATAAAATGTAGTGCAACCTCAAAAGGATAACTTGGAACAATACCACAATTCTTCATTTCAGTTTTCCACCCTGTCATCATCTTCTTAAGATCAGACAAATTTTTGTTTTGACCCAATCATCGTTGCATGGCATGTAAATTATTTGTCCAGTCTGGCTTACCTTATGTGTGTAGGTTGAGGCATTCTCACTCTTTTTGTCAAGGAAGTCTCTCTCGAGTGTCTCAGCTGGGGCAATTTTGTCTCATCTCATTCGCATGTCACCACTTTCACCAAATACATCATACTCTCAGAGTTTTCATGTTATCTAACTCATTCATCATGCATTTTCCTTAAACATTGTTTCAAGGAAAGAAAGCATTAGTTCAACAACATGACCTAATCGTTCAATTAACATCTTAGACCAAAGGATTGAATTTCTAAAAATATTTCAGTCAAAGGAAAAAGACTAAGTTGATGATATTTGGTTGATAATTGTAGTCAAAACTACAATTTGTTAAACTTTTTCTCAAGAAGAAAACACTCATTCATGTTGCATTGGTGATCATTAAAGATATTCAACTTGCTGCACGTCAACAGTTGATAACTATCTTGCTTATCAACTCATGGGAATATTTGAAAAAAAGGCAAATCAAAACTAGGGCAATCGTTTCAATATAGGGGCAATTCTTGCACATTTTATTCCAATTATCCATTTCTCGTACCTTGCATTCCAATCATTCATTGCATGCATACTCTCCTTGTCTATCCCCAAAACCAAAAACTAAGGAAGCTTTCCCATCATTCATTCCAACAAAATATGGTTTAATAACAAAAATCAAATTTGGGGCAACTCCTCATCTTTTAGTTCACCCGCATATTCCATGCATACCCATAAAAACCACGAATGAGACAATTCCTCATCTTTCAGTTCATCCATATATTTCATGCATACTCATAAAATTCAAACTTGGGGCAAATTCCCCACCTTTCAATTCATCCATATGTCCCACAAAGTCCACAAAACAAGGGGGAAATTCCATACCCTTCATTCAAATAAAATGTGGTGCAACCTCAAAAGGATAACTTGGAACAATACCACAATTCTTCATTTCAGTTTTCCACCCTATCATCATCTTCTTAAGATCAGACAAATTTTTGTTTTGACCCAATCATCGTTGCATGGCATGTAAATTATTTGTCCAGTCTGGCTTACCTTATGTGTGTAGGTTGAGGCATTCTCACTCTTTTTGTCAAGGAAGTCTCTCTCGAGAGTCTCAGCTGGGGCAATTTTGTCTCATCTCATTCGCATGTCACCACTTTCACCAAATACATCATACTCTCAGAGTTTTCATGTTATCTAACTCATTCATCATGCATTTTCCTTAAACATTGTTTCAAGGAAAGAAAGCATTAGTTCAACAACATGACCTAATCGTTCAATTAACATCTTAGACCAAAGGATTGAATTTCTAAAAATATTTCAGTCAAAGGAAAAAGTCTAAGTTGATGATATTTGGTTGATAATTGTAGTCAAAACTACAATTTGTCAAATTTTTTCTCAAGAAGAAAGCACTCATTCATGTTGCATATTTCAATTTTCAAACAAATCACAACAATTGAGTGAAAGTATGCATAAGTCAAGCTTGAATTTGCATGATCCCAAATTCAAATGTTGGATTCCAAATCAAACTTTTTCAAGGATATGATTAGGTCAATAAATTCTCTTTTGGCACAATCGCCTTCTTTCTCAACAAACAAGGTCAGTGCATCATCTTGAAATGAACAATGTTACAAAAAAACTCGTGTGTGCTCTTTGAGAATTTGTGTCACACACATTCAAATCATGACCATACACCTTAAATCATTCATCTTCACATTTCACTTGCATCAACCATGTGTGCATCACACTAGCATTCAAACTATGCATTTCATCTCGACCATTCTAGCATATATATCTTGACAACTTTCATACATCATACATCAATCATATTCACATCACTCTAGCATCAATCATATTTGCATCATTGTAGCATCATATCATGCATCTCATCCATCATGATATATCTCATTACCATTGTGCATACTAGCACCAATCATGTCTACATCACTATAACATCAAATCATACATCTCGCATCATGCATTCTAAACACATCATAATATTGTTCTTGCATGAAACTTATGTTCAAAGCCCAATCTTCATTGGCACACAAAATCTCAACTCCCATTCTCATCCCAAAATAAATGTAAAGAAAAAAAAGGAGTCTGATTCTGATTGGAATTCACAAAGCCCAATTTCCATTGACACTCCTAACTTCCTTTCCAAACCAAAGCCCAATCTTCATTGGCACCCAAAATCTCTACTTCCATCCTCATCCAAAAAAAAAGTCTTATTCTCTTTGGAATTCACAAAGCCCAATTTTCATTGGCACTCTCAATAAAATCACAACCAAAGCCCGACCATGCTCGGCACCCAATCATATCAAAATCCCAATCTTCATTGGCATCCAAAGCTCGACCATGCTTGACATCCAATCAAAACTGAAGCCCAATTTTCATTAGCATTTTCAATACAATTTCCAACAAAAGCTCAATCTTCATTGGCACTCACATCGCAATCACAACTGAAGCCTAACATGTTATTGACTTATCCCAAGAGTCATCATAATACATGAATCATATTGTACACATTCATTAGCATGCATCTCATATTGTATCATGCTTCCCCCCCTGTGAAATCCCTCCTCTAGTAAGGTTTCTTACACTCCCTAGTGAGTTATTCGTGTTCCCCAGTAAACCTCAATCAAAAATTCCTCAACGAGTTATCCTAGTGTTCCCCAGTGAACCTCATTCAAGAACTTCCCTAGTAAGTTTTCCTTGAAAACCCCCTAGTGAATCTCTTCCCAAACTATCCCAATCCCCAGTGGACTTACTCACATCCACTAAAGCTCCCCATTTAGAACTTCCCCAACAAGTCTACCCAATCATATCATATCATATCATATCATTATCGTTTCACCAACATCAAATTGGTGACGATCATATCATATCATATCATTATCGTTTCACCAACATCAGATTGGTGACGATCATATCACATCACATCATACCATTATCGTTTCACCAATGTCAGGTTGGCGACGATCATATCACCCTTTATCATTTCACCAAGGCCCACTTGGCGGTAATCGATCAAACATCCCTTTTCCCAGTGAATCGACCTTCAGTGCAGACGGCTGAATAAGATCACTTTTACCCTTAAGGATCGACCTTCAGTGTAAGCGGCTGAATAAGATCACCTTCTTTCGATTAACCTTCAGTGTAACCGGCTGAATAAGATCATCTCCTTCCTCAGGGATCGACCTTCAGTGTAAGCGGCTGAATAAGATCACCTTCTTCCGATCGACCTTCAGTCTTAGCGGCTGAATAAGATCACCTTCCTCCTCAGGGATCGACCTTTAGTGCAAGCGGCTGAATAAGATCACCTTTTTTCGATTGACCTTTAGTGTAAGCGGCTGAATAAGATCATATCTTTCCTCCTTAGGGATCGAACTTCAGTGTAAGCGGCTGAATAAGATCACCTTTTTTCATCCTCAGGGATCGACCTTCAGTGTAAGCGGCTGAATGAGATCACATGTATCCTCATAGATTTACCTCCAGCGCAAGCGGTTGGATATGATAAACCTTCCCTCAGTGGACGCATTTTGTCTGTATCGTTTCCCTAGTGTGAGACTGGCGACAATCAGATCCTTTTGTCTAACCAGGATCCTACTAGTGACGATCATTTTCATTCATGTCGATCTAACTACCAGCCATGCCTGGCGATGATCATTTTCTTTCAATCTAAGTACCAGCCACGACTGGAGACAACCATTTTCATATTATTTGTCGGTCCAACTACCAGCGTCAGCCTGAAGACAATCATTTTACATGTCTTCACATCACCATTTTACTAACTTTTTCTTTACTAATTTATCATATTTCTTATCATCTTGAAGGAAAAAATTCGGGTCCTTATATTTACTTATCTTTTACAATGAGAATATGAAAACCATCGTTATTCATATTTTCGTGTAAAATATAATTAAATAGGGGCAGCTGTAGTACACTAATTTTGTCTTGACAAATTTCAAAAATACCAAAAAAGGTGATAATTTTAGTTTTTTATCATGTTTTCTTCATCATTGTTAATATTCATCATAATATCTTAAAAATCATAAAAATACATAAAATATGAGAATTGCATTTTATCAACCTCATTAACTTAGTCCAAATTTATTTGTTCATTACAAAAAAACAAAAAAAAAACATTAATTAAAAAAAACAAATAAACAATTAACTTAAAGAAGGTTAAATTGCTTTTGCAACACAGCTAATTGCTCTTGTCCCCTTTTTACTCAACAATAACTGCGCTTGTCTTCTCTTTTCCAACAACAACATGGCAGTAGAGCCACAACTTGCATCTTTCCAACTTGCATGAACCTTCACCAAATGAACCTTCACCAAGTGAACCTTCACCAAGTGCTACCTATTTTGGCTTCCAAGGATACCACCTCCCTCAGTACAACACAAGTTGCTCTCTCCCTATAAATACACACACGTTGCGCACCAGAAATGGGAGGGAAGTAGGCTTTAGATAAGGAGGTTGGAGGTAAGCTTTAGATAGAAGAGGAGGAAGCTTTAAACAAGAAGAAAAACAACACAAAGAGGGAGAGGGGGAACCGAAAAACAGAGAGGAATAGGGGCAAAGAAAATGTAGACATGAATAGCAAAAAACCTTATTCCTTTTCACACCAAACCTCCCTTAATACCACCACCATTTTTTCACCATCATCCCATTTCAAATAAAAACAGTAGCAACACACATCCATCTGTTTAACCCATCATAAGTTCATCGCAAAAATCCCATTACAAAACCAAAAATAAAAACAAAGCATACATGAGATATGTAGAGAAAGGAAACTGTAAGAAAACAAGAAAGGAGAGGGTTAAGGAGCTGCAACATCAGCCGCGTTCAACACCTCTGGTGACCGGATCCACGTCCTCCCTCCCTCTCTCTCTCTCCCTCTCTCTCTCTCTCTCTCTCTCTCTCTCTCTCTCTCTCTCTCTCTCTCTCTCTCTCTCTCTCGTTGCTGTTCTCTATCCATCGCAGAACGCCGTGCACAGCCTTGTCGTCACCGTTGCAGCCATCGCAACCTCACGCCGTCGCCGTCGGACTACCATTACCATGGTGTTTCTCTCTTTCTCTTTTTCCTTACCCATTTCTTCTCTCTCTCTCTCTCTCTCTCTCTCGTACACTTGTGTTTGTATTTGTTTAATGTGTTTTTCTTATTTTATTTATTATTTTAATATTTGTTATATGATTTTTGTTTTACTGTTGGTCCTCTTTCATGTTTTGAGATTGGGTCAAATCAATTAGGTAACATTAATCCCTCTAGCCACTTTTGAAACCCCCTTTTATATATAAGCTTTTAATATTTTTTTTATCTTACATCATTTTTCAAAATAAAAAAAAAACTAAATAAATATTATGAGTTTAATCAACCGAAAAAAGGAAAATTTAGGTAGACACCCGACGCTTCCTCGAATGCAGAACACGAGATCTCCATCTCGATCATGTTCAAAGTATTTGTCTTTCAATTAAATTCTTAGAGAAAATAATAAAACAATTCTTTTTTCGTGCGGATGAAAAAGGAAAACTTGGGTAGACACCCGATGCTTCCCAAAATATTCGAAAACGAGGTAGAGACTTCGCTTTCAGTCGAATATTCGTCTTTCGTTTAAAATCAATCTCAACTCACCAAACTTTATTATTTTCACGCCCATGATCATTTAACTTTTTCCCTCAAACGGATGCCATCACCCAAGTGCGAGTCCGCCCCCTTTTTTAAGCAAACTTTTTTTATTTGTCACGCCCATGTGCGTTCAATCTTTTTCTCAAACGGATACCATCGCCCAAGTGTGAGTCCCCCTTTTTTAACCAAGCTTTTTCGCCCAAGCGCGACTAAATCATTTTCATAAATAAAATCAATCAACACACAAACATTTTCTACCCCAGAACTACGTAGCTTTGATTTCTCCATCGCACCGGGAGATACGTAGGAGCAAGATCAAACTCTTGTCAAGCACACTAATAAAAAAACTCATTTTTGGTCTTTAAATCTTTTTTTCTTCTTTTATTCTTTACAAACATTTTTTTATAATAATAAGGAAACAAACGTAAAACTAACACTTAATTAAGCGCTAAACTAATTAATGGTTCCCGTTGGATACAACAGATGCGAGGGGTGCTAATACCTTCCCCTTGTATAACCGATTCCCGAACCCGAATTTTGGTTGCAATGACCTTTTTCTCGTTCTCGAAGGGGTTTATCGACGTTCCCCTTTTCAAAAATAAAACTTCGGTGGCGACTTTACTATTTAGCGAGAGCTTTACGCCCGCACATTTTTCCCGCCGCTTCACGTTCTCTTTTTAGCAACTGGCACGATGTTTTGAACATCTTCCTCGACATCATAGTTAGAGTCGCTCGTTGGAACTTCCTTCCTCTTAAGGGAATTTTTCACGGTTGTAGCAATATCAACCTTACTATAACCTCTTGCAAGTCCTACAACAGTCTTCTTCTTGGTAGCCTTTGGGGGTTGCCTTTCAGTAGCCTTCCCTTTCCTTTTCTTCAGCCTTTTTGTAATGCCTTGAGCCAATCTTCTACCTATAGGCTCTTCATCAGAATATATGTCCTCTACATTCACAATAATATTAACATGATCTTTATCAACATTAGAAGATTCTTTACCCTTTCTTTCTTCATTACCAGAACCACTAGCATTCTATTCTTCTTCAGTCATGCTTTCATCAGCCTTTTCTTTGTCAGATTCACTAGGCACAACCTTATCATCCTCTTTCTCAGGACTATCCTTCTCAATATCGGTGACGACACCATCCTTATCTTTTGAACCATTGTTTTTATCATTACCAGACACAGTCTTTTCTCTTTCAACATCAGATACCTTCTGCTATTCATTATCAACAACCACTTTTTGTTGAGAGTTATCATTTCCATAGGCTGACTCAGATTCAAACTCTTTGTGAGGGTTGTCATGGGTGGTTTCAATATGAGCATCAGAATGTGCCAAGGATGTCACAACATCCGGCGCAACATTAGAATGGGTTATGGTTTCTTTTAGAGACTCAACAACTAGGGCATCAACAATTTCAGACACAGGATCAGCCACTAAACCCTTAGAGGGTGACTTATCAACAGGATTATCAACAATATTAGTCTGACTTAATATTTTAGCAGATCTAGGGTTATCTGGACAAGGGTTCACATTATTAGATTTTACAAATGTTTGAACAATAATACCAACACTAGATCCAGAGTGTTTTTATCTGAAGTACCAACATTAGATTTGACGTCAGGCATACTCAAGGGATTAACATACAAACTGGTCATATAATGTGGTTTCTTGACACTAACAAGTGAAGCAACCTTTTTAGGTTTTTTAGTAGGCAACTCAATAGACATAGAGTGATGAGAGGGTTCACTTACATGAGAAGACTTAGCATTTTTCGTAGCCGTTGTGTTGGTCCTTTTTTTGGTGGGAGCACGACCAGGAACAACCCTAATAGGAACAATGTCGGTAACAATTTCTGAAGAACTGTCTTTTGCCTTAGTACGGGTAGGGAGTGTCATAGGAGGAGTTGAGGCTGTTTGGTCAGATGCTTGTGATATCTTGGTTTCTTGATCCTTCACGAAAATCATCTTGATGGAGAACAAAAATTCTGAAGTATGAGGGAGTGGAAGAGTTTGGTAGATGGGAGTTATGTAGGTCAAAACTCTATAAAGAGAGAGAGAGAGAGAGAGAGAGAGAGAGAGAGAGAGAAGGAGAGAGAAGAGTGTATAAGAATGTGGATTTATGGCGTGTTGGTAGGGTGTTATGGTTATTAACTAATGATTTCCCTAAAATAACGTGCACTAGTAAATGGATGGAAGAGAATGTGTATGTTGCACACTCAAGTTGTAATTGCTACAGTTCAAATGGGAAAATACCCAAGTTACCCCTTAACATCTTTATCTGACTTGAGTTCAACCATTTAGAAGGTGTATATCTAGATTGCTCCCTTGCGATCACATGCTCATAAGTGACAATCTCATCTTTAGTTAACTCTTTGATAGAGTGATTATGGATGTCAAAGTGTTTGTTCATGCTAGCTTGGAGGAGACTTTCAGAGATGATCACATCTCCGAGATTTTTGTAATATAAAGTCATAACATCCTACTTGACATTATATTCATCTGACATTTTCTTCATCCAAGATAATTGACCACAACTACTTCCTTTGACGATGAACTCTGCCTAAATAGAATGCATGAACTCACAATTTTGCTTTTTGTTGACCTAGGAGATAGAGCTGATATCAAAACTGAACCATTCAATGGATGTGGGTTTTCTTCCATCTGTAGTATCTACCCAATCCTCATCATGACCCTGTTGAGAAACATGACTAGTATTCTTCACTTGTTCCATATGCATACTAGTAGTATTCAGGTTGGACTGCTCATGTTGAATACATTGTTCTAACATATTACTCTGCATGTTATCAACATATTTTTGAGCAACCACATGCCTTTCTTCAGCATCCTGAGTATTGACAACAATCATAACCTTGTTTCTGATATCAACACCTTCTTCAACACATTTGTCCATGTAAATCCACAATACAATTATATCTTTGGGTCCAAGGCCAGAAATCTTCTTCCTATCCATTTTTCTTTGAAGTTTTTTTTATAGTTATCTTCAAATTTTTGCTTCATCTCATCAAAACTTGAGTACTTATCAACATTTGCATGAGTGTATCTTTTTATACTACTACTCTTAACTTGAAGCTCCCCAATAGGATTCATAAGGAGTTCAAGAGCATTTGAAATGGTCTAATGACCCAACTTTGGTCCTGACATCCTGGTTTTCCTTCTGAATTGACATGCTTCACACTCATCACTTCCTTCTTTAGGTCTCCACAAATAGAAGTTATATTTTGATCTTTCACCTTTCATAAGAACACTTTTTTCCTCATCAGTAACTAAACACTCTACCTTGTTGAATGTGACTATTGATCCTTGGTCACACAACTGACTAATGCTGATTAGATTTGCACTTAGTCCTTCTACAAGAAGAACATCATTAATTCTAGGAAGACCCTTACACACCATTGTTCCAATTCCATTGATTTCACCTCTTGCTCAATCACCAAAGGTGACAAAACTGGTTCGATAAGGTTTGATTTCCACTAAGTACTTCTTGAACACGGTCATGTGCCTTGAACATCCACTATCAAAATACCAGATGTTGGAAGTTCTTAGAGGTTTTTGAACTATGTGACAGGTATTGATGCCCTTAGCTCTCCATTCTTTTGTCACAACACAATTAGACTTAGGTGGTATAACTTGTTTAGGATAACCATACAGTTCAAAACAATAGGGCCTTATGTGACCATTCCTACCACAATAGTGACATTTCCAAGGTACAAACTTTGCTTTGTAATGTCTCTTTTGAGAATTGACAAGATGTTTAGAAATGTTATCAGACATTATGAGCTCAGTTTTACTTTTTGGGGAAACAAACACCTTTTTAAAAGTTTCACATTGCTTGTAAAGAGATTGAGAGTTAAATCTTATTCCTGTATAGTCCTTAGACCCTTTACCAACTTGAAGAATTTCATCTAGCATATCAGTGCCATTATTCAGCATCCTAACAGATTTGGTCATGCTAGTTAGTTCATGAGTCAAAAACCTTACCTCATTTTGTAATTCAGTAACAGTAGATCGAAGTTTTCCATTCTCAAGTTCAAGTTTGATTATAAGCTTCCTTTGTTTTTCTCTTTCAAGAAAAACTTCTTCATAGGAGTCGAGCAGTTCATCATAGGTAACATCCTCACATAAGTATCTTCATCATACTCACATCTTCCAGTAAGAGTTGCGACATGATTGGCATTTTCTCCATTCGGTTCTTCTTTAGACACTTCTCATTAGACCAAGAAATATAGTAGCCCTTTTGTTGTTTCTTAAGATGAGTAGGACACTAAGACCGAAGATGACCATAACCCTCACAACTATAACACTGAAGACATTTTCCTTGGTTGGGTTGTTCTTCGACTTTAGTTTTTCTCTGAGAATCACTGATTTTACCAATGTTAGTTGAGATTTTCTTGACATTTGGTCTTTGTCCTCTATCCATTCTTTTCAGAATGTTGTTAAACTATCTTCCTAGGAGCACCATTGCCTCCTATATTTCTCCATCAGTTTCTAAGTCACCTTCAGTTTGATCATCACTAGTGTTGGACACAAAAGCAATGCCTTTGTTTTTCTTTTCAGACTTATCATTGATGGCCATCTCAAAAGTTTGAAGTGACCCAATAAGCTCTTCTACTTTCATGTTCTTAATATCTTGGGCTTCTTCAATAGCAGTCACTTTCATGTCAAACCTTTTTCAGAGAGACCTAAGAATCTTTCTTACTAGCTTTTCTTCAGTTATTTTTTCTCCCATAGCACCAGAGGTATTTGCAATGTCAAGAATGTTCATGTGAAAGTCTTGAATGGATTCGTCATCTTTGATCTGAGACTTTCAAATTTTGTGGTGATCAACTGCAACTTTGACATCTTGACCTTGGATGCACCTTCATGTGTAGTTCTCAGGATGTCTGAAGCATCTTTGGCAATAGTACAATTGTTTATCAGTCTAAACATGTTTTTGTCAACCACATTGGACAAGGAATTCAAAGCCTTGGAGTTTCCAAGAGCAAGGTCATCTTCCTCCTTTGACATTCTTCTTCAGGTTTCAGCTCAGTTGAGTCCTTGTCATCCTTATCCTTAACCAGAGGATGATCCCAACCTTTTTGAACTGATTTTCAAGTTATACTATCAATAGATTTAAGGAAAGCCACCATACGCACTTTCCAGTAATCATAGTTGGACCCATCCAGGACAGGTTGTCTGTTAACTTGTGCTCCTTCTCTTTCCATAGTACCATAAATTATCTTCCCTGGAGCTCAGCTAGAAACAGAATAGGGTGCCTGCTCTAATGCCAATTGAAATTCCGGCATGCAATAAAGATGTTGTACAAGATGTCAAGGCAAGCTAGATGTTAAGAAAAATGTCAAGACATCGTGATAACCCAGATAACAAACAACAAATGTAAATAATAAATGCAGGAAGTAAAACGACACAAGTTGTTTGTTAACCCATTTTCAGTGCAACTTCACCTACGTCTAGGGACTACCAAGCCACACTATAGTAGTATCAATTCAAAGCATACTTAAAAACTATCGTCAGTCTACTAGCTTATAACTTAATCACTAACCGTGCAATTTCTATCTAAGACTCTTCCTAGATATGAGATCTCCCTGTCACTTCATCTTAATCATAATCCCAATGATCGACTCAATAGTAATAACAGTAATGGAGACACTCTCCTTAACAGAAGAATCAACTCGTGCTTATAAGCTTTGAATGATTCAGAGTTTACAACTCAACTAATCAGTCTAACTCAAATATCAAAGAGATACGATAGTGGCTCACAAATAACAAAGACATACTAAAACCCTAATTGAATCTTTTGCAAAAGACGACTTCAGTGACAAATTAGATCTTAAGTCTTCCTTTTTATAGCATGATTGCAGAATGGGCTTGATGCACAAATCGGGCTAGACATCCAGCAGAATCGCGAAACTTCAGTACAAATATTCTGAAGCAGATATGATGTTTCCTTAAATGTTGCAACAACATACTTAAGAAACACGCTAAGTACAAACTGCCTTTCTCTGCTTCTAGAAACTACACGGTTCTTGGTCAACTCTTCGCATGAAACAAATCTTCAAAGAATCTTCAGGAATATCATGCTTAAAAATAGTCTCCAAGAAAATGGAACAAGGCACGCTATGATGTCGTATCAACATGTCAAGACATCTTGTCTGACATCTTGCTAGAACTCTTGTTTTAACAAAATGCAGCAAATACATGTCTATAGACCTAACAATTATTATTTTTATTTAGTAGTTAGTATTATATAGATATATCTCTTTTTAATTCGGTTTGATTAATTATATAAAAATATATTTTTAGAGAACTTTGATTATAAATGAATCTTTTGCAACAAAAAATGCAAGAAGAAAACCATTAGAATAATTAATTGGTACAATTTTATTGTTTCGTCCAGGCGCCAAAAATCTGAGGACCGACCCTGATCATAATGATAGTATACACATATTTTTTTTATAAGCAAAATGAATTAATATATCTTCTAAAAAACTGAATTAATATATAAAAAACAAAATTTAAATTCCTACCTTCCCGATAAATAAAAAAAGACCAAGACAATACTTTGTATGCATTCTATCACCTCCAACAAGCTTGCCACATTTCCATTAAACACTATGTAATTTCTATGCAGGCAACTACAAGTAAATGACAACCAAATAAAATGAGACAATTGATTTTTTTGCTTTTTTTTTTCTTTCTCTTTTACCAATCCAATAAACTCAAAAAAATCTCCATAACTTTGCTATTCCACTCTTTCCAATGCCAATCCAACCACTTCAAAATGGAATGTCATATTGCCAATCAAATTGGACATGTAAAAAGCAAATGAGTATTTTCATCGAGCGCAAATGATCGATGTTTAGAGTGTGTATGATTCACAAAAGTGTCCATACATAATTGTACATGATAACTTTTTGGTACACAAGAGAAATAATATTGGAACAAAAGTGGTTTAATTTGTACAATTCCTCTAAGGTTTTGATGATAATAAAGCACTGAAGAACAATTCAATATACTAATATTCGTTCAAGTGTGCATGATCATAGAATATATCCATCAAGTATTTAACAAGTATTAAAGTATAAGAAGCATAAGAAGACTATGGTAGAAGGTCTAAAGAAAGGTCAACCAAAAGTCAACATCCTAGATCAGAAGAAAAGGACGTCTCTCAGAAGATGAAGATTAACCTCATCAGACTCAGAAGACTGCACCAGATTTGAAAGACCTCCAAACTCAACAGATCCTGAGGAACCCAAACTCCACGTTAGATTTGTCGTCTTCTATAGCTGTCTCCATCAAAGGATCTAAATACAAATTTGTCTTCTTCTAACCACGTGTATACTAGGACAAATGACTTTAAGGACAAAAAGAAGGAACATATACTTCTAGTTTCAACAAAGGATTTTCGAATAACTATCCAACGAAATTATTCATATCAGGCAATGGCCCAACGTCCTTGATTTGAAACCTCTCAATGACTCTTACGTGTTGACACTCTTCTCCAACGTCTCTCAAATCTCTGCCTATATAAGGAGTTAAAGACCTGAAGAAGATTAACAAGACTCTGCTATTTAATTGTGCCATTACTCTGCAAAAATCAAATAGCGCAAAACACTTAGGATTTTTGTTTCAACTTTTGTATCTTAGAAATCCTAAAGTCATTAGAGTTTGTTAAAACATTGTTAAGTTTAACTACCATTGTTAAATCAAGTGCAAGAAAAATTTTGTTTATATTTGTAAACAAATAGAAGTCTCTTGTCTGCAAAGTTTGAGCACCAGAAGTCTCTTTCACTTGTGATTGAGCAATATAAGTCTTTTGGAGTTGTCCTTGAACATTGAAAGTCTCTTTCCTGCGTGCTTGAGCATTAGAAGTTTCTTGTAGTTGTCCTTGAGCAGTGGAAGTCTCTTGGTAGTGACCTTGAGCATTAGAAGTCTCTTGAAAGTGTGCTTGAACATTTGGAAGTATCATTGAAGAGTTCTTGAACAAATGTAATGAGTAATGATTATCAGAAAATCCCTTGAAAGTGCAAGGAGACTGGACTACTCCTGTGTTGTGAGAGAAACCAACATAAATTAACTGTGTCTGGTCTCTCTCTCTCTCTCTCTCTCTCTCTCTCTCATTTATGTGTTTGTTATTAATTCTATGCATTCAGACTCTGTGTCAGACTTTGACTAGTTCTAACACTCAGATAAAGAAACCAGAAAAAAGCCAAAACATTCAACCCCTTGTTTTTTCCCACCTTCAAATAATATCTTATTCGATATGTCTATGCATCATACAAGATTTTATAACTTTTACTACAATACCCTTTATTCATATATATATATATATATATATATATATATATATATATATATATATATATAGACACACACACACACACACTATGAGAATGATCACAAACCATTAAATCAAAAATAAATGATTGAGATTAAAAAGTCACATATATACCTCACCTTATTACATCAATTCTCATAAACTCATTTCCTTTTTCATCTTCTTCTCCCCACCATCTTTCTTACGTGAACCTTTCATCTTCTTCTTCTCTCATCCGTCATGTTCTGCAAAATTGATTTTCCAATCTTATTGTTACAAAGCCTATTAAAAATAGAAATCGTAAGAATTCTTATGTATTTTTTAACTATCTATAAAGCTTATTAATCAGGTTCCTTTTACCATATGAACAATCGGAAACAAATCGAAAAACATGAATACTAATTTTTTTTTTTTATTGTTGTTTCAATGGCTGGAGATCGTAAATTCCATGTGGAGAACATATGAGTTTTTTGATTTATACCCATCAAAGTACAATTTTACTAATTGACCATAAAATCCTCACTATTGGAGGATTATGTTACCGATCCCTAAAAAACAAAATCAATTGAAGCACTCCTTGTAGCATAGAACAAAAATTCTAAAATTTCCAACTAACAAAAACTACATTTGAAGAGGGTAACAAAGAGAGATGCGTTGAGAAAGAGGAGAGGGCTTGTGACGGCGGGGTTTGGGTGGTCGGCACCAGATCAGTGAAGACAGGGCTCGTAGAAAAATAACAAAAAGGAAATAAGTTTATGAGAATTGATGTAATAAGGTGAGGTATATATGTGACTTTTTAATCTCAATCATT
Organism: Medicago lupulina; assembly: GCA_958299785.1. Taxonomy (NCBI): domain Eukaryota; kingdom Viridiplantae; phylum Streptophyta; class Magnoliopsida; order Fabales; family Fabaceae; genus Medicago; species Medicago lupulina. Next base: position 27,663,329 of record OY283141.1, on the reverse strand, counting down.
TATTTTTGATCTACTGGTTGGTGATTATTCTCATCATTCTCATATAAAATAGTCATTCTCATAGTGTGTGTGTGTGTCTATATATATATATATATATATATATATATATATATATATATATATATATATATATATATATATTGATCACCTGTTCTTGAATTGCAATTACTCTAGGAAACAATGGGATGAAATTTTGCATTGGTTTGGAATTGTTACAGTTCCACCTGAACATGTAGCAGACCACTTTCATGAATTTGCAACTTAAGAAGATAATTCTAAAAATGTTTGCTTAATATTTAATCTCATTTGGCTGTCTTGCGTGTAGACGATTTAATTGGAATGAAAGGAATGCTCTAGTGTTTACGCAAAAAGACTCATCGTTACAACTTCTCGACAAAATTAAACTCTAAACTTATTGGTGGTTGAATGTAAACCGTCCTACTTTTGCTTTTAACTATCATTTATGGTGGCTTGAACCTTTAAGTTGTATGCGAATCTTTCTTTAATGGGGGTATTTCACTTCATCGATTCCTTTATTTCCATTTTCCAATTATTTATTTAACTTGACTTTTCTTTCCTGGTTTTCTGGCACTCCTTGTGCTTGAAAATGCGGGTTGGGATTTACTATATTCCATTTTAGTCTCTTCAAAGACTAGCAAGTGCCCTAAGAGCACTCTTTAATGATTCCTAATGAAGAAATGATTTTTTAAAAAAGTCAAAAACTTCAATTTCCAACGCATTGATTACATAAACCTTAACAAAAACTTATTATTTAAGGTTACTAAACAATGCCATGAAAACACGGTGGGGTTTACAATGGAAAAGTTGTTGAATTTGTGCATGATGCACAAATTTGTGCACAAAACTTTTGGAATAATGTGAGCCATTGATTCATTAATATAATATTGGAACGGTCTAGATCTGTTGCAAAAGTGTGATGGGTGACCTGCTGCTTTTCTACACGCGGGTCCCACGAATTGAATAAAGGTCAGTATTTTAATGGTTTTTTTTTTGCAGGTGTTTGTATTAGTAGAAGGATTTTTACAATTGTATTGGCACACACTAATAAAAAAACATTAATAATGTATCAGTATTGTAAAATAACATAAGATAAAATACTTTTTTTTTTGCAGTTGATTTTTTTTTTTTTTAAGATTTTTACAATTGACATAATAGAATATGGAGGGAGTATATTGTATGGATAACTAATAATCAATTATATCCCTTTTCCTATAAAAAAAAATAAAAAATGAACGGTATCCCTTAAAAAATAATTATAGTAGCATTATAAAATTTTATTTTCCAAACAAGATAATTTCCGTGTTTTTATTGCCATATTCTCTCCTTGACAGCTTCCTCATACCAATAACGTGTATTTTGTCAAAAAAAATAACGTGTATTTTTTGCTGTTTGGATTAGGAGCAATTTTTAAAGCACAAAGTTTATCCTTCAAGGTGTCTAGGTTTAATCATGCCTTCCAACGAAAAGATAGTTGGTAGGATTTTAATGGCACACACTAAAATCAGTAATTTACTTCATAAGATTGGTTGAATAATTTTTGTGGTTGCATATATTATATATTGTCTCTACCTATTGAGCTAAGTTCGTAGGGACAAAGATTGATCGAATATAATCCTAAAAAGATATAGCAATTTTCCTTTAATCATAATATAAATTAAATATACAATAAATCATATTTATAAATTAAAGATACAATAAATCGAAAATGAATAAAAATTTAGTAGATGTTGTTGAAGTAAATTGAACGGCTGTAATTGGAATTAATTATTTTTTCAAAATTTTAGAATATGAATAAATTGAGTGTAATAGTTGGGTAATAAATAGACAGTTTAGTCACTATTATAAACAAAATATAACATTTTAGGTTTATTTAATAAATAGTGTGTGATGTATATTAAAGACTTTTAACAATACTGATACAAAATAAAGAAATAGAGTATGACACAAAACGGAGGCTATGGTTTCAAAGAATACAAATTGCTTAATATTACAAAATGTTATGAGAGAATATATAATAAACCTAAAGGACTCTAACTTACTAATATAAAGGGCTAATAACTTAAGCTCAATGCTTTATTATCTAACATCTACCCTCAAACTCATGATGCATCAACAAGAAGCATTGTGAGTTTGTCAAACAAAATACGAAAAACGTACTAAATAATATAAACTTCTAACACTACCCCTCAAGCTGAAGCTTACTAAGCTTTAAGCTTGTTACAAATTAATCCCAAAAATAAACCAAATTTGCCCGTAGCATAACCAATGAAGAGCAGCAAGTACCATCAATCAACCAAATAGAGAAACCATCCAAGCAAAAGAACCATTTCAAACTAAACTCAGTAGGGAGAAGTGATGTAGTATTTTAGCATCAAACAAGATAAGTATTTATATCGTCTCCTTAGGGACTAGTGTGATATCACGGACCGTTCGACACCAAATATCATTTTAAGTTGAAAGATATTTTGTTTGTTTATAACTACAAAAACTATTTTGCAAAGATAAAATTGAGATTAATAAGGCGTAAAACTTGTTAGGATTAGAGTTCCTTGATCAAGCATCACATATAACCTAATGATCGTATACGGATTCTAGCTTTTCTTTGATATTATCACGTATCCCTCGGCAATAACATTCGTGTCCAAATATTATTGTGACATCAATTGTATCGTTCAATCGTCGATGTCTCAAACTATTGAACGATCCAAGAGTCGATCTTATCATATAATCGATGATTTCTCAATCCATTCTGGAATTGCTCGCCTCTAGCTCGCCTTTGACATCTTTTTACTCGCTGTGGCGAGTTAACCTTTTGAATATTTCTTTGTTTTTCCTCTTTGATTCATGTCTTGAGATCAATACCTGCACAATTGGGTAAAGTAAGATAATTAAAGCATAATAGGGAATTTTACACTGATATATCGACCTTTCCCTTGATAACTTGCAAACAAGGCCCATAAGGAAAATGTTGTGTTGGCTTATAAATGCCTGATATATATTTACGCGCGGTCGCGCTTAACAATGCCACGGCCGCGCATGAATTTTTGAGATTGATATATGAACACGCGCGGTCGTGCTTTATTATTGCGCGGTCGTGCGCTGGTTATTGGGATGGACAAAATTAGATTTTTTTTATTTATCGAAAATTTGAAATATTTAATAATTACATTAAATTTTAGTAATTAGATTGTTTTGTGTAATTTGATTATTTATTAATTTTATAAAAATGTAGAATAATAATAAATTTGGTCATAATAGTCAATCTAGTCACTATTATAAACAAATTTAGTGCGTGTGATGTATATTAAGGACCACATAGATTAATTATTGAATAGATTGAATAGATATAAAATGAAAGTTTTTTATTTTGGTGACATTAAAATACGCAAAACATTTATTTAAAAGTAATTTTAACTTTGTGTATTTTTAAGAATTTGTTTTAGTATTTTTATCGTTGAGTTTATTTAAATATTGTAGTATGTATTATGTTATCTACATATAATTTATAATTTAGTTTTATAATAATAACGATAATAAACAGTAAATACATTTGTAAAAAAAAAACATTAAATACAGTCCACGTAGTGAAAATCTTGATTAATCAATTAACATTTATCGAAATACTTTTCCTATCTTGATCACATATCTACTCCCTAATCAATGTTGTGACCTCTTGACCTAACTATTAGTAGTCTTCCAAGCAGTTTAGGTCAAAGACTATAATCGTTAGGGTTGGAGTTACAAGTTTGATTAGTCGTTAAAGAGTTTGATTACTCGTTGAACGTTCATCAAAGTACTTTGACTCCAAGATTCTTTCCATTAAGGTATGAGTTGTGAGTTTGATCAGTCGTGCTGACATCTTTGAATTAGTTTAGGTCAAAGAATCTTGTCATTAGGGTGAGAGTTGTCATTAGGGTGAGAGGTGTAAGCTTAGTAAGTAGGTAACAAGAGTTTGATTAGGGTGAAAGTTGACTCCAAGGTTCTTTCAGTTAGGGTAAGAGTTCTGAGTTTGATCAGTCGTTTTGAAATATTTGAATTAGTTTAGCTCAAAGATTGTTGACATTACAACTAGAGTTGTAATTAGGGTTAACTTTGTTAGTCAATAGATAGTTTGATTAGTCATTGAACGTTCATCCGACTACTTTGACTCCAAGATTCTTTCAGTTAGGGTATGAGTTGTGAGTTTGATCAGTCGCTTTGAAATATTTGAATTAGTTTAGGTCAAAGATTATTGCCATTAAGGCTAGACTTGTCATTAGGGTTGGCTTTGTTAGTCGAAAAGAAGAGTGTGATCGGTGATTAGTCATTGAACGTTCATCCGACTACTTTCAACTCTTATATGTAACTAGTATATGTATTCGGTGTTTTTCAGTTTAGACATATGATTAAAGAGCAATTTAAGTTTTTTTTTTTTTTTGTGAAAGACTAAATTAACATGTAAGAAACCTACAAGAAAATGAACGTATCGTCGCTAATTTTTTTTTTTTAATTCAATATTACTCTAGCCGATAAATAGTTGTATTAGTCATTGAACGTTCATCTAAGTACTTTCACTCCAAGATTCTTTCAGTTAGGGTAAGAATTTTGAATTTGATCAGTGTGCTGACATCTTTGAATTAGTCTAGGCCAGAGAGTCTTGTCATTAGGGTGAGAGTTGTCATTAGGGTGAGAGGTGTAAGCTTGGTTAGTCGACAACAAGAGTTTGATTAGTCAGTGAGCGTTCATCCAAATACTTTGACTCCAAGATTCTTTCAATTAGGGTAAGAGTTGTAAGTTTAATTAGTCGTGCTGAAGTTTTTGTAGTAGTTTAGGTCAAAGAATATTGTCATTAGGGTTATAGTTGTCGTTAGGGTTAGAGTTACAAGCTTGATTAGTCGTTAAAGAGTTTGATTAGTCATTGAACATTTATCTAAGTACTTTGACTCCAAGATTCTTTCAGTTAGGGTAAGAGTTGTGAGTTTGATCAGTCGTGCTAACATCTTTCAATTTGTTTAATCTTGTCATTAGGGTGAGAGTTGTAATCTTTATTAGTCAATAACAAGAGTTTGATTAGTCGTTGAACGTTCATCTTAGTACTTTGATTCCAAGATTCTTTCAGTTAGGGTAAGAGTTGTAAGCTTGATTAAAATAAAACTGATTTTCACATAAAATAATTTAGAGATTATTTCTTAGAGATTTTATGAAAAGGACAAAACTTAGGTACAATTCCTTAGGTGCATTTCGTATGGTTCTTAACTAAACTCACCATGATTTCCTTAAATCCATTATTTTCTCAAAGTTTGTTTATAATAATAAAAATCATTTTTTTTTAAATAATTTAGTTTGTTTGGATACAACTATATAAAATGATTTTTTTGTTACAAAATTTGTTTAATCTTTTGACCATTATTTTCTCTCTCTTCTAAAAAAAATCTATTTTTTTAGAAGTTGCTCTTAACAATTTCTTATTTGAAGTTGTTTTTAGATTTTTGTTGGATTCTGATTTTTTTAAAAAGTCGTAACAAACGAATGCACAATTCTTAAAACTGAATATATTCTTTAAAAAAGTGATTTTTTTCTTAAAAAAACTATAACAGACAGACTCTATATCATAGAACAATTTAAGTTATTTTTTTTTGTCAAAGACTAAACTGACATGCAAAAAAATTATAAGGAAATGAATTAACTTCTCGCTAAAAAATAAAAAAAAACTCAATTTCATTTTAACCATTTTTTTTAGCGAAATTATTTCTTTTTTCCTCTTCTAAAATAATTAAATTTCATCTCCCTCCTTATTTATCATCCTCGCGTTTTTGTCTCTAACATATCAAATTTATTAATAAAGAAGGCTCCAAAATAAATTTTCCAAAATCTAATTTCACCACTTTGACAAATGGCTCCAACATTTCCCCCCTTTAATTTTCACGTTTTTGTTTCCCTCTCCCCAAAAATTATCAAGGCGCTCTTTTTTGTCACTCTCTCTCCCATTTTTTTACTATCTCTTCTCCCAAATCAACAAAACACATTATTCTCTTTCACAATTCATTTCCCTCTTTCCTGAAAACTGAAACAACCTTAATATATCTCTGAAACAACCTCACTCTTTCCTTCTTAGTTGGAATCGCAAGCTCTTCTTAGTTTCAGATTTATTCTTTGTTAATTGAAATTTCTTCCCATTCTTTACTAATTTATGTGTTTAATTTGTAGATTATTTTGAATTTGAAGCTGAATTTCTCCCAAAATCTGAAGCTGAATTTGAACCCTAATTTACGGTGCTCATCCTTTATCAAATCTTCAGTGATTAATTTTGAGAGAACTCAACTTGGCCACTTGTTAAATCCTCCCTCAAAGAATTCGGTATCTCTGCCGAACTCAACTTGGTATGTATTCTATTAATATTTTACTTAACACGCTTTTTTGAATGTCTAATTGATTAATTTTTACTCAATGCTAATACTTTATTTGTTAATTACTTTCACAATTAACAGGTTGAGGGTTCAATGACAGTTTCAACAACCAGAAAGACTAGGGATCCTTATATTATTATTAAAGCTAGGGATCTTATCATACTTCTTTCTTGAAGTGTTCCTGCTCCACAGGTTATTCTTATTAATCTTTTAGTTCTAATATATTTAAGTTATACGATTAAGTATGATTTTAGGGTTTGTTTGAGTTGACTTATTTGAGGTTATCTACTAGCATACTATTTGGGAGAGCATATAAAAACAGCGTATTTCGATAAACATTGTAGGAACTCTTGAAAATAACTTGACTTTAGTTTATCTTTTGTTATAGAAATAGTTTAAACATAAGCCTATATGATAAGAGCTTATGTTATATGCGCTTAATCAAGCTATTTATTCAAACATGTATTTGTTGCTGAAAATCTTGAAGCTGGCAAGGTCGACTATTAATTGGTTAGTTGAGTACCAGTAAACATCAATTTTTATACTTTTAGTGTTTTAAGATGCAGAAGCTATCCAGTTTGACTTATATACTGGGTATAGTATTAGTTAAATTACAATTAACATCAAAGCTGTATGTGATGAACGTTGACTCTCTTTTAATATAAATCTAAAATTAAAACCTTACTCTATTTTTTTATCATGCAGACTCTCTTTTAGGTTCAAATGCAAGCAATTATTGCATACATTAGTGCAAAGGAAGGTGACACACTGGTCCCAATTATACACAATAGGTATATCACTTCGTTGGAATTGTTTTGCTCTTTGCATTTGTTTTGATAGAGAAGTTAATTTGGTGATGTACTGTATTGCTGTCAACAATATTTGTATGGAGGTTTTCCTTATTGTTGCAGCAGTGCATAGTTTTTCTGCTTTATTCTGTTAGGCGGGATGGGATGAGTTACACAATAGTTGATTTGTTAAAATTGCTCTTGGAACAATTGGATAATTATGTTAACTGAATGGAATGCAAACTGAATATATTGGAATGTAATAGCAGGAGAGTGCCAATGTGGGATGGAACATTTGTGGCTGGAAGCTCCTATTTATGTAGGCCTATTTGTTGTTGTATTTATGTTCCTTTCCGCGAGTTGTTGATGTTTCTTTCAACCTCTCGACGAGGAATAATATTAGCCATTTAAAAAAAAAAAAACAGGATACTTGTATTTTATCATAAGTAGAAATATTTGTAGTGGTTAATATTTAATTTAGCTGGAAATAATTGTACATTAATGTCATTTTATAACTTTCTTTTTTTAATTGAGGTGGAAATATTGTATAACTTTTCTTACACTTGCCTCAGGAGTATTGGCGTAAGCAAACTCTATTGGAAATAGCATCCGGACTCGGCACACCTTTGATAATTGATGATACAACTTTATACAGGCGTTTAGGGATATATGCTCGAGTCTTGATTGATATTGGTCTATCTGAACAACTATTTGAGTCCGTTATTGTGGAACGAGAGGGACATGCTTTGTCCGTTATGGTGCAATACCAAAGACGACCTTCATTTTGCACTCACTGTAAAATGTTGGGACATGAAGTTCACAACTGCATAAAATTGAGCTCCCTTAACACGGCAGAAGGTACATCAAAGGTTCTGAAGGCACAAACATGTCCACACCAAGTCAAGACGCTTCCTAAACACACCGGGAAAGGCAAGAAACCTGCAGTGACAGATGATAACAGATCTGCTGCTGCCACTGTCATCAAATTTGTGTCTAAGTCTACAACCTTCCCTTTTAAGCAAACTGACATTGATAACAGACCTGCTGCTGCCACTGCCGTCAAATCTGTGTCTAAGTCTGCAGCCATTCCTATTCAGCAACCTGACATGGTGGATTTAGACAATTCTGATCTAGATGGGAATGCTAAGGAAGGACATAAGGGGGATGAGGCAGCGTTTGCAACAACCTTGAAGACTGGCAAAACTTCAAATCTATTTATGCACAATCATGTACTCTTCCCTGTATCTTTTTATGCAGCCTGGTTCTATCCTTAGTAGCAGGGTGTGTTAGGCTACTTAGAAAGTGACATTGCTTTTCTTCTGGTCTTTTAGTTTAATTGGGTATTGGCCTAGTCCCCCCAATCATGTACCCTTTTCTTTTATTGCATTCCTCTAGCTTTATCACAAAAAAAAAATGTTATACTTATTTTATAACAATTGAATGAATTTTTTTTTTATATCTGCCTTCATTTAGTTCAAAAATAATTGGAATTCTAAATTTATTTGGTAAAATCCATTATATTTTGTTTTTTGTTTTTAATATTGATTCCATCCCAAATTCGTCTCAAACTGGTATTAACTTTCTTCTTTAATTCCGTGCAAAACCTTTTTGAAAAAGAGTTTGGGACGGATCTTAAAATTTGCGATGCGGCTTTCTCGGACGGAGCAAATTCCATGGGAAAACAACTTTTCGTCTGAAATTCGTGTGAAACATGTCCAAAATCCATATGAATTCCATTTGAAAATCCGTCCGAAAACTACATTTTTAAGTAGTTAATGTTAGAATTCGTATTACTGAAAAATGCAAAAAATCAACACAATCACTTCTAGGAAGTCACACAATGATCACATTGCCTTGTTACTTTTGTTGATGCTCTCTAATTCTAGAATTCAGACTCAGATTGCTATTTCAGCAGTCCATTTACTCCTTAACAGTGTAGTAGCAGCTCTGACAAAATAGAAAAATAATATGCGTAAATAAATTTTAGTATGCAATGGTTGCTCAAAAGAGGCTCTTTAAAGCTCCACCATATATGAAGTTTTTTTTTTTGAAACAACAAATATTATCCACGACGAACGGGTGCAAGACGCACAAACACATTCGCGAACAAGCCGAAAAGGCAAAACAACAATAAAAATACGGTGCCGTATATAGGTGGAACACCGCAACCCCCCAAAAACAAAAAAGCCACCACCGCCACCACCAAAAAGCCAGCCAACAAAAAACTAAGCACCTAAAGGCAACCGGTAATGAACAGAAGAGGAGCTAATGCAGGATTATACAAAACAGCCAGCTAGAAACCAAAGAGGAATTTAGCACACGCATACCCCTGCATCAATACCAAAACGCAGCAGCCTACACCAATGGAAACATAAAAACAAGCCTGCGAAAGGGGGGGGGGGGGGGGGGGGGAACCGCACCAAACAACAACAACAACAACAGAACAACAATTGCTGCAAGCACACAGCAGCAGCTGCCCAAAACCTTCTATGCTCAAAACAGAAACAGACCGAACAATGCGCGCACATGGCAGCCAACCCGCAACAGCAACCGAAGCATTAACGGTAATTTGTTGTTAGTACTGGTTTAGTAGTACTGGATAATTTGTTGTTAGTACTGTCCTACAAACCAAACTAAGATGGAATTTCCAAACTTCAATGGAAAATGAACTGATATTGAACCAATATTGTTGATGGGTAGATTGGTTGATGGTGAGTGAAAATTTTACGTTAATGGGTAGGTTGGTTGATGGTGAATGAAAATTTCTGGAACTATGAAGAAATGAAGAACATGATGAAGGAGAAGAGGATGCAAGAAGGAAACCGTAAAAAAAAACTAATGTGAGAAACTAGTTGTGCTGATGTGTTACTAAGGGGTGAATTACTACTCTCAATGTTTAAGTTTTAGGGGGTGTATCCAACAAAAACAATAAAACCAATATTTTTCATTATAATATGTTTCCTTTTATTATTTATTTATTTTCAGCAGGTCACCTATACCCCACCAACCGCCAGCTGTCCTTCATTTTTTCTTGTGCACAAATTTGTGTTTCATGCACAAATTGATAGATTTGTGCATTCTAAATGCCACCTGAAAACACTTGTTAGCATTTCCCCATATTAAAATTAGGGAAATGTTAACTAGTACCCCTGGAGCATTGATTAAGGACTTTAAATGGTAACTTTTTTACGAAAGTTTGTGTAATAAAGTGCATTGGATATTGAAAACTTTGACATTTAAAAATAATAATTACTTAATTTAAAATGCTTAAAGAATGCTCCGGAGGCACTCGTTAACAAGACCCTTAAAATTATAGTTATAGTTTATATAATGTACATGCTGGTAGCTAGAGCTCAAACAATTAAATGTGGAGAAGTGGGGTGTCCGAGGTTCGAACCTCGACCCTTGCATATAATATGCAATATCCCTACCAACTGAGCTAAGCTCACGGGGATATTTTGTAATCCCTATCTACTATCTACTCATATTCTCCAAGAGTGTAAATTAAATTTCTACTACTAACGTTAGAATCTCATTGATAAATAAAGGATTAAATGCACTTTTCACCCCCTATGTTTCAAAAAGTTGCGATTTTGACCCTCTTTAAAAAAATGGATATTTTGACCCCCTAACTTTTGGTCCTTTTTTGATCAGCTGATTTTGATGTCGATTGTGACAATTTCTCAGTCTCTGATGGTGTAAACTGGCATGGGGATAGAATAATGTTGATAAGTGGAGTCCAAACTGGCATGGTGTAACTTTTGGCTCTTCTAAAGAATGATCCACTTATCAGTTTGGACTCCACTTATCATGTCAGTTTGGACACCATGCAAGTTTGGACTCCAGTTATCAGCATCCTTCTATCCCCATGTCAGTTTACACCATCAGAGACTGAGAAATCGACATAAAATCAACTAATCAAAAGAGGGCCAAAAGTTAGGGGTCAAAATATCCATTTTTTTTAAAGGGGGTAAAAATCGCAACTTTTTAAAACATAAAAGGTAAAATGTACATTTAAACCATAAATAAAAGGATAATTTTATAATCACTTTATCAACCGTTTTAAATTTTAGAGGCATACTAGTTGATCCTTGTGAACTTTTGCCACTCACTTCTGACGCAAATGAAAGTAACGCTGATTAAGACAAAAAGAAAGATCACTAATTTCTTGGTGAAATTTCTGAAGGTGTTGGATAGCGATCGACTTGGACTAATTATAAGTTTGGAAGTGACGTGCTAACTCGATTAATAATATTGATCTAGAAATTTTCTATGACCCATAAATTAACGTCGGCTTAATAGATTCTATTCTTCACATTTTCATTCCAAATCCAAGTCCACCTTCTTGTCCGTTTCTGAGATTGTTTGGACTTTGAAAGCCTAATATGCTAATACTGATTTGTCCTAGAGTATTACTTTTTGCTTCCTTTGTTGTTTTTTTCATCATGACCATTTTTGTTAGAGTAGTCACAATCTTTTGAAGTATATCGTGCTCCGAATAGTTCATCAATTTTGATATGTTTACTTTTCAATCTCACCATCCACACTTTTCTCTTGTCTCTATTTGTTTATACCTTAATTGTAATATTTATTTTAAGGGTTAAATATGTTTTTGGTATTTATAAATATGTCAATTTTTTCTTTTAGTCTCTCTAAAAATTTTCTTTAACTTTTAGTCCCTCTAAAATTTTCAATCTTCACTGGTCTCTTCTTTAAAGTAAACTCATATGTAAAATTCATATTTTTTAATAAAATTTTGCATAAAAATCTATAACATTATAAGAATCTCTGCCAAAAAAATTAAATTTTTTTAACGAAACATGAATTTAATATGAATTTTTATATGTTTTACGGTTAAAAATTCATATTCAATTTTTGTTTTGTTAAAAAAATTTAATTTTTTTTATAATATTCTATACATTTCTGCATAATATCATTAAAAAAATACAAAAATTAAATTAAAAATAAGGACCAAAAGTAGTGATTGAAAATTTTATAGGGACTAAAAGTTGAAGGAAAATTTTAAAGAGACTAAAACGAAAAGTTGATATATTTATAGAGACCAAAAACATATTTAACCCTTATTTTAATATCATAATTAGTTTGTAGTTTTGGTTCTTTAATAGATTTTGTCTCTATGTGTTTCATATTTTGAAAATGCACAAAGATGAGGGAGAAAAAACCCAAAAACCAGGCTAAGCATTACTAAACTAAACAAAAAAGAAGTTACATATGATCCTAATATATATGACTCCTGAAGCTAGACAATGAAGATCTGAAAGACCATGCTTGGAAACAAGTGACGATAATGAATGGCATGGAAGAGGGTTTTGTGAGAGTGTAAGCAATATGAGCAGAGGAAGGAACCAAAAGCAGGCGAGTGTGACGATTTTGAATCTTTTCTGCTATAATGACATTACAATCAATCTCGATATTTTTGGTTCTTAAGTTATCAACCTAGTGGGAAGCAGATTAGCGGTCACAAACTCACAATAAATTGTAATTAATGGTTGAGAGAAAGAGACGTGAAACTTTTCAAATAAGAAATTTGTCGGAACTCTCGGGACAACCTATATGGGTGGATTACACATTGGAGTACTAGCAACTACATAAATAAATGAGTCTTCTAAGTTTTATGTTGCAACATTCTCTCTTTCAACTATGATACTCAATGCATCCTTGATCAAATACGAAGAACCACTTTTTCTCCTTGTATATTAACTTTGACAAGTGCACAAACTGTTTCAAGTAATAAAATGATAAGTAAAATTGTTTCCACATGAATTTGCGTTTCAACTAGACAATTAAATAAATTGATTAAAACTAGAAATAAAAAATAAATAAAGTAAATAAAAGCGAATAAATTGGGTGGTGGGGATGGAGGATTTGCAAGTTTGATTTAGTTGCGCATAAATGTTGAGTTTGATATTGCAGAAAAGTAAATAGTTATGATTGCATAGTTTTGCGGTCCTCTCTATTTTCTTGTGGATTAAAGACAATTAATCATTAGTTATGAGATAAGGGTTCTATTTAAGTGACGTGTTAGTGGTATTGTTTCGTCCCCCAAGCTATCAAGTTGTACCTGTCGATCACAATAAGGTTATAAATGCTATATAGGTGTGTTGGAACAAAATGTGTTTAACAATAAACCCTAAAGAGTTTTGATGATAACAATGTATTAAAAATTGACAATTGGTATTGCTAATATTTGTTCAAGTATACAGAGGACTGTAAACAAAGTGATATATCTCATCAAGGTTCTGAACGAACAAATAAAAAGCAAAGGAAGTATCCTTTTAAAGCTTAAAGCACTCCTGAAGACTAGCGCTCCTGAAGACTAGCGCTCCTGAAGACTAGCACTCCTGAAGACTAGCACTCCTGAAGACAAGAGCTCCTGAAGAGTATGACGTCATCAGAAGCTGAAGGTCCTCAGAAGCTGATTCTTCGAAGCAACAGTATTTCACCAAATTTCAAGATTCAAGTGTTGTATTTTGGAGCGAAAATTGTAGAGCATTGGCAGAAGATTAGTGGATTAAAGCAACGGTTGTTTCAAAAAGGATTTGAAGTCATTTTGTTGCAAATAGACAAGAAGCGTTGATATTGTACTTTGTACGAACTGTACAACCACCTTCTCCACTACTCTGTTATTTGTCTCAGCAAACAGACAAGAATAACAGCTCTTATGTACAACCAAGCCTGCATCCTTGTTTCCTCTCAATTGGAATGGATTTGAAATTGATTCTTTATAGGACAATAACTAAATCAGGCAAAGAATCACTGGTGAAAGATCAAGCTTCAGCAACGACTCTTTTTGAATGTGTTGGCACTTACAACGTTCACTTCACACCTCTATATAAAGGAGTGAAGACTTGAAGAACAATAGTGACTCTACAAGTTTTCAAAAGCGCCAAAACTCTGTCAAATTGTCTAAGCATTCAAAGTTCACTTAGAATTTCAGTTTTCAAGTTCATATCTTTGAAATTCTTAAGTCTAAAGAGTCTGTATCTGATTTGTATTGTGAACACCACTGATTGTATATCAAGTGTTCAATCTCAAACATTTTTCTGTGTAATTTTGTTTGATAGAAGTCTCTTGCTTGTGTGCTTGAGCATTAGAAGTCTCTTGATTGTGTTCTTGAGCATTTGAAGTCTCTTGCTTGTGTGCTTGAGCATTTGTAATCAGATATTACATTTAGTGAACTCTCCTTGGAAGTGCAAGGGGGACAGGACTACTTCCGAATTGTGGAAGGAACCTGTATAAATCTTTTGTGTCCTGCTTCTTCTCTTTTCTCTCTGTTTTTTCATTCCGCTGCATACGCTCCTGAACAGTATCTTCAGAAGCTGTCTAACTAGCTTCTGATCATTCTGGTTCTGAGTTTTTGAGAAGAGAAAACGATTATTTAAAACACAATTCAACCCCCCCTTCTTGTGTTTTTCTCCCCTTCAAGGTGTAGCGTCGTCAATCTGACAAGGATCGTACGCCTTCGTAAGGTTGTTAAAGTGGTGCCTTACTCTCTCAGAGGTAATTGAAACATAAAAGAAATAGTATTCCTAAATTGTAGTCTAAAGACTCCACCTCTGTTTATGAATCTTATAAGTAAACCACATATCATCTTTTACCTTAGTAGTTCTACATACAGATGACCCTAAATCGTCCATCTTACCGGGGGGAAAGAATAAAGTTATAATGCAACTTTCGGAAAAGTTAACCATAAATATTTTAGGTAGCCCCATATTTCTATGTTCAGTTAGATTCACTAGGTATGTCACACTCCCTAGTGATTAATAAAAGCATCAAGACTTTTGCATATAAAAATTAAATAGATCAAAAACATAACTGAATAAAAGACTTAAATTAAATTGATCCAAGAAACAAATAGGTATTCATTTTATAATCCTTTCCACTTAGGGTTTAGTTACTCATGGTAACTAAAAACAAATTACAAAAGAAATAAAACATTCTAGAGACAAAGGTTGAGAACAGACTCCTCCCTTGATGCTCCTATGAAGGTAAGAAAAAAACACAAGAAGGGGGGGTTGAATTGTGTTAGCTTTTTCTTCGTTTTCTCCTAAGCTGAAAGACACTGATCAGAAGCAGTTCAAGAACAGCTTCTGAAGTGATGTTCAGAACTAGGTTGCAGCGGATAAAAACAGAGAGAGAAGGAAGAAAGACACAAAGCAATTATACAGGTTCCTTCCACAAACCGGAAGTAGTCCTGTCCCCCTTGCACTTCCAAGGAGAGTTCACTATAATGTAATATTTGATTACAAATGCTCACTGCTAAACTTAGCAAGAGACTTCAAATGCTCAAGCACAACTGCAAAAGACTTTCTATGCTCCTGAACACAATCAAGAGACTTCTATGCTCAAGCACACAAGCAAGAGACTTCTAATCAAACAGAATTACAAAGAAAAATGTTTGACACTGAACACTTGATATACAATCAGAGGTGCTCACAATACAAATCAGATACAAACTCTTAAGACTCTAGAATTTCTAAGATATGAACTTTGAAAAGAAATTCTAAGTGAACTTTTGGATGCTGAACAAATTTGACAGAGTTTTGGCGCTTTCAAATTGTTGTGAGTCTTATTCATTTCTTCAGGTATTCACTCCTTTATATAGAGGTGTGAGATGAACGTTATGAATTTGCCAGCACATCCAAAAAGAGTCGTTTGAAGCTTTGATCAATCACCAATGATTCATTGCCTGATATGGTTATTGTCCTATGAAGGATCAATTTCAAATGCATTCCATGTATGAAGGAACATTTTTGCAGGCAGAGTTGTTATCCTTGTCTTGTAGCAGAGACAAACTCTGTGTAGTGGAGGTAGTGGTTGTACACTTCGTACAATTGTACTTTGTCAACGCTCTACAAAAGAACACGCATCCAATGCCATTGAATCCTTTTGAATTAGTCATTGCTCTTCTTTTCCACTCTTCTGCAATGCTTAGACAACTTTAAATCCTTTAAACATGCTTTTGAAGCTTTAAGTTTGCATCTCCTGATGAACTACAACTTCTGGTGATTTTTAGCTTCTGATGAACTTCAGCTTCTGATGAACTCGCTTCTGATGATACGTTATCACTTCAGGAGCGCTTTGTCTTCAGGAGCACTTTGACTTTAGGAGCAGTTCTCTTCAGATGCTTTTAAACTTCCTTTTTGTTGATTTCTTTGCTCTCTATTGTTCTTCCAGAACCTAATAATGATCTTCAAAGTTTTGTCTATGGTCCTGTACACTTGAACAAATATTAGCAAATGCAATTGACAATTTTTTAATACCTTGTTATCATCAAAACTCTTAAGGATAATGTTAAACACATTTTGTTCCAACATCCTAGTTCATGCCTTCCTCTTGAACCACTTCGTTATGAATTAATAATTGTGAATGAGAGAAGTTGTGTTTATACGATGATTTCAAAGTGGGTTTGGGTTGAAAAATTGGGCATTATATTTTCCTCAAACCCGGTTGGAAAACACAGCTGAAAGCAGTGTTTTCTCATATCCGCACGCACACGTGGCACTCAACAATGTTGTTTCAACACTATTTTGCATGCCTTGTGTGCGTGGCAATATACTCGGGGCGTGCAACAATTGTTTTAAATGCGTTTTTGCATTTTGCTTCATCATGTTGAGTACTTTTTTCCTTCAACATTGTCTTGGGACTTGAGATATAATTTCCTCAACTTATAACGTCTTTAAAGGCCTCTTCAGTCTTCGTTCTATATCTTCTCAATTCTTCATGAGGTGTCTTGCTTTGCTGAATTAAATAATTTGTAATGAAATACCTTAAAAACACCTAAGAATTGCTTGTTTTAGGAAAAATGACATAAATATGGCAAAATATGACATTAGAAATTTAATTAAACGAATTTCATCAAAAAATGGTCGCGTTGGGTGTTGAACCCGCAACACATTGATTGCAGTACAGAGATAATGTATTCCTTCTAAGATTTTATGTTAGAACAAGAACGGTTCATACAAGTCCTCTATGGTTTCGATGATAACAATGTATTGAAGAACAATTGGAATACTAACATATGCTCAAGTGTGCATAATCTACTTATCATGAATGAAGGGCATATGAAGAGCATCAGAAAAGGATTGGGAAGCTTAGAAAATTATGGTGGAATATCCAAAGGAAGGTCAACCAGTAGTCAACGTCCTTAGAATAAGGATGCCTCACAGAAGTTGGAGAGTGATCTCTACAGATTCTTTAAAGGACACCAGACATAGAATATGACTAGAATACTTGGATCAAAGGGACCTAGAATCCACGTAAGATTTTATCTTATTTTGTGAGTTGTCTCTATCATAGTATCTGATAGAGCAGTTCTTTTGTCTTCTTCTGACTATGTGTGCAACCAGACAAATGACATAAAGAACAAAGAGAATGCAACAAAAAATTCTTCTTATGGCAAAGGAAATTCAAAGTACTTTTCAACAGAATTATCCATATCAGGCAAAGGGCAAATTTTCTTCATCAAAACTTCTCAACGATTCTATTTGCGCTGGCACTTTTCTCAAATGTCTCTCAAATCACTGCCTATAAAAGGAGCTGAAGACCTGAAGAAGAAGTAACAAGACTCTGCTATTTTTCAGTACCAAAATATTGTCAAATAAAATAGCGCAAAACACTTAGGATTTATTTTCAAGTTTATATCTTAGAAATCCTAAGGAGTGAGTCAGTTCATTTGTTCAGTTTACCCTATCATTGTTAAATCTAGTATAAGAACAAATTAACTTGTATGCAGTTTAGGAAAACATTTTAGAAAGTATTTTGCCTGCATTCTTGAGCATATAAGTCTCTTGGTGAAACTTGGAGCACCTAGGAGTCTATATCAATTGTGATTGAGCAAGGGAAAGTATTAAGCAGTCGTGCTTAAGGAAAGGGAAGTATATTGGAGTTGTCCTTGAGAATAAGTACTTAAGTAGTGTCTTATAGCATAAAAATCTCTTGTAGTTGTGCTTGAGCAAATATATGTCTCTTTGTTATGTCCTTGAGCAAGTTGTAATCCAAAGTGATTACAGTTAAATCTCTTTGAAGTGCAAGGGGGACTGGATTAAGCTTGTGTTGTTGGAGGAACTAGTATAAATTGCTTTGTTGTTTGTCTTCTTTCTCTCTCTGACTCTTTATCTTTTTTATTTGTGTTCTGTATTTCCACTGCATTCAGACTCTGAGTCAGAATCTGCAACATCAGATTATGTATAGGTTTTTAATAAACACTTAGAAAAATAAATCGACGAAAAGGCCAACACAATTATTCTGCTAAACCTCAATTTTTCATATGGATTGATGATGAACACTGGGATGTTATTGAAGATGGAAATGGCCTAGAGGTTGAAGAAGAAAGAATGGTGGCAGACAGGAAGAAGCTGACATCCATTAAAAAGATCTATAAAAAGCACCACAGAGTGAGATGGATTCTGGTGGAAGCTTTACCTCATGTTCAATATATGAAGATTGGGGATAGATCTACTGCAAAAGTCATCTTCGAATCATTGTGCTCTACCTATGAAGGAAATTAGTAGGTAAAGGAAGCTAAGGCAAACTGATTGGTTCACCAGTATGAGCTTTTCTAGAAGAAAGAGGATGAAGATATTGAAACCATGTATTCAATGTTTAAACTCTTGTGTATGGACTTCAAGTTTTAAGGAAAAGCTATGTTGCACCAGACCATGTAAAGAAGATTCTCAGAAGTCTTCCTGCAAGGTTTATGCCAAAGGTCAATGCCACACAAGAGGCAAAAGACTTGGACAAGATGAGTTTTGAGAACCTGATAAGTTCTCTCAAAAGTCATAAGATTTAAATTGAAGGTGATGAACCTAACAATCTCTCTAAATATGCTGCCTTATCCTCTAAGGAAAAGACAACTAAATCTCTTCAAATTGCTAAATCATAAGAGAATGATTCAGATGATGGATCTGATGATGATGCAGACTTTAAAGAGATGGCTTACTTAACCAAGAGGTTCCAATACCTGACTAAGAAAAGAAGATTTCATATGAGAAGCAATGACTTAAAGATATCCAAGTTTAAGGACAAAAGAGACACTCAGAAAGACTGGTCACTTCATAGCTGATTGCCCTGAGGCACAAAAGGGTAAAACAGAAAAGGGAAGCTCCAAAAAGGACACCTACAGGTGAAATCTCAAGGAAAGCTTCATGGCAACCTAAGAGATACTTGATCAAGAGACACACTCTAAAGACAACAAAGAGGAAGCTAATCTGGGTCTAGTAGTTACTGCATCTTCTGGTGAAGAACCAAGTTCAGATTCTGATGATGATGATGATGATGAGGTATGCTACATAGGAATGCCAAAGCATCAATACTGGTATCTGAAGAACAGTTGTTCTCGACAAATGACAGGAGAAAGACATATGTTAAAAGATTTGGTCATGAAAGAAGGAGGTATGGTAGGGTTTGGAGGAAACCAATGAGGAAAGATGGTTGGAACCGGAACTATTGGTAACTCATTTATCTCTATCAATAATGTATGGTATCTTGATGGACTCAGACACAACCTTCTTAGTATTAGCCAGTTTTGTGATAGTGGGTATAAAACCATATTTGATAAAGACACTTGTACAGTGATCGACGATACTGACAAAACCACAATATTCATAGGTTAGAGAAAAGACAATGTTTATAAAATAAATTTTTCTGACTTGGTATGAAAAGTGGTTATGGAACAAAAGACTAGGTCATGCTAACTTGAGGTTAATCTCTAATTGCAGCAAGATGAAACTAGTTAAAGGACTACCCAAACTACAATATCATTCAGATGCTCTTTGTGGAGTATGCTAAAGAAGAAAGATTGTCAAAACCTTCTTGAAACTGAAAAACATTGTCTCCACCTCCAGACATTTGGAACTGATTCACATTGATTTGTTTGGTCCAGTGAAAACTGCATCAATCAACGAAAATAAGTATGGGTTAGTCATAGTTGATGACTATAGCATGTGGACTTGGGTAAAATTCCTCAGAAACAAGAATGAAGCATATGATGTGTTCAGCACCTTCTGCACACAAGTACAATTCCCCATTTTCTCAAACTCTCCTTTTTAGCTTTTACCCAAGTCTAGATGATATAGTCAGAAGTGATCATGGAGGAGAGTTTAAGAATGAGCCATTTTAATTTTTTTGTGAAAAGCATGGAATTCTCCATGTGTTCTCCTCTACTAGAACTCACAATAAAATGGGGTTGTAGAGATAAAGAACATAACATTACAAGAAGTGGCCAGAACAATGCTCCATGAAACTGACATGGCTAAGTACTTATGGGCAGAAGCTGGCAACACAACCTGTTATGTACATAATAGACTCTACATAAGACCTATTCTAAATAAAACAACTTATGAGCTATTCAAAGGTAGGAAACCAAGTACTGCTTACTTTTACCAATTTGGTTGTACATGCTATATTCTAAACAACAAAGTCTATGTAACTAAATTTGATTCCAAAGCTCAAAAGTCTATCTGACCAATTTGGTAAGTGGATTATCATCCACATGATCAAATCATTGGGATTCATGATAATAATGTCAGAACCAGAAAATCCTCCAGAGAAGCGTTAAACATGGCCATGATATCTCAGATTAAACCAAAATCCTTAGATGAAGCTATCACAAAAGAATCTTGGGTCGAGGCTATGCAAGATGAGCTATCTCAGTTTGACAAGAATCAAGTTTGGAACCTTATCCAATGTCCGAAAGATAATACCATTATAGGCACAAGATGGGTTTTTAGCAACAACCTTGATGAAGAAGGTAAGGTGATCGGAAACAAGGTTAGACTTGTAAATCAAGGATACAATCAACATGAAGGTATGAATTATGATGAAACAACTTCTCCAATTGCAAGGTTAGAAGCTATCATAATCTCACTTGCATATGCAACTCATAAATGCATTAAACTTTTTCAAGTGGATGTGAAAAGTGCATTTTTGAAGGATTTCTAAATTAGGAAGTTTATGTTCATCAACCTCCTGGGTTCATCAACAAAGAAAAACCTAACCATATTTTCAAACTCACTAAGGCTCTATATGGTCTCAAACAAGCACCAAGAGCATGGTATGAGAGACTGAGTTCCTTTTTGAAAGAAAATGGTTTTTCAAGAGGACAGATTTAGAAATCAATTTTCAGATGATCAATTCAATCTGATATGTTGATTTTTCAAGTCTATGTTGATGATATCATCTTTGGCTCAACAAATGAAAACATACGTAAGAAATATTTTGACTTTATACATAATGAATTTGAAATGAGCATGATGAGAAAAATTAATATTTTTTCTTGGCTTGCAAATCAAGCAACAAACTGATGAAATTTTCATCAGTCAAGAAAAATATATCAAAGATCTACTTAAGAAATTCAAATGAATGAAGCAAGTATCATGAATACTCTCATGCACCCATCCTCTAGTCTTTACAAAGATGAGAATGAGAAACCTGACTCTGAAAATGAATTTAGAGACCTGATTGGATAATTTCTATACTTGACTACAAGTAGACCTGATATAGTCTTTGCAGCGGGGTTATGTGCAAGATTTCAATTTTTTCCTAAAAATCTCATCACACTTCTATGTAGAGAATTTTCAAATACGTGTTAAGAACTACATATCTTGGACCTTGGTACATCAAGGGTTCATATTTTGATCTTATTGCCTACTGTGATGTTGACTATGTTAGGGATAATCTTGAAAGCAAGAACAAAAGTGAAGCATGCTAATTCTTGGGAAAAACTTTAATAAGTTGGTCATGTATAATGTGGGTATTTGGGTTTAGTGGTGGTTGTCTTTTAACTGAGAAAAAAATGTTTAAAAAATACTAGTTTCATGTTTCTTTTTACAACTTTATTGCAGCAAGTTGCTATAATATTACCCATATCTGGCAACCTAAATCACTTTTCTTTTGGTTCAATTCCTTTAGTTGGTGGAGGATCCAAACCATTCATGATGTATTTAAAAGTGCTTCACACCCAAGTATTGGCATATAGTCTCTCTTATGATTAGTTAACTATCTGTGCATTATGAATCATTGAGTGACTATCTTCACCCATATTGACATGCTCAAAAACAACTCAGAATCCACAATTACCATCACATAAAACATTCACATTTTTTTCTCCATATATGGACACATGAACAAAGGCATCTTATCAATATAAGGATTGTTTGACCTTTGGACCGAAGTAGGCTATGTATTACCAATACGAGCACTTTTCCTTCTATGGAACGACGGCTTTGTTTATGACAACTATTTGGAAATCGACAGTCAACATGCTCCCACAAAGATGGAGATTTAGTAGTCAAACTGTCATTTGATGTAGACCTCACTCTTTTTTTTGGGCCCTTTGTTTGTACATTTTTGAAGATATTGAGTCAAAATCTTCGTCTTTGGAAATACTATATGCCACATTTGATCCTTGATATGTAGTTTCATTTTGTAATCTGGCTTCTTGAGATATTCTTGAATATCATTCCACTCTTCCATGACTGAAATACCTTCTTCACTTTCAACCTCACCATAGCAACCTTAAAATATAACCACTACCAATGAAAGTTTTTCTTATCCAATCGAACATGACTCTAATTATGAATATTCATAACAAGTATACAAGCACAAGGTAACTGGTAAAATGTCGTGATCACAAACCACACTTCTTACGATCCAAGCTACATTCTTTTGACCGAATTACTCCATGTTAAGTAAAGTTCTAGCCAGCTCTAGAAACCTTATACTCCAAATTAAAGCTCAAAATATTGTCTCGGTGTCTATGTTTTAAAATAATACAACTCCTCCCAAAAGACGCTTCTATCTGAGTGAACTATAACAATAACATATTATGTATTGCCTTCCAACATATAGCAAAATCTCCCTAACTACCATTCAAATATTTCTTCTATTTTCCACTAGATGACTCCACACTATTAGTGGCTAGGTTGCCAAGATGCAAGACACGGTCTGTCAATGCCCTCACAATTTTTTCTTTCAAAGGATTCAATATGGTATTTTCAAATATGTTAGGATCTTGGGGAATTTCCTAAAGACATCTTGGAATTACACTACGACCTCAGAATATGATTCTGTTTGGATTTTCCCGAGCTTTTATGATGTTGTTAACTAACTACATGAACTTCACATTTTACTTCCTTCCTTTTCCCATCGACTTTGGTATCCTTATATTTGACTTTGTAGTCTGTCTTGCTTTTAGCTCACATTTTAGCAATATGAAACTAGCAATCTAAAGCATTAGTTTTAAGGTAAACAACGGTGACAACATTCAAAAGTGCGGTATCCCTGTCAATTACAATCCCCTTTGCATATTGTCCGTAGACTTTAGTATATTAGGACACATTTAAAGAACCAAAGTGAAGTTGTCTTCTTTTTCAGACATACGAAAATAAAAACCAAAAAATTATGTCTTATCCGTTGAGGTTACCATAACTATCTCAAACAATGATATTATGTACATGTTGGTTTTATATGTGGAGTCCATGATGAAAATAGTTGAAATTTTTTTAAACAACTTAAATAATTCAAGATGAGCCCAAAATATATCTTGAATAGTAGTATTCTAACCTTTGCTTTTACACTTATAAACATATTTGTGTTCTCAATACATGTGAACAAACATTGCATCACTGACATTTTAGCTCTAATGGACTTTTTGAACCTTTCTCGTGCATTGCAAACTTGCTTTATATTCGTCAAATTGTCTTTTCTTTTATCTTTAAAATTCATCAAGATATACTTAGGTTCCAGAAAATTCCTTGTCAAGTCAACAACAATCTTCTTGTCTTTCTTAGTTAATCTACCAACAAGAAGGTGGTCTTCTAACTTTCGTTCCATTCGGTGGTTGTGCATCCCATTAAAGATATTCAATGGTCATTCATTTGTATTATTTAAATAACGACACAACCTAAATACACACCCATATTTCCTTGGCCTCGTGTCTTCTCGGTTCATTTTCTTCTTGGATGCTTTGTACTCACCACCTTTTTAACAAGCCAACACTATCATTGTACGCTTTCTTCCACTGCCTGAATAGGATTTGTCGATAATTAAATTAAATTTTGTGTTTGTTGCTTGTCGACGAACTCAATTAATCAGATCATCTCTAACTTTCTATTTTTCATCGGTGAAAAATTAAGGCACCGTATCTACTTTATTATCACCAAGTTTTAAAACACCAGAACCAATAATATAAGGTTTTGCATCAACATAAGCTTCAATAATATTTGGTTTCATTTCAAATAAGGAAATGATAACCAAATTTCTAACATATAGGAATGCATCAATAATATTTGGTAATAACCAAATTTCTATTTTTCAGGTCATCCAATTCTGTCGTCATGCATGTCAGGTTGGATGAAATAAGGAAGTAAAGTGATAAATGAACAGTAAAATACAAGTGAACCATGCATGATATATGAGTAGGTCTGGTACGACAGTTAATAACCGTTCCGCGGCAAACGGAAATTAACTTATGTTTAACAACAAATTGCTATTTAGGGCATTTTGGAGTGCTTGAAAGCAATGTATATGTGCCTAAAGATAAATGAACGTTGCTTTATCAGCCCCCCAAAAATCTTATGTGCCTCCTAAATTTCCTATATTGCCCTTATTTAGAGAATCCGGTATATAATTACCGAATAATACAATACAATGTAGTCAAGGGCTGTACTGAAAATGCATTCAGCAACAACACCAAGCAAAGGGATTTTTCTCCTCTCCTGTGTTGAAATGCTTCTCAGTAACTGAATCAAAGAAAGATTCACTCACTTTGTTGTTACTTGTTACGGTTAGTTCACTCACTCACTTCTATCACCTTTCTTTCTTTCAATAATCATTTATTTAATTAATCGTTTTTCTCTTAATCACTCTGATCGTATTGCATGAATTTTTTTCCGATCGAGCTTTGCCACTTCTTGATTTTCACTCTTATGCACTTTTCGATGAATTAAGTTTACAAATTCAAATTATACCATGTTTTCTTGTTTCACAAATCATTTGCAGCAAACTTAGGATATGCGATATATTCGATTCATGTTCACTCACACTGTTTGTTACTCATCAAGCTTCTCCTCTACTACCTTAGGGTTTCAGAATTGTGAATTGTTAATTGAAAAATTGCTTATCGTGAAGCTTTCTGGGCAACAAAATTGAATGATTTATAAGTGTTGTCCTATTTGATTATCATGATGCTTAATTGGAAAGTTGACTCTAATCAGAAGTGATGTTATGTAGAGTGATTTCAATGATTTTTCAGTATGCACAAGTTTGATGCCTTATTATATTTAAATTGAATTCAAGTATTTTTTTTAATGTGCTCCAAGTGTTCGACAAAATGCCTGAATGAGTAAATTTCGTTTTTCTTTGTAGTAGATATGGATAATGAAGATGATGGTAGGACATGACATGGTAAGGAGTCATTGGATGCTTCTGTCCACATAGAGCGAGTGGCAAACGCTCAGGCAAGGACACGCAGACGCGGAAGTGGTCGTGGACGTGGTCGGAGCAAGGGACCAAAAGGCTCTAGTTCACAATCTCAGGATGATATTGAGATGCCATCATCGCAGGTAGCATCTGGTTCACCGCCTCCTAATATAGGAGTGGTTCAGGAGGGCTATGGCGGAGGGCCTTCTGAAACGTCTTTGTTGCCGGGTTTTGGCCAACATATTGCAGCAAAGATTTGGAATGGAGAAGTAAGAATTTATTTTGAATCAATAAAGAAATAGTTAACATAGTTAAAAATTGTTATTTTTTCAAATGACATCAATGTGTGACGCATGACAGAAAATATTAAATGACATCAAGTTCATTTTATGAAAATTAAATTGGATTCCTCAAATTTGTTTCTTTCTAATACCATTTGTACATGAGTACAAGTTTAAAACTTATGCATTGGTATACCATATATGATAATAAGGATCATAATCGCAAAACTAGCTATCACCACTGTTGATATAATTATAATCTAATTAAGCACTTTTTATTGGAGTCTCTGTTAGTGTATTGTCATTGGAGTCATTGAGTCTTTAATAGAAACTTTTATTAAAAAACTATAAATAAATGATGTGTACATGTGGGGTCCATTAAATGAGTCCCTATTAGTGGACTACGATTGTGGATGCTCTTATTTCTTTTGGTTCTCTGGTTTAATTGGATGTTGGCATAGTCCCACCAATTTAATATATCTCTTTTTTTTTTTTTTGCCTTTAAAATAAAAAATAAAAGAAGCAACTTGGAGGGAGAACTTCTAAAATATATATATTTGGAAAGTTATATTTGTTCAATAATAGTGCTATATATATTAACAGTATTATTGATAAATTACAATAAATTTTGGAACACAACAATAATAATCAACTATGGTTTTAGTCCAAGGGTATGATTCAAATTAGATAGTGCTTAGGTAGTAGCAGAAACATAAACGGATTAACATATGTGTTAGTAAATATATAAGAGAATTACATGGCTTGCAATAAGAACAAAGTACAAAAGTGATTGCCTTTGAGGCACAAACCCCTGATAACTAACCAAAGGAGAATCCCCCCTAACTGTCAGAACCGCACCACTACTATATCAAGACAACAACAAGGCTTTATAATAGGCTAAGTCTCTTAAGAAGAGAAGCTATTGTGTCACTCTTTAGAATAGGCCAAGTCTTTTGATCTTTAATGGAAGAAAATACACACTGATATACTAGTGTAAGAGAAATGAACTCAAACATGGTCTTTATTTGAAAAGAAATCACATAAATGTCACACAAGCTTCTTACTAGCAGGGTCTTTATTTAGAAATAGTAGTTAATTATCATATACAGCCTGCAACTTTTCTGAGGCGCTGGTTGTAGTTGTTTACAAGGATGAAGTGCTCAATGACCATGAGTGGATGTCGGGTGCTGTACCAGTTATTGAAGCAGTAGATATACCAAACCTAACCGTGTTGGGGAGCAAAGCTTCCAAATAAAGGATTTGAGCAATGGTAGAAAATTTTCCATTGCCATAAGTGACAACAACACTTAAAGTCTTAGAGGGAGAGTCGTAGGCTATACTTACTTTAGTCAATGATCCACTCACCCATTCCCATTTCTTGGCCTTGAGAGAAATTAAAGAGAAACTAACGGGTACTCTTGGTGTGCTATAATACATTTAATACTATGGTGCTTGTTTTGTGATTTCTCTTGTCATGGTGATTCTTTACGGATTCAGCTCCAAAACTATACCTTCATATAGAACTATTCCAATTTTCTAATTAAGCACTCCTGCATCATTATTATAATTATTGGTTTTGGTAGCATATTAGTTTAGCGCATTTATATTGATAGCTTTCATATTTTAAGTAAATTGTATGTATTGACTAGATTTGTGTGTTCGTTTTTGGAAATTGATTTTTTTTCTTGTGTCCATTTTTTTTTCCACAGGACCGTGGTAAAACCCCTAGGGTGCTTAACAATGCCAAGCGAATAATAGACTTGAAAGAATCATTACCTCTGGAGGTTGATGATATGGGGTGGTTTTGGAATGTAGTCAAGGCATCTGGTCTTTACCCGCTGTTGAAGACAAATTATGGTCAGGTGGACCATGGCCTCTTGATTGCTTTCTCAGAGAGATGGCACTCGGAGACGAGCAGTTTTCACCTTCCCGTAGGTGAAATGACTATCACCTTGGATGACGTCTCTTGCTTGCTGCATATACCTGTTGGAGGTAATCCGCTATTCCATGAGACCTTGACTACTAATCAAGGGACAGAGTATTTGGTTGACTACTTAGGATTGGATCGAGCAGAGAGTGCCGCGGAGACCAAAAGTATGAATTCAGCTCGTATCACCTATGACTGGCTTCTTAGTATTTACACGAAATATTTGAACAAAGCGAATATGTATGCGAATCAGCCTGGGGAGGAAGTAACATTGGAATGGTACCAGACTCGGTGCATTAAAGCTTTTCTGCTCTATCTAGTTGGCTGCACATTGTTTAGTGATAAGACTGGTAGTGGTTGTTGTGTTGTTTACTTGAAATACTTTGATGACCTAACTACAGTTAATCAATGGTCATGGGGTGCCGCTGCTCTTGCTTTCCTTTATGATTATCTATGTAAGATGACTAAACCCAAATGTGCGTCCTTGTCTGGCTACACTTGTTTGATGCAGGTAAAATTTTATATCTTAAATTGTTAAATTTATAATATTTATCATATTTACGCACATCATGTTTAATGATATAATTTTGATTTTCACACATCATGTTTAATGATATAATTTATTTTTTTATATTTTTAGGCATGGATATATGAACACTTTCCAAGAATTTGTGCGAGGGATATTGATATGAGTTATAGAGAGGACCATCCACGCGTTTGTCAGATCATGCATAAAAAAGGTATTGCTGTGGAGTATTCTTACAGGGCGGTATTGGATCGTCTTTTGGTTGATGACATCATTTTCTATCCATATGATAATCACCGAGAGAGTCATCCGTTGGAGGACATCATTTGGTTTTTAGGGTGGATAATGTGCGGCATGCCATGTTTTCAAACACACTTGCCAGAGCGTGTGCTGAGGCAATTTGGATATGTTCAAACTATTCATAGAAATCCTGCTATTGCCGCACAGCACACATTGAACATTCATCAGAAGGCATAGGCTTTCCAGGATTATAATCAACATATGATTTCTGAAGAAGACCGTGGGCAACTTGTGGACAATGATTGGGATTCTGAGAAGGGATACTTGGTGTGGTTCTACAAGGTCTCGTGCCCTTTATTGATACCTAATGTTCCTAATAATCCGCCGAGGCCTGCTAATCTAGAGGTTCTCCTAGAGGAGGAACATGGTGTTGAGTCATTGTCTGTCATTTGCAGGATCAGGGCCCTGGCAATTAATTCCATTGAACAGAATCCGGAGTATGCATATTGTAGCTCAGGCCACGCCTGCGACTCAGTACCAGTCATTGAGGCGTAAGCGGAGAAATATCAGGCAATATAGTTCACAGCATGAGTGATGTCTGTACATTGTTTTGAGTTTTAATTCTCAGCTTTCATACTTTTGTTGCTGATTTCAATCAATATTACTACTACTATTCCATTTAAATTCCTGAGTGCTGCTATTATCTTATTTACTGCCATTTTATTAATTCAAAAAAAAGATCTCAATTCATTACTATGTTGTTATGCAGTATGCACTAAAATTGAGATATGGATCAGCTGCTTGTGATTGATTACATATAATTGGATGCATTTCTACTGTCCAATCAAGTATGGATGGTCAAGATTTTAAATGGTTTTGTCAATTTTGACCAGACAACCAAAATGCACATAAATGTGTGTGGTTATATGGGTTAGGCTGCAAACAATTCAGATCCTAATATTATAAGACGATATTATTTTGAACTCTAGAATTGGTAAAAATATTTTTTGAAGGAAACTAGAATTGGTAACATTAAAAGTCTCGAAACATGAATTGGTAAAAATGATTTGCACATTAAGCATCACACATATTTTCACATGTTCTTTCCATTTGCGTGCACATTCAATTAGGATCAAAAATAAAATTAGTTCATTCCTTCGTCTAGATAGCAACACCATCAGAAATAGAGTGCCTACTTGTTAACTCCAATTCTGATTCATTGTTGTGCTACTATTGGTGCCTTGAACCTTTGTGAATGTTGCGTGGCTAATTAAACCAACACTGTTTTGCTAGTTTTATTTGCAATTTAACTCACGAAACAACTTAAATTAATGAAAACAATCAATGTCATTAAATATTTAAAATAAGTAACTCAACGTTGTTATAACCAATACAAAATCCATTAAAACAAACAACAAAAAAGCAAAACACATAACCAAAATAATACAATCAAATTAGTTTGTCTTCAACATATCATCACCATCATCATCACACACAATTGGATCATTTTTATTTGTTTCTTTCGGTGGTTGGTCGCCTTTTTCAATATTCTTTAATTCATTAAACATACACTGCCTCGCAACAAAGTGATCCTCCCAAGCTTGAGTCTCTGGTTTTCTGTAACTTTTCCATTGCGGTGTTGTTGGAGGTATTGGGCATCCAGGTCTCAGAAACACATGAACAAAGTGGTTAGGAATCAAACCTAGGCACATAATTCGAGAAGATGGATTAGCTGGAGGGCGACCACGAAGAGGAAAACATGTTTCTGAAAAACCGTTTCCATATTTCAAAACAACTACAACTTTACCATATAATGTTGCAATGACATGTCCCATATCTGACATTGTCAACCATTTTTCTTCCGGCGCAATTGAAGTCTTTACCTTTGGAGGGTACAACGAGTCAATAAGAACTTGTAGTCGATCTTTGCCCCCAAATATTCCCAGATAATCATTCCTCTTACCTGTTAGTTCCTTAATGAGAGCAAGACAGACTAGTCTGTAACTATCAGAACCAATGCCAAGATTTTCAGCTACAACTCGGTAACCACAATAATCGTCACCATCCACATTCACAATCCTTTCAATATAAGGTTTCATAACCTTAGGCATCTGATCAATAAAGGGAATATATTGTGTTGGTATCGGGCTCGGAGAGGGATTAACTACACATGCACTTTTCTTTTTGTGGAGTGAAGGTTTTGTCTGTGAAGCCCGACTATCCGGAAATTGCGCGTCAACATGCTCCCAAAAGGATGGCTCTCGAGTAGTAGAACTATCACTCAAAGTAGACCTCTTCCTTTTTTGTACACCTTTTTGCGCACCTTTTGTCTTAAGCTTTTGAATTGGTGGAGTCAATGATGTCGTTTCTGGGAATGCGATTTCACGCATTTGCTCCTTGATCTTCAACTTCATATTGTAACCTGCTTTATTGAATCTTTCCTACAAACACACAAGTAAGACTTAATAATTTAAAACAATACACTAATATAATAAACAATTTTTTATGAATTTATAACATACCTGAATTGCATTCCACTCTCTTAGAATAGAAACATGTGGATTACCTTCTTCTTCGACAACATCATCTTCAAAACTTAACCTCTTCCAGTGAGTGTTGATCTCATCAAGTTGTATGCCTTTCCCTACCTTCAATTTCATAGCAATTACACAAGCGCAAGGCAACCCATGAGTTCTTCTTATCACACAACCACATTTTTTACTATCCAAACCACATTCTTTTGCTCGAGATGCTTCTTTAAAAATATAGTTCATACCTGGTCTAGAAATCGTATACTCCAAACACTTGTACATTAAATTGCCTTTAAATTTGTGTTCCAAAACAGTAGAACTTCTTCCAAACTCTGCTTGTATCTCAGTGAACTGCACTGTTAACATGGCATGTATCGCTTTCCAACCTTTTTCCAAATTTCCCTTACTATCTTGCAAATATTCTTTCAATGTACCATGAGCGGATTCTACCCTGTTAGTTGTTGTGTTACCAAAATGCATAACATGGTCGGTCCACGCTTTCACAATTTTTTCCTTGAAAGGTTTCAATATAGTACTCTCAACATAATTTAGAAATTTTGGAAATTGTTCACAAACTTTTCTGAACTGTAACACTGCATCTGCATATAATTCCTTAGTAGCAGAATTAACTATAACTTCCCAAGCACCCATGATTGTGTCAACCAAATCTGTGGACTTCACCTCTTTGCCTTTGGTGTCTTTGACTTTGCAATCCAACTTGCACCTAGCTCTCACATTTTGTAAAATATGTAATTCACACACTAAAGCAGTAGATGTTGGAAATATTTTTCCCACAGCATCCATCAGTGAGGTATCCCTGTCAGTAATAATTACCTTCAACATATTTTTTTTACACTTCAAAAGATTAACACACTCTTGTAGAGCCCAAGCAAAATTGTCCTTTTTCTCACTAGTCAAAAAAGCAAATCCGACATTATATGTCCTCTCAGTTGAGGTCAAACCAACAATCTCAAACAATGGCATTTTGTATTGACTGGTTTTATAAGTCGAATCCATCACCAATACAGTAGAAAAAGTGTTAAACAATTTCACAGATTCTGGATGCGTAAAAAATATATCTTGAACAGTTGTTGACCCACTAATTGTTCTATAATTGTAAACATAGTTGTTGTCTTCCAAATTTTTCAACAGGTTTTGCATCTCTGTTCTCGTACCTCTGATACTCCTATTGTATCTATGTCGTGCATTGTAAACTTGCTTGGCAACCGTCAAATTGTCTTCCCGTTTACCTTTCAATTCCAACAGAATATTTTTTGGTTTTATCAAATTTTTTGTCATGTCACCAACAATCTTTGTTTCTTCTGCAGTTAAACGACCAGCCAACATATGACCTTCTAACTTTGGCTCCATCTTATGATTATGCAATCCTGAAACAACATTCAGACTCCATAGTTTTGCACTGCTAAAATAACCACGCAACCTAAAGGGACAACCACATTTCCTAGAACCCGTGTCTTCTAGTTTCAACTTCTTATTTGTTCCTTTATACTCTCCACTTCTTTCACAACTCAAAACAAGCTTCGGTTTTCTGCATTCGGAACCACTATCAGATTTACCTATTATAAGCGTAAATCCTACCTTTATTGCTTGACGACGAGCCCAATTAATCATCTCCTCTCGATCTTCATATAAGTTTTTATCTTTAGGAACAAAATATTCTGCAACATCAACTGAATAGATATCTTGTTCCGGATTTTGAACAATGGCAGGTTCAACCATATCTGTGCATACAAAACAACCGAAAAGAGAGAGAGAAAAAAACAATTTAGTTAAAAAACGAATTGCCCCAACCACACACACAACATGTATTTGATTATTCTCAACCGATTATTTAACTTTAAAAGATAGAAACTAGATGAGAGAGGCATAAAGTACATGGAGGTTTTGCAAAGTAAGTAGATGTTTGTCAAACACAAAAACCAAATGAACACATTAATTCAGAACTAATAACACTTGCCCCCAAGAAATATATTCCAAACAAAATATTTAAAATTATCACTGTAACAATAGACTCTTACTATCACTGCCACGAAGTTATTTTATGGTCATAGCTTTTATTCTGTTTTATGTAATTATGTCAAAAGAAGAAAGAAGTTTATGTCATGATGTTTATGATCTTTAGCATATCATTCTGCTAACGGTGTTTTATCTAAAATGTATGTTTACTGCTATCACTACCACATAATGAATTGCTATCATTGCCACAAAGTAAAAACATGTTTATGATGTTTAACATATCATAGAAACTCTTACGATTCACATATCTATAACTTTATTTCATGATGTTTGCGTCATGTTTAGCAAATGAATTGCTTTCTGAAAATATTTATAAAAAGAAAAAAAGAAGTTATGTTCTTATAATTAAGCATGTGTTCATGTCAAAAGAATGAAAATTATACAAACTTTCAATGTGATAGGAAGAAATATGATTTACTTGCTAATTGATTGCAATTGAGTGAAGTTAACACTGTTTGTTGATATGATCCTTGTGGAAAATTGCAAAGTTTAGAATAAAATTCAAGCGAGTGCAAAAGAGGAAATAATAGTTGATAAATTGTGTTCTGTCTCATGTAACCACCGTGTCTTATATAATAACTGCCGTTAAACACTGCAATTTTCGTAACTCGCCGTCCTGAAGTTATCTCCCTAACGAATACTGATTATACCTACCGGATTGTGTAATTGAGCATCCCGTAGTTATCTTCCTAACTAGTTTGGTATATATCTACCATATGTTGTATAAAAGGGCAAATTCGGTATTTTAGGGGGCTTTGGAGATTTTAGGGGGGCTTAAAAAGCAGCCACCAAGATAAATTTTCTAGGAAGAGATGGGAAGCGAACAGCCCATGATCCAATTGTAACTTAGTAAAACAATAACTTATATTTATGTACAAAAATTGCTCTTTAAACTTCTCAAATTGCTTTTAGGCATCCCAAAATTACCATTTTATCTTCAATGGCAGTTAAATCTCGTTCGAGATATTAAATTTTTTAAATTAGTTAAACCAATTTAAAAAGTGATTGAACCGATGAAAAAAATGTCAAATGACACTTAAACTGCTGCTGAAACGTTGAACGATAATTAAGTGCTGCTACTAGTACTACACTTGCAATTTTGAGCAATTGAAGAAGCGTGAATAGTAACTGTCATTGTGTACAAGACCTGATCCACTTGGATAGAAGAAATGCCTAATCCAATTATGTACAAGACCTAATTATCAATTTAAAATAAAAAAGAAAAATTGCTCAAAAAAAAATAATATATATAATGGAAGCAATAACTTTTGGATGTTTTAAATAGGAACAAATAGGACAATAACTCCGAATATTTATAAACTTGGATGTTTTAATATGAAGTTCTTGTCAAAAAACGTAATAAATGTGAAATAGTTATTTTGTCAAGAAAATATGAAGTAGTATTATCTCAAAGGAAAATGCTATTTCTTTAGAAAAATAGTATCAAGAATTTTTCAAGACACAATTGACAAGTTTTAATTGTATGATTTATTTATTCACTTCTTATTTTCTATTTTTTAGCCACACCTCATTGAATTCAAGCAAATAGTGCATTGTGATTGACTACTCTTTATTCTTAAAGAATTCTTGTTGTTATTTTTCTAAAGATATAACATTGCTCTATCTCAAAACATATTGTGGTTTAATGATTCTATCGTGGTGATTATATATCTTTTATGCCCATGTTAGCTACGTTAACCCTATAAAAGAGCAGAAGGATACATAGAGAAGTTGACAGTATTGTGCTATGACCTTCCAAGAGATATAATTCATAGATTCAAGTATCATGCCCAGGTCAGCACTGATACCTTTGTTTTTTTTGCACAAAAGCACTGATACCTTTGTTAGTTTAATTCATAGATTCAAGATGAAGAGTAAATAGAAAGATAGTTCCAGAAAAATATTCATTGTTGTAGATGTATGTTAAGAATCATAGAACTTCAATATCCAACTGTTAAAAATTATTTTTCTCACTCGCTCACGGTAGGAGACCTATCAAGCTCTCTCACCCTAGAACAAGTCTCTATCGTCTTCCTTTAACTTGTTGCTGTTTGGGCGTGTTCAAATCTTGTTCAAACCACTTCTCATATTTTTTTTGATAAGTTAGTTAAAGCGCGGTCAAAGCTTAAGCATTGACTTGACCAGTTCCCAAAAACGGGTTATCGGTTTTGGCCAGTTCCGATCGGTTCACACGTGTTTGACAAGATGCTCTTCAACATTCCTCCCTAGTATGAAAGAGGATAGCTCCCGTTCTCAAGGTTGTCACCAGATTCAGTTTCCTATGTATCCGTGTACGTACTTGCTAGGGTTGTGCTTGGTGTGACTTTGCTCTAATAAAAAATTTGCCAATTAAGAAAAAATTCTTTTGGACATAACCATGGAATAGGAAAAATAAAAGAAAGTGGTAATAATTGGTTTCACATTCTTCAAATGTATTTGCAACAATAAACCATAAAACATATATTCTCAATCGAAGATATATTGTCATCTTTACCAATTGAAACTTTATGATATAAACCCATCTATCCCATCTTCAAAACTTACAAAAATAATATACAACCTCAACCATATACTTTCAAATCCCTATGCTATCTAAGAACTCAAATGGTTCTATGCAGGGTATACACCTATACTAGAATAATCAAATTCCTTCTTTCTTTATACACTACAATACTTCACTACTCCCCAAAGTAAACACATAGATTTCAAGAACTCAAGAGAGAAACACAATCATTGCTATGGATCCAGATTCCCTGCAGTAAGAGAAGCGCACATTTACATGTTGGAAATGATATCGACTATTGATTTGAGATCAGACAGTTCAGATTATAATCTCTCTGTCGTTGATTTAGATCAAACAGTCAAGATGAAAAATTGCGAGACGCAATCATCACAGAGATTCCATTTCCCGATTGTATCATCTGTTCCCCTTCAATGTCTTATTTATGCCACAAAATCCGGCAACAATTGTGCGGCAAACCTCTTTGGATTCTGCATGTTGATACTCTCAAATGCACCTGAAGAGTCACCAAACTCATTTGTTTCACTAATGTCCAATCTTCTTCCTAGTTGAATGTTTTGGTTTGGCATAAAACTTTGATGTGTTCCTGATAATGTGTCACAATGAGGCAAACCAAGAGTGAGTGAAACACTATTATTATTACCTGAAAACCTTGGTGCAAATTGTTCTGCATCAAATCTTCCGATTTCCTCCATTGGATATTGACCAAACCCAGCAATGAAATTAGTTTGGTTTCCCATGAAACAATAACCATCTCTACTTTGTCTATCATCACCAAATTTCATTGAAATTTGTTCATTATTTGTTGTTGCTTCGTTGGACTTCACATGATTTGGTGATTGAAGAATTTCATGGTTCCTCGTTCTCTTTGGACTTTCTTGTGTTATTCCATCAAGTTCTGTGAAGCTGAATCCTGAATTGTTTCTAACATTCACACCAATAGGTGAAGTTGATGGCGTTGAAACGGAAACCATAGGAATGTCTTGTTTGGAATTGAAACTTTTGGATTCTGTTTCTGAGGTTGGAACTCTTTCTTGTGGAGTTGGTGTTTTCATTGAAGGATCTTCATCGGTATTTTTGCTTGATTTGTTGTCCTCGGAACCATTCAGCTCTTGATCCTTCATCTCTTCCATGTACATTTCCTCCACCATTGGTTTCCAAAGACGAACTCGAGCATTTATGAACCAATTTGAAACCTATACCATATTGTTAACATGATCAATAAGCGTGTTGAAAATAATGAGTCAGAGAATGTGATGATCACACTCGTTATTAAAGGAAAAACGACACTTAATAAAGAAGTGAGGAAGTTACCTGGCTCCTAGTAAGTCCTGTTTGTTTTGCAAGCATGTGTTTGTCTGAATCCTTGGGATAACTGAAACCAAACACATTGTTTCAGCACAAATTTGACAAGATGCCATAATATTTTTCAACTTTGCATCGAGATAAACATAAAATCTTGAAAATTGTGTACTAAATTTAAAAAAATTACTAAATTGACGGACCTTTATACTATTCGAGGGACTAAAACGACCGACTCTTTCAATTTCAAAAACTATAATGTTAATTTACTGTTAACCTTTTCTAATAGTGTCATCATAAAAAGTATAGCGAGTACTTACGGATGGAGAAAATGTTCGAAAAGCCAAGCACGAAGAACAGAAACAGATCTTTCAGGCAATCCTCTTTGAGGTCTCCAAGCATTATGATGAATCATTCCCAATTGTTGAATAGCTCTTTGTTGTCTTAAATGATGATCAACATATTTGAGCCTAGACCCTTCAATTTTGCCACCAAAGCTATCATCTTCTCCTAAACTCTTATTTGCAGCTCTAATTTGGCCAGTAATTGCATCTTTTAAGCACCTAAATTGCTTGGAAATTGTTTGTAGTGCAAGTGCAGTGTAGGTTCTTGCTGAACCAATTCCTGCAACTTGTTCAAATGAGGAAATCACCATTTGCATTTGGTTGTGATATTGTCTGTATCTTTGTTCCACCTTCAAACCAAAACAATCCAAACAAAAACCACATTAATTAAGTAATTAGAAATCAACAGGTCATTAATGCCACCACATAAAATATTTCAATATGCCACCTTTTCATTTCTAGTATCCAATTTAATATTGTTTACACTAACAAGTAATTGTTTATTGATGAAGTTTTCTACATTTTTTTGTGGTGATATTATTGACTATAATATTTCTTGCAAATACTTATCTATTTGCAACAAACAATTATGGATATATTTGACAAAATTTATAAACATAACCTTAGAATTTTACAATTATAGATAATTAAAAATAAAAAATCCAAAAACTAAAACTTCGGAAAGGAAAGGAGGGAGTAACCTTTTCACATGTTACTAGCACATCAATAAACTTGTGAGTTGTGATCACTACTAGCTAATTGTTCATGGATTTAATAAAGGTTAATTCATGGTTTGATTCCACGGTGGCAAAAATTGATTTTAATTAAAAATAAATTTAATGTAAAATAGTTCATATTTAAATACTTTCGCTTAGCAAATAAATAAATTTGAGTTAAAAATTGCATTTGAAGTCGAAAGCTATAAATTCTTTTTCACATAAAAATCATTCTAAAAATAAATCAATTTCAAATTTTCAGAATCACTTTTAACTCTCACGCTAAAACTTGTTAATTAGACTAGTTTATGCTATTACCAGTTACCAACATCCTCAATTACTTGAAACAACAAATTTGATAGGAACTAAATTTGGTGAACAGAGTTTGTCAAAAAAAACAATA
This sequence comes from Medicago lupulina, assembly GCA_958299785.1. Taxonomy (NCBI): domain Eukaryota; kingdom Viridiplantae; phylum Streptophyta; class Magnoliopsida; order Fabales; family Fabaceae; genus Medicago; species Medicago lupulina. The sequence goes on along the minus strand of OY283141.1, from coordinate 27,624,865 downwards.
TTTGGTAAACAGAGTAACTTTAATTAACTCAAAAGTTAACCATAAATAAATTGAATTAACTCAAAAGTTACCTCATCAAGCATGTTAATTAACTTTGCTTTCTTCATCTGAATTTCTTGTCTCTCAGTAGTTGATAACTCAGTGCTACGTTTTCCATTTCCATCACCACCAACAGAACCACCTTCTCCACTAACCGCAGTTGAAGATTCTCCAACAACCTTATTTTTCTCAGAACTCTTCTTAACATTTTCAACCTTAATCCCACCATTAACATTAACAACTTCATCAAGCAACTCTTGTGTAGCTTTCAAATACTTAGAACTCAATAACACACTCTGTATCCCCGAAACACCGCCGTTCGGAGCAGAGGAACCCGACCCACCACCACCAGAAACACGCGTGTCCTCGCCTGACCCTTGAGCATGTAAGCTTAATGACAATCCTTGAGTAGCGCGTGTAGCTTCACGCGCCGCTGAATTAGGGTCGGCGGGGTTCCACATGTTGTACTGCATGCGCGGTGGGAAGCCATGCAAAGCTGAGACATCATGACCATGTACTGATTGGTCTGCTGAGAGTGGGACCCCTACAAACTGTGGTGGCGCGTGAGATAAGTTCTGGTGTTGTTGGTGGTGGAGGGAAGTGTTGCCGGCGAGATTGGCGGCTGAGTTGAGAAAAACAAGGTTACCGGCGTGTGGCGGCGGCTGCGGCGCGTCGGAGTAATTGATGTAACCTGATGGGTTCATGAAAATGAGTGTTTGAAGGCCGTCAGAACCACCTTGGATTTCTGAATTATTATGAAAGTACGTTGCCATCAATTTTTTTTTTGTGTAAGAAAATTTATTTTTCAGTTTCCTTTGTTACTTCACTCTGAAAAAAAATAGCACAAGTCATTAGCAAAAAATATAAAAATAGCACAAGTTATTGTTAGTGTTTGATTGAATTTCAAATTCACAATTTGACATCTTAGATAACATAAAAAAATAAAATAACATCATAAAATAAAACATGTAAATTAATTAATCAACATAGATATAAAAAAAAAAATTGTGGTAGTTGTTGTACTTGTACCTTTTACCTTTGTGAATCTGGTTGGTGTGTTATTTGTGGATCAATCTTCAATCAAAATCTCAATAATTGAAGCTAATTTCATTGTTGTAACTTCCTAGAGAAGAAGAATGAATGAATTGTTACAAACTAGATCAAGATCGAATTCTTTTCTTAACAAAAAAAAAAGTATAATCAATTAACATGGTATTGAATTATATGATAAATTTATTAATAAGAATTTTCCAAATTAAGGTATAGATGAAACTAGTTACTTCTTTGTGCAAATTCTTTTAATCACATAGTAGATTATATAAGGACTTGAAAAAGAAAGGAATGATGAGATAAACATGGAAGCTTTTTACAAAGGATAGTGGAATTTTTTTCTTTTAGTACAGAAAAAGGAAGAGACTTGACAAGAGAGAAGAGAAGTACAAAGAGATTGAAAGAAATTTCTTTTTCTATGTTAGTAATATAATTTTTCATGAAATTAAAGGAATGATACATACATATATTGTTAGATATAGTACCTGCAGATTGTGATGTAAATTGAAGTGTACACGTGCTTTCTTTATCTCATCTCTGCACAGAATTTTCAATAACAATGACACAAAACCTATGAGAAATAGAAATCTTTTGTTTTTGGACAGAGACACAGACACATACACACGCACACAAAGTTTCACCTACCAAAGCATAATATATTTTACAGTTATAGCTAAATTACATCAAGAGAAGTAAACATCACTATAAGATATATAGATATATATACATCATATTAAACCAACCTTATAATATATGATCTATGTTTGGAATTCTATCACTCTCTTGCTTCCACTTGCAACTGAAAGTTGAATAAAAAGAGTTAAAAAAGGTGATGACTATCTTTCTTCTTCCCTTCATATTATCCAATCATTTATGGACAAAAAAATTAAACTTTTTCATAATTGAAATTCTGGGTATGTGTTGAAATTTTGTGAAAGTGAACACATTCATGTACATGTTATTATCTTCTTATCTTTCTACAGCCTTTTTTGGGGAGAAGTACCTGTGAATAGATCAATAGATAGATAGATAAAACTTCTTTTGATTTGATTTGACTCTCTTTTCAAATCATTTGATGCAACCAAGCAACCCCCTTATGATCAATAAGACACTATTTTTTTAGGGGGGAGAGAAGAAAAAGAAAGAGAGAGAAGGAGAGAGTATGAAGAAAAAACTAGCCTATGGTTAAGAAATATATATATTATATATAGTTATATTTATATACATATTTATATATGTAAAATATGAAAATGTAATTGAGGGGTGTAAGAAGTCACAAGCAGCTGAAAAACGAGGAAACGTCTTCTTCTAAAAAGATTAATTAATTATTAATTAATTGTTTGTTTAATATTAAAGAAAAGAAAAAAAAAAGATGATGATGATGATGAACAATGAGAGGGTGGAGGAATCCTATTGCTCATTACACATTAAATATCTTGTTGTCGTTTTCATAATTTCCAAATTTAATTAATTTCAATTTATTTGTGTATTTTTTGTGGTTGGATGCCCGAGTTTGAAGATAAAGCAATTAAATTGCCAAGGAAAACAGAACCAACTACCATAACACCAACTTTAATGCTTTCAAATATATATTTGTCCAAACTATTTTTCTAGAAATACTACTTTACATGTATGAATATGTCTTCAATTTTACCTTATTATTACTATCAATTTGTAAATTTATAGCATATTGTAAAAAGACTAACAGCAAAAAAGAAAAGGGAAGGACTAGAAAAGCAATGGGTCCCATTCAAGTGCATGTATGATGGGTATGTGAATCATGACCCCTCAAAAAAAGTGGTCCCATTTTGCTTTTATGCATCAAACATATATAATAATTAAATTGAATTAATTTGCTAAAAAAAAAATAAAACTAATTGCTTTTTCTACTATTAAAAAAGTAATTGTTAGCCACTAATTATTTTTCTTATTGTGTATATTTTTTTATTATATAATTTAATTAATTTGTTTCTCACGTTTTCTTACCATAAAAGAGGTCTCCTTGTTTTAAAATCTTTTCTATTTTTTTCTCAACAATCTTTGATGACAGCTAAAGGATCACTTAATTAGATCCACAAAAATAAAATGGAATAATAACCATAGAGTAAATTCAAAAATTTGTTAAATTATTATTAACAAGTATATTGGACAAAGAATGTAAAGAAAAAAATAATAGTAATAACCCTTTCAAGTATAGAGTGAGGTAATCCCATCATTTGAATGGAAAGACAAAGGAATAATCATATTAATTAATTAAGTTAAAATATACAAAACAAAGGGTAATTTTAACATCTCATATAAAGCTAGCTCTCAATCACCATCAGTGACTATTATTGTGTAAGAATGAGCAGTGACAGATTTAAGGCATGTATGATGTTAATAGGACTAATTTTTTTGATGTTAGGGACATTCATTCATGTAGCTTCAACTATCCACAAAGAAAAAAAAAGACAGTGGTACTGTGGTAGGTGCTATTAATATATACACTATATAGAGTTAGTTTTATGAATGGCCTTTTTGTATTCACAAGCTGTCATTCTCCTATAGATCAATGTCAATAATATTTATTTCATAGTTTATGTTTCCTTAGGATTATTTCACAAAAATTTATTAGAACTTTTTGTTCTCACTCTCAACAACTATACATTAACAAATTGGTATTTTTCACTTCATATATATTTATATAGTATTAGCATGCACATTGGATTTCACAAGGACACATGTAAAAACTAGAGCAAAAGGTATATAGTTTTCATGTGTTATTACTTATCAATATGAATATTCATGTGTCAGAAGCTTATATAGTTTTCAATATGTACTTGAATGTACAAAAATGATGAAGAATCTTTATTGAGTAACTGAGCAGAACAAGATGTGCATGTGGTTCTTTTCTTTCTCTTTTCTTCATTAATTAAATTGAAAAAGCTAAAGGTATAGAATTATTTTACTTGTCGACATAGAAGATTTAAAAAAGTTGACCCATTTTCTAATTTCTGACATATACAATTCAACTAAAAAAAAGTTCTTGATTTGAATTCACATTAAATTTTTCATGAGACACAAAAAAATAACATGAAATGTGGTTAATCAAGGGTGAAAAACAAGAAATGCAAGAACTATATATGATTTTTTTTTTCTTTCTAAAATGGTGCACAATAATAGGGCTATAGGGAAAAGAAGTTTGGAAGGTTGAAATTCCTCCGTTTGAATTAAGCAATCACTTATCATGCTACACAATTGAATGCATGTCCATAAGCATATGATTCACAAAAGTAAAAACCATTATAGAATCCAAGAATCAAAATAAGGTGGAGGTTATCATCATGATGATTGTGACACGGAATTCAACTATACTTTGGATATCATATGATATTCCCTAGCTAGAGAAACAATTGAGATGCATGACATGATATTATAGTATTAAACAATTAACTATTGATTATGAAATCTACTAATTTGAGTCATAACCAGGTCATTGAATATTTAACCCAAAGTTTTTATCATAACAATGGACATACTTATAATTGATCCAATTAATTGAAAAAAAATCCGTACTATTGTCCCCTATATATGTGGATTTGGATTCTGTTGATTTTTAAGCAACCATATATATTATATAGTCCCAAGTATCACATCATTGTAATCCAAAGGGTCACTGACACCTTATGATACTGAACCCTTGTTAATGCATATATACAATATAAAATTAATTAAAGGGTGCTTTGTATGGGGTATGGTCCCTTCCCTTATTGTGTGCTCTATCTGTTTCAATATTGTCATCATAGGATAGTTGTCCTATTCATTCCTTACTCCAATTTCTTTCCTGATCAAGAAAATGACTTGAAAAGAATAAACTATACAAAAAAAAATGTCTAACATTATTTGCTTAAACAATTCCATGTAATGTAGCTAGTTAGAATGTCAAAAAGAGGATAGGAAAAAGATTGCCAATGCCAAATTCGATACGACGAAATAGTACAAGCATCACTCATATAGTCATATGTACCAATCATCGATACTGGGATCTAGTTAGTTTCGTAGTTGCAGTGCATCATTGTTTGAAAGAAAATAAAACAATTTAAAAAATGTGATAATAATAATAATCTAGTATTCCATACCCATATGTGTTTCTTATATGGTTTTACTTTTATTTTTTCTAGCTCCGTTAACTTATTTTTTTAGATTTAAGTTGATCTTTAAACTTTCAAATATATCATTTTGCTCATTCAAATTTACTATGAGGCTATGATAATCAATATTAGTTCCTTCCAGTGGCGAAGCCAGGAAATTTATAGAGTCTAGACAAAAAATTTATCGCAAAACGTTATTTCCGTCCTTCGAATAATTTCACATTTCCTGCAGATAATTTCACATTTCCTGCAGATACATCTTTCTTGCGGATCCTAAAATCTTAAAGTATTACCTCCCTGGAAACCTAAATCCTTGGCAAAATCTGCAGGAAATGTGTTTCGTGTGGAATTTGCCCAAAAATCCGCAGGAAAATCCGCAGAAAAAGCTAAAAGTTCTAGTAATGGCTGGGCTTGCTACAAAAAAAGTTGGAGCTGAGCCTGGGCTAGTGCTCTGGCTAGCTGAGGGTGGCTCCGCCCCTGGTTCGTAACGTCCAAACCATTAAACAAAATCTATTTTTTTTAATGAACAATATAGTATATTTAAGTAAATATTACACGAGTATTCTAATTCATATAATATGAAGTTTAGACGCTTACTTGAAAGGAATTAGTGAAACAACAAAAGGGATTAAGGAGACAATCAATATATATATATATATATATATATATATATATATATATATATATATATATATGTAGGTCGTCCTTATATGTTTGAATGGTTTTTTGCAGCTGAAAGTATTTTTTTTAGCTAAATAGATTTTTTTTAAATGTTGTAGTCTTGTTTATTTATTAAAAAGTTTGCATTGCCTTATACCGGACTTATACTATTGTTAGCCTGTAATTTCAACATACTCAATTAATGCAGTCAATGAAAGTTGCTTTTTGTTCTTTTAAGAATTAAAGATGTTATCTTTAACATAGAGATTTCGACATGGTTTGTGACTTAGCATTTGGAAGAGTTCAAGAGCTTTGAAGTTTGACAAGAGGTAATTCGTAGAGAAGAATGGTCGAAGTCAAGCAGTTGCTGTCAAAAGGAAAATAATTCAAATTCAAAAGTTTTTGTAGATGTTTCTTCTATGTATAAATAATAGTTTTTCATATGAAAAATGGGTCGCAAATCATTTATAGAATTCTAGCACTCGAAGTATCTGCGTCTAGAGAAAAGAGTCATACAGAATGTATGTCAACTGATTTGTCGAACCACCTTTACATTTAAATGCAATGCAATTTACATTTCATTAAGTTTCTGTGTTTGAACTTTTAGGTCTTTTTTACTTGCATTTCTCTTTACTTCTTTTTCGTCGAAAGACGTTTCCTTTCATACAAAAAACTGTTGTATTCATAAAGCAACCTATGAATATGATGAACACTCATGCATTTTCTGGAAAAAGATTGCACAACATGTCCTAGGATTTCTGGTTTGATCCTGCTTGTAATAATCAAAACTAGCCTTGTAGTTTACCAAAAACATCGGCAAATAATTATGTCATAGTCCCTTGTCGTCGACAAGTCTTACATATTTTCCACCCGTAATACCAACTACTAGTTTATGAGCTGAAGCTTGTTGTAGTCGGGGTTTAGATGCATAAGTTATGGGTGAATGTGGACATGATTCCGTGCTGACAGTTAGGTTCTTTCGCCTTTATGAAAATCATAGTTTGGGGTTTTACGGTCCATACATCACACTTCTTTTGCAATTTGATTCCGGTTCCATAAGCAGGTATGTCGTATTGTGCAAGTTGTATGTGGTTGTTTTGTTTTCACCATGATTTGTTCTCTGTACCTTTTGGTTGTTTTGAATTACCCTTTAGGGTTTGTTTTTATCATTGGTTTAGGTTTTATATCCCCTCAATTTTTTGTACTCTTTATTTTATTTTATTCTACTTAGGGTGTCAGAGATCTATATGTACCCTATTTACCGGGAAAAAAAAAGTTTATGATGAATGTGATGACAAATGTCAGATCATCGTTCATGACCATCGTTTATATGTATTTGACATAAACAACTAATATAAGCTAATATATTAAATAATTAAAATAAATCTTTTTAATATTATGGGACCAACTTGAACTTCAAAAATTAACTAAGGAACCAAAATGTTATTTAAGTCATTTTATACTTATCATTATTAAAATTTCTTGAAATTTGGACTATGTGAATATTGTGTAGAATGTTTTTGATGAATAGATTCATTGTCTAGAATGTTTTAAACTAGAAGAAGTATACATACATATATATATATATATATATATATATATATATATATATATATATATATATATATCGTGACTATTTTGTTTGAAAAATTATTTAAAAGTGGCGGTAAAATTGAATTTAAAATGTCCACACTATGAGAAATGTTCAGAAATTAAATAAGGGTATTGCAATAGTTGTGCGCCATAAATTTGTTGACTGGGCGTGGGCAATGACACACATATAAGGGTATTTTTTATGGAGTGGGCCCATGTTTATTAATTTACAAGCTAGCAAACAAAAGAGAAAGACTTGAGGGTGTTTCGTGGTGGAATGCCCTAGTGAAGACGCAACTATTATTATTGGCTTTTGGTCTTGACTTTAAGACTTGGCTAAAGGAGTATAATTCAAAATAATGTTTTTTTTTTTAGAGAAAAGTAATGTTTTAAAAATTGAATTTGATATTGATTTTATTTTTGAATGGTTAATGTTAATAGTTTAATTGTTAAATTAATATTAATTTATTTATTCATTCGAGTTTGAATTTAGAATTTTAAACTTATTATCTTTTAGTTCAAACAATTTGAGTTATCCGGCCCTTCAATCGAATATCGAACTCGAAAGATATTTGGAATCGGGTAAGGGTAAAGGTCTTCACCGTTAAGTTTTGTGTGTATTTTTTTTTTGTTTTGACAAAAGTTAGGTTTTGAGTGTATAAAAGTTCACTTATAATAAATACATGCCAACATTTTTAGACTATATGTTTTAATATATTTAAAAAATTTAGTGATAAATCTGATATTTAAAAGTTCACTTATAATAAATACATCCCAACATTTTTAGACTATATGTTTTAATATATTTAAAAAAATTAGTGATAAACCTCTTTCATTTCTTGTAAGAAATATATATGTATTCAACCACTTTAAATTATCTAACTTAAAATAAATTTGATATCAAACTACTCAAAATGTTGTCCGTAACTTAAAATAAATCTGATATTCAAACTACTCAAATTTTTCACTTGATATTTGATATATTAAAGCACAAGTTTAAACTCCAATTTCTCACTTTTTTACCAATTAGTGTTTGTAGGTTTTGTTGTTAATCTCTTTGGAATCGAATATTAAACTGATGAACCATTCGATTGGATTCAAATTTTGAAATATTGCACCACGAGTGAATACAAAAGAACCCTTATATAGCCACAAAAGTACCGGGGCCACCATGTACCTACATATAGTCCCACTCTTACAATGCCGCCACCAAGCTCTTCTTTCACACCCACATGTGAAGAATATAAGCTCCTACTAGTTACACACTTACACCAATTATTTAATGTGCCTACATCAATCCGTAACTGCACTAAAATACATAACTTCTTAATTTTCCCTTCCAGCTCTTTTTAACTTTTATATGTTTAATTTAACAGGTGTGGGTCGATTGGTACACACTACACACTATGAAATTGTCAGTAGAATGACTAATGTCAGATACCCCATAGGATGCTCAAACCAAGTATAGGCTAAGCTATATACTTGCTCCAAATGGTTAAAAGTCATATTTATTCAAGGGCCATTTTTCATAAGTTCAAATTCAAATTAATTAATTACTGATGCTTATAAGAAGAAGGTATATAAAAGTTTATTCTCACAATTGGGAACATTGATCAGTGACTTCTTTATGCAAATTGATAAATATATATTCAAAATTATAAAATTTCATTTATAATAGTATTGCATTAACTTATGTCCTTAAGGGCTATTATGTGGTATGTTAATTATAGATATCATATTGCATGTTGGTTTCTGATGAACCCTATTTTGTGAAAAGGTTCATTTTTTATGTAAACAAGATATTTTTGTACTTTGAGTTTGAATTTTCGTGCACTTATGATACTTTGGTAAACAAAATAGGTGAATTTGATTACTTTGACACAAATTGTGATTTTTGGCTAATTTGGGTGAATTTGTGAAACAAATAGAATTTGAAACGAATTTGACTCAATCAAACAAGAATGGATGGAAAGAAAAAGGGACGCCATCCTTTCTAATCCAAGAAAGTGATAAGTCTTTGAGATTGAAAATCACCAGAAAAAATAATTATTGATATGATCAAAACTTGGTCCAATCCAGAACCAAAAGAGCAATGCTCACTTTTTTTTTTATTATCAAAATTCATCTATCTTTTATTAAAATTTCGTGTGCCTTTTATACACAAAGGTTCACACTATTTTTATAAAGAAAAACTTAAAGGAAAATCATTGATTCAGCAAATAAAACTAACATAAATGCCTAGGATGTTGAATTGTTAGTAAAAGGTTACAAATTGATTGCATCATTGAAATGTTGCATAATTCTCTTGATTGTGTAGATATTATTCAGATATTTCTTTCCTGAAGTGTGCGTCCCATATCTTCCTCTTGATTGTTTGGATGAAGTCAGCTCTTTCTTCCCTCAAGTGTGCACCCCATATCTCCTATTTAATGTTAATTTATCTCTTTGCACCTTTCCTGTTTCAGCATTTTATTTGCATAAAGAAAAACACTATTGAGCTTAATTAAAACAAGTATGGCCCAATTATTATTGTAAATCAAAAACCATAAAACTAAGTAAAATGGGCAGCAAGGCATGCACCCAACCCATCTCCCAAAGGTTTGGTGCAATTGACTATCTTTCCCTCCAAGTCCTCAAGTGTTGGCTTTGCTTCAATGATTTTGGTCACCATTTGATTAAGAGCCTCATTAGCTTTCTTGGCACGTGCCCTTGTCATTGGACCTCCTAACCCTTGAATTGCATGACTCGTATCTTTGACAATTATGCCCTCATCATTTCCACATTGATAAGTGTCAAAATATTATTATTTTTCATATCGTTTATCGACTTGTTTTTAAAGAAATATATCATTAAGCCTTGTAATTTGATATAAATATCGTTTATATTAGTAAATTGTGCCATAAAACTATTACATATAGTTTCTATACATTTCTGAAGGTTTAAAATAATGATTGCACCAATGCGGAGTAAAGGGAAGGCAATCACACGCGTCAGAGGCTCTTTCTAGGTTGGTCTCATAACCAGGTAATTCACCTGAATAATGGTTTATCAGACCTTGAATGATTGATGGTTCATATGTTTTGGTAGTTGTTTGGGAATGAGATAATGATAAATCAATGTTGGCAGACTCAGACCCTGTTTGGGAAGGATAACTGAGGTTTTCATAGACTCTGTTTAATGGAATATCATCCATATCAGATGAGGTTGATGAGGATGTTGAGAAGGAGACTGGGGTTGACCTAGAGTCAGAAGATGTACTAGATTCTATATTTACTATTTCAGCAATGTGTAGAGAATCAGTATTACCTTTGTGAGCTACTGAAGCATTAGCTTCTGAGCAGCCAGCTTCCTCCTGAACACCTTCAGTAGCTTTCACCAGTTCATCAGCCACTGCCATTTGCTGCAAATTCTCTATCAGTTCAATTTCCAGTTGAGCAGCTTCAACTGTGGATTCCTTTATCAGAACTTCAGCAGGTACTTCAATTTCCTTTGCTAGCCGAAGTGCTTTCTCCAAAGCAGCAACATCAACTTCTTTCTTCCTTCTGACCTCCCTTGAAACAATCTCAGTTGCTTCTTCCATTTCCTCTTCTTTAGGAGCAATCTTCAGCTTCCTGACAACATGTTTCCTTTTCTTTTTAGGAATGGAGGGTTGAGCAGGTTGAGGTGGTGAAGATTCAGCTTCCTTTCCACTTCTGGTTCTTTTGTTCAGGACCTTAACAGGTTCCAGATCCTGAACTTCCTCTTGTATAGTTGGCATACCAGAACCAGTTGCTTCAGCAACTTTGGCTTTCTTAGCCTTCTTCCTTTTTGGTTCAGGAGCTTCTTCAACATCATCAGCTTCTGAAGTTGCCTTTTTCTTTGATTTTCTCTTCTTGGCAACAAGAAGAGTACCACCATACATCTCTTCTGGTATTTCCTCCAATATGATAGTCTCTCCAGTCTTTTTCAAGTGATCATGAATGAAGTATAATTGCACATCTAGAGGATCTTGTTTGAAGATTGGTGGAAATTTATCCATTAGATTGGATATTGCATAGGATTCCTGAAGGTCAGTATTCAACTTTTTGAAATCTTCCTTCTTAATCAGATACATATTCCTCAGGGTCCTTCCATTGATGATCTTCCCAGTTAATCATCATTTATCACCTTTGATAGCTGGAGTGCCTTCAATATCCCTCCTTGATGAAAGATTTCAGACATCAGTCTTCCATAAGGGATCTAGCTTCTGTTGGTGTTCTGGCTTTCCTTCAGTGCCCATATCATGTGATTGAAGATGTATTTAGGCACATTGGCCTTTTCTTCCTTTATCAGAAAGTGTAGCAACACCCTGTGATCTAAAGAAGGTTGATCTACACCTCCTTCTTTTGGTAGCAAGTCTTCAGTCATGATCTTCTGAAGCATCTTGTATTCCATTCTCAGATCACTATATTTCCCTTTCTTCGTGTTGTTAAACATAGTCTTGTTCACCACATCATTCCATGGACTTGTCTTGTCCACGCCCTCTTCATATGATCCTTCAGCAACTCTTTTAATTGCCCTTGCAATTATCTCTTCAATTATTGTAACAGGGATTCCCATGATGTTTGAGCGAATCTCTGTACAAGTAAATGGCTTCAGACCAAGCTGTTCTCTGGTTTTCCCTTCCAGACTAGAATCAATCAGAACCTTTTCATGTTCTTCCATCTAAGTAGCATAACGATCAAAGACTTCAGCTCTTACCCAGAAATACTTGATAAGATTCTCATATGTTGGACCGCTCAAGATGCAGAAGTAACCATCCAGATCTTGAGCATGAAAGTAGTTCCTAAGCTCACATCCATGATGAACTAGCGAAAGGAAATCTACTGGACTTTCCACTTGAACAGTTAGTTGCCATCCTTCTAACTTCATCGTTCTCCCTTTGATTTGATAAGCTTCACCAGTAGCCATTTGCATGGAGGTTCCTTGATTCGAGCTTGAAGTTGCCATTGATTCTAATGATAGATTTAGGGTTCTAGGGTTTTTGATTTTGAGAGAGTGATTTTTCACAGAGAATGGTCTAAAATCAGAAAGTGTGAGTTGTGAAGTGAGTAGTGTGTGAAGTTTGTCTAAGTGATTTGAGTAAAAACGATAGCAATTCAGAAGGGGACAAACAAACACAGCATTAATGGCATTTGGGGGCGCGAGATAGTACATTCAAAGCTTAAAATCATCATTGCCCTCTTATATTATACACCAATACAAAAAAAACCACGTTGGATTACTTCAGATGAACTGCCAAGTTAGTGGGACAGGTGTTACTAAAAACTAACTTCCAACATTTTCACTAACTCTGCTATTCAAGAGCACAAAGTCCAGCTTCTGAAGTTAAGATGCTGATGTCATCTTCAGAAGCACATTTTCCTCAGAGTCTCAGTTAAGAGCTTCTAATGGACCATAGCTTCTGAACTAACTTCAGGACCTAACTTCTTGTTCAAGAGCAAGCAAATTTAATCAGACACAAAGTGCATGTTCAAATTTTTCTTAATAAAATCAAATATTTCCACAGTTAAAGGTTTAGTGAATATATCAGCCCACTGATGTTCAATATCAATGAATTGTATATCCAAAATTCCTTTTTGAACATAATCTCTAATAAAGTGGTGTTTGATTTCAATATGCTTAGCTCTTGAATATAGAATTGGATTCTTTGACAGACAAATAGCAGCAATATTATCACAAAAGATGGGAATATTGTTAGCACTAATCTGATAATCTTTCAACTGATGTTTCATCCAAAGTAGTTGTGTACAACAACTTGCAGCTGAGATGTATTCCGCTTCTGCTGTAGACATAGCAATAATTGGTTGTCTTTTGCTAGCCCAGGATATCAAATTCTCTCCCAGGAACTGACAGTTACCACTGGTTGATTTTCTATCAATCCTGTCACCAGCATAGTCAGCATCACAGAATCCAACCAACTTATAATCTAAGAATTTCCTGTAAAGGAGTTCAAGATTTGTTGTTCCTTTCAGATACCTAAAGATTCTCTTAACAACTGTTAAATGAGATTCTCTAGGATCTGACTGGAATCTTGCACACAAGCATAAATTGAATAAAATATATGGCTTAGATGCAGTGAGGTATAACAAAGAACCAATCATACCTCTATACAGCTTTTGCTATACCTTTGATCTAGTATCTTTTTTGCTTAAGGTGCAGGTTGGATGCATTAAAGTGTTCATCACTTTACATTCTTCCAGCTTGAACTTCTTTAGAAGCTCCTTTGTATACTTTGTCTGATGAACATACACTCTATCTTTACATTGATTAATTTGAATTCCAAGGAAGAACTTCAATTCTCCAATCATGCTCATTTCAATTTCATCCTACATTAACTTAGAAAATTCCTTGCAAAGAGATGCATTAGTAGAACCAAATATTATATCATTAACATATATCTGCACAATAAGAATGTCTTTCTCAAGAGTCCTTCTAAAGAGTGTTGTGTCAACTTGACCTCTTTTAAAATCATTTTTAATCAGGAAATTACTTAGTCTATCATATCAAGCTCTGTGAGCTTGTCTCAAGCCATATAGTGATTTCTTAAGTTTATAAACATGGTCAGGATGCTTAAGATCCTCAAAACCAGGAGGTTGCTTGACAAACACTTCTTCTTCTATGACTCCATTAAGAAATGCACTCTTGACATCCATTTGATATAATATTATGCCATGATTAACTGCATAGGATAGAAGTAACCTGATTGCTTCCAATCTTGCAACTGGAGCAAATGTTTCAGTGTAATCAATGCCTTCTTGTTGACTGTATCCTTGTGCAACAAGTCTAGCTTTGTTTTTGATTACTTCACCTTGTTCATCCAGCTTGTTTCTGAATACCCATTTTGTTCCAATAATGTTCTTCTGCTGAGGTTTGGGTACCAGATCCCACAGATCATTTCTTTGAAACTGATTTAGCTCTTCTTGCCTAGCTAGTATCCATCCATCATTTGAAAGTGCTTCATCAACTGTAGCAGGTTCAATCACTAATAACAATCCTATCATAGACTCTTCTTGTCTGAAATATGATCTTGTTCTTCTAGGACTGTCTTTGTTTCCAATGATTTGATCCTCATGATGTGAAGACTTTTACTTAATTGTATTCTTGGATTGATTTGCTTGCTGAGAGCCATCTTGAGCTTCATCATAAGCTACTTCATCTTGAGCTTCTGAAGTTGGTTCAACTTCTGGACTATCTTCATATTCACCAGTCTGATCAGGTTCTGAAGTGTCCTCAGGAACCTGTATATCTGCAAAACTTTCATCTTGCTCTGCAGTTTCACTTCCAGGCTTTTTGTCATCAAATTTAACGTGCATAGATTCTTCAACACAGAGTGTCTCTGAATTATACACTATGTATGCCTTTGACCTTTCAGAGTAACATAAGAAGATTCCTCTTTGGGCCTTGGCATCAAGTTTCTTTAGGTAGAGCTTGTTATTTATAATGTAGCAGGTACATCCAAATTGATGAAAGTAAGACATATTGGGTCTTCTTCCCTTAAAGAGTTCATATGCAGTTTTCTCCAAGATAGGTCTGATATAGATCATATTTTCAACATAACATGCTGTATTCACTACTTCTGTCCAAAAATGTTTAGCCAAATTATTTTCATGAATCATGGTTCTTGCCATTTCTTGTAAAGTTCAATTCTTTCTCTCTACAACCCCATTTTGTTGTGGAATTCTAGGAGAAGAGAATTCATGGACAATTCCATGTTTTTCACAAAATGCTTCAAATGGCTCATTTTCAAATTCTCCACCATGATCACTTCTGACTTTCATAATTTTCATCTCTTTTTCAAACTGTATTTGAGTGTAGAAGTTACTGAATACATCATATGCATTATCCTTACTTCTCAGGAATTTTACCCAAGTTCATCTGTTGTAATCATCAACAATGACTAGTCCATATTTACTTCCATATAAGGATGCAATATTAACTGGTCCAAATAAATCAATATGAAGCAGTTCTAAAGGTCTGGAGGTTGAGACAATATCTTTAGATTTAAAAGATGATTTCACAATCTACCCTTTCTGGCATGCACCACAGAGTGCATCTGAATGATAGTCAATGTTAGGTAGGCCTTTGAAAAGTTGTAACTTACTAAGCTTAGAAATTAATCTCCAGTTAGCATGTCTCAACCTTCTGTGCCATACCCACTTCTTATCATTCATTGATAGAAGACAAATTACCTTCTGATCAACCAGTTCAGAGAAGTTGATTTTATAGTCATTTTCTACTCTTTTTCCTTTGAACACTATGGAATTGTCATCTTTGTTGATTACTGTGCAGTTGGTCTTTCCAAATATCACATCATAACCATTGTCACAAAACTGACTAATACTCAAAAGGTTATGTTCAAGACCATCTACCAACCACACATTATTAATAGAGATTGAGGAATTACCAATAGTTCATGTACCAATGATCTTGCCATACTGGTTGCCTCCAAACATCACATTTCCTCCTTCTTTCATTGTGAGGTTGAGGAACATTGACTTCTCTCCTGTCATATGTCTTGAGCAACCGCTGTCCAGATACCATGATTTTTCTTTTCCTTTGCTCTTAGCATTTCTACAGTATTGACAATTTCAGATTTAGGTACCCATTGTTTTATGGGTCCTTTGTGGTCAGTGCTGGAAGTTTTACTCTTCACTTGTTGTACCTTGTGGAGTGATTTTGATAGCTTCTGATTGATCAGTACTTTAGGTTTAGCACCTTTTGGTTCTGATTCACATGAAGCCACAACTGTTTTGTTCTTATGAGACTTAGACTTCAAGATACCAGATTCTGACTTCAACAGACTCTAAGGAAAAGGTTCTGATCTCTTTAGAATCTTGATCTTTGAGGTCAGAGAATCAGAATTTATCATAGCCTTAGACTTAGAGTTCTTTGCCTTTGGAGTAATCTTAGCCTTAGAGCTAGAAGCTTCAATTTCTAACTGAACCACAGTTTCAAATTTAGCACCTTCAGGTACAAAGAAGGTTTTCAACCCTTCCTTGATACATTCACAACATGCTTTAAGATTGGTTTCATTAGGTTTTCCTTCTGAGAATCCAATCCCTTTGCCATTGTTTTTGTAAATGTTGTAAATCATAGAAGCAACTCTGCTTCTGTCAATACCAGACATAATATAATCTTCAAGAGCAATTTCATGTTCACTTAGAGGTTTTCCATTACACTTTTCTTGTAGCTTCTGACAAAAAAACTTGAGCTCCTCTTCATATGTTTTACAAATGAAGTCAAAGTCTCTAAGTCCTTCTTTAGCAGCTTTCAGATCCAATAGAGTTGATTCTTGTTGTTTCATTAAATCAACGTATTTTTCTTTTAAATCTTTCAACTCATTGGTTCTAAGTTCAAAATGTATAAGGATCTCTTTAAGAGACTCAATAAGTTCTTCTCTGGGAATTTTAGAATATACCTCATTTTCTTCTTCTGAGTCTGATTCAGGTTCAGCTTCTAAAGTCATTGTAGCCACTAACCCCAAAACTACTTTTGCATCTTCATCAGCATCATCCTTGTCAGCTTCTCAACGGGATCTTCATCAGAATCTCCATCAGGTGATTCTTCTTCAAATTCTATAACTTTAAGAGCTTTTGATGACTTCCCTTTGGATGGAAGAGCAATAGATTTGCTTTTCTTAGCAGGCTCATGTTCATTTAAGCTTATCTCATGAACCTCGAGAGAGCTTACAAGATCTTCAACACATAAAGTGTTTAAATCTTTAGCTTCCTCAATAGCAGTAACCTTAGGTCTCCATCTAGCAGGCAGACTTCTTAGTATCTTGCTCACATGATCAGAAGCAACATAGTTTTTCTTCAGTATTTGTAATATAGAGACTAGGGTATGAAGCCTTTAGTATATTTCCTCAATACTTTCATCATCCTTCATCTTGAACAACTCATACTGATGAACAAGCATAAGTGCTTTTGCTTCTCTAACCTTCTTACTACCTTCATAGTTTGCATAGAGAGAAGCAAACATTGCCTTTGCAGTAGATTTGTCACTCATCTTCATATACTCTGCACGAGGTATAACAAGAACAAGTGAACCTATGATCTTGTGATGTTTCTTGTACATTTTCTTCTGAGCAGGAGTATGTTTCTTTCTATCAACATCAGCTCCTTCATCAAGGTCCAAGTCACCAACTCCATCTTCCAGAATATCCCATAATTCTTCATCTAATCCCATGATATAACTATAGAAGTTGGTTTTCCACCAGGAGAACTCTTCAGGATCTCCATTAAACTTTGGAACTTTTCCTGAATCAGCTTTCTTATCACCATTATCATAAGAAACAACATTATGATTAACACTAGAGCCAGAAGCAGATGATTCACCAGCATACATGTTTTTCTCAGATCTTGGACTGTTACACTGTTAAGTGTTCTCAACAGAACCAAGACTCTAGATACCAATTGAAGGTGAGAAAAACACAAGAAGGGGGGTTGAATTGTGTTAGCTTTTTCTTTGTTTTCTCCTACTGAAGTCACTAGTCATAAGCAGTTAGATTACAGCTTCTGAAGTGATGTTCATATTCTAAATGCAGCGGATATAAACAGAGAGAGAGAGAGAGAGAGAGAGAGAGAAGAAAGACACAAAGCAATTATACATGTTCCTTCCACAAACCGGAAGTAGTCTTGTCCCCCTTGCACTTCCAAGGAGAGTTCACTAAAATGCAATATCTAATTACAAATGCTCACTGCTAAAACTAGCAAGAGACTTCAAACTACTCAAGCACAACTGCAAGAGATTTCCTATGCTCCTAAACACAATCAAGAGACTTCTTTGCTCAAGCACAAGTGCAAGAGTATTCTATTCAAACAGAATTACAAAGAAAAATGTTTAAGGTTGAACACTTGATATATAATCAGTGGTGTTCACAATACAAATCAGATATAAACTCTAGAATTTCTAAGATATGAACTTTGATAAGAAATTCTAAGTGAACTTTTGATGCAGAACAATTTCAACAGAGGTTTGGCGCTTTTAAATTGTTGTTCAGTCTCTTTCAATTCTCTAAGTCTTCACTCCTTTATATAGAGGTATGAAAGAGCGTTGTGAATTGCCATCACATCAAAAAGAGTTGTTTGAAGCTTTGATTAATCATCAATGATCTTTTGCCTGATATAGTTATTGTCCTATGAAGGATCAATTTCAAATCCATTCCAAGTATGAAGGAACATTGTTGCAGGCGTAGCTGTTATTCTTGTCGTGTAACAGAGACACAAACTGAGTAGTTGAGGTAGTGGTTGTACACTTCGTACAATTGTACTTTGTTAACGCTCTTCAGAGAACAAGCATCCAATGCCTTCAAATCCATTTGACTTAACCGTTGCTTTACTCTTTTGGTCTTTTGCAATGCTAGGCGTGATTAAAACCTTTGAACAACCTTTGAAGCTTTGATTCTTTCATCTTCTGATGATATTCAGCTTCTGGTGATTCTGCTTCTGATGAGTTGCTTCTGATGAACTTGCTTCTGATGACGTCATCACTTCAGGAGCACTTGACTTCAGGAGCAGTTTCTTCGGATGCTTCAAGCTTCATTTACTTTGTTGATTCCATTGCTCTCATTTGTTCTTTCAGAACCTATACTTTAAATAAACACTAAATTTTTGTCTATGGTCCTGCACAATTGAATAAATATTAGGATATCCAATTGACAATTTTTAATACCTTGTTATCATCAAAACTCTTAAGAGGTAATGTTAAACACATTTTGTTCCAACAGAGACTTCATATGCTCAAGCACAAAAAGCAAGAGACTTCTAACAAACATAGATTACAAAGAAAATTGTTTGGTTGAACACTTGATATACAATC
This sequence comes from Medicago lupulina, assembly GCA_958299785.1. Lineage (NCBI taxonomy): Eukaryota > Viridiplantae > Streptophyta > Magnoliopsida > Fabales > Fabaceae > Medicago > Medicago lupulina. The sequence continues at coordinate 27,605,552 of OY283141.1, read as the reverse complement.
AAAGGTGTTCACAAATACAAAATTAGTTCAGACTCAAGACTTAAGAATTTCTAAGATATGAAAGTTTATAAGAAATTCTAAGTGTTTGATGCGTAAAGAATTTGACAGAGTTTTTGGCACTTGTAAAAATAGTGCAGAGTCTTGTATTGTCTTCAATAATTTATATAGAGGTTGAAAAGAGACGTTGAAGAGTGTCAACGCATCAAAGAGTCATTTGAGAAGCTTGATCATTCATCATTGATTTGTTGCTTTATTAGGTTAGTGTCATATGAAGGAGTGAATTTGAATCCTTTCATTGATAAGGAATTAACCATTCTTTTCCTATGGAGACACAGTTGTAGCTTCTTAGAAGGAAGATGGGATGTTGGAGGTAGTGGAGTAATGGTCGTACATTGTTGTCCTACTTTGTACTTTCACTGAAAGTGACATCCATTGACCTTCTGATATCTTCATAACTATTGTGCTTGATCTCTAGAATAATTCAGACTTGATCTTCAAAGCTTCAACTCATTTGTCCTTTAGCTTGTCCATATCCTAACTTTTAGAGTTTGAAAGATCTCTATAGTCTGACTGCTTCCAGAGTCTGGATGACCTTCAGAGTCCGACTCCTTCAGATTAGGACTTGCAACATAGCTTCTCATGAAAATTCCTGCTCTTCAATTTGTTCTTTCAGAACCAGTACTTTGATTCAGACATAATAAATTTTAGTTTGTGATCCTGCACAATTGAACAAATATAAGCATATCCAATTGAACTTTTAATATCTTGTTATCATCAAAACTTAAGAGGCATTGTTTAAACTTATTTTGTTCCAATAATCTCCCCCTTTTTAATGATCACAAACATAAGTATTAATAGTCAATTGTTGTTAATTTAATTAACAAGTTGACTTTAGGATGTGAGGTTTGTAAGCTCCCCTAAGTTTGATAGTCCAGAAGGTGAGTTTTGTATGTTATTTTAAGTCCAAAAATATAAAATAACGCATCACTCAAAAGTATTTCACATTAAATCCAAAGGTTAAGAGAAGATAAGATGATTCCTAAGCCAATTTTTAAATTAACCTAGTGGACTCATAACCTAAACACTATTATGTCTTACTCCCTCTTTTGTCATCAACAAAAATAATTGAAAGGAGTAAGAAAATATTGGATAAAACATGATAAGAAATATTCGGAAGCAATAAATTATATTGAAAGCAATTAAACTGTCAGAAGCACAAATGTAACAAAAATAGAAAAGTATCAGAAACATAAAGTAACAGAAACAATAAAAGGTGTGCATCTATGGTTTCTATGGTTTCTGTTGCTTCTGCATCATCACCAAAAGAGCAGTAATCCCATCATTTGTTTGATCTTTCTTCTTAGCCATATCTTCTTGAGTCTTGGCCAATGCAGCTTGCTCCTTGACTATTTGATCTTGCTTAGCCAGGGACTCAGTGTGATGTTGTTTCATTTTTCTATCCAGCTCTTCTTGCTTTCTGATTAGCTCAGCTTGAATCTCACTTTGGCGCTTATGTTCAAGCATAACTTCCATAAGCTGAGCCTTCATTGCTTCTGTGGTCAACTTATGTTCTTGCATATCAGCTTCCATCTTGTCTTGAAATTGAACTATCTTAGGCTATTGACTCTTGAGCCTCTCTTGAATATGTTTTTAAACGTTTTTTTTTCTTTAGGGATAGGGATGAGGATTATAGAAAAACTTCCTGGGTAAAATGGGACATTGTTGGTTTGAATAGGGAAAAGGTCGTCTGGGGCTTAGTAGTATAAGGGAGTTTAATTTGGATTTACTTGGTAAGTAGTATTGGAGGGTATTGGGGGAAGGGGTGTTATAGCATAGGGTGCTAGTGACCCAATATGGGGAAGAGGGGTCGGTTATGTTGTCATAAGGGTGTGGGTTCTGTTTCGTGGAAGAATGTTAATATGATTCGAGAGGGCATTAGTGTGGGGGTAGGGAGATGGTTAAATGATAACATATTGCATGAAGTGGGTGTTGGGTCCTCTACGCTATTCTAGATGGACCCTTCGGTGGAAGGAGACACGATAATATCTAGATTTAGAAGGTTGTGCGATTTGTGGTGCGACAAAGTTTAAGTCTTTTTAATGGTTGAAATTGAAATTCACGGTTTTCATGTTATGTAATGACTTTTTGGTTTTGATACACCTTGGGATGGATGGATTTGTTTTATTCTATTTAATACTCATTCTGTCTCATTTTACATGACACAGTTACCTGCTTTACGTATGTTAATGCATAATTTTGATCTTAAATATCTTTGATAATTTATTAGAAGAAATTATGAAAATTTGATATTCTAAAAATATTCATCGAGACGAATCCAACAACATCTTATATGCTATATTTTTTCTTTATACATTAGAAAAATATGATCAAAATATGTTATGTGAACAATACACAATTTTAAAGCAAGTCATTTAAAATGGGACGGAGGGAGTATATTTCATTTTGTTTTTTTCTTAAATAAAAAAAAGTTGTGTCGATTTATTTTTCTCAATAATTAAAAATTGTTTTTATTTTCTCTCAAATTAGATCTCGCAATTGTCTGATGATCTAAAATGGGACTTTATTTTTACCATAAAAAAAAAATGGGGCGTCATTAATTTTATATGCAACTTTTGTCAAAAAAAAAAATTAATTTTATATGCAACTTATTCTTACTGTGTTGACACTGATGTGGAGTTAATGTGGAAGGATTCCATGTTAAGTTAAAGTATTATATTTCTAATGATATGATTATTTAGATTTTATAGTAATTGAACTAATACAAAAGCCGGCCCTAATTTTTTAGTGAGAAAAATTTCACATTCTCTTTAAGTTTAGGTCAATTTTTTCCGTTTTTGCATCTTTAGGTAAATTTTTAGGCGATTTAAGGTCAATTTTTTTTTACCTAGAATCACTCACTCTGCATCTTTTTCTCGTTTCTTTCAATTTAAATAAGTGATTTCCACATACATCAAGTTTTTTTCTTTCGTGTTTTTTCGTGATTTCGTCGTCTTAGTGCGACGTTGTGTTGTTCGTCGTCTTATGCGACGTTGTTTGATTTCACATCTTTTGCTATGCGGTGTTCATTTGGTTCATATTGAAAGATCAGCTTCAGATAATCACAAATTCAATCAATGATTTAGACGTCAACGTTGCAGATCCAGAAGTATGGGTATTCTGGTGATTTAGATTTTATCATATTATTTGTAGGCATTTTGCCGTTGTATGCTATTTTGATCATGTTATTGTCTCTGATATATTCTATCAATTTAAATAAATGAATATCCTTTATTTTTGTCAAAAAAAAAGTAATTGAACTAATTAAAAAATGTATTTATCCATTCACAAACCTCACAAGTGTGCTTTTTTTTAGAAGTTTTGGTGGGGGAAATAAATTGAGTGAAGACCTATTTTGGTTCTTCATAAATTATATAGGGGTCAAATTAGCTCTCAAGAAATAAAAGGGCTTTATTTAGATCTTTATAAAATAAGATCGTGACAATTTAATTTTTGAATTAATTGTTATCATTGAATCTATGACGTATTCAATTAGCTTAATTATATGGTGTTAACGGGGCTAATTAAGTGCCACCGTGGAATTAAAAGAAATTTTAAGGGGACAAACTAGTCTCTCATTTAAAAATAAAAGCAAAAAAAAAAAAAATGAATTGCCGTGTTTAATTTTGTAATAGAATGAATGAATCAATTCTCACTTCACAATATGATAATGAATGGTCGTGTTTAACACATACTTCTGTTTTGATTTCATGCATTTCGTTTCATGTTTCTTGTTTTTTTCATTACCCTTTCGTTTTCGTAAAGTGTTAGCGGCCATGATTGTTTCAAACATTGAAGATGACCGACAAAAAGATAAAAGTACTAATTTGGTCTCTTAAAATTTAATAGAGACTGCATTTTTGATTTTTTGTCATGAAGAAATTGAAAAATAATGACTAATTTCGCTTTTTATTTTTACAAGGAACAAATTGTCCCAATTTTTTTTAGGAGGACCTTAAATATCCCTTATTTTTGTAAACAATACATGTGGCAGCCAGTAAGACAACTTATGTCCAATCACAAGTCAAAAATAGGTAAAACAACTGGTTGGAGTAAAATATTGAAAGAGAGAATAAATTGTCTCGGTTTAATTTTGTAGGAGATTAAATAGTCTTTTTATTTTTTGAAGACTAATTTGACCTCTACGTAATTTGTCAAGGACAAAATTGAATCTTCACTATTATTATTATTATTGAAAGAAAAAAAATCTTACTTTATGTGAAGTTTTGTGTGTAGGTGTTTTCGTATTTTTTTTTTTTTTTTTTTTATAAATGGTGTGTTTTCTATCTGTTCACTTATCTTGTAATACAACCAGCTTATCATTTGGTCACTTGTTCCTACGGAAGGATACTTCATTTTCACTGCATATGTTGTTCCCTGGTATCGTTAGTCAAAAGATATTGATAGATACCGAGTGCCATACAAGTTCATTGAGTTACTTCTACATCATTTTCTTATTGGTATTCATCTTTTGTTTTCTAACATTCTCGTTTCCTTGTCTGTCCCTCTGTCTTATTTTTTGTCAAACCAATGTGCAGTACAAGATAACACATTAATGCTTTCCTCAACAAACAAAAAGAGAAGATAGACACCTTACAAGTAACACTCTTTTAAAGGAACAACGTAATTCCATGACCTCTAATAAGTGCAAGATTTAGTTTATTTTAATTAGCACATTTTTTTAGGGTAGGTTTGGATTGAGGGTTTAAGAGGAGAAGAGACGGGAGGACTCACTTTTAGTTTTTAAATTACGAACAATGTGAAATGTTTTTTTAAAATAAATTAAGTGTTTTTGACGTATTATATGATCATTTATCATGTTGTTAATTCAGTTTTCAAAAAATCATTTTATAATGTCCGTAGTTTAAAAAATATAAGTAAACCCTCCCCTTCATTTCCCCTCCTAAACCCTGGGGCATTAGTTAAAGACCTTATATAATAACTTTTTATAAAAGTTTGTGTAATCAGTGCATTAGAAATTGAAAACTTTTCAATTTTGAAAGAATAATTACTTTATTTAGCATGTTTAAAGAATGTCTCAGGGACACTCGTTAGCAAGATCCTTTTAATAAAGAGTACCTTATTTTAATTATTATCTTATGCAGTTGATTCACACAAAAAGGGAACCACCAATTTAGCAACTCATTTATAAAAACTGAAATTCTAGCACACTAGTTTTAAGATGTTTTATGTGATGTTCCAACACCAAACACACAGAAAACAGATGTTGAGTCTAATGTTCCAACATCATGCACACAAACATAAAATACGTAAAAGTAAATGACAAGAAAGTAAAAAGGCACAACAAGTTTGTTGACCCAGTTCGGTGAGAAACACACCTACTCTGGGGGCTACCAAGCCAAAAAGGAAATCTACTAGTGTAGTCCTTATTCTAAAATTCTCAGCAAACCACATTTACAACTTAAGACCTAGGACCTACCTGTTTAGATTTCAACCTAAGAACTCCTAGATCTGAGATCCCATCTCACTATCCTACAATCAATCACATCCCCTGTGACTATCAGATTAAAACACAATATGGTGAAGTTACCTTCAAACACAAACTATAACCCTGCGTCAAAGCTTTGGTGTAGCACATGAGTTACAACTCAATAAACAGTCCTAAGCTTGCATCAAGGTGATACAAGATAGGCTCACAAATTAACAAACAGTCCTATGCTTGCATTAAAACGATACAAGATAAGAACACACAAAGAAAAATGACTCAAAACCCTAAAAACAATTCTTTTAGAATGACGGCTTGAATACTCAATTAGGTCTTGAAGTCTTCATTAAATACTGAAGCAATATGGGCTAATTAACCTTGATGGGCTTCAAAACAATGTAGATCCTTCAGCTGATCTACATAACAAGAATCTGTAATAAATATGGAATGTCTTAAAAAGTATGGACATCTTTAGAAACCGCCAAACATATCCAAAGATTCACTAAAATATTGTTACTCCTTTAGGAATAAAAGCATAACTGATTCTGAACAAATATGCGCGTTGCTTGGTCAACATGATATGAGGACGTGGATTCCTTAATAAGATAAAGCGCGTGTACAACAAAGCATGAAACAAGGCACACTAAACTGTGCCAGGATGTTGAAACATCATATCCAATATCTCGTAGAAATGCCTAAAACAAGTTGAAACATAGTATCCAACATTAACACATGATACTTGTTTTAGCAATAATGTAGCCAATACAAATACCCAACAATCTCCCCCTTTGCCAAATTTTTGGCTAAAACAAATTGAGGCCACTTATATAAAGCAGAGGGATACAAAGCATCCATTTCTTCAATCATCATGAACAGACACACAAGAAGAAACGACCAACACATAATGTCTAAAGAGATACCTTAGATAAACTTCTTCAAATCATCATAAACACACAATCATGAAGAAGAATAAGACATTTCAAAGACTACTTCTAGAGAAAACTTCCAATGAGAAGTAGCAGAAAAACAGTATCACTAAAGAGAATCAGAGATGTGCACAAAATCAAAGGAATACCTCATAAAGTCTTCAGTCATAGCTTTAACCAATCAGACATGAAGAAAAATATAGCATACTCTTAACATAATCTTCATCAGGAATAAGGTAGTTAAGAGAAGAAAAAAAAATAGATATCACTTAAATCAAAGACATGCAGCAACGGTTTAAAAAATAGCAATGTCTCATACATAAAAAACAAGCAAAGGAAAAATAAATTCCTATGTAACAAACACCAGATCAGGGAAAAATAAATTTCCACACAATTAACACATTATGATTTTCCAACATCCTTTACCACATCAGACAGGAACACCTAACTTCACCTCAGCAAGGGAAAAACTAAATTTCCCATACATGTTTCAACATCCTACCCCACATCCTGTCAAACAACTTGAGCATTTTCAAGCACACAGCATAGTATCACTCCTCCTTAATATAACAACATGTGAGTGACTACTAACAAGAATATTCCACTACTCCCCCTAAACACAAGCATACGAAAGAATGGAAATTCAAAAATCCTAATGCATAAATAAAGGAATACTTCAGAGGCAACTATAGAATGTTCCAACATTCATTAAAACATCCGCAGGGTGTAACGCCCACGTTCGTTTTAGTATTTATTTAAATCGAGTTTAGGTGATTATATTATATTTATATAATATATAAGTGTTTGATATGTTTTGATGTGATTTGTTATGCTTGGGATGATTTTGTGGTAAGATATAATGATTAAGGATAAGGTTAAGAGACTTATTTTATTGTTAAATAAAATAAGATTTGAAAAGAAAATAAAATATTTAGTTATGGGTTAGTTTTGGATTTTAGAGAGTTATGTGGGAGAAAGAGTAAATAAGATAAGATTTGTTGGCAGTATAAATAAGGCAACTAGGGTTAGGGAGTCAGTAACGCTTCAGACTTTGGAAACGGAAAGAAAGAAACGCACGCACGCGTGAGAAGAGAAGAGAAGGAAACCTGCGATTTTCTGCTGCAATTCAGGTAAGGGTGAGACTCATGATTAAGTAATATTGATTAGCATAGTTCTGATAGCAATTGACAAGAATTAGGATTGATTTGAGAGAAGGAGAAAACTAGGTCAAAACCTTATAAATTGATGGATTAACGGTTGGAATAGGTTTAATTGATGTAGAAAGTGTTCCTAGACCTTAGAATATGTTTAGGTTGAATTCTGGAATCAATAGCAGGCTTAGAACCATGAGAATTTGTGAGATTTTGAGAGTATAGCAGTTCTGGCCGCAGCGAAATTCATCGCTCGCCACGGCGAGCAGTGATCCTCGCCTCGCGAGTGATGAGCCTCATCGCTCGCCACGGCGAGTACCTATCCCCGCCTCGCGAGTTGCTCCTGGCAGCTCGCCATAGCGAGCACTTCCCTTCGCCTCGCGAGTTGCTTCTGGCAGCTCGCCACGGCGAGCTAACCCACTCGCCTCGCGAACACTACCAGTCTTTGGAAGTTGTGAGGGTTGTGTGATCTGTTCCGTGTGATTAATTTGGAGGTGTTCCCTGAGTGTTATTTAGGCCTAGTGGTGATGCTGAGAGTCCTGTTCAGAGCCTTGCTAAGTATGGATTGTTGGGTTATGGTAGTAGAGCATGAATTAAGTATTATACCTTGTGCAATTATGTTAAAGTTTATATTGCCTTGAAATGTAATTGATATAAAGATATCATTCTGTTCTTGTGATTTGAATTATGCTACTGATGTTATTAAACTGAACCGTTATGATATATGTATATGTTATATATGCAATGATAAGTTGTTGTTTAGCTCCAATTTCTTGGATGCATGTTGATAAGGTGATTAAGGATAAATGTTATTTGAGTTGAGTCCATGCATAGCATACATTGAGCTTAGTCCTCACCATGATAGGAGCTTTGTCCTCCGCACGTTTATTAGGAGCTTTGTCCTCCGCACGTTTAAAAGTATATTAATACTTATGATGAAGTTTGGTACCACATGCATATAAGGAGTCTAAGAGCATTGTCACATGGTCATATTTATGATGTCATGTTGTTGATAAAGAATGAATATATGATTACGTGATAAGTGTTATTTATCTATGCTACTTGCTTAAAGATGATATGAAATTGATTATGTGATTACGTGCTATATGTTATTAAATGATGCAAGAATGCTATTGAGGTTTGATGTTAGTTGTTATTCTAAATTATGTTGATTAATATTATTTTGTTATGAATTCTCACCCCTTCTGCTGGAATTGCCGCCTTGTGGGCAAGTGCAGGTGATCGTGCTTAGTGTTCAGGTGGTTCGTGAGTGGCCTTACCTCACAGTGTTGTCTAGGTCGCTCTGATACGTAACGGGATGGGGTTGTCTTATGCATGCTTCATTCTTTACGTGTATTTGATGTTCCTTGCTATTATTGAGATAATTTATGGGGCCTGCGTGCCAAACGTTTATGAATTTTTAGTAATAATTCCGCTGCAAAGTTTTGAAGTAATTTGGTTAATATAAAATATTATTTAATTGTTTTGGATTATGTTTCATGTAATATCCCGTTGTTGTGTTTGCATACTCTGATAATTGTTTAAGAAATTTTTATGTTGGGAAAACGGGGTGTTACACAGGGAACATTCAACAAACAGACTTCAAAGTCACACAGACAATGTTCCAACATTCAATAGAAAATTAAGCAGGGAACATGCACAAAATAAACCCATTTCTTAGAATAAGAGACTAAGGGAAATACTTCTTAGGCAATCAAGATGTTGCAATATCAAAGTCAACATCAACAATAAAATACCATACCAAAATAATTTCAAAATAAATGCAATAACAGAAATAGGCATAAAAAAATCAGGCAAACAAAGGCAGACATAGGCATAGCATACCATTTACTCCCCATTTTTAGCCACAAAATATGACAACATATTCCAAAAAAAAAAAACTTTCGCAGTACATACCACAATAGTGCATACCCCACAACACAAAGACGTACAACAAAGAAGTAGCAGAGCACGCCTTACACAACAGATCATTACACCTCCTCATGCAGGCAAATTCCCAACTTGCCTCTTAATTTCTCAAACTGCTTAGCATCTAAGGCTTGTGTGAAGATATTTGCTAGTTGTTCCTCTGTGTCAACATGCTCAAGTGTTACAATCTTCTCCTCAACAAGATCTCTGATGAAATGATGTTGTATGTCAATGTGCTTTGTCCTGCTATGTTGAATGGGATTCTTGGAAATATTGATAGCACTCAAATTGACACAGTACAATGTTAGAACATCTTGTTCAACATTATATTTTTTCAACATCTGTTTCATCCACACAAGTTGAGAACAACTACTACCAGCTGCTTTGTACTCAGGGTTGTGATAACAGGCCATCTAACATTATTCTTAGCATATTTTTCAGTCATTTTCAGTAGGTTTTACCAGCAAAACAGAGGAGTATTAGAGCAATTGCCGACAATTTTGCAACATTTGTAATGTTTTTTATATTTGAGTCTGTAATTATGTTCTTCCCTAAACATAGCAATTCCAGGGTGTTTTTGATGTAATTAACGAAAAATCATGCAAATCGGCCCAATGCTTGGTTACTTGCGAAAAAAGTCACAATTTTGTGATTTTTTGTGGAAGAAAGCCTGCGTTTTTAGGCCGAAGTCCAGGCGGAAACTTTCCCTATAAGCACTACCTTCCTCATTCATAATTTCTCATTCAAAACTGTAGCAGTTCAAGAGGAAGGCGGATTCTAGGAGCTTTCAGGAGGAATTTCTCTCTCTTCTCCAAGTTTTTAGGGTAAGTTTTATTTCGTTTTTAATTAGTTATTTAGTTACCATGAGTAACTAAATCTTTTTAGGCTAGGGTTCTAAGATGAACCTCTATTTAATTTAATGTCATTTATTTAGTTATTTTCTGAGTTTTACTGTGTGCGTAAGATTTGTATCCTCTGGAGTGCAACCCTAGTTTAGGTATTTAGGTAGTAACATGGCCTAATATTGATATTTATATTTTTCTATCTAGGAAGTAACTATACGAAAGATATCGAAAGAGAGTTGACCCTAGTAGTAAGTACTTAGGAGATGACATTCCTAATATTGAGTAAAATCTATTGAACCTAGGATGTAACTAGTTATTAATTAAGGAAACAAGTGATTTCATGACTTAAATCAGCCCAGTAAATCCATTTTCCTCGACCCTTGGTAAGGTAGACGCTGATAGGGCTGCCCGTTTGTAGAACTACTAAGAGGGAGAGTGTGTTATGTACTCCTAAGATTCATAGATGGAAAAACCCTTTAACACTGACCATCATACCTTTGAAAATTTAGGAATTTCAATTTAAGCTTATGTTTCAATTACCTTTGAAGGAGTAAAACCCCACACATAAGGATCTCCGTGTGACCAGTAGGTGCAACTCAACATTGGAGGGATAACTGAAATCAACTGAAAGAGTAAGGCCCCGCACGTAAGGATCACCATACGATCAGCATGTGCAACTTGACGAACCGCTTAGGTTAGAACGTCCCAATAGACTCATCACTTAGATAATCTACTTAAGATAACTAAATGTGACATGAATGTTATTTAATTCCAAAAAATGAATAGAGGGATTTGAAAAATCCTAACCGTTGCTTACATTTCTGCAACCAAAACAGGTAACTTACTATGTTGCAAACAGATAAAAATTGCAATCTCTTATCCCTTGACTCTTTATTTTATTTTATTGTTTAAAAATAAGTAATGTGGATTGTTTGAACAAAATGATAATCTTTTTGGATACGATACTCTATTTATCACTTTATTACTTGGTAAACGATTTGGTATACTTGCCTAATCCGACCATCAAACTTCAAGTTCTTTTTTTGGATATTTAAAATTGTTTGGTACTGAAATGTTATGCTGTGAAGATATTTAAAATTGTTATTTTTGGATGATGGAGTTAACAATATAACTTGTGTGGTAAGAACTGCTACTTTAAGGCATAGGCATTACGTGACTATGTTAAGGCAGATCTGTGCAATTCATGTATAAGTATATTGTATTCTATGTTTATTTTTTAACAAGTTGACAATATTAGAGTTAATAGTAATGTAATATTTTTTATATAGCGATAAACCGCACCAACCAAACCAATCTAAACTGCATTAATTTGGTTTGGATGACTTTTTAAAAATCAACCGAACCAAAATAAAACGTATATTTTTTATCTCGCGATTATATGATGTTTATGTTTAAACCAGACTCGCACCGCAAACACCCCTAATATAACATATCAGTGTACGAGTTAATGATGTACAAAGAGTAAATCACCAATTCATCCCTTAAAATTGTAAAGGCCGACATTTAAGATCCATGAATTTGAAAATAGGCAAAAATGACACTGAGTTTGAATAACGTTGAGAAAATTTATATTTCTATTAACTTTTATCAAATCACTCTTAAATTAGTCCTTGATAAATTATATCATTTTCTAGCATATTAGTCATTGAATTACACCACTTACTCTAAAGTAGTCCATAAATTATATCATTTAATAAAAAATTAATCATTAAATTATACTTACAGTCAAGTAAATTATTCTATGTCATTCAAAATCAATTTTTTTTTTTTTGTATTTTTGAGGAGGTAAATATTCAACTTTTACAACTTTAAAGGACGAGTTGGTAATTTTTCATCGATATTCAATAGATCGCTTTCCAAACAAGTTATGATCACTACGAGTATAGAGCTACATTATTTTGTTGTAGTGTTACAATGTAACGAGGCAAAAAGAAAAAGAAAAAAAGAAGGAGAGTCTAAATTAAGTTCTAAATTTATCTAAATTCTATGTCAGGCGTACGGCAGTTCCAGTGAACAAAACATCTTACATGTGATAAATCCTTAACCATAAAATCTACACACATATTTTGTTCCCTAAAATCATGTATCAATGTTGTATAGAGCTAGTTATTTAGTGTAACTATTGTATTGGTAAATTTATGAACATATCATTATACAGTAATTTAAAAATTCAAAAATATTAATAGAATGACTTGTTATTATTTTCTTCAAAAAATAATAATAAAATGAGTGAAAATATATATGGCCACGTCACACAAAAGGCTAGGACGGGACCTTGTAGTAGGGTTAGGCAAAGAAAAAGGGCAAGAAAGGTCCTACTACGTGCCAACCCCTTCGCCACGCGTGACATTAAAACTATAAAGTATCAATTTTTTTTTAAGAAGTAAAAATGGAATATATTGATAGACTTTTAGCAAGTGTACTAAAAATGTATTGAAATAATAAAAATAAGCTTGTATCTACGAGGACTGTGTTAATCTCAATTTGGCAATAAAGTAAATATTTAGGATGTATAAATTATTTTGTAAAAGTATATTTGATTTGATTGAATAAAATTAAATAACAGAAAATATAAATTCAGTTAGAAAATATAAATTCGTTTAAAAAATATAGATTTAGTTAGAAAATATAGATTTTGTTAGAAAATATATATTCGGTTAGAAAATAAAGATTTGATTAGAAAATATGAAGAGAGATGAGATCAGGTCTGTCGAATCCTCTAATGTTCCCCTAATTGGTATATTGCACTCTATTCTTATGAATGATTCTCTAGTCCAACAATAGTTAACAAATTAGTCATAATCAATCCCTTGATTTAGGACCCTCTTCTTAAACTATAACCCCTAATTCCTTAGATGGTCTAATAATCTTCAAAGGATTAAGCACGTTAACTTAATATCACTACCAAACGATTATCCATTCCTAGACTAACCATGTTTATTAGAACAATTCAATGAGGTTTAAGTTGAAAGCTAGGGTCAGTAGTCATTCATTCTCACTAAATCATGTTTATATTTGATCATGATATAAAAAGCATTAAGAACAATTGAATTAAATAAAAACTAGATTGTCATTCACAAATAATAAAGTTTCATCACAATAACATGGATCAATTAGGGTTACATAGAATCATCTCAGAAGTAATATCTAAGAGATTTAGCTACTCATAATTGAGTTTACAAATAGCATAATCAATGAAAGAATTAAAACATACATAAACTGATAAAAGGATAAAGAAATCACCCTCCTAGCCATCTTTAGATGTCAAAATTGCACTTTGCTCTCCAAGATTCGTAACCCTTGTTTTCAGAATAGTCTACAGCTTAAATAGCCACATAAATTCTCCTAAATCTAATCAAGTTTTAAGTAAATCGCGACACGTTTTTACCTTGTGTAACAAGAAACTGAATTAGGGTTTCACCAAATCGTGTCACGTTTTAGCCATCGTGACACGCTTTCCTCAATGTCAAAACAATATATTCTGTTTTGTGGAATCGTGGCACATTTTTAACAAATCGTGACACGTTCCGAATCTTTTCCTTTTCTTCAGCTTTCTTGTTGCTTAAGTTGCCTTGTGAACTCCAAAATGTGATGACACTAAAAATAGTGAATAATTAACCGTCATCATAGCCCCAAACTTGAACCATTCCTTGTCCTCAAGGAATCTACTTGTAAAATTGACAATCGACAGTAAAATAACAATTACCTGATCAAGAGATAATACCAAAAAGTTCATCTCCTTACTAGCTAAAAGTGAGTTAGTTTGACTTGACTGCATCCACCAATTTCACTACTCCACGGAACAATATGATAAGGGTTCACACTCAATCACATGCAAGACTACGTATTACCATATGCTTGAAAAGTTTCTAAACGTTAATCAAAATCAATGTCATTACACACTTTGAGGTCTTTTAGGGTTATAACGGGGCTTAGGTGAAGGTGGGATAATATTTGGATAAGTAGGCTACGCAAAATTTGAGTTAGGCACTCCTAAGAAAATTAAAGTACAAATTCAATCCATCTTTCACCTATGGAACAACAATTTGTAAAGGTACTAGAGAACATTTGTAACTTATTGGAACAATCAAGTTTAAAGTTACTCGAAGTTTTCATTGTTTGTCCCTTTTTCATTCTTTTCTTTCTTTCTTTGATACACCATGATAATATTCTTTGTTAGTGATCTTTGTGTGTATTTTTCATGATAATGTTCTTTGTTCTCTAGTACCCCCAGCCTCAAACTTAGTTGGTTGCAAATTCCAATAGCAACCCAATACTTATTATTTAGCAACATTCTACAAACCTAACTCAGAAATACAATTTGGGATAAATCATAAAAGTCTCTAAGCTTGTAATGTAGTTTGTCACCGAACAAAAAGTTCTAAACCTACCGGCTCAATTTGGCTAAGAAAAGGATAAATATCAATAAAAATCAAGGTAGGCTTCAAAAGGCTCATAGGACCAAGCAGTTTTGCCTTAGTGTGTAAATGACAAAGATCAATCAACAGTAGAGAAACAATGCAAGTTCTAGAAATGTAGATGCATGGAACACTCTATATAAGTAAATTGAAAAAGAAAATTTGGCCATGAACTTTACAGTTTAGATTTCTGGGAGTTGTGACTACCTATCTTGCATTGCCGTACATTTCGATTTTGAAATACAAGTCACTTCTCCTTATGAACTTTTGGAATACCATTTGAACAAATATTTGTTACTAAACTGGAAAAAGTCAACAAACAAGCAAATTCATCAATAATAAACAAGTGCAAATTCAATTACATCACAGGGGAATACAACTGAGTTAAACCAAAATTAAAATTAAAGACAAATTGTTTGACTCAACAATAGAAATAAAATACTAAAAATAAAGACATAATAAAAAGGATGGGTTGCCTCCCACCAAGCGCTTTCTTTTACGTCATTGAGCTTGACGCTTCAACCACTGTTAGGGTGGCAAATATGATAGAAAGAATATATCATCTTCTTCTTCCTCTTGTTTGGTAGGAATTCCATGAATTTGTAGCAAAGAAGTAGACGCTCCCATGCGCTCACAGTTAAACCTTTGGAATTTAAGCTCTCTCACCTTAGAGAAGGACGTGCATCCATCTGAACACGAGTGATTTCCTTAACCCCCGTTGGTTCAGACTTCGGGAAAATATCAACACTCCTCACTTTGGGTTTTTCTTCCACCACAACCTTGTGACACTCAATCTCCATCTGAACCAATTTCCTCTGAGACTCATGTGCTTTCTCAACAAGATCACCACACTGAAGATCAAACTTCTCAAATGAAACTTGATTTGACACCAAGAAATCATCTAAAATATTTTGAAGTTGATCACCTCTTTCTTCCCTTCACAATTACTAGATACAAAAATAAAGGTCAGTCGAAACCCAGACAAACCATAGGGTCCGACCACCATCTCTGATAACCGTACACAAATATGGTGTTTTTAGCTTTTAGCCACCAATAAGAATGAAATTTAACTTTTTCTAAAATCTAAACCATTGGGGTTTGAATGTTATTAAAAAGTCTGTTATTTCGTTCATTCCACATTAACCAAACTCCCAAGAGCCTAATGAGTTTAAGAAATGATCTGCGTTGCCTTGAGGATCCTGTACAATGAATAAACTGGTTGAAATGGTCGATGATGGAATGTGGATCAGCACCCGCTACGCCTAACCAGGACCTGATATACTACCATAAAGAACTAAATAAATCACAGTGGATGAACTAAATATAAAGTATCAATTTTAATGAAAATTTCTTTTTTTGAACAATTTAATGAAAATTTCTTCTTTCAAAATATTGAGTGAATAGGTTTATTCGTTATTGAATTTGGAGAAATTGATTAATTTCATCTCCAAATTAATCCAATTAGTAAGAATGTTGTTGAATTTTATATGCTCAATCAAATTTACTTCATCCGTCAACTTTCAAGGTTAAGAATGTTGATGTGTTAAGTTAAGTGTTGAGGAAGAATTTCAAGTCACCTTCCACATATATAAAACAAATTCAATCAAAAATTATGAAACATTATGTGCCCTTTCTAAAAATATTAAAGTTGCAAGTTGTTACACTGTTAAATCGATGTTTGAATTATTCATTAAAAATATCGTTGATATTGTTAAATAAATGCTAAAAACTAAAAAAATGTGTTTAACCGTTATACATTACATTTTATATGTTTAAAATGAAGTTTCATTTTTGCATGCTTAAAAAAAAGTTTCATATATGTTAAACATTGTCTGCATAGTCTTTATGAAAATTGTTAAAAATTATTTCAAATTTTCTTTTTTTCTATCTCCACGTGCATATACTATTACAAATATATGGAACACATTTTTACAAATTCTTAGAAAGATAGTAAAATATTTGTGGCACAAGACCAAAACTACACCCTTTAATCACCATTATAAACAAAAATTTAAATTTTAAGTTTATTAAATAAATGAGTTTCCTTTACAAAGGGGTTTGCGTCAAGGCGATCCACTATCTCTTTTTTAGTTTCTGTTGGCTGCAGAGGGGTTGAATATCATGATGAAGGCACTGGTTGCGTCAAACATTTATGCTGGTTATGAGGTTGGGTCGAATCTTTCAGTATCAGTTACTCAACTTCAGTTTGTGGATGATACTTTGTTGTTGGGTATCAATAGTTGGACAAATGTCGAGCTATGCGGGCGGTTTTGATTCTTTTTTAGGCAATGTCCGGATTGAAAGTCAAATTTCACAAAAGCATGCTAGTGGGTGTCAATATTTTCTGATTCTTGGCTGAATGATGCGGCTTATGCCATACGTTGCAAAGTGGGAAACATGCCTTTTGTGTATCTTGGTGTCTCCATCGGCGCTGATCCTAGTTTATTGATTTTTTGGGAACCAATTATGCGTAGTATAAAAACTAGACTGTCGAATTTGAAAAGATGATTTATGTCATTTGGTGGCCGTTTAATCATTATTAAATTTGTCATGACATCTCTCCCTGTCTACGCTCTTTCTTTTTTAAAGGCTCCGGCAGGTATAATCTCTTCCATTCAATCTATTTTTAATAAAAAAATTTGGGGGGGGGGGGGGGGGGGCAGTGAGGATCGTAAAAAAATCACCTGGATTTCTTGGATTAATGTTTGTTCTCGTAAGGAGTATGGAGGTTTGGGGATGAGACAGTTGCGGGAGTTTAATTTTGCTTTGTAAGGAAAACGGTGTTGACGGTTATTAGTAGAGAGGAGGAGTTTTTGGCATAGAGTCTTGGTCGCTAGATATGGTGAGGAGGATGGAGGTGAGGAGCCGGAGTGGTTCTTTGTGGTGGCGGGAGATAGCTAAGATTAGAGATGGTGTAGTTGGAGTAGGTGGAGGATGGTTTCAGGAAAATGTCTCGAGGAAGGTGGACGATGGTACATATACCTTTTTTTGGCATGATATGTGGTTAGGAGGAGTTCCTTTGAGAGTATGTTTTAGTCGTCTTTTTGAGTTAGCGGATGACAAGTCTTGCACTGTTTCGCTTATGTCGGCACTCAAGTGGGTGGAGGGTGGGGCGGCGTGGAGGTGGCGGAGACGGTTGTGGGTTTGGGAGGAGGAGATGTCACATGAGTGTGTCATATTACTTCGTAGTGTTTCTTTGCAGCTTGATGTTACAGATTGCTGAAGGTGGGAGCTTGATCCATCCGAAGGATACACGGTCTGTGTTGCTTATAACTTTTTAGCTGCTCAAGTTATATCTATGGTAGATCAAAGGGCGGAGCTGGTTCGGCATAAACAAGCTCCTCTGAAAGTGTTCGTTTTCGCTTGGAGACTATTACATGGTAGGCTTCCTAGTCGGTCGAATTTGCTGGATCGCGGTGTCATTACAGGTGGTGTGGCGGGCTGTCTGGCAGGATGTGCCCATCTCGCGACTTCTCAGCATTTCATTTTATCTTGTGGTTTTTATGGCTCTTTATGGCAGGCGGGGCGGTCCTGGCTTGAGGTGTGGGACCGGACACTGACAACATTTTATATCACTTTTATCATTTCATTCATTCAGCTGGCGGTTTACGTGCAAGGCGCTCATTTTTGCTGCTTGTTTGGCTTCTTTGTGCTTGGACTATTTGGAATTATTGCAATAATAGATTGTTTAATAATGTAAAAAATTCCATAGTTCAAATGTTAGATAAATTAAAGCACACCTCGCTATGGTGGCTAAAGGCTAGTAATGCTAACTATGTTTACGGTTTTAGTTCGGGGTGGTCAAGCCCCTTGCTTTGTTTGGGCATTGGCTAAGTGCTTATGTAATTGTGTCAGGTTGTAATTGTTAGGAGTTTCCTGGGTACACCTTGTGTTTGGGAGATTTCATAAATTTGTTAATATATACAATTTTTTATTTTTTTTTAAAAAAGTTTATTAAATAAATGACGTATGTGATGTGTATTATTGATTATATATATCATTTATTGAATGAATCTAAAAAAATATTTTCGTTTATAATAACAATCGGGGAGTGTACCATGGGAACATGTCAGGTCGGCCTACAGGGGCCTAGACCTAGCCTACGACAGACCATACTTTTTTTCTTAAATAGAGAAAGCCTAGGCTTTTTTAGAAGCATATTTAACTTAAAAGGTCGTGCCACATGCCATTCAAAAAGCCTCTTAGGCTTATTAGGCCGCCTATTTAAGTAAATATGAATAATATTATTTATTATTATATTATATTTTGTATTTTGAATTAAATAAAAATTTGTTAATTTTTCAGTAATTTAAACTTATTATTATACATTAATTTTGTGCATATTTAAATGTATTATTATAAACTAGAATTGAAATATGATATGATATATAATCAAATTCCTTAAAAACTCATGTTGATTATCAAAAGAGAGTATAATCTAATTGATATATTAGTTTGTAGGTCTATTTAAACTTAGATTACATTGTTTATTTAAAAATATTCATTTGAAATAAATTTTTAAACAAACTAACAGATCATATCAGACTTTCAAAATATTAGACTAAAACCTAAATAGTAAACATATGACAGACACAAGTAGACTCAAGAATTCAAAAAATTTAGTAGACCGGACTCAGGTCTTGCATAGTTACCCCTATCTACCATATATGTGTTTTGGAATGTGGGTCCCAATCCCACCTGTACACGCGTCAACCAAAGAGGTCCTGCACCCTATGCAGGATTCGCTACTTTTACATTTTCTCCGTCGTGGGACCCATGACCCAATCAAACGTTTTAATTTGTGAGGAGTGTGATCACACGACAAAAACGTGGGTCCCATTTTTAAGCAAAGGTCAAGAAAGTAGCCAATGAAAAAGAGAGTCGAGTCTATAGGTAACCTCCTTTTTAATTTTCTTTTATTTTTCTTAAATATTTAATTTCTAGAAAAATTAAAATCAAAATGCGTGGTATATCCATAAACTTTGTCGTTGTCGGTTTCTATAATATCACACGTGTCTATTTTTTGTTGGTCGTGAATAACTACCCCCTCTGGTTTTTTCTCACGTAGGTATTGATGAGGTTCAACCTATCTAGGGTTCTCTTTCAAACAAAAAAACTTGTCTAGGGTTCTACCATTTTCTTTTTTGTTGTTATTGTTGTTGTTTTTCTTATGTTAGCATTGCCTTTATAAAATGCTTATTATGAGTTTTCTTTTGTTTTCTTCCTTCATACTTACCTCGTTTTAAATATATTTGAGTAATTGCATACAAAATCTTGGCAAATAAATACATAAGAATTAAGAAATGAAAAATTTAATAAATATGAAAATAAAATAGGAATTCATATTTGTTTGTTTGTTTGGAATGCTGAAGAAACAATGAGATTGTTGATATTGATATTGATATTGAAACAAGATTTGTATTCTCTTGTACTACCTCCGTCCCTTACTGTAAGATATTTTTAAGGAAAAAAATTGTTTTTTTTATAAGACATTTTTGCTATTTTCAATTACATTAATTATTTCTTTACTAACATACCCTTATTTATTTTGCATTTTTTTCTTCAATCAACAATAAATACTATGTTGAAAATATAAACTAATTCTCTCTATTAAGCATAAATTTGTAAAAATAATAGTAACTGTATACAAATATAATACTACCAACTAGTTTCTTAATTCCCGTGTTTTTATCAAAAGGGTCCTATATTTAGGGACGAATGTAGTATGATACAACAATACTTGTATTTCTTGATGGTTGATCAGATTTTAGTTACTATCTTTTGTTAGTTAAATTACTATGCGTTAACGCAATTATTTAGTATTCTTTGTTGGTTTACATATGTTAGTAATGAACTAACATATGAGTGTATTCAAGAACCATAACAAATGAATAACTATGTTAGTTTTGGATATACTTTTGAATCTATTCTTGATTTTTCACCTTCGTATGTACTCCGACTTGTCAATTTTCAATGAAAATGTTATTCATGATAGGTAAGTTTTAGGACCGGTTCTTACTGAAGTCCAACAAATTAAACCATGGATTTTTTGAGTGATTCAGGAGATAATATGTCTCGGAAGGAAGAAAAGCAATTTTAGTTTATGGTTCCAAGAAAGAAGAAGAACAAATTAAAGCAGCAGCAAGCTGAGACAAACAAAGGGTTTAAGGTTGACACTTCCAATCGTTCGCCTCGTTAGTTATTTGACGTGTTGTTGTCACACTTGTTTTTAGATAGTTCTATATTTTTTTTTATCTTTCTTTCACTCCGCTTTTGGTTTTCGGAAGGCTTCTGGTTTTTGTCCTTCCCTTTTTTATACTTTTAATTTCTTTTATTGTATGTTGGTGCTGCAGCTGAAGAAGACCCCTTTGCATCCAATTTTTCACCTCAAAGAATTTTTACCTTCATACTCCCTCCGTCCCAAATTGTGTGTCGTTTTAAGGAAAAATATGTGTGAAATATCCAAAACGTCATACAATTTGGGGCGGAGGGAGTATCATGTTTGGTGATAAGAGTTATGTTGCATTTTCTATAGACTTCTAGTTTTTCTTTTCTTCCTTTATTTTTGTTTGTGGTGTTGAGACTTAGTACCATTTTCTCCATAAATGAAAAAACAAGAGAGAAATTCATTATAATATAATTGATTGACATAGCAACATATTAAAATTAAATATGTAGAGATTAACATCATTTTGTATTCTTATAGTTAGTTTTTTTAATCATGTGTCATCACCTTATTAATGATTTAAGAAGAATTTCATTAAAATCGTAGAAAAAAAATTAAATTAAGAGCCACGAGGATATTGATTAAGAAATCAAATGTCGTAAAGTTTGTAGAAAAATGATATCTATACTTTAAACAAAACCCTTAAAAAAATACGTGGCTTATTATTTCTAAAACAAAATTGTCTTTTATGAGGCTTAAATAATGCTCTTAAGAAACCTGTTAGTGTTTTAGGCCGTGTTTGGTAACACAAAAATGCTAGTTTATAGTTTGTTGGACTAGCTTATAAGCTTATTGGATGAAAACGTGATGTGTTTGGTAACAAGCTTTTCTCACGAGCTTATAGTTTTTTTTAGAAGCTATTTCAAGTAGCTTTTTAGCTCATAGCTGGTAGTTTTTTTTATATTTTCTTCCAATTTAAACCCTAGTAATTTAATTTAATTATTTTTTAATAAGAAAAAACCACCCATATTTATATGTAACTACCCACTTTTTATATATAAAAAAAAAAAAAAACTGCCCACTTTTGATGCAAAGTCACTTGCACGTTACTTCTCACTACCATATATTTTCTTTGTTTTTTTCCTTTTTTTTTTTTTTAACTTCCTTTCAATTCATATAATATAATATATAGTTTTAAATAAAATCTGCAACAAATAGTAAAACCATTTTACTGAAATAAAAAATATTAATTGAATTCATAAAAAACATTTATCATTTTGGAGATTAAAGTAATTTAAAATAAATTCAAATATTTAAAATTAAATAAATAAGGAAAAAAATGTATATAATTTATAAAAAATAAAAACATGTCCTTTTATGTTGTTGCGAATTCGATGAAAAATCACACCAATAACAACTTGATGTGTGGAGCAAGGAATAATTAAGCAACCAAAACAAGTGGGTAACAGTTATAATCACAAAATAAAGTAGAAAACAGCGAGAGAGAAGAAGAGAGAACACAAAAGAATTTGTTGACCTAGTTCGGTCCAAATTGACCTAGTCTGGGGAGAGAGCAGCCCTCAAATCCACTATAATGATGCGTAACTTTACAAAAGAGATATCAATGAGTAAAAAGAATAAGTCTCCCGCCTAATTCTACCCAAAGTCCCAATCTCTTCCCGTAACCAAGAGACTCAATCCTAATAGTGTTTCCCAAGGTGAATTAACCCTCAAACCCTAGTGTTTGTTCCAAAGAGACAAACTCTATACAAACCCTAGTTTTGTTGTTGCCTCTCTAAACCCTTGTTTCAGCCCCCTCTATCTCAAGGTTTGCTCTGATACAAAGTCTATATTTATAATAAAAGTAACCCTCATAAAATTGTAACAAATCTGGCCCAAAAATAGGATTCTGTTTTTCTGCATCAGCGTACCATCGTACTACGATGTAATTCCATCGTACTACGATTTTCCAGAACCAAAAGTCCAAAAAACTCCAATACCATCGTACTACGATGTAATTCCATCGTACTACGATGGGACAGATTCTGAACTAAATTTTGAGTCACTTTCAACATTTCTCCACCTTGACTCCAAATTAGTGATGATGTCAAACCATCAACCACCTTGTTGCTCTTTCCCTTGTTCCCACTACACCAAGTAGCTCCACAAGTTTACACCCTAACCCCTTCATCCATCGGAATGTCTTCCGCCTTCTCGAAGGTCCTTGCAGTCCAACTACACTAGGAATTTTAGGTAGTTCCACAAGCATTTACCTTAACCTCTTCAGCCATCGGAACGTCTTCCGTCTTCTCGAAGAGTCCTTGCAGTCCAACTACACTAGGAGTTTTAGGTAGTTCCACAAGCATTCACCATAACATCTTCAACACAGGACATCTCCCGTTGTGTGTGTGAGTTTATAATGGCTTTGCCATTTCGTCTATCTACCAAAAAAAAAAACTAATATAGCTCGTGTTGGAACAAAGGGTGTTTCACAATTTTACCACTTAAGTTTTGATGATAATAAGGTATTAAAATTATCAATTGGATATGCTAAAAGTTTGTTCAAGTGTACAGGACCATAATCAAAGATTCATTCATAGAGGTTCTGATTGAATAAATTAAAGAGCAAAGGAATTTAAATTGAAGCTTGAAGAGCATCTGATTGAAAGCGCTCCTGAAGATGATATCATCAGAAGCTTAGTGCGTCTGAAGAAAGCGCTCCTGAAGATAACAACATCAGAAGCTAGATCTCCAGAAGCAAGTTCATCAGAAGCTATTTCACCATAGGCTGAAGAGCGTTGACAAAGTACTGTGTACGAAGTGTACAACCACTAAGTCTGCGCATGTCTCTACAACCACCATCTCTGCATTTTGTCTCATATACAAGACAAGGATAACAACAATATTCACATATATTGTTCCTTCTCTATTGGAATGGATTTGAAATTGTTTCTTCATAGGACAACTATCAAATCAGGCAAAAGATCAATGGTGAAGAATCAAAGCTTCAGTCAAGACAAGTTGATGTGCTGGCTAGTTCCCAACGTCTCTCAAATCTTCTATAAACAGGGATAACGACTTGAAGAAAATAGGCTTTTGCTAAGACTGTGATATTCATATTCTCTCAAAGTCAAAAACGCTGCAAATACACATCAACAACTTAGATAATTCTTACAAAAGTTCATATCTTTGAATTTCTAAGTGTCTAGAAAAACAGAGTCTGTTCTGTTTGTATTGTTTTGTGAATACCTCTGATTGTATATCAAGTATTCAAAACTCTTTTCAATTCTCTGTAATTGTTTTAGAAAAATCTCTTTCTTGTGTGATTGAGAAAAGGAGTCTCTTGGAGTTGTCCTTGAGCATAAAAGTCTCTTTCTTGTGTGATTGAGCAAAGGAAGTCTCTTACTTGTGTGTTTGAGCAACTTGTAATTTGATATTTCATTTTAGTGGAACTCTCCTTGGACTGCAAGGGGGACAAGACTACTTCCGGATTGTGGAAGGAACCTGTATAAATTGCTTGTGTTCTTCTTTCGTTTCTGCATTCTTACTCTCTATCCGCTGCACTAAGACTCTGAACTCTGGTCAGACTCTGAACTCTATCAGACTCTGATCCTGAGAACAGTTGTTGTTTAGTAAGAAAGAAAAGTTTTTGAAAACACAATTCAACCCCCCCCTTCTTGTGTTTTTATCACCTTTAGCTCAGACCAATGAATTTCATTAAATTTTCGTATACTATCTGTATTAGCGAGAGCTCAAACTCATTTTTTCAGATGGACTCTGGTCAATAAAATAATACTCGATTTGATCCTTATTGTAAAAATATTTAAAAGAAACTTATATTTATAAGAAAATATCAATATTTTTAAGGTGTGGGACGAGGGAGGGGAGGGGAGGCGTGGAAATGGCGAAGGAGATTATTGGTGTGGAAGGAGGTGATGTTAGTGGAGTGTAGGATGTTACTATTTATTGTTGTTCTGTAGGTTGATATTGATGTGTGGACGTGGATTCCAGATCCAGCACACTCACATGTGGGACATGTAACACCCCGTTTTCCCAACATAAAAATTTCTTTAAAAAGAATAGCATGCATCAGAGTAAGCACATAAACAGGGCATCACATATCTTAAAACATCTCATGTTAATGATTAAATAAACATTAAATCTTCATAAAATCTCGCAGCGGAATAATCATATAAAATAAACATCTCAAAGGTCTTTGGCACGCAGGCCTCATCAACATCTTATTATCAAGTCTTCAAGTTAAACATAAGCATGTAAAATGACATAATCATATCAAAAGCATAATACGCAAGGAACAGAGAAAATATAAGCAAGGTTTCCCCATCCCGTTACGTATCAGAGCACCTAGACTCGACTGCAGAAATCCTCACACGTCTGCGCTAATCTTGGTTACCTGCACTTGCCCACGAGGCGGCAATTCCAGCAGAAGGGGTGATATTCACAAATAATTATATCAAACATGTAATTAAATAATCACAATTCAACAACCAACATAATCCAACTTATCACAGATAAACATCTAGCATTTAGAACATCAACATAAACAACACATCATTTAGTATCATCATAATCAACATCATAAACGTCTTAAATAAACATCTTAGACGACTCGACTCGACTCAACTCGACATCATCACTTGACTATGCAACCCTACGTCTTATATGCATGTGGTACCAATCCAGGGCATGAGCCCTCGTCGCTATGAGCATAAATATACTCCAAGGCATAAGCCTTCGTCGCTGGTGAGCAAAGCTCCAGGGCATAAGCCCTCGTCGCTGGTGAGTAAAAACTTCAGGGCATAAGCCCCCATCATAGAATGAGTATGCATGAGACTCAACACTTTTAACTTAAACAAGTTAACTTCTTAAACGTCGCAAAACATCTTATTCATCAAAGGACTTACACATGCAGCAACTATACATACATAGACAGCAACATGACAGCAAGTACTTCATAAAGTATAACATTAATATGGCAAACATCGCATGTAATTCAAGCATTCATCACTTATTCAATTCATATTATCACACATAAGCTTCATAAAATCATCATAAACAATCTCAATCATCATGTATCATCATCACAGATCATAATAAACATCAGTAACAGTCCCAGAAGCTACCCAAAGGTCATCTCTCATGGTTCAATGCGAAACAGTTCGCAAATAGTACACGGTTCTGGGTTCTGACTTAACTCGCTATGGCGAGTAGGATAGCTCGCCTCGCGAGCACTAAGGTCCTGCTCGCTGTGGCGAGTTGGAGTGCTCGCCTCGCGAGCTCTAGGGTACTGCTCGCTATGGCGAGCTGGGTTGCTCGCCTCGCGAGTAAACTAGGTCTACTCGCCGCGGCGAGTTGCATAGCTCGCCTAGGCGAGCGATGAACAGACTGCTACGGGTTCTGCGAAAATCACACAAAAGTGTCCCAAATTCATCATCTAAATCATCTACACTCTCATAAACAACATCATTATGATTAATCTACGTTATGTACTCATCCTACACTTCTGTTCTACAGCTTCATAGCCTAATTCATGATCTTTCTCCATTTTTAACCTAATTTCAATTCTCTCAAAACAGCCCTATGATTGTTTAAATCTTGATTAGATGAATTACAGAATAATATAATCAAATGCTAGGCTCACCCTTACCTGATCAAAGCAGAAAAAAAATCGCAGACCTAGCTCTCTTCTCACTTCACGTCCGTTTGCACCTTTTTCCAAATCTCTGTACGCGTACTGACTCTCTTGACCTAATTTTCCCTTTATATACTCCCAACAAATCTTATCTTATTTACTCTTTCTCCCACATAACTCTCTAAAATCCAAAACTAACCCACAACTAAATATTTTATTTTATTTTCAAATCTTATTTTATTAAACAATAAAATAAGTTACCACGTCGCATAAAATCATATTAAATCTTCACTTAACATCACATAATATATATAAAAATATATAACAATTTCTCAAATAAATTAAATAATTAAATAATCAAAAATGGGCGTTACAACTCTCCCCAACTTAAAAGATTTTCGCCCTCGAAAATTACCTCAAGCAAACAACTCAGGGTACGACTCTAGCATCTTACTCTCTAGCTCCCACGTCAAGCTTTCGCCAGTCGCTCCCGACCAAACGACTCTAACGAGAGGTATCTCCTTGCCCCTCAGCGTCTTCGTCTTTCTGTCATCAATCCTCACTGGTAAGGTCTCAACCGTAAGGTTGTCCCTAACTTGCACATCATCACTCTGGATCACATGAGACGGATCCGGAACATACTTCCTCAGTTGCGACACATGGAACACGTCGTGCAAATTCGACAGATGTGGTGACAATCCAATACGATAGGCCACCGCCCCAATCCTCTCTGATATCTGATACGGACCAATAAACTTCGGGGTTAACTTCTTTGACTTTAATGCACGACCAACACCGGTCATAGGAGTCACTCTCAAGAACACATGATCTCCCTCTTGGAACTCAAGGTCCTTCCTTCGCTTGTCATGATAACTCTTTTGTCGACTCTGCGACGCTTTCATCTTCTCTTGGATCATTCTCACTTTCTCAGTAGTCTGTTGAACAATCTCCGGTCCTAACATCACATTTTCGCCTGACTCAAACCAACACAACGGAGTTCTACATCTCCGACCATACAAGGCCTCAAAGGGTGCCATCCCAATACTCGAATGGTAACTGTTGTTGTACGTGAACTCTATCAATGGAAGATGACTATCCCAAGTTCCTCCTTGCTCAAGTACACACACTCTCAACAAATCTTCCAACGACTGAATCGTCCTTTCCGACTGACCATCTGTCTGCGGATGATAAGCCGAACTCAACCTCAACTGAGAACCTAACGCCTCTTGCAAACTCTTCCAAAATCTAGAAGTAAACCTCGGGTCTCTATCTGATACGATGCTCGAAGGAACACCATGCAACTTCACAATCTCCTTGACATAGATCTCTGCCAACTGAGCAACAGGAAAAGTAATATTGATCGGTAGAAAATGAGCCGACTTCGTTAATCTATCAACAATAACCCAAATAGCATCATTCCCTTTAGGAGTATTCGGCAAGCTCGTCACAAAATCCATGGATATACTATCCCATTTCCACTCTGGCACATCTAAAGGTACCATCATCCCAGCAGGTTTCTGATGCTCAATCTTCGACTTCTGACAAACCAAACAAGAATAAACAAACTGTGCTACGTCACGTTTCAAACCAGACCACCAAAACAGCTTCTTTAAATCATGATACATCTTCGTAGCTCCCGGATGAATACTCAAGCCACTTCTATGACTCTCTGCAAGTATCATCTTCTTCATTTCCTCATTATCAGGAATGCATATCCTACCTCGGAATCTCAACACTCCTTGGTCATCAACTCTAAAGTCACTATCCTCCGTCTGATTACTAGCAATCAACAAGTCCACAAACTTAACATCTTCTTTCTGCGCCTCTTTGATACTCTTCAAGAAATCACTATCAATCCTCAGCATTCCCAGCTTTACACTCTGAGGCGTTCTTTCACAAACTAAGCTCAAATCTCTAAACTGTTCCAACAACTCGAATTCCTTCACCATCATGGCAGACATATGCAAAGTCTTCCTACTCAAAGCATCTGCAACCACATTAGCTTTGCCCGGATGATAATTCAAACCAAAGTCATAATCTTTCAACAATTCAAGCCACCTTCGCTGCCTCATATTCAATTCCTTCTGGTCAAACAAGTACTTCAAACTCTTGTGATCACTAAACACCTCAAACCTCGAACCATACAAGTAATGTCTCCATATTTTCAATACAAAGACCACAGCTGCCAACTCTAAGTCATGCGTCGGATAATTCTTCTCATGAATCCTCAATTGCCTTGAAGCATAAGCTACCACTTTACCATCTTGCATAAGTACACCACCTAAACCCAACTTGGACGCATCACAATACACCACAAAAGGTTCATCGGGCTTCGGCAAAATCAAAACTGGAGCCGTCGTCAAGCGCTTCTTCAACTCATTAAAGCTGTTCTCACAATGAACATCCCACACAAAAGATTTACCTTTACACGTCAACTGCGTTAACGGAAGAGCCAACTTAGAAAATCCTTCTATAAATCTTCGATAATAACCAGCTAGACCCAAGAAGCTTCTAATCTCAGTAACCGACTTCGGAGTCTCCCATTGCGATACCGCTTCAACTTTAGACGGATCAACCGGAATGCCATTGCCAGAAATAACATGACCAAGAAAACTTACTTCTTTCAACCAGAACTCACACTTAGACAACTTAGCAAAAAGCTTCTTCTCTTTCAACACTTGCAAGACGATCTTCAAATGTTCAGCATGCTCTTCTTCAGTCTTAGAATAAACCAGAATATCATCAATGAATACCACAACAAAACGATCCAAATAAGCATGGAAGATTCTATTCATATACTCCATAAATACGCCAGGTGCGTTAGTAACACCGAAAGGCATCACCGTATACTCATAATGTCCATAACGCGTCCTAAACGCCGTCTTCTGCATATCCTCATCTTTCACTTTAATCTGATGGTAACCCGATCTCAAATCTATCTTGCTGAATACACAAGCACCCACCAACTGATCCATCAAGTCGTCAATTCTCGGAAGTGGATACCTATTCTTTATTGTTACTTTATTCAACTGACGATAGTCGATGCACAACCTCATACTTCCGTCCTTCTTCTTGACTAACAACACTGGAGCTCCCCACGGTGAAACACTTGGTCTCACGAACTTCTTATCAAGCAAATCCTCTAACTGTTTCTTTAGCTCTGCCAACTCAGAAGCTGACATACGATAAGGCGTCATAGACACAGGCTTCGTTCCAGGAACAAGATCAATCGAAAATTCAACTTCTCTTTCCGGAGGCACATCAGGAATCTCATCTGGGAAAACTTCAGGAAAATCACATACTACTTGTAGCTTATCAATCACTGCCTGATTCTCAATAGATAAGGACGCCATCAAAGAAAACATCATAATTCCATCGCGTTCCAACTGCTTCAACTGTTTAGTAGATAGGAACTCTGCGCCACTCTCTTCCTCGGGAGAAGAAAAATGCACCGTCTTGCTAAAACAATTAATCAGAACGTGGTTGTACTCTAACCAATTCATCCCCAAAATCACATCCATCCCAACCAACGGCAGACACACTAAATCAATCTCAAAATCACGACCAAACATAGACACAGGACATCTTAAACACACAAGGGAAGTAGTCACCGAACCCTTAGCTGGAGTTTCGACAACCATCTCCCCATTCATATCAGATACAACAAGATTCAACTTAGCAGCACAATCAAGAGCAACAAAACAATGTGTGGCACCAGTATCAATAATAGCAACTAAAGGTATATTATCAAAATAACAAGTACCTCTGATCAAGCGGTCCTCGCTCTCCGTCTGCGTACCCGACAAAGCAAAAACTCTCCCAGTAGTCTGAGCCTTCTTAGGCTTAGTGCATTGCGAACCAATGTGACCCTCATCGCCGCAGTTAAAACATACAACATCACCATGTTCGCAATCAGCAGTAGTGTGACCCTTCTTGCCACAACGAAAACATCTCTTCACCTCTCCAGGACAAGCATTACTCTTATGGCCCTTCACGCCACAAGTATAGCAAACTACCTCAGCAGGAGCATCTTTCCTCACAGGTCTCCTCTCATCATTAACTCGCTGTTTGCCCTTATCTGTAGGGGCACTGTAGGGCTTAGGACGACTTTGCTGCCCCTTTCCTTTCCTCTCATTAACCACCTTGTAATGAGCCTTAGTGTCCTCCTCATAAATCCTGCAGCTGCTCACTAACTCAGAAAAGTTTCTAATCTTCTGATACCCTATAGCCCTCTTGATATCAGCTCTCAATCCGTTCTCAAACTTAATACACTTAGAAAATTCGGCGGTCTCAGCAGAGTAGTGTGGATAAAACTTGGCCAGCTCCACAAATTTTGCAGCATACTCAGTCACAGACATGTTCCCTTGCTTTAGCTCCAGGAACTCAATCTCTTTCTTGCCCCGCACATCCTCAGGAAAATATCTGTTGAGGAACTCTCTCTTAAACACTGCCCAGGTCACCTCAGCACCGTCCTGCTCCAGGGTAGGTAGAAGACTAATCCACCAATCGTCCGCCTCCTCAGCCAGCATGTGCGTACCGAAACGCACCTTCTGCACCTCCGTGCACTGCATAACTCTGAATACTCTCTCAATCTCTTTGAGCCAAGTCTGGGCTCCATCCGGATCATATCTCCCCTTGAAAGTAGGAGGATGGTTTCTCAAGAAGGTCTCCAGCATACGGACCTCCGCACCAGCACCAACATTAGCATTTGGTTGTTGTCCCACAGCTTGAGCAACAGCTTCCAAGGCGGCAGCAATCGCAGCGTCATTCCTTCCCGCCATCTTAATCCTTAACAAAACAAACATAAGTTAGAATAATACAATAATACTATTCTAACTCTAAGACAACGTCACTCGACTCTCTACTTGGCCGGGCGGACCGACCTGCTCTGATACCAATTGTAACACCCCGTTTTCCCAACATAAAAATTTCTTTAAAAAGAATAGCATGCATCAGAGTAAGCACATAAACAGGGCATCACATATCTTAAAACATCTCATGTTAATGATTAAATAAACATTAAATCTTCATAAAATCTCGCAGCGGAATAATCATATAAAATAAACATCTCAAAGGTCTTTGGCACGCAGGCCTCATCAACATCTTATTATCAAGTCTTCAAGTTAAACATAAGCATGTAAAATGACATAATCATATCAAAAGCATAATACGCAAGGAACAGAGAAAATATAAGCAAGGTTTCCCCATCCCGTTACGTATCAGAGCACCTAGACTCGACTGCAGAAATCCTCACACGTCTGCGCTAATCTTGGTTACCTGCACTTGCCCACGAGGCGGCAATTCCAGCAGAAGGGGTGAGATTCACAAATAATTATATTAAACATGTAATTAAATAATCACAATTCAACAACCAACATAATCCAACTTATCACAGATAAACATCTAGCATTTAGAACATCAACATAAACAACACATCATTTAGTATCATCATAATCAACATCATAAACGTCTTAAATAAACATCTTAGACGACTCGACTCGACTCGACTCGACATCATCACTTGACTATGCAACCCTACGTCTTATATGCATGTGGTACCAATCCAGGGCATGAGCCCTCGTCGCTATGAGCATAAATATACTCCAAGGCATAAGCCTTCGTCGCTGGTGAGCAAAGCTCCAGGGCATGAGCCCTCGTCGCTGGTGAGTAAAAACTCCAGGGCATAAGCCCCCATCATAGAATGAGTATGCATGAGACTCAACACTTTTAACTTAAACAAGTTAACTTCTTAAACGTCGCAAAACATCTTATTCATCAAAGGACTGACACATGCAGCAACTATACATACATAGACAGCAACATGACAGCAAGTACTTCATAAAGTATAACATTAATATGGCAAACATCGCATGTAATTCAAGCATTCATCACTTATTCAATTCATATTATCACACATAAGCTTCATAAAATCATCATAAACAATCTCAATCATCATGTATCATCATCACAGATCATAATAAACATCAGTAACAGTCCCAGAAGCTACCCAAAGGTCATCTCTCATGGTTCAATGCGAAACAGTTCGCAAACAGTACACGGTTTTGGGTTCTGACTTAACTCGCTATGGCGAGTAGGATAGCTCGCCTCGCGAGTACTAAGGTCCTGCTCGCTGTGGCGAGTTGGAGTGCTCGCCTCGCGAGCTCTAGGGTACTGCTCGCTATGGCGAGCTAGGTTGCTCGCCTCGCGAGTAAACTAGGTCTACTCGCCGCGGCGAGTTGCATAGCTCGCCTAGGCGAGCGATGAACAGACTGCTACGAGTTCTGCGAAAATCACACAAAAGTGTCCCAAATTCATCATCTACACTCTCAGAAACAACATCATTATGATTAATCTACGTTCTGTACTCATCCTACACTTCTGTTCTACAGCTTCATAGCCTAATTCATGATCTTTCTCCATTTTTAACCTAATTTCAATTCTCTCAAAACAGCCCTATGATTGTTTAAATCTTGATTAGATGAATTACAGAATAATATAATCAAATGCTAGGCTCACCCTTACCTGATCAAAGCAGAAAAAAATCGCAGACCTAGCTCTCTTCTCACTTCACGTCCGTTTGCACCTTTTTCCAAATCTCTGTACGCGTACTGACTCTCTTGACCTAATTTTCCCTTTATATACTCCCAACAAATCTTATCTTATTTACTCTTTCTCCCACATAACTCTCTAAAATCCAAAACTAACCCACAACTAAATATTTTATTTTATTTTCAAATCTTATTTTATTAAACAATAAAATAAGTTACCACGTCGCATAAAATCATATTAAATCTTCACTTAACATCACATAATATATATAAAAATATATAACAATTTCTCAAATAAATTAAATAATTAAATAATCAAAAATGGGCGTTACAGGACACACACAATAATAATAATAATAATAATAATAATAATAATAATAATAATAATAATAATAATAATAATAATAATAATAATAATAATAATAATAATGTTGTTTTGGTCTCTGCGGATCTTCTATGGCGGAAGGATGTTCCTTTCAAGGCTTCAGTGTTTGCTTGGTGGCTCTTTTGGAATCGATTGACTAAGGTTAATTTATTTTGAAGGGGTGTTCTATCGCATGAGGCGCAGTTGTGTGTCAGTGGTTGTAGAGTCCACAAATCAGACGTACATTTGTTCTTGACTTGCAGCTTTTTTGGGCAGATTTGGCAACTTGTTCGCAATTGGTTGTGTGTTTAGTCAACGGATCCATCTATCATTGTGGATCACTTTCTCCAGTTTGGTACCTCTTCAGGTCATGCAAGATTACGGTGTTCTTTCATGTTTTTAATGTGGTTTGCTAGTTCTTGGGTTATTTGGAAGGAAAGAAATGCGAGAATTTTTCAAGGCACAGAAACCTCCCCTTCTCAGATTTTATAAAGTATTAAACTTATTTCCTTCTGGTGGTATAAAACTAATTTTTCTATTTTTTATTATCAGTTTCATGACTGGTGCCGGAACCCATTCATTTGTTTGGAACCAGCTAATTTTTTATCATTATGTTTGAACCTCTGTTGTAACTTTGTGACTATCTTCTCTAGAAAACCTTGTGCTAGGAGAATAGTCCGCTAGTGTTAATATAATTCATTTTGATTTCTTAAAAATAATGTTTATATGTTTAATATGAATGAGTGTATCTAATGTTTCACAATTTTCTACATGATATATTTAAAAAATATTCAAAAAAAATTTAATGATTAATAATTGCATTGATTTTGATATTTTTATTTATTTTTCTTCTTATAATAAAGACCGGATTGAGTGTGTGGATTTCAAATAATTTACTTTTCCTTCGTTAACTACTTAATTGCATGTAATTAACTTGTGTGTTAACCCGTGCAATGCACGGGTGATAGGCCATTATTTTTCAATCTTAAATTGTTTTATTTTTTTATTTATCAATGAAAATTATCTATCCCGTGAATTTTTAAATATGTCCGTATCTTTTTTGCCGCAATGATGATAAATATGTTTCTCATATTATTTATGTTTAGTAATGATAAATATGTGTCTCGTGTATTTATGCACAAAAGAAAAATATATTTATGGGTTTTAGATCATTGTCGGTGAAGCGTCACCCCGACTGTCCTCTTACAGTCTTGGTGTGAGTTGATTCTGTTGTGGTCATTGGTTTCATTCAATGTCGTTGTTGTCTTTGTATTGCTCTGGCGCCGATGCGGTTATGAGTTAGTCTTTTGTGGTGGATTATGTCAGATCATGAATTTTTCAATCTGGTGTTTGCTATATTTTTTACTTTATGTTTTTGGCGTTAGTTTTTATTTTGTTTCGTGGAGATGAAGATGAGTGGTGGCCTTGTTCCGACTCTGTGATTTGGTCTGAAAATCTTGAATCTAGTTTTTTAAATTGAAAATCTGGATTCTTTAGTTCTGGCGTTGTTTTATTGGATGCATACCTTGATTCAGCACGACTTGTTATATCTTGATGTTGCTCCAAAGGGCTAGGTGCGTAGAAGCTCCGTGTTGACTGTAGTAGTCATTCATCTTACCTAAAAAAAATTATCCTCCATGGTTGCTTCTTGCGTCGTTGGTGGACTATGATAAATTTCTATGTTCATCCCTCGACCTGGACTTCGGCTGGAGTTTCAAGACCAATGTGAATCAGCGGATTCAGTTCGTAATTGATTGTTTTGGCTCGAAAGGGCGTTTATGGCTTACTGAGACTTTGAAGGAAGCTATTGGAACTTGATTCATTTCTGTGTTAGCAAACGATTCATACGCCTATTTAAATTCTTAGAAAATTCACATTGCGTTTATTTGCAATTCGGTTTTGCACCCCTACATGGGTTCGTGGATTATCTGTGGTAGCCATTGTTTAGGATTATTCTCTTTTCTTATCACTTTTATATTGAATTGTTGGATTTTGCTTTTGTGGTTTAGTGGGTCATGCTCTTGCTCCTTAGTCTTGTACTTCCTTCTCTCTATAATTTAATTTTTAATTTGATTATAAAAATGAAAAATATTTTCCTTCAAAAAAAATGAAAAATATATGACCCATAATTTTTTATGTTTCAATAATAAATATTTGTCCTATGTTTTTTTTACATTCATAAAAAATTGTGGTAAATACTTGTCCTATACTCTTTTATGTATGAGTTATAAATATTTTCTCGTGTTTTTTAATATTTGTCTAGTGTTTTTTTAATATTTATCAATTAATTCATATAGAAAGTAACTCATGCGCATAGAGGTTAGCTAACATTTGTTTAGCCCTTTATTTTTTTGTTTGTTCCCTTCTCTTCCTAATAGCATTAACCTATATTACATAAGAAATAAGTTAGACTTCCATAACTTTGGATTTATGTCTTTTTGAAAATGTGTTGATCTAGTTTCCCTTTTCTTTCTTTGTATTTCTATTTTTTTCTTAATGAATTTGGATAATGCATCTAACTTCACTTTTTTTTAGGGAACATCTAGCATCACCTTTGTTTCATAAAAATAATAATATTTACCAATAGCAAATATTTTTACCGTGTTATTTTTTTAGGATTTAGTGATTAATAGTTGTGCTGTATTTTTTTAGGATTCCCGTGTTATTTTATTTGTATTTGATAAAAAAAAATTATTTGTATGGTTTGTATAACATAATGACATGTGTCATTGTTTTAGATAGATGAAAGAAGAATGTCAGGTGGATTATTTATTTAAACTAAGCTCGAATATATATATAAGATAGGAGATTTGAATTCATGAAATAGCGTCACATATGCCTAAATACACTAAATCTAATCAACACTCTTTCTCTCCACAATTATAAGAATAACATAATTTTTAAATTTTTTTTAATAACTCATACATCCACTCAAGATTATATTAATAAATAACTGATGTATTAGTGTACTTCCTACAAAAAAACAGATCATGTAGTGTACTATTGAATTGTCTTGCAATAAATTATTTACGTTTGATATATTTTTTTTTAATATTTCGAGGAAGGTAAATAAAGTATGATAGCTTGCTCTTTTGTTCCACCAGTATATAATTTTACACTCTAGTCAAATACCTTTTTTTTAAGATTAGTCAAATAACTTGTTATAAATAAAAGATGTTCTGATTAAGTCATAAAAGAACCAATCCACATTTCGTTATGAGTTCAAATTTGGTACGGGTTGGGGTTATACTTTTCTTTCTCATTGGAATCGTGTACAAGTACGGGGATACCTAAACTACAACAGGTTTAGGGACGAGGAAAGAAAAACTCACCCCCACCCCGTTGCTATGCCACAATACACCATGTTTAAAAATTAATCATGTGATAGGGTAAAAACTTGAGTGTTTTTTCCTCGGTAAACTACAAGACAACTTTTTATCTCAAGAACAAAATATCAAAATGTTATTTTATTTTCTATTAAAAAGATATTCTCTCTCACTGGTTTCTCTCTCTCTACCCCTCTCTTTATCATATATATCTCTAAGACTCGAACTTGTAGTGTTTCTCACCCTCTCCCTCGTATATTTATCTTTCTTATCTCTCCTTTCAATATCTCTCTATATATCTCCTTTTTATAGAAGAAAAAAAAAAGTTTAGGTGAGTTGGGTTATGCTGGCTCACCAAGGTCATGACACACATTAAGGTACATTAAGGTTCAACGAACACTAACAAAGACATCAAGTCCTCACATCGATAGTGGGAGTTGAACCCACAACCTTGCCGGTGAATCAACTACTTACCAACTTAGCCAACCTTCATAGGGTCTCTCTCCTTTAGCTAGCCTTCATTGGTTCTCTCATTCTCTTCTCTTTCTTCTATTAATATTTACATTCATAAACATTTAATTTATTTTATATATATAGCGATTTGTGTCACAAAATAATTTATTTTACCTTTACATCACTTTTCCTTTTTTTGTGTCTAAAAATAAAACATATATCTTCATAAAAATATTATGGGCAAAAATACTTGTCCTAAATTGTAATGAAAAAGAAAAGTAAAGAACACTGTGTAGTCTATATCTATACCTCTTCTTTTTAAATATTAAGTTACACAGTTTTTAATTACTGCTTCTTTTTTTAATGAAGAAATGAAGAGTAAGACTCTGATTTGTCAACAAAAAAAAAATTATAAAAATATTAACATACAGATGATGCTACCTCACCTCACGTTAACGTAAGATAAGCAAGCATTATTCCCCCGGATTATGCTGTGAATGTTGTTTTATTTAAGGTAAACATGTCACTCTCACTGGATTTCCATTTCATTTGTTGGAAGAAAACACGGTGCTGATCTGACGGTTCTGATACATGCATGCATGCATGAGGAATGTGAAAGATTGCAAGGCACATGATTATTATCTTAATTGGATTAATTTCTACAATAACGGTGTGAAATGAATTATAGATACATCAAATTATATCAAACTATGAGCTATGCTGTTATTTTATTAGGTTAATTTGTAAAATATCTTCATAAATATAATAATATTTGATTGGATATATCAGAGACGGAGTCAAGAATTTAATTTAAGGGGACCAAGTTTAAAAGTATAATATAATAAAGAAAAAACAAATTTTTATATGCATATATAATGTACCCATGAAATTTTAAAAATTATCAGATATATCCAAAGTTACTATGTTTCCAAAATTATATATATAAAAAAAAAATTCAATGATATAAGAAAGATGTGTTCCTTGAGGCTTCTTTGAATATGGCGACACTAAAAAAAAATTCTTAATAGTTAAGAAAGAAAATAAGAAACAACAAGAATGCAAAGGTAGGAGGACAAAAAAGATTTCTTATTAATCGTTGGTAGTGATTGACAGTATGCAAACAACATTGCATGCGATAAGTCAAAAAATTTGAATAAAATTGTAACAAGTAATCATATATTGATGTTCTAGTTAATGTTCTTCTGTAAATTGCAGGAAAAAAATTTTGTTTTATTTTTCAATATTATGCATTCTAACTAGGATTTGTGAAATTAAAGTTTGAAAGTTATGTGTACACGACTAAATATATTTAAGTAAAAAAGGTTCATTATAAAATATCGTATAGAGTTTCTAGAAAATAACTATAGTGACAAACAAATACAATAGCATACTAATATATTGGTTTCCTTCTAACTTTATCAATGTGATATGTCTAATTTACATATGGTAATTGGACCCATGTCCAATGGATACCCACAAAAAATACTCACAATGAGTAGGGTGAAAGACCATTTTTATGGGTATGGGTTTGAGTCCAGATCTTACCAGCAAATTTAAATGAATATGGGTACGAGTAAGAGTACTATACTGCCCAACCTAGCAACCCGCAAATACATATTTATATAATATGATAAATAATTTATTAATTTTTAGTGTATAATTAATTAGTTTATTTAGCTATTTAATCCTAAGCCTAAACCTAAAAACTACTTAATACAATAACTCATCCCTCCTACTGGTATATACTTTTAGAAGGATATTTTGGATGTTTTTTTTTTATTTTGTTAAATACTATGATTCGTACTATTTTACGAGTTGATTTGAAAAAATTTGAACCATAGTTTTATTTCAATTGTGATATTTTTATTGTCTTTTCGTAGTTAAAGTGCGGGTAATTGGTGCGGGTATGAGAACTAAGGTACCCATAGGGTATGGAGAAGGAAACCAAAGTTGTTGCCAACGAAAGTACAGGCTCTGACGCAGTACGAAAGCGTAGGTTAGCAAGCGCTAAACCTAGATTGAAAGAACAAGTTTGCATGCGACAAACTCATGAAAATAGGGTTCGGAATCCACCAGAAATTGAGAGAAAATTTCGAATAATTTTATTGGATCAAAAAGTGTGTCTCTTAGGCTACATAAATTCTGCTTATATAGTGAAAGAAATAACAAACTCGTGGGTCAAAATAAAATAAAACGTAATAATAATAGAAAGTTTTAGAAAATTACTAAGATTTGGCTAAATAATAAATACTACTAAATTACTAATTAAACTCTCCTGCATCAGGCTCGGATACAAATATTTTTTTACAAACGTGGGTATGAGAAAGGGCATTGTAGTACCCTACCCATAGGTACCCATTGCCATCCCTACGGCTTTGATAATATATATATATATATATATATATATATATATATATATATAAAATTTAAATCTTCAGCTTTTTTTATTCAAGACAATTTATCGAAAAGTTTCCTAAATTTAAAAGAGTGAAGGTGATATCCATATTTGTCCATTACCACATAGTATAGCTAGCTAGCTAGGAAATATATATGAATTGATAGTAGCTAGGGATCAAGGGTCGTGTCATGAGCGTGTTCTTCTCAAATGGGAGGGAGCCATGGGACTATACATGAACTGACTAATAGTTAGGACTTTATAACCTCATCTTGTTGATTTATGTTGGACCACACATAATTTAATTTTAAGTGCGAGCCGTCGGCAAATTAGGTTTGAGTATTAGATATCTTATAGACACTTTTTGAGGGTTGTTTCATATCTTATAAACTTTCCATAAAATTGGTGTTGACTTCTACTTTGTTTTTCTATAACTTTTTGAGGGGTGATTCTGTTCAGATAATTTTGATAATCAAGTCGATCATATCAGCATGCTTTGGTATAGTTCTAACTTTAGTAGAT
Source organism: Medicago lupulina (assembly GCA_958299785.1). NCBI lineage: Eukaryota > Viridiplantae > Streptophyta > Magnoliopsida > Fabales > Fabaceae > Medicago > Medicago lupulina. Next base: position 27,565,332 of record OY283141.1, on the reverse strand, counting down.
TCCCTAAAAAAAAAAAAAAACTTTGTAGTAGATGACTTATGTTTCACTAGGTGTATTTCCTTACTATTTTCATTAAAATATCAACTTCATTTTCCTTTTATATGAAAAAATAAATTTTATGTGCATTTTGTAAGTGTTTTTTATGCTGTAATCATAATAGTTATGAATATTTTTAGTTAAGAACATCAGGAAAAACATTTAGTACGCCTATTTTACTAAAACTAGTGAATATCTACTTTTTGGATCATCTTTTTGAAATTTATATCACAAGTAACCACTTTTATTTTACTTTGTCTTACGTATTATAGTTGATTTTACAGTCTCCCTTCACACTGACATTTTCACATGCATAAGTTGAGTATGTTAGGTGATGAATGAAATGAAAATGGGATATTCTCCCATATATTGTTGTTATTTATTAATTGTGGGACTCTTGCGATAATTAGTAATCCAAAAATTGGTTTCAATAATAACTCTTATATTTGCTAACCAAATTTTATTACAGAAATAATGGCGTACCAAATTTGCTAACGTTTTTGTATCTTCAATTTTCTCTCTGTTATTCTCCTCTGATTGTTTTGTCCTTTATCCATAATTTTTCTAGTAAATTATGTTTAGTCATCGCAGGGTGAATCAATCAAATTGATTTCCTTGTTAAAACTTGCCTTGATGGATTTTTTTTAAGAGGCCAAAAAGAGGTGAATATGTTAAAAATGAGTGGAAGTCAAGTTAAACACAATGTGTGCCTAAATATGGCTCACAATAGAGTCAAAATAAATTTTGTCAAAAAACAGAGTCAAAACAAATAGAAAGCAAAACGTAAGAAGTAAAGAGTTGAGTGTTTTCAACCACCACTAATTATGCATTTTCACCATGTTGAGCGTTTGATCAATGGATGCCTCATTATTTTAAAAAGAATTTTGTTCTTTACTCAAATGGATTCACTCATTCCCAAGTGAAATTCTATTTTTACCTTTACGCATGTTAACTCACGTATCGTGAGTTAACTCACGCCAGTTATAAACGTAACGTGACTTAAGTCACGCAGCGTGTGTTAAGTCACGCTACGTTACTTAAGTCAGTTATCAGCAACACATTTCTCTCATTTCCCAACTTTTTCAAACACGAAAATTTCAACCCCAAATCCGAATTTCACCGTTTTTGCGCCATTCAAACCAAATTTCGTCCACAACATCAAGTAAGTGATTACTATCCTATAACTTTGCATTATTTTGATTTAAATTTTCGAATTTGTGTAGAAATTGAACACTTTTAGGTTTTTTAAATTTGGCTTGCATGTTAGTTTTGATGATTGTTAGTGACGAATTAACTTAGGAATTGTTGTTTATGGTACAATGTGGTAGTTTAGGGTTTAGAAATTGCTAGATTACATAGTTGTTTGAAAATTGCACACTACGTGTTCGGTGAAATGTCTCATTGATATTTTTTTTTTTTGTTTTTTTGGATTGTGAATGATGTAATTAGTTAGAGCTATGTTTGTTAATGTTTATTATAGTTAATTTGACTTCAATGTGGTAGTTTATGGATTCCAATGACATTGTCGACATTATAGTGTTAATGTGTAAAGATTTTTTGCTTTTTGTGCAGATATGTCTGAGCAGGAGAGGAATGACAGTTTTAGGGCAGGGAGGCATGCCCCTACAGGTAGTGCACGGAGGGACAAGGATGCACTACACCCTCCTCCTGGTCGAGGTTGAGGGAGAGTGGGGGGCACGAGACTTGGTACTGTTGATGTTGCGGGGGGATCGACGTCACAGATGGATCCATCCCAGACGATGGACCCGACACAGTACCAGTATGAGCAGCATTATCAGGAGCAGGCGTATTAGGCGCAGGTGTATCAGGAGCATCTTGAATTTCAGCCCGGTTATCAGTAACAGGAGGGGTATGAGTATCACCAGGGGTATCATGCTCAGTTTCACGAGGGTTATCAGCCTGAGCAGCCTCCTCAGCCGTAGTATGTCGAGGCTCCTCAACAGCATCATGTCGAACCTCCTCAGGAGCAGCGTCCTGAGCAGTTGCATGCAGAGCCTGTTATGGAGGACGAGGATAGGGGCTTTCCAGGGGGGCTTTACGAGTTTCACTTTTACCGGACTTCGGTAAACACGTGGTGTCGCGTCATTTTTCGGGAGGTCAAGGCTATTTGACTAGCTTTGACTCACTATTTTTATTCACGACTGAACTTTTTAATTTTTTAAAGAAAAGGGGAAAAAGTTCAAATTACCCGTTTGAAAGAGATTTGGGTTCGGGGGTTAGTTATATTTAGGGAAGGTATCAACACCCTAAATATTCGTAGTACTCTACGAGAACCTTTCGACTTTACTTTACTTTTTGTGCTATGACTTGCTTAATTTTGTTAAAAAGAAGGAATTTGAGAATAACGATAAAAATAAAATAAAATGGAGAAAAGCATATTATCTACATTTTTTATTGATTTGAAAGGACGAGCGTCCTTTGCCTACGTACCCGTGAGGGATCAAAACCTCGTAGTTCGGGGTAGAAATTGACGTTTGATTGGTTTCGTGTTTTTTATTGGTTTTGAAAAGAAGATTTTTAAATAAAAAGCCAAGTGGCGAAATAAGCTTGTTTGTATTTTTTAATGTTGAAGAAAATAGACTCGAAGTAGAATTAAAGTTGCTTTAAAATTTGATTAAGAAAGAAAATAAACAAGAACGGTTACTTGATTAAAAATCAAGGTTTATTATGAAAATATTTTGTGATTTTTGTTATTTGAATGTTTTTGTGGGTTTTTTTTATATTGTTGTGCTGCAAGAAAATGTTTTTTGGGTTTTTTTATTATAGTGCTTGACAAGAGTTTTATCTTGCTCCTACGTATCTCCAGGTGCGATGGAGAAATCAAAGCTACGTAGTTCTGAGGCAAGAAAAATGTTTTTGTGTTGATTGATTTAATTCATGAAAATGATTTGGCCGCGCTTGGCGAAAAGTTTGCTTAAAAAAGGTGACGGACTCGCATTTGACCGATGGCGATCCATTTGAGAAAGAATTAAACGCGCATGGCGTGAAAAGAAGATTTGCTAAAAAAAAAAAGGGGACGGACTCGCATTTGAGCGATGGCGATCCGTTTGAGAAAAAATTAAATGTGCATGGCGTGAAAAGAAAGATTTGCTTAAAAAAGGGACGGACTCGCATTTGAGCGATGACGATCCGTTTGAGAAAAAACTAAACGCGCATGGCGTGAAAAAAAGATTTTTGGTTTATTGTTAGTTCAACAAAATAAATAGTATTATAAATATATATATATATATACACACACTCACACACAGGACCAGAACACTCTGGATTAATGGTTATATAAACAGAATGAGAAAAATGATGTTAAGCTGAATTGTGAAGTTTTTTAACACGGACCAGAATATTCTGGAGGAATATAAATAGAATATAGTAGAATAATATTTCTGATAAATATTGGACCAGAGAACTCTGGATTAATTTGATTATTAATTAGGACCAGATTATTCTAGAGAGTAATTAAATTAAACAAAATATAATATTAACAGTTAGTTTAGGACCAGAACACTCAGGATTAATTTAATTAACAAGGACCAGATTGTTCTGGAGAAATATAAATAAGCAAAAATATAATATAAACAGTTAATTTTAGGACCAGAGCACTCTGGATTGATTTAATTAACAAGGACCAGATTGTTCTGGAGAATAATTAAATTAAACAAAAATATAATATTAACAGTTAATTTTTAGGACCAGAGCACTTTGGATTGATTTAATTAACAAGGACCAGATTGTTCTAGAGAATAATCAAATTAAACAAAAATATAATATTAACAATTAATTTTAGGACCAGAGCACTCTAGATTGATTTGTGTGTATTTAGCGTAAAATAAATGAAGAAAAAAAAAGATAGAGAGAGAGAGAGAAGCACGAGAGAGAGGGAGAGAGAGAGAGAGGGAGAAATATGAAAGGAAGAAAAGAGAAGGAGAAGAAGAAAAAGAAAAGAGGAAAAAGGGAAGATGATATACCTTTGTGGAGATAGTAGAAAAAGAAAGAAAGAAAAAAAAGGAGGGTTGTTTTGTTTGATTTTTGTTTGTTTTGGTGAAGATGATATGTTGTTTTTTGTTTGATTTTTGTTTGTTTGTTGATGATGATGAGAAAGGAAAGAGTTTTGTTGGATTTTTGTTGTGTGTGTTTGGGGAGTTTTTTTGGATTTTTGTTTGTGTGTGTGGAGAGTTTTTTTTGGATTTTTGTGTGTGTGAGAGCTCCCCCTTTTTCATTGAGGCATGCTTGTTATTTATAGAAGTGAGAGGCTTGGAGCTTCCCAGACAAAAACAACTGTGTTTCTTTTGCTAAAAAAACAGCCCATGTGCATGTGTTTTTTTGTTGCTTGGTGTGCAAGAATGTTAGCAAATGAGACCTTTGTTAGTTGTAGAACATTCTTGAAACATTCTCTTTAGTTACAGCTGCTTCATAGTAAGCATCATGGACAGCTGTTTCCTCCTTTCATGAAACATCCCATGTGCGTGTGTTTTCCATTGCAAAGATGCTAAAAATGAAACCTTTGTGAGTTGCAGAACGTTCTTGAGAACATTCTCTGAGTTAGCCTTTGATCTTCAAGCTTCAAGTACAAAGCCAGTTGTCTCCTCCTTTCACAAAACATCCCACGTGCGTGTGTTTTTGTTGCTTGATGCACAAGAATGAGAAAAGGTGGATTTTGTTCATGCAGAACGTTCTCCAGAACGTTCTGGAACTTCTAGCTTGCAAAAATAAATGTTCACACGTGATTGCAAGCTGTATAAGCTTGGAGGCCACTTGTTTTTACAGCTGTTTGGCACTTCTAAGTGTTGTCCTTTGTTGTACCTTCACCAGAACGTTCTCAAGAACATTCTTTTAGTTCCATGCAATTTTGAAGCAAAACGTGTGGTGTTGCGCAGCTGTAATCTAGTGGCATACTTGATGGGACATGATGAGGTCATTTTATTTCATTCGTAGTACGACCAGAATGTTCTGGAGAACGTTCTGGTAGACTATTTTTGATGAAATTTCATTTTATGCTTCTTTTATTTTTGGGGGAAATTAATAACGATGAAAAACAATAAAATTAAACAAATTAAAACCTATTTTTGTGATTTGAAATTTGTCCTTGAATGATAATAAAATGAGGTGTTTTAAAAATACCTCTGCCAAATTTTTTCTTAAAAAGGCAAGAAAAAAAATGGGGTCTTAGGTCAAAAATTGGTGTATGACACGTGGCATGCAAGCTTTGGACGATAAAAGAGTAAGTATAATTTGCTTTATTTAATTTAATGATACTTTACTATTATGTCAAGTTTACTTTAAGTAGAATATGTTATGTTTATTTAAGTACAATTGATTTATTTTTTACGTAGAATATTTATAGTTTATTATTATGTCAAGTTTACTTTACGTAGAATATGTTATGTTTATTTAAGTATAATTGAGTAATATTTTTTTTAGATTTCAGTTGCAAACGGATCGTAAGATGACTGGCGTCTTGCACGGGAGAAAACATAAGCTTTCTGCCTTGTCACTTCCGTTGCCAGTAAAAGCTAACCCTTGGTTCTAGGTACCGGTGGATAAATCCGGTCTAAGGCCCCTCCTTCTGACTGGGTATGACAACATCTCCCACGGGTTAGTGTGTGCCATGGCTGAGAGATGACATCAGGACACCAGCAGCTTCCATCTGCCTGTTGGGGAGATGGCCATCACCCTAGATAATGTGGCTTGTCTTCTAAACATCCTCGTCGCTGGACGACTCATTGAGGAGGATGAGTTGGATCATGACCAGGGTGTAGACCTGATGGTGTCTCACCTGTTATTTCCAGTGGAGGACGCGGTGGAGCAGGCAACTAATAATTTAGGAGCCTTTGTCACTTACACGGCCCTGAAAGAGCGTTATGAGCAGTTGTTGAGTAGGTGTAACCATTTGCTGGGGGAGGAGGATTTATCAGAGGAGGAGGAGCAGGAGCTGAGTCCTATTAGGCCCGCCTGTGTCAAGGCGTTCTTGTTGCTCTTGCTTGGCTACACCCTTTTTGTCGGCAAGAACAACAAAACCATTAATCTGTTGTGGGTGCCTACGATTCGGGATTTGGCTAACATAGGCACATGGGCATGGGGCGCGATGGGACTTGCTTTCTTGTATGAGCAGCTGAGTCTTACCTCCAGCCCACATGTTTCCGCCGTTGGTGGTTACATGACCTTGCTTGTGTTAATATATATTTTTCTTCTTTTTTTTTATAGTTTCTTGTATAGTTTCTTTTGTATAGTTTCTTGTATGACACTTGTGTGCTGATATAGATTTGTCTCTTTGTGTTTGCAGGGATGGGTTATAGCTCACTTCAGACATGTGGTTCCGAGGTCGAGATATCAAGATTACGAACGGGAGAACCCGTATGTGGATAGATGGAAACCTCATAGGGGGTTTAAACATGATGATCACTTCAGAGGCTTGTTGGATTTGATAGAGCATTGTCATGTCACCTGGAGGCCGTATGAGCACCGACGGGACGTGACGCCTTTTCAAGACGTGTGTTGGTACTCCAGATGGATCATGGCCGACAAACAAAAGATAGTGCGTCACTTGTCGGAGCGGGTTCTGTTCAGACTATTCCCCGACCTCCTACTACGATTATGCCTCTTGCCCCAGCAAATGTGGCTGCTGCCTTCTTGGAGTTTGCTCTGCATGTCGTTGCCCAGCGGCATAGGGGTGCCCAAGTCCCGAACAACGAGCCTTGGAAGCATTCAGATAGGTACATCAGGTGGTTCTACCGTGTATCCCATCCTCTCATCGTCAACCCTGCTCCAGAGCCTGACATTACAATGCCGAGAGCTGTCTACCAGGATATTTTTGTTGATCAGGACTGGGCCAAACATCCTCTCGATCTATTGCAGGTCATTAGCAGCATGGGAGGCAGAGTGGAGCATGCGATGCAGATTCCAGAGGTGGTTTCAAATCCACTCTTCTTCGGCATTTTGGAGGGCCTCCGTACCGATTATAGCGTGTTTGAGCAGCAGCCGGTTCTGAGGAGGAGATCTAGGAGTCCAGAGGAGCAGCAGTAGTGTCTTATTTTAGGACTTGTTTTTATATTCGTGGTATTTTTATGACATTTTGTTGGATTTGGATGTAATACATTTACATTTGCGCGGTTGCGCATCTTTATGACATTTGCGTTAATTTTCGTTAAAATTGCGTTTCTAAATTATGAATGAATGAATGCATGTTCTGTAAATTATGAGGTTTGGTTGAATGAATGAGTTTTGCTAAACAAGGAACAAGGTAGAGGCAGCAGCTACTGCCTGTCTGTTTTGGTGCGCACAGAACCAACGTGAGTTAACTTGCGCTAGTGTTAACACTAGCGTGACTTAAGTCACGCAACGTTGGTTAACTCACGTTTTTATTGCACTAACGTGACTTAAGTCACGTAAAGGCATTTTTGACATTTACTTTGAGAATGAGCAGAACCATTTAGGTAAAGAGCATTTTTTTTTTTGAAAAATCTGCATGTTATTCCTTTCGAATGATCCAAATACAACATCAGTTGTGGAATGTTTATTTCAAGTCGATGCCATATTTATTCTTTTAAAATAAAATAGATAAGGCTAATGTTTTCAAAGAAGTCTACTTAGTTAAAAAGACCATACTTTAAGATAGAAAAAGTCGATTATTATTATTATTATTATTATTATTATTATTATTATTATTATTATTATTATTATTATTATTATTATTATTATTATTATTATTATTATTATTATTATTATTATTATTATTATTATTATTATTATTTTATGGTAAAACCATTCATTAATCTAAACAAAGTAACCAACATTAATTTTTTTAGTATAATTAAGTGTGTTTTAAAAATTTAAATATGATGTCAAACTTTCGAAAACATCCCCATCATGAATATTTATGAACCGTTCAGCAATAACGGTAGTTACAAATTTTTCATTACTTTTTAAATCGGTTAAACAATTAACCGATTGAAAACATTCTACCTTCTCTTTCTAACAATAAGGCCCCAAGACCAAAGCATGACACTTTGTTAAATCCATTAAACGTTTAACCAATCCAAAAGATCTACCTTGTCGTTTGATCATACAAGTTGAGCCTTAACTTCATTTTCCCAAGCTCACATTTTGCTATAGAACTTCACAAGAGAACAATTCGTAACTCCAAGTGGAAGTATTTTTGAAGATTGAGGTGCTTATGACCAATCCAATGTACCTGCTGAGAAATTTCACTTTCCCATAGAAGCGCACATTTTAGCCAATGGGCCATTACCTAGCCCAACAAAATTTTGTCAAATCAAGATTGCTTTGGGTTTGTCTTGGTTTTGTTTATGTTGGTTTGATTCAAAAGAAGAAGACTATTTCTTTTTCCACCCAACCTTATTCTCTACACTATTCAATTATGAAATAAAAAGATTATTTTTTTTGGAGGTTTTCGGATTATATAATCTAAAATGTCAAAAAAAAAAAATTATTCATTTTGAACCTCTTCTCTGGACCGTCAACCCATATATTGAAATATTTCCCAATTCAGATTATATAATTACAAGGAGGGAAACTTTTCGGATTATATAATCTGAAATCTCCCTATATATAGGTTTGCCCAGAACCTGACAGAAGTTCATCACTCTTTTAAACAAACACTCTACACTCCTTCAAAAACACTCCATTTTTTGTGAAAACGTGATTTGAAGACACCATATGCCCATCAAGGGACGTCATACACGCTATTTTTGCCTGAATTCAAAGATAATTTAACTATGAAACCTTCCTCATTCGCTTTCTATGTGTATTTCTTTGATTCACATCAACCAATATCTATTAGCAGCATTCAAATTGTATAATCTTTAAATATGAACAACTTATTTCTAATTGTACAATATGAGCTTTGCCGGTACAGAAAATATCATGTTTTCCTCACTATTGTTTTGCATTGTGAAGATGAGAAAAACACAGAAATGTGGGGTTAAATTATGTTGGTTTTTTCAAACTTTTATAAGTGTTTCATAAGTCAGAGTATGAATGAGTTCAGAGTCTGAGTGCAGCGGATTAAAACAAACACAAAGATACACACACACAAAGAGAGAGAGAGAGAGAGAGAGAGAGAGAGAGAGAGAGAGAGAGATAAAACGGTTCCTCCTATAATCCAGGTGTAGTTCAAACCCCTTCACTTCCAAGGGATTTTCACTATAATCGCAACTGATTACAAATGCTCAAGGACACAACCAATATACTTCCAATGCTTAAGCACCCAAGCAAGAGAATCCCAAATGCTCAATCAAAACCAAAAGAGACTTTTAAGAGTTTACAAATAAATTATTTGTTCATACACTTGATATACAATCAGAAGTGTAAACAATTGCAAAATAGAACAATCTCTATGAACTTAAAATGTCTAAGATATGAACTTAGTAAGAAATTCTTAGGTTTTCTATGCGCTTTTGAATTTGACAGATTAAGGGCACAATTAAAATGGAAAAGTCCAGTTTTTGTTGAAGAGCTGCCAACGCATTAAGAGACATTGAAAAGCTTGAAATCAAGGACATTGGGATGTTGCCTGAAATGAATAATGTCGTTGATTAGACATTTGAAATTCATTTATTGCAACTGGAATTATCTGTTCATTGTCTTTGTTCTTGAAGTTCTTTGTTTATTTCTACATGTGGTCAGAAGATAACAAACTGTATTATCAAAGGTTGATAGAGATAGCTACATAAGAAGACAGTTCTGACGTGGCTTCAGGATCCCTCAGAGTCTTCTGTTATTTAGAGTGTGATATTCTTCAGGGTCTGATATCCTTTAGAGTCTGATGAAGATCTTCAGCTTCTGAATGACTTCATTTCTTCTGATCCAAGGTGTTGACTTCTGGTTGACGTTTCTTCAGATCTTCTTCCAAGTCTTCAAGCTTCTCTTTTGCTTCTGATACTCTATACATGTTCCGACCCTGTTAAATTTTATTCTATGATCCTGTATACTTGAACATATATTAGGATATCATGTTGTTCTTTAATACTTTGTTATTATCACAACTCCAGAAGAATTGTACAAAACCAATTTTGTCCCAACACACTGTTTTAGTTATGGATGATCCCATTGATGCCCCATGCTTTAACACCTAAAATTGAACCACCAATTTTGTTGCCAACCGTTTCATCTCAAGTTTTGGATGATCCTGACAATGCCAAAGTTGAGGTTCCTCCACCTCTAGTTGACAATACTTTAGACGATGCAAAAGTGGAGATTGCACTTTGATAAGTGTCAAATTACTATTATTTTCCATAACACTTATCAACTTGTTTCACAAGTAGTTCAACACAAAAACTCCCAATTGTATAAATATGGTTTATATTGTAAAACTATGCTAGAAAGCTATTATGTTTGTTTCTCGCACTTTCTATGCCAGAGAATCACAAAGACATCAAGATACAAGCCTAATTTGCTAGGCGAGATGAGCGACGTGATAGGGACCCAAAACAACAATTTTTCAGAAGGAAATTCTAAAGGTAGTTTTCTAGGAGAGTGATGGACGAAAGGTGTAAATATTGGCAAGTGCACCAATTTGTAACAAGTTATAAAGTAGTTAGTTTATCATCTCCACATGGATTGTTGTTCAACTCGGTAATTAGTTGACTTAGTTGAAAGTAAATAAAAGTAAGAGAGTAAAAGGGTTGTAGGGTTAGATTGTCTTGCCCAATGCAAGATTAGGTTGGTATGAATCAGATGTGTAACAGCGATTAGGAAATCCTTGAATCCCCCAGTTATCTTTGTTGGAATTAACTCAGTAAATCATTAGTTTATGTCGTGTCTATTTGATTTAAGAAAATAGCATTTAAGACTCTGTGATGTATCTTTGGAAGATAATTTTAATATCCCCGATATTCAACCAATTAGAATTGTGGGGTTCCCTTAAGATGAGTTAAAAACCCTAGATTCATACATAAATTCCATTAAAAGAATTTAATTAAGAAAATATGCAATTTTACTACAGTTAAGATCAGACAAAAATAAGGGTTGTTATTCTTATTATCCGTTTATAGATCAATTTTCAAGATTATCGATTTGGATTCTCAGTTGAAAAAGACATAGAGACCAGACATGCACACAATTAAATTTGAAAATTGAAACATGAACTAAATGAAAAGCTTTATTAATTGAATCCAACAAATAAGAAAGGGTTCACCGTGGAACCTAATCAATGGGGTTTAGTTATACATGAAAATCAATATCATATTGAAAAACACAACCTTGACAGAACAAGAGGAGGATGAAGATCTTCTGCCTTGAATAAAAGTGTGTGAAGTATTCTCTATTTATATTAGATGATTACATACGGGTTAAGGGAAAGAAAACATAGTTTTCCACTGAAAAACAGCTTGGAAAACAAGCAAAAGACACCTCCTGGTCGTCGTCACCCATGCGTGGAGAGCATGAAATTGGGAACAAGGGCGCTTGGGACATAAAGGAAAGTTGTCTCATGCGCAGGGGCGCAGCTCCAATGCGAATTTTGTTGTTTTTCACCCATTTTTTTTTATCATTCTTTCGTATTGAAATGCCTTAGAACTTGAAATGAATCTTCTTCATCTTGCATTGTATTCAAAAACCTTCTAAGAACCATTGGTCTTCAATCTTCATATCTTGAATCCTTCAATTGATGTCTTGTTTTTTCGATTTACATGATTTCTCATTAAAAAGTGAATTACAACGACTCAAATGAAAACAATACAATTTGTTCCTCAAACCATTGACAACTCTGCTAAATTACAATTTATTTCCCTTCTAATGTAAATAAAACTACTAAAAACATAGCCTAAAATATCATATGATGCTCCGTCATAAGAGAGATATGGTTTTCCTAACGAACTAAGGAGGTTCATGAAAATATCTGAAGACAACTTATTTTTCCCTCCAAGGAAAAAAACGCAATTCCCTAAGAAAGATTTGCTTCGCCTTGCAAACTTAAAATTACAAAATCTCTATAAATAGAGGTTAACTCATTTATGTGAAGACTAATCCCTATAAATTGATCCGAATATATATATATATAGAGAGAGAGAGAGAGAGAGAGAGAGAGAGAGAAAGAGTGAGAGAGAGAGAGAAGAGGGTCTGAGATACCATTGGAGGGCTAGGAAGCTTAAATTCAAGCTTGTTGATGCATCTTAAACATCTATCAACCTTATTTTGTGTTGGGATTGGATATAAATAGCTATGAAGCTATGTAGTATTCTTAATCTGGTTTGTTGTATTTGATTTATGTATTCAATATGATTTTTAGTTTAAATTCGCTCTTAATGTTTTGTCGATGATGTAGTGTTTTGCAATTAATCTTTTGATTTAGTTTGAGTCATAGTCAACCATACTGTCTAAAGGGCATGGTTTAAATTATGTATAGGTGATATTGTTTCAGTTGTAGCAGGTAGGTCTATATTCATGTATAAATATCCACGCTTATGTTATTGAAACAATCAGCTATTTTGCTACTAACGTATCGAAAGTCAGTTGGTTCAATTCATCATAAGTTTATAAATCTTGCTTTAGTTTACTTTGATTAAGTCAACAAATAATTTTATGAAGCTTTGTTTATAAATTATGTCAACACGAGAATTAATCGAGCTAAGTGCAGTCTTCATGGCTCAATAATTTATTTCTAATAAAACCGACATAATACATATTGTTGTTTGAGGATAGGAAAAATCCTATTTATCACACCTCTAGTTTTTGCACCTCCAGTTGAAAATCCTTCTGAAAATGTTAAATTTGAGGTTCTTCCACCTTGAGTTGGTATTCCTTTTGACGATGGCAAAGTGGAAGTTTCACCCACTACATGAATGCATGAGATTAGCATGGAGCAGTTTCCTACACAAATTAAGGCGGAAAAAAAAACCCAAGTGAGACGGATTTGCGGTGGAATAAAGTTCCACGAAAAAAAAGCCTTCGGCTTCGCAAACCATTCTGGCAGGATTCGGGCCGCCGCAAAATCCACTAATCATTCTGACACCACTTTACCTTCACGAGTTGACAAACTCGATGGTTTTTCCAAGACATATTTTGGTCCCTTTAAGGAATAGAAACGTTCGAATTTGAATAAATATCAAGCATATTTATAATGCATGTCACAAGTACAAACATTCTATCAAGGGTCTGAGATTAGAAATGTAGCACTTCATGAAATCTTTTGTTGAGAATAATATGTATCATTATAGGAAGTATGTTGATTTTGATGATGTCATAGATATTTTTTGGGTGCATTTGGATCCCATCAATGTGTTTAAAACGTTTTCTACTATGCTTGTGTTGGATTCCACTTATAAGACCAACAAATACCGTCTTTCGTTGCCTGAGTTTAGAAATGCAAAATCTCATGAAATTCGTTGTTGAGAATAATATGTGTATCATAGAAAGTATGTTGACTTTGATGATGTCAGAGATATTTTTTGGGCGCATCTGGACTCAATGAATGTGTTTAACATGTTCCTAGTGTGCTTGTGTTGGTTTTAATTATATATTGAGTTGACGTTCTCTATTGAATTTTCTTATATGATGCATGGGGATGGAAAATCCGAAGTGTTGACTCTTGCGATCTAGATACACAAGTTTCACAGTCCATGTCAACAGGCTCAAGTAGGATAAGTGTGTGTAAAAGTAATATGTCTCCTAACCCACCTCCATTTAAAGTCGACATCCCACACAAAGATAAAATCTCTTTGTTCATGCATGAACTTATTGAAAAGGTGATGGATGTAACTAATGATGGTCATTGTTAACTCGATGTAGTTGTGAGCCAACATCATATGTCTGTTAATGATTATCAAATTATCCATTATTAACTTTTAAAAGAGGTGACCAATGATGATAGTGAGTGTTATCTTCGATTAATTGGGTTGGAAAAACTATTCAACAAGGTCAAACACGCTATGAGTTGTGATGGTATTGACCCTGTTCCACTGAATAAGTGGATGATCATGTCAGATATGAGTTTTCTCATTGCACAGATATATAAGCATGCGGTGGTTCTACTGTCCATCAATATAGGGCAACAAAAAACATTTTTCCCTTTACGTAGTGAACCTTCGTATAAAAATCAAATGATGTGTCTATCACATGTGAATGAAAACTATTAGATGGTGGTATATTTGAAGAATGGTTGTCCAATTCCTCCCATTCCGTGTTATGGGGATGACATTATCGAGATGACACAAAGTCATGGGATGCTAGTCCATATGATGATTGCTTATAATGAACTGAGTTAGGCGGTGGGTATTGAGATAATAGGAGACGGTGATTTGTTCATTGTTGAAAACCTTGAGCCTCAAGATAAGGTTGCCAATGATAGGAAGGTTAGAGATGGAGTCAAGATTGAAAATGAAATCATTAGACTTGAAGATTGTAGCATAGACATTGGTGTGGATTAGTTGAAATTATATCATTAGAGACTAAACACATATTATATTTATATAGACACGCGCACACATAATGATTTTTTTTATATTATTATATATGTTTTGTTAGTATAAGCTCATTGTCTTTGATATAATTATATATAATAAAGTTTTGTTAAATCTATAAACACAAAGAATCATTTTCATGCGGTTTGTTGAACTTTGAAAGTTTTTGGATTATATCATCTTAAAAAAGGTTCAGGTTATATAATCCGAACATGTTAATTTTTGATATTTCATATAATACGTGAGAGAAGGATGTGTTTAAAAAAAATAGTAATAAAAGAAACTAGTTTATCCACTATCTTGTTAGACTCTCTTTGTTTTTGAAAAAAAATTCAACTATTTTATATTCTTTATAGATTTTTTTCGTTAGTGAGATATAATAATTAACAAGATTTGTATTCTAGGGTTAAAAGTTAACAATGACATTTTTCATGAAACCCCACACCTCACCATCATATATGATGGGAGGCCCCCCCTTATAAGCTATATATTGAACCTTTTAGAAAGTTGAACTTCACTATAGAGAAAAGGATAACCACCGAGAGAGAAAAAGAAAATTAAAGAAGAATTTGCCTAACTATTCTAGATCCTAACAACTTTATGATATTTTTTGTTAATTTCCACATTCTTCCAATATTTAATCACTACTAAAGACAAAGGGAAGCACCATAGATTGCCAATTTATAAAGGGTTAGATGGTGACAATATATAAAATGCTATCCATCCTATGGATGAGGTAGCTATGGAATGATTTAGAATGCTTTCTTATGAAAAGATAACAACACTATACATCAACAAAATTTAAGAGGGTCATAAACTATTTATATAAGATTGAAGATTATAGGGTAGTAAGCGGTCCATGAAAGATACTTGAGTGACATTTTTATATTTCATTTGATCATGGAGAGCTTATGTGCTACCCTTGTTGTCAAATTTTGGTTAGAGAATTGGGAAAAGTTCCAATTTTAAAATTAAAGTTGATGTTTTTCTTTTAGTGCTTTATTTGATTTGATTCATTTGTTTCTAAACATTGCTTATGTGCTACCCCTTGTTGTCGAATTTTTGTAGAAAATTGGAAAAAGTTCCAATTTAAAAATTAAAGTTGATGTTTTGCTTTTAGTGTTTTATATGATTTGGTTCATGATTTTCCTGCACCTGCTTTGTATTAAAAAAATTAATTAAGGCTTTGAGGGTTCAGTGCCTCGGAAAGTATAGACAACTCCAAGAATATGTATTTAAATATTTTTCTATTACCTTGCTAGCTACTTCACTATCAAAATCATGTAAATTGCTATTTTTTTTCTGTTTTTGAAATGAGAGGGTCATTTTCCAATGGTTTTATATATGAAGATTTTCTTGTACATCGTTTTCTGCAGTTACTTTTGTTTCTCTTCTAATGTGTTGTTGATATTGAATCTACTAATTAATATCCAAATTAGTAGATTGAGTAATTTTTAAAGCCATATTCAGTGATGCCATATTCAGTGATTGGATTAATTTCTTGTAGGAGATATCATTTTCTTTCGTGCGTGTGCTTTATTTATTTATTTATTTGATTGCTTTAATTTTCACTTGATGGAGAAATGTTTGGTAGAACATGTATAAATAGTAATTGTTTGTGATGGACACTACTGTGAGACAATCCTGAAAGGGGTTTGGCCCATGAATCAACTTTCTGAATTCTGACACAATAATTGAGAGAGGGTATGTGCCCTCTATTGTCGGTCAATGATGATGAAATTCCCACGTACATATTAGGGCAGTGACAACTTACATATTTTAAGAAAAATTTTAATTTGCATCCTTAAGACATAAGTTAGGGGACCAAATTTTTTCTTAAATCTTATGTATTCAAATGCTTTAAAAGTTTCAAAAATTCTCATTTCAATATAAAATTTAATTTTTATTTCTATTTTAAATTCTTTTACTTATGCATTTTTTGTTTTTTGATAAGGCAATAGTGCAAAACATAAAAAAGGAATAGAAAACAATCCAAAAGTTGGTATGTCTTGCAGATTCAACTTATGTATTAGAGCACAAGTTAATATAACACATATTTTAAAAGTAAGATAAGTGAAATAAATCTTGCACAATGTTTTTTTTCGCAGTTGAATTTCTGAGTTTCATCATTAAGTTCTTTTCAATTTGTGACTAAATTAAGTTCTTGGTTGAACATTTTACTGAAATTTCCCTCAATTAAGTTTTTTTTTTCAATTTGATTAGTTATATGTATCAAGTTCTAATATTTATTTAATTCAACATTACAAAACTGATTTTTAAGGCGAGTGATGTATCTCTTTATAAACTCTAGTTAGACATTATCTTTTATTCTATGTGAGATTAGGTTTTTTCAATACACTCTCTCACGTCCAACATTATTGGCTTGGCACGTGGAAATGAAGAGAGAATATTTTGTATACAAGTGGATATTAATCTAAAGTTCCACATTGAGTAGTGAAAAGAAAAAGAGTAATTTTCAATATACTATCTCACGGCCAAAATTATTGGCTTGGTATATGGAAATCGAGAGAGGATGTTTTGTGTACAAGTGGATATTCATCTAAAGTTCCACATTGAGCCATGAAAAGACAACGAGTAAGAGTGTTATTATAAATATAGAGAGAGAGAGTTAGTTTTAGTTCTTTTCACCATAATATATCTAGTCTCTTGAATGTATTGGAGTTTGAACAGTTATGTATCGTGATAGAATTTGCAATTTTGTCATTGTAAAAATTGTAATTGTGTGAGAGTCCAAAACGTTTGCAATTTTCTCTTTGTAAAAGTCATAGGTTGTGTAGTAAATATTTTGTTGTGATTATCTATGTAAGTATGCAGTGACGAACCACAATATTGTGAGTTATTTTTGTCTCTTTTTACTACTTCTATGCTTGTGCTTCTGTTTGTTAGAAACTTCTCTTTTATGCTTTTCTCAACATTGTCGCTCAAGTTACTAAGTGTCTGTTTGGTGTAGCGGTGAGTTGATGCTACCGTGCGGTGAAAGAGAAGTTATAATTTCTAACTTTATAAAATCTTGATAAAAACACCCTTAGAACGCGAGAATTGTGATTCTATCGCGGAACCAAACATTGCTTAAGATGAAAATTTTCAACCGTAAATATTTTATATTTCTTTCTCTCACACACAATCTACAAACTACCATAATATTATAAAATTCAAAATTTTGCGGATAATTTCCAAGGTCATACACACACAAACACTATAATGCAAAAGAAGTATATAATATTTGTTGTTATGGACCACAAAATCTAATTTACACAAGCACGGGTTACTAAGCTCCAAGATGGTACAGAAATATCAGATACCATTGAGCCACCATATATACAGATCCAATTATTGATCTTATTATTTACACATGCATTGTGAGCCAAAGTAAATCATACAAATTTATTTTAAAATTCATCTTCTTCAAAAATCAGTATAAATTATTAATCAACTGGTAATTAATTATTTAAAAACTATAACTGTGTATATATTTAAATATTTAGTTATAGTTACAAATGGGATATTATTAGTTTGGCATGCTTGATGTTTTGCTATTGTAGGCTTCAAATCACTGAAATAAAGAAACTTTGTTAGAAATGTCATGTGTCGAAATCTATATATTTTCAAGTTATCCTATATAATTAGGGTTTCAAAGTTGTGTTCTTTTCTTTGTTGCTTTTGGAAGGCAAATAGAGAGGTATCATGAAAAATGATTAGATGCTCTATCACTTCAAAACAATAATTGCTTATCCACGAGGATCAACCAAATCAGTCTTATCAGCAACCATCTAATTGTTGAATTTTTTTTTCTTCTACCCCTATCACCAAAAAATTTGATATGTATGCCCCTAGTTAGAAACTATTGATACAGATGCCCCTGTTCTTCATTTTACTTGGCGATCATAACCATTTTTTTCAAGCTTTTAACTGAACATTTGTGTGTCCGGCAAATGGAATGGCGAGCATGTTCTTTTTTTAATTTTTTTCATGTTCTTTATTTGAAATGGCGAACATGCCATTTTTTAATTATTAGTTTTTTTTTTGTGTTCTACTTTTGAAATGGCAAGCATGCTATTTGATTTTTTTTCCTTCTTTTTTTCGTACACATTTTTTGTTTTATCTACTACTATAAATACAACATTTCCCTTATCAGAAACAACATTTCTTGCATTTCTATAATATATTACTTCTATAAACAAGCAAAAGGATAATCAATAGTTAATTTCTTTCGCAATGTATTTTATTTTATTTTGAATTATTTCGGTTTTTTCACAAAATTAGGAATAGATAAACGTAATAGATGTTTTAAGTTTGTAACAATGTTTCATTTTAATGTATTTTTGTTAAATGCCTAATAAAAAAATCATTTTAGGTTGTTTTTTTTAAAATTAAAGAAATGTGGTTGTTTTAATAAATAAAAAAGTAAGGCCGTAAAAATCAAAAAAATTGGAAAAAAAATGGGCATGCTCGCCATTTTAGTTGGCAAACATGTAAAAATTAAATGAAAAAAAAAAATAACAATGGCTTGTTCGCCATTTGATATCAAGAACAGAAGAAAAAAAAAAGAAAAAAATATGATGCTCGCTAAGTGAAATGTAAAGCCTGCAGTTTTGTAGAGAATGGTGAAAAAATAGGCATGCTCGCCAACTAAAATGAAAAACAGTGGTATTTGTATCAATAGTTTTCAACTAGGGGCAGACATATCAATTTTTTTGGTGATAAGGGTAGAAGAAAAAAAAAATCCTAATTGTTCCTATGTGTTTCTCTTTTATTCGTTGAAATGTTTTAGAAAGACAAAATATAAATGAAAAGGAAAAACAAAATAAAAAACGAGAGTCTTTTTAGGTAAATTCTTATGTACAAACTTAATTGAGTACGGATACTCGCACACAATAAATTTGATTATATTTTAAATAATTTTTTAACAAGTTATTTTTAAATAAATTAATACAAATATATCACATATTATTTAATAATTACATAATTGATACATATTCAATCAAACTTTTGAGTTCAATTGTGTTCACCTTCTTTCGAATTTGTTTTTTTTACAAGACATCACGTGCATAAAATTCTTATCACTTTAGTAAAAGAAAATGGCATTTGTAGAACCATTTTATGACAACTTTATCTTATATTTACACTATGTTTTTACTCTCTTACTTTTCCTCTTTCTATAGTTTTTGACCAATAAAAAAAATAAAAAAAATTGTCACAAAATTATCAACAAATAGTTGTATAAATATCGTTAGTAAAAACATATTTGTAGAAATAAGACTATCGATATTTACGACATTATGCTCAAAACATACTCCTAAGAGTTGTTTATATGCATGAATCAGAGATCAAACTCATAATCATACGCATAAGAGTTCTTTATCACTGAGACCATACTAAATTGATTGGAGAGAAAGACATCATAAGATATAAGATATAGAGCAAATATTATTTCAATTTCTTCACAATTTAGTTGCCTCTCTTCCCTCCGTCCAACCCGTTTTCTTCTTTTTTGTTAATTAAATGATATTTTATGGAGGAATTCAAAGCATAGTTGTCTAATGGAGTATTTATCTTGTACACATATATATAATTTCTCTTTTTGTTTCAAAAAAAAATATAATTTCTCTTTTAAAAATTACACTGATCAATGATTGGTGAAAACACTGACTAAATGTAAATTATGTTTAATTTATTTAATTATAATGGACATATTTTCTCAAGAAATTTATTAACCAACCAACAAGTACAAAGTAATCAGAATTTGGTTTATAATAGGACATGTTGCTCACTAAACCATACAGAATTGGGGTCAACAATTGCATATCTAGCCAGAAAATGGGTAGCAGAATTCCCATCTCTGTTAATACACAAATACACGTGTCAGAATGGACATATATTTTATTATACAATTAATTAAATAGTAGAATAAGATCTATGTATAAAAAATTATTGAGAAAAATATTTATCCAAAAGTTTGATAAAAAGATTGTGAAAATAATATTGATGAGAATATGAATTTTTGTATAAACCAGTTATCTTTTGTGTGCAACTACAAAGACTGATCACTCAAGTTGGAAATTACCACAACGGGCGGCAAAATTTTCCTTTGAGAGATCTTGCATTCATAGGGGCTGAATTCAAACCCAGAAACCTCAGATTAATTTGGAAGAAAACTCTTATCATCTCGTTTGTATAAACCAGTTATCCTTTGCGTGCAACTACAAAGACTGATCACTCAAGCTGGGAATTACCACAATGGACGGCAAAACATACCTTTAAGAGATCTTGCATCCAGAGGGGCTGAATTCAAACCCAGAAACCTCAGATTAATTTGAAAGAAAACTCTTATCATCTCATTCAAGTGCTCTTAGGTCGAATATAGAAATGTTAGTCTTAAAGTATGAAGCAAAATTTGTAAAAAAAAACCTTCAAAACTCAAATACTTGACACAGCAGTGAAATCTTAAGTTGACCTTGCGGTTAACGTAACTTATAAAATAAACTGTTAAAAAGGTAGAAACATATGGCATTTGAGACACTTCATAAAAAAATTCAAAAACTTAGGGGAGAAATTCTCAAACCATCTACTAGTAAACTTAAACCATACTACTACCAACCTCAAACTATCAGAGATTCTGAACATCGATCACTCAAGAAAAGTCCTAGTATTGAACTAGATCAACCGTTACAATTAACATTATCCTATCCTGCTTAGTGTCATTCTGTACCAATGGTCAATACTAGCAGTTAATTACATACTCTGTCTTCAATATTCATCTCTCCCAAAAGCATGTGAGAAACTTCTGTCTGAATTTCTAAGCAAGAACAACCAGTCAAGCGCATGGTCCAGTACTATTAGATGTCATAATTTCCATGTTTTTTCGTGTAATAAATGCACATTCAAGATATTCAACTCCCACAAATCATGTTGGAGGGAAGAATTAAATTACAACAAAAAATGGACCAATATATTCAACAAATTAAGACCAGCACACCCATTCACCAGCCCTTGAAATAATTTTTTACCTGTGGGGATTTGAAATGAAGGTATTTAGTGCTTTTCAATAGTAAGGTGTCAAATATTGAAAGTTTCTCTTAGATTACTTGGTTGCAAGATTCTCTCCTCAACCTTGTGGTCCTCGGTTCAAGACTTGGATAGGATTTCACCAGATATAGCATAGGATTTTATTTTTGGACAGGAGATTAAGAACTTTACAGTGAAACGCAGGAATTTGTAGTTCTTTTTCACACAGCCAGACGTCAAAAATATTGAATCAATCATTTAAACTACTCAATCATCACCAGCCATGAAACAAACGGATTTGCAGTACTTGGCACAGCCAGGTGTCAAAAATTGAACCAATCATTTAAACTACTCAATCTTCACCAGCCATAGGTAGGATTTTCTACCTGTGGAGGCAAGAGTTGAAGGTCTTCACAATGCTGCTTGTTATAGTCACGCGTCCCAGGAATTGCTCCGGTACATAATCGCAGGAATTCATTCCCAGTGAGACAGTTGTGAGCAAATGCTAATCCTCCGTCTACTAATTCGGTGAGACTAGGCACTAAAAATGAATTAGCAATGAGTTTTCCAGTATTTTTATTTGATTTTGTAGCACCCTTCTCAATGTTCACCACTCTGTCGAGCTCGGAATATTCCATAAATCTTTGAGTAGCAGCGTCCCAAGAAAGTTGATATCTTTGCTCAGGTGTAAGAAGACGGGGCTCATTTTCTAACGCTTCTTTAACTTTTGCCACAAATTCTTCAGATGTATTGTAAGTCAAACAGTTTGGGAAAGACCTGAAGAACTCATTTGAAGGATGATCGGCACAAACTACGAACTTTCCCATCGCAAGTGCCTCCGCTGTAGCTGTGCAGAGCACATCACTAACACTAGGGTTAATGAAAACTTTGTACCTGGAAGAAAGTGGATATATAATGTCAAAAACAGAACCAAAAATTAATAAGAACAAGTTCGGTACCAGTATCTAGTGTGTGATACAAACAGTTACTTTCTTGATTTTAATGGGGACCTATGTTTCATTAATATATCATAATCTTGAAGCAGTTGAACAGATTTCAAACTATTCTTACCCATGAAGAGAATCCTCTGCATGGTCCCTTCCTTTCTGAAAGTTGATATTCAAATCCAATGTTTTAGCTGTACTCTGAACTTCATTAGCATCCTCTCCATTACCAAATACATCAATCTTGAAGCCGTCAAGGTCATTTTTATGCTTTGCTAATAAATGAATCAATTCCTTATATCCCTTTGCCCATACCATCTTTCCCAAGAAATATGCCCCTTTTGTGAATTGCTTCTGTCCAAGCTCTCTGTCTGCATCGATCTTTTCTCCAATTTTTAAGAACTTGGGACTCACACCATGAACATTGCAAATTACAGACTTTGGTAAATCCTGAGTGGCAGCTGAAAGACGGAGAACCTGAACAAATCATTAACAACTCTCATTTTACACTCTTATGATAATATAACTTTATGGAAAATTAATGAAGAAAATTTATTATAATCATGTATAGTTATCTCTCATGTTAATGCAGGCTTACATATTAGGATGATAAATATCATACCTTGTGGCAGTACGCTCTTGTAACCCAGTTGTTTATGTGTTTCACAAAGAATGCTTGGAGGGCCCCATTTTTCTCCCTCTTGATATATTCTAAATAATTTGTGTGAACAATACCGACAACATGATTGAATTTCTTCGTCCAACATTTACCATGATGGTACCAATTCAAATGTTCTGGTTCTTCCAATATAGCAATATCAGCATCCCTGGCAGGTATAAATTTAGAAGTATCGCCAGCAGCTATTATACTTCGCCTTGCTTTAGAAAACTATGCACAAAAAGAAAAAGTGTGAGAACTCAATGTAATTTGACGTGAAGATGAAACATGGAAAAATACAAATGGGTCCATAGCAAAGCTACCTTAGCAGGATAAAAGGAGATTTTGAATTGTGCTTCAAAACCAATTCTTTCCTCAAGCCAATTTCGTATATAAACCTCCTGTTCTTCTGGTGAGAGAAAAGTGAGATTGCTGGGATAAACATGTTCTTGATCTGATCTACAAAGCCATGGAATTAGCAGAGTAACTTTCTGTTTTGAAGATTGTGATAGATAAGCAGCACGAAATAGTGGATTTACAGAAGTTCCGGTCATCCAAGGAAGACTAGCAGTTGTGACTATTGCAATATGCCTCTGATTGTCTGACAGATCATGTTTTGCATGGTCTGTCCAGAATCCACCATCATACCGGTGCCCTGTACTCTGAAGAACACTTGCTATCCGCAAATCCAATTCATCATTTATGTTTCCATTCCCAAGAACCGAAGATTCTCCTCCAGAAAAAGAGTGGAGTTGTCGTTGGTTCTTATGCCTGCTATACAAGCCTTCCACAATCTTGTCACATATATCTACAATGACATTGGACAGAGCATAAAATACAATAGCACATAAAATGAACTATACATTAGGTGACTCAGATTCGATACATCTTCATTAAACTAGAAGACTAAGGTAAAGAGGGTGAATGTATAATCCAGCCTACTGACAAACATTGAGCGAGGCAATCAACCATCGTGTCAAATCTGCCAAAATGAAAGCATAAAATGTAAAGTGAATATATTATGTACCTCTCTTGACTCCAAGTTGATCCCAAAATGGTCCTGACTGTCTAACAAAGTACGCCAGAAGTTCAGATGCATCCAATGGGCGAACTTCCTGCAAGACAAACAAGTGAAAATATTAACTAAAGTTACGGAATGAATTATTCAAATCAAGGCACTAGTTGCAGAATATAGAAGAATCAGTACATAGAAAAGTTAAAGACACAAGTAGAGCATGGACAGTGATGGGAATTGGTATTTTATTAGAATGAAATAAGGATATTTATTTAGTAGTAGAGGGGATGAGATAATTAGCGAGACAAGACATGTCTATCAATAAGAGGGTTTGATGAGGAAGGGGTTGTGTCATCTTGAGAGAATTGGGGACTTCGGGCATATGGAGATTTGCAGACACTCAAATGAAAGCAGTGTTCTATCTTTGTAATTGGGGTTTATCCCTATTTGTTTTTAATAAAATACAAAGTTCCTATCATTCATGTTATTGTGTGTATTAGTGCAACAACGGAAAGTTAGGATCCCTCAGTTACATGCATTTTTTTCTTGTTTCTTCACATGAATGCATAATACTACATGAAATATATCAAAATCTGAACAAAAGAAAATAACCAATAACAAACCAACCTTCGAATCTTCAGTCTCATTGCACATTGATTTCTGCAAGAAACAAACATACAATTAATTTTTTTTTTCAAACACAAAAGCATATATTACCAGTCATATGTCCATAAGAAAAAAATTACTACATCATAGCTATGATACTAAAGTAAAGAAACATTTAATGGTGGTTGCTAGTTAATTACATTATTGGGAGAGAGAATAGTTAGCTTTTCGGTATAATTTATTATTGTGATATTTTTTCTAGCATAAATTTGGAAATACTTTTAATAGGGCCACCATTCGAAAGTTAAAACATTGTCGATAATGGATGCAAATTACATGTCACAACATATATAATCAAAGCAGCAGAATCAGGCCACCAAATTACAGCTTATATCGAATTCAATGATTGGCCTAAAAGAGCCCGACAAGAAGACTGAAAGAGACAGCAAGCACGCTGAAGTTACAATGCAGTCACCAAATGACTTCATCATTTGGCCATGGAAAGGAGAAACTTTTCCATACACAATTTATTACTCTTCTCACGTGCCTCACAAAAATGTAAACTATCACATGAGCCAGTATATTCTAATGTCCTGATGCAAAATGCACTCCAAGTACAATCCAATTCAGACCCTGTCTTCTATTAATCCTAATAAGTGGTACTTAGTCTCTGGGACAGTCTCACCTAATGGACTAATCTTTAAGGATGAACTCTCGCTTTGATATATGCTCGTAATCATCTTCACCCACGACGCAAGCATGAGACATGCCTCTTCCCATCTATGTCACAACTATTCCCCAGCAACCTGGTCATCTTCCACTATCTAGAGACAGTTAATCCTGATTGATTCTATAACAAGCTAAATATTCCCTCCAAAAAACATGTAAGAACAAGCAGAAAGAGAAACTGTTGAGTATTTTCACTGTAGTGTATACACTGAGTAGGCTAGAGTCGAGTGTAATGTGGCACAATATATCCCCTAAACTTCGTTTATTTTAACGACAAATGTTAGTAATTAGTTATTAGATTAATACTTACTCTTTCATTTGGGTTTGAAACCATCACCTCTAATTCATTTCTTAGCTCAAACCAGTTGAGCTACCGGCCTACCCACACCACCACACCCCCCCTATCCCCTAAACTTCATTAGTCCTCTAATATGGAAAAGCCGTTTCCTTACTTCTTCTAATACCATTGGGTCCACCCTCATAAAGACATCTCTATTTCTATAAAAAAAAATTAAAAATAAAACCCTACTCACCTTCCTAAATTGACAAAAGGTCACATTGCACACTACCAGCAGAATTTGTAGTTCGAAAACATATCCATAACATAACACACAATCTATCAATATCAATGTATTAAAAACAAAACCGAACCCACCATTTTAACAGGTTGAACCATTAACCAGCATTATCTACCGTTCGCCTACTTGAGCAGTTCAATCACAGTTTGGTCCTGTTCAAGCTGTTTTTAGCAATTAAATTTGATCGGAAGGTCTCACCAGTTCAACATTCGGCTCAGTTTTTAAAACACTCATTGGTTCGTTGTCTATTTACTTACACAAATGTGCAGAAAACATTCCACGGTAAAAAGACAGTAAAGTCTGGTTTTTTCCCAACACTTATAGTATTTATCTATATGCAACTCAAGCTCAAATTAATGAATTGAATTGCACACAATTAAATAGAAACCTAAAACCACATAAATGAATTAAACTAGGTCTACATTGTTCTATAACCACAATTAAGAATTAAATAAATAGAGCAGTTTAATAAATTAAGAAAGTAATGACCTATAATTCTCTCGCGGCCCAAATTAATCTCCAACAAAAAATGTCAAAAACTACTTTGTCTATGACTAAATTGGACCGCGAGAAAATTGTAAACGATCAAATTGAGTATTTACTCTAAGTTAAACAAACAATGGTAAAAGAAACAACATACCAAGCTTGACTTCAACTTCTCCAAAAACTGAGTATTTTTCTTGAACTGTTTCTTAAACACTCGAATTGGTTCCCAATTCTTACACCATTCTTGTTCATCATCTCCATTCCAAAATTCACTACAATTAAACCTCTTATTATTACCAAAAACTCCACCCAAATCCTCTTCATCCTCGGAAACAATAGCATCCCTTATAGCAGAGAGATTCATCCGAATACTTGTTCTCTTAGGAAACTCGGAAAGCTTAGGGCGCAAGTTTTTGACGAAATCGACGTCGTCGAAGGTGGTGGAAGGGAGGTTTCGTGTTGTGAAGGAGTTTGCACGGTCGCGTATGAGGCGAAGATCTTCTCGCCAACGGTTTGAGAGAGAGGTGAAGGTGTTTGAGGGTTGTGAATGGGAGTGACTTGCCATGGCGGAATTGGAAATTGAAAAGAAACTGAGGAAGGGTTCTTTTGCGTTGGACGATGAAACCAAGCTATGATGGTGCACTCTGATAATAACTAGCATAAGCTATTTTATGAAATTACATAAAAAAAAATATGTATTTAATTTTTTGAATTAAGATTACATGAATAAAATTGGATAAATAATTATAAGTTTTAAACTCCTTTCAAAAATAAAATTATAAGTTTTAAACTATAAGCTTTTGTCAAAAAAAAAAAGTTTTAAACTATAAGCTACTTAAATTAGCTCATAAAAAAAAAACGTTATAAAATAGTAAAAATAAATTATAAGTTTGTGAGAAAATGGTCCTTACCAAACAAGTCGTTTTCTGAGGTTATAAAACATAAGCTATAGCTATAAACTTAAAAATATGTCTTATCAACGGATATTTACTCTTTAAACTTATAAAACAATATTAAGAAGATATCTTCTCAAGAGCTTACCAACCATTTTGTGGATTAAAAAAAAAGCTAAACTCATGTATTCTTGAGTCAAATATTTTGCAAAGATGTATTTAAAAGAAAATAGTTTAATTGGAAGGGTGAAAACGTCCAATCGATATTTTAGTGAATAAAACCCCTTAAAAAAATCAAAATTCGGACAAAAAAACCTACTTATCCTTTAAATTTATTATTATAAATTAAAGTTGAAATATGATATTGTATATAGTCAAATTCTCTTAAATGTTATGCTTTTTTTTTTTTTGAACAAGCAAAAATGGAATATATTAGAAACACAAAAGGATCCTCAAGCACAAGATGTGCTTAAGAATCCTCAAAAGTACAAAGTACATAGTATAGAGTCCAAAAAATGAGCATACTAAAACAAGCTAACCAATGCCTAAACAAACAAAAGGGCTCGAGCACCACATATGAAAATTAGGCCTAATGGAAATATTAGTAGCCTTCATCTACCAGAAAAAATGTAATTTGACTTTCTCTACTAACAGATGGATGGTACTCTCCTTATTTTTGAAGACCCGACTGTTTCTTTCATTCCAGATAACCCACACATAGCACATCCAAATAAGCTGCATAAAAGAATGACGAACACGCAATCCACCCCACAAAGCTACAAAGAACGGGCACGAAAGAAACAAATGTTAGGCAGTCTTATTATCAACACACCCCGCCACACAATGTTGATTAGCATGAGAGAGAATACCGCGCAGTAACAAATTATCCTTCGTAGGCAGCCTATTACGCAAAAGCCGCCACACTAGAATAGACACCTTCAAGGGAACCTGTTTATGCCAAGTTAAATCAGAGAACACGTCAGGTGTCTGAACCACCTGACTGATCAGCATTTGGTAAACACCACAGACTGAGTAACTATTTGATGGATCAAGCCGCCATAACCACCTATCTGAAGAATTATGCTACAAAGAAATGTCAGATAATAAAATCTTACACTCCCCTAACAACTCCTCCTCCCAAGCCCACAACTGCGGCGCCACTGCCACCCCGCCCCACCATCCTCACAACCCAACAAAAACATCTCCGCCACTGAAGTAGACTTATGCACGGCTAAATCGAAGAGACGACTGAACTGCACACAATGGTGAAGATCCCACCCAATGTGTTGGAACAAAGGGTGTTTCACAAGTATACCACTTAAGTTTTGATGATAACAAGGTATTAAAAATTATCAATTGGATTTGCTAAACATTTATTCAAGTGTGCAGGACCATTAATCAAAGATTTATTTACAAGAGGTTCTGTTTGAATAAATTTAAAGAGCAAAGGAAATCTTAAACTGAAGCTTGAAGAATATCTGACTAAAAGAGCTCCTGGAAATTCAGAGTCAGAGTGCGTCTGAAGAAAGAGCTTCTGAAGATGAAGTCATCAGAAGCAAGTTCATCAGAGGCAGACTCATCAGAAGCAAATGGTATCCAGAAGCAAAGATTCTTCAGACACCAAGAAGCATTGACAAAGTACAGTGTACGAAAAGTACAACCACTATGCCTACGTTTGTCCCTGCAACCACCAACTCTGCACAGTGTCTTCTATACACGACAAGAATAACAGTAACTGTAGCAGAAACTTTTCCTTATTTGAGGGAATGGATTTGAATTTGATTTCATTGTACAAGCCTCAAATCAAGCAAAGGATCAAGGGTGTCAAATCAGCTTCGGTAAAGAAAAGTTGATGAGCTGACTGTTCTCCAACGTCTCTCAAAACCTCTATAAATAGAGCTGAAGACTTGAAGAATTGTTACACATGTATCAGAACGATATACACGCGAATTGAATTCTTATCTCATATTCTAAGTCGCAAAATCTGTTCATCAACAACTTAGATAATTCTTACAAAAGCTCACATTTTAGAATTTCTAAGTATCTAAGAAAACAGAGTCTGTTCTGTTTCATTTTGTTTTGTGAATACCTCTAATAGTATATCAAGTATTCAAAACTCTTTTCAATTCTTTGTAATTGTTTTAAAGTCTCTTGCTTGTGGGCTTGAGCATCTGAAGTCTCATTCTTGTGTGATTGAGCAAAGGAAGTCTCTTACTTGTGTGTTTGAGCAACTTGTAATTTGATATTACATTTTAGTGAAACTCTCCTTGGAAGTGCAAGGGGGACAGGACTACTTCCGGTTTGTGGAAGGAACCTGTATAAAATTGTTTGTGTCTTCTTTCTTTCTTGCATCTGATCTTTATTCCGCTGCTGAGACTCTGAACTCTGATTAGAGTCTGAACTCCATCAGACTCTGAATCCTGAGAACAGTGCTATTTTTCGTAAGAAAGAAACGTTTTTGAAAACACAATTCAACCCCCCCCCTTCTTGTGTTTTTTCCCACCTTCAGTTGGTATCAGAGCTTCGGCTCTGTAGTTAGCACTTAACCGTGTTACAGTAAACGATCGGTGAAAAACATGTCTGGGGATGAAGCTTCTGCATCTGCATCTGGTTCTGGTTTTGGTTCTGGAGCTGCTGTGCAGTATGACTACAGCAATATCAACAAAAGTGAAAGATCTTCAAATCACAACAAACCTCCTATGTTTAATGGTGATCCTGAAATGTTTTCTTGGTGGAAAACCAAGATGTATAGTCACATCATGGGAATGGATGAAGAGTTGTGGGATGTTCTTGAAGATGGTGTTGGTGATCTGAGGCTAGATGAAGAAGGAGCTGCTCTTGATAGGAAAGCTCACACTCCTGAGCAGAAAAAGCTTTATAAGAAACATCATACGATCAGAGGCATTCTTGTGGCTGCCTTGCCTCATAAAGAGTACTTAAAGATGAGTGACAAATCAATAGCAAAGGCTATGTTCACCTCATTGTGCTCACTTTATGAGGGTAACAAGAAAGTCAGAGAAGCCAAGGCTACTATGCTTGTTCATCAGTATGAGTTGTTCAGAATGAAGGAGGATGAAAACATTGAGACCATGTACTCAAGGTTTCAGACTCTTGTTTCTGGACTTCAGATTCTGAAGAAAAGCTACGTAACGTCTGATCATGTGAACAAGATTCTAAGAAGTTTACCTGCAAAGTGGAGACCAAAAGTGACAGCCATTGAGGAAGCTAAAGATTTAAACACCTTGAGTGTTGAGGATCTCATAAGCTCCTTGAAATGTCATGAAATAGGTCTTAATGAGCAAGAACCTGTCAAGAAGTCCAAATCCATCGCACTAAAGTCCAGAGGCAAGTCAAGTAAGGCTCTGAAGGCTTTGGAGTCTGAAGAAGAATCTACATCTGAAGATTCTGATGAAGACTCTGAGATTGTTCAAGAGATGGCTATGCTCACAAACAGATTACAATACCTTGCTAAGAAGAACAAGAAGTTTATGAACAAAGGTAGTAATCACAAAAGTTCAAGAAAGGAAGATCAGAAAGGTTGCTTCAACTGTAAAAAGGTTGGACACTTCATTGCTGAATGTCCAGACTTGCATAAAGAGAAATCCAAAGAAAAATCTAAGAAAGCGTTCTTCAAATCTAACAAATTCAAGAAGCAATTCAAGAAGAGCTTGATGGCAACTTGGGAGGATCTGGATAATGAGTCTGAGTCTGACAAAGATGATGCTGAAGATGAAGCTAAAATAGCTCTGGCTTTGGTAGCTACTGCTGATAACAAAGAAGAATCATCTGATGCTGAGTCAAGTACAGATTCTGAAACTGAAACTGAGGTATATTCTAAACTCACCAGATCTGAACTAATTGATTCTCTTAAAGAACTTCTTTGTCATTATGAAAACCAATCCACTGAGTTGAGGAGAGTTAAGCAACGATACAATAAGCTGCTGAAACTCCATGAATCAACTAAGACGGAAATGGAAGCTTTAAAACAAGAAAATTATAACTTGAAAACAATGACAAAGAAGGGTGATAATAAAATCATGACTGAGCAGGATACTGCTCTTCAGGAATTTATTAACACAGGAATTGATAGAACCAAAGTTGCATCCATGATTTATAGCATAAATCAGAACAACAAAAAGGGAATTGGTTTCACAGGAGGTAACTCTAGTGAAGTAATTCTAAAACCTTGTTCTGATAACATCAAAGAAGGTCTGAAAACTCATTTTGTGTCTGAATCTGAAAAGGCTTCTCATTCAAAATCTAAGTCTTCAAATTCAGAGGAATTGACTAAGTCAAAACCTAAGAGTTATAAGACAAAGGTCATGAATGACTCTAAATCAAAAGCTCCAACGTTACAGATTCTGAAAAGATCAGAACCCATCAAACAGGTTCTGAAGAAAACAGAGTCTGAAACTCAAAAGCCTAGATTTCAGAGAAAAGAAGCTATTTTTACTAAGTCACATTCTGAGACTAAAGGTTCTGAACCCAAAGTCTGGAGAAAGATTGGCAAAGAAAAATTCAGACAGAATACACAAAAGAGATTCAGAACTTCTAGGACTAACCCAAAAGGACCCATGAAAGTATGGGTACCTAAGACACAAATTGTTGATGCTGCAGATATGTCTAAAAGGAAATACAAAGCAGAAGTCCTGGTATCTGGACAGTGGCTGCTCGCGACATATGACGGGAGAAAAGTCTATGTTCCTAACCCTGACCATGAAAGAGGGAGGAACTGTGGGATTTGGAGGAAACCAAACTGGCAAAATCATTGGTACTGGAACAATTGGTAATTCCTCAGTCTCAATCAATAATGTGTGGTTTGTAGATGGACTAAGGCATAACCTACTTAGCATAAGTCAATTTTGTGATAATGGTTATGACGTCTTGTTTAATAAGAACAACTGCACAGTAATCAACACTGATGACCAATCTGTAGTGTTTAAGGGAAAGAGAAAGAACAATGTCTATAAGATAAATTTTTCAGAACTGACTGATCAGAAGGTATTCTGCCTCCTGTCAGTGAGTGATAAGAAATGGCTGTGGCACAGAAGGTTGGGACATGCTAATTGGAGATTAATCTCCAAGCTTAGCAAGTTACAACTTGTCAAAGGGCTACCAGACATTGATTATCATTCAGATGCACTTTGTGGTGCATGTCAGAAAGGAAAAATTGTTAAAACTTCTTTCAAATCTAAAGACATTGTTTCTACCTCCAGACCCTTAGAACTACTCCATATTGATTTATTTGGACCAGTCAGTACTGCATCCATATATGGAAGTAAATATGGATTGGTGATTGTTGATGATTACAGTAGATGGAGTTGGGTTAAGTTTCTCAAATCTAAAGATGATTCATATGATGTGTTCACAAAATTCTGTATTCAAGTCCAATCTGAAAAAGAACTTAAAATTCTAAAAGTCAGAAGTGATCATGGGGGTGAATTTGAAAATGAGCCATTTGAAATATTTTGTGAAAAATTTGGAATTGTCCATGAATTCTCCTCTCCTAGAACTCCACAACAAAATGGAGTTGTAGAAAGAAAGAATAGGACTCTTCAAGAAATGGCAAGAACCATGATTCATGAAAACAATCTGGCAAAACATTTTTGGGCAGAAGCAGTGAACACAGCATGTTATGTTCAGAACCGGATCTACATCAGACCCATCCTGAACAAAACAGCATATGAACTCTTTAAAGGTAGGAAACCCAACATTTCTTATTTTCATCAGTTTGGATGTACTTGTTACATCTTGAACAATAAAGTCTATCTGAAGAAATTTGATGCAAAAGCTCAAAAGGGAATCTTTCTAGGTTACTCTGAGAGATCTAAGGCATACAGACTGTATAACTTGGAAACACTCTGTGTTGAAGAGTCTATACATGTCAAGTTTGATGACAAAGAGCCTGGAAGTCAAATTCCAGAGCAAAGTGAAAATAATGCAGGTTCAGAAGAGTCTGATGATTGTTCAGAACCTGATCAAGCTCCAGAGGCACATGAAACTTCAGAAGCTGTGACTGCTCCTGATGTCCCTATTGCTGAAGCTTCTGAAGAAAATCAAAATGATTCACAGCAAGTTATCCAATCCAAAAATTCATTCAAATACAAGTCTTCTCATCCTGAGGATCAGATCATTGGTAGCAAAGAAAGCCCCAGAAGAACTAGATCACATTTCAGACCTGAAGAGTCTGCCCTGGGTCTGCTATCCATGATGGAACCTACTACAGTTGATGAAGCACTAGCTGATGATGGATGGATCTTAGCAATGCAAGATGAGCTCAATCAATTTAAAAGGAATGACGTATGGGATCTTGTATCTAAGCCTGAACACAAGAACATTATTGGAACTAAATGGGTGTTTAGGAACAAGCTAGATGAACAGGGAGAAGTAATTAGAAACAAAGCCAGACTTGTTGCTCAAGGATACAGCCAACAAGAAGGCATTGATTACACTGAAACTTTTGCTCCAGTTGCGAGATTGGAAGCAATCAGGTTACTTCTTTCCTACGCAGTAAATCACAACATAACTTTGTATCAAATGGACGTTAAAAGCGCATTTCTCAATGGAGTCATATCTGAAGAAGTGTTTGTAAAACAACCACCTGGTTTTGAGGATTTAAAACATCCTGACTACGTTTATAAGCTAAAGAAATCTCTCTATGGTCTGAAACAAGCTCCCAGAGCTTGGTATGACAGACTGAGTAATTTCTTGCTTAAAAATGATTTTAAAAGAGGTCAGGTTGATACAACACTCTTCAAGAAGACACTTGAGAAAGACATTCTGATTGTACAAATTTATGTTGATGATATTATTTTTGGTTCAACTAATAGATCTCTTTGCAAGGAATTTTCTAAGATGATGCAGGAAGAATTTGAAATGAGCATGATGGGAGAACTGAAGTTCTTTCTAGGAATTCAGATCAATCAGTGCAAAGAAGGAGTGTATGTTCATCAGTCCAAGTATACCAGAGAGCTTCTGAAAAAATTTAAACTTGAAGACTGCAAGGAAATGAACACTCCAATGCATCCTACCTGCACTCTGAACAAAGAAGATCAAGGAACCAAAGTTGATCAAAAGCTGTATCGAGGTATGATTGGTTCTCTGTTGTATCTCACTGCATCTAGACCTGATATTTTGTTCAGTGTCTGTCTGTGTGCAAGATTTCAATCAGATCCTAGAGAATCACATTTAACTGCGGTTAAAAGAATCTTTAGATATCTGAAAGGAACAACTAATCTTGGACTTCTTTACAAGAAATCTTCAGATTATAAGCTAGTTGGATTCTGTGATGCTGACTATGCTGGTGACAGGATTGAAAGAAAATCAACCAGTGGAAACTGTCAGTTTCTTGGTGAGAATCTGATATCCTGGGCCAGTAAGAGACAAGCAACTATTGCTTTGTCAACAGCAGAAGCAGAATACATCTCAGCTGCTAGTTGTTGCACACAACTGCTTTGGATGAAACATCAGTTAGAAGACTACCAAATAACTGAAAACTGTATCCCAATTTATTGTGACAATACTGCTGCTATTTGTCTATCTAAAAATCCTATTCTTCATTCAAGAGCCAAACACATTGAAATCAAACATCACTTTATCAGAGACTATGTTCAAAAGGGGATATTAGATATTCAATTTATTGATACTAATCATCAGTGGGCTGATATCTTTACAAAACCTTTAACCGTTGAAAGATTTGATTTTATAAAGAAAAATTTGAACATGCATTTTGTCTCTGAGTAATGTTTGACTCTGAATGAAAAATCAGACTCTGAAATTTATCAGACGTTGAATAAGCTTCAGACTCTCCTAGGAGAATCTGAAAAGACTCAGCCTCTGAGAAAATTATCAGACCCTGAAAAGGAATCTTTTTGTGACTCTGAAAGTACTGGGAAGTGGAAAGGTTAAAGTTAATTTGTATAGGCTTCTGACACGTCTATCTGCATTGGGAATCAACGCTTTTTAAGGGCAATGATGGTTTTTCTTTCTCAATATTTTTCGCGCCCCTCAAGTCATTAATACGCATGTTTGGCTATTACTTCTGAAATGTGAAGAGTTGTTTTTCAAATCACTATATATACCAAACACACACTACTCACTCACTTTCCTACACTTTTAAGTCTTAAGCAGTTACGTTTTAAAGAATCAACTTTCTCTCTTCTCTCAAACTTAGAAACCCAAAACCCCCAAACTTCATCTTCTCCAAATGGCTTCTTCTACGAGCGGTTCAAGTTCTAAATCAAGCATCTCCATTAAACCTGTAACCGTTCCTCTTCAAAAGGGTTCGTTGGTCGTTCAAATTGAATCACCAGTGGATTTCGCTTCTTTAAAGAGAAACAAGGTTGATATGGAAGCGTTTATCTCTGCTCAAAGGATGGCTGGGTACTTCCAGATGTTAAATGGTCCAACTTATGTAAATTTGGTAAAGGAATTCTGGGTTAGGGCTGAAGTTTTTGATGTTGATTCAGCCAAGGCAGAAGAAAAGGAAGCTGTGTTAAGAAACCCCTCTTTGAGAGGCAAAACAAGAAAAGAAATGGGTCTTGAACCTTTTCACGGCCTTGAAATTAAATCTGCTGTGATGGGTATCCCTGTATCTATCACTGAAGAAGTGATTGCTCAGGCATGCAGGATGCCTATGGAAGGAAGGTTTCAGTGGAACGTCAGCAGCAAAGACGCCATGCTGGGCAGTTTTACAAGACTGCTGCTGAAAGGAAACCCTGCAACCAGGTTGGTTGAAATGGATATAGAGCACAGGGTGCTTCTGAAGATTATGAATGAGTGCTTCTTCCAGAAGGGAGGAGGTGCTGATCAACCTAACTCTGATCATAAACTGGTGCTGTATTTCTTGGCTGGATTTCAACCAATAAATCTTCCAAAATATATCATGCATCATTTATGCTGGGCTGTCAAAGAAGCCTATAAAGGAAAAAGGAAACAAATCCCTTGTGGAAGATTTCTCTCTGAAATCTTCTACCAAGGAGGTGTTCTGAGAACTCTGGAGACGTTCAATCTGGCGTCAGACAGAGTGCTGGGTGTCTCTACTGGAAGGATGATAAATGGCACATCCCTCTACAACATGAAGGCCATTACATCAATCCTGACTGACTCAAAGGATTTGAAGGAGTCTGAAGCCCCTCTTCCTCTCATCAGAAATTTTCCCTCTGTTCTTAAAGAGAACAATCCTGAAGCATTATCTGCTTATTTAGCAGCTTTTGCTAAGGAGTCTGGAGAAGCCCAGAGGAAATCTGAAGTTGCTGTGGCCAGAAAGCAGAAGGCTGCTAATTCTCAAGCAACTACCTTTGGAACTGTGACTACTCCAAAGAGGAAAAGAGGAAAGGCTGAGTCAAACATTGAGGAAAGATTTCAACAAGCCCAGGAAGAAAAAGAAGCTGGCTTTGTTGAGACTGTAAGACCACTCAAAAGGCTAGCAACTGGGGAGATTGTGATGCCTATGTTTGAACCCACTCCTGAACAACAGAAGAGGACTGAAGAGCACTATCAGAACCTTAAAAATGAGAAGAAAAGGTTAAAAGCCCAATACCGGATTGATAGAGACAAGACTCTGGAAGCTATGGGCATTGATCATGATGAAGATCAACATCTCATTGAGAAGGTTATTGAGGCTCAGAATTTGGCCAAGAAGCTGGAAGAAAGTGCTATGAAGGGAGCTCAGC
The DNA here is from genome assembly GCA_958299785.1 of Medicago lupulina. Taxonomy (NCBI): domain Eukaryota; kingdom Viridiplantae; phylum Streptophyta; class Magnoliopsida; order Fabales; family Fabaceae; genus Medicago; species Medicago lupulina. Next base: position 27,528,255 of record OY283141.1, on the reverse strand, counting down.
AGGTTCTGCAAGAAACCTCAAGGACTTCTGAAGCTGTTACCTCAGATGCTGTTCCTCAAGAGATTGCTTCAGTAGCTGCTGGGTCTTCACCAGTAATCCGGACGAGTGTTTCTCTCCCGGACAAATCAGTCACTGGGATTACATCAGAAGCTGCTGCTTCAGAGGCTGCTGCCTCAGACGTTCCCAAGACATCTAAGGTAACTCAGAATCCAATTCCTCCACCCTCTACCTTCACTTCATCTTCTACAGACTCTGACTTAGACAATGCACCTCTAAGTCAGAAATTCAAAATATCCATGCCTGTACCCAAGGCCAAAAGAACCCTCAAAACCAAAACTACCACTACAAAATCCAAACCTTCTTCTAAACCCACTCCCTACAAAGAAGTGTCAGACGATGTTTATAAGACAATAGGTGAGTTAGGTGAAAGGAGGATAGGCATCTGTAATAAACTACCTGCCAATCATCCCTTCCAACCACCTGTTATCCAACCTTTAAATATGCTTGCTCCTGATACTTCTATTCCACCCTCTTCAACCACAAACCCAGTCAGTCCACAAGTTGTTGATTTAACAGCTGCTGCTGAAGAACAAGTGGTAACTGACAATCCATCAACAAACAAACAACAACCACCCCATTCACCACAAAACCCAACCTCAGAACAGGATGACCTCTCCAATCTTGAAAAACATTATTTAGGAGAACTTCCTGAATACCAACAACAACAACCAACAACTGTAAACCAACCTCCAAATGAAACCATTCCAGAATCTGAAATGGAAACTGTGGCTACAGAGTCTGTCCCAGTGACAGAATCTGAACCCACTGTGTCTGCTTCACATTCTGAACCACCACCAAACCACATGTCTTCACCCTCTAACTCTAACCAATCTTCACCAATCCAAATGTCTGACCAACCCCCCATCAACATTTTGGATTCTGAATACCTGGATGAACGTCTGGTGGCTCTGAATGATGAAATGCAGAGTTTGGTGCTTCTTCGGAACACTCCATTTCTACCATTCATCTATCAAGAAAGCTGGTGTAATCTTACGAATAGGGCATTGAACTTCTTTGATGGTGTTGCCCAGAAGTGTTGTGATATTCAAGCTCGCGCCATGGAACGACGCTTGCGAGAATCCCACTCCTCTTCTCAACTCCAGACCAAGCCTCTGTTTTTGGCTAATGCCCCGTTCTATGCTGAATCTGAATATGTAACAAGAGACTCCAAGGTCTTCAAGATGCTGAAGCAAAAGGTGCTGAAGCAGCAAGAAGAAGCTAAGGCTAGGGAAGATCACCTTCTTCAGAGACAACTGGCTCTGGAAGAAACTGTTAGGAAGCAGTCTGAAGACATCCAGCGTCTGATGGCTCTTGTTCAACAGCAACAGCAACAGCATCAACCCCAACCAAACCCTTAGCTGCACACCTTGTTTTTTGTTTTCTTTGTTATGTGTCTTAATTGCCTGCTTTCTATGTTTTGACACTCTATACTTTCCTGATCATTCCTAAATAAAAGTTTCTATTTCTTCACTTTTATTTTATACATTTTTTTTACTGTTTGTTTTTATCTTTTTAATAGATGACAAAAGGGGGAGTAATAGAAAAGTATTTAACAGAAGCTGAGCCCAAGAATGAAATAAAATTTATCTTAACAAATTTTATTTGAGAACCCAATTTTAACTCATCTACATTCTATGATATTGGTATTAAGCGTAAAAATGAACTTAATTAACCTGGATAGGACTTAGGGGGAGCTTACAAACCTCACCTTAAAGAATATCAGACTCAGGGGGAGTCTGAGCTTACAAAACTCAGAATCCTTAAGAGTCAACTTGTTAATTAAGTTAACAACAATTGATCTTTTTAAATACTTATGTTTGTCATCATCAAAAAGGGGGAGATTGTTGGAACAAAGGGTGTTTCACAAGTATACCACTTAAGTTTTGATGATAACAAGGTATTAAAAATTATCAATTGGATTTGCTAAACATTTATTCAAGTGTGCAGGACCATTAATCAAAGATTTATTTACAAGAGGTTCTGTTTGAATAAATTTAAAGAGCAAAGGAAATCTTAAACTGAAGCTTGAAGAATATCTGACTAAAAGAGCTCCTGGAAATTCAGAGTCAGAGTGCGTCTGAAGAAAGAGCTTCTGAAGATGAAGTCATCAGAAGCAAGTTCATCAGAGGCAGACTCATCAGAAGCAAATGGTATCCAGAAGCAAAGATTCTTCAGACACCAAGAAGCATTGACAAAGTACAGTGTACGAAAAGTACAACCACTATGCCTACGTTTGTCCCTGCAACCACCAACTCTGCACAGTGTCTTCTATACACGACAAGAATAACAGTAACTGTAGCAGAAACTTTTCCTTATTTGAGGGAATGGATTTGAATTTGATTTCATTGTACAAGCCTCAAATCAAGCAAAGGATCAAGGGTGTCAAATCAGCTTCGGTAAAGAAAAGTTGATGAGCTGACTGTTCTCCAACGTCTCTCAAAACCTCTATAAATAGAGCTGAAGACTTGAAGAATTGTTACACATGTATCAGAACGATATACACGCGAATTGAATTCTTATCTCATATTCTAAGTCGCAAAATCTGTTCATCAACAACTTAGATAATTCTTACAAAAGCTCACATTTTAGAATTTCTAAGTATCTAAGAAAACAGAGTCTGTTCTGTTTCATTTTGTTTTGTGAATACCTCTGATAGTATATCAAGTATTCAAAACTCTTTTCAATTCTTTGTAATTGTTTTAAAGTCTCTTGCTTGTGGGCTTGAGCATCTGAAGTCTCATTCTTGTGTGATTGAGCAAAGGAAGTCTCTTACTTGTGTGTTTGAGCAACTTGTAATTTGATATTACATTTTAGTGAAACTCTCCTTGGAAGTGCAAGGGGGACAGGACTACTTCCGGTTTGTGGAAGGAACCTGTATAAAATTGTTTGTGTCTTCTTTCTTTCTTGCATCTGATCTTTATTCCGCTGCTGAGACTCTGAACTCTGATTAGAGTCTGAACTCCATCAGACTCTGAATCCTGAGAACAGTGCTATTTTTCGTAAGAAAGAAACGTTTTTGAAAACACAATTCAACCCCCCCCCCTTCTTGTGTTTTTTCCCACCTTCACAATGGTCCGACCAAAACAACGTATTCTCCCCGTTCCCAACCTTGCGCACAATGTTATCCGTAAACCACGCACCACCTACGTCACCTAGCCCATCTCGAATACACGCCACCTCCTTCCACCACAAAGAACCACTCCGGCCCCCAACCTCCAACCTCCCATCCACCTCACTGTATCGAGCTGCCAACACCCTATACCACATACTTCCTCTATCAACTAAAAACCTCTAGCACCACTTACCTAATAGAGCAATATTAAATTCCCTCATCCTCCTCACCCCCAAACCTCCATATTCTTTTCGTAAACAAATATTATTCCAACCAACCCATAAAATTTTCCTAATATCCTCACTCCCACCCAAAATGTTATGTTAAATATACAAAGGTGTTTAATCTCATTGACTTGTTTAGTTCGTTTATCTATTTAATCAGAGATCAAATTACTTATTTAAACGCGTTCATGTGAAATAAGTTTTAAAAAAGTCAACATGTCATACCAAACTTTTAAAATGTCAGACTCAAACTTAAAAAATAGGTCTATAACATATTACATATTAGCCTTTTGACATAAATTTTTGTTACGCACCATACTTAGGTCTTAAAGAGCCCGCACGACGCAACCTATTTCCACCCCTAATTGATATCACAACAAAATGGATGTTTCAAGTAATAAGTTACATACACGAAAGATAATACATGTTTTGATTCAATTGAAAAAATTGCGAATATCCTAAATCTTTTGGACACAAAAATAAGCATAATTCAAATGCTAAAATAAGGATATTACAATTAAATTGTTCATGAGTTGAGACACTCTTCATCTCTAATTTAAGATCAACAGTGATGATTAACAGAAACAAAAACATGCTAAAAGTATACATAAATATTTTAGAAGCCAACAAACAATTAACAAACTAATATCTTAATAATAACATGCAAACTAATTTCTTCCACATATGATAAATGGTCAATAATAATGAAAAATCTACAGTCTTAATTCATATTCATCTATGGAAAAAATATATTTGTCGGGGTTCACTCATATCGACTATATGTGTTCTCTGACATGACCAATTCAACCACACGCTGACAAGCCATATAAAAGGCTGAGACGATTCTGAATTTGGTGATTGTCTTCATAAGCCCCTTACTCAAAATACAATATCAACAAAACGATTTATTTTAAAACATTTCAGGAAATGCATAGGGTACAAACTTGAAAGAAACTAAAAATAGCAATAAAATATAAGCAAATAAACCTAACAAGAAAAACATAAAAACTTCAACACAAGCATTAGATCTTGAACCAGATAGTGATAGAGTGACCACAAAGTTATAAAATTTCCCAACTTAAAAACCTAAAAATTCAACATAAGAATTAATAATTCATTTATTATAAAGTCTCTTTACTCTTAAAATAAAACCTCATTAAATTTATGCCTTATGCCCTAAAATCCCCAAAGCCCTAGTTGGCACTTGTATCTCCAACCTCAGCAGCCTCCTCAGTCCTAACTTTCTTGTTTTTTCCTTCCAAACTATTGTTGCCTTCTGAATCCTTTGCTCCTCTTTTAGCACTTGAACTTGAAGTCCTTAATCCGTAAGGATCAATCCCACTTGCTCTCATTAGGTCTCCTGGGAGGTATTTCAGTGACTCCTCCTCTTTCCCAACAGGAAATAAGCGGTTTCTAGTATCTTGCAAATTGAAGTCCGGCCTAGTAATAAAAAACCAATAGATTCAATTAAACTTTAGATTTTAATAAAATTTTGTAGGGATAATCTACATGATTTAAAGTTTTAAGCCAATAGTAGATTTAGTAAAACATACATCTATTAAAATATTGTTGAGCATTGTAATATTACGAGTTTATAAAGTTCCATATATAATTATATACTTTTTTTTCTTGTCAAAAATATATAATTATATACTTTCTTTTATGAACAAGAACCTTTTTCTACATTATTACATCAATTTTGGGTAAAGATTGTAAACAAAAGTATCCTTATCATGTTGAATAAATCACATGAAATTCAAGTGAATCTATGAAACAATAATTGGCTTGTGAAATTAGTTGATCTCTTGGTGGCACAACATTGCAAGTTTAGAGTAACAATAGGTTTCATTTATATTTGACAGCATATATAAAACCACGTCAAGTTAAATAAAAGATTACACTACAACAAGAGTTTGTAAGGGACTAACCTCAGTTTTGTAAAAGGATCCATCCCTAAATGAACGTCACATACTGGACAGCAATCCAAATCTTCATCACTTAGTTTAGTATAAATGCACTTCTTGCAAACTAAACCAAGTCCAAATAAGAAAAAACTTTTAGTAATTTCTTGATCAAATTTTATTGTCTATTATATAAGCATTCAAAAGAAATAAATAAAAAAAATGTCAAGCATAACATGTGAATTGTCCGATCTCAATGATCACAAATGTGTTGACTGGATGGTTGCGTCAAATATTTGACTACATACAATTTGAATTCCATTGTTAAAGCATTAGTTTGAGAATTTGCATGAACTAAATCTAAAAAGCAAAAAAAAAAAACTTACATAGAAAACAAAAAAATATGATAATTAGAAGGATTAAAATCATATTTAAAGTTTAATTAAAATATAAGAATTCTCCATTCCAAACACACATATTCAAACATGATACATGTCAGGTGGGTGTATTAGCACTAATATTATGGGTCCATTAGTTACAATTTTATCAAAATTACTTTGTTAAAATCCCTAGCATCTTGTTTTTACTTATAAAGGATTTATAAAATATTAACCAGCATACACACACATACATGCCTAAAAAAAACGAAGATATATATGCGTACGACCAAAAAACACAAAATATTTAAGTGGTCTCAGATCAATAGAAATTCTCACAAGTATGAAAGCATGTAATGATTTTGGTGGCATCAGTCAGAAGTTGGTTGCATAGATCGCAAGACAAGCATTTTGCTATCCTCTGACTCCTAGTATAAAATGGCCTTATCCTCACCATCTTTCACCACTTGATGAATATTGCATGCAAATTTACGTCCACTGTTTGATACCTGCATCATCATTTAACACTTCAATTAAAATCAAGAATTAATAAATTAGACATTAAATATTGATGAATAAATAAACAAACATATATACATTGAGTATTTATCAATAAATTCATTCATTAATTGTTCAATGGAAGAACTGTGGATGGGGTTGGAACTTAGTTAGATTCGAACACAAATTGTGTTATGAAAGGTGATGTGATGTGAGTGAAGTGAGAAAATAAGAAAAAGATAGACTTGGACACCTACCCGTTACTCTCTATTTCTTATGTCTATTTCTTGCTTAACATTATATATATATATATATAGATGGCTTTGTACAACTTTTAATTAGATGCCAACAAAAGGAGAGTATGATTTATGGTGCATTTGTTTCAGCTTTAAAAAATAAATAAATAAATAAATAGTGTGTTAAGAGAATATGGAGATTTATTTTTAAAGATTTAAAAAAAAAATCTGAAGTTATTTTTGTTTGTCTACTACCCATAAAAATTCATTTAAAAAACAAAGAGATCTAACTTGTACATGTGTTACCTCCTTTTCATTTTAGGGTGAAAATATATTTTTTTGATAAAATGATTTTTTTTAAATCCAAAACAAACATTTAAAAATGAGAAAAAGTGAATTTTTTAAAAAAAAAAAAAGTTTATTTTTGAAAAAAAATCTTAAAAAAACGGGGCCTTACTGTGTGTTGGGTTGTATCGTGAGACCAACCTGTGCTACATTTTTCTTTTATATATTATTTTTTATTTTTTAAATAATTATTTTTTATTGTTGAAAATAAATAATAGAAGATATTATATGCTTTATTTAAAGAATAAAAAAAGCATTATAAATTTCACACGTTTTATAATTAAATTTTTACATTATATTGCCTAAAAAATATAGAAGATATTATATGCTTTCTTTAAAGAATATAAAAAAGCATTATGATTTTGACGCGTTTTATAATTTAATTTTTACTTTATATTGCCTCAAAAAAATAGAAGATATTATATGCTTTCTATAAAGAATAAAAAGCGCTATAAATTTCACGCGTTTCATAATTTAATTTTTAACTTTATATTGCCTAAAAAAAGTTACTTTATATAGAATGCACCTAGCAAATAAAATATATTGCAAGTTTGGAAGTATTCTCCAAATTAAATCATAATTTTTTTTACCAAAAAAAAATCATAAATTTTTTATCAAAATTTAAATGATAATTTAATAGTTATCATCTATTAGTATGATGTGTCATATCCAGCATATCATGATTTTAATGTTTTTATAAAGTAAACATTTTTTCCGGCAAACCAAGAATGAGAAGAACAACAAGGAAAACCGTGGACGAGTATATGTTGGCATCCCAAAAAAACTCATAATATATAAAAGGGAAAACACAATTAAATATTAAACTAGGCTTTTGGCCCGTGCGACGCACGGGTCTTCTCGACTATAATAAAGACCAATAAATAATCTTTAACCCGTAAGATCATGGGTCGACCAATAAATGCAAATTAGATTATTAGAGATACAATATTACAATCAAATGATAATAAATAAATTATAAAGAAAAAAGATAAAAAGAATACAAAAATTATATTGTTGCACAGGTCAATTTTATTTATTATTTTTATAGTTAAACATAAAAAATTAATACAGTTCATGGTCCCTAACAAATTATTTAGGGTAGCCGGGTTTGCATGGAAATTAGGATATTTTGTTTGTAAACATATTAAATAAGTGTACAACAACTTGTCAAAAAAAATCTACAGAAACAATAGGTTAAGTTGTTGCAGACCTAATAAAATTAATAAATATCTGTTAAATTTTTGTTTTGAAAAATATTCATCGGCTGTTAAAGAGAGAAATGAAAAACATATATGATGCAAATTTAAAGCCAAAATTTTAGGATAGAGTTGTTGCAAACCTAATAAAGGATTAGTAGAGGGGAAAAAATTAGGTTAAGACTTAACAAAATTAATAAATAAGGATAAATTTTACAACAAACATAATTAAGTGTTTTTTTAATGGCATATGTTAGTTGTTATTTATTAGATTAGTATTTATTCATTTGTCCTAGTTTGAAACCATGATCTCCAACTCTTATCCTTGAGCTCAAAGCAGTTGAGTATCCAACCCCTTTAATAATTAAGTGTTTAAAAAATTATTGAATCAGTTAATTTTAGACTTTACAAAAAATTGAAAAATAACTAATAATATTAAGTTTGACATCTTTTATGAATTGATTTTGACCAAAATTTTATACTATTTTAATTATTATAAATATAAAAGGGTATGTTATTCAATAATAAATAATGTATTAAAAAATATTAAACAATAAAAGCTGTATCCAAATATAAAATTTGTATTAAGAAATTTGCTTGAAATAGAATTTTTAAAAAATAAATAATGATATAATTCAATTTTATGGTAAAAATATATTAAGAAAATGATGTATTGAAATATATTAAAAAATGTATTAAAATGTAAAGTGAAAAAGTTGTATTCATGAACAAATGTATTAAGTAATAAAGGTTTGTATTATTTAAATATATTATATGATAAATTTTATATTAAAAAGTTATATCATAAACTTTTTATTAAGATTTACAAGATAAATCTTGCCTCACATGATCTATATAAGCATTTGAAGGATTGCATTTTGGATTATCCAGAGTGCTCTCTGAACTATTCTTTCAGAGATTATCCTCCTATCACTCTTGAGGATAACAAAGAGGTAATCCATGAATGGATTAAAGATCGCAGGAAGGAGGGCATTAATATCACTTTGGCTGACATTCCTGAAAAGGCACCTGATGTGTATAAGAGCAGGAAGAGGAAATCTGCCTCTGAAGCTAAATCAAATCCCAAAAAAACTATTCATGTAAAGGAAGCTCATCCAAGGAAGATCAACACTAGAAGTGGATAAGAACTGAATTAGCTCCTCAACGTTCAAAGCAAGATGCTATATATGAAAAGTTAGCTGCTCAATCTGCCAAGCAAGAGGCAATGGACAACAAGTTGGACATCTTGATCAAACTCAGCACTTAGGATTTTAGAGAAACTTAGGAACCCCTTTAATTTGTCTTTTTCACTTTCTTTGTAATATTTTGCAAACAATTTTAGCCTGTACTTTAATATTTCCCTCAGTATCTTAATGCACAAGTTACTTTTTGTTGATGACAAAATGGAGAGTAGAAAATAGAATTTAATTATCTGCTAACAATTGCTTAATTCTGCAGAATTAAATTTTATTGCTTCTAATTATATATGCTCTATTGTATAATTCTATTATTGTTTTAATTAACCATAATCAGGGTAGCTTACTAACCTCACCTTCTAATGAGTTAAGTTATATTGATCTTGATATACATGAGTTTGTCATCATAAAAAAGGGGGAGATTGTTGAACTAAAGTGGGTTTTATAACAATGTCTCTAAGATTTTGACGATAACAATGTATAAAAGAACAATTTGATACTCTAATGTGTATTCAAATATGCAATACAATATAATTAAATTATGAGTTCAAGGTCAAGTTTTTTTGTTCTAATAAATCAAGGTCTGAGCACAAGGAAAGCATTATGGTACTCAAGAAAAACATAGAAAACTTCTGTAGACTTAGAAGATGATATGAAGAAAGGTCAACAGAAAATCAAAGCTCTGAGCAGAAGATGTTCTAAAGATTGTGATAAAAACGAATTCTAAAGGAAACTTGTTTTGATGGACACGTCAACAGTCTGGGTGACTTTGATCTATTTTGTCTTCTTATGATCGAAGGTCGCTTCCAAACTCTTGTAGTATTGTTTGTCTTCTTCTGAACATGTACAAAATCAAACAAATAACTTTAATGACAAAGAGAACGTAACATATCATTCCCTAAGAAGTAAAGCACTCTCCTAGTATTGTTCAATGACGTTATCCTTTTGAGGCAAAACTTTCAAATCTGAATCAAAGCTTCTGAAGGACAATTTTGATGAGCAGACAATCTTCAAACAATGGTACTGTCATTTCTCTCCTCTATAAGGACTTGAGTACTTTGAAGAAATTAAGTTACCACAGATATTTTACAAGTGTGAAAACTCAGTCAAATTCAAAAGCACATAAACACTTTGAAAAGTCTTACAAACTTGGTATCTTAGAATTGATTAAGTGTCAGAAGTTTCTTAAGCTTAAAGTTAGTTTACCACTCTTTGAGTTCTATAGTGTAAACACATAAAAAATTCTTTTGTAAAACTCTGATGGCAGAAGTCCTCTTGTGTGACGCAAGGAAGTCTCTGACTTGTGTGTTGGAGCAATTGTAATCTTGTGTGATTATAGTAAAAAATCCATCGAAAATGGAAGGGGACTTGACTAACCTTAGATTGTGGGGTGAGCCAAGATGATTGGCTTGTGTTGTCTTTCTTTCTTTATTCTCTGGTTATCTCTTGATCTATTATTGTTAAACTCTTAAAAAGATTTTCAGAAAAAATAGCCGACACAATTCAACCCCCTGTGTTTTTCTCACCTTAAAAAATACCTTGTTTGAAAAGATGTAGTGGCATTATCACATTGAAGAAAAAAATAAAACACTTATTATTTTAGTCTCATTATTTTGTTAAAATTTGGATTAAAACCTAATTTTTTTAAAGAAGAATATATTGCATCAACTTTCATTTTTTGTTATTTTTTATATTATACTTGACTTTTTTTTATATTATACGACAATGTATGTGACCCTTTGTCGTTCCCATAGATCAACCGTCATAGCGATCATTGTCATTGTTATCTCCTTTTGTCTTCGAAAGTTTCAAAATTGTTATCTATCTTCATCTTCAAATGTTGCGACGCCTCGATCTTATATTTGTTTCATGTGTAACTCATCACTTCTCCTTCATGACATATTTGTTTTCAAATGTATGTTTTGTTTTTCTTTCATGCAAATATTTGTTTCATGATCATTTTTTGTTCAATATGTTAACGTAGAAGGTCGATTCAGTTTATTTTGTTATGTGTTTACCTTTGTCGTTTTCTTCTCTGCCTGTCTATTTAAATGGTATAATTCAATATTGTTAGCCGATGTGACGTATACAAAGAGAACATACAGGGGGTGAATAGATTTAAAAAAAAAAAAAAGTATGATGATGGAAACTTGATAATTTGATGTTATGAACTCATGTTTTGATTTATTTTAATGTTCCTTTTATGTATATTAACTGTTGGTGAAGTTTGCACAACGTTTTTGGGTCAATTGGGATCAAAATTAGATTTTTGGGGTGATTTTGGAGTGAGTTCCCGAGAGAGAGTCCATTTTCTGGGTTCCTTGTTGCTGTCAATCTCGTTGAGGGAGATCTGTGTGCCATGGCGAGATGTGTTGGAACAACACATGTTGTTTTGCACATCTCAAGCCTTTGGGGTTGTTTCTGGACATCCCTAAGTGTTCCTTTTGATGTTGTTTAAACTAATAATACTATTGGAACATCATTTGAATATGATTAAATTGGTTTTACGAATTGAGACGGACTTTGAGTGAAAATGCACATGAACTTGGAATTTCCGAAACTTGATTTTTCTCAAACGAAATGATGAGGTTATGAATTGTTTTCTATAACAATGAACTTAGAACAACCAAATAGGATTGATACGATCATGTAACTTGGTTTTTGTGAGAAATGTCAAAATAGACGATTTTTTTTGTGTGAAAATAGACGAACTTTGTCAAAATAAGAAATTATGATTTGATAACTTGCAAGTGACTTTTATTCATGATAATATGATGGAATAAAAATGAATCAATGATTGATCAGTGTAAAATATGTTGGTTATCATGATGTGAGTGATTGTTCGTCTATTATACAAATTGTGCTTCATGAGACGATGTTACTTTCCTTGTTGTGATAAATAATTGACGATGATGCTTATGCTTGGCTGATAATTTGGTGATGATTGTATATATGTATAACTTTAGGATGTATGCATGTATATCCTTGATGATGTTAATTATGGAGTCAATGATTGGTGTTGAAAATGGTGATGTCTTGTATAAACATATGCATTTGGTGAGTCATATATTCATGCATTCATAAATTTTGGTGTTAGGATATTTCAATATCCAAGTGGAGATAGGATCCCTCAGAGATATTACTTCTGACATCCATGTGGAGATAGGATATTTATATCCAAGTGGAGATGGATCAATCGATAAAATTACCTCCGACATTCAAACGGTACCGCATGTATGTAGAGGTGTTTATAACATTGTATGCATACAAGTTATGTGATGATGTGATTTGGTGAATTATATGAATTTTGTGACTTGGTGAATTATATGAAATTTGTGATTTGGTGAATTATATCACTTGGTGATTTATGTGATTGGTGAATAATGTGAATTTGTGTGGAGATGTGTACATGGTGATGTTTGTTATTTTTGGTGATGCTTGTACACTTGGTGATTTTATTTGTTGATGATTAATTTCGTGATGGTAATTAAGTGTGAATCATATGTATTTGACTTGGTGATTTCTTTGATGATGATGAATTCTTTGTCTATGCTCTTGAGATGATGATTGCGTTTAATTGAAATGATTATGTGAGAATATATGGAAATGTTGTATGTTTGTGATGAACATGCATATCTGAAATTGAAAAAGGTGATTATATATTATTTGACGAGGTGAAATGGAATAATGCACTATGTGCTAATATGCCTAATTGAAATTGTGATATATGTTGATGAGTTTTGTTATATTAAGATATGATTTGATGCTTATACATGACAAATTATAAATATTATGAATTTAATTGTGGAAGTTGTGATTACCTGTTGATATTAAAATGATTATGAATATGTTTACTTGATTTATGACGTGGAATTGTGAATTGATGTGTTATGGTTGAATTGAAGATAATATTCACATGAGGTTAGTATTCTAGCATGATAAGCATGTATATATATGATACTTGAAATCCTCAAATGTTATTTTGTGCTTATATTTTATCATGTGGAATATTATCTAACCCCAAGTGGTTGTTTTGTTGACCGCATACTCATTTGTATGAATGATGTAGACGGCGTGCATGATTTAGTTTTTTTTGCTTGTGAGTACTCGAGGACTAGCTTGGAGCTACCTCTTTATTTTTTGCTTGGAGTATAGTTTGGCTCTGATTAAGAGTGTCGGGACTTTTGCATTTTTTGTCATTTATCCGTTGTTGAAATTATTTGCCGTGATTGTTGTTATGTACATGGGACATGTTGTTTAGATTTTATTATTCATATATTTGAGGATTTTATTATGCATGTTTTGAGAAAATGTTGACGTGACATCTAAACTCTTATGAATATATGATTTATTCGCATGATTTGTTGCATTTGAGGTTTAAGGGTGTTACATTTTTACCAAAGAAGTAAGTTTTTTTTTTTTTTTGCCAGTAACGTTATATCAGTTTTGAAGGGTAATTTTGAAAATAAAAAAATTACACCATAAAGTGAGAAATATTGAATCAAGATTACCTGAAAAAATATAATTAATGTTGCATTAAAAAATAAAATTAGTCATTTGTTTAGGACAATTTTTTTTACAAATGAATCACTTATTTTGAAACGCATAAAATAATTATTTCCTCCTGTTTACACTTATTTTTGGTAAACAATCGCTGGTTTAAAATTAGTTACTTGCAAGATCAACCAGTAAATCTTAAGAACATATTATGTTTGTTATTTTCTAAAAATTTGTTATTGTTCTTGATAAATGTAATGAATGTATGAACGTAATCAATATATTCGATTCAATCAAATCTATCAAAATTACTTTGCAAATAAAGACAGAAGGTAAAGGTTTAAAAGAAACAAGCAAATGATAAATACATTTAAGAAAACAAACTTAAATTGCATTGATTGAATGTAAATTGGTACACATGTTCTTACATTGCAACTTGTGACTCATTTCTCGCGTGCATTTGGATAATTTGAGTGTAAATTTTGTGTATTATTAGATTGCGACTTTTTTCTCTTTCGAGAAACTACTATTTACACTAAAATAGAAATAACTACCTATATAATAAAAATTATAACTGCTTAGAAAACGAATAAAAACAACTATTCGATTTGAATTTCGAATTATCTAACCTTATCCACACCTAACTACTCTTCAATACTTCCAACCCGTCGAACTGAAATGCATGTTTCAAACATTTTCAACAAGCCCAACTTCGATATAAATAAAAAAGTGTCTTCGATCATAAAGTCAACCTTAAATTGACCATATTTAATATAGTCCAAAAAATTATAGACACCTCCATAAAATAAAAAGAAGAAAATAAACACACAAATTTCATTGCCACGTGTTGGGATCCAAGTCACCATCCTTCATCAACCCGCGTAATTCCATTCCACGTCACGCATCTCCCCTCTTCCTTAACGGCGAAGCAAGCTGCCACTGAAGGATACAACCGTCATTTTCCATAAAAAAAACCTCGACAGCTTTTCTTGCAACGTTAGTACGTTACAATATCTGTTACTTTTACTTCAATTCAATCTATCCAAACCAAATCTTCAGCAAAGGGCATAACCGTAATTTACTCCGGAACAGCGTTTTCATTTCTCTTCTTCAATCCCATTACACGAATTGTCTAAACAAACGAATCAAAGGCTGCTCTGTCGAGAAATGGGGTTACTTTCCAACAGGTATTCTTAATTTTCGATTCTTCTTACGTTGTCATAAATAATGTTCTTTTTTTTTTTTTTTTTATCAAAATCTCAGTAGAGTTTTTTTTTATTAAATAAAAAATTGAATGTGCAGGGTAACTAGGGAGAGCCTGAAAGCAGGAGATCACATCTATTCTTGGAGGACTGCTTATATATATGCTCATCATGGTTCTCTCTTCTCTCTTTTCTATTTATTTCATTTTCATTTATATGTTTTGTTTATGTTATTTTGCTTGGTGTGTAATTTGTAGTGTAAATGAAATAGGAGATATGAAGAGATTTAGAGGGTTTATGGATATAATTTATCTAGTGAAGATTAATTATTTTTTTATTATTAGTGTTTAGATTTTAAGTGCATGTTTGAAATTACGGTGAATTTGGCAATATAAAGGTGCCATTGAGATTTTAATAAAATCGCGGTGGCATAATGAGATTCTGCCAAAACTCACCGTTAATTCAAACATGCAAACTTGCAGTAAGCTTGTGATTTGATAAGCTTGTGTTTAGATTTCAAGTGCATGTTGGGGGTGAATTTGACGAAATCACGTGTTATTGTGAGTTTGTTGAAGCTTCAAAGGGTAGTTTTTGCCAAAATTATGTTAGTAATAGTATACTGTGATTCTGACAAACTCACAATGTGGACTAAAGCCTATAGTTGTGATGCTTTAATAAGGTTCTTACTCGTTTGCAACCATGAATAGAAGTTTCATTTTGATCTCTATGAAAGTCAAGCTTTCAAACAATGGAACCTGATTGTGTTTGTGTTTTTTACTTTAGTAACCTTGTATTGACTTGACCTTATTTCGACACCCCATAATACCCAAATTCTTATCATATTGTTTTCGAAGGAACTTTCCACACATGTCAATATCACCTCGGATGTACACATCCAAACAGATGTGAATTTTGTACTGTCGGAAAGTATACTTTCATATGGAATCTGGAAGTGTACTCTCTGTGGTTTTTCAGAAACTTGAGTGGGAAAAGTGGGTTCCTATCATTTTTCTCTTCTATTAAGTTTGTACCAATAAAATTCAAGATTCGATCGAAGTTTTGCATGATATATAATGAGATAAAATAATGGTCAATACCCAATAGTATTCGTTTAGCTATAAGTATCATAGAAATTGAAAACCACTTGATGAGGGAAAAAACGGTGAAGACTCTTGCTTTAGATAGAGGCAAGGTTCCTAATGGTAAAGAGATTACAGTATTTGTAAAACAACTGCGCTCTTAAAATATAGTAATATTCATGATGTACCAGGTCAAACCATGTGAGACAGCATTGTCATTCAATATCTATATACACCAATTATCTCGAAAAACATTAGATTTTGTGGTTATGTTGAAGACAATGAATAACCACGGAGCCAATATTGCACTGCTTTCCATAGTATAATGGAAGTATATTGTAGAGGATCTTCGTAAGGTTCTCTCTATTTGAAGATCTCTGTGACTTAAGATTAGGGATCTGTAATTTTTTATTTTTTTTTAAAAAAAGGCGCTGTCATTGTTTATTAACTCCTATTGTCCTTATATGCATACTTTCCAGCTCTCAATTTAGTTTAAATTGTCATTGTGGTCGCGATTACGCTGCAAACCTTTACAATGGAGTAAAATGCAGACAAATTTGATGCAGCCGCAGTTGCGGATGTGATGCCGTTGCGGAGACCTTTAATAACGTTATATTACGTCCACAATTGCGGTTGCCGATCACAACTTAGAACCTTGCTCATATCCTTTCCCCTTACCCTTCTTATGCTATAGAGCTTCTCACTTTAATTTTTTAATTTTTTTATAAATTCACTTGTTTTGCTCTTGAGGATTCATCATGCACTACAAATAAGCATTAAAAACTGAACTATGCTTAATTTTTTAGATCATGTCTTTGTAAATTGTAATGATGGAATCTTCCGTTGTATGTACTGAAATGAATGACAGGCATTTATATCGGCGATGACAAAGTTATCCACTTTACTAGGCGTGGACAAGAAGTAGGAACCGGTACCGTACTAGATGTTCTCCTCCTCAGTTCAGGACCAGTCAGGTCTCAAGAAATTTGCCCAAATTGCATTCCATCCCAAGACGACCATGGGGTCGTCATCTCATGCCTGAACTGCTTTCTGGCTGGAGGTGTCTTGTATCGTTTTGAGTACGCCGTCTCCCCAGCTCTCTTTCTTGCGAAAGCACGTGGTGGAACATGCACTCTTGCAGTCTCTGATGAAGATGATGTTGTGGTTCATCGAGCTCTGTATTTACTCGAAAACGGCTTTCGTTGCTATAACGTGTTCAAGAACAACTGTGAAGACTTTGCCATCTATTGCAAAACCGGGCTAGTTGTTGTTGATGAAAGAATAATTGGACAGAGTGGCCAAGCAGTTTCTATCATAGGTGGACCTCTTGCTGCTGTTCTTTCAACGCCGCTCCGTTTGGTGACTACAAATGTTTATGGAATGGCTGCAACTGCCGTTGGAGTTTACTGTGCTAGTAGGTATGCTGCAGACATTGGAATGAGGAGGGATGTGATGAAAATACAAGTGGAAGATTTGACAAGTAGGTTGGCTACTGGGTTACTGCAGGTTGTTGAACCTCAAATTTCGATGAATCTGGCTCCTCAATCTACTCAGATTGTTAGTCAGTGATCAAACACTGCTTTGTTTAAATTTATGTTCTGCTATGAATTTTAAGTGTATGACAGTGATGTGTGTTTTTTTAACCGTTGGGTGTGTAAGCATTTTAATATTTAATTGAAATATTGTATGGTATTTTGGATTTGGATAATTTATTTCGCTTTTCTTTAAGTCTCTCTGGGTGATGAGCTAGCCAGGCATTTTTTTGGCCTAGTGAAACTGATCATGTACATATAATGTATAAATGTCACGAGTTCTGGTAAGAGTATTGTTAAGGTAAATGATGGTTCTTGTCGCTTGATCACTACCATAGTGGATGTTGTTCTTTATCAGTTGGTGCTTTTACTGCAATTTACTCACCCACAAATACAAAAACAAATTATGTCCTCTACAGATTCTAGAAAAGAATGCACTAAGATGTATAAACTTTTGTTGTCAATTGTACTGTGTGCCAATCTGCGAAGTATGAAACCAAGAAGCCTACTCGTCTGCTGCAACCCTTTTCAAATTCCCTCTGCCATATGGAAAGATCTTTCGCGATTTCATGATTGGTTTACCTTCTTCTCATGGTAATAGTGTTATCTTAGTGGTTGTTGATCATTTTTCGACGAGTGCACATTTTGTATCTTTACCCACAAACTACTCACCTTACAAATCGGCTGCGCTTTTCTTGTTTGTAAGCACCATGGTCTACCTAGAAGCTTAACCTCTGACTAAGTTAAGAATAATGCTGCGTACCATCCTGAAACCGATGAGAATTGCCAGAAGTTTTGTCCACCACAAACCCTCACTTTGGTTCAAAATCCTTCCATTAGTTGGGTGGTCTTACAATACTAGCAAATAGTCTTATACTGGGTTCTCTCCCTTCCATGTGGTTTATGGCAAGGATCCCTCATGCACACCTAATTATGTTCTTGGTTCCTCATCAATTGAAGTTGTGCATTCTAGGCTAGCAGTAGCAGCTACCAGGCAGGAATTATTGTAGGCTTTTCACAAGAAATTGTTCAAAGTTAACAAAATATGAAGGAAGTTGCTTGCAAAAATGTTGAATGGCTGAATACGATGTCTGTGATTTGGTGTACCTCAACTTGTGCCCTTATAGATGGCAGTCCCTCACTCAAGTTGTCCAAGAGGTTCTATGGACCGTATGCGATTCTGGAAAATATAGGCATCGCGGCCTATAATTTGGACTTTCCCCCACCGTCCAAGCTTCACCTAGTTTTTCCTTGCTCTCTACTCCAAGCCACTGTTGCATCCGCTGAACTACCCTCATCTGCTCTTTGACAACCACGACTCCTACAACTTGTCTAGTTGTAATTCACTGGTTGGAATTAGCACCAGAGGACACTAGCTTGGAAAATTTGCTCAAATGTGACTAAGTGAATAAGGGATATTGTTGCAGCATTCCCCTTTACTGTTATTTTTGTCCTATAATAATTTAATTTTTTGAAAGAAAAAACAAATTATGAGCCAGCTAGGTACTAGATTCTTCTAATGATGGGTGATTGTAGTAATATAAGTACAATAATTGATGAATGAAAGCTCAAGCAACAATTTCAATACTTTAGTACTTGGTGGTAGTTGTTTGTTATCACATTGTGTCAAATAAATAAATAAAAAATGATTTAACATATTTATTGATACATATTCATCTAATTTCTGTAACTATACTCTACCACAACTTAAGAATCTTCGAACTAGTTTTGTTATGATGCAACACAACCTAGTACTGCATACAAATGTTTGAACCGAAAGTCTCAACATTGATTCATTCTTAAGACTATAATTTTACCCACTATCAGTGGAAGTGAAAGAGACTCCTAATTTTATCCCCATTGCAGCTACTACAACACTGTTACCCCTACGTTACATAAAACCTTGTTGCACTACGCTTCTTAATTAATGTAAAAACTCGAATCCTTGGCTTATAGAATTCTTAATTTCAACCTCGGCTTTTGAACGTGTAATACTATCATAATTTTTTTTTCCTTCTAATGTATATCCTTAAAAGTTTCAGCATTGCAACCATGATTTTCGTAGAGTTATGCAGTATCCGCCATTGACTACATAATATATGATCATTAGTAACACATTTTTTAATGCTTGATTTATTTTTTGCAAGTTACCACATTAAAATGTCAAACGGTGTTCATTTAACAAATCATAAATCTACCTAAAAATAAATGATGAACTGATCATTTATTTCCAGTTTTGGTATATGAATATGAATCAATAAGTGTATTACTAATTTATCGTTAAATTTTGGCTATGCATAACATGATATCATTATTTGCACAATAAAAAAGTAGCTACTTAAAATGCTGCTTATACAAAATTTAAAATTACTTCATAACAGATCTGTCGGATTTATTGGCCACTAGTTACCTTCAAGTGCAAGAAGTAATCACTATTACATTGATTATCCAAATAAATAGAAGAATAGTATACTAAAACATGACAGTATCCCATTCCAAACAAAAAATCTTTGCCACTTCTCAAGACAGTCTTAGGTATCAAGAACGGTGTGGACAGCTTTCATCGAACATTTGAGAGCGGTATTACAGTCATACACGTACGAAACTACAAAAAGAACGGCAGCAGGTTTTGACCACCAATCCTTAACCTGACCTTAAACAAGTAAAACAGCATTGATGCAACCATCGTTTTCTGGGTTGTTGGTAACCTGGGCATATTTACCTGTATTCATGGCAAATAAAAATCCAATGCATCAATAGCAGTTAAAATTTCAACCGTGATGGCAGAACCAAAATGGAAGTGCCAAATAATCTTACCCCACACAACTTTCCCAGCAGGTGTAACCAGACCAAGTTCACTAACATTCACCTGAAATCACAGTAAGCAAGAAAATGACCAACACATTTTGATAATGATTCATATTACATATACATTGTAACGAAGTACATGAGTATTTGAAAAGGGTTCTGTTTGGACACACGACTTCATTAATCGCTTATGTATAAGTTATTTCTATAACAAAATATAAAATTAAGTCAAACAGTTTTCATATAAGTTATAGGTTGTTTTCATAGTATATCCTGGACAGCTTATGGACATGTCATAAACTGTTTTCACAAACTCAAACAGTCTCAAAAGTACTTATACTAGCAGATAAGCTCAAATTAGTCAATCCAAACAGACTCAAGGTACGGTTACATTATAACAAAGTACATATTAGTGATTGGAAAGGTCATGTGGGATCAACTTAGATGTCTTCAATTGTGAGAACGGAAAAAGGAAAAAAGAAAAACCTCAATTACAAGTACGTGAAATATAAATACCTCAATTATAGATCCCCTAGTAATGACACCAAGAGAGGTGTACATGGGACCATTTGGGTTTTTCTTCACTCCAATAATTTCAAGATTGAATGTGCATTTAAGTTCCGGATGAGTGACATGAGCTTTAGTGAAACGCAATCCAGTAGGACGAATGAACCGCTCGTACTTTGGAGGTTTTCTGGTAAAACCAGGCCCAACAAATGTAGCTTTTGTAACCATTCTCTTCCATTGCTTGGCTGCAAAATGTTGAGCCATATACAATCAGATCTGCTTCTAAAAATGATCAATATGCATGCAGTCTAATGCCCCGTAATGTGCTTACAATGTATTAAGAGACTATAGAAACAAAGACATCATGACAACTTTTCAAACCCATCATTTGATAAAATCAAAACGCAATGACTTTGAGTTGGTATTCTGAATTAACCGCCCACAAAAATTTGAGCATCTAACCCAATAATTAAGTAAGAAAATAAATATTTTCTGGCTACATCCACAAACAAGAAGAGGGGGGAACAAAGAATGATGGGGAAGCATACTATGCAGATCGATAAAAAAATGACAACCATGTACTAAAACTAACAATAACCCATTTGAATCATGTCATCACGTAGTTAAAAAAAAAAAAAAATACCAGAACGTATAGATGTAATACTTACTCTTTCTTTTACCGGTGCGGACCACTTTGAACATTTCATCCTCAGCCACAGGACGTACCTGAGGAAATGAAAATACACATGTACACGTTATAACTCAAAACAGAACCCCATTTCATGTCTTCCCCTGCTTCTTTCATTGCTAGAGAAAAAAATACAGAATGGGAATTGGAAGCAAATTAAAGTATTGAATGCAATCTCACCTTTGGTAGAGGAACATCCCATTTCCCAGCCTTCTCCTTCCTCTTTTGCTTTATGGTGTTGCTGAGAATCTAAGAAATAGAAAACAGGCACATTACTTCATAGAGCATGCAAGAGAATCAAGAGTCAAAACTGTACCAAAACAGCATGGCATGAGTGACATACCTTTGCTCTGGTCGTGTTTTCACGATCCAAAAGATAAGCAGGAACAGCTCCTTCCTGAACATTATCATCAGCCTTGCGCCTAGATGTTGACTCTTCATGCATGGCCAAACTGTTGACAGACAAGAATGAAATCATTCTCTCTTACATTTGACTGACAAATCCATATATATCAAAACCTACTTATTATCTAACATCAACCAACAACTCTTGAATAAATATTAATCTAGATTTAAGAAATCAAGCACAAATATTATTGTCATAAACACATGATATATGACCACAATAAAGTTAAAAAGTTTGATGCTTCATCACAGGCCAAGCAATGACATAAGTAAATAGTGAAAAACGATAAAAATAACAAGAGAAAGAGACTTTAAAAAACTCACGTCCTTTTCATCTGTGCCTTTTCGGCATAATTTTTCTTGGCATTCCTCTTTCCCTTAAGACCGATAGTCTGTTCCACTCGAATTAAACAGATACCCAGTTAGATTTATGACTATATACAAATGTATAACATGTTAAAGAAAGTAATTGGAATTGAAGTGTTCAATAGAAGAAGAGGAAAAGGGTTAAACCTTCTGGGCCTTTTTAGAGTGGTTGTGAACCTCACGAGCCTCTCTCTTGCGCTTGCGGACTTCGTGATCAAAACGGCGGCCATTTTCTTTAATTGAACGGTCTATATAATCTCCTTGAGGCTAAAATGACACAAACACAAGTAGACGAAACCAAAATCAAAATTGGAATGTAAAAAATAAAACATACACAACATCAAATGAAGGGGCGTGAAAATTTGAGCAATCATAGTAGTCACATCGAATGAAATCTTAAACAATTAAAGGGAAAGCAAACTAACCATTGTTGTCTTTGAAAATTAACTCCAAGTAACCACTAAAAACACAAAACCGGTTCAGTTTACAACGGGACTCTTTCGCCTCGGCTTTATAGTATATGTTGCTTCACCACACCTTCAATACCACAGGAAAAATATAATTTTAACCATCAATAAAATCATAATAGCAGAAAAACAAATGAACAAAAATATAAATAAAAATATAAAACATTTTCCACCAAAAAATGCGAAACTGTCAAAGCTGTGTAACAATTTACAAATTGAACACAACTATGTAACAGATTAGACATCTCTAACTTGGCAACATATAGAGAGGAAGTATGCTATGAAGCACCGACATTACTGACACAGACACATCAACACCGGTTATAATTTGAAAACAGCATAACATAACAAAAAGTAATCACATGTGTCAGTGTTAGACACTGAGAGACACCATACACACCTTCTATCAAAAGTGTCGGTACAATAAGCTTATAATTTACATTAACACACATCAATGACCCAACTGAGAAGAAAAACAGTAACTCCTAATCCTATTCACTAAGCTGTATAAACTATAAAGGGCCCGTCTGAGACGGATGTTCCGTTCATGAGCTCAAAAATAAGTCAATCCAAACGGCCCAAGAGTATAAAAACACAAAATTTGATTTTAGATTTAGAATTCCAATTCCCAATAACAAGAGAGAACAAGAGAGGTGTGAGGAATGATAGATACGAATTCGATACAACTGATAAACAATGAAGCGAAAATTGAGTACCTTGGTGTTAGGCGGTGGCAGTCTGGCGGAGTCACAACTAGTTTTGTTGAGAAGCTACTCTCGTTGGGAGATTCAAGTTTGGGAGGCGGCCTAGGGTTTAGTACGTTTTTTCTTTTTGCATTTTACTTACACGTCAAAATTTCACGATTCCTTGGCTTAACACTTTGTTTATTTTTTTATTTTTTTTTCGATTTAATCATTTATGATATAATTAAGTAATTATTTTTTTTATTTATCTTTTTTTTTTTTCGTTTTAGTTTTTATGTTATTTTTCCTTTTTACAAAAACAAAACGATCTTCATTCATTTAAATTGATGGATTGCATCATTCAACACCGCTAAAAACGTAAAGGATGAGTCATTGTCTTACCTCCGCAATGGTTATGTAAGAACTAGTTGTTGGAGGTTCGATCCTCGGCACCTTGAGCGCAAAAAACGTAAAGGATTAATCTGCTAACAAACTCACATCATCCAAGTTAATAGCATATAACGGCATAATGCCTACAAAAATATATGATAAAATAAAAGGAGAAATGATATTTGAACAACCATTTTTTAACAACTTTTATGACAACTTTCTCTCTCATACTCACATTATGTTTTTACTTTTTCTCTCTATTTCTTTGGTTTTTGTGTCAATCCCTCATTTTCTTTGTAAAAGTTTGGTTGTCACAAAGATAGTCATAAAAATAAATGTTCAAATAATACAACTCAATAAAAGTGACTGGAATAGTCATGCCTCCGGATCTGCAACGTTGATGCTCAAATCTTTGATTGAATAATTGATCTTTCAAGATGAATCAAATGAACACCGCAACAAGAAGGAAGATCAAACAATGTTGCACAAGACGACTAACAACACACCCCCACACTTAGATGGCGAAATCACGAAGAAAAAACCTAAATCTATGTGAAAATCACTTATTTAAATTGAAATAGAGAGAAAAAGATGAAGATGAGTGATTTCAGGTCAAAAATTGACCCAAAACCACCTCCAATAAAGAAGTTGGAAGAGAAAACCTAGAGAGAAAAACTAGTTTTAGTTTTTATGTTATAAAATACCAATATTGTTGTCCTTTTTTTATCAAAACAAAATCAAAAAATTTGTAAAAAATAACTTATAAAAAATTTATCAAACTCAAATTTGCATCAGATACTTATTGTGGTCCCTAAATATACATGTGTCTGTCTCAACGCCCCTTGTTAGAGGGATGCGTCCATACTCCAATTACATGTTCTAGAAAATCACAACTTTAACTTTCTTTCTTTGCTTTCGCACCGGTTTTCGACCCACCAATGGTGGGCGACTAATCCGGTTCATGCGTAGAGGCATGCGTACTGGCTAAGTGTTGTTTCCCATAGGAATCGAACCCGATATTCCTCGGATACGTCCTTGGAAGGAGCTTCTTACTACTGGAGTCCAAACACCTTGGTATGACTTTAGCTTTCTATTATAAAGAAATAGAAGATTTTGTCATAAACGGATGAGCAAGTTGTCACATCTTATAAACATTAGTGTGATTTGGTTTAAATCACAACCTCTCCAATTGCCTTATATTCCTATTATGATCTCCAATATTATGCACGCGCCACTCTCAATGTGCTTTGTAAAAGTGATGTGTTTGGCCGCATATTATAGCCAATTATAGCGTAGAATATGTTCTCATGATTTGTGGCAATTATACTTAATCAACCCAATAGTTAATGAAATAAATTTATTTTTTGTTGATAAAAACTTATTATCATTATTATTTTATAAAACTTAGTATTGGTGGAAAATATATTAAGTGCTAGTTGATACACCTACGCATGTAGAGGAAAAAGAAAAAAAGAAGTGAAATACCTCGTTATGTACCTATTAAGCATAATGTTTTCTTTTTGAAGGGTGTAATTTTTCTCGCTTTTTAAATAAATATATTAGTAAAGGTGGAGAGTTTTTTTTTTTTTTTGAAAGACTATAGGCGGGGAGAGAATTGAAGAACATTAAGGGGGTGTTTGTTTCATGGATACAAAACATATTCCCAGGAATTCTTGGATGGGAATTAAGATTCCAGTGTTTGTTACGGTGGAACGAACAATTATTCCCAGGAAATAATTATGCCCGGGAAAGATTTTTCCCCACATTGTCTGGCTTTCTATTCCCAGCAAATAGAGATGGGAAACTTATATTCCCAGGTAATATAAGCAGTTATGTGTAAAAGTACTGGCTTGCCCCACTACTTACACACGATTACAATTAATTATTTCCCTATCGTCTTGTTTTTTCCCAAGTAATATTTCCAGTAAATATAATTGTTGTCCCCTTCTCTATCATGTTGTTTTTTCCTCTAAAATCTATCATATAATTTTTTTTCTTACAATATTGGCAATACCTGCATTCTAGATTGCTACAACTTATTGCCATTGTTTCTTATAATAAAATAATGATTGGATTTCATAGATTATATATTGTATAATAATTTCACACATGCAGTATAACAAAAGCTCTATTTCTGCATTATTCCAATCTTTAGCCTATTTCACGATCCATAAAATCACAAATAATAATGATAATGATATACTCATGGATTATCTTACTGGACCGAATGAAACAAAATCAAGTTACACCATATGGGTATTTTGGGAATTGTAAATTTTTAAAATAAAAGATTCCTGGAACTAAAAATACTATCCAAACACTTTTTTTTTAAAAAATATTCCTTCGAAAGTTATGCCCGGAAAAGTCATTCCTAGGATTAAATTTTGATACCATGAAACAAACGCCTCCTAAAAAATACTTATTCAGGTGGTAATTGGCCTATGAAGACAAAATCAATTTTTATTGTGAGGCAAAAATATTTCATAATTTTATGAAGAAGAAAAAAATTCATGATTTGTTGGAGGATAGAGTTGAAGAACATTGGACAAAGGATATAAGGCCTGCACTTCTGCCAACTCAACTAGGAAACATATTATGTATTTATAAGCAAATGAAAACAGTTTTTTTCATTTACTTTTTTTTCTTAAAAAAAAATAAATGAAAACGGTTTGAGGCCCTTTTTCGACCCAAAATCTCAAAGCCTAAATTCCTTGCTTGTGTCTCATTTCCGTTGGGTCAGTCCTACTGACATGGTTAGAATCACGGCCTCTCCAACTTCATTAGGATTCTAACGTGTCCTATATTATGCACGCATCTCTTGGCACACCTTGCAAAGAGTGATGTGTCTGGCAATATGTTCTAGCCAATCAGGACATACATTTTCTTTAATAAAGTAATATTAGCTTAGTCATGAACGAATGACAGGGTTGCCACGTCTCTTAACATTAGTTTGACGCAACGGTAATCATGGCATTTCCAACTGCACCAGAATCCTACTGTGGTCCCTAAATATACACTCATCAATATAAACACGCCTTGTCAAAGTGATGTGTCCAATTGCATGTATCAGGCAATCTCGACTTTAGCTTTCTTTTATAAAGAAATAGAAGATTTTGTCATTAACGGATGACCACGTTGTCACATCTTTCATACATTAGTGTGATCTGGTTTAAATCACTACCTTTCCAACTACATCAAATTCCTATTGTGATCCTTAAATATACACGCGTTTGTCTCAACGCGCCTTGTAAGAGGGATATGTCCAATTGCATGTCCTAGACAATCACGACTTTAGCTTTCTATTATAAAGAAATATAAGATTTTGTTATGAACGGATGACCAAGCTGTTACATCTTATAGACACTAGTATGATCTGGTTTAAATCACGACCTTTTCAATTGCCTAATATTCCTATTGTGGTCTCCAATATTATGCATGCACCTCCCTCAATGCGATTTGTAACAATGATGTGTTTGACCGCATATTAAAACCAATTATAGCATGATGAAGTAAAAGATATTCTCATGATTTGGGGTAACTATAATAAATCAACCTAGTACTCAATTAAACGAACTTTATTTTTTGTTGATAAAAATTTATTATTATTATTATTATTATATTATGAAACTTAGTATAGGTGGGAAATATATTAAGTGTAAGATGATAGATATGTACAGGATAAAAAAAGAGTGAAATACCTCAATATGCGAACTTAATGAACTCTCAAAACGTAATTAATCTAATTTTTTATTAAAAAATTTGACATGTTTTATGCGCTTCTAGCAAGATCTTCGGTGAAACTTTCCTCAATGTCAATTTCCTTACATTAGTTTAACTTTTTAAAAAATTGACAGTTTGTTAAAAAAGATCTTTTTACAAAATTTACATGATTAATTTATTAAATGATTTTTTTTATTATTTTTTTTTCTTAAAATTAATAACTTATCTTACAATTTTCACAGATTAATTATTTCTCAATAGTACCCCTAACTGCCTCAGTATATTTACAAAACAACCCCTAAAACCCCACACACATCTTTCGTGTGTCATCATCATATAAAACCCTCTCTATACTCTTTTTCTGTTCCTCACGCAAAGAACCAAAGCGCGTGTCCTTAAATAACTCCCCTCGTCGGAAAGTGATGTCTGACGGTGGTGGAAAACCATTCCCCGTCGTCTATAACGACGGCGAAACCGAAACCAACTTCGGAATCGTCACGGTGTACCCCACCACGAATATCAAAACTCTTCTCTTCAAACTCAGTCACAAGATTGGAATCTCACCGCATCAGTTTTCCGTTTTCATCTCCGACCAAAAGAGTGACCGGAAAATTCCTTTCACCGCCAAGGTCAACGTCCCCGCAGTGGCGTGTGACGACGGCGTGTATGCTTTGTATGTGAAGCGGTGTGGGAATTATAAGAAGGCTTTGGTGAAGAAGAATAAGAACTTGTCGGAGAAGAAAATGCTTCAATGCCCTGACGGTGGTTCCCGGCCGGTGTCTGCGGCGGAGGTTTTGGTATTTGAACGTGGTGAAATGGAGAGAAGGATGCTTAAGTTTAAGATGGAAAGAGAGGCGTTTTTGATGAGAATGGGAAACAATGTTGAGTGTTTTAGAGTGGAACCGCCTGTGATTAACGATGGCGTTCGCGGTGGAGGAAGCAAAGGTGTTGTGATTAACGGTGGCGTTCGCAGTGGAGGAAACAAAAGTGTGTATTGTAAGGAGTGTGTGATGGCGGAAGTGACAATGACTAATGTTGATTTCCATTTGTGTGTTCGTGATGAGGTAATTATAGGATTTAAGACGTCGGCAGGACCAATTTGCCGACCGGTGAGAAATTCCGACGAGGATGGTCACTGATTTGTGGGGGTGGTGTTTCTTTTATCTATTGAAGAAAGGTAAAAAATTTCAAAAAATGAAAGATAAAAATTGTGCATATAAAAAAAATTAGGGGGAATGTTTGTCTACGGTATGGTATACAATAAGCAAAGAAAGGTATACCATATCCACAATAGACATAGTTATTATGTTAAGACATTAAATCAATTTATCCTTTGGTGGGTATATAAATGGGCTTTTTAAAATATCCTTCAATGTTAAGCTTTTGTAGAGGGAGAAGAGTGAAGGTTGCTTTGTTTAATGATTGTATTGAAGGTGAGAATCGAAGAGATATGGATTGTTGAATTATTAGTTGTTACTCTAGTTGGAAGTTGGAGTATCAATGAGAAAGTTGTCAAAATGTGTTCTCATAAGATAAGAGTAATGCTTCTTCCTCTTTTTCTATTGTAGATCGAATGAGTCCGATCTATATTTGAAATGAGACTTGTACCTTGTAATTGAAGAAATTTTAAATATATAATTGTAATGCTATTGTAAATCTTTTTCTTTGGTTTAGATGCTAAGTTTGATTTTTCTTCGTAAGTTTGGTTTAGTTGGTAGGATAATGCATAATATATATAAAGTTTGGGGTTTATATGCTAAATTTAATTTAAGTAGAACTGAGTGGATTGACAAGGATATTTTTTTTATAAGTAGATTCAAATTCAAGCTAGAGCATGTATTAGAGATATGTTGGTCTGAAACAAAAATCCGATTGTTGAACTTGATACACTAGTTTGATTTTTTAAGAGGATACCACTAGATGATCTTCTAAGTTGACTCTAAAAGTCTTATATGCATATTTGAAATACGATATGTTCTTGGACTAGTTACTGTATTTTTGATTCTTATCCTTCTTGTATTGAACATTGGTTGATTAATGATAATAGTTAAATTTGCTTCGGTAAAAAGAAACGATAGGCAGATAGGTGGAGTCAAAAAGACATATTTGAGTTTATAGGGAAGGGGTTTGAGCTCAAGTTATGGGGCTTTTCACGTGATGATTTTGGTTTTATTTAGCCTTATCCCTCACGAATCTCATATTGTCTAGCATATTTATATCTTTCTTGAATTAACGTGGCCGCCAAGATCATAATATCCGGAAATGACTCACGAGAATCTAACCCGAGTCTCATCTATTTGAATAACACTTATCTAGATAAAAGAAGAGAAAACCAATACAAAAAGGTGATTTTGAGGCAAATTATATGACCTAAACCATCTCTCACTAAAAAACTTAGGACTGTGAGATTTATCACTTTAATATTCAAATTATAATCATCATTTATCGATTCAACTAATTTAAAAAATTAACTAATTTGACAAAGAACTTTTTATAGTGAATGAACTAAGAAATTGATTCATCCAAAGTTATCCTAATTATTGTGAATTGTAGTATAAGCAAGCAGTTGTGCACGCTATAAGCTATCTTAACCACCAATTTGAAATTGTATGGTTCAGATTGCACGATAAAAAAATCAATTTTAAACGATATTAACAGTATATTTGATATTGGAGCTCTCAAAAAAAAAAGTATATATGATATTGGAATGTTGAGATGCAAATTTTTTAACATTGTAAATGCGCTAAATCTATACCAACTACTTGTATATTTTGGATTCAACTTTCAAGTGATCATAAATGTGAGAGGCTGTTATTTTGGTATACTTTATTGAGAAGGAATTTTTCGGATAAAACACAAACAAGTTGCTAATACGTAAAGTGTTGCCCAAATTGTTTATATTAGTGACACTCATATTAATAATATTTTCACATTCCCAAAATTAAAAAAGAAGAAATATAGATAATAGCAGTGTAATTAAATAATTGAATAACTTAAATATATAGATAATGTCTTCTTTAATAAAGAGATAGAAAATTGAGTTATGAATGAGTGACTCTATTTTATCCTGTCTTTTAAACTTTATATTGTGACATGGTTATAGTCATGATCTCTCCAATTACATTATATTCCTATTATCATCTCATATTTTGGCAAGCGCTTCACTCAACGCGTCTTTTAAGAGTGACGTGTACGATTGCATGTACCAAGGAATCACTACCGAGTTTTCTGTAATAAAGAAATAAAATACTCAGTCATGAACAGAGGATCATGCCGTCACGTTTTTTAGACATTATTGTCACGTGGTTTAAATCACAACCTTTCCAACTGTATGAGATTCCCATTGTAGTTCCTTATTATGCACGCGCCTTTCTCAACGTGCCTTATAAGAACTATTTGTATGACTATGTTCTAACCAATTACAATATGACATGACGAGGTAGAAGCTATTCTCACCATTTGGGTATATCTGATGAATTAATCAAGTTTTTTTTGAAGCAATCAACCTAGTACATGATGAAGGATAATTCTTACATAATCAGATATACAAATCCAACTTATTTAGGCGCGCACACACAAAGGTACATTAATCAATGTTTTCAATAGTAATAATATTTTTCTTTATATATCTACTGTTTTCCATTTGTAAGTGTACCTAAATCAATTAAATTTATTGTTATGCCATACAAACACTGCTTTCAGAATGGAACTGCCAATGAACAACGACGGTGAAAGCGGCGGCATTCACAGAGGAAGAAAAGAACGTGTGTATTGTAAGGAGTGTGTGATGGCGGAAGTGATAAGGACTAAGGCTGATTTTCATTTGTGTGTTCGTGATGAGGTAATTATAGGGTTTAAGACGTCGGCGGGACCAATTTTTCGGCCGATGAGAAATTCCGGCGAGGATGATCAATGATTTGTGGGGTAGTGTTTCTTTTATCTATTGAAGAAAGGTAAAAAAAATTCAAAAATGAAAGATAAAAATTGTGCATGTAAAAAAAAAGGGGGAATGATCGTCTACAGTATGGTGTACAATAAGCAAAGAAAGATATACCATATCCATAGTAGACATATTTATTATGTTAAGACATTGAATCAATTTATCCTTTGATG
Organism: Medicago lupulina; assembly: GCA_958299785.1. Classification (NCBI taxonomy): domain Eukaryota; kingdom Viridiplantae; phylum Streptophyta; class Magnoliopsida; order Fabales; family Fabaceae; genus Medicago; species Medicago lupulina. The sequence continues at coordinate 27,496,653 of OY283141.1, read as the reverse complement.
GGTATATAATTAAATGAATATCCTTCATTGTAAAGCTTTTGTAGAGGGAGAAGAGTGAATGTTGCTTTGTTTAATGGTTATATTGAAGCTGAGAATTGATGAGATCAGGTTGGTGTATTATTATAGGGATGTTGTCAAGTTGTTACTTTGGTTTGAGATTGCTCAATCAATGAGTAAGTTGTTAAAAATGTGTACTAATAAGATAAAGAGTAATGTTTCTTCTTCTTTTGGCATTGTAGAACATGTGAGTCCAAACTATACTTGAAATGAGACTTGTACCTTATAATTGAATAAATAATAAATATATAATTGTTATGTATTGTTAAATAATCTTCTTGGGCCGGACACCACCAAAAAAATTCTTCTTCTTGGGTTTAGATGCTAAGTTTAATTTAAGTAAAACTAAGCGAATTGATAAATGGAATTTTTTATATGTAAATTTAAATTAAGAGAGCATAAGAATACTTCAAACTATTAAATATAATTATTATATTTATTTTGTAGAACTGTGTCTCTTCATCCCTTAAAATTCTTGTATAAATATTTCTTAATGAGTTCGTGTGTTGGAATGTCTCTTTTAAGTTATAACATGTATTAGAGATATGTTGCTCTAAACCAATGGATATGATTTTTGAACTTGAAACACGAGTTTGATTTACTTAGATGATACCTCTAGATGATCTAAATTGACTTTAAAAGTTTTATATGGTTATGGATCATTGATCTTTAAACCGATTTTCTTAAGACTCAATTTTTCCTCCTTAGGACCTGTCAAACACGAGATAAAAACAAGGGTTAATATGTCTTTATCCTCTGTAATTTGAGCGAGTCTCGGTTTACCTCCTTGTAAAAAAAAAGTTTAGATTCCAACCCTGTAATTTAAGATTCTTTCGTTTTAGACCTTGAGCCATCTGACTAGACAAAATGCTGACGTGGCATGCTGACTGTGCATATCTGATTATGTGGCACAGGCACGCTGACTGTATAATTACTTTTGTTTTTTTATTTTTTTAAAGGCACATGTGGCATTTTGCCTATTTTTTTTTAAAATAAAAATATATAAATGAAATTATATTAATTTAAAAATAATTTTAAAAATCTGAAAATTAATTTTTTGAAAATAAAAAATCGGAAAAAACAATATATTTTCGAAAAAAAAAACTAAATTTTCTAAAAAAAAAATTAAAATTCTGGAATTTAATTTTTAAAATAAAAAAAATAGAAAAAAGTTCAGATTTTTTTCGAAATAAAAAAGTTTTTTAAAAAAATTTCTACCAAAAATAAAAATTCTGGATATTTTTTTTTTAAATCTAAATATAATTTTTTTATAATTCAGGTTAAAATTTTGAAAATTATATAATCTAAAAAAAAAATCCGATAAATAAAATTTTGAAAGTACTATTCCATAAACAAATGAAATTATCACTTTTGTTACCAGCAGATCCCCATACATACTACTATCCTTTTATCAAATAATATTAAATAATATTATTCTTGAATCCTGTTCGTGAAATAAAAAAAAAAGTTTTATATATTCTTCTAATTTGTATGTCTAGGAAACTACTATAGGATCATATTAACTACTATAGGATCATATTTTTATTTTCTATTTTACTTTAATTTCTTTTATTGTCCTCTTTAGTAGTATTTTTCTTTTGTCCAGATTAAAAAAATTACAAAGGATTCCTTTTTTGCAGATCGAGGTAAGAATTCGAAAAATTTATTTTATTTTAATTTTCAAAATCTTAATTTCATATTTTTTGAAAATAAATCTGAATTTGTTTATGATTTTTCAAATTTTAAAAAAAAAATCTAATTTTTTTTCTTCTTATTTTTTCAATTTTGAAAAAAATAATATGAATTTTTTTCTATTTTTAAAATTAATTTTCATTTTTTTTAAATTTTTAAATTAATATAAATGAAAATAAAAAATAAAATTAATTATACAGACAGCGCGCCACATCATCCAAAAATGTTGACTCAGCGTGCCACGTCATCATGTTTGCACAGTCAGATGACCTCATGGTCTAAAACGAAAGAATCTTCAAATTACAGGGTCTATTTCGAAAGAATCTTTAAATTACAGGGTTGAAATCTAAACTTTTTTTTACAGAGGGGTAAACCGGAACTCGCCCAAATTACAGGGGGTAAAGACATATTAACCCTAAAAACAATAAGCAAATATGTAGAGTCAAAAAGACATATTTGAGGTTAGAAGGGAAAGGTTTTAGCTCAAGTTTTGGGGCCCTTCAAGTGATGATTTTGGTTTTATTTGTCTTACCCCTCACGAGTCTGTCTAGCATAGTTCTATCTTTCTTGTGTTAACGTGGCATCCAAGATCAAAATATTCTGCAATAACTCATGAGAATCTAATTTGAGTCCCATCTATGTGAATAACACTGTCTAGATAAACAAAGAAAAAAAAACATTGTAAAGAGGGGATTTCGAGCCAAAAATGACCGAAACCATCCCTCTCCAATAGATGAAGAAGAAGATAAGTTAGAGAAATGTTGAAACTTATCTCACTAAAAACATTAGGACCGTGAGATTTATCACTATAATATTCAAATTATAACTATCATTTATTGATTTAAATGAATTAAAAAATTATGTAATTTGATGTAGATCTTTTTATTTTGAATGAACTAAGAAATTGATTCATTAGAAGTTATCCAAATTATTTAAAAAATAATAATATAGAATTTAAAACAACTGCAATTAGAAATACAATATCAGAGTTTTACATTTAAAAACAACTGCTACACACTAATCATCAATTTGAATTTGAATGGTTTAGATTACACAATAATAATATCAATGTTAAACGATATCATTAGAATGTTGAGATGCAATATTGTTTGACATCGTAAATGCACGAAATCCATACTATTTGCATATATATTTTAGATTCAAGTGATCGTAAATGTGAGAGACTTATGTTTTGGTATACTTTAAAGAAGGAATTTTTCAGATGAAACACAAACAAGTTACTAATATATAAAGTGTTTCTCAAATTATTTATGTTGTAAAAACTTCACGCTGTAATCTCTCATCTAAGATGGATGTAAAATTCATTAGTGTCACTGTTATTGATAAAAAATTCCCCTTCCCAAAATAAAATAAAATAAGAAGAAATATAGATAAATGTAGTGTAATTCAGTAATTGAATAACTTAAATATGAGTGGATGAGCGGATCATCATATCATTTACACATTATTGTGACATCGTTATAATCATTGATCTCTCCAATTGCATCATATTCTTATTTGGATCCCATATTTCGACAAACGCCTCACTCAACGTGACTTCTAAGAGTGACGTGTAGAACTACATGTTCCAGTGAATCATTACACGAGTTTTGTTTAATAAAGAAGTAAAATACTTAATCACGTTTTTAGATGTTATTGTGATGTAGTTTAAACAATAACCTTTCCAATTGTCTAAGATTCTTGTTGTGGTCCCTTATTATACACGCGCTCTCAACATGCCTTGTAAGAATGTTTGTTCTTATGTGTTTTGTCCAATTACAATACGACATGACGGAGTAGAAGATATTCTCATGATTTATGGTAACTTTGATAAATCAACCCGGTACTTTTTCGATGTTGAAGGAATCAACCTAGTACTTGATGAAGGATAATTCTTACATAGTAAAAAATACAAATACAACTCATTTAGTGGCATACACAAAAATATACATTAATCAATGCTTTTAATAATAATTTTCTTTCTATTTCTATCGTTTTTCCTTTGTAAATGTTCCTATATCAACTAAATTTATGGTTGTGACCAAACAAACATTATTTCTTGTTGAAGACTTGTCTCTATTTTCTAAATCAAAAATGATAAACAAACACATAAATTTAGACACAAATACGACATCAATGGCATTTTCGTAATTCTAATTAAAATACAAGGACAAGGTCGTAATTTTGTCTCTATTTTGCCAGTCACACTCTTTTCTCTTCTCTCCCTCATCGTTCTACTCTCTCTGTTCCCTGACTTCTCTCTCTGATCTAGTGCGGTGAAGCCAAAGGAGATGAGATGTTTGATTGTGGTGGTGATGTAGGACGTTGATGTAGGATGCGGCGGTGGTGAAGGAGCTCGTGGGATGTGGTTAGATCTTAGAGGATCCGAGAAGCAAGATCCGAGAAGTAAGAGATGGTTGCCGATGAGAGCTCAGGCGGCGGTGACAGTGGTGGTGAGGACGGTGATGATAGTGGTGGAAGTGGGTGAGAGATGGATCTGAGAAGAAGGTTGATGGTGGTGGTGACGATGTTGTGAACACAAATCTGAGAGGGATGGTGGTGGTGAATGGAGATCTTAGAAGGGAGGGAGTGAGAGAGCGGCGGTTGGTTGTTGTGTGGGTGTGAGATGAGAGATTAAGAATATGTAGGAGAAGGAGAGAAGAGAGAGAAAGAGGAAAAAAACACTAATAATACATATAATATACATGGTGTCTGTATTGTGTTTGCAATTATGTGTTCAATTATCAAACCTCTTTCTAAAATATCGAAACAAGGCTTCTAACCACTTTGACAACTTAATGTTTTACATAAAATGATCCTATTATGATCTCATATTTTGGCAAGCGCCTCACTCAACGCGTCTTTTAAGAGTGACGTGTACGACTGCATGTACCAAGGAATCACTACCGAGTTTTCTGTAATAAAGAAATAAAATACTCAGTCATGAACAGAGGACCATGCCGTCACGTTTTTTAGACATTATTGTCACGTGGTTTAAATCACAACCTTTCCAACTGTATGAGATTCCCATTGTAGTTCCTTATTATGCATGCGGCTTTCTCAACGTGCCTTATAAGAACTATTTGTATGACTATGTTCTAACCAATTACAATATGACATGACGAGGTAGAAGATATTCTCACCATTTGGGTTTATCTGATGAATCAATCAAGTTTTTTTTGAAGCAATCAACCTAGTACATGATGAAGGATAATTCTTACATAATCAGATATAAAAATCCAACTTATTTAGGCGCGCAGACACAAAGGTACATCAATCAATGTTTTCAATAGTAATAATAATTTTGTTCTTTCTATATCTACTGTTTTCCATTTGTAAGTGTACCTAAATCAATTAAATTTATTGTTGTGCCATACAAACACTACTTTCAGGATGGAACTGCCAATGAACAACAACGGTGGAAGCGGCGGCGTTCACAGAGGAAGAAGAGAACGTGTGTATTGTAAAGAGTGTGTGATGGCGGAAGTGATAAGGACTAAGGCTGATTTTCATTTGTGTGTTCGTGATGAGGTAATTATAGGGTTTAAGACGTCAGCGGGACCAATTTTTCGGCCGGTGAGAAATTCCGGCGAGGATGATCAATGATTTGTGGGGTAGTGTTTCTTTTATCTATTGAAGAAAGGTAAAAAATTTCAAAAAATGAAAGATAAAAATTGTGCATGTAAAAAAAAAGGGGGAATGATCGTCTACGGTATGGTATACAATAAGCAAAGAAAGGTATACCGTATCCATAGTAGACATATTTATTATGTTAAGACATTGAATCAATTTATCCTTTGATGGGTATATAAAGGGGCTTTTAATTAAATGAATGTCCTTCATTGTAAAGCTTTTGTAGAGGGAGAAGAGTGAATGTTGCTTTGTTTAATGGTTATATTGAAGGTGAGAGTTTATGAGATAAGGTTGGTGTATTATTATAGGGATGTTGTCGAGTTGTTACTCTTGTTTGAGGTTGCTCTATCAATGAGCAAGTTGATAAAATGTGTACTAATAAGATAAAGTGTAATGCTTCTTCTTCTTCTGGCATTGTAGATCGTGTGAGTCTATACTAGAAATAAGACTTGTACCTTGTAATTGAATAAATATTAAATATATAACTCTAATGTATTGTTAATCTTCTTCTTGGGTTTAGATGCTAAGTTTAATTTAAGTAGAACTAAGCGAATTGATAAGTGGATTTTTTTTATATGTAAACTTAAAGAGAGCACAAGAATACTTCAAACTCTTAAATATAATTATTATAATTATTTTGTAGGAAAGTGTCTCTTCATCCCTTAAAAATCTTGTATAAATATTTCTTAATGATTTCCTGTGTTGTAAAGAATTCTGTAACTAACTTTCTAGAGAGAGAATGTAAAAGATTCAACTGAATATATTTCTTTATATTGAATTACAATTGATGAAGGTGTCTTGCTTATATAGCACTGAGATCCTTACCTGCTATAGCAGGTTACAATAGTGACATGTGTCAGTCAATTACAGCTGTATCTTAATAGATTTAACTAAGCCTAATAGTTCTTATACTCTAATATACCCCCCAATAAGCTCATGGTGGCTGTTTGGATGAGAGGGAAGCAGTCACATTGAGCTTGGGCCTGAGATATAAGAACTTGGAGCTTGAAAGAGGTTTTGTAAGCACATCTGCCCACTAATTATCACCAGGAATATGTTGCACAGTGAGTTGCTTAGCAAGAACTTTTTCTCGGACAAAAAATAGATCAATTTCCATATGCTTCATACGAGCATGTAAGATAGGATTGTGAGCAAGCAAAACTGCTGATTGTTTGTCACAGTAGATAATAGGAGTAACAAAAGGAACACTAAGTTTAGTTAAAAGAGTCTGAACCCAAAGAATTTCAGCGGTGACATGAGCCAAACTACGATACTCTGCCCCAGTGCTTGTTATGGCCACAACAGGTTGCTTTCTTGACCACCAAGATATTTGATTTGGCCCAAAGTAAATGGCAGCTCCAGAAGTTGAGCGCCTGTCATCTCGGTCAGCAGCCCAATCAACATCACAAAAGGCTTTTTACAGACAGGGGATGATGGATTGAAGCAGGTTGAAAGCAAAGGCCATAATCTAAGGTACCCTTGAGATAATGCAAGATGTGCTTAACAGCTTGCCAATGGGATTCCAAAGGGTGAGCCATAAACTGACACACCTTATTGACAACATAAGAGATTTCAGGACGAGTTATGGTATCATACTGGAGAGCCCCAACAACTGAACGAAACTGGAAGGTGTCAGACATATAATCAGGCCCAGTTTTGGTCAGTTTCAATTTAGACTGCATAGGAGTAGAGACTGGATTGGATTCCAACATATTAGTCTTAGAAAGAAGATCCCTGAGATATTTACTTTGAGTGAGAAGAAGGGTGCCATCAGATTGCTTCTTAACTTCAATTCCAAGAAAATAATCCAAGTCACCTAAGTGTTTAAGTGAGAAAGCTGAGTTCAATTTCTTCACAAGTTGAAGAACTAAGTCAGAGGAACTACTGGTTACTATGATGTCATCAACATAAACAAATAGATAAACTATTTGCTTATTTTTGGCATAGGTAAACAGTGAGGGATCACACTTGCTGTCTGTGAACCCCAAGTTAAGAAGTGTAGCTTTGAGACGTTCAAACCATTGCCTAGGAGCATGTTTGAGGCCATATAAAGCTTTGTTGTGTTTGCAAACAAGAGAGGGATCAGAGGACTCAAAGCCTTGAGGTTGTTGCATGTAGACTTCTTCATCAAGAGTACCATTTAAGAAGGCATTATTGACATCCAGTTGCTGAATAGTCCATTTATATGTAATACCCAAACAAAGAATAATTCTGATAGTAAAAGGTTTGATGACAGGGGAAAACGTCTCATTGAAATCAAAACCTTGTAATTGGTGAAAACCCATAGCAACCAAACGTGCTTTGAATCTGTTCAGAGTTCCATCTGCATTTTCCTTAACTCGGAAGACCAACTTACAACCAATAACACTTCTATTAGGAGGAAGAGGGAATAAATCCCAAGTGTGATTCTTCTGAAGTGCGTCAAATTCATCCCTCATGGAAGCATGCCAATTAGAATCTGACAAGGTCTGCTTTACATTCTTAGGTTCACAGTGAGTCAGTAATAAAGAAGGATAACGTTTAGGTTGCACAAAACCTGATTTAGCACGCGTTTTCATAGAGTGATCATTAACAACCTTGTGTGAAAGAGGAACAACATGTTTAGGAATGGAGGAGGGAGAAACAGATGAGGTAGACTCAACAGGATTAGAAGGAGAAGATTAAGAGGCAGAAGACTCTGACACAGGGTGAATAACATGATCAGAAAAGGGTTGTCGTGTAGCAATAGAACCATATAAATGAGGGAAGGGACTGACAACTGAAGAAGGAGATGGAGTAGGCATGAAATTGGGAAAGGGAGGAAGATTGATGTGTGAAGTAGTATTGGAAGACTAAACTTCTATAGAGGATTTGGGAAAAAGTGTATCATAATGAAATTTGTTCTCATTGAATAAGACATCCTTAGAAATGTAAAGTCTGCCAGATGGAGAGAGACATCTATAACCCTTATGAGAGGGAGAATAACCAAGAAAGAAACACTCTTGAGACCTATAGTCTAGTTTGTGAGCATTGTAAGGTCTGAGAAAAGGAAAACACGCGCAACCAAAGACCTTCAGAAACTTATAATCTAGACTTTGCTTAAACAACACAGTGTAAGGAACTTGGAAATGTAAAGCTGCTATAGGAAGTCTGTTAATAAGATAGACATCAATGAGGAAAGCATAGTCCCAGTAAGAGAGAGGTAGGGAAGCTTGGCTTAATAAAGTGAGACCAAGTTCCACTACATGTCTGTGTTTCCTTTCCACAACACCATTCTGGTGGTGAGTATGGGGACAAATAAGTCTGTGAATGATGCCTAAATCTTTTAAAAAGTTGGTAAAAGGACGAAATTCACCTCCCCAATCAGTTTGTAAAGCTTTCAAAGAATGTCCAAATTGTAGTTCAGCCATAGCCTTAAATTGTTTAAAGATAATAAAGGCTTCTGATTTAGATTTGAGGAAATAAATCCAGGTTAATTGTATCCCAAGGTGGATGATTGTGGTGAGGGACCCCATAGATCATTGAAAATAAGCTCAAGTGGGTGAGTGTAAACAATGTGTGACTCAAGAGAGTGTAATCTGTGTGCTTTTCCCATGCAACAAGCAGTACAAAAAGAGGAAAAATCTTTATTAGATATGGAAATATTACAATGATTAAGAATCATCCTAAGATTGTGATTATTCAGGTGACCTAAACGTAAATGCCATTAGTATTGAGTAGTTTGAGATATTGGTTGAACAGAAAAGCAATTATTCAATGAATACATGGTATTTATAGACGAAGAGGGATTTTGAGACTTAGCAGAAGATAGAGATATGTTGGGGAACTCATAGAGTCCATCAGAACCAACAAATCCACGAAGAAGCACATCATCCATTGCCTAGGATTTAACAACACATTCATTAGCATGAAATTGAAAATAGACACCATTGTCTTTGGCAAATTGACCAACACTTATGAGGTTTTTGGTTATAGTGGGAACATGAAGTAAATTATGCAGTACAAGGTTAACATTAGATTGTGTGGGTGAAGGAAACATGGTAGAACCAAAGTTTACTATATGCAAACCTTGACCGTTTCCAATGAAAATCTGATCAGGACTTTCAAACGGAGTCAATTGTTGAATGTTGCGTGGATCACCAATGACATGAAAGGAGGCTCCTGAGTTTGGAAACCAAGAAGTGGAACCAGAAGTGGATGCATTGGCGAGCAAGGCACTAACAGGAGCTGAAAAAGTAGGAGGCACACGATGCTGCAGCTGAGGCCTCTGCCAAGTGTTGGAAGGAGCAGCATATCCATAGCCATAAGGTGAAGGAGCAAAGCCATGAGAAACTCCAAATAACTCAGCATTAGTGGGTGGATAAGCAGGATAATGCTGAGTAGAAGGTGGCTGAAAACTTTGGTTAAACCTGTGCCAACATGAAGAAGCAATATGCCCAAACTTAAAGCAGACCTGACACTGTGTGTTGGAGAAACAACCACCTCTACCACCATTTCCACGACCACGGGTATTACGACCACCACGTCCACCTCTAAAACTTGGCTGAAAGTAGGTGGAAGGAGGATCAAGAGCAAGAGGTTTTGACTGTGGTGATGAGGAATCATATTCACCATTAGGAGTAGGTGTATGAGCATGTGTGAGGTTCAAAGAGGCAGCATCAGAGAATATTTTCTTCTTAAACTTGTCAAGTCTTAACTCAAGAGCAAGCAAAAGCGCTTAAACTTCATCAATGTCCATGAGATCAAAATGACTCTCAACAACAGAAACAACAAGAGCGTAATCGGAAGGCAAACCTTCAAGGATTACATCAACGTGTTGATTCGTAGGGACATGATCTCTAATTGATGCTAACGAATCTGCAATAGTGCGAATTCGAAGAAGATATTCTTTGATTGTAGAATTGTCGAGTGAACACGAACGAAATTCCACACGAAGATGACGAGCTTTCGCACGTGTTTGCTTTTGAAAATATGCAAACAGTTTATCCCAAAGTTCATAGGAAAATCTCGCACAAAGAACGCGAGCGAGGATCTCCTTCGAGAACGTAGACTGAAGCCACGAAAGAAGCATTTGATCGCGTAAACACCACGACTCATACTCAGGATTAACGGTACCGAAACGACGATCAGGGTCGGTCAGAAATTCCATCGAAATCGAAGGACAAACCACAAGATTAGTGAGGTTATGAGCATTGATATAAGGTTCGATCTGTTGTCGCCAGAGATGGAAGTTGTTTTCATCAAGCTTTTCACTGATTTTCAGAGAGAAATGAAGCGAAGATGAAATAGAGGAAGACGCGAAGGAATGCAGCGGTGTAGATTGCGCCGGAGTCACCACGTGTGGCGGAGTAGAATCCGCCATGGATCTTCAACCTAGCTCTGTGATACCATAAAGAATTCTGTAACTAACTTTCTAGAGAGAGAATGTAAAAGATTCAACTGAATATATTTCTTTGTATTGAATTACAATTGATGAAGGTCTCTTGCTTATATAGCACTGAGATCCTTACCTGCTATAGCAGGTTACCGTAGTGACATGTGTTAGTCAATTATAGCTGTATCTTAATAGATCTAACTAAGCCTAATAGTTCTTATACTCTAATATGTTGGAATGTCTCTTGAAGTTATAACATGTATTAGAATATGTTGCTCTAAAACAATGGATGTGATTTTTGAACTTGAACACGAGTTTGATTTATTCAGAGGATACCTCTAGATGATCTAAATTGACTCAAAAAAGTTTTATATGATTATGGATCATTAATCTTTAAATCGATTTTCTTAAGACTCAATTTTTCCTCCTTAGGACCAGTCAAACAGGAGATAAAAACAATAGGCAAATATGTAGTATAAGTAAGCTTCTACACGCTAATCATCAATTTGAATTTGAATGGTTTAGATTACACGATAACAAATCAATGTTAAACGATATCATTAGAATGTTGAGATGCAATATTGTTTGACATTGTAAATGCACGGAATCCATACTAACTGCATATATATTTTAGATTAAAGTGATCGTAAATGTGAGAGACTTATGTTTTGGTAAGCTTTAAAGAAGGAATTTTTTCGGATGAAACACAAACAAGTTACTAATATATAAAGTGTTTCTTGTAACAACCCGATTTTTCGTTATTTTATTGTTTAATTATTTTATGTGTGTTTATTTATGCTTGTATGTGATTATTTATCTTCAAGTGTTAGTTCTTGGGTTTAGTGTTAGAAGGGCATTGTGGTCTTTTTGGTGAGCAAGGGTAAATTAGTAATTTTGGTTGAGGATTATTTGTAGCGTTTTTAAGTGAGGACCATTTGTTTATTAAATTGTTAGTATGTTATGGTAATTAAAATTAGAGCCGATGGTTACTAGTCATTTTACCGTTAGTAAGATAGAAACTAGAGAATTGGATTAATTAAAGTTTGAGCCTATATAACATTTAGAGAGTTAGGCTCATTATAGTGTGACTATATAACCCAACTTTTGTGAGGAAACTAGGGTTAAAACATTTCATTTCATAACACAAGAGAGAGGTAGAGAGAGAAAGGCTAGAAAAAAGGAAGAAAGGGTTTGAAGAGAAGAGGCTTGAAGAGGGTGAAGAATCTTGGAGCTAAAGTGAGGCCTAGGCTTGGATTTTTGGAGTTAGAGGTAAGGGGCCTAGTGTTCAAGCATAATCTTTTTCTACCCATTTCTCATAAGTGCTTAATTGAATAAGTGATTATGTGGTTAAGTGATTATTTGAGTTTAATTGTAGAAATTCATACTTAGATGTTGATAATATGATTTTGTATATGAGTTGAACATTAATTGTGTTGTTGATGATGAGTTTGCATGCCAAAAGTTATGTATGTGGGTATGTTATGTTTTTGTGTAAAATTGATGAAGAATGAAGTTGTGGTTGTTGAGTTATGAGTGGATTCATGATTATTTGTTGTTGATGTTGTTTTGAAACATGTTGTTGATGAATTGACTCAATGGGTATTCCTATTTGTGAATCGGTGATGAGAATTGTTGTCGTAGTTGAAAATTTGTGAAAGTTTGGTGAATTGGTGTTTTGATCTCAAGTTTTATGCATCATTGAGTGTATTTTCATGTATATGACCTGTAAACATTATTTGGAACGAGTTTTGGGTTGGGAAAGATCAAAATTGGGATTTTTGGAGAAAAAGGGTTTGAAACTCGAAGTTTTTTTTTCCTGGACTTATGAGCGTTCGCTTAAGCGAGCCATCAATGAGCTCTAAGCGAGCGTGCCCAGTTGATTCTGGACACAGTTCACTTGAGCGAGCTCTAAGCGAACGTGACTAGTGGTTATGGACACAGTTCGCTTGAGCGAGCCCCAAGTGAGCTTCAAGCGAGCGAGCCCAGAAGCTACTGGAACCTGGTCACTCAAGCGAACCAGTCTTCGCTTAAGCGAGCAGATTCATGTTCAACAACTTTTGATTTTTCGCTTCGTGCACTTGGGAACCAATCCGAACTTCTTAGAATGTTTCTTTTGACTTGTTTAATCATTGTTTATACATCTAATCCTACTGGAACATCATTTTGAAGTCAAATTGGACATGAATTTATGAAATGAACTTAACCTTTGGAAAATGTCCAAGAACACCGATTTTTCCGAAACTTATTTTTCTCAAGTGAATGATGTAGGGTTAAGTATGTATGCTGTTTATGTGGTTACTAAAAATGGTATTGATTCATTTCATTGAGAGTCAATTCGTTTTACTTTGAAAATGAATACTATTTGGAAAAGTGGCATTATGAGACGAACTTTGTGATTTGAGAGATTTCTTAGTAGTTGGCCGGTGAAACGCACATGTGTGTACACCTACACTCATAAGTGATTAGTGTGCATGCATAGTTGAGGCAATTGAATTGCTTTGCTTTGTTTTGGTTCATTAACCCCAATTGTTCAAAGTTGTGAAATATATTATACGAACTTGGTCGAAAATATTCATTAAACTCGTTTACTTTGAAATTCTTTCATGAATGGTTTGTTATGAATAAACAAAGATGTATGAATGATTGATGGGTGTTGAATACGATGTTATCATGATGTGGTGTATTTTCTCCTTTACTTGAATTGTGAGAATGACATGAAGTTGTTGAACTACTTGGTGATGTTATTGGTGTTTATATATGTTATGTGCATATATGTTGTTGGTGAATTTTCTTACATGCTATTGGTGTTGAATTTTGGTGAAATCATGTACTCTTATAGCCGTTGAAAAATGTGGTGAATGTATGCATAGTTGATTGAGTCATATGTTCACACAACACGTGTTGAGTCGGATGTTTACATCCATATTGCCGTTGACTGGATACTTGTATCCATATAGCCGTTGAAATTATAGCCGTTGACAATGATGTTCTATTGGCATCAGGGGTGACAACCTCTGAGGTGAATTGGTACCACACGTGTCTAGAGTCGGTCTAGGCACATTGCATGTTTAGGATGTGTCATAAATGTTTATGTGCTCGATGTGAATTATGTGTTGGTGCATTTGTGTGCTTGGTGATTATTTGCAATTGATGAATCTTATACTTATGCAAATATGGTTGATGATGATTTATGATGATGCTCATTTATGAACAATGAAATATTATGTTATTTAATCATGTTTATCTTTTCGATTATGATTGATGTGAAGCTAACCCCAGTGGTCTGTGGTGGACCGCCTACCTATTTGTATGAATGGGTAGACGACGTGCAGGATTAGTTGATTTGCATTGCTTGGTGAGTTGCTTGAGGATAGCGGGAGCTTCCTCCGTTTATTTCGCTTTGTCGTGTCTTAGAGAGGCTCTGATCTAGGACGGCGTTTATTTTATGTTTTGAATTTTATCTGTTGTTGGGGTTTGATTATGATCTAGTTGTACTTCCTTTGTTAATGACATGGCTATATTATTGAAGTGTATGGTGATATTCCGCTGTGATGTTTTATGTTGAGATATTCTATACATGTCTATGGTGGATTATTTGAAGACGTGGCGTCTATTTCTTAATTTTTTATTATAATTGCATGATTTATCGCTTTAATAGAAATAGAGCGTTACATTTCTCAAATTATTTATGTTGTAAAAATTTCACTCTCTAATCTCTCATCTAATATGGTTGTAAAATTCATTAGTGTCACTGTTATTAATAAAAAAATTCCCTTCCCAAAATAAAATAAAATAAGAAGAAATATAGATAAATATTGTAGTGTAATTCAGTAACTGAATAACTTAAATATGAGTGGATGAGCGGATCATCATATCATTTAAACATTATTGTGACATGGTTATAATCATGATCTCTCCAATTGCATTATATTCTTATTTTGATCCCATATTTCAACAAACGCCTCACTCAATGTGGCTTCTAAGAGTGACGTGTAGAACTACATGTTCCAGTGAATCATTACACGAGTTTTGTTTAATAAAGAAGTAAAATACTTAGTCATGAACGGATGTGTCATCGCGATTTTCGGGTGTCAAATCATTAATTGGATTTGAACCTTTCGATCATTGATGTCTCTATTTTTTTTGGGGAAGGTAAAATCGAGAAAAACCTTAGAAATTCTAAGTTCGGGGCTGATTTCATCACGGGAAGGTGTTAGGCACCCGCGGTGACTATAGTATCCTATAGGAACCATTTTACTACGCTTTATGTTTATGCTTTTACTTTTATTGCTACTTGTAAAGAAATTGGTTTTAAGAATGAGAGGGAGAAAGTTGGATTTTATTTTATTGGACTTGGAGAGATGCGAATCTCTTGCCTACATACCCTTTTAAGGGATCAAAATTCCATGTAGTTCTCTTTCAAAAATGTTTTTGTGAGTTTTGTTCTTTTTAGTTTTAAAAATGGTTTTTGAAGAAAGAGATAAGGGGCCGTGTAGGCATTGGATTGAAAACAAATGAGGTTGGTCAATTATTTACAAAAAGGTTTAAAGTTGGAAATTAACACTAGTTTGGACTTTGATTAAGAAAAAGGAAAGGAGAAAAGGTGAGGTTTTGACCTCATTTTGTTGCAAAAATAGTTTGAATTATGTGTTGGTTTTTGATGAAGAAATTATAAGTTTCCTAGATTTTACGCTTCCTACACATACACCTAGCGGTAAGTCATACAACGTGTGTGCATGTGTCGGTGCATGTGTCGGTGTACATCACCATAGTCCATAGTCTTTTACATCGGGTCCTACTTTACATTCTAAAGTCTTGCATGAAATTAAAGAAAGGTAAACTAAACCTAAAATATTACATGAATTAATTGGAATTGCATGAAGGATTTAAGGAGGAGATGGGAATGAGATGAGATGCTTGGTATGCATGAAACATAGAGTAAAGTGGTTAGTAAACAAGATGAAATAGTAATGAAATACCAATCCTAACCAAAATGGTAAACTATGACAAAATTAACATAAAGTCACACTAAACAAAATTGCAAAATATCACAAAATTGGCATCAACACTCTAACTAACAAGATTGCAAAATATCACACAATTAGTATCAAGAACCAAACTAAACATAATTGCAAAATATCACAAAATTGGTATCAAGAATCAAATTTAACAAAAAATGGAATTATCACAAAATAGTAATCAAGAATCAATTTCAACAAACAAATGGAAATATCGCAAAATAGTAATCAAAAAATCAATTTTAACAAACAAATGAAAATATCACAAAGTAGTAACCAAAAATCAAACGTAAAATAGTAAAATATCGCATAATTAGCACCAAGAATCCAGCTTAACAAAATTGCAAAATACCACACAAAACGCGCATTAAGTATCGGGGACACATGGCACGAAATTGGAACGAGCATCGCATACGAAACGCCGAGAAAACAACGAAACGGACACAAATTAGCACCAAAGAGCAAACACATATTTTTATTCAGTTTTCACATGAGAAATAGCGCGAAATGTCAAGAAAATGGTAAAACACATGCAGTAAAAACCTTGGAATTTTTTAGTAAAATTTTGGCATGCTGAAGGTTCAATTAGCAAGTATTATGGTGCGAATAGCAATGAAATAAAAAAGAAAATCAAGAAACGGCCCAAACCCACATTCAATGGACAGTACCCATCTCACACGGATCCGGATCAAACCTGATGCTTCAGAAGCGTTGGATTGATCCGGATCAACACAAACCCAGATCTAAAGGTGGATAACTCACTAGGCATGGGTCGGTTCGAACCCGACCCGGTTCAGGCGCTAAAATAAAAGGGGAAAAACCGGTTCGCCCTCATTCTTTCCTCTCTCGTTCCATCTTCTCAGACTTCTCTCTTGCGCCGTTCCCTCTTTCTCCAAACCCTAACCCTAACTCCTCAAATCCAACTGGAAATTGCTCATTCATGGCTTAATCAACTTGTTCTATCATTCTAAACATGAATTTGTCACTGGAATCTACAGGCATCGACTGAAACAACGTAGATCTGGAACTTTTTCTCGCGGAATCCGTACGGTTTTGGTTCGATTTTCTTTGATTCAACTCTTTTTCGATGAAATCCTCATGGATTCATACGGTTTACAACCGTTTTTACACGTTGTAAATCATATGATTCCTTTACGTTTTTTTTTTGAAGAAGTTTTAGGATTTCACGTTTTGAACCAAACTCGTTCAGGAGCTCACGGATTTATGTTGATTCAGGTTTGTTAATGTTCTTGAACATAGAGAGGTAAGTTTTTGATTTTTCACCTGGCTTTATTCGGAGGTTCAATCTGGATTCTTCGGAAATCTTTGGATTTGATTCTGTTCTTGATCTTTGGCTTGAAATCCGGAAATAAACCGGTGAATCTTTCGCTATTCTTCTTCTCTGGTTCAAAACCGTGAAATTCTTCGTTTTCCTTCTTCTTTTCTTCTCTGAACCGGTTCGGAATCCTCAGAATTCTTTCCCTCTTCTTCTCCTTCGTGATCGTGCTTGAATTCGTTGCCAATGGTGATGGATTCGCACTGGAATTGCGAAGAAAAACGATCCAGTGATGATGTTCGTCAAGAATCTCTGAGGATTGATGAATTTTCGTAGCTTTTGTGTTGAATTTCAATTCTGGAAAACGGTTAGGGTTTGAATGTTCTTGAGGTTCTTAAGCTTTCTGAGTTTGTTATGGATTTTGATCCAACTGAATTGGAGAGAGAATATTGGGATCTGTTTGTGAGGTGTATTCTATTGAATGGTGATTATGTGGCGCTTTGCACAGTGGCCAGCCTTTTATAGGCTGCCATGTGTGCTCTTGACCAATGAAAAGATGACATGTGGACTTTGGACTGCTTCCGTGGCACTTGACTTGAAATGGGCCAATCTGCAATATTATGTAAAATTCGGACTAAACTGCAATTTTATATAAAATCTGGACTAAAATAAAAAGACTAAAAAACGTGGTTTTGAAAACATTTGGGACTGAAATGCAATTTTTGAAAATATTCGGACTAAAATGTAAAAATAATAAAATTGGCTAAAAAACGTAATTTGAAAACAACGTAAAGCGAAACAATTAAAACTGACAAGACGGACTAACATGAACAAACTACCAAAAATGAGGTATTTTAAAATACCTCTTTGCCCAAAATTTGAATAACGTGAAAAGACTAAAATGCCCCTGGGGCAAAAACGACTCAAATTGACTCAGATGCAAACTAGATGATTTTGTACAAAATTTGATTAAAGATTTATGCAGACCAGTTGAAAAGACTCAGGGACAAATTGTAGGGACTAAAAATGGGCTCCTTTGTAGGAAATGACCAAAATACCCTTTTGTATGATTTTATGAAAAATTTGAAAGACTGAAGCAGTAATGTATGCAGTTGAAGCACAATAGAAAATACGGTGAATTTGAAAGTTTTAGAAAATAGTAAAGGAAATTGAATGAGTATTTTTAGGTCCAAAATGAGGGTATGACAGCTGCCCCTATTTAAGTTTCTTCGTTTGGAGAGTCAAGAGACGGAGTCTTTGGCTTGACATGACGAAGATACTTAAATATCGACATTTGCACTGATTTTGGGCGTAAAAATACGTTTGTAAATGTTATGTATGCCATGCAACATTTGTGTTATGAATGCAAGACAAACTGAGAATTGAATTTAACAAAATATGTCGTATCCATTGCGGGATTGGTAGACATTAACAGAATAGCAAAGAGGAATATGTCGTATCCATTGCGGGACTGGTAGACATTAACAGAATAGCAAAGAGGAATATGTCGTATCCATTGCGGGACTGGTTGACATTAACAGAATAGCAAGATCACAAGACTCACTGGGGAGGCTCGAAAGCAAATTGACAGGTACAAGCTGCTCTTGGATACGAACTAGCCACTTGACCGAGGGTACTGATAACAAAGGGCGCAAGCTGCTCTTGTATTTGAGCTGGTGACTTGGCTGGAAGAAAACATAGAAAGCACAAGCTGTTCTTGGACATGAACTGGTTACTTGGCTGAAAGAATGCAAAATAGAAAGCACGAGCTGTTCTTGGATCTGAACTGGTCGCTTGGCTGGCAAAAACAAAATAGAAAGCACGAGCTGTTCTTGGATCTGAACTGGTCACTCGGCGGATATCAAAAGGATAGGTACAAGCTGTTCTTGGATGCGAACTTGCTACTTGACCGATAACAGAAACAATTTGATAGGCACAAGCTGTTCTTGGGTGCGAACTAGCCACTTGGCCATTAACAAAAACAAATTGTATTTGAAAAGGAATTGAATTTGATTGACATAACTGCAGGAGCTTGAATTTGACAAGGGTGTTGACAAGACTGTTTGAATTTTGAAATTAACATGACAGTAGACACTTGTTGTTAGCAGAAGAAATTTGAAATGGACACGATTGATTTTGATTGAGATTAACATAGGAATTGAGAATGCAGATGCGTATGAATAGCGTGACCATTTTATCGAATGCATGAACACATAAAATGCATGATTATGCGTGTATGAATGTTTTGGAATGCATGTTGATTGGCCATTTGTAGACACAATTTCGCAGAGACAGACAAAACATCGGAATATTGGGCACGTAATGGCTCGCGCTCGGACATACATTTGCAAAAGTTCCTCTTCTGGGGATGCCGCCGTTTGAAGATACGTCGAGACCATCGTTGAAGGCAGGAAGCTGTAAAACAGTTTGAATGGTATGGCTGCTTGTTGGAACAGTCACGTCAGTGCTTTTGACATCGCATCTGTGGTCAATGCTTTTGCATGTTTGTTTTTTTTCATTTCATTTTTCATCATCCCATTTTTGCCTGGACCGCCCTTTCAGGTTTTCGATCCACCGGGGAATAGTTTTTTTTTGTATTGCCCCTGTTTTTGCCTGAATTGCCTTTGAAGGTTGTCAATCCATCGGGGTGCTCATTTTTGCCTAAGCCGCCCTTTCGGGTTTTCGACTTAGCGAGCATATTTTTTTTTTTTTTATGCTTTTCATTCTGTTTTTTCATTCTTGCCATTGACCACAGACCGTAACTGGGAGGAAAGCTTGCTAGTAACTTGAATTGGAATTGATATCAATGTATCTTTGTTCATGCATGTTCATTTGAATGTACCTAGCTGTTCAGGCTTGTTTTCAAAATACTCAAAAAATTTTCAGTTTTCAAAATGTTTATTCCAGACACACCATTATTAACATAGAAAAAGAATCTTTTTGTATAAAGCTTTGGAAATAGAATAGAAAGTGAGTGCCAAACAAAAGCATAGGCTCAAATCAATGTATAAGGGTGACAGTCGGCCAAAAGCGCGACCCCACGGATTTACAAAGCTTGGAAAATGGTAATTTTATTGGTTGGTGGTACATTGAACACAGTAACTGCTACGGCATCTGAAACTCTTGAATCCACAGGCGTCGGAACCTCGGACGAGAACAGTCAAACATCAATTGTAAAGATCCCAAGGGGAATGATAATTTGCCAGATATAGTCAATTGTCTTTTTATTTCAATCTCACTTTTGTATGAACCGCCCTTTCGGGTTTTCGGCTCATCGAGACGCTCATTTTTGCCTGAGTTACATGTAATCTCAGCGAGCTTTTACATTTTTGTTTCTTGTCCCTTATTTTGCCTGGACCGCCCTTTCGAGTTTTCGATCCACCGGGAAGCGCATTTTTGCCTAGGCCGCCCTTTCGGGTTTTCGACCTACCACGCTGTTCTTTTTATATCTTAGACAAAGTATTTCTTGACTATATCGGCATTCACAGGGTTCGGAAGTTCTACACCATCCATGTGTGTGAGAATCAAAGCACCGCCAGAGAAAGCCTTCTTGACAACATAAGGTCCTTCATAGTTAGGCGTCCATTTGCCCCTTGGGTCGGGTAGCTGACTCATTTTTCTTTTCAACACAAGTTCACCTTCCTTGAACATCCGAGGACGGACTTTCTTGTCAAAAGCAGCTTTCATCCTTGTTTGATATATCTGACCATGAGCCAAAGCGTCCAGTCGTCTTTCCTCAATCAAATTCAACTGGTCGTACCGACTCTGGCACCATTCAGCCTCAGACAACTTTGCTTCCATAATCACACGGAGAGACGGAATCTCCACTTCCAAAGGGAGGACTGCTTCCATGCCGTACACCAGAGAAAAAGGCGTTGCCCCGGTTGAACTACGAACTGTAGTGCGGTAGCCATGTAGAGCATAAGGTAACATCTCATGCCAGTCTTTGTATGTTGTCACCATCTTCTGCACAATCTTCTTGATGTTCTTATTGGCGGCCTCGACTGCACCATTCATCTGAGGTCTGTAAGGAGAAGAATTGTGGTGTTCGATCTTGAATTTCTCGCATAAGGCTTGCACCATATCATTGTTCAAGTTGGTACCGTTGTCAGTGATGATCTTGCTAGGGACACCATACCGACAGATGATATTGTTCTTGATGAATTTGACTACCACTTGCTTAGTCACGTTGGCATAGGATGCAGCTTCGACCCATTTGGTGAAATAATCGATTGCTACCAGGATAAAACGATGACCGTTTGAAGCTTTCGGTTCAATTCTTCCGATCATATCAATGCCCCACATAGAGAAAGGCCACGGAGAAGACATAACATTGAGAGCGTGCGGAGGCACATGGATCTTATCAGCATATACTTGACATTTGTGGCACTTCCTGGCGTATTGATAGCAATCGCGCTCCATGGTAATCCAATAGTAACCAGCTCTCACCAGCTTTCTAGACATAACATGCCCCGATGCGTGGGTCCCAAAGGTGCCGTCGTGCACATCATGCATTAGCTGTTCTGCTTCACATTCATCAACGCATCTTAACAACACCATATCGAAATTCCTTTTGTACAGGACATCACCATCCAGCAGGAACCTGCTAGCCAACCTGCGCAACGTCTTCTTGTCTTTGTTGGAAGCACCCGGCGGATACTCACGGCTTTGCAAGAATTGTTTGATATCACAATACCAGGGCTTGTTGTCAACCTCGCCTGAATCCGTTTGTACAATTGCGTCACTGACAGTAAACACATGAGCTGGCCGGTCTAGGCGCTGTACCTTGATCATCGGCACGTGATTCCAATGGTTTACTTGAAGCATGGAAGATAAGGTAGCAAGAGCATCAGCCATTTGGTTCTCCTCTCGGGGGATATGGTGCAACTCGACCTTTGTAAAATACGTCAACAGACGCCTTGCATAATCACGGTAAGGGATCAAATTAGCATGATGGGTCTCCCATTCTCCCTTTATCTGGTTGATGACTAGCGCAGAGTCTCCATAGATGTCCAGACGCTTAATTCTCATATCAATGGCTTCTTCAATTCCCAGGATGCATGCTTCATACTCGGCCACATTGTTAGTGCATTCAAACACAATCCGGGCTGTGAAAGGGATGTGATGCCCCTGCGGAGCCACAATTACTGCACCAATTCCTCGGCCATAGGCATTAACAGCACCATCAAAGACCAATCCCCACTTGCTATCGGGGTCCGGACCTTCACCGATTAGCGGTTCTTCACAATCTCTTGATTTTAAAAACATGACCTCTTCGTCGGGGAAATCGAACTTCAATGGTTGATAATCATCAAGTGGTTGGCAAGCCAGATGGTCAGCCAGAATACTCCCTCTAATGGCTTTCTGAGCTTTAAACACAATATCATACTCTGACAGTAACATTTGCCAACGTGCGATTTTTCCAGTAACAGCCGGTTTCTCAAAGATGTACTTGATTGGATCCATGCGGGATATCAACCAAGTCGTATGATTCATTAAGTAGTGACGCAGGTGTTTGGCGGCCCAGGCCAAGGCACAACAGGTCTTCTCAAGCATTGTATACCGAGTCTCGCAATCGGTGAATTTCTTGCTCAAATAGTAGATTGCATGCTCCTTCTTTCCAGTCTCATCTTGCTGACCGAGCACACATCCCATAGACTCATCCAATACCGACAAATACATGATCAACGGCCTTCCTTCCACCGGCGGAACGAGGATAGGAGGCTCTAGCAAATAACTCTTGATGTTGTCGAAGGCTTCTTGGCACTCATCATTCCATACCACCGGTTGATTCTTCCTGAGCAACTTGAAAATCGGCCCGCAGGTCGCAGTCATGTGGGATATAAATCTGGAAATGTAGTTCAAACGCCCGAGGAACCCTCTGACCTGCTTCTCAGTTTGCGGGGCCGGCATCTCGCGGATGGCCCGGACTTTGTCTGGATCTACTTCAATGCCCTTTTGGCTGACAATGAAGCCTAGCAACTTCCCAGACCTAACACCGAATGTACACTTGTTTGGGTTCAGCCGGAGCTTGTACTTCCTCAACCTTTCAAACATTTTAGCCAAGTATTCGACGTGTTGTTCTTCATCGCTCGACTTGACAATCATGTCATCTACATACACTTCAACCTCCTTGTGAATCATGTCATGGAACAAAGTGGTCATCCCCCTTTGGTAAGTAGCACCAGCATTTATTAGACCGAACGGCATCGCTTTACAACAGAAAGTCCCCCACGGAGTGATGAACGACGTCTTCTCCCTGTCCTTGGGCGACATTTTGATTTGGTTATAGCCCGAAAAACCGTCCATGAAGGAGAACACCTTGCACTGGGCAGTATTGTCAACAAGCACATCAATGTGAGGCAGTGGAAAATTGTCTTTCAAGCTTGCTCTGTTCAAATCTCTGTAGTCAACACACATCCGAACCTTACCATCTTTCTTTGGCACTGGCACAATGTTGGCAACCCACTCGGGATATTCAACTGTCATGAGAAAACCCGCATCGATCTGTTTCTGCACTTCCGCCTTGATCTTCAGAGCCATGTCTGGCCGAGTCCGTCTCAACTTTTGCCTGACAGGAGGACAGTCTGGTTTTGTCGGTATCCGATGTTCCACAATCTGAGGATCCAAACCTGGCATGTCTTCATACGACCATGCAAAAATGTCTGAGTACTCGCGGAGAAGCTGAAAGATCCTTTTCTTGACCCCTTCCTCCAATGCGGCACCGACTTTGATCTCTCTTTTATTATCCTCAGTACCCAAGTTGATTAGCTCGATCTCCTCCTGGTGAGGCCGAATGGTTTTCTCTTCTTGCTCAAGCAATCGGGCAATCTCATCTGGTATGTCATCACTATCCTCATCTTCGGTCTCGAATACCGGGGATTCAACAGTCTGGAGAAGCATAGAATTACTGTGTTCAACGGGCTCATTGTGGTTCGATCTGCGTGACATGATTTGGATGATTTTTTTTAGAAAATGATTTTCATGCAGATCTTTAAAATTAATAAGAAAATGCAGACGTTTTGGTTTTTTCTGGCATTACCATTATTTCCAAGAGAAAAGCATTAAAGAAAGAAAAAGAGTCGTGAAAGAAACGACGTTTTTTATTGATAATGGTGATGTCGGAACAAACATGCCCTTTACAAAAGAGTCACTTCCGCCTCGGGCAAGACGGAAGGATTGTTATTTTGAAAATAAAAGCCTAAACAGCAAGACATATTACTTAGAATCATGCACAGACACAGGGAGATTGATAACGTTCCAGTTCTTTGCAATGCCTCCTGGTACAACAAACACGGGCCCGGACCCACTGAGCACGAGCCATTTTTCAAACTGCGGCAGAAGAACCAGGAGACAATGAGCACTTGGAAGTTTTTTGCGACTGATGAATGATGCATATGATGCATGATATGTATAAATGCAGATGCAAAAATGACTCTTTTTATTATCAAAGGGTTTTAGACAAACTATAAACTTTGCAAACACTTAGCAAGATGATGGAATTAGAAAGCTGTCAAGACAAATCGTTTTGAAATGTTAAGCAAAAGGAAGTGGGATCGACTTCCTTGAACTTGTAGGACTTAGTCCTCTTCATGCCTGGTTATATTTGCAAGGAATTTTAGTTTGTCTATACCCTTTGATAAATGCATGTAAAAATTTTATGTATGAATGCATGTATGCATGGTTTTAACAAGGAAAGCACGGTGGGCTAGAGTAACAAGTGGACACGGCGTCCGGTGAAACTAAGGCTTTTGATAATAGTGACCAAGGTCCTACAAAGTTCCCAAACCACAACCTCTCTTGCGTATATCATGGTAGTACAAAGCAACGCTCGTCCATGATTATCCGTAAGAAGGTCTAGTTTGGGTGTAGTATCGCGTGACGACTAAATTTCGAGGCAACGCTCGGTTTAGCCACCGCACTACGTCCTAAGAAAGGCCAAGGATGGGTTTGGTAACTACGGTTCATAGCCTTCATCGGTCAATTGGAAGTAAAGTGTCTAAGCATGACAACACACGCCGACAACATCACCTCCAAAATGCCTCAGCTATGTGAGATTGATCGCGTAATCCAATGCACGAGGCAACCCCCGGAATGGATTGTCGATTATATCTCTTCCTAATCTTAAGTTCATTCAGCCCGGGTATAGGGCTTTTGATATTCTCACCCCACACGTTCACAAGAAAAATTTTACATGTAACAATAAAGCAAAGCATGGAAAATAAAGCGCGTAAAACTAGGCGTAGCCCTAAATTTCCCCAGTGAAGTCGCCATTTCTGTCATCGCGATTTTCGGGTGTCAAATCATTAATTGGATTTGAACCTTTCGATCATTGATGTCTCTATTTTTTTTGGGGAAGGTAAAATCGAGAAAAACCTTAGAAATTCTAAGTTCGGGGCTGATTTCATCACGGGAAGGTGTTAGGCACCCGCGGTGACTATAGTATCCTATAGGAACCATTTTACTACGCTTTATGTTTATGCTTTTACTTTTATTGCTACTTGTAAAGAAATTGGTTTTAAGAATGAGAGGGGAAAGTTGGATTTTATTTTATTGGACTTGGAGAGATGCGAATCTCTTGCCTACATACCCTTTTAAGGGATCAAAATTCCATGTAGTTCTCTTTCAAAAATGTTTTTGTGAGTTTTGTTCTTTTTAGTTTTAAAAATGGTTTTTGAAGAAAGAGATAAGGGGCCGTGTAGGCATTGGATTGAAAACAAATGAGGTTGGTCAATTATTTACAAAAAGGTTTAAAGTTGGAAATTAACACTAGTTTGGACTTTGATTAAGAAAAAGGAAAGGAGAAAAGGTGAGGTTTTGACCTCATTTTGTTGCAAAAATAGTTTGAATTATGTGTTGGTTTTTGATGAAGAAATTATAAGTTTCCTAGATTTTACGCTTCCTACACATACACCTAGCGGTAAGTCATACAACGTGTGTGCATGTGTCGGTGCATGTGTCGGTGTACATCACCATAGTCCATAGTCTTTTACATCGGGTCCTACTTTACATTCTAAAGTCTTGCATGAAATTAAAGAAAGGTAAACTAAACCTAAAATATTACATGAATTAATTGGAATTGCATGAAGGATTTAAGGAGGAGATGGGAATGAGATGAGATGCTTGGTATGCATGAAACATAGAGTAAAGTGGTTAGTAAACAAGATGAAATAGTAATGAAATACCAATCCTAACCAAAATGGTAAACTATGACAAAATTAACATAAAGTCACACTAAACAAAATTGCAAAATATCACAAAATTGGCATCAACACTCTAACTAACAAGATTGCAAAATATCACACAATTAGTATCAAGAACCAAACTAAACATAATTGCAAAATATCACAAAATTGGTATCAAGAATCAAATTTAACAAAAAATGGAATTATCACAAAATAGTAATCAAGAATCAATTTCAACAAACAAATGGAAATATCGCAAAATAGTAATCAAAAAATCAATTTTAACAAACAAATGAAAATATCACAAAGTAGTAACCAAAAATCAAACGTAAAATAGTAAAATATCGCATAATTAGCACCAAGAATCCAGCTTAACAAAATTGCAAAATACCACACAAAACGCGCATTAAGTATCGGGGACACATGGCACGAAATTGGAACGAGCATCGCATACGAAACGCCGAGAAAACAACGAAACGGACACAAATTAGCACCAAAGAGCAAACACATATTTTTATTCAGTTTTCACATGAGAAATAGCGCGAAATGTCAAGAAAATGGTAAAACACATGCAGTAAAAACCTTGGAATTTTTTAGTAAAATTTTGGCATGCTGAAGGTTCAATTAGCAAGTATTATGGTGCGAATAGCAATGAAATAAAAAAGAAAATCAAGAAACGGCCCAAACCCACATTCAATGGACAGTACCCATCTCACACGGATCCGGATCAAACCTGATGCTTCAGAAGCGTTGGATTGATCCGGATCAACACAAACCCAGATCTAAAGGTGGATAACTCACTAGGCATGGGTCGGTTCGAACCCGACCCGGTTCAGGCGCTAAAATAAAAGGGGAAAAACCGGTTCGCCCTCATTCTTTCCTCTCTCGTTCCATCTTCTCAGACTTCTCTCTTGCGCCGTTCCCTCTTTCTCCAAACCCTAACCCTAACTCCTCAAATCCAACTGGAAATTGCTCATTCATGGCTTAATCAACTTGTTCTATCATTCTAAACATGAATTTGTCACTGGAATCTACAGGCATCGACTGAAACAACGTAGATCTGGAACTTTTTCTCGCGGAATCCGTACGGTTTTGGTTCGATTTTCTTTGATTCAACTCTTTTTCGATGAAATCCTCATGGATTCATACGGTTTACAACCGTTTTTACACGTTGTAAATCATATGATTCCTTTACGTTTTTTTTTTGAAGAAGTTTTAGGATTTCACGTTTTGAACCAAACTCGTTCAGGAGCTCACGGATTTATGTTGATTCAGGTTTGTTAATGTTCTTGAACATAGAGAGGTAAGTTTTTGATTTTTCACCTGGCTTTATTCGGAGGTTCAATCTGGATTCTTCGGAAATCTTTGGATTTGATTCTGTTCTTGATCTTTGGCTTGAAATCCGGAAATAAACCGGTGAATCTTTCGCTATTCTTCTTCTCTGGTTCAAAACCGTGAAATTCTTCGTTTTCCTTCTTCTTTTCTTCTCTGAACCGGTTCGGAATCCTCAGAATTCTTTCCCTCTTCTTCTCCTTCGTGATCGTGCTTGAATTCGTTGCCAATGGTGATGGATTCGCACTGGAATTGCGAAGAAAAACGATCCAGTGATGATGTTCGTCAAGAATCTCTGAGGATTGATGAATTTTCGTAGCTTTTGTGTTGAATTTCAATTCTGGAAAACGGTTAGGGTTTGAATGTTCTTGAGGTTCTTAAGCTTTCTGAGTTTGTTATGGATTTTGATCCAACTGAATTGGAGAGAGAATATTGGGATCTGTTTGTGAGGTGTATTCTATTGAATGGTGATTATGTGGCGCTTTGCACAGTGGCCAGCCTTTTATAGGCTGCCATGTGTGCTCTTGACCAATGAAAAGATGACATGTGGACTTTGGACTGCTTCCGTGGCACTTGACTTGAAATGGGCCAATCTGCAATATTATGTAAAATTCGGACTAAACTGCAATTTTATATAAAATCTGGACTAAAATAAAAAGACTAAAAAACGTGGTTTTGAAAACATTTGGGACTGAAATGCAATTTTTGAAAATATTCGGACTAAAATGTAAAAATAATAAAATTGGCTAAAAAACGTAATTTGAAAACAACGTAAAGCGAAACAATTAAAACTGACAAGACGGACTAACATGAACAAACTACCAAAAATGAGGTATTTTAAAATACCTCTTTGCCCAAAATTTGAATAACGTGAAAAGACTAAAATGCCCCTGGGGCAAAAACGACTCAAATTGACTCAGATGCAAACTAGATGATTTTGTACAAAATTTGATTAAAGATTTATGCAGACCAGTTGAAAAGACTCGGGGACAAATTGTAGGGACTAAAAATGGGCTCCTTTGTAGGAAATGACCAAAATACCCTTTTGTATGATTTTATGAAAAATTTGAAAGACTGAAGCAGTAATGTATGCAGTTGAAGCACAATAGAAAATACGGTGAATTTGAAAGTTTTAGAAAATAGTAAAGGAAATTGAATGAGTATTTTTAGGTCCAAAATGAGGGTATGACAGCTGCCCCTATTTAAGTTTCTTCGTTTGGAGAGTCAAGAGACGGAGTCTTTGGCTTGACATGACGAAGATACTTAAATATCGACATTTGCACTGATTTTGGGCGTAAAAATACGTTTGTAAATGTTATGTATGCCATGCAACATTTGTGTTATGAATGCAAGACAAACTGAGAATTGAATTTAACAAAATATGTCGTATCCATTGCGGGATTGGTAGACATTAACAAAATAGCAAAGAGGAATATGTCGTATCCATTGCGGGACTGGTAGACATTAACAGAATAGCAAAGAGGAATATGTCGTATCCATTGCGGGACTGGTTGACATTAACAGAATAGCAAGATCACAAGACTCACTGGGGAGGCTCGAAAGCAAATTGACAGGTACAAGCTGCTCTTGGATACGAACTAGCCACTTGACCGAGGGTACTGATAACAAAGGGCGCAAGCTGCTCTTGTATTTGAGCTGGTGACTTGGCTGGAAGAAAACATAGAAAGCACAAGCTGTTCTTGGACATGAACTGGTTACTTGGCTGAAAGAATGCAAAATAGAAAGCACGAGCTGTTCTTGGATCTGAACTGGTCGCTTGGCTGGCAAAAACAAAATAGAAAGCACGAGCTGTTCTTGGATCTGAACTGGTCACTCGGCGGATATCAAAAGGATAGGTACAAGCTGTTCTTGGATGCGAACTTGCTACTTGACCGATAACAGAAACAATTTGATAGGCACAAGCTGTTCTTGGGTGCGAACTAGCCACTTGGCCATTAACAAAAACAAATTGTATTTGAAAAGGAATTGAATTTGATTGACATAACTGCAGGAGCTTGAATTTGACAAGGGTGTTGACAAGACTGTTTGAATTTTGAAATTAACATGACAGTAGACACTTGTTGTTAGCAGAAGAAATTTGAAATGGACACGATTGATTTTGATTGAGATTAACATAGGAATTGAGAATGCAGATGCGTATGAATAGCGTGACCATTTTATCGAATGCATGAACACATAAAATGCATGATTATGCGTGTATGAATGTTTTGGAATGCATGTTGATTGGCCATTTGTAGACACAATTTCGCAGAGACAGACAAAACATCGGAATATTGGGCACGTAATGGCTCGCGCTCGGACATACATTTGCAAAAGTTCCTCTTCTGGGGATGCCGCCGTTTGAAGATACGTCGAGACCATCGTTGAAGGCAGGAAGCTGTAAAACAGTTTGAATGGTATGGCTGCTTGTTGGAACAGTCACGTCAGTGCTTTTGACATCGCATCTGTGGTCAATGCTTTTGCATGTTTGTTTTTTTTCATTTCATTTTTCATCATCCCATTTTTGCCTGGACCGCCCTTTCAGGTTTTCGATCCACCGGGGAATAGTTTTTTTTTGTATTGCCCCTGTTTTTGCCTGAATTGCCTTTGAAGGTTGTCAATCCATCGGGGTGCTCATTTTTGCCTAAGCCGCCCTTTCGGGTTTTCGACTTAGCGAGCATATTTTTTTTTTTTATGCTTTTCATTCTGTTTTTTCATTCTTGCCATTGACCACAGACCGTAACTGGGAGGAAAGCTTGCTAGTAACTTGAATTGGAATTGATATCAATGTATCTTTGTTCATGCATGTTCATTTGAATGTACCTAGCTGTTCAGGCTTGTTTTCAAAATACTCAAAAAATTTTCAGTTTTCAAAATGTTTATTCCAGACACACCATTATTAACATAGAAAAAGAATCTTTTTGTATAAAGCTTTGGAAATAGAATAGAAAGTGAGTGCCAAACAAAAGCATAGGCTCAAATCAATGTATAAGGGTGACAGTCGGCCAAAAGCGCGACCCCACGGATTTACAAAGCTTGGAAAATGGTAATTTTATTGGTTGGTGGTACATTGAACACAGTAACTGCTACGGCATCTGAAACTCTTGAATCCACAGGCGTCGGAACCTCGGACGAGAACAGTCAAACATCAATTGTAAAGATCCCAAGGGGAATGATAATTTGCCAGATATAGTCAATTGTCTTTTTATTTCAATCTCACTTTTGTATGAACCGCCCTTTCGGGTTTTCGGCTCATCGAGACGCTCATTTTTGCCTGAGTTACATGTAATCTCAGCGAGCTTTTACATTTTTGTTTCTTGTCCCTTATTTTGCCTGGACCGCCCTTTCGAGTTTTCGATCCACCGGGAAGCGCATTTTTGCCTAGGCCGCCCTTTCGGGTTTTCGACCTACCACGCTGTTCTTTTTATATCTTAGACAAAGTATTTCTTGACTATATCGGCATTCACAGGGTTCGGAAGTTCTACACCATCCATGTGTGTGAGAATCAAAGCACCGCCAGAGAAAGCCTTCTTGACAACATAAGGTCCTTCATAGTTAGGCGTCCATTTGCCCCTTGGGTCGGGTAGCTGACTCATTTTTCTTTTCAACACAAGTTCACCTTCCTTGAACATCCGAGGACGGACTTTCTTGTCAAAAGCAGCTTTCATCCTTGTTTGATATATCTGACCATGAGCCAAAGCGTCCAGTCGTCTTTCCTCAATCAAATTCAACTGGTCGTACCGACTCTGGCACCATTCAGCCTCAGACAACTTTGCTTCCATAATCACACGGAGAGACGGAATCTCCACTTCCAAAGGGAGGACTGCTTCCATGCCGTACACCAGAGAAAAAGGCGTTGCCCCGGTTGAACTACGAACTGTAGTGCGGTAGCCATGTAGAGCATAAGGTAACATCTCATGCCAGTCTTTGTATGTTGTCACCATCTTCTGCACAATCTTCTTGATGTTCTTATTGGCGGCCTCGACTGCACCATTCATCTGAGGTCTGTAAGGAGAAGAATTGTGGTGTTCGATCTTGAATTTCTCGCATAAGGCTTGCACCATATCATTGTTCAAGTTGGTACCGTTGTCAGTGATGATCTTGCTAGGGACACCATACCGACAGATGATATTGTTCTTGATGAATTTGACTACCACTTGCTTAGTCACGTTGGCATAGGATGCAGCTTCGACCCATTTGGTGAAATAATCGATTGCTACCAGGATAAAACGATGACCGTTTGAAGCTTTCGGTTCAATTCTTCCGATCATATCAATGCCCCACATAGAGAAAGGCCACGGAGAAGACATAACATTGAGAGCGTGCGGAGGCACATGGATCTTATCAGCATATACTTGACATTTGTGGCACTTCCTGGCGTATTGATAGCAATCGCGCTCCATGGTAATCCAATAGTAACCAGCTCTCACCAGCTTTCTAGACATAACATGCCCCGATGCGTGGGTCCCAAAGGTGCCGTCGTGCACATCATGCATTAGCTGTTCTGCTTCACATTCATCAACGCATCTTAACAACACCATATCGAAATTCCTTTTGTACAGGACATCACCATCCAGCAGGAACCTGCTAGCCAACCTGCGCAACGTCTTCTTGTCTTTGTTGGAAGCACCCGGCGGATACTCACGGCTTTGCAAGAATTGTTTGATATCACAATACCAGGGCTTGTTGTCAACCTCGCCTGAATCCGTTTGTACAATTGCGTCACTGACAGTAAACACATGAGCTGGCCGGTCTAGGCGCTGTACCTTGATCATCGGCACGTGATTCCAATGGTTTACTTGAAGCATGGAAGATAAGGTAGCAAGAGCATCAGCCATTTGGTTCTCCTCTCGGGGGATATGGTGCAACTCGACCTTTGTAAAATACGTCAACAGACGCCTTGCATAATCACGGTAAGGGATCAAATTAGCATGATGGGTCTCCCATTCTCCCTTTATCTGGTTGATGACTAGCGCAGAGTCTCCATAGATGTCCAGACGCTTAATTCTCATATCAATGGCTTCTTCAATTCCCAGGATGCATGCTTCATACTCGGCCACATTGTTAGTGCATTCAAACACAATCCGGGCTGTGAAAGGGATGTGATGCCCCTGCGGAGCCACAATTACTGCACCAATTCCTCGGCCATAGGCATTAACAGCACCATCAAAGACCAATCCCCACTTGCTATCGGGGTCCGGACCTTCACCGATTAGCGGTTCTTCACAATCTCTTGATTTTAAAAACATGACCTCTTCGTCGGGGAAATCGAACTTCAATGGTTGATAATCATCAAGTGGTTGGCAAGCCAGATGGTCAGCCAGAATACTCCCTCTAATGGCTTTCTGAGCTTTAAACACAATATCATACTCTGACAGTAACATTTGCCAACGTGCGATTTTTCCAGTAACAGCCGGTTTCTCAAAGATGTACTTGATTGGATCCATGCGGGATATCAACCAAGTCGTATGATTCATTAAGTAGTGACGCAGGTGTTTGGCGGCCCAGGCCAAGGCACAACAGGTCTTCTCAAGCATTGTATACCGAGTCTCGCAATCGGTGAATTTCTTGCTCAAATAGTAGATTGCATGCTCCTTCTTTCCAGTCTCATCTTGCTGACCGAGCACACATCCCATAGACTCATCCAATACCGACAAATACATGATCAACGGCCTTCCTTCCACCGGCGGAACGAGGATAGGAGGCTCTAGCAAATAACTCTTGATGTTGTCGAAGGCTTCTTGGCACTCATCATTCCATACCACCGGTTGATTCTTCCTGAGCAACTTGAAAATCGGCCCGCAGGTCGCAGTCATGTGGGATATAAATCTGGAAATGTAGTTCAAACGCCCGAGGAACCCTCTGACCTGCTTCTCAGTTTGCGGGGCCGGCATCTCGCGGATGGCCCGGACTTTGTCTGGATCTACTTCAATGCCCTTTTGGCTGACAATGAAGCCTAGCAACTTCCCAGACCTAACACCGAATGTACACTTGTTTGGGTTCAGCCGGAGCTTGTACTTCCTCAACCTTTCAAACATTTTAGCCAAGTATTCGACGTGTTGTTCTTCATCGCTCGACTTGACAATCATGTCATCTACATACACTTCAACCTCCTTGTGAATCATGTCATGGAACAAAGTGGTCATCCCCCTTTGGTAAGTAGCACCAGCATTTATTAGACCGAACGGCATCGCTTTACAACAGAAAGTCCCCCACGGAGTGATGAACGACGTCTTCTCCCTGTCCTTGGGCGACATTTTGATTTGGTTATAGCCCGAAAAACCGTCCATGAAGGAGAACACCTTGCACTGGGCAGTATTGTCAACAAGCACATCAATGTGAGGCAGTGGAAAATTGTCTTTCAAGCTTGCTCTGTTCAAATCTCTGTAGTCAACACACATCCGAACCTTACCATCTTTCTTTGGCACTGGCACAATGTTGGCAACCCACTCGGGATATTCAACTGTCATGAGAAAACCCGCATCGATCTGTTTCTGCACTTCCGCCTTGATCTTCAGAGCCATGTCTGGCCGAGTCCGTCTCAACTTTTGCCTGACAGGAGGACAGTCTGGTTTTGTCGGTATCCGATGTTCCACAATCTGAGGATCCAAACCTGGCATGTCTTCATACGACCATGCAAAAATGTCTGAGTACTCGCGGAGAAGCTGAAAGATCCTTTTCTTGACCCCTTCCTCCAATGCGGCACCGACTTTGATCTCTCTTTTATTATCCTCAGTACCCAAGTTGATTAGCTCGATCTCCTCCTGGTGAGGCCGAATGGTTTTCTCTTCTTGCTCAAGCAATCGGGCAATCTCATCTGGTATGTCATCACTATCCTCATCTTCGGTCTCGAATACCGGGGATTCAACAGTCTGGAGAAGCATAGAATTACTGTGTTCAACGGGCTCATTGTGGTTCGATCTGCGTGACATGATTTGGATGATTTTTTTTAGAAAATGATTTTCATGCAGATCTTTAAAATTAATAAGAAAATGCAGACGTTTTGGTTTTTTCTGGCATTACCATTATTTCCAAGAGAAAAGCATTAAAGAAAGAAAAAGAGTCGTGAAAGAAACGACGTTTTTTATTGATAATGGTGATGTCGGAACAAACATGCCCTTTACAAAAGAGTCACTTCCGCCTCGGGCAAGACGGAAGGATTGTTATTTTGAAAATAAAAGCCTAAACAGCAAGACATATTACTTAGAATCATGCACAGACACAGGGAGATTGATAACGTTCCAGTTCTTTGCAATGCCTCCTGGTACAACAAACACGGGCCCGGACCCACTGAGCACGAGCCATTTTTCAAACTGCGGCAGAAGAACCAGGAGACAATGAGCACTTGGAAGTTTTTTGCGACTGATGAATGATGCATATGATGCATGATATGTATAAATGCAGATGCAAAAATGACTCTTTTTATTATCAAAGGGTTTTAGACAAACTATAAACTTTGCAAACACTTAGCAAGATGATGGAATTAGAAAGCTGTCAAGACAAATCGTTTTGAAATGTTAAGCAAAAGGAAGTGGGATCGACTTCCTTGAACTTGTAGGACTTAGTCCTCTTCATGCCTGGTTATATTTGCAAGGAATTTTAGTTTGTCTATACCCTTTGATAAATGCATGTAAAAATTTTATGTATGAATGCATGTATGCATGGTTTTAACAAGGAAAGCACGGTGGGCTAGAGTAACAAGTGGACACGGCGTCCGGTGAAACTAAGGCTTTTGATAATAGTGACCAAGGTCCTACAAAGTTCCCAAACCACAACCTCTCTTGCGTATATCATGGTAGTACAAAGCAACGCTCGTCCATGATTATCCGTAAGAAGGTCTAGTTTGGGTGTAGTATCGCGTGACGACTAAATTTCGAGGCAACGCTCGGTTTAGCCACCGCACTACGTCCTAAGAAAGGCCAAGGATGGGTTTGGTAACTACGGTTCATAGCCTTCATCGGTCAATTGGAAGTAAAGTGTCTAAGCATGACAACACACGCCGACAACATCACCTCCAAAATGCCTCAGCTATGTGAGATTGATCGCGTAATCCAATGCACGAGGCAACCCCCGGAATGGATTGTCGATTATATCTCTTCCTAATCTTAAGTTCATTCAGCCCGGGTATAGGGCTTTTGATATTCTCACCCCACACGTTCACAAGAAAAATTTTACATGTAACAATAAAGCAAAGCATGGAAAATACAGCGCGTAAAACTAGGCGTAGCCCTAAATTTCCCCAGTGAAGTCGCCATTTCTGTCATCGCGATTTTCGGGTGTCAAATCATTAATTGGATTTGAACCTTTCGATCATTGATGTCTCTATTTTTTTTGGGGAAGGTAAAATCGAGAAAAACCTTAGAAATTCTAAGTTCGGGGCTGATTTCATCACGGGAAGGTGTTAGGCACCCGCGGTGACTATAGTATCCTATAGGAACCATTTTACTACGCTTTATGTTTATGCTTTTACTTTTATTGCTACTTGTAAAGAAATTGGTTTTAAGAATGAGAGGGAGAAAGTTGGATTTTATTTTATTGGACTTGGAGAGATGCGAATCTCTTGCCTACATACCCTTTTAAGGGATCAAAATTCCATGTAGTTCTCTTTCAAAAATGTTTTTGTGAGTTTTGTTCTTTTTAGTTTTAAAAATGGTTTTTGAAGAAAGAGATAAGGGGCCGTGTAGGCATTGGATTGAAAACAAATGAGGTTGGTCAATTATTTACAAAAAGGTTTAAAGTTGGAAATTAACACTAGTTTGGACTTTGATTAAGAAAAAGGAAAGGAGAAAAGGTGAGGTTTTGACCTCATTTTGTTGCAAAAATAGTTTGAATTATGTGTTGGTTTTTGATGAAGAAATTATAAGTTTCCTAGATTTTACGCTTCCTACACATACACCTAGCGGTAAGTCATACAACGTGTGTGCATGTGTCGGTGCATGTGTCGGTGTACATCACCATAGTCCATAGTCTTTTACATCGGGTCCTACTTTACATTCTAAAGTCTTGCATGAAATTAAAGAAAGGTAAACTAAACCTAAAATATTACATGAATTAATTGGAATTGCATGAAGGATTTAAGGAGGAGATGGGAATGAGATGAGATGCTTGGTATGCATGAAACATAGAGTAAAGTGGTTAGTAAACAAGATGAAATAGTAATGAAATACCAATCCTAACCAAAATGGTAAACTATGACAAAATTAACATAAAGTCACACTAAACAAAATTGCAAAATATCACAAAATTGGCATCAACACTCTAACTAACAAGATTGCAAAATATCACACAATTAGTATCAAGAACCAAACTAAACATAATTGCAAAATATCACAAAATTGGTATCAAGAATCAAATTTAACAAAAAATGGAATTATCACAAAATAGTAATCAAGAATCAATTTCAACAAACAAATGGAAATATCGCAAAATAGTAATCAAAAAATCAATTTTAACAAACAAATGAAAATATCACAAAGTAGTAACCAAAAATCAAACGTAAAATAGTAAAATATCGCATAATTAGCACCAAGAATCCAGCTTAACAAAATTGCAAAATACCACACAAAACGCGCATTAAGTATCGGGGACACATGGCACGAAATTGGAACGAGCATCGCATACGAAACGCCGAGAAAACAACGAAACGGACACAAATTAGCACCAAAGAGCAAACACATATTTTTATTCAGTTTTCACATGAGAAATAGCGCGAAATGTCAAGAAAATGGTAAAACACATGCAGTAAAAACCTTGGAATTTTTTAGTAAAATTTTGGCATGCTGAAGGTTCAATTAGCAAGTATTATGGTGCGAATAGCAATGAAATAAAAAAGAAAATCAAGAAACGGCCCAAACCCACATTCA
Organism: Medicago lupulina; assembly: GCA_958299785.1. NCBI lineage: Eukaryota > Viridiplantae > Streptophyta > Magnoliopsida > Fabales > Fabaceae > Medicago > Medicago lupulina. Next base: position 27,459,244 of record OY283141.1, on the reverse strand, counting down.
ATGGACAGTACCCATCTCACACGGATCCGGATCAAACCTGATGCTTCAGAAGCGTTGGATTGATCCGGATCAACACAAACCCAGATCTAAAGGTGGATAACTCACTAGGCATGGGTCGGTTCGAACCCGACCCGGTTCAGGCGCTAAAATAAAAGGGGAAAAACCGGTTCGCCCTCATTCTTTCCTCTCTCGTTCCATCTTCTCAGACTTCTCTCTTGCGCCGTTCCCTCTTTCTCCAAACCCTAACCCTAACTCCTCAAATCCAACTGGAAATTGCTCATTCATGGCTTAATCAACTTGTTCTATCATTCTAAACATGAATTTGTCACTGGAATCTACAGGCATCGACTGAAACAACGTAGATCTGGAACTTTTTCTCGCGGAATCCGTACGGTTTTGGTTCGATTTTCTTTGATTCAACTCTTTTTCGATGAAATCCTCATGGATTCATACGGTTTACAACCGTTTTTACACGTTGTAAATCATATGATTCCTTTACGTTTTTTTTTTGAAGAAGTTTTAGGATTTCACGTTTTGAACCAAACTCGTTCAGGAGCTCACGGATTTATGTTGATTCAGGTTTGTTAATGTTCTTGAACATAGAGAGGTAAGTTTTTGATTTTTCACCTGGCTTTATTCGGAGGTTCAATCTGGATTCTTCGGAAATCTTTGGATTTGATTCTGTTCTTGATCTTTGGCTTGAAATCCGGAAATAAACCGGTGAATCTTTCGCTATTCTTCTTCTCTGGTTCAAAACCGTGAAATTCTTCGTTTTCCTTCTTCTTTTCTTCTCTGAACCGGTTCGGAATCCTCAGAATTCTTTCCCTCTTCTTCTCCTTCGTGATCGTGCTTGAATTCGTTGCCAATGGTGATGGATTCGCACTGGAATTGCGAAGAAAAACGATCCAGTGATGATGTTCGTCAAGAATCTCTGAGGATTGATGAATTTTCGTAGCTTTTGTGTTGAATTTCAATTCTGGAAAACGGTTAGGGTTTGAATGTTCTTGAGGTTCTTAAGCTTTCTGAGTTTGTTATGGATTTTGATCCAACTGAATTGGAGAGAGAATATTGGGATCTGTTTGTGAGGTGTATTCTATTGAATGGTGATTATGTGGCGCTTTGCACAGTGGCCAGCCTTTTATAGGCTGCCATGTGTGCTCTTGACCAATGAAAAGATGACATGTGGACTTTGGACTGCTTCCGTGGCACTTGACTTGAAATGGGCCAATCTGCAATATTATGTAAAATTCGGACTAAACTGCAATTTTATATAAAATCTGGACTAAAATAAAAAGACTAAAAAACGTGGTTTTGAAAACATTTGGGACTGAAATGCAATTTTTGAAAATATTCGGACTAAAATGTAAAAATAATAAAATTGGTTAAAAAACGTAATTTGAAAACAACGTAAAGCGAAACAATTAAAACTGACAAGACGGACTAACATGAACAAACTACCAAAAATGAGGTATTTTAAAATACCTCTTTGCCCAAAATTTGAATAACGTGAAAAGACTAAAATGCCCCTGGGGCAAAAACGACTCAAATTGACTCAGATGCAAACTAGATGATTTTGTACAAAATTTGATTAAAGATTTATGCAGACCAGTTGAAAAGACTCAGGGACAAATTGTAGGGACTAAAAATGGGCTCCTTTGTAGGAAATGACCAAAATACCCTTTTGTATGATTTTATGAAAAATTTGAAAGACTGAAGCAGTAATGTATGCAGTTGAAGCACAATAGAAAATACGGTGAATTTGAAAGTTTTAGAAAATAGTAAAGGAAATTGAATGAGTATTTTTAGGTCCAAAATGAGGGTATGACAGGATGATCGGGTCGTCACGTTTTTAGATGTTATTGTGATGTAGTTTAAAGAATAACCTTTCCAACTGTATAAGATTCCTGTTGTGGTCCCTTATTATACACGCGCTCTCAACATGCCTTGTAAGAATGTTTGTTCTTATGTGTTTTATCCAAATGAAAGAAGACATGACGGGGTAGAAGATATTCTCATGATTTATGGTAACTTTAATAAATCAGTCCGATACTTTTTTGTTGTTGAAGGAATCAACCTAGTACTTGATGATTTCTTACATAGTAAAAAAATACAAATACAACTCATTAGTGGCACACACAAAAATATACATTAATCAATGTTTTTAATAATAATAATAATAATAATAATAATAATAATAATAATAATAATAATAATAATAATAATAATAATAATAATAATAATAATAATAATAATAATAATAATAATAATAGGTTTTTTCTTTTTATTTCTACCGTTTTTCCTTTGTAAATGTTCCTATATCAATTAAATTTATGGTTGTGACCAAACAAACATTATTTCTTGATGAAGACTTGTCTCTATTTTCTAAATCAGAAATGATAAACAAACACATAAATTTAGACACAAATACGACATCAGTGGCATTTTTGTAATTCTAATTAAAATACAAGGACAATATCGTAATTTTGTCTCTATTTTGCAGTCACAATCTTTTCTCTTCTCTCCCTCATCGTTCTACTCTCTTTGTTCCCTGGCTTCTCTTTCCGATCTAGTGTGGTGAAGCCGGAGGAGATGAGATGTTTGTTTGCGGTGGTGATGCAGGACGTTGATGTAGGATGCGGCGGTGATGAATGAGCTTGTGGGATGTGGTCAGATATGAGAGGATCCGAGAAGTAAGAGTTGGTTGCTGGTGAGAGCTCAGGCGGCGGTGACGGTGTTGGTGAGGACGGCGATGACAGTTGTAATACCCCATTTTTTGGACCTATTTTCTCATTTTTACTTTTATTTTAGAGCCGAGAATTTTCGCCGTTTCAGACGAAATTTCGGCAGAGGTATTTTAAAATACCTCATTTGGTTCCGAAGGGACAATTTTAAGTTTTTTTTATTACTTTTTTATTAGTTTTATTAGTTTTATTATTTTACATTTTTTATTTTATTTATTGGTATTTTTTTAATTAATCTTCTGTTTATTTTTTTTAGTCTTTTTCGTTTTTTTTCTAATTAATTAATCAATATTATGTTTTTTTAATTTTTAGTCCAAATGTCTTCATTTAGTCTTTGGTCTAGCTGTCCAATGCATATGATACCTACTAAGGGTATTCTGGTCCAGTCATTTTCAGCACAACCCTAATTGTATCCCTATATAAGAACCCAATCATTGGGGCTCAATTTTTCTGAACACACATTTCAAGAACATTTTGCGGCAGCCTCCTTTACAAACCCTAAATCTCTCTTTTAAACAATCCAATATCCATTTCCAAATTCAAACAAACACCCATATCACAACAACACCGAAATAAAAAACAAATCAAAAAAGCGACAAGCTTCAACCAAAGGGAACGAAAGTGATAAGAAAACAGGGAAGAAGGTAGAGAAAGTTCTTTTTGGTTATTCCTCTTTTAAACTTTAGATCTAGGGTTGAATCAAGTTTTTTTTTTTTTTCAAAAAGTAAAACCGAATTCGGGCTTAGGAGAAAAAAGGATTTCAGAAACTATTTTATTTTTTTTAAAAAGGAGTTGTTTGGATTTTCTGGCACGGTGGCGCCGCCCTATTGGGCCGGCCACCACCGTGTCGGAATCTGAAAAAAAACCGGTGTTGTTCTTGATGAACCCACCAGAGAAGATGAAGGTTGTTTGAGAAAAGTAGAGAGAAGTTGGAGCAATGTTTTGAAGAGAGAGAAGTGAAAATGATTTATGAAAAAGATAGTATAATTTTTTTATTTATATAGACCCCCTTTTGATCCTGCGTGTCGGCCTTGTGTTTACTCCCTGCGCCTTCAGATCCAAGCCTTTGGATCTAGATCAGCGGCCCATATTCACTCTGTTGAGGCAATCCTGCGAACGTGTCTCTTTCCTTTACTGTACTCCTTCACATTTTTTTAACCTTTGGATCTTGATCCAATGGCTGGAAGCTTGCTTCCATGAGATCAGATCTGGACTTTCTGATTAATCAGACGGTCCATATCTACTCTGTTTGGGCCTACATTGTTTGATCCTTGGGCTTTAAAATCTCTACTGTTTTACTTATTTTACACCTTGTTTTGTTTCCGTACCCCCCTTTTCCTTTTAATTTTTTTTCTCTCTCTTGCTTTTTAAAACTCTTTAATTAATTTAAATTGTTTTATTTATGTATTCTACTGTTTTTTTCCTTTTTAAACATACATACTTGTGTGCAACATTACTAGGTTTTTTTTAGTTTATTTTTATTGCCCTTTTTTATTTAGTTTTTAGTTTATCTACTTGCATTAGTTTAGCTTATTTTATTGCATTTTTTTGGTTTTATAGTTAGTTTACTTTATTTTCTATTTTTATTTATTATTTAGTGCTTATTTAGGACCATAGCCATCTCATACATTTTATTTTGCTTTATTACATTGCACTTATAATTTTTATTTTTATATTATTTGCTTTGTCATTTTTATTTAATTATTGCGATTTAGAATGTATTTAGGAACAATGTAAATATATAAATGAGAATCTTTCATTGCATACATATTTATATCATTTCATGCATTTTAATTATTGTGATTTAGAATGTATTTAGGAACAATGTAAATATATAAATGAGAACTTGCATAGCATGCATATTTATTTATTACGCTTTATGTCAAAACGCAAAAACCAAAAACTCCAAGGAAATAGAGACTTTCATATTGGATCCAACGTCCTTATGAAATCCCTCACGCTCAGTTTATTTTATCGCGCTAGGTTTATTTTATCACATTTAGTTTTTAGGTTTTATTTAGAATAACCAAAAAAATCACAAACATTCAAATAGTCAAAAATCACAAAAATATCTTTCTTAACAAACCTTGGAATTCAAAACAAGTGACTCTTACATTTTCTAAAGCAAACTTCAATCAATCTTAATCATACTTAGACTTTTTTTTTCTTTCAAACTTTAAAATCATTCGCATCAAATTTTATTATTCTATGTCATTTCGGTCTCTTTTCCTCTCAAAAACTTTTTTCAAAACTTTAAAATCAATCTTAACCAATCAATCAAAATTTTTACCCTGAACTACGAGATTTTGATCCCCCGGGTACGTAGCCAAAAGACTTTGTCATTCCAAATAAAAAAAATAACAAAAACATTTTTCATTTTTTTATTTCACTTAGGCATTATTTACAAGCAAGTAATCAATTTAGCATAAGATAAATAAAAGCAAGAGGTTCCTATAGAGTATTATAGACGTTTAGGTGCTAATACCTTCCCTTCACGTAACCAACCCCTGAATCTTTAATCTTTTAAAATAGGGTTATTTCGAACTTTTTCCCTTTTCCTTGGAAAAATAAAAGCTCGGTGGTGAGTCTTAAAATTTGCGAGTCAAAGCTAATCAATAGCTTGATATCCAAAAATCATCACGACAACAGTGGTGGCAGTGGGTGAGAGATGGATCTGAGAAGAAGGTTGATGGTGCTGGTAACGGTGCTGTGAACACAAATCTGAGAGGGATGTTGGTGGTGAACGGAGATCTTAGAAGGGTGGGAGTGAGAGAGAGGCGGTCGGTTGTTGTTTGGGTGGGAGATGAGAGATAAAGAATATGTAGGAGAAGGAGAGAAGAGAGAGAAAGAGGAAAAAAAACTAATAATACGTATAATATACATGGTTCTACATAAAATATTGAAACAAGGCTTCTAACCACTTTGACAACTTATTGTTCTACATAAAATGATCTTATTAGTATGTATAGAAAGGAAAGATACCTTATCAAAGATTGGATATCAAATATTATAGCCCCCCTAGATAAACATGGCAATCCACATTTTTTTTATGATAAATAAGTTCTACTGGTACCCCACTCCAAACTTAAACGTTGTTAATTCCATAGAGTAATCCCAAACATAGCTTCAATCCATACTAAGTTGTAAAAATTTCTACCTAACTCCAAGAGAAATCAAACAAATGACATCAAGGTTCAGAACTGTGACATGATTCGTCACTTAGTAACAACAAAATAAATCATTGATGGAGGCTCAATGGGGTTTCACAAAGGATGATAAGAATATAAAAGGGTGGCTAGAAAGGCTTAAGGTAGAAAAAACAATTGCCTCGTGTGTAATATAACATGACCGATCGTCCAAAAAGAATGGCTGCCAATTCGAACAAAAATAACGTTCACATGGAAAACTCATGATATAAAGAATTATAGTAGTAGAATGGATGAAAACATTTGACTCAAAATCTCACCGGTTATGCTATTCAGAAAAGAGATACAAATTAAGCATAAATGGAAAGGTTATATATGTATTGCAAATAAATAAAATTTTATATGATAATACTTGAGGATTAACACCAGAAAAATAAATGTAATTGTTTACAAAGGAAATCTTAGCTTAGCTTATTGAAAAGGAAAATAAATGTGGAAAATAAAATGATGGGTTACCTCTCATCTAGCGCTTCTTTCAGGTCACTAACTTTACAAAATAGGTTGCCTCCCATTCAGCGCTTCTTTCAGGTCACCAACTTGACGACCATGCTTCTTGGGGCACGACCGTGCGCCCCCAAAACAACAAAAATTGCAAATCCTAGACAGCAACATAACGCATGGTGGTTCTCCCTTATGGCACGACCGTGTGTTCTCCAATGACAACAAAAATCGTAGTTTTCCTACGATTTCGCCTTGGGGAACCTTCCTCGACTCTGATTTTGACCTAAAACTCGACAATTTTGTCCCCAATAATCACCCTATGAACACCCTTTCAAACATTAATTTTCCATTAACCTACCGGATTACCTACTCATTTTAAGGCTAATTTCTCAATTTAAAAGCCCTACACTAATTTCCTTCAATTCTAATCTTTCAACATCATCATTACCTTCGTTCATCATCATTTTCTCATCAAAGTTCACAACATATCAGTAAAATCATCTTAAGAATTAAACACCCCCCCTTCATAGACTAAGATACCCTAAAGTGAAAGTATTCTCATCCTTACCTCGAATCTCAGAAGTCTTGGCTTTTTGGCTCTTCTATCTTGAATTAGGGTTTTATCCTCTTTTTTCTATCCTCTTCTCTTGTTTCTACATTTCAGCAAAGTGGCACTTTTGACTCATAACTCTTTTATTTATATTTGGTCCAATCACTTGTCATAATTCTCTTCTCTTCTACTTACCATTCTTTTACTTTCCCCCTCCCTCACTTATTTACAATTTCAATTCTACACCTCCCGCCTTTATATTATTTTATTTGCTTTTCCTCTTTATCATAATAATCCTCCTAGCACTTCATTAATCACCATAAATCTATTTCTTCATAGCTAACATATTATTATAGCATCATAACATAATTATAATCATATAATCAATAATTCTTCTAATTAACTTCGTTAAATCATTACCTATAATTTTCGGGGTGTTACACCCCACACGTACCACTCCGTGTGATCAGCAAATGCAACTTGACAACTGATAGGTAGTAAATCCTAACGAATTCAACACTTGAATAGTCTCCCGTTAAATACTTAAATTGACTTGACTATTACTTAATTCCACCAAATAAATAGAGAGGATTCGAAATCCTAACCACCGTTAACATTCTGCAATCAAATCAGGTAAACTTTGCACTGTTGTAAACATATTAAATTGCAAAATTCTAAACCCTTTATCTCTTTTATTTTTATTGTTCCCAAATAAGTAACGCATATTGTTTGGTTGAAACGACAATGTTTGTGGTTGTGATACTCTACTTATCACTTTATTACATGGTAAAAGCTTTGGTACACTTGCCTAAATCCGATTATCAATGGGTACTCCACGAATCATGTTGAGAGACATGAGTGACATAGATAGAGTTTGTTCTTTCTACATAATAGAAGAAATGTATATGAGTCAAATATTGAACTAGACAAGGGTGAGATGATATATAACTTATGTTCAATATAGACCTGAGAGCAAAACGATAATTATACATATGATCGTTTTCAGAGATTTTTTTTGTCAAATCACATAACATGCTCTTCACTTGGGTAGCAATGATGTGTTTCTAAATACCGCTCACTATTTGAAAACAATAAATAAAAACATAAAATAAAAGATAAGGGGGTAAAGAGGTTTTGCAATTTGATTTGTTTGCAACAGAGCAAGATTTACCTGTTTTAATTGCAGAATGTTAAAAGCGGTTGGGATTCTTTGAACCCCCTTTATTTATTTGTTGGAATTACTTTACAATCAAGTCTTATTCAGATTTTAGCATTTTCTAATTAAATGAATAGTTCGTGGGATTTTACTACCTATCAGAGGAATTTGAAACAATAACGTATATTTGGGTTCCTAAATTCTTAGTGTGTTAAAGGTACCCTCGTTTATTGAATCTTAGAAGGTCATCAACACACTATCCCTCTCAGCAGTTATACAAACGGACAACCATATCTCCTCTACCTCACCAAGGATGAAAGAAGAGTGAAGTTATTGGGCTTATTTAAGTCATGAAGTCACTGTGTTTCCCTAACTACTGTATTTGTTATCTTAGTTACTTCCTGACTCAGGCAGGTACTTTCGGGGCGCATGTCAGGCGCATAAGTGTATTTTATGTATGCTCGGGGCGCTTGGCTCGTGCTCGGGGAGCATGAGTGTGCAATTTTGCATGCTCGAGGCGCCTAGGCCATGCTCGGGTTGTGTTTCCTTGTGCATAAACGCTTGTTTCTTCGTCTTTTGAGTGTTTACTTCCATGCAAGAAGTCTTGGGACTTGGGAATAGAATTCATCCCTTTGTAATGTCTTCCGAGTCCTCTTGAATCTTCATTCATGATCTTCCCAAAGTATTCACAAGTCTTTAGATGTCTTTTTTTTTTTTGAAAGAAGTCTTTAGATGTCCTTATTTGTCGATTTGCATGATTTCTTCCTGAATTACATCAAAATACCCTAGAATTGCTATGTTTCGGGAAAAGTAGAATTACATGATTCAAATATCGAAAACATTACAAATGTCCTAAAATCATAAACAATTGTTATAATGCTCCTCTATTATGGTTGAAAAACCTACTGAAAATGACTGAAAAACATGTTAGGAATAATGTAAGATGACATGTCATAAGTAACCTTTGTACCTCTTTGTAAAGAAACAATTTGATAGTGAATTTGAGAAACACAATCTCCTCCAAACTTATGTCAAATATGCGTCAAACTAGGTAAACAAATATCGTCATGTTCTTCTTCTTCTTGATCGGGGTCTTTTATACGAAGGAAGGAATCATTGTAGTGTTATACATGTAGGTCTTTCTTGTTAGATAAATAACTTGTTAAGCGTTCATTAACTTCATCTTGAAGCATCTCATGAATAAGACCCCGATCAAACCAACAACAACCATCAGTGCCCTCAATCCATCTTCCAGCACCTCTAAAGAATTTTTCGCAAGAAGTGAAAGTAATTTGTTTAAGTGAATTTGCATTCCTCAATATGTGACTAGCCAACTCAATTGCATTTATGGTGAACACACATCCACGTAACTCAACATATTTCAAATCATTATGAGAAAACCCTGCATATTCTCTTCTTTGCCTCTCAAATCCAACCATATGTGTATTTTCCAGATGTGAATTTCGTATCTGAAAATTCAAAAATAAAGATCATATTAATACATATATGAAAATGCCATGGAGCATATAACACTAGTCCTTAATTACTTTAGTTGAAATAAGAGGTTTCTTATTATGATCACAAGCCTATGTTTGATAAGGTCAGACTGCTAGCTTAAGACACATAACTTATAGCCGATAGAGTAGTTTGATAGCAGTTATTCTCTAATCAGTGTAGAGTGTTTTTTCAAATGACTATTTTTTTACTATAAGATTTATAATGACCATTTTTTTACTATAATTTATAATGGCATTGCATTAACTATAAGGTATATTACAGATCTTATAGTAAAAAAAGGGCATGTTTGAAAAAAATAAAAATGAAGCGATGTAGAAGAATAGGCAGCAATGGCCATCAGATCAGAGGTGAAGCAGTGGAGGGACAGGAGCAACACAATTCCAGGATGTGTTCTTAGTTGGAGTTTTATGTACATTTTGTATATTTTTTATGTTTTTTTGGTTTGAGATCTTGAGAACTGGTGTACTTTGTACATGTAGAGTGCATCTGCTTTGATGCTCTACTTTGACATTGTATCATCGATTTATTGATGAAATTCTCTACTTATAGATGAGAGAAAAATAAGATTTATTTACATATAGCTATAGAAACTACTGATTTTAAAAAAGTTAAATTATAGCATTGTTAAAAAATGATCAACCGGAATAAATAAAGAGTTGAATATATAACTCACCTTAAGATAAAGTTCTTGGACATGTGGAGAAGCCATTGCAATATCCAAAATTCAAAAGTAGTCTATATTAAAATCATACGGGCCCTCGATAAAGAGCTCCAATAGCCTGAGATTTTGAAATCAAACTAAGATCGTTGATAATTCAGTTATCTGTTTACACCAATAATGATTTACAAGCAGCTATTAACTCAATTATTAATTAAAAGAAACTTAGGTAGTCAATAGTGGCAGATTGTGCCACAACAATCCAGAGTGCAGTTGAAGCAATAGACATATCCAGTTTTTTTATACATAATAGACTAGACAATATATTTTTTAGTCAAGTGGTGTAATGGCTGGATTCATAAACTTTAAGTGTGAAGAAGTGAGGAAAGTGAGATTTTAACCCCTAACCCAATATAATAAAATAATATCAAATATAAAAAAAAAGTCTAAATAATTATATTAAAATTTAGATACATTTATAGACAAAAAAAACATTTAAATACCTTTATAAAATCAATTACTAGTATATATTTGGTAATATTTATTATAAGATAAAAAATTATTCAATATATAAAAATAATATCAACACTCTCTCTAATACTCAATTTCTTATTTGATCAGCACAATATTTGATCAGCACAATACTAAAGGACCGATCAAGTTGGATGCTTCTTTGGTCATATCTTTTGAAGATATTCTATAAAGTCTGATATCCATCCCAAGAGGTCATACGAAGAAATTAGGGCACTCATACCAGATGAATATGTTAGGTTACTTGATTCGATATATTACGTTGTGTTTTATTATGTTGTATTCTTATATATTTTTAGAAGATATTGTATCATTATTTTCTTGGATTTAAGTTGAATTCATGGTAGTTTATGAAAATATTGACATTGAAGTGTCTTATACCTGTGTGACGAAAGGAAATGCAGTTCTAAGATGTTTTGATCTTGATCATGCTCATCTATCAATTGAAACATGTTATTTGGAAGGACAGTAGGATGAAATTCAAAAGAATATATTGGAATGCATTCTATTACGTCATCACTTATGAAGGAATTTGATGTGAGAATTTGTATAGCTCATTTGGTAGAATACAAAATATGTTCTCTCAATTCTTTTGAGTTTTCTGTGAGAGGTGATGTTGCTTCTAGTGCAAATCAAAACCCAATGACAGTTAACTGTCGTTGGTTCACTTAATGAGATTTTAACCCCTAACCCAATATAATAAAATAATATCAAATATAAAAAAAAGTCTAAATAATTATATTAAAATTTAGATACATTTATAGACAAAAAAAGCATTTAAATACCTTTATAAAATCAATTACTAGTATATATTTGGTAATATTTATTATAAGATAAAAAATTATTCAATATATAAAAATAATATCAACACTCTCTCTAATACTCAATTGTTGTCACATTTTTCATTCCAGAAAACCCCACACGTTCGTAAATTTTGTTGCGGGTACTAGTACTAGAACAAGAACATTCAACGGATGAGAGATTTGATGCAATGATATCGATACTCCTCCTCTTCTGGTTTTTAACCCAATAATTATCAATGTTCAAATTTAGCTTTGGAAACCATTCTCTCAATGACGTCGCCTTGATCACAGCCTAATGGAAACCTGAGTCGGATTGAACGGATCATGTCACCTTGATAATGCAGCATGAATTGATCCAATCTTGCGGCAAATTCAAGGATCCATTCAAAGACTGGGATGTTTTCTAGGAATTTATCACAGTCAAACATGTTATAGATATCAAAGTCGAGGTCCATCTTGAATCCCCATTCGTGAAGCCATCGTTTGGACAATGTGCTTGTTTTCACCAAATCCTTCAATTTTAACTTTGAAAAGATATATGATACAACACAATCAGGCAACACAGGGAACTCAGTCTTGAGTTTTTTTACTAGTCTGCATTGTTGCAGCAAGCACACCATAAATTGAATTAATAGCATAAACAATGAAACAAAACTTTCATTCGAGTTTAGTAATTTCGATCATGATGATACAAAAGACAGACAAATACAGAAGCAGTTGAGATTTCATGTAAAACAAGAAGATTTTGTTTGAAGAGAAGAGAAGACGATGAATGTGAGTGTGAGAAAAGTTTTGTTTGAAGTTTGAACTGAGAACTGTGTGATTTCTATGTAGTACTTTTTTTTGGGTATATATATATATATATATATATATATATATATATATATATATATATATATATATATATATATATATATATATAGAATCATATCTCCATATCCAAAAAAGAATCATATTTCGATATTTGATTTGATCTGATCTCTTCTTCTTTTACTTTTTTTTTTTTTTGCTTGGACATAAAAACGATTCAAATCTTAAAAATGTTTAATCTTAGTTGTGTAAGTTGAAATAATAATCAAGAATATATACATGTTTAGAAGGAATATAATGGGCAAATGTAACTATATAAGTAGAAGAAAAATTATTTCATTATAGATAAAATTGATTAAAATAAATAATTTATTTTTTTCTTTTGGTAATAAATAATTTAACTTTAATTATATTCAAGTTATTTAAGATTTTCTCTATTAACTTATTACTTAAAAAATGAATTAAATTTTAAAAAATTGGTTACAAAAAGTTTAGGTGAGCTCAAGGTACTCATCAAGGTCGTGACTAGGGCTGAAAATGAATCGAACCGAGTCGAACTTAAGTTTGGCTCAGCTGGACTCGTTAAGAATTGAATTGCCTCGAGTTCATCACAAATTTTTTTTTTAGCTTGAATTTGACTCAATTCAAGCTCGTGAACAACTTGATTCGACTCGATAGCTCAAATCAAATGAAACAAAAAACAAAAAAGAAAACTACTAGACATCAAGAGTTTTAAGAGAGACAAATTCAAGGAAAAAGTCAACCTTAATTTTAATTAGCATAATAATAGCTAACACACTCATTTCCAATACTTTCCCAATACCACTGAACGCTTAAGCATGTAACAGGATGCTATTTTATAGACACTTTTGCTACTTACTATGCATACCGCATCCGATGTGGGACTAAAATTAGTTTTCAAGTTGCTTTTTTTCTTTGCAAGCCTTACTAATGCAAACGTGATATAATGAAGGATAACTTCGAAGTTTATTTTATTATATAAAAAATGCATTTTATATATATATATATATATATATATATATATATCAAACTAGTTCATGAATCAAATGAGTCGAACTATACTTAATTCAAGTTAAACTCATTTATTTAGCGAGTTTAATTTTCAATTCAAGTTCGACTCATTTGGTTCATGAACCAAGTTCAACGAATCAATTATTGAATTGAGTCTCGAACTATTTTCGAGTTGGTTCGGTTCATTACCAGCCCTAGTCGTGACTAACATCAAGCTCGAAGAACATTACAAAATTACTTGTAGATCACACACCAAAGGTGTTTCCACATCGACAATCGTAATTGAACCCACAATCTTAAGCATGATTCAACTCTTTACCAAATGATTCAAATATCACTTGTAATTATCTATTGAACTTTTTTTTGGCTAAAATATGTCAAAGGTCCCTGCAAATATGCCTCGATTGACTTTTGATCCTAGTAAAAAAAAAATGTTGGTTTTGGGCCTTACAATTTTTTTTGTTGTTTTAATTAAAAAGATATTTTTTTTCTAAAAAATATGGAAATTAATTTTCAAAAATTAAAATTAAAATTTTGGAAAAAATTAATTTCAATTTTTCTTATTTTTTTAAAAATTTTGGAAAATTAATTCTCATATTTTTTAAATTGATTTTTTATTTTTTAATAATAGAAATGTCACATCAGATGCCACGTGCCACTTATGCACAGTCAGCCTATGTCATGTCAGCATTAGAGTGCCACCTTGCACCTTCAATGCGCCCAATGACTTTTTTAAAAAAACAAAAAAAAATTTGCGAGCACGAAAAAATGATTTTTTTTTTAAACAATGACCAAAAACCAACCGAGACATATTTACTGAGAGCTTTTGTAACACCCCGTTTTCCCAACATAAAAATTTCTTAAAAACATTTGTCAGAGTACACAACAATAACGGGATATCACATATAACATAATCCGAGAAATAGTTAAATAATAATTTAACTAAATAACTTCAAAATATTGCAGCGGAAAAATACTTATAAATCATAAACGTTTGGCACGCAGGCCCCATAAAAATATCTCAAAAGAGTTAGTTCCATTATTTGCAAAATATCATAAAGATTCACGTAAAAGAATGAAGCATGCTTATAAAACAACCCCATCCCATTACGTATCAGAGCGACCTAGACGACACAGTGAGGCAAGGCCACTCACGAAGCAACTGCACACTAAGCACGATCACCTGCACTTGCCCACAAGGCGGCAATTCCAGCAGAAGGGGTGAGATTTCATAACAAAATAATATTAATCAACATAATTTAGAATAATAATTAACATCAAAACATTCTTAACATTTTTGCATAATTAAATAACAATTAGCACGTAGTCACGTAATCAATCTTCATCAAAAATGCATCATTTAGACACAACAATGCAACAATGCTCTTAGACTCCTTATATGCATGTGGTAGCAAACTTCATCATAAGTATTAATATACTTTTAAACGTGCGGAGGACAAAGCTCCTAATAAACGTGCGGAGGACAAAGCTCCTATCATGGTGAGGACTAAGCTCAATGTATGCTAATGCATGGACTCAAATCAAATCAACAACTTATCTTAATCACTTCATCAATATGCATCCAAGAAATTGGAGCTAAACAATAACTTATCATCATATATATATATATATATATATATATATATATATCATACGATTTCAGTTTAATAACAACAGCAACATAATTCAATCATCGAGAACAGAATGATATCATTATATCAATTACAATTCAAATCAACATAAACTTTATCATATTTGCACAAGGTATAATACTTTAATTCTTGCTCAATATCATGAATATATCTTAATCAACTATGCGGATTACTCTCAACATTACCATTAGGTCTCACTAACCCTTAGGGATCCCCTCTCAAAGTCTTGTGCGAAACAGATCGCAATAGCATAGGGAATGTGACATTCTGTCACAGCACATGTCGCCGTGGCGGGCTCAGATGCTGGCCTAGCGAGAGATTACAGGTCTCTGTCGCCCTGGCGGAGGAAATCCTGCCTGGCGGGGAAATTACAGGTCTCTGTCGCCCTGGCGGAGGAAATCCTGCCTGGCGGGGAAATTACAGGTCTGTCGCCATGGCGAGCAAAATCTCGCCTGGCGGGCGATGAACAGTTTGTCGCCATGGCGGGATATGTCCTGCCCGGCGGAACGGTGTCAGAACAGGTTACGAGTTTACGAACTTTTTCACCCCAAATCCTATTTTTCACCATATTAGACCCCAAATTCGACTGAAATAACAACATTAATCCTATTCTAGGTTCTGTAATCCATTCCTACATCAAATAAACAAATTCTACCGTTCAATTCATCAATTCTAGGGATTTGACCTAGTTTTCTCATTCTCCCAACTCAATCCTATTACTGTTAATTGATCATCAGAACTATGTTAATTAACATTATTAAATCATTAGTCTCACCCTTACCTGGAATTGAAGAAATCGCAACTCTCTCCTTCTCTTCTCCCTTCACGTGCGTTTCTTTTTCTCCCAAAAGTCTGATATGTAACGCCCACGTTCGTTTTTAATATCTAATTAAATCGAGTTTAGGTGATTGTATTATATTTATATAATATATAAGTGTTTTGATATGTTTTGATATGTTTTGATATGTTTTGATGTGTTTTGATATGTTTTGATATGTTTTGATATGTTTTGACATATTTTGGATGATTTGGTGTTAAGATATAATGCTAAGGATAAGGTTAAGAGACTTATTTTATTGTTAAATAAAATAAGATTTGAAAAGAAAAGAAAATATTTAGTTATGGGTTAGTTTTGGATTTTAGAGAGTTATGTGGGAGAAAGAGTAAATAAGATAAGATTTGTTGGCAGTATAAATAAGGCAACTAGGGTTAGAAGTCAGTAACGCGTACAGACTTTTGGAAACGGAAAGAAAGAAACGCACGCACGCGTGAGAGGAGAAGAGAAGGAAACCTGCGATTTTTCTGCTGCAATTCAGGTAAGGGTGAGATTCATGATTAAGTGATATTGATTAGCATAATTCTGAAAACAATTAACAAGGATTAGGATTGATTTGAGAGAAGGTGAAAACTAGGTCAAAACCTTATAAATTGATGGATTAACGGTTGGAATAGGTTTAATTGATGTAGAAAGTGTTCCTAGACCTTAGAATATGTTTAGGATGAATTCTGGAATCAGTAGTAGGCTTAGACCCATGAGAATTTGTGAGATTTTGGGAGTTTAGCAGTTCTGGCCGCAGCGAAATTCATCGCTCGCCACGGCGAGCAGTGATCCTCGCCTCGCGAGTGATGAGCCTCATCGCTCGCCACGGCGAGTACTTCTCCTCGCCTCGCGAGTTGCTTCTGGCAGCTCGCCATAGCGAGCAATTCCCTTCGCCTCGCGAGTTGCTTCTGGCAGCTCGCCATAGCGAGCAATTCCCTTCGCCTCGCGAGTTGCTTCTGGCAGTTCGCCACAGCGAGCTAACCCACTCGCCTCGCGAACACTGCCAGTTTCGGAAGTTGTGAGGGTTGAGTGATCTGTTCCGTATGATTAATTTGGAGGTGTTCCCTGAGTGTTTTATAGACCTAGTGGTAATGTTGAGAGTCCTGTGCAAGGCTGTTCTAGGTATGGATTGTTTTGTGAGCAAGAAATTAAGTAATAAACCTTATGCTAAAATGTTAAAGTTTATGTTGCCTTGAATGTAATTGATATGATGATATCATTCTGTTCTTGTGATTTGAATTGTGCTGCTGATGTTATTAAACTGAACCGTTATGATACGTGTATATGTTATATATGCAATGATAAGTTGTTGTTAGCTCCAATTTCTTGGATGCATGTTGATAAGGTGATTAAGGGTAAATGTTATTTGAGTTGAGTCCATGCATAGCATACATTGAGCTTAGTCCTCACCATGATAGGAGCCTTGTCCTCCGCACGTTTATTAGGAGCTTTGTCCTCCGCACGTTTAAAAGTATATTAATACTTATGATGAAGTTTGGTACCACATGCATATAAGGGGTCTAAGAGCATTGTCACATGGTCATATTTATGATGTCATGTTGTTGATAAAGAATGAATATTTGATTAAGTGATAAGTGTTATTTATCTATGCTACTTGTTTAAAGATGATATGAAATCGATTTATGTGATTACGTGCTATATGTTATTAAATGATGCAAGAATGCTATTAGTGTTTGATGTTAATTGTTATTCCGTATTATGCTGATTAGTATTATTTTGTTATGGATTCTCACCCCTTCTGCTGGAATTGCCGCCTTGTGGGCAAGTGCAGGTGATCGTGCTTAGTGTTGCAGTTGCTCGTGAGTGGCCTTGCATCACTGTGTCGTTTAGGACGCTCTGATACGTAACGGGATGGGGTTGTCTTTATGCATGCTTCATTCTTTTACGTGACTATTTATGTTATTTTACAAATAATGGAACTAACTCCTTGAGATATTTTTATGGGGCCTGCGTGCCAAACGTTTATGAATTTTTAGTAATAATTCCGCTGCAAGGTTTTGAAGTAAATTGGTTAAATTATTATTTAACTGTTTCGGATTAAGTTTTCATGTAATATCCCGTTGTTGTGTTTGCATACTCTGATAATTGTTTAAGAAATTTTTACGTTGGGAAAACGGGGTGTTACAATTGGTATCAGAGCAAGTCGGTCTGTCCGGCCAATTAGAGAGTCTTGTTGAGTCTTAGTAATAATTGTATTACTAAATCTTATGTTGCTGTTACTGTTTGTTGTAGAATATCAGAATGGCTGGAAGAAACGATACCGCGTTAGCTGCTGCACTCCAAGCTGTTGCCCAAGCTGTGGGACAACCTAATGCAAATGCTGGTGTGAATGCTGAGACAAGGATGTTGGAGACTTTCATGAGGAATCATCCTCCAACTTTTAAGGGAAGGTATGACCCCGATGGAGCCCAGACGTGGCTCAAGGAGATTGAGAGGATCTTCAGAGTGATGCAGTGTACTGAAGTTCAACAAGTGCGCTTTGGTACACATCAGCTGTCAGAGGAAGCTGATGATTGGTGGGTCAGTGTGTTACCTAGCCTCGAGCAGGATGGGGCTGTAGTGACTTGGGCCGTGTTCAGAAGGGAGTTTCTGAGGAGGTACTTTCCGGAAGATGTTCGCGGGAAGAAGGAGATCGAGTTCCTTGAGCTGAAGCAAGGAAATATGTCAGTGACTGAGTACGCTGCCAAGTTTGTGGAGTTGGCGAAGTTCTATCCGCACTACGCTGCTGAGACTGCAGAGTTTTCAAGATGCATTAAGTTCGAGAACGGTTTGAGGCCCGACATTAAGAGGGCGATTGGATATCAGCAGATCAGAGTTTTTCCGGATTTGGTGAATAGCTGCCGGATATATGAAGAGGATACGAAGGCTCACTACAAGGTAGTGAATGAGAGGAAAGCCAAGGGCCAGCAGAGTCGCCCTAAACCTTATAGTGCCCCTGCTGATAAAGGGAAACAGAGGATGGTCGTGGATAGGCAGGCCGCGAAGAAGGGTACTCCCGCTGAGATCGTGTGTTTTAACTGTGGCGTGAAAGGCCACAAGAGCAATGTTTGCCCAGAAGAGATCAAGAAGTGTGTCCGGTGTGGCAAGAAGGGTCACTTGGTAGCCGATTGCAAGCGTAATGATATCGTATGCTTCAACTGCAATGAAGAGGGTCATATTGGTTCCCAGTGCAAGCAGCCAAAGAGGGCGCCTACTACGGGTCGAGTTTTTGCCCTGACTGGTACTCAGACAGACAGTGATGATCGGTTGATCAGAGGTACTTGCTATATTAATAATACTCCTCTTGTTGCTATTATTGATACTGGTGCTACACATTGCTTTATTGCTTTAGATTGTGTTTCTTCTTTGAGTCTTTCTATGTCTGATATGAATGGAGAGATGGTTGTCGAAACTCCAGCTAAGGGTTCGGTGACTACTTCTCTCGTATGCTTAAGTTGTCCTTTGTCTATGTTTGGTCGCGATTTTGAGATGGATTTAGTTTGTCTACCTTTGAGTGGTATGGACGTGATTCTGGGTATGAATTGGTTAGAGTACAACCACGTTCTTATCAATTGCTTTCGCAAGACGGTGCATTTCTCGTCTCCTGAAGAGGAAAGTGGCGCCGAGTTCTTATCTACTAAGCAGCTGAAGCAACTAGAACGTGACGGCATGTTGATGTTTTCGTTGATGGCTTCCTTATCTTTAGAGAATCAAGCGGTGATCGATAAATTACAAGTGGTATGCGACTTTCCTGAAGTTTTCCCAGATGAAATTCCTGATGTGCCTCCAGAGAGGGAAGTCGAGTTTTCTATTGATCTTGTTCCTGGAACTAAGCCGGTGTCGATGGCACCTTATCGTATGTCTGCTTCCGAATTAGCTGAATTGAAGAAACAGTTGGAAGATTTGCTCGAAAAGAAATTTGTTAGACCAAGTGTTTCACCTTGGGGAGCGCCAGTGTTGCTAGTGAAGAAGAAGGATGGTAGTATGAGACTATGTATTGATTATCGGCAGTTGAATAAGGTAACTATCAAGAATAGGTATCCACTACCGAGAATTGATGATTTGATGGATCAGTTAGTGGGTGCACGTGTTTTCAGCAAGATTGACTTGAGGTCGGGTTATCATCAGATTAAAGTAAAGGATGAAGATATGCAGAAGACAGCTTTCAGAACGCGTTATGGCCATTATGAGTACAAGGTTATGCCTTTTGGAGTTACGAATGCACCAGGAGTATTTATGGAGTATATGAATCGCATCTTCCATGCATTTTTGGATCAGTTCGTAGTTGTATTTATTGATGATATTCTGATTTACTCCAAGACTGAGGAGGAGCATGCTGAACATCTGAAGATTGTTTTGCAAGTGTTGAAGGAGAAGAAACTTTATGCCAAATTGTCTAAGTGTGAGTTCTGGTTGAAAGAAGTGAGTTTCCTTGGTCATGTCATCTCTGGCGATGGCATTGCAGTAGATCCGTCTAAGATTGAAGCCGTATCGCAATGGGAGACTCCGAAGTCAGTTACCGAGATCAGGAGCTTTTTGGGTTTAGCTGGTTATTATAGAAGGTTTATTGAAGGATTCTCCAAGTTGGCTCTTCCGTTGACCCAGTTGACTTGTAAAGGTAGGGCTTTTGTTTGGGATGTTCATTGTGAGAACAGTTTCAACGAGTTGAAGAAGCGTTTGACGACTGCTCCAGTTTTGATTTTGCCGAAGCCAGATGAGCCATTTGTAGTGTATTGTGATGCGTCTAAGTTGGGTTTGGGAGGTGTGCTTATGCAAGAAGGTAAGGTGGTAGCTTATGCTTCAAGACAGTTGAGGATTCATGAGAAGAATTACCCGACGCATGATTTGGAATTAGCAGCTGTAGTTTTTGTATTGAAGATGTGGAGACACTACTTATATGGTGCGAGATTCGAAGTGTTTAGTGATCACAAGAGCTTGAAGTATCTTTTCGATCAGAAGGAATTGAATATGAGGCAGAGAAGATGGTTAGAACTTTTGAAGGACTTCGACTTTGGGTTGAATTATCATCCGGGTAAAGCGAATGTGGTAGCGGATGCGTTGAGTAGGAAGACCTTGCATATGTCTGCTATGATGGTTAAGGAGTTCGAATTACTTGAGCAATTTAGAGATTTGAGTTTGGTCTGTGAAAGGACACCTCAGAGTGTGAAGCTGGGGATGCTGAAGATTGATAGTGACTTCTTGATGAGCATCAAAGAGGCACAGAAAGAAGATGTTAAGTTTGTGGACTTATTAGTTGCTAGTAATCAGACTGAAGATAGTGATTTTCAAGTCGACGATCAGGGAGTGTTGAGATTCCGAGGTAGAATTTGCATTCCTGACAATGAAGAGATTAAGAAGATGATTCTTGAAGAGAGTCACAGAAGTAGCTTGAGTATTCACCCGGGAGCTACGAAGATGTATCATGATTTGAAGAAGTTGTTTTGGTGGTCTGGATTGAAACGTGATGTAGCACAGTTTGTGTATGCTTGTTTAGTTTGCCAGAAGTCGAAGATTGAGCATCAGAAACCGGCTGGCATGATGGTATCTTTAGATGTGCCGGAGTGGAAATGGGATAGTATATCCATGGATTTTGTGACTAGCTTGCCGAATACCCCAAGGGGGAATGACGCCATTTGGGTGATAGTTGACAGATTGACGAAGTCGGCTCATTTTCTACCGATTAATATTAGTTTTCCTGTTGCCCAGTTGGCAGAGATTTATATCAAGGAGATTGTGAGATTGCATGGTGTTCCTTCGAGCATTGTATCAGATAGAGATCCAAGATTTACTTCTAGATTTTGGAAAAGTTTGCAAGAGGCTTTGGGTTCTAAGTTGAGATTGAGTTCGGCGTATCATCCGCAGACAGATGGTCAGTCGGAGAGGACAATTCAGTCGCTAGAGGATTTATTGAGAGTTTGTGTTCTTGAGCAAGGAGGAACTTGGGATAGTCATCTTCCCTTAATCGAGTTCACATACAATAATAGTCATCATTCTAGTATTGGGATGGCACCTTTTGAAGCTTTATTTGGTCGGAGATGCAGAACTCCGTTGTGTTGGTTTGAGTCAGGTGAAAGGGTGGTCTTAGGACCGGAGATCGTTCAACAGACTACTGAGAAAGTTAAGATGATTCAAGAGAAAATGAAAGCGTCGCAGAGTCGACAAAAGAGTTACCATGATAAGCGAAGGAAAGATCTTGAGTTTCAGGAAGGAGACCACGTGTTTCTAAGGGTCACGCCTATGACTGGTGTTGGACGTGCGTTGAAGTCACGGAAGTTGACTCCAAAATTTATTGGCCCGTATCAGATTTTAGAGAGGGTTGGAACGGTGGCGTACCGAGTTGGGTTACCACCGCATCTTTCGAATTTACATAATGTCTTCCATGTGTCGCAGCTTCGGAAGTATGTTTCGGATCCATCTCATGTGATCCAGAGCGATGATGTGCAAGTTAGAGACAACCTTACGGTGGAGACTTTACCGGTAAGGATTGATGATCGGAAAATGAAGACGTTGAGGGGCAAGGATATACCTCTCGTTAGAGTCGTTTGGTCGGGAGCGACTGGTGAAAGCTTGACTTGGGAGCTTGAAAGTAAGATGCTGGAGTCTTATCCAGAGTTATTTGCTTGAGGTAATTTTCGAGGACGAAAATCTTTTAAGTGGGGGAGAGTTGTAACGCCCACGTTCGTTTTTAGTATCTAATTAAATCGAGTTTAGGTGATTGTATTATATTTATATAATATATAAGTGTTTTGATATGTTTTGATATGTTTTGATATGTTTTGATATGTTTTGATGTGTTTTGATATGTTTTGATATGTTTTGATATGTTTTGACATATTTTGGATGATTTGGTGTTAAGATATAATGCTAAGGATAAGGTTAAGAGACTTATTTTATTGTTAAATAAAATAAGATTTGAAAAGAAAATAAAATATTTAGTTATGGGTTAGTTTTGGATTTTAGAGAGTTATGTGGGAGAAAGAGTAAATAAGATAAGATTTGTTGGCAGTATAAATAAGGCAACTAGGGTTAGAAGTCAGTAACGCGTACAGACTTTTGGAAACGGAAAGAAAGAAACGCACGCACGCGTGAGAGGAGAAGAGAAGGAAACCTGCGATTTTTCTGCTGCAATTCAGGTAAGGGTGAGATTCATGATTAAGTGATATTGATTAGCATAATTCTGAAAACAATTAACAAGGATTAGGATTGATTTGAGAGAAGGTGAAAACTAGGTCAAAACCTTATAAATTGATGGATTAACGGTTGGAATAGGTTTAATTGATGTAGAAAGTGTTCCTAGACCTTAGAATATGTTTAGGATGAATTCTGGAATCAGTAGTAGGCTTAGACCCATGAGAATTTGTGAGATTTTGGGAGTTTAGCAGTTCTGGCCGCAGCGAAATTCATCGCTCGCCACGGCGAGCAGTGATCCTCGCCTCGCGAGTGATGAGCCTCATCGCTCGCCACGGCGAGTACTTCTCCTCGCCTCGCGAGTTGCTTCTGGCAGCTCGCCATAGCGAGCAATTCCCTTCGCCTCGCGAGTTGCTTCTGGCAGCTCGCCATAGCGAGCAATTCCCTTCGCCTCGCGAGTTGCTTCTGGCAGTTCGCCACAGCGAGCTAACCCACTCGCCTCGCGAACACTGCCAGTTTCGGAAGTTGTGAGGGTTGAGTGATCTGTTCCGTATGATTAATTTGGAGGTGTTCCCTGAGTGTTTTATAGACCTAGTGGTAATGTTGAGAGTCCTGTGCAAGGCTGTTCTAGGTATGGATTGTTTTGTGAGCAAGAAATTAAGTAATAAACCTTATGCTAAAATGTTAAAGTTTATGTTGCCTTGAATGTAATTGATATGATGATATCATTCTGTTCTTGTGATTTGAATTGTGCTGCTGATGTTATTAAACTGAACCGTTATGATACGTGTATATGTTATATATGCAATGATAAGTTGTTGTTAGCTCCAATTTCTTGGATGCATGTTGATAAGGTGATTAAGGGTAAATGTTATTTGAGTTGAGTCCATGCATAGCATACATTGAGCTTAGTCCTCACCATGATAGGAGCCTTGTCCTCCGCACGTTTATTAGGAGCTTTGTCCTCCGCACGTTTAAAAGTATATTAATACTTATGATGAAGTTTGGTACCACATGCATATAAGGGGTCTAAGAGCATTGTCACATGGTCATATTTATGATGTCATGTTGTTGATAAAGAATGAATATTTGATTAAGTGATAAGTGTTATTTATCTATGCTACTTGTTTAAAGATGATATGAAATCGATTTATGTGATTACGTGCTATATGTTATTAAATGATGCAAGAATGCTATTAGTGTTTGATGTTAATTGTTATTCCGTATTATGCTGATTAGTATTATTTTGTTATGGATTCTCACCCCTTCTGCTGGAATTGCCGCCTTGTGGGCAAGTGCAGGTGATCGTGCTTAGTGTTGCAGTTGCTCGTGAGTGGCCTTGCATCACTGTGTCGTTTAGGACGCTCTGATACGTAACGGGATGGGGTTGTCTTTATGCATGCTTCATTCTTTTACGTGACTATTTATGTTATTTTACAAATAATGGAACTAACTCCTTGAGATATTTTTATGGGGCCTGCGTGCCAAACGTTTATGAATTTTTAGTAATAATTCCGCTGCAAGGTTTTGAAGTAAATTGGTTAAATTATTATTTAACTGTTTCGGATTAAGTTTTCATGTAATATCCCGTTGTTGTGTTTGCATACTCTGATAATTGTTTAAGAAATTTTTACGTTGGGAAAACGGGGTGTTACATGATACGTTACTGACTTTCTAAACCTAGCTTCCCTATTTATACTCTCAACAAATCTTATCTTATTTACTCTTTCTCCCACATAACTCTCTAAAATCCAAAACTAACCCACAACTAAATATTTTATTTTATTTTCAAATCTTATTTTATTTAACAATAAAATAAGTCCCTTAATCTTATCCTTAAAATTATACTTATCACAAAATCATCCAAAATCATCAAAACATATCAAAACACATATATATTATATAAATATAATATAATCACCTAAACTTGATTTAAATAAATAATTAAACGAAAGTGGGCGTTACAACTCTCCCCCACTTAAAAGATTTTCGTCCTCGAAAATTTACCTCAAGCGAACAACTCTGGATAAGACTCCAGCATCTTACTCTCAAGCTCCCACGTCAAGCTTTCACCAGTCGCTCCCGACCAAACGACTCTAACGAGAGGTATATCCTTGCCTCTCAACGTTTTCACTTTCCGATCATCAATCCTTACCGGTAAAGTCTCCACCGTAAGGTTGTCTCTAACTTGGACATCATCACTCTGGATCACGTGAGATGGATCCGGAACATACTTCCGAAGTTGTGATACGTGGAAAACATCATGCAAATTCGAAAGATGCGGTGGTAACCCAACTCGGTACGCCACCGTTCCAACCCTTTCCGATATCTGGTACGGACCAATAAATCTCGGAGTCAACTTCTTTGACTTCAAAGCACGTCCAACACCAGTCACAGGGGTGACTCTCAAAAACACGTGGTCTCCCTCCTGAAACTCAAGATCTTTCCTTCGCTTATCATGGTAACTCTTTTGTCGACTCTGCGACGCTTTCATCTTCTCTTGAATCATCTTAACTTTCTCAGTGGTTTGCTGTACAATCTCCGGTCCTAAGACCACTCTTTCACCCGACTCAAACCAACACAACGGAGTTCTGCATCTCCGACCACAAAAGGTGCCATCCCAATACTAGAATGATGACTATTATTGTACGTGAACTCGATTAACGGAAGATGACTATCCCAAGTTCCTCCTTGCTCAAGAACACAAACTCTCAACAAATCCTCTAGCGACTGAATTGTCCTCTCCGACTGACCATCTGTCTGCGGATGATACGCCGAACTCAATCTCAACTTAGAACCCAAGGCCTCTTGCAAACTTTTCCAAAATCTAGAAGTAAATCTTGGATCTCTATCGGATACAATGCTCGAAGGAACACCATGCAACCTCACAATCTCCTTGATATAAATCTCTGCCAACTGGGCAACAGGAAAACTAATATTAATCGGTAGAAAATGAGCCGACTTCGTCAATCTGTCAACTATCACCCAAATGGAGTCATTCCCTCTAGGAGTATTCGGCAAACTCATCACAAAATCCATGGATATACTATCCCATTTCCACTCTGGCACATCTAAAGATACCATCATGCCAGCCGGTTTCTGATGCTCAATCTTTGACTTCTGACACACTAAACAGGAATACACAAACTGTGCCACATCTCGCTTCAATCCAGACCACCAAAACAACTTCTTCAAATCATGATACATCTTCGTAGCTCCCGGATGAATACTCAAGCTACTTCTATGACTCTCTTCAAGAATCATCTTCTTAATCTCTTCATTGTCAGGAATACAAATCCTACCTCGGAATCTCAACACTCCTTGATCATCGACTTGAAAATCACTATCTTCAGTCTGATTACTAGCAACTAATAAGTCCACAAACTTGACATCTTCTTTCTGCGCTTCTTTGATACTCGTCAAGAAGTCACTATCAATCTTCAGCATCCCCAGCTTCACACTCTGAGGTGTTCTTTCATAGACCAAACTCAAATCTCTAAATTGCTCAAGTAATTCGAACTCCTTGACCATCATAGCAGACATATGCAAAGTCTTCCTACTCA
Source organism: Medicago lupulina (assembly GCA_958299785.1). NCBI lineage: Eukaryota > Viridiplantae > Streptophyta > Magnoliopsida > Fabales > Fabaceae > Medicago > Medicago lupulina. The sequence continues at coordinate 27,432,635 of OY283141.1, read as the reverse complement.
AGGCATCTGCTACCACATTCGCTTTACCCGGATGATAATTCAACCCAAAATCAAAGTCCTTCAATAGTTCTAGCCATCTTCTCTGCCTCATATTCAATTCCTTTTGGTCGAACAGATACTTTAAGCTCTTGTGATCACTAAACACTTCAAATCTCGCACCATATAAGTAGTGTCTCCACATTTTCAAAACGAAGACCACAGCCGCCAATTCTAAATCATGCGTCGGGTAGTTCTTCTCATGAATTCTCAACTGTCTTGAAGCATAAGCTACCACTTTACCTTCTTGCATAAGCACACCTCCTAAACCCAACTTGGACGCATCGCAATACACTACAAATGGCTCATTAGGCTTCGGCAAAATTAAAACTGGAACAGTCGTCAAACGCTTCTTCAATTCGTTGAAACTATTCTCACATCGAACATCCCAAACAAAAGCTTTACCTTTACAAGTCAACTGTGTTAACGGAAGAGATAACTTAGAAAATCCTTCAATAAACCTTCTATAGTAACCAGCTAAACCCAAAAAGCTTCTAATCTCGGTAACTGACTTCGGAGTCTCCCATTGCGATACCGCTTCAATTTTAGACGGATCCATAACAATACCATCTCCAGAAATGACATGGCCCAGAAAACTTACTTCCTTCAACCAGAACTCACACTTAGACAATTTGGCATAAAGTTTCTTCTCTTTCAACACTTGCAAGACAATCTTCAAATGATCAGCATGTTCTTCCTCAGTCTTGGAATAAATCAAAATATCGTCAATGAATACGACCACAAACCGATCCAAAAATGCATGGAAGATGTGATTCATATACTCCATAAACACTCCAGGGGCATTAGTAACTCCAAAAGGCATAACCTTGTACTCATAGTGACCATAACGCGTTCTGAAAGCTGTCTTCTGCATATCCTCATCTTTTACTTTAATCCGGTGATAACCCGATCTCAAGTCAATCTTGCTGAAAACACGTGCACCCACTAACTGATCCATCAAATCATCAATTCTCGGAAGTGGATACCTATTCTTGATAGTTACCTTATTCAACTGCCGATAATCAATACATAGCCTCATACTACCATCCTTCTTCTTCACTAGCAGCACTGGCGCTCCCCAAGGTGAAACACTTGGTCTAACAAATTTCTTTTCGAGCAAATCTTCCAACTGTTTCTTCAACTCAGCTAATTCGGAAGCAGACATACGGTAAGGTGCCATTGACACCGGCTTCGTTCCAGGAACAAGATCAATAGAAAACTCGACTTCCCTCTCTGGAGGCACATCAGGAATTTCATCTGGGAAAACTTCAGGAAAGTCGCATACCACTTGTAATTTATCGATCACCGCTTGATTCTCTAAAGATAAGGAAGCCATCAACGAAAACATCAACATACCATCACGTTCTAGTTGCTTCAGCTGCTTAGTAGATAAGAACTCAGCACCACTTTCCTCTTCAGCGGACGAGAAATGCACCGTCTTGCGAAAACAATTTATAAGAACGTGGTTGTACTCTAACCAATTCATACCCAGAATTACATCCATACCGCTTAAAGGTAGACAAACTAAATCCATCTCAAAATCGCGACCAAACATAGACAAAGGACAATTCAAACATACGAGAGAAGTAGTCACCGAACCCTTAGCTGGAGTTTCGACAACCATCTCTCCAGACACATCAAGACCCAAAGCAGAAACACAGTCTAAAGCAATAAAGCAATGCGTAGCACCAGTATCAATAATAGCAACTAAAGGAATATTATTAATATAGCAAGTACCTCTGATCAAACGATCGTCACTGTCTGTCTGAGTACCAGTCAGGGCAAAAACTCGACCCGTAGTAGGCGCCCTCTTTGGCTGCTTGCACTGGGAACCAATATGACCCTCTTCGTTACAGTTGAAGCATACAATATCATTACGCTTGCAATCAGCTACAACGTGACCCTTCTTGCCACACCGGACACACTTCTTGACCTCTTCAGGACAGACATTGCTCTTGTGGCCTTTCTCACCACAGTTGTAGCACACAATCTCTGTAGGAGTACTCTTCTTTGCAGGCTGCCTATCAACAACCATCCTCTGTTTCCCTTTATCAGCAGGGGCACTGTAAGGCTTAGGACGACTCTGCTGGCCCTTAGCTTTCCGATCATTCACTACCTTGTAGTGAGCCTTGGTATCTTCCTCGTATATCCTGCAGCTGTTTACCAAATCCGGAAACACTCTAATCTGTTGGTACCCAATAGCCCTCTTAATATCAGCCCTCAAACCGTTCTCGAACTTTACACACTTCGAAAACTCAGTAGTCTCGGCAGCATAGTGCGGGTAGAACTTTGCCAACTCCACGAACTTGGCAGCATACTCAGTCACTGACATATTTCCTTGCTTCAGCTCAAGGAATTCGATCTCTTTCTTCCCTCGAACATCTTCCGGAAAGTACCTCCTCAGGAACTCCCTCCTGAAAACGGCCCAAGTCACAACAGCTCCATCTTGCTCGAGGCTAGGTAACAAGCTAACCCACCAATCATCAGCTTCCTCTGACAGCTGATGTGTACCAAAGCGCACTTGTTGAACTTCAGTACACTACATCACTCTGAAGATCCTCTCTATCACCTTAAGCCACGTCTGGGCTCCATCGGGGTCATACCTTCCCTTGAAAGTTGGAGGATGATTCCTCATGAAAGTCTCCAACATCCTCGTCTCAGCATTCACGCCAGCATTCACGTTAGGTTGTTGTCCCACAGCTTGGGCAACAGCTTGAAGAGCAGCAGCTAACGCGGTATCGTTCCTCCCAGCCATTCTGATATTCTACAACCAACAGTAGCAGCAACATAAGATTAGTAATACAAATATTACTAAGACTCAACAAGACTCTCTAATTGGCCGGACAGACCGACTTGCTCTGATACCAATTGTAACACCCCGTTTTCCCAACATAAAAATTTCTTAAAAACATTTGTCAGAGTACACAACAATAACGGGATATCACATATAACATAATCCGAGAAATAGTTAAATAATAATTTAACTAAATAACTTCAAAATATTGCAGCGGAAAAATACTTATAAATCATAAACGTTTGGCACGCAGGCCCCATAAAAATATCTCAAAAGAGTTAGTTCCATTATTTGCAAAATATCATAAAGATTCACGTAAAAGAATGAAGCATGCTTATAAAACAACCCCATCCCGTTACGTATCAGAGCGACCTAGACGACACAGTGAGGCAAGGCCACTCACGAAGCAACTGCACACTAAGCACGATCACCTGCACTTGCCCACAAGGCGGCAATTCCAGCAGAAGGGGTGAGATTTCATAACAAAATAATATTAATCAACATAATTTAGAATAATAATTAACATCAAAACATTCTTAACATTTTTGCATAATTAAATAACAATTAGCACGTAGTCACGTAATCAATCTTCATCAAAAATGCATCATTTAGACACAACAATGCAACAATGCTCTTAGACTCCTTATATGCATGTGGTAGCAAACTTCATCATAAGTATTAATATACTTTTAAACGTGCGGAGGACAAAGCTCCTAATAAACGTGCGGAGGACAAAGCTCCTATCATGGTGAGGACTAAGCTCAATGTATGCTAATGCATGGACTCAAATCAAATCAACAACTTATCTTAATCACTTCATCAATATGCATCCAAGAAATTGGAGCTAAACAATAACTTATCATCATATATACATATATATATATATATATATCATATGATTTCAGTTTAATATATATATATATATATATATATATATATCATACGATTTCAGTTTAATAACAACAGCAACATAATTCAATCATCGAGAGCAGAATGATATCATTATATCAATTACAATTCAAATCAACATAAACTTTATCATATTTGCACAAGGTATAATACTTTAATTCTTGCTCAATATCATGAATATATCTTAATCAACTATGCGGATTACTCTCAACATTACCATTAGGTCTCACTAACCCTTAGGGATCCCCTCTCAAAGTCTTGTGCGAAACAGATCGCAATAGCATAGGGAATGTGACATTCTGTCACAGCACATGTCGCCGTGGCGGGCTCAGATGCTGGCCTGGCGAGAGATTACAGGTCTCTGTCGCCCTGGCGAAGGATATTCTGCCTGGCGGGGAAATTACAGGTCTTTGTCGCCCTGGCGGAGGAAATCCTGCCTGGCGGGGAAATTACAGGTCTGTCGCCATGGCGAGCAAAATCTCGCCTGGCGGGCGATGAACAGTTTGTCGCCATGGCGGGATATGTCCTGCCCGGCGGAACGGTGTCAGAACAGGTTACGAGTTTACGAACTTTTTCACCCCAAATCCTATTTTTCACCATATTAGACCCCAAATTCGACTGAAATAACAACATTAATCCTATTCTAGGTTCTGTAATCCATTCCTACATCAAATAAACAAATTCTACCGTTCAATTCATCAATTCTAGGGATTTGACCTAGTTTTCTCATTCTCCCAACTCAATCCTATTACTGTTAATTGATCATCAGAACTATGTTAATTAACATTATTAAATCATTAGTCTCACCCTTACCTGGAATTGAAGAAATCGCAGCTCTCTCCTTCTCTTCTCCCTTCACGTGCGTTTCTTTTTCTCCCAAAAGTCTGATACGTTCTGACTTTCTAAACCTAGCTTCGCTATTTATACTCCCAACAAATCTTATCTTATTTACTCTTTCTCCCACATAACTCTCTAAAATCCAAAACTAACCCACAACTAAATATTTTATTTTATTTTCAAATCTTATTTTATTTAACAATAAAATAAGTCCCTTAATCTTATCCTTAAAATTATACTTATCACAAAATCATCCAAAATCATCAAAACATATCAAAACACATATATATATTATATAAATATAATATAATCACCTAAACTTGATTTAAATAAATAATTAAACGAAAGTGGGCGTTACAACTTTGGCATATTTTAGCCTTTTTTTTTTTTTTTAAGGATCCATGGAATTTGGTAAAATTTATTTTAAGTTTAATATAATTAAATCAGAGTTGAGTGAAGAATAAAACTAAGAAACCAATAAATGATTAGAATTAAAGTGTATGATTATATTAATAAAAGTACAAAAAAATTGTATATATAATCAATTTTTTTTTTTTTAAGAAAATGAAACTTGCGAGCTGGCAAGTCCCATAAAGGATATATTGATAAAAAGAGATAGATACAAAAAGGATAGGGGGGACATTAACACCCTCACAAGCTAGGAAAATCTAAAATAAGGTAAACCAAGTCTATTTCTAGCAAAATCCAAACAAATTTTCCCAGGGATATTATCCCACCACATCTGTGTTTGTAGAGAGAAACCAATGTTTGCAAGTTTGCAAGCTTGTCAGCACAGTGGTTTCCTTCTCTAAAAACGTGTGTGACATAAAAAGACATATAATTACAAAGGTGCAAACAAATTTGCCATCTGTTTCTTATTTGCCAAGGCACTATCTTATAAGACTTGAAAGCTAAAGTTACTAAGACTAAATTTTTTTTTTATAACCAAAGATGTGTCCATCCCTTCTGATAAGCTATTTCAATTGCAAACATAGCACCATGAAGCTCAGAAGAGTTGGAAATCCCTAAGTTGCAGACAAAGGCTCCTAGGAAATCAGCTTCTGAATTTTTGAAAATACCTTCATAACTGGAAGGGCCAAGATTACCTTTACAAGCACCATCCATATTGCATTTAATCCAATTTAAAATAGGGGGATAAAACTTCCTTAATTCTAGAAGCATTCCCATAGTTGATTTTGACAGAAAAGGTTCTTAAGAGAACAAAATCAGAAACTGATGAGTGAGCATGAAGATTTGAGTTGTTACCAGCTAAAGTAGTGTATGTGATGATGAGATTAATGGTTGATCTAAAAAGTATGCCTTTGTCTACAACACTTCTTTGATTCCTGCAGAACTAGATTATATTGATGCTATAAATGACAGAAGCAAGGACAACAAGCTTGCAGAGTGGGGATATGGTTCTTTGATAAAAATTGATTGCTTCGGTTATAGACGGTGACTTTTTGCACAATCGATTGAAGATTGGGGAAGATTTGTACAAGACTATGAGGGACAAACCATGTTGCATTATGTATAAACTGATTGACAGTTGAGGTGAGCAAGTGGTGAGTTTTTGGATTGATTTGGAGTACCTCTACTAAGGGATCCCCACACCACTGATCTGACCAAATATTGATGTTGGTACCATTTCCTATATTCCATGAAGAGTCAGACAAAACTTCAAAAAACTTATGCTTGATGCTGCTCCATACAGAAGAGAAAATGTGATAAGAGATTGGTATTTCCTTCTACAACAATCTACCTCTCAGAAAATTGGCCCATTGAAAATTTGACTGAACTAGCTCCCAACAAAGTTTTAAATTAGCAGCTTCATTGATCTTGGATAGAGATCTAACATGTAGCCCTCCTTCTTTAAGAGGAGCACAAACTGTTACTATCTTTCTCTGATTAACATCACCACTCCACACAGAGTTCCTCAACCATCTTTATATTTCCTTGATCAGCTTCACAAGGAAAGAGTAAATAGATATACAATGGAGTAGCATGCTTTGAATCACACTCTTCACCAATTGAACTCTACCAGCAATGGAGATGAGAGATGCTTCCCAAGCTGAGAACTTAAGCTTGATTCTATGAACTAGAGGCTGAAAATAAGCAATTTTAGGTTTTCCCTTGAAGATTGGCACACCTAAGTATATGAAGGGAAGAGTTCCAATATTAAAACCAATATTGGTAGCAATAGCTTGCAAATTTTGATAACACATTAAAGGATTTAGACACCAACTATGATAACCAAAGACAATGCTTGCGAATTTTGCCTTTAACCGTCAATAAGAAAGGAGCTTGACATTCTCTAATAGCTTAGGTATCGAGCTGTCATTGATATTAAATTTTTGCGGTTCCTTGTCTTTCAAATAACCCAAGTGCACGCGCACCAAATCATAATCATAGTGGCGCGCCTTTTCTTTGAAAACATGCTAAATCTCCAAACTGTAATACCTGATCATCTATGTCAACCGGATGAACCGAAAAGAAGCCTAACCAATTAAGCAGAAGATGCCATAACGAACCAAAAAAAATTACAATTCAAAGAAAAGGTGATTTGTTGTTTTCAAATTGCCACAACCCCCAACACATAATTGAGAATTTTGAGGAAAAATACCTCTTTTACATTAATTATCCTTTGTAGATAACCTATTCTAAAATAACCTCCAAATAAAGACATCTGATTGGATTTAAAAATTACATGAAATGATAAAATAGAGTACTTCAATTTGACCGTAAAATATACATATAGTTTAAAAAATATAAATATAAATACTAAATAACGGTATGAATGAGCTTTACATTAAATGAGCTCAAATTTTCTCTAAAAATAAATAAATTAAATGAGCTCAAATTTATTTGATTTACTTCAATAGGTCTTCCACCGTATAAAATATATTTTTTTGACTCAATAAACCGAATAACCGTTTTACCTAATAACGGTTTTATCTGTAGTATCTCTAACTAACCGCCTCACTATATTTACAAAAACAACCCCTAAAAAACCCCATACCAACCCAAATCATCTTGTGTAAAACCCTCTAACGTCCAATTTAATCGTCGTAAAATTATGTTGGGCGGTAGAAGTACACCATTTCCCATCGTCTATAGCGACGGCGAAACCGAAACCTACCTCGGAATTCTGTGGGTAAACCCCACCTCAGATATGAATACTCTTCTTTTCATCCTCAGTGAAAAGATTCAAATCTTGCCAGATTTTTTCACTGTATTTCTTGCGAAACAAGGCAGCAACTGGAAAATCCCTTTGTTCAAGATCAACATTGCCGGATTCGATTGTAAACACGGCGAGTACGATTTATATGTTCAGTCTACGGTGAAGAAGAACAAGAACCCATCTCAGAAATTCATGCCTCTGAACATAGCTGAGACTTTAACTGATGAACACGTTGAAATGCCGTGTATAGAGTGTTTCATGGAGCAAATGACAGGGATTGATTCTGGTTTCCATTTGTGCACTGGTGATAAGGAGATTGTAGGGTTCAGAACAACGGTGGGTCCGATTTCCCGACCGGTGAGAAGTTCCGGCAAGAATAGTCACTGATTTGTAGGGTGCGTTTCTTTTTTATTTTCTTGGTACAATGGAATGTATTTCTTGGTATACAATAAGAAAAGAAAGGTACACCATATCAAAAAAGTTAGTATATATGTTTTTGACATTTAATTAATTTCATGAATAGATAATGGGGGTTTTCAATTTGATGAATATCCTTCAATGTTATGTTTTGTAACCAGAGTAGTGAGGATTGCTATATGACTTTGTTTGGTTGTATTAAATGTGAAAAAAATAGATGGATTGGTGTATTTTTGTAGGGTATGTTATCAAGATGTTACTCTCAAGGTTTCTGTATGATTTAATGAGCAATGATTAAACTGTTCGGTCATATGATTAATGCTTCTTTTCACCAAAAAAAATATTGACTCTTAATTATAAGATTTGTACTAGTAAGAGAAAGAAGAACTATAATTATAATGTTATTGTAGATTTTTTTTTTTTTTAGATGTTAGGTTATTAATTTGAGTTAATCCAGGTGGATTGATATAATGGGGGTGAAATTCTTTTAGTACCTCTTTTTATTTTTATTTCCAATTTTCAATTATATATTATACTCCCTCCGTCTCAAATTGTATGTCGCTTTGACACTTTTACGCATATTAAGAAATATTAACTTTTGTGAACTTTGTTAAAATTAAATATGTTTTTTCCTCTTTTACCCTTGGCAACACAATTACTCCAACTTGATTGCAACCGTCCCAAATTCCTCAAACTTCAAGGCAATGAATTCACACGGGTCATCATCCCCTTCGGTATCAGTAAAAACCTCAGAATCTATAGAGTCTTCTACTACTTCTGAAAATGTTTTTGTGTCTTTGGAAATTTTCATGGTTAAAAAATGTATATTATCATAGTTAGATACAGGTTTATAAAGAGTCTGAGTAACAATTTGTGGAGAGTCAATAGTTAAGTTCAGTCTCTAATTTAATTTAACGTGGATTAGTATGGGAACCGTGAATAACAATAAATACATGGGAACCATGAATAAAAAGTGAATTATGGATTATGATAACCTTGAATAAAAAGTTTTGGAAAAAGAGAATAGACAAGGACAAATTAGGAAGAACATGAATAATTTTACATTGATATTGCAAAACGACTTATAATTTAGGACAATTTTTTTTCCAAAACGTCATACATTGTGGGACGGAGGGAGTAAGTGGTTTCATAGAATGTGGATCCAATTAAGGTTTCGTTGAACCTAATTTTTTTTCCCTTCCAAAGTTGTAGTGATGATGTAAGTTTTGGAATGCATGCGTGTCACTGCCCCAAAGTGACCGTGGAAATGGCATGAAAAATGATATTTACTCATAATCTGGCAATGCAAAGTTATTATATGGTTAAGAGAATTTTTTTTTTGAGGTAACATTGGTTAAAAGAATTTCTTGTGTTAATATGATATTATTCGGGGTCCACTACATACAATGCAGTTTGTATGCAGAGAGAGAAGTTCCACGTATGTGATTGTAAACTGTCAAATAATAAACAGAATTTTCCTACCATTATATATGTACAAATTTGTCTACATGTTCTTTTAAGATTATCATGATAATCTATTTCAGACAGCTTATTTTCATATACCGTTAGCTTATGCCTTATGCAGATCGAGCTTATAATCTTCACTTGTAATAGAAGCTTATACAAGTGTACATTTTTTTATATAAGCAACTAATTGAATTCCATAATCCAGACACCAGTTTAATTCTAGACAATTCGTCATTCCTCCTTTGAAAGTAGTTTTATTACTTCTCTCCCATATGCACCAAATCGTACCTAGCTAAATTAAGAAATGTTTCTCCTTAGGCGTGATACATAGGCGGGAAGGCAAGATGAGAAACTATGAATTTCATATTCATCTTCTAAAAGTCCTAGGTGTAAATAAAAAGAGGGTGTATAGTAGAATCTTGTTTAGGGTCGGTCCTAACGTGTTTAAGGTTTTATCAGGTCTAACAAAAAACCCTATTTAAATTGAGCTCTACAATTACTACCGAGCTCGGCCTTATACGGGCTGTGGGCTAAGTGAGTTGGCCGTTTCACAAAATTTCTTATAAGCAATAGTTTTTATTTATCAAAAAAATACAGTAAAAAATTAAATGTTTTGGTGTGGTGCAACCTTATTTAACCAACTTCCATCTTACAATCATCCAAGCTCTATGATTCATAAAAATAAAAAGTTTCCTTTAAAAAAAACCTTCTTTTTGTTTTTTTTTTGTTTTTTTTGTATCCATGCATTGAACTAGCTACATTTTAATTGATTCCATCGAATAGATTATGTGTGCGTCTAAAGAAAGGTAATGTTTTAGTGCTTCATAAATATTACTAATTTCTTTAGCATTTTAAGTTATGCCAACTAAACAGGTTACTGGTGACCCATACTGGCTAGCCCTAAGGAATAGAGGGCTATTTACGACCAAACTGAAAAGCCCTAAAAAAGAATTTTGCTCATCTTACCTAAAAAAAATGCTATTTAACACCATGAAAGGATCATAATACCTCCAACAACAGTTAACTGCTGCTTACTACCAACAACATTTAACTGTCGCTCCCTAAATAAACTAGTAACAATCAAGTGTCACTGCGTTCTGGTTTCATACAACCAGCAGCTCTCCCATCACTCCCATTGCATTCAAAACACAAAAAACAAACTCTCTCAAATAATAAACATTTAATTCTCTCAAATTCAAATCACTCATCACCCCGATAGAAAGTAAGTTTTCATAATCCCTTGACGTTTTATGTTTTATATGTTAAATTTTTTCCCTTAAATTGGTAATTTTTAAGTATTTTGGGTTTATGTAAATTTTATTTTATTTTTGTTGTAAATGATTAAATGTTTGCATCGTTGCTTATGAAAGTTTTTTAAACTAAGTTTAAGTTGAATATGGTAGTTTAAAACTTGATATAAACCGATAAACCAAGAATGAATATTGTACACTCCAAGTGTTTGATGAAATGTTTGAATGAATATGTTGTTGATTTGAACAATGACACTTAGTTGTAGTCTACTACAACATTGTAAAACTCGATATGTTCAGGATACAGGTTGATGTCATGTTGTTAGATATGACAGATCAACTTAGTCAAATCAACTGTCGACTCAAACACAAAGACATGAGGATGATGGACATTGCTGAGTATCGTTGTCCATTGATTAACTCAGATGAAATAGTCTGGTCCACCCAGATGAAGCTTAGGATGACGACGATGTGGGAACCATGTTCTCAATATTTGATCAACACAATACTAAAGGACCGATCGAGTTGGATGCTTCTTTGGTCATATCTTTTGAAGATATTCTAAAAAGTCTGATATCCAACCCAAGAGGTCATACGAAGAAATTAAGGCACTCATACCAGATGAATATGTTAGGTTTCTTGATTCGATATATTACGTTGTGTTTTATTATGTTGTATTCTTATATATTTTTAGAAGATGTTGTATCATTATTTTCTTGGATTTAAGTTGAATTCATGGTAGTTTATGAAAATATTGACATTGAAGTGTCTTATACCTGTGTGACGAAAGGAAATGCAGTTCTAAGATGTTTTGATCTTGATCATGCTCATCTATCAATTGAAACATGTTATTTGGAAGGACAATAGGATGAAATTCAAAAGAATATATTGGAATGCATTCTATTTCGTCATCACTTATGAAGGAATTTGATGTGAGAATTTGTATAGCTCATTTGGTAGAATAAAACATATGTTATCTCAATTCTTTTGAGTTTTCTGTGAGAGGTGATGTTGCTTCTAGTGCAAATCAGAACCCAATGACAGTTAACTGTCGTTGGTTCACTTAACGAGAGGTAGTTAACCGTCGTTGGAAGCGAGTAGTAGTTAACTGCTGCACGACATTTTATTGACTATTCCATAAAAAGAATTGGCTGAAATTTTAAAGTCAAATTCCTACATTTTAGCCTGTTTCAACGACTATAATTACTACAAGAAATGTGGTTATTTGACAGAGATATATGCCAGGGGCTTGAACCCTTGGGTAATTTGTGAGGGATGATGCCATGAGAGGCCCCTACACTACAGAAATGAGTTTTCACATCAGTTGAAAAGTACATTTCACATCAGGTGGCAACCAATGTGAGGGGACATGATGTGGTATGTCCATGTCATTTCACATCGGGTACAAACTGTTGTAATAGCAAACTTTCCACATCAAGACTTTTTCCCACTGATGTGATACGTTCTTTTTAAAATTTAAGATCAAGGTTTTCACATCAGTTTTATGATAGACACTGAAGTTAAACAAGTATATTTAACTTCAGTCATCTATCCCTCTGATGTGAAACTTGTAACGCACTACTTCTATTAAAGCGATAAATCACGCGAATATAATAAATATTCAAGAAATAGACGTCACGTCTTCAAATAATTCACAACTGACATGCATAAAAATTTCAACAATAAAACATCACAGCGGAAATATAGCATACACCTCAAGTAGCCATGTCATCATCTCATAAATACATCCAAATAAAGATAATATAAACCCTGACACATGGACAAAGTCTCAACAACGTAAAAGACAAATCCTAGATCAGAGCCTATCTAAGACTCTATCAACTGAAAGAAAAACGGAGGAAGCTCCCGCTATCCTCAAGCAACTCACCAAGCAAGCAAAGCAACTAATCCTTCATGTCGTCTACCCATTCATACAAATAGGTAGGCGGTCCACCACAGACCACTGGGGGTTAGCTTCACATCAATCATAATCAAAATGCATAAACATGAATAATCAATCATCAAGATATTTCATGGTTCTAAACACTAACATATGTGCAACTTCGAATATTCACCAAATCGTCACCAACAAGTATATAGTTCATCGATCACAAATAATCACCAAGCACACAACAACGACAAACACGTAATTCACACCAAGCACATAAGCAATTATGACTCATCCTAACATGAAATGTGCCTAGACCGACTCTAGACATGTGTGGTACCAAGTCACCTCCGAGGTCGTCACCCCTGATGCCAACTGAACATCATAATCATCACGAATAATCACCCTGAATAATTGAATACATAGTATTCGTCACCAACATGGATATGAAATCCGACATCAACAGTGTGTGCACCTATGACTCAACAACAACATCGCATATTTTCATACAACTTCAACAATCCACACCAACATATTTCAATACATGCTTACACCAACAATTCAACACCAATAGCATGTAAGAAAATTCACCAACAACATATATGCGCATAACATATATAAACACCAACAACATCAACATAGTAATTCAACAACTTCATATAATTCTCACAATTGAAGTAAAGGAGAAAATACACCACATCATGATAAACATCATATTCAACATCCATCAATCATTCATACATCTTTATTTATTCATAACAAACTATTCATAAAAGATTTTCAAGGTAATCAGACTCAAAGATTATATTCAACCAAGTTCGTCTCATATTTCACAACTTTGAAAATAACTAAGACTATTGAACCAAAACTAAGAAAAACAACTCAATTGCCTCAACTATGTATACACATTAATCACATATGAGTGTAGTTGTGCATGCATGTGCGTTTCACCGGCCAATTACTACGAAATCCCACAAATCACAAAGTTCGTCTCACTTTATCATTTTGCAAAACCAAAACATTTTTCAAAAGAAAGTCAAGTTTGATTCAACAAGACATAGGTTAAATACTCATAAAACACCTCAAATGAACCCCTAATACCTAATTTTTGAAGTTTGGAAACAAACCATAAGTTTTGAGTTGACTTGGAAATAGTTAGGTTAAGTTTTCCTTAAAGTTTCTCTAAGACCCACTTGGAGTGTTTTCATCATAACTCAAAATCCACAAAACATTTTCAAGTAAATCCAAAGGCATTGGATAGATAACTCAATTATCTAAAACTTTCATGTTTACACCAAAAGCAAATTCAAAACAGAAACGGGTGAAAATGTGAATGTTTTCACAGATTTTCCTGACAGAAAGTCGGTGGCCGATTTTGGCAATTCGGTGGCCGATTTCGAGCTTCACAGTAGTTCAAAAATCAGCTTAATAATGCGTTTTTCACTTAAAAATCATTCTTTAATCACTAGACTCAAACACAAGACTCCCAAATTGAATCAAAACATTAGCCATAATCATAACAATTGTAATAAACACTTATACCACTTCAAATCATCATGTTCAACTTAATTCAACAATCCAACAAAGTTTCATCAAAACTTTCAACAACAACCCAATTCACATCACCAATCCACAATTATGAACACCCAATGCATCAATTCATCAACAACACATTCCATAACAACAACAACAACATTTAATCATGAAATCATTCACAATTTAACAACCACAACATCATTCTCCATCAATTTTGTACAAACACAAAACATACTCATATATATATATACACACATTCCAAGCATACAAGTTCAACATCAACAACACAATTATCATTCAATTCACATACTTAAACATGACATCAAAATTAAACACGAATTTCTACAACTAGGCTCAAAATAATCACTTATTCAATTAAGCACTTTTGAATATGGGTAGAAAAGAGATTAAAATGAAAAGATTATGCTTGAATACTATCCCCCTTACCTAGGGATGGCAACGGGGTGGGGCGGGGCCGGGTTTTAACACACCCACCCCCACCCCGTTTCATGGTACCCAGCCCCATTCCCGCCCCCAAACCCGGCGGGGAGATACACTTCACCCCCATACCTGCCCCCAACGGGGACGGGTTTCCCCGGACCCGCCCCCACCCCCACAGGCAAAAAGTGAAGAAAAAAAAAATCACAGGAACCATGTTTTTAAATGCCAAACCTGTTTCAGTGGCAAGATCCTTACAGTTCATAATCAATCAATATTCAAAACCAACAAATTTTTTTTACAGGAACCATATTTTTCAATGGCAAACCTGTTTAAACATGTTTCAGTGGCAATATATCATTACAATTCATAATCATAATCAATCCATATTCAAAATATCATTACAATTCATAATCAATCCATATTCAAAACCAACAGAGTTCATAACATCTTACAATTCAGAACCAATACATATTCAAAACATTAAAAGATTCCAAATCATCAAAAGTCAAAACAAAAAAAGTTCCAATACTAAAAATCATCATCATCTTCAAGGCGGGAGATTGCAACCGAACTAACATCACTTATCGGCGGTTCACCTATGTTGAAAAATAAAAGTTAGAATATACACATTTAACTTCACAAACTTAATACAAACTTTAAAGATGTACCAAAAAAAAAATACAAACTTTAAAAAGAATACCTTCATCATCATCAGACTCCATTTCAGTGAGTAAAATAGCATTTTCATTTCCCACATTAGAATTAAAATTACCTATCAATAAAATAAAACAATTAAATAATGGCAATCTTTAAAATTAACAAAATTAGTAACTAATTCAAATGCATTCATATTCAGATGAATAATTTAAAAATTTACCCGTATTCTTAGCACTCCATAACCAACTTCTAGCACACATCAAAGCCTCTAAAGTGGTTGGATTAAGCCGGCTTCGGTGAGGACTTACAATATAACCACTAGTACTGAACGCGGATTCAGAAGCTACAATAGAAACTGGAATCGCCAACACATCCCTTGCAATTGCTTGAAGTGTTGGATACTTGACACCATTCAACTTCCACCACAATAAAATGTCAAAATTTGGACTTCTCGGTAAAACTTCCTCATCTAAATAAACATCCAAATCCGTTCTAACATATGAAGTTCTAGCTCTTTTTTTCTTAATCACAAACAAATCAAATCTTTTCATTGCATCACTTCCAACAGTACCAACATTAGAATCCACCATTTGAGAATCACCACTTGAATCATTGCTCATTCTTGATTGATAATCATAAAGTAAGTCATAACACATTTGTCGGATTGACTTAACTTGATGATCAACATCATTTCCATAGAAGATTCTGTAATAATATTCAAGCAAATCAGTTTTGTACCTAGGATCCAAACCAGCAGCGACACCCATTATTTCATGAATCACACTCCAATACTTATCAAACTTTACCAACATGTTCTCAGCCATTTTTTTTATCAATGCATCAGAGGATTCAATCCACATAAGTATTGCTTCTTTAATCTCACAAATCTTAGGAAAGTATTGTTGAAGCAAAAATCTTTTTGATGAATGTTTTAATGATAACAAACCTCGTGGAATAAATGATAAGTTTTATGAATGGTGATCTACTGATGTTTGCACTTGAGTTTTTTTGTTAAAAGAACAGGAATCACATAAGTGGATGAGCTAGAAGCCACTCACATCAATAAGTGCATTATATCTACTCAACAATGGAAGAATGAGTATATCATCAGTTGAAACACCAATATCATATCTCCATGAAGATTCATAGCTCAAGAATCATGATGGAAGAACATGAATCATGATGGAAGAACTTACATCACAAGCTATACAAGAATGTGCTTGATGTTATGTGACAAAACTCACATTGAGTGTTATGTTATATGATTTGAAGATCATCCATGGGTAAACATGATAAAAGGAAATATGCATACAAGCTAGGAAGATTCTCAGAACCTCCTCAAAGTATCACACTTCCAAAGCTTTTGAAGATAAGAAGTTCAGAGTGTTCATATGAATGGAGTTCATAATAATCATGAACATTAACCCTGAATATATCCAGAAACAATAAAGGATTACTTCATGGATAAACAAGAATATTTAAAGTCATCAGTTTCATGCAATGATGAACTAGATGCAAAGAAATATTCTTTTGGACTTCAAAGAAAGAATCATCTTGTTTGTCAAAACAAATGATCTCTCATTTATATGCTTCAAGTAGTTTTTGAAGGAAATAAATAAACAACCTTCATGGGTTTCAAAGTGTTGAAGAACATCAGAATGTTCAGCACAAAGTACAACCGTCAAAAAGAAAGGAACCCAGAAGAAACATTCTGAAGTTCATATGTTTGAACCTAGAAGAAGTTCAGAAGGTTGTTCAGAAGGTTGCTCAGAAGGTTCATTAGAGCAAACCCATAAATCAATGTCCACACCAAGAACATGCAAGAACAGATGTGACATGAACATATCTTATGCAGACAATGATTTTGACTTTGGATCAAGAAATCATTAAAGACATATATGGTGATTAAAGGATTAATGGACTTTGATAGTTCTTGGTATTTGTGCGTTCTTGAGTGATTAACCAAGAAACAAACAAAGTTTAAATCATACCAAGATACAAGAAATCAAAGAACATTTGCATTCATGAACTAACTCTGAGTTCAGAAAGTTAGTTCAGAATGTTGTTCAGAATGTTGATCAATGAGTTGATCAGAACGTTCTGATGGAAGTTCAGAAGCTTGAACAGAGTTCAGAAGCTGAACAGAATTCAGAAGCTGGACAGAGTTCAGAAGCTTGGATAGAGTTCAGAAGCTTGACAGAGTTCAGAAGCTTGAACAGAGTTCAGAAGCCTGGACAGAGTTCAGAAGCTTGTTCATGATGAACATCAAGAACCAAACCCAGAATCTCAAGAACATTATTGAAGACATGCAAGCTACAACGCGACATAGATAAATGTCCAGGAAAGTACATTTGCATGGATCAATCAAGCAATAAAGGCATTTACAAGAATAATGTCAAAAGGATATTCAATGTTCATCTAAGACTATGAACATTGAAGCACTAGGAATATGCCAATGAGAATATTATCCTAGATGATGCATTCACTGCACTTCAGTTATGTTTTCACTATTAGGATTGATTACATCAAGTACAAGTCTTACAAATCATCCTAAGTGAAAACAGATGGAACATTCTGAAGATCAGAATGTTCAGGCTCTGCACATGCTTACTTTATAAACAGTACAGTAGGTGAAAA
This sequence comes from Medicago lupulina, assembly GCA_958299785.1. Lineage (NCBI taxonomy): Eukaryota > Viridiplantae > Streptophyta > Magnoliopsida > Fabales > Fabaceae > Medicago > Medicago lupulina. The sequence goes on along the minus strand of OY283141.1, from coordinate 27,414,585 downwards.
GCAAAAAGCAAAAGCAAAGCAAATCTGTCCTGATCAATCAGAGATAGACACGCATGGGAGTTGGTACTGTACAAGGACAACACAATCTCTCAAAGCATGGGCATGAAGATGCAGAATCCACTAACTCAATCCTGCACCAAGTCCCAAGGCAGATCTGGGAAATGAACTTTCTGAAGTATGATGAAAAGTCCATACTTTGGCTATTGCCCAGAAATTCATGTAAAAAACACATGGCACGCCCAGAACTTCATATGTTCATTCATATATGATGAACCCAGATGAAGAACATGATGAACCCAGATGAAGATCATCATGAACGCAACAACATTCTGATGTTCATCAGAGATCAGAATGTTCACCCAGATTTTCAAGTTAAAGCTTGTGGGACCCAAGGACACATGGCATAACACCATTGGACACCCTACAACGGCTATATGAGTCCCATGGCTCTATAAATAGAGATCAAGGCCTTAGCAAAACTTGCACCATTGCAAAGCATACAAGAAAACAACTCTGATTTTGTTTGAAGCTTTTGCAAGTGAAATTGATCAATCTCTAAGGCTTTTGTTTCCTTAGTGCACATCAATACTCTTTGTTATCTCGTGCAAAGATAACTTTCTTCTTCCCCTCCTCTGTTTGATTCTCAAACATTCAAACTCCACACAAATTGCAAAGCATACAAGAAAACAACTCTGATTTTGTTTGAAGCTTTTGCAATCTGAAATTGATCAATCACTAAGGCTTTCGTTTACTTAGTGCACATCAATACTCCTTGTTATCTGAAAGATAACTTCTTCTTTTTCTTTCTCATCTGTTTGTTTCACAAACATTCAACTTCCATTCAAATTGTAAACAAAGTCTCATCTAGCTTTAGGGGTACTAAAGTGTTAGTTTGAGCAAAGGGTGTAAAAGTCTAAGTGGGTAACTTAGCAAGAAGGTGCAAGCCTGCTGAGGCTTAGAGAATACAGATTTGTAAGTGTTCAGGTGAACACAGATTGTAAGGTGCAGGATTTGAGAGGTTATCTCAAGCATCATAGTGGAAACTCTCACAAGATTGTGAGGAGAGGATTAGCCCACATTGGGTGAACCTCTATAAATCTCTGTGTGTTCTTTCTCTCTTCCCTATACTCTTTAATTTCAGTATACACAACACACACCAGCACATTTACTTTGTTAATTAGTTTTTGTGTATGAACTTCAGAACGTTCTGAAGTCAGAGAGTTAACTTAACCATTCCAAGTAAACAACTTGAGAATCACTTTTAAGTTTCAGGATAATTTTTAAAGGGTCACAATTCAAACCCCCCCTTCCTTGTGACTATTTTATTCACTTCAAGTATTCATTGGCAGTCAGATACTTAATGCCAGAAAACACATCAGTGATAGAGTTGAACATTTTCATTTTTTCACAAACATCTTTTGCAAATCTCCATTGTAAACTTGTTGGACAAGAAGTGGACCCAGTTCTCCGAAGTGCTAATCGATTAAATACATCTTCATACAAAATAGCAACTTCAAGCATCTTGTAAGTGGAATTCCATTTAGTCGGACAATCTAAAGCCAATTTCTTGGTGCAAGAAATTTTCAATTGATTGGCTGTCGACTCAAAATATTCCTTCCTTTTAGGTGTTGCAGTCCAAAATGCAACACTATCCCGAATCCTCTCTACCCCATCTTTCACAACTTCTAAGCCATCTTTTACAATCAAATTTAGTATGTGTGCGCAACAACGCATATGAAGTAAGGCCCCTTCCCTTAACAATGACTCCGGTTTCAGCCTAGCGTTAATCTTTTCAACCATTGCATCATTTGTACTACAATTGTCCAAAGTGATAGTGGACAATTTTTTATCAATGTTCCAATCCATCAAACACTCAACTAACGCATCACCAAGTCTTTCACTTGTATGAGGGGCAGGAACATAAATAAACCTGACATAATAAGATTTCACTTGTATGACTGTTTGGTATTAGGTGACTAATGGGCAGGCACAACTATATAAATCACTCTCTATAAGTATTGCAGAAATACAGTCAAAAAATCATGGGGGAATATATAAATCAGTCTCTAAAACTGGGCAGAAGGAATTATATTTACCTCAAAATCTGACTATGCAAAGTCCAATTTCCATCAATGTAATGAGCAGACACAGCCATATACCCTCTTTTTTGATTGCTCGAAGTCCACATGTCAGAAGTAAAGGCCACTCTTCCTTCAAGACTTTCTATCAACTTCATTGTTGATGATCTCTCAGATTCATACACTTTGAGTATATCATTTTTTATAGTATTTCTACAAGGGACTTGAAATAGTGGTTGGAGAGAAGCTAAGTATCTTCTAAAACCAACATGATCCACAATTGAAAGTGGATATTCATGCAAAATAATTGCATGGGCAAGCTCTTTCCTAGAATTTTCAGCATTATATATCCAAGTACACAACTCTTGTTTACCTTGCAAAGTTTTAGGAGTAAGAAATGTTTGTCCTTTATCTGTTTTACCATCAAAAATCTTCTTGCGAGGACAAATCAATAAATGGCCTTTTAAGTGCGATGTCCCGTCATTTGATGATCCACCAAGAAGCTTCTTGCAATATTTACATTTAGCCTTAACTTTTTCATCAACTATGACCTTATCAAAATGATCCCAAACTTCACTTCTTTTTCTTTTTGAATGGTTTTGTGTTGCTGCACTATCAACCTCCATAGTATCAGTTGTTGTGGGAGTGGGAGTAGGAGCAGCAATTGACGGGTTAGCACTTTCATTTAGAGTTGGTTGATGTGAACTTTCTTGTCCATTTGGAGATGGTTGATGTGTACTGCCTTGGGAAATGATTGGACATTGTGGTTGAGAGGTACCTTCATTTGCCATCTAAAACCAATAATTCATAAAATCTATTAGACTCATTGCATAATGAAACCAAACTTGTACTCCATATAACTACACTATAAAAGCTACTAAAATTTATTGTGTTTCAAACCAAATAAGAAAGCCTATTATTTTATAGTATTCCAACAAGAGTAATTGACATGAACGATTTCCAAACATGGGGAGAACATCAATAAGTAGACTAGAGAATAAAGTTTCCTTGTTGAAGAGCTTGAATTATTAGCTCTAAACATCTTGCATTTATAAAGGGATTAAATTTAGCCTATAGCTATCTAATAGCTATCTAATAGCATCAGAGATATACATTAAATCTAGCTTATATCTACCTAATTACATACATCAGAGATATATACATGAAAAGAACATGAAATTTCAAGAACCCAGCAATTCAAATAACAACTTTGTTGAACCTAACTTACAAATCACTAAAGGGTAGCTGAAGACAAAACCCAATCACAAAGGCAAGATAGAAAACCTATACTATTTTTGCCATATTTCCATTACATAAAAACTCTTAAACAGTAGAAAAGTGTTAACAAAATAACCCAAGTATGAACTAAATAAAAGGGTTAACAAAATAGCCATCAAAAATAGAAAAGATCAAATTTTGCCGTCTTAAGATCACAAGTATGATGCATAATAGTTAGTAAAAGGACTAACAAAATTAATACTATTTTTGACAAAAACTCAAAGCAAAACTATTTTTTACAAGTCATTAGAAGTTCAGTTATTGAATAGAGAAACAACTGAATCCAAATCAAAGTGACATAATTTTGCAATCTAATTACTAGTATTAATTGAAACAAGCCAATTTTGAAATTTGAAGGACAACAACAAACAATTTTGGTATTAGAAATTATTACTATACAAAATAAGCATATCAAAATTGGAGAAGGAAGGAGAATCGATTGACTTACCTGCAAGGAGATGGGATTTCTTTCTGTTGACATGAAAGCGCCAGCAAAAAAAGTAGAAAACGAAGGATGGAAATTGGAATACGATTGAAGAGAAAAAAAATATGAGTTGTGCGGCTGAAGAGAAAAGGAAACTAGGGTTTTCAGTTTCCTTCTCTTTATATACTCCTGCTGATGTAAGTAAATTAAGGGTAATAAGGTAAATTCATGTGTACGGGTGCGGGGCGGGGTGGGTGTGGGGCGGGTGTGAGTATCCCCCGACCCCATCCCCGTCCCCGTTAAAAAGCTACGGGTTTTCCTCGGACCCGGACCCGGACCCAGTAAGTTCGGCTTTCCCCCGTTAAAAACGGGGCGGGGGCGGGTGGGACCCGACGGGTGCGGGTTGGGTTGCCATGTCTACCCTTACCTCAACCTCCAAGATTCCTAGCTTCAGCCTCACTTTAGCTCCTAGAATCCTCAATCCCTTCTTGCTCTTCAAGCTCTTTCTCTTCTAACCATTTTCTCCTCTTTCTTTAGCTTTTCTCTCTCTACCTCTTTCTAATATTGTGAAAATGAATGCTCTAACCCTAGTTTTCTCTTAAGACATGGGTTATACAATCACACCACTAATGGGCCTTACTCTCAAAATGTTTTATGAGTTCAAAGCTCTAATTGATCCATTCTACAAGTTTCTACTCTCTTACAGTAAAAATAACGAGTAAACACCGGCTCTTAATTTAATTATCACAATCCACTGACAACTTAATAAAATAAATGGTTCCCACTTGAAACACTAAAAATAATCTACACCATGAAATTACTAAATTACCCTTGCTCACCAAAAGACCAAAATACCCTTCTAACACGAAAACCCAAGAAATTACACCCAAAGATAAATAATCACACACAAGCATATATAAACACATATTAAACACATAAAAATAAAATTAGCGAAAAATCAGGCTATTACAAAATCTACTTTTTATTTATAAAATAAAATGCTTTTTTTAAAACTGCTCACCAAATTAGCTTGAGACCACGTTCTTTTCTTTTATTTATATTAAAAATATGAAAACAAATATGGATATTTTAATGCAAAAAAGAAGTTAATAAGCTATCAAATACAAAATTTCATTTATACCCCTCACAAGTATACTCTCAAAGGAACATAGCCTAAACACACAAGTTAAAACATAAGAAGCCCTATTCAGTAGCCTGCGTTTTGGTCAAGTAATAAATTGTAAGTAGAGTATTGATCCCACAAAGATTGAAGTGGATATGTTCTAAGTATTTCCAAATTATAAATTTAGTTATTTAAGATCCAAAATGACAAATAACAAAGATAAGGTTTTAAGATACTAAATTAAAATGAAGAAGTAAATAAAGCATGTATAATTTTTTTAGAGATTCAAGTAAAAAAATGAGGTTAAAGAATTAACTTGGTAAGGATAGAGGCTTGCAAAATTTAGAAAGCTACAACTCTTAATTATGGAAGCTATAACTTTGTAAATTAATAGAACAATCTAGAGAGTTGTAACTTCACACAACTTCCGGATAACCTGGTGGCCTTTGAGGTTTTTCAACTCCGTCAGCTTGTTAAGTATGGGATGACACACCTTTCAAGGTATTATAATAACAATAATTAACATACAAAATTACTAGGTTAGATCATTAGTAGTGTTTCATCTTGAGAGAGACTGAACCGTTGCCTATTACAAATACTCTTTGTGAAGATTTCAATTTTTTTTTTTTATAATATCATCGATGTTGATTTTTTCTGAGCATCATATAATATACAATGTTATTTAAAAAAAAAATTGATTTTTTAAAAAAAGATAATGGGACTAAAATTATCAAATTTTAAAGTAGGAGATCAAATCTTTAAAAAAAAAGTGAAGAGATGGGATCAAATCCACGATTAAGCCCAAAAAGTAAAATAAAAAATAAAAAGTAAATTTTATTTTTGACCAAAAATTAATGATATGAAATAAAAAGTAAATTGGAATATAAAAAAGGTGAAGAAAGGAGCATCGGAACAAGACGAGGTCCCACGGAAGATGCAGAGAAGGGACCAAGAGACCCACACTTCAACTGATTCCATAATAACTAACTAGCGACGAGCGCGGAAACAAAACTAACACATTTCATTTCAAAGCAAAATATCCAATTTTTCGATCAATCAAACCAAAACGCATTCTGCGTTTTCATGAAAATTCGTCACAATGGGAATTCCTCAAGCCATGGTTGCTCTACACGAAAGAGCAACGTTAGTGAAAGACTCGCTTCACAAAAGCCAAACCATAACGGATAACATGGTTTCGATTCTTGGTTCGTTTGATCATCGTCTTTCTGCGCTTGAGACTGCAATGCGTCCCACTCAGGTAATGTGAATTGGATCAAGTTTGTTTTTTTTTTTTAGGGTTTTTGTTGTTGTTGTTGTTGTTGTAATGTTTGATTTGTTGTTATGTGATGATAGATTAAAACGCATTCGATTCGAAGTGCGCATGACAATATCGATAAGACTTTGAAAGCTGCGGAGGTTATTTTGGGGCAGTTTGATCAGACGCGTAAGGTGTGTATGTCTCTGTTTTTGGTTTTATGGTTAAGTGTCTGTTTCAGAATTTCATGTGAAAATGTGTTAAAAAATAGGTACTTTTTTGATTGTACTATCCCTCTGATTCTTGAGAAAAGGTTCAAACACGACACGGCACTTCAACACAGCTAATAATATGAGAAAATAAACTAAATGAACGTAAGTGTTCGACACCGACACATGTCAGACACTGAACACGTCTTTTTTAAGACGCCTTTGATAGTCCGAAGTTTGGCTAAGAGATCGTTTTAGTGTCTGATACTAACACGTGTTAGACACCAAACACGTCTTCTTTAAGACGTCCTTGATAGTCCGAAGTTTGTTCAAGAGATTAATTGAATGTAATCATCCCGTGTCATGTTGGTGTTTGACAGTGACACATGTCTGACACCAAATATGTCTTTGATCAGAATTGTTAGTGCTACAGAGGTCCTTGATGGTTTGAAGTTGGCCAAGAGGTAAATAACAACTACCCATGATTTTTAACAAGAGATTGAACTCTAGTGCTTTCAATTGACTCGACCATTACTAAAACTCGTTAATAACTTAAGCCCAACTACTTGATGAAATATAGTGGTGTAGAGTTTAGACTTGGGATTTCCCCAACTGTTAAATGTGGCTTCTATTCACATTGCTAATTTGTATTATTATATGAATCATGTACTGTTTATTGTTATGTAAGTGTTCAATTGAGTTGTTTGTATGCTGTGAAATGTAGAGGGGAATGCTAACAACATATTTTATTTTCAAAATCTCTCTATGATTGGATAAAATAGAGGAATTACCTTGCATGTTTATTCTGCGTCTGCCTTTCTAACTTCTATGGAATTACCGTCCTGATTTCATGAAATCTCTCTATATGAAAACCAAAGGCACAGAAAAACAAAAGTCGACTCCTTCAGGCAGTTGATTGGTTTTTAGATACTACATTAATTTTTTGTCTTAGTTCTATATGTTGCTCTAGTACAGTTTCAAAATGGTCTCATAAGTTTCAATTTGTTTGTTAAATATAAAATGAAAAGTTTTATCATTTAATGTAAGGAGCGTGCTTTGTGACAAAATTGACACCATTATTTTCCGTTTTGAATCACCCTTCCACCTTCCAGACCTCCTCTACTAAATTTTGTTTTGAATTTCAGATTAATGTTTTTACCATATTGGCAATGGTATCTTTAAATTGCATCCATAGCTATAACTGATATCATGTATACATCTGGGCCATTGATAAGTATGATACTTTTTTGTTCAACTAAATTTCTAGTAGACACTATTGGGTTTTTAATGATTTTCAATAAAAATTGATTGTTAGGCCGAGGCTAAAATACTGCGAGGGCCACATGAGGATTTAGAAAGCTATTTGGAAGCCGTTGATCAGCTTAGAGCTAATGTTCGTTTCTTCAGCAGCAAAAAGAGTTTCAAAAGCAGCGATGGCATCATCAACCATGCAAACGGCTTGCTTGCTAAAGCTATCTTAAAGCTGGAAGATGAATTTAAACATCTTTTGACAAATTACAGGTTCACGATCTTGAACTTGAATCTCTGCTTTTCTTTTCAGTAGACACGTGTTTGTGTATACATTACATTTAACCTCTTCTAATTTCTGGATCTTCATCCATTTTAGACACAATAACTGGATTACGTGAAGTTCTCACTTTCGAATTGCTTCCTTGATCCAAGAGACCCGATTGACTTCGCTTGTGAAGTTCAATAAACTGAACTATACTTGTTCTCACTTTTTCACGTTTTTTCCTTCAACAATAACTAGATTATGCATCATATTCTTTTTTCTTGAAAAAACTAAATAACATAGGAAAGATGTATTAAAGAAGAAAGTCAATGTTGATTGCTGTCAAGGAATAATATGCATGGTGTTTATTAAATGATTTTGTGTGAATGTTTTACTTCATCTATTGTACTCTTATTGCTTTAATTTGGCCAGGAATCCTGAATGTAAATGCTTATTAATTTTCCTACTAAAGGCACAGAACATGAATTTTTTTTTCCCCATATGCAGGGGTACCAAATTAACTATTATTACTTTGCCATCTAATACATAGTTATTGAATCTAGAACAGGAAAAACTTAAACTATGATTTCTTTGCATTCCTAAAAGTTTTTAGCTTCTTCATATGTGTCTTGTTGCTTGTGCATATGTAATTGTAGATGCTCAAAAGGTTTCAGCAATGTTTTTGGATCTAAAACCTAAATATCCTCATGATATAAGTTTTAACATGGAGGCTTTTTATTTCAGCAAGCCTGTGGAACCTGATCGCCTGTTTGACTGCCTACCAAACTCTCTAAGGCCATCAGCTCAGCAGAATGCCGGTGGCGGCGGAAAAAACCATCCAGAAAAACAAAGCATAGAAACTGTTACTTTCACCCTCCCAACTCTTATTCCCCCCAGAGTTATACCATTGCTTCATGAATTAGCAGAACAAATGGTTCAAGCGGGCCATCAACAGCAGCTCTTTCGAATCTATACGTAAGAACGTTTACTTCTTTCTGTATTATTATCTGATGAGCAAACTGCAATTTTGTGTGTACAACGCTGGAAATATATGAGATCAAGCTGGAACAAGTCTGCACATAAATTCTTCCAAATTTGGATTGATTTATAATAACTATATGTTCCAAATTTGTAGAGACACCCGTTCTGCAGTCCTGGAGACGAGTCTAAGGAAGTTAGGTGTAGAGAGGCTGAGTAAGGATGATGTTCAAAAAATGCAATGGGAGGTTTTGGAGGCTAAGATTGGAAACTGGATTCATTACATGAGGATTGCTGTAAGGATGAATATGAATCTCCTTTTCTTCTTTTTTTATCTATTATTTTTCTGTCCCACAAATCACTCTAAGTTTATTCGAACAGATCAAATTGTTGATTGTTGGGGAAAAAAAAATCTGTGATCAAATATTTGATGGACATGATTCTGTGAAAACTCAATGTTTTGCTGAAGTCACTGGTAGCAGTGTGGCTATGCTTCTTAGTTTTGGAGAGGCAGTTGCCAGAAGCAAGAGGTCACCTGAAAAACTATTTGTTCTTCTCGACATGTATGAGATAATGAGAGAACTTCAACCAGAGGTATTGTTAAGTTTAAACTTCCTGGCATTGTAAGAGACGTAATATAATATTGAGGCGTAATATAAATTGAACACTGTCAGATATTTTTTTTTCTTTTTGGAAACTCTTAGTTATCAATGTGAATTTGTGTTTGCTCATTACCATTTGAAGAGGATTTGTTATTTGAAGGATGCATATCAATCCAGAGAATCCTAAAGGGAGTCTTCCTTAACTAGACACTTGGAGGCAAAAAACAAGACAATATGAAAGAAAAGCTGGAAGCACCACATAGTATATGACAAGAAAATAAAAAGTTGCTAAAATTATTATAGTTTTGATTGTATGTTTTTGCAAGCACATTTTATAAGAAATATAACTATTTTTCATAATTTATCTGCTTTGCTACGATCATTGTAAGCCTGAACTTGATTCTTTCGGTGTATATGCTGACATGTGCCCTTAGGGCATTGTTTAAAAAATCAAAAGAGGTAACTTTTGCATAGAAAGTTATGTACTTTTGACTTTGACAAGTGTTTGACTTATATTTTAAGACAACGTTTCCTTTTATGGATTCCTTAACCAAAGCCCTTAAGGCACTATGTATGTATATAAAATTATAGATGTTTTCTTTGAATGTTATTTTGTACTATTGTCTTGTTATTATCAAATATATTTTCTTTGTTCTTGATGGTTTGAAATGTGATGCAGATTGGGATACTGTTTGATAGTAAAGTTTGTGCTGAAATGCGGGAAGCTGCAATCAATTTGACAAAGCGACTTGCTCAGACAGCCCAAGAAACCTTTGGTGACTTTGAGGAAGCAGTTGAAAAAGATGCTACTAAAACTGCTGTGCAAGATGGAACTGTCCACCCTCTAACCAGCTATGTTATCAATTACGTAAAATTTCTCTATGAGTGAGTAATACTAATGAAGTTTCTCTGAATTTTTGCTAATTGGCCTGTATTGTCTTTCTAATTTTCCCTAAGGCGATCTGCCGTGGTTTCTGAATGCCGTTTCTGAATGTGACCAGTTATCAAGCAACTCTGAAACAACTTTTTCAAGAGTTTGATCCTGCCGATCCAGAATCGCAGTTAGCATCTGTTACAACAAGGATTATGCAGGCTCTCCAGAATAACCTAGATGGAAAGTCTAAACTATATAAAGACCCAGGACTAACCCAGTTATTTCTTATGAACAATATCCATTACATAGTGAGATCTGTGAGAAGGTTAGTTGTATATTCTTTCTTTTTCAGTAATCAAATATTTTAAGTCGGAGATTCTATCTGGATTCAGGACACATTTGCCTTTTTTAATTACAGGTCAGAGGCAAAGGACATGTTGGGTGATGACTGGGTACAAATACACAGAAGAATTGTACAGCAGCATGCAAATCAGTATAAAAGGATCTCTTGGGCAAAGGTTAATTTCCTTAAATTTAATTTTTCATTCTATCGCTGTGGCTGTAGAATTTTTAACAATGATGATGATAAACTATTCTTCTGAGCATAAATTAAAGATATCAAGGATGTAGAGTGTGTGTGTGTGTGTGTGTGTATAACACCATCCCCTTTAATTTTGGAAGATACTAATGAAAATTGAAAATGATTTTTTTTTTATAGAAAGAAATAGATGCTTCCCATTGCAAAGATATTGCAGAACACCTCTCCAAGTTTTTCTTATGAGAAAATTTTAATGGTTGGTATATTTTGTTAGTAGTCTGGATTTGAGCCCCAAAGCTCTTAAACTGCTGTAGGTGTCCCAGCTCAACCACTTAACCTACACCTTAGGGATTTCACCTCCCCAAGTTTGAAAGATGGTTATAAGGCCTTTGGCAAGTGATGAGAAACCTTTGAAGGTCTGCAGGGTCTTGTAATTAGGCAGTTTATCTGTATTTCTTTTAATTAAGAAAAACCAGTTCCATATTTCCTACTAATTACCTTGTGACATATTCAGTGCTCCTCATTCAGGCGGAGTCTCGGAGATGACAACTTATCATATATTTTTGAGGCCTTTCATTAGTACATTTTGATTTTTTTAAGTTATTTGTTTTCCTTGGTAGTAGAGAAGAGTAATCAAAATGTCAGGCTCACCTTTCTGTTCTTAGTCATCATTCCTTTCATCGGGTGATTCTTTCATTTCTTTTATTGGATAAGACCTGACTCAACTTTTTCTTGGGTTTATAGCAACAGCAAATTTATAGCATTTGCTTGATGTCTCAACGGCACATTGCTCTTAAATTGACAAGCTGCTTTTTATATGTAACTATGTACTAACTTCAATATTGCATTTGTTATGCGATATATTAGAACTAAGCATGCTAATCCAAATCATTTATGAATTCACCCATAGTTTGTATGATGAAATTTTCAGTAATAAATAGTGCTGTACTGTATGATCCTGCAGATCTTGCAGTGCCTCACTGTTCAAGGAGGTAATTCATCTGGTGGAGGGGACAGCAACAGTAATATTTCAAGATCATCGGTTAAAGAAAGGTTCAAGACATTTAACACTCAATTTGAGGAGCTTCATCAGAGACAATCTCAGTGGACTGTTCCTGATAGTGAATTGCGCGAATCACTTAGACTGGCTGTTGCTGAAGTTCTGTTGCCTGCCTATAGATCTTTCCTTAAACGTTTTGGGTATGTTTCAGTTAGAATAAGTCTTTTGTTTTCTAATTCTCCTATCTATATAAGTTGTATCCTTCTCACGTTGATGACCAAGTATTTAATCTTTCAGGCCCATGATTGAGAATGGCAAAAATCCTCAAAAGTACATCAGATACTCTCCCGAAAATCTTGAACAAATGCTCGGTGAATTTTTCGAAAGCAAGGCGTGGAGTGAACAGAAGCGGTGAAAATCGTTTCATATATCATTGTGTTTTACAAACTTAGGTACTCGTTAAGAAGTTGTGTAGACGTATTGTCCATTTATTGTATTCAAATATCTTTTTCTCCCTCCTAGTCCTATCCCCTTTCGTCCCTTCTTATTACAGAGCACTCAATTGGTACCAATGCAGAGTTCAAGCGGGAGTCTTTTTTGTGGACTTCATATGGAATCACATGTAGCCATGTAATCTTTTTTTCATATGCTTTTTTTAACTGGATATATGTTCATATGCCAAACACAATAGACACACTATCTTAATTGTTTGATAATTCAAGTTTTCAACAAAATACAATAGTATACACAATAGAATATTAAATATTATATTTCATAATGTGTTCAATATTTGAGTTAGGCCTTATTCAATCCTAAAACTGGTGAAAGAAAAACTCAATCCTAAATATCATTAACTCTGAGGGGTGAGGATTGGAGTATTGCAAGAATTATTTTGGTTATGTTTCTACATAAAATGTTAGATATAAACAAACCTCATTTTCACCTACGAGATTCTGACAAAAACATATCATAAATAGAGGTTTCGTCCTGAAATAGAGAAACTCTCTTGTGGTCACAAGAATTTTGGACACAATTTGTAAACACTCACAAAAATGGAAAAAGATGGAAAGAGAAAAAAAATTCAATTGAAAGTTATTTTTTTTATCATTAAATGATATGTATTTTTATGAGTGTCCAAATGCTTGTGTACATTCAAATATTTCCCCCAACGTGTTCTTTTTTGGAACTGTTACCTGTGCTCATCTTAGAATTTTGATCTTTACCCAAACTGTTTCATTCTCAAAGTAAATGTCCAAAATGCCTTTACGTGACTTAAGTCACGCTAGTGTTAATTTAAAAAACTAAAGTGTGAGTTAACTCACGTTACAAAATATGCAATTTTTTCGAATTTATTTAAATAGGAATATAAATAATATAAATGCTAACAATATAAATGGAAATATAAATTCTCAACAATTACATAATAACACTTCATTTTATTAATACTTTGATACAATTACATAATACATAATTTGATACATTTTATTGCAATAAAATAAATATGCTTCTTTGAGGTAAAAATAAACCAACTTTGGGGTAACAGAGGATTAAGGTCGGTGGTAAAAGAGAGTAGCCTTCTTAGGGTAAAATGACATCATCCCTTCGGGGTAAATGTAAATGTGGTTCTTTTTATACCCCAAGAAAGAGTCTTTTTACCCACGGTAAAAAGTTTTTGGGGTAAAAAGAATCATATTTACTTTTACCCCAAGGGTTGACCTCTTTGTGCCCCAAGTAGGTTGCCCTATTTTACCCCCTCCCTTGACCCCTTTTTTACCACTAAGTTGGCCCCAAAAAAGCTAAAAAAAACTAAAGAGTGAGGAGGAGAAGAGAAGGCATGTTGTGAGGAAATAGTGAGTTTTGGAGGGGTATTTATAGTCAGAAATGGTTACCATAGGTTTTATTAGTACTAAATTCAGTCAAAAGAGTATAAAAAAACTTGTAGAAATGAGTTAAATTGAAGGTGAAATAACTGACCAACTTCAAAAAAAATGTTCTTGGACTTAAACCACCGGCCAACCTAGCGTGAGTTAAGTCATGCTGGTGTTAGCCTTGGCGTGAGTTAACTCACGCTGGTTCTTTGCGCACCAACACAGGCAGTAGCTACTGCCTTGTCCCCTGTTAAGCTTCGTTCCTTCGTTCGTTCATACATTGGAACAACCATTCATACATAGGAAAAAGTAGCGTAATGAATAAACTCGGAAAAAAAAAGTGAACAAATAAACTCAGCGTAAATTCGAATAAATAAATACTAATTCAACTCAGCGTGAATTTGAATAAAAATTGTGTATTGAATAAATTTGAATGAAGGTTACATTACAATACATTAAATTACATTCTGAGAATGCATCTTTCAACTACAACAATTATCTTACCTCTAAATGGGGTAAATTCAAACTCGCTAAACAGCAACTCTCAAGCATTCACCCGAAAGTTTTGTTGTTTCATTCCAAATGTTAAATTCTTGTTGGTCTTGGTTTTAAATGATAGTATCCAAGTGCCAACGGAATAAGGTCCAGACCTTGACACTTCAATATTATTATTTAAACGAAGCCAACAATAAATTAACATTTAGAATGAAACAATACAACTTCTGGGTGAATGCGTGGGAACTGCCGTTTAACAAGTTTGAATTACCCCATCTAAAGGAAGACAATTGTTGTAGTTGGAAGGTGCATTCCCTACCTAATCACGATCTTCTGGCGGAATATCTTTAGTTGATCTCAGCAACGTTACACGCATATCGATCCACTGGAACATGTGCTACCAAAACATGCTCGTTACGTTTTCGTTGTTCTTTAACTCCACCCAAGTGAATGATACTCTCCCCTCGTCGAGCGTTGGACGTTTATACCGAATGTTTTTCACCCTCCTTGTGTCTCCGGGGTTGACTCCTTGGTTGAATTCATTCAGTTCATCCTTGATGCCTCTTAACGTTACACTGAGGCACCGAACCTTACTCTTCTGAGGTTCTCCGCCATTAAATTGTGCACGAACGTCAATCCACCCGGCCATTGTTTCACATCTATAATCAATGAAAAACTCATTCAAACATTTCATCAAACACTTGGAGTGCAAATTATACACAAACCCTAAAAATGATAACTACAACATAAACATGCAAACATCTAAATAATTAAGCAATATTACTCATTTGCATGTAACATTGTATCTTAACTTGAAAAAAAAAATTAAACAAACCCTAAATCTAAAAAAATCCAATCTAAGTGTAAAAAAATCTAATATAATCATGCAAACATCTAAACATCATAACAATTAGGCACTATAAGTCATTTGCATGTCCTTAAAAAAAAAAGTCATTTACATGTAACATTCAATCATTTCTTGCAAAAAAAATTAAAATTTTAACAAAACACTAAACCTAAAAAATTCTAGATTAAGTGAAAAAATCTATCATACCAACATAATTTAAGTGAAAGCTTACTTGTTCTTGTTGTTGAAGTGTTGTTTGATTTGAAGTTGAAGAAATTTTGGAGTTGTGTAATTTGAGAGAGAATTGAGATTTGTTGAGAATTGTAATTTGAAAATGGCTCTGCCTGGCTAATAACAACACGTAGCGTGAGTTAACTCACGCTACGTGACTTAAGTCACGTAGCGTGACTTAACTCACGCTAAGTCATGCTACAATTAACACTAGCGTCAGTTAACTCAAGCTACGTGACTTAAGTCACGTAAGGGCATTTTGGACATTTATTTTAAGAATGAGCAAAACCATTTAAGTAAAGAGTAGAGAATTCGTCATCTTATAACTTTTTCGGCATTTCTTCTCAAATTTTAGTCTAGATTCTAGAAGCCTTTTTTATTTTCAACTACTAGCCTTCATGATTGGAAAATGTTGGACAAAGGAAGTAGATGCAGCTTAAGCTCAATCTAATTGTACATTGTATTATCCGGTACCGGTTAGGATTTCTCTATTTAGTATTCTTTCCATTTATTTCGTTCAGAAAGATAAAAACACGTTAAAGTTTGAAAAAAATTTAAATAATTAATAATAGTGAGACTCACTTAATAGCAAGATCCACTAACTACTTTTTTGTATCTATTTCCTACTGAATGACATTTTTCATTTATTTTAAACAAATGAAAATGACGCTTACTCGTCCGGTATAACTCTAGGGATATATATCTGCATTGATAATATTTTCAGGTTACTTTTAGTCCCATGTGTGGGTGGCAATTTGAACTACCGGTCTACCATCCAATTCATCCATTCATTGATCCATCCAACCAACAAACAACTAGTTAATGGACAAGGTCATTTTAAACATTTTGTAGGTCATATTTTAATTTTGGACGTCAAAACTAGTGTATGCAGGATTTTCGACTGTTAAAAATTAGCATATGTTGGATTTTGGACCCTTAAAGAGTTTATAGGCCTCAAAGTTTGAGATTTTTTTAATATAATTAAGTTCAAAACTTTGAATTTAATTAAAATTTGGACACTTTATTTCTATAACCTTTGGTCTTGGCAAGAAAAGTCTTAAGAATCTTCTCGATAGGATCAAGTATAGTATAACTTTTACTCAAAACTTGAAGACTTGATACATGAGAGTTTGAAACCTTGAATACATTGTTTCAATATCTTAATAGGTAGAATAAAGTGACTCAAAAATGACTTTTACAGTAGACTTATCCACAATCTTGGTTTACTCTGAGTGAGGTAGTGAATCCACCAAAATTCCTCTTACTCTGTGGTGTTTTTTGTATTCTTTCTTCTGAGTAGTAGTCAGACTTTTCCTGTCTGTGATTATTCTATATCTATCAACAGTAAATGTGATACCATCTTCAATTATGGCCCAAAGTTCATCATCAACACCAATGATGTAATTGCACATCTTACTTTTCCACCATGTAAATTGAGTAGCATATCCACTGAAGAGTAGAAGTTTTACTGAGAAATTGTGCTTATCATTTGTGGAGGTGTTATAATCATAGTGAATTGCAGTATTATGGTTTCTTCCTGAACTATTAGGACCAGAATCACTTTCAGTAGGGATGTTTTTCTCTCTGAGTCTTTAACCGTGGAGCGGTTAAGTGGCCGAGCATAAACCGTACTCTGATACCAACTGAAGGTGAGAAAAACACAAGAAGGTTGAATTGCGTTGCCCTTTTAAATAACTTTTCTAATTGTTTCAAAGTGGTCACACACACACAAATATAAATTAAGTGGTCTTACAATGAGATCATATACTATGAGAATGACATTTTTATATGAGAATGAATCTAAACCATCAAATCTATATAAATGGTTCAGATTAAAAACTCTAATTTAATTAGCACATGTGTCTTTTCACACTCAATCATCATGTGCCAAATAACCCCAAACCTACGTGACTGTTCTTCTTCCAGATCTGTGTTCTCTCTCGCCCTTTACTTCTTCGTTCCTCTCCATTTCTTTGTTTCCAGTTCTGTTATTTCTTCACGTTTGACTTTTTTATTTTTGGATTTAGGGATTGTGTTGAATTTTGTTTCAACTTAAATCTGATTAATTATGTGAAATTTCTTGTATCATTACTTAAAAGAGTTTTATATGAGAATTGTGGGAGGAAATTCTTTTCCTGTAACGTTACTATGAAATTACAATATAGATGGAAAGGGAAATGATAAAATACAATTTTGCTTGATGACAAATTTAATTAAAAATTACGAGTTACACAAAATATGCTTGAATCCCATTGTAAGAATATTATTGAATCCCATTGTAAGAATATTATGGCTTGCTTATTATGTTCAATTACGTGTAACCTCCAGAAAGACAATGGCGATGACAATGGAATAGAGAAGATGAAAGATTCACAAAATGATTGAGTGTAATCACAAATCAGGAGAGAGAGGGGGGGGAGGGGGGCAGTTTATATCGGTTCTTCCTACAAATCAGGAGTAGTACAATCCATTTGCACTTCTAAGGGATTTCACTATAATCACTCTAGATTACAATTGCTCAAGGAAACTTCAAAGAGACTTCTAAATGTTCAAGCACACAGGCAAGAGACTTTCAATGCTCGATCACAACTGAAAGAGACTTACAATGCTCAAGCAAGATACTTCTAAACATTTACAAATAATTAAGATTTGTTCTCACACTTGATATACAATTAGAGGTATAACAATACAATTCAGAACAAACTCTTAAGATTTAGAATTTCTAAGATACAAACTTTGATAAGAAATTCTTAAGTGTTCTATGCACTTTTGATTTAGCAGAGTAAGGGAAAAGTAAAAATAACAGAGTATTGTTTTTCGTTCTTCAAGTCCTCAGCTCCTTATATATGGAAGGATTTGAGAGACGTTGGAGAAGAGTGTCAGCACATTAAGAGTCGTTGAGAAGCTTTAAATCAAGAACGTTAGGTCTTTGCTGATATGGATAATTCTGTTGATTAGACATTTGAAATTCCTTGACTGAAACTGTAATTAGACTTTGATAGAGACAACTACAGAAGAGGGCAAATCTGACGTGGAGTCTAGGTCTCTCAAGATCTTCTGTACTTCAGAGTCTAGAGGTCTTCAAAGTTTGATGCAGATCTTCAGCTTCTAAGTAGCATCCTTTCTTTTGATCCAAGGCGTTGACTTCTAGTTGACCTTTCTTCACATCTTCTACCATAGTCTTTGAACTTCTCTTGTGCTTCTGATGCTCTTGTACATATATTAGCATATCTAGTTGTTCTTTAATACTTTATTATCATCAAAACCTTCGTGAAATCGTTCAAACCAATTTTGTTTCAACACACTTTTCTAAGGTGAAAAATGAGGTGTATGAGATTTCAAATGATTCTCAAATCCGTAACTTCTCTATGTTGTTTTCACAATTGAACTCATTTTGTAACTAAATGATAAAAAAAAAATGTAATTAAATTTTTATGACTATTTTTTAGGTACATTTTTAAAACTATTGGTCATAGGAATTTAGTGCATGAAATTAAAAGATTATAGTATTTAATTTTTAATTAATTAAAATATTCTCTATAAATGACATTAATCCCTCCATTTTCTATTAAAAGTGTCGTATTTACAAATGAAAAATGTCTTACAATGAATGTCATTTTAAATTTTTCAACATCATATAATTATTTTATTTTAAAATGTCCATTTAATAATAAAAAATTGTTTTACCCTCAAGAAAATAAAAAAATAATTTTATTTTAATTATATCACCAAATAATTTACTTATGAATCTATAACAATAATTAACATCCAATAGTTAATACAAACATTTTTATAAAATTGTTTTACTCTTTTATTTACATATAAGCTTTTATCAATATAAATTTAGTTTATATACATCGACACTATAAATTCTCTTTAAACTTGCATCAAACAAATCATTCGGTTATACAACTTTGTTAGGTTATATTCAAAAATATATATTCTACTTGATTTGATTCGATGCACGTGTACAAAAGTTTTTCATTGTTAGTGCATACAAATTAATATCTATTACACACACATATATCTATATATATAGGGTTTGACTGGAAGACACCTTTTATGAAGGTGTCTTTTAACAAGTTATTATACGAGCATTTGCTAAAAGACACCAACTAATTTTTATGAAGGTGTGTTTTAGCAAAGTTATAACTAAAAAGTGAAAATCACACCTTGAGGTGTGGGTTGCTAAAAGACACCTTCATAGGTGGCTTCTAGCAAAACCCATACACATATACATATACATATACATATATATATGCATAATTACATAAAATAACACTCAATATCATACATAGAAAACATCAAATAGAGTAAAATTAATTAAAAAACTATTTATAATTTTTTTTTCAATAAATATTTTTGTTTATAATTTTTCTGACTCTTTTTGTTTAGTTTAAACTATGAAAATTTTAAAAAATAAATTATTACATATATTTGACATAGGAGGGGAGTAATACTTTACTTATTCACTTTTGGCTAGCAAATACATACATCAATTGAATCACAAATGTCACCACTTCTCAACACCAAAATTGGCTCCCAGATTCACGCACTCATAGAGAAAATCTTATCTGAACTCAAATCCTTGCCAACTGAGGCAAAGCAAATTATCATCTATATATTCAAAATGATAACTTTGTTTTGTATTTTAGAAATAAAAAATAAAGTTGAGTTAATGGCATAAATTTTTTTGTGTGTGTTTTCTATGTTAATTCATTTAAGGAATAAGAAAAAGGATTGAAAAGAAAAGATAATAAACTCAATTTAAGAAAAAGCATAAGAAAAGTTATTTTGTTAAGACAAAATGGAGGAATTTATTTTCATTAACTATTAGAGAACCCCATGTAATAAATCATACCAATAGGTTAAAATGGAACATATCTTAAGTTTGTTGAAATTTAGTGTGTTTCTCAACATTCTTTCATCTT
The DNA here is from genome assembly GCA_958299785.1 of Medicago lupulina. Lineage (NCBI taxonomy): Eukaryota > Viridiplantae > Streptophyta > Magnoliopsida > Fabales > Fabaceae > Medicago > Medicago lupulina. The sequence continues at coordinate 27,394,341 of OY283141.1, read as the reverse complement.
TGTAAGAAATATATTCTGTAACAACTGAGTGACTAATATTACAAAGTTGAATTAACTACTATTAATTATAAAATTTAGTTGGTGCATCTCATATACAACAAATGACAACAAGTTTTTTTTTAGCGGCAAAATTTATATATTTTTTGAATAGACAAAAATGATATATATATATATATATATATATATATATATATATATATGGATTTGTTAGAACACATCCACTAATTTTTATGTGGGAGTGTTTTAGCAAGTTATAACTAAAAAGTTGATAAATACACCTTAAGGTGTATGTTGCTACAACACACCTTCTAGAAAAAATAAGTGGGGGTGTTATAGCTAATTCTATAGGCATTTGCTAGAATACATCCACTTATTTTTTAGAATGAGTGTTTTAGCAAGTGAATAACTAAAAAGTGGTTAAATACACCCTAAGGTGTAGCTTTGTTAAAATACTCCCACATAAAAACTAGTCGGTGTGTTCTAGCAAACTATATATATATATATATATATATATATATATATATATATATATATATATATGGTTTGCTAACTTAGACCAACAAAAAACATGAAGGTCCAAGTTAGCAAAAGTGCACCTTTTCATTGGACAAAAATAACTTTTTTTATTATTATTTAAAACTAATAACTTGAGGGTTATGTATCAGCCCGATTTTTTATTATTTTATTTTTTATTTGTTTAATGTGTGTTTTATGTGTTTATATGTGTTTGTGTATGATTATTTATCTTTGGGTGTAATTTCTTGGGTTTTTCGTGTTAGAAGGGTATTTTGGTCTTTTGGTGCGCAAGGGTAATTTAGTAATTTCGGTTGAGGGTTATTTTTAGCGTTTTGAGTGAGAACCATTTATTTTATTAAGTTGTTAGTGGGTTGTGGTAATTAATTAAGAGCCGATGTTTACTCGTTATTTTTACCGTTAGTGAAATAGAAACTAGTGGATTGGATTAATTAGATTTTGAACCCATAAAACATTTTGAGAGTTAGGCTCATTAGTGGTGTGACTATATAACTCATGTCTTAAGAGAAAACTAGGGTTAGAGCAATTCATTTCATAACATTAGAAAGAGGTAGAGAGAGAAAAGCTAGAGAAAGAGGGGAAAAGGGTTAGAAGAGAAAGAGGCTTGAAGAGCAAGAGGGTTGAGGATTCTAGGAGCCAAAGTGAGGCCAAGGCTAGGATTATTGGACATTGAGGTAAGGGAGATAGTATTCAATCATAATCTTTTAATTTTCATCTCTTTCCTACCCATGTTCAAAAGTGCTTATTTGGTTAAGTGATTATTTGAGTTTAATTGTAGAAATTCGTGCTTAGGTTTTGATGATATATTCATGTATGTTAATTGAATGATAATTGTGTTGTTATGTTGAATTTGCATGCCTAAATGTATATATGTGGGTATGTTTTGTGTTTGTGTGAAATTGATGAAGAATGAGGTTGTAGTTGTTGAATTGCGGATGATTTCATGATTATATGTTGTTGTTGTTTGGGATGTTTTGTTGATGAATTAATGCATTGGGTATTCATAATTGTGAATTGGTGATGAAAATTGTTGTTGTTGTTGAAAGTTTGGTGAAGTTGGTTGAATTGTTGAATTCTGATGAAATGATGTTTTAATTTCAAGTTTTTTGTATCTTTGAGTGCCTTTTTATGTATAAGACCTGTAAACATCTTTTGGGACGAGTTTGTGCATTTGAAAGATCAAAATTTGGGATTTTGGGTGAAAAGGGGTTGAAACCCGAAACTTTTTGATAGAGCTGATGAGCACTCGCTTGAGCGCGCTCTAAGCGAGCAATCTCAGTAGGTTCTGGACACAGGTCGCTTGAGCGAGCTTCAAGCGAGCGAGCCCAGAAGCTACTGGAAGCTGGTCGCTTAAGCGAGCATCGCTTAAGCAAGCAGCACCCAGTTCAGCATTTCTTCGTTTTTCGTTCTGTACGCTTGGGGACCAATCCGGGCTTTCTAATATGTTTCTTTTGACTTGTTTAATCTTTGTTTATACACTTAAATCTACTGGAACATCTTTTGGATTGAATTGGACTTGATTTTGTGAATTGAACTTAACTTTTGAAAAATGTCCAAGAACGCCGATTTTTCCAAAACTTGTTTTTCTCAAGAGAGTGAAGTAGGGTTAAGGATGTATACTGATTTTGTGATTGCTAAAAAAATGGTTTTACTTGATTTCATTGAGAGTTAACTTGTTTTGCTTTGAAAATGGAATTCTTTTGGAAAAGTGGCAAAGTGAGACGAACTTGGTGATTTGTGAGATTTCGTAGTAATTGGCCAGTGAAACGAACATGCATACACCGCTACACTCATATGTGATTAATGTGTATACATAGTTGAGGCAATTGAGTTGTTTTCCTTAGTTTTGGTTCAATAGTCTTAGTTGTTTTAAAGTCGTGAAATATGAGACGAACTTGGTTGAAAATAATCTGAGTCCGATTACCTTGAAAATCTTTTATGACTAGTTTGTTATGAATAAATGAAGATGTATGAATGATTGATGGGTGTTGAATATGATGTTTATCATGATGAGGTGTATTTCCTCTCTTACTTGAATTGTGAGAATTTAGGGAAGTTGTTGAATTATTATGATGATGATGTTGGTGAATTATATATGTAAGTGTGCATATATGTTGTTGGTGAATTTTCTTACATGCAAGTGTTGGCGAAATTATTGGTGAATGCATGTACTTTTATAGCCGTTGAAATTGTGGTGAATATATGCATAGTTGATTGAGTCATATGTTCATGCATCATATGTTGAGTCGGATGTTTACATCCATATTGCCGTTGACCGGATACTTGTATCCATATAGCCGTTGGCAATGATGTTTAGTTGGCATCAGGGGTGATGACCTCGAAGGTGATTCGGTACCACACGTGTCTAGAGTCAGTCTAGGCACATTGCATGTTTAGGAAAAGTCATAATTGTTTATGTGCTTGGTGATTATTTGTGATCGGTGAATCATATACTTGTTGAAAATTGTTGGTGACAATTGAGTGAATATTTGAGAATGTGCATATGATTGGTGTTTATGAACCTTGAAATATCTTGATGATTGATTATTCCTATTTATATAGTTTGATTATGATTGATGTGAAGCTAACCCCTAGTGGTCTGTGGTGGCCCGCCTACCTATTTGTATGAATGGGTAGACGGCTTGCAGGATTAGTTTGGTTAGCTTGCTTGGTGAGTACTCGAGGATAGCGGGAGCTACCTCCGTTGGTTGTTTATGCTCGTGTCTTAGATAGGCTCTGGTCTAGGACCGCGTCTTTATGTTGCTTTAGATTTATTTTTATCGTTGAGAATTGTCCATATGTCAGGATTTGATTATTATACTATGTGGATATATTTATGAGTTGATGACATGACTACTCGAGGTGTATTATATATATTTCCGCTGTGATGTTTTAATTGTTGAAGTTTTTATACATGTCAATTGTGAATAACTTTTGAGGACGTGATGTCTATTTCTTGAATATTTATTATATTCGCATGATTTATCTCTTTAATAGAAATAGGGCGTTACAAGTTACATTAGTAATTTTCATTAAAACTTATTTCTTAACTTACACCAATTTGCTAACTTAGACCAACGAAAAACATGAAAGTCCAGGTTAGCAAAAGTGCATCTTTTCATTGGACAAAAATAACCTTCTTTATTGTTTAAAACTAATAATTTGATGGTTACATTAGTAATTTTCATTAAAACTTATTCCTTAACTTGCACCAATTTGCTAACTTAGACCCACTTTTATTTTATAACAAAAGCTTGAGAGATATTTACTAAACTATCCCTTACTTTATATTGGTTTACATTAGTGGATATTGGTTTTTTTGTCTAAATAAAAAGGTGCACTTTTGCTAACTTGGACCTTCATGTTTTTTGTTGGTCTAAGTTAGCAAACCCATATATATATATATATATATATATATATATATATATATATATATATATATATATATATATATATATATATATGCGCGCACACACACAAGACAAAAAAAAGTTCTCTCTTTTTTCCTTCTCTCTTGTGAGCCGTCGTCAAAACCCTAGTTTCTTCTCCTTCATCCACCAAAGAGGGGTGAGTTTGGGTCAATTTTTGACCCAAAATCACCCCTCTAACTCGTTTTTTCTCTTTTCCTTTTATTGAAATAAGTTGTTTTCACATCTATTTCGTTTTTTATTTTGTGATTTCGTCGTCTTCGTGCGACCTTGGTTTGTTCGTCATCTTTGTGCGATGTTGTTTGTCTTTTTGTTTCGATCAGGTATTTGATCGGTTCAGATTGTCAGATCAGCTTCGATCGAGTGCAGATCCAATCAATGACTTTAGTGTCATCCACGTTGCAGATCTAGAGACATGGTTATTCTGGAGATTTAGATATAGTCATATGTGTAGGCATTTGTACTTTGCCGTTTTATGCTATAAACATGGATGTTGTGAGCCTGTTCACAAATTCGTCTTTTTGTTTTTAGCGAATTTGCATTATATCGATGTACTCTATCAATTTGAATGAATGAATATAATTTATTTTTGTCAAAAAAAAAAAAAGAAGACGTGCTAAAAGTAAACGACCAAAGTTACAAACAAAAGGCATAATTAACAGGGTCGTTCCTAGAGTTTTACGGGCATAAGGCATAATATGAGAAAACTGCCTTTATATAATACGTCATAATTTTTTTAGCTCATTGTTGTAATTTTATTAGCTCTTCATTTAGTTTTTTTTTCTCGTTTTACACTACCAAATAATTTTTTTAGGCAACATCTGAAAATAAATCAAATACTTTATAGACACCAGAACAAAATAAAATACCGCAAAAGAGAACAATAACACCTGCAAAATGATCATGAATGCGTCTCACATCGGTTTCATGACCATGGATGCCTCTCACATGATACCGCACTATCAAATTCAATTTTGCAACCCTTTCAATCAATTCAAGAAATTTGACATTACAATATTGATATAATTTATTTTTTTGAACCTTAGAAAATCAAGATTAAGATTAGTTTCGTAGGCTCATTTTCAACTAAAATATAATTTGTTTTGTTATGAAAATTATCCCAATTTCTTAGATAATAAAAATCACCAATACTTTTAATATTAGTGAGGCGCATTATTAGGAACAAAGGGTCCAAAAAAATATCGTAAATTCCTTCGATAATAATTTTTTTGGCATATTATTAAGAAAACCCAATTTTTTATTGGAGCGTGTATATAGAAATCTTTGTGTTATACGAGGGTGTATATATAGCAAATCTCGCTAAAAGGGCCTAAACATTTACAAACTTGAGCCCAACTCTTTATCTTGTCAATATTTCGGGCCTCTTAGTGAACTTTGTTATATAAACCCTCCAGAAACCAAATATTTCTATATACACCCCCTCCATAAAAGAAATTTGGGGGCCCCTAACGGCATGGGCCTTAGGCCATCGCACCCTCGACCGATGCCTAGGGCCGGCCCTGATAATTAAGCTATACCCAAACAAGCTAGTGGGCAAGCAAGCCAACTATGAACCCCTAACACATAAACAACATTAGCCGCCTTCATCCACCAAATGATCAGATAAACCCCGCAAATGAGCCACTTACATACAACTAGGCCAAACCAAACACCAATTCTCCAATAAAAGAAATATGTCAAGTCGAATCATTGATGAACCATCTCCTTTGTACCAGGTATACTTGCGGCCACAAAGGGAAAGATCCACTAACAAGTTCTCGTCAATAAACCGGTTAAAAGGATCCACATCTGACACACTAGATGGAGCTCTCAACAAACAACGCTCCTCTAAAGATCTTACAATGTTAAAGTCGCCACAAATACACAGATTCTTCCCCGACAACCGTTGAAATATCAAAGCCAATCTATCCCATAACAACTGCTTCGCACTATTATCACACAACGCATAAACATTAACCAGATAAAATTCTTCATTAAAGTGTACAAACCGCCCATGTATCATTACAGCATGCTCGATGCTCACCGTCGACCACACCTCCACTAAAGAAATATCCCACAAAATTAACAAACCTCCTGAAGTCCTCACCGAATGACGATATGAAAAAGAATGAGGCGTACCGCCCCACAGGGAAACACACAACGCTTCATCACACACTGATAACTCAGTCTCTTGTAAGCACAAAATGGAAGGACCCTTCTCCCCCACCAAAGTCTTGACATCTTTCCTCTTCTCCACCCTCCCCAAACCCCGAACATTCTAAGAAATAATCTTCATTACGATACCCATTCCTCTCACCACCTCCTCCCTCGCACCGACCCTCCATGCCCATCCCTTCTCACACCTTCACCAGTCCCCTTCTTCCCTCTTCCCGCTCTAGAAAGAACATTAAACAATTAGCCGGTTCACCGTTAAACTTCACCCTTATCTCCTTACCTACCCCCCATACGTCCTCCACCGCCACCTTCTCATTACCGTGCATAACAACCCAATGTTGCCAATCATTATTCACTAACGCTGAAGATGAATCATTTCTACTAGGAGGATGAGACTCCACCTTCACAACACCACGTGACTCCCTCCTCCCACTCCTCTTTCGAACTTTGTTCCTTAAAATTTTCAAAATTGCATTCCGATCCTTACTAGGCAACCAAGCACCAAATGATGCAAAACCCCACCATTTTTCTTTTTATTAGTAACCTTTGCTGAAACATTTCCGACATCTGCCTTAGATTTTTTGTACTAAGATCTCTTCTTTTTTGTGGAAATAACGATGCAAGCCTCTTCATCATAATGATCATTCAAACAATCAATACTCCACGTACCAGAACTAGCCATCCGACCCTTCCTTGCGGGACAAGATGTCGCACAGTTGATCTTCAGAGACCGACAAGATAGAAACCTACAAGCAAAGGGCACTGAGGGCCACCAATAAAACACCACCAAACTGAGGGCTACCACCAAAGACCAACACAAAAACTAACCACCAACATTAAAGCCAACACCAAAATCAAAGCCTAACCTCCTCACAACAACATAAACCAAAATTGAGTTAAAATCTTCGACCCCCACCAAGAATGGCCACTGAAACGAGATCCAAATTCATATTTTCCGCTAGTCACACCAAAACCCCTCCAAAAAAAAGCGCTGATTGACAAAAACCTTATAACGACACCTCATGTTATATTCCTCAACAAAGACCAAATAAAAACCTGAAAATTGCTTTATTTCAATGCTCATTCGGATTCAATAACCAATCGACCCCAGTCTGCCAGAGAATGGACCAAACAAGTCCAAAAACTTAAGTCTAGAAATTGGCTTCCGATCTCAAATCAAAATTGATCGATCCACCAAACTCCATAAACCTATCTATAAGGAATCCCTTAAAACTCCCTATCTAGCGGAGAATACACCACAACTAACCCAAAAACTTAAAACTAGACGCTAATTTCCGATATCGAAACAAAAGTAATTGGCCCACAAGAATCTAGAAGACAAATCACACATGCTGTCAATACGTGGAACAACAGTGCAAACATAACCAACTCAAAACATGACCTAACTTGAAGATAACCCAAAATTAAAACACCCAACATCAAAAGCAACTCATAATCAACCACAAGCCAATTGAAAAGAACACAAAATCAGCAAGAGCTATAGCGGGGATGGACCTAGAACAAAAGTCACCACGAGCAGAGAACGAAAGAAAAACAAAACAAACCCCAAAAAATAGAACCAACCCACAACCTCTTCATCATAAAAAACGATAACAAGTTTGAATTAGTAGCTATAAATATAGCTCTAGATTCGTTGTCTATATGTTTTCTTTCTTTCATATAAGCAATATTGGATCGTCCATTGTATCACATTATGGCGATGAAACAAGCTCTATGTTTCACCTTAACTACATACTTGTATTTATAGTTTAATAGGCAAGAGGAGTGATGCTTCCCTTAGACGTAATATCTTAGAATTTAATTATGTTAAATAAAAAGTTAATTATTTTTGGGGGAATATGCATTTTAATTATTAAAGATGTTGTTATATGTAGCTAGTATACTCTCTCATTCATCTAAGAGGGTGGTATAGGGTCAATTTTTGACCCCAAATCATCCATCTAGATCGATATTCTCCTTCCCTTTTATTTAAATAAGTAATTTTTACATCTATTTAATTTTTTCCTTTGTGATTTCGTCGTCTGAGTACGACGTTGTTTTGTTTGTCGTATTTGTGCGACGTTGTTTGTCTTTCCTGTTTTGTTTAAGTGTTTATTCGATTCAGATTATCAGATCAACTTCGATCCGATGCAGATCTAATCAATGACTTTGGCCCCGACAACGTTGCAGATCTGGATGCATGACTATTCCGGAGACTTGAATATAGTTATATTTGTAGGCTTTTGTACTATGTTGTACTATGCTATCAATATATAGGTTGTGAGTTTGTTCGCAAATTCATCATTTTTTTTTAACGAATTTATATTTTATCGATATACTCTATCAATTTGAATGAATTAATATCGATTATTTTTAGTAATTTTTTTACTAAAGATGTCATAATTGCTCCAAAATTTGGCTTGTTGGCCACTATTCACTACTAAGTTGGCAACTTGGAAAAACAAAGCAAATGCCAATATATGACAAGGGTTTTCACCAATTGTACATATGAAGCATTTACTCTATCAATTCACACATCACAAATACCCATATAAAGAAAAACAGTTATGTCACTATTAAAAATTCTTGATTTTCCAAGGATTTACTCGGAGGTTAAGATACGCGAAGATAGATGTTTCCTACCAACAACGCCCACAAAGAAATGTCAAAAAACTATCCATATTTCTTTCGCGGGAAATTCCTAAGGAAAAATTATAGTTACCTTAGGATTTTTCTGCCAAAAAGGATTCACAGGAAATTACAATTTAGTAACAAAATCTGCAGCAAAATCACCAAGAACTCTTGCAGATATTTTTTCGTGGAAAAATTCGCAAGAAATTTGCAGATTTCTAATAGTGTGTGTGTGTCACATATCCATTCAATGGCCAAGGGGTTGTTCGTCATGATCATGATATTCGTGCTCATATGCAGTATCAACACAAACACAACTATTGAACATTAATATTTATAGTAATTTGAATATACTTGTCAAACATCGACACGTGTGGTGTCGGATATTTGACAAACATTTGATATGAAGTGGCAGTTCTATATCAATATTAGTGTTTCTATTGTCACTATTTAAAAAAAATACATTTATTTAAAGAAAAATAGAGGAATATATTCTAACACAAAATTTGAGTTGTGTCGTTAACCATTTTAATTTTACAATCTCATTAAGCATAAAAATGTATGTTGTTAAGTGTTAACAATTATTTTAACATGATTTTCACTAACCACTTTAAATAATTCATTAACCATGAAAATGTAAAGCATTTACCACTTATTTTATATAACTATATGTACTTTGGTCATTGTGAAATAACAATAATAAATTATGTTTGATATTTAAAAATATATATAATTATATTTGCAACTGTTGAAATATTTAAAAACAATTATTTAACTTATAAGTATTATTAAAAAAATTGAAGATCAATAAATTAATATGGGATCTCATCACATATATACTATAGATTAAAAAAAAATTAAGTCATATAATATAATTATTAAATAATTAAGATTAAATTCATTTTCATATGGTTTCAAAAAATATTTCAAAATCTAATTGCTAAGCTAGGAGCAAGGACATGCATCAGGGGAAAACAACGACATCCCAACTAGGTTGGCACCTCGAAGAACCCCCCGTCCTCAGCCTCCAAGCTGAAATAAAATTTTATTAAAAAAAAGGATGAAAAATATACAAGAGGGGGACTAGACTAAAACCCTCAAAATAAAAAGCAAAATAACGTAAACGGTGAACAACAACCGCCTAAGAATATAAATATATACATTCATTGAAATTTGGTTTTGTGTGATTTCTAATATATTTAGACTTATTTCAATTTTTTATTTGGATCTATTAGAATGTACAATCCTACTATTCATTGAATTCATCTATAAAAGTACTCCATTCATTCCTAAAAAAAAGTACTCCATTCAGTCTCATATATAAGCAAATACTTTTTTTCTTTCTTTCTTCAAAATCATCGAATCGAATAATTAATGTATCTGGTTTATATTAGGCTTAATTAATGATTTGGTTTCTTAAGTTATTTGTTGGTTACATTTTGGTCCCATAAGTTATTAACGTTACAATTTGGTCCCTTAAGTTATTATCTGTTAGCCAAATAAATCCTCATCGCCGATCTTTTGCCAAAACGTTAAATAGGCACATGTGAACGGTGACGTGACAACTTACAATGTATATCCCCCTTGGACATTGGGTTAACAGTTTTGACGGTGGAGATTTATTTGGTTGACGAAAGATGACTTAAAGGGACCAAATTGTAACGTTAATAACTTATGAGACTAAAATGTAACCAACAAATAACTTAAGGAACCACATCAGTAGTTAAGCCTTTATATTATCAACTAAATACATAAGTTATTCAATGTGCCTGAAAAAACTATATTTGCTTATATATGAAAAAGGTAGTATACTATTCAAACAATCAATATTATATGTTTAGAAAAATAATAATCTTATTTAATTACCGGTGTATATGTAATTAATACTTTTAATTTATTTAATAATATCATTTTTAAAATAAATTTTACTCACTCCGTCCCAAATTGTATGACGTTTTGGGCATTTCACACATATTAAGAAATGCAATTAATATTGTGTGGAAAAGAGATATTATGAGTTGTTTTACAAAATTGTCCTTAATAAATAATATGAGAAAGATAAATGAAAGAATTGAAAGAAGAGAGAGTAATAAATAATTAAAGTTATAATAGGAAAAATAACATTAATGTTGCATTGGTATTGTAAAGCGACATACAATTTGAGACAATTTCTTTTCCCTAAAGCGACATACAATTTTGGGATGGAGGGAGTATATAATAAAATTTAATAATTTTGTAACTTTTTTGTTTTAGTGGAAAAATTCAATGAATGTCACTTTGAAAATACAATTGTTTTTCTCACAATAAATGTAGCATTTGACTATTTTATTGACATTAATATTATAAGTGAAGGAAATTCAATTGTGATTATATTAATTATTCATATTTTTTGCTGCCTACACAAATAATAAATTGATATAATCAAAATGGAGAACAAAAACTTGACTTTGATGCATTAATTAAATAGTACAATTGAAAGAAAGAAATAAAATTATATTGCAGATTAAATATGACCCTCTTTTTAAGACAATTTTTTTTCTTCCAAATATGACCGTTTACCAAAAAAAAAAAATCCTGTTGAAATGAATGACCATTTTGATTTTCAAGGCCATATTAATAATTGTTTTTCAATTCTGTTTTCTAATTAATATTATTTTGGTTATTCTCAAGTCAATATATTTTACTTTACATTTATGATATAGTAATTAGACAATAAATAATATTTAGTAAAAATATTAAACTCTAATTCATTTATACATTTTTTTATCTCTGTATGAAATTATCAAATGAGTCACCCATTTTATGAGTAAGTCTTTTAGTTCTACAACACAATTTCCGATCAATATAAACTTGTGAATAGTGCACTTGTTTTTAAGTGTGATATACATTTTTAATCAATTTTTTTTAGAGAAATACATTTTTAATCAATATAAAGTAAACTATTTTACTTGGGTAAAAAATAAACAAAAAAAAATATTCGTAGAAAAGAAGAAAAGGAAATAGAAGGAATGATATAATAAATATGATATATTGTTCATAAAAAAAGAAAATAAGATTTATATATAAAAAAGATATTAAATGAATATTAAAAAATTTGAGGTGTCCAGCTGTATAATTCACGCAACCTCACCCTTTTGTACACCCCTCTCCCTCTTTATATACCAATTATAACTTCACCTTTTCACAATACATTCAAACACTAGTAACACAACCATGACATCCTTTATCAATGACAAACTTAACATACGTCGCCTTTGTTATTCCGACTTGAAGTGCATTGCCATCACTCTCTCTACCATGTTCCTATACATTTTCTTCATCCTTTCAAGCCTTGTTATTTTCGGTCTCTTAATGGCCAACTTTAAACCTCAAATTCCAACTGTTGATCTTGATTCTGTCAACATCACCAACCTAAATACCAAAGCTGTTAATTTAACGGCTACTTTTGATTTATCGTTTATTTTTGAAACTCCCGACAACCACAACCGAAATGTTTCTTTCAGTGACATCGAGGTTAGGGTTTTGTGGTCTGGAAAAGAGAAAATTACCCTTGCCAAGAAGATCTTCCTCCCGTTTTCACAAGAGGAAAACAACGTGACTAAGATCCGAGCTGAGTTAACAATGATTGAAGGGTTTACTAACAACAGTGACGTTTCAGCTGGAATTGGTGCTGAAAGAGATATTGGATCGGTGCATGTTGGAGTGAGTTTGACGGGTATGTTTACGTTGAGGGATGGTTTTTCGGACGTTATGAGACATGATTTTGATGGAGTTGTTGTGAAGTTCCCACCTGGTAGCAACAATGGTACCTGTGTGCTGGTTCCTCGCCCCATTTTCCCGATTTTATGGTCTTATGTTATGTAATAGGATGTCATTTCTATAAATCTTTAAATTCATTACAGGATTTATTGCAAGATTTAGGGTTTATTGGAGTACTATATATCTTTGTAATGAAAACTTGAGTGTGTTGAAATCTAGTATGTTTATGTAACATCGAGTAACTAATTAAAAAGTTGCAATTGATATTAATTAGCAAATTTATTCGGTGGATCCTTTAGCTCTTATACAACAAACAATATCAAGCTTGACTTTCTAGCTAAACTACTAGATCCATTTGTTGTGTTCTTTTTACTTTCATATAAACACAATTGAGAAATGTTTCTTAGACACACAATTTAACATGAACATTTGTATTTTTATACAATTTCAGTTTTTTTAATAATTTTTTCTCTCATGTAGTCTAACTTCAAAACTTATCTTTAATGTATTTATCTATGTTTTTTTGACGATTCCCATCTATCTATGTTAGACAAGTATAATTATGCACCAGAGTAAATTATGCACAATTTTTTTTCATTAAACCCCACAGTCGATGCAAACTTTGCCTCTAATTCTGGAACAAAAGAACCTGTTGTGTTACTCCACAGCAAAATATCCTGCAATCTCATTGAGTCGGTCTACAATTTCAATTCACAAACAGCCCAATAGGTTTAACATCCATTGATTGAGGGTGTAATTGAACCCCTTAACCTTGTTGTTTAGAAATTTCCATGACAACATTTTTATTTCTTCTAGCCCAGCCTCCACAAATCACATTTTGGCTTTAAATGTTTTCTCATTACGTCCTTTCCACATCACGCAAATGCAAGCATACCAAATGATGCTAAACCTTTCCGACCTCAGTCTTCCATTAGCAATTAGACCTTAAGTTGGAAGAAATTTATCACTGCTTTGTTGTGAAGAGCAGTAGACTATGAAGCACAAACTCCAACACGGACACCTGACCCGACACTGACACGGACACGGATACGTCGACACCGCCAATGTAAAAATCATAGGACAAACACCGCTATCTATATATTAATTGTTTTATAGAATATCTAAATTGAAAATCAAAATACATACGTATGCATCTAACTTGAGAAATTTATTTCATTAAAAAAAAAGTTTTATAACAAGATACAATAGTATTTGGCTTTTATTTATTCATCTACTATCGAAAATTTAAGAGTAAATTACACTCCCCTCCCCTCAAAGATGCTTGAAATACACTCCCCTCCCCTCTTATGTTAAAATATACAATTTCCTCCCTTAAAAAATAAAATTTACACTCCCCTCCCTTATAAGATGCTTGAATTACAACCTCCTCCCTTGATAATTAAATATGCACTACACTTTAATCTATTTTAACATAAATAAATATTTTTATGATATATATTAATTTTAAACCACCCTTTAAGAAAAATTAATTCATTTCTTTATAATTTAAATATTAATGATAATTAAATTTAAATATTTTGCTATTGATTTTATAATTTAGAGTTTAAAATTAACTTTTAAATAACCATGGTTTATTGTCGTTAGTAATTTTTCACATATTTTAATTTTATTTTGGCTTGTTTCATATTTTATAATAGGGTTTAAAACTACATGTTAATGAAATTGTGAATAAAAAATAGCAAAAAAATATGTATTCAATTTTTTATTATGTTGAAATAGACTTGCAATACTGTTTTTTTCGAAGTGTCTTAGATTATTATTTTTTTGCTAGATTATTAAAAATAAAAAAAAAATATATTGAGGGAGTAAAGTGTAGATTTTAACATAAGAGGGGAGGGGAATGTAATTCAAGCTTTTCTTAGGGGAGGGGAATGAATTTTTTTCTAATATGTTTTGAATAAGAGGGGAGGGGAATGTATATTTTAACATAAGAGGGGAGGGGAGTGTAATTCAAGCATCTTTGAGGGGAGGGGAGTGTAATTTACTCAAAATTTAAAAATGTTGTAATTAATTTAATGCCTATAACCTATTCTTGATCAACATTTTTGCCACATCTTTAACTCTTGAATCTACTGTGTGTGGAAGCGGACGAACAAATTCAGACATTTGTCTGAGTTGGCTGACACACCTCATATAAGTATTATATAGGTATCGGACACCGGTCCAACGAGTGTCGAAGTAAAGATGTAAACAACTTATTTAAGACACTTGTCTGACACGTGTCGCATGTGTGTGTCATAGGAGTGTCGGACACTGACGCGTGTCGGACAGTGCGATATGCCTAATCCTAGCGGTGTATGTGTTCATAGGCAGTAGAAAACTTCAGCCAACGTATGACATGCTGCCATACCTCCGAAACTAACAGACATTCAAAAAATAGATGTGACTCGTTTTACTCTTTTCCACAACTGAATGTACAGAACACCAGACTCATTCAAAATTCCTCTTCTAACTAGATTGGATTTCGCCGGAATCCTATTTTGCAAACTTCTCCACGCTAGAACTGCTACCTTTAATGGAACTAAGTCATTCTATACAGCCACGAGCTCCCTTGAATCTTCCGTGACATATCCATGTAGAATCAATGAGTATGCTTCTTTAACCGAATATGAGTTTTTAGCGCAAACCCATTTGTCTTCCTCCTTGTCTTTTAAGGAAACCATATCCACTTTTTTCCTTATTTCCATCTCTAATCCTCTTTCCTCTTCAGATAATCTTCTTCTCCAGCTGAACATACACCTTTGTCTATCCCCTTCCCCTTGAATCAATTCTTTCATTGAAATTTCTTTGTTTTCGATCAGCAAAAATTGTTCTGGATACTTACTCTTCAATCGATCATCCTCTAACCAAGGATTAATCCAAAAAAGAGTATCCTCGCCATTTTCTATCTCTCTTGTTAAATTTTCAGAGAATCAATGTTTTTTGAACCCCTACACTCCCATCTCAATATTTTGAAGATACTTCCACCATGTTGAACAATTTCTCCCTCCCTATTTATTCAACCTTTCGATTCATCATATTTACTATCTTATATTTTAACCCATAAACTGTTTTTTTGAGTCCGAATTCTCCATTCCCATTTACCTAATATAACTAAATTAAAAGCCTTTTAAGTTCTTAATCTCCAATCCTCCTTCCTTGTTTTCTCGAAACACTTTATCCCAATGGACCCAATTGATTTTCCTAGATTCCAGTCCCCCACCTCATAAAAACCTTCTAAAGAGAGATTAAAGTTTAGAAATTATACAGCCTTGAAGAAAGAAAGAAAATAGACCGTAGAGCATACAAAACTAACTTCAAGAGGAAAATTCTGCCACCAATCAATAAATGTCTTTTGTTTCATTTGGACAAATGATTCCTTACTGCATTTATCACCGGTTTCCACAACCTCTATATGCGATGGGTACCTCCAAGAGGTAAGCCTTAATATTTGAAAGGTAAAGTACCAACTTTACAATTTAGAACTTCAGCCGCCTCACTCATCCATGAATGTTAAATATTGACTCCAACTAGAATGTTTTTGTGAAAGTTTATCTTCAGATCCGATATCAATTCAAACAATTGTGTGGTTGCCTTGATAGCTGACACATTTTTCTAGCTCTTCTTAACTACAATCAGTGTGTCGTCTGCATATTGCAAATGAGAAATCTTCACTCCATCACGCCCAAAATGATATCCCTCAAATAGATTCACTGCTATTCTTTTGACATAATTACATTTAAGCCTTCAGTCGCTATCAAAAATAAAAAAGGCGACAAAGGATCGCCTTGCCTCAATCCCCTCCCCACACCAAATTCTTTTTTAGGGGTCCCAATGACCAAAACTAACATGAAATTAGATCAAAGCCATTATGCTATCCAACTTCTCCATTTGTTGAACCCCATTTTCTCCATTAAATAGTCAAGATACTTCCAATCCACAAAATCGTATGTTTTTTCAATATCTACTTTGAAGAACAAAGCTCCTTTTTTCCTCCTTTTGGCATCATCCACTAGTTCATTTGCTATTAGTATATTGTCCACCATTTGTTGACCCTCTAAAAATGAAAATTGTGGTGCCGATATTACTTTTTGAACCACACCCTCTAACCTAATTGCGAGGAATTCTGACACCACCATGTACATGCACCCGATCAAAGGAATCGGTTGAAAGGCATTCAATTTCACCGAATTATAATTCTTTGGAATGAGAGCAATGAAAACATTGTTGTCACCTCAGACTATCTGGGCATTGGAGTGGAATTCTGCAATAAATCCTCGGAAGTCGACTTTAATTACCTATCAAAAATCTTTTATAAATCCGAAAGTAATTGTGTCCGGCCATGGACTCTTCAAACTCACACATTCCCAAACCGCCTTTTTTATTCTTCTTGAGAAAACTCAGTCGTAAGACTCAAATTTTCTCCATCCCCAATACGTTTGAACTCAAATTGTTGAAGCAGATGTCGATTTAAGTTGGATTCCTTGAACCATCCACTAAAATGATCAAATATCTCTTTTATATCTCTTGAACGCCAGTTACCTTTCTGCCATTAACCTTTATACATTCTATCTCATTTGTTCTTCTTCTATTAAGCAGGGTTCTATAAAAGTTCACTTCGAATTTCTGCCATGAAGCTTCTATTAATACAATATAAATGTTAATTACACTCATTTTCTAACACTTTATCTAACACTCAATCTTTTATTTGCTTAAATAAACGTGGGACCTACCACTTAATGTGAAATCCACTTCCAAAATTTGGAACTTATTAGTTTTACTCAACAAAATGAGCATTAGAGATAGTGTTAAAAAGATAGCTTTCTCGGTGCTCTTCAAAATACAATCATTACTAATTGGTCAAGGAGAAAAAAGAAAACAATTACTAATTTTTATAGATCTTCGTCAACAACTCATTCTATTTCGGAGGCTATAATGATACATGCGAAGGTTTGAAAAATTTGTGCAGCGACTTCGGTTGCGCCGACGGAGGGAAAAGGGGCAACACATGAAATTTTAGAGGGAAAATTAAGTACCAAAGTTTTTTTCCAACATGTTCTTGAGAGAGTGAGAGGGGCAAACAAACAGCCTAAGAAAACCTATAGTTAGGCAAGCTATTTCTATTTGTGAAGAAATCTAACAGCAAGAACGACGGAAGAACCGCAAACTAAAAAGCTTTGGAGAGGGCATGGCCCTGATTAGCTAATTTATTCGCGCAGCAATTTCCTTCTCGGTAAATATGAGAGCATATAGCAGTAAAACCCACCTGGTGCAATTATGCTCGCGGTTCCGCAATCGAAAAGGTATCATATCCTACTTTTTGAAGGCAATAACTGTACTAGAAGAATCAAATTCCAACCAAATTTGTTTCTAAACAAACTGAGCAACAAACTCCATGGCTAAAATTAATCCTGTGAGTTCCGCCTCAAACACAGAGACCTCACCTAGATTGGCAGCAAAACAGCCCAAGAAGGTTATATTTTGAACATTTGAAATATTTAAAATAATTATATTAAACTAGTAACTATTATTTAAAAAAAATTAAAACATTTATATAACATCTTTATTTATTTATTTTTAAAAGAAGCAAGAACCCAACTTTACACTCTTCTCTCCCCCTTCCTCTCCCTCTCTCTTTTGTGAGCCGTCGACCGTAACCCTAATTTTTTCTCCTTCATCCATCAAAGAGGGGTGGTTTAGGGTCAAATTTTGACCTCAAATCACCCCTCTAAATCGTTTTCTCATTCCCTTCTATTTAAATAAGTGATTTTCACATCGAATTAGGTTTTCCTTTTGTGATTTCGTCGTCTTAGTGCGACGTTGTTTGTCGTTTCCCTCTTGTTCAGGTGTTTGTTCAATTCAGATTGCTAGATCAGCTTCGATCTAGTGCAGATCCAACCAGTGACTTTGGTGTCATCAACGTTGCAGATCCGGAGGCATGGCTATTCCGGAGATTTTAATATAGTCATATGTGTAGGCTTATGTACTTTGTCGTTTTAAGCTATTAACATGACGATGTGAGTTTGTTCGCAGATTCATCTTTTTGTTTTTAGCGAATTTGTATTGCATCGATATACTCAATCAATTTGAATGAATGAATGTCATTTGTTTTGTGTCAAAAAAAAAGCAGGAACCCGAAGGTTTAGTGGACTGGTTAAAGGAACGAGACTCTACTGGAGTTTAAGAAGAGGATTCAGAGTTCGACGCCCGAATTTAAACTTGGTACCTTGAGTTTATAAACCTTTGTTGAGCTAACAGCTCAAGCGTAAAATGATTTAAAAAAATAAATATGAAAAACCACTCAAAATAATTTGATTTTGTGCGATTATCAGTTTCTTATCTACTCTAAATTTTTATTTGGATTGATTTAAATCTTGATAGTCCTACTATTCATTCCATGTCAGATATAAAAGAATAATACTAGAGAATTTGATTTTTCCCGTGTTTAAATTTTTTTTATAAAGTTTTATAGTATGAAAACCCTGTTTTTTTAATAAATATAAAAAATACTTTTTGAAAAAAAAAACTACATTTTAGTATTAAAAAATAGTTTTTTAAATAATAAATAAAATTAGTTTTAGAAATAATAACAATATTATTATTGTATTATATAATTAATTAAATTAGTTTTTTTTGAAGGATTTTAATTAAATTAGTTTTAGGAATAATAACAATATTAATTAATTAGAATGCTCAAAAATATAAAATTGCATGGAATGGATTGATATATATCCATTTAGAATATGATAATGAATGGATCGATTATTTTTTTTATTTTTTTAAGAATGAATGGATTGAATTGTATTTTACGTTTAAACTATGGAGTCGGATTTTATATTTGTACTATATTTAGTGGATCTTAACAAAATGATAATGAATGAATTGAATTGCATTTTACGTTTAAATTATTAAAGTTGGATTTGATATTTTTACTATATTGTATATTTATACTTAGATGGGCTAGTGAAGTGATGCTTCCGTAGGCATATTGTAGAATTTATTTATACTATTGAAACGTCTCTCCGCTTTTATTTTTACGCTAACGTTTGAAAATTATGAATGATATATATTTTTTTTTTTTATAAAATTTTGGTTTTGATTAAAAATAAAGATATATGTTTGTTGCTTTTTTTAAAGACCCGAACAACAATCTTTATTATAGAAAAAAATTGTTTAATCTAGTCCGTTATATTTTTTAAATGATAAATAAAAAAAATAAAGATATACATATATTCATATCGTGTTTGTTACATTTGTCTTAATATTTAAATTTATTCTTATCTATTTGTTACATGTATTATTTGTATTGAAAATTAAAGGTATTTTTGGAAAGAAAAATCCAACCCAAAAGTGCTTAAAGAGATAGTTTTCTTTATATATAATATAGATGAAATAAAAACTTAATTATTTCCAGGAGAATATTTGATTGTTGTATTAAACAAAGTACAAATTTGTTCTCGTAAATTTAGCTCAGTTGATTGAAACAATGTATAATATATGCAAGGTCTGAAGTTCAAACACCGACCACCATTAAAAACAAAACACAAATTTCATATAAAGAGCAAGTAAAAAAGGCATACAAATGCAGAATGAGACTCAAGAACAACTAACTCGAGACTTTTGAAAATTCAAAACTTTGTAGGATTGGGTTAGGTTATATATAGATATTAAGCTAGCCTAAAAAAATCATTTCTTGTTTTTTCAAGGATGAGCATATGATAGGCTTGAGTGGAATTTTCTAGAGACTACCTTTATTGTTATGGGGTTTCCTTATAATATGATTAACATAATTATGCAATGTGTCAAAATCGTAAACTTTTCTAATCTATTATTATTAATGGCAATTCCACATAGTACTTTGCTTCACATAGGGGGATTAAACTTGAAGATCCTCTAACGTATTATTATGTTGAGGTCTTATCCACTATGATATTTCACAACCAACAAAATGGCAGAAATAATGGGCTGGCCATAGCTAAAAATGCCATCCTTATTACGCTTTTTTTTCTTTTTCTGATGATGGTTTAATTTTTAGGCTTAATTGCACTTTCCCCCCCTATTTTTTGCTAATTGTGCGATTTTGCACCCCTTCTTTTTTTTTGAGCGATTTTGCACCCCATCGTTTTGCCCCCTTTTTGATTTTGCACCCCATCTTTGTGTTCAATTGCACTTTTGCCCCCTATCATTTTGCTAATTGTGCGATTTTGCACCCCCTTTTCTTTTTTTTTGAGCGATTTTGCACCCTATCTTTTGCCCCTTTCCCCCTTTTTTAATGATGATTTTGAACAAAACACAATTGGCAAAAGATGGGGTGCAAAATCGCTCATAAAAAAAGAGAGGGTGCAAAATCGCACAATTAGCAAAAGATAGGGGGAAAAGTGCAATTAAGCCTAATTTTTATAGCACAAATGAAAAAGATGTTGATGAGATTAGCATAATTCTTATTGACTATTAGATGGCCTCTGGGTAGAAACTCAACTTGGAAAAGTATGAGCTTATGATTAGTAAGAATGTTGACCAGAGTATTAGACTCAATCAAGAACAAACTGAAAATTCCTACCACAGACAGAATTAAGAAACACCTGGGGCTTCCTACCTTTATTGGCAGGTCTAACAATCAAGTTTTCTAGTGCTTGGCTGAAAGAATATAAAGCTGAAAAGTTAGAAACAAAAGAAATTATCTTTTGTTGGTCAAACAGTTCTCATCAAAGCAGTTACTCAAGCTATACATACGTATATGATGAGTTGTTCCCTTATAACAATGGAGATTTGTAACCAAATGGAAATAATTATTTGCAGATTCTTGTGGGGGTAAGAGAATGGATTAAAAGAAACTGCACTGGACAAAGTGGAGCACTTTGTGTATATCCAAGAGGGAGGGGGGCACGTGGTTTAGAACATTTAGAGACTTCAATAAAGCTATGTTTGCCAAACAGGCTTGGAGGTTGATCAATTATCTAAATTCTCCTATTGCTGTGTCTTAAAGCAAAATATTATCCTAATTGTCATTTCCTCAAAGCTCACAATAGGCACAAGCCTAACTACACTCGGAGAAGCATAAATCATTTTAAATGGATTATTGAAAAGGACAGTTATTGGACTCTAGGAAATGGTGAATCCATTAATATCAAAACTGACAACTGAATTACATATTATAAAGGGTTTAAACTCTTAACCCAGAATCATCTGGAAAGAGTGGTTCTCTTGGTTAGGGACCTTTTGGATAAAGATAACAGGAGTTGGAACATGGATATTATTCACATAAATTTCAACTCTTTTGATAAAGAAGCTATTAGGTAGATCCCTCTTATGAACTTAAATGAAGATGATAAACTTTGCTGGATGGAAGCTAAGGATGGACTCTATACTATTAGGTCAAATTACTGCGTGATCAAAGAATGGGAGAAATACCAATATGAAGGCACTTCTGATGACATAAATAACTACAACTCTCAGTGGGTAAAATTATGGAAAAAGCATGTATGACCTATAGGGTGATCGAGGAGCAACTTGATATCTAGAGGAACGTTAGATCCCACCAAACTAACCATTTAAATAGAACCTTTATCTCTTAAGTGATAATTGTTTGCATTAATTCAACAAAAAGAAATAGAGGGTATTCAAAGAATATATAACCTTAATCGCCACTAAAATTTGCAATCAAAACCATTTAATTTCCGACAAGGAAATGTACCCAGACCACTCTATGTTCAATCTTGGCATTTGGTGAAGCAAACTCTAGAGACCATTGAGAGACCGCTAGACAATGATAAAAAATCAACCAAGGTCTTAGACAATGATAAAAAAAAATCAACCAAGGTCCTCCAATTATGATTTTTTCCTTATCTGCTGCTTGGTCGAGTTTCACCATATAAAACTTGTCGAGTTTCACCAAACTTTGGAGACCATTGAGAGACTACTAGACTCTTGAGACCATTAATATTAAACCTAATCATATCACTTTATTTCAAAATATTATAAATCATTGAATTTTATATAATTATACTTACCATAATTTTTATTTTCTCATTTATAAAAATATTGCAAGCACTAATTTAAACCCGTGTGTATTTTACCAATTCTTAGGAAGGTGTATTTTACCATTGTGCATCATCTTTCCTTGGATAAAAAACCTAATTGCATCTTTTTGAAAACAAGTAAAAGTGAAGGACAATTTTGTAACTCACCCTTATTTGTAAACATGATACCACATTTGACCTAAAAAACGATATTTAAATAAAAGGTGATCAAACGACCTTAGAGGTTCATTACAGAAAATGCTGTAAATACCTCAGGGTCGACTATAATCCTCCTTATTCATTAGATTATGTTTGACCATCTTTCTATATAATGAATAGAGTATTGCTTGGGTTCCAATGGCAAGCAGCTCCTTCCAAGGACGTATCTGGGGAATACCGGATTCGATTCTCAGGGTGAACAACGCTTGGTCAAAACACATGCCTCTACACATGAGCCAGATTAGTCGTCCACCATTGGTGGGTCGAAAACCGATGTGAAAGAAGAAAAAAAAATATGAACCGCATTGGTATAAAGAAAGCATGAAGCATGTTTGACCACGCTCATATAGATATAATTTCATATAATGAATAAGTGTTAGAAAGAGGGTTGAAGATAGGTTTTTTTTTTTTTTTTTTTTTTAAGAACGGTTGAATACAGAGTATTGTTGGCACTTTATATATAGTTAGTTATGTACAGCCACACGCTGTAGAAACGCAAGAGCAGTGATGCTTTCATGAGGCAAGCCCGTGGCCACTACTCACTACTCAGAACTAAGTTTGGCAACTTGGGAATTAAATGTAAATAAATGCCAAAATAAGCAAACATGACTTACTCATATGAAGCTTTCACTATAGTTCAAAATCCCATATAATGACAAACATTTTTGTCTGTCACCTATCCATGCAAGGGGTTGTTCTTCATGAAATCCCTGATTCCTATGCCAAAAGTCAACATTATAATAATAATAATAATTTAAAATGAACTTGTTTAACGTAGCTATACGAGTCGGTGTTAGTGTCATGTCAAGGTCCGACAGTCAAATGTGACATAACAACAAAAGTCCCTCTCAATAAATACTTTTCCATTTAACTCATCTTACCTCTTCTACCTCTCCTTGTATTTGCAATTTGCAATTGCAATGGCACCTCTATTGAATTCAAAAACAGCATCCATGATTGATGAACTACTTGAAGTCTTTCGATGTTGCTTCCGTGAAATTCCTTCTGATGTAAGAGGAATTGTTTACTTTCTCTGCAGCTTCATCTTTGCCATAATTTATGTCAATTGTTCTGTCTTCATTTTCTATTTCATACTAAGTCCCATCCTACCTCACTACCACCCCACCATCAAACTAAACTCTATCAACGTTACATCGCTTGATAGTCATGCTGATAATTTAACGGGAACATTTGACATAACCTTTGATTTCAACACTTCCAAATGCAATGATCATAGTATTGTTTCATATCAAGACCTTGAGGTCAAGGTTTGGTGGTATGGAAATAATGATTTTACTCTCGCCACAACCCGGCTGTCTCCTTTTAGTCAAAGAACCCATAGTGTGACTAAAGTCCAAGCTATTTTAAAGGTGGCTGATGGATTCAGTAACGACGGTGATGTGGTGAAGGGGATTGCTTCTGAATTGGCTCGTGGATCGGTTAATTTTGGAGTAAGTCTGTTTGGTTTGGTTCGGTTTGAGGATGATTCTTTGGAGTCACTAAAATATGTGTGCAATCCAGTTGTTATTGTGTTTCCACATGGTAGAAACAATGGTATTTGGAAGACTTCAGTGTTTCCTTGCCCCAAATTGTATCGTAAATTAGTAATTTAGTCTAAATTTTAATGTATTATGCATTAACACAATGCAATTTGTTTGTCGTTTTTGCTCACCCTATTTTCAATAATAAAAATAAATTAAGTTTTGTGTTTCCATAACTAAATGTAAACAAAAATGGATAACATAAAGTTTATGTATCTAGTCAATAATTTGGACTAAATACGTCAATTTTCTTAACATAACTTCTCTTATATGATTCTTTGAAGTCTGTGGAAAAGTCGAAATTTCAAGTTATGGGAAGGCCCAGACACACCTTCCGACGCTATTGTGTTGCGGGCTAAAATTTCTCTTCAAGAGCAAGACAACCGAGTCAAGGTACACATCAACAAACTTTGTGGGCAAAACCTCCGCCTCACATGATCAAATGTAATGTGGATTGTGCACTCTTTAACAACAACACTATTACGGGTCTTGGCATATGCTTTAGAGACTCCTCTGGGACGTTGTTCTTAAGCTTATCAAAGTATTCCTATTTCAATTCCACTCCTTCAGAAGCTGAAGCGCCAGGCTTATTTGAGGTTATAAACATAGCTATTAATTGTCACATGCCATCTGTTATCTTTGAGTCCGAATGTAGGTTACTTGTTGATGCTATTAACTCCAACTATACACCAAACAATAAGTTCGGAGATATTATTTCTAGATGTAAGGATCTATTGTCATCTCGCAATAATTTTATTGTGAGCTATGTCAGGAGGCATGTAAATAAAGTAGCTCATAACATATGTAGAGCTTCCTTATCTTACCCAAACCCCCATATTTTTCATGTAGTACCATATACATTGTACCCGTTATTCTTTAATGAAATGAATTAGTTCTACCTTTGGTAAAAAAAAATTAAAATTGTGCATTCATATATAGCAGATCTAGCCATCCAAAAAGTTTTTAGTGACCAGAAGAAGAAAATATCTTGAATATAATTTTCTATAGTTATAGGCTTAAATGGGTATCAAGTCCCAGGAAATATACATGATTTGAGTTTTCGTCCCTAAACTTACTAATCCTTTCAAATATCCATTGCATATATTAATCACTTTAGTTTTGGTCCTAATCTCGTTTTTGCGCTGATATGGACTATCATTACTGACTGTCACACGCTGAGTGTGAAATCATAGTGATGACTCAGCAAAAAAGACATGAACTGACAATTTTACCCTTAATGAAACCAAACAACGGTGAAGTTACAAAAGTACCCCATCCTTCTTCTTTGGAAAGCACAAACCCAAGAATCCTTCATCTTCAATCTAAACACAAACCCAGAAATCTAAAAAAAAAAAAAAAAACTTAGATAAAGGAACACCTTATTTTTCAAGTATCAAGATCTTCAAGCATCTCTTATTTCTGGATAACTTAACCAATAATCCTCTTTACCTGAATATCTCTGAAACAGGTTGATTCTGACCCACAAACGACCTTGTTTGATCTCGCGATTCAACTAATTATTCCAAAAGATTTTTTAAGGGTTTCAATCATTAGACATCAAATTAGAGAAACCCTCCATCTATTTTGAGAATCACTAATCGAAATGAGAGAAAACAATAAACTGAGATCAATGATACTTATCGGTGAGGTTTAGATTTTTCCGGCCAACTGAGATCGATGTTGAGTGACAAAAAGAAGAAGGCAGGTCAATGCGATGACAACGAACTACACCGGCATTTGGAGGCGAGCTTTTGATTTTTTCGGTGAATTGAGATTAGTTTGCAAATGATGGGCCTCTTTAGAGAATTATATGGACTGGGCTTGCTATTACAATATTATATGTTCATTTTGTTGTTTAGCCCCTAAGCTGATCTGGTTGTGTTGTTCGAGAGAATGGGAATAAGAAGGGGGAATTAGTTTTAGGTTTATAGATTTTCTCATGTGTTTGGAGGAATTAAGGATAAAATGGTTATTTTAGGTGGATTTTACTAAGTCATCAACGTCCTCACACTGTCAACTTGTGCCCCATCACTACCACATTAGTAATCAAATGGACCAAAACTCAAATGATTAATATTTGCAGTGGCTCTTTGGAATAATGACTAAGTTCAGGGATGAAAACTCAAGTGAAGTATATTTGCAGGGATTGGATACTTATTTAAGTCATGTGTCATACCCCAAATTTTGACCAAGGTTCTCCATTTATTTATGTTTTATGTGCATTTCAAAACTCATTTTATTCGCATTTAATTCCTTTTTTTATTTGCATTTTAATTCTCTTTTTTTATCTTATTTTAACGCTCGTCGCGTTGGTATTTTAATTCTCAATTTTATTTTCTTTTTTTAATCGTATTTTAACGCTCGTCGCGTTGATATTTTAATTCTCAATTGTATTTGCTTTTTAATCGTATTTTAACGCTCGTCGTATTGGTATTTTAATTCTCAATTGTATTTGCTTTTTAATCGTATTTTAACGATCGGCGCGTTGGTATTTTAATTCTCGAATTTTATTGGCATTTCAAAATTTCTTTGCACTCGCATTTTATTTCTAGTTTTATTCGCGTTCGAAGTTTTTCGTTCTTATTTTAAAAAGCCATGTGTTTTAGTCGTCTCAGACGAAATTTCGGCAGAGAGGTATTTTAAAATACCTCATTTTTGTTTCCGAAAAGGACAGTTTTAAGCGTTTATTGTTTCATTTTTATTTTATCATCTTCAATCCTTTTTAGGTTTTTATATTCTTGTTTTAAGTCATTTTATTAGTTATCCCTTTATTTTAATTTTTATTTTTGTTTTTTATTCATTAGATAATTTTTAATTCTGTTTTTAAGTTTTTAAGAGTCTTTAGTCCAGATGTCCTTATCTCACTGGTCCAGAAAAGGTATCCAACGCTCTTAACTTTCTCTCCAAGACAGTCCAGGTGTCGCTTTGTTATTGGTCCAGAGGCTGCAAAACCCTAGTTTTGTCACTATTTAAAGCCTGGCATAAATGCAGTCAGAGGAGGGTGAGAAAACGCGACAGAAATCACTGTAGCGGCAGCAATCATTACAAACACCAAATTTCATTCTCTCTCATCAAATGCTAGATCAAAATAAAAAAAAAACTATGAACATTCATATGAGTTCAACATGAATATTCATCTTCTTCACAAAAATTTCCAGCAACGTTTCAAGCCATAAAACTTCAACATCATAAACCTAAACACCACCATTTTCGGTTCACAATCCCAGTAACAACAACCGTGAGTTTGCAGTCCGAACCGGATTCAAGCAACAAGAGCTCAAACACTACATAAATCAAGCAAATCCGAATCGGTTTTGGTGAAGAACAAAACTGAACCGAAACAAGGGAACAAGGCCGAAATCGTGAAGTAGAGAAGAAGATCTAACTTGTGAAAGCATTCAAACAGAACTAGATTCGTGAGGAAGGAAAGGTAGTAGTTCGGTTCGTTTCTCTTCTTTTTGGCAAAGTTTTTTTCCCGAAGTTTTAAGTCTAAATCTAGGCCGATTTGTGTTTGTTTTTTAATACCTAATTGTAGATCCGGACAGAGGAGAAGAGGATGAGCCTTTTGATGTAAAAATTTTCAAAAAAAAAAGCTTCGGCGCGTCGGCGTTATTGCTCATCTCCAGTAATGTTATCCCCGTTAAAGATTGCCGAGTGTTTGTGCGACGATATCGGGCCACTTCCTCTTGGACCTGCCCAATCTTGTCTCAACAGTCTCACAATCATGTTGTCATTCATTCATACATATATAGCATGTATACTAATATCATTTAAGCATGGTTGCATTATTTCCCTGGGTCTTATTTCATTTAAAGTCTCATTCCCGGTATGTCTGATTCGTAAGTTCTTAACCCATTAGGTTTATTTCAAGTGGTAGGTCCCACCAAGTGGTCATTCTATCGGTACTTTTCAACTTCCCCAGTGTTTTGTTTAAAGCTGCCTCTGTAATGGTAGCAAACCAGTATTTCTTTCTTGTATTGTTCGTCGTTACCCCGGTAAAGGTAATTGCCAGTATTTCTTTCTTGTATTGTTCGTCGTTATCCCGGTAAAGGTAATTGCCAGTATTTCTTTCTTGTATTGTTCGTCGTTACCCCGGTAAAGGTAATTGTCAATATTTCTTTCTTGTATTGTTCTTCGTTACCCCGGTAAAGGTAATAGACCGTTTTATCTTTCGTATGTTTGCCGTTACCCCAGTAAAGGTAATTGCTAGTATTTCTTTTTTGTATTGTTCGTCGTTACCCCGGTAAAGGTAATAGATAGTTTTATCTTTCGTATGTTCGGCGTTACCCCGGAAAAGGTAATTGCCAATATTTCTTTCTTGTATTGTTCGTCGTTACCCTGGTAAAGGTAATATACACTTTTATCTTTCGTATGTTTGTCGTTACCCCGGTAAAGATAATTGCCAATATTTCTTTCTTGTATTGTTCGTCGTTACCCTGGTAAAGGTAATAGACAATTTTATCTTTCGTATGTTTGTCGTTACCCCTGTAAAGGTAATCGCTAGTTTTATCTTTCGTATGTTCGTCATTACTCCGGTAAAGGTAATGAACGGTCTTCACTCTCCAGTATTAGTTATAAATTTGTTCCCCAGTCATTGTGTCGTCGTCGTCTTTGCATTTGTACTTGCATAGCAGACATTCATATTGTTCTATTCATAAGCATTGCATACTCAACTGGTCAAAATTGGTGTACTTGATATTTAAGTCTCTTCGACCCGTTGATTTAAAAATCTCATCCTTTTTTTAAATCCCCGTGACGAAGAAACTTAAATAGGGGCATCTGTCATACCCCAAATTTCGACCAAGGGTCTCCATTTATTTCTGTTTTATGTGCATTTCAAAACTCATTTTATTCGCATTTTATTCCTTTTTTTATTCGCATTTTAATTCTCTTTTTTTATCTTATTTTAACACTCCTCGCGTTGGTATTTTAATTCTCAATTTTATTAGCTTTTTTTAATCGTATTTTAACACTCGTTGCGTTGGTATTTTATTTCTTAATTTTATTTGCATTTTAGTCGTATTTTAACGCTCGTCGCGTTGGTATTTTAATTCTCAATTATATTTGCTTTTTAATAGTATTTTAACGCTCGTTGAGTTGGTATTTTATTTTTTAATTTTCATTTTTATTTTAGTCGTATTTTAACGCTCGCCGCGTTGGTATTTGAATTCTCGAATTTTATTGGCATTTCAAAATTTCTTTGCACTCACATTTTATTTCTAGTTTTATTCACGTTCGAAGTTTTTCGTTCGTATTTTAAAATGCAATGTGTTTTAGTCGTCTCGGACGAAATTTCGGCAGAGAGTTATCTTAAAATACCTCTTTTTTTTCTTCCGAAAGGGACAGTTTTAAGCGTTTATTGTTTCATTTTTATTTTATCATTTTCAATCCTTTTTAGGTTTTTATATTCTTGTTTTAAGTCATTTTATTAGTTATCCCTTTATTTTAATTTTATTTTCGTTTTTTATTCATTAGATAATTTTTAATTCTGTTTTTAAGTTTTTAAGAGTCTTTAGTCCAGATGTCCTTATCTCACTGGTCCAGAAAAGGTATCCAACGCTCTTAACTTTCTCTCCAAGACAGTCCAGGTGTCGCTTTGTTATTGGTCCAGAGGCTGCAAAACCCTAGTTTTGTCACTATTTAAAGCCTGGCATAAATGCAGTCAGAGGAGGGTGAGAAAACGCGACAGAAATCACTGTAGCGGCAGCAATCATTACAAACACCAAATTTCATTCTCTCTCATCAAATGCTAGATCAAAATAAAAAAAAAACTATGAACATTCATATGAGTTCAACATGAATATTCATCTTCTTCACAAAAATTTCCAGCAACGTTTCAAGCCATAAAACTTCAACATCATAAACCTAAACACCACCATTTTCGGTTCACAATCCCAGTAACAACAACCGTGAGTTTGCAGTCCGAACCGGATTCAAGCAACAAGAGCTCAAACACTACATAAATCAAGCAAATCCGAATCGGTTTTGGTGAAGAACAAAACTGAACCGAAACAAGGGAACAAGGCCGAAATCGTGAAGTAGAGAAGAAGATCTAACTTGTGAAAGCATTCAAACAGAACTAGATTCGTGAGGAAGGAAAGGTAGTAGTTCGGTTCGTTTCTCTTCTTTTTGGCAAAGTTTTTTTCCCGAAGTTTTAAGTCTAAATCTAGGCCGATTTGTGTTTGTTTTTTAATACCTAATTGTAGATCCGGACAGAGGAGAAGAGGATGAGCCTTTTGATGTAAAAATTTTCAAAAAAAAAAGCTTCGGCGCGTCGGCGTTATTGCTCATCTCCAGTAATGTTATCCCCGTTAAAGATTGCCGAGTGTTTGTGCGACGATATCGGGCCACTTCCTCTTGGACCTGCCCAATCTTGTCTCAACAGTCTCACAATCATGTTGTCATTCATTCATACATATATAGCATGTATACTAATATCATTTAAGCATGGTTGCATTATTTCCCTGGGTCTTATTTCATTTAAAGTCTCATTCCCGGTATGTCTGATTCGTAAGTTCTTAACCCATTAGGTTTATTTCAAGTGGTAGGTCCCACCAAGTGGTCATTCTATCGGTACTTTTCAACTTCCCCAGTGTTTTGTTTAAAGCTGCCTCTGTAATGGTAGCAAACCAGTATTTCTTTCTTGTATTGTTCGTCGTTACCCCGGTAAAGGTAATTGCCAGTATTTCTTTCTTGTATTGTTCGTCGTTATCCCGGTAAAGGTAATTGCCAGTATTTCTTTCTTGTATTGTTCGTCGTTACCCCGGTAAAGGTAATTGTCAATATTTCTTTCTTGTATTGTTCTTCGTTACCCCGGTAAAGGTAATAGACCGTTTTATCTTTCGTATGTTTGCCGTTACCCCAGTAAAGGTAATTGCTAGTATTTCTTTTTTGTATTGTTCGTCGTTACCCCGGTAAAGGTAATAGATAGTTTTATCTTTCGTATGTTCGGCGTTACCCCGGAAAAGGTAATTGCCAATATTTCTTTCTTGTATTGTTCGTCGTTACCCTGGTAAAGGTAATATACACTTTTATCTTTCGTATGTTTGTCGTTACCCCGGTAAAGATAATTGCCAATATTTCTTTCTTGTATTGTTCGTCGTTACCCTGGTAAAGGTAATAGACAATTTTATCTTTCGTATGTTTGTCGTTACCCCTGTAAAGGTAATCGCTAGTTTTATCTTTCGTATGTTCGTCATTACTCCGGTAAAGGTAATGAACGGTCTTCACTCTCCAGTATTAGTTATAAATTTGTTCCCCAGTCATTGTGTCGTCGTCGTCTTTGCATTTGTACTTGCATAGCAGACATTCATATTGTTCTATTCATAAGCATTGCATACTCAACTGGTCAAAATTGGTGTACTTGATATTTAAGTCTCTTCGACCCGTTGATTTAAAAATCTCATCCTTTTTTTAAATCCCCGTGACGAAGAAACTTAAATAGGGGCATCTGACATACCCCAAATTTCGACCAAGGGTCTCCATTTATTTCTGTTTTATGTGCATTTCAAAACTCATTTTATTCGCATTTTATTCCTTTTTTTATTCGCATTTTAATTCTCTTTTTTTATCTTATTTTAACACTCCTCGCGTTGGTATTTTAATTCTCAATTTTATTAGCTTTTTTTAATCGTATTTTAACACTCGTTGCGTTGGTATTTTATTTCTTAATTTTATTTGCATTTTAGTCGTATTTTAACGCTCGTCGCGTTGGTATTTTAATTCTCAATTATATTTGCTTTTTAATAGTATTTTAACGCTCGTTGAGTTGGTATTTTATTTTTTAATTTTCATTTTTATTTTAGTCGTATTTTAACGCTCGCCGCGTTGGTATTTGAATTCTCGAATTTTATTGGCATTTCAAAATTTCTTTGCACTCACATTTTATTTCTAGTTTTATTCACGTTCGAAGTTTTTCGTTCGTATTTTAAAATGCAATGTGTTTTAGTCGTCTCGGACGAAATTTCGGCAGAGAGTTATCTTAAAATACCTCTTTTTTTTCTTCCGAAAGGGACAGTTTTAAGCGTTTATTGTTTCATTTTTATTTTATCATTTTCAATCCTTTTTAGGTTTTTATATTCTTGTTTTAAGTCATTTTATTAGTTATCCCTTTATTTTAATTTTATTTTCGTTTTTTATTCATTAAATAATTTTTAATTCTGTTTTTAAGTTTTTAAGAGTCTTTAGTTCAGATGTCCTTATCTCACTGGTCCAGAAAAGGTATCCAACGCTCTTAACTTTCTCTCCAAGACAGTCCAGGTGTCGCTTTGTTATTGGTCCAGAGGCTGCAAAACCCTAGTTTTGTCACTGTTTAAAGCCTGTCATAAATGCAGTCAGAGTAGGGTGAGAAAACGCGACAGAAATCACTGTAGCGGCATCAATCATTACAAACACCAAATTTCATTCTCTCTCATCAAATGCTAGATCAAAACAAAAAAAAAAACTATGAACATTCATATGAGTTCAACATGAATATTCATCTTCTTCACAAAAATTTCCGACAACGTTTCAAGCCATAAAACTTCAACATCATAAACCTAAACACCACCATTTTCGGTTCACAATCCCAGTAACAACAACCGTGAGTTTGCAGTCCAAACCGGATTCAAGCAACAAGAGCTCAAACACTACATAAATCAAGCAAATCCGAATCGGTTTTGGTGAAGAACAAAACTGAACCGAAACAAGGGAACAAGGCCGAAATCATGAATTAGAGAAGAAGATCTAACTTGTGAAAGCATTCAAACAGAACTAGATTCGTGAGGAAGGAAAGGTAGTAGCTCGGTTCGTTTCTCTTCTTGTTGGCAAAGTTTTTTTCCGAACAGAGGAGAAGAGGATGAGCCTTTTAATGTAAAATTTTTCGAAAAAAAAATAAAAAAAAACTCCGGTGCGGCGGCGTTATTGCTAACCACCACGCCGGAGGAACTCCGACCACCACTTCTTCTTCTTCGTCGGTCTGTGTTTTAAGAAAGAGATTGGAGCTTCTCTCTCTAAGTTTAACTTAGAGAGAGATGTGATTCTAAGTTATGTTGTTTTTTGTGAACTTTGAAACACATAGTACTGTTTTTTTTTTTTTTTTTGTGTTCTTGTGTACCTGGATCTATGGTGCTCATATGTACCTTCAAGATCTAGGCCGATTGGATCTGAAATCCAACGGCCAGTGATTATCATGTTATTGGATTCAGCGCATGTCCTTACTACAGTATACCGTGTTCTTCGTTTTTTAACCTCTTGATCATTTGACCATGTGGCTGTGATGAGTTTCACTGTGATCAGATCTGAACCTTTTGATTCATCAGACGGCTCAGATCTATCCAGTCTGAGCCCATTGTTCTTTTAGCTTTCACTACTGTTTTACTATTTTCAGCACTGTTTTTACTTCCTGCACCTCTTTTCACTTAAATTTTTTTCTCTAAGTTTACAAAAAATATCTGGTTTTGTGTTAATTGTTCAATTACTTTTTTTTTTTTTTATTATTTTAGTATATTTGCATTGTTGCATTATTATTCTTCATCATCTCGTGCATATTTTAATTCTTGTCATTTATTTTAATTGTCGTTATTTTTAGTGTGTATTTAGGACTTAATGTAATTTAATTTTCCGCATTTTAGTTTTCATCATTTATTTTTATGCAAGACTTTAGAATGTATTTAGGGACCTATGTAAATACCCAAATAATGAGAATATGCACCGACACATACACCGACACTATCACACACTTGTTTACCATTTTACGCCATAACCGCAATCAAGGATGAAAAATGAATTAGTGACAAATTAGGTTAATGATTGGACTTTAAAATTTTCTTAAAATCAAACTATTAGTAATTTTAGGTTCATTTCAAACTTGAGAAATTGCTCAGGATCCAACGTCCTTTGTAAACTTCTTGCTTTTATTATATTACGTCGTTACATATAGTTTTTTAGTGTACGTTTAGCTTAAAAAAAATCAATTTCCAAAAAAAATCAAATAATCAAAACTCCAAAAATATTTTCTTAAGAAACCTTGGATTTTAAACCAAGAGATCTTTTTTCTTTGTTTTCATAATCAAACTCCTAATCAATTTTAATCTACACTTAGATTTGCTTTCTTGTAAATAAAATCAACCAACTTCACTCCATTTTATTCTTCTATACATTGAGGTCTCTCATCCCTTCTAAAAACCTTTTTTCAAAACTTTAAAATCAACCCAACCCACCAAATAAATTTTCAAGAGTGAACTACTTGATTTTGATCCTAAATTTTGGGTAAGTAGGCAAAAGACTTATGTCTTTCCAAATCAATAAAAACAACAAAAAAAACATACTTCTTCTCCCTCCATTCTTTCACTTAGACTTTTGGAAATATTTTACAAATAAATAAGCAAATAATTAGCGCAAAATAATTTAGGCAAGAGGCTCCTTCGGAGTACTGAAGTCGTTTATGGTGCTTAACACCTTCCATATTCGAAACCAACCCCCGAACCTTGATTTCAGAAGGGTTTTTACTCACTTTTTCCCTCCCCGCGAATAAAAGATGAGAGTTCAAAGATTGAAGGTTCAAAACCAATAATGGATTGATACCCGAAAATTACGAGCACACCATGGAACCTCTTTCCTAAATTATCTTGTGCTAATTACTTAGGAGAGAGTTTTAATTCAAGAGACTGTGATCTTAGGAGAGAGTTTTAATTCAAGAGATTGATTAGAACTTTTGTTAATCTATTATTAGATTAGTGAATTAGTGATAAGAAAGAGGTACAAATTATCATATAGCGAGCATTAGAGGATTTGATCAGCTTAATCATTCGTCAAATTAAATTTCGACAACCATAACTTGTTATTATTTCATCGGTTTATGTTACAAAAACACCAATTTCCTTGCGCCCCTCCCCCTCATTTATACATCCTAAATAATAATGTCGTTGGTACATAGAAGTTAGAATAGTCCCTATGGATACAAATTTATTTATTATCTTAGTATAAGTTAGTTCACTTGGTAATTTTGTATGACCATGTTGTGCTTTTGAAGTAAATGTCTTAAACATATTTGGTAATAATATATTTTGCTCCTAGAAGATTGTGATTGTATATTCGTTTTGGTTAAGTGGTTTGTTTATCCCGATTGAAGAAAAAGTCCTTGCATTCTTTGGTTATATAAGGAAGACTCATGTCTTGTTCTTTGTTTTTTGTATACCTTTTTATGTGCCATCTTGATGCATACAGCTGGTTTGATTAGTTGAGTTGTATAATTGTCATTTGTGTACCACTCTAGTGCATCTTGCAAAGATTTGATCTTTGTAATTGAGTTGTTTTCCTTATTTCATTGTATTTGTGATTGAGTCAATCATTGGGTTGTGGTTGAGAGAAAGTGAGAGGGGATCTCATATCTAGGGGAGTTTTAGATAGAAATTCATGGGCAGTGATTAGTTGAAAAGACAGTTAACAAGGTATGTTCAAATAAGACTATGAACTAATACTATTGAGAGTGGATTTTCTTTCTTGGCATGGAAGCCTCTAGATGAACTAATACTCTTGTGTCCTTGTTTATTTCACTTTACTATACTGTTGTACCTGTTGTATAAGACATCAGTGTTGTTGCGAGTGCCATAAAAGCAAGGTACATTCATGTGACGACTAAAGTGGGCAAATGTCGTGACCAACGCTACTGCTTTAGGAGATACATACGTGTATCCTGAAAAAAAGTTACGCTTCATTGTAATGGGGTAAGTAAGCCAATGTTGTGAATGGGATGAGTAATGATCTAAGCGCAACTCCGGAAACGTATGTTTTCCTGAAAAAAATCAAAGAATAAAATATGTTTTTCTCTTGTTGCTTGAGGATAAGCAACAATTTAAGTTTGGGATTGTGATGATAGGTCATACGTTATTCACAACATGTTTTTAAGTCATTTTCAGTAGGTTTTACCAGCAAAACGAATGAGTATTAGAGCAATTGCCTATGATTTCGGGACATTTGTAATGTTTTTTTATATTTGAGTTTGTAGTTCTAATTTTCCCGAAACATCGCAATTTTAGGGGGTTTTTGAAGTAATTCACAAAGTAATCATGAAGTAATCATGCAAACGATTTGTTTGGACGTGAGTTGTTTGAACGAAACAACAATCCCTGTGAATACGATACTCTACTTATCACTTTATTACTTGATAAACCATTTTATATATTTGACTAATCCGACCATCAAACACTTATTAGCATTTCCCTTTATTTTATTACCACCAAGCAAATGCTTTCATGGCACTTATTAGGAAGACATTTAACATATATATATATAACTAACAAGACCTTCAGTAAATGATATTCCGATCAATTTCAAATATTGACACATACTACAAAAGATGTATAATGAATTAGAGAAAGTGATAAATTACCTTTTTTTAGGTATTAATTAGTGTAATCACCATTACCATACTTATGCAGTGAAGTATATTATTTGTGAATGGTGAAAGTAGAATTATTTAGAAAGTATAATTAAAATAATGAGAAGTTATGTAACCAAAAATAATAATAATGAGAAGTTAATATTGTCTTACAAATCAATAGTGTTGTTCATTTTAGAACATTTTATTATAAATATTGTTTCATCCGAAATAAAATATAAGCAAACGAGATATAGTTGAAACGTTGATGAACCTGGACTAAATTTTTAACCACATAGATTGACATTTCAACTTTTATTTCTCTTTATATTTCATTCTGAATGAAGTATTTCATTACTCATTTAACTATTAATTCAAAAATAAATTTATACTTAAATGTTAGGCCTCTTTGTTATAAAATAAAGATTATGTTATACCAATACACAATGGTTTTGCACATGTATCTCCCCTTATCTTTTAAGTAACTCTATTATCTTTTTAGCACAATTTCCCATGGGTGTTACTTTTTTAAATGCAATTGTTTATTTGTGTGGTCAAAAAGTTTTTTTATAATGAATTAATTTTTTTTGAAAGAAAACTGAATTTTTTTTTATGATTGTAAAGTAGACCATTACTACTTTTAAAAATGAAATAGATTCCTTTCAATTAGAAATCCTTCGTTGGTCATAAGTCGAAATGAAAATTATTTTTGCGCACACACATGATATATAATATACTCAGTCCGATGTTTTCTAAATGTCATTTGAGTATGAATTTTGTGTTTTTATTTAACCGTCACAATTTGTCAATTATGATATTTTTTCAATTACTTTTACTTACTCTTTTTTCAATAAAATAATTTAATGGTATCTATTTTAAAAGTTCATGTTTGTTTTTTAAGAACAAAGTTTTTATTTTCTTATTTAAATTCTTTTAAACAAATATTCGTTACAAATAATAATGGTTCCATGAAAAGATTAAATTCTATAAACAAGATGATAAACATTGTTAAAATATCAAGTGAAAAATAAAGAAACAATTTTGATGAAAAAATAAATGACTCCATGAAGTTTGAATATATTTTAGTTTGCTTTAAAAAAAAATGTTTAGCTTATTGGCAATTGTTTGTTATTGAAGATAGATAAAGTTCTATGTGTGTGTGTGAAAAAGAGAGAAATTTGTTAGAGAAAGAGTAACTAGAATACTGTGTAGTGAAAAAACATGAAATTTATTGGAAAGAGATACCGTGTGTAAACAAATAAAATAGTATGGATATATTAAAATGAGAGTATGATAAAAAAAGAAAACTCTAAAACTTCTTTTCTTTGAATTGAACGTTCTATTCTAAAATGACATTTAAAAAAGAGTCGTCCCTTAAAAAAACTTAAAAAAGAATAGATAGCGCGGGTATATTTAAATGGATTTAAAAAAAAGAAAAATCAAGACAGAACAATACAACAAAAGACATAACATACACAAACTTTCCTAAAAATAAAACATCAGACACAAACTTTTATGACATTAAATAATTTTTTTCTCTTATACGATTTTTTGTGTATAAAAAAACATTTTTTTTATTTTAGACAACTTATATATGACGCAAAAACTTGTGTTGTGATTTAATGAGAGACAAAAACTTCAGTCTTTGTCATGTCTCTTGCATGTCTGTATGTTCTGTCTTGCATCAGTTTTACAATAAATTAAAAACCTGTTGTTTTGTTTTTTATATTTGAGAAAGGCTAAAAAGTGCCCTAACTCTTGGGGCATTTGTTAAGAATACTAAAGAAAAAACTTTGTCATGAAAATGATGCATTTAATACATCGAAACTTTAAAAAGTAATTTTTTTTTTTTTACTTAAAATTTATCAATTATTTTCATTTTCGTATGTTTAAGAAGTGTTTTAAGGGTAGTTGTTAGCGAGACTTTTTTCTTCTTCTTTTTCTTAGCAAATCATCAAACGGGCGTGAATTATATTTGTGGTTGTGAGGTGCAACCTCACACACTCTAGTAACAACAAAAACACAAACACGGGACCATGATTGACTGCAGTCGGTAACTTGCCGCATTCACGCAGTCATGTATTCTTGGCCATCCGATCATGATCAGATGGTCCTGATCTAAGAACAGAATTGTAAATAAAAATGAATACTTTTTTCTGAGCTATTTGATCAAGATCAGACGGTTAATAATTGAATAAATGTGTGACTGTGTGAAAAAGTTGACTGCAGTATATCATAGTTACAAAAACACGCACTTTCATGCACCCTTCTCCCTCTATTTATAACAACACTTTTAGTTTACTTCTCCACATCACATTCAAGTAACAATAGCAGCACAGCCATGGCTTCCTTCATCGCAAAATCCATTTCCACCATGCTTGACACCGTTAACTTTAGTCAAATCAATTCCGACGTGAAGGCCATTGTCTTCACTCTCTGCACCATGTTCCTTTGCCTTTTCTTTGGCATTACAAACCTTGTTTTTCTTAGCCTATTTATAACCCCCTTTCAACTCAACACACCCATTGTGCATCTCGACTCTATCACCGTAACATCCCTCAATACCGAAGCCGTTGATTTAACGGCAACAATTAATTTAACGTTATTTTTCCATGCTCCCAACTACAATCAAGAAATCGTTTCTTACAAAGACATTGAGGTCATCGTTTGGTGGTCAGGAAAAGATGATATTTTTCTTGGCAGGACAATCTTGTCGCCGTTTACCCAAGGTCCCGATAGTGTGACTATGATTAGGGCCGGGGTAACGGTACCCCCTGGGATCAGTAATGATAGTGATATTTCACTCGGAATTGGTGCTGAAAGGGATAGAGGATCGGTGCAGATTGGGGTGATTTTGTTGGGGTATGTGTTGACGGATAGTGCTTCAGTATCAATGACATTCAAGTTTGGCCCTAATGCTGTAAAATTTCCAGCTGGTAGCAGAAATGGTGCATGGAGTTGGGTGATTCCTCGCCCTATATTGATGCGTAATTTCATGGTATAATGTTATCTGTGGCAGGGTGTATCATCTTTGTAATCTTTTTTGTTCACCTTGTTTCATGAATTAATTAATATAATAAAGTTCGTATTTTGAGTCAAATATTAGTGCTCTTATTCACTGTGTTGCATTGAAGTTTATTTATTTGATCTGCTATATATGCCATGTTCAAATCAATTGGCTTTATAAATCACAGCATATGCAAATCAATCTCAATCGATCTCTTCTGGCAATTATGGTGATTAATTGATAAAAAATAATCAGCCTTATAATTATAGATATACACTTTTGTGGTGTGGCATGTGTGTTTCTGTTTGTTTGAATATATGAAATGAAATCTATATGTTATCATGCATAACTTTAATTAACACTAGATTTGTTGTTAATGTTATTACCAAGAAGCAACCTATAAAATAGATCACACGGTCACCTATTATTATTTATTTTTTAAAATTAAACAATATTAATAGGGTTAATAGTGTTTTACCCCCTCTAATATAGGTCATTTTCGGTTTTCGCATTGTAAAATATTTTTTTGGGATTTCGTCCTTGTAATTTAAAATTTATTTGGTTTTGGACCTTCATGAAAAATTCTACCCCCTGTAATTTGTGGAAATTTCGGTTTACTCCCTTGTAATTTGAGCAAATTTTGGTTTACCCACCTGTTAATTTGATCAAATTTCGGTTTACCCCCTGTCATATCATCGATTTTGTACAGTCAAATTTCATGAAGGTCCAAAACCAAAAAACTTCAAATTACAAGGACGAAATCCAAAAAAAAAAAAATTTACAAGAGAGAAAACCGAAAATAACTTATATTACAGAGGTTAAAACACTATTAACCCGTATTAATATAACTTTTCAAAGCATAAGACGTAAGATTACAATAGGTTCCATCACATTTTTATTTTCGCTTCTTGTCCATTTCATCATGATCCGTTATCACTATTGTGCCTTAACCACCAACTATTAGCTGATGGACGTGGAAAAATATTTCTCTTTGATGAATTGCCCCTTAACCACCAACTATCTCCCTGTTGTGCTACCAAATCGCTAATCATCACTCAAGGTCATGTTTTGCTTACCCCATAGTTATCCGATTTGAGATCTAAAGTTATTGTTGGCGAATTTAAGATTTCTTTGTTATTTTGCTTTGTCTTTTGGCTGATGGTCTCTGAATTGTAAGAGAGGGGTTTTGCGAAGGTTGAGTTGCACGTTGATTCGAGTGTGGTGGTGTGTATCCTGCAGACAACTAAGGATGAAAGTGTTGTTGGTTGCCGTCTCATTTAAGGAATTCGCCGATTGCTTGCTTTGGAGTAGGAAGTGAAGATTTGTGATTCATATCGTGAAACGAATTTGTGTGCATACGCTTTTGCAAATATGGGTCGTGAGCATGCACCTGGGTTGGGTGTGTACGACTAGTGTCCAACTAGACTAGTTCTCTGTTAAGGGGGATAACGACTCCTAGAGATCTTCCGTTTAGTTTTCTCTTTTCTCAGGCTTAGGCCCCTTTGTTTCAAAAAAAAAAAAAAAACAGTCAATCCCTTAACTTAATTATTTGTTTTAAAATAGTCTCATAACTATAAAAATTTCCAATTTGGTACCTAAT
The DNA here is from genome assembly GCA_958299785.1 of Medicago lupulina. NCBI lineage: Eukaryota > Viridiplantae > Streptophyta > Magnoliopsida > Fabales > Fabaceae > Medicago > Medicago lupulina. Next base: position 27,353,070 of record OY283141.1, on the reverse strand, counting down.
CTAAGTTGTCGTTAATCATATTGGTTCTCTCTCGTTAGTTTTTTAGCGACTAATATTCCTGATATGATTTTAGCCATTTGATTATAGACTCATTGTATGTAACAGTGAACCACTAATACCTAATTTTTTTTTCTTCATTTTCTACCCTCATTTTCTTTTTCATCTTCATATGATCTTCATGATATTCACCAGAAAAATTAAAAACCCAGAAAATCAACAATTAAAAACTCAATCTTCATCTCTCATCATCATCCCCAAAACAAAATTCATTTTTCAAAATCCATTTAAAATTTCTCAAAACCCATTTGAGATTTTTAAAAACTCATTTGGATTAACAACTATTTTTGGATTTTTTTTCATTTCTTCCCTCATCTTTCATCTTCATACACATTCATAAAAAACGCAGAAAATTAAGATAAGAATTGAAAAAGTGATTAGAAAGAAAACTAAAATGGAAGCACCACTATAATCAAAATCATAAAACGAAAAAATTGTGGCTTTAATTACAACCAAAATTGTGACTTTTATTACAACCAAAATCATTGTTCACGTGGTTTCTAAATTCATGTTGGGAAGAAGTATAAGAGAAGCTGCATCCATGGTCAGGTCTAAACGAGAATGACACAACACACCTCAATGTAAAGCTCACCCTCATCTTTCATAATAAAAAAGAAAGATAAATAGATGCCATTGGTGGTTCAGGAAATAGAGATTACGAAACTCGTTGCGATTATCGAATAAAAATGCAATAAAATGATGAAAAACATAATTGGGTAAGCTAGAAAAGGTACAAACATGAAATTTTAGAGGAAAACGTACCAAAGTTTTATTTTCCAACATATTCTTGAGAGAGAGAGAGAGATAGAGAGAGAGAGAGAGAGATATGAATGTTTAGAAGAATTGAGATTGATTTGTATTGAGAAGTTGAGGTTTTCTAGAAAAAGGGGTTTTGGAGTTTTCGGTAGAATTTGCTATGAACGAATTATGCAGATTAGAAAATTTGGCGTTGTTTGTAAAGGTTTTGGTGGTTCTTTGGTGTGAGAAATGGAAGGAAAAATATTTAGATTTATTTTGTTTTATGATTTTAGGATTGAGAGAGGTGCTAATTGATTGTAAGCTAGATTATAGAAGGGAAATTAGTGGGATAATTTTGTTTTATGATTTTAGATTCTAGTGGTAGATTCGTTTTGTATTTTTCATTTTTTCATTATCTGGAATTTTTATGAATGGGTATGAAGATGAAGAAGAAGATGAAGGAAGAAGATGAAGAAAAACATAAAAGATTAGGCCTTGAAGGTTCATCGTGAATTACAATAGACTGGCATGATCCAACAATCTCCTTTTTGGAAAAAAGATCAAAGGCCTAAAATTAAAAAATTTAATAAAGTCTATGGTGGGTCATCTACAATATTGGTATACCTTATACAATTTATGGTTAAAAATTAACATAGAGGACCAATATGATTGACGGCAACTTAGACAAGTGATCAAATTAAATTTTTTAATAGTTATAGGACCACCATGAAACAAAGAATATAGGACCACTATGAAACAAAGAATTAAGTTAAGGGACTGAGTAATCAATTAAGCCTTGTCTTCTTTTAGTAGTTTGTATCGGGTGTGTTTGGTATTTGAAAATGTTTTGGTTTACTAGTACTGTATTTTGAGTAAGTGGATCATAGCGGCTTTAGCTAACTTCAACATCCTTCTAGCCTTACAAGTAAATTGTCGACAATAAAAATAACTAAACACTAGCCTTTCTCAATCTTTGCTTTTTCATTCTATACGACATCTAGTGTATGTCATTGCCGCTTCAAGTTGCCCTTCCATGTGTACGACACCTCTCTATGCGCGATCTCATCTCTAACACGACTTTGTGTGTGTGTATGCGCGTGCGCGTGTGTGTTTGTGTTTGTGTGTGCGTGTGCGACAACAGGACTTGGCGTGACCCAGTCTCCAACAACGCAACCCTTATTTAAGATAACCTTATAACTTTTTGCTCAATTACATTGTTGAAGTTGGTTGTAGTTTGTTGTTATTCCTACATCGCTCAAGTTCTCTGATTGTTGAATGTATAAATATGCTTGAGTATCTTCATCTTTTGAGTTAGCTTTTGGTACGAGACCCAAACCTATTTATGAAGGTGAGAAAAACACAAGAAGGGGGGGTTGAATTGTGTTGGCTTTTTCTTCTTTTTCTCCTACTTAAGTCACTGGTTAGAAGCAGTTAGATTACAGCTTCTGAAGTGATGTTCAGATTCTAAAATGCAGCGGATAAAAACAGAGAGAGAGAGAGAGAGAGAGAGAGAAGAAAGACACAAAGCAATTATACAGGTTCCTTCCACAAACCGGAAGTAGTCCTGTCCCCCTTGCACTTCCAAGGAGAGTTCACTAAAATGTAATATCTCATTACAAATGCTCGCTGCTAAAAACTAGCAAGAGACTTCAAATTACTCAAGCACAACGGCAAGAGATTTCCTATGCTCCTGAACACAATCAAAAGACTTCTATGCTCAAGCACAACTGCAAAGAGACTTCTAATCAAACAGAATTACAAAGAAAAATGTTTGAAGTTGAACACTTGATATACAATCTGTGATGTTCACAATACAAATTAGATACAGACTCTTAAGACTCTAGAATTTCTAAGATATGAACTTTGATAAGAAATTCTAAGTGAACTTTTGATGCAGAACAATTTTGACAGGTTTTGGCGCTTTCAAATTGTTGTTGAGTCTCTTACAATTCTCAAAGTCCTCACTCCTTTATATAGAGGTGTGAAATAGACGTTGTGAATTGTCAGCACATCAAAAAGAGTCGTTTGAAGCTTTGATCAATCACCAATGATCTTTTGCCTGATATGGTTATTGTCCTATGAAGGATCAATTTCAAAACCATTCCAAGTCTGTAGGAACATTGTTGCAGGCGTAACTGTTTTTCTTGTCTTGTAGCAGAGACACAGTCTGAGTAGTGGACGTAGTGGTTGTACACTTCGTACAATTGTACTTTGTCAACGCTTCTTCAAAGAACAAACATCCAATGCCTTCAAATCCATTTGAATTAGCCGTTGTTTCACTCTTCTAGTCTTCTGCAATGCTAGGCGTGATTAAATCCTTTGAACAACCTTTGAAGCTTTAAGTCTCTCATCTTCTGATGAACTTCAGTTTCTGGTGATCTTGCTTCTGATGAGGTGCTTCTGATGAACTTGCTTTTGATGACACGTCATCACTTCAGGAGCACTTGACTTCAGGAGCACTTTTCTTCAGATGCATAAAGCTTCCTTCTTGTTGATTCTATTGCTCTCATTTGTTCTTCCAGTACCTAAGCTTTTAAATAGACACAACATTTTGTCTATGGTCATGTACACTTGAACAAATATTAACATATCTAATTGACAATTTTTAATACCTTATTTTCATCAAAACTCTCAAGGATTAATGTTAAACACATTTTGTTCCAACAATTTAACTTACATCACATCCTTAAAGGTAGATTTTTATGAGAAACTATTCAAAATAACTTCTCATTTAAATCATGTTTTGAAATTTTATTATCCAAAAAAAGTCCGGTAAAAAGGATGAAATACTAAACATGATTTTTTATGGCACGCTAATCAAACAAATTCTCATTTGAATTTCTCCTTCAAGTAAATTTGTTAAATATGTTTTTGGTCTCTATAAATATATCAATTTTCGTTTTAGTCCCTCTAAAAAATTTCTTCAACTTTTAGTCTCTATAAAATTTTCAATCATTACTTTTGCTCCCTATTTTTAAGTTAATTGTTGAATTTTTTTAATTAAATTGTGCAGAAAAGTGTAAAATATTGTAAAACAATTTCGCAAAAAAAAAATTAGAATTTTTTTACAAAACACAAATTATATATGAATTTTTAACCATAAAAAATTCTATTTTGGGAGCAAAATTTTATTAAAAAATATTTTTTGGGAGAGATTCTTATAATATTATGAATTTTTCTGCAAAATTTTATTAAAAAAATATGAATTCTACGTATGTGTTTACTTTAAAGGAGAGACTAAAAGTGAAGATGGAAAATTTTGGAGGGACTAAAAGTTGAAGGAAAATTTTAGAGGGACTAAAACGAAAAAGTTGACATATTTATAGGGACCAAAAACATATTTAACCCAAATAATTATAACAAAAATATGATACACTATAAATATCTTTGCTATAATTTCACATAATTTTGTACTTAATTCTTATTACAACATGGATTTTATCTTTATATCTTATAGTGTCACACGAAGCCTACTCATTTGTGACGAAAACGAATATGACTATTCAATCTCAATGTGAAATGATCATTTCTTATTAAGAATTTTTGCGGTATAACAATATGCCTTAAGTTCAATATATGTATCAACCACACAATTTTTAAGACTTCATCATCTTTATCTCCAAAAAGCCTTCCATATCTTGAGTCAATTTCATTAATCCTTAGTTAACTCTTCAACTGCAGGTCCATAAGCCCAACTACAAACTAGATAATAGAGTATATTAAGGGCACTAACTCCAGCTATAAGCCATAAGTACTTGTCAAAATGACCCTTGTTAATATCATCAGAAATCCACCCATCTTTTCCTCCTCTTGAAGTAGTGTTTTCTACAATGCTGAACAATAAAGAAGATACCAAGCTTCCTGCAGCCATTCCCAATCCAGAAAGGGAAGCAGCAACACTAGACATAGTACTTGGAAACTCTGTGTAATAAAACTCATTTTGACCTATGAAATTGACTGCTTCAGATATACCACCCAGACAAAGTTGAGGTGCAAGCCACAATGCCGACATTTCCAACACTCCGTCATTTGCATTTCTTCTCCTTATAGTTTCAAAAATTGCTGCATTTACCGTGGAGAGAAAAGATAAAAACAAACCGATTCCCATTCTTTTCTTTGCACTGATCTTAACTGGTTTCCCTCTTATCTTTGATGCTAAAGGAATAAGAACGCGGTCATAGAGAACAATCCATATAATTATTGTACCTATACTGATAACGGTCAAAGATCCTGCTGGAACTTCAAAGTTGGAGGTGATATGTCTGTTCAAGGTTTTAGCTTGAAGCAATCCAAATGAGCCTCCAATGCTAACGGTCATCATGATCCCACTAGACCATAATGGAATAACTCCAACAATGGCTTTTAGTTCTTCTACTTGATCTACTGTGCATAGATTCCAGGGGTTTATTCCTGAACCATCACATGCTATATCTTGTTCAAATTCCTTAATAACACAAGCTTTGTTCAGAAACCTGACATATAAAAGTTTGTTACAAATATTTCACTAAAATTTATAGAATACGCAAAAGATAAAAAGATAAATCTACCTTAGTTTATCGGTTGGAACCACAAGATTTGAGTCCTTGTTGTGATGGTAAAATTGAGGTGAATTTTTAGGCGGTAACGGAAGCTTTCTGTTTTTATATGAAGCTACCGTTACTTGCGCAAAACTAGCAAACAAATTGGCTTTTTTTTTAATCTTTACATAAAGAGGAGAAGCAAGAAAGAATGACAGTGTAGATAAAAACATGAGTGCTGCTGGAACTCCAAAACCAATTTTCCAACCAAGATGATCTTGGATATATACTATTACAGTGAGGGCTATTATGACAGAGATACTTGCAAAAGCATAATACCAGGTGAAATACATTTCCAAGACCCTATGGTTATTTGGGTTATCTTTTATATTTACTTGGTCTGCACCAAATGCCATAGAACATGAAACACCAGCACTTGCAATTGACATGAGAGTAAAGGCAGATATTAACATTGCCATTTCCATTGATGTTGGTGATTGAACACCTTCCGTTGGTTTGATCATTGCTGTTAACCACAACAATGCCATTCCCTGTAACAACAAAAAACGAAAATATGTTACTAACTTTTCTCATTTCATCATGAGGTTTCAAATTGCGGTCTGCATCCGCAATTGTGGTTGAAATATTGCTGATACGCTAGCCTCTACGATGGCATCACACACCGCAACTGCAGTGTGAACTTTAATTACGTACGTGTATAGGCTATAGCCACACCGTAACTGCATCATGATAAGCATCACACAATTTCGGCCATATTCATTCAAATCTTCCCAAAATAAAAACTAAAACTTCAGACTTCAAATCTCAATTTACTTATTATCCAATGAAAAAACTTATCGTTAGTAGTCTTTCAATTGTGTATCTTAAGCACCCGTCAACCCCTATCTATGAGGTAAACTAAGATTGCTATGGTGGGTAAATAGCTATGAAGCACGTGCACTCTTCAGATTAGGTGTGTCCGGTGTCAGATACGCGACACGACACCAACACATATAATTACACTAAATTATGTTATTTTCTCAAATTATTAGCAGTGTCTACGTGTTAGTATTCGTATCGTGTCTGATGTTGTTTGTATCCGTGCTTCATAGTAAATAATGTATTGGCACCCGTGTCACTATATGGTGTCACTATATGGTTTGTGAAAATTTAAAATTATTTAAAGCCGCAGCAGTTGCAATGCAGGTAGCAGCAACCGTAATGATCACAATCGCAACGACCGCAACTGTAATTTAAAACCAAGGTTCAAAGTATTGATTGAATATTTAGCAAGTTTGAATTTCAATATATAGAGACATACCAGGAAACTGACAGCAGAACCTAATCCAACACTTAAGAATCGACCCAGATAAGAATCTGCAATAAAAGCACCAATCACAGGCATGAACTTGCTGGCTGCAGCAGATAAGAGGAGTATTTGGTTAGCTTCTCCAAGATGAAGCTTGTAAGGTCCCATCAAATACAATATCATGTTGGGCAAAATTCCTATGCTTGCTGTATTGCCAAGTGCCTCATTTGCTGCAAACAATCACATCAACAAAACCTTATTATCATACAACAAAATTTAGCTCATTAAATGTAAACAAAAATTTAAGTATTCTCTTTGTTGTGAATTAGAAAAATAAGTATAACTAGTAAAGATATCGTGCAATACACACTGCATTATAAAGAGTAAAGTAGCGTGATAGACTTGATGTAAAATTAACATAGATTTAATAAACAACAATAATAAAAAAATATATTTACATCAAATTAATATAATTCACAATATTGGGCTTCGGCCCTCTCTTGTACCAATAAAATAATAATATAATTCACAATAAAATAAGAGAGGACGTGTAAACTAATCAGTCCATTGTACCAAAAAAAAGTAAACTAATCGGTCTTTAGCTAAAGCGTACAAAAATATCTTTATTTATTAATTTTGTTAAGTTTAATTCACAAGAAAGTTTTTAGGTGCTTGTATGTTACATGAATGTCACACTTCATCACGAAACTTATCATATTATTGGGTGTATTCTTCTACGAACAAGTTATTTTGATATAGAATTCAAAGTTGTATAAATTTAGTGAGAATTAAGGCAAGAACTTTCTAGTTAGTTCTTGACGCATTTTCTTCTAATTCTTGATCTTGTTTTTTCCTTCACGTGCTCACATCTTTTTAAGGTTTTCCCACCAAATGAAAACATGCTTCTTTAATTTGACAACAACGACTTTCATTTTTTTTCTATTACGTTATATTGACGTGGAAGATGAGACTAGATGCGACCACTAAACATACTAAGAATTTTCTAAGATATTGGCACTAAAAATATATTATTTGTTTAAAAATATCACAAATTTTAGACTGGGGAAAACTGCAATTTCATACATTAATGGGTATAATTGCAACTTGAGAAAGTGTAGAAGCATAACTAAAATTCCTAAAATTTTAGGAGTAATTCTATAATTTCTTAAAGTTCAAAGGCAACAACGTAAAAAATAGTAGGGATAATTATGTAATTTTGATAAAGCTTAAGGGAATCTTTGTAAAATTTTGAAATACGAGTTACATGGATTTCGCTTACACGTAGCATAAAGGAAATGGTTGAAAGTTGACATGTGTTATTGAGGTGGCAACTTATGTGGCCGTCTTCAACGTAGTTTTCAACAGTGATTAGTGTTTTTTGGTGACATTGACGGTGGTTCAAAATTAAACTTTAACAAGGCTCGTGGCAATACGTTGTGTCTCCTTTGGCGACCAAAATCATGAGACCAAGGTTTGTGGACCTTCCAACACAAGGACAACATTAGTTTTGCAAAATAATGACCTCGAAGTATAGTTTTGACGGTAGCATCACACTTACGCTAAGAACACCTCAAAATATTTGTTGATTCTCTCACTCAAACTCAACCGTACATTTTGAACTTTTCTCTATTGCCAAAATGAATTGAAAAATCAAGTGAGAATTGACTTTTTAACTCTCAAACGAGAACGCTTAAGTTTTATAAATTCTAGATGCTAATTTTGAGTTGGAATAGTAGTTGTAATTTATTTCTAGTCTGAAATAGTAGTAGATTGTTATGACATAAATGGAAACCTAATCTAATAAAAATAGAAATTGTTGGTTCGAGAATTAGGAGAGGAGGGGAGGGGAGGGGAGGAATTTTATCGAAGGGGAGGGGAGGAGAGATATTTTAATTAAAACTGTGTTTGGTTCGCAAAGGGAGGGGAGGGATTTTAAAATTATTTTACTGATTTAGAATTAAACTTAATTAAATAAGGAGAATAAAGTAACAAAACAATAACAATATAATCGATAACAACACGATGTAGACGATGGAATAATGGATTAGTAATAGAGTTGTTACGAGTAGCAATAAAAGTTGTTATAAGAAAAAGTTGTCAATAATATGGAATAAAAGTTGTTACCAAGGCCGTTCCTAGCATTTTAGGGGACTTAGGCGTAGTTTGAGAAAAGGACCCCTTACATAATACACCATAAATTTTTTTAGTGTCTTGTTATGATTTTATTAGCCCTTAATTTGGTTTTTCACTACAAGATAAAAGATTTTTTTAGGCATCATCTTCAAATAAATCAAATACTCCATAGAAACCAAAATTAAACAAAATACCATAGAATTAGAGAACAATTGCTCATGCGAAGTAGACTGAAATTTCTCTAGTACGTCCATTTTCAACTAAAATATAATTTATTTAGTTGTGAAGATTCTCCCATTTTTCTGGATAATAAATATCATAAATATTTTTAATATTAGTAAGACACATTATTAGGAACAAAGGGCCTAAAAAGTTTGACAAATTTCTTGGCACATTGTTAAGAACAAAGGGTCAAATTTTTTGTTTGGGAAGGTGTAAATAGAAAATTTGGTTTTATATGGGGTATATATAACAAATTATAAATGGGCCAAAACCATAACAGACTTCAGCCTAGTCTTTAATGTGAATGTTTTGGGTCTGTCTGTTGGTGTGTTTTACTACATAAACCGCCCAAAACCCAGTTCTTGCTATATACACCCCCTCAAATAAAATAAAATATGGGCCCCCTACTGGCATGGGCACTAGGCCGTCGCACTCCCGGCCTATGCCTAGGGCCGACCCTGGTTGTTACAAGATAATATAACCTATAACCTAATAATAGTAAAATTGTTTCAAGGTAATAATAATAAATGTTGTTACGGGAATAATATTGAGATTTTAAATTAATATAGGGATAATTTTGGCAATGCAATAAAATTTACTCCCCTCCCCTTCTAAAAATTGAACCAAACACGTCAAATTAAAAACTTCCCCTCCCCTCCAAAACTCTCGAACCAAAGAGACCCTTAGATTCAATAATAGGTTGGCAATGAAAAACTAGCAAAAAAAAATTTAAACAAAAGGAAATTTTGTTAATAGATTTCATCCTTTACATAATGGGCCATAGCCTCATGCGGCAAATCTTCAGCATAGACCTTACAATCTTCAGACAAGAGATGTGGTCCAAAAAAAGAAATTAACATGTTAGGGTGGTGACAATAAGAGGAGATGTAAACTTTGTTTTACTAAATGTAAACTTGAGTCTTTTGTTGAAACATGTCAATTAAATACGGAGTTTAAAAGTATTTTGACACGTTTAGTTCCTTGTTGTAATTGGTCCCACAACTAACACTATCCATGATATAACACCACACATACACTATCCATCCATGATTTAACGATACAACTCACCCTCACTCTCTCTCTCTCTCAAGCATTCAATGATCGAAAATCACTGATAAAGATATATACCAACCGGAAAATTTCAACAGTTAATTAACCAGACATAAAAGAAACCGTATATCAAACAATTAATAAAAATGTTATTATAACTTTAAAATAAACATGAAATAAAACATAGAATATTTCCTCTCAAACAAAAAAAAACATAGAATATTTTGTCGGTCTGGTTGGAAAATACTTTTTTTCAGAATTGATAGATAGATAGATAACGTACCAATGATGAAAGGCATAGTGATAAGACCACCCTTGCGTCTTTGTGGTTGTGAGATGTGTTGAGAAACCATTTCATCAGCATCACCTGAATATTGAACTTCCTTGTCCATTTTTTGATTGGTATCATCATCTGGATCTTCTTGTTGCAATGGAACATATATAGACATAGTCATAGTAGCAATAGAAGATGAAGATTAATTTAGACTGAAGTTATGTGAGTGCAAGTGAAATGCAATAGTTTGGACAATCACTTTGCGTGTTCATATGGTATCACATCTTAGCAAAAAGTGCGTATATATGGTGTGCATTTTGTTACGTACTCTCTCAGTCAAATTTAATACTTTCTCTATCAAGTTAAATGTCTTTATTAAATATATCTGCATATATGGTACCCCCTTTCTTTCTTTTTTTGAGGGAATTGTACCCCATTTCTTACTCTCTCCGTTTAAAATTAGATGTATTTTATTTTATTTTTTAAAAAAATTACGATTATTAAGAAATGATTATTAAGGTTTATTTTGATGAAAACTATATTTTATTTAATAAAACATCTTTTTTTAGAGGTTATTAAAACATCTTTATTAATTAATTGAGTTTGTCTAACATGTTCAATATTGTACATGAAAAACAACAATTGTTTATTAAAAAGTAGTAACAAAGTTAATATAAAATGCACAAATTCCAATACAAATTTACTATTTTAATTTCTTTAACATATGCAAATTTACACATGATAGAAAAACTCTAATTATAATTAGTGAAGTAAAGTGGTTATGGAATTGAGATAAAATAAATTACGATAGTTGAATTCTTTGTTGATGTTCTGTTGTTGTGCGGTTAACTATGATGCATAGGTATGAGTATGTAACCCAGTACAAGTATGGATATCGATACGTAATACATCAAATCTTGAAAAATGAAGATACGAGTACGTTAATATAAAATAAAAAAAAATATTTACAAGTAAATTACTACCGAAGTTTTCCACACTTTTCCGCTACTTTAGACTAGTGACTGCGTGTGGGAGAGCGACCAAGAGAACGAGAGAAGCGATTGTGAGCATGACAGAGGGCGACCAAGAGAGACGTGTCTGCGTGCGGTCACGCCGACGTTCATTCTTGCCAAAAGTGAGGACAAATTGGGGGGTGAGGGATGAAGATGATTGGCAGGATGTGAGACCGCGACGTTGGAAAGCATTGCGACAGGAGGCGCTAGGTCAGGACAGACAGCGGGAGAGCAAGTGGCAACAACAGGGAGATTATCATGGCTACGGTAATCAGCAGGATAGGTTAAGGGTTAGGTCAGGTTATGTAAGGGCTACTTCCGACAGGGACGATGATTGGGAGTATGTTGATGATCGCTCACCAGTAAGGCAACCGCAGCGGCGATCGTGGTCAGGGAATTCACGCTGGCAGGAAGAAGATATGCGCGCGGTTGTTCCCCACCATGGATAGTCGCGTGCAGCTCAACTTGGCAAGCAGGATGTTATTGCATATTCGTCATTAAAACGGTTTGTAACTTTCTACTTTACGAATTTTCCGCCACAGCTATCCAATTTTTATTTGAGAAAAGGTTTTGAGTTCTGTTGAATTCTTGAGGATGTCGTGGTTCCGAGTAAACCTAATGTCAATGGAGAAGTGTATGGTTTTGTTAGATTTTCTAAAGTTAGAGATGCCGAAAGCGGTGAATGATGTATGTTTTGGTAATTTTCGTGTTAGGGCCAAAGTGGCTCGATTTGATCGGTCGGCTGATCTTGTGGGGAAAGGGGAGAACGATGTTGAGGGTGTAGGGGGACGTGGTGGTGAGGGTGTGAAGGGAGAGCGAAAAAATGAGAAAGAGGGTGAGGGAGGTAGCATGAAGGGGAAGGAAGTAGGGGAGGGAGAAAAAAGTGCGAGGTTGGGGGTGCATGGTGTAGGTGGAGGGAGTGTGTAGGCTGAGGGAGGTTGTAAGGGGTCGGGTGGTGTGGTTGTGGGGGTGGAAAATGTGGTGGTGCCAGTGAGGGGTGGTAAGGGGAGGGGTGTCGAGAAGAGGGAGATGGAGACAGTTGTTAAAAGGAAGGTAAAGGAGGTGGTAGTTAGGGGGAAAGAAGCGGGAAATAACCGAGGTCGGATTGTTGTGACATGCCCTCAACCTGTTAAGAAACTAGTTCAAATGTATAGATCTCACGAAGAGGATTTGAATTGGGCACGCACTGGTGTGGTTGCTTCCATGATTAATGGGGAGGCAATTCCAATGATCTAGAACAGAACAGAAGATTATGGATTCACAGACTTAGATATCATTCCTATGGGTGCTGACAGGGTGTTTATTTAGAGTTATCTAATGTGGACGTCTTGCAAACAATTGAGTTAGCGTCTGAATTTTCTAATCATGTTCTGGCTAATTTTAAGAAATGGGACAAGATTATGGTACCATTTCAGATAGGTGCTTGGTTGAGATTATATGGAATTCCGCTTGATGCGTGGAATGAATCTTTTTTCAAATTGTGTGTTATGGAATGTGGGAGATACTTACGGACTGATAGTTGTTCTTTAGAGAAGGAGCGGTTTGATTTTGCCAGGGTGTTAGTTTCGACGTCATCTTTGGAAATTATTTCTTTGGTTGATAAGTTACTAATTGATGGGATTTTGGTGGAGGTGAAAATTGTTGAGGAATGGGGTTTTAGTATCGGGGAAGATGCTTGTCTTTTTGAAGGTAATGATGATGGGAATAATGAGCAGCCTGAAAATGAGGATATCCATGTTGATCCGTATGGCAGCAACAATGTTGACACTCTAGTTGGCAAAATTGTGGAAGATCTTGAAGCAACGGAGTTGAAAGAAGACTTAGATCAAATCATATTGGTTAGTCCGAAGAATAATGGTGCTAATGTTAACGTCTCTCCCTTGGTCTTGCATAAGGTCGCAACCATGCCAAGAGCAGGTCCAATGGGGGAGAATGGTGACCAAATGGATTTTGGGGCGATTTTCAACTCGAGGTGTGCATCACCTATTGTTCCTACTCAAGGTTGCGTTGATGAAATGCCCATTCAATTGGTGGCGCACTCAAATTTTGATGTTCCAAAATCGGCGGTTCAAAGGAGAAAGCACACGGGTCATTGTCCGCTTGGGGCGGGGAGGTCGTCGGTGTCAGGGCCATAGAGTATGGAGTGGTTCCGGGACCAAGTTCATGGCACCACAATTATTGTATCTTCATCTTGAAAGAAGGGTAAGCAGATGTCTGTGAGTAAAAATGGTAATCATCGGGATGTAGTCATAACTTCTAGTCTTTACGAAAGGAGGGGGGGCGGGGGGAATGCTTCGTCACAATGTTCACTCGTTAAAAAGGGTGGCGAGGCTTTCCACTAATGACTGTGCAGCAGTGCTACATGTCTTGAACGAGAGGGTTGGTAAACACAATGTTAAGGAAGGGGTGACCAGATCAGTCAAGGTTATTTCTAAAAGTGTCTCCGATGGGGCATCTTCAACATCTTCAGTGAACAATAACTGGAAAAATTGGGTGGTTTTGCGTGGCAATGAGGATGCGGAGGTGGAGGATGTTATGGGGATGGGGAAGGTGATTGGTATTAATTTCAAAGGGGATAGTCATAAAAGGTTTAGTGTTTTGTCGAGGTGGGGAAGGAAAAAACAAAGTCGAAAAATAAAAAAAGGGAGGTGGGAGAACGGAGGACGACGAAGGGAGTTTAGGTGTGCGGCTGGTGGGGTGAGGGTGGTGAGGGTGTTACTCATGAAGATATTATCTTGGAATGTTAGGGGGTTGGGCGATGTGGAGAAGAGACGGGAGGTTAGATTGTTTGTGGGGGAGAAGGTATCATTTATCTTGTGATGATTTTATTTGCGCTTCCTTGTGGGGAGCTTCATCTCACTCTTTTTCTTTTTACCAGTCGGTTGGGGCCTCTCGAGGTCTCTTAACTATGTGGGATAACAATGAGGTTGAGGTGTGGGATTCTGCTAGTGGTAATAATTATATGATGATTCATGGCAAATTCGTTAAGTCCAATGAAGAATTTTATTTATTTAATGTGTATGCACTGTGTGATATGTTAGCAAAGCAAGCTTTGTGGGATCGTTTATCAAATTGTCTGGCTCAGTTGCTTGATAAAAAGGTGTGTATTTATGGGGATATTAATGCGGTCCAGTACGGTGACGAGCGTCGATCTGTTAGAAACAGCCTTTTTGATGCAGACTATGTTCCTTTAAAAGGTTTTATAGATGATAATTTGCTAGTTGATTTACCTTTCCATGGCCGAAAATATACTTGGTTCAAGGGTGATGGGAAGTCGATGAGTAGGTTGGACCGTTTTCTTCTTTCAGAGGAATGGTGTCTGGAGTGGCCTAACTGTATTCAGGTTGCTCTTTTGCGTGGGTTGTCCGACCATTGCCCGTTGGTGATGACAATTGATGAGGAAAATTGGGGTCCGAGGCCATCTCGCTTGCTGAAATGTTGGCAAGACACACCGGGGTATAAACTTTTTGTTAGTGAAAAATGGAAGTCTTTTTAGATATCAGGATGGGGTGGCTATGTGTTGAAAGAAAAATTTAAACTTATAAAGAAGGCTTTAAAGGAATGACATGTGTCTAATACTCTTAATTTGTCAGCCAAAATCATCGCTCTTAAGGAGAGGCAGGGCGCTATTGATGGGAAGGGGGAAGATGAGGCGCTCACTGATGAGGAAATGTTGGAGTTACATGATATTTCGTTGAATATTCACTCATTATCT
Source organism: Medicago lupulina (assembly GCA_958299785.1). Classification (NCBI taxonomy): domain Eukaryota; kingdom Viridiplantae; phylum Streptophyta; class Magnoliopsida; order Fabales; family Fabaceae; genus Medicago; species Medicago lupulina. The sequence continues at coordinate 27,338,042 of OY283141.1, read as the reverse complement.
AGACTTAATACCAGTATTTGCTGGCAGCAATCGAGGCTTTCTTGGCTTCGAGAGGGAGATGCAAATTCAAAGTTTTTCCATTCCATTCTGTCTTGCCGTAGGCGCTGGAATTATTTGGGTCTGATTATGGCGAATGGGGGCAGTGGTAGAGGGCGTAATACATGTCCGTTAGACTGTGTTTTCTCATTTTTCCAGTCATTTTCATGCGCATCATATGGTGCGGCCTACAGTTGAGGATTTGCATTTTCGGACTCTGTCTTTTACTTAAGGGGTTGGTCTCATTAAGCCTGTTTCGGTAAAAGAGGTTAAGGTGGCTATTTGGGATTGTGATAGTTTCAAGAGCCCCGACCCTGATGGTATCAACTTCGGTTTCATCAAGGATTTTTGGTTAGATTTGAAAGAGGACATCATGCGGTTTGTTACTGAATTTCATCGGAACGGGAAGCTGACTAAAGTTATAAACACCACTTTTATTGCTCTTATTCCTAAAGTGGACAGTCCATAGTCTTTATATGATTTTCGCCCGAGTTCTTTAGTTGGAAGTTTGTATAAAATCTTGGCGAGATTGTTGGCAAATAGATTGAGATAGGTGATTGGGAGTGTTATTTTAGAAACTAAGTATGCTTTTGTTAAAAATAGACAAATCCTTAATGGAATCTTGATTGCAAATGAGTGAAGGTGAGAAAAACACAAGAAGGGGGGTTGAATTGTGTTTCTTTTTCTTCTTTTTCTCCTACTAAAGTCACAGTTCAGAAGCAAATATAGTTCAGCTTCTGAAATGATAATCAGAATCTAAATGCAACGGATAAAAATAGAGAGAGAGAGAGAGAGAGAGAGAGAGAGAGAGAGAAGAAAGACACAAAGCAATTATACAGGTTCCTTCCACAAACCGAAAGTAGTCCTGTCCCCCTTGCACTTCCAAGGAGAGTTCACTAAAAATGTAATATCTGCTTACAAATGCTCACTGATAAAATTAGCAAGTGACTTCAAACTACTCAAGCACAACTGCAAGAGATTTCCTATGCTCAAGAACTAAATCAAGAGACTTCTTATCGTTGCATCTTGGTTGAATGAGCCCGTGGCTATTTTGCATTGTAAAATGGGTAAAATTCATTTTGCTTATTTGGGGTTGCCTATTGGTGGAAATCCACGGAGGTTGTCGTTTTGGGAACTTGTGGTTAACCGTATAAAATCTAGATTGTCCGGTTGGCAAAGTCGGTTTCTTTCCTTCGGTGGTCGTTTGATTCTTCTAAAGTTTGTCTTGACCGTTTTACCTGTCTCTGCTCTTTCCTTCTTCAAGGCTCCATCAGGTATAATCTCGTCCATTAAATCTCTTTTGATTTTTTTTTTTTTGGGAGGGGAGTGAGGACCATTGGAAAATTTCTTGGGTAGGGTGGAGATCTGTGTGTTTGCGAAAGGAGTACAGAGGGTTGGAGTTAGACAATTGAAGGAGTTTAATGAGGCATTGTTGGGTAAGTGGTGTTGGACGACGTTAGTTGATAGAGATGGGTTGTGGTATCGAATGTTGGTGCCTAGATATGGTGAGGAGGACGGGAGGTTGGAGGATGGGTACCAGAGTGGTTCTATGTGGTGGTCGAAGGTTGTGAAGATTAGGGATGGGATAGGGGGTGGCGGCAATGGGTGGTTTAGTGAGTGTGTGGTGCGGCGTGTGGGTGATGGGGAAACCACGCTTTTTTTGGCATGACCGGTGATGTGGTGATGTTGCTTTTAGGGAACGCTTTAGCAGATTATATGATTTAGATGTGAATAAGTCAATAACGTTTAAAGACATGTTCTTACATGGTTGGGGGGAAGGGGGTGATCGTTGGCAGTGGCGTAGGAGGTTGTGGGTGTGGGAGGAGGATCTTCTAGCGGAGTGTAGGTTGTTACTGTTTGATATTTCTTTGCAACCTCATTCTTATCATGTTTGGCAATGGTTACTGGACCCTTCCAAAAGCTACTCTGTTCGTGGGTGTATGCCATGCTCATAAATCAGGAAAATCCTCAGGTATTGCAGAATGCCAATTTAATTTGACATAAACTGGTTTCCTTAAAGGTGTCTATTTTTGCTTGACGGTTGTTCCGTAATCACTTGCATACCAAATCAAATCTGGCGTTGCGGGGTGTTATTGATGATGAGGGGTGTCATTGTGTTTTTGGATGCGGCCAGGTGGAGGATGTTCGCCATTTCTTCTTGTTGTGCTCGTGCTTTGGGTCGTTGTGGCCTTTAGTGCGGTCCTGGATTGGTTTCGATGGTGTAGACCATGATGACATTTCTGATCACTTTATTCAGTTTACTAATTATACAGGTGGTTTGAAATCACGGAGGTCCTTTTTGCAGCTTATTTGGCTTTTTACTGTCTCGGTTATATGGAATGAAAGAAATGCTAGATTATTTAAACATAAAGAATGCTCTTTAGTGCAGATTTTAGACAAAGTAAAATATCACTCATTGTGGTGGTTGAAAACCAAAAAGGCTATTTTTGTTTTTGGTGAACACATGTGGTGGTCTAGTCCCTTGTCGTGTTTAGGCATTCGATAGATTCTTTTTGTATGTTTTGTGAACTGCTTCTTTTCTAGTGGTCTTTTCGGCACACCTTATGTTGTGGAGACTACTATTGCAGTGTTAATATGATCAATTTTTGCTTGTTAAAAAAAAAATTAAATTATTACCATTGGTGTTGTAAACTTAGGGAAAAAAAATCAATTATAATAAAAAAAATGGTATAACTTTATTCCTATATTAATCATGTGTTTAATCACACTTCTATCATTAGGTCGTTTCATTAATTTATTTTTGTGTACATCTCCATTGTTTTCATCAAAAACATAAAAGAGAATTGAAATAAAATAAAAAATCAAAATAATTTCTTCTATTTTTTTATCGTCGGGATGATTTTATCATACCCACTACGATGAATCAATTAAATAAAAATAGGTATGGTTCAATACTTACAGTACGAATATCGTACACATACTCGGTACGAGTACTACACCATTTTGGAGTACCCTGCTTTAGGGGCGGTAATTGTCATGGTAGCAAGCAGGTTTGTTTCTCTATACTAGCCGTTTGGTTGACTTTTGAGAAACGTGTCTATGCTCTAACTTTGTATGTTTCTCTTGTCCTGTTAGCATATCTTGTGTGCGGGTTTAAAGATCGTCAATAAAATTCCCGATTCAAAAAGAAGGAATAATGTAGTTGAAAAAAATAATAACTTTTTATTAAGAGTGTAAACTAAACAAATAATTTGAGACAACAAAAAAAATATGCTTAATTTGGGACGAATAAATATCGTAGTTTACTGTATTTTTTATTTTTTTTATCAATGGGAAGATTAGTTTACTATTTTGCAATGATAAATGAGTTTTATTTATTACTCTATGTATCAAATTAAATGTCTTATAATGCTATTTTAATTATTTTGTTTACAATAATTTTATTAATGATGTTTTTATCCAAATCATAAAACAATTGTTGTATCAAATCAATGTGACGCTATCTCACACTTTTAGAGCAGAAAAACAGTATGAAGTTTTTATGACAAAGTTTGGAGCTTCTTATAATGTTGATTTTCTTATTCATGAGTCGTCCTCTGTTAGTCTTGTCAATCTTCTTAAGAAACGATGTCGATGACATTTTGTTCCTCCAAAGTAATTAACTTTTTTTGTTTGTTCTATTGTTTCTTCCATTTATCATTGTAAAAACTATTTAAATGTCTTAGAATGTCTGTTTTTTTAGGGTTAAATATGTTTTTGGTCCTTATAAAATTAGGAACTTCTAAGTTTAGTCCTTACTTAATTTTAATAGGCTTTTTAGTCCCTACAAAAAAAAATTTACTTCTAATTTTAGTCCCTGCTAAAACAAAGTTTGTTTAATTATCCTTAAACTCTTAAATTTTTGAACGATTTTTTCGAGACAAGTTTAGAACACTATGAAAGGTTCATTTACTAAAATTTAGAATTTTTTAACTTGAAAAGAATTAAATATAAATTTTTTAAAACAACAAAAATTAAAGATAAAAGTAATAAAATCTGGACATAGAAATCAAATTTTGTGATAATTTTTTGGGGATGAACTTTTAGTAATGTTTTTAACACGTCTACAAAAAATTGTTCAAAAATTTAAGAGTTTAAGTATAAATTAAACAGATTTCAATTGAGCAGGGACTAATACTTAATGCATAATTTTTTTGTAAGGATTAAAAAAACTATTAAAATTAAGTAAAGACTACTAAAAACATAATTAACTTTTTATTTTTATTTTTATGTAACCTTATAAGGTCTGTCTGGTGGCTAAAACACAAGAGACATTACTAGGCCGGTCCTTAATTGTATGTCGGCAAGAACGCTCTAAGTGAATAACTATATTAACCGTTGAGTTGTCGTTCTTCTCAACCTTGGCTCCATTCATTAATTAGCTCACGGGATTTTTTGTTATTTTTTTGACAAGAATTAGCTCACGGGATAAAGATTTCTTTGTCCGCTATTCATATTTTTTAGCCATATTTACATTCTGTAAAAAAAAAAAGTAACATTTACATATTATTTTGAAGGTTTCATTGTCAAAATTAACTTTATAATATATACAAAATCTTAAAAATAACGTGTTAGAATTACAATTGTTCCGTCTAAAAAATATTGATTTTGGATTTCCAAACTAATATATTTAGATTTTTAATCAATCTAGTGAGAATGATTGAGTGGCAACGGTGACAGAGAATGTTTCAGCGCGACGGTAACTACTTCCGACACGGCGGCGATAAGTCTTTGCGGTCGAACGAAAGGTGCATACAAGTACGTTAGCACTGTAACGTGTAACACCCTATTTCTATTTAAGCGATAAATTATGCAATTACAATAAATAAATAAGAAATAGTCGTCACGTCTACGAATAAATCACCAAGTAACCATGCAAGAACATATCTCAACATAAAATGTCACAGCGGAAAATCAAAATACATCTCAACGATAGCCCTGTCATCAAATCATGAAATGAAAACCAACTCATAAATAAATCTCGACATAGATACAACTCAATGATAAAAGAAAATCCGAGACATAAAGGTAAACGTCGTCCTAGATCAGAGCCTCTCTAAGACACGACAAGCGAAAATAAATGGAGGAAGCTCCCGCTATCCTCAAGCACTCACCAAAGCAATGCAATCGACTAATCCTGCATGCCGTCTACCCATTCATACAAATAGGTAGGCGGTCCACCACAAACCACTAGAGGTTAGTTTCACATCAATCATAATCGAAAAGATAAACATGATTAAACATGCATTAATAATTAATCTTTCATAAATAAGCATGGACATAAATTATTTTCATCAATAAATGTACAAGCATAAGGTTCGTCAATTGTAATCAATCACAAAGCACACAAATACACCAACAATATTCACCTCAAACACATAAGCAAACACGACTCTTCCTAGAACATACAATGTGTCTAGACCAACTCTAGGTTCATGTGGTACCAATTTCATCTCCGAGGTCGTCGCCCCTGATGCAACAAAACACATCATAACAACCCGCATAAACAACTCACATAATTGAATACATAAGTATTCAACACCAACATGGAGATGAAATCCAACAACAACTGTGTGTGAACTAGGACTCGACAACAACCAAACATACTTCATACAAATTCCACAAGTCCACACCAACATATTCCAATACATGCTTACACCAACAACTCACCACCAATAGCGTGTAAGAGAAATTCACCAACAACATATATCCACACAAACATATATAATCACCGACAACATATATGCACATAACATATATCACCACCAACAACATATATGCACATAAACATATATAATCACCAACAACATATATGCACATAACATATATCACCACCAACAAACTATTCATGAAAGAATTTCAAAGTAAATGAGTTCAATGAATATTTTCAACTAAGTTTGTATAATATAATTCACAACTTTAATAATTGGGATCAATGAACCAAAACAAAGCTAAACGACTCAATTGCCTCCACTAAGTGAGTACACTAGTCACATATGAATGTAGGTGTACTTACATGAGCGTTTCACCGGCCAATTACCATGAATTCTCATAAATCACAAAGTTCGTCTCAAAAGGTCACTTTTCTAAATATAGTCCATTTTCAAAGCAAAACAATCTAGTTCTCAATGAAATAATTCAAGACCATATTATTAATCATATAAACAACATACATATGTAATCCTACATCATTTACTTGAGAAAACAAGTTTTCGGAAAATTGATGTTCTTGGACATTTTTCCAAACATTAGGATCGATTTATAAAACTAAGTCCAATCTCATACAAATGATGTTTCCATAGGATTAAATACATAAATAATGATCAAACAAATCAAAAGAAACAATTTAGAAAGTTTGGATTGGCCCTCAAGTACACGAAACGAAAAATCAAAAGTGGCTGAACAGGGTGCTGCTCGCTTAAGCGAAGTCTGGTTCGCTTAAGCGACTAGGTTCCAGTAGCATTCTGGGCTCGTTCGCTTAGAGCTCGCTTACAGCTCGCTCAAGCGAACTTTGTCCAGAAGCAACATTCTCGTTCGCCTAGAGCTTCGCTTACAGCTCGCTCAAGCGAACTATGTCTAGAAGCGACCTGGGCACGCTCGCTTGGGGTTCGCTGAGAGCTCGCTTAAGCGAACGCTCTTCAATCTAGAAAAAAAAACTTCGAATTTCAAAACCCTTTTTCCCAAACACTCCAATTTAGATCTTCCCACCCCTAAAACACGTCCCAAATGATACTCAAAAAGCAAGATTAAAACACCACTTTGTCAAAATTCAATAATTCACCAAACTTTCACAAATATTCAACAACAACAACAACCTCCATCATCAATTCACCAATAGGCATAATCATTCACCAATTCATCAACAACATGTTTCAAAACATCATCAACAACAATTAATCACGAATTCATTCAAAGTTCAACAAACTATAACTTCATTATTCATTCTCTTTTTACAAAAACACAACACACCCACATATATGAGTTTTGGCATATGAATTCATTATCAACAACATTTATTCATTCAATTCACATGTACTCATAACATCAACATCTAAACATGAATTCATTCACTTAAATTCAAAAAATCATTTAATCACATAATCACTTATTTACTTAAGCACTTATGAGAAATGGGTAGAAAAAGAGATTATGTTTGAAGACTAGCCCCCTTACCTCTAACTTCAACAATCCAAGCCTAAGCTTCACTTTTGCTCCAAAATCTTCCCCTCTTCAAGTTTCTCCTCTCCAAACCCTTTCTCTAGCCTCTTCCTTTCTCTAGCCTCTTTGTTGTGAAATGAAAAATGTTTCTAACCCTAGTTTCTCTCAGAAGGTTGGGTTATATAGTCACCCTCCATTGGGCCTAACCCACCAATTGCTATATGGGCTCAATTTCTAATTATTTCACTTACTAGTTTCTAACTTATTAACGATAAAATAATTAGTAACTACCGGCACTAATTCTAATTACTACAACAAACTAAAAAATTACTAAACAATAGGTCCTCACCTAAAACTCTACAATTAACCCTCAACTAAAATTACTATTTTACCCCTCGCTCACCAAAAGACCAAAATACCCTTTTAACACTAAACTCAAGGAAAATACAGCAAAGGATAAATAATCACATTCAGGCATAAATAACACATATAAAATAATTAAAAAAAAAACGAAAAATCAGGCTGTTACGTGACGCTCAAGTCAGTAATGGAACTGAGAAAGGGTGTGTAGAAAGTGTTGTGAAAAGTGATGTGTACCTTGAGGGTGAAGCAGGTTCACCCTTATATAGGTGCGCGTTCCACTAATGTAACAGTTATTCTGATACTCTCTCTAACGTGGTTTAGCTTCTATTGGGTAATAACTGAAGGGAAATGATGAATTTGTTTTGAATGTAGTGTCTCACGCCCCCTTTGTCATTACTGTTTATGTTTGTTTGTCTCTTTTTTTGAATTGCAAACGTTTTTACTAAAAACACTTAGACACAAAACTCACATCCCACTCTCACGACCTTCACTTTTGAATTTTATAACTCTCTCTCTCTCTCTCTCTCTCTCTCTCTCTCAAAAACTCTCCATTTTCAAAAAAATCAAACCTAGAACCCTAAACCTCCATTCATGGCGGAATCAAGTTCTAATCAAGGGAATGCTTTACAAGTTGGTTATGGATCATCTTATGTAATCAAACCCATAACCATGACTTTGGATAAGAAGCAACTCAAGGTTCTCATCGAAAGTGCAGTGGACTTTGAAGTCATATAAAGGAACAGTTTTGATATCATCCCATTTATTTCAACTCAAGGACTGGTTGATTACTTCTGAATGTTGAATTGACCCTCATACAGAGAGTTGGTAAAGGACTTTTGGGTTAGAGCAGAAGTTTACGATGAAGAAGCTGCTGAACTGGAAGAATGGCAGAAAATAACAGAGGATCTGAGGCTAAAGGGGAAGACAAGAAAGGATATGGGTCTGGAAGATTTTAAGAAAGTTGAAATTAGGTCAGCTGTGTTGGGAATCAGAGTCACCATCAAAGAGGAAATCATTGCAAAGGCTGCAAGGTGTTCAAGAACTGGTAAATTTCAACTTGGAGTGAAGAAGAATAATCGTTGGATTGAGAAAATTGACAAGACTTAGTATGAGGGGAGACCATCTAATAAGACCTGTGATATGCTGGATGAACAGAAAGTCTTACACAAATTAATCTTGGAATGCTTCATGCCAAGAGATGGTGGCACAGACTACAGGTCAATGGATCATAATTTGTATATGCATTTCCTGATTCATCACTAGAAAGTAAACCTTCCAAAGTACATATTTAATTACCTGTGTTGGTCAATCAAGGAAAGCACCAACAAGAAGAGGAAACAAGTACCTTATGGGAGATTTTTATATGAGATCTTTCATCAAAGTGGTCTACTCGTGAGGATCAAAGATACTTGTGTAGCCTCTGATAAGGATTTGGGTACATGCACAGAGAGGATTCTGAACGGTTCTTTACTTGGAGCAATGAAAATCATTTATAAGTCAGAGGTGGAATTCTTAGACTCTGATATGACTGAGTCTCAAGTCATGTCAGACTTAATGAGTGACTTCCCTCCTATGTCTAGAGAAGATCACCAAGTAGTGATAGAAGAAGTTGTTGCTCAACACCTGAAGAATATTGGTGTAGCAATTGCTTGGGAACAAATACCTATAAAGGCATATGCCCCTCAGAAAGTTATCAGAAGAAAGAGGAAGCAAACAGAGTCAGATGATGAGGAAGAATAGGAAGAGAAGCCTAAGAAGCAAGCTAAGAAGGCTAAGGCTTTTAAATCAGCTGCTTTTAACATCCAGAAGGAAGTAGCTGAGTTAGACCCTGCTTAGGTTCTAAAAAAGAGAACTAGAGGAGGAAGTTTAGAAGATGCTTCTCTAGCTAAGAAGAAGAAGAAGAAGAAGAAGAAGAAGAAGAAGAAGAAGAAGAAGAAGAAGAAGAAGAAGAAGAAGAAGAAGAAGAAGAAGAAGAAGAAGACTATTGAAGAGCCTATTCACGAGATAAAGAAAGCCTCAAGGAAGTTGAATCTCTCTATAGAAGCTTCTGAGGACTTGGTTAATGAAGAAGGTAGCACAATGGCTCAGGTGGTAAATGAAAACTATGTGGAAGTTATAAAGAAGGTGGTGGAAGTTGTAAAGAAGTGCTAAAAACTCACATGAAAATTAAGCAAGAGCAAGGAACTTCAAAAGCTACTACTTTAGATGATGGTGCCTCCACATCAAGTAATGTTGCTCATCTCTCTCTCTCTCTCTCTCAGAAATAGTTGAGCTAGACTCACCTTCACCCTTACACAACTCTCCACAAACAAACAACCAACCTCTTAGCTCTATTTACTCAAACCTACAAAAAGCTAAGACCCCCACATCATCAACCAAACCTTCACCCAAACCTAATGATGTACCAATAAACAACAAGTGGTTTGATCCTCTTTCTGTAGTGGCACTTCAGATGTTACAACCTGGAGAAGAATTTAAGGGTGATACTGAGATCCCTCACGAAATACTCTATGCAGAAGCTAAGTTAGATGAGTTGAACAAAAGGAAAAGGGAAGTATTATATGATATCCACTGTAGAGAGAGTGCTCTCAAATTGAAGCAAGCACAAGATGTTGAGGCTGCTGCTTCTGGTACGTCATTATCAACCAACCCTCCTTCCCAACCAAAACAAAGTTCATCATGTTGGATATCTTGACTCCACACTTAGAAGGTGAACTTCCCTCTTTTCAAACTAAACCACAAGTAGTCTCTGAAACAATCCCTTATTTAAATGTTTTAGAAGATCAACAACAACCTTTACCTCAACAAGAGATAGCCTCTGAACTGTGTATTGCTATAATAGTTCACCCCATATTTCAACAAGATTCACCCTTCGAAACAACCTCTGATACAACTGCCTCTGAACAAGTTGTATCAGAAGACCAAACATCAACCCTAAACCAAACACTCTCTGTCATACCCTCATTTTGGACCTAAAAATACTCATTCAAATTTCTCTTCTATCTCTGATACTTTTTTTCAATTCACTATGTTTTACTCCGCAATTTTCTACCGCGCTTCAACTGCGTATTTTTACTACTATTGTCTTTAATTCTCTTGCATATAAAGCCATCCAAAATGTTTTTTCTTGCATTACAAATCATTTGAAAATTTCTAAACCAAGTGCATATTTTCCTGCATTTTATTCCAAGTTTTTGCATAAAAATCATACAAAGGGTATTTTGGTCATTTCCTGTAGTGGAACCCATTTTAGGCCCTACGTTTGTCTCTGAGTCTTTTCAACTTGTCTGTATAAACCATTGATCAAACCCTACCTAAAAATCATTTCAGCATTGCATCTGAGTCAGTCTGAGTCGTTTTAGTCCCTTAGGGGCATTTTGGTCTTTTCACATCAAAATTTTTGACAGAGAGGTATTTTAAAATACCTCATTTTGGTAATTTGTTCGTTTTAGTCCATTTTGTCGTTTTTAACTGTTTCACTTTACGTTATTTTCAAAGTTACATTTTTTTACCAATTTTATTTTTTATTTTGCAAGTCAGTCCATTTTTACTTTTTATTTGCAAATCAGTCCATTTTTTTACTATTTTTGGCAGTTTGGTCAATTTTTTTATTTTTTGCAGATTAGTCCTTTAGTTTTACAATTTTGCAGAAAGGTCCTTAAGTCAATTTTTAGTCCAAGAAGCCACGCAAGCAATCAAGGCCAGATGTCACAGTCTCATTGGTCCAAAGGCACACATGGCAGCCTATAAAAGGCCAGCTACTGTGCAAGTCAGAAAGGGAGCCACAGAACGCGTGCCACATCACAAACACCACAGAATTTTCTCTCTCCATTCAGTTAGGATCAAAATTCACAAAACTCAGAAAATCACAAGAACACGAAGAACAATTCCACAAACCCTAACTTTTCCAGAATTGAATTCAAGCACAATGCAGTGAAATTCACCACGGTTCTCAGAGATTCATCAATGAATCATCATCACCGAACCATTTCCTCTGCAATTCAAGCGTGAATTCACCACTGAAAGTGGCAAATCCAACGCGATCACAGAGGGAGAAGAGTGAGAAGAAGAAGGAAAGAAGTTCAAAGGATTTGAACCGGGGAAGAAGAAGAAGAAATTACCGGTTTATTTCCGGATCCGAACCAAGAATCAACAAAACAGAATCAAAATCCAAAGTTCGTGAAGATTCTAGTTCGAACCTCCGATTAAAACACAGGTAAACATGTAAACCTACCCTTTTCTTGCTCAAGAACATCAACGAATCCAAAATCGATGTAGATCCGTAGAAGATTCAAAGAGTTTGTTCAAAATCATGAAACCCTAAAAATCCTTTGAAAACCGTAAAGATTCCACGGTTTACAACGAGAATCAACCGTTGTAAACCTACGAATCCACAAAAGAACTCATTCAGGAAAAGATTTGAACAAAAAACACAGAAAAGAATTAGTTTGAAAACCGTGAAGAAACTTCACGATATACATCGATTTACCGGTTGCATGTGATTTCTAGTGGTGGATTCGTGTTTAGAACAACAAAATGAACCGATTGAAGCATGTTTGAACAAATTCTGGGTAGATTTGGATGAACTAGGGTTAGGGTTTGCATGGGAGAAGAAGAGAGAACGGAGAGAAGAAAGAGAAAGAAAGAAAGAAAATGAGCAAACCGGTCCGTAATCCTTTTATATAGACGCTGGATCGGGTCGGTTCAGACCCGATCTAGCTCCCTGCATTCCCAGCCGTTGGATCTAGGTTTTAGGGCATCTGGATCAATCCAACGCCTCTGAGGCATTCTGGAGATCCGGATCCACCAAGTTGCGTGGGTTTGAGCTTCATAACCGTGGGCTTTGGGTTCCTTTCATTTTTTTCTTGAATTTGTTGCTATGCACACCTCCATTCTTGTTATTTGAACCCCTGTGCGCTCTAATTTTCTTGCAAAAAAATTCCAAAAATTGCCAGGTGTTTCTTGATGCATTTTTTATTGTTTTGTGATATTTTTACATATTAAAAATGGATTAAAAATATATGCTAATTTTTTTCTACTAATTTGTGAACTTTGTGCATTTTTTGTGAAGTTTCTTGCATGATTTTTGGTTTAATTTTTGCCATATGATGGTGATGCTTGATATATGACCTTGTGATGTGTTTACTTCTGAGCTCATGCTAATTCTTCCAATTTTGCAATGTTGATTGTTAATCTCCAATTTTGTTTAACTGCTTAGTTTCTTGCTTTGTAAGGTTACTCATTAGCCTACATTCTTGATAGTTTAATTGTTAGCTTACAACTTTGCAAAGTTAATTGTTAACTTCCAATTTTGTTAGTTTAATTCTTAGTTTCCAACTTTGAAATGATAATTGTTAGTTTACATTTTGTTCCCTTTTTTTTGTTAGTGTAATTGCTTAGTTTCTTGTTTTGCAAGTTTACATGTTAGATTACAATTTGGTTAGTTTAATTGATTAATTTCCAATTTTGCAATGGTAATGATTAGTTCCCAAGCTTGTAGTTTGATTGCCAAGTTTTTTCAATTGTGTGATGTTAGTTGTTAGTTCCCAATTTGATTAGTTTAATTGTTAGCTTCTTGTTGTGCAATGTTAATTGTTAGTTTCTTGCTTTACAAGTAAAGTGGATTCTTTGTTTGAAAATAAAATGTGAAATAGGCTTGTGAATGTTTGCTAAGATGAAGTTTGAGCATGACTTATAATTCTCATATTATGCTAGAAAAAACCACATGAAACTTGTTTTGAATGAGGATTATGGGCCATGTGCTTGCTTAAAACCTTGTGATTAGTCTTGTGCATTTTTTTTCATTACATCTTGCTATTACTCCTTTTTGTCAATTAGTTTATCATTTGCACTATCATTTTATATCTTGTGTTGCTAACCATTCCATTTCATTTCATACATTTTGAGCATTCCACCTCATCTTCATCCTTTAGCTTAGGTTTCATTCGATTTTCTAATCTTTAGGTGGTTATTTCTTTCTTTTAATTTTTACAAGACCATAGAATGTAAACTAGGGCCAATGTAAAGAACAATGGACACTATAATGATGTACACCGACACAAGCACCGACACGCACACACGTTGTATGATTTACCGTTAGATGTATGTTTAGGGAACACGAAACTTAGAAAAAATCCATTTTCCAAAGATTAGCCATCTCATCACTTGAAAACAATTTTTTCCAATAAACCTTGGAGTCAAAACTCCATTGTATTTTTTCCTTTATTTTCTTAATCAAAAATCCAAATACAACTAATTCCTACTTAGACTAACATTTTCTTTAATAATTGAACCAACCTCACTATTTTCTTTCTCAAGCCTTTACGGCCTCTTTCTTTTCTTCAAAATCATTTTCAAAAAATTAAAATCAATCTAAACTCACAAAAAACATTTTTGAGAGAGAACTACATGGAGTTTGATCCCTTAAAAGGGTATGTAGGCAAGAGGTCAAAACCTCTCCAAGTCCAATAAAAATGAAATCCAAATACTTCTCCCCCCATTCTTAAAATAAACAATTTCTTTTCAAGAAGTAGCATTAAAAATAAAGCGTAAACGTAAATCTAGAAAAACGGTTCCTATAGAGTACTATAGTCGTTATGGGTGCCTAACACCTTCCCGTAGCGAAAATTGCCCCCGAACTTAGAATTTCTAAGGGTTTTCTCGATTTTACCCTTCCCCAAAAAATAGAGATATCAATGATTGAAAGGTTCAAGCCTAATTAATGACTTGACACCCGAAAATCGCGATAACACTCTCTGATACATCATCTTCATGTTGGAACAAAATGTGTTTAACACTACCTCTTTGGAGTTTTGATGATAACAAGGTATTAAAAATTGTCAATTGGATATGGTAATATTTGTTCAAGTGTATAGGACCATAGAAAAAATTTTGTGTCTACTTAACGCTTAGGTACTAGAAGAACAAATGAGAGCAATGGAATCAGCAAGAAGGAAGCTTTATGCATATGAAGAAAAGTGTACCTGAAGTCAAAAGGCTCTTGAAGTGTTGACGTGTCATCAGAAGCAAGTTCATCAGAAGCACCTCATCAAAAGCAAGATCACCAGAAGCTGAAGTTCATCAAAAGATGAGAGACATAAAGCCTCAAAGGTTGTTCAAAGGATTTAATCACGCCTAGCATTGCAGAAGACTAGAAGAGTGAAGCAACGACTAATTCAAATGAATTTGAAGACATTGGATGCTTGTTCTTCGAAGAGCGTTGACAAAGTACAATTGGACAAAGTGTACAACCACTACCTCCACTACTGAGTTTGTGTCTCTGCTACAAGACAAGAATAACAGCTAAGCCTGCAACAATGTTCCTTCAGACTTGGAATGCATTTGAAATTGATCCTTCATAGGACAATAACCATATCAGGCAAAAGATCATTGGTGATTGATCAAAGCTTCAAACGACTCTTTTTTTATGTGCTAGCAATTCACAACGTCTATCACACACCTCTATATAAAGGAGTGAGTACTTTCAGAATTGTAAGAGACTGAACAACAATTTGAAAGCGCCAAAACTCTGTCAAAATTGTTCTGCATCAAAAGTTCACTTAGAATTTCTTATCAAAGTTCATATCTTAGAAATTCTAGAGTCTTAAGAGTTTGCATCTGATTTGTATTATGAGCACCATTGATTCTATATCAAGTATTCAACTTCAAACTTTTTTTTTGTGATTATGTTTGATTAGAAGTCTCTTGCAGTTGTGCTTGAGCATAGAAGTCTCTTGATTGTGTTCAAGAGCATAGGAAATCTCTTGCAGTTGTGCTTGAGTAATTTGAAGTCTCTTGCAAGTTTTATCAGTGAGCATTTGTAATCAGATATTACATTTTAGTGAACTCTCCTTGAAAGTGCAAGGAGGACAGGATTACTTCCGGTTTGTGGAAGGAACCTGTATAATTGCTTTGTGTCTTTTCTCTCTCTCTCTCTCTCTCTCTCTCTCTCTCTCTCTCTCTCTCTTTCTCTCTCTCTCTTTGTGTGTGTGTGTTTTTATCCGCTGCATTTTAGAATCTGAACATCACTTCAGAAGCTGTAATCTAACTACTTCTGACCAGTGACTTCAGTAGGAGAAATAGAAGAAAAAGCAAACACAATTCAACCCCCCCTTCTTGTGTTTTTCTCACCTTCAAAACATGTTTTGAAGGCTATGAATATGAAAGACCCTGAAGAGATGAAGCTTGTTGAGAAACTTGAAGAAGAGTTATTTGAGCATAAAATGATGTTTGAAGACTTGAGAAGACAACTTATTGAAGTTAACAACGAATAGAAGCAACAGAGAACTATTCAAGAAGCTCAGATCAAGAAGAGAGAGGATCTAGAGATGATAGTGAAGCAACAGTCTGAAGAGATTAAGTCTGGGATTGCTTCTCTTCTGGAATTGATGAAGAAACAACAACAACCCTAGGATGAACACATGTGTTTACCTTATTGTTGTTTATCTCTTGCCTCTGATAATTTTATGCTTATGATAATCTTCTGTTTTCTCTGATACACTATGTTTATGCTATGTTATGTCTTTCCTATATAAGTTTTGCATCTGATAGTGTTTTGCTATGATTTTACTAGAAATATCCATGTCTTATCCTTATTTTTCTTACTTCTCTCTTTAAACTTTTATTAGTCTTATTGTTGATGACAAAAGGGGCAGTAAGATATAAAGTACGTTTAGGCTCTGAGCCCACTAAATTAAGATTAAAATTAATTTAGGAGAACCTTATTCTCATCTCTTAGTATTTGGATTTCATGAGAATTATTTCTGATTGACGTTTTTATGCTTAAAATGAATTTAATTAACCTGAATAGAACTTAGAGGGAGCTTAGCAACCTCACCTTAAGGGCTATTGGACTTAGGGGGAGCTTACAAACCTCATACCCTAAAGTCAACTTGTTAATTAAATTAGCAATTGACTATTAATACTAGTGTTTGTCATCATCAAAAAGGGGGGAGATTGTTGGAACAATTTTTTTTAACATTACCACTTTAAGTTTTGATAATAACAAGGTATTATAAGTCCAATTGGATATGCTAATATTTGTTCAAGTGTGCAGGACCATATACTAAAATTTTTAAGCCTTGAAACAAGGTATTGGTTCTAGAAGAACAAATTAGAGCAATGTAATTTACAAAGGAAGCTTATGTTGCAAGTCAGAGTCTGAAAAAATCAGAGTCTGAAGACCATCAGAAGCTAACTACCAATGTCTGAAGTCATCTAGAGTCTAAAGTTTGTAAGATTCTGAAGTCAAGAACCTAGAGTTAGTTAATTTGGTCATTTGAAGACACGAGTTTGCAGAAGGAATAGAAGCCTGGAGCAACGGCTATTTCAGAAGAATTAGAAGGCATTGGATGTTTATCCACTGAAGAGCGTAGAAAAAGGACAATAGTATAATTGTACAACCACTACTTCACTACTCCACTTTTGTCTGCGCATAGTACAAGCTACAACTGTGTCTACACTGATTAATTCTCCAAACAAGGAATGGTATTCAAATTGTTCCCTCCTAAGACATTAACCAAATCAATCAGCATGTCATTGGTGATTGATCAAGCTTCTACAACGACTCTTTGATGTGTTGGCAACTCTACAACGTCTCTTTCACACCTCTATATAAAGGAGTGAAGACTTGAAGATTAGTATAAACTCTACAATATTTTGATAGTGCCAAAACTTTGATAAAATATTTGTGTATCATTCACTTATAATTTCTTATAAACTTTCATATCTTAGAAACTCTATAGTCTTAAGAGTCTAATTCTGATTTGTATTGTGAATACCACTGATTGTATATCAAGTGTTCAAACCAAACATCTTTATGTGTAATTTTGTTTGATTAGAAGTCTATTGCGTTTGTGCTTGAGCATAGGAAATCTCTTGCTTGTGTGCTTGAGTATTTGAAGTCTCTTGCTTGTGTGCCTGAGCATTTGTAATCAGATTCTGATTTTAGTGAACTCTCCTTGGAAGTACAAGGGGACAAGACTACTTCCGGATTGTGGAAGGAACATGTATAATTGCTTGTGTCTTTCTCTTCTCTCTCTCTCTCTCTCTCTCTCTCTCTCTATCTTTACTTTATCCGCTGCATTAGACTCTGAACTTTGTTTCAGGATCTGAACTCTATCAGACTCTAAACTTTGGACTTAGTTTAAAAAGAAGAAAAAGCTAACATAATTCAACCCCCCCTTCTTGTGTTTTTCTCACCTTCAAAGTCCAGTTTTGTTACTGTTGTTGATGATGATGTTGTTAGTGAACCATCTACTAAAGAAACCAGTCATGAACCATCAATTGACCAAATGACTCCTCTCTCTTATCGTGCAAAAGAGTCTGTTGTTGAACTACCTCATGTGCAAGTCGACTTTGTTTACATCCGCCTGTTGAAACCTCTGAGAATGTAAACGTTGAACCTAATGTGGAACTTCTTGTTGAAACCCCTGCAAAACCATGTGTTGTTTCTATGAGTCAAATAGATCTTGTCTTTGATAAGGATGTTGAACCATCGAATACATTTGATATTTCTATTGTTTTTGTTTGTGCCTTTGTTAATGAACCCCCCAAGCTCAATTTTGATGTTCATGTTTTTCTTAACCACCAATTGACCTAATAGATCCTCCCACTAAGATCATTTTTGATAAACCCATTGATTCAGTTGTCGAACCTGATGTTGGACCATCTCATATTCAAATAGAAAGCGTTGTTGAACCTTCTTCTAATACTGTTGTTGATTTATATGAGCCTTATAGAACCCCCATTAAATACGAAACCCGACATGAAATAAAAATGTGCACATGGAAAAGGAGGGTAAAGCATAAGCAGAACAGAATCTATAACAACTGGACAAGAAAGGCATGTAAGATTTTTTTCATTAAAACGTTCAAATCAATAACAAAGGATCTGCCATATCGGAAATTACACAAAGTAAAAAATGCATGAAAGGGATCTTAAGCTTATTTTCATTAGAATGTTCAAGGACGATTACAAAAGGGGCCGTCGAAGCAGGAAATGCATAATTTCGAAATCTCTGTCTTTGTCACAAGATAAAATATTTCTACTAAAGGCTCTCGCATCAAACTGGGCGGCATGGGTAACAGGAGGAAACACGACAATCCCTTCGTCTCAGACGTAAGACTCGTGACCTTAGTTGAGACTTCTCGAAGGAAAACAACAATCACACTCGAAATAGTCTGTTCTGACGCAGATCTAACGAAACCTCTCGACTAGTTTAATATTTCTCTTTTAGTTGCACATCACCGTGACAAGGACACGAAACCAGTCCCCATAACCCACAAAGGAAACAACCATCTCTCATTCAAGCTGGACAATAAACGAAAAAATAAACTCAAGGAAAAAGAAAGAAATGGTTTCCAGAAACACCCCAAG
The DNA here is from genome assembly GCA_958299785.1 of Medicago lupulina. Classification (NCBI taxonomy): domain Eukaryota; kingdom Viridiplantae; phylum Streptophyta; class Magnoliopsida; order Fabales; family Fabaceae; genus Medicago; species Medicago lupulina. The sequence continues at coordinate 27,319,109 of OY283141.1, read as the reverse complement.
GGAAAACGACAAGTACAAGGAAGAAAGAGGAAAAAAAACCTCCCTTTAAATAGCCTCTGGTACCATCGAGTCGACGGACCAGATGAAGGGTAAGCGACGAACCTCAATCTGAACTGCTGAAAATGACTTTGGAAAACAAAACATAGTCAAAGTAAAGTGTGTGTGAAGCACCTTTCCCAGGACGTGTGAAGCTCACGAAGCAAAAACGTGGAAAGTAAAACTAAACTACCATCACATCATGCACGTTTCGGTTCAAGGCATTAAATGCCAACTGCTCCCACTAACTCACGACAAACACCACGTCCTTGGGGACAGAATAAAAAACATCCCATCAAACGCGTCGTACGCCATTGGACCAAACTGTCGTTGGAGCCCTATCAAATGCCCTTTTTGATTGCTAAACCCATTGCGCCTTAAAGGCCACAATGGCTTGGGGGCAACTGTTCTAGACCGGTCAGAAGACCAATCACTCGTTAACATGTGGCACAAACTTGCACCACTTTATGGCTCCGCCCCTGAGGGAACAAGCCAACTCAAGTGCACAACACCATAGAGGAGTGTGCCACCGTGCAAGGATCGCCCTACACGTGTCCTTTAACCATCCCTAATCAAACTCCCTTTGACCTGAAGATGGTTATGCCCATCAAACGCCCCTTCACCCTCTGTTAGCATGTATTTTCAACAGGGTATAATAAGTGTGGTCAATGAAGTTTGACCTAAGACTCGAAAGAATGAAATAAGTTCAATTCTCGAGTTCGACCGTCGATGTAAAGTCCGGAAGAGGTGGTGATTAAGAGGATAGTTTGACAGACTGAAGAAGGTGTCGAAGAGAAGTTGGCATCGAAAGGAGGAGCTGAGTAGCGGTTTCTCGTCGAAGAGACGTTATTTGAAATTCAAATAAAGTTTGTAGTAGTTAATAGCAGTTACGTTTCAGACGTGTCTATAGGTAGTTACTTAGTATAAGTAGCATTTTCCCCTATGGAAAACAGGTCACAATTCAACCATACTAAAAACTTACACTCAAACTATCCTCCCACATAAGGAGAAACGAGCAACAAGTCCTAATGTATGAATCTGTGCACCACTTTACTTTCATTTTAATGCAATTCTAGTTTAACCTTTTAGACTCTTTTTCACTTTATTTTTTACTTTTAAGCTTTTACATCGATCCACTGAAGATAATCTCGACGGGTCTTACCTTGTGTCTCGATTTCGATGGTTATATTCATAGTTCGCTACTTAGCAATAAGAACAACCCCAATTTTCTGGAAAACAATCAAGCACAAAATGCTTGAGATTTGCTGGTTGATCTCGCTCGCCCTTGTTTTAAATCAGTTCAGTAGTTTACCAAAATCCAGGGTAAACACCCTCAAGGTATGATTCACTTCTCACAACACTTTCTGCACACTCTTTCTCAGTTCAATTACTGACTTGAGCGTCAGAGTGCTAACATGCCTACATGCATCTTTCGTTCCACTGCGAAAACTCAATGCCGCCATATCGGAAACCTTCACCGTCACAACAGAGCATTATCAGCCACTGTTGCCATTCATCCATCCTTAATGGACATATCACTATTTATAAATAAGCTTTATAAAAATCTTGAGCCTAGCCTTTTTATTAATCAAGAGGTTTATTTTCTCATGGCAACATACATCATAACAAAACAATAGAAAAACATACCCTAGAAAGAATAAAAGGAGGAAGAATTATGCTTTGAATCTTTGATGCTTGACCCTTGCTATGAACCGTAAATGTTTCTGAATGAATAAAATAGTGTGCAAGGGTCTTTATTTATAGCATGAAGTTACTTAGGGATTAAGAGAATAAAACTAGGCTTTATCCGCTGATCTAGCTTGGAGAACAAGCAAAAAAGCGGTTTTTACCCGCTTCCAGGCGCATGGCTCTGGGCGTAGGGGAGTCTGAGGTAGCCCCTCATGTGCGATTTCTTGTATTTTCGTCCTATTTTCCATTTTTCTTCCGTATGAAAACACCTAGGAACTTGAAATGAATTTTCTTCACTTTCTATTGTCTTCAACAACCTTCTAAGAAACCTTGATCTTCAATTCTTCATCCTTATCCTTCATGTGATGTCTTGATTTTTTTATTTACATGATTCCTCAATACAAAACACTCAAAACACCTATGGAGTTGCATGATCTAGGATAAAACTCAATTACAATACGATCCTCAAACCATTGACAACTCATCTAACTATCATCTTATTTGTTTTAAAATGCAAAGAAAAAGTAATAAAATATAGCGAAAATATCATATGATGCTCTGCCATCAACATAATCAATTAACATTTAATCACTTAACTATAAAAAAAATGCTTCACTTTATCACTTAATTAAATAAACACTTACCATTTAATTGAAGGTGAGAAAAACACAAGAAGGGGGGTTGAATTGTGTTAGCTTTTTCTTCGTTTTCTCCTACTGAAGTCACTGATCAGAAGCAGTTGGAGTACAACTTCTAAAGTGATGTTCAGATTCTAGATGCAGCGGATAAAACAGAGAGATAGAAAGAAGAAAGACACAAGCAATTATACGGGTTACTTCAACAAACCGGAAGTAGTCTTGTCCCCCTTTTACTTCCAAGGAGAGTTCACTATAATGTAATATCTGATTACAAATGCTCACTACTAAACTTAGCAAGAGACTTCAAATGCTCAAGCACAACTGCAAGAGACTTCCGATGCTTCTGAACACAATCAAGAGACTTCTATGCGCAAGCACAACTGCAAGAGACTTGATATACAATCAGTGGTGTTCACAATACAAATCAGATACAGACTCTTAAGACTCTAGAATTTCTAAGATATGAACTTTGATAAGAAATTCTAAGTGAACTTTTTGATGCAGAACAATTTCAGCAGAGGTTTGGCTCTTTTAAATTGTTGTAGAGTCTCTTACAATTCTGCAAGTCTTCACTCCTTTATATAGAGGTGTGAAAAAGACGTTGTGAATTGCCAGCACATCAAAATAAGAGTCGTTTGAAGCTTTGATCAATCACCAATGATCTTTTGCCTGATATGGTTGTTGTCCTATAAAGGATCAAATACAAATCCATTCTAAGTCTGTAGGAACATCGTTGCAGGCAAAGCTGTTATTCTTGTCTTGTAGCAGAGACAAAGACTGAGTAGTGGAGGTAGTGGTTGTACGCTTCGTACAATTGTACTTTGTTAACACTCTTCAAAGAACAAGCATCCAATGCCTTCAAATTCATTTGAATTAGCCGTTGCTTCACTCTTCTGGTCTTCTGCAATGCTTAGACGAGATTAAATCCATTGAACGACCTTTGAAGCTTTAAGTCTTGCATCTTCTGATGAGCTACAGCTTCTGGTGATCTTCAGCTTCTGATGAGACGCTTCTGATGAACTTGCTTCTTATGACGTCATCACTTCATAAGCACTTTGTCTTCAGGATCACTTTTGACTTCAGGAGTAGTTCTCTTCAAACACTTTAAGCTTCCTTTTTGTTGATTCCTTTACTCTCTTTTGTTCTTCCAGAACCTAATGATGATCTCAAATTTTTGTCTATGGTCCTGTACACTTGAACAAATATTAGCATATCCAATTGACAATTTGTAATACCTTGTTATTATCAAAACTCTCAAGAGGTAGTGTTAAACACATTTTGTTCCAACATTAATTACTTAATCAATAAAACAATTAATAACATAAACACTTAACATTTAAAATTTAGTAAATCAATAAGATTAAATAAAGAAGTTGAAAGAATAAAAGCACTTACATTATCAGCGTTATATCATAGAGGCATCGCAACATGCTTTGCGTATTTGGACAATAGTGATATGTCCCTCATGACCTCCAGGAAAGGGAAGCCCTACACCAACTCTAAACAACAATGACATCAACAACATTTCATTATAACATCATAATCCAACAAAAAAAATGATTTTCCAACTAAACCTAAAACTAACATTTTGTTAAATTTATCAAAAATAACACCGATGCAAACTACATTGCATGTTAATAGGATTAAGCTTACTTGCTTGAGATTTATTTGAAGAAATTTGGATGATTTTCGTGCAAAATAAGATTGGAGCAATTTGGTAGAGAGAGTTTTGTGTGTTTTAACTTTGTAGCGGTAGTTAACTACCGCTGAGGCCAATGGTAGTTAACCACCGCCAGTTTTGTTTTCAACGGTAGTTAACCACCGTTAGGGGTAGTTACATAATTTCCATGTGCGTTTAGAAAACTCTTGATGTGAAAAAACAATTATCAACTTGTTTTCCTTTTGTTGATTTACTCATACACAAGGGAGATAGATATATAGAAGGAATAGCCGCACAACACACGAGGATGGAAGTTTTGTGACATCACGATTTTGGAGAAGAATCATGCATCACGAGATGGGAGGGAGGTACATGGATATGAAAAAACAAACATCAATAGTAGCGATTGAAAAGAAATTAAGGAGCAATGTCGACAACGACAAGACTCTATCGTTTTATTTTCTTTACTATCTTGTTTATTCATTTGATTGTGTTTAGCTAATTTCATTTGATTAGGTCTTAGATGATTTTAATCTGGATCGTTTGGACCATATGATTGTATAAACTCTATTCAATGCAATTATAATATTAGTATTATGCAGTATAATTTGTGCTTAATGCTTTTATGTTTTGATCAAATGTAAATTGAACTCAGAGATTATATGACATCTGACACCAACTTGTGACGTAGATCTAATTTATTGTTCAACTTAACGGTAAATCTAGGTTAGAAAGTAGTTAAATTGTGATTTTTTTTAAAATTAACGTTCACTCAAACCTTTAAGAGTTATGGATTCACCTAAGGGATTATGGAAGGGTAATTTGGAAAGAAGGCTCTGAAAGGGATTTAATTGAGCTATTTTGTTAATTTATCATGAGAATAGGAGAACGATTGTGGAGAATAAGTGCAATTTATCAAACAATAATAATTTGAGCTATTTTGTTAATTTATCGTGATAATAGGAGAATAATTGTAGTTAATAGGTGCAATTTACCAAACAATAAGAATTAATTAATTCGAAAGATCTGATCACTTTAATCTTTGATTTTTTTCAAAACAAATTATTTTTATTTTATTTCCTGTTTAACTCAAATATATGCTCAGCATGCACCCTATTTGTTAAATCCGTATTTAAATTAGATTTCCGAGTTGAGAAAGAAACAATTCCTATGGAGACAAACTTATAAATTTTATTACTTTAATACATTTTTAGTACACCTGCTAAAAGTCTATGAGGTTTTTGGCTCCGTTGCCGGGGATCGATGATTAATTTCGACAAGACAATTTATTTTACTTAGGATTCTTTTTATTTTTATTTATTTATTTTTTGTTATTAAAAACATTGAAAAAAAAAAGCATTGTGCACTCTATGTCTTTTTCCTTGTGCTTTACTGCTAAAACGTTTCTCTGAGTTTTCTGGCAATGATAGACATGATATGCTTAGTTAATTCGGAATAGGTCATTACTGTATTGTTAGTTAATTTGGAATAGGTCATTATCGACTTAGTTGATTCAGACTGGATAGACAGGATCCACTTAGTTGATTCAGAATATGAAAAGTATCTGCTATCTCACAAGATAAAAAAACATTGGGATGAGAAAATTACAAGTTTAAATCTAAGATGTAACTTTTGTGGGACAGGTCATCAAAGCGACTATTTTGAAGAGCCTGATAAAAGAAAAGAAGAGCAATAAGTTATCAAAATCAATTACTACTCTCCACTTTAAATTATTTTGGATCAGTTCTTGAGGTCCAATCAAGCCTCATTTGATAAGTTTCAAGTTCGGTGCGGTAATCTTGATGAGATAACATCTGAATGTGAGGAGAAGTTGGTTGAAATAAAGACTGAGTGTCAAGCTGTAGTGGTGGGAGAAAATCGTCGAGTGAAGTATGTTGATCTTTACTTGAAATTGGAGTCTCAACCAATGGGGATTAAAGAGACCATTCAATTGCAAAAGGATATGAATTCTTCTATAAGGTGAGAGAGATAAAATTCCAAATGTTTAACATCGGAAGCATGGGAGTATTTTCTTTTGTGTGCCGAGTTCATAGAATTTATACCAAACAAGGGGAAATATAATGATGATGTATTTTTTCTGTCATATTTGCCGCTTTAATAGTGGTTGAAACGTCAAGATTAATGACGTAAAAGAAAGTGTTTGATGGGAGGCAACCCTTCCTTTTGCTAATGTTTGTTCATTTTGCAGGTATTTTTATTCAACAAAAAAATGAAAAAATGAACAAAAAAATAATATAAGTTTGCATTAGTCTTTGTTAATAACTTGTCTTTGTCTGATGTCGGTTATGTCAGTTGTCAGTTTGATTTCCTTTTTTAGTAACTTTTATTACTTGCTTGTTTATTATCAATGAATTTTCTTGTTTCTTTAAAAAAATTCAGTTTGATTGCACCAATGGTAACATCAAAGTTCATAAGAAGGTGAATGTTTGCATTGCAATCAAACAGGAAATGTACTGCATTTGGAATGTTAGGTAGCCACAACTTTCAGAAATCTAAACTTGTATGAGTGTTTCATGCCATTGTCATTTATAGAATTTGTAGCTTTTCTTTATTTGTTGATTGGTCATGTTTTCTACACACTAAGGAAAAATGTTTTGTACCTAGATCCTTTTTGAGCCTACCGGAATTTTAGTTTTATAATTACCCTTTGTAAAGTCAAATTGAGTCTTTACGATTAGACACCTTTGTTCGGTGTACATGCTTTATAAACTTAGAAACTTTAGATAAATTTGACCCATTTTTTTTGTTGGAGTTAAGTTATATAGGTTGTATGCTAAGTTTTAAGTATGTGGTTGTTGTTGGAACTAACTTCGTTCAAGTTTGGGGTAGGGGTACTTGGGAACTTAAGAGATTTAAAAAACTCTCTTAGGAAAATTGATAAATAAACACTAAGGGTGTAAAAAAAATCGAAAGAAAAAGAAGAAAATAAGTTGTGGCAATCATCGAAAAATGTCTCATTTTCAAAAATAGTTCTCTAGTCTTGTGTTGATTTGGGGGATAATTGGGTTAAGAATGTTTTCACTTTCCAACAATGTAGGTTTTGCTTAACTCAATTTGTTTTGATTAAATATATTTTTCTAAAAATTATCTTACCTTCACCTAAGCCCTGTTATAACCTCAAAAGATTTTAAAGTCTATACTTGATATTGATTTTGATTGTTAGTTTAAAAACTTTTCAAATGTATGGTAATATGACGGACGTGCATGTTGATCGTGGGCACCCTTTATTAATCATTTGCGAGAAGTTGTAGAAATGGCTGATTGTCAAGCAAGTTGGCTCATCAAAACGTCGGTTAGAAGACTGTTAGTGAGATAAGGCTGTTATTTTACTGTCAAATAGTTTAATGGTTAAAATTCACCTTTTTCAAAGTAAATAAGTGAGATGTTTGGGATTCGAACTCCGACTTCTAGATATAATAATGTATGTCCCTACCAACTAAGTTATGCTCACAGAAACTGAATTATTACTTATATATGTTGGGTAAAGTGACAATTGAATGACAAGGAAAGAAAAAGAATGCCACAACGTGGCAGGTGTGAAAGAAGAAAAGAAGTGGGTTTGTATGGTTGTCTAAGTATATTAAATGGAACGTTGGCTGGAATGTTAACCATAAACAAAACTTGGTTTCCTTTTGTTAATTTGGAAAACGTTTTGCCATCACATATATAAATGGAACTGCCTCACAACACACGGAGATGGAAGTTTTGAGACATCACGGTTTTGGAGAAGGATGACGCATCAAGAGACGGGAGGGAGGCACTGAGGCACATGATGAAAAGAAATTGAGGAGCAATGCCGGCAACTATGAAACTCTATCGTTTTTTTCTTGGATCATGTTAATAAGTGTTCTCCGGCACTAGGTAAGAAATTAAATATAATATTATTTGCATTAGAAATTGTGTAGTCAATGCATCAAAAGTTTAAAAGTGTTTTTTTCAACATATATATTTTTTTGACTTCCTTAACTTGTGCCCCAATGACAATTCACATTTTCTTTTTTTCTTTTCTTTACGACGTTGTTTTTTCATTTGATCATGTTTAACTAATCTTATTTGATTAGGTTTTAGTCTATCAGATGATTTTAATTTGAGTTGTTTGAATCATGTGATTGTATAAAATCTATTCAATGCAACTACAATTTTAGTATTATTCAGTATAACTTGTGCTTAATAATTTATGTTATAATCAAATGTAAATTGATCTCAGATTATATGACTGCTGACACTAACCTGTAACTTATACCTAATTATACTGTTCAACTTAACAGGTAATTTAAAGATAGAAAGTTTTTTTTTTTTTTTTGAAGGACTAAGGATAGAAAGTTGTTATGTTAAATTGTGATTTTTTAAAATTAACATTCACCAAAACCGTTGAGAAAGGATTAGGGAATTGTAATTTGAAAAGGGTTTGAGTCAAAGAATGGACGTGAGCTATTTTCTTAATTTATTGTGAGACCAAGAAAATAATTGTAGAGAATATGTGTAATTTACCAAACAACAATAATTAATTGATTCGAAGTATCTGATCACTTTAATCTCAGATATTTTTCAAAAAAAATGTTTATTTTATTTTCTGTTTAACTCAAATATATGCTCTGCATACCCCCTATTTGTTAAATCCTTAAAATAATTAAATTGTCGAGTTGAGATTGAAACAATCAATGTGGAGATGAACTTATAAATTTTATTAATTCGATGCATTTTTAGTACACTAGTTAAAAGTCTATCATAGGTAAATATTGTGACTAGCCCTGTTGGTTTTAGGAGATACATATGTGTTTCTTGAAAAGGAGTGTGATTGAGAGTATGAATTATCTTCTCTAAGTCTGTTCCCTTGCATGGGAGTAGTAAGTTAGTCAAGTATATTAATGGGACGAGAATATGATCTGAGAAACCTCTTCGAAAAGGTATGTTTTTCTTGAAAAATATGTAAAGCTTAAAATTTATTCTCTGTCATTACTTGAGGACAAACAATAGTTTTAGTATGAGGTTGTGATGATAGGTCATCTTACGTTATTCGTAACATATTTTTCAGTAATTTTTATTTAATTTTGATCCAATATAGATGAGTTTTAGAACAATTATCTATGGTTTTCGAGACATTTTGTAATGTTTTCACTTCAAGTCGTGTAATTCTAGTTTTCCCGAAACATAACAATTTTATGGTGTTTTTGATCTAATTCAAGAATAAATCATACATATCGGCAAAGCAAAGCATCTTGTGAAGAATTTGGAAGATACTAATAAAGATTCAAGAGGCCCCTAAAGACATTACAAGAAGGAGAAATTCTATTCCAAGTCCCAAGAAATGCTATATGGAAGAAAGCACCCAAAGGACAAACAAACAGGAAATTATGTGTGAAAAATAACATTGGTGCGCCCCCCGGTGGAGATCCAAGCGCCCTCGGGCATGCAAAATTACACTAATGCACCCCTCGGGTGCACAAATTTACACTTGTCTACCCCTTTGGTGTGTTCTGCCCGCGCCCAAGTGTTCTATTTTGAGAAATAACTGTTTTTTGCTAAATTTTAGTATAAAAAAAAAAACTCCGTCTTAAGGCCCGAACCTAATTTTTCATTCATACGGGAAAATACAACTTCTTTTATTCATAATTTTTTTATCCAGAACGAAGCGGTTCAAGAGGAAGACAAGCACTGAGAGTTTTAAGGGATGAGTCTCTTGCCTCAATCTAGGTCTCTAAGGTATGTTTTATTTCTTTTGTAATTTGTCTTTAGTTACCATGAATAAATAAACACTATTAAGGTAGGTTTTAAGATGAACCTCCTTTTTATTTGTTGGATTATTTAATTTGAGTTCTTTATTTAGTTATTTTATGAATCCTAATTAATTTTATTAAGTGAATTCTTTCATCTTAAGTGAACTAACACTGAGATAACGATCCTTGGAAAAGTGACATACATAATATTGGTGAAAGTTTACCTGAATCAGGAAGTAACTAAGATAACGGAATAACAGTAATTAGGGGAATAATAGTTGGAATAGTAGTAACAACAAAGATTGAATTAGCATAATAACTTTATTCTTCTTACATCTTTGGTAAGGCAGACGAGATAGGGCTGTCTATTTATAGAACTATCGAGAGTGAGATTATGTTGATGAATTTCTAAGATTCATAGACGAGAGAACCTTTAAGACCATTGAAAATTTAGGAACCTTAATTTAAGTATTTGTTTCAGTTATCTTTGAGAGAGTAAGAACTCCACGTACATCTACCTGCAAAGGTGTGTCCCCCTATAGAATTACCCTAGGCATTGATGCGCGTAGAAACTCCAGTGTAAGGTTGTTACTCCACAGTTGGAGGGAAATAAAACTCAGACATTTAAGAGATTAAGACCCACACGTACAAACATGTGTGATCAGTAGGTGCAACTCGACAACTAGAGGGAAAACAAAACCCCACGAACTCATCACTAAAATAGAAGACATAGACTCGATATTTGAATAATGTCTGAACATTAATTAATTTTAACAAATGAATATAGAGAATTCGAATCTAACCGTCGCTGATATTCTACAATCAAAATATGTTACTTTTAAACTCTCGCTCTAAGTAAACAAATCAAATTGCAAAAACTACCTTTTTATCTTTTATTTTATTGTTTTTATTTATCGTTAGCTAGTTTGAAGGACAATCTTTATAGATATGATACTCTAATTGTACTTATTACTTATAAAATGATTTAATATACTTGTCTAGATTCGACCGTCAATCACTTGTTATAATCTAACATACTTATCAATTCATTCATCAATACTCAACCGATAGGCACTACGAACACCCTCATTTCTATTTCATCTTCCAAAGACGACGGTCCTCGTGCACTGATGGGTACAATAACGTGTTGACTATGAGAAAGTCTTACTTTGTTACAAACCCAACATCTCATATTTAGACACGGTCACATAAACTAAAAAAATAAAAACAAAACTAATTTAGTTACATCAATTAATATCATTAAATTTCATTCTCTTTTAATTTTTTTTATTTTATGTAAATGTGCCCAATTTTTTTTAATTTAAGCTTATGACCATAAAAGACTTTCTCATTGACTATATGTTCCAAAACCTGTTGATTCAAGATCGAGAGCAAAAGTGGAACATTCCATGCTTTATGCTCTGAAAGAATACAATTTGACGCACATAGATTAGCTAAAGGAAAACCACTTGTTTTATCAAATATAATCATCGATATTTTAATTTGTGTTATTTTAAATTGTGTTATCAAAATTTGGTTTAAGTTGTTTTATCAAAATAACATAACTCGTTGTTTTTGTTGATGGATTGGAAAAGTTGGCCTTACATCACATCAATATGATTATCGTTTAATCATGAAAATGAGGCCTTCCATTTTATCAACCCTTTCATAAATGCTGTGAAGAAAAACCAAAAAGCAACGGGAAAATGGATGGTGACGGGTATAATTTAATCTAATTGAGGCATTTCTGTTTGTTAGATATGATCTTTTTCTAATTTGAAATGATAAGTGTTTTTTTAATGGGCTGTTTGTTCTAAACATTGTTAGTGTTTGGACGATTTTAAAAGACTTAATATTAAAACCAAAATAAACCACAATGTTATGCAGATGTCGATCTTTTGTCTTCCACATTTTTATAATTTTCATTAGTGAATGAACCATTGGTGATTAAGCTTTCAAGCACCATCATACACACCTTCACCATCACGGATTTTTGTTACCTACCTTGATCAAGAAGAAGCACTTCGGCCTCCAACCTCGCATTTACCTTGCCATACCCACATATACCCCCCTTTATCCACTGACATCATCCAACATCATTTTCCTAACAAAACAATGTTAAACTCCCTCATCCTCATAACCCGCAAACCTCCATACTCCTACTCAAACAAATATTATGCTAGTCAATCCATGAAATTTTCCTACAATCCTCACTTCTTCTCCAAAAACTTTTTATCAGTAAAGAATCAACATAAGAGATAACACATGATGAAGCTTTGAAGAAGGAAAGAGCATAGACAGGCAGTCACAGACAAACTATTTATAATGCGAGACAACACCGGTTCGCAAAACAATAAACGTCTAGGATCACCACCTACTCGCAAGCCCACATACAAATAACGGACTTTACCCACTTTACAGTTCAACACTGAAACATTGACCCCAACAAACAAACTCTTATTAAAATTTACTTTCAGGCCCGACATCAACTTGAAAAGCACAAGAACAACATGAAGAGCAAGGACATTTGCCCAACTTTTCACACCCAAAAGTAGCGTATCATTCGCAAACTCAATATGAGAAATAATAGTAGGATGTTGTGCCCCAATATTGTACCCGGTATGTTAGCCACAACCATAACTTTCATCAAGACTTTTAGACCCTCTGCAACCAATAAAAACGGGAAAGGTGACAAGGGATCACCTTGACGTAATCCCCTTTCTAAAGGAAATTACTCAATTGGACTACCATTAACTAACACCGACACTGTAGTTGTACAAACGCACTCTTTAATCCACTTCCTCCACAACGTCGGAAAAGACATTATTTCTGTAACATCGTCTAGGTAGCCCCAATCAACATAATCATAAGCTTTTCAAAATCAACTTTAAATAACCAAAGCTCTTTTTTACACTGACGGGCCTCATTCACAACCTCATTTTCTATAAGAATACCATCAAGAATCAACCTATCTTTAACAAAAGCATACTCTGAACCAGAAATTACACTTACGATAACCACCCGCAATCTATTTGCTAACAGTTTTCCCAGAATTTTGTACATACTTCCCACTAATGAAACAAGACGAAAATCATTTAATTTTTTGGGGTTGTCAACTTTATGGATAAGAGCGAAGAAAATATTATTAATATTTTTAGTTAACTTGTTGTTCCGATGAAACTCTCTATTATCATTAGAGAAATGCTAACCGATGCCCTCGGGACACTGATTAAGGATATGAAAAAAGAAATTATATAGTAATTAATGCATTGAAATTGTGTAATTAATTAATAATAATGTCAAAAACAGCTACCTTTTATGGTAATAAATCTCTGTTATAGTATGCTTAATCAATGCCTCAAAGGCACCGGTTAACAAGACCCTTATGATTAATAATTACAAGGATAAATATGTAAAACTAACACACATTTTAAAGAAATCATTGCTCAAATAATTTTTTTTAATTCTCATGAATGATAACGTAAAATAACTTATATTGTCAGTGGATATCAATTAAATATATCATATTTATAGTTGCCTAAATAAATATTATGCTTTATTTTTATATTTTGAAGATAAAGTTAATATGTAGACAAATTTATCCAAAAGCAAAATGGGGAAGAATTTTTGAAGTGAAAGAATTTGAGACGTTCGAAGTAGAACGTGTGGGGACATTTTTAGTTCAAACTGATAACTATCACCGGTTAAAGAGTACAAGAAGATCATCCTAAATGTGAGTGCAGGTACATCGACACAAACGAATATTACGATGAGAAATGTTAGCACCACATCTTTTAACATACACTTTTTCAATACATTTTTTTATTGGTTAAAAATAACTTTCTTTAAACATATTAAAAAAATCATAATGTATCGATTTGATATTTTTATCTTTAGTGGATGAATTAGTTGAATATATTTAATGAAAATTTAGAGAATTGTTAATAATACTTTTTTTTTTGAAATAAGAATTATTAATAATACATTAATAAATTATTTTGATCCATCAATTATCATTCAAATTTAAAAAGATAAATAGTTATTTTGATCCTTAAATGTGCAGTGAATAGTTATAATAGTCTTTTAATTTATCGAAATTCTCAAAATAGTTAATAATTATATACTACGTTAGTCAAAGTAATTTTTGGCATTAAAATCTCATGTTAATATTGTCGTATCAATATCCAATATAATAGTTCATATAAGAATTAATGTCAAAATTATTTTGACTAACATAATACAAAATAAAAAACTATTTTAAAATTTTAATAGATTGAAAAACTATTATAACTCTCTTGAATTGGCCTAATGATAGTGTTTTGGGATCTTGAGTGTGTTCCTCGTTAAGGTTTTAGTTTCGATTATGGTACCAAGATTAAAACTAAATTTGTCCAATTTGAATTCATCCATTTTGCGACCCATCTGTTTCTCAATACCCATTAAGCATAAAGAGAACAGGTGGCCAGGTCGGTATGGCAGCTGAAAGCAGCTTCTGCTTTAAGTGGGGCTGGTTGTACGTACGTATGATGCAAACGTTTTTGTAAGAAGCTTCTCTTCCAAATAACACGTCAAATAAAGAGGACCATATATGTATAATTCACCCAAAAACCTACCGATTGAAATGGGAGAAATTGGTATTAACAACCACTTGACCATTAAATTAGTTGAAACATCATCAGACAATTTCTTAAAGACAGATAATAATATGTGTTATGACACACTTGTTAATTTCTTAAAAATGATTTTTTTTTACTTAATTTCTAGTTGTTTATTTTTTAACAAATGTCTTAAAATACATATGAACCAAACATTTTCTAATACTTCATAGAGAAAAAATATCTTTAAAGCACATGTAATCAAATAGTATAGTAGTTATAAATTCACTAAGGATAAATAAATAATATGTTTGAAGTTCGAACTCCGACCATACATTATGCAATGTTTCTATCAACTGAATTAATTTCGTAAAAACAACGAATAAACACCATAAATATGAAATAATGCATATCTGAAATAACGTAGTATCATGGTAGTTGATTCATCCTTTTCAAAAGGTCACATTTTCGCTTTTTGTCTTTTTCCAATATTGATTTATTAAAAAGTAAAGCATCCCCTTTCTTGACATGGCGCATCAGCATTAGTGAAAACAGAGTCATCATTGAAATGGATGGACGAGTGACAAAGTTGGATGAAAAAAGTCAGTATAGTGATTAGAAAAAGTAACGTGAATTTAACTCAGTTGATGGCGACAAATACATAATATATGTAGGAGTTGATGTTCAAACTCTAAACATCTCATTTTTCTATATTAAATAAAATGTATGAGCTTCAGCCACTAGGCTACCAGATAAAAAAAGAAGTAAAGAATATACACTTAACAAGGATGACCTTAAGAAGTAGATCCATATTGTGGAGAGACGTGCATTCAACTCTTAACGTTGAAGTAAAGATTTCTTCAATGTGTGATATAAAAATAGTTTTATAGATTATTGCTCTTTCAATCTTGAAGTCCTTTTTTACTTTTGTTAGTTTTGAATTTTAACTTACCTAAACTTTGGTTAACAAGCGAAAGAGCATACATATAATCCTTCGCGTTCTTATTTACAACCGAGTATTGTAGGTTTTTAAGCCTGGTAGAAGTGATCAATTTATTAGAACTTAAAAATTATATAAGTGAATAGGCAATTATATTCCTGATATGATATTGTAATTTTCATAAAATATCTCCCTGAATTTTTAAAACTTCAAAAAAATTTGAAATTGTCAAACATCAGTTAATTTGATCCCTCCGTCAAATTTCTCTATTAGTCAACGTGATGTGACATTTAACTGTCTATGTGGCACTACCACGTGTCTGATGTGTCATGCCACGTCACAGGAGGCTATTTGCTCATAACCGTAAAAAATACGAAACTTTTTTTAAGAAAAAAAGTTGAAAAAAAATTACCGCATGTGATGTGACATGACACGTTAGACACGCGACAATGCCAAAAAGACATTCATATAACATGTTGACTAACAGATAAATTTGATGGATGAAACAAATTGATTGACATTATGCAATTTCGGGATGTGGAGGGATGATTGAAGTTTTGTTAAAATTAGGGAGATTTTTGACGAAAGTTACAATTTCAATGTAGTAATTGCTTATTCCCTTAAAATTATATTAAATAATTTCTTTGGTAATGCATTGAAATATTTTTATTGAAGATCTAAAAATACTTTTCAGATAATAAAATAAAATGTAAATTATACACTTTATTATATTTTTTCTTGTTCTTCACTTCTCAGAAGAAATTGACAGTGATAATCCAAAGTTTAATTGAAAGATAAATAAAGTCCAATAAAAAACTGTTTCATTAAAATTTTGAATTCAAATTCTTCTAAATAATTTATCCTTTAACGGACTTATTAACAATTTGAGAACAATTATTTGCTTATAAGTTATTTTTTTTACACAGAAACGGTTATAAAATAAAAGTATGCTTTGACATCATTTGTTTTAAAATTAACTCCCAAATTAAAATTGTGTCACTTTTTTCTTTCTTTAGTTTATAGAAAACTCACTTTATATTAGTCAAAAGAAAAACTCACTTTAAATAAGTTTGTGACGAATTTTTCACTAATGCGATCTATGTTTTCTTCCTATATATGTACAAGTACTTAGTGGACTCATGAACTAATTAATTTTCACCGCAAAATTTAACTATCAAATAATTGTCAATAGATTATCTCTATTTCTCTTCTCTTATGTTTTCTCAAATATTGGGGAGTCTTGTATGAATCTAATCGAAATGTAGGTAGTTACTGTTAATTTCTAGTAAATTTCAATAAAATAATTCATAAATTGGAAAACAATTACTGTATTCTATTAAAATTTATAAAAAATAGTAAACTTTTTTTTTTTTTTTACCATGTTCATATTACACCTACAAAATAGTCTAAAAAACTAAAAGTCATTAGTTTACAACTAGTGCGTAAATTAGTGCAGTACGCACACACATATATCTATCTATCAATACAGCAAAGCACCCTCCACCATTCACTTTTCCCATTACATACCTCCAAACTACCTATTACCATATATCATATAATCTTATCATATCTAGCTTCTTAAATTTTTTTTGAGAGAATATCTAGCCCCTTAATAAAATCACACAAACTTACAAATAAATTAATCAACATGCCAAACATATATACAAACAAACACACAAAAAGCCTCAACCACACGAAACCTCCCCATAATTCCATCCCCTCACAAAAACCATTCTATATTTCCCTCACTTCTTCACTTCCACTCTCACCAAATTAATATCTTAATTATTCTTCATCATTCTTTCATCATCTAACACACTCTTTACACTCTCAACATCATGTCGGTGAAGGAGTGCGATCACCACAAAGGAAGAAAAAGAATACTCTTCCAAAGAATATTTTGGGCCATCATGGTATTCCTCTTCATAGTCCTACTAACAATTCTCCTCATATGGGCAATCCTAAGACCAACAAAACCTAGCTTCATCCTCTTAGATGTAACCCTATATGCTTTCAACGCATCACAACCAAATTTCTTAACCTCAAACTTCCAAGTAACACTTTCATCTCGAAATCCCAACGATCACATCGGTGTCTACTACGATCGTCTCGATACTTACATGACCTACCGGAGCCAACAGATTACTTACCGGACAGCCATACCGCCTTCTTACCAAGGTCACAAAGACTATGACGTTTGGTCGCCGTTTGTTTATGGGAATGATATACCTGTTGCTCCTTTTAACTCTGTGAGTCTCTCACAAGACGAATCTAACGGTAATATCTTTGTTACCGTTAAAGTTGACGGTAGAGTTCGTTGGAAGGTTGGTGCTTTTATTTCTGGTCGTTATCATATACATGTTCGTTGCCCTGCTTACATCTCACTTGGTAACAATGGTAGAGGTGTTGATATGGGAGAAAACGCCGTTAAGTATCAAGTGGATCAACGTTGCTCCGTTAACGTTTGAGTAAAAATTATTACGTTAATTTGCATATGTATTTATTTCTTTGTATTGTATTTTATACGTGCGTATATTTATCTTCGATAGTTCTATATGTGTATCTTATCTTATGTGTTTTAATGTTACAAAATATGAGACATATGAAAGAGTCTGAGTATATAGATGAATTACACGTTGTACTTGTAATAACATATGCCAATATAATTGAACCGCAAGGTTAATAAAAAATTATGTATGTTCCTAAAAAAAAATTAAAAAAATTATGTTGTTTCAATTTGGATATCAAATGAGTGTATGAGGAAGAGTTCAGTGTCATTTTCTTTCATTTTCATATTAAATTATGTCTCTATTTGATTTGCATTTTTTTTTTTCTTCCTTTAGGTAACATATTTTATTAATTCTTTTTTATCTCTTCTAATTCTATTTTTATTCTTCTCGTCACATCATTCATTAAATTTCTCAAGTTGCTCCTTTTTCCATTATTATAATTTTATTTCTCTCCGGTGCGAAAAGGTATGAAAGAATAATTTTTATTTACTGACCTCTGACACATAGTTAATGACATGCAAAATATGTTTAATTCAACCGAACAAATGTTTAATTTAGGTCATGTTGAAAATTGTGGTTAATCATGTATTTGAATTAACCATAACTTGACTGTAAATTGAGTTAATTATACATTGTAGGTGGTTAAGCAGATGTTGCGTTGGTGTAAAAAAAGAGTGCCAATGCATCAATATTGTAGTTTAATGAACATCCACCGTTAGTGTAATCAAATTAGTTTTATATGCGTTTGAACTAAAGGGTTGAATCTAATAGAAGAGATAAGACTCTTATAACATGCGAATAAAATTTTGAATCCATATTGAAAGAAGTATTTAAATTAGTGTTTAAAATATCTTAAACAAGACTACCTCTATAAAAACAACTTATAACAAATTAAAAAAATATTGTATACGAACGTCAAAATACTGGACTCACATTTTTTTTCTCTTCATGTTATATAATTATTTTTAAAATGTATTAGCAAAATAGAATGGTGCAATAACATTTTTTTTTATTGTTATTTGATATCAAGTGTAAAGTTAATTTAAATCAAAAATACATTCTTTAAATTTTATAAAATATATGTAAGAACATGTATGGAACATTTACACGTCTTTTCTTCCGCATGGTCTATTCTATCTGTACGTATTGGACTAAATTGTTCTCAACTTTTTGCTCAAATGCTTTTAGAGATTCATTCACCTAAAGTTAAAAATATACCTGCACCTAACTAGTTCCAGGTTACTTCATGTATATACTAGAAAAAGGTTCTCTAGAAAGATACGTTCCATTTGGAATAGTATTAACCATCCTAGCAATATTTTCTATAATGAGAAAAAGTTTAGGGGTAAAGGTGAATTATTGAAGGGGTTGTGGACGTCTATTAGTGGGAATGGAGGTGTATCTATCTAGCTATTGTTCCATGTGGCAATGTAGTGGTGGTCCTTTTGAATTCCATCTCACCTACTTTGGCAACTATCGTGAAAGAAAGTTTTCCTTCCATTAATTATAAGTTAATAAACGAGTGGTCCTTATCTTCATTTTCTATTCTCTAATCAAATCAAAGCTATCATGCCCAATCTAACAACGAGAATTTGGATTTCTTGAAGTCGGTAGTCCTCGTGTTACCACAGTGAACACATAGATCGAACGATTTCATTTAGTAATACAAATTTTGATTTTTTTAATACTAAAATAAAATTGTTACGATCGGATCAAAACCAAAGATATGTTTCAGTTGACTCTTTATACAAGGTCTATAGGAAGCAAGATATAATTCTCACATCGGATAGATAAGACTTTTGATGAAAGTTTATAGAGAGAAGACACTCCTCACTCCACAAATTGGTTTTGTGAGGTTGTGTTAGATTAAACCACGATTTTTAAGATGGTATCAGAGCCTCTCCAAGATCCATTAGGCCATCTGTTATCAAGTTTCCACTATCGGTCACACACCATTTATGTCCACGAACCAAGCCCTATAGTGTTGGTCGTGAGGGAGTGTTAAGTGTCCCACATCGGATAGGTGATAGTTTGTCAATGTGTATATAAGTGCGGGAAATCTTCACCTCACAAGCCGGTTTTGTGGGGTTGTGTTATGCCCAACCATGATTTCTAACATGGTATCAGAACTTGTCAAATTCAAGGGTCACCTACCTATTCACGCACCAAGCCAAAAGAGTGTTGGGCATGAGGGGGGGTGTATTGGGAAAAACCCAATTCCTACATCAGAAAGATGAAACTCTTGATTAAAGTTTATAAAAAGGAGACACTCCACAAACCGGTTTTGTGGGATTGTGTTAGGCACAACTACGATTTCACACAATAATGACCCCTCAAAGTAATTTGGACCCTCTAGTATGAAGAATTGGAGGCAATTTTCTCTTGATATACACATAATTGTCCCTTGTGGACTACATATAATATCTTCTTTTTTTGTGTAACAAGATCCTACTTGTATGCTAGTTTTGTTATTTTTCAGACCTAAAAGCCTATGAGTTGCTTGTTATGTATTTCCTCCGTTTCAAAATACATGTCAATTTTGGAGAAATTGCACTAATCAAGAAACCAAATAAATTTTGTTGTTTTTGATGAAATTATGTGTGTGTTTTCTATAATACCCTTAACCATTTATTATTTCATTCTTTTTTTTTTCTCTCTACAATAAATATGTAAGGGTATTATTAACAAGACAATAATTAATGTTGCATTGAAACTTGAAAGTGACAAGTATTGTGAAACAAAATTATTCTCCAAAATGGACAAGTATTTTGAAACAGAAGGAGTAATGTTTATGCCTTTTCTTAAGGGTTAAGTTAACTTTTAGGCTATAAATAGAGCAACCACTAGACATATTATTCATCTTTTGTTGGAAATTTTATGTGACAACTATTTCTTTGAATAAAAGTTATTACTTTCCTTGCTTTCTATTATTCTTGTTCTTTACTTTCAGCTGTTTACTTTCATGTTCTTCTCCTTAATTTATATATCTACGATGAACATGAGTGAGTGGACTTCTTTGTTGATCACGTTTCATGATCACGTTTTACCATATAAAGTTCAAACTTCTCATGAAGGGTCATTTTTTAACATTTCCCCTTCTCATACTTCACCAAGTTTTTCTTTTGTTGATGTCTCCTCTAAACTTTCACCCTCTTTTTCTATAACTCCTTCTAATCAACCAAATATGAACTTGAGAAGATCTAAGGACCCACCATCACAGCTTAACGATTATATCTGTCATTCCATTGTTCATTGGTCAAAGCCATTCATCCTTAGGTAACCCCTATTTGATTTTTGATTTTTTTATTCTAATTTATCACCTTCAAGCTTTCGTTTTGGTATGTTTGTTTTCACAATCTTGAACCAAAATCTTATGTTAGAGGCTTCCAAATTTGAATGTTGGGTCAAATATATGGATATTGAACTAACTGCATTGAAGAACAATGGTACCTAGATTTTGGTTGATTTACCTCCAAATCCTCCAAATGTACGGTGTCTTTCTTCACACATCCTATAGTTACAAAATATTCTTAATTGACTTTGACTCTATCTATGAGATCATTGCCATGGTTATACCTTGAAAGCACATTATGGTACTTACACCATGCAGTACGGAAGCGTAGGCTAGCAAGCGCTAAACCTAGATTGAAAAGAACAAGTTTGCAAGAGACAAACTTGTGAAAATAGGTTCCGAAATCTACCAGAAATTGAGAAAAACTCTAAAATATTATTGAATGAATAAAAGTTATCTCTTAGGTTACAACTGTTAAGCTTAAATAGGGAAATAACAAACTCTAATGGACCAAAAATAACAAACTGAAAACAAAATAGAAAGTTCTAGAAAATTAGGCTGAAATAATAAAATACTACTAAATTACTAAGAAAACCCTCCTGCATCACCATCTGATGTGCTTCCAATGATCTTATGTTGAGAATGATAACTAACCATTCTCTAGTTTTTTTTAGGACTTTTTAAAGATGATGAGATTTGATCACACTGATGTGTTGCAATTTCAACATCATAATCATTTTTTTAATTTATCTAATTTTTCTTTGTTGTTCAACATCATAACAGTCAAATATCTGAAAGTAAGATATGTTTGATTTTATATTATTTTCATAGTTCATATGGGGCTTTATTAGAGTCTTCTAATTGATACATGATTCTGGATGTAGCAAGATATATTGATGGCTTCAACCCAAAACTACTCTTGTAAAGTTCCACTTTTTCTTTCAACAATTCCGTTTTGTTGAGGAGTTACGTTCCTTGCACAAGAAAAATAATTTGAAATACCACATTCATTACAAAAGGTCTTGAAGGACGAATTTTCAAATTTTCCTCCATGATCACTTCTTCCATAAAATGATATTAGAATTTTTTTCAATTTGAACCTTTTTACAAAAGTTTTGAAATGTTTCAAAATACGTTTTTATCTTTGTCAAATATTCTTTGACACAAGCGTCATATGTTTTATCTTTGTCAAAACTGATATTAGGCAATACTCTAACTAGGTCATGTTGAGAAAGTTATGCAATATTGTTTTCATACTTGTATGACCATCTCTTTTGTGGCAAATCCGTTAATCTTTTTTAGAAGATATAAAACATGATTCATCTATTATTTCATCTAAGTTTAATACATACAAGTTCTTGTTCCTTGATACCTAAATTTTTTTTTCCCGAGGATGAATGTTTACTTCTCATATGATAGGTTTAAAAATAACTTCAAAACCACTATCACATAATTGTATTTTCTAAGATAGCAAGCTCAATTGATCAAAGGTTCTAGACATCAATCTATATCTTCACACACCTTATACTCAGATGATGTATTGATCTTTTGTAAAGGAAATAGGTCTTGTATTTAAGCCCTGAGACAACTTTTCATTGGTTATGCTAGTTTCTAAAAGGCTTAAAAGCAGTTTTAGCCCCCTAAGTATTTAGGAATTTACGATTTTAGCCCCCTAACAAAATAAAATACAATCCAGCCCCCTAAGTACTGCTCCTTTTGCCCCCTAGGCCAATTTTGACATAGTCAATGCTGACGTGGACGCCACATGTGTAATTTTTTTTTTATTAAAAAAAGTTATCTTTTTAATTGATAAAAATAAAAATAAAAATAAAAATTACACACGTGGCGTCCTCATCAACATTGACTTGGTTAAAATTGGCTTGGGGGCCAAAACTGCAAAAGGGCAATACTTAGGGGGCTGTATTGTAATTTATTTTGTTAGGGGGCAAAAATCGCAACTTCCTAATACTTAGGGGGCCAAAACTGTTATTAAACCTTTCTAAAAATCAACCATTTTCTTTGGTTCCATTTCTCATGATAGATTAACATCTATAGTTAATATGTTATACTTTAATGTTGGTACTCTTCTCTGATTGTGTTGGGTTAAGACTTTGGAGTATGCTCTTCTCGAGGCCTCAAGTTTGAGTCTCCATGGTATCAATTTCGGTGTGCTAGCTTAGCTTCTTCAAATAAAACAAAACAATGGTACTCCTCCTTTTTCATACAATTGTAGGATGGGTTCAATTAGTGAAGTTTGTCATATAAGGTATTCTTATCCATAACATTTCAGTTTATTCATGGCTAGTTTCTTTACTTAAAGATATTTTAAGAAGTATTAGAAACCTCATTTGGTATGGATACAGAATAAAAAATAAAAGGAAAATTGTAAAACTTGCTTGGCACAAGGTTTGTAAACCTTTGGAAGAAGAAGATTATTCACTTCACTTTAGAACCTTGGTTAAGCCCAACCAATTTCTTTGAGAGAACCAACTTACAATCCCTATAAGCATCCTAGAAAATCAATGTGACTCAATGTACAAAGTGATTCTAAGAAAAAGTGCTTAATCTTGAAGAATTTATGAACAAAGAGTTTTTGAGACCTAGAGAGAATAGTTACAAATGATTCAATGATTTTAGGGTTGTCAGGAAGTGAGTATATATACAAAAGGAGGACAAGTGCAATTTTTCGTGTAAAAACAAAGTGAATCGATTCAGTAAAATTATGAATCGATTCAGACATTAGAAATATGAGCCATATGACAATGAAGAATAATACGATTCAAACAATGATTGAATCGATTCAAAATCCCCAGGATGAAGATTGATACGATTCAAATTAAAATGAATCGATTCAATACAAGTCAGAGAGTTTCCATGATACGTTTCAAGTTTAAAATGATACGATTCAGAGGAGAATCAATTCACAGTTTTCTGAGTCGATTAACACAAGTCAGAGAGTTGAGTGATACGATTCAAATATTAGTGAATCAATTCAATAGTGCAGAAACATGTTTTTGATAGCAAGGGAGGATAATTTTGACAACCGAAAAAAAGGAACATTGAGCCATAGATCACTAAGGTGCTTTAATAAGTTCTAGGTATATCCTACAAAGACTATGCTAGGTCTAATCCTACAAAGACTATGCTAGGAAATTGGAAAAAGTACATAGAACATCATTGAAATAATTGTTGGCACAACAAGCTTCACAACAAGCTTCAGCGGTCTCAACATATGATTAAGATATTGTACGTAACACAGACTCACCTCTGATCGGTTCCTCATGGGAGAAGACGGGTCATTGGATGTATTGGAATGGTCTGCACATATCTAAATTGGTGTAGCACATTCTCCATAAGATATCAGACCATGTGAGGTTCGTATCTTAGCCGTCCAGAGTAATGATTGATTTTTTCGAATGACCATGTGTTGTGGTGCTGATGATACATGTTCAAGACAATGAAACTAGGATCCATGTGATCTAGATGTGATCTTGTAGGATCTTTGTGACAACTTGAGTCGGGAAACAAACATTATAACATGTGGGTGCCAATCCTATCTGAGTCCATTTCAGAAATCCATGGCCTTGACAAATTGAAAGTGCTGAAATATCTAAGCCAACATCAACAACAACATATACTTATCTGTAAAAAAAGCACATGAACAAAAAAACATGTTAAACAATTAACCAAATAATAATTTCATTGTTATATCAAAAATCGGGTCAAGTATTTAGCCAACTATGAAGTCTTATAATGGCATCCACTATTAAACTCCTTGTACAAGTGAGCAAGGGCATATACTCCCTATGCATAATCGATGACCAGCTCAAGGTCACAAAAGTACTAGAGGTATGCCACATCGACATAGGTTGCGCTCTTGTCAGTCAATAGCTTGACACCCACCAAGTACAATAAACAGATGTGAATAACCTGTTATCGCTTCATATGCGTCTAATCAACATCACCATTTGCCTCAAATTCATCTGCTTCTTCAAGACCTATCTTAAAATCATGTCTTAACCAGCTGAAACGTGCATAAGCACCATTCGTTCCCTTCACCTGGTACTCATCTTCAAATCAACCATCAAATCAATCACCTCGTACTTGGTTTGAGGAAGATCGTGGTCCAAGAGGCATCCCTAAATGGTGGAGATGCAGCAGACAGGACACAACATCCAATGTCACTTTCATTTCCCCAATCAAAAGATGGAAGCTAGATGTCTCTTTGTGCCATCTCTCAACAAGCGCAGACAACATGTCGTGATCAATAATAGGATAGTTGTTATAGCCGATAAAGACCACTAGCTCGTATGACATCTCTCAACAATTTTTCTTTCATGTTTTCCTTATTTTCATTATGTATAGCGTTCAACTTTTTCTCGTTGTTCACACACTTTAAATTGCTACGTCACTGCAATGGTTAAAATATAGTACGTTTTATATAAATGAAAAACATAGTGCAAACAAAAAAAGTTGTAGAACTCAATTCAATATACATAAATTGAAATAAAACGTTGTACAAAAAATTTAAAGTTATAGAATCTTACTACTCAATCAGACATGCTCCTAGCCACGTGAAGATGGTACTGGATGAGCATACACACATCATATGGGCCACCATGATATTTATCCATTAGTTGTGGGTCCACCTCCTAATGTGGTTTCTCATGATCATCGTCCGCGTTTCCCGTCCCTTATAAATTGTTGGAATTAACCTCTTCCTCCTCCACATAATGTCGTTGGGGATGGGGCTGGGGCTCAGACTCGTTCTCTTGAGATGGTCTGACGCCATCAGCACGGCGGACCCTCCCCCTGCACACTCTCCCTTCGGCTACAATCCTCTCCATATGCTCTCGCCTATGAGAAGCGGTCATGGAAGGTCTGTCATTTCTAATGTGGTCTACGCGGTCCATTTGTGAAACATGCAAAATTATATATACATATAATTAATAAAAAACGCACAAAATAACCAAAAACAACATACACTGAATATGTTTAGATTATATAATCGTAAAAAGGACAGCCTAGTTTGGATTATATAATCCGAACAGTTTCATTATCTAGAAGGAAAAAATTTGAAGGAACTTAATCTAAATCGAAGCAATGTTACCTTAGCTTGTGTTTGGTGTTTAAAAGAATTGAAATGTGAATCTTTTGAGCAAAAAACCTTCAATCACACAATCTTGGGTTTTTGGATTGTGGGTGGTGAGAGAGAAGTTTTTGGGGAAAACCTAACGGTTGGAAATGATGGAGGTTTCCTAACTTTTGAGTTATATGTAGGAAGGTTTTAGATTATATAATCTGAAACAGGCATTCAAATTATATAATCCAAGCAACGAGTATTTTTGGAAGAACAAAAAAAGGACAAGTGAGAAACATATAGGGTGAAAAAAGTAATATCTTAAATGCTTGAAAAAAAACTTGTATTTTGTTGGGCCGAATGTGATCGTTGCATAAAAGGCTGGTTACTTTTTGCTCCCCCACTACTTATTCCTCCTTCTTTCTCTCCCCTAAACCTCATTCATGGTATGTTTTTCATCTCACTCAGTTGATTCATCGATCAATTTTGAACCCTCTCTTGTCTGCACAATAAATAGTTAATTTGGTCGTGGGAAACACATAGGGTGAATGAGAAACATAGAAGGTGGAAAAGTAATAGTCAAAATGCTTGTTAAAAAACTTGTATTTTATTGGATCCGAAATCATCATAGGTTTATTACTTCTTGCTCCTTGACTACTTAATCCTCCTTCTTTCTCTCCTCAAAACCTCAATCATGGTATTTTTCCATCACTCAATTGATTCATCGATCAATTTAGAAACCTCTCTTGTCTGCCCAATAAATAGTTAATTCGGTCCATAAACTATCACTCTTTTGTCAATTTAATCCCTAAACTATTTAAATCAATCAAAAAAGTCTCTAAACTATGAAAAATACAAAATACAGTAATCCCTAAACTTTCATGATAAATAATAATTTTTGTTAACAATGACTACATAGTTGGATGAAAGAATAGTTTAGAGATTTTTTTGTTGATTTTATTATTTTAGAGACTAAATTGATGAGAGAGTTGACTGTTTATTCTACTTTTTTTTTATCTTCACTTCAATGTCAATCTTGCATTATAATTGCTTTCCAATTCGTTTTGTAGCCAGACAAATATGCAGAATTTAAATGTGAAGATTGAGCAATTGGTGAACATAGAGAAGTATATGTGGCTCACCGATGATTACAGTTTCTGAGGGATGTAAATATGTAAAAATCAAACATAAACTATTTTGAAGATCAGTTTATATGTGTAGCGGTACCAACAACAATTATGCTAACACTTTATTTGTACTCTTTTACCAAGTTAAATTCATACACTCAGTTTGTACCAAAATAAAAAAATTCATACACTCGGTTGTGTATAGATGAAATTTACGTGGATCACATTACATTGAAAACGTGACTCACATGAAGCGGTGAAACTCATAACTTGCAATAATAAAAAAAATTAATTATCAAGTAGAAAATATATATTTTTGTTGCCTAAATTGGCACAGAAAGAATCGAATTTGAGAGCGTATTCGTAGATTTCAAACCAATACCACCAGACCAATGTTAGAGTGAATGTTAGTATTTTTTTGTCAATTTTTTTGAAGAAGAGTTTTTTTTTTTGTCAATTAAGTTGTCTAATGGTTAAAATATCACATCCTACACTCTTGCAGGAGATGTCGTTAAAGCTATCAACCGACAAGTGAATTTTAATTGTTTTTTACCAATAGTGATTTTTTTTAAAGAAATCAATAGAGTAAATGTTATGTTATTAGTACTATTCTTGAATATATGAACAATGCAGGTTAAGTGCTTCAATTATACTTTGGTTTATATTCAAACATGTTTGGTTCACACTATACGTAGTACTCTAATATATTAAACATTTATTTTTGCCCACTTATAGTTACATCACTAGATCCACTAGGATCCCCGCCCATGCTCAATCATCTGAGGCGTAAATTGAATAGTGGGGTTTGGGTAGACCTTCATTGCTCATCATATGAACTCGCTGCTGATGACAAAATCAAGTGAGCAATAAAGTAGTTGTTATTGTTATGTCTAGGCATAACAATCAATTTCAGTCTTATCAAATATCAATATACTACAATGTTAAATATAAACAAAAAAAAGTCAAACAAAATTGATGTATTTATTTAAATATTTAAACTGATACATCAATTTTATCTAACTTTATTTACTTATATTTGAAACCAGATATAAGATGTGGTACACCTTGGTGCCATGTAACACTACTCTTATTTCATTTTTCTACATTTTATGCTTTTGGTTGTGCCTAAATCCAAATCATTATTATTGTGACTAACAAGCTTGCTCCTTCTCTAACGCGTCCTTACCCTACAGGGTCAACACGTACATGTACAAGCCTAAATCAAGTAGAATAGAAGATAACAAAACAACTAAACAAGCACACCAATTCTGAACTTTTCAATAAAATTTTCAACGCCTTTTATCCTATTGAGGTACCTATATGTACCTCCTTAACACTCACCATAAAAACACACTTCTTAAAAACACACTTCAATATTTCTAAACTCTTCAACAAAAATTATAAATTTCAAAAACAATTTATTCACTCGACTACAGAAGTTATATGGCAGAAGCACAACCCCACAACCGCGACAGAAGATGTTGTTGCTGCCTTTTCGACATAATTTGGAAACTCCTCGTAGCAATCATCGTTCTCGTTGGTCTCCTAATCCTTATTTTTTGGCTCATTGTCCAACCTCGACCCTTCAAATTCAGTGTCAAAGAAGCAAAACTCACCAAATTCAACTACAGCGACGACACCAACACCCTCCATTACAACCTCGTACTCAACTTCACGGCCCGTAATCCAAACAAGAAACTCAACATCTACTACGATCATATCGAAGGGCATGCCTCTTACGAAGGGACTAGGTTTGCTTCAACGGACGTTATAACATGGTTAAATTCATTCCGACAATACACTAAGAGCACGAATCGTATGAGCGGTGATTTCTCTGGGCAACGTGTTGTGGTTTTTGATCATGATCAGGTTTCTGACTTTGAACGTGATGAAAAAGATGGAGTTATTCATATTGATGTGAAATTAAACTTTGAGATTAGGTTTAGACTTGGTGATTATATTGGTCCACATACTAAGGGTAACATTAAGTGTAGACTTGATGTTCCTTTTGTTGCTAATGGAACTGAGGTCATGACAGCATTTGAACCCACCACGTGTGATGTAAATTTCTAAGGGTTGTAATTTCAAAAGGATCATTTCATTCATGGGTTTGTAGATAAAATTTTATTTTTCTCCACCTTTTGTTTTTGTGATATTTTGGATTTTATGAAAATATATAAATCATTTATGTGAGACATCTAAAAACATTTTTGTTTAACCCTTCAGACCTTGTGTTAAAATCTGCATTTGATTTAACTCATCAATTGAATGATCAGGACATCGCTTAAGGAGTAACTTAAAACGCTCCCACGTGCCATAGAGAGATTTATCATCTCCTTGCTTGAAATTTGTGATCTCCGCACACTTGTCCATAAATCTCTTGACTAGAAAAAACCACTCCAGACATTTTCCTTTAAGCTCATTCGAAGTGGCAATGGTCCCACTTGCTAAAGTCACCAGCCAATCCTTCTCTCTTCTAATTAGAGCCATTGAAAAAAGTCGTAGTCTCTTATAATCTTATGTTATTCTATCGGGGTAGCAATATTGACAAATCTCATAAAACTTGTTCAAATGTTCGATTGATCTTGTACCGCTCCTCCATCGTAAACGTTTTCCTTTATACTAGTGAGCACATAAATATTGATATCAAAGGATGACCAGATAAGTAGGTCGAACACCAAGCATGATTTCTCTTCTAGTCGTCCTTTAGCTGAAATCCCCTAGTGTTCGTCGCAGGGGTGGTGGTGGATAATCTTCCTATCTACTTCCTCCACAAATTTGAGTTGTCTTGCCGCTTTCTTGTTTGCACGAGCAATCCTCTCGATCTCCATATCTTGGAAAATGGTTCAGTACCTTTCTTGATGCGCATAAACGATAATATACCTTATTTTAGACAATCAAGAAGTTGGAATTGATGACAGAAATAAATCAACAATCTCGGACAACGGCATCAATAACTTGATGAAAAAATAGCAAGTATATTATGTGATGTGCGGATTAGGTTGGTGTATCAAATCATTTACCAAGTAATAAAGTGATAAGTATAGTATTGTATCCACATGGATTGTCGTTTCGTCCAAACAATTCACTTACTTACTTTTAGTTAAAGATAAAAATAAAAGAGTTGAAGGGTTAGAGATTTGCAATATTTATCTGTTTGCAACAGAGCTGTTTACCTATTTTTGGTTGCAGAAAAGTAAGCAGCAGTTAACATTCTTATAATACCCCCTATTTATATTGTTGGATATTAAATAAAATTAATGTCGCATTTATTTATCTTAGGTAGACTATACAAGTGATGAGGTCGTGGGACGTTACTAACCTAATCGGTCGTCAAGCTACACATGTTGATCATACGGTGATCCTTACGTGTGGGGTCTATACAATCTCAGTTGACTAGGTTTATCCCTCCAATGTTTGGTTGCACCTGCTGGTCACACAGTGATCCTTACGTATGGGGTCTTACCACCTCAAAGGGCATGGACTTAAATTGGCTTTCCAAGATTTCCAAAGGTATGATGGTCACACTAAGGTCATACGCGCACTACGGTATAGGATTATTAATCTTATATGATTCCGCTACCTTCGTAAGGGTTATTAGTGTGGGTCATGGCCAATGTTCCTTTAGGTCTACTTATCTATGAAACTTAGGACACTCATAGCTCTCTCTCACTCACTCACTCTCTCTCTCTCTCTCTCTCTCTCTCTCTCTCCCCTCTCTCTCTTTCAGTAGTTATACAAACGGGTAGCTCCATCAGCGTCTACCTTACCAAGGGTTTTAGAAAATGGTTGTATTAGGCTACGGCTTATTTCCTTCACGCAGACACTTGTTTCCTTAATTATAATCTAGTTACCTCATAAGTTCAACAGATTTTACTCAATATTAGTAATGTCAGCTCCAAAGTACTTACTACTAGGGTCAACTCGCTTTCGGTATCTTTCGCTAGCTATAACTAATTACTTCCTAGACAGACAGATATATATATATATATATATATATATATATATATATATATATATATATATATATATATATATATTAATAGCAAGATATAAACATCAGTATAGAAATATCAATATTAGATCCTGTCACAACCTAAGTATCTAATATACGGTTGTGCTACTATAGAAATAAATTAAATTCCTAACAAAACTTAATAGAGAACATAAAATAAATAAATATAAACGACATTAAATCAAATAAAACCCAACAAAAATAAATAGAGGTTCATCTTATAATTCTAACCTAAAAAGAATTAGTTACACATGGTAACTAAAAACAAAAACATACCTTAGAAAATCAAAAAGAAGATAGAAACTCCTCTGAAGCTCTAGAATTGCCTTTCTCTTGAACTGCCACAATTCTGAACCAGAAATTCTGAATGAGGAAGAGTGATATTTATAGTGAGAGTTCCTAAATGGGTTTGGGCTAAAAACGCAGGCTTTACCCACAAAAAAGCTGAAAAAAACGCTTGCGCCCCGCACATGCACCATGCTATAGGCGCATGTGAGTGCACCTAAAACCATGCTATAGGCTTTTGACCCAAGCCTAGCTAGGCAGGCGGCGATGGCATAGTCACACATGTGATATATATATATATATATATATATATATATATATATATATATATATATATATATATATATATATATATATATATTCTAAGTGTCCACCCATTCATAAAAGTGGATACCCCAAGGCCACTCCTTTGGTGGACAGCCCCCACTTAAATAAACACTTAATAGGTAGTATGTCTCTCCAATGTAAAACATTTTTAGGTCATACCTACACTAATTCTCACCTTATGTTTATTCTTTCCAACTTTCCATAGGATTTTACTATTGTTCCAACAACTTATAAACGGATATACATACTTAAAAATTACTACCTCTGATTCTTGTTATAAGAAAATTAAAATAAAAAAAAAATATTGGTCCTATTTATAAGAAAATCTCACAACATTTAAGGTGTATTAATTGCTTAAAAGACTTTTTTTACCCTCATTTAATAGTTCTCTTTTTAATGTTAGTGGGTGTATTTAATTTTTACAATTTTTATGAGGGTATATTTGTAAAAATATTTAAAAACTTACAATAATTAATACTCCCTCCGTCCCTTAATATAACCCCCCTTTTGTTTTTTTTTTGGTCCCTAAATATAACCCCCTTTTCAAATTACAACACACATTAATTATTATTTTTCCATAGATACCCTTATTTAATACTACTACTAATTCTAAAAGTACAATAAATTGACTTTTCACTTTATCTCTTTAATGAGGTTAATTTTGTAAAATTGTACTATAAAACAGACACATTAACTACACCAACAACATTTCTTAAGAAATGTGAAAAAAACAATAGGTGGTTATATTAAGGGACGGAGGGAGTATATCAATGTAGGGATGTTTATGTCATTTAATAAAAATATATCTATGAATGTGAGACATATGATTTTCAAATACGATGAATGTGAACATCGGATAGTGCAATAAAATTATTTTACACTTAGTTTTCTTGTTTTTTTAGACTTATTTTATCCTTTTTAATTTATTTTGGTTGTTGAATTTATTTTAGGATTTGTTTTATATTGTAGATTTATTTTATGTTGGCCGATTTTCTTTATTTTGCTATTAAATATGACATTGAGCTTGTTAATTACATTCTTTTTACCACAAATTTATACAATTCCTATTCTTCTATATTTTCTTATGATAAAAACAACTTAGTCTTTTTTGTAACAATTAAGTTGTAAAAAAAATACATTAAAAAAATCGTTTTTTCTCTCTCAAAAAAACAAAGTATTTTGTTTGGCGGGTCGGTCCGCCGACTCGTTTGTCTGCCGCTAAATGGGTTGGGGTGAAATTTTGGACTCGGTCATCTAATTTGACTTGCCTCGTCTCATCCCGTTTTAAGCGCGTTTTAACGGGGCAGACCTAAACGGGGTTGGCCAACTCGTTTTGCCATCCCTGTCACCACCAGAAAGAGTAATGTTAAAATTTGAAGCTTATCCTTTGTATCATACTATTTCAAAATTTGATCGAGTACATCAGATACAAATATCGTAAAAAACATAAAGGGACAAACTCACAACACCCAAGTTAATAACATAAAATGACAAAATGCATACAAATAATATGATAAAATTTAAGTCACTGAAATACACATGCTTCCAGATCTGAAACGCTGACGCCCAAATCATTGATTGAATTTGTAGTTGACTGAAGTCGATCTTTCAATAGGAACTAAATGAACACCGCGACAAGACGAGAAAAAATTTGCCACACAAGATCATGAACAACACAACGCCGCACTTAGACGACGAAATTACAAAAAATACAAAATGAAAAACTCGATATATGTGAAAAATACTTATTTAGATTGAAAGAAAGAAGGGTGATTCTAAGTCAAAAAAATGACCTAAAACCACTCATCCTCGATAAATGAAGGAAAAAGAAAACCTAGAGAGAATTTGGAGTTTCTCTCACTAGAAAACTAAGGTGAACGAGAGTCAAATATATTTATTCTTTTACAAATGTTTACTTGTTTCATTTAATAAGTTTGAAGGTGAGAAAAACACAAGAACGAGGGTTGAATTGTGTTGACTTTTTCTTCTTTTTCTCCTACTGAAGTCACTGGACAGAAGCAGTTAGATTACAACTTCTGAAGTGATGTTCAAATTCTAAATGCAGCGGATAAAAAGAGAGAGAGAGAGAGAGAGAGAGAGAGAGAGAGAGAGAGAGAGAGAGAGAGAGGACACAAAGCAATTATACAGGTTCCTTCCACAAACCGGAAGTAGTCCTGTCCCCCTTGCACTTTCAAGGAGAGTTCACTAAAAATGTAATATTTGATTACAAATGCTCACTACTAAAACTAGCAAGAGACTTCAAATTACTCAAGCACAACTGCAAGAGATTTCCTATGCTCCTGAACACAATCAAGAGACTTCTATGCTCAAGCGCAACTGCAAGAGACTTCTAATCAAACATAATTACAAAGAAAAATGTTTGAAGTTGAACACTTGATATACAATCAGTGGTGCTCACAATACAAATCAGATACAGACTCTTAATACTCTAGAATTTCTAAGATATGAACTTTGATAAGAAATTCTAAGTTAACTTTTGATGCAGACAAATTTTGACAGAGTTTTGGCGCATTCAAAATGTTGTTGAGTTTCTTACAATTCTCAAAGTCTTCACTCCTTTATATAGAGGTGTGAGAGAGACGTTGTGAATTGTCAGCACATAAAAAAGAGTCGTTTGAAGCTTTGATCAATCACCAATGATCTTTTGCCTGATATGGTTATTGTCCTATGAAAGATCGATTTCAAATCCATTCCAAGTCTGTAGGAACATTGTTGCAGGCATAGCTGTTATTCTTGTCTTGTAGCAGAGACACATACTGAGTAGTGGAGGTAGTGGTTGTACACTTCGTACAATTGTACTTTGTCAACGCTCTTCAAAGAACAAGCATCCAATGCTTTCAAATTCATTTGAATTAGCCGTTGCTTCACTCTTCTAGTCTTCTGCAATGTTAGGCGTGATTAGATCCTTTGAATAGCCTTTGAAGCTTTAAGTCTCTCATCTTCTAATGAACTTCAGCTTCTGGTGATCTTGCTTCTGATGAGGTGCTTCTGATGAATTTGCTTCTGATGACACGTCATCACTTCAGGAGCACTTTGACTTCATGAGCACTTTTCTTCAGATGCGTAAAGCTTCATTTACTTGTTGATTCCATTGCTCTCATTTGTTCTTCCAGTACCTAAGTTTTAAGTAGACACAAATTTTTTGTCTATGGTCATGTACACTTGAACAAATATTAGCATATCCAATTGACAATTTTTAATACCTTGTTATCATCGAAACTCTAAAGAGGTAATGTTAAACACATTTTGTTCCAACAAAGTTGCCCATAAAAATAAAAATAAAAAATCTCGTGACCCTCTTATGGGGCGGACACGGGTATCATAATTATCCAATATGGCAGTGACAGATATCTAACTAGTGTTACATTACTTCCATGAGCCATACTACGTTAATCTGTGTTAATCAAATATAGGGATGTCAATGGGTACCCATGTGTACGGATAATATGATACCCGTCCCCGTCCCATTGGATAAATATGATACCCGTGCTCGTCCCGTATCCTCGTGGATACTCACTATGTGGGTACCCGCGTGTATTGAGGTATCCATGGATATTCATAAGTGCCCATGGATTTTTTAATTTATTTATTCTTTTGTACAAATAATAACTTTTTTTAATCATACGTAATCCATAGAAAATTTATGATTCTTACATAATCCTAGGATATGTTTTATGATGTGAATGAAGTGGAATCGGTGAACTTGATAAGATGAATTAGAAAATTTAAAAATAAAAATTGGTTATTAATGATGAATCTTAGGTGGGCAGTAAAATTTCCTTTAAGTAATAAGATAAGATATATATAAGAATATTTTAGTAATTTACTTAATTTATTATCGGGTATTGGTACTCATGTGTATGTGTACAATCAAATCTGTGTTCGTATCCATATAATAATGAATAGTCAAATACCCGTTTAGCTACTCGCCTCGTGTCTGTGACGGATTTTACCCAAAAATACCCGTGGGCATAGGTATTTTTGCCACCCCTTTAAATCAATGTTTCAAAGTTTTATTTTTCTTCCCCTTGAACCTTACCGATTAAATTGGCTATGTTTAAGCACCTTGTAAACTTGATGAAGGTGTATGATCGCTGTTGCATGGACAATTTATCCATATAATTTTAAGCACCTTGCTTATTATAGAGATAAATTCCTGAACTATATAATCCTGATCTATATTAGTGTCATGAGATATTAAGCACCTTGCTTCCCTCCCATCCTCTTTGTGAATAAAAAATATATTTAATTAAATCTCTCTCAACCCCTCTTTTGAATCAAACATATATTTAATTTAAATATCTCATCACTTCCCCTCCATCCATTAAAATTTCTCTCCTCATTTGAATCAAACAGACCTCAATAATGATTGACTTTTGTGAGGCATAGGGGTGGATCTGGACTCAAGATACTAGTGGTGCAATTTATTTATTTTTGTGAAATTCAAATAATTAAATAATACTAAATTTAATAAGAAGTTATATTAAAAATAGTTGTAACAACCAAAATTATAAAGATAATAATTTATTTTTCATTTGTTGAAAATGAATTAATTTTCCATTTGTTACAAGAGATGAATAAAAGGTTCTACCATTCTTAAAAAAAAAAAAAAAAAAAAAATCTAGCATGACACCCGTGCACAAGGACGGGTGAGCGAGTTGCGCTCTTTTTTTTTTTTTTTTTGAAAGCAAGTCGCAATTACGTTTATATGAGTAAAAATTTAGACACGTGTATAAACATTAAAGAGGTAAAAAAAATAATCAAAAAAGGACCTAGGCTAGTGTAGGCCTTGAAGAGGTCCGCCCATGGTGAGGCATCAGCACAATAACAAGAATGTACGGGAGCATTAGCAGATGAAAATGAAGGAATGAGGGAAGAGTCCGAGACAATTGGTATATTTGCATTGTTCGAAGTGTAGAACCCACGTCATATTTTTTATTTTCAATTCTTGAATTCAAATGAGGTAAAATTGGATAACAAAAATAGTGTGAGAGGCTAGGGAAATGAATTTCATCAAATTTCATTCTTCAACAAATGTCTTGAAGCATTTTTTTGTTAACCTCCGATTCTTTGAACAATTCGTAGTTTGGTTGAAGCCGTTTTTTTAAAAGGCCTATTTAATTTTTTAAAAGTAAATTAAGGACCTCCAAAGCAAGTGAACACAACTAAAATAATGTGTTTATATATCTTTAATAGATAAAATAAGTATCCACGATTAAACTGTTAAAAAAAGTACTTAGACAACTTGGATTAGAAGATCTAGATTTGTGTCCCACACTTTTATGGATCTATGTTGGACCAATATTTTTACATGCAACGATCTAACCCTTGCCTGAATCTTAGTGTGTGACAAGAGCTCTATAATACCAAATACCGTTAATTCAATCATTTAAGTTTGCATGTGCATAACTCTCAAAATTGCTTTCCATTGATTTCAATAAATACACACATGAATTAAACACCAGACATGATGTAAATAATATATGATTCAACATTCATATATGTGGGGGTAACATTCTTAAATCAGAAGCTTGGAAATTACTTTAGAATGTACGTTAACTAAAACCAGCTGAAACAAATGTATAAGATAAGAGGACCAAAAAAGTTACTCTTATAGAAGCCACTGAGACATATGCTGACAGTACAACATTAGTTGACTTTTCAACTGATTTAGAACTTTCCACCATTGACATATTCTCCAATAGTAACTCCTTAAATCACCTCATGTTTAATAAAAAATACTCCCTCAAAAATATTTTTCCCTCTCAGCCACAATCCTAAGATCAAAAAGAGTAATAATTCACATTTAATAAGACAACAAATCACATGAAGCAGACTATAACATTATTTCAGAGGAAAGCACCAAAGAAACAAAGCTCTGATAACTCTTTATAATTAGGTGAAGGAAAAGAAATACTAACATAGTGCATAAAGTAGAATACATTAAATTAGCCAAAACATTCATGGTACAACTCAATTCTCAGCAAAAAGAAAGAAAACAAAAGATCTTGTCTACAATTCTAAAGTTTCTTATAGATTTTGTGGTTGAATGCCATGCAGGTGTCTAATGGCATCATTGTGTCAAACAAAAGATCTAGATAAGTCATAGTCAAACCAAGTAATTGTATAAGGGTGCCTCAAACCAAATGACCTGACTTTCATCAACACCTTCCTCCAAAGCAATTGCCTTCCTCCAGCTGTTTATCTCTGACATCTGGTTTTGAGTCTCCATAGGTGGTGGGAGTGGAGGCATATCTGATTGTATTGTCATGCAGGTGTCTAAGGCATCATCACTAACATTGTATGGAAGCTTGTCATGCAAGTTATTGTCAACCTCATCGAATAATGTGCTGATCATGTCATCCCCATATTTCAGATTCATCATGTCGTCTTGGTTTGCTTCACCATCGCTCTCCGAAGAAATTGGTTTCTTCCCTTTTTCATCAACCAAATTGGCTTCTTCACAATTTAGCTCTGGCATCTGATATCGAGTCTCCATAGGCGGTGGGAGTGGAGGCAGATTTGATTGAATTGTCATGCAGGTGTCTAAGGCATCACTAACATCGTATGGAAGCTTGTCATGCAAGTTATTGTCAACCTCATCGAATAATGCGCTGATGTCAATCCAATACTTTGGATTCATTATGTCATCATGGATTGCTTCAAGATGGCTCTCCGAAGAAATTGGCTTCTTCCCTTTTTCATCAACCAAATTGGCTTCTTCGCAATTTATCTCTGACATCTGATATTGAGTTTCCATAGGTGGTGGATTCTGAGGATAGCCCATATTTGGAATGGATATAGTAGAAGTTCCGATTCCATCCCTGAAATCGATGAAAGTAATTGTAAATTTAACATATAAATTTTTACGGAAAGTTATTGTTAATATTGGCGACACTAATAGATGTATATATAAAAGAGAATGGCATTGCATAATCTACTCACCTATCAATCAGTTTTGAAGTAGTGTGATTGCTTGTAGAAGTACTTCCCACATTATTGAAGAACATATTGGAATCTTCAATCAACTTTGAAAACTGCATATTTGGGAGAACAAATAAGTTTGTATGCAGAATTTGATTTTCAAATTGAACTTCTGGTATCTTAAACTTGTTTTCTTGTGAATTCCTTCTTCTTTTTCCATTACTAATATTCAACTCATCAACCAGTTCCATGTTGTCAGGGAAGGGTGACAAGCCATGCCTTTCATGTTTTCTTTTTCTTGCATTCCAAAAGTTCTTGATGTCATTATCGGTTCTTCCAGGCATCTGTCACAAAAAGAATGAATACAAATTAAATTAATGACACGAGTGGTAAATATATTATAGTATAGTATTTAATTAAATTGCACAACATGTTTGCAGTTTTAGAAGGACACATAAATATTTCAAATAAAAGAAAAAGAAAAGAAGAAGTAAAGCATGAACAAAAATATACCTCGAGAGCCATCATAGACCATCTGAACTTACCAAACTTAGAATATAACTCAAAGAATTTATCTTCTTCTTCTTTACTAAATGGACCCTTTTTTAAATCAGGTCGTAGGTTATTATACCATCTAAAACGGCAACTTCTTCCACAGTGTGCAAGTCCCGTGAGCTTTGATACCTCCTCCCAATTTTTGGTTCCATGTTTTTCAACATATGCTTTTAATATTTCATCATCTTCTTCTGACCATAATTTTCCTTTTTTCAACCTTTTATTAGTATCGGACGATGAAGGCATGATGTTACTTCTTTTAGGGTTTGTTTGGAAGCACTGATGGTTAAAGGAAAGAAGCATAAGAGGAAAGAAAGTTCATTGAGATCTTTGTGCTGAGATCTTTGTGCTTCCATAGTTTGGTTCTCTTATAAACAGCCAAGGAAAGAGTGGGTACTATGGCAGATAATGATGTTTCTAATTCATTTTGCACGGATTGACTTTGGTTAAAAAGTCATGGAAACCCCTCAATTAATACCATAAAATAATGCTAGTATATACTCCCTCCGTCCTTTAATATAACCCCCCTTTTGTTTTTTTTTTGGTCCCTAAATATAACCCCTTTTCAAATTACAACACACATTAATTATTTTTTTTCATAGATACCCTTATTTAATACTACTACTAATTCTAAAAGTACAATAAATTGACTTTTCACTTTATCTCTTTAATGAGGTTAATTTTGTAAAATTGTACTATAAAACAGACACATTAACTACACCAACAACATTTCTTAAGAAATGTGAAAAAAGCAATAGGTGGTTATATTAAGGGACGGAGGGAGTAATTATATTGGTTTTGATGTTTTTTTTATTTTGTTTCTTATAATAATGATCGGAGGGAGTATTAGAAAACGGCAAACCTCCAAATAAGACATTGTATTACTCCCTCCGTTTCAAAATACATGTCCATTTTAGAGAAATTGTTGTAACCAAGAAGCCAAATAAATTTTGTTACTTTTGATGAAATTATGTGTGTGTTTTCTATAATACCCTTAACCATTTATTATTTCATTCTATTTTTTCTCTCTATAATAAACATATAAGGGTGTTATTGACAAGACAATAATTAATGTTGCATTGAAACTTGAAATGGACAAGTATTGTGAAACAAAATTAATCTCCAAAATAGACATCTATTTTGAAACGGAGGGAGTAAGATTTAAGAAGCATTGAAAAACTATTACATTAATAGTTTCTTAATAACTCCAAGTACGGCATTTATTAAGATTACAAATTTGTCACATTTATAATTACTTGTTCCAATGAAATTATTACATTAATAATTTCTTATTCCAATGAAAACAAACATAACCCTCTTTAGATGTAAGCCGACATGGTCCAGGATTTGTTATAAACCAATTGCAAGTATCACATATTTTAGAATCTTCACTTGCTATGTATACATCAAAATAGTGAAACTCGGAACAGAAGAATTGTGTGTTGCCAACAATTCTATCTCCAAATTTAAAACCATAAGTATCACCGTAATGAAGAAGATAAACTCCAAGATCATCATCTTTATACTTGCAATGAACAGTTATGAAGATACAACAACATTAAAACTTTAAGGAAGAATATGTCTTTCATTTATGTCTCACAAGGGTCGTAGGATAAGTCTATGTAATTGTGCATGGAAAATACTCGGTTTTAAAAAAGTAAACTATGTAATAATGCTTGATCGGAAAAAGTGTTGACAAAATTTGTTAAACAAAGTAAATTCAAACAGAGTTAATGTATTATTAATTGACTAGTAATTTGTGAGAAAAAAAAACATTATTTATTTAGATTAGTTTAATTGATTTGAAATAAATTGTAGTATTGACTCAAGTATTGAATAAGGTATTTATATTTAGTTGAAGAGTTAATTCTAGAAAAAAGTTTGACTTTTTTTAAAGACCGGTCATTACTTATTGTCATGCTTGGTTATGCATGTGATCCCTTGAAGTTTAGGGTACTCTTATTCTAATATTTTTAAAGGTCATGTTAACTTGTGTCCTTAGGGCATGTGTTAAGCAATCCAAAAGTAGAAATTGTTTTTTAAATTTTATGCATTCAATTAGTTAAAAGTCAAAAAGTTAAATTCAAATGTATTAATTACAACAAAATATTTATACTTTTACTTCTTAACTTGTGTCTTCAAGGCACAAGTTAAAATTAGCCTATCTTAAAATAAGATTATGTCCTTGAAGTTTTGAAAATAAATTTAATTTGGTCTCTCCTTGGCATTTCTTATCTAAAAATATACTAACATCTATTCGAGAATACTACTTAAAAAAAATATTTATACTATATATAAAGAAAACAGTCTCTTTTGTCTCTTTTGAGCTATCTTTTTCTCCTTCACACATTACCCTTAACTTTCAATACAAATAGCACATATAAAACAAACAGATAAGTGTAAATTCAAATATTAAAACTAAATGTAATAAACTGCAAGTGTGTATTGATGTTTTTGGTAAACAATATGAGCTGATTTTAATTATTACGAGCAGGACCAAACCAGAGATCCTATGACATGTTGTGCATTTTGGTTTTCAAGCGTTCATCAAGTTCATAGGTTGCTTCGAACAAGACGAGACTGTATGGCGTCTTTTGACAGGAAAAAGTTTTAAAAGAAAAATAAGGCATTAAGTTTAAATTGCACAAACTTAAAGGAAAGGTAAAATACAATGCATTAAAAATAAAGGTGATTCAACAAATCCTTTACATTCTTTATGACTCTTTTCTCTCGTGCCGGTACTTCGAGTGTTTTAGAATTCTGTATAGGTGATTTGCCACCTGTTTTCTTTATGGAAAAGTCTTATATATACATAGAAAACAACTGGAAAGAAACTAATCCCCGATCAGCATTCATTCCATGTAGACAATCACTCTTCTCCCACGTTCTCCATCGAGGAAACGGATTCTCTTCGAAATTCGATTCTTCTCGCTTCAACGACAATTACTTGTTTTCGACGCTTTTGCCTCCCTAGCTCGTGTCTTGTCGAATTCTAAGCTTTTAGGCCTTTTATGCTAAGTCTGTATCTCGTCGAACTCTTCAAATATGAAGGAAAAGGACTACGATTCCTGCAAATATAAAAGTCAACTCATGAAGACCACATTAAATGAGGCTGGTGAAAATACCAGCTAACAAATTCCCCTCAAAAATTCCATTTTCAGCTAAATATTTTCGAATGAGAGATTTGGCATTTTTGAAAAAGGTGCAAACTTCTTTTAAGGTTGTCTTCATGTTGAAAACTGCTCAACTTTTCAAAGATCCGAAAAAACTAACTTTTATCACATCGTGGTGGTTACAGGAAACCAAATAATTTGTTATGTTTGTTACCCTTTCTCCTTTATAAAGACCCCTTGTTTTTCTTTTCACGACCCATATTTCCATTCATGTTTTTCACATTCTTCATTTGTATCCATGTGACAGAAAGGAAGGACTTCTCCATGCAATGGAAAAACTTCCAAATGACCTTCTCACTACCATCTTTGAAAGAATTGCTGCTTTCAGAGTTTAAGATCTTTTGAACTTTAGCATGAAATCCAAATTTTATCACCATTTTGCTAATAAGAAGGTGATACCCAGAGCACTAAACATAGACTGTTTATGGCTCATTGT
This sequence comes from Medicago lupulina, assembly GCA_958299785.1. NCBI lineage: Eukaryota > Viridiplantae > Streptophyta > Magnoliopsida > Fabales > Fabaceae > Medicago > Medicago lupulina. The sequence goes on along the minus strand of OY283141.1, from coordinate 27,276,068 downwards.
TGATCCCTTACCATGCGCAATGCAATGCCGGTTCATGCAGAGATTATCCAGAAGTAGTCATGCATTCTACAGTGTGGCGTTGGCTACCTTTATGCTTTACCAAATTCATGTAAACTTAGAGGAGATTAAACTAATATTGGCGAAAGCAATAAAACATGGTTCCGACGAGGCCTTGTACTTCAATCTTATGTTGAGAGTATTGGTTATTGAGAGGTTTTCTGAAAATGAGGTTTTTACTTCTTTTCAAAGCCTCTGTAACTGCCAACGACTCTTTGATTGTAGAAATGCTATTGTTCACACAGCGGGTCCACGTTTCGCGCAGAATGTTCCCAGCTTTAGGACAATGATCTTAGTCCTAAAGTACCAATTTTCTTGTCCTTTCGTCAGGGTTTGTGAAGGGATTAAAAGGACCTGTAATACCAACTCTCCTCTTCCAGGTGCAGACAAGGATTATCCTACAAAAAACTTTTGCCTTTCTTGCCGCCTCGACCTTGAGCTCACTTGGTTTCTTGAACACTTCCGCTTCCTGGATCTCAACTTTCTATGGTACTGCGTATTTAGGGGTCGAACGAAGTTTCTTTGTATCTGAAACGAAAGATCAGTCGCCACGGCTTCACTGTTGTATTTGGCCCATTAGTTTGGCTTTTAACTAAATAAACATGCCATTTTAACTTCCATGCTTTCTTGCAATACTTCGACAAAATCTAAATTTTAGATTTGCTTCTTGGCATTAATGTTAATTCAATCATAATGCCAAGTTTTCTGTTTCTCATTGGAACTACTCGTGTTATTTTGACTTACTGCAACACAAGTCTATATTTTTTAAAATACTTACCATTTATTCTAAAAATTCTTTTGTTGGAAGCCGATTCTTAAATTTCATAAACACCATTTGAAAACACTTGTATGACTTCAAATGGTCCTTTCCAATTCGGTGACCATTTGCCTAGAACCTTATCTTTTTTGTCCGTAGGCAAAAGTACTTTCCAAACCAAATCTCCAACAATGAAGGACTTTGATTTTAGTTTTTTGTTATATCTTTTGCAACATCTTCTTTTTGTCTTCATCTAAATTAACCAATTCATCCAACATCATGTTCCAATATTGATTCGTTGGAATTTCCAATTGTCTTTGTACCTTGGCTGCTTGTACACAAATATCCACTGGTAAAACTGCATCATGACTAAAAGCTAGCCGAAACGTTGTAGAATTTGTTGACTTTTTTTGGGATGTTGGACAAGCCCAAAGGATTTGGTTCGAAGTTTTATGCCAATTTATTGGTTGAGCATATGTATGCTTCTTTACCAGTTCAATGATAATTTTATTGGCAACTTCAACTTGACCATTTGCTTGAGCATAATATGGCATCGAAGTGAGAAGCTTAAAACCAGTTTGGTTGGCAAAGTCAACCATTTTTCGACCAATGAAAATTGATCCTTGGTCTGTAGTGATAGTTTCAGGAATTTCAAATCTATAAAGAATGTGATTTTGAATAAAACTAATCACCACCTCTTGGATGATCTTACCTAAAGAATGGCTTCAATCCATTTAGTGAAATAATCTATTACGACCAGAATGAAATGATGACCTCCAGATGAAGCAGGATTAATTTCGCCAATTATTTCCAAAGCCCAACCTCTAAAGGACCAAGGTTTTACTTTGGAGTGTAATTCAATTGCAGGTACGCGTTGAATTCATGCGTGTTTTTTGCACTCTTTGCACCCTTTTGCAAACTCAATGCAGTCTTTCAACATAGATGGCTAATACAAACCTTGTCGAAATATTAACCATTTAAATTTGTGACCTGCTTGATGAGAACCACAAGTTCCATTATGTACTCCAGAAATGGCTAGATAAGCCTCGTTTTCACTGATGCATTTAAGTAAAATGCCTTCGACAGTTTTCTTAAACAACGCGTTTCCAATGATCACATAGCTTAAGGCTCTATCTCTAACCTTTTGAAGCAAGAGTTGATTCTTTGTCTAGGAGTGTGTTTCCATTACTATTCTTATTTTTTAGCCAATCACTGAGACTGTGGTTGAGAGGAAGTGAATGGGGGATCTTATATCTAGAAAGAGTCTTAGATAGAAATTGTACGGGTAATGATTAGGTGTGAAGCTAGTAAACTGGAGATAGTTTTTATGGACACTTCAAACTAATACTATTATAGTGAATTTCCTTCCTGGCTTGGTAGCCCCTAGACGTATGGTGACGTTACACCGAACTGGGTTACTTCCTGCTTTTATTATTCACATTTGTTGATTGTTATTTGTATTATCACGATGTCTTGACATCTAGCATGTCTTAACATCATATATAACAATTTTTTATTGAGTGCCAGAATCTTTATTTGCATCTGAGTAGGCACCATGTTCTGTTTATGGGTGAGCTCTAGGGAAAATATTTTCTGGTAATATGGAAAAGGAAGGAGGACAAGTTAAAAAACCACATGTGTAACACCCCGTTTTCTCAACATAAAAATTTCTCAAATAATAATCAGAGTATTCACAACTTAAACGGAATGCTACATTTCTCAAAAATCACAAATGGAATAAATAATAATTTATCCTTCAAAATATCTCAATAAATTCTTAAATCTCTTCGCAGCGGAATTTAATTCAAAAATCTTAAACAACTTTGGCACGAAGGCATCAACATAAGATCTCATCAAAATACTCAACATCATGTTCATAAAATCTCATAAATAAATACAAAAAGAATAGAAAACATTAACAAGGTTCCCCATCCCATTACGTATCAGAGCACCTAAGGACACAGTGAGAGGTAGCCACTCACAACAGTAAAATCAACAGCGAATCTTGATCACCTGCAAGTTACCCATTCATCAATTACAGCTAACAACTTAAAACATCATCAAATCAACATATTTTTCAACAAGTACAATCATAAACAACTCATCATAATTCGTCATATTCATCAACCAATGTAATCTTAAACATTTCATCACAATTCATGTATAGAAAACATCTTAGCACCTTGACAACTCAACAACTTGACAACTCAACACGACTATGCAACTTCATCTTCTTAAACATCTTATATGCATGTGGTACCATCTGGGGCATGAGCCCCCTTCTTTAAGAGCATAAATACACTCACAGGGCATAAGCCCTCAACATAAAGAGCAAAAGCTCACAGGGCATGAGCCCTTGACGTATTGGAGTAAATACCCCCAGGGCATAAGCCCTCAGCAATGAGTATGCAAATGGACTCACAACTTACAACTTAAAACATCTTAGACACTTCATACGACTTGACTTCTTAGACAACTTCATCATATATCTCATCTGCAATCAATTAAAAAGAAGGAATTGCATATCAAATCACAAGTACTGGAAAGACAATTCAAATACCAGCAAATCTCATATTCATATCAAAAACTCAATTCATAATCAAACAACTCAAAACAGCACATGAATCCAACTTAAACAATCTGGAAAGGCATAGCTCGCGAGGCGAGGGATCTTCTCGCTGTGGCGAGGAACTCAGCGTCGCTCGCGAGGCGAGATGGTTTGCTCGCTGTGGCGAGCAACTTAGCGTCGCTCGTGAGGCGGGAAGGTTTGCTTGTTGTGACGAGCAACAAAGAGCCGCTCGCCAGACGAGGATCAACGGTCGCTACGGCGAGCGATGAACAGCAGCACGGGCAGAAAACCTAACATCACCAAAACTCACCTAATCTCATGGTTCTAACCTTAAAACTAATCTCAATTAACATCCTATGGATTATCTAAGGTCTGTACATCATTTTTTACATCAAATTAACAGCTTTACATCATTAAACCATCAAAATCATCATTAACCCTAATTCTCAAAACTTTCAAAACTAATCTGTAACATGTTAATTGTAATCTCACCAATCATACACTTAATTTTAATGAGAGTTAGTCTCACCCTTACCTTAGTTAAGCTAAATCGCAGCTCTCCCTTGGTTTCTCTTCTCTTCTCTGGTTTTCTCCCTTTCCAAAAACGTTACATAAAAACTCTACTGACCTAATTTCCTTATTTATACTCCCATCAAATCTTATCTTATTTACTCTTTCTCCCCCAAAACTCTCTAAAATCTCAAAACAGCCCCTTATCTCTATATTTATTTTATTTTCATATCTTATTCTATTAAATAATAAAATAACTCACAACATCTCATAAAATCACATAAATCGCATAAATCATACTTCTTCACATCTCATAAATCATATAAATATATACTAGACTCCACAATTATATTAAATAATTAAATAATTCAAACGGGCGTTACAACATGTTCTTGATGGATTCAACTATGACTACTGGAAAGTGCGCATGGTGGCATTCCTTAAGTCTATTGACAGTAGGACTTGGAAAGCCGTTCTAAAAGGTTGGGATCATCCTCTGGTTAAGGATAAGGATGGTAAGGACGCAACTGAGTTGAAACCTGAAGATGAGTGGTCAAAGGATGCAGATGAGCTTGCACTTGGGAACTCCAAAGCCTTGAACGCCTTGTTCAATGGAGTTGACAAAAATATCTTTAAAATGAAAAATAAATGTACTATGGCCAAAGATTCTTGGACATCTTGAAAACTACACATGAAGGTACATCTAATGTTAGGATGTCAAAATTGAAGCTGCTCACGACTAAGTTTGAAAACCTTAAGATGAAAGATGATGAATTCATTCAAGATTTTCACATGAACATCCTTGACATTGAAAATGCTTTTGTTCCATCAAGATGGCTCAAAGGAGGACTTTCATTTGCGTCCTATGAACTAACCATACATTGTGGCCCTCGGGAATAAGTTGTAGAAAATCAACAAGTTTTGATATTTGATTGTGAGGGTATTGTCGGCCACGTACATCTACATCCGAGCTTTCTAGATGAAAGATCTGTCTATATTCAATGTTGCACTATCACCATCCATCTTTTCAATCACTAGCAAGTCTGGTTTGAACTTGCATGCTCCGACGATTATGTGGTGATTTCCTAGTCTTCCGCACAACTTATGTCAAGTTCCATCAGCAAGCTACAACACCTTTGTTGTTAGTTGAATCATGGTCATTCACATGCTCCAAGGTTATGAAGTTGCTACTCAATACGAGATCAAGCTGAGCTTTCTCTACATGCACACCACCTATGTCTATTGGCAGTGTTACCCATCTGGATCTTTGCACTATGTATTTTCTAGGACTATGTGCAATGTTTCCGCAATGATGCTAACTTGTTCTTTCTTGACAGCTTCCTCCGGTTGTCTTTTCTTCCTTTTCAAGTTTGTTCAAAATGTTGATCATGTACCTTAACTTTATATAGAGATCAGTAACAGTATGCTCCACATATATATGAGTATCTTCGTTGTTATTCATATAATGGAATCCTAACGCCATTAGTGTAAACCTTTCACGTAAGTTGTATTCCAATGTACTTGATTTAAGTCACGTAGGGATATTTTGATCACTTTATATGGGAGTGAGTAATTTAAGACAGGAGAAGAGCAATTTTGAATTTTCAACAGATTTTTCAACTCCCTTTATCGTATTGCTACCATATATATACCCCTCCTGTCCACTCACCACAAAAATACATTTCATCCATTTGCTTTAAGCTTCTCTAACAATTATCAACTTCTTTAAATCTTTCCTTCACTCATCAACAACATAAAAAAACTACAACTCTCATATTAAAAACTACTTCTCTAGTAAGTCTTAATTTTACTAGTCATGTTCTAACCTGTAAGGATTAGTTAGTTTCTTACTATATGGTTGAAACACAATTCTACAAGCTCATCAAAAGATGTTGTTGTTGTCTTATGAGCCTAATTTGGAAGCTCTTTGTGACAATATTCATCCTCTTTGGTCTCATAATCATCGTTTTTCACATATCGGCATTCCCCGTGCATTCAGTTTCAGTTTCGAACAAACCAAACTCACCCAATTCAACCACAACAACAACACCCTTCGTTACAACCTCGTACTCAACACGGAACATAACCCAAACAAAAAACTTAGCATTTATTACAACAAAGTAAAAGGACGCATGTTCTACGAAGGATCAATGTTCGCTTTAACGGACACTATAACGTGGTTAAATTCTTTTCGACCTTACACAAAGAGCATGAATCGTATGAACACAGTTTTAATTTTTTCATGGCATTATGATTTTTGATAGCAATCTGGGGTCTGACTTAAAACACAGTAAGAAAGATGGAGTTTTTCGTGTTGATGTTAAGCTATATTTCAAATTTAGGATTAAATGTAGGCTTGGCGACATCATTGGTGGATATACTACGGGTAACATTAAATGTGGACTTGTGGTTCCTTTTGGTTCTAATGGGACTAAGGTCATGAATGCATTTGAAGATTGAACCCACCGTGTATGATGTTAATTTTTGAGGGTTATCATTTAACGATGATAACTTATTTCATGGATTTGTTCGATGAATTTTCATTTTTTTACATTTGTCATTTTAATTTTTTTATAAGCTGCATGCTGTTCAATCTTTGCCAATGTGTTTTTTTAGACATGAACCGATGGATGTGTTTCATCTTTCATGTATTCAAATGTTAAAGGGTAGATATTATATGTGTCTTATGTATTGAAATAATTTTAGGTAGATATTGTATTGTATGTGCCTTAAGTTATTCCGATCTCTCGGTCAAGACCCAAACTTTGATCGGATCCATGTATCTTTTCTAGCTGCTATACACAGAGAGATTGTGATATGGCGTAACTTAAGTCACATAGGTATAATTTAACGTGACTTAATTCACGTGGGAGTATTTTTGAGAAGTTCAAGTAGGGGTGGCAAAAAAATCCGTACTCGTGGGTATCTGCGGATAAAATCTGTCATGGGAACGGGACGGATAGTTAAACGGGTACCCGTAGGTATAATAAACGGGTATTTAACTACCCGTTACTTTATGGACATTGTTACAGATTTGATGATACCCATGCCCGCGGGTGTCCGTATCTGTTAATAAATTAAGTAAATTACTAAAATATTCATGTCTATATATAAAATAGGTTGGAATGCATATGAATTTTTGGATGTTTATTTGAATTTTAGTCTTTTCTAGCTTTTGTTTGGAGGTTTTTTTTTATACTTTTTGGATGTTGGATGTTTTATCCTTTTATCTTACTTCAAAAATTTGTTTAGATTATGTAAGAATCATATGCATTATGGTATGATGAATTTGCTTCGGATTATGTAAGAAGAATCATGATTTTTGTTGGATTATGGAATTTGAATGGAACATGTTATCTATGTATCTTTAAAATTTAAAGTTTGTAGGTAATTAAAAAAGTATTTTTTTTCTAAAAAAAAATTAATTCAAAAATCTATGGGTACCCACGAATATCCATGGGTATCTAAATATCTCTGGATTACCCGTATAGAGATACCCGCACGGATACGGAACGGGCACGTGTACCATATTTATCCAACAGGACAGGGACGGATATCATACTACTCGTACTCATGGATACCCATTGACATTCCTAAATGGGAGTGAACGGAGCTATTCAAAGATCCAATGATTGCTTCTCATAATTTGCCCACAAATGTTCCTTGAAGAGAATTGTCTAAGTAAAGGTTCAGTGATCAAAACCCTAAACACACTCTACAAATATTAACTTGTGACATTGGTCTAACTACGCATACATTTTATCCCAAGCATTGTGTGTTGAATGGATAGACACAAATATAAAATTTATACCTAAATAAATATGATAAATATAAAATAAAATAAAAACTAAAAAACTAAAAATCTAGCTGGTTACAAACACTCTACAACATAAATTCAAGACCATATCAAAACTAGTACAACTAAATCAAATCAAACAAAAACCAACAAAATATAACAACGAGAACCGAGAGAGAATCCTCAAAATATTTTTCCACTTTCAAACTCCAATTAACTCATTAGCCAAAATAGTAGAACTACATATAACTTGGATTTAACTCATTTAGTTTATAAATTTAATTGTAATCTTAAGTTCAGTTTATTTAAGAGTTTATAAATTTAATTGCAATTTTAAGTTCAGTTTATTTAATTCATGAATCAAATTCAAAAAGTTGATTCTCAAATTATATTTTAAATTATATATTTTTTTAAGGAAATTTCAAATTATATTTAAATTAACTTGATTCATTGTCAGTCTTATTTAGAGATCCTCAACCCAAGTACTCACTTCAAAGTTCAAACACACCACAATTCTGGAAATCGATATCACATGGAAAGAGGCGTTACAAGACTCGTTTTCTAACCATACATCATAATGAAACTATAATCCCTCCGTTTATAAAAAAATTAGAGAATAATTCCAAGTTATCAAACAATTGACCATGATAGTCTCCGACCTTTAAAGTGATTATGTGTCACATTGGGTGATAAGCAAATTTTTGGAGCTAAAAATTTGTTATGAATTTCTCAATTTTTTTAAATAATGGTACTTTATATAAAAAAAAATAAAAATTAAGTCTCCTAATTAAACTTCTAGAGTAAAAGAAGTTGTCACAAATTTCCTAATTGTTTTTGTTGTTTTTTTTTTTTAATGATTTCATCATGCATGTGTTAATTTAAGTATTTATTTTTTTAAAATGTTGATTGTCTTCGTGATCTTAGCTCAGTTCGTAGGAACAATGAATAATATATGTAAAGTTTGGGGTTCGAACCCCAGCCACGATAAAAAAAATAAAAATATTGGTTGACTTGAAATGACCAAAAAACGGTTTTTTCTACATTACTCTTTAATGATTTGGGGGGAAATTTACTCATATCAAAGAAAATATTGGTTAACATGAAATGACCAAAAAACTGTTTTTTCTACATTACTCAATGATTTGGGAGGTAATTTACCCCTATCAAAGAAAAATACATTTTTTTTCATTTTTTTTTCTTACAATCAACATCTCCAGAACATCAAAACTTCTTCATCTGCTTCATTCAACGTATAATTTTTATCTCATTCGTTCCATAATCAAATTTTACTTATTATTAGAGGTAAATTACGCTCAATTCATTGAGGGATAATGTTTGCTTCACCATTTTAGTATTTTTCTTACATTCAATTATCATTTTAATCTCAACAACATCAAACTTCTTCATCAGCTTCGTTCAACTTGTAATATTCATCATCTTTAATCCAGAATCAAAACGTACTTGACATGAGAGATAAATTACCTCTAATTCATGAAGGCGTGACATCGACCTCACCCCAAAAAATATTTCCTCATTCAGTTTCATTTAACATTAAAGAAACCATATCATTAGGAGACTAGTCATATTGAAAATTGATTATTGGAAGTTCTTGTTTTCGCCATAAGAAAAAAGGAAGTTTTTGTTTCTATTAATTTTTTTTTTTTTAGGTGTAGTTTCGATAAAAGATTATTTATGAGGACAACAATCTAATTAACTATATCAATAGTTTTTTTTTTTTTTTTCCTTCTTTGAGCCAACTATCAACAGTTGGTTGATATGCATAGATAAGGTATGGGATGGAATTAAATCTTCTAAAAGTATTCTTTAATGTAAATCATTTCGTAACAAACTAATCAAAACTAGTTCATGCTTGAGAAAGGTCAACTCAAGCTGCTGTTTATTTTGACCGGAAGTACCAAAATACTTTTGACTAGAAATACCAAATCAAACAAATTAGAAATACCAAACTCAATATATATGAGATTTTCAACATTCAAAAAACCAAACAAGTACTCATAAATTGTTTAACTCACCGCCACAAACAAAAGCCATTGTAACCAAAAATGGACGAAGAAAACTACAACCCACCATCAGAACAACCCTCAAAACGTAGCCAAAGATGTTGTTTCTGTCTCTACCGTGTCTTATGGATAATTCTTGTCACAATCATCATCCTAGCTTCCCTCATCATCCTTGTTATATACATCATAATCACACCACGTTCCTTCAAATTCCATGTCAACCAAGCCAAACTCACTCAATTCAACTTCACCGACAACAACTCCACCTTAAACTACAACCTAGCACTCAACTTTACTGCTCAAAACCCTAACAAAAAACTCAAAATCTACTATGATGTCGTTGAAGCCAACGCTTTCTATAAGGGATACAATTTCTCTGCCACGGATGTGAACAAGCCATTGCGCACACTTCAGAATACTAAAAGTGTGGATCGTATGAGTGCTGTTTTCAATGGTCAACATGTGATGGTGCTTGATCATGATGAGGTTGATGAGTTCCAAGAAGATTACAAAATTGGGATTTTTCGTATTGATATTAAGATTTATTTTACTATAAGGTTTAGGCTTGGAGATTTTATATTTGGTGACACCAAAGTCCAAGCAAAATGTGATCTTAAGGTTCCTCTTAGTTCTAATAATAGTGGGAAAATGGTTGATCCGTTTGATCCCACCAAGTGTGAGGTGGATTTCTGATTGGCATTGATAGGTACCACTACCATGTTATTGATTTCTAAGCTTGTATCATATTAATTTGATTGGTTTAATTTGTCTAGATGTTCAAAAATCTAAGATTAATGTTGTTTAGTACGATGACCATTTTAACGAAATGTGAGAATTGCACGGTTTAAAGTTGTAATTACTGATTTATCCACCACACACCGTTTCTATATTATCCTTGTATGGCAAGTGGGTTTCTTCTATCATCCAAATTCGTTGAATGCTGTCCTACCATTTAGCAATGCTCAAAATCTATCTCTCAGTTGAGCAGATACGTAAACTATACTCCTACTCTCTCACAGATATGACATTTTAATTCTTTTTAATTGATTGAAATTGATATTGATCCACCAAATTTATATGAGACTTACACTATTTGGTAGGACATGTATAATTTTCAACTGATATAAAAGAGTGTGTTAAAATATATGTGATATAAAATGTGTTCAAATTCATCCATGATATCTCTTTGTTTTTTAGTCAAATAATCTAATGTTTAGACTCATACCCATGAGCGGAGCCATCCATATATGTGAAGGTGTTCAATGCTTAATTTTGAAATTTTGGCAGTAATTATAGTTTATTTATATTCTGAATACCATGACATTTTAATCTTGTATCTCGATCAAGATACTCCCACATCAAAGTTGTTACAGACCCGCATCCCTCTAACATTGGTTTTTTTTTTTTTTTTTTAAGGAAAACTAACATTGGTTACTAACTTGTTAGACTTTTCTATAGATGCATCTTATTTTTCACTTTATGCTAACCAGTAGAATTTTTTAAAACTTATGTAGTCAAGTATTTAAAAATATAAATAATGTTGTTTTCAATGTAAAACTTACTTTTTTTGTTTTCTTAACTAGTGCCCTCGAGACACTAATTAACATAACATATTTTAAAGATATATTTAATAATTGATATAAATACCCTTAAATGTCATAGGTGTCAATGAAAAAAAGAAAGTGTGGCTAGATGTGACTTGAAAGCATTGGAGCAATGCAATTGTGAGACAACAAACAATAAGACGGTAAATTGAAAAAATAAAAAGAAAATTGTTGTTGACACATATGTAAAGGTTGAAACACATATATAAATGACCGAAATACTTCGGCGGCAGTTAACTGCCGAGGAAATGAATCAGCTGCAGTTAACTGCCGAAGTTTCTTTAAACCTGATTTTTTTTTAACAAAAATCTTAAATTGTCATTATTAATATTTATTGATTTTGATTGTTTCAATCATTATTTTAGTACATTTCAAACAAATGCAATATTATCTTAATAAGAATAACATTTAAATCTTGACCAAAAAAAATAAAGAGCATTTAAATTCTCAAAAAATATTTCAATGAGGGTAAAAATTAAGCATTTTAATATTGTTTTACAAATTACTTAATTAAATAAAAAAATCGTTGTGCACAATTATTTTAATGTAGAAAATATAATACTGCAATTGTTTGAAACGTATCAAAATAATGATTGAAACAATCAAAATCAATAAATATTAATAATGACAATTTAAGGTTTTTGTAAAATAAAAAAAAATCAGGTTTGAAGAAACTTTGGTAGTTAACTGCCGAAGTTTCTGCGGCAGTTAACTGCCGATGGATAAAATTGAACTTCGGCAGTTAACTGTCACCGGTTCTTTACTTCAGTAGTTAACTGTCGCAGGGGTATTTGCGTCTTTTACTAGTTTTTTCAGCCAAACACTATGAGTATACAACAATTTTCAAAAAAAAAGGGACAAGTAAATGGTAAAACAAATAAACCATTAGTAAAAGGTGGGGCATTTTTGACTTTTCAATCAAATATTGGTGTTGCTAAACCTTTCCATCCATTTGTGTCAGAAATGCTTTTTAATGTGGGCCCATTGAATCCTTTATTTCCTTCACCTTTCTGAAGTCTTCCAAATACAGAAAAGTGCTTCGTTCCCTCAACTTTCTCTCCTCTCCACAATCTATCCTTAGAAATTAACAATGTTAATGTTTGTGTTTCATTGGGTTGCTTTCTTTTAACTAAATGCAAAAATACCTCATCAAGGAATAGAAGTTATGTGATGTGCTTTTTTTTTAATGACAAATATATATTATACATATGAAAAAAGAGATGTACAAACAAATATAAAATTGAGTATAAGAATTACTAAATCAAGTGATGACAATATCAAATAATCTCTTCCATGGTAAAACAAGAATGCAAGTTAAAACAACACCAGAAAACCATCTAAACTCATATCATGAACACCTAAAGATAAAGACTAGGAACAGAACCCCTCAGTCAATCAACCTCTAGTCAAATCCGCCGCCAGACAGTATCGATGCCAACTATTTACCGTGATTTTTGGTAAACAACCGCTGGTTTAAAATTACTTGCTTGCAAGATCAACCAGTAAATCTTTGGAACATTTTGTGTTTGTTATTTCCCATAAAATGATGAATGTCTTTTTCGTTTATATCTTCAGATAAAGAAAGAAAATGATGTTTTTGAATTTTGCTAAGCATATTTCCATGTGTCGAAAGTATATGACATGATCATCATTGAAATTTGAAGGCAGTTGAAAAACCTTTTATGATGTCATCATATCACACTTAGTGGGCCACGTTCCAGTCATTTGGAACTACCACTTTCTCCATATTTAAATAAATGTCAACTTAAGATGTTGACATCTGTCAAAATTGAGATTATAAAAAGGTCTAAACCTTTCTTTTTCACCTTTTTAGTTCACTTCTCACTTTACACGTTTCTCCTCTTCTCCTTCATCGCTAAAAACACCATTTTTCATCTCCAAATCTTCAAACTTCCAAATCAAAAAGAATCTTTTTTCTGAAATTCTTCATCTCAATCACGAAGAAAAGAAACAACTTTCTTTTTCACTGTCATGACGAACGCCAGAGGAAGTTCTTCGCAAACTCAACCGGAACGAGGGTTAGTCAACTTTTTAGTACAAATACAACCTGGAAATAGTTGGTTCGCCGAAAAACCAGACTTAAAGGAGGAAAATGCTCAAATATAAAAATTTCAGGTATTAGTTCCTTGCCCTAATTCTTCACATGCATGTTTAGGTCCTATTGAGAAAACTGAAAGCAATGAAGTTAAGGAAATCTTTCGTTGTTATAAAAGACGTTCGCCTTTAATATTTTCCAAAGATCCCAAAAACCCTTATCACCTTAGTTATCTAGACACTAGGGTTTTTAGAGCAGCTCCAAGGGTCGACAGAGTTGAAGCCTATATCAAATGGCCCGACAAAATTGAGGGAAAGAAATGAGATTTCTGGAAAGATTTAGGAATTTTCTGTTGGAACAAAATGTGTTTAACAATAAACCCTAAAGAGTTTTGATGATAACAAGGTATTAAAAATTGACAATTGGTATTGCTAACATTTGTTCAAGTGTACAGGACCATAGACAAAGTGTTATATCTTAACAAAGGTTCTGGAAGAACAAATAAAGAGCAAAGGAAATATTTATATGAAGCTTAAAGCGCTCCTGAAGCAAGGCGCTCCTGAAGACTAGCGCTCCTGAAGAGTTGACGTCATCAGAAGCTGAAGGTCCTCAGAAGTTGGTTCTTCAGAAGCAACAGTATTTCACCAGAAGCAAAATGATTCAAGATTTTATGAATTATATGTTGTATTTTGGAGCAAAAGTCATGTAGAAGTGGTAGAAGATCACATGGAGGTCACACGTTCTCGTTTGAAAGCATCTTGTTGCTAAAATACAAAGAGCGTTGACAAATGTACTATGTACGAACTGTACAACCACCTTCTCCACTACTCTGTTCTTTGTCTCAGCTACCAGACAAGAATAACAGCTCTCATGTACAACCAAGCCTACATCCTTGTTCCCTCTCAATTGGAATGGATTTGAAATTGATCCTTTATAGGACAATAACTTAATCAGGCAAAGAATCATTGGTGAAAGATCAAGCTTCAACAACGACTCTTTTTGGATGTGTTGGCACTTACAACATTCATTTTCACACCTCTATATAAAGGAGTGAATACTTGAAGAACAACAAGACTCTACAACATTTTGAAAGCGCCAAAACTCTGTCAAATTGTTTAAGCATCCAAAAGTTCACTTAGAATTTCAGTTTTCAAGTTCATATCTTTGAAATTCAAAAGTCTTAAGAGTCTGTATCTGAATTACATTGTGAACACCACTGATTGTATATCAAGTGTTCAACCTCAAACATTTTCCTTGTAATTTTGTTTGATAGAAGTATCTTGCTTGTGTGCTTGAGCATTAGAAGTCTCTTGATTGTGTTCTTGAGCATTAGAAGTCTCTTGCTTGTGTGCTTGAGCATTAGAAGTCTCTTGATTGTGTTCTTGAGCATTTGAAGTCTCTTGCTTGTGTGCTTGAGCATTTGTAATCAGATATTACATTTAGTGAACTCTCCTTGGAAGTGCAAGGGGGACAGGACTACTTCTAGTTTATGGAAGGAACCTGTATAAATTGTTTGTGTCTTGCTTCTTCTCTTTTCTCTCTGTTTATCATTCTGCTGCATACGCTCCTGAACATCTTCTTCAGAAGCTGTCTCTTTTGCTTCTGATCATAAGTGTTCTTGTGTTTTTTTATTGAAAACAAGGAAAAGTCAAACACAATTCAACCCCCCCCCCTTCTTGTGTTTTTTTCTCCCCTTCAATTGGTATCTAGAGCCTTGGTTCTGTTGTCAACACCTAACAGTGTAACAGTCCAAGATCTGAGAAAAATATGTCTGCTGAATCATCTGTTTCTGGTTCTGTTGGTTCTGGTGGTAATCATCATGATGTATCCTATGATTATAGTGAAAAGAAAACTGACTCAGGGAAGGTTCCAAAGTTTAATGGAGATCCTGAAGAGTTTTCTTGGTGGAAAACCAACTTATACAGTTATATCATGGGCTTAGATGAAGAACTATGGGATATTCTAGAAGATGGAGTTGGTGACTTAGTCCTTGACGAAGAAGGAGCTGCTGTTGATAGAAAGGTTCATACTCCTGCTCAGAAGAAGATGTACAAGAAATATCATAAGATAAGAGGCTATCTGGTTTCTGCTATACCACGAGCAGAGTACATGAAGATGAGTGATAAATCAACTGCAAAAGCTATGTTTGCATCTTTATGTGCTAACTATGAAGGAAGCAAGAAAGTCAGAGAAGCTAAAGCACTGATGCTTGTTCATCAGTACGAGCTGTTCAAGATGAAGGATGATGAAAGTATTGAGGAGATGTACTCAAGATTTCAAACCTTAGTCTCTGGACTTCAAATACTGAAGAAAAGCTATGTTGCTTCTGATCACGTGAGTAAGATACTCAGAAGTCTGCCTGCCAGATGGAGACCAAAGGTGACTGCCATTGAGGAAGCTAAAGATTTAAACACTTTAAGTGTTGAAGATCTTGTTAGTTCTCTCAAAGTTCATGAGTTAAGTCTTAATGAACATGAGTCTACTAAAAAGAGTAAATCAATAGCTCTTCCATCCAAAGGCAAGTCATCAAAAGCTCTTAAAGTGGTTGAGTCTGAAGAAGAAGATTCACCAACTGGAGATTATGATGAAGAGGTTACTGAGATGATGGCTATGCTCTCAAAAAGACTTCAGTACCTAGCCAAAAAGAACAAGAAGTTTGTGTCCAGAAGAGGTAGCTTCAGAAGCTCAAAAAAGGAAGATCAGAAGGGATGCTTCAACTGCAAGAAGCCCGGTCATTTCATTGCTGATTGCCCTAATCTTCAGAAGGAAAAGGCAAAGGAAAAGTCAAAGAAACCAACATTCAAGTCTAGCAAGTTCAAGAAACATTTAAAGCAGACTTTGATGGCCACATGGGATGATTTGGATAGTGAATCTGAGTCTGACAAAGGTGATTCTGATGAAGGTGCTAAGTTAGCTGTTGGGTTAGTAGCTACAGAAATTTCAGAAGCTGAAACTGAATCAGATTCAGAAGATGAAAATGAGGTATATTCCAAAATCCCTAGAGAAGAACTGATAGAGTCACTTAAAGAACTCCTCACTCATTTTGAACTAAGAACCAATGAGTTGAAAGCTTTGAAAGAAAAATATGTTGTTTTAATGAAGCAACAAGAGTCAACTTTATTGGATCTAAAAGCTTCTGAAGAAGGACTTGGAGGCTTTGACTTCATATGTAAAACATATGAAGACAAACTCAAGTTCTTGTGTCAAAAGCTGCAAGAAAAATGTGATGGAAAGCGTTTAAGTAACCATGAGATTGCTCTTGAAGATTTCATTATTTCTGGTATTGACAGAAGCAGAATTGCTTCTATGATTTATAGCATTTACAAAAACAATAGCAAAAGGATTGGGTTTTCAGAAGCTAAATCTAATGAAATCAATCTTAAAGCATATTGTGAATGCATTAAGGAAGGATTGAAAACTTTCTTTGTTCCTGAAGGTGTCATAACGGAAACTGTTGCTCAATCAGAACCGGAAGCTTCCTGTTCTAAAGCTAAGATTACTTCAAAGCCAAAGAACTCCAAGCCTAGGGTTGTGGTAAATTCTGAATCTAAGACCTCAAAGATTAAGATTCTGAAAAGATCAGAACCTGTCCCTCAGAGTCTGATGAAATCAGAATCTGATGCCCTAAAGTCTAAGGTTCAAAAGGGCAAAACAGTTGTTGCTTCTGAAGTATCAAAACCAAAAGTTGAAAAACCTAAGGTAATGATTTATCAGAAGCTACCCAAAGCGCATATTAAGGAACAAGAAATGGTGAGTAAATCTTCCAGCTCTAACCCCAAAGGACCCATAAAACAATGGGTACCTAAATCTGAAATTGTCAATACTGCAAATTTGTCTAAAAGCAAGATCAAAGCAAAAGTGATGGTACCTGGACAGCGGTTGCTCAAGGCACATGACAGGAGAGAAGTCAATGTTCCTATCCCTCACAATGAAAGAAGGAGGAAATGTAAAGTTTGGAGGCAACTAGTCTGGGAAGATTATTGGTACGGGGACTATTGGTAATTCCTCTACCTCTATTAATAATGTGTGGCTGGTAGATGGGCATGAACATAACCTATTGAGCATCAGTCATTTTTGTGACAATGGTTATGATGTATTATATGAAAAAGCCAACTGCACAGTAATCAACAAGAGTGATAAGTCCATAGTGTTCAAGGGAAAGAGAGTGGAAAATGTCTACAAAATCAATTTCTCTGAACTAGCTGATCAGAAGGTAATTTGCCTTCTGTCAATGAATGATAAGAAATGGATGTGGCATAGAAGGCTGGGACATGCTAACTGGAGATTAATCTCTAACCTTAGTAAGTTACAGCTTGTCAAAGGCCTTCCTGACATTGATTATCATTCAGATGCACTCTGTGGTGCGTGCCAGAAAGGAAAAATTGTTAAATCATCTTTTAAAGTTAAAGACATTGTTTTCACCTCAAGACCCTTAGAACTACTTCATATTGACCTGTTTGGACCAGTTAACACTGCATCCTTATATGGGAGTAAGTATGGATTAGTCATTGTTGATGATTACAGCAGATGAACTTGGGTGAAATTCCTGAAAAGCAAAGATCATGCATATGATGTATTCAGTAACTTCTGCACCCTTATTCAATCTGAAAAAGAAGCCAAAATTTTGAAAATTAGAAGTGATCATGGTGGTGAATTTGAAAATGAGCCATTTGAAGCTTTTTGTGAAAAACATGGAATCATCCATGAATTCTCTTCTCCTAGAACTCCACAATAAAATGGGGTTGTAGAGAGAAAGAATAGAACTTTACAAGAAATGGCCAGAACCATGATCCACGAAAACAATTTGGCAAAACATTTTTGGGCAAAAGCTGTGAATACAGTGTGTTATGTCCAGAATAGGATCTACATCAGACCTATCTTGGAGAAAACAGCATATGAACTCTTCAAAGGAAGAAAACCCAATATCTCTTACTTTCATCAATTTGGATGTACATGTTACATTCTAAACAACAAGCTCTACCTAAAGAAATTTGATGCCAAGGCCCAAAGAGGAATCTTTTTAGGTTACTCTGAAAGGTCAAAGGCATACAGAGTGTATAATTCAGAGACACTTTGTGTTGAAGAATCTATGCACATTAAATTTGATGACAAAGAGCTTGAAGATAAAACTTCAAATCAAGATGAAGGTTCTGCAGAGATACAGGTTTCTGAAGACACTCCAGAACCTGATCAGATAGTTGAATATGAAGAAAGTCCAGAAGCTGCACCCACATCAGAAGCTCAAGATGAAGTTGCTTCTGATGAAGCACAAGATGGCTCACAGCAAGCAGATTCATCCAACAACACTTTCAAATACAAGTCTTCTCATCTTGAGGATCAAATCATTGGGAGTAAAGAAAGTCCCAGAAGAACAAGATCACACTTCAGACAAGAAGAATCTATGATAGGACTGATATCAATGATTGAGCCTACAACAGTTGATGAAGCACTTTCAGATGATGGATGGATCTTAGCTATGCAAGAAGAGCTGAATCAATTTCAACGAAATGATGTGTGGGATCTGGAACCCTAACCTTCTCAGAAGAACATTATTGGAACAAAATGGGTATTCAAAAACAAACTGAATGAGCAAGGTGAAGTAACCAGAAACAAAGCCAGACTTGTTGCACAGGGATACAGTCAACAAGAAGGCATTGATTACACTGAAACATTTGCTCCAGTTGCAAGATTGGAAGCAATCAGGTTACTTCTATCCTACGCAATTAATCATGGCATTATATTATATCAAATGGATGTCAAGAGTGCATTTCTTAATGGTGTCATAGAAGAAGAAGTGTATGTGAAACAACCTCCTGGTTTTGAGGATCTGAAGCATCCTGACCATGTTTACAAACTAAAGAAATCACTATATGGCTTGAAACAAGCTCCTAGAGCTTGGTATGATAAACTAAGTAATTTCCTGATTAAAAATGATTTTAAACGAGGTCAAGTTGATACAACACTCTTCAGAAGAACCCTTGAGAAAGACATTCTTATTGTACAAATATATGTTGATGATATAATATTTGGTTCTCCTAATGCATCTCTTTGCAAGGAGTTTCTAAGTTAATGCAGGATGAATTTGAAATGAGCATGATGGGAGAGCTGAAGTTCTTCCTGGGCATTCAAATTAATCAAAGCAAAGATGGAGTATATGTCATCAAACAAAATATACAAAGGAGCTTCTGAAGAAGTTCAAGCTTGAAGACTGTAAGCTGATGAACACTCCAATGCATCCAACATGCACCTTAAGCAAAGAAGATGAAGGATCAAAAGTAGACCATAAGCTATACAGAGGTATGATTGGTTCTCTATTATACCTCACTGCATCTAGGCCAGATATGTTATTCAGTGTATGCTTGTGTGCAAGGTTTCAGTCAGATCCTAGAGAATCTCATTTAACTGCAGTTAAAAGAATCTTCAGGTATCTGAAAGGAACAACTAATCTGGGACTCCTTTATAGGAAATCCTCAGATTACAAGGTAATTGGATTTTGTGATGCTGATTATGCTGGTGACAGGATTGAAAGAAATTCAACCAGTGACAATTGTCAATTTCTGGGTGATAATCTGATATCCTGGGCTAGCAAAAGACAAGCAACTATTGTTATGTCTACAGCAGAAGTAGAATACATTTCAGCTGCAAGTTGTTGCACACAACTACTCTGGATGAAACATCAGTTGGAAGACTATCAGATTAATGCTAACAGTATTCCCATCTTTTGTGATAATACTGTTGTTATCTGTTTGTCAAATAATCCAATTCTACATTCAAGAGCTAAGCATATTGAAATCAAACACCATTTTATTAGAGATTATGTTCAAAAAGGAATTTTAGATATACAATTCATTGATACTGAAAATCAATGGGCTGATATATTTACTAAGCCTTTAACAGTTGAAAGATTTGATTTTATAAAGAAAAATTTGAACATGCATTTTGTGTCTGATTAAAATTGCTTGCTCTTGAATAAGAAGTTTAGGTTCTGAAGTCAGTTCAGAAGCAATGGTCCATCAGAAGCTCTTAAGTAAGGTTTTGAGGAAAATGTGTTGCTGATGATGTCATCAGAATCCCAAACTTCAGAAGTGGAATCTTTATGCTTCTGTATAGTAGAAGTTAGTAAAACGACGGTTGCTGCCTCTGGTGACATCTGTCCTACTAACTTAGACAGCGTATCTGAAATTTATCAACGTGGCCTAAGTGTATTGGTGTATAACTCAAAGGGCAATGATGATCTTTATGCTTTCAAAGTACTATCTTGTGCCCCCAATTGTCATTAATGCTTGTGTTTGTTTGTCCCCTGTGTACTCAAAAGTTTTCTGAAAACACTTAGTCACATCACACACATCTCTCACGTCACTACCTACACTTTTCTCTTCGTATCAGCTAAGTAAAAAGCTCTCTCTTTCTCTCTCTCAAAACCCTAAGAACCCTAAAAATCATCATCTTCTTCAATCATCAATGGCTTCTTCAAGTTCCGCTCAAGAATCAGATGTTCAAGTTACTGCTCAACAAGCTGAAGGTCAGCAAGAACGCGCAGCTTACGAGTTAAAAGGGGTAACAATGAGTTTGAAGGAATGGGAACTAAAGATTCAAACTGAGAATCCAATTGATTTCGAGTCTCTGGCATATCATGGGGGTGACATCAAAGGCTATTATGAAACTCAAGGGCTGATGAACTACTTCAACATGCTAAATGGTCCTACATACAAGACACTCATCAGAAGCTGCATACGCTCCTGAACATCTTCTTCAGAAGCTGTCTCTTTTGCTTCTGATCATAAGTGTTCTTGTGTTTTTTTATTGAAAACAAGGAAAAGTTAAACACAATTCAACCCCCCCCCCCCCTTTATTGTGTTTTTTTCTCCCCTTCATTTTCGACCTCATCCAATTATCGAGGCAGGGTCCAAGGTACCAAAAACATATGTATTGGCTGCACTTCATTTTCGGAACACTTCGACTAGTAGCCTACATTTGAAATGTGGCATGCTCGCCCACACTGCTAGATGGTGCAGCCATAACAAGCCTAAGACCTACTGGCAAAACTTTCGATCATAACAACTGTGAATCAGATATCACTTTTGATTTCGACAGAGCCACTTTTGGTAACTACATTATAGATCAACATAATCCTGATGATGAAGAGGTTTCAGACGAAGAGCACATATCCTTTTTAACCTTTTGGTTTTCCGTATATGTTTTATGTACAAGATCTATTCAAGTAGCAAAAAAATATAGGTTGTTGTGGCTGCATTTCTAACTGCATCTTAGGCCTAATCTGCAAAATCATCACCACAATTGTCATCATCATCATCATCGTGATCCTTGGGAGCATTTCCAACACACCTCACTACGATCTCGCTCTTAACGTAACCGTTCGTAACCCTAATCGAAGAGTTGGGATTTACTACGATAGCATTGAAACGATGGCGTTTTGTAAGGATTTTCAGTTTGCGAATCAAACCCTAGGGTGATTCTTTCAGGATAATAAGAATACGAGATTTTTGAATCCTGTTTTCAAAGATAAACAAGTTGTTGTTTTGAATGAAGATCAGATTAAGGAGTTTGTTTAAGAGAAGATAGATGGGGTTTATGGAATTGATTTTAAGATGTTGACAAATAAATGTGTACCTGAGATATATGATTGACTAAAGGAGATGGCTAGTGTAGTGAGAAAGTAAGATAACAACAACCACCTGTCTAGGTATTGCGACGTATTGTTAACCGTTTAATGAGACAATGATTAAATAGCTAAATTTTATGGTATAAATCTCTAGTTGGATATAACAGAATAGCCCAATCCATCCGGACCCATTCAAAAATAAAAATCAGTACATATTTATCAATTAACTAATATTTAATAGTAATTAATTAATTGTTTGAAAAACAAAAAAAAAAGTAATTAAACATAATTTATATTATTAATATTTTGAAATAATTAATTATTGTTAATCCATAATTGATATATAAATAAAATCAATCTTATTTTTTTTTTTGTATCTTGATAAACCAATTTCAACTAAAAATTATTATTAAAAACAGTGAGCTCTTTGCCATTTTATAGCTATAATTTAGAGTTTGAACTCTATCTCTTACGATTAACAATTTACTTATAACTAGGAATTCAACCCGTGCGTTGCACGGGTTTGTTAAAATACGTTTAAATAATAATAAAATATTTAATTGACTAAAAAAAGGTAATATTGATACAATGCACTTATAATTTTTCAATTCAAGTACACTCAATTTTGGTTTAAAATGTTTTGTTTATAATTGAAAAAATAATGAGCTTTCTGTTCGATAGAATTAAAATTAGAAATGGTTGTTTAAAAAAAAGTTAAAGGTTTAATGACACTAAGATAATAAATAGAGGTTTACAGATATTTTTATTGTACAATCTTAAATGCATTATATTTGATAATTTTTTGAAGTTTTTCTTTTGTTATATAGAAAAGGTGCATGTTTGTGAATTTTATTTTATTTTTAAAGAATATATTTGTTGTAGTGCATTGCACGAGTTTTAATATATTGTTTTTATTTTATGGAAACTGACAAATTAGGTGCATTTCTATTAAATTACTCTTTGATTAAAAAAATCGCTACTAAAATATTTTTAAACTTATTATTCTTTCGTGAAGTGAATATATAATATAGAGTAGATAAAAATTACTTTTGATATAAATAATGTGTCATTCAGCTTTACTAAAAATCAATAGAATTACAGATGAATAGAGAATTATAACAAAAACTTATTTTAATTATTTTTCTTGGTTTAGTTTATATCTCTCCTTTTTTAAACTTTACTTTTATGCATTATTCGGGACTAATTAGTGCAAATGAAACCAAATTTTGTCTTATTCGTCTACATTTATAATTTTTTCAATTCATTCAAGTCAATTGTTGTAGTTAATCGTTAAAGTTTATTTTAGTTGGATCCTTTTTTTATGAATTGTTTTAACCTTATTTGCAATGAATTTAAACTTTTATTTTATAAATTCATTTAGTGTTTTTCCTACGCAAATTTCCACAAATGTGTAACTTGAATCATATTCTATAGTATTCTACATATCTTTTTTTTAGAGGCACTATTCTCTATTTCTCTCAATTTTGTCTATCTTTGTCTCAATTATATTATAATATATTTATTATTGTTTTTATTGAAAAAAATGGTAGACAATTGTCTTCATCTTTATAAACTAAATTATACTGCTTTTATGTAAGATATAATCTTCCATATTCAATTTAAAATGTTTGAATAAAAATGATTTGAACTTTTACTTCATGTTCTATATAATTAATACCTACGTAAAAACTCTAAGTTTAGACTCTTTAAATATATTGTAGTTTTAATTTTTTATTTTTTAAATATATTATACTTAATCGATAAATAGAAGCCTCATTCATCCTCTTCTCAAAATCCACACAAAAATATTTGTCATATCAAAATTAAGTAATAAAAGGAAATAAGAAGGTTAGAAAAGTAGATTGATAAACATTAGTATAACTAATTAACCAATTAATTCATTAGATTAATAATAGTTCAAATGTTATAACTTGCAACCTTTCATTTTTATCCTGAAAATTACAATCTTTTATTAATATAATGAGTTTATTAATATAATTTATTTTAATTTGTAACCTATAACCTTTCATTTACCTTTATTTAACCGTTCTTACTTTTTTAATAAATACAATATTTTTTTTGCTAAATATAAAATAATAGCAATAAATATCATTTTATTGTCATTTGTAACATTTGTCTACTAAAATTATTTTGTTATTCTACATTATATTTTTTCTGACAAATAATATTAAAATGTTTAAGTTGCAAACTTTTGTGGAAAAAATATTATTTAATGAGATTTAACATTTTAGTGTTCTATATTTTGAAATTGTATATAACCATGATAAATAAATAAAATATATTGAAAATATAAATATGAAAATAAATACAGATTTCTTTTCTGCCCAAAAGAAAATAAATATAGATGAAAATAAATAACATTACATATCTTACAACCTTTCATTAACCTTAGTCAATTTTTTTTTTTACTTTTTTCAAAAATATAAACTATATGGTCAACCTAAAAGTAACTTGAGTCTCTAGTATGTCATAAAAAGAAATATGATATCAAATTGAAGAGGTACTATCCAATGATTTCTTGAAGAAAGTGACGATAAACAACCATTTTTCATAAACTTCTTCCTCAGCAACAATGATGTAACAAAATAAAAAAATAAAAAAACAGAAGCGTTCTTTATCCTCTTTTCCTAATACACATAATAAATTTCCACATACACATTAAGGAATAAAAGAAAATATGAAAGAAAATTAGAAAAATAGACTAACAAACATCATATCAATAAAAAAAAAAAGTAGAACTCAAATATTTGATCAATCTAAGAGTAACTTGACTCTCAGTCATGTCATAAAAATCACAATCTAAGAGTAACTTGACTCTCTATCATGTCATAAGAATCAATTAACAATCAAGAGATGAAGAGTAAAACTGAGTGAAAAAAAAGTAATACAAAATTGAAGACGAACTATCTAATTGTTGGTTGAGAGTGATGATAAGCAAAACCCAAAATTTGGTGCCCAAACTCACATATCTATGACACAATTTTTTTTAATGTTGGACAAATAGTCTCATTAGTAGAAACTAAAAATATTGAGATGAGATCATATTGGTGGCTATATACATAATGAGTGATGTATATATAATGAGTGAGTGAATGATCATTGTTAATTTTTCACTTTCTATTTTTATTGGTTTTTTTTCTTTCCTATCCAAGCTTAATTTGCACTCATTTTTCCAAGTTGAAGAAAATATCTTAAGTATAAGATTATTGTCAAAGAAAACGGTGTCTTTAATACCTTGTTTTGATTAACAACTAATTTGTCGAAAGGAAGATACAACAATGCTACCATAATGCAACTGCATAAAAAAAATTATTTATTATTTTTTTGTAGAGAAAAGTTTACTCGGATGGATACCATATTTTACATGTTTTCAACTTGATATAATGAAATTGAAAAGTCAAGGTTTTTATAAGTAAAAAATAATGGAAGAAATAGCAATATTAATGTAAAGATGACTACCTTTTCATATAAGAAGTGACATTTCAACAAAATCCACCTATTTATATGGCCTGCAATGAAACTAATAAAAGAAGAAATATTAGAAGGAATGAACATGAAAACTACCCAAAAAAAAAATGAAATGAAAGAAAATGTAAAGATGGACAACCTTTTTGTATAAGAAGTTGCATTTCAACAAAATTCACATATTTCCAAAACCTGCAATCAAACTAATAAAAGAAGAAATATAAGAAGGAATGAAAATGAAAACTACCAAAACAAATGAAATGAAAGAAGAAATGGGAGGAGGATAATAAGTAACATGAATTGTTACTAATTGAGGGAAAATAAAAGGTTAGTGCTGGCTTGAAATTAATTGATGGAATAGAAATAGTGTAATACATAATTTATTCAATTGGACTATTAAGGAGTGTTCAATTAGGAATTATTAAAGAACGACATTATTGTTCCTTAAAAAAAAATGACATTATTGTAAAATATAGTGAGTCATGTTTAATTAGAGATGAGAAGCTTTAAAAAATAGAAATGAGAAACATCTATAAAGCATGTCACATCATCACAATGGAAGCCTAAGAATAGTTCATGTTTCTAATTCAAAGATATATAGATAGATAGATATAGATAGATAGAATATAGATAGATAGATAGATAGATATAGATATAGATATAAATAGATAATTATCGAAGAGAGTAAAAAACAAACCAACAACAAAGAAATATAAGCCCTTGTTATATGATGCATATGAATATATGTCTGCGGTGAATACTCCCAAATTACGTGTGTATATTTTAGTTACCACTTCTTCAAAATTACAAACTTAAAACAAAAATTTAAAAGTCATTAAATTATCATCATTATAGAATACTTTTTCCGTCCTTAATTATATTATATGATGTTTTAGACATTCCACACATATTAAGAAATGTAATTAATTTTGTATAAAAAAAATATATTTCGAGTTGTTTTACAAAATTGTCCTTAATAAATACTATGAGAAAGATAAACTAAAGAATTGAAAGAAGAGAATAATAAATAGTCAAGGGTATAATAAGAAAAATAACATTAATGTTTCATTAGTATTGTAAAACGACTTATAATTTAAGACAATTCTTTTCTCAGAACGATTTATTATTTAGGACGAAGGGAGTATAAAGATTGAAAACTAACTTTATTTTATGCAGAAAAATCATTAGTACAGTCTAAACACACGCACAAACACATACATGCCAACGCGCACAATTATATATATTTAGAGAGAGGAGAGAGAGTGAATTTCTACCAAGAAGATTTCCATTAGATAATACATTGGGTTCTCAAAACTCCAATGTACAACATTTATTAAGATAAAAAGAAAAATATGTATCACATGATCACTTATTCCACGAATAAAAAGAAAAATATGTATCACATGATCACTTATTCCATGAAGTGCAATGAGCATTCTTTTCAATTGCATCTACCATTCTACATGGTCCTGATTGGGTTATATACCAATTGCAATGTGAATCACATACATGAAGATCTCTACCTTGGACATATATATCAAACCATTTTAACTCATTATTCCATTGAAAGGAACAATAGAATCTTGTTTCTCCAAAATAGTTATTTCCAAAATGCCAACCAAAAATATCCCTATGATGAAGAAGATGTATTCCAATGTCATCATCTGCAGATTTGCAATGAACAGTTAAGTCCAAATTGTCAGCTAAATTGTTACCAATAGTCACATGCACTCCAAGAACATTCTGCAATGATAGCAACGACAATACACATAGCAAGAGAATTTTTTGGATAAATATAGTCATTCCACCTTCAATTACTCTTTGCTTTGGAAGTGAATAGTCTTTGTTGTATAAAGGTTAAAAAGCATATATTTATAGGTGGTTTTTAGGAAAGAATGCAAATATAAAAAAAGTTTATATTTACTAATATATTAAACTGATTTTATTAAGTGTACTGTTTTATGGTGGGTAAAATAAGTGAAGATATGATCACCAAAATAAAAATAAAAAAATAAGTGAAGATATTACTATATATTTGTAGTAATATACTAATATTCAGTAAAATCAAATCATTTACCTGTAATATCCTTATTTCATGAAACTAGTCATTTTATGTCTGTGTGAATCTGCCTATCAAATCATGCAACTTTTCAAATTTATGGTAAAAGTTCGTCAAATCAAATCCTGATTTTATTAATATCTTTATTTCATGCAATTAGCAAAATTATGTCTATGTGAATTTGTCTATCGAATCATGAAAATATTAAAATTTCTTAATTCAAACTAAATCCTAATAAACTGATTAAAAGATAATATTTTTGAAGTATGAAATTCTAATTTATGTTTGGAACATAAGTTGGATATCTTTTAATCTTTAAACCACTAATATCTTATGCACACTTTCATGGTTAATTTTTTAGACCTCTCAATATTAAAAGGTTTGTACTTAATTTCAAACGCCTCTTAGTGATTAGCTTGTCTATTTATATATTGGTCAAGTTAGCTGGAATTCAGATTATATTTTTGTTATATTGCCGGTGTCAATGAAATAGATAAACAATGTTAGTTTGATTTGTTATAATTTGAAAGCAACAGTTATTTATATTTATAATTTTAATCAAAATTAAAATTTCATATAAAAAGTGTTGGTGGAGAGGAAAGGTTTTGCTTTCTTTGGTGGATTTAGAATATGAGAATATGCCTGAGTTTTGTACACATTGTAACATGGTGGGGCACTATCTAGAAATGAGCGCTGATACACATACATCCTTATGTGGCAACCCCCTTTGTACACTTCTATGTGGTATTTTTTATTAATTACATTAGGGGTAATTTTGTAAATTCACACCCATTTCTCTCCCCTCAACCGTTAGATATTGAAGTCCTATGGTTATTATCATACACTAACAACATCAAATAGTTTTTATTTCATTCTCTTCTTCTCTCTCCCCTTGTTCCACCTATGCAGCTTTGCAGCAAATGTTGAAATTTTCTGTAAAAGAAAAAATAAACTCCTCTCCAAACATCGAAATTAATGTGACCTCTCCTCCTAAAACCACCACGTCGCACCCAAACACCCCTCTCCTTCTCCACCTCGTTCTCATTCATTTCTACTCCCAAAACAACAACATAGCCATCTCACTAACTATCTCATCTCACTCTCTCCTTTTAATTGTAAATTTTAGTCATAAAATTGTGAATTAATCATATTACAATTGTCAATAAAGATTGTAAAATTGAGTCTCTTATGGTCTCAACACTCAAGATCTAAGTTTCTTCCTTTTATAATTTTCAAGGAAATAATTAGTATTATAATCAAAGTTTTAATTATAATTTCAAGGTGAATCCCCAATCACAACTCCTCCTAACTCAATCGTAGCCAATAGGAACCAAACTGCCTCCATCAATTTTGACAATAAATTGAACTTAAATGAATTAGGGTTGGCAAAGAAACCCATAAAACCAGAGTAAATTAATTGAAGCAGCATATAAAAAAATTATCCAGGGCTAGAAACAATATGGGTTCTTGAACAAAAACTCTATCACATAGATGTGTGTTGAACAATCTGGGTACTTGAAAAAAGAATTGCAGTGAGTTATGGTTATATGAACAACAACCCAAAATGGCGACGATGGGTGGCGAGGCATAGACAGTTGGAAGGAAAAATTTGTGGGGCGACACTAATAATGCATAGGAACAGAGATGGGTTGAAATTTTGAGAAAGAAGACAAGAGATAATGTCTCGCTGCATATGGGTATAGAGTGCACTCAATTTTTTTAGTAATAAATAAATGCCACAAAGGCGTGTATACATGGGAGGTATGGAAAAAGGGTGTATACCAATAATTGTCCTCTAGAAATATGCAGGAAAGTTCATCCAATTTATGAAGAAGGACCAAGCAAGGAAGTTAGAAACAAATTTAAGCAAAAGAAAAATACTGAGAAAGTGTATGTGCAAACTAAAGATGGAAGAGTAGAGCAGGGCAATAAGAATAAGGAGATTAACATTGAAAATTTGGCCAATAAGGGTGCAGATAACATCAACAACGTGATTGCAGATGCGGCTCAACCAGCTGATGTTGAGGAGGCAACTGATATGATGCAGGTGCAAAAGAGAGATGTTACAACTGACCTTGAAATTGAACCACCAGTAGAACAACTTAATAGGTACTCAGTTTTACAAGATCAAGAGCTGGAATTAAATGAGGTATGTAACGCCCTAGTTGCTATTTTATTATTATTGGTTGATTTTAAGTATTTTATATGCTTTAAAATGATTTATGTGATTTATGTGGTGTGTTGTATTTTAATTATATGGTTATTTTTATTATTTAATAGAAATAAGTAAGAAAATGGAATTTATGGAGTTTTTAGGGGTTACATTTTAATTAATAAGAATTAAAGGGAGTTAAGTGAAATGAAGGGAGTTAAGGAAATAGGGAGAGTTGGGAAAAAGGTAAGTCAGAGCTTTGTTTCACGTATCAGTAAGAAAAGTAGAGAAAAGAAGAGTTTTTGGGAAAAAGGGGAGAGAAACCAAGAACAAGGGTGGAGAGCCAATTTTTGTAGAATTTGATTCATCTGTAATTCAGGTAAGGGTGAGGCTAACCTTCAACTAATAATATATGTTTAATTTCTGAAAATTGGATTAAAAGGTTGTGTTTTTGAGTTAGGGTTAGAAGTTATGATATTTTGCAAAAATGTTGATGATTTTGTTGTTAATTGCATGTTTCTGTGTTGCTTTGAGTACTATGTTGCATATAGAACCTGTAAACATTGTAGAAAATCGTTTTGGGTGATCGGGGGATCAAAATTGGGATTTTGGATGAAAAGAGTTAGAAAATTCGTGAACTTTTGAACTGCCCAGATGAAGCTTCGCTTGAAGCGAGATGTTTTTCGCTTAAGCGAGCGACCCAGAATGTTGTCCAGATGAAGCTTCGCTTGAAGCGAGATGCAAGCGAACTCCAAGCGAGATACTCCCAGACTTACGACATTTAGGTCGCTTGAAGCGAACCACGAGCGAACTTTGAGCGAGCGAGAACCAACCATTCTGTGAAGATTTCGCTTGAAGCGAGATGGCCTTCGCTTGAAGCGAGATAGGCCCTGTAAGACCATTTTCTGAATTTTGCTTCGTGCATTAGGACTTTAATCTGAGCTTCCTAAAATATTTTATTGATTTATTTTACCTTGTTTTTGAAGATAAATGTTGTGATTGAATGTAGAATCATGTGAATAAATGTATATACATATATAATGTTATGTTGGACGTGGAGAATTGTTGTGTCACATTAGACAAAGTTGGGGAGTGTGTCATAAATAAATTAGGCACAGTTGTTGTTGTTGTCGTCGTTGTCGTTGTTGTTGTTGTTGGGTTGTATGCTGATATACACCGTGAGTCTTTTCATACTCATGCATTGTTGAGGGCTCATGCCCTGGAATGTTAATGATTCAACTGTTGAGGGCTTATGCCCTGGAATGCTAGCCATTCACTTGTTAGGGGCTTATGCCCTGGGATGCTTTAACCATCCAAATTGTTGAGGGCTCATGCCCTGGAATGCCTTGTCATTCAAACGCGTTAAAATGGTACCACATGCATATTGCATTAGTTGTTGTCGTCGGTGCATTGTCGGAGTCGTTGTTGGTGAGTCGTCGGAGTTGTAGTGGTTGTTGGTTGGGTTGATGGTGTTGTAGTTGATGATGTTGTTGTATTTTAAATATGAATTGATGTAGATTGTTGTTGCAATTGTTGATGCCATGTGATATAAATATGTGCTAATGATGCTATTTGTTGAGATGTTGTTGTTTTAATTCAAATTGATGAATTTTATATATATATATATATTGTTGTTTGTGAATCTCACCCCTTCTGCTTGAAAATGTTGCTCTTCGTATGGGTAACTTGCAGGTAATGAAGGCTAGGTTGGTGTATGGCTCAAGTGTCTTAGGGCTCTGATACGTAACGGGATGGGAAATGTTGTTGTGTTATTTCATTCCTTTATGTATCATTTGTTTTAAATAAGTTGTTGGATAATTTAAGATGATTAAATAATGATTTACTGTTGAGGCCTTTGCGCCAAGATTTGTTGAAGTTGGTGATATTATTTTAAAAGAATTTTCCGCTGCTGTTTACGAGATGTTATATTGTTGGAATAAAATAGTTTTATTTTCTATTTAAGAATTTTAGAAAAGCAGTGTGATACTCCGTTATTGATATACTCTGATTAATTTATTCGAATATTACGTTGTTGGGAGAACGGGGTGTTACAAGGTAAACAATGGAGATAAGGTAAATGCTGAAGCTCAGAAAAATATGAATAATTTCACATAAGTGGTTGAGGATTCAAGTGGAGAAGAAACTGATTTCGTGGATGCTACTCAGGTGGAGAATGAAGATAGCGCATCAGAAAGCTCTATTGCTCATCAAGAGATCATCCTTGAAAGAGTGCAAAAGGATATGCAATTCTTAAAAGACTCATGGGCCAATATTGCAGCAAATGAAGAGGCCGAAATTAGATTACTCGAAGATTTGGAAAGAGAAGATCAAGTCAATTTATAAGATGCATCTGCTAACTTCCAAGTTGTCCAATCTAAGAAGAAAACAAATAATAAGAAACAGACTTCATCAAAGATTGATTACTCAACTAGATCAAAGGTTAGTCATGCCAAACCTTTTAAATGAAGATCTTATATTGGAACATAAGGGGTATGGCCAACACCCCTTCTAGATTGGCTTTAAGGAAATTAATTAAGCAAGAAAAACCATATTTTATTATGATAGCTGAACCTTGGATTCATTATGATCAATTCCCTAGAAGGTGGCTTTTGAGATTGGGTCTTAAGCTCTTTTCTATGAACAATAGAAATAACTTGAATCCTAATTTATGGTGTATTTGTTCTATACGTCTGCAACCTAGTTTATTCCATTACTGATCAATTTGTAGCCTTTACGGTTCATGAAAATAACAAGTCTTTTGGTATAGTAGCTGCTTATGCATCAACTTGTTATATCAAGAGAAGACAATTATGGTCAAACTTAACTGATCTTCAATCTCAGTTCAATTTACCCTGGTGTTACATGTAACAGCCCGATTTTTCGTTATTTCATTTTTAATTATTTTATGTGTGTTTATTTATGCTTGTATGTGATTAATTACTCTTGGTTGTATTTTCGTGAGTTTAGAGATTAGAAGGGTATTTAGGTCTTTTGGTGAACAAGGGTAAAATAGCAATTTTAGTCGAGGTTTAATTGTAGCGTTTTAAGTGAGGACCGAATTTTAGTAATTTGTTAGTTTGTTGTAGTAATTAGAATTAGTGCCGGTAGTTTCTAATTATTTTAAAATTAGTAATATTAGAAAACTAATAAGTGGAATAATTATAATTGAGCCCAATTAACATTTGGTGGGTTAGGCTCAATGGGGTGTGACTATATAATCCAACCTTTAGAGAGAAACTAGGGTTAGAAACATTCTCATTTTTCACAAAGAGGCTAGAGGAGAGAAGAGGCTAGAGAAAGGGTTTGGAGAGGAGAAACTTGGAAAGAGAAAGATTTTGGAGCAAAAGTAAAGCTTAGGACTTGATTGTTGAAGATTAGAGGTAAGAGGGCTAGTCTTCTATCATAATATCTTTTCTACCCATTTCTCATAAGTGGTTAAGTGAATAAGTGATTTTGGGAATAAGTGATTATTTGAATTTAAGTGAATGTTTTCATGTTTGATTGTTGATGTTATGAATTATACATGTGAATTGAATGATTAATCGTTGTTGATAATGAATTCATATGCCAAAATTCATATATGTAGATATGTTGTGTTGTTGTGAGAAATTGATGAATAATGAAATTGTGGTTTGTTGAATTTGAATGGATTCATGATCAATTGTTGTTGATGATGTTGTGAAAACATGTTGTTGGTGAATTGGTGTAATGATTATGCCTTATGATGAATTGATGATGAAAGTTGTTGTTGTTGTTGAATAATTATGGAAGTTTGGTGGATTATTGAATTTTTGACAAAATGATGTTTTGGTCTTGAGTTTTGAGTATCATTTGGTATGTGTTCATGCTTGTGACCTATAAACATTATTTGGGACGTATTTTGAGTGTGGAAAGATCAAAATTGGAGTGTTTGGGGAAAAGGGTTTTGAAATTTGAAGTTTTTTTTCCTGAACACATGAGTGTTCGCTTAAGCGAGCCTTAAGCGAAGCTCAAGCGAGCGTGCCCAGGTCGCTTCTGGACACAGTTCGCTTGAGCGAGCTGTGAGCGAACAAGAATGTTGCTTCTGGATAGAATTCGCCTGAGCGAGCGGCAAGCGAACAAGCCAGAACGCTATTGAGACCTGGTCGCTTAAGCGAACCAGCCTTCGCTTAAGTGAGCAGCACCCTGTTCAGCCACACTTGATTTTTCGTTTCGTGTACTTGGGGGCCAATCCAAACTTTCTAAATTGTTTCTTTAGACTTGTTTAATCATTACTTATGTATCTAATCCTATGGAAACATCATTTGTATGGATTTGGACTTAGTTATATAAATCATTCCTAATGTTTGGGAAAAACGTCCAAGAACATTAATTTTCCGAAAACTTGTTTCCTCAAGTGAATGATGTAGGATTACATATGTATGCTGTGTATATGATTAATGACATGGCTTGAATTATATCTTTGAGGACTAGAATGTTTTGCTTGGAAATGAACTATATTTGGAAAAGTAACTTTTGAGACGAACTTTGCGATTTTTGAGAATTCATTGTAACTGGCCGGTGAAACGCTCATGTAAGTACACCTACATACATATGTGACTAGTGTACTCGCTTAGTGGAGGCAATTGAGTTGTTTGGCTTTGTTTTGGTTCATTGATCTCAATTATTTAAGTTGTGAATTATATTATACGAACTTAGTTGAAAATATTCATTGAACTCAATTACTTTGAAATTCTTCCATGGATAGTTGATATGCTTATATATGTTGTGTGCATATATGTTGTTGGTGGTGATATATGTTATGTGCATATATGTTGTTAGTGATTATATATGTTGTGTGCATATATGTTGTTGGCTAGTTCCTCGTGCATGCTATTGTTGGTGAATTGTTGGTGTAAGCACGTATTGGAATATGTTGGTGTGGACTTGTGATAATTGTATGGAGCATGTTTTGTTGTTGTCGAGTCCTAGTTCACACACACAATTGTTGTTGGCTTTCATCTCCATGTTGGTGTTGAATACTTATGTATTCATTATGCGGGTTGTTATGCGGATTCTTATGATGTGTTTGTTGCATCAGGGGCGACGGCCTCGGAGATGAAAATTGGTACCACACGCACCTAGAGTGGGTCTAGATACGT
This sequence comes from Medicago lupulina, assembly GCA_958299785.1. Classification (NCBI taxonomy): domain Eukaryota; kingdom Viridiplantae; phylum Streptophyta; class Magnoliopsida; order Fabales; family Fabaceae; genus Medicago; species Medicago lupulina. Next base: position 27,241,258 of record OY283141.1, on the reverse strand, counting down.
TGCATGTTCTAGGAAGAGTCGTGTTCGCTTATGTGTTTGCGGTGAATATGTATGTTGGTGCATTTGTGTTTTTGTGATTGGTTGCAATTGACGACACTTATGCTTATACATTTACTGATGAGAATGATCTATGCCCATGTTTAATTATGAGAGATTAATTACTATTGCATGCTTAATCCTGTTGATTCTTTTGATTATGATTGATGTGAAACTAACCCCCAGTGGTCTGTGGTGGACCGCCTACCTATTTGTATGAATGGGTAGACGGCGTGCAGGATTAGTTGATTGCTTTGCCTTGGTGAGTGCTCAAGGATAGCGGGAGCTTCCTCCATTTATTTTCGCTCGTTGTGTCTTAGAGGCTCTGATCTAGGACAACGTCTATCTTTATGTCTTGGATTTATTTTATTTGGAGTTGTATCTATGTTGAGATTATTTATGATTGGTTTCATCTTATGGTTGAGGACATGGCTATTGTTGTGATGTATTTGATTTTCCGCTGTGACTTTTATGTTGAGATATATTCATGCATGATTATTGGTGATTTATTCGTAGGCGTGACGACTATTTCTTATTTGTTTATTGTAATTGCATGATTTATTGCTTAAATAGAAATAGGGTGTTACATTACATAGGAGACTTTAACCCTATCTTAGAAGATGGGGAACATAGAGGTAGATTAGCTCCAGCCAGATTGCCCATGTCTAATTTTCATACCTGGTCTAGTATAAATGATCTGCTTCATTTGCCAACTAGAGGTGCCTGGTTTACTTGGAATAATGGTAGGGGTGGTAGAGCACATACAGAGAGAAGATTGGATAGAACAATTTGCAATCAGTCTTGGTTGGATTTGTGTAATACAATGTCTTGTTCTACTCTAACAAAGTTAAAGTCTGATCATTTTCCCTTGCTATTTGAGTTCCAATATAGTGACTGTAGCTTCAGTTCCCAGTTCAAATTTATGAAGATGTGGTCCTTAAAAGATGATTGTAGAATCTTAATAGCTAACAGCTGGAGTAATGTGGTTACTGGTTGTCCTATGTTTGTTCAGAATAAAAAGTTGAAGATTCTGAAGAACAACTTGAAGGTTTGGAATAAGGAAAATTTTGGTAATGTTCACCTTATGGTTAAGAATGTTGAGTAGAAAGTTTCACATATTCAATCTAAAATTCAACAAGAAGGGCACTCTGATACTCTTATGTCTCAAGAAAGAGCAGCTCATAAAAGTATGGAAAATGCACTCAAGATTCAGGAGTGGTTTTGGTAGGAGAAAGCTAAAGTAAATTGGCACCCATAGGGGGATAGAAATACTGCATATTTTCACAGAGTTACCAAAATCAAAAATGCCACCAAGCTCATATCCTCTCTCAGAATTCATGAGCATATTACAACCAATCAACAACAAATTTCAGATCACATTGTCCAATATTATAAAAATTTATTTTGTACTAACCATGTTGTTTTGCAGGACTTGTTACTTGTGGAGGAAGCAATACCAAATCTTGTTGATGATAGATTGAATGCAATGCTTACAATGATACCTTCTCAACTTGAAATAAAAAATGCAGTTTTTTATCTCAATAAAGATGGAGCTCCTGGTCCAGATGGATTTGGTGCTTTCTTTTTTCAAGCTTATTGGGATATTATCTCAAATGATGTTACAAATGTTGTTTTAGAGTTTTTAACAAAAAGCTGGCTTCTACCTAGTTTTAATGCAAATACTCTGATTTTAATTCCAAAAAGACCTAATGCTGACACAATTGACCAGTACAGACCTATAGCAATGGCCAATTTCAAATTCAAAATCATTTCAAAGATTATAGCTAACAGGTTAGCAAAGATCATGCCTGGTATTGCATCTGAAGAGAAGAGAGGTTTCATTCAAGGAAGGAACATCAAAGACTGCATCTGTTTGGCTTCGGAGGCTATCAATTTGCTGCACAAAAAATCCTTTGGAGGTAACTTAGCTCTAAATATTGACATCTCCAAAGCCTTTGACACCATTGATTGGAAATTTCTGTTAAAGTTTTAAGCTGTTTTGGTTTCAATGATATCTTCTGCAAATGGATTGAAGTCATTCTCAAATCAGCAACCTTATCCATTTCTATTAATGGTAAACATCATGGTTACTTTCATTGTGATGGAGGGGTTAGGCAGGGGGATCCATTGTCACCTCTTTTATTGTGATAGAGGAAGTCCACCATCTTCTATGGTTCCATTCCCACTGCAAGGTTACATCAGATTGCTGTTTTTATTGGTTTTAATATTGGACAACTTCCTTTTACTTATCTTGGAGTTCCCATTTTCAAGGGCAAACCAAAGTCTATTTACTTTCAACCAATTGCAGACAAAGTTAAACTTAAACTCTCTGCTTGGAAAGTTTCTCTTCTTTCCATAGCTGGTAGAGTGCAACTTGTTAAATCAGTGATTCAAGGGATGCTAATTCATAGCATCACAGTGTATTCTTGGCCAATATCATTGCTTAGAGACTTAGAGAGATACATTAAAAACTTCATTTGGAGTGGTGATATCTCCAAAAGGATGTTGGTAACAGTTACATGGAAAAAGATTTATTTGCCTTATGAACAAGGTGGTTTAGGTATAAGATCCCTCCTCAGACTTAATGATACAACCAATATGAGATTATGTTGGAATATTGCCAATTTTGATATGCCTTGGGCCAACATTTTAAGAAGCAGAACTTTCAGAGGGGGAAAAATCATCAACCATCACATTTTTTCATCATTGTGGAGTAGTGTGAAGAATGAATATTCAGTCATTATGGAAAATTCTAAAATTCTAATTGGAATGGTGAAAACACTCTCTTCTGGACAGATAGTTGGGGTGGGCCTCCTTTGTGTGATATTTTTCAAATCCCTATCAACTTTCAACATCTTCTTCAATCTAGAGTCAGTGATTATATCCAAGATTTTCAGTGGAGCATACCTCAACAATTGCAAACTTTATTTCCTACTCTGAAGCAGCTTGTGGAACAAGTAATCATTCCTGTTGAATAGAAACCAGATAAGCTAGTTTGGTCCAACACAACTTCAGGTGACCTTTCCCTTAAGGAAGCTTATTTGTTCAAGACTCAACACTCTCAGGAGCTTCATTGGGCCAAGTCAATTTGGAGCAAAGACATTCCTCCTACTAAATCTTTTATTGCCTGGAGAATCATGCAAGATAAAATGCCAACTGATGAGAAGTTGAGGGATATAGGATGCTACCTTCCATCCATCTGCAATATTTGTTTGAAACATGAAGAAACAACATTTCACCTATTCTTTGACTGTGCCTATGCTGTTAGATTATGGTGCTGGCTCTCCTCAACAATTAACTTAATCTTTTTTTTTTAATGATATTGAAGACATATGGAGGCTTTGTGACAGAGGTTGGAGTCCTCAATGTAAGATTGTGATAAAGGCAACAATTGTTAATATTTTGTCCACAATTTGGTTTGTGAGGAATCAAGCTAGGTTCAACATTAAGATTGTTCATTGGAGGTCAGCTATCAGTCTTATCTCATCTAGTGTAGCCTTAACGGGAAACTATACTACCTTATCATCATCTTCCTCAATGACAGAGTTTCAAATCCTCAAGAAGTTTAACATTGCTATACACCCTCCTAGAGTTCCATAGATTAAGGAAGTTTTATGGACCCCTTCCATGATCAATTGGATCAAAGGGAACACTGATGGATCAGCTTCCAATACCACTTCTGCTTGTGGAATTATTTTCAGAGACCATGTTGCTGATTGTCTGCTATGTTTATATAAGAATCTTGGGTCTGGTGATGCTCTTAGAGCCGAGCTTTGTGGTTCTATGAGAGCCATAGAGGTGGCTCATCGGAAGAATTGGCTTAACTTTTGGCTAGAGTCAGATTCCATGCTTGTGGTTAGGGCTTTTTCTAATGATTCTATTGTTCCTTGGTGTGTAAGTAATAAATGGTTTAATTGTAAAAAGCTCCTGATGGATATGAATTTTGTGGTATCCCATATTTATAGGGAAGGGAACCAGTGTGTTGATTCTCTTGCAAACATAGGTTTGGTTTCTCAAGGTTTGTTTTCTTCAGAACCAGCTCCTGCCTGTATAGTTAGTCAGATTGTGAAGGATAAGCTTGCTATGCCAAGCTTTAGATTTGTCTCTTTTTGAGGGTTTTAGCCTAGTCTCCCTCTTTGTATTTGTTCCTTTTCTTTTAATGAATGTCTAGAGGTTAGCAGGTCTCTGCTTCCTCCTTTTGTAAAAAAAAAAAATATATACAAAAAACACCGTTCATAATTTTCAAATTTTAACGTAATAAAAAAAAACGAAAGACGAATACGTGTTTTCGCCAATGAAAATAATGGAAGAGAGAGAAAACTAATGCTGATTTAAAAATTTAAAGATTTATCGCTTTCTAATTCATCATCAATAAAATATAAAAAAAAAAAAAAACTTCATCATCAATAAAGATTGGTCCAAGCCAAAGGTCAATAAGGCATGGAATCTAAATTAATTAATTTCATAACCAATATAGGCATGACTTCTTTCTTTCTTTTTTTCTTTGATAAAATATAGGAATGACTTATATCAAAAGAAAAAACAAATATAGACATATTTAATGAAAATTTCATCTTGCTTTCTAGAAAAAAAACAAATAAAGGTAAAAAAGTTACTAAACTTTTCTCAATAAAACAAAACACTCCTAAAATTTTACCCAAAAAAAAATAAATTGAAATCTGTTCATAAAAACAAACCCAAATTTTCTTTCCTTAATAGAAAAAAGTTGGATTCTGTTGAAAATTCTTATCCCATAATGCGCTTATTCTATAATCTATTCCATTCCAATCCTTCACATTCACATGTTACCGTATCTAGTTACTCCCTTCCGCACTAACGTTACAACTTTACCCAAATAGCATCGAAATTCCCATTATACCCTCATTTCAACTAACCCTATTTTTTTTATTATAAATAAATTTTCCAATCTCACTTCACAGCCACACAAATAATCATAATCACTTCCACCAAACTTTTCAAAATTCGAAATCGAATAATCACTTTTTCAATTTTCACTTTTCATGGCCGGAAATCAACTCAACGGCGCTTATTACGGCCCATCGATCCCTCCACCACCGCAACCAAAGCCTCGCCGACACCGCAACGACGACGGTTGCGGTATCTGCAGCTGTCTCTGCGGCTGCGTTCGAGGCTGTTGCGGCTGCATTTTCAACTGCATCTTAGGCTTAATCTGCAAAATCATCACCACAATCATCATCATCATTGTGATCCTCGGCTTCCTCTTCTGGCTTATTGTTCGACCTAACGTCGTCAAATTCACCGTCAACGATGCAACCCTCACGCAATTCAATTTCACCGATAACAACACACTTCACTACGATCTCGCTCTTAACGTCACGGTTCGAAACCCTAATCGAAGAGTTGGTATTTACTACGATACCATTGAAACGATGGCGTTTTATAAGGATTTTCAATTTGCGAATCAAACCCTAGGGAGATTCTTTCAGCATCATAAGAATACGAGTTTTTTGACTCCTGTTTTCAAAGATAAACAAGTTGTTATTCTGAATGAAGATCAGGTTAATGAGTTTAATAAGGAGAAAATTGATGGGGTTTATGGAATTGATTTTAAGATGTTGATTGAAATGAGGTTTAAATTTGGTTGGTTTAAGATTGGACATGCGAATCCTAAGGTTCGTTGTGATTTGAAGGTGCCTTTGAAATCACATAATGGTTCTTCTTCTTTGGGGCATGGTTTTGAAGCTACTGAATGTGATTGGGATTACAAATGGAGATTGTGGCATTAGATCTGTTCTTCAAAATCTCCAATTTTATTGCTCATTTTTTAGGTGATTTTATATTTGTTAGTTTTTGATTGGACCATTGGGATTATACTCTTTGAGAGTTTTTATGTTATGAAGTTTATATTTTGAATTTTAATGTTAGTATTGTTGCTATTGATTTGTTAGTGTTTCTTTTATATTACAGTTTGTTCATTCTTCAATTTCATGTTAGATGGGTTAAGTTTTTTACTTTGAAGCTGTCATTGATTGAGAATTGTGAATATAAATTCAATATCAGCTGAAGAGGATTTTCAACTTGTTCTGGGGAGGAATTATACCTCCCATACCCAGTGTGTTTTTGTTATATAGAAATAATGTTGATAGAAAACTACGAAGCAAGGACACTTATTGTGTTTCGTTGTTGGACAGACATGTGTCTGATATCGACACGACACTGATATCTATGATTACAATTATGCTATGTCATTTTCTTAAATTAATCTGTGTCCGTGTGTGTCATGTCTTTGTCCATGCTTCATAGTGGAAAACCAAGCGTGTGTTTGGTATGCCGTCACTTTAGTGAACACGTGGTAGAAAACCGTGTCATGGTGAAAGCTTAGAATTTCAGCTTCTCTCTTTTTGAGACCATGGCTTGTTGAGACGTGCTTCTTGACAGAAAATTGCATCACCCTGAAAGCTAAGAGTTTTAGCTTCTCTCTTTACACGGCCATGGCTTGTTGAGATGCGCATTTGACACTTCCACCACCTAGTACGAAACCAAACAGATGCTAAACTCAAGTTTGTTCTTGAAAATATGTTTTTGGTGTTTTAATGCTGGAGTTGGTTTGGTTCAGTTGTTACATGTATTTTTTCAATCAGGAATTTGGGTAAGAAAATCCATCGTTTACAACTTTACAAAAACAATTACAGATTTAATTTTAACCAAAACAAAAATACAATGTTACAAATTGCAAAAAAAATTCGTTGGGCAAGATTCAATTCAATGTTGAAACTCAGAACACAATAGTTTATCTTGCATTGTGGTAACAAAGGTAGAGTGCTGGCTCAACAATCATTGAGGTCTAAAATAATGTATTTTTAATAAAGCTATTTTTATTTGAAGTTTAAAGATACCAATGGTCAATCAACTCAAATTCACTGATAAAATCATTAAAACAATTATATCTTCACCCTAACTTCACCCCTCTCCCTTTAAGAATGTCAAGGGCTAAGATTGAGAGAGAAGCCACATTAAACTCCCCTTAATAGTGTGACATTAAACTCCACCCAACAATGTGAAAGGAAAGAGGAATCACTACAAATGAGAGAGTTCAGCATTTCATGCAAAGGAATAAATTCACAAGGTTCATAGTTAAATTTTTATGAGAGGGTAAGTGCAAATTTTTTAAATGTTAGGGTTTGTTTGGATGGAGGATTTAGGAGGGGAAGGGAGGAAAGAGTTTCCTTTTCATTTTTAAATTAGGGACACTATGAAATGTTTTATAAAAAGTTATCGTATTAACATAATAAACGATCTTATAATACTTCAATAACACTTAATTTATTTTAGAAAAACATGTTATATAGTCCGTAATTTAAAAACGAAAAGTAAACTTTTCTCTCCCTTCCCCTCCTAAACCCTCAATCCAAATACACCCTTAGAGTATGCAAGTGCATCCCCTCAACTCAACGTGCCTCCGCCCCTTCCAACAATAAGCAATACTCAAATAGAGAAATGATATTTGTACAACCATTTTCTAACAATTTTTGTGACAACTTTCTCTCTTATACTCACATTATATTTTTACTTTCTCTCTATTACTTTGATTTTCACGCCAATACATACTTTTCTTTATAAAAAATATAGTTGTTTATTTGGTAGTCAAACAAAATGATGTTCAAATAACATTACTCAAAATAATAACCAAAATCCTTGGGACCCTCGAGAGCATTTCACAAACAAGCTTGTCCACCACCTCTATCCTATGTCAGAGAATACCACATAAGGTTTCTCCTCCCTAATCAATGTTTTTAATTCTTTTTCTTCACCACCCCACCCAAGCTTCTAATACTATAACTTATTAACTTCCTAAGAACTTAACTGAACAAAACAAAACTTCAAAAAAACTAACGTGTAATTGATGATTCAACAATATTCAATCTATCCCCTTTATCTATTTGAATTACCTCCACTACCTCTTTTTTGATTTCCTTAACAATTAATCCAAGCCTCATCACCAAACCTCCAAACATCCTATACCAAATAACATTAACATGAAGCAACACCCAAATTCTCCTCGTTACTAAGAGAAACCACGAAATCTAACTAGTTAGAGGAACTTACTTGATTAAAAGATGTTGACGTTGCTGCTTGTCTCAATCTTTTATTTTTCCTTGCTATAGCCAACAAATTTTCCTTGGGTTCTTTATCTAGGCAATATCGCAAGAGACTTCGAAGAAGGAAAATGTCTGTTGCACCTCCTCAAAATTGATATACACTCCACTCCATCCCCAAACTTCTATCTTCAAAAATGGAATTATTAAGTTTGGCCATGTCAATTATACACTCCACGCCCTTGCCTTAAAAAAAAATCTTCTTGAAGAACACTAGTTAGACTAGACCTACCCTAATTATTAATAGAATTTTGGACAAATGCATTGTGCGATTCTTTAAATTTAACATCTGTATTATATTAGTCTTTTTTGTTTTTTTAATATCATATTGTTTCTTTAACTCATACAACATTTGCATCGTTTCCCCTTTCCATTCAACTAAGTTACATGGTGCTAACGGGACGCCGTTAAATGTTGATGTGGCGTGTCCAACTCAATTAATTATATGTTTTTTAATTAATTTTTATTAAAAAAAACTAAAAAATAAAAATAAAAAACAAAAATTCATCATCTTCATTTTTTTTAAAGGCAAAAAACGATAATACAAATACTGAAACCAAAGCAAAGATACAAACAGAAATGCCCTTGGACAGGGTATAAGGTATACCTAAGCACCCCCACAAAAGAAAAAGAACAATCAAGAGAAAAAGAAAGGAAAATTAAACGGAGAAAAACACTTGACAATTAGCTACAACACGAAAACTTAATTAGTATTCAAATTGTAGGTTCGTCTTAAACCACCAAAATCACATAAACGATCCTGCCATCAAAAGAGCGGCCCCACGCCACAATGAGCTTCACTCTCTCTCTATCTTAACATCGTTATTTTTTCATTATCATGATCAAATATTTTATTAACGAATCCCAATATTTTATTCGCCTGTAAATTTGTACCATGCAAATATCTCTTTATATCATGATCATGCCATAAATAATTGATAAATTACTACTCCCTTCGTCCCAAATTGTATGACGTTTTAGGCATTTCACATATATTAAGAAATGCAATTAATATTGTGTGGAAAAGAGATATTATGAGTTGTTTTACAAAATTGTCCTTAATAAATAGGCTTAATTACACTTTTGCCCCCCTAAGTTTCTCAAAGTTGTGATTTTGGCCCCTTAAAAAAACAACTCTTTCCAAGCCCCCTAAGTTAACTTTTTGTTGCAATTTTAGCCCCTCATGACAATTTTAGCCCCATAAGATTACTTTTTGACTCGAAATTAGGGGCCTAGAAAGTAAACTTAGGGGGCTAAAATTGCCATAAGGGGCTAAAATTGCAACATAAAGTAAACTTAAGGGGCTTGGAAAAAGTTGTTTTTTTAGGGGGCCAAAATCACAACTTTGGGAAACTTAGGGGGCCAAAAGTGTAATTAAGCCTATTTATTAAGGACAATTTTGTAAAACAACTTATAATATCTCTTTTCCACACAATATTAATTGCATTTCTTAATATATGTGAAATGCCTAAAACGTCATACAATTAATTGTGATTTGAAGGTTCCTTTGAAATAACTTAATGGTAGGTAATGCATTTAGATCCATTAATTGTGTTTGGATTTGCAAATGGAGGTTGTTTCTTTAGAATTTCTAACAAAACAACCTCCGTTTGCATAGAATTCATCTTCAATTTTCTTTCTTGGTTCTAGTGTTTTATTTTTACTAGTACTTAAACATGCGTGGAAAGTTAATTATCTTAATGATTAATATTTATAAAATTGCAGCACCATATATAAAAATAGAAGCACTAGTCCAATCTTGATATAAAATTCACAGCACACACACACGCCTTAATCGAAGAGTTGGTATCTGTTATGATAACATTAAAACACTTGTGTTATATAAGGATGTTAGGTTTGATTCTCAACCTTAGGAACATTCTTCCAGCCAGCCCACTAACAAAGACAATGTGAATGAACCGCTATTAATCTGTGTTCATATTCTTGACTCTTATCTCCTTTATTTTTCATTATCAATTGACTCAATTTTGGGTTTTAAAAACTACATTGAAAACCTAATTTTCATTATTGAAGGTTTAAAAACCCATTGAGCATTCAATCTTGTCAAAAGATTTAAACTGTCTCAGAGCGGTTTAAAACTACGGCCATTGTCCCTACTCCCTATATATAAGACTCTTTTGTCAAAATCACGGGAATTAAGAAAGTTGATATTTGTATTAAAGTTGTTTGTAATCACTATTGTTTTTACAATTTTATACTTTAAGAAATATAATTAGTTTATGTTTTTCACATATTTTTTTTTTTTTCCAAAAAAGAAGGCAACTAGCGAAGCGCTAGAATACCCAAAATAGATAGATAATAAAGAAAGGTTTACAAAAGAGAAGGAGGGGGATCAAACCAAGACCTCCTTAAAAAGGAACAAACCTAAAATTAGGTAGCCCTAATCTATTTTTTACAAATTCAGCCCTAACACAATCAGGCAAAACATTCCACACAGTTAAGTGAGCAACATTGAAACCTATACTAGCTAAGGTGTCAGCACATTGGTTTCCCTCCCTGTAAATATGTGTGATTACAAAATTCATGCTAAGCGTAAGTTGCAGACAATTCATCCATCTATTTTTTAACCGCCAAGGAACCAGATATGGATTTTTAAAAGCTTTTACAACTAGTTCAGAATCAGCTTCTAGCCATAAGTTCTTCCACTGAAAAGTGTTGGCCAACTCAATTGCTCTCATAGCACCTGATAACTCAGCATGTAAAGCATTACCTAAACCTGTGTTCTCCCCAAAACATATTAAAAAATCAGACTTGCTGTTCCTAAAGATTCCCCCACAAGAAGATTGATTTCCATTTGTGGATCCATCTGTGTTGCATTTGGTCCAATTTGGTAAAGGAGGCTGCCAGATTACCTCAATGACTTTTGGAGCTCTAGGAGGGTTCAGTTTGACATTAAACTTCCTCAGAAGCATGAAGTTAGAGACATTTGCAAACGCTACAGACTTTGAGTGATTACCTGAAAGGGCCGTACAAGAAGCAATAGAAGCCAGAGTTGATTTCCAAGGAATTCTTTTGTTTTGGAATCTTAATTGATTCCTTGCATACCATATTCCATTGCAAATATTAATTATCGAGGCAATGATAACTATTTTACATTGAGGATTCCATGAGTTATTGCAGATATTCCAGATCTCTTCCTTATTTTGAAAATTGAAATTACAGTTGATGTTGCTAGCAAGCCATCTCCAAAGATTTAAAGCATATGTGCATTCAAAGAACAGGTGAATAGATGTTTCGGCGCAGGAACTACAGAGAGAGCACATAGATGGGAGGTGACAGCCTCTAATGGTAAGAATATCATCCGTAGGTACCTTGTCAAGCATCAATCTCCAGACTAGTAAAGATTTGGATGGCGGAATATCGGCTGACCATATCAGCTTAGCCCAAGGAACCTTTGTAAAATTTCCTTTTTTGAATTTGTATGCATCCTTCAAAGACAATACACCATTGGTGGTGTGCTTCCAAACAAGCGTATCCCTGTTGTGCTGATTATGGATATTAATTTGAGCTGCCAGTGTCTCTAGATTTGGAAATTGAGATAAAATTTCATTGGGAAATTTCCATTGTCTGTTGTGAATAAAGTTGCTGAGTTTCCTTGGAAGATTGTTTAGTTGGTTTGTATTGATATTCAAAGATTGAGCCAAAATCTCGCCGCACCAATTATCAAGCCAACAATTAATAGATTGCCCATCACCAACTAGCCAGTTAGTGTTATCAAGGATGTTCCAGAACTTCACTTTTGCTCCGCTCCATATTGAAGAAAATATATGATGTTGAATACAGGATGAGTCTCTGATCACTCTACTTCTAAGAACCTCAGCCCATTGCTCGTTAGACTGCATCAAATCCCAGCAAATTTTAAGGTTAGATGCTGAATTCAAAGTGACTAAGGATCGCAGCCCCAGGCCCCCTTCATCATAGTCAGTACAAATTTTTTTCCATGCCACAGTCACCATCTTTCGCTTTGAAACATCTCCACTCCATATGAAGTTTTTGATACTTCTCTCCAGATCTCTTAACAAACTCACAGGCCATGAATAAATACTCATGGTGTGAATAAGCATGCTCTGGACTACAGACTTCACTAATTGCACTCTGCCAGCTATTGAAAGCAACGATGCTTTCCAATTAGCAAGCTTTAAATTAACCTTATCTGCAATATGTTGGAAATGAATTTTCTTTGGCTTGCCTTTAAAAATAGGAGCACCCAGATAGGTAAAAGGTAAGGATCCAATAGAGAAGCCTAACAGTTGCACCATTTGATTCATTCTTGCATCAGAAACTCCACCAACATAGATAGATGATTTATTAAGGTTAATAACCTGACCTGAACTGTTAGCGTATCTGGTAAATAAATCTTTTAAAGCTTGCAGACTAGAGAATTTACCTTTGCAAAATACCATTAGATCGTCTGCATAGAAGCAATGAGATGGAATGTTAGCATGTCTAGAAGCTTTAATAAGATACACCTTTCCTTCCTCCACTAAATTAGAAATTCCCCTACTAAGCACTTCCTCAGCTATGCAAAACAGGAGAGGAGACAAAGGATCACCCTGTCTCACACCTCTATTACATTTAAAATAGCCTTCATGTGAGCCATTAATAGAGACAGATATGTTAGCTGACTGAAGAATAGATCCAATCCAAAAGCAGAAAGTATTATGAAAACCAAACCCTTTGAGAACATTAATCAAAAATTCCCAGCTTAAAGTATCAAAAGCCTTTGAGACATCAATTTTGAGAGCAAGATTCCCCCCAAAACATCTTGTATCAAGAACATTAATAGCTTCAGAAGTAAGTGCAATGCAATCTTTAATGTTCCTGCCTCTTATAAATCCTCTTTGTTCCTTTGAGATTAGATTAGGAAGAATTTGTGAAAGTCTATCTGCTAAAACCTTAGTAATGATTTTGAACTTGAAATTGGCAAGAGCTATGGGTCTATATTGATCAATACTATCAGCATTAGATGATTTAGGGATAAGAATGAGAGTATTGGAGTTGTAGTTAGGGGGTAACCAACCAGACTGAAAAAATTGGAGCACTGCAGCCAGAACATCTTTCTTGATGATTTCCCAGTATGTTTTTCACATATTATTTATTGCTGAATGAAGAAAAAGATGTGTAATAAATAAAGGAATGTACATAGGCCAGCTGTAAAAAGATGTACATATTATTTATTGCTGTAAATTTTTTTTGTCAGATTTCGTCCTTGTAATTTTTTTTTTTAAAATACCCCCATAGGCCAGCTGACTGTGCATTTTCGCTAACTTGGCATGCTGACTCACCTTTTTCTGATGACGTGGCACGCTGACTGTATAATTTTTTTTTACTTTTGTAAGGGGTACACCTGGCATTCGTGATTTTTTTTAAAATAAAAATAAAAAAAATTCTTAAAGAATTTAAAAAAACGAAAAAAATTATAAAATGAATTAAATTCTAGAAAAATTAATAAAAATATTGAATTTTTTTTAAAAATTCTGGAAAAATTAATAAAAATTAAAAAACGAAAATAATTCTGGAAAAACTAATAAAAATTAAAAAAATCTGGAATTTTTTTAAAAAAATTAATATATATCGAAATTTTTGAAAAATTTGTAAAAAAAAATCTGAATGAAATTAAAATTATAAAAAATTTGAAAATATTATTTAATTATTTTCGAGAAATATAATCTAGATGAATAACAGGATACAAATGATATTGATTGACACTGATATGTGTGTTATGGAATATTACATTTTTGAATAAAATAAAATTCTAGAAATTAATTTTCAAAATCAAAATAATTAGATAATATTATATTTTCAAATTTTCTATAATTTTAATTTAATTCAGATTTTGTTTTTATAATTTTATCGAAAATTTCGATATATATTAATTTTTTTATAAATAATTTCCAGATTTTTTTTATTTTTATTAGTTTTTTCAGATTTTTTTTTCATTTTGATTAATTTTTCCATATTGTTTTTACTTTTTTAATCATTTTATTTAGTTTTTCGAGAATTGTTTTCATTTTTAAATTTTTTAATCATTTTTTATTAATTTTCCAGATTTTTTTTTATTTTTTTCATTATTTTTTATTTTTTTTAAAGAACTTTTTTATTTTTATTTAAACAAATGCCACGTGTACCCTATAACAAAATAAAAAATAAAATTAATTATAAAGTCAATGCGCCACATCATCAGAAAAGGTGAGACAACGTGTCATGTCAGCAAAAATGCACAGTCAGCTGTCCTAGGGGATATTCTAAAAAATATATATTTTACGAAATCTGACAAAAAAATTTCACAAGGAGAAAACCAAAAGTGACCTATATTACAGGGGGTAAAAACCTGTTAACCCTTAAATCATTTTTTTCATTTGTTGATTATTTTCCATAATATTGGAATAAGTTTGGTAGTGAGGAATTATCGTTTTAGTAGTAAAATTAGTTGTATTAATCACTTAACTTATGCAACAAATTAATTTGTTAATTATCTTAACCAAACAAATTAATTTCTCTATTGTGACAATCATTATCTTAGCCCGTGTGTTTTGTAATTATTCTCTTAATTAATGACATAAATTTTCATAAGTCCATCCAAAATACAATAAACTCCCAAAAATTCTTTTCCGCAAAACATGTTTTTTCAAACTCTGAAAGAATATTTGGGGTGTCTATTCATCCCCCTCTTAATATAGATCAGACAAGCTAAGCATTAAGGGACTTTTGAAATTGAATACAAACCTTTTAATATTGAGAGGTCTAGAAAAATAACCATGAAAGAGTGCATAAGATAGTAGTGGTTTAAAGACTAAAAAATATCCAACTTATGTTTCAAATAAATTAGAATTTCATACTTAAAAAAATTATCTTTTAATAAGTTTATTAGGATTTAGTTTAAATTATCTCTAATGTGAATTTGTCTATCGAATCATGAAAAAAATTATCTTTTAATAAGTTTATTAGGATTTAGTTTAAATTAAGAAATTTTAATATTTTCATGATTCGATAGACAAATTCACATTAAAGATATTTTTGCTAGTTGCATGAAATAAAGATATTAATAAAATAAGGATTTGATTTGACAAACTTTTACCATAAATTTGAAAAGTTGCATGATTTGATAGACAGATTCACATAGACATAAACTTACTAGTTTGATGAAAAGGATATTATCACTAGGTACATGATTTTTTTTGTTTTAGTACCCTAGTAGTGGCTAGAGAAATTCACCTTAAAGATAAATAAGTGGGATGTCTGAGTTCGAACCCCGGCTCCTGCATAAATTATGCATTGTCCCTTATCAAGTGAGTTAAACTCATCAAAACGAATATTAGTATATATTAATAAAAATATATAGTAATATCTTCACTTATTTTTTTGTTTTATTTTGGCGATCATATCTTCACTTATTTTACACACCATAAAATAGTACAATTAATAAAATCAGTTTAATATATGGAAAAAGATAAATATCGTGACAAAATGACAAGGGAATTATTCACGACCTTTGAGCTTTCTATAACAACTTCCCATGTACCCCACCACTTCCCATGTATTCTGTAAAATTGAGATTTATTGGCCAATTGCTTGGTCATAAATATCGTGACACTTTTTTTTTTATATTTGCATTCTTTCCTAAAAACCACCTATAAATATATGCTTTTCTTCTAACAATTTTTTAACCTTTATACAACAAAGACTATTCACTTCCAAAGCAAAAGAGTAATTGAAGGTGGAATGACTATGTTTACCCAAAAAATTATCTTGCTATGTCTATTGTCGTTGCTATCATTGCAGAATGTTCTTGGAGTGCATGTGACTATTGGTAACAATTTAGCTGACAATTTGGACTTAACTGTACATTGCAAATCTGCAGATGATGACATTGGAATACATCTTCTTCATCATAGGGATATTTTTGGTTGGCATTTTGGAAATAACTTTATTGGAGAAACAAGATTCTATTGTTCCTTTCAATGGAATAATGAGTTAAAATGGTTTGATATATATGTAGAACTTAGAGATCATCATGTATGTAATTCTCATTGCAATTGGTATATAACCCAGTCAGGACCATGTAGAATGGTAGATGCAAATGAAAAGAATGCTCATTGCACTTCTTGGAATAAGTGATCATGTGATACATATTTTTCTTTTTATCTTAATAAATGTTGTACATCGGAGTTTGAAGAACCCAATGTATTATCTATTAGAAATCTTAGTGGAAATTCTCTCTCTCGAAATATATATTTGTGCGAGTTTGCATGCATGTGTTTGTACGCGTGTGTATTTAGTTTGTACTAATGATATCTGCCAACAATAAGGTTAATCATTCAATCTTTATTCCGTTCCAAATTATAAGTTGTTAGAAAAAATGTATCATAAATTATAAGTTGTTTTGCGATATCAATAAAACATTAATATTACTTTTTTTAGATTATATCTTTGACTATTTGTTACTCTTTCTTCTTTTAACTGTTTAGTTTATCTTTCCAATACTATTGATTAAGGACAATTTTGTAAAACAATTCATGATATTTTTATTCATAAAAAATTAGATTATATTTCTTAATACGTGCTGAATGTCCAAGATGCCATATAATTTAGGACAAAGAGAGTATTTGATAATGATGATAATATAATGACTTTTAAATTTTTGTTTTAAGTTTGTAATTATGAAGTGATAATTAAAGCAAAGTAAACACACATAAATTATTGGGAGCATTCACTACAGACATATGTTCATAAGTATCATATAACCAGGGCTTATATTTCTTTGTTGGTTTGCTTTTTACTCTCTTCTTCGATCATTATTATAAAAAATAAAATAAAAAATTTGGCCGCACATTTTCGTCTTGACACAAACAGGTTGCATCTGGATGCAAAACAATAGCCCCGAAACATGGATCCAACTAGTCTATTGAGTATGGGCGCAAAATAGCTAAAAACATATTTTAATGCACTTTTCAACATGCTTTCTTATTCACCATTTAACAAGGCGTACAAAACTAAAGTCACACATGATGAGTGCTTTAACAATGCCATCAACTATCAACCATAATGCACTTGCAAGTCAAATTGAGCAGCGAATTGAAGTGGTGAATCTCCAAAATTGTTAAAAGCAAAACAAACACACTTGAAATTAAGTTTTAAGCAAACAAATCAAACACAAGAAAAAAAATGAAATTAAGGAATTGCAATGCCGAAATAAGAGTAAAATCAGATTTAGAGGTTGAAACTTGAAAGTGAAGTTAAGGAAACTAACTAAACAATAGAAGAGGACAATGCAAGTAAATATGAATCCAAAAAATGAATAGTGTTCTTTTTATTTTCTCTAGAAAAGAAGAATGAAAAACAAAAAAGCCTTACGCTCACTACAACTTCGATTTAGTCATTGTGTTATTCCCTTCTTCGCTAGTTCTTATTCACAAATTGAGGATTCACAACACTCAGACAAAACACGAAGATGGTGATAAAGAAGACGAAGCACATACATGGAGATGGAAAAACCAGAACATACACTCTAGTGTTTGGGTTTGAAGCTTGAAAAACCAGAGCATCTACAATGTTAGAACCAAAATTTTGTTCTTCAATCATTTTTTGTGGACCCATAGATGACCCATAGAATTTAAGAATTATCACTCATTTTTACTCTAATGCAAGAACCATATTTGTGTTCTTATATTACTTTTTAGGGTCCCACAATAGACCCCACATATTTTTATTTATTTATTTGCATTTGTGCTTTGGTTTTTTCCATGTTATGCTGTCCGAACAAAAAACAACTTTTGTTATGTAGAACAAGTTCTTCTGGTGCAACCGTTCTCCACCTTGGATGACAAATGGATGTTCTCCAATGCTAAAAAATACCAAGAATGGTTTTTGGGTGTGTAGAACATAGTGTAGAACATGCGTTGGAGTTGCTCTTACAGATGTTAACTTTCGATGGAGCATACAAAGTGAAGATAAAAAATAGAAAGGGACTTAATGTGAGACTGATTGTAAGTTTGAGAATGAAAATGGACTTTTACCGACATGCAACATCGTGCGTAGCTAGAAATACCTAGGCACAAGTCACTTTTCTTGTAGTGATATTTTTCTTTTTATCTTAACAAATTTTGTACATTGGATAATATTTTAGTTCCAATACATTACACTCATTTGTCCCTGTGAGCTTAGCTCAGTTGATAAGGACAATGTATAATATATGCAAGGTCGGGGTTCGAATCCCAGACACAAAAAAAAAAACACATTGCACTCACTTAGATGTAATGGCAATGGCATACCTTTAGCAAGGCAAGGTAAGTCTCAAATTACCATGCAAATCTAAATATAAATATATAAACAAGGGAGCTTATATGATGCCCGTCTTAAAAAAACATTACAAGCAGTAAATTCAAAAAAATTTAAATCAATATTTTTAACCAATATTTTATGTATTTAAATCAATATTTTTAATTAAGACAATTTTTTATGTATTTACCCATATGCACAGTAAATTAAAAAAAAATGTTACAAACGACTTTATGAGAAATAAAAAAAGGTAGCTACTAGCTAGTATTATTTTATTTCATTTCTAATTAATTTCCCTTTTGAATTTTTTTTAAAAATGAAATATTTAAATTGATTTTTATTTTATTTTTTAAAATGACGGTTTTAGAACCTTCAAATGTAACGGTATATGGTAGAATTTTCCTATAAACAATCATTTTCAATGAGAATGGGACAAATCTTTGACAATAAATTATGAGTTTAATTTTTATACACCGTCGATATAAAATCATTTTACACATAAATCTAACTTAGAATTGTTATTTATCTAGAGAGTTTTTATCAAGAAAAAGTCTCAGCTAATTAAATTTGTTATTTGCCGGAAATCATGGAAGGTAATGATGTGTAATTAAGAAAAGGTGTTAGCAAATACACTATTTTGAAATTTTCTTGATACATTTTGTCAGTGTATCTATTATTTCTAGGGGTGTGCAGAAAATCCAGAAACCATGAACTGATTTGGAAAATTAGATGAACCGCCTGTAAAAGCCCACTTCTTTTTGGATCAAAACTGACACGGTCCATTTCATAAAAAAGTCCGGTTAACTGATCTCATCTCAAGAAACCAGATACCCAAATGATAACTACATCACAAATGAACTCACGCTATTGTGTTTTGTATTATCCCAATCTAATTATATGTTACCGCATCATTTAATGAAAATGACAAGTCATATATGTTTACACGATGTAGCCACCCACAATAAAATGCATTTGTAAAATAATTTTACTATATGCACTATGCATAATTTTAAGGCTTAATTGTACTTTTGGACCCCTATCTTTTCAAAAGTTGCGGTTATGGACCCCTAACTAATTTAAATACAAAACAGCCCCCTATGTTTTGATTCTTTGGCAGTTTTGGACCCCCAGTCCATTGTTGACTCGGTCAACGCTGACGTGACACCCTAAGTGAGGTGCCACGTGTCAATTTTTTTATTTTTTTTTTGTCTTGGGGGTCCAAAACTGCTAAAGAATCAAAACATAGGGGGCTGTTTTGTATTTAAATTAGTTAGGAGTCCATAACTGCAACTTTTAGAAAGATAGAGGTCCAAAAGTGCAATTAAGGCTAATTTTAATTGAGTTATAATGCACAGAAGTTAAATCCATGAATTATAAGCAATCTGTCATAACTTACACGAGAGACACAGTTACATAAATAGAGGGAAGTTACAATTGATGCAATGTAATAAGAAACAAACATGTAGTAACCAACATACCATCACACTTCTCATACATACACATTGCTCCCACAAACTACCCCATTAACTTGTTGCAAGTTACGCAGTTAGTACATACATTCCTTTATATATTTTTGTTCAATCTTCACTTCACATCAATAACTTCACCAACTTCAAAATTTGAATCAAATTCTTTTTTCCAAAGAAAAACATGGCCAGTATTCACTACACATATTCCACTTCTTCCATTTTGCAGCGGAATCCCTGCCGACAAAGGGACGACGACTGCTCCTGCTGCAAATGTCTCTGCGGCAGTTGCTGCTTCTGCGGCATATGTATCGTGGGCTGTTGCGACTACATATTTAACGTAATCTGCAACTTCAATGTCGTCGTAGCGATCTTTGCTTTCTTCTCATTGCTTATCATACACCCTAACTACGTCAAATTCACCGTAACAGATACATCCCTTACTCAGTTCAATTTCAAAAACAACATCACACTTCACTATGATCTCGCTCTCAACATCATGATCCGAAACCCTAATCGAAGAGTTGGTATCTATTATGATAACATCGAAACGCTTGTGTTTTATAAGGATGTTAGGTTTGGTTCTCAAACCCTAGGAACATTCTTTCAACGTCATAAAAACACGAGTTTCTTGAGCCCAACTTTTAGCGGTCAGCAATTGATTCCTTTAAGTCCTGATCAGATTTTGGAAATGAATAAAGAGAATAAAGTTGGAGTTCATGAAATTGTTGTGAAGGTTTTGCTTAATGTGAGGCTTAAATTTGGTTTATTGAAAACATGGAAAGGGAAGCCGATAGTTCGTTGTGTTTTGAAGGTTCCTCTAAAACCACGCAATGGAACATTGCTGGGTAATGAATTTCAAGTTACTTATTGTGATTGGGATCAAAAATGGTGGTTGTTTCGTTAGGGAATTTATGTTTGTTAGTTTCTTAAATGGTGTACCATCGTCATGCTCTTGGATGGATTTTTTTATTTATTTTTTTATTTTATTTCTTAGTTATCTGGTTCCTCTAAAATCATGTAATTGTCTCTTATTTCAATTTTGATGCGAATATAAATTCAACTTCATATCTATAGGACTAAACATGTTCCTGGGATGGCTTATGCATCTTAAACACCGGTGCATATATAGATCAATTGTAGTTTTTATATATTTAAGGATATTGCCAACCATGGCACAAGTCATTGTTTAAGATAATAAATTTAAAAATTATTAAAAAAAATCAAACTGTGACGGATTCGAATCCAATTTAGGGTGTTCAACTTAACAATCTTAACATTTATTAGTTGAATTAGGATTAATGGACGATGTTTCCTATGTCAATCTCCTCATGGGTATCTGTTCTAATTGTATATGTTACTCCTACCCCTAGACCTTTCAACCACACCTATACATTTTCTCAAAATGACAAAGTATCCCTCTTCAAGTTTTCATCTCTTTTTTGTATTATAACACATTTTTTAGACATTGGAATTGGAAAGTGATACAAGATTCTAATGTCCTTTCCTATGTTTTCTTTATATTTTATTAGGGTCGTCTTAAATATTTTAGGAGTTCTGTGTAAGGGGGTCAATTTATTCATGGTTGAACCGTGACAAACGTGTAGAGGGATCCACGACAAAATTGTGAACCCGATAAGGTAGTCCAGCTTGCACTTGCTATGGACCGATCATGTTTTTATTAATTGTTTCCCTCCCATAAAAATGGAAATCGATCCTTTATAGTAGCTGTCATAACACTAAGATGTAGTATCAAATAATTCATTCTATGATAGATTTAAGAGTCATCACGTCAGAGTTGTTGCACAATGCAACAAATATAGATGATCCAAGTTACGTCAAAATTTGACCATCTTTAAAATTACGTGTATTTTATAGGGTGTTGAGCATACAATATTGAATTTGTGTCTAAGTATTAGTGCTCTTGTGTGGATGTTTACCATAAACAATTTGTTTATGGTACACATTCTCGTTTGCTTTATGAAAATGTTATTAAATGTCACAAGGCGTGTGAAACAACTCTCAATGAAAAATCATGAGAACATAGGCCCAATAGCCCACAATATACAAATAGATTATGTTTTAAAAATTGCACTTCTCAACATCAATTTTGCTCCAAAACACAAAAAATACGAAAATACCCTCCGACGACAGATATTTTGGATCAAAACCGATGGTGAGAAGAGCAATTGTCTTATGTTTATGTTCATAACACAATGCTCTCGGCCCCAAGGCCAAAAAAAGGTCCAAGGCCAAGGTGCACATGCTTACAAAACTATTGCAAGTCAAACAAGGATCTTACTCTTCTCGCTTTCAATTTTGTTTTCATACACTACGAAAATACCAAAATGAAAATGAAGTACTTTGATATTTTTGTAGTGTTTAGAAACAAAAATCAATATAAGAAGAGTATTTTTCTTCAAAGAAACAGCTGAGCAAAAATCAGAACACAGAAAAGGAAAAGCAAAGCATACGAGTCTTTTCATAATAAAAGTGCAATGAATAGACGTATAAAAAAAGCAAACAAGAAGAACGTGACCGTTCACTGTCTTCACCTTTAACTTAAAATAAATCAAAACGTAGCTATACGATCATAATAACAAGGGTACATAATTAAAATTGAAACCGGTAAACCGCATTTAATAGTAACAACAATAATCTTAGAATCACTTTGAATTTGTACATACAAACAGACTGAGATGAAAGCAAATAATTGACCATGCTTAAAGACACCACTACAACCTTACTATCAATCTCAGTGTCAGATCTCAAACCGAGTTTTTCGATATTGAAGAGGAGACTCTCGACCATATGACCTCTCAGGAGACCGACTTTACTACCAACCTAACAAACATTAGAGCTATATTGCCTAATCTAAATCTAACAAAACAATCTTGAAAATACTAACCTAAATTAGTAGGAGAAAAATAAAATACATCTTATTTACCTAATTTTTATTCAAGAACAAACTCTTGATAGTGTTAGTTTCACTTCAACCATTTCCACGCGTAGGTGAAGACTGTGGTGTATAATAAGGACTCGTCGCACACGGCGTCGAATACGGCGTCGAATCATCCAACCACTCTTCAACCGCCACAACAACTTCATCACCAACCACCACATTCTCACTCAAACGCATGCTCCTCACAGCCCTACCTTTCATCACCGTCACAACACTACTACACTCCGTCGTAGAAGAACCATTCTCACTCTCAACACCTTCTCTTTCCTCCTCCTTGATCGTAAACAACACTCTCGAAGGACCGTAGAGACAATGATACTTCGCCATGTACTGTTCAAGCTCATCTTCTAGCTCATCGTTCGTGGAAGATGAACGTGGAAGAGAAGGTTCTAGTGGCTCTGCTTGAACACGTGGACGGAGACGTTTACGGCGTTTGAATAGAACGTAGAGGATTTCGACGGCGAGGGCTGTTAGAGTAACGGCGGTGAGGATTGTGATTGTGGTGCCGAATTTGTTTAGACCCATCATAGTGATGATGAAAGAAAACGCATGGGGGACAAAGTGACAACGTTGTGTTAATGTTTGTGTTTGTGTATGTGGTGGTTGATGTGGCTTTGTCGTTTGGTTGTAAAACGGCAAAATGGCTAAGTGTAGGAGTGAAATAAGAAAGTTTCTAAATTATGGTTTTAGGCAAAATATTTCCAAAGTGAAAAAAGATTGAGATTGTACTATCAATGAATGAAATGATTTAATAGTTATGTCAAATATTTTAATAGTTATGTCAAATATTTTATTCGTCTCAATTTAATTGTGCACAGTTTTTAAAAAAAATGATTAGTTTGATTAATTTTAATTGTAAAATTAATAAATATTATTTGCTAAAATATTTATATTAATTATAGTTAGTGGATTATTTAAGTTAAGTGAATTTTAATAAATAAAAGTATATGAATGGTATCCTAAAGTGGATATAATTTTGAGATAGAAAAAAATGCAAAAGAAGCAATTATTATGAGATGTAAAGATAATAAAATTATGAAAAAAAAGGTTATTTGTTAAAGTACATATCACTAATTTTAATTGGTTGGGGAGTAATTTACAATTTTCTAAAAGAAAATTATAATTTTTTAATTGGTATCCTAAACTCAACCTACAAACTTTTTTTTAGGGAGTTTGAACTTTTTTATTGAAAAATAGTTGACTACACACTTTTAGTAAATAACACTATAATGATTTATTTTTATTTTTATTTTTTAAAAACACTATAATGATGTTTTTCATTTATTCCTTAGAGTACCGTTAACATTTTTTTTTACAGGAAATACTAACAAGTGTCTTTGAGGTTGTTGCATAAAAAATTGTATAATTATTACTTTTACAATGTTTGAGTTATATTTTCAAAATAAAATTTCTTATAATATATTCCTTAAATAATGATTTTAAGACATTTGTTGGCCTAACTTTTTTTATTAGTTTTTGCTCTAAGGTCGGGTTCAAACTTTGGTTCTTTTAACTCTTCTAGCTCATTACCTTTCTGCTCAAATTAATTGATACCATCCCACTTCTTCAATTTAGCTAGAGATTCTAGAGAAATTAATCTCTCCAATTGCGTAGGATATATGAATTAAAACAAACAGAAAATAGAGTGTGAGTTGGGAGTAGATAGTGCCCATAATAGAAGAAGGTTTTGCATTGTCACGTTTTTGCCTGTTAAGGGTTTAAAGGTGGCAGTGACAGATAGCATAGTTGGGATGGAAAACGATATTTGTTTCCTCGTAAAAGTGGATGTTATTATTGCGATGTTGCCTTTTATTTTCTTTAAACAAGTTTTGGTCTAAACCAACTAGATATGAAAGGGATATCAAACTGTTAAGTTTCAATGCAAGGGAAATGAATGTAGGTTACACCAAAAAGGAAGTTCGTGATGGATGATGATGACCTTTGGCAGGACTCCCCGTAGGACTTCAAGTGATGTAGGACCATAGGTGATGAGTATTTTGGATTTTTTTTCCTATTTTATATCATTGTGGATGTGGTCATGATTCAATGTTTTTTCGAAAGCAATTCAAAGCTTGTTAGAAATTGTTTTTAATGATAATTTTTTTGAAGGAAATGTAAATTGGATCCGACATGAAATAGTGTGGGCATCTATTTGAGTTTTTATTATTATTATTTTTTTCTTTCAGAAATATACTTTGTCTTTTTTTTTTTTTTACATACTTTTTGTCACTTGATTATGTCTTTTTTAATAAAAGATGGTCAATTGCTTATGGTTAATTTACAATTTACACACCCTTCATTTTTATTTCCAACAGATATTGTCATTCAATTTTTGACATTAACGTTGACTTGATATTTAATAGGGTTAAATAAGCAAGTGGTATCTCTAAATATACAATATTTGATTTTAATTCCCATGAAATATTTTTTAGGCTTTTCGTCTCTTCAAATTTTTCAATCCATGAAATTAGTGCATATGTTTTAGTTAACTCATGTATAACCTGCATATTTTTTTTAATAAAAAAGGAGGCAAGGAGCCACCCTTAATATAAATTAAATAAAAAGTAACCTAGTACACACAAAAAAGTGTGTGTGGGTGGGGGGATTCTAAAACCTAGCAGCCCTAGGTTGTTTCTAGCAAAATCTTATCTAATACTACTATTATTATTTTTTAAAGAAGTTTTCTCTAATACTATTGTGTACATCAATTAACCAAACCAAATTTATCAAAGAAAGACCTATGTTTGCTAGCTTATCTGCACATGGTTACCTTCTCTATATATGTGCGAGACAAAGAAATCCATAGATTGAATGAAAAAAAGACAATGCTTCCATCTTTGCCTTAACTGCCAAGGCACTGTGGATTTTGACTGAAAAGTAGAGACCATTAGCTTTGAGTCAGTCTCCAGCCATAATTTCCTCCAATGTTTCTTGCTGCTATCTCTATTGCTGTCATTTCTCTAACTAATTCATCTTTAAGTGCATTGCCATTCTCCACTTTCAAAGCAAAACTGCCCAGGTGATCTACATTGCCATCTCTGAAGATTCCTTCACTCCCTGCCAAGCCACTGATACCAAAGGCAGCACCATCTGTATTGCACTTGATCCAATCAAAAACTGGAGGTTGCCAAAACACCTCAATGATGTTTGGGGCCCTTGTAGGATGGATGTTAATAATGAATGCTTTTAGAAGCACAAAATCAGATATAGAAGGGGATGAGACTTTGCTAGTAAAGTTACCAGAAAGGTTAAAATCAACTGTAATCCTAGCAATTGAAAACCTCCAATGGATCTTACAATTATTGAATCTAATTTGGTTTCTTGCAAACCAAATAGCATTGACTGCATTTATTACTGCAGAGATCAGGACCACCTTACATTAGGGAGAGCAATTCTTGTTCATCAAGGTAATCAGGTCATCTGTTGAGGTTATACTAACATTGAAGTTTAACACATAAATAAGCCAACTCCATATACAAGTATCAAAAGAAGAATAAAAGAACAGATGCTTGGTTGATTCAGGTTGCTTGAAGCACAAGTTACAAACAGATGGTATGCATTGACCCCTATAAATCAAGTTTTCATCAGTTGGCAGCCTGTTATGAAACATTCTCCTGTTGAGCAAAGATTTGGATGGAGGGATATATGGGCTCCAAATGATCTTCTCCCAACTTTTGTGCTGACCTTTAGGAGCATGAAAGTTGTAGGCAGTCTTCGGGACATCAAACCATTGCCAGCTACGCTCCATATTTTTTCATCTTCTGTCTCAATTACAAGAATCTTGACCAAACTAATTAGATTGAGGAGAGCATGATACATATTTTGTGTTGCTTCAGGGATGCACCATTGGTTGTTGTGTATAAAATCCTTTACTGATGCTTCAAGGTGAATTTTTTTCCAGTCAAGGATTTGGAGTGAATCTGATATTGATTGATGATGAGTCATAAATTAGTGTTTTTTTTATATAGTATTTGAGTCCGTTTTATTTAGATTTTATTTGATTTTATTTCCTTTTTAGAACTATTTTACTTCAATTGTAGGTTATTTAATTTCAGGAACAAATATTTGAAAGATTGAGTCTTGGAGCAAAAGAAAGGAGATTTGGAGCTGATTCGGGGTAAAAATATGAAGATTTTGTGCAAAAATACAGACACATCCCGTGCCATGAAGACACAACCCGTGCCTTCAACAATTCAAAGCCAAATAAACAACAAGAGAGCTTGGCATGGCCCGTGCCTTCAGCCACACGACCGTGCCACCACTCTGGACAACCTTTTGTTGTTTTTGCTTCTCCGACAAGCTGCCTATTTTAGTTTATTTCTGACCTAAAGCCCATAGTTTCTTGTGGAACATTCTATTGATGTATTTCTTGGGGCTTAAGTAGTTGTAGACTATAAATAGAGTAGCTAGCAAACATATTCATTCATCTTTTGTTCTTGAGAATTATAAGTGACAATATTTCCTCTGAATAAAAGTTCTTCTTCTTTATTTTACTTTATGTTCTTCTTCTTCTTCTTCTTCTTCTTCTTCTTCTTCTTCTTCTTCTTCTTCTTCTTCTTCTTCTTCTTCTTCTTCTTCTTCTTCTCCATGTCTACTATGACCATGAGTTAGTAAAATCTTCTTGTCTTGGGATTGTTGTATGAGTCTAATGACCTAATCCCTATCAAACCAAGTCTCGAACCCTAATTTTATGTAAATCTATTTTCTAATCTATTTCACCATTTTTATAATGAATTAACAAGTATCAAATTCATAAAGTGACAACAGAGGGTTAATACTTGTTAATTCATAATCACAAATATCAAGAGAAGTATTGAAAATGAAGTTTTGATATTGGAACAAGTGAAATTAGACAAGGATTGTGAAACATGAAAATAGTCTAGCAAACCTTGAGACAATAAAGTTTTGTGCTTCAAGGATTTCAATAGCAATCAACCATGAGAATAAGTGTGGTTGCTAGAGAAACACACTCACTGAAACCGAAAGGAGATGTGATAGGCTAAAGAGAAACTTGTCTTTAGAAAATAGGTCCAACATAAAGTTCTAGGTTTAGAGTTTGGTTTGTGAAGGATTTGTTACCATGACGAACCAATAATCCCAAGGAGCTTTTATTATTATTATTATTATTATTATTATTATTATTATTATTATTATTATTATTATTATTATTATTATTATTATATTTTATTTCAAACAATAAAAATCCCAACATTACAACTTAAACTCTCTTCTAATCATTCATAAAAGTTAACTGAATTCATAACTCCCTGTCGGAACGATACTCTTTTTATTACTACTTCGGTAAACCGTGCACTTGCGGATTTACCCCATCAAGTTTTTGGCGCCGTTGCCAGGGAGTTAGGCAATTTGATTAACTTTTTAGTAGTGGTTAGACTTTTTCTATTTCTTTTCCTTCTTCTTTCTTTTTACCGTTAACTTCTTGGGTTTCTCATTCTTTTATGTGAAGAAGCAAATGAGGACCAAATGAGGAGAGCATTCCTTGCCCGATTCTTTCCCCCTTCTAAAACCGCTCAATTGAGGGCGATGCTTTACCGATTCACTCAAAAAGATGGGGAATCTCTTTACGATGCATGAGAGCGTATCAAAGAAATGCTTAAACTTTTTCCCCATCATGGTATAGAGAAGTGGCTTATCGTCCACACATTTTATAATGGTTTATCATATACCACAAAAATGACTGTTGATGCAGCTGTAGGTGGAGCTTTAATGAACAAGAATTACACAGAAGCACATGCTTTGATCGAGGACATGGCCCAAAACCACTATCAGTGGACAATTTGAAGGTGGGAAAAACACAAGAAGGGGGGGGGGGTTGAATTGTGTTTTCAAAAACGTTTCTTTCTTACGAAAAATAACAATGTTCTCAGGATACAGAGTCTGATAGAGTTCAAAGTCTGATCAGAGTTCAGAGTCTTAGCAGCGGAATAAAGAACAAATGCAAGAAAGAAAGAAGACACAAGCAATTTATACAGGTTCCTTCCACAATCCGGAAGTAATCCTGTCCCCCTTGCACTTCCAAGGAGAGTTCCACTTAAAATGTAATATCAAATTACAAGTTGCTCAAACACACAAGTATGAGATTTCCTTTGCTCAATCACACAAGAAAGAGACTTCCAAATGCTCAAGCACACAAGCAAGAGACTTCAAAACAATTACAGAGAATTGAAAAGAGTTTTGAATACTTGATATACAATCAGAGGTATTCACAAAACAAAACAAAACAAAACAGACTCTGTTTTTCTCTAGAAACTTAGAAATTCTAAAATATAACTTTTGTAAGAATTATCTAAGTTGTTGATGAGCAATGTTTGTGACTTTTGAAATGAGAGAATAGCCTAATTCGCGTATATATGCAGTAGTGTGTTTCTTCAAGTCTTCATCCCTATTTATAGAGAATTTGAGAGACGTTGGAAACTGCCAGCTCATCACTTTTTCTTGACCGAAGTTGATTTTACACCAATGATCCTTTGCCTGATTTGAGGATTGTAATATGAAAGCAAATTCAAATTCATTCCAGCAAATATGGAAAAGTCTCTGCTTTAGTTGTTGTTATTCTTGTCGTGTATAGAAGACACTGTGCAGAGTTGGTGGTTGCAGGGACAGGCGTAGGCATAGTGGTTGTACTTTTCGTACATTGTACTTTGTCAACGCTTTCCAGTGTCTGAAGAACCTTTGCTTCTGATGAATTTGCCTCTGGAGACTATTTGCTTCTGATGAGTCTGCCTCTGAAAGACTGGCTTCTGATGAGTCTGCCTCTGAAAGACTGGCTTCTGATGAGTCTGCCTCTGAAAGACTGGCTTCTGATGACGTCATCTTCAGGAGCTCTTTCTTCAGACGCATTCTGACTTTGATTTTCCAGGAGCGCTTTCATTCAGATGTTCTTCAAGCTTCAGTCTAAATTTCCTTTGCTCTTTAATTTATTCAGTTAGAACCTCTTGTAAATAAATTCTTTGATAATGGTCCTGCACACTTGAATAAACTTTTAGCATATCCAATTGATAATTTTTAATACCTTGTTATCATCAAAACTTAAGTGGCGAAATTGTGAAACACCCTTTGTTCCAACAATCTCCCCCTTTTTGATGATGACAAACATAACTATTTAAAAAATGATCAATTGTTGTTAACTTAATTAACAGGTTGACTCTTAAAGGTTCTGAGTTTTGTAAGCTCAGACTCCCCCTGAGTCTGATATTCTTTAAGGTGAGGTTTGTAAGCTCCCCCTAAGTCCTATCCAGGTTAATTAAGTTCATTTTTAAGCTTAACAGTACTTTCATAAAATGCATATGAAATAAAATCGGGTTCTCAAATAAAATTTGTTAAGTTTTATTTCATTCTTGGGCTCAAATTTTGTTAAATACTTTCTATTACTCCCCCTTTTGTCATCAACTAAAAAGAACAAAAACAGTAGAAACATGCAATGAACAAAAGTGAAGAAATAAAAGCTTGTATATCAGAGATAATCAGAAGAATACAAAGAAATTAGAGCAAGCATTTAAAGCATATAACAAGAAAAACAAAATAAGGTGTGCAACTAAGGGTTGGGTTGGGGCTGTTGCTGTTGGACAAGAGCCATCAGACGCTTAATGTCTTCAGACTGCTTCCTAACAGTTTCTTCCAGAGCCAATTGCCTCTAAAGAAGATAGTCTTCCCTAGCCTTAGCTTCTTCTTGCTGCTTCAGCACCTTTTGCTTCAGCATCTTGAAGACCTTGGAGTCTCTTGTTACATACTCAGATTCAGCGTAGAACAGAGCATTAGCCAGATACAAAGGCTTGCTTTGGAGTTGAGGAGAAGAGTGTGATTCTTGCAAACGACGTTTCATGGTGCGAGCTTGAATATGACAACACTTCTGAGCAACACCATCAATGAAATTCAATGCCCTGTTCGTGAGATTACACCAGCTGTCTTGATAAATGAATGGTAGAAATGGAGTGTTCCTTAGAAGCACTAAATTCTGCATTTCATCATTAAGTGCCACCAGACGCTCGTCCAGGTATTCAGAATCCAATATGTTTATGGGAGGTTGGTCAGACATTTGAATTGGTGAGGAGGATGAGGGTTGGTCAGAATCAGAGGTATGGTTTTGTGTTGGTTCAGAAGGTGAAACAGACACAGTGGGTTCAAATTCTGTCACTTGGACAGACTCTGTAGCCACAGTCTCCACAACAGTTTCAGGAATGGTCTGTTCTGGTGTTTGGCTTTTGGTGGTCTTTTGTTGTTGGTATTCAGGAAGTTCTCCTGAATAATGGCTTTCAAGGTTGGATAGATCATCCTGTTCAGTGGGTTTGTTTTGTGGTGAGGAGGTTGGTCGTTGTTGTTTGTTTGTTGGTGGCTCAGAGATAGGTTGTTCAGAAGTAGTTGGATTTTCAGTGACTACTTGCCCTGCAGCAGTAGCTGTTAAATCAACAACTTGTGGACTACCTTGGTTTGAGGTTGAGGAGGATGGAATAGGAGCATCAGGAGCTAGCATGTTTAGTGGTTTGATAACGGGTGGTTGAAAAGGATGGTTGGCAGGTAGCTTGTTGCAGATACCTATCCTCCTTTCAGATAACTCCCCAATTGTTTTATAAACATCATCAGAAGCTTCTCTGAAAGGTTTGGGTTTTGGAGAGAGTTTGGATTTTGTAGTAGTTGTTTTAGTTCTGAGGGTTCGTTTGGCTTTAGGAACAGGTTTGGTTATGTTGAATTTCTGACTTAGAGGTGCGTTGTCTAAGTCAGAGTCTGTAGAAGATGAAGGAGAAGTAGACGGTGGGGGAACTGGACTCTGAGTTACCTTAGACGTTTTGGGGTTGTCTGAGACAGCTGCCTCTGAAGCAGCAGCTTCTGATGTAATCCCAGTGACTGATTTGTCTGGGAGAGAAACACTTGTTCGTATTACTGGTGGAGGTCCAGCAGCTTCTGAAACAGCCACTTGAGGAATAGCAACTGAAGTAGCAGCTACTGAAGTTCCTGAAGTCTCTTTCAGAACCTTCTGGGCTTCCTTCACAGCACTTTCTTCCAGCTTTCTGGCCAAAGACTGAGCCTCAATAACCTTCTCAATGAGGTGTTGATCTTCATCATGGTCAATGCCTATAGCTGCCAGAGCCTTGTCTCTGTCAATTCGGCACTGAGCTTTCAGCCTCTTCTTCTCATTCTTGAGATTTTGATAGTATTCTTCATTTCTCTTCTTCTGTTCAGGAGTTGGTTCATACATAGGCATCACAATCTCCCCTGTTGCTAGCCTCTTGAGTGGTCTGACAGTTTCAACAAAACCAGCTTCTTTTTCCTCCTGGGCTCGTTGATATCTTTCCTCAATATTTGAGTCAGCCTTACCTCTTTTCCTCTTTGGAGTAGCCACAACTCCAGAATCAGTTGCTTCAGAATTAGCAGCCTTCTGCTTCCTAGCCACAACAACTTCAGATTTCCTCTAGGCCTCTTCAGACACCTTAGCAAAAGCTGCTAGATAAGTAGACAATGCTTCAGGATGGTTTTCTTTGAGAATAGAAGGAATTCTAATGGACTGGCATGGGGCTTCAGACTCCTTCAAATCCTTTGAATCAGTGAGGATTGACTTAATGGCCTTCATGTTGTAGAGGGATGTGCCATTGATCATCCTTCCAGTAGTGATACCCAACACTCTGTCTGACACAAGATTGAATGTGTCCAGAGTCTTCAGTACACCTCCTTGGTAGAAGATTTCAGACAGAAGTCTTCCACAAGGGACTTGCCTTCTTTTTCCTTTGTAAGCTTCCTTGATAGCCCAGCATAAATAATGCATGATATATCTTGGAAGATTTATTTGCTGAAATCCAGCCAAGAAATACAACACCAGTTTATGATCCACATTTGGTTGGTCAGCACCTCCTCCCTTCTGGAAGAAGCACTCATTGATGATCTTCAGAAGCACCCTGTGCTCAATATCCATTTCAACCAGCTTGGTTGCAAGATTTCCCTTCAGCAGCAGATTTGTAAAGCTGTCTAACATGGCATCTTTACTGCTAACGTTCCATTGGAACCTTCCATCCAGAGGCATCCTGCATGCCTGAGCAATCACCCCTTCCGTGATGGATACAGGGATACCCATTACAGCAGACTTGATTTCAAGGCCGTGAAAAGGTTCAAGACCCATTTCCTTTCTTGATTTGCCTTTCAAAGAAGGGTTTCTTGACACAGCTTCCCTTTCTTGTGCCTTTGCTGAATCAACATCAAAAACTTCAGCTCTAATCCAGAATTCTTTCACCAGATTCACGTAAATTGGACCGTTGAGCATCTGAAAATACCTAGCCATCTTCTGAGCAAAAATTAAAGCATCCATATCTACTTTGTTTCTTTTCAGAGAGGAGAAGTCCGCCGACGATTCGATTTGAACAACCAACGAATCGATTGGAATCGGTACAGTTACCGGTTTGATAGAATATTTTGATTGCGAGCTTGAACCGCTAGTAGAAGTAGCCATTAGAGAAGATGAAGTTTGGGGGTTTTAGGTTTCTAAGTTGAGAGAAGAGAGAAAAACGATTTTCAATCGAAACTGCTTAAAACTTGAAAGTGTAGGAAAGTGAGTGAGTAGTGTGTGTTTGGTATTTATAGTGATTTGAAAAACAACTATTCATATTTCAGAAGTAACAGCCAAACATGCGTATTAATGACTTGAGGGGCGCGAAAATATTTGAGAGAGAAAAACCATCATTGCCCTTAAAAAGTGTTGTTTCCCAATGCAGATAGACGAGTCAGAAGCCTACAAAAAATAACTTTAACCTTTCCACTTCCCAGTACTTCCAGAGTCAAAAAGATTCCTTTCCAGAGTCTGATAATTTTCTCAGAGGCTGAGTCTTTTCAGATTCTCCAGGGAGAGTCTGAAACTTCTTCAGCGTCTGATAATTTTCAGAGTCTGATTTTTCATTCAGAGTCAAGCATTATTCAGAGACAAAATGCATGTTCAAATTTTTCTTTATAAAATTGAATCTTTCAACAGTTAAGGGTTTTGTAAAGATATCAGCCCATTGATGATCAGTATCAATGAATTGAATATCTAATATTCCCTTTTGAACATAGTCTCTGATAAAATGATGTTTGATTTCAATGTGTTTGGCTCTTGAATGAAGAATAGGATTTTTAGACAAACAAATAGCAGCTGTGTTATCACAATAAATTGGAATACAGTTTTCAGTTATTTGGTAGTCTTCTAACTGATGTTTCATCCAAATCAGTTGTGTGCAACAACTAGCAGCTGAGATGTATTCTGCTTCTGCTGTTGACAAAGCAATAGTTGCTTGTCTCTTACTGGCCCAGGATATCAGATTCTCACCAAGAAACTGACAGTTTCCACTGGTTGATTTTCTTTCAATCCTGCCACCAGCATAGTCAGCATCACAGAATCCAACTAGCTTAAAATCTGAGGATTTCTTATAGAGAAGTCCAAGATTAGTTGTTCCTCTCAGATATCTAAAGATTCTTTTAACCGCAGTTAAATGTGATTCTCTAGGATCTGATTGAAATCTTGCACACAAGCAGACATTGAACAAAATATCAGGTCTAAATGCAGTGAGATACAACAGAGAACCAATCATACCTCGATACAGCTTTTGATCAACTTTGGCTCCTTGATCTTCTTTGTTCAGAATGCAGGTAGGGTGCATTGGAGTGTTCATTTCCTTACAGTCTTCAAGTTTAAACTTTTTCAGAAGCTCTTTGGTATACTTGGACTGGTGAACATACACTCCTTCTTTGCATTGATTGATCTGAATTCCTAGAAAGAACTTCAGTTCTCCCATCATGCTCATTTCAAATTCCTCCTGCATCATCTTAGAAAATTCATTGCAAAGAGATCTATTAGTTGAACCAAAAATAATATCATCAACATAAATTTGTACAATCAGAATGTCTTTCTCAAGTGTTTTCTTGAAGAGTGTTGTGTCAACCTGTCCTCTTTTAAAATCGTTTTTAAGCAAGAAATTACTCAGTCTATCATACCAAGCTCTGGGAGCTTGTTTCAGACCGTACATAGATTTCTTTAGCTTATAAACGTGGTCAGAATGTTTTAAATCCTCAAAACCAGGTGGTTGTTTCACAAACACTTCTTCAGATATGACTCCATTGAGAAATGCACTTTTAACGTCCATTTGATACAAGGTTATGTTGTGATTTACTGCGTAGGAAAGAAGTAACTTGATTGCTTCCAATCTTGCAACTGGAGCAAAAGTTTCAGTGTAGTCAATGCCCTCTTGTTGGCTGTATCCTTGAGCAACAAGTCTGGTTTTGTTTCTGATTACTTCTCCCTGTTCATCCAGCTTGTTCCTAAACACCCATTTAGTTCCAATAATGTTCTTGTGTTCAGGCTTAGATACAAGATCCCATACGTCATTCCTTTTAAATTGATTAAGCTCATCTTGCATTGCTAAGATCCATCCATCATCAGCTAGTGCTTCATCAACTGTTGTAGGTTCTATCATGGATAGCAGACCCAAGGCAGACTCTTCAGGTCTGAAATGAGATCTAGTTCTTCTGGGACTTTCTCTGCTACCAATGATCTGATCCTCAGGATGAGAAGACTTGTACTTGAATGAATTTTTGGATTGGATAACTTGCTGTGAATCATCTTGATTTTCTTCAAAAGCTTCAACAAATGGGACATCAGGAGCTGTCATAGCTTCTGAAGTATCATGTGTCTCTGAAGTCTGATCAGGTTCTGAATAATCATCAGACTCTTCTGATCCTGCATTGTTTTCATTCTACTCTGGAATTTGACTTCCAGGCTCTTTATCATCAAACTTGACATGTATAGACTCTTCGACACTGAGTGTTTCCAAGTTATACAGTCTGTATGCCTTAGATCTCTCAGAGTAACCTAGAAAGATTCCCTTTTGAGCTTTTGCATCAAATTTCTTCAGATAGACTTTATTGTTCAGAATGTAACATGTACATCCAAACTGATGAAAGTAAGAAATGTTTGGTTTCCTGCCTTTAAAGTGTTCATATGCTGTTTTGTTCAGTATGGGTCTGATATATATCCGGTTCTGAACATAACAAGCTGTGTTCACTGCTTCTGCCCAAAAATGTTTTGCCAGATTGTTTTCGTGAATCATGGTTCTTGCGATTTCTTGAAGAGTCCTATTCTTTCTCTCTACAACTCCATTTTGTTGTGGAGTTCTAGGAGAAGAGAATTCATGGACAATTCCAAATTTTTCACAAAATATTTCAAATGGCTCATTTTCAAATTCTCCCCCATGATCACTTCTGACTTTTAGAATTTTAAGTTCTTTTTCAGATTGGACTTGAATGCAAAATTTTGTAAACACATCATATGAATCATCTTTAGATTTGAGAAACTTAACCCAACTCCATCTACTGTAATCATCAACGATCACCAATCCATATTTACTTCCATATATGGATGCAGTACTGACTGGTCCAAATAAATCAATATGGAGTAGTTCTAAGGGTCTGGAGGTAGAAACAATATCTTTAGATTTGAAAGAAGTTTTAACAATTTTTCCCTTCTGACATGCACCACATAGTGCATCTGAATGATAATCAATGTCTGGTAGGCCTTTGACAAGTTGTAACTTGCTAAGCTTAGAGATTAATCTCCAGTTAGCATGTCCCAACCTTCTGTGCCACAACCATTTCTTATCACTCACTGATAGGAGGCAAAATACCTTCTGATCAATCAGTTCTGAAAAATTGATCTTATAAACATTGTTCTTTCTCTTTCCCTTAAACACTACAGATTGGTCATCAGTGTTGATTACTGTGCAGTTGTTCTTATTAAACAAGACGTCATAACCATTATCACAGAATTGACTTATGCTAAGTAGGTTATGCCTTAGTCCATCTACAAACCACACATTATTGATTGAGACTGAGGAATTACCAATTGTTCCAGTACCAATGATTTTGCCAGTTTGGTTTCCTCCAAATCCCACAGTTCCTCCCTCTTTCATGGTCAGGGTTAGGAACATAGACTTTTCTCCCGTCATATGTCGCGAGCAGCCACTGTCCAGATATCAGGACTTCTGCTTTGTATTTCCTTTTAGACATATCTGCAGCATCAATAATTTGTGTCTTAGGTACCCATACTTTCATGGGTCCTCTTGGGTTAGTCCTAGAAGTTCTGAATCTCTTTTGTGTACTCTGTCTGAATTTTTCTTTATCAGTCTTCTTCCAGACTTTGGGTTCAGAACCTTTAGTCTTAGAATGTGACTTAGTAAAAATAGCCTCCTTTCTCTGAAATCTAGGCTTTTGAGTTTCAGACTCTGTTTTCTTCAGAACCTGTTTGATGGGTTCTGATCTTTTCAGAATCTGTAACGTTGGAGCTTTTGATTTAGAGTCATTCGTGACCTTTGTGTTATGATTCTTAGGTTTTGACTTAGTCAACTCCTCTGAATTTGAAGACTTAGATTCTGAATGAGAAGCTTTTTCAGATTCAGACACAAAATGAGTTTTCAGACCTTCTTTGATGTTATCAGAACAAGGTTTCAGAATTACTTCACTAGAGTTTCCTCCTGTGAAACCAATTCCCTTTTTGTTGTTCTGATTTATGCTATAAATCATGGATGCAACTTTGGTTCTATCAATTCCTGTGTTAATAAACTCTTGAAGAGCAACATCCTGCTCAGTCAAGGTTTTATTATCACCCTTCTTAGTCATTGTTTTCAAATCATTATTTTCTCGTTATAAAGCATCCATTTCCGTCTTAGTTGATTCATGGAGTTTTAGCAGCTTAATGTATCGTTGCTTAACTCTCCTCAACTCAGTGGATTGGTTTTCATAATGACAAAGAAGTTCTTTGAGAGAATCAATTAGTTCAGATCTAGTGAGTTTAGAGTATACCTCAGTTTCAGTTTCAGAGTCTGTACTTGACTCAGCATCAGATGATTCTTCTTCATTATTAGCAGTAGCTACCAAAGCCAGAGCTATTTTAGCTTCATCTTCAGCATCATCTTTGTCAGACTCAGACTCATTATCCAGATCTTCCCAAGTTGCCATCAAGCTCTTCTTGAATTGCTTCTTGAATTTGTTAGACTTGAAAAATGCTTTCTTAGATTTTTCCTTGGATTTCTCTTTCTGCAAGTCTGGACATTCAGCAATGAAGTGTCCAACCTTCTTGCAGTTAAAGCAACCTTTCTGATCTTCCTTTCTTGAGCTTTTGTGACTACTATCTCTGTTCATAGATTTCTTGTTCTTCTTTGCGAGGTATTGTAATCTGTTGGTGAGCATAGCCATCTCTTGAACAATCTCAGAGTCTTCATCAGAATCTTCAGATGTAGATTCTTCTTCAGACTCCAAAGCCTTCAGAGCCTTCCCTGACTTACCTCTGGACTTTAATGCAATGGACTTGGGCTTCTTGACAGGTTCATGCTCGTTAAGACCTATCTCATGACATTTCAAGGAGCTTATGAGATCTTCAACACTCAAGGTGTTTAAATCTTTAGCTTCCTCAATGGCTGTCACTTTCGGTCTCCATTTTGCAGGTAAACTTCTCAGAATCTTGTTCACATGATCAGACGTTACGTAGCTTTTCTTCAGAATCTGAAGTCCAGAAACAAGAGTCTGAAACCTTGAGTACATGGTCTCAATGTTTTCATCCTCCTTCATTCTGAACAACTCATACTGATGAACAAGCATAGTAGCCTTGGCCTCTCTGACTTTCTTGTTACCCTCATAAAGTGAGCACAATGAGGTGAACATAGCCTTTGCTGTTGATTTGTCACTCATCTTTATGTACTCTTTATGAGGCAAGGCAGCCACAAGAATGCCTCTGATCGTATGATGTTTCTTATAAAGCTTTTTCTGCTCAGGAGTGTGAGTTTTCCTATCAAGAGCAGCACCTTCTTCATCTAACCTCAGATCACCAACGCCATCTTCAAGAACATCCCACAACTCTTCATCCATTCCCATGATGTGACTATATATCCTGGTTTTCCACCAAGAGAACATTTCAGGATCACCATTAAACATAGGAGGTTTGTTGTGATTAGAAGATCTTTCACTTTTGTTGATGTTGCTATAATCATAGTGCACAGCAGCTCCAGAACTAAAACCAGAACCAGATGCGTAAGCTTCATCCCTAGACATGTTTTTCACCGATCGTTTACTGTAACACGGTTAAGTGCTAACTACAGAGCCGAAGCTCTGATACCAACTGAAGGTGGGAAAAACACAAGAAGGGGGGGGGGGGGGGGGTTGAATTGTGTTTTCAAAAACGTTTCTTTCTTACGAAAAATAACAATGTTCTCAGGATACAGAGTCTGATAGAGTTCAGAGTCTTAGTAGCGGAATAAAGAACAAATGCAAGAAAGAAAGAAGACACAAGCAATTTATACAGGTTCCTTCCACAATCCGGAAGTAATCATGTCCCCCTTGCACTTCCAAGGAGAGTTCCACTTAAAATGTAATATCAAATTACAAGTTGCTCAAACACACAAGTATGAGACTTCCTTTGCTCAATCACACAAGAAAGAGACTTCCAAATGCTCAAGCACACAAGCAAGAGACTTCAAAACAATTACAGAGAATTGAAAAGAGTTTTGAATACTTGATATACAATCAGAGGTATTCACAAAACAAAACAAAACAGAACAGACTCTGTTTTTCTCTAGAAACTTAGAAATTCTAAAATATAACTTTTGTAAGAATTATCTAAGTTGTTGATGAGCAATGTTTGCGACTTTTGAAATGAGAGAATAGCCTAATTCGCGTATATATATGCAGTAGTGTGTTTCTTCAAGTCTTCATCCCTATTTATAGAGAATTTGAGAGACGTTGGAAACTGCCAGCTCATCACTTTTTCTTGACCGAAGTTGATTTTACACCAATGATCCTTTGCCTGATTTGAGGATTGTAATATGAAAGCAAATTCAAATTCATTCCAGCAAATATGGAAAAGTCTCTGCTTTAGTTGCTGTTATTCTTGTCGTGTATAGAAGACACTGTGCAGAGTTGGTGGTTGCAGGGACAGGCGTAGGCATAGTGGTTGTACTTTTCGTACATTGTACTTTGTCAACGCTTTCCAGTGTCTGAAGAACCTTTGCTTCTGATGAATTTGCCTCTGGAGACTATTTGCTTCTGATGAGTCTGCCTCTGAAAGACTGGCTTCTGATGAGTCTGCCTCTGAAAGACTGGCTTCTGATGAGTCTGCCTCTGAAAGACTGGCTTCTGATGACGTCATCTTCAGGAGCTCTTTCTTCAGACGCATTCTGACTTTGATTTTCCAGGAGCGCTTTCATTCAGATGTTCTTCAAGCTTCAGTCTAAATTTCCTTTGCTCTTTAATTTATTCAGTTAGATCCTCTTGTAAATAAATTCTTTGATAATGGTCCTGCACACTTGAATAAAATTTTAGCATATCCAATTGATAATTTTTAATATCTTGTTATCATCAAAACTTAAGTGGCGAAATTGTGAAACACCCTTTGTTCCAACACAATTGAGAGAGCCATTGTCATACCCTCATTTTGGACCTAAAAATACTCTTTCAAATTTCCCTGCTATTTTCTAATCCTTTCAAATTCACTGTGTTTTCTACTGTGTTTCAGCTGCATACATTACTGTTTCAGTCTTTTAAATTTTTGCATAAAATCATACAAAAGGGTATTTTGGTCATTTCCTACAAAGGAACCCCTTTTCAATCCCTACAATTTGTCCCCGAGTCTTTTCAACTGGTTTGCATAAATCTTTAATCAAATTTTGTACGAAAATCATCTTAATTTGCGTCTGAGTCAGTCTGGGTCAGTCTGAGTCAGTTTGAGTCGTTTTTGCCCCAGGGGCATTTCAGTCTTTTCACATCAAACAAATTTTGGGCAGAGAGGTATTTTAAAATACCTCATTTTTGTTAGTTTGTTCGTTTTAGTCCGTTTGTCAATTTTAAACGTTTCACTTTACGTTATTTTCAAATCACATTTTTTTTTTTAACCAATTTTATTATTTTTACATTTTAGTCCTAATATTTTCAAAAAATTACAATTTGGTCCAAATATTTTGTTTTTTGCAAGTTTGTCCAATTCTTTCATTTCTTTTAAAAAAACAATCCAATTTTTTTTCTTTTTTATTTTTTGCAGTTCAGTCCTCAATTTTTTTAATTTGCATTTTGGTCCCTTTAGTTTCAATAATTGCAGATTGGTCCTTGAGTCAAAAACAGTCCACATACCACGCAGGCCAAGCCAGGTCCAGGTGTCAGGTTCCCATTGGTCCAGAGGCACATGTGGCAGCCTATAAAAGGCCACCACTGTACAAGTCAGAAAGAGGCATCCATTGATTACACGCCACATCACACAAACAAATTTCTCATTCTCTCTCTTGGCAGTTAGGATCAAAACAGAAAATTCACCAAGAACAATTCACAAACCCTAAGTTTCCAAAATCACAATTCAAGCAATTTCAATGGAGTTTTTGTGGATTCTCAGAGATTCAAGACTGAATCATCATCATTGAATCTTCTCTCTGCAATTCAAGCACAGAATTCGTCACTATGAGTAACAAATCCTGTGCGATCACAGATTCGAGAAATTGAGAAGAAGAGGGTGAAGAATTCGAAGGATCCGAACCAGTAAAGAAGAAGAAGAGGAAAAATTCAAAGGTTTTCGCCAGTTCGAGCCAGAAGAGGAAAGGAAGGAGTGAAATTGCCTTACCAGTGAAAGTTCGAAGCCAAGGATCAAAGAAACGGCTTCAAACCTTCAAACAGAACTCAGGTAACGTCTTAACTTCGCCTCCTTTCACTGAAAACGATTGCATAATCCAGAACCATGTGAATCTGCGTCCGGTTCGAACTGTCCGATCCAGAACCCTAACCCTAACACAAAAATTGTTTGAAAATCAAAGAAAACGGTTCAAGATCCACAGCGAGTGCGAATCCAAACGAATCCTTACGATTCACAACGGTTTCATTCCAAAAACATGAAAAATTTGAACAGTTCGAACCTACAACAACAAGAACGCAAGATTCACATTGTTCCAACGGTGAAAATCACTTTCTTTCGCATGATTCATGTTTAGGATGAGAGTAGGAACAGATTAAGCCATAGATGAATGATTTCTGTGTAGATTTGAGAAATTAGGGTTAGGATTTGGAGAGAGCGGCGAGAGAGAAGGAAGAAGAAAGAGGAACGCGTGAGAAAGTGAGAAAACCGGTGCCATTTTCCTTTTATGTAAGCCCTAAACCGGGTCGGGTTCAAACCGACCCATGCCTTGTGCCTTGTCCACCTTTAGATCTAGGTTTGTGTTAATCCGGATTCATCTAACGCCTCTAGGGCATCAGATTTGATCCGGATCCGTGCAGGGTGGATACCAGTCCATTGGGTTTGGGTTTTGGGCCATTTTTCTTGTGTTTTTTTGTTCTTTCTTGCTATTTGCACCGCAATACTTGCTAATTGGACCTGTTGCATGCCAAACTTCATTAAAAATTCCAAGATTTTTACTGTATGGTTCTTACTATTTTCTTGATGGGTTGTGGTATTGTACGCGTGAAAAGTGGAAAAAAAAGAAGCATGCGCGCTAATTTTTATTTAATTTACATGTTTTGATGTTTTTCTTGCGAATTTTCTTGCACTATCTTGGATCCAATTTTTGCTCTATGGAGTTGATATTTGATATATGATTTTTGCGGTGTGTTCATCTCTGAATTCATGCTATTTCTACATTCTTGCATGCCTAATTGTTAATTCTTTGGTTTTCAAACTCAATGGATCATTTCTTGCTTTACAAATTAACTCCTGGTCCTCTAGTTCATATGCTCAATAATTTTACAAGTTGCTTACAATCCATAATGCTACAATTTTGTTTGTTAATTTCCCTTTGCAAGTTTAATTGAAAGTTTCTCTTTTGGTCAAGTTTAGTTGCTAATTTTGAGATGCAATTTGTTGTTAAAATGTGTTGATTTTTGGGTTAATTGTGATTCATAACTTCTCCTTGATTCTTGAATTGTTTGCTTACAAAAAGAAAAAGGTGCTGTTTTGGTAAAGATCATGGGTTGTAGAATTTAGTTTAGATTTTAGGTTTTAGTGTGATGTCATTTGCATTATTTTTGGTGTCTGTTCTTTTGCAATTTGCTTAATGTTTAGTTATGTTCACTTCATCTTTTTTCAATTGGTTTAGTGCTTTGTTAGTAAATTTCACCTACTATGCATT
This sequence comes from Medicago lupulina, assembly GCA_958299785.1. NCBI lineage: Eukaryota > Viridiplantae > Streptophyta > Magnoliopsida > Fabales > Fabaceae > Medicago > Medicago lupulina. The sequence goes on along the minus strand of OY283141.1, from coordinate 27,198,237 downwards.
GCTACTCATGCTATCATTTTTCATTTCATTACTAACCATTTTGTTCTATGTCTCGTGCACATTGCAAGCATTGCCTCATTTTCATCTTTCTTTCCTTTTAGTCACTTTATGCAATTTGCTATTAATTCATGTAATATTCTAGGTTTAGTTTACCTTTCTTTAATTTCATGCAAGGCTATAGAATGTAAAATAGGACCCGATGTAAAAGACTATGGACTATGATGATGTACACCGACACATGCACCGACACACGCACACACGTTGTATGTTCATCGCTAGGTGTATGTTTAGGATACGCGGTACTTAGAGAAAATCAATCTTTTGAAAAACAAACAACTTCCATCACTTCAAATCTTTTTCAAACAAACCTTGGAGTCAAAACTCCAAAAGATTTTCCCTTTGTTTTCTTAATCAAAAATCAAAATGAACACTAATTCTCAACTTTAACCATTTTTGTAAATAAATTGGACCAACCTCATTTGTTTTCAATTCTAATGCCTACACGGCTTCTTTCCCTTCTTCAAAATCTCTTTTCAACACTAAAACTGAACCAACCCACAAAAAGCATTTTGGAAGAGAACTACATGGAATTTTGATCCCCTAAAAGGGTATGTAGGCAAGAGACTCAAAATCTCTCCAAGTCCAATAAAATAAAATCCAATCTTCTCCCTCTCATTCTTAAAACCAATTTCTTTTACAAGTAGCGATAAAAGCAACGCATAAACGTAAAGCATAGTAAAACGGTTCCTATAGGATACTATAGTCATTATGGGTGCCTAACACCTTCCCGTAATGAAATCAGCCCCGAACTTAGGATTTCTAAGGTTTTTCTCGATTTTACCTTCCCCAAAAAAATAGAGACATCAATGATCGAAAGGTTCAAATCCGATTAATGATTTGACACCCGAAAATCGCGATGACAGAAATGGCGACTTCACTGGGGATCGTAGGGCTACGCCTAGTTTTTCATGCTTTATATTCATGCTTTGCTTTATTGTTACATGTGAAAATTTTCTTGTGTACGTGTGGGGTGAGAATATCAAAAGCCCTATACCCGGGCTGAGTGAACTTAAGATTAGGAAGAGATATAATCGACAATCCATTCCGGGGGTTGCCTCGTGCATTGGATTACGCGATCAATCTCACATAGCCGAGGCATTTTGGAGGTGATATTGTCGGCGTGTGTTGTCATGCTTAGGCACCTTACTTCCAATTGACCAATGAAGGCTATGAACCGTAGTTACCAAACCCATCCTTGGCCTTTCTTAGGACGTAGTGCGGTGGCTAAACCGAGCGTTGTCTCGAAATTTAGTCGTCACGCGATACTACACCCAAACTAAACCTTCTTACGGATAATCATGGACGAGCGTTGCTTTGTACTACCATTATATACGCAAGGGAGGTTGTGGTTTGGGAACTTTGTAGAACCTTGGTCACTATTATCAAAAGCCTTAGTTTCACCGGACGCCGTGTCCCCTTGTTACCCTGGCCCACCATGCTTTCCTCATTAAAACCATGCATACATGCATTCATGCATAAATTTTTTACATGCATTTATCAAAGGGTATAGACAAACTAAAAATCTTTGCAAATATGATCAGGCATGAAGAGGACTAAGTCTTACAAGTTCAAAGAAGTTGATTTGGCTAGCCTACGGGAGTTGGCACTCAAAGTTAAGAATCCGACTGGGTTTCGTCTCCGATACGGTGGTTTGCTTGGTATTCTCCGGGCTAATGTAGAAGAGAAGCTGGTGCACACTCTAGTGCAATTCTATGACCCGGTTTTCCGTTGCTTCACTTTTCCAGATTTTCAGTTGGTTCCTACGCTTGAGGCTTATTCTTGCTTATTGGGTCTACCTATAGCTGAGAGGGTACCTTTCACAGGCCCAGGATCTTCTCTTACTCCTCTGGTTATTGCTAAAGATCTTTATCTCAAGACTTCCGATGTGTCTAAGAATCTTATCACCAAGTCTCACATCCAGGGTTTCACTTCAAAGTACTTACTCGAGCAGGCTAATCTCGAATCTACTTGTCAGGACACCCTTGAGGCTATTCTTGCACTGCTCATCTATGGGCTCGTTCTTTTTCCGAATCTTGACAACTTCGTAGACATGAATGCTATTGAGATCTTCCATTCCAAGAACCCGATTCCTACTCTGTTAGCTGACACATACCATGCCATCCATGATCGGACTCTCAAGGGCCGTGGATTTATTCTTTGCTGCATACCTCTTCTTTATAGGTGGTTTATTTCTCACCTCCCGAGTTCTTTCCATGCCAACACGGAGAATTGGTCTTATTCGCAGCGGATTATGGCTCTTACTCCCGATGAAGTGGTTTGGATCACTCCAACAGCTCGAGTCAAGGAGATTATCACTGGTTGTGGGGATTTCCTCAACGTACCTCTTCTCGGTACCCGGGGAGGAATCAACTACAATCCCGAGTTAGCTATGAGACAGTTTGGTTTTCCCATGAGAGCGAAGCCCATTAACCTTGCTACATCTCAGGAGTTCTTCTATTATTCCAATGCTCCCACCGGGCAAAGGAAAGCTTTTACAGATGCTTGGTCTAAGGTTCGAAGGAAGGATGTGAAGCATTTGGGTGTGAGATCCGGTATTGCTCATGAAGCCTATACTCAGTGGGTGATAGATCGAGCCGAAGAGATCGGCATGCCTTACCCTGCCATGAGGCATGTATCTGCATCTACTCCATCTAGACCATTACCATTGCTTCCCGCAACTCAGGAGCTATATCAGGAGCATCTAGCTATGGAGAGTGAGGAGAAGCGAGCATGGAAAGCTCGTTACAGTGAGGCTGAGAACTTGATCATGACTTTGGATGGCAGAGACGAGCAGAAGGGTCATGAGAACCGAATGCTGAAGAAGGAGCTAGCCAGATTTAGGAAGGAGCTTGAGGAAAAGGATGATCTATTGAGGAGAGACTCCAGGAGAGTCAGAGGTCGTCGAGATTTCTTCGCCGGTTATTGTGGTTCAGCTTCAGACTCGGATCCCGAATACTACCCAGTCACCCCTTAGTTCTGGATGATAGGATTGCTATTTGTTATGTTGTTTGCCCAGCTTATGTTTCAGAAACCTACTCCTTTGGCGCCGTGTATCAAAACAATTTGCTTTGAATAATTTGTTAGTCTAGAAATGTTTGCAAAGAATTCTAATTTGTCTAAAAAACCCTTTGGTAATAAAAGAGTCATTTTTTGCATCCGCATCTGCATATCATGCATCATATGCATCATTCATCGGTCACAAAAAAAAAAAACTTCCAAGTGCTCATTGCCTCCTGGTTTCTTCTGCCGCAGAGTGAAAAGTGGCTCGTGCTCGAAGGACTGATCAACCTACCAGAGTACATCAGACCAGACAGTACAGAAGGAGAAATCAAGTAGCTATGGAAGAAGAGAATGCACAGCTCCGCACTGAACTAGCCTCCGTGAGAGAGGAGTTAGCCAAAGCTCTCGACGCCATGACCGCTCTGGTAGCCGCTCAAGAGCAACCAGCCTCGTCTGCTCCAGAGACCACTGAGGCAATTCCAACATCATCTCTCGACAGCCGTTTCATCATGCCAAGAGGATTCCCGTATGGACTCCCACCTTATTTCGCTCCCAATACTGCAGCCGGTGTTTCAGGAACCGCGACTTCAGGTGCTGCTAATGTTGGTCAGATACCTCCACCAGATTTCACATCTCTTCACACTACCTTGCCTCAATCAACGGTCTTCACAGTGCCGATTGTGCACCCTACGCCTCAGGGCGCCAATGCTGATGATTACCGTGGAAAAACTCCTGTATTGGGAACTATGGAAGAAAAAATGGAAGAACTTGCCAGAGAACTCCGTCGCGAGATCAAGGCCAACCGTGGGAGCAGTGACCTCGTCAGAACCCACGACCTTTGTTTGGTGCCGAGGGTGGATGTTCCCAAGAAATTCAAGGTCCCGGAATTTGACCGCTACAACGGGCTGACTTGCCCCCAGAACCATATCATCAAATACGTCCGGAAGATGGCTAACCATGCAGACAATGACTCACTTATGATCCATTGCTTCCAGGACAGTCTAATGGAAGATGCCGCGGAGTGGTATACCGGTTTGAGCAAGGATGATATCCGCACTTTTGATGACCTAGCTACTGCTTTCAAGAACCACTATGGGTTCAACACCAGGCTCAAGCCGAATAGAGAATTCCTCCAGTCTCTTTCTCAGAAAAAGGACGAAAGCTTTCGCGAATACGCACAGCGGTGGAGAGGGGCAGCTGCCCGTATCACTCCCGCCTTAGACGAGGAAGAAATGACTCAGACATTCTTGAAGACCCTGAAGAAAGATTATGTTGAGAGAATGATTATTGCTGCCCCAAGCAACTTCTCTGAGATGGTCACTATGGGAACCCGCTTGGAAGAAGCTGTTCGAGAGGGGATCATCGTTTTTGAGAAAGGTGAGTCCTCGAATGCACCGAAGAAATACGGCAATGGTCACCATAAGAAAAAGGAATCAGAAGTTGGAATGGTGTCCGCCGGAACTAATCAATCTGCCACTGCCGCTCTTGTCAATGCTGCACAACTACCTCAACCGTATCAGTACCTACAGTATGCCCAGCACCCGTTCTATCCGCCGTTCTACCATCAATACCCTTCTCTACCGGGCCAACCTCAGGTCCCTGTTAATGCCATCGCCCAACAGATGCAACAACAACCATTAGCTCAACAACAACCGCAACAACAACAACAAGGCCCTCAATCTAGACCATCTTTCCCGCCGATACCAATGGCGTATGCCGAACTACTCCCAACTCTGTTACATAAGGGGTATTGCACCACTAGGCCTGGCAAGCCTCTGCCAAGCCCATTGCCTCCCAGATTCCGCTCCGATCTCAGATGTGATTTCCACCAAGGCGCCCTAGGTCATGACGTAGAAGGTTGCTACGCTCTGAAATATATTGTGAAGAAGTTGATTGACCAGGGAAAGCTGTCCTTTGAAAACAATGTCCCGCACGTACTTGACAATCCACTCCCCAACCATGCCGCTGTTAATATGATTGAAGTCTGTGAAGAGATCCCTCATCTCAGTGTCCGTAATGTTGCTACTCCCCTAGTACCACTACATATCAAGCTGTGCCAAGCTGCTCTGTTCAGCCACGACCACGCTGCTTGCTGTGAATGTCTTCAGAACCCTATGGGTTGCAGCGTAGTCTAGACTGATATCCAAAGATTGATGAATGACAACTACTTGACTACCAGTGATGTTTGCATGATAGTGCCGATCTTCCACGATACTCCAGTTAAGAGTACGCCCGTCAGAAAGGACGTTGAACCATTGGTCATACGGTTGCCTGGTCCAGCACCGTATACCTCTGCAAAAGCCATCCCGTACAAGTACAGTGCGACTATGTTGGAAAACGGGAAGGAGGTGCCCTTGGTGCCCTCAAGCGCGGTAAGCAGTATCGCTGAAGTGACGGCTTTGAGGAGCGGCAAAGTCTGACCCCTTTTGTTTCAGAAGAAAGACGATGTGCAAGTTACAATTCCTGCTGATAAGACTGCTCCATTGACAATCCCTCCTGTTGTTGAAAGTACCAGCCGTCCAGGCCAATCCATTGAAGATTCCAATCTGGATGAGATTTTGAGGATAATCAAGAAAAGCGATTATAAGATCGTTGATCAGCTGTTACAAACTCCTTCGAAGATATCCATCTTGGCCCTGCTCCTCAGCTCGGAGGCTCACAGGAATGTGTTATTGAAAGTGTTGGAACAAGCCTATGTTGACCACGAGGTCACAGAGGACCAATTTGGCGGAATAGTGGCTAACATCACTGCTTGCAGTAACCTTTGGTTTGGTGAAGATGAACTTCCAGAGGCAGGAAAGCACCACAACTTGGCCCTGCACATTTCCATGAACTGCAAAACAGATATGCTATCTAACGTGTTGGTAGACACTGGGTCGTCGTTGAATGTGATGCCTAAATCGACTTTGGATCAGTTGAGTTGCCGAGGAGTTCCCTTGAGGAGGAGTACCGTCCTGGTCAAGGCTTTCGATGGTTCCCGTAAAACTGTGCTCGAAGAAGTAGATCTCCCCATGACTATTGGTCCTGAAACATTCATGATTACTTTCCAGGTTATGGACATAGATGCCTCTTACAGTTGCCTTCTCGGGAGACCGTGGATACACGAGGCTGGGGCAGTCACTTCTACCCTCCATCAGAAGCTAAAGTTCGCAAGGAATTGTAAACTTGTGACAGTGCATGGAGAAGAAGCTTATCTGGTCAGTCAGTTATCATCCTTCTCTTGTATCGAAGCTAAGTCGGCCGAAGGAACTGCATTCCAGGGTTTGACTATCGAAGGTGCGGAGCCCAAGAGAGCTAGTGCTGCCATGGCTTCGTTAAAGGATGCGCAGAGAGCCGTTCAGAAGGGTCAGGCCGCTGGTTGGGGCCAATTGATACAGCTGCAGGACAACAAACACAAAGAGGGTCTCGGTTTCTCTCCGACGTCAGGCATGTCAACTGGAACGTTCCGTAGTGCTGGATTTACCAATGCAATCCTTGATGATCTTGCTGAAAGAGGGGCTAGGCCCACATTTGTAATACCAGGAGGCATTGCAAAGAACTGGAATGTTATCAATCTCCCTGTGTCTGTGCATGATTCTAAGTAATATGTCTTGCTGTTTAGGCTTTATTTTCAAAATAACAATCCTTCCGTCTTGCCCGAGGCGGAAGTGACCTTTTTGTAAAGGGCATGTTTGTTCCGACATCACCATTATCAATAAAAAACGTCGTTTCTTTCATGACTCTTTTTTCTTTCTTTAATGTTTTTCCCTTGGAAATAATGGTAATGCCAGAAAAAACCAAAACATCTGTGTTTTCTTATTAATTTTAAAGATCTGCATGAAAACTATTTTCTAAAAATCATCCAATCATGTCACGCAGATCGAACCAAAGTAAACCCGTTGAACACAGTAATTCTATGTTTCTCCAAATTGTTGAATCCCCGGTATTCGAGACCGAAGATGAGGATAGTGATGGCATACCAGATGAGATTGCCCGATTGCTTGAGCAAGAGGAGAAGACCATTCGGCCTCATCAGGAAGAGATCGAGCTAATCAACTTGGGTACCGAAGATAACAAAAGAGAGATCAAAGTCGGTGCTGCCTTGGAGGAAGGGGTCAAGAAGAGGATCTTCCAGCTTCTCCGTGAATACTCGGACATTTTTGCATGGTCGTATGAAGACATGCCAGGTTTGGATCCTCAGATTGTGGAGCATCGGATACCGACAAAGCCGGACTGTCTTCCTGTCAGGCAAAAGTTGAGACGGACTCGGCCGGACATGGCTCTGAAGATCAAAGCGGAAGTGCAGAAACAGATCGATGCGGGTTTTCTCATGACAGTTGAGTATCCCGAATGGGTTGCTAACGTTGTGCCAGTGCCGAAGAAAGACGGTAAGGTTCGGATGTGTGTTGACTACAGAGATTTGAACAGAGCAAGCTTGAAGGACAATTTCCCACTGCCTCACATCGATGTGCTTGTTGACAATACTGCCCAGTGCAAGGTGTTCTCCTTCATGGACGGTTTTTCTGGCTATAACCAAATCAAAATGTCACCCAAGGACAGGGAGAAGACGTCGTTCATCACTCCGTGGGGAACTTTTTGCTGCAAAGCGATGCCGTTTGGTCTAATAAATGCTGGTGCAACCTACCAAAGGGGGATGACCACTTTGTTCCATGACATGATCCACAAGGAGGTTGAAGTGTACGTAGATGATATGATTGTCAAGTCGAGCAATGAAGAACAACACGTCGAATACCTGGCTAAGATGTTTGAAAGGTTGAGAAAGTACAAGCTTCGGCTGAACCCAAACAAATGTACGTTCGGTGTTAGATCAGGGAAGTTGCTAGGCTTCATTGTCAGCCAGAAAGGCATTGAAGTAGACCCAGACAAAGTCCGAGCCATCCGCGAGATGCCCGCCCCGCAAACTGAGAAGCAGGTCAGAGGGTTCCTCGGGCGTTTGAACTACATTTCCAGATTTATATCCCACATGACTGCGACCTGCGGGCCAATTTTCAAGTTACTCAGGAAGAATCAGCCTGTGGTATGGAATGATGAATGCCAAGAAGCTTTTGACAACATCAAGAGTTATCTGCTGGAACCTCCTATCCTCGTTCCGCCGGTGGAAGGAAGGCCATTGATCATGTATCTGTCAGTGTTGGATGAGTCCATGGGATGTGTGCTCGGTCAGCAAGACGAGACTGGAAAGAAAGAGCATGCAATCTATTATTTGAGCAAGAAATTTACCGATTGTGAGACTCGGTACACAATGCTCGAGAAGACCTGTTGTGCACTAGCCTGGGCTGCCAAACGCCTGCGTCACTACTTGATAAATCATACGACTTGGTTGATATCCCGGATGGATCCAATCAAGTACATCTTTGAGAAACCGGCTGTCACTGGAAAAATCGCACGTTGGCAAATGTTACTGTCAGAATATGATATTGTGTTTAAAGCTCAGAAAGCCATTAGAGGGAGTATTCTGGCTGACCATCTCGCTTGCCAACCACTTGATGATTATCAACCTTTGAAGTTTGATTTCCCTGACGAAGAGGTCATGTTTTTAAAATCAAGAGACTGTGAAGAACCGCTGATCGGTGAAGGTCCATACCCCGATAGCAAGTGGGGATTGGTCTTTGATGGTGCTGTTAATGCCTATGGCCGAGGAATTGGCGCAGTAATTGTGGCTCCGCAGGGGCATCACATTCCTTTCACAGCCCGGATTGTGTTTGAATGCACCAACAATGTGGCCGAGTACGAAGCGTGCATCTTGGGAATTGAAGAGGCCATTGATATGAGAATCAAGCATTTGGACATCTATGGAGACTCTACATTAGTCATCAACCAGATAAAGGGAGAATGGGAGACCCATCATGCTAATCTGATTCCTTACCGTGACTATGCGAGACGTCTGTTGACGTATTTCACAAAGGTCGAGTTGCACTATATTCCCCGAGAGGAGAACCAAATGGCCGATGCTCTTGCTACCTTATCTTCTATGCTTCAAGTAAACCATTGGAATCACGTGCCGATGATCAAAGTACAACGCTTAGATCGGCCCGCTCATGTGTTTACTGTCAGTGATGCAATTGTACAGACAGGTTCAGGCGAAGTCGACGTCAAACCCTGGTATTATGATATCAAGCAATTTCTGCAAAGCCGTGAGTACCCACCGGATGCTTCTAATAGAGACAAGAAGACGTTGCGCAGGTTGGCTAGCAAGTTCCTGCTGGATGGTGATATCCTGTACAAACGGAATTTCGATATGGTGTTGTTAAGATGTGTCAATAAATGTGAAGCAGAACAGCTAATGCACGATGTGCACGATGGCGCCTTTGGGACCCACGCTTCGGGACATGTTATGTCTAGAAAGCTGCTGAGAGCTGGTTATTACTGGATGACTATGGAGCGCGATTGCTACCAATACGCCAGGAAGTGCCACAAATGTCAAGTATATGCTGATAAGATCCATGTGCCTCCGCACGCTCTCAATGTTATGTCTTCTCCGTGGCCTTTCTCTATGTGGGGCATTGATATGATCGGAAGAATTGAACCGAAAGCTTCAAACGGTCATCGTTTTATCCTGGTAGCAATCGATTATTTCACCAAATGGGTCGAAGCTGCATCATATGCCAACGTGACTAAGCAAGTGGTAGTCAAGTTCATCAAGAACAATATCATCTGTCGGTATGGTGTCCCTAGCAAGATCATCACTGACAATGGTACCAACCTGAACAATGACATGGTGCAAGCCTTATGCGAGAAATTCAAGATTGAACACCACAATTCTTCTCCTTACAGACCTCAGATGAATGGTGCAGTCGAGGCCGCTAATAAGAACATCAAGAAGATTGTGCAAAAGATGGTAACAACATACAAAGACTGGCATGAGATGTTGCCCTATGCTCTACATGGCTACCGCACTACAGTCCGTAGTTCGACCGGGGCTACGCCTTTTTCTCTTGTATACGGCATGGAAGCAGTCCTCCCATTGGAAGTGGAAATTCCGTCTCTCCGTGTGATTATGGAAGCAAAGTTGTCTGAGGCTGAATGGTGCCAGAGTCGGTACGACCAGTTGAATTTGATTGAGGAAAGACGTCTGGATGCTTTAACTCATGGTCAGATGTATCAAACAAGGATGAAAAATGCTTTTGACAAGAAAGTCCGTCCTCGGGAATTCAAGGAGGGTGAGCTCGTGTTGAAGAGAAGAATGAGTCAGCAACCCGACCCAAGGGGCAAATGGACGCCTAACTATGAAGGACCTTATGTTGTCAAGAAGGCTTTCTCTGGCGGTGCTTTGATTCTCACACACATGGATGGTGTAGAACTCCCGAATCCTGTGAATGCCGATATAGTCAAGAAATACTTTGTCTAGATATGAAAAGAACGGCGTGGTAGGTCGAAAACCCGAAAGGGCGGCCTAGGCAAAAATGCACTTCCCGGTGGATCGAAAACCCGAAAGGGCGGTCCAGGCAAAATAAGGGACAAGAAACAAAAATGTAAAAGCTCGCTGAGATTACATGTAACTCAGGAAAAAATGAGCGTCTCGATGAGCCGAAAACCCGAAAGGGCGGTTCATGCAAAAATGAGATTGAAATAAAAGACAATTGACTATATCTGGCAAGTTATCATTTCCCCTTGGGATCTTTGCAATTGATGGTTGGCTGTTCTCATCCGAGGTTCCGACACCTGTGGATTCAAGAGTTTCAGATACCATAGCAGTTACTGTGTTCAATGTACCACCAACCAATAAAATTACCATTTTCCAAGATTTGTAAATCTGTGGGGTTGCGCCTTTGGCCGACCACCACCCTTATACATCGATTTGGGCCTATGCTTTTGTTTGGCACTCATTTTTCTATTCTCAAAACTTTGTACAAAAGATTTCTTCTATGTTAATAATGATGTGTCTGGAATAAACATTATGAAAATTGAAATTTTTAAGTATTTTGAAAACAAGCCTGAACAGCTAGATACATTCGAATGAACTTGCATGAACAAATCTATATTGATATCCGTTCCAATTCAAGTTACTAGCAGGCCTTCCTCCCAGTAACGGTCTGTGGTCAATGGCAAGAATGAAAAAACAGAATGAAAAGCATGAAAAAATGAATATGCTCGCTAAGTCGAAAACCCGAAAGGGCGGCTTAGGCAAAAATGAGCGCCCCGATGGATTGACAACCTTCAAAGGCAATTCAGGCAAAAACAGGGGCAACACAAAAAACTATTCCCCGGTGGGTCGAAAACCCGAAAGGGCGATCCAGGCAAAAATGGGATGATGAAAGAAAAATAAAAATGAAATGAAAAAACAAACATGCAAAAGCATTGACCACAGATGCGATGTCCAAAGCACTTACGTGACCTTTCCAACAAGCAATAATACCACTCAGACTTTTTCCCTACAATTTTACAGCTTCCTGCATTCAAGCGATGGTCTCGATGTATTTTCAAACGACGGCACCCCCAGAAGAGGAACTTTTGCAAGTATATGTCCGAGCACGAGCCATTACGTGCCCAATATTCCAATGTTTTGTCTGTCTCTGCGAAATTGTATCTACAAATTGCCAATCATCATGCATTCCCAAGCATTCATACATGCATAATCATGCATCCTATATGTTCATGCATTTGATAAAATTGTCATGTCATTCATACATATTCGCATTCTCAATTCCTATGTTAATCTCAATCAAAATCAATCTTGTCAACATTCCTTTCAAATTCAAGCTCCTGCAGTTATGTCAATCAAATTCAATTCTTTTTCAAATACAATTTGTTTCTGTTAACGGCCAAGTGGCTAGTTCGCACCCAAGAACAGCTTGTGCCTGTCAATTTGTTTCTGTTATCGGTCAAGCGGCCAGTTCGTATCCAAGAACAGCTTGTACCTATCCTTTTGGTATCCGCCGAGCGGCAGGTTCGCATCCAAGAACAGCTCGTGTTTCTTTTGTTTCCCGTCAGCCAAGTAACTAGTTCAAATACGAGAACGGCTTGCGCTTTCTATTTTGTCTCCTTTCAGCCAAGTAACCAGTTCGTGTCCAAGAACAACTTGTGCTTTCTATATTTGCTTTTAGCCAAGTAACCAGCTCAAATACAAGAGCAGCTTGCACCTTTGTTGTCAATATTCCCGGTCAAGTGGCTAGTTCGCACCCAAGAACAGCTTGTACCTGTCAATTTGCTTTCGAGTCTCCCCAGTGAGTCTTGTTATCTGCTATTTTGTTAATGTCAACCAGTCCCGCAATGGATACGACATATTCCTTTCTGCTATTTTGTTAATGTCAACCAGTCCCGCAATGGATACGACATATTCCTTTTTGTTATTCCGTTAATGTCAATCAGTCCCGCAATGGATACGACATACTCTGCTGTTTGCTATTCTGTCAATGTCTACCAATCCCGCAATGGACACGACATATTCTGTTAAATTCAATCCTCAGTTTGTCTTGCATTCATAACACAAATATTGCATGGCATACATAACATTTACAAATGTATTTTTACGCCCAAAATCAGTGCTAATGTCGATATTTAAGTATCTTCGTCGCGTCAAGCCAAAGACTCTGTCTCTTGACTCTCCAAACGAAGAAACTTAAATAGGGGCAGCTGTCATACCCTCATTTTGGACCTAAAAATACTCTTTCAAATTTCCCTGCTATTTTCTAATCCTTTCAAATTCACTGTGTTTTCTACTGTGTTTCAGCTGCATACATTACTGTTTCAGTCTTTTAAATTTTTGCATAAAATCATACAAAAGGGTATTTTGGTCATTTCCTACAAAGGAACCCCTTTTCAGTCCCTACAATTTGTCCCCGAGTCTTTTCAACTGGTTTGCATAAATCTTTAATCAAATTTTGTACGAAAATCATCTTAATTTGCGTCTGAGTCAGTCTGGGTCAGTCTGAGTCAGTTTGAGTCGTTTTTGCCCCAGGGGCATTTCAGTCTTTTCACATCAAACAAATTTTGGGCAGAGAGGTATTTTAAAATACCTCATTTTTGTTAGTTTGTTCGTTTTAGTCCGTTTGTCAATTTTAAACGTTTCACTTTACGTTATTTTCAAATCACATTTTTTTTTTTAACCAATTTTATTATTTTTACATTTTAGTCCTAATATTTTCAAAAAATTACAATTTGGTCCAAATATTTTGTTTTTTGCAAGTTTGTCCAATTCTTTCATTTCTTTTAAAAAAACAATCCAATTTTTTTTCTTTTTTATTTTTTGCAGTTCAGTCCTCAATTTTTTTAATTTGCATTTTGGTCCCTTTAGTTTCAATAATTGCAGATTGGTCCTTGAGTCAAAAACAGTCCACATACCACGCAGGCCAAGCCAGGTCCAGGTGTCAGGTTCCCATTGGTCCAGAGGCACATGTGGCAGCCTATAAAAGGCCACCACTGTACAAGTCAGAAAGAGGCATCCATTGATTACACGCCACATCACACAAACAAATTTCTCATTCTCTCTCTTGGCAGTTAGGATCAAAACAGAAAATTCACCAAGAACAATTCACAAACCCTAAGTTTCCAAAATCACAATTCAAGCAATTTCAATGGAGTTTTTGTGGATTCTCAGAGATTCAAGACTGAATCATCATCATTGAATCTTCTCTCTGCAATTCAAGCACAGAATTCGTCACTATGAGTAACAAATCCTGTGCGATCACAGATTCGAGAAATTGAGAAGAAGAGGGTGAAGAATTCGAAGGATCCGAACCAGTAAAGAAGAAGAAGAGGAAAAATTCAAAGGTTTTCGCCAGTTCGAGCCAGAAGAGGAAAGGAAGGAGTGAAATTGCCTTACCAGTGAAAGTTCGAAGCCAAGGATCAAAGAAACGGCTTCAAACCTTCAAACAGAACTCAGGTAACGTCTTAACTTCGCCTCCTTTCACTGAAAACGATTGCATAATCCAGAACCATGTGAATCTGCGTCCGGTTCGAACTGTCCGATCCAGAACCCTAACCCTAACACAAAAATTGTTTGAAAATCAAAGAAAACGGTTCAAGATCCACAGTGAGTGCGAATCCAAACGAATCCTTACGATTCACAACGGTTTCATTCCAAAAACATGAAAAATTTGAACAGTTCGAACCTACAACAACAAGAACGCAAGATTCACATTGTTCCAACGGTGAAAATCACTTTCTTTCGCATGATTCATGTTTAGGATGAGAGTAGGAACAGATTAAGCCATAGATGAATGATTTCTGTGTAGATTTGAGAAATTAGGGTTAGGATTTGGAGAGAGCGGCGAGAGAGAAGGAAGAAGAAAGAGGAACGCGTGAGAAAGTGAGAAAACCGGGTCCATTTTCCTTTTATGTAAGCCCTAAACCGGGTCGGGTTCAAACCGACCCATGCCTTGTGCCTTGTCCACCTTTAGATCTAGGTTTGTGTTAATCCGGATTCATCTAACGCCTCTGGGGCATCAGATTTGATCCGGATCCGTGCAGGGTGGATACCAGTCCATTGGGTTTGGGTTTTGGGCCATTTTTCTTGTGTTTTTTTGTTCTTTCTTGCTATTTGCACCGCAATACTTGCTAATTGGACCTGTTGCATGCCAAACTTCATTAAAAATTCCAAGATTTTTACTGTATGGTTCTTACTATTTTCTTGATGGGTTGTGGTATTGTACGCGTGAAAAGTGGAAAAAAAAGAAGCATGCGCGCTAATTTTTATTTAATTTACATGTTTTGATGTTTTTCTTGCGAATTTTCTTGCACTATCTTGGATCCAATTTTTGCTCTATGGAGTTGATATTTGATATATGATTTTTGCGGTGTGTTCATCTCTGAATTCATGCTATTTCTACATTCTTGCATGCCTAATTGTTAATTCTTTGGTTTTCAAACTCAATGGATCATTTCTTGCTTTACAAATTAACTCCTGGTCCTCTAGTTCATATGCTCAATAATTTTACAAGTTGCTTACAATCCATAATGCTACAATTTTGTTTGTTAATTTCCCTTTGCAAGTTTAATTGAAAGTTTCTCTTTTGGTCAAGTTTAGTTGCTAATTTTGAGATGCAATTTGTTGTTAAAATGTGTTGATTTTTGGGTTAATTGTGATTCATAACTTCTCCTTGATTCTTGAATTGTTTGCTTACAAAAAGAAAAAGGTGCTGTTTTGGTAAAGATCATGGGTTGTAGAATTTAGTTTAGATTTTAGGTTTTAGTGTGATGTCATTTGCATTATTTTTGGTGTCTGTTCTTTTGCAATTTGCTTAATGTTTAGTTATGTTCACTTCATCTTTTTTTCAATTGGTTTAGTGCTTTGTTAGTAAATTTCACCTACTATGCATTGCTACTCATGCTATCATTTTTCATTTCATTACTAACCATTTTGTTCTATGTCTCGTGCACATTGCAAGCATTGCCTCATTTTCATCTTTCTTTCCTTTTAGTCACTTTATGCAATTTGCTATTAATTCATGTAATATTCTAGGTTTAGTTTACCTTTCTTTAATTTCATGCAAGGCTATAGAATGTAAAATAGGACCCGATGTAAAAGACTATGGACTATGATGATGTACACCGACACATGCACCGACACACGCACACACGTTGTATGTTCATCGCTAGGTGTATGTTTAGGATACACGGTACTTAGAGAAAATCAATCTTTTGAAAAACAAACAACTTCCATCACTTCAAATCTTTTTCAAACAAACCTTGGAGTCAAAACTCCAAAAGATTTTCCCTTTGTTTTCTTAATCAAAAATCAAAATGAACACTAATTCTCAACTTTAACCATTTTTGTAAATAAATTGGACCAACCTCATTTGTTTTCAATTCTAATGCCTACACGGCTTCTTTCCCTTCTTCAAAATCTCTTTTCAACACTAAAACTGAACCAACCCACAAAAAGCATTTTGGAAGAGAACTACATGGAATTTTGATCCCTTAAAAGGGTATGTAGGCAAGAGACTCAAAATCTCTCCAAGTCCAATAAAATAAAATCCAATCTTCTCCCTCTCATTCTTAAAACCAATTTCTTTTACAAGTAGCGATAAAAGCAACGCATAAACGTAAAGCATAGTAAAACGGTTCCTATAGGATACTATAGTCATTATGGGTGCCTAACACCTTCCCGTAATGAAATCAGCCCCGAACTTAGGATTTCTAAGGTTTTTCTCGATTTTACCTTCCCCAAAAAAATAGAGACATCAATGATCGAAAGGTTCAAATCCGATTAATGATTTGACACCCGAAAATCGCGATGACAGCCATCACTGATTCTTCACCCTTTAAAAAAGAGGTAGGTATAAACGAAATTTCTTCCCTTGATCATCTATCTACTAAGGTGGACGCAGTCTTTCAAAAACTTGACAAGATGAGTGTTAGTGTTGTCACACCTGCTTCTGTTTCACCTCCTTGTGAAGTATGTGGTATATTTGGCCATACTAGCATTGAATGTCAACTAGGTAGTGTTGTTGGAAGTATTAAGCAAGTAAATTATGCTCAATACAACCAAGGGATGAGGCAAAACCAAAACTTTTATAAAACTCCTCAAAATCCCTTTGGACAAACAACACCACCCAGTTTTGCAATTAACCAAAGAGTCTCTCAAAAGTCCAGCTTGGAACTTTTGGCGCCGAAAGCATAAGCCCTTCTTTCATGGATTGTAACATAGCATCCAAAGTGTGGTTTGGATCTCTTTTAGGGGTGAGATTCACAGATCTTGAGAAAATTAATTTCTTAGACTAGTTAATCAAAATCATTCAAGACATGCAAAAGGAACACATTATACAAACAACAACAGTTACTTACGAGATTTGGCATGCGCGTAATCAATGCATTTTTTAGGACAACAATGTACCAGAAGAAATTTTTATCAACAGTTCGAAGAACAACATCCTTGAGTTTGAAAAAGAAGCTAAACAAAAAATTGAATAATGTTCCTTCAAATATCCCTACCAGATCGAGCAACAAAACTTTTGTTGTTCTATCTGGTAGGGATATTTGAAGGAACAAAAGAGATCAGCAACATTATCAACACAGGAACAAACTTGATAGTGCATGGGTCAAGGCGAATAGTGGTGCAAATATGAAAGAATAAGTTGCCTCTGGTCTTCATTCAATAGTTCGTGATGATAAAGGAATTCATTTGGTTGAAACAACTTGGAAAGTGAAGGGATTTGACTACTCATTACAACAGAAGTAATGGTGTTGTTAGAAATGATGAAGATTCCTCACGTTTGTTGTTTCAGACGGGTCTTTTTCTTAAAGTCATTGTGTGGTGCTCGTAAGAATTCTGAACATTTCTATAGAACATCCTTGAAACTATTGTGGTAAATTTATACATGGCATTAGAATCTTAGGACAAGAGTTTCACGGCCATGAATTTTGTTATGTTAGAAGGAGGGTAATAAACAATCCCATGACTCGGCCCATTAGGCTTTAAGTGAACCCAATAGCGTTTGGCTCGATGAAGTACTACAACACATTAATATTTGTAAAGATCTTCTTCATTCTTAATATACGATTATTGTTACTTGTAAAAAAATCATGGATGAAGTTTTCTAGTATCCCTAACAAACTGGAAACATTAGGAATTGTTTTCTAAAAAAGAACACGCAAACTGAAAGCCTTCTCTTGATTTTTCTGGACAGACAAACACAACCAAAAAACTGTAAATAAGTTATCCAAGGTATCGTATCCAAACCGAAAAGCTTCATCAATCGTTTCCGGTAACAACTCAAAAACTAGAAACTCAAAAACTATATTTTCGTTTGAGATCCCGACTCTATCTTAGGAACTAATAAAAAAAAAGATAGTTTACGTTAAATATTAGGGTGAAAGTATCAATATAGGGGGTGTTGGGAAAAAATTTCATGTTTCCAAAGACTAAAATCTGAAATATGTATGTATAGCCCGAAAAATGCATATCTTACAAAAGGGCCACCAAGCCCAGAGTATACTAAGTTTTAGGTTTTTCCAATGATTAATATATTTTTTTTTACGATTGCTCTTTATCCATCAAAGAAAGGCGAACGACAATTAACAGTCGTTTAGAAAAAAATTAAATTGGATAAACCATTTTAAAGATTAGTGGCTCAACCGATTTCAAAATATCAAATGGTAATTAAATGCCGTTCGATCAATGCTTGGGGGAATCACTAATTGTCTAAAGAGCGAGAATCTTTTTTTCTTCTTTCTTCTCTTCATTTTTAGTATGTTAGCTTTTGTATGATATATGGGTCATCTTCATACTGTTTAAGGCCTTCACCTACTTTTTTATGTTTTGATAAAGTCAAAGTTTGAGTTTGCCAAACACATTTGTGTTTAAGTGAAGTGGAGTTTGAGTTTGTTTATACATAAACGAACTTGAGAATTCAAAATTTCTGGTACACAAACATAGTGACGTAATTTCCTAAAGGTCTCATTAAGCTTCAATAATTTCAGTAAACAATGGCATTGCCTTATGTCTTACTAACTAGTGTGTGACCCCTGGCGATGCACGGGACGACTATTCATTGTGAATGTCAACAATTTCTCGACTATCATCGCAAATTCAAAGAAAAACAAAAAAGCAAAATTGTACATATTACTCCTTCACAAAAATAAAAGGTTTTGTGTATTATGAAAATTAATTATAATAAATACAACTGTTTAAGAATCACAAATTAGTCAAATCTTCAACGTAAATGACAAATGCAAGTGTCAATCAGCAACACAGTAGAAATCAAAAAGTTTTCAATCGTAGACACTCACTATAAGCTTCCCTACCTCCCCCTTCCACCTCGGACGTTCCTATACCCACTACCCTTCCCCTTAAACATGATCAAAGTGTTTGGATAAAGCCAAAATGTTTGGGTGGAGCCAAGCAAGCATATATCAACATGAGCCTCCACTAATCACATGTCAGCAACAACCATTTCACTAATCACATGCCACTTCAGTAAGAAAACGTAATTACGACCAAAATTCAAGTGATTAATATTTGCAATGGCTTTTTATAAAGATTAATAACTTCAGAGACGAAAACTCAAATGATGTATATTTGCAGAGACTGGTAACCTATTTAAGCCAAAATTATAACTCGTATATGCTTAGAGATATCAAATAGGTTTTAACACGCAAACCTTTAACTAATAAGTTCATATTGCATACATTGTCGGTCTAAAATAGTTTTACACTATTATTTAATTAAAACCACCGATTTGACGTATCATACTTTGTCAATGCATAATAATTTTACACATACAACCAATGATATGTTTCCACATCAATTAATAAATATGATAACTCACATATTTTCATATCTATTAATTGACGTGACAACGCACCACTTCATGTATGTGTAAAATCATTATACATTTACAAAGGTGAAATATAGTAAATTATAACCAATTTCATAATATCATTATGATTTGGCAAAATACAATATTCTCATTAGATTTTTTTTAAGTAACATGCGTATGTGTCAGTTTAAAACTGTTGTTTGTAGATTACCTTGTATTAAATTTACATTGCTGCTTAAAAGTGACTACCCTTCGTCGATGAATCTATGGGACATACAACATGGATTCTCCTCATCCAACCAATTTTTTTCATGCATGAGCGAGAAATCAAACTACCATTTTGTTAACCTACGTATGAGTTAGGAATCGAACAACCGGATTTTTTCCATAGGATTTAGCCACATATTAAACTCTTGACAACATGCTTAAGGTGATCATTTACCACTTAGAACAATCCAATTTTTTCTGAGCAATAGAACAATCAACTTGGACCTTGTAATAATTATGTAAAATATTTGTTTATTTTATATGTGAAATCCTGTTTAACTATCACCCTGTACTTTAGTTTTGGGTTTCTCTTTGAGCAGTTCCTATGCCAAGAGAGTAGGTTGTTGATATAACTTTATTTTGCCTTTTTTTTAACAACTTCCTTCACCTATTTTAACAACTTCATTATCAGGAAAATTTGCTGATGGTTGTTGTCTTGCTTTTGATGTAGGGAAACCAGTGACTGAAATTGTTTAAAAGCTCAATGCGGTGTTCATGTATTTTTGTTGAGCACAAGTTCTGTATGTTACATTGGACAGTATGGTTAAGCCTCATATACAAATGGTGAATGAAGAAAGAACACTTTCAATAAAATAATAATTATGATTTTAATAAATCTTACCCTCCATTAAGATGTTATACCTTAAACTCGTCAATTTAGAGAAGATCTATCATTTGCTTTCATAGTTAGGGCTTCCAACTGCAAAAATGAAAAGGATGATCGATGGATTTAATGAATACCTTAAAAAGATGTAGATGTTATACCTTAAACTTTTCAATTTAGAGAAGATCTATCCTTTTTTTTTTGGTGGTGTTGAGAAGATCTATCCTTTGGTTTTCATAGTTAGAGCTTCCAACTGCAAAAATGAAAAGGATGATAGAATTTTAATGAATACCTTAAAAAGGTGTAAAACTGCAAGTGCACGGTTCTACCGATGTAGTAATAAAAAGATATCGTTCCGACAGGGAGTTATGAATTTGATTCACTTTTAATAATGATTAGAAGAAAGTTTCAAAGGTATAAAGTTTGGATTTTTAATTAAAATAAAATAACAATAATAATAAAAGAGCCTTGAGATTTATTGGTCCATCTAAATAACAAGTCCTTCACAAACCAAAACTTTAAACCTAGAACCTTATGTTAGACTTAATTTCTAATGACCGGTTTTCCTTTAGCCCCTCAATTTTCCTTTCAGCCCAGTGAGAGTTTTCTTCTAGCAATCAAACCTATTTCACTGATTTGATTACTAGAAGAAGCTTTTAAGGATTGAAACTACTAATGTCCAAAGATTGTAAAGACTATTTCACTGCCTTTACAACCCTTGTCTAAATTCACTTGTTCCAATATCAAGACTCCACTCTCGTTTTATGAATTGATATTTGAGATAATGGATTAACCATTATCAAACCCTCTGCTCTCGCTTCTACAGTTTGATAATAGTTAATTCATGTTAAAACGGTGAATTTAGATTAGAAACTAGGGTTACATAAGATTTAGGGATAAAGCTTGGTTTGATTAGGATTATGTCATTAATACTTATCCAACAATCCCAAGACAAGAAGAGTCTACTCACTAACGTTCATTGTAGACATAGAGAAGAAGAAGAATAACATCATAAAATAAAGGTGAACTTTTATCCAAAGAAACAATTGTCACTTATTATTTCAAAGAACAAAAGATGAATTGTTGTGATAGCTAGCTACTCTATTTATAGTTTACAATGCCTTAAGCCCTAAGAAATACATCACTAGAATGTTGTATAAGAAACCACGGGCTTTTTGGTTAGAAATAAACTAATAGGTAGCTTGTACAAGAAGCAAAAGCAGCAAAAGAGCAATCCTGGGACTTGGCACGGCCGTGTGAGATATGGCACGGGCCGTGCCAAGCTTTTGACTTGGGGAGTGTATATTTTTGTGCTGAATCTTGTATTTTTCTAGCCCGAATCAGCTCCTAATCCTCTTTCTTTTGCTCCAAGACTGAATCTATCAAATATTCGTTCCTGAAATATAATTATGTAATTGAAGTAAAATATATCTAAAAGGAAATAATATTTTAAATAAAACAAACTTAAATCTAAATAAAATGAAACTAAATATTATATTATAACAACTAAATATTGACTCATCAAACTCCCCAACACTTGAATCTTTGTTTGTCCTCAAGCAAAAGGCATAAGCATAACATCATAAACAAGATTTAACATATGACAATGCAATTAAAAACTTATGTCTCTTCCTAAGATTTAACCGAGAAAAGTTCTTTCTTTATTTCATATAAGAGAGATGGGAATTCTTTTATTATTATGACATTTTTAATTGTAACATTCGGGGATGGGGGCAGACGCTAGTAAAGAGGTTTCCCTCGATACACCATTGCATCTGTGGTGTTGGCTGTTAAGGGTGCCATCCGCGCTTTAAGGAAAGCAATTATTTGCTTTATTTACATTGGGTAATAATTTTAGATGCCATTTTTAGAAGGATTTCGGAAGCCATTTTTGATTTGTTCAAAACATCACCTTCACGTGGGAAGTCAGCGAGGGGGTATCCTTTCCCCCCGGAGTCAGTGATGTCCTATTTTTAGAGATATAACTGCTTCCGTCCTTCTTCAATTTAATTAATTAATTCCCACACAAACTTATACTACTTTTACCTTGAGAACTTTAAAGGGTTAATCTACCATTGAAGTTAGAACGTGCTCCTTCAAATACCTATTCATACACTTACTCAAAGGCTGCAACTATGTGCTTTTCTCATTGGAGAATTTTCACAATAAAACAAGATGTGGGTATAGCAAGAACACTTAAAACACAAGAAATTACTTTCATGTACAAGAAACAACCATTTTAGAAGAGACAACAAAAAATTTATGTCATAATTAACAATAAAAACAAGTTGTTTAATCATGCCTTGCACAACAAAACAAAACAAAAGAAATAAAGTTCAAGGGAGTCTGGAAACACTACAACTCTAGACACTTTATTAGCCCCCCCCCCCCACACACACACACACACACACACTTGGGAGAAGCATTGTCCTCAATGATTCAAGAAAACTAAAAAATAAAAGGGAAGAAGAAGAACTAGGAGTAGGAGGATAAAGAGAGAAGAGATAAGAGAATAGAGGAAAAGGAAAGCTCAAATTATCATTGAGGTCCATAAGGAGGACCTTGGAGGTGGAAGTGTAACATCATGGTCCGAAGCATTTGATTATTTTCTTCGGATATGCGGTTGCCCCTTAGGACATCATTTCTTAGCCGGGATAATTCAACACCTTGCCTTTGTTGCTCGGTGCTTATCCTCTCAACCTCAGTTTGCATCCATGCCCATCTTTCATTTTTAAAGTTTCCTCCGGCATCGTGGTCATGGTACTCCTCATTATGGTGCAAGTTTGCACCTTCCTCCTCACCTTGATTATGCTCTTCATGTACCTGTGAACCATCACCAACATACAACAAGTTTTCTTCCACCTCGGTGTTAGTCCGAGATGGGTTAGGAAGTATAAATAAAATAGGCACATTGAGTTTGAGTGTATAGGTCATGGGTGGACGATGTTTAATGAAGTTTATGAGGGTCTCTATGTTAAGCCTATTGTTTCCCTCAATATTGTTTATCCCTTGGTCCTCACCCACTCCCAATTTCTTAGCTATATAGGTGATGATACCACCCACTACTATCTCTCCCTTACCATCAGACCTATTACCTATCCCGCTGCTTGTTGTCCTTGAATATTATGCCATGATTCTTTGCTGGTGCTTTCTTCTTTGGGGGAGGTCCTCCGGAAGAGCTTGCTCCTTCTTTTCCACCACTTTTTGAAGCCATTTCCTTGACCTTGGTTTGACTTTTTTTGATTTTTTGGTGAAGGTTGGGGTTTGGGAAGATTTTGGATGGAAAAGGTTGGTTTAGTTATGGGGTTAAGGTTTAAGTAAGGTTTTTGAGTTGGGTATTGGAGATTGGTGATGAATTTGTGGTCTTTGGGTTAGGTTAAATAGCATTATGATTTTGGGTTTGGATGGAAGAAAGTTGTATTTGATTGAAGGGTTATAGTTGGAATGATGTTTGGGGTTGATTGGGTGAAGAAATTTTGTGTTTTGGTGAAGTTTTGATGGATATATGAAGGTTCAAAGGTTGTTGGATATGGAGGTGTTACAGAGAAGTTTGAATGATGAGAGATGTTTGTGGATGAGAATGAAGGAAGAAGAAGAAAAATTTTGTGGTTATACTCACCTGGAAGTCGCGGACGGCCGTGCCAATATTGGCACGGGCCGTGCCAACTTTCTGGACAAAGTGGTTTCAAAAATTTTCATTTTTCTCGAATCGTACTCGGACAATTACCTGCAAAATAACTTAAAACAACGAAAAACAAACAAAACAAAAGCAGTTAAATGCGTGGGTTGCCTCCCACGAAGCGCTCGTTTAAGGTCATTATCTTGACAATCAAGAGGTTTCTCTATCCTATACCCAATCTTTCACTAAGGGACAAAGGAATCAAACTGACATTCTCTCCCAAATCACACATGACTTTCTCAATGGTTTCAGATCCTATGACATAAGGTATGGAAAAAATTTCTGGATCTTGGAGTTTAGGTGGAAATTTGTTTGGAAGTATTTCAATAAAAATTCTAAATTGCTCATCTAACTTAGATTTATCAAACCCTTGTGTTGACGGAATTTTTGGCTCATGAGGTGGTGAAACAAGTGGCTTTTCATTCTCTCCTATGGCTTTCTCACTTTGAGGTTCATCACTCCATATCTCTCCCTCACTATTCTTAACTTTTACAGCGGATTCCTCTAATTGTTTACCATCCCTAAGAGTAATAACATTTATATGGTCTTTGGGGTTGGTTTCAGTTTGACATGAAAAGACTCCAGTGGTTTGAGAGGGAGTAACCTTTTGTTGGGCCACTTGAGAGATTTGAGTCTCGAGAATTTTATTATGAGTAGCAATAGAGTCCACTTTCGATGTGATCTTGGTGAGGGAGTCATTCAAAAATCCAGTTTGACTTTTAAGTTCTTCGTAACGCTTGGATTGATCCATTATACAATTTTCTAGAAAAATTTCCAAGCTGGATTTTTGAAGGATTCTTTGGTTGTTTGCATAACCGGGTGGTGTTGTTTGCCCAAAGGGATTTTGAGGAGTTTTGTTATAAAAGTTTTGATTTGGCCTCATCCCTTGGTTATAAACAACACTACCTAGTTGGCATTCAATGCCAATATGACCAAATATACCACAAACTTCACATGTTGGTGACACAGGAGCAGGTGTGACAACACTTACACTTAATTTATCGATTTTTTGAAAAAGTGTATCCACCTTAGCATTCAAATGATCAAGGGAAGAAGCTTCATACATACCTGCCTCTTTTTTAGAGGGTGAAGGAGCAACAACAGTGGTGGCTCTCTCACTTGTCCAATGATATTGGTTTTGGGCCATGTCCTTGATCAAAGCATATGTTGTTGTGTATGTTTTAGTCATCAAAGCTCCACATGCATCTGCATCAACATAAATTTTTGTGGTATACAAAAGACCATTATAGAAAGTATGGATAATAAGCCACTTCTCTAAACCATGATGGGGGCAAAGCCTAAGCATTTCTTTGAAATGCTCCCACGCATCGTAAAGAGATTCCCCATCTTTTTGAGTGAATTGGAAAAGCCTCGCCCTTAATTGAGCGGTTTTAGAAAGGGGAAACAATCGGGCAAGGAAAGCTCGCCTTATTTGGTCCCATGAAGTGATAGAACCAATTGTCAAGGTTTATCCCTTAAGGAAAAAAGGAAAGAGGTGCAGCCTTACGGCCTCTTGGTTTGCCTTCAAGGTTCCACTGAGTCTTAAAAAAGTTGAAATATGAAGATTCAGATCCTCGGTGGGTGATCCGAAAAATTGATTTTGCTGCACTAAGTAAATAAGTGCAGGCTTTATTTCAAAATTATCACCCTCAACCGTTGGGTACACAATAATAGCATGTGACTCTTCCGTAGTAGGGGTTGCATACTCTTTAAGAGTGCGTTCCTTAGCCATATCGGTATTATTTTATGTTCCCAAGCAGTTAACGGTAAAAAGAAAGAAATAGAAAAGATAAAAAAGAAAGAAAGAGAGAAAAATAAGAAAAAGAAAAAGAATATTTATATATATATATATATATATATATATATATATATATATATATATATATATATAACCACTATTAAACAAAAAAAGTTAATCAAATTGCAATAACTCCCCGGCAACGACGCCAAAAAATTGATGAGATAAAACCGCAACTGCACGGTTCTACCTATGTAGTAATAAAAAGATATCGTTCCGATAGGGAGTTATGAATTTGATTCACTTTTAATAATGATTAGAAGAAAGTTTCAAAAGTATAAAGTTTTGATTTTTAATTAAAATAAAATAACAATAATAATAAAAGAGCCTTGGGATTTATTGGTCCATCTTAATAACAAGTCATTCACAAACCAAAACTTTAAACCTAGAACCTTATGTTAGACTTAATTTCTAATGACCGGTTTTCCTTTAGCCCCTCACTTTTCCTTTCAATCCAGTGAGAGTTTTCTTCTAGCAATCAAACTTATTTCATTGATTTGATTACTAGAAGAAGCTTTTAAAGATTGAAACTACTAATGTCCAAAGATTGCAAAGACTATTTCACTGCCTTTACAACCCTTGTCTAAATTCACTTGTTCCAATATCAAGACTCCACTCTCGTTTTATGAATTGATATTTGAGATAATGGATTAACCATTATCAAACCCTCCGCTCTCGTTTCTACAGTTTGATAATAATTAATTCATGTTAAAAGGGTGAATTTAGATTAGAAACTAGGGTTACATAAGATTTAGGGATAAAACATGGTTTGATTAGGATTATGTCATTAAGACTTATCCAACAATCTCAAGGCAAGAAGAGTCTACTCACTAACGTTCATTGTAGACATAGAGAAGAAGAAGAAGAATAACAACATAAAATAAAGGTGAACTTTTATTCAAAGAAACAATTGTCACTTATTATTTTAGAGAACAAAAGATGAATTGTTGTGATAGCTAGCTACTCTATTTATAGTTTACAATGCCTTAAGCCCTAAGAAATACATCACTAGAATGTTCCATAAGAAACCACAGGCTTTTTGGTCAGAAATAAACTAATAGGTAGCTTGTACAAGAAGCAAAAGCAACAAAAGAGCAATCCTGGGACTTGGCACGGTCTTGTGAGATATGGCACGGGCCATGCCAAGCTTCTGACTTGGGGAGTGTATATTTGTGCTGAATCTTGTATTTTTCCAGCCTGAATCAGCTCCTAATCCTCTTTCTTTTCCTCCAAGACTGAATCTATCAAATATTCGTTCCTGAAATATAAATATGCAATTGAAGTAAAATATATCTAAAAGGAAATAATATTTTAAATAAAACAAACTTAAATTTAAATAAAACGAAACTAAATATTATATTATAACAACTAAATATTGACTCATCAGTTATACCTTAAACTTTTCAATTTAGAGAATATCTATCTTTTTTTTTTTGGTGGTGTTGAGAAAATCTATCCTTTGGTTTTCAAAGTTAGGGCTTCCATCTGCAAAAAAGAAGAGGATTTTAGAAATTTAATGAATACCATAAAAAATTGTATATTGGAAAGTTGATGTATACATTTGAATATGAAAATAAAAAAAAAGGTTAAATAATGTAGCTGGCAGTAGCAAACAATCTCACATATTCATTCATATTTGTTCTTTCTCTTCAATCAGCTTATTCTTTCTCTCATGATAGCTTTTATAATCACTCCCATATCTCTTTTAAAAATCCTGCAGGAAAAGGAAATAAGTAAGCACATGAGGGATCCAAAGGAAAAACAAATGAACTTGTTGAGTATTGAAACAACAGAAGTTAGGCCTAAGCATAAAGAAGAAGAGAAATGCAGAAACAAAGTGGAAGGAAAGGAAAGAGTGATGGAAAGCCATTGCAAAAAACCAACTTATATAGCTATGATTCTATGCATTGCGACAAAAGGAGTCTGACTCAATTTTCAGGCTTTTTGTCATTTTCCTCCCCAAAGTCAAAAAGCCTACCACGTAGGCTTTCCTCACTTACACCTTTTTTTATTGCAAAGTAATTCTTGTGTAATTTATTCTATATCAACCATTAATGTAATGTTTTATAATTTTTGTAATGTAGTAGAAGGGAGTTAATACCAGCTGTTTGTCTGGGGAAAAGTGCAAAATAGCCGAAAGCAGCAAAATAATCTGACAAAACTACATTAAACAATAGAAAGGAAAAGAATGCAAAATCCTGCATCTCTGAACCATTGCCTAGTTTTTTCATCTCTCTTCCAAAAGAAAATTACTTCTGCCAGAGTATAGCACACAACAGTAGCACCATTGCCTAGTTTTTTCATCTCTCCTACAAAAGAAAATTACTTTCACCAAAGTATAGCTAGCACACAGTAGTAGCACCTAGTGGCTGAAAACGACCCGCCAAGCATGGAGAAGGGCGGATTTCACTGGAAGTTGAAGGAACAGGAAAATTTGAGCGAATCACATTGTAAGATTTATTGATATTAACCATAGTTTGCAGATATATAGTCGTGAAATTTACCAAACATAGTTATGTTCCGGAATTATTGAAATTGTGGATAAATATTAGTCGTGTTTATGCAATCTCACCGATACAAAAATCAATTTTCACAATTTAAATTTTTTATGGTGTGTACTAGCAATCTCGTGCGGTTGTGAGTATGTGATATGTAACGCCCTAGTTGTTATTTAATTATTTTTGATTTATTTAGAGTCTTTTTTATGATTTTAAATAATATTGTTGATGGTGTGGTGTGGTGTGGTGTATTTTTATTAAATGATTTATTTTTAGTATTTATTAGAATAATGTGAGAAATAGAAGTTAATTGGAGTATGGGGGTTACTTTTTAATTAAAGGAATTAAGTGGGAGTTAATTAGAATTAAGAAGGAGTAGGAAGTCAGAAACGTTTTTCACGTACAGAACAGTTTTTGGGAGAAAAACCAAGAGAAGAGCCAAGAGGGGAGATCCTGATTTTTGAAGAGTTTGTTCGTCGAATTAAGGTAAGGGTGAGACTATCTTTCAATAATGATGGATTGTATAGCTTTGATTTTGGGTTTAACATGGTTTAGTGAAAATTGGGGATTTGGGGGTTAGGTTTTGGGGTATGATTTTTGGATGGAAAAGGTGTAGAGAGCACTGTTATAGCGTTAGAATGCTTTCAGGTGGTAGGCAGTACCTTATTACACTTCTGTAAATTGTTTTGGGGATTGAAATTGAGAAAAATGGGATTTTTGGGAAAAAACTGCATTCTGTCCGTGCTGACATTCATCGCTCGCCGCGGCGAGTAGCATGACTCACCACAACGAGTGACCAATGTTCATAGCTCGCCTCGCGAGCAAAACCACTCGCCATAGCGCGTAGGGCATTAGAAATCTTGATTTTTGAAATGTTGTTATAAGGCGTGGGATGGATAGTTTTATGTACCTGGATATTTTTAGAGAGGATTGGGACAATTTTCAGATTTAAAAGATGAATAGGAGCTTAAAAATGAAGTTTTAGTGAGAAAAATGTCAAAAAGGCCGAGAGCACCCAGTTTTACTCGCCTCCAGCTCGCCCCTAACTCGCCTAAGGCGAGTAACCCATTCCTTGAGTTCGCCATGGCGAGTAGATGTACTCGCCGAGGCGAGTTGCCCAGAACCCTAAGCGGTTTCTCCGCATTTGAATATTGTTGATTGAATTCTTGTGAGGATAACGTTTATAACTAATTGTGTTATTTCACTGGAGCTGTTGAATTAAGGGTTTTCTTTGTTGATGGCTGTTTATGTGTATTTATATAAATAAGTTATACATGTTGTTGAATTTCTTCTCAAAGGTCGAAGTACAATTGGTTGAGTTGTTGGGAGTGTAAGTCATATTCATATATATGCATTGTTGAGTAGTAGTTAAGTTGTATGTTGATATACACAAGTGGAGTCCATTGCATAATCATAAAACTGGTGAGGGCTCATGCCCTGGAACGCCTTGTCGTTTAAAGCGGTGAGGGCTTATGCCCTGTGAATGCTAGTTCATTCAATTTGGTGAGGGCTCATGCCCTGTGAGTCTTCTGGTGTTGTCATGTCATTGCATGAGTCGTTGTCGTTGGTTGAGTAGTCGGTGTATTGCTGGATGAATTGAAATATATTGATATGATGTTGACCATGAATTATATAAGTATATTGAAGTATTGATGATATTAGGGTGTTAGATTCAATTGATGAGTTATATTTCTATTATTATCGATTGTGAGTCTCACCCCTTCTGCTTGAAAATGTTGCCCTTCGTATGGGTAACTTGTAGGTGATCCAGAATAGTAGAAGTGTCTTAGGGCTCTGATACGTAACGGGATGGGAATTTGTCATTGTGTTTTCATTCCTTATGTATCAATTTTAATTATGTTGTTGGAGATTTGTTTGTTGTTGTTTAATAAATGGTTAATGACTTATGATGTAGAGGCCTTTGTGCCAGCATTTGGATTATTATTGATGTTAAAAGATGTTAAGAATATTCCGCTGCAATGATTGAATGTTATCTCATAGTTGATGTCAATAAATAGTATTTTATTCTATTTAAGAATTTTTGAAAAGCAGTGTGACATGCCCGTTGAATTGTTGAACTCTAATTTACTTGTTTATTTATATAATAATTAGTTGTTGGGATAACGGGGTGTTACATGATACTTGTCCAAACAATTTCAAAACCTTTTTTTTTTCTTTCTAAAGAGTTTGAAGCAAGGTGTTCTCTAGTTCCATTCCTTTTGTTTATAGTTAAACATTAATTACACTTGAATATAAGACAAGTAAACACTTGAATAAAAGACAAACGAACAATAAATTGCGTCGTTATACTTTTTGGATAGCAAAATCAATCCTCGTAAACACAATATTCATGGACCTAGAAGTCATGACATTATCGTGCATGACCTTTTGAACTCTATGTAGATGGTCAACAACCTCTGGTGCTAGGAAGCCAAAAATGTCAAAAGGAAATGGTATAAAAGCATGTTGATTGTGAGAACACACTTTCTCATGTTTGGGCTCTTTGCTTGACGCAACTTTTAGGGCAGTCTGTCCTACCATAAAAGCCTCGACCCCTAATCCTACAAGTGGTGAAACCCCAATCAAGTACACACATGCATCTTTTCCACCTACCCACTTGTACACCATAACATCTTGCAGGCCTAGGTGCCAATCTTCTATCTTGTGGGTAAGTTAAGAAGTTCACAAGGGCCTCCTTCATTGATACCTCATCTTGCTTGAATATATCAAAAAAGAACATCCCTAACAAAGTCATGTATGTACTTAAAGTCAAGAAGCTCCTTACAATGAACTGCATGCTCCCCAAAAGTATCTAGGCACGCCTTATGACAAACAGGGCACACCTCACCAATAGAAAATAGTGGAATCAAAAGATAATATCTAAGGATAGTACGGTACTCCACTGGTAACATATGCTAATTTAACCCATCAATCAAGATAGTTAGAAGAAAATAATGGGCATGTGTTGCTTGCAAACACCCTAAAAGTGTCTTATGTCATGTCAAACTTAACTTCCATATCTTAAACATTTTTACTAAAAAGGGGACTTGACAAAACATGTTGTGTTTTAGGAGGGACGATGTCCTTGCAAGTAAAACTACTAATGTTAAACTCTAGAATTGTACCACAAAGACCATCCAAAGCATTTTCAAAATCCGAGTCCATACAACTTATCCGTTGACTCTCAAAATATGATCTTGTAGCACCCTTTGCCCTGAAAGCCAGAAAAACGTATGGGGAAGCCTATAATGCTGAGTACAAACCCATCCCCACAAACCTAAAAGATAAAGAAGTCAACCTCCATTGAAGGTCCCCAAAGAAAGGACCTCCACCAACGATAATGTACTCAATCGCTCCATGCAACTCTTTATCAAATAACATAGCCGGCTCCTCCATGCGAATCGGTTGGCATGTCCTAAGATTTGGATTTTAAACAAGTTGTGGTGTAGAAGTCAAATTGGAGAGGTGCAAGGTAAAATTTTAATATTCATATAGCTTTTTTTGCCTTTTAGCTTTGGGCCATGCATGTCCTGTGTTTTTGGAGTCCACTTCCACTTAGAAACACTAATCAAATGGTTTAGGTTAATTGCTTCACTAGTGGCAGGAATATGTGCTAAAGGATCATTTGTAGATATGTTCGATTTTAAATTGAATGATTATTTGATTTTTTATTTTTTTAATACAAATTCATAACTATGGAAATGTACTAGAAAGTATTAATACTAATGTGATTAAGTGGTAAACTACAATAATTATAAGCATAATTTAATTTAATTTAATTTGTTCTCTTCAAAGAAGAGACCTTTGTGGATATTAAACTATGAAATCTTGATATTCTATACACATCAAATACGGATTCTCTGCAAATACATGAGGATAGATACTCTAAAAGTATCATACTATTTTTTAGAATGACTTGGGGTTTCATTACAATTATTTTATATATGTCTATAATTTTTATTATAAAGTTTTTGTTAACGTATTTGGACCGTATAATATCTTAAAATTTAAAAATTTAAGATACCTATCTGGTATTGTAACAAAATAAACCAAATCCTGATACTAGCAATTGTAAAAGTTGTTCATTGGAGCTAACTGAAATCTATTTAAAGAGTTTAGCTTATTTCCCCTTGTATATTTGATACACATGGATCAAAGTTCAACACTAACCAAATGGTTTAGGGATGCAAGAAGAAATTAAACTATTATGTGTTAAAGAATTGAATGACACAAAATGTTCCAATTTAACATGTTTTGAGGGAGACGAGCTTTTCAATCTTTCTGATTCTTAACACAACACACCTACACATGTGCACTTTAGGACCCAACAAACATCAAAAGCATCAAAATCATTCCTCTCTTGGAGATCTATATCTATTCATCAAAGACATTGTTGGCTAGCTAAAGAATTCGTGTATAAACTCTACCCCCACAAGCTAGCACATGTATCATCTTTTGACTACCTCTTTAACTTCTACATTGAGACCACAATCACACACAATAAGCAAAGCATGCATGCATGCATATGCATGGTGGTGGTACCTCCATGATCTTCGTAATCACTGACACTAGTACCAAGTTTAAAACATATAGCAGCACATGAAAGTGCCTTGGATCCCTCATTCTAATCATCACTTTCAAATGATAAGTTCATCAAAAGCATATATCCTAAAAAAGACAAAAAAGCAGAATATTATGCGCGTTTAAAAAGAGTATATAAGAGATTTTGGATCCTAGACTTTCCCTTACTTTCATGCAAAACATGAGAAAAAAGAGGAAGAAAAAAATATGAAAATATATAGAGAAGGTAAAAGAGGAAGAAAATATATAGAGAAGTTGGACAATGACGTGAAGTAAAAGAAACCAAATGTTTATCTTCAATTCCCTTTCTTAAAGTCTGCGAAAGGTTCAAATGTGTGTGGAAAGTTTGTCTCCATCCTAAATTGTTGTCTTTTGTAGATACCAAAATAACAAAAGAGATGTCTTAATTGCCTTTTGTTTAAAAATGAGATGTCTGAATTGATGTGTATTCGATGCCTTATGTTCTTCACTGTATTTGGAATCCCGTTTCTCTTTTTTGAACCCTCCAAATTTGTCACTTTACTCGTATATAAATGGAATATTTAGTTTTGATGTAGTGTTTTTTCTTTCAATTTATTATACTCTTCATATAAATTGTTATATTTACATTTTTATATTTTTTATAAAATCATTTAATTTTTTAACTAATAAGCCAAGTTCAAAATAAGAAAAATATGAGACTTTATATCGAAAACTTAAAACGAGAACAATATGAGACCTTATAAAGAAAACTTATTTTAATCTTATTTACTAAAATGATTTAATTAATTTATTTTTCAAAATTTATAATCAAGTACAATAAAATAGAGAATTTTTATCCCTATAAGTTTATCTCAGTTCGTAGAGATATTACATATTATATGTAAAGGACTGAGTTCAAAACTCAAACACCTTATTTCTCCACATTTAAAATGTGTGGAGCTCCACGTTCAAAATAGTATAACTACTTAACAAAAAAATTAATAGGAAATCTTTTTGTACCAACAAAACAAAAGAATTATGAGTTTTTTTTTTCTTTTGATCAAAAAGAATAGTGAATCTTGTCTTCCCACTAGTGTGTTGTAGTAGTTGAGACTCAGATATGGTTTGGTTCCAATTAGTGACGGATCAAGAAATTATAATTGCTAAGGGTAAGATTTTATACCATAGTTTTTTTAAGTAAGAAAACACATCAAATGTACGAGTGATAAAAATTATAACACAATTATTACAAAGAAAAAATTTACACTAAAGAAGTTATATTATTTTATAGAGTAAATTACACTCCCCTTCCCTCAAAGATGCTTGAATTACACTCCCCTCCCCTCTTATGTTAAAATATACATTCCCCTCCCCTCTTATGTTAAAATCTACACTTTACTCCCTCAATATATATTTTTTTTATTTTTAATAATCTAGCAAAAAAATAATAATCTAAGACACTTCGAAAAAAACAGTATTGCAAGTCTATTTTAACATAATAAAAAATTGAATACATATTTTTTTGCTATTTTTTATTCACAATTTCATTAACATGTAGTTTTAAACCCTATTATAAAATATGAAACAAGCCAAAATAAAATTAAAATATGTGAAAAATTACTAAAGACAATAAACCATGGTTATTTAAAAGTTAATTTTAAACTCTAAATTATAAAATCAATAGCAAAATATTTAAATTTAATTATCATTAACATTTAAATTATAAAGAAATGAATTAATTTTTCTTAAAGGGTGGTTTAAAATTAATATATATCATAAAAATATTTATTTATGTTAAAATAGATTAAAGTGTAGTGCATATTTAATTATCAAGGGAGGGGGTTGTAATTCAAGCATCTTACAAGGGAGGGGAGTGTAAATTTTATTTTTTAAGGGAGGAAATTGTATATTTTAACATAAGAGGGGAGGAGATTGTATTTCAAGCATCTTTGAGGGGAGGGGAGTGTAATTTACTCTATTTTATATCTAAATATCGATAAATTATAATTCTCTGCATGTATTTATATTTTAAAATTATTATATGATTTTTTCATTTTTAACACTATTAAATACTTTTTTTTTTTGTTTCACTTCAACACTATCAAACACATTTTTCGGGTTTCACGTTGATGATTTAGAGTTTGATCACTTTGTCTCTATCTCTCTTCTCTAACCAATAATTATCTTTCGTCAAAATAATTTATTTTAATAACTTATTTATCAATTAAAATCACCAAAGTCACAAAAAGTCAAAGTAATTAACTCAAATATTTTTCTATTTTTTGTATTTACGGGACCAAATAATCATTGAACAATTTATCTCTCATACCATTGTATATATTTTTCATAAAAATATTTTCAGTATTTTTTATGTGGGATCAATATTATTTTTTACGGTAAAATTTATGAACAACCGCATCTCTACACAAGATGAACAGGGACCGTCCTCATGAACTTAACTCAGTTGGCAGGAACAATGTATAATATATGCAAGGTTTGGGGTTCGAACTCCGCCCATCACATAAACAAAAAGATGAACACCGACAGATATAAACTACAAATTAAAGACGTCGTATATAGGTGAAACACAAAAAAAAAAAGAAAAAAAAAACATAAAATCACCAATACTAACACCACATAAATTGAGGGTTACCATCAAAACCAATAAGAAATCTAAGCCCAAAATCAAGTCAACACCTAAGTCAAAACCAAACCCCACCATTCCTTGCGATGACCATAAAAATAAAATTCAATCACCTATCGACTGCTGCTCACCATAACCCTTCCAATAAACCATCCAACATATCAAAACCCCTAAAAACAGAACCTCAACTTCTCATCACCACACTGAGCCCAATTAAACACCCGAATAATGACTTGTTCCAACAATCCTTCGAATTCCACCGTCACACGACCTCCTATCCACCAGAAAATACAACATACCACGCCTAAAAACTTGAGTCAAGAAACTGACTTCCGATCTCGAATCAAAAGCGACCAACCTGCCAGACTCTAAAAATAAATCACTAAGGCACCCCTCAACTCTCGATCTACCGAAGAAAACACCAAAACAAGCCCAAAAATTTGAAAATTAACACTAATTTCCGATTTTAAATCAAAAGCGATCGGCCCACCAGAATCTAGAAAACAAATCCCTAAGGCAGTCGACAGGTGGAATGGTAACACAAACAAACCAGATTAAGAAGACACAAAAACTGACACAAAGACACTGGAAGCAAAACATCCAACAAGCCGAGCCACCAATTTTTAAATGCACATAAATAGTATTATTGAAAGTTGTATGGTCAATTCTTTAAAAGAAAAAAAGAAGAGAAAAAAGTTGATGAAAATGGAACACATAACTGATCAAATAATTAAAGAAAATGTTTTGGACACCTTTTAAAGAATTAGATATAGGAACATATTAAAAGTTGTATGGTCAATTCTTTAAAAGTTTAAAAATGCTATCTCAACATAAAATTTCGGTTTTTGTAATCTTTATACAACTCTTGTTGGTGTAACTAGATAATTAAAGGTAGCATAACAAAAAACAAGATATATAAAGGTTCAATTGTCAAATCCATATCTATTTTGGGCAACGGGAGAGAGCTCATGAGTTAGATTTGGTGCGGATCGACAATGATAAGATTTGGAGGACTTTTATAATCTAATTAACTGTGGAAAAAATTAGTTCATAAGAGTTAGACCACACTGTGATTTCTTCTCCTGAACCTAGATATGTGATTGACATGTGTTAGACCACACTGTGTTGATGATTTTATTGAAATATCGAATAAATATGTTTTCTGTTTTTAATAAATTATTAATATTATAATGAATCATTATGTTGGTCTTATGAGCATATCAAAATTAATTGTGTGAGTTCATCATGTGAGTTTAGTTCAGTTGGTAGAGATATTGTATATTATATGCAGAGATCGGGGTTCGAATCCCGAATACTCTATTTCTCCACAATTTAATTGTGTGAGCTCGCCATTAGACTACTTGACAAAAAAAAATATTGGTCTTGTGAACATATCAAAATTAGTAGAAACATAGTATTATATATATGTTCGCATTGAAAGATTTTTCGGTGATTTAAAATACATGTTATTAACAATGTTTTAATAATTGGACTGACAAACATTTAGCACCTTTCCTTAAAAAAAATAAAATAATTTAGCACCTTAAGGACAATCATATGATGCTGATTTCCTTCAACCGTACTCAATGTTTTAAAACCATTTGAAATATGACTATTGCATATATAAAAGAAAGAAGAGTAAATTACACTTTTCTCCTCTTAAATATGTTTGAATTACACTCTCCTCGTTTCTTATGTTAAAATATGCACTACCTTCCCTTCTTATTCAAAGCATATTTGAAAAATTTTCACTTCTCTCCCCTAAGAGAAGTTTGAATTGCATTCCCCTCCCCTCTTATGTCAAAATCTACACTTTACTCCCT
This sequence comes from Medicago lupulina, assembly GCA_958299785.1. Classification (NCBI taxonomy): domain Eukaryota; kingdom Viridiplantae; phylum Streptophyta; class Magnoliopsida; order Fabales; family Fabaceae; genus Medicago; species Medicago lupulina. The sequence goes on along the minus strand of OY283141.1, from coordinate 27,161,123 downwards.
TAATATTTTTTTTTATTTCTAATAATATAGAAAGAAAAAAAATAATCTAACACTTCGAAAAAAAATAGTATTGTGGGTCTATTTTAATATAATCAAAATTTGAATACATATTTTTCGCTAATTTTTACTCACATTTTCATTAACATGTAGTTTTAAACCATACTATAAAATATGAAACAACCCAAAATATAATTAAAATATTTGAAAAATTACTAAAGACAATAAAACATGGTTATTTAAAAGTTAATTTTATACTCTAAATTATAAAATTAATAGCAAGATATTTATTTAATTATCATTGACATTTAAACTACAAAGAAATTAATTTATTTTTCTTAAACGGTGGTTCAAAATTAGTATATATCATAAAAATATTTATTTAAGTTAAAATAATTTAAAGTGTAGTGCATATTTAATTATTAAGGGAGAGGGTTATAATTCAAGAATCTTAAAGAGGAAGGGAGTATGAATTTTTATTTTCAAAGGAGGAAATTGTATATTTTAACATAAGAGGAGAGATAAGTCTAATTCAAATATTTTTAAAGAAGAGGGGAGTGTAATTTACTAAAAAAGAATTTAATTAGTATGCTATGTCAATGTATAATTATTTTACATATATTAATGATGTACTTTCACATCAATCATTGAATATGATAACTCATATGTCTTCATATTCATTAAATGATGTGCTAACATATCATTTGATGCATATGTAAAATGACTATACATTGACATATACTAATTAAATTCTTAAAGGAATGATTATCAAGAGAAAAAAGTATGAGCGAAAATAGTTTTGTTAAAAGGAAAATTATTTTTGTCCAATCATTACCCCTTCTACACCAATATATATATATATATATATATATATATATATATATATATATATATATATTGCTAACTTAGACAAATAAAAAACATGAAAGTCCAAGTTAGCAAAAGTGCATATTATAATTAGGACAAAAAAAATCAATATCCAATAGTGTAAACCAATTTAAAGTAAAGGATGGTTTAGTAAATATCCCTCAAACTATTTGTTATAAAATAAAAGTGGGTCTAAGTTAGCAAATTGGTACTACTTAACAAATATGTGTTTTAATGAAAATTAATAAAGTAACCCTCACGCTGTTAGTTTTAAATAATAAAGATGAAGGATATTTTTGTTCAAATGAAAATATACACTTTTGCTAACTTGGACATTCATGTTTTTTTATTTTATATATATATATATATATATATATATATATATATATATATATATATATATATATATATATATATATAAAAGTTGAATGAGTTTAGGAAAATTAAAGGTGAACAAATATACGGGTTGTTGTTAAAATTTGATTTTTTATTTTCCCTAATTTTTTTTGTATACCGAGTAGTTTAGGTATGTTTGTGGAGTGTTAGTTTAGCGAGTTCTTTTTGTACATATAATGTTCATATTAAGTGTGAAATGGAAAAAATGAGAAGGAAGAATTGTGTGGATATTTATTTTCTTTCTGTCTTGAATAACCTTCCCTTGAATCCTCACTTGTATCAGTAGTAAAGATATGGTATTTGACATGTTTAGGAATTACAATGTTCATTTAACGGAGTGCAAATACAATATTAAACTATTAAATTATCTGAAAATTGTATACAAAGACAAATTACCACAAGATTTAGTGATGTGTCAAATGTAGAGAAATTGATAGTCAAGGAATTACCAAGTCATTGGATTTTCATATATAGAAGATAGATGCATTCATCATATATTTTCCTTCTACCAACCATGCACTACAAGAAAAAAGAGTTTACGCATTGGTTATGTCCAAAGTGGTGGCAGTTCCGTTACTTATTTTCTTATACTCAGTTTTATCAAAACTTTGATTATTAACAAGGGTTAAATATGTTTTTGGTCTTTATAAAATTGAGATATTTTAAGTTTAGTTTTTACTTAATTTTAATAAGTTTTTTAATCTCTACAAAAAAAAATTTACTTATAATTTTAGTCCCTGCTAAAACAAATTTTGTTTAATTATCCTTAAACTCTTAATTTATTTTTTAACATGAAATAAGAAGAAGTATAAAACATCAAAACGAAGGTCTACACAATAAAATAGAAAATAAAAAGCCAACAAAAAATTTGTCTCTTAAAAAAAAAAGTTCTACTTGTAACTAATTATCTTGTTAACGTCAAAAAAAAAAAAAATTGTTAACATAAAAGCTAGTACCTTAAAGAACATTGGTTGTGACATATTTTGAATCTCATGAATAGTGGTTGAGACTGATTTTGAATCAAAAGCTACATGTTGGAAGAAAAGTATTTTAAATAGGAAATTCTTATGAAACTAACTTCAAAACGTTTGGTAGCTTACTTTTCCAAATATATCTCACATTTAATGTAAGTCATGTTATAACCTTGAAAAGACCTCTATACAAGTGTGTGGTAATATGTTCCTTGAATGTCTGTTTAGAATTGTTTCAATTTTATATCAAAGTACAATCACATGACGATTGAATTTTAACAAATACCCTTGCAAGCCCCACTTGTTTTAGAAGATATGTACATGTATCTTGGAATTGTAAGTGATTGAGAGTAGGGGTATGTGTTTGTGTTTGTGTGCACTCTTTCCGGTTCTTATTATAAGAAGAAAAACAAAAAAATAACAACACCAATGCAATTATTAATTATTGTAAATTTTTAAATACTTTTACAAATAATATATCTTCATAGAAAATTATGAAACATTAAATTGATTCACTAATATTAAAAAGACAATATTTAAATGAGAGATAGAAAACTCTTTTGAGCAATAACTATACGTTAAAATTTGTTATATATTTTCTTATAAATAAGACTAATTTTTTTTTTTTATAACAAAGATTGAAGGAGTATATAAAATCACTTTTTCACTGTTAAAAAAAAATGTATACATCATTCTCTCAAAAAAAGAATGTATACATCAAAATAGAATATTTAAGTAGTGTTAAGTAACGGTCACAAAACAACGTGTTAGAAAAGAGAATAGCTTTGTTGTAAAAATGTAGAGGGCGTTAAGGGTTCGAACCTCTACCTCTACATAAATTATACAATGTCTCTACTAATTGAGTTAAGCTCACGGAGACAACCATTTTCTACTTTAATTCCTTAACTTTTAGTTTTTATTTAAAAAAACTTAAGTGGTATATAACAACAGGTGCTAATTTAATCTTCCTGCTTTTGAGGAAAAATGGATTCCTTTCCACTTTATTCATCTATTTAATAAAGCAACGTATATCCTCAAAACATACATACATAGCATATGCAATTACGTAAATATAATCTCACGATTCGAGAGAACTAATAAATTAAGGGGTTTCAGAAAAAGCATTAACTATTTTTTTTTCTCCCTTCAAAAGTTACAAATTATATTTTTCTGTTCTCATAAAAAAAATCATACTTTTTATTCCCTAAAAAATTATCGTGCAACCACTTTTAGTTCATATATCTTAAGTTAACATTTATTTTTAATGATTTTTTTTATAACATTATAGAAAATTTATCTACAACCTTTCTAAAAAAATAAAAATTTCCCTACAGAAAATAAGCTCATAATTTAATTTTTGGATCTGAAATTTTATTATTTTTATGAGTTTTTGCCGTTTAAACAATCCATATTTAAGTCATCTTAAGTTAAAAATTTCTAAACTTTTGTGAAGGAACTTTTTTATAATATTTTAAATGTACCTACAGAAAACAATTCAAAAATATATATTGACTTGGGACTAAAAATACTTTTAGGATAAACTTGTAAAACTAAAGAATGTTATTTTTAATGTGAACCGGTTATTATTTGTGTGCAACTGTAGAGACCGATACCTTAAGTCTAGTAGGGTCGAAATATGTTGCAAATATCTTTCTCAAAATATTTAACATTGTTAAATTATCATATATAGATTTTATTTCATGACCTCTGATGAACATATCATTTACCATTTCATCCAACTTTTCATTGGTATATTAAAATTAAGTTATGCGTTGAAGATTAAGTAATTATTTAATCTAACCCATTTAGGTTGGTCTAGTGGTATTGGCTTGCAACTTGAGAGTGTGCTCGTCCTTAAAGTCTCAAATTCGATTCTCTTTGGTGCCAATTTGAGAGGGTTAGTTTAATTTCTTAAAAAAAATATTAGTATTTAATATTCGTCGGTGAAATCCATGTGATTTTTGCTTATGAGGACAAAAATATATTAAATTTTTTTAAAGTAATCAAACATATATTTACTTTTAAGTATTATTTTGATATATTGTTAGTTTTTAAAAAAAAGGACATTGTGAATAAATCACAACTGATTAATTATATGTGACTTTAAAAATAGCTAGATTATAATTAAAAGGTTTTAAAGGTTTGCAGATTGTGATAGATTGACATCGAAAGAAAAGCCACATTGATAATTTATATAAATAAATCATTAATTTACTATAAACATTTGTGGTTTGGTTGGATATGTATCTATCATCAAACTATTCGATGTCATATTATATTTTTATATATTTCCATCTTAAAATAAATTTTATCTCCAAAATACATGTACTTAACCAAACTCCAATGTAGTTTAGAATTTACTTTTATTCATACCTTTTTTTTTGTTACACTTATCTACACCGTTACTCAAACTATAATCATTCTATTTTCACCAAATAGAAATTTAAGTATATCCTCCACCCTCTCCGATTAAGTGTTGCATTTTTTTTGAGCAAAAGTGTTGCATTTAGATTGTACATATTAAATGAAATGATTAATAGAGTTGATTTTAAAGATAAAATTAGTATTATTTACTATAACATCTTATTAATGGTAATTTATGGAGTATTTTAATGGGAAAAATAATTGGTATTCTAAAGTCATAATTATTTTGAGATAAAAAAAATACAAAGTGGCACTTATTATGAGATGGCGAAGTAATTCATACTTCCTCTATAATGAAATATAAGAAAAAATATGATAGTTCAAAAGTTAATTGATGTAGACTATATTTTTAACCATATACATTAACTATTCAACTAATAACTTTGCTTATATCTATTTTTTTGAGTAGTATAAAACAAGTGAGCAATCCACGGGCCTAGCTTAACTGATAAAAATATTGAAATATTGCTAGATCGGATATCGTGAATGTGGTATTTGAACCCCCGGTCTTCCACTTGTGTTTGAGTTTTAATGGTTTATTTGTCATTTTTTTTTATTTACCAAAAGAAAGTGAGCAAAAATAAAAGAACAAAAAGATAAATGGATAAGAGTCAACAAATAATTGGTGAGTGGATACAATTGTTCCCGAGAACTTACCTTAACTGGTAGACAAATTACATTATATATGCACAGACCAAGGTACGAATTTTAGATTTTTCACATATTCATCTTAAGAGATGAAAATTTAATGACTACTGGAAAGAAGAAAAAAAAGAGAAGTAAACACTTGTTGAACTAAGTGGTTAATTATTCATATTTGGTTAAGGGCAACTTTTTTCGGTAGTATTTGTAGTTCGTTCACCTAGATCAAATGATTTTGTTGTGGATGCTTCTTTCTGCACAAACAAAAAATGAAAAAAGAAGAGTAAATTACACTCCCCTCCCCTCAAAGATGCTTGAAATACACTCCCCTCCCCTCTTATGTTAAAATATACAATTTCCTCCCTTGAAAAATAAAATTTACACTCCCCTCCATTATAAGATGCTTGAATTACAACCCCCTCCCTTGATAATTAAATATACATTACACTTTAATCTATTTTAACATAAATAAATATTTTTATGATATATATTAATTTTAAACCACCCTTTAAGAAAAATTAATTCATTTCTTTATAATTTAAATGTTAATGATAATTAAATTTAAATATTTTGCTATTGATTTTATAATTTAGAGTTTAAAATTAACTTTTAAATAACCATGGTTTATTGTCGTTAGTAACTTTTCACATATTTTAATTTTATTTTGGCTTGTTTCATATTTTATAATAGGGTTTAAAACTACATGTTAATGAAATTGTGAATAAAAAATAGCAAAAAAAATATGTATTCAATTTTTTATTATGTTAAAATAGACCTGCAATACTGTTAATTTCGAAGTGTATTAGATTATTATTTTTTTTGCTAGATTATTAAAAATAAAAAAATATATATTGAGGGAGTAAAGTGTAGATTTTAACATAAGAGGGGAGGGGAATGTAATTCAAGCTTTTCTTAGGGGAGGGAAATGTATTTTTCTCTAATATGTTTTGAATAAGAGGGGAGGGGAATGTATATTTTAACATAAGAGGGGAGGGGAGTGTAATTCAAGCATCTTTGAGGGGAGGGGAGTGTAATTTACTCAAAAAAGAAACTAGTTAAAGGGGAATGGATACGCTGGATTTTGGGTAAGGGTAAGAAATAACGCATTACCAAATTAAACCCCACTTTTGTCCACCACATATTACATTAATTCATCTTTTTAAAAGTCATATAAGGGACAAATTTTATACTTAAGCTTAAGGGTTTCAATTAAAGTAGAGAAGATAATGATCTTTTAGCGATTTTAAAGTAGAAACAACTTTAAGGTTTTAAAGAAGAGATGCTTATCTATCTTTTTCTTAATATATATTTATTCACCTCTAAATATACATATTTTAAACCCATAAACCGCAACCTTTTCTTGCTTTAGAAAGATGAGAATGTTGGCTTACAAAAATCATAGGAATAAAAGTTATTCTTTTGCAAAATGCTTCACACAAACCATAAAAAGTTGTGCTCTTTCGATATATCTTAGTGAAGATCTCACTTTCTGATTTTTAAACTAATAAAAAAGTTGTATCTACTTTGTACAACTCTTACGCTATGAACCATACTTCTGTTGATTAATTAATACCAATCACAATTCAAATTATGATTATTTTTTTAAAGAAGTATTATAGTGCAAAAACATCTCTTAGCAGCATTGATATCTTATCTATATCGGTACCCCGTCATTTATTTTTAGCAACATCCTAATAAATATTATTAAAAAATAAATAAAATGGGTACTGGGCCAAAATCCAAGAAAACCATCCGAGGATGATGAGCACCTATCTCATTAAAACAATTATTAGAAAAAATAAACATTGACTTAGCATCCTTCTTAGCCTTCATATATCTAATTGCAACATGATCGGTATAAACAATAAGTTCAGTTCCCACATGATAGAATCTGAACTTGTCAAAAGCAAACACTACAAGTAATTCTTTTTCAGTAGTGGTGTAGTTAAGTTGATCCTCAATCATTGTTCTGTTTGCATAATAGATAGAATGAAAGAGCTTGTTATGTCTTTGCCACAATTAATATATCACCCACAACATAATCACTTGCATTAGACATAATTTCAAACGGTTTATCCAGTTAACATGCAATGATTATGGGTGATGTCATTAATGCATTCTTCAAAGTTTCAAAAGCTACAACACAAGCATCATCTGTCGTGAAAGTGACTCAAAATTGAAGAAATTGAACATTCTGAAAACTGTCAATTCGGGGCCCGAATGGTGTTGTCCAGAGCCCAAATTTTTCCTGGTTTTGGGGTCTTTTATTGCATGAATTTTCGGCGCCCGAATGGAGGAATTTGGGCCCTGAACTGTCGAAGCAGCATACAATTATTTTGTATTTTTATGGGCTAGATTTGTTCCAATTTTATAAGAGATACTTTTACTATAATTATAGACCATGTATCAGAGTAAACCTCAAGATAGAGGGGGCTGAAACAAGGGTTTAGAAGGAAACACAAACTAGCGTTTGTATAGAGTTTGTCTCTTGGCAACAAACACTAGGGTTGTGGTTGATTCACCTTGTGAAACACTATTAGGATTGAGTCTCTTGGTTACGGGAAGAGATTGAGACTTTGGGTAGAATTAGGCGGGAGACTTATTCTTGTAACTCATTGATATCTCTATTGTAAAGTTACTCATCATTATAGTGGAACGGAGGGTTGCTCTCTCCCCCATACTAGGTCAGTTTTGGACCGAACTGGATAAACAAATTCTTTTGTGTTTTCTCTTTCCTTTTCTCGCTGTTTTCTCCTTTTGTTTGTGATTATAACTGTTACCCATTTATTTTGGTTGCTTGATTATTACTTGCTCCACACATCAAGTATTTTATTGGTGTGATTTTCATCGAATTCACAACATCATCAAACTCAAAAGTTGTATCATGTTGTAGCAGTTTGTACAAGGGATTAGAAATGTAAGAAAAATCTTTGATGAACCTTTTATAAAAATTAGCATGTCCCATAAAACTTTTAACTCCCTTGACATTTGTAGGTGGAGGCAGCTTCTCAATAATATCAATTTAGCTTTATCTACCTCTAAGCCTTTCTTAGATACCCTGTGTCACAACACTATGCCTTCTTATAGCGTGAAATGGCATTTTTCCTTGTTAACACAAGATTGGTTTAATCAAAATATACCTTTATGGAGATGGCGTTCAGATTGTTACTCTTCTCATTCTCAGACTTAACTAACTTACCACTTCTATGCAAGCGGGACAAGCTTAAAGAAGATACTTTTACTTTCAACCACTTATAATTTCAAGATACACATATGTATCTCCTAAAGACAGTGGGGTTGGTCAAGGTATTTGCCACACTCCAGTCGTCATGTGATTGTACCTTGTTATAAGATTGAAACAATTCTAAACAGACATTCAAGATACATATTACCACACACACATAGATGTTTTTCCAAAGTTATAATGTGGCTTAGGTTAAGGAGATATATATTTGGAAGGTTATAATGTGGCTTAGGTTAATGTTATAATGTGTTTTTCCTAACGATTACCTATTTTAAATACATCCATCCAACATGAAGCTTTAATTCACAATGTCACAACCAATGTCTATGAGGTATTCACTTTTATTCCAAACAAGTAAAATGGGTACTAGTAAAACTAGTTGATGTTGATGTTTTATCTACATTTTTTTTTTCATTTTTTATTTTCATAACCAAATTCTACCGGTACCCCACCCCAAACTTAAGATGTCTCTAATTTCAAAGAGCAACCCCAAACATAATTTTAAACCATGACAAGTGATGGGCAGATCAGGCAAGTGTACCAAATCGTTTACCAAGTAATAAAGTGATAAGTAGAGTATCGTATCCACAAGGATTGTCATTTCGTCCAAACAATTCGCGTTACTTATTTTTAGTTTACGATAAAATAAAAGAGTTAAATGGTTAGAGATTTGCAATTTTTATCTATTTGCAACAGAGCAAGTTACACGTTTTAGTTACAGAAAAGTAAGCAGCAGTTAGGATACTTCGAATCCTCCCTATTTTTATGTTGGATATTAAATAACAAGCATGTGGCGTTTATTTATCTTAGGTAGACTATACAAGTGATGAGGTCGTTGAGACGTTACTAACCTAATCGATCATCAAGCTGCACCTGCTGACCGCACAGTGATCCTTACGTGTGGGGTCTATACTATCTCAGTTGACTAGGTTTATCCCTCCAATGTTTGGTTGCACCTGCTAGTCACAAGGTGATCCTTACGTGTGGGGTCTTACCACCTCAAAGGTAATTGAAAGCATAGACTTAAATTAGCGTTCCAAGATTTCCAAAAGCAATAAAGGCCAATGTTCCTGTAGGTCAGCCCATCTATGAGTCTTATGACACTCATAGCACTCTCTCTCTCTCTCTCTCTCTCTCTCTCTCTCTCTCTCTCTCTCTCTCTCTCTTGCTCTTAGTAGTTCTACAAACGGGCAACCCTATCAGCGTCTACCTTACCAAGGGTTTAACAGAATGGTTCTACTAGGCTACGACTTATTTCCTTCAAGCAGACACTTGTTTCCTTAATTATTAACTAGTTATCTCCAAGGTTTAGCAAATTTTACTCAGTATTAATAATGTCACCTCCTAAGTACTTACTACTCGGGTCAACTCGCTTTCGATATCTTTCGCTAGTTATAACTAATTACTTCATAGACACATAGATATTAATAGCAAGATATAAATATCAAGATATAAGTATCATGATAGTAATATCAATATTAGGCCTTGTCACAACCTAAGTATCTAATCTAGGATTGCACTACTACAAAAATAAACTAAATTCCTAATAAAACTTAATAGCGAACAAAAAATAAATAAAATATAAACAACATTAAATTAAATAAATATCCAACAAAATAAATAGAGGTTCATCTTGGAACTCTACCCTAAAAAGATTTAGTAACACATGGTAATTAAAAGCAAATTACTAAAGATAAATACATACCCTATAAAAACAAGGAGAACATAGAAACTCCTTCAGAAGCTCCTAGAATTGCCTTCCTCTTGAACTGCTCCAGTTCTGAACGAGAAATTATGAATGAGGAATGCTGATATTATAGTGAGGGTTTCTACCTGAGTTTGGGCTAAAAACGCGGGCTCTATCCACAAAAAAACATGAAAAGACGATTTCACCTCGCACATTTTGGATGCACGGGGCACACAACACATGCCCTAGGCGCATGGGAGAGTGCATGTTGACATGCCCCAAGCACATGAAATCATGCCCTAGGAGCATGTGTGTGTATTCCGTGTTGGAACAAAATGTGTTTTACATTACCTCTTGAGAGTTTTGATGATAACAAGGTATTAAAAATTGTCAATTGAATATGCTAATATTTGTTCAAGTGTGCAGAACCATAGACAAAAATTGAGTGTCTATTTAAAGTATAGGTTCTGGAAGAACAAATGAGAGCAAATGAATCAAAAAAGTAAAGGAAGCTTGAAGTATCTGAAGAAAGTGCTCCTGAAGTCTAATGCTCCTGAAGTGATGACGTCATCAGAAGCAAGTTCATCAGAAGCACCTCATAAGAAGCAAGATCACCAGAAGCTGAAGCTCATCAGAAGATGAAAGAATCAAAGCTTCAAAGGCTGTTCAAAGGTTTTAATCACGCCTAACATTGCAGAACACTAGAAGAGTAGAGCAACGACTAATTCAATGAATTTGAAGGCATTGGATGCTTGTTCTTTGAAGAGCGTTGACAAAGTACAATTGTATGAAATGTACAAACACTACCTCCAGTACTCAGTTTGTGTCTCTGCTACAGGGCAAGAATATCAACTATGCCTGCAACATTGTTCCTTCATACTTGGAATGGATTTGAAATTGATCTTTCATAGGACAATAATCAAATCAGGCAAAAGATCATTGGTGATTTGATCAAAGCTTCAAACGAATCTTTTTTGATGTGCTGGCAATTTACAACGTCTCTTTCACACCTCTATATAAAGGAGTGAAGACTTAGAGAATGGCAAGACTCTACAACAATTTGAACGCGCCTAAACTCTGCTGAAATTGTTTTGCATCAAAAGTTCACTTAGAATTTCTTATCAAAGTTCAAATCTTAGAAACTCTAGAGTCTTAAGAGTCTGTATCTGATTTGTATTGTGAATACCACTGATTGTATATCAAGTGTTCAACCTCAAACAATTTTCTTTGTAATTCTGTTTGAATAGAAGTCTCTTGCAGTTGTGCTTTAGCATTGGAAGTCTCTTGATTGTGTTCAGGAGCATAGGAAATCTCTTGCAGTTGTGCTTGAGTAGTTTAAAGTCTCTTGCTAGTTTTAGCAGTGAGCATTTGTAATTAGATATTACATTTTAGTGAACTCTCCTTGAAAGTGCAAGGGGGACATGACTACTTCCGGTTTGGGGAAGGAACCTGTATAATTGTTTTGTGTCTTTCTTCTTTCCCTCTCTCTGTTTTTATCCGCTGCATTTAGAATCTGGACATCACTTCAGAAGTTATAGTCTAACTGCTTCTGATCAGTGAATTCAGTAGGAGAAAACGAAGAAAAAGCTAGCACAATTCAACCCCCCCCCCCCCCTCTTGTGTTTTTCTCACCTTCAATTGGTATCTAGAACCTTGGTTCTGTTGAGAACACTTAACAGTGTAACAATCCAAGATCTGAAAAAAAACATGTCTGCTGGTGAATCATTTGTTTCTGGCTCTGGTGGTAATCGTAATGTTGTTTCTTATGTTTATGGTGATAAGAAAGCTGATTCAGGAAAAGTTCCAGAGTTTAGTGGAGATCCTGAAGAGTTTTACTGGTGGAAAACCAACTTCTACAGTTATATCATGGGTTTAGATGAAGAGTTATGGGATATTCTGGAAGATGGGGTTGGTGACTTGGACCTTGATGAAGAAGGAGCTGTTGTTGATAGAAAGAAACATACTCCTGCTCAGAAGAAAATGTACAAGAAACATCATAAGATCAGAGGTTCACTTGTTCTTGCTATACCTCGTGCAGAGTATATGAAGATGAGTGACAAATCTACTGCAAAGGCAATGTTTGCTTCTCTCTGTGCAAACTATGAAGGTAGTAAGAAGGTTCGAGAGGCAAAAGCACTTATGCTTGTTCATCAGTATGAATTGTTCAAGATGAAGGATGGTGAAAGCATTGAGGAAATTTATTCAAGTTGCTTTTGGTCATGTGAGAAAGATACAAAGAAGTCTTCCTGCTAGTTGGAGACCTAAGGTTACTGCTATTAAGGAAGCTAAAGATTTAAACACTTTGAGTGTTGAAGATCTTGTCAGCTCTCTCAAGGTTCATGAGATAAGCTTAAATGAACATGAGCCTGCTAAGAAAAGCAAATATATTGCTCTGCCATCCAAAGGGAAATCATCAAAAGCTCTTAAAGTTATAAAATCTGAAGAAGAGTCACCTGATGGAGATCTTGATGAAGATCCTAATGAGAAGATGGCTATGCTTTCTAATAGGCTGCAATATCTGGCTAAGAAGAACAAGAAGTTCTTGAGAAGAAGAAGTAGTTACAAAGGCTCCAAGAAAGAATATTAGAAGGGTTCCTTTAACTGCAAGAAGCCTGGACACTTCATTGTTGATTGCCCTGATCTTCAGAAGGAGAAATCAAAGGAGAAGTCCAAGAAATCAACTTTGAAATCAAACAAGTTCAAGAAGCAGATCAAGCAGATATTCATCGCAACCAGGGAAGATTTAGACAGTGAATATGAATCTGATAAGGATGATGCTGATGAAGATGCAAAAGTAGTTGTGGGGTTAGTGGCTATAGTGATTTTAGAAGATGAACCTGAATCAGACTCAAGAAGAAAATGAGAAATGCCTAAGAGCAAAGGAAAAGAAAAAATCATGGTACCTAGACAACGGTTGCTCAAGACATATGACAGGAGAGAAGTCTATGTTCCTCACCCTCATAATGAAAGAAGGAGGAAATGTGAAGTTTGGAGGCAACCAGTCTAGCAAGATCATTGGTACAGGAACTATTGGTAACTCCTCTATCTCTATTAATAATGTGTGGTTGGTATATGGTCTTGAGCATAACCTTTTGAGTATAAGTCAGTTTTGTGACAATGGTTATGATGGGATGTTTGAAAAGACCAACTCCACAGTAATCAACAAGGATAACAAGTCCATAGTATTCAAGGGAAATAGGATAGAGAATGTCTATAAAATTAACTTCTCTGAACTGGTTGATCAGAAGGTAATTTGCCTTCTATCAGTGAATGATAAGAAATGGATGTGGCACAGAAGGTTAGGACATGCTAACTAGAGATTAATCTCTACGCTTAGTAAGTTACAACTGGTCAAAGGCCTACCTGACATTGACTATCATTCAGATGCACTTTGTGGTGCATGCCAGAAAGGGAAGATTGTGAAATCATCTTTTAAAACAAAAGACATTGTCTCAACCTTCAGACCATTAGAATTACTTCATATTGATTTATTTGGACCAGTTAACACCGCATCCTTATATGGAAGTAAATATGGACTAGGCATTGTTGATGATTACAGTAGATGGACTTACGTAAAATTCTTGAGAAGTAAGGTTAATGCTTATGATGTATTCAGTAACTTCTGCACTCAAATACAGTCTGAAAAAGAAATGAAAATTTTGAAAGTCAAAAGTGATCATGGTGGAGAATTTGAAAATGAGCCATTTGAAGCTTTTTGTGAAAAACATGGAATTACCCATGAATTCTCTTCTCCTAGAACTCCACAGCAAAATGGGGTTGTAGAAAGAAAGAATAAAACTTTACAAGAAATGGCAAGAACCATGATTCATGAAAATAATTTGGCTAAACATTTCTGGGCAGAAGCAGTGAATACAACATGTTACGTTCAAAATAGGATCTATATCAGACCTATCTTGGAGAAAAAAGCATATGAACTCTTTAAGGGAAGAAGACCCAATATCTCTTTCTTTCATCAATTTGGATGTACCTGCTACATTCTAAATAACAAGTTCTACCTAAAGAAATTTGATGCCAAGGCCTAGAGAGGAATCTTTTTAGGTTACTCTAAAAGGTCAAAGGCATACAGAGTGTATAATTTAGAGACACTATGTGTTGAAGAATCAATGCACGTTAAATTTGATGACAAATAGCCTGGAAGTGAAACTCCAAAGCAAGATGAAAGTGTTGCAGATATACAGGTTACTGAAGACACTCTAGAACCTGATTAGACTGTTGAATCTGAAGATAGTCCAGAAGCTGAACCAACCTCAAAAGCTCAAGATGAAGTAGCTTCTGATAAAGCTCAAGATGGCTCTCAACAAGCTAACCAATCCAAGAATACATTCAAGTACAATTCTTCACATCTTGAGGATCAAATCATTGGAAACAAAGATAGTCCTAGAAGAACAAAATCATATTTCAGACAAGAAGAGTCTATGATAGGATTGTTCAGTGATTGAACCTGCTACAGTTGATGAAGCACTTTCGGATGATGGATGGATACTAGCTATGCAAGAAGAGCTCAATCAGTTTCAAAGAAATGATATGTGGGATCTGGTACCTAAACCTCAACAGAAGAACATTATTGGAACAAAATGGGTATTCAAAAACAAGCTAAATGAACAAGGTTAAGTAATCAGAAACAAAGCTAGACTTGTTGCACAAGGTTACAGTCAACAAGAAGGCATTGATTACAATGAAACATTTGCTCCAGTTGCAAGATTGGAAGAAATCAGGTTACTTATATCCTATGATGTTAATCATGGCATAATATTATATCAAATGGATGTCAAGAGTGTCTTTCTTAATGGAGTCATAGAAGAAGAAGTGTTTGTCAAGCAACCTCCTGGTTTTGAGGATCTTAAGCATCCTGACCATGTTTATAAACTTAAGAAATCACTATATGGCTTGAAACAAGCTCCCAGAGCTTGGTATGATAGACTAAGTAATTTTCTGATTAAAAATGATTTTAAAAGAGGTCAAGTTGACACACCACTCTTCATAAGGACTCTTGAGAAAGACATTCTTGTTGTGCAGATATATGTTGATGATATAATATTTAGTTCTACTAATGCATCTCTTTGCAAGGAGTTTTCTAAGTTAATGCAGGATGAATTTGAAATGAGTATGATGGCAGAGTTAAAATTCTTTCTTGGAATTCAAATCAATCAATGCAAGAATGGAGTATATGTTCATCAAACAAAGTATACAAAAGAGCTTCTGAAAAAGTTCAAGCTGAAAGATTGTACAATGATGAACACTCCAATGCATCCAACCTGCACTTTAAGCAAAGAAGATACTAGATCAAAGGTAGATCATAAGTTGTATAGAGGTATGATTGGTTCTTTATTATACCTCACTGCATCTAGGCCAGATATTTTATTCAGTGTATGCTTGTGTACAAGATTCTAGTCAGATCCTAAAGAATCTCATTTAACAGTTGTTAAGAGATTCTTCAGGTATCTGAAAGGAACAACAAATCTTGGACTCCTTTACAGGAAATCCTTAGATTATAAGTTGGTTGGATTTTGTGACGCTGACTATGCTGGTGACAAGATTGAAAGAAAATCAACCAGTGGTAACTGCAAGTTCCTGGGAGAGAATCTGATATCTTGGGATAGCAAAAGACAAGCAACTATTGCTATGTCTACAGCAGAAGCATAATACATCTCAACTACAAGTTGTTGTACACAACTACTTTGGATGAAACATCAGTTGGAAGATTATCAGATTAATGCTAACAGTATTCCCATCTTTTGTGATAATACTGCTGCTGTTTGTTTGTCAAATAATCCAATTCTACATTCAAGAGTCAAGCATATTGAAATCAAACACCACTTTATTAGAGACTATGTTCAAAAAGGAATTTTGGATATACAATTCATTGATACTAAACATCAGTGGGCTGATATATTCACTAAACCTTTAACTGTGGAAAGATTTGATTTTATTAAGAAAAATTTGAACATGCACTTTGTGTCTGATTAAATTTGCTTGCTCCTAAACAAGAAGTTAGGTCCTGAAGTTAGTTCGGAAGCTATAGTCCATCAGAAGCTCTTAACTTAGACTCTGAGAAAAATGTGCTTCTGAAGATGACATCACCATCTTAACTTCAGAAGCTGGACTCTTTGCTCCTGAATAACAGAGTTAGTGGAAACGTTGAAAGTTACTTTTTGGTAACACCTGTCCCACTAACTTGGCTGTTCATCTGAAGTAATCCAACGTGGCTTAAGTGTATTGGTGTATAGCATAAGAGGGCAATGATGATTTTAAGCTTTGAATGTACTATCTCGCGCCCCCAATGTCATTAATGTTATGTTTGTTTGTCCCCTTCTGAATTGCAAATGTTTTACTCAAAACACTTAGACAAAATTCACACACTACTCACTCCACAACTCACACTTTCTGATTTTAGACTGATTCTCTGTGAAAACTCATCTTTCCAAAAACCAAAAACTTTAGAACCCTAAAAACTTCATCTCATCAATGGCAACTTCAAGTTCAGTTCCAGAATCGTCCATGCAAGAAGCATCTGCATATGAAATTAGGGGAAGAACTATGTCATTAGAAGAATGGGATCTTAATGTTCAAGTTGAAAACCCTGTGGACTTCGTATCTCTAGCACATCATGGTTGCGACTATGTCATTGCCCTCTTATGTTATTAGAGACTATGTTCAAAAAGGAATTTTGGATATACAATTCATTGATATTGAACATCAGTGGGCTGATATATTCACTAAACCTTTAACTGTGGAAAGATTTGATTTTATTAAGAAAAATTTGAACATGCACTTTGTGTCTGATTAAATTTCCTTGCTCCTAAACAAGAAGTTAGGTCCTGAAGTTAGTTCAGAAGCTATAGTCCATCATAAGCTCTTAACTGAGACTCTGAAGAAAATGTGCTTCTGAAGATGACATCACCATCTTAACTTCAGAAGTTGGACTCTTTGCTCCTGAATAACAGAGTTAGTGGAAACGTTGAAAGTTACTTTTTGGTAACACCTGTCCCACTAACTTGGCTGTTCATCTGAAGTAATCCAACGTGGCTTAAGTGTATTGGTGTATAACATAAGAGGGCAATGATGATTTTAAGCTTTGAATGTACTATCTCGCGCCCCCAATGTCATTAATGTTATGTTTGTTTGTCCCCTTCTGAATTGCAAATGTTTTACTCAAAACACTTAGACAAAATTCACACACTACTCACTCCACAACTCACACTTTCTGATTTTAGACTGATTCTCTGTGAAAACTCATCTTTTCAAAAACCAAAAACTTTAGAACCCTAAAAACTTCATCTCATCAATGGCAACTTCAAGTTCAGTTCCAGAATCGTCCATGCAAGAAGCATCTGCATATGAAATTAGGGGAAGAACTATGTCATTAGAAGAATGGGATCTTAATGTTCAAGTTGAAAACCCTGTGGACTTCGTATCTCTAGCACATCATGGTTGCGACATCAAGAAGTACTATGAAGCTCAGGATCTCATCAACTACTTCGACATGCTGAATGGTCCAACCTACATGAACCTAGTAAGGCACTTCTGGGTTAGAGCACAAGTCTACGATCATAAAGCTGCTCAGTTGGAAATGGATGAGAAAGTTCTGATTGACCCTAGTTTAGCTGGTAAAACAAGAGAGGAAATGGGTTTGGAACCCTTCACTATTACAAAAATAGGATTAAGCATCATGGGTATCTCTGTTTTTATTTCAGAAGAAGTGATTTCTTGGGTGATTAGAAGAGCATCTGAAGGAAGGTTTATCAGTGGCTTGGACAACAACAAAACAAGTACATGGAATGATACAATGAACAAGACAATGTTCAACAGTACTAAGGGAAAGTACTGTGACTTAAGTATGGAACACAAGCTGCTATTGAAGATCCAGAATGAGAATCTTCTACCAAAAGGTGGTGGTGGAGATCAACCTTCACTGGATCATAGAGTGTTTCTGCACTTCTTCATGACCAAGGAGAAGGAAAATGTACCTAAGTACATCTTCATGCACATGATTAAGACTCTAAGGAAGAGTCAAACAATCAAGAGATGCTAGGTTCCCTATGGAAGACTTCTTTCTGAAATCTTCTATCAAGGAGGAATTTTGGATACTATCAGAACATCCAAGGTTGCAGATGATAAGCATCTGGGCACTGTATTAGGCAAGGTGATTAATGGTGGCACCTTGAAACACATGAAGCTCATCAAGAAAGATGATTACAAAAAGTTGGCTACAAATTTGAAGGAATCTGAGGCAGTATCAAACTTGATGGATATATTTCCTCCTATCTGCATGCAAGATCCTCATGATGTAAGAGTCAGTTTCATCCTGAAGCACTATGAAACAACTGGAGAGACCATCAGGATGGAAGTTGTTCCAGAAACTATGTTTGGTGGTGTTCTTCCTGTTCCTTCTAAGAAGAAACGAAAACTGACCAAAGAAAAGTACATATCAGAAGCTAATGATACTGAAGAAGCCTTTGAACCTCAGAAGAAGAAAGTGAAGAAAACCAAGGTTGCTCCTCAAGTATAAGCAACTGGTTCTAATGTGCCATCCATTCAAGAAGAAGTTCAGGACTTAGAACCTGCTAAGATTCTAAACAAGAGAACAAGAAGTGGCAAGTCAACTGAAACTTCACAACCTCTATCTTCTCAACCCTCAATTCCAAAGAAGAAAAGAAAACATGCTATATGGAAATTGAAGGAATCAAGGTATGTAGCAGAAGAATAAGAAGATCAAATAGAAGCTGTTACTACACTTGTGACAAGAGAGATTAAAAGCAAGAAAGTTGCAGATGCTGCTTCAATTAAGAAGGTCCTGGAACTTGCAAAAGAGATTGAAGTTCCTGCATCAAGCATAGCAAGGGAAGATGCTGGTGTAAGTGCACAACAAGTGATTAAAGTTGTTGAAGAAGCACAAGAGTTTGTGACCACTGAAGCTAGGAGTTTGTTGATATCAGAAGTTTGTAACCACTGAAGTGCACAACAAGATGAAGAATCTTCAGGTGCTGGTGAACTAGTGAAGGTTACTGAAGGAGTTCAGAAGGAAGCTGGTTGTCCAGAAGCTGAAAGAGGTAATACTAATTCTCTTCACACTGCTAATATAATAGATATAGAATCTAGTACATCCTTAGACTCTCATTCAACCTCAGCCTCCCTATCAACTTCTACCTCAACCTCTTTAGACATGGATGATATTCCTTTGAATAAAGTCTATGAAAACCTACAAAAGCGTTTATCCCTATCATCATCTACCAAACACCAGAAAAAGCTTGATAATGATACCTTTGTTCATATGTATCCTTTTGTTGAAGAAAGAATACATGATATGCAACAAAGAAGGATCAATGCTTGTGTAAGACTACCTGCTGATCATCCTCTACAACCACCAATGATTGAACCACTTCAATCTATTCCTGTTGATGCAGAGGTTGTAGGTGATTAAACAGGGCATGAGTCTGCCAATCATGAGGTATCAGTCTCTCTACCCACACCAACTACCCAAACATCTGAACCTTCTGTGTTGGATAATATGGTTAATCATTATTCAAGAGAATTACCAGGTTATGAGACTAATCTAGAAAAAGCCTCTGAACTAGCTTCTGATGAAGTTATTTTAGAATGCCCCCAACAACAAGAACCAAACTTACAAATGGCCTCATTAACCTGCACATACATTGTCATTCATCCTGAACATCTACCATATCATCTCAATGCAACACACTCTAATATTTTCTTTGGAATTACATTAAGAAACTTAGCCAAGAAAAGACATCATGTTCCTGAACAACACGTTCTTGAACAAGTTGTTCCTGAACAGATCACTGAACCTGACTTTATGATCATATCATATTCTTCTAATAATAGAGATGAGCAAACTAATTCCTGGTTCAAACCTAGATTTCTTAATAAGTCTGCAAGCTCATCATCTACCATGATCTCAGAGTCTGTTTCTGATCAACCTTTTGAGACCAACACTCTTTTTGCTGAACCTGGTCTATCTTCTGAAACCTCTACAAATGACCAACCTTCATCTTCTAACCAAGGCATTCAAACTTCTACTCCTGCCAGAACCAAAAATGTTCCTACTCCACGCACCCTGTTTCTAGATTCTACTATTTTAGCAGATGTGTGTGAGAATATATTTCAGGAGCTGAACAATTTGGTTGAAGCAAGAAACAAACTATTTCATGAAGAAAGCTATGTGAAGCAGTGGAGAAGATTGAGAGAAAGAGTAGATTTTGTCTTGTCTGAACTTCAGAGATCATCTTTTGATGCTCAAGGCATGACTCAGAACAATCTTCAAGACTGGCTAAGAGGTGTTGTCAATAATCTGCAAGAAGTAGCTGTCAGTAGAACACTTGTGAAGACTCCTTTATGCTTATTATCCAGAGATGTCATCCCTACTGGTATTCATCCAAGAGAATTGGATACCTCTTGGCTAACAAAGATCAATCTCAAGCAAGTCTCTACTGAGTTGGAATTCCTTCAGAGGAATCCTGAATTAGAAAGAGAAAACAAGCAACTGAAGGAAGAGCTTCTTGATCAGAAACTTTTGTTGCTTGAGTACAAGACATCTACATATGCTAAGCTAGAAGAAGCAAGGATTAGAGAAGAAAATTTGATGAAGAGCAACAATGAGTTCTGAGAAGAAATGAGAAACATGAACAAGATGCTCAACCAGATGATGGAAATCTTCCAGAAACAAGCCAAGCCGTAGTTTCACACCATTATAGCTTGTTTAGTTTTTACTATTTTAAATTTCTATATTTATGTGCTTCTGAACTATATTTTGCTTCTGAACAGTTTTTGCTTCTGAATTAATGTTTGTGCATCTGAACTTAATTTTATTGTGCTTACAGAATTTCTCACTATGTTTTTCTCATCTCTTTCTTTTTGTCTTTATTTTATACTTTTTGTTGATGACAAAAGAGGGAGTAGATGTATAGTAATTATAGGCTCTGAGCCCCATTAATTTAATTATAAACAAGTTAAATTAATAGAACCTTCTTCTCGTCTCTTAATTTATTTAATGTGAGATTAATTCTGAGCGTTATTTCATTTTTAATGATGAATTTAATTAACATGGATAGAACTCAGTGGGAGCTTACAAACCCCACCTTAAAGTACTATTGGACTCAGGGGGAGCTTACAAACCTCATACCCTTAAAGTCAACTTGTTAATTAGATTAACAACAATGGAACATTTTAAATACTAATGTTTGTCATCATCAAAAAGGGGGAGATTGTTGGAACAAAATGTGTTTTACATTACCTCTTGAGAGTTTTAATGATAACAAGGTATTAAAAATTGTCAATTGGATATGTTAATATTTGTTCAAGTGTGCAGGACCATAGACAAAAATTTAGCGTCTATTTAAAGTATAGGTTCTAGAAGAACAAATGAGAGCAATGGAATCAACAAAGTAAAGGAAGCTTGAAGCATCTGAAGAAAGTGCTCCTGAAGTCTAGCGCTCCTGAAGTGATGACATCACCAGAAGCAAGTTCATCAGAAGTACCTCATCAGAAGCAAGATCACCAGAAGCTGAAGATCATCAGAAGATGAAAGAATCAAAGCTTCAAAGGTTGTTCAAAGGTTTTAATCACGCCTAGCATTGCAGAAGACTAGAAGAGAAAAACAACGGCTAATTCAAATGAATTTTAAGGCATTAGATGCTTGTTCTTTGAAGAGCGTTGGGAAAGTTCAATTGTACAAAGTGTATAACCACTACCTCCACTACTCAGTTTGTGTCTCTGCTACATGACAAGAATAACAGCTATGCCTGCAACATTGTTCCTTCATACTTGGAATGGATTTGAAATTGATCCTTCATAGGACAATAACCAAATTAAGCAAAAGATCATTGGTGATTTGATCAAAGCTTCAAACGACTCTTTTTTGATGTGCTGGCAATTTACAACGTCTCTTTCACACCTCTATACAAAGGAGTGAAGACTTAGAGAATGGCAAGACTCTACAACAATTTGAAGGCGCCTAAACTCTGCTGAAATTGTTCTGCATCAAAAGTTCACTTAGAATTTCTTATCAAAGTTCATATCTTAGAAATTCTATAGTCTTAAGAGTCTGTATCTGATTTGTATTGTGAACACCACTGATTGTATATCAAGTGTTCAACCTCAAACAATTTTCTTTGTAATTCTGTTTGAATAGAAGTCTCTTGCAGTTGTGCTTGAGCATTGGAAGTCTCTTGATTGTGTTCAGGAGCATAGGAAATCTCTTGCAGTTGTGCTTGAGTAGTTTGAAGTATCTTGCTAGTTTTAGCAGTGAGAATTTGTAATCAGATATTACATTTTAGTGAACTTTCCTTGGAAGTCCAAGGGGGACAAGACTACTTCCGGTTTGTGGAAGGAACATGTATAATTGTTTTGTGTCTTTCTTCTTTCTCTCTCTCTTCTTTTATCCGCTGCATTTAGAATCTGAACATCACTTCAAAAGCTGTAATCTAATTGCTTCTGATCAATGACTTCAGTAGGAGAAAACGAAGAAAAAGCTAACACAATTCAACACCCCCCCCCCCCTTCTTGTGTTTTTCTCACCTTCATTTTGGGCCTAAATTCTCTGTTCTTCTGTTGGTTTAGGTGTTTTCCTCCAAATAACTTGCCTCGGGATTTGGGAACATAATTCCTCCCTCTTGTAAAGTCTTTTGAGGCCTTTTGAATCTTCTTTCTTGATCTTCCCAAAGTCTTCACAAATCTTCGGATGTTCTTGATATGCCGATTTGCATTATTTCTTCGTGAATTACTTCAAAAGCCCCCTAAAATTGCTATATTTCGGGAAAATTAGACTTACAGACTCAAATATAGGAAACATTACAAATATCCCAAAATCATAGGCAATTATTCTAATACTCCTCCTTTTTGCTGCTAAAACCTACTGAAAATGACTGAAAAACATGCTAAGAATAACGTAAGATTACGTGTCATCAACAAATATTTCACTAATCTATCTAACTCCAAAGAAATCAAATCGATATATCATTATAGTGATCAAAGTGAAGGCTCAAAGTGATTTCACAAAGGATATAACAATAATAATTCAGGGTGGCTTGAAAAGGGTTCAAGGTACAAAAACATGTGCCTCGTGTGTATGATAATATATCCGATAGTCCGTGGAGAACGACCAAAATTTCGAGTAAAAATAGAAATCAACATTGAGCACACATATATGAAAGAATTATAGTAGAGAGTGGACTATGTATTTGACTAAAAATGTCATTGGTTATACTATACATAATTGAAATGGTGAATATTTCTGAGTATCTTCCGTAGCAAGCCCCAATAGTTATCGTGCTCTTAAACTTAGGAAGTAAGCTAGCCCTATGCTATTAATGGTTGGTATAATTCTCCAAGACTAAATTTTTTTCATGAATTTTTGAAAAGGAAAGGTTATGCAATTCATGTAAAAACAACGAGCCTAGTCGTGAGTTAGCAAACAATAAAAGTAAAGAAATTGTTAGATGGAATGGCTATGTAAAATAAGTGAGTGCAATTTAAATGCCTGCAAATATATTTATGGGTTGCCTCTCATTCAGTGCTTGTTTCAGGTCATTAGCTCGACGCCTCGACCACTGTTAAGGTGGCTTATATGAAAGAAAGAACACGTCTCCATTCATCTACCTCTCTCTTGGTTAGGCTTCCATGAATTTGGTATTGAGAGGTAAGTGTTCCAATGATCGAATACGTAAGCTTATGGGCTTTGTGTCCTTCCATGTTGGAGAACAATGAGAATTTGCTTTGAATGAATCTTCCTTCGTTTCTCTAATGAAACAAATTTCAATGGAAAGGAAAACTTGTCTCCTTGCACCACCATGTCCTTCACTGATCCACATGGATGTTTACTTTACTTATCTGCAAGCATTAGAATGGCTTCACTTGAACTCTTTCAATCCTTCTTGTAGGTAGTGACATCAATTTGATGCTTGCACCCATATGACAAAAATATTTATCGATGGATAATTTCCCAATAGAGTTACAACTTCATTGGTCATTCTTCTTTGTAGGTTGCCATTTTTGAATGATGGAACTATAACATATGATTGGAGAAATAAATTCCTTGCCTTTCAAATTTTGCTTAAGATACATGTATGGTAGCTTAATATAGTTTAGAAGCTCGCCTTCATTCATGCTTTCTTCAAGGATCTGCTGTTTCTTTTACCTTGCGGTGTAATTTTGGATAACGCATGTTTCAGAGATTGTGGCGTGCTTCTTCTCTGTCTCTCCTGGATTTATGTATCCCTGATCTTTTCTCTTTTCTAAAATCTTATTTTGTGGAACTGAATGACAATTGGTTTTTTCCCCTCTTTCAAAAACCTTATATACCATTTTTCTTTCTCTATCCCTTAAAGTTAATTCTCTTGTCTCCACATTGATTAGGGATTTTGTGGTTTCTAGACAGGGCCTTCTAAGGAGAAGCAGACACCCTCGGTCTTCTTGCATATCAAGAATTATAAAATCTACCTGAAAGATGGCTTGGTTTGCTTTGACCATCACATCTTCGACTATGCCATAAGGGTTGACCCTACCATTTCCAATTTGAGAGTTATGTTTGTTGGTTTCATCTTCACCTTTTTAAGTTTCTTAAACATTGATAACGACATCAGGTTTACACTTGCTCCGAGATAATATAAAGTAGACTTAATTGAACAAGGAATGGTAAAACTACTTGGGTCCTTCCTTTTCTTTGGCAATTTATTTGTAAGAATAGAACTGCAAGTTTCAGTTAACATAATTACCTTTTTTGTTATGAGCCCTTAATTTTGTAGATAGGAGTTCACCTATAAACTTGTTGTAAGTTAAGCTTTTCTCTAGCATTTCAACCTAATGACAAGTCATCTTACGTTATTCTTAGCATGTTTTTCAGTCATTTTCAGTAGGTTTTACAAGAAAACAAGAGGATTATTAGAGCAATTGTCTATGATTTTGGGACATTTGTAATGTTTTTATATTTAAGTATGTAATTTTGTTCATCTCGAAACATAGCAATTTTAGGATAATTTTGATGTAATTCATGAAGAAATGATGCATATTGGCAAAACAAGACATCCGAAGATTTGTGAAGTCCTTGGAAAGATGAAGAATGAAGATTCAAGAGGCCTCATAAGACTTTACAAAGGGAGGAATTATGGTCCCAAGTTCTAAGACATCGTACATAGAAGCAAACACCTAAAAAAGAAAAAAATATGCATTTTCAGTACCAGACACATTCACAAGCACCCCGACGCACAAAGGGCGCGCCAGGCGCCCATGAACTTTCACTGGGAAGCCTGGCACATGGATTGAGGCGCCTTACCACTCACTCACATGTGACTGGCCCATGGCATGGGGCGTCTGAGCCTTGCGGCCTAAGGCTCTGTTTTGTGACTCTTTTGTGCAGAAAGCCCGAGTTTTTATCCCAAAATTAGGTCGAAACTTTCTCTTTAAATATCGTCTTCCTCATTCACTATTTTCTCGTTTAGAACGAAGCGGTTCAAAAGGAAGGCGGACATTAGGAGCTTTCAGGAGGAGTTTCTCTCTCCTCTCTCCAAGTTTTTTTATGGTATGTTTTATTTCTTTTGTAATTTGTTTTTAGTTACCATGGGTAACTAAATATTTTTAGGATAGGGTTCTAAGATGAACCTATATTTTATTTATTGGATAATTATTTAATTTAAAGACCTTTATTCAGTTATTTTCTGAATTACTACAGTGCGTAAGATTTGTCTCCTCTAGAACACAACCCTGATTTAGGCACTTAGGTAGTAACAAGACCTAATATTGATATTTATATCTTGAGATTTATATTTTTCTAACCAGGAAGTAATTAATTAGCAACTTGCGAAAGAAACCAAAAGCGAGTGGACCCTAGTAGTACGTGCTTATGAGGTGACTTAACTAATATTGAGTAAAATATGCTGAAACCATGATGTAACTAGTTAGCAATTAAGGAAATCAACCGAGAGAGTAAGACCCCTTATGTAAGGATCACCGTGCGATCAGCAGGTGCAACTTGACAAATCGATTATTTTATCACGTCTCTACGAAATCATCACTTAGATAGTCTACTTAGAACAACTTAACGCGATTTGATTGTTAATTAATTCTAACAAATGAATAGGTGGAACAAGATTAGTATGTGAAGGAGGATTTATAAAAGAAGTTAACTGAGAAGAAATGGAGATAGGAACAGAAGATGTAGGTTAAAAATACTCCCAATCTTTAGTATTTGAAGGAGAAGAGTGCAAATAAGGTAAAATATGATCATGAAAAGTGACATGTCTAGGAAAAAGCCCTTAAAACCTTATTTGCATACGAAAACACATTTTCTTGCTCTGGTTCAAGTTGGGTTCTATGAGATTGAAGAGTGGATGTGTTGCATAATGATCAAAACACGTTGAAAAGATTAATGTCAGGAATCAAATCATATAATAGTTGGAAAGGTGTTTGATTATTAAGTAAATGAGTAGGAACCCTGTTAATAAGGAACACATCATGATGAACAACATATGACAAAAAAGGTTTAGGAAGTTTAGATTGGAAAAGAAGAGCTCTAGTAAGATTTAAGATATGTTGATGTTTCCTCTAAACCCAACCTTTTTGTTGAGGAGTTTCAAAACATGATATATGATGAATAATACCTTTAGAAGCATAAAACTCGGTAAGTAGAAACTCATGACCATTGTCAAATCTAACAACTTCAAGAGTAATGATGTATTGAGTTAATCATTTGGATTAATTTTTTAATATGATTAGAAACTTCAGATTTATTTTTGAGTAAAATGATCCACACAAATTTGCTAAAATCATATACAATGGTTAGAAAATAATTGTGCTCATGCATGGAAGGAATTTCAAGGGGTCCCCAAATATCAAAATGAAAAAGCTCAATTTAGAAACTGAATGAGAGGGACTAGAAGAAAAAGGCAATTTCTTATGTTTAACAAGGTGACATATATCACAAGTAGCTTTATTATCACAAGAAATAGAAGAGTACATATAATGCATCAGAGATAATCTCTTATTATGGATATGACCTAATCTGAAACGTCATAAAGCAGAAGATAGAATTACATTGCAAGAAGAACTAGATGTAGAGTTACAAGAATTTGTTACAAGTTTATTGAAACAATTAAAAGCAGTTGAATTATCAAGATAAACATTCACCACCAATCGGTATAAGAAATTCAAGTGCTCACCCAAACCAATCATCCTCCTGGATTTCAAATCTTGAATAATATAGTTATCAGTCGAAAACTAAACAAAACAAGGCAACGATTTGCACAATTTAGAAACTGAAACACGGTTTAAGTTTGAAATCTAGAGAATATAACACATTGGTAAGGAATAAGCTCGATGAAAAGGAAATATCACCAGCATGTTAAACTAACATAGAAGAACCTTTTGGAAGATTAACATGGATATGTTTAATCTTGTAAAGTGAAGTAAAATTAGTTAAAGAAGAACACATATGGTAATTGGCACTTGAATCTAAGAGCCAATAGTCATAAGTAGTATGAATAGAACGAGAAATAACACTATATATACCTATTTGAGAAGCATCACTAGGTGAATGACCTAGGGATGAAGAGGTACCTATCTAGAGCCATTCTTGTTAGAGTCACCATTAGTTGTGCCTTTTCCTTGATGCTAAAACTTTCTTGCATCAGAAGCATTGATAGATATGCTAGATTCATTAAGAGAAATAGAATCAAGAAACACTGCATTGTTACTTTCTGCCTAAACAATCAAGGAGTATACCTTGATGATGGATGGGAAAGGATCCATGAGACGAACTTGAGTCTTGACAACAACAAAAAATGCTCATTTTAGCCAGTCAAAAACTGAATGATTTGATCTTCGGCTCTGTAAATTTTGGCAACACGAACTGACTCACATCGACATGGATGACGACAAGTGCAATTGGGAATAGGTCTATGAGAATTCAATTCATCCTAAAGTGACCGCATCTTCGTGAAATATTTCAAAACAAATTTTCTACCTTGTCTAAGATTGTTGATTGCATATCTCAAAGAGGAAATACAGATACAATCAACTTTTGCAAACTTACCTTAAGATCTTCCAAAACAAAAATTACATTATCATGAAACATTATGGTTGGAGTCATTAAGCTTCGAAGAAATGGTGAGAGAACTTATTCCTTCACTTGGATCAATATAGAAAATGGAAGACTCAAGAACACAACGATTACATAGAAAATGCCGAAATTGAAGAGGAATCAAGAAGTTTGTGAAGCAAGAAACAAAGAAAAATGAGACGAAAAACAGAGAATTCAACAAATTTGATGACAGTCAATTATTCACTATTTTTAGTCTCATTTTCATCATATTTTGGAGTTCACAAGGCAACTTGAGCAGCAAGAAAGCAAGAATACTAAAGAAAATCAAAGTTAAAAATTGTGTCACGATTTGCTAAACGTGACACGATTTTCTTGGCAGAGAGACATGTTTTTGAGAAGGTAAAATCGTGATACGATTCTCTGGATCGTGACGCGATTTTAAGAAGGATCTGGAACGCAATTTAGGGTTTAAGGCAAATCGTGACGCGATTCTAAAAACGTGGCGCGATTTTGGCTTTAGAAAATATTTCCTATTTAAACAGAAGTTGGTGTCAGAAACAAGGGTTACGAATCTTGGAGAGCAAAGTGCGATTTTGACATCAAGGCGACTGCAAGGAGGACGATTTCTTCATCCTTTTACCAGTTTCATGTATGTTTTAATGATTTAATTGATTATGTTATTTGTAAACATTGTTATGAGTAGCTAGATCTCTTAGAGATTGGATCCGAGATGATTCTGTGTAAACCCTAATTGATTTTATGTTGCTGTGATGAAACTCTATTTTATATTAATGATTATCTAGTTTTTATTCAATTCAATTGTTCTTAATGCTTTTTATATCCTGATCAAATATAAATCTGTTTTCGTGAGAATGAATGACTACTGACCCTAGCTTTCAACTTAGACCTAATTGAATTGTTCTAATAAACATGGTTAGTCTAGGAATGGATAATCGTTTATTAGTGATATTAGGTTAACGTGCTTAAACCTTCAAGAATTATTAGACCACTTAAGGAATTAGGGGTTATAGTTTAAGAGGAGGGTCCTAACTCAAGGGATTGATTAGGGCTATTTTGTTAACTATCGTGGGACTAGAGAACCATTAATAGGAATAGAGTACAGTAACCAATTAGGGGAAACATAGAGGATTCGACGGACCTGCTCTCATCTCTTCATATTTTCTAATCAAATCTTTATTTTCTAACTGTATATATATTTTCTAACTGAATATATATTTTCTAAACGAATTTATATTTTCTAACTGAATCTATATTTTCTGTTATTTAATTTTATTCAATCATATCAAATATATTTTTACTAAATAATTTATACATCCTAAATATTAACTTTATTGCCAAATTGAGATTAACGCCGTCCTCGTGGGTACGAACTTATTTTATTACTTCGATGCATTTTTAGTACACTTGCTAAAAGTCTATCAAAAATCAAACAAGAATAAGCAAGATCGTGATGAAGAACGATTGAATCAACAAAAAATCACGAGAAAGTACGATAAAATCTTCTAAAAAAGTGACAAACTTCGAAGATCGTAGAGAGATCTGATACCATGTTATGAAACTAAAAAATAAATGAAAATGATTCTCATTACTTATTTTAGAGTACATTACAACTCATAAAGAGTTCATGAAGGTGTAAGATAGTTATGATGCCTATTCTATATACTATAATAACTCTAAGACGGTTAGTTACAACTAACTAACTAGATAACTTGCTACGTAGAAGCAACTAAGAAGCTTGTGTATCTTCATGATTCAATAATGTTTGACAAACTTATTTCTTTTATTACTTTAAAAAAATAATGAGATAAAATAATTTTTTGAGATGTATGAGGTGTGTGGTAGTTTTTTTTTCTTCTATATAAATAACATTTGCACTAAAGCTTCTGCCGCAGGGTATATGAAAGGATCTCATCGATTGGTATATTATATGGAGCTTTACCATATGTTTTACATAAGAAGCTGTTTTTTTAATTGGAGGTTTTTTTAATAGCTAATTTAATATATAGAAATCAACACAGAAATACAACGAGTACCAGAAATACTCTACACGTAAAAGGGAACAAAGACAAGAAAAAGAAATGCATCAGTACATAGCTAAGAAAACCCTTGGAGGTTATTTGTTTAATATGAGAAATATTTAATGTTTCATAGAAAAAAATACTTTTGAAAAAAGTCTTTATAAAACTGTGAAATAGTACTTTTTTATTATTATTATTATAGCATAAATGTTTAAAAATAAAAATTAATTAAAAACAAGATAATACATTTAGGATACAAAATATTTCTAACATCAAAATGCTAAAAAAAACTGAATTGATAGAAAGTTCGAAATTCCTGTAGTTACATAATAAAATTAAGGGGAACGAAATTAAGACCTAAGAAATACAAAGACGTGCTGAAAAACATAGGAAATTAAGAGATGCCTAGCTAGAAAAGAAGAAGAGAAAAAGAAAAAGAAGAAAAAAAAAAAAAAAAAAAAGCCTTTGTTCAAGAAATTTTCTTCATAATTCCTGAATTTTGAAGAGAATCTTTCTGTCTACGGATTCAAGTAGCCCAATTTCATCCACCGATCTATCATCCTCATTGTACTCCTCATCAATAGAAATATTCAAATCCAAAGAAACATAAGAACTTGTCTCTTCCAAAGTAGCAACATTAATATCATCATCTTTGTCTTCTTGAGATGATCTTTGTTTAGGAGAACAAACTCTTGATCTTGAACTAAAACTTTCACAGCTTAGAATAATTATAGCATCACAAAAACCAACCTCTTCACCATTTGAATCCAAAACTTTTCCTTTCTCAATAGCCCTTTTGAAACCAATTTGTGAAAAATAATCAACTTGCTCTATATCTTCA
Organism: Medicago lupulina; assembly: GCA_958299785.1. NCBI lineage: Eukaryota > Viridiplantae > Streptophyta > Magnoliopsida > Fabales > Fabaceae > Medicago > Medicago lupulina. The sequence goes on along the minus strand of OY283141.1, from coordinate 27,129,945 downwards.
ACTAGAAAAACCCTATGAGGATTACTTGACATTGCATCACCAAATCTTTCAATATAAGTACAACTTGCTTCATCTCTTGTTCTTTTGTTTCTACTTTCCTCACTTGAATCAGCTCTTGTTGAAGCAAAACTACTAAGTGATATTGAAATGAAATTATTGTAGGACCCAAAAACAAGCCTAGCCAATTCTTTTGCTATTGTCTCTTTAGCTTCCAAATCAACACCTTGGAAAAACAACCATGTTTCTTCTTTAGCATCATGATCATTGTTTTTCCCTTTTCTTTTTACCAATCCGGATCGGCATTGCAAAACCGTACTTGCAATTTCCGGTATTATATCTTTTTGCCATGGAACCTTTTTCTCCAAAGCATTGCATAGAGTTCTCATGTTCTCTAAATTTAGTTCTTTGAAATTGTTTAGTTGCTCCATTTGCACTAGGTCACTAGAAGATGTTGAATTAGGGTTTGAAGGTTCATTTGACTTGGTTCCACTTTGAGACATCCAAAAATGGCGATCGTGGTCGCTTTGTGACACATTGTTAGGATGTTGTTGATGCTCATAGGAGAAACCTGATGTAGATGAAGAAGGTGATACTGAAGATAATGTGAGAATTTTATCATCACAATGATAGGGTTGTTTTTGGATTGAACCACACATAGAGTTCCATTTTTTGCAAAGCTCACCTACTTGGACATTCTGTTAAAATATAAAACAAGAGATAAGTTTCATTTTAATTAAATCACAATTTTTTTTTTTGAAAGAATTTTTATGATAGCTAAATAACTTGAGTTTCAATAATAATATTATTGGATTTTAATAGTACCTTCCTATAAGACTTCTTAAAAATTTAGATACTAGTATCTAAATTTTTGTACTAAATTGATACAAGTATTTAATATATATTTTGATTTGTGGGGCATGGTAAAAAATAATTGGTATGCTATGTAAATATGATTGTGATAATAATGAGACCTGATCATTGTAAGCAATTCCTTTATTTTCATTTTTGTATTGTTGTAGCCATGCAGGAAGACTAGAACTTGATGAATCACTGTTACAAGCTTGTTGTTGCTTTTGAATCATTTGATCATCTCCTACTCCTTCATGCAATAACCAGCTTGTTCTATTCTCAGCTTTCTCATTTGTTGACTCATTTTCTATACCACTGAAGAGCAGAAAGAGGAAATGATGTAATTTATTTGCTATATATTTATTTTAGGCTCTTTCACCATTTCAAATGTTACTATCACCACATATAATGGTAAAATAGATCAAAGATTTAAGAAGCTATTAGAAATGTGTTAACTCAAGAAAAAAGTTAATAAAAACTATGTTTAATAACTTCCCTCTAAAAAGGGTAACCCGGTGCACTAAAGCTCCCGCATACGCAGGGTCTGGGAAGAGTCCCACCATTTTTGGTGTATTGACACATTCACCATTTATGTCAATTTTTTTTTTTTTGAAAGGATGCCAAAATATTTTTTTTATAAAATATCTATATAAATTTCTAAATAAGGATGATATAATAGTAAAATTGTTTTTTTATCTAAATTTCAAAAGCAAAGTACCTTTTCTAGTTAGGTCTTTTTTTGGTTAATGCTTCTAGATAATCAACTCAAAAAGAATGACTGATATGTCTCTAGCTTCAATGCTTACACATTAAGCCACTTTTCCCCTTACAATAACCACTTAAGAAACAAATAGGGAAGAAAGAAAAAACTAATACATATTTTCCTTATTTGGCTTGGCTCAAATAGCATTTTCTTAAGTTTTAGCTTTTAACCTTGTAAAAGGAAAAGACAATTTCATTATTTAACCCTTTTCCAATGTCCATTTCATGATAGATAATTATTCATCAAAAGAAGGAAAATAAAGATAGAATTAAAGGCAAAGCACAGTTACAAGTTGCAGTGAAGGATATGAAACTTTACCAAACTTCATGTTAATTTTACCTGTCAGTGATGAGACTCAATCTCAAGCTTCCAGCAGGTATAGTGATAGGATAAAGATTCCAAATAGTCTCAAGCGATGGATTTCCATTTTTACATCTCATGTAACCTTGAAAAGTAGCAATACACATCAACCAAAACTTTCCACATTCTCCAACACCATTAACCAATTTTCCAATCTCCATTATCATGTGATCCAAAGGACAATAATAACCTCTAAGCATCCCTTGTTTCTTCTTATAATCAAACAACCATTTTAGATCTCCAAGATACAAAACATACCCTTTTCCATTAAAACTCTTTTTTGCAAGTCCCTTAAGCTCTTCAATTTTTTCCTCAATTTCTACCCTTGAAAGATTACCTAAATCAGAAAGAGAAAGAGAAATAATCTTAACACCTTTAAGAGACTCATCAACATCTCCTTTATCAAACTTTTCCATTACTCCTTTAACTACACCTTCAAGAGTAGTTACACATTCTCCAACAATAACAATACTCTTTCTTTGATTCATCTTTAAATTATCAACAACACTATTGATATCCTCAACCCTAATTGGATCCAATACCAATGTTTTGTTGGAAACTATCTCTTGAGAATGAGAAGAAAGAGTTTGATCATTGTTTTCCTTTGACTTCCCACTCATAGAAGAAGGATTTTCCAAAGAAACAGCTTGTTCAACATTGGTTTTCACTTGATTACTATTAAACCCTGCTTCTCTCATAACCCTACTAACACTAGGATCATCTAAAATTGAAATAATGAGTTGTTCAAGCTCAATCTTCACCGTCAAAAGCGGCTGTTGTTGATTCTCAATCGATCCACGACGTTGATGAGCTTGAGCGCGCTTAAAAGCGGCAACTAAAGCATTTGAGATAGAAGGATACTGAGACTGAGATTGAGAATGATGAGAACCCAACATAGGGCTATTACAAGTTGTCGCTGGCAAACGATTGAGTGCGACATTGAAGCAAAGCTCTAAAGCCTTGCATTGAAGAGGGTGAGAGTGAGATTGAAGACAAGCTGTTCTTAATAATCCATTGGTAACACTAAGCATAGTGTTTGCAACATGAAGTGGTGTTACTTGAGCATGGCCACGACGCTTTGCTAGGGTTATTGCTTGCTTTATTATGTTTGCAGCTTCTGTGGTTAGGCCTTGTTGCAAAGAACAGTTTCCCGTTCTCATATTTAGGATATTATGTACTTCTTCAAGGTTAGTAGAGAGAAAGAGAGAGAGAGAGAGAGAGAGAGAGAGGGAGGGAGAGAGAGAGAGAGGAGAAGAAGAAGCTAGAAATTAAGAGTGAGTGAGTTTGAACTTTCAAGGGTTAAGGTGGTGTTCATTTGGATTGAGAGAAGGATGATATATGGAGAAGACTAAGGTAGGAAAAGTGGGAGGAAACTTAGGGTGATGAAGAAACAAAGTGTTTTGTTGGTATAATATATGATATAAGATAGTTATATGGATGGAACTTGGAAGCTAGGTTTTGTTATGATGATAATATATAAAAGAGTGAAGGATTGAGATCACTAATTGTTTTTGAATGAAACTTTGTTTGTTTTGTGTAGCATATGTGTTAGAATATGAAGGATGAAAAAGGTGGTGGTTTGGTCTAAAAGGAGAAGGAAGAAAGAGGGGACGAGGAAATAGTAAGGGGTGTGAAATTTATGGGGATGTATGTGTTGTGCTTTTCTTGTGGGAGAGGTAAAATTATGGGGTCCAAAGTGGATTTTGTTGTAGAAAGTGGATTGCATGTGCTGACAAGCAGGACTATTTCACCAGTATCAAAGGCAGCTTAGCTTTGCCTTATTATTTCTCTCTCTTCCATTCAACAAATTTCGTATAAAAGATTTGGTTTTTGGAAGTGGGGGTAGGGCACTTTCTCTTCTATTTATGCATAATGTTTTTATTAGATTTTTTTTTCAATTTCTTTAATAGATATATCAGAAATCTTCGAGATTTAATTGTTGTTTAAAAAAAACTACAATTGAATCTTGATGATTTCATAATTGTAATTTTAATCATTTAACTTTTGTGATTGTGCAATTTTTACTTTTTACTTTTTCTTTAGCAATTATATATTGAACTGGTTTCTTCATTTATGATTTAGTGGCCATCATCCTAAATTTATATTGAGGTGATATCATTGACTAATGCTCGACCTTCATTGGTAATGTAGTTTTTGCTTAAAATTAAAAACTAAAAAAAAAACTAAAATGATTGAAATCTTCGTTAGAGATTTCAATCACTAAATATTTTTTGGAAACGTTCAATCACTCTCAATTATACATATTGATTTATCACATTTTTTTCTTTATAATTTTAAGGAAAAAGCACAGGATCGGGTGCCATGTAAATAAATAATGTCACTTCAAAGTAAAATTTGGAGGAAATGGAAAAGGAACTATTAAATCGCAAAGAAGGGCAAACTGGAAGAGGGGATGGACAATCGCAATATGTTCGAACATGATATTGAAGATAATATTTTATTTTCTCCTCCCAATACGTAAAATAAAAAAGGGTTAATGATGTGTTTCGTCATTGCAAATAGGGGTCGTTTAAAAATTCGTTCATGTATTCGTTAATCCTTGCTTTTTAGCCTTGCAAAGTTTAATCAGTTAAAAATTCGTCCCTCTCCCCACTTAATCACTTCCATGTCACTAAACCACACATGAAATTCCAATTTTACCCCTGGGTTTCCAATTCTTTCTTCCCCTTCTTAAGGGCAAAATTGGAATTTCATGTGTGGCAGTGATTGCCACGTCATCAAATTAGTGACGTGGCAGTCATTAACTGGGTCAAGGGACGAAATTTTAACTGATTAAACTTTGCAAGGCTAAAAAGCAAGAATTAACGAATACAGGGACGAATTTTTAAACGACCCTTATTTGCAAGGACGAAACACATCATTAACCCAATAAAAAATATAGTTAATTTCAAATGTGCGTAATGTCCTTCATTTGAATAAAGAATTTATTAAATCAGATTGAATTAAGGTTAAACTGAGTTCAACTGTGTATCAACCAAAATTGATTAAACCGATTTTTAGATTTTTACGGTTATTATGTTGTGAATTCGAACGAATAATCACATCAATAAAGCTTAGATGTGTGGAGCAAAAGAAGTAGTAATCAATGAGTAAAGTAGTTTGAAGCAGCAACAACAACAAATAGACCTAGATCTAAGTGAGAAGTAACACAACAAGCATATTCAAATTAACAAAGATAAGAAAGAAGGGAGAAAATAATGCACCAATATTGTTTACCCAGTTCGGTCCAAAATGACATATTTTTTGGGAGAGAGCAACTCTCCGATCCACTATGATAAAAAGTGATATAAAGAGGTAACAAGAAATTAGCTTAAAAGATCACAAAGAACAAACTCTAATTTCTACCCATTTTGAAGTCACTCACACTCATAAATGAATCCTAAGAGAAAACACTAAAGGAAGCTTTTTGATCCTTCCAAAATAAAATCTCACTCCTCAAAGTGTTTACAAATGTTTCCCCACCAAAGAAATAGACTCTCACAAAATACAGTCAACCTTAAAGTTCCCTCATTTGATTTCCCAAATTTCTCTCTCTCCAAGCTCTCTCAAAACATGAAGAATGAAGTCTTATACAATATATGACAATATATGCACATGACCCGAGAAAATCATGCCCCGATTTCCACACATCGTGTCACGATTTGTGATTCCTACACAGTACGAATTGACTGTTATCCACTAAATCATGTCACGATTTCTTCCCTTCGTGACACGATTTTTGTAGAGTCAAAACCTCCAAAACCTGAACCAAATCGTGTCAAGATCTCACTAGGCCGTGCCATGGTTTTTGACGAAGCTTCAACATCAATTTTGAGTAAAAAAAAACATAATATTTTGGGTAATGTTAACTTGTGCCCTTAGGGCACATGTTAAGAAACTCAAAAGAAGAAATATTCTTTAAAATTTTGTGCATTTTCAACTCATTAAAAAGTTAAAGATTAAATGTAATACATGCATTCCAATAAACTATTTCTATATTTGTTTCATTTAACTTGTGTCTTGAGGGCACAAGTTAACATCTCTCTAATATTTTTTATAATTTACCTTCTTTTTTTTTTAACCATTTGCTTCAACGATAGTTAAATCAATTGGACTAATTAAATCATAACATAAAAGTTTCACTACCTCCATCTCCATCCCATTTGCTTCAACTTTTTATTAAATTGATATTTTATCTATTCTTTTTAACAATTCTATGTTTTTATTTTTATGTATTTGGGGAGAGAGAATATCTTTCTCTCATAAGAGTGCCAAAGTCGAGGGCCTGAAAAGAGAATGGGGCCTCTCTTTACTATAGACTTATATAAGAATGACAAAATGTGTACGATTTTCTTCCAAACCCAAAGATAACAAGTAACAATAAGGGAATAAAGTGTGGAGTCACACTTTTCTTTATATTTTTTACAGATTAAAAATGCAGTAAAAAAAAATTAATTAATTAATTAACTACAGACGCCTTTGAAAACTCATGATGTTGCATGGGGATCGATTCAAAGACCAACATTCTCTTCCCGGCCGGTATTATTCCTTCCTTAGTTACTTCTCTCTCCATTAATTTCTTAAAGTTACATCTCTTTTGCTCTTATATATAGAATGAGAGAAAACAAGTGGCATTTCCATAATATTAACAAAATTATCTTATTTATCAAAACAAAACAAAAAATCTCACAAATGTGTTTAACTCAACTCAACAAAATCAACGGGTTAAGTACGAAATATCTCTCTTTTTTTCTTCTAAATATGATATTCGACTCAAAACTGACTAATCTCATAACCAATTATGTCATCAATTAATGGTGAACTCAATTGAAAATAAAGCAAAATTTTATATGGATTCGTCCAACACAAAAATTGTTGAAAATAAAGAATTACCTTCTCTCACCTTGAGATTAAACATCTCAGGTGTCAAATCTTTACCAAAAAATCAACCGGTTAAATATCTATAAACATATAAACTCATTTTGAGCTATATCTCCTCAATTGTGATAATATCAACAATTTGGACCTAGATTTCATGGATTCTTGTGTCAAATTTATGTTGGGGGTATAAAATTCCAATTCTTCAATATTGGCTTTTGCATAGAAAGGAGAGCATGCACATATAGCACCCACTACTAAGTGCTCTTCTTCCATCTATCTAGGTGTTCACAAAAAAGAAATCAGAGAATATTTTCGAACACAGATACCTCCCTTTCACTCCTCAATCATCTACTTCACTTTTACTTGTTTTGTGCAATGACCCATGACGTATCATGAATGTGTGAATCAGTCAGTAATATATAATTACAGTCCATGCATGTCATCTTGAAAGAAAGTATCAGTTTAATGAAACATGTTGAGTAACATCACTAGAAAGAAAGGAAAAAAAAGGACAAATAATGATCTAATAATCATAGATAGTTGATGATATAATGGATGACTACTTGATGAGCACTCAATGCTAGAAACAGTATAAACCCACTTAAGCAACATATTGAAATGTCTACGTTAAGATATGTCTTCAATTCATGTAACCGGGGTGATATTTTGGACCTCCAAATTTCATTTTATTTTTTAATATTCAAAAAAATAATATATTGATAGAATGAGCAAAGTACAAAAATACTTCCTTCTAGTACGGGGAAAATATAAAGGGTACTCGACCAAAATTAAAAAACAAACATTCGATAAGGGAACCTAACTAGCCAAACAAAATATAAATGAACTAGTTTTGAATCGGTTGTAATTTGAAATAAAATTGATCATTCTATCATTGGAATTCGTTAATAATTTTTTGTGAGAAATAAGAATGTCTATGTTTTGTTGTACTTTTGGACAAGATGAAATTGATTTTAAAATTAGTTTTGAAGTTAGAATTTGAAGTTTTTTCCTTTTTAATTGATTTTTATCCTTTAATTTATTGTGCAACTCACTTTTCTATTTTTTTTTAAGGAAACTCACTTTTCTATTATTGTTTCCAAACAAAAATCATTTTATGTTAACTTACTTTTAATCATAATCAATTTTACACAATCAAATCATTTAAAATCAATTTTTGATCATCGACAACCAAAGACACGTTTTGTTTGAGATTTATGCGGACAACTTTGATCGAATAACGTTAATATTTGTGTTTAGTTTTTAGTTTCGTTTGTGGTTGTTAAGTTGGTATGTTTGACAAAATCATGGAAGTGCCTTAATTTTGTTGAAACTTTTTTTTTTTTTATGATAGCGGGTTTTCACCAAAATTTTGTTGAAACTTTAAATGTTAACTTTTGCTAAACTAAAATTTTGTGCTATTAACGTGATTCCACCAAACTGACTATCAATCTAATATGCACTTAATATATGCTAAATCCTACCCTTTGTTTTTAACCTCTGGTTCTCATAAGGAGGGAGTGGTAATCCAGAGTTCGTTAAGAAGGTAAGTGTCTAACTAATAATTGTTTTACCATAAATTGAACTCGGATTTCTCCAAAAAATTCGTCCTAGAAGGTGTTTTTAACCACTTGACTTTAATTATTTGGTTTAAACGTTAACTAATTAGTCCATCCATACCATCGATAGGGTTTGTAAGACCGCAAATGATCTAGAAAGGAATGAATGGAAAAACATCATGTTGTAACAATGTTGAATTCTAAAAATAAAAAAAATAAAAAAAACTTTCGTATTGGACCCTGCCCCAGTTTTTGTTTGAATTGTTGGCTTGGAACAAATTAACTGCTCCAATTATAGTGAAACATAAAGCAATGATCTTTCATTTTTTATTTGAATGATTACCACATTTAATTATACATTAAAAAGGGATTAGTGCTTGCTACTAAAATAACCAAGTATAAAACTACAATAATAATTTATAAATTGAATCTTTTAAACCGAGTAATAATACAATTTTTCTCTTTTCTTAAAGTGCTTTATTAAGTTCATAAATTGAGAAATTATATTATGGTACTTTGTTACATTCTTTTGGGCATGAATTGTTTGCAATTCACGTGAATAAAGCAGTTGTACAAGATAAATGTGTAGATGCTTAGGATTAAAACCCAAAATGAATCTATTAACAGGTAATCCAAATCTACAAACTGTTTATAAAGTATATTGTGCTTTTGGACAAGCATTTACTATGGCTAACTGACTATAACTAGCAATAGAGCATTTTCAAGTCAAAAAGTATCTTCTATCTTTGTTGGCCTAAAAAGACTTGCAAAGGGTACCCAAATTATTTGAGCACATAGCACTCTCTTATGCTAGCTACAAAAGAAGTGTTTGAACAAAAGATACAAGAATATATAAAACTTAAGACAGCCCAATACTTCTCTTTCTACCCCACTAATACTAACGGTTTAACTTTTTGATTTTTGAAATAAAAGGTTATTTATTATTATGATGCATATGAAAAAAAGTTATCCAAGTGATCTCTAAACGTAGGCTAAATTGTATCATAAGTCTTTTAAGTTATTTAATTATAACAGATTGATCATTTTAAATTTTTATCTGTAACACCTACGTTATTTAGAATTATTTAATTGCAATTTTTAAACACTGAATAACTTACTTTTTCAAGATTTGAAATTCTTCACATTGTTACGTTAAATAACTTAAATGACTTAATTGGTACGAAAAAAACTTAAATTCAACTTGTTACAATTAAATAACTTAAATGACCTAATTAGTACGGAAAAAAACTTTTTTCTTTTTAAAAATCAACTTATTACAATTGAATAACTTAAATGATTTTTGTGTAATTTAACTCTAAATGTATTTGGACACCATGAGATTTAAGACAAAGTGAAAGTTACATGACTATCTTTTCTCTTCTTTCACAATCAAAACACCCTTCTTGATTACCATTCATACACATTTTATTAGAGCTCAAATATTAATATAACCCCAACTTTTGCTTAAAGTAAAGTAGTCTATCATAAAGCAATATTAAAAGTAAAATATGGCATTATCTACTCAAAAGGGACGCTCATTTTATGCTTTTTGAAGTTCAAATAAGCATCTTCGACCTCTACGTGGCCATGTGGCAGAAAGCAAATATGTAAGCATCTCCAACGAGGTTTTATATGGTATGTTTCATAGTCTTACGGAACGCTTCTTTAGCTCTTTTTATTCAATGAAGCAATCTGCTTGGCAAGTTGGTTCTATAAATTATGTTGTAGATATTATACACAAAAAAAATTAACTTCTTGTATTATATTAGGACCTATTTGATTGTGACTTGAAGAAGTGATTTCCTTAAGCCTTTTCAAAACAAAACAAAAAAAGTGAGTTGCTTAAATATTAGTCGACTATATTTAGTAAGATAAGACTTAGTTCTTGTTGTTTGTTGAGTTGCTTAAAAATTTAATAATTTGAATAAAATATAGGTGCTTAAAAATTCAACAATTTGAATAAAATATGGATGAGTTATAATAACACACACAATATAGATATTTAGTAGTGGTTATACAACATAAAATGAGTTTTTACAATTTTGTCGAAGGCATCGAGAAATTATATTGTGACCTGCAATTGATATAAAATTTTGACAACAAATTAGATGATTTGCGCAATTAAAATTTGTAGTTAATTTTGTCAAAAAGAAAAATTTGTAGTCAATTACATTTAGTGACGGTTAACGAATATAATAAAGTGTTGTGACTCATTAACCGTCGATCCAATATAAGTAACCACGGTTTTAAACATCATTAACCACGATTATCAAATGTATATTTGAATACAAGTTGTGCTTAACAAATACGATATATATTTGATCACTTCAAATTCATGTATATTTAAACACAAGATAGATGATTATATAATTGATATACATAAGTATATTTGAACATTTGAGAATCATAACTAATGACGTTCAAAATCGTGGATAATTGTGTTTAGGTAATATGTTACGGCACATTGTTATATTCATTAACCTAATGAAATTAACAATAACTTGAAATGTATTAACCATTTTTGTTTTTTGAAGGAAACCATTTAACCATTTAAATTATTGAAGAATTTTGATGTCAAATTTATATGTCAAAATAACAAAAACTATTAGAGATAGGAGATAGAGAATTAATTAATAACATTGGGCAGGATGGGCAGCTTTAAAGACTAAAATGGGGAGGAAAAAGTTGCTCTAATTTTGACATGACAGCCTTGTTAATGTAAAGGTGATGGAATTACGTACCACACACTTTTTTCTCAAAAAGTTTCTTATTATTTTATGCCTAATAGTATCTGATATGCACTTGTGATTTATTTATTAAGAAGAAAGCCGGTATATCATAAGGAATACAAATGATTACTCTACCTCGTGTTATCTGTGCTTAACCACACAAGAAGAATCGAATCTAGGCACTTATGGAATGCTTTGTAATATTGTGTGCACCAAATGGGGTTGTGGTGGGTTAATCTTGTAGTCACCAATGTGATCGACTTAACTTGTATGTAATAAAGGAATGAAAATTCTAAATAGGAATCTTAAAAAGGTAGCATTTATTTTTTACATGTTTCACTTTCACTATGTATTATAAGAAATAAGGTGGATGTTATGTTAGTGGATTATAGGTTGGAAGTCCCTATAGTTTTTCAAATTATGAAGTATATCCTTAATTCATATTAGGATTGAGAATTAAAGTAGGTAAAATATATTGGATTTGGATCCTTTGTAGCGATTGCACATTAGAGAGTCATTAGATCAAAAGGAAATAACTTTAAACTTAAATTCAACTTTGATCAAATGGCTCTACAACAAACGGTACAATGCAGTCGCTATATGGATATTGAAATATGTCAAAACTTCATTGATATCATACAATTCTAGTGAACGTATGTAAAAATGGGTTTAAAACTCATTCGGGTCAAAGATTAACAAGAAGCAGAAGATGTCACTAGAGGTGGCAAGGAGGCCATGACATTAGTTCTCTTTATCAACTTGTGCGAGTTGGTATGGGTGTTCGAATGAGCGTTTGAGACGATGTGATCCTATTGTTGGGTTATCGAGTTGGACGATCTTGATACGATTTTAACATTTCTTTAAGAGAAGCTGTTGCCTAAATTGCACTTCTTGCATTGGATGCTCCCGTTCATGACATACCCCTTCAAATCCACGTTGACCCCACACCACGTTCCCCAAAATGTGATATGTCTTGTGTCCTAAAGGAGAAGAGCCTTTTTTTCTCTTCTTGGAAGTTGTTATTTGTTCTTCAAATCATAAACTGATTGGTGGAAATGTGCCAATTTAATTCATATTTTGAGAATGTATTTTTGGTGTTGCTCTAAATGTACAGAGACCTTTTTCAATTTTTGTTTGTAGTATATATAACCATCATGTAGAGGTATCTTATGATTTGTGATGAGTCCTATGTAAGGGAGGACGTAAACAAATTCGTTAAACTATTTATAAATGATGTCGTATATATAACCTTCCTAGTAGTATCTCTATGATTTGTCGTATAGGTTCTACAGTAAGGAATAATGCAAATGAATTCAATGAAGAGGAAGTTATGTGGTGCATAATAAAGGAATAAGTAGCGGTAAAAAATCAACACCGGTCATTGGGTTGTAATGTTCAATTACAACGAGAAATTAGTCTTTGCAATTGGATGCAGGAATACTTTGGTTAACCAGAAGAAGAAAAATAAAATAAAATGGATATAATGATAAATGTATAAAATGGGTGGCAATGTAGACTAACGTATAATTTCATTTTATTTCGACAAGGTAGACTACTGTGTATTTATTGAATGAATGTATGTTGGGTTAGTAAATGCAGATATTGGAGTCCTAGTAAAGCCCCTAAATGCAGAAGGTTACTTGAAAATCCGGCATAACCAAGGGGCGAACATATTGGAGATCAGAGTACATAATCAAAACATATGCTAAAATTCAAATCAAATACTAAACAGCGAAAACGATAACCATCATAACTTACAGGAAGATAACAATCTGAAACTTTGTATTCAAGTATTACAATATTCACATTTCTACATGAAATCAGATAAACATCTGTTACGCAATTGGTACATACATATGCCGAAGAAATACTGTACAGTTATATCAGTTATTACATGCAGCATAAACCTTATCCTATTTACAAAACCTAAATATGAAGAAAATTAAGATAGGGGACAATATGGAGATTAAAACATGAAAGTGAGAGACAACAATTCTAAGGGGGGAAATTGCAAACCCACAGTAACTCATTAACACAACTTTAACTACCTTTGTCTACAGCTAATCTGAGATCATTCTGAAGTAACGGAGCAAGCATGTACTCCACGGCTGATCTCTGCTTGGTAACTTCATTGAGAATTGCCAATTGAGCTTCCTCGCATGCCTTTGCATTTGGGAAACCGAGGGTCCATCTCCCATCGGCCAAATGATCTGACATGCAAAGGTTGTTGTTTCTGGCTTTAATTGTATAAAACTGTGGATCAAAATTTCTTATTCGAAGAAGCAACCACGAGGGGTGGTCTTCATCAATCCTAGGCTATATCAAACAGGAAAAGAAAAATGCAAATGAAACACGCTGAAGAATTAAAAACATGACAAATTTAATAACTATAGATTAATGGCTATGAATATGATACAATTGTTATTTCGTCGCTTGATGTATGAATTTTATAAGAGAAAAAACTGAGAGGCAGCAAAAACAAAGTCATGAAGTATTAATAGTTTTTCCACCTTCTGTTTAGTACAATTGATGGTTAAATGAACCTAACAAAATCAGAAAAGTAGAGGTTTTTATTAACAGAAACTCTAACGCAAGACCGTGATACACACAAGCATGCGCTTGTGATATACATTAACTCGAATGCATTGCACGACAAAAGAGTACAAAGCATTATCCACGAGTCTATCCGGAAACACATGATAATAAGATCAAACGGTTTTGGAAACCAAGTATGAGACGTCAAAACGACGCTTCGCTTTTTTTAACAAAAATATAATCAGACCAATATCATTAAAATTTCAGAAGCTAGTCTCTGACCAGCAAAAATTGAAAGCAATATTGACTTACACATAACCCTGCCAATGGAGCAATCGCAATCACAACTCCATGTCGACTTCGGAATGGGTGTTTCTCTGCAAGAATCAACTTTCCAATCGTTCCATATGTCACTGGTATTACATATACATCCCTAATTTCAGAATTTGAAAATGCAATCCGGCATGGCATTCCACATTCTGCAGAAGTTAAAGAGCAATAGAAATTAAACAAAATAATAATTGATGACAGAGGCACAACCAGTTTAAAAATATGATACCCACCCAACGAAACATTGGACCCAAAGCTAGCAGATGAAACATTTAAATTTCTATTTGCTACAGAATCATTGGTAGGACTGGGAATAGTGTTCAAAAATGGGTTCTCAACCAATACACTTTTGAAAATGAACGTCTTCAGCTGGTAATGTAGAATAAATGCCTGAACAAATAACTGGTGTCAGAAGTTGCTTCAGTAACTTCAGAGAAGAGACAGTAAAATGCATGATGAAATTAACAGCAGCCTCTAAATCAGGAAAATACATGCACAAATCATTGTGAACTCGTGGTAATTTCTGATAACAAATTACACGTCAAGCATTTGTCCATTTCATCCGATCATAGGTTTATTGCTTGAATCCTATGTGCAATGACATGTGATCCCTACCACTTGAACTCTCGTGTCTTAACTAATCAACTAGGAAAATATCTACCATTCGAAAAAAGCATATGCTGAGCACAAGATCATGGATGTACCTAGTACATATGGTTAAGACTAAGGTGAAAAGTGCAAGTCAATTTAAATTTCTTAACTTCATAGAAAACAAACACCCATTTCAGTGTGTTATAGAAAGTAACAAGGGATCATCAAATAGTAAAACTAATGATATGAAATTCAATTGGATGGAATAAATAACAACACCTTCATTGCATCATCCATTCTTTGCCAAGCAAAATATGAAGAGGTTTCTCCTGTCATTGACACCAATTTACTCTTAATGAAATCGTAATCAGCACATGATACGAGGGTTTAACATTAACAGGTAAATACCAATTCATTGAACAAATAGTTCATGCAATGATGACAATACCATTGGTAGATTGTTGGTCAAGAACAAGCTCGAACATAAATAATGGATCTTTATATTGGGAAGATTGTTCAAGAGCTGCATGCAATATGAGGAATGCGCATTAGAGGAAAATATTTATAATTTTTTGAAGTGTCTTATTTCTTAGCACAACAACAAGAACAACCAAGCCTAATCTAAACAGACAGGCTTAGTTAACTGGATTAAGAAATGCCATTGGAAAATAAAAATGCCAATGATTCAACAAGAATTTTGCCTTCCTGTGTTATGTTAAAAAAATATTTATGCAGTTTATTTAGCCATATTAAGCATATACCAACTTCCGAAATAATCAAGTTACGCGATAAATATCTACTCAATCTAAAAGCGAACCAAGTAATAATCACCTCTTATACAGCTCTCCCATTCAGTTCTTAGAGCATCTGGTATATGATCAAACCAAATTCCATCAAGTTCTTTCAAAAAGTGAGCACGAGACTGATCATATGAAGTCTGCCAATGGAAACTAGAAACTATAAAACTTTAGAAACTGAGTGCATAAATACAATTTGACATATACAAGTAAAAATATCATCGATAAATCAATCATATATTCCTATAGCATGTATATCATATCAAAAACTAAAGGTGTAATAAATCAACCATATAAAGGTATAATCCTTATGCAGATTAATACACTCCTGTACCACCACAAAACTTTCATTGTTTTCTTTGATTCCATAATATGTTTCTTAGATCCCTTTAGATAGATAACGTAGTTTTTATTTTTTTGAAGAAGCTAAATTAGCCCACCCAAATTGCACCAGGGAGAATCAAACCTGAGACATTGAGGAGGAACATACTGTTAGGCCCCAAGCCAATACCACCAGCCAACCCAAGTGGGTTTAGATAACGTAGTTTTTAATTTCAAATTTCAATCCCTAAACTGGAAGGATCGTTGATTCTGTTTTCTATATATATTTACACATCTCCTCATGTAAAATTAACACAGATAGTGTCCACTGATCAGTTTCAAATTGGCACCACAGCTTCCTGGTTTGATCCCTGTTTCCCTGTCTGCTGCCCTGTTTTTTCTTTTTCGCTACTGTCAGCACTAACCTCCATTTATGATTGTTATTTGATCCTTCCACCAACTGGTTTATCATCTGAGCACAGACACTGGAGAGCTCACTGCACTCCGTCACATCCGATGTTGCAATGCAAAGTTTCTGCATTTGTGAGCCATAGGCCAAGTCCCGCTGACCATTGACCTTGACTCGAGTCTCTTTTGACACTTCAGACCCTCTGCTTTCTGCTCTGCACCAGTAATGTCCTAGTTGTAGCATATGTCAGGTTTGTTCTGCCCTGGCGTTGTGTTTAGAAGCCGTCATCAATTCATTATATGACCCTGTCTACGCTTTATGTCTTACGATTAAGAAAAAAACACTCGATTCATGATTCGAAAATTGTGTCTTTCAATTTATGATTTAAATCTCGTTTGGGTAACCATGTTTAGGGGTGGTGCGAACTCTAAAAATTACAAAGATTATCCCTATTCTTTCTCACAACCAGGTTTCTATCGAATTCTTTGTCTTGAAGCATGTACAATGCATAGGCCCAATTAACTAGTGCTGAAATTCAGCATTTTATTAAGAGAATAAGGGCAGCAAAGATTGAACTTTTGATCATCTCACAAACCAACTATTCCAATTGCTTAAGCCATCAGGTCAACTTATAAGAATGGTTTTTTATTATACATCTCTCCAACAGTTGGTTCATGAAAATAACTTTCCCAGCATTTGAAGACAGAGCTCAAACGTAATTTATGAATTTTTAAGTTGCATTCAGGAACTATTAGATAATTAAATACCCTTTAGCCATATCAGTTAGCAAGAGCTTCAACTCACTAAAATCGAGATATCTTATATATCGGTATTGAAGTCCATATTATTTTTATGCAAGCTCAGCCACCCAAGTTCTCGTCTATTTTCTTTGATCATTTGCTTAATATTCTTGAAATCAATTATAAGCTCATTTATATTTATAACTGATCAACTTCAAATCAGAAAACAAGTGAACAGGCAGAGCCTCCAATCCTGGCACATTAGGAGATGCAAATATGAAATATCTAATCTTGCAGCTTACATGATTTTATAATCTGATCGCAAGATTTATGTTACACTTTTTTGCATGATAACTGAAACGCTGCCTAAATTAGTATCCAACAATATTTGAGGCTTTAACAAATGGTAATGGTACTGAATTATAGCCAAGTGAAACTTTGAAGGAAAATAATCAAAGCAATTTCTAAACTCAATACATATTCAACATAAAATATTAGTTTGCCTGGTCAAATTTTGATAGTTAAACTACCAGTAGAAGTGTAGAACTCCATGCAAGCATATATCCACTTGTAATAGTGTGTTATGGAAATTAGCTGGAGCTATTGAATACTTACAGTGAACAGGAGGAGATTATCACTATCAAGTCCCTCTCTGTTGAAGCTAAGTAACTTTCGTAAGCACCATCCAACATGCCATAGCATCATTCCAGAGAGGGATTGCTCGAAGGCTAAGACCTTCAGGACGGCATTTAAAATCTGTCAAATTTAATTAAAGATTTTTATTTTGTTTCAATTATGTATGCAATAGGAACCAAATTTAACAAAATTAAAACTACAAAACAAATAATAACAAATGACTAATTTGATCAGAGATTGAAGAATGTTACATATACCTCAGGCATAAATCTATTGAACATACTTGCATCTGCAGACTTAGAAGTTGACGCACCATTATTTTGCAACTAAAACAGATAGAAGAAGAAAGAAAAAGAAATCATATTTAATACATGATTCGTCTAACACCAACAGCTTTTAGTTCAATAATCAAGGGAAAATTACTTGAAATATAATTTGGTAAAAATGAATTAAGCACGGGAATAGTTAACCACTCAACCGGTAAATTTGTTCAGATAGTAGATGATGAGTGTTGTGTAATATAATTAGTAAAGATGTTTCCATAATTAGGACATGTTTGTTTAGATATGATTTTTGCAGTTTTTATCTTCTTAATTTCATTAATCTTTTAGTCACAGCTTTCGTCCCTTCAGGACTTCAGTTGGAAGATATGCTCACTCAGGGACTTACGACATCAGTTTTACTGTGTTACTTACAAGCTGGCAATAGTAGTATGTAACTAGGAAAAAAACCAATTTTACCAAAATTCCCTTTTTACCAACTTGCATACAGATATTTCAGCATGGTAAAAAATCTCCAACATTTATTCAGCAAAAAATACTTTGTTGCTAGTATACATTATCCTTAACATGTATGGTAATCGATGTACTGTAGTATGCCATTCAAAAAATTGATGACCATGCTCAGTTCAATTCAATGAATACTTACCATAACAACCCCAGTCTGATATAGCCATATCATTGGAGATAAGAAACAATCAAGATCTGCAAAACTTGCATGAAAAAGCAACGAACAAGTAATTCAAATGACATACTAAAATACAATTGATAATAGGATACATAATTGAAGGAAATAAGGATACCTTTACTTTCTGCCAAAACGAGCAACAGAAATATAGATGCTAGCACTAGGCTGCGATCCTCGGAGAAAACAAAGTCAAGTACTCCTCTCCTGCAACGATAGCAATTTCATTATATTACATTTAGAAACACAGGAACATTTATTTTAAAATAAAATAAAAAATACACCGAAACATAATACATAAATGATCAGCCTCAGTAGATGCTTCCTCCTGATGTCAACTACTTCTATAGCATTACTATTAATCGTGGAATTTCGTTTATCATCATGCATTATTATTCTACTAATCCGAACCTTTCAATAAGAAATAAGGTTTCTTTTCTTATCTCCCACATTACCCCCTGGATCGTCATTCAGGCATATATACACAAACAAAAGGAAAATAATGGATGGTCAAAAGTGAAGACAACAAAACAATCTCAACACTATAAAGACTACAATGGAATTCACAACACTATAAACAATCTCAGCAAAAATGCCAACCTTTTGGAACAAATTTTATCAGTGCTGAAACCAGAAGTGAAATCTTCCCAATGAGCCCCAAAATAGTTCCCATCGATGCTCTCAGCTCCATTTAACTCTGGAGCATAACAAATTGGTTTTTCAATTTCACTCAAGCACTTCGCAAAAGGTTTAACATCATCATGGCCATCAGTAGTATTCTCTTCACTTTCAACTCTCATATTTAAGTTCAAAAAATGATACAAGATGACACACGCCACGTTGTTAATCATGCTTCTTCCACCAACGACTTGAAGAATGCAGGATACGATATATAGTGAAGTGACAGAAGATAAACCTGACTCCTGGAACAAAGATAATGTGTGACTGAGTACACCATGTGATAAAGAAAAATGAAATAAAAGTCATGTATGACAAGAGCAACTGGAATATAGGAGTTTTCGCCCGCAAGATTTATTTAAATTCATTTCATTTTGTAACGATTTTGTCCAATTCCCTTGTTAGGAAACCATAAGAAGCAGCTCATACATAAGCACAAGTATGATGATGTGACTGTTCTCTCTTTCTAAATATAAAATTGATTTGACACTAAACTAAAAAGTACAAGGTCAAAAGTATGAAATCCTTAAAAATATGAAGTGAGTTTATGTAAATCAATTTTCCTCTTTCCAATTACAAGAAAAACAGAACTATGGGATTTTAGAAAAGTAAGGGCCCATTAACTGTGAAAACATTTTTAATTTTCATTTCCTAAAATTTGTGTTAGTTTTATTTGTTAACAACAAAAAAAGTAGACTTTTAAAGTGGGCCATTGTGATGGAGAGAAAGATAAAATGCTAGCTAGGGATAATGCACTTCAGAAAATAATAAAAAGAGCTCAGTTGCCATTTTCATTATTTCTGGAAATGCAAGATGATTATTCACTCCAAGAGTCCCTTTTCTCCTTAACAAGTAAAACTTACACAAATTTTAAGAAATGAAAATAGAAAATGTTTTCACTGTAAACGAGCCCTAAAGTTTTGAATAGCAAATGAAGGCATTCACATCCTATCATACCATTTACTATAGATCAAATATTCAGGATTTGGCGGGAACAACCTGATTATCATTAACATACTTGAACATTAAAGTCAATCTAGGGATGGTATAAGACTAAGATAAACTAAAATTAAAGCTTGACTAGTTTTCAGGAAGTCTTCTCAGCTTACATCATTATTCTTTGATGCTAGTAATGAGAATAATATAGGGAACACAAGCCCATTCAGCAGATTTTCAGTCACCAGCCTTGTCAAACGTGGCTTGCCAACACTAAGAATATCTTTAAAGTAGTACAGTTCATCCACGATTTTATCAGATTGAAGAATCAGCCCATTTCTTCGTGTTTGAGTCTCCATCTCCCTGCTTCAAAGTAGGGAAGTTAGCTCTTCAGAAGTTGAAGTATCCAAGTGCATATAAAGCAACAACAATAAAAAAGTTAACATAGACATACCCTTTATCATAGAGAATACTGTCTAAGCAGAAGCATAGATCTCTTAATCTATGAACTAGGTCAGAGAAATAATCGGAAACTGGAGGAGTCAATATAAATTGATACACCATGTCATCACTAACTGTAGAACAAAGACAAAATCATTGTAAAATTTAGAAATGCATTGCACTAGAGCATGCTTATAGGAAGTTCAAAGCAATAGAGCAGCAGTATACCATTGTATACATTGAGAACTAATGAACGTATAGCTGTCTGGATCATCTTTTCCTCGTGATGAGCAAATCTTAAAGCCTCAGTGTACAATGGAAAGGAGACTACAGCATCCTGCAGTTGAATGTTGAAACAAAGAATCTTTAAAAATGCTGTGGAATTCAGATAAACAAAAATACATCTCCATCACAAGTTAACTGACAATAATGTTGATGATAACTACAAAGGTCTACACCACCCTAGACCAAAGGCCTCAACAATTTCTCAAAAGACAAGAAATGTCTCCATCGCAGCCTCTTCTCTTATTCATGAAGCCCTGTTGTTACCATTTTTCACCATTCTAGCCTCAATGTTCTCTTCCATTCCATCACTGAAATCCTGGTTCTTGGTCTTCAATCCTTCATTTTTCCTTGTATTCTAGCTCCCAAGTTTCTCATTCCCTTACTTGAAACCAAAACGTTCTTCCTTCAGTTTTCTCCTAAAATTTGCAATCTCTTTCCTTAGTTATGCAATTATCAAAGAATGTGCTTCTTGATTTTTATAAGTCTATCCATTAACAATTTTTGAATCCTTCGATACACACTACCCACAGGCCACAGCTACCAGTTGATATAAGCTTGGTGTGTTGTTAGAGGGATCAGGGACAATCTCCCCTATTAAGCCAATAATGTTGAATTTCAAGGGTCTGCACCTCTCTAGCCTCTCTAGCCTATAGACAACAACATGACAAGACAATATCCCTCTTAAACAACATGCCTTGTTTCTTCTAACTGTGCTGATCCAACTAACCAAACTAACTAACTCTCTCATTAACAATAATTTAATTGCAACCTTGCATCATATTCACAAATGGTAAGTAAAATGTGTCTAAACCACTATACAAGGCAGGAAGCACATATGTAATTTTAACTGATATCTTTCTCAAGTATAACATATTAAATTTTCTTTGCTAAAGACAATATTGGTTTGATGAAGATCCCCATCAGTGTAAGTTGACACATAAAAAGTATCAAGCCTATCCCCATCAGTGTAAGTTGGAAAGATAACTATGTTGATTTAAAATACAGCAGCAAACCATTACATTTATGAGTTTTGGCTTACCCCATGAACCTTCACAAGGAGGCAGAGTGTGTCTCTATTTATTTTACCACTAATTGCCCTGAATGAAGAAATAAACCAAAAACAAAATATTTTCAGATTTAATTATGATAACATGAGAGATAGAAACGTGGTAAACAAAATATTAGAATCACAGAATTTTTACCCTCCCCGATATTATTCGGTAACCAAGTAAAAACCAAAAGATGACGAGACTATGAAAAAAAGGTTCAACATATAACTACAGAAAGAGAAGCATAAAGGATCACAACCTTAGAAAAGACACATAGTACGAAGCTATGTCTCCTCCATCGAACTTGTAGGGATGCGAAATAATGCTGTTAATATAACCATTGCTGAAGCAATAGTCTGCAACATGTAAATATGAAATACCAATTTCTAGTAAGTACTAGTACTAAGGAAGGAAGAAAAAAAAACCTTAGGAGTAACACAGTGATTTGTACAATGAATATCAATTTGAGTTACACTTAGAAGTTAACAAGCTTAGACAGAGACAATAGTAACCATCTTACAAATTGCTTGTTCACTATCCATGTTTTGAATCATTATGCTCAGATACTGAAGCAGCGGTGCCTCAATGTTTGAATTTTCGCTGGTCTTAAGTATGCGAACAAACTCCGCAAGCACTTGGTGTTCCATGAAACATCTAAATGTTTACTATCAGTCACAAATTATCATCACCAAAATAAGATCAATATTATAAAAACAAAATTTCCAGAACAGATTCATACTCAAAAATTAACGGATCCTGTTTATCGCCATATGTTACAATCTCCACAATACATTGCAATAAATCCACCACAAATTCCTGCAAGAAACCGCAAGCATAATTACATTGTGTTTTTTTCCCAAAAAAAAAAAGAGGATGTACTTACAAAATTTCTTTTGTTACCCTATTATGTTCGTTCACAGCTTTGATTTTCTGCAATTCCCTAATTACATATCTGAAACAACATCAAGGTTGAAAATCCATAAGCACCGTAAAAAATCATAGCAATACTATTCAAAAGAAACAAGCTCATGCTCAAGAAACAACAAAAACCTAAAAAATTCTTCAGAGACTCGGTTCCACTAACCAAAAGTTTGATTAATTAAAGGGTCTTGCTAACCAGTGCCCTCAGGGCAATGGTTAAGGAAACTAAAAGTAGTAATTTTGCATTGGAAATTACAACCTTTTGACTTTTAAAAAGTTGAATTGAACACTTTTCACCATTTTCCAACAAATCATTTCTATTTATATTCTCTTAACCAATGTCCCAAGGACACTCTTTAGCATTTCCCTTAATTAAACTATTATGAAAAAAAAAAAACAGATCATCAAAATCTAAAATCAAACCCTAACGATCGGACTCACTGGTTACATATCTGAAACAACATCAAGGTCGAAGATCCATATGCACATAATAATTCCTAATAATAATATTCATTACCTATGAAGCACGAATTCAGACAGACACGCCGACAACGCTAATAATTTGAGAAAATCACATAATTCAGTATAATTATATGTGTCATTGTCGCATCGGTGTCAGACACCACGTCTAATCTGAATAGTGTATGTGGAAACAACAAAAACCTAAAAAATGCGCAATTATAACTAAGTTCCACTCAGAAAAAGTTGATTAATTAAATTATTACGAAAAAACAGAGCATCAAAATCTCAAAATTAAACTCTAACATCCAGGTTGAAGATCCATAAGCACCGAAAATATTGATAACAATAACAAATTCATGAACTGTAAACAACAAAAACCTCCAAAATGCGCCATAGAAATTAAATTCAGAGAATGAAAACCTCGAAATGAAACCCTTACTTGAAGTGTTGAAAGGAGAAGCGATCGATGGATCGCCAGAAGGAGGAGAACAT
Organism: Medicago lupulina; assembly: GCA_958299785.1. NCBI lineage: Eukaryota > Viridiplantae > Streptophyta > Magnoliopsida > Fabales > Fabaceae > Medicago > Medicago lupulina. The sequence goes on along the minus strand of OY283141.1, from coordinate 27,106,221 downwards.
GGTGACGGTGAGAAGAAGAAAACGATAAAATGGAAGAAGCGGTGTTTTGATTTTGCATTTTAGAAAGGAAAAGGAGAAAGGTTTTGAATTTGAGTGTTTGGTAGTGAAGTGGTAACAACCATTCAACTACCTTTCAATGTTTGAAACTTGTAAGTGTGTAATTAGCCATGCATAGATAGAGCTACGTGCTGGGAGTGGAACAAAATATGCATTTTTTTTATATGGGTTTGTGTGCATGTTAAAGCAACCAAAAATAGCAAGTTTTTATTAAAAAACAACAATTATTTATTGAAACATTAAATATTAAATACAAAATATACAAGTTCTAATACTAAGTTGTTATTTTAAACTTCTTAACATGTGTAAATTTGCACATGATAGAAAAATCATTTTTATACTCTATAATTTATAATTTATAATTGTGTAACGAGCAGTCAGATTACCGAAATTTTAAAACAATCTATAATTTTACACTATGTTAGTAAAAAATTAATTTTTAACGTTAAAATATTTTGTAAATGTTAGCATGGAGTTTGATGTGACACTCTAAGCACATCATGAAATTGAAGTCAATTCAAATCTCAACATAGTAAGGACATGACATAAATAAAACAACGAAGAAGGTTTTTTCGTCTTTGCAGGACAAGCAAGTTGTCGTTACATGAACTTGTAGTTATTCTTTAGTTTGGGTTTTGGCGATGTTTTATATAGATGTTGTTTACATTTTATGGTTAATTAGCTCATTTGTGAAAGCATATGTTTGGTATAGCGGCGATGAAAATTGAGTTTGAGAAAATTGAGTTTGAGAGAATTGATTTTGGTTAAAAATGAGTTTGATATGAATTGATTTATATTTAGATACACTTACTTAAAAGTGGTTCTTATACGTAAATGTTGTTTGAATAGTTTAAATCAAAAGTGATTTTAAATGTGTAATGACCAAATCATCCTTTCAATTGTTTTGAAAATTAAATATCCCATTCTCATTTTAGATAATTATTTAAATTTATCATGTTTGGATTTTAATTGCTTTACAAAATCATTTTAAAATAATATTAATTTATAATAGGTATTTTTAATATTATTTTTATTTAATTTATAAAAGATATTTTAATTATTCCTTTCAAAAAAAAGATATTTTTAGTATTATTTTTATCAATTTAATATAATATAAAATCAAAGGGTGTAAAAAAACACAATTGATTTATAACAGGAAATAAAGCTTATAACAGGGTATATATGCCTCACATAAAATAATATAAAATAGGAAATATATGTTAAAAGCTTGGCTTCACGTTTTCTTTGCCGGAGAAGCTTGGAATACCAGCTTCTATTCAACCACGTTTAGAGAGCAAAAGCACGTTTCTAGAATTGGTTTTTATTTTATCCAAACATCATTGAAAAGGAAAAACCCTGGTTTGGCTTTGTAGAATCACGTTTAGACAGAATTGATGATATACCAAACAAGCACTTAATCCATGATCTTAAGTTCTCTACTTAGTGTCTTATGTTAAAATTGTGTTTAGGTGTTTCTTGTGAGTCAAGTTTTGTTAAATCATATTTTGAGCCATTTGATACATAAAATTGTGTTTATGTGTTGTGAATCATATCAATCATACCTTCGGGCTCTTTTCTTGTTGGTTCACGTCATACGATTCGATTCAACCAAATTATGACTTGTATCACTTTGATACGATTCAAAGAAATTTCTCAAACTATTGTTTCGATTTATTTCTCAAAGTGAACCAAATCATGTTTTTGGCTTGATTGACACCTATAAATCTTGTTTGATTCGTATTAATCTTCATTGGGGTTCATTATTTGTCGTCATTTCTAAATTCCTACCCAAATTCACAGTTTTGCTTCCTCAAATCATTAATTGACGTGGTTGTTCTGTTTGTGGTTGTGTTGCTCATTGCTTCACACTTAAACAACAAGTCGTGATTGCATTAGGTGGGGGATAATTTCAACTTTGGTAGATTGCCTACTTGGAAGTGAGTGGATTGGATTTTGACCACCGAGCCCTCCAATAAGTTTTTTCATCTATAGTAGATTGCCTCACATGGCCTTGCATGGTCTCCTACACTTACAAACCTCTTCCCATGGCACCGGGATTAATGATTCTTTTGCACAAGTGGTGTCAAATGCAGTGACTGTACAGAGTGATCTTTTACCCATTCCAACAATTAAGGGTGGTTCACTTTGTATTAAGATTAACCAACAACAATATGAACTAGCATTGGTAGAATCTCAACAGAATTACATGGCTGACTGGTCCTCAATAAGGGAGATAAGACTTTTATCGCAAAGGAAATCACGCATAATTTGTCAAAATTTTGGAAAACAACTCATCCATGGCATATAATCTCTTTAGGGAGAGGTTTATTTCGAGTTTACAATTGATATAGTTGATGACAGGTCATCTTACGTTATTCTTAACATGTTTGATTGGTTTTGTGTTTTTTATTAGTTTTTGAAAAAAAAAAGTTTTAAAAGAAAAAGTCAAGTGGCAAATGAGTATGCGTTTGTGTTTTTTACGTTAAAAGAAAATGACTCAAAATATAATTAGATTGATTTAATGTTTGATTAAAGAAATAAAATGAAAAAAGGATCACTTGGTTAAGCCAAGGTTTATTGAGAAAAAATGTTTTTTGTTTGTGTGTTTTTTGTTATCTGAATGTTTTTGTTGTTTTTGGATAATAGCTATACTAAAATTAACACTAACGGAGCGAGAAAAGATAAAAGCGTAGGTATTTCGTGGTGACATTGGATCACCACAAAAGCCATTAACCTAATCTAGAAACATAAAGAGAAAGGCATTCACACACTCACGCACACATGCACCTAAGCTATTACAAAAAAAAACCTATTATACATTCTAAGGTCTGCAATAAAATAAATTGCGGAAAAATAAATAAACTACATAAAACCTAAAGCGATAAAACCAAACAAATAAATATGCATGTGATGTTACGATGATGAAAATAAAAAAATACGGGATTGAAATGAGGAAAATAACGATGCATGTAAAAAAGGAAAAAAAATGCAAAAATAAAGAGACTGGGGGTGTAGGCAGTAAGCAGGGGGTGTAAAAAGCAAAAAAAATAGGAAATTGGGCTTAATAGCAACTGGGTGCTGGGCTTTAGTAAAAAGGAAAACCGGCCGGTTCGGTTCAGGTGAACCGGCCGGGTTCGTTTGTGTGTATAAAAGGGGGTTCCGGTTTTTATTCATTTCTTTTCCCCCTTTCTCTCTCTTCTTCTCTCCTAGAGAGAGAAGCTTTGGCTTCTCTTCTCTCCGATTGTCTTCTCCGGCGCCCTAGCCGGCTCCGGCACGGTGGCGGGCGAGCCCTAGCGGCTGCGCCGCCGCGCCGGAAACTGAAAATTGTTCTTTTTCCCCTTTTTTTCGGCTTTCTCTTTCTCTTCTTCCCCTCTATTCGATTCTAGTCCTAAAACTCTCAAATCCTAACCTAAAAACCCTAGATCTACAAAAAAACAAAAAAAAAAACAAAAAAAAAAACTTTGTTACCTTTGCTTTGTTCGATTTGGTCGATGGTGTGTTTGGAACTCGTCACCACGGCCTTTGTGTTATGGTTCGCTGTTGGTTTTGTGGTGTTGTTGTATTGTTGTGCGTGTTCTGTTCGGTGACTGTTGTGTGTGTTCTATTCGGTGAATGTTGTGTGTGTGGCTACTGCATCGGTTTTGCGATGTGTTGTGCGATGTCGTTTTATGTTGTGTTGCGGTGAATTTCCGGCCCCCCCGTTGACTGTGTTGTGCAGGCTCTTTTATAGGACTGAGTCTGGACTAGGGTTTGTTGAATTGTGGCAGAAAACCTGCACTGGATTAGGATGAAGTAACAACCGTGTATTGGATTGGATTGAGACGCGGCTACGGATCAGGCTGGTGAAAACTGCCTTTGGACTATTTTTTATTTTTGGACATTTTAAAAAAAAGAATTTGGATTTACTAAAAATAAAAGTGACTTAAATAATAAAAATAGAATAAAATGGATAATGACTAAAACAAAATGAAGCTAAAATTAAAATTAGATGATTTTTTTTTTAAAAGAATAAAAGATGGAAATAGAAAATAATAATAATAATAAAAAATGAGAGAAGAGGGCCCGACTCAAAACAAAAAATGAGGTATTTTAAAATACCTCTCTACCGAAATTTCGTTCGAAAAGTCAGAGATTATTCAGCGTCAGACGACACGTGTCAGTGGTGTCTCGGGTCAAAAATTGGGGTATGACATACTAGTCACCAAAATAATTTATCTACACATGTAAGACATGGTTAGAAATTTATTTTCAATATGTATCAAAATTGATTATAGTGTTCGACACTAGAATACTTTGAAGAATATCCATGGATGTCTTAAAAGACTAAGGATTGTTTCTTGAACATGGATGAAAGAAACAATGTAAAGGAGTTACAATGATGATGACTTTCATATCGACGTACAGTATATCCAGATATCAATTTGGAATAAATGTTATGGTTGGACATCAACTAAGAAATTTGTAAAAGTACAAGCTTTAAAAGGTTGTTGTTTCTATTACAGATGTGAAATATATATGTTTGGATTATTTAGTTCATAACTAAGGGAAAACATGTGTTTCTTGCGTTGCGGATTCCATTGATCTCGTCTGAGATGAAATTGGTTTAAATCTTGCGAGCAATGAAAACTTGATCTCACCAATGATCCAAATGTATACTTTGACACTTCAATTTCTTTTCGATAGAAAATCGAAAGTGTAAATTGAAAGTAGTGTAACCTACCAACATAGGAAAGGGTTCCTCATCTACTAGAATAGTATCATACCCAGAGTGTGCTTGATGCTAACACTTGACCAATATATATTGAGTTAATATTTGATTGGCTTTTAGTGCTAGTGGGAGATTGTTGGAGTAAGCCCTAATAGCCAATCTAATTTGATTGGGTTTTGCTTTATATCATGATATTGATATAAATATATAGTATGAATATATAATCATAAGGCATTTCTTTGTTGATTTTGTTTTGTTTCAAAATAACAAAGTCCCTAGAATAGTTAGTTTCTTTAATGGATCATTAAGTATAACTTAATTGTGAAACCCCATTAAACATAAGGACATTATTCTTAAAGTATCCGTAGTCAAGCTTTATTGAGAAGTGGGATATCATTAAAGCATAAAGACTATTATGTGGATAGACTGATGATCACATCTCACAAATCATCGATAAAGAGTTATCAAGTCTACACATAGATATAAATATTAGGAGTAATATTTATATTGGATTGATCCACCATGAGAATACGACATAGTAAAAGTTATGAAAAGTGTCATAAGATATTCTCATAGTGATAGTGGTGTATTCCACCCTTTGACCTGAAACCACTATGTACCCTAGATGTTGGAGTCGAGTGCTTTGTCACCATTCAAACGTTGTCTGTAACAAGATGACTATAAAGTTGGTTGATGGGTACTCCACGAATCATGCTGAGGGACATGAGTGACCAAGATGGAATTTGCCCCTCCTACATAACATGAGAAATGTCTACGGGCCCAATATTGAACTGGACAAGGGTGACATGTTATGCCTTGTGTTCAATATAGACATGAGGGCAAAAGGGTAATTATACACAAGATCATTATCACATAAAAGGTTTCGTCAGATCACATGACATTCTCGTCACTTGGGTAGCAGTGATGTGTTGCTAGATACCGCTCACTGTTTATAATATTAAATATGTGATTTAATATTATTGCCAACGTTACGGGAACCTATAGGGTCACACACAAAGGACATATAGATGAGAGAAATAAATAAGTAAGACTTATTTATAAAATAATAAGTGAGACTTATTTATAAAATAATAAGTAAGACTTATTAGTAATTAAATAATTAAATATGACTTTATTATTTAATTTACGTAAAATAGAGAAACGCGATCCACCGTAAGGTACGGTGTGTTTAAGTGAAATATGGTGCACCGTAAGGTACGGTGAACTTAAGTGCTTGTCTTGCTGACCACACAAGTGATTCTATAAATAGAACCCTTGTGTTCAAGCATTACTAACTTTTTGTGAGTGCTTAACCTAATTCACAAAAGTTGTGAAACCCTAGCCGCCGCTTTCTAACCTTCTTCTCTCTGAATCTCCGTTGGAATTGGCTAGCACCGGTCATCGGAGAAGTTCTGTTCGTGTGGACTAAGTAGAGGCATCGCTACTTTGCTTTGCTCGTGATCAGAAACAATTCTACTACAAAGGTTCTGGTCTTCAAGAGGTAAACACATGAATCCTTAAATTGTTTATGTATGTGCTTGATTTGTGATTAATGATTTAATCAAGATCCGTTTCAATGGGATTTCTTCCGCAAAGAGGATTAAAATTTTGAAAAACCCCTCATAAAATCCCTTCACCTTTTGTAGTACCTTTCTTGGCAGCCGGAGCACTCCCCAATTTATCTTCAACAGGCCTTTTCCCATTTACCATCCTTTGCTATTTCTTGAAGGTTTGCTCTTTCATCATCTTCATGTACTTCAGCTGAAATAGAGTTCACTTTCGCCAATCTATTTTCTTCACTCTCCCTCAAAATCAAATTCACTTCTTCTAGTGTCTTGGTACAAGGTGTCACATTTCCTACTATTCCAAATTGATGTTGTTTGTACCTAGATATTCCTCCAGTATACTCTGTGAGACTGAAATTACATGTGACTCTCATAGTACTTTTCAAGTCTCTTACACTATTATATTTACATCATATATCAGGAAGGGGTGGTTTGTATAGTTTAACAAATAACTTAACTGATTGAGCATTGGATTGAGCATGGGAGAATGATGCTGGTTGAGTTGCCATAGCTATTGGAAAGGAATAGGTCAACAATTAGAGTCTAATAAAAGAAGCAGAAGCAAAATGGTAGATACAAAACAGAAACATATTAAAACAAACAACAAACAAATATGAATCATGATCACATGAAGGAAAAAGAAAGGAAAGGAAAAAAATAAGAAGAGAAGAAAATAAACATGAAAAATAGAACAAAACAGAAAAGAAAGGAAAAAGAGAAGAAAAGAAAAAGGAAAAAGAGAGTACATGTGGGTTGTAGGCTGAATGTAAAACGCAGAAGAAGAAGAAGAAGGAAGAAAATAAGAGGAGATGGTTGCTTTATTCTGTTTGTTGTTTCGATCTCAAAAGAGAAGAGAAAGAGAGGCGCTACTGAAGTGGAAATTGTAAAGAAAAGGTGAGTGTTTCAAAAAATGAAAAAAATGCCCTTGAAAACGATTTAAAATATTGGACAAAAATGACTTTTGTGTTCTGTGTTGATCGTTCGCTTTGACCACATCAGCACTGCACAGCTCCGGCAAAAAGCCGTGAAAAACCGCTATAGCCAACCGACACGCGCCGTCACAGACAAATGCATTTCCCTAAAAAGTTCTGCTACGTGTCGCGATAGCAGTCGGCGCTGACGTATTTGACAAATATGAGTATATATAAATCAATGCAATTTTTTGAAAGATATATCAATCCAATAAAATTTTATCATATGGACTTATATGCAATAATAATGTAAACCATTTTTACACATGCATCCAAAAAAATCACACCATAAAATATATATTTTTAAGATAGATCCTAAAATAAAAGTTAGATTGTAACATGGAATGAAGTTGTGTATCTTTAATTTTAAATATATTTAGTTTTCTCACGATTTATTATAGGATGAAAAATTCAAATAGTGTCTGGAAAAAAAAACAAAGAAAAAAATACAAAGGATGCATTTTGCTCATTAAATTACTTTTTTCTTCAACCATGTCATTGGTACATACGAAGTATACCAACCAACGTTGCAGATGACCAATCAACTACGGAAGTCTGACTAAACAATTTTAGTTGGCTATCCATATTAAATGACATTAATATTTGACCTAATAGTTAAATTATAACAATTTCAAAAATTACAACCTTTTTTTGACGAAGTCAATAATTACAACTTTGACCGTTGATTTTTCATAATTACGAATATATAACGACTTTGACCGTTGATTTTTCATTCAATGATAAGAATATCCCGCATTTCCAATGGTTGGATCCCATGTTTTCGATATTCGATAAAACTATTATAAATATCAAGACACATTGTTAGTCTCTTTCACAAAACAAAAAAAAAAAACTCATACCTCCAATAACGACAGACAATAAACATATACCCTCATATATCTCTCCAACTTCAAATAATGTATCCTTAGATAACAAATCAGTGAGTTTTCCACACTCTCAAATAGCTCATATATCATGGAGTGGTTACATGATTTCTCACAGCAGGTCCAACAACAACAACAACAATGAAGATATGATGATATTATCATTAGAACAACCATCTTCTAGTGGGTATGTTGATCTCCCTTTAGAACCAACACAAAATATTACCAGATCCTCTTCGAAAACACCTCGGGGTAGGCCTTTTGGCTCTAAGAACAAACCCAAACCACATATCATTACAAATAAAAACACTAACCTCTAAGGGAGTTAGTGATTTCATTTATAATGATATGTTGTTTCGGTTTGTTCTTCGATCCAAGAGGCCTACTCCCGAGTTTTTTTCGAAGAGTATGTGGTAATGTTATCCTTTGGTTCTAGAGGGAGATTAACATACATACTAGAGGATGTTTGTGCTAAAAAATAGATCCACAAACTTTCATTTGTTGTTGGTGGTGATGATGGTGTGAGAAATCATATACCTTTTGTTGGCTCCAACCATAACGGAAGAGCTATTTGAGAGTGTGGAGAATCTTATTGATTTGTTCTTAACAACACAAAGAAACATAACATAAAACAACGAGAAATGGTTTTTTCTTCACTGTAGAACGATCAAGTTTTCGTTACAGAACTCCTTGATAACATAAGATTCTTCTAAGGGAAAAACTTGCGACAAGTTTGACATAAGAAGAATTGCACACTAGCCGAGAGATGTAATTTCAAAATCAACAATCATGATTGTTGAGAATTTTTTTTTATATAAAGTAAGATAACAATTGTTTGAAAAGTACATTATGCATGTTTTCATATTAGTTTATGAAACATATTGGGGTTTAATTGGTAATTAATTTTCTTATCCTATCTTGTTGGTTTCTAACCCAACTCATAGCCAAGATAAGAATTATAACTACATAGGCAGAATATGATAAGTTCTAGAATTAACTTATCATATATTGTCAAGTTATGAAACACTAAGGGTGTGTTTGATTTGTTAAAACATAAGGGACTGAACATGACAAAAATATGTGTATCAAGTTTGATTTATAAAAACAAAAAAGGACAACACAAAATAAATAACCAAGGACAGGACAAGTTGTTGCTTTTTTTGTCCACCAGTTTAGTTGGGGACAACTTTTTGTCCAGCAGATTATTAAACCAAAAATACATTTATATCCTTTGGATATTAGGTTTTCTCGCTTCACATTCACTTCTCCATAAAATTGTTCACGTCGTACCCTGCTGGATCGACTGCGGCTGCATCTCTGCCTTTATTAGGTAACAACTTTGAGTGTTTTTTCTTCTCATTTGCACATGCTTCTACAGTTCTTTGTTTAATATTTTTTTGCCATTGTTTGTTTACTTTATGCTTTTGTACTTTTTCATTCATCTTTTGTCTTCATTCATGTGTATTTGTGCTCCTTCAATAGAATCATGTGTTTGTCATCACATAAAAGCCACCTTTATTATTGTTTTCATTTTTTTTTATTTTTACTCACACTAGACAATAGATATGTTCATCTTTGATACAATTTTTTCTTTGATTTTTGTTTTATTCCTATTTTATGCATGTGTAAAAATAATTTAAAAAATGTATTCTTTGATTCACTTATTTTATATAGTATTTTTTTACTTATATTTAATTTTTTAATTCTTTTTCTTTATATAGTTGTAATAGATGATGACCATGTTTTTCATTATCTTCTTTTCTGGAGGATGTATAACCATATTTTGGCTATATATGTTGCTGGTCTTTTTTTTTCTCGTGAATTTCATTTTGAGGGATGAATATGAGAGAAGATCTTTAAATGAAAGAGCTTTAACTAGGTATGAGTCAAGGAGGGATTAGTGAAACTTAGACAAGTGACAGTTGAAGAGAAAGTTACAATATTTTTAAATATACTCGCTCATCACACAAAAAATGGAAGTATTCAAATTAGATTGTCTGATCAGGACAAACGATAAGCAGGTATTGTCATAGATTGCAGTTTTGAGGTTATATAATGATTTACTTGACTAACCTAAACCAGTACCTCAAGATTGCATTGATGAAAGATGGAAGTAGTTTAAGGTAATATATTTCTCAATAACCAAAAATGTGCACGTAGCTACCTCATATTATTGTAGTTAAGTGATCTAATTGTCTTTGAATCTTGTATTACACTTTCTAGGTATGCTTAGGGAATTTAGATATTGTACGAGGAAAGGTGGTCTTGCAACAAATGTTTTAGGTGTTTGTACAAGAGATATGAGGTTTATACATATACTAGCAGGGTGGGAAGGATCATCTTCAGACTCTAGGATATTACGAAATGCAATAGAAAGGCCAAATGGATTGACAGTTCCAATTGGTAAGACACGTTAATATTTTCTTTTAGATTATGCAAACGTGATTACGAACAATTAATGGTTTCTAATATTTGTAGGTTCATATTATCTTGTTGGTGGTGGATACACTAATGGGGAAGGGTTTCTTCCCTGTATAGAAGTAAACAATATAGCTTGCAAGAGTGGGGCATCAGTCGACGTTCATCCTCAACCCAATTCCAGCCATCCTTTCTTACAAAAAAAAGTCATTGAAACAACATTTACAATAAGTATATGGACTTGTCATAAATAAGATTTCCACATTCTATTTCAATCAGTCAGATTAGTTCCCGAGACTTCAAATTGAAGGAATGTTTGGTGTTGACACTCAACACCAACATATGTCATTACATTTAATTCTTCTATTTTGTTACATTATTATTATTGTTAATAAAACGAAGTTAGTGTCATGTTTAGTGTTTGTCAATGATTCACTGATGGAAAAAACTCTCATTGGATAAAATTTAGATCCTAAAAGAAAAGAGGGAAAATATTCTCAAGCGTACTTCTGCCATACATGCTAATTGACTTCATTTACTCTTGGAATTTCAGTTTTACACTAATTCCACCTCAAATATGGATTTTTATTGGTAAACATGTATAAACCTATAGATATTATTACGAGTGATTGAAATATTGATTCATTGATTAAATATGAAGAGTATATTTTCTATATATACACAAGGTGAAAATAATACTAGCTTACAATGCAAGTAATCACATAGGATCACTACTAACTAAATTGACCAGCTTGATGATTTGTAGTCTAAGTAATATGATTCTTCTTATTGTTCTCACTACCATCTTCATGATGCAATATCCCTCCAAAAGATGAAGATTGGTAGATGTCTATCAATCCCAACTAGGATAGAAAAATACTAAGTGGTTGAAGAAGCAATGACTTGGTGGAGAAGTCTACTCTGATCTTTGGATGATATTAGTAAAATCTTGAAGACTCTTGCTTGCAGTTTTTCTCTCTCACTATGTGATAATCTATCTCAAGGTGCTTGGTTCTTCGATGAAATACATGGTTAGAAGCTATGTGGATAGCACTTTGATTATCACATTAAAGAACAAGAAGTTTGCTTGTTGTGATCTGCAAATCCTTAAGACAAAATAAAATCCATTGCAACTTATAAGTAGCAGCAGCTAAGACGATATTCTACTACATATGATTTCATGTAAACATCGACTAGAAATGGACCTTCTAGTGTCTTTACATTCTTCCCAGTTAGCATAAAAAAAGCTTAAGCGTGAAGTGATGAATTTTTAGGAAAGAACAAACCTCTTCCTGGGAAATTCTTGAGATATTTGAGAACCCTGAGTGCAGCATTGTGATGTGCATAAGTGGGACACGAAAGATACTGACTCAATTGTTGAGTGTTGAAAGTTATATCATGTTTGATATTGTTGAGGTACAAAAGTCTGCCAACTAGTCTAATGTATGATGTAGTATCCTCATATGGCTTGTTATTGTCAAGATGCAACTTCAAATAAGGATAAGAGGGAGTGTATATGGGTTTAGAGTCCAAAGAACAAGTATCAGATAATAGATCAAGACATTATTTTCTTTGACATAAAGAAATACAAGACTTAGAATGAGCAACCTCTCGACCAAGAAAGTAGTTTAATTGTCCTAAATCTTTGATTTTGAAATAATCATGTAAGAGGTGCTTGGCATAAGAGAACTTGGTGAGAAAGTTTCTAGCAATGATAATATCATAAACTTATACCGGTAACAAAGTGAAAGAAATATGAGTGCTCTTAATGAAAAGAGAGTGATCGCAGGTAGCTTGTGTAAAGTGGTCAGCTATGAGAATAGAAGTAAGTTTTCATGTCATTTCTTGCTAGCTTATTTAAGACCATGAAGAGATTTAACCAATTTACAACCTTGAATAGGCTTGGAAGGAGTCACACCAAGTGGAATGAGCATATATACATCCTTTTGTGACTCATGTAGAAATGCATTATTGACATCAAGCTGATGCAAAAACTAGTTATTGATAGAAGTTAATGCAACAACTAATCTGATAGTAGTAGGCCTAGCCATAGGAGAATAGGTGTCAAAATAATCAAGCTGGTAAATCTTATTGTAACATTTAGCAACTAATATTGCTTTGAACCTCTCGATTGAGCAATCAACATTATGTTCAATTTTGTAAATCTGTCTGCACCCTATAGGTTTGACATGAAGAGGCATGTTAAAAAGTTTCCAAGTGCTAGTTTTCTCTAAAGTAGTTAGTGTAGCTTGCGCAGCTTTGTTCTAACAATCATATTTTCTCACCTTAAAGTAGGATTTTGGTTCATTTTGGTGGAGAATTGATAAAGCAAATGAAGATGAGAGTTAGAGAATGATTATAAGACAAGTAATTAGAAATTGGATAGAGAGAACTATGTGAATGACTACAAAAATATTCTTGTAAGTATGAATGAGATAATCTATTTCTAGTGTAAAGTCTAATAGAAATTTATGGTTGAATAATAGGTGTTGGTTCAGTTATGTTTGGTGCTACAATAGTAGGTGGTGGTGGATGTTTAAAAGTGGAAGAATATGGTGGAATGTCAGGAGGAAAGATGACTGGTTGGCAATATTTACAGACTGAGAGGGAAAATATTCCCATTTTTTAGTAATAGAAGAAGAATCACCATTATAGTAGGATATGTTCATGGAAAATGACATGTCTTGAAGCAAATATCTCTTTGGTGGAAATATCAAAAATAAAAAAAAACCTTTATAACCCGACTTGTAACCCAAGAAAACTAACTTTCTAGCTATAGACTGTAGTTTGGTTATGTGAGATTGTAAAGCATAAGCAAGACAACCAAAGACATTATAAACAGATATATCGAGAATATAATCATGGAGCACTTCATGAGGTGATTTATTTTAAAGAATAGTAGTAGGAATATGATTAATAAGAAACACATCATTAGAGAAACCATATGAACAAAAAAGTATTTGGAAATTTGGATTGAAAAATGATAGCTCTACATACATTGAGGACATGTCAATGTTTTTTATCAACTCCCCCATTATTTTGGGGAGTTTCAACACAAAATTTATGATCGATGATGCCAAGAGAATCATAAAAACTAATTAAAAGGAACCCGGGACCATTATCTGATCTGATAAATTTTAGAGTAATATGATGTTGAGTTTGAATACTAGTAATGGAATTTTTTACATGATTATAATTTCCAATGATTATAATTTCCAGTTTGGATTTGAACAAGCCACACATATCTCCTATGATCATCTAGGATAGTAAGAAAATAACTATGGCCATGCACAGAAGACACTGATATAATTTTCAGTTTGGTCTTGTGTTATTTTATATTTATCAGTCATAAATTATGGTTCTTTGTTATTTTATATTTTTTTCTAGTTGAATGGTTTGATCCCTGTAATTTTATATTTATCGGTCATAAATTTTGGTCCCATATTATTTTATATTTGTCGACCACAAATTTTAATCTCATGTTTTTTTATATATTTATCAATCACGTATTTTGATCCTCTATTATTTTGTTTTATCAGTCATAAATTTTAATCTCGTATTTTAGATAATTTTTTTTAATAAATCTCGTATTTTATATTTATCAATCACAAATTTTGATCCCGTATTATTTTATTTTTACCAGACATAAATTTTAGTCCCATGTTCTTTTATATTGATTTAAAAAAAAAGCAAAATTTATATGCAAAAATCTACATTTTAGATTCATTTAATTAATGATTTATATTGTCATTATTATATACCGCAAGCATTGTTTAATAAATAAATCTAAAATATTGATTTTTATTTATAAAGTGACAGGATGATGTACGTATCAATATCATACTTATTTCTAATCCTAATTAACATTGCATTGACCACTCCAAACCCTAAACCTAAAATTTTAGGCGCCAAACATTTCTGGCCGTTTGATCTATGTCTTTGGGTGCCATTATCATATCTGTCCTTGATCAGATCTTAATGTTGGCTTGCACACATCACACTGCTCTATGCATTACATAGAAAAACAAAATTTGCATGATATCAATGTGTATTTATGACTTTGTCTGCCACGTTTAATTTTATTGATTTTCCAAAGCATCATTTACTCATGTTCAAGCAAAAAGTCACACCTTCTCTCTATAGGAGTATTAACTTAACCTTTGACCAAATCAAATAATAATTGTTGTAATAATCTCAGTGAATGACAAGTATTTTTTCTATCAATGTTCAAGATGTTAAATCAGATTTACATATGTGTGACCATATATATATATATATATATATATATATATATATATATATATATAATACAATAATGAGTTTGCTAAAATTATGGAATGGTCAACCAATACTAATTGGTTATTTACTATGAGTACAATTGTCATTTACTGAGATTATTACATCAATTATTATTTGATTTGGTCAAAGGTTAAGTTAATACTCCTATACTCTCTTCTCTTATTCACCCAGGCAACTGCTATTACTAGCATTCTCAAACTCAGGCCCTACCTTTCCTTTATTCCCAATATACAATCCCATAACAATTACTACTAGCTATTGGAATACACGAGGAAGGAGAAGCATACAAAGTCTCAAATTTTGGTCTATGTGCTAAATTGAAAACAAATAGAGATGTTGCAGCCATGGCCAAAAAATTCCATGTTCTCCCCTCTCGACGTCGTCTCGCCTTTTGTTTGACTTCCCTCATTCCTCATGCGTGTCACGCCTTTGGATCCTTCATCACGCCCAAACTCTTTGTTCCTTTGTGCGAGACAACACCAGTTTGATTCAGCTAAGCCAAAACGTCGAATCACTGTTTCCGGTCTCTACTCGATTGTTATCTGTCGACTTTGTCGGTATGCCTTTTTTTTTTACATTGTTTCGGTTCTTCTGTGAGGGTTTCATAATTGTTATTGCTTCTCTGATATTCATCGTGTTATTTTCACACCTTTCTTTAATGATAATATCTAAAACAGCATAAGAACTTTTGTGAGGCCGTGTTGGATATGACAACTACAGCTTTAGAGATTGTGGATGACAATGACAACGTGTGGGGTTGCACTCTGATGTATGACAATACTGATTATGTTCATTTCAAAATTGGAGGTGGATGGAAGAGAATGGTTCTTGCTTGCAATCTTCGTCAAGGTTCCTGCATACTGCTTTGTGCACTAGTGGCTGGAAAGAACAAGACTCTTTACCTTCGTGTCATTCGCAAATAGGAATTTGAATGCTTGCTGATGGTAGAACGAATTTTTTCTTAAATTTCTGTTTTTCTTAATGTTTGTTTAAAGTTGTTAAAGTTGGCTGTAAAAAAAAAAAGCCAAACTCTATGTTTTGTAATCCTTATTCAAGCAACTTTTCCATCAATAAAATTTCATTTTGCCTTGCTTAATTTCGTTTCTGTTCGAAATTGGTGTTGCGTTTAATATTGCTTTCTTTTATCTAAATTGCAGTGTTGTCGTAATTTAGATTATTTTTTATAGTCGTGAATATTCCAAACTAGATCATTAATTTATTTGCTTTTTTCCATTGTATTTCTATCAAAAAGTAGCATGTTACAATAGCGGCAAATTAGTAATGATTTATTTTTTTGGGTGCCAATTGCGGCAATGATTGAAGAACGTTCAAGACAATGTGTTTATATACCAAACAAATGGAAAGTTCTTTTTGAAATTAGTGTTGCGTTTAATATTGCTTTCTTTTATCTTCGATAAATTTTTACCGTCGTTACCATTCCAAACATGGTTATGCCAAGATTGTCATTGACACCTTCTGATACAAGAATTCCTTTCAAATTTCAATGTAGACAATTTCCTATATTTGTCTGTTTTGCAATGACTATAAACAAAAGTCAAGGGCAATCACTTAAGCGGGTTGGCATATATCTTCCACAACCTGTGTTTTCGCATGGGCAGTTATATGTTGCAATATCACGTGTTACATCAAGGGATTGTTTGAAGATATTGTTAACGGATGACGATGGGGATTGCATCAGCACCACTTCAATTGTAGTGTAAAAAGAAGTATTCCAAAATGTGTGAACAACTGTTGTATGTCCTAAACTATTGTTTATGTTGAGTTATTTTTTTATCTATTTAATGGATCATGGATGTGTTTGTTTCAGCTTTAAATAAAATATATTGAGTTAAAATAATCTACAATCATTTTTGTTTGCTTACTATCATAAAATACATTTTTAGTTTGTTTTGAAACTTTTACACTTAAGTTCAGTGCATTTATAAAATAAATATATTTAAAAAAAGCTACTTTAATTAGCTCTTCATTTTGAGGCTAAAAATGACTTTTTTAGCAAGAAGGATTTTTTAAAAATAAAAAACAAACACTACAAAAATAAAAATAAAAAGTGATTTTTTAGTTAAAAAAATATTATTTTTTTCAAAAAAAATAAAACAAACGGGTGTCATATTGCAACATATTAGCTTTTACATTGTTTATGACCCGGGCGGTAACACAGGTAAAAGATCTAGTTGAGTATATATAAGAAGAAAACTTAGGTAAAGTATGTTATGTGTTGGTGGTACTGTTCCCCATTAATAACAATACACTTAATAACATCACACATGTCATTTTTTTATTAAAAGATATAAACTAACTTTCTTCCTTCATTCATCTGCCTCGATTGTTCTTACCATAGTTTTAAAACTCGGCTCGGTCATCAACTCGGCAGGTGTACTGAGTCACTGAGTCAATGGTCGAACCACTGGGTCACTGGTTGAACCGCATGGCTGAATCGGATTAAACCGGATAACTCGGTTATATCACTCGGTCTTAAGGTTAAATTTATATAAGTATTCAACTATATTAAATCATATTGAACTGATGACTCGACAACTTAAAAATGACATAAAATATAGATTTTAATATTTGTAGTTATATTTTGTCAAGAGAACTAAATTTTGTTTTGCATATATGTTAATATTAATGTGTATTTTCTAAAACAAATAATATATATATATATATATATATATATATATATATATATATATATATATATTACTATTTTGACAAAATTTATATTACAAGATAAATATTATATTTAATAATGATGTGCTCTTATTTTGTTTTTTAAAAATTGATCTGGTCTTTTTGAAACAAAAAAAAATTATATGATAATGTAAAGGAAAAAATGCGGATGTATAATATATGTAGTTTCATTCACAAGTTGATACCATCGGGCAAGATGGCGCAGTGGTAAAATGGCTCATAAAGAACCATGAAGTACATGGTTTGATTCTCGCATGATGCAATTTTTTTTCAAATTCTTGAATTTTCAGTAAAAACCGGTTTGATTTGAAAACCGACCGAGTCACCGGTTCTGTCTGGTTTTCACCGAGTCGCACCGGTTTTCACCGGTCTAATTGCATAACCGATCCAATATGCGGCTCGACCCAGTACAACCACCGGTTCCTGGTCGGACCGGTTCGACCGGCCGGTCCGAGCCGGTTTTTAAAACTATGGTTCTTACCTTGCATTTAATTTGAGATTTCTCTCTCTTTATTTATTTTTTTATAAATTTTAATATTAATTGGTTATTTAATTTTATAATTATATTTAAATTTTAATGAAGTGGAAATTATGTGTCAAAAGATGTGCTACATAGACAATGTCATATAGGATTTATGTCATTAATGAGCTTGCCACATCATCTAAAGAGGAGGAGGGGGACCAAATTTTTTTGTTGACTTTCTAACTAGGGGGTGAGAAAGTTTGTTTTGAAAATAGGGGTATCAAAAGTAAACAATTTTAAAAATAGGAGGATCAAATTTGCATTTAAGCCTTTAATTTTTTATTGAATTTCTAGTATTTTATGTAGCAAAAATATCTCAACAAACCACGTATAATACTTTCAATCCAATCCATTAAATATTTCACCTTATGTTTTAAATAATCTTTGGTTTAGTTAAATAATGCCTATTTCAATATTAGCATTATTTCATTCAATAAATGTAATTTTTTATTAGTTCATTGAATTTTCAAATATTTCTTTGAATTTTCATCATATCCACTAAAAAATTCATCCTACCAAAAACTATTACTTCAATTGGAGTATAATTTGGATAAAATTTTAAATTTAATACATACTACAATTGATTTTAAAAAATTATACCAAATTTTTAACATAAGTTGATTATTTAAATTAATTTTCCCTAAAAAAAAGACTATTTAAATTAATTTTGTAATTTATTTTTTACGCATATGTGCTACTAATACATTAAGAGTTTTTTCAAATAAAAAAAAATCATTAAGAGGCTATGCCAATGATTTATCATGGGCAAATTACTCTTTAAAAAAATCATGGGCAAATTATACTACCCTCCCTTAAGGTCTTCTTAAATAACACAAACACTCGCTCTATTTTTTTTTTTTTTAACTAAACATTAATCTCCCTTATATTTATCAAATTGACAAGCACTTTCCTTATAATATAACATCGTTTAAACTTTGTTAGTTCCATTTTTTTGAACAATTAACTTCTTCATACGAGTATAAACTCACTTAATTTTCGACCATTTTCTCTTTTCATTTTTCACTTAGATGATTTTCCCAACTTATTGTTCCTCAGTCAAGGTGGTTTTATTTTTAAACTCTAATGTAATAAAACGGATATATCAAAGATTATTTCGTTTTCATTGATCAACCACAATGTTCATCCACAAAAAATTCTTCTCATTTCTATATTCTCTTTTGATCTCTTATGTCGATGTTTAATTCTATTTGGTGGTAAAAACAAATATTGTCATTGTTTCTCCATTGCAAGAAGAAAAAAAATCATTTGACTTAATTGTGAAAAGAGAAAACATATACAAACAAACCAAAATGCCTGAAATTAAATTGTATATTTACAAAGTTATATGTGTTTTGGAGAATTATAAGGGGTGCTTGTGTTATTTAAGAAAATCCCAGGAGAAGTCAATGTAATTTGCTCTTTTATCATTAACGTTGACTTTATCATTATTTTTTTCTTATTTTTTCAATTCACATAGCATTGCAATGCGCTTTAATGCATAACCCCGCTTTAAATTAACCCGTGCTTAGCATGGATCCGTGCTTAACACGAGTTTGTTGCTAGTAGTATTTTTAAAAAAAACAAACAAAAAAATTCAAAGGATAAATTTTGCACATTGAACTGCTTTTTTCTTTAACCATGTCATATGTACATTCCATGAATACCAACCAACTTTTTAGATGGCTATCCACATTAAATGACATTTTAACCAATAGTTAAATTTTAACAATTTCAAAAATTATGATTTTATTCGAAGAAGTCAAAACTTACGACTTTGACTGTTGAATTTTCATAAATTATGTATATGTACATACATTAATTATAACTTTGACCGTTAATTTTTCATTCAATGATAAGAATTTTCCACATTTCCAATGGGCAAATCCCACGGTTCGAACATTCGATAAAACCGTTATAAATATTGTGCCACATTGTTAGTCTCTTTCACACAAAAAACTCATACCCCAAATTACATCGGACAATAACCATATACCCTCATCTATCTTCCCATATTCAAATAATGTATCCTTAGAAAACAAATCACCAAGATATCCCACACTCTCAAATAGCTCATCCGTCGTGCTTGGAGCCTCGAGAGGTTACATGATTTCAGACACCACCACCACCACCGACAAGAACAAGGGAAAGTTTATGGTGCTATTGTTAGCACAACCATCCTCAATTAGGTATCTTGATCTCCCTCTAGAACCAAGGAATAACATTACCACATCTTCTTCAAAAAAAACCATGGGTAGGCCTTTTAGCTTTAAGAATAAACACAAAATACCTTTCATTATAAATGAAAACACTAACACCTTATGAAACCTATTTTAACATAGATCCCTTCTAGAAAAGATGTCGTTGAAACTCTTAGTGACTTTGATCAATGTCATCAAACTTTATCACAATGTATAGTGGTCCTAGTAATGTCTCTTATGTTACTTTTCTCCACTTGATGTCTTGTTTCCCTCATATCCCCCATAAAAGAACCTGTCGATATGATACCTCTCTCATGAACTTATATGAATCCCAATTGTCATCATTTTCTCTTTAAATTCATCATTGACCCATCATATTCATCTTTTTAAATTTTCTTCTCGAGAGATCATAAACATATACTTGGTGGAATTGTTAGAGGAAAGGTTGAGGTAGTTAATAATGTTTCAAAAGAGTGACCTCAATACAAGCATTACCAACTCCTCAACCTTTCCGCCAATGATTCCTCCAAATACCTGGTTATGATCTCTAGAGAAGCAAATAGAAAAAGAGGAACATGTTGGGTATATGATGAATTGAGGAGAAACATGATGATAATTGGAATTCATAAAAAGTTCCAAAGAGATATGTCATTTTTAGCGGTCCTTTTATGGTGGGAGAGTAAGAGAACTAGAAATCGGATGAGAATAGTAACACAAGAGACAGGACCGGTACCATTATGCATTGTGATGATAGCTTGATGACACCGATCCAAGTTAATGAGAGTTTCCATGACATTTTTTTCTACAAGGGGTCTATGTTAAAATAGGTTCCATAAGAGTGTTTGTGTTTTCATTTATAACGACAGGTGGTTTGATTTTGTTCTCATTCTTTTATTGAATGTTGGAAATGCAGGATCTTCTCATTTGAAACGTGATAAATTCTCATCATTGAATGAAAAATCAAAGCTCAAAGTTGTAATTAAATGTATGTACATATATGTAATTTATGAAAAATCAATGGTCAAAGTTGTATATTTTGACTTGTGAGATTATTTTTAATCAATGGTTGATTAGTTGATTGGTTAAAGTCGAAATTTTGCCAATATTTTTAATTGGATTATGCAGTTTACAGCGAAAACAGCTTTCCCGAAATCATCTCGACCGTTATTCTTTTATTGTACCACCTCCCATGTTTGGTAAGTGGGTCCTATTTTATGTTTTTTTGTTACAACTGCATTTTGCGGTCGCGAGATATTCTTGAGAAATTTTCACGTGACAAATAGCACTGCTGTTTTTAATTTTGTTTAATTTGTTGATTCTATCGTCATGCATAGTTTAAATCATAGATGGTTTAGGGTTTTTTTTTTTCTGAGATTTGTGTTACAATTTAGATTTTATAATCTATGTTTAGTTGTGCCAATTTCTTAATGTTTGCTTCAAATATTCTATAATACTATAGTGATGACTTTTTCAGAAGAAAAAAAATTCAACTTTAGCAATGCATGTTCATTCATAATTGGTTTCTTGAATAATCCGAAATAGTCTATACACTTACAATTGGTTTCTTGAATAATCCGAAACAGCATATACACTTATTTAGCATCATAGTCTTAAAATTTGTAGCTTGTAGAGATTTCGTGATACTTCATAACCAACTTTTGTGTCTTTCTAGCCACTTTTAATTTTATTTTTTTCTTAATGAAAAGTTGTATTTAACTGCCTCCATTTCTGATACCGTGCCTCTTATTCTTGAGCATTATGTGGATCATAAACTATCACAAGAACATCCCTAACCACAGATTTCATGTTGTATACTCCTTAAAATCACAAGTATGAGTTATTTCAATCTCACGATGCATGGAAAAGGCCTGCAATGCATGGAACCAAACTACTGCCTAGCTCTGGATGCGGATGATGGACCCGCGATGTGGAAGAGTGAATTTTACTCTTCTTAGTGTAGCATAAATTAGTTATAAGAATTATCTCTAAATAATAATCGGTATATACATACAAGCATTCATCAAATATAAGCAAGATAGAAATCAATAACGTATCTATCTTTAAGATTGTAGTAATTTGAAGTCGGTAACGACGAAGTAAACAAACATGGAATCATGAACGGTGATAACATGCAAAATAGTAAATCCTTCTATATAACCTGAGGAATGACGAAGACACTGTCCTTAAAGATTTATTCGCCTCATAAGTGCAAATTCTCCTAAGATTCAACGGTTCTTCCCTGATATGAATCATATCAGAGATGACAGAGCAGCTTGAATATGATAAACACATGAGATGCAACCGAGGAACAAAATATTGAAAGAGAGGAAATTGCTGTTTGGTTTTCGTGAATGATGTACAAGTGTGCCTCTAATCAATTTCTTTAGTGTGAAACCTTCAATGTATATGGGTGAGAACATGCCACTTACTCCACAAAAATAGCCACATGAACTAAACCATTTTCCAGTCGAGAAAATTAAGGCAAGGCTTCACTGACTAAGTAAACATATTGAGCCATGGTTAGCTCATTTAGGAATTGATAAAAATATGGTCAACAAAAGGGAATGCATTGGATATGTTTGGTAAAGCCAATAAGCTAGCTTATTAGGCCAGCTTATAAGTTTGTTTAAAAAAATAAAATGTTCACAAGCTTCTTTTACTAGCTTATAGCTATTTTTGAGATGCTATTTCGATTAGTTTTTGAATTTATAGCTTGTAGCTTCTCACTTTTTTATTTATAACATTTAATTTTTTTTATTAAAATAACTACCCACTCAAAAATAAAACTTCCCACGTCCTATATTGTTTTACTGTTGCGATTTCTATTTGATTTATTTATTTTTTGGTCAGGTAGCTTAGTGACTAGATTCATACACATTATGTACGGAGAAGTGAAGAGTTCAGGGTTCGAACCTCAATCCATGCATATAATGTCCTTGGTAGCTACCAATTGAGCTACACTTACATGACTCTATTTGATTTTTTTTATAAGATTTTTTTTAAGGATAAGCCTCTTTCTATTAAATTATATGTACATATTTATCATTATTTTATCTTTGAACATATTTGCCAATTTAATTTAAATAAAAATAAATAAGTTTTCATAAAACAAATGAAAATCAAAATGCATGATAAAGAAGTCAAACAAAATTTGTTAATGATAATCTCAATGCAATTCATATATCACATTTACCATTATTTGTAGGACAAAATAGAAGGGTCAGCAAATACAGGGACTAAATGTATAAATAAGTTCAAGTTTTTTCCTTGTGTTCGTCAACCAATAGTCAACACGATTTCTAATTCTCTAATTGTTCACTCAAATAAGAAGAAATCAAAAGGCAATTGCTACAAATGTTTACTCTATTTTTAGGTAGAACACTTTATTAGTAGGTATTATTGCTTTAAATGATATCAAATGGTAGACACGATTGATACATTCTCGGCATAAATTTTGCTATCCTAGCCTAGCTGATACGAATATGTTTTGAACCTTAAAAGAGTATGTTGAAAAGATTTCATATGTTGGAGGGTTAATATTGATAAATAGTGATTGACTTATGAATTTATGATATTTTCTATACTGAAAAGAACTTTTGTTGTTGAATTGCAGTCCTAATAAGGTTATTCTAACTGCATAATTTAAGCACATGCAGATTGATTTAAGGAACTAAGTTATGCATATTTTCTTAGTTCTCATTCCCTTTTATATTTAACCTTTAGTGCACTTGTATTTGAATGCTTGCAATGGTAGCTAAAATGTTGAGTTGTAATAGGAAATGAAGTGCTTGTATCATCAATTGTATTCCCTCTATCTGTAATGAGTTTGTTTCAAAAAATTATTGAATAAATAGTTTTAGACTTTTAGTATACCAACCATATAAATGGTTGTTTTTGTGGCAGACATCCCTAAGGTAGGTTTTAATCGTGTTATTCAAAATGATTTAACATGTTTTATTCTTTCTTCCAAACATTGTTTCTCGTGCATCTGAGACTTGGGTTTTGGTTTCCACAAACACACTTGTGGGGAGAAATTGATCTCGACAAGGCCTTATTATCCAACTTGTCAACTTTATACTTTAACAATGTTAGATCTCAACTCATTTGGGTTGACTTAATGATGTTGGCTTGGAACCTTGGAGTGTACTCTTCTCAAGGTTTCAAATTTGATCCCCCCGGTGCCGAATTCGGTAGGTTAAGTCCATACAAAACTATGTTCTAACTTTATATGGGACCGTAAGTGCACTATAAGATTAGACCCTTCGGATTAGTCTTTCCTTAAATCGGATACGGAGTTTTCAAAAATATAATAACTCTGTTAGATGTCATAAACTGGTCTTTGTAGCCCAGAAAGTTGTAGTGTATTTGAACAAATTACTATTATTTGGCGATACACTATTTAGTACAAAGTATTGTTAGGTATCGATGTTGCAGCATTTCAGCGCAGGCATAACATATTTTGAACAAAACCGTTATTTTCCACAATGCCTAGTTGAAGTTGGAAAACTGTTATTAACATATATTTTTTGTGATCATTGAACAACTCACTATAAACTGCTTATAAAAAATTAATCAATCTAGAAGTTCCTTTTATGTCTATTTACCTACTTATAAAAAATGTCAAAGGACATGACCAGACTCTAAATCAAATTTATAACAAGGGCTTGCTGGTAAATCAGCAGGAAACAGTACTAATAAGACCCTCTTCATCTTCATGATGATCAAGTGCCTTGATAAACTGCTGTAAAAAAAAATCTTGTCAATGACTGTGGTGTTATTTTACGCGAGTTCTTAAATGGAAGTTTTCTGTCCCTCTTCCCATGCCGATATCACTGATTGACTTCCTAGGCAACTGCACTAAAGGCGTCCAACAATTCTCAAGATATGTTACAGTGAATGACATGAAAAAAATGTTCTCTTCTGCAGAAGCAAATCACTCTCTTGCTACAACTAAAATTATGCTAATGCCAGAAAAAATATTAGAACTGAAAGTTCAAGGCTTTACTTAGAATGCTATATATTTCATTTTAGTTTTTTTTTTTTTTTTAAAAAAAAAAAAAAAGTCTATTTTAAAGTTCCAAGAGTTTATGTGTGTAAACTAATTTCTGTTTTGTAGAGGACCAAATTGATTTTTTCTGAGTGCAAGAATTGCCACATTATGTGTTGGGATATAGTAAGAGTAAGTAGAAGTTAGTAAGTTGAAAAATCTTGAAATAGCCCTAAGTTGTTATTTTAAGTAGAGTTGTGATATGTTATATCACATGTATGATTAAATTATTAAAGTTTCCTCTTGAGGATTAGGCCTTTCATTGATTTCCAGAACCTCAATTTATTTAGTACTTTTTGGGGTACAGATAATGGGACAACCCTTACCCAAGATGTCTGTTTAAGACAGTGAACTAGAATAGTGAAGAAGTATAATTGTTGAGTATGGCTCATATACAAACATGTTCTTTTCTTGACACAATGTACATATGTATTCTAAACATCAAACTTTGCAAGGGTTTGATCACACCCATAAATAAAAGCAAGTAGAATTACACTTAAATAACATCAATATATTTTTCAAGTTTTTGACAAAAAAATTAAGTCAGTCTTAATTTTATGGACAATCATTAATGATAGGATTTACAAACTTTAGTAATCTGGTTGGCAAAAGAACTATCTGAATTTCAAATTGGCTTGAAGAGTTGAATTAGTCTGATAGTTAATATTTGCAATAACTTCTGCAGCTACTGCTTATCCATTCAATCAGCTGCTGCACATTTGAGAAATAGGGATAAAGTGACTTTAGAATGTAAAATGCGCATGAAAACTAACAAATTAAAAGCATATATTAAAGGTACTTCATAGCAAGAAAATTGCTCTTTAGGCATCTTAAATTTCTCTCAGACACAAAAAAAAAAAAAAAAAAAAACTCTTTTACTCCAATAACAGTTAACTACCGATCAAAAGATTTTTTAAATCGGTTAAATCAATTTAAAAAGTTATTAAATCAAAGTAAAATGTGTCTACCAACACTTAACTACAGTTGGACAAAAACAGAAAGAGAAATCTTGAATGCATGAAGAGTAACCTTCTCATAACAAATTATAACAACTCATGAGTTTGTTAAAATAAGTACAAATCTTTATTTTTTTTCACTACATTTTAGTCACTTTAGAGGATTTAAATTCATATAGAAATACATATCATTTGTTGCATGGAGCCCAACCCAAAAGTAATGCCACTAAAACCCTTGTTTTAGGCCTACGAATAAAAAAAAAATTAAATTTTATAAGTGAAAAGGCCTAATATACAAATAAAAATTACTTATTTATTTTAGAACTAACTATTTTTAAAGATTATTGGCCCAATCCTAGTTGCATTGATTTGATTTTCCGTGATGTCTAAGATAATCTAAAGAATTACTACTTCCAACTTGAAATTTATATTAATTAACATTTATGATTCTGTGTGTGGTGTCAAAACAACGTCAAACCAATTCCTGCCATCCTTTCTCACAAGACATTGATTTGGAACAACATTTACGATCACAGTTGTGGTTAATAAATCATATTTACTAGGGATGTAAATGCATATCCATGGATGTGGATTGTGTGATATCCGTGTCTGTTTCGTTGAATAAATATGAAATTTGTACCCTATTTATATTCGTGCAGATATTCATTTAGCGGGTAATCCACAGATTTTGGAGTATACGCGGGTTTATACAAATCCTTGGATAACATTTATAAAAAAAAATTGTTAATTTATTTTACGTGAAAATTAAAAACAAAAGTTCATCACATGCATTTTCTTGTCTTTTCAGCAAAACATAATATACATACATTACAATAACAACAAAGATCATTGACTAGACAAAAACATAAATACATTTAATAAATATAAAGTTATTTGATTTTACAAAAGTATAAATAAAACTCACCAATATTCAACAAAAGCAAAGCTTTTTGTTTCGAAAATCCCGCAAACTTTCACTTCCTACTTTCACTTCCTTTTAAAATAGCGTAATTCAAATTTGAATGGTAATGAAATAACTAATAACATTCACAGTTCGAGGATTTTTTCTTAGAAAGTTGAAATGTATTAAGGTTACTTATTTAATTTATTTGGTTTAATAGCGGGTGTGGATACCATTAAATTCGCATATGTATCCATTAATTAACGAATAATTAAAATATCCGTTTATTTTATACATAAACATCCATGAAGGTATCTACTTCGTGTCCGTGGCAGATTTTATCTGCGGATATCCGCGGGCGCGGATTTTTTTATCATCCCTATTTACAACAGGTCCTATTCCAAACAATGAGCTTCCAACAATTCCAAAGAACTAAAGCCATGTGGTGAGAAGAGATCAAGAGAAATTTTCTGGTCGACCATTTTGATAGGTGGTCTATTATAAACCAGTAGGATAAAAGAGGGTGGGATGGAAAATATTCAATATGACCAGGGCCGGCCCTAGGCAGGCATGGGCCGGGAGTGTGACAGGGGCCTTAAAAAAAAATTATGGAGAGAGGGTGTATATAGAAATACTGGGTTTCTGAGGGGTTTATATAATAAAGTTCACTAAAAGGCCTGAAATATTAACAAGATGAAGTGCTGGGCTCAAGTCTGTTAATGTTTTAGGCCCTTTTGGTAAGATTTGCTATATATACCCTCATATAACACAGATTTCTTTATACACCCTGTCTATAAAAAATTGGTTTTCTTAATAATTTGCCAAAAAATCTATTATCGAAGAAATTATAAATATTTTTTTAGGTCATTTGTTCCTAATAACGTGTCTCACTAATATTAAAAATATAGGTGATATTTATTATTCAAGAAGTTGAGATAATTTTCATAACAAAACAAATTATATTTTAGTTGAAAATGAGTCTACGAAATTAATCTTAATTTTGACTTTCTAAGGTTCCTAAAAAAAAATTATATCAATATTGTAATGTCAAATTTCTTGAATTAATTGAAAGGATTGCAAAGTTGAATTTGATTGTGTAAGAACATGCGTGAGCATTCATGGTCATGAAACTGATTTGAGACGCATACATTATCATTTTGCAGGAACTATTGTTATCTTCTACGGTATTTTATTTTCTTTTGGTGTCTATAAAATATTTGATTTATTTTTAGATGTTGCCTAAAAAAAATTATTTGGTAGTGAAAAGCGGGAGAAAAATAAAATGAAGAGCTAATAAAATCACAACAATGAGCTAAAAAAATTATAAAGTAGTATACAAAGGGTGACAAAGAATATTTATCAATTTTCTCAAGATATTCAGCACGTCAATTGGTATTTTTTTTTTCCTTAGCCCTCAGGTTGGCGTGAATAAAAGATCTTGAAAATTTAAAGTTAGGTTGACGTAAGTAAAATTTTGTTTTTCCCTTTAAATATCATGGTGTAGTAAAAAAAAGCTTTTTTTTTTTTTTTGTCTTTGATTGAATCTTTATAAGACTTTTTAATGATAAATGTTACTTTGTTAATTTTTTTAAGAGACTAAAATAAAATATATTATCAAACGATATAAGTCCTTTCACATAAAGTGTTTGAGAAAGAGCTTAACGAAAGTAACACAATTGCAAAGTACAATCAAAGAGAAGAAAGCAGGAAAAAACTAAGAAACAACAATAAGGCGGAAATATGGTTAAGACTCTAATAATGGTAATCAAAATCAAACATGACTTATTTCGATTTTAACCACAAAAAAGATAGAGGATTAACTTTTTCACTTAACGATTGCAATTATTCTTCCTTTTGTTGAAAAATATGCATATTTCTCTCTTTTTCAAATTATCCACACCACCGCTAACCAAATTATGAAATGTCATCCGGAGGTGTTTGGAATAACCACCTAACCCACCAGAGACCGATCAAGATGCTCCATTAAATTATCTTGTGTCACTGTTGAAAATCCTAACCCAATTAAAATCAATAAGGAAAGTTTACCATAAAATTCACATCTCACAAATAAAGGGTCCTTGTCTTCATTCATCTCACAAGCTCTTGTACAATTTTGTTCATTAATTTTGTTTATTGATATGTTATTTTCTTTCTTGTCATAATTTGAAATCAGGACCTTATATTTTTTATTTTTAATTTAAATCAGTTGAGTTATCAAAGCCTCACATTTT
Organism: Medicago lupulina; assembly: GCA_958299785.1. Taxonomy (NCBI): domain Eukaryota; kingdom Viridiplantae; phylum Streptophyta; class Magnoliopsida; order Fabales; family Fabaceae; genus Medicago; species Medicago lupulina. The sequence continues at coordinate 27,076,754 of OY283141.1, read as the reverse complement.
TATGGTATTTGTTAGTTTGATCATAATGGTATTAATAAAAGATATTTTAAAAGAAAAAATAAGTAATAAACACATGTAAAATGTTTGAAAAAGTAACATTTGGCAATAATATTAGAGACGAAGGGAGCACATATATTGTGGAAAACAAAAGAGAAGTGTTATTTAAACAATTAATTTGGATGATAATCATAATTTATAAAGAAAAAATATGTATTTGTAAGAAAACCAAAATAATAAAAAGATAAAATAAAAATAATGTGAGTATGAGAGAGAAAATTCTCACAAAAATTATCACCAAATGATGTTCAAATATCATTTCTCTAAAAAAAATAGAAAAACTGTATGTGTATTCGTAGGGCACAGTTTACACAGTCAGTCAAGTCATGTAGAGTCTCAAACACAGCATGGGAAAAGAGTCGGTGGTATGGCGGCGGCTGGTCGCACGTGTGGATTTAACCATCACCGTACAAAGGTCCCACAATGTTTCTTCTTAACTTGTTGTTCTCAGACACAAATCCTCCACTTTTTCTTTGTCACTTTCATTCATCCATCAAATGCCATAACTCTTCTTCTACCATCTAATCTAATCTAACTAATCATTCTTCTTCCCCTCATACAACATGTCATATTGGAAGTTGTGAATACTACTATATGTATAGGGTGAAGGGACGATCCACTGATCTATAGGTATAGGTATGGCGGGTAATCATTACAATTTCGCTTGATTTATGCATTTTTTACTGCTTTCTTTTTTACTTGGAAGGAGAATTAAACAGTATTCCCTTTGTTAAGTGTGATTGGTTTGGCTTCTTTTTAGCCAGAAGCACTTCTACAACACCTCAAAAGTGAAAATTGAGTTTTCAATCATGTTTTGTTTAACTTTTCAAAATTGTTTCTACCCTCCAAAATCAATTCTAGATGAAGCTACAATTCCTGACTTTTGAGTTAACTAGAATCAATTCTCAATTATATTTTCCTTTATTGTCATTTATCAATTTTTTTTTTTTGTATTTAATTTGGGAACCAAATTTAATCAAAAAATTTAACGAACCAAATTAGTCCTTTAAAATATTTATGAACATGAGTTACCAAGTTTTTTTTTTTTAAGGTATTTCCGTTCAGATTTGCAGCATTTTTTTTTCTTTTACGCTACATTTTATCATTTTTGCCTACCATCTCTATTATTATTCTCTTTAAAAAAACTCTATTATTATTTAACTTAAATATATTTTATCAAAAAATATAAAATACACAGAACAAATATTTTGTCAAAAAAATTTGGTTTAACGATCGTATTTATTATATTTTAAATTAATATACAGGAAAAATTATTTATTTATATTAAATAATATATATACATTTAGTATTAATCTGCACATACATTCATCTATTATGTCCATTTATTTTTATTTATCTATGTTCATTTTAGTAATTATACATTCAAAAGCAATTTTGATCAAAACTATCCAAACCATATTCATTTTGTTTAATCAATTCTACGTTATTGTATCCAAACATAAATCAATTCTCTTAGAATCAATTCTGACAAAATCAATTATATCAGAATCAATTCTCTTAGAATCAATTCTATCCAAAGCTGAACCAAACACGGCCTGAGTGTTGTTTAAGAAATGCAATATAGACATGACACTTTTACTAAAATAGCCTTGTTATTTATCGGTGTATTTCTCATCTTTATAAATTAAAGTAAAATGTGGTACTTTAGTAGTAGTATGCATAGTACTCCCTCTTGTCACATTTATAAGCAAAACACAATTTTTTAGGTTCATTAAATAACTAATGTATTTGGTATATAAATGTGACTACATACATTAATTATTCCATGAACTTGTAAAGTTGATTTTTGCTTATAAATGTGACCGAAGGAAAATATAATATAATATAATATATATATATATATATATATATATATATATATATATATATATATATATATATATATAAAGAGAGATCCTAATAGTACAAGAAACACCTCCAGATCCTCGAGGAGAGCCCCAAAAAAAACAACAAAAGCACCATAAGATGGACAAAAACGCCCCAACCCGAGCAAAAAAAGCCAAGGGAGGCACCACCAAAACACCTAAAAAGAGAAGAAAAAACCCCAGGGAGAGGCAAACCAAACAAAACCGCCCAACAACACCTGCGAAAACCTGCAAAAACAAAGCACAAAGAAAGACCCAAGGAAGCCGGGCCGAAAAGGAGGAGCCAAATGACCCCCACCCAACCCCCCCACAACCCCAGGAAGACCACCACCACAAACCCTACCGGTGCCAACAAAGGACGACTGCATCTCCCACTCATGATAAGTGCAGGAACTAGCAGGATACTTAGCCAGGAACCACTTCCAAGCTAAGAGTTTTGCTCTATCCACCAAAGGCTCCTCTCGAAGAGTGCCACCAGAACATCAAGTCGTTATGGGAAGTCCAGATGGTCCAAATAGCAGCATGCCAAATCAAAAGCAAACAAATCCTAACTCTCTTCCCCCCTCCTGATCCCGTAAAAGCTTGAAATTGTTGGGTGAGACCTAAGGGGGTAACAAACTCCCAACCTAACCACCTAGAAACTTGATACCAAACCGGAAGGATACCGGGACACAACACAAACAAATGGGTCGAAGACTCAAACGGCGCATCATAGAAAGCACACCCCATGCCCCCTTCCGGGAGCAGGACACCACGCTTAACGAGGTTTCCCCTAGTAGGAATTCTATCCAGCAGAAGCTGCCAAGAGAAAGCAACCACTTTCGAGGGGGCACAAGACTTCCAAACACGCGCAACCGCCTGAAGGGAATCTCCCTATGTGATCCCCTCAGTCGACAGATCCTTAAGGAGAGCGGAATAGGCCAACTTCACCGAGTAACGACCATCAGGACTGAGAGTCCAGGTCCACTCATCCTCCCTATCCACACGGGAGTGCCTGGCAGCCACCACCAGCAACTCATTAAGGAGGTCATTCTCCCAAACAAAGCGAGGCCTCCTCCACCTAAGATCCCAAGTCTAAACACCCCCCTCCCAAGCTCCTAACTCCCCCACTCTCCCAATGACCTTAGCCACCCCATCCGAGAACCAGTCGCCAATAGCCTCCTTATCTCCCCAAGGTGCATAGTAATAATTAACGGGTACTATTAGGAAAAAGTAATTAATAGTGCATTAGAAATTAAAAGTGACATTCATTTTTATTTTTTTTGCTAAAACGACACTTATTTTAAAACGGATGTCATAAAAAATTATTGAAATTTGTATAATCAAATATTTAAAAGTGTCTGAGATATACTTCAATAATTTTATATTGAAAAGAGCAATTTTTGTGCTTTTAAGAAATATACTTCATCATTAGATATTCATGAATTTTGTATATTTAGCATGACTTTATATCTAAGGATGAAGTATATTTCATGAATTTTGAAAAGAAATATAATCAATAATTGTCATTTTGATTTCTTTTCAAAATTCATGAAATATACTTCATCCTTAGATATAAAGTCATGCTAACTTGTGTTTAAAGTCACATGTTAATCATTTTAAAAATATAAATTTTATATTGAAAAAAGCAATTTTTGTTCTTTTAAGAATTTGAATATACGACATTCGAAATAAAATTACTAAGTTTTGTTTCTCAAAATTGGTGTTTAGGGCAAACACGTATTAATGTTTTCGTAAAATATATCTTTAATTAATACTTCATCCATCTTATAATGAGTTGATATATTTTAACCCAGTGCATTGTATATACTTTGATCATATGATTTTATTAATATATAAAGACAAATGATAGCATATAAGATGTCATATTTATTTCGATAAATATTTTTTAATATCAAAATTGTGAATTAACATGTGCGAATGAGTGAAATGGATCATTAATTATAGGATCGAGGGATTCTTATCAATTTATCTTGATAGATGAAAAATTATAATTTACAAAACTAAATTCCAATCTGCAATAAAAAGGTTTGATAATTTGATACTAATAATTATATGCATAATATATTCTGCTATTTGTTTTGAAATTTCGTGATTGCTTGAATCACCGCTTTGTTCAATTCTTTGGCTGGTATGTCCTATTCTTGAGAGGTCCCGCCTAGGGCGCTCTATTATGTCTTCAGAGCCCCCATGGGGCGTGCATTTGTTTGCTTCAGGGATGATGGTTCACAGCCCCCCAAGCACGAGACTTGGAATCAAGGCGAAATGATTTAATAGAGGCGGCATTGTTTTATACCTGCTGCTATGTCCTTAAATTTGCGACCATGACTGGTTAAACAGCTCGGCGAGAGCGGACGCCCTTACGAGTACTCGTCGTGGGAACAGATTTCCCTACGAGTACACTCCCTACACGTGTACGAACAGGAATTCGTGACCCTTCGTTGGCCGACCACGTGTCCGACGATCTCGGGTGATGCGCGACGTGTGCGCGAGGATCGCGTCTTCCCGAGGCAGCACTGTAACGTCTCTTCCTTTAAAAGGGGCGATTACCCTTCATTTCTGCCTTTTCGTTTTTCATATCTTCCGATCCAAAATTCGTGACGCTTGCTTGAGCTATCCAGAGACAACCGAAGCTTTAATCTTTACCAGGTAACCCTTTTTTCCTGTCTCTCTTTTGCATTCCATATTTTTTTCTTTGCGCAAATGGTTGTAATCCGGGAATATGACAAGAGGGGTAGGGAGATTTACCCCGCGGATCCTTTAGAGAGAGCTCGACTCCAGATAGATTGTCTTAGACACGCGACGCAGCCGAATGGTCTTATTGATTGGGAAGCATACAATTCGAGCTTCTTTGGTCACATGACCTTTTTGGATTTGTCAAGCGAGAGTAGTAGTGACGATTCTGATGATAGTGATTGTGTTTTCCTGTATGCAACCTCAGGAAAGGAGATCGTTGCTTGCGCTGAACCCCAAATGCCGAGGAGGAAAGGAGTTATCAGCGCAGAAGTGGAGTCGGATACGGAGGTTTTCGGCGACGACGTACAGAGCTACACATCGATTTACTGCGACCAAGCAAAAGTAAATCTTTTTAGGAGTAAGAATGCGGTCTCTGCCACGGGGCGAGAAGAAGATATAGACTTGAGGTCGTGCCCGCCTGGCGAGATAGTATGTATTCTGCGCCCAAAGGGAGTGAGGGAGATCTTCCATATGTATGGCGCTGTGTTGGAGGAATTTGGGGTTCGAATCCCCTTCACTTTATTTCAAATGGACGTGTTGCGCTTCCTTAACGTAGCTCCGGCCCAAATCCGCCCCAATAGTTGGGCCTTCATTCGTGGCTTTGAGATTTTGTGCGAGGCTTTGGATATGGTTCCTTCTGCGGGCGCCTTCTTCCATTTTTATGGTACGAAAGGAGTAGACAAGGGCTCCTGGGTGTCCATCAGCGCTCATGCGGGTAAGAGCTTGTTTCCTTCATATGCCTCAAACTTTAAGAAGAACTGGCGGGTCAGTTTCATGAAGGTCTGCGCCGCAAAGGATTTAAGTGTTTCCGTTGCTAGTGTTAACGGCGAGCTTGGGTTTCAATTAAGCTGGACTAGCTCGCCACAATCTGTTTGTGGCTATGACTGTGATAAAATGACGCCATACGAGCGTGATATTGTTGGTTTCTTAGACCGGATGAAGCTTACTGATATCTGTATGCTTCTAAATAAAGAGACAGATTCGGAGGACTTGGAACTTTACCTCCGTGAGTGCTTCTCCCGTAGTTCCAGTGATGTCTCAATCATTTACTATTTCTGTTTTACTTTATACTGCTTAAGTGCATTCCTAACCATGGCGTTCTTATTTTTACTTGTTTTGTAGTTCCAATGATGCCGCTTACGGGAAAAGAAAGGAGGAAGTATCTTGAAGCTTTGAAGGAAAAGAATGCCGGAGGCGAGCACATTTCCAGTGACCCCGCCGGCTTGCTGTTGAGGAAAGGGAAGAAAGAGCAAGGAACTGTTGGGGAAACGCCGGGAGGCGACGCTAGCGGGTCTACCAAGGGCGCCACCGAAGACGTCATTGACCTGGCCGTCTCTCCACCAAAAAAGAAAGCAAGAACCAGCTGGAAGGATGCTGGAAAGGACAGCCAATCAGAGAAGGATGCTGTTGCGGAGCTTGACGCCGCCTACCACCAATCTTTCTGGCACCGAGACTTTCGATACCGGCAGTACATGGAGGCGAACGTTCCCTTTGCTGCCGTGGATGAGGATGCTAGCTTCCACGCTAAGTTCAGCGAGTTGGCCCAGGATGCTGGTACGGGGGTGCTTCGATCATTGGTGTACATGCATGCAATGGAACAAAAGTATGATGCCTTGGAGAAGCAACTCCAAGAAGCCATGAAGGACGTGGAGAAACATAAGCACCAAGCCGCGGCTTTTGAAGAGAGGGTGGAGGGTTTGCTACTTGATAAGTCTAAGGCTGAGGAGGCGTTATCCGGACTGGAAATAGAGAAAGCGGGCTGGCTGACTGAGAAAGGCGAGTTCGAGGGAAAAGTTGGCGACTTGGAAAAACAGCTACCTGATGCTAAGGATGAAGTGGAGGGTTGCAAGATGGCTATGGTGAGCCAGTTTGAAGAAGGCTTTGATTTGGCCAAAGTGCAGGTGGCGTTTTTGTACCCTGATTTGGACTTGTCCGCGCTGGACTCGTTGAAGATCGTGCAAGACGGCGAGCTAGTAGATGAACCTTGATTTGTACTTCTTATTTTAATGACTTGTTTATTTATGGGCGACCTGAAGAGGTGCTTTTTTGTAATATCATGACTTCGGATGGTGCTATGTTTTTTCTGTCGTATCTTATTTAAGACTTCGCTGTCATTTTGAGACGTTTTATTACTTACTTTTCTCTTGAATTTTTCGCTCTCCGTTTTTGTTTTACGTTGTGGACTTCTTTATTGCGTCGAGCTAGTTTTCTGATTAGTGCTAGCCCTGTTTAAGCGCTTGCCGAGTTAGATCCTTCGATAAGGTTAACCCTTTATTTTAACGACGCCGAGCTAGAGCCTCTAGTAAGGTTAACCTAGTTTAGACATTCGTTTTCACGACGCCGCGTTAGAGCCTTTAGTGAGGTTTGCCCTGTTTGGGCGTTCTCGTCGAGTTAGAGCCTTCGATAAGGTTAACCCTGTTTGGGCGTTGTGCTTTTTAGAGCCTTAAAATAAGGTTAGTATATGCACATATTTTATTTAACGACGCCGAGTCAGAGCCTTTCAATATTTAAGGTTGACCCTGTTTGGGCGTTCCGCCGAGTTAGAGCCTTCGATAAGGTTAACCCTGTTTGGGCGCTTGCGTTTTATTAGAGCCTTATTAGAAGGTTAATTGTTACGCTTACTTCACGTCGCCAGGCTAGAACCTCTAGTAAGGTTAACCCCGTTTAGGCATTTAGTTCGTATTTGCAGTGATGGAAGTAGGTCCAGAATACAGAAGAACCACAACGTTTAAGAAACTAGGGTGCCTCGTTAAAAACCCTGCCCTTGCAGGGGAAAAAGAGTGCTACCCTATCCCTTGATTAAGTACTGAGAGAAATTTGTAAAATAGTCTGGGGTGGCGATCTTGCCATGTTCTGCAGTAATGAAAAGACAAAAAACAAGAAAAAAGAGAGATTCTAATTCTAACTATAATAATGGCGTAGATTAGCCATGTTCCAGGTTCTAGGCACCGGGGTCCCATCTAATTCTTCCAGTTTATAGGCCCCATGCTGCAACTTTTCCTTCACTCGATAAGGTCCTTCCCAACTTGGTAGTAGCTTGCCAATTCTGGTTGGGGCGACAACTTGCTTGAGGACGAGGTCGCCTACTTTCATGCTTCTAGGGATAACTCTTGAATTGTATCGGCGAGCTGCCCTTTGCTTGGCGGAAAATTCTCTGATGTGAGCCTCTTCTCTCATCTCGTCGATCATATCCATCGTGCACTTGACACCTATCTCATTTGCTTTTGTTTTATATGAATCAAAACACATAAAGTAAGACATCTCATGATATGACAGCTTCTTAAAATAACAGAGGTAAAGAAGAGATGTATAAGGGCGGGGACCTGAAAACAAAAGGTGGTTAGTTGGGATATGAGTGTGGCACTTACCCTCTTCCATGAAATTATCACGTCGCCAGGTTGGTGTGTCGATTTCGACAGGTAGCATGGCGTCAGCGCCATATACCATAGTGAACGGGGTCTCCTTGGTTGTTGAATGCGGCGTGGTGTGGTAAGACCATAGTACCTGTTTCTTATTTCGACTCAAAGTAAAAAAGGCAGGAGTAGACAATGTGTTTGTCAATGTAAATTCGAAATGAACGTCAAGACAACGAATTATGGCGCTTACCTCGTAGAGCTGCTCGGCCCAGAGGCCTTTGGCTGACTCCAGCTTCTTTTTGATGTCGTTGAGGATTACTTTGTTTGCTGCTTCCGCTTGTCCGTTTGCCTGAGGGTGGATTACTGATACGAATTTTGTTTGGATACCGAGCTGGGTACAGAAGTCGACCACACTGGTGCTGGCGAACTGGGTCCCGTTGTCAGTCACAAAATATTTAGGAAGACCAAACCTGCAAATAATCTTTTTCTAGTAGAACTTTTTTACCCTGTCCGCCGTGATTCTGGAGACCGCCTCAGCTTCGACCCATTTGGTGAAGTAGTCTATGCCCACAATAAGAAATTTTAATTACCCAGGAGCCAAAGGAAAAGGTCCTACGATATCCACTCCCCATTTATGGAAAGGCCAAGGTGAAAACACAGAGGTGAGCTCGTTGGCTGGAGCGTGCTTCTTGTTGGAGAACCGCTGGCACTTGTCACACTTTTTTACGAAGGCGGCGCAGTCATTCAGCATCGTCGGCCAATAATATCCCGCCCTCAACAACTTAGCTGCCAGAGAACGACCTCCTATATGGCTTCCACATACTCCCTTATGTACTTCTAGTAGGACCAGCTCAGTTTCTTCTTCACCTAAGCATCGGAGCATGGGAGTGGCGCGTCCCATCTTGTACAGCTTGCCAACCACCATGGTGAATTTGGCAGCTCGTCTCTTTACCGCTTGCGCTTCTTCATCGTCTTTTGGAGAGAAAGAACCTGTGAGATATTTGATGATAGGAGTCATCCACCCTTCTACTTCCGTATCGATGAGGAATACTTCTTGTGACTCTGTGCTGGGTGACGTAACGACCTCCTGAATTACTGTTCTATTGTTGCCCGGACGTTTAGTGCTCGCCAATTTTGCCAGTAGATCCGCCCTTGAGTTCTGCTCCCGTGGGACGTAGATCGCCTCGAAGAATTTGAATTTTTCTGCTAAACTTCTTACTTTCGCCTCTGGGATGATTTTGGACTTGTATACCTCCTTCAGGATTCTTTTCGGGCGCATAGTCAGAGGAGTGAAGTGTTTTGGGGCGTACCGGCGTGGTTGGCGCTCCCGCTCAGGCTGTCTCTTGAAAGTTCCCCTGTCTCTGCTTGGGGGAATGTCATAGTGCTTGCGCTCGGGGCCTTTTTCCTTCGCATCACGTGCACGCTTCTCAGCGTTACTTTCCTCTCCTTTGATGTAACATTCAGCCTGAGAGATGATCTCTTCCATCGAATCAGCCGACTTCTGGGCGAGAGATTCATTGAACTGGCTGGCTCGTAGGCCGTTTTGGAAAGCCCCGACGAAGAGTTCTTGGTTCGGATTGGATACCTTGATGGTGCAGTCGTTGAACCTGGCTAGGTAGTTTCTTAGAGATTCGATGTGCCCCTGACGGACGTTGAACAAGCTGTTGGAGGAAACCTTCTGGTGGCGGCTAGCGGAGAATTGTTGCGAGAGTTTCCTGATCATGTCGTGGTAGCTTACGACAGAGAATTGAGGGAGGTTTATATACCACCGCAACGCAGCATCAGTGAAAGTTGCTGCCAGGAGTTTGCACTTGAGAGAGTCGGCTGCTCCGACGACGGCCACGCGGTTGTTGAAAGCAGTTACGTGCTCCATGGAATCGCCTCTGCCGTCAAAAGTGGAGAGGTGAGGCGGCTTGAAGTTGTCTGGGATCGGAGCGCCCCAGATCTCTGCTGACAAGGGTTGTGGTTCTGGTTTGATGGGTTCGCCATGGTGAGATCCGGCTTTCTCCTGTATTTGTTGCTGTTGAATGGTTTCGCCCGAAGCCTGTAAGGCCTCGTTCTGTTCGATCAGCTGGGCGATCTGAGTCCTCATCGTCTCAGCTTCTTCTTGGGTTGCCATTACAACGGCTTTTCTCTAAATCACGACGTGAGGTGCGATTTAGGTTTAGGTTGGGATGGTGGTCGGAGGAAAGTTTTACATTTTCCCACAGATGGCGCCAACTGTACTTGTAGAAAAAGTACAAGTAAGGATACTAGGGTTGGTATCGCTATTAGTGTTTAGACTGTTGATTGAATGCCTTGAGAATGCTCTCAAGTGAGGTATTTATAGCCTGTTATGGGCTTGAGTCACGGTTACTTAACCTCCAAGTAATAGGGGTATTTGTGGTATTTAGGCGGTTTTTAGATAGTTCTAGAAGCTAAGTAAGGCGGCGCCCTAGAGGGGGCGTGCCTAGGCCTTGGAGCCCTTCTGGAGGGCGCCCAAGTCCTTCTTAAGGGAGTTTGAGCCCTTCTGGAGGGCTCTTAAGCCTTTAGGAATATTATGACGGTCCAATATATATATATATATATATATATATATATATATAATTTATAAAAAAAAAAACAAAAAAAAAATCAACAGTCAAAGTCATAATTATTTAATAAATTAAACGTTAACTATTGGTTCAAATGCCATTTAATGTGTATAGCCAACTAAAATTGTTTAATCATATTTTCATTAGTTAATATGTCATTGGTTGATATTTTTCGTATATGCCAATGACATGGTTAAAGAAAAAAGTAGTTTAATGCGTGAAATCAATCCTTTATATTTTTCTTTGTAATTTTAAGATACTATTTACTCCCTCTAGTCACTATTATAAGTAAAAATTAACATTTTAGGTTCATTCAATAAATGATGTATGTGGTCTACATCATTTATTAAATGAATCTAAAAAGTGAACTTTTGCTTATAATAGTGATTGGAGGGAGTATACTTTTCCTCCTATAATAAATTGTGAGAAAAATAATAATTTTTAAAATTAAAGATAGGCAACTTTATTCCATGTTGCAATTTAATTGTTAATGGAGGATCTATCTAAAGAAGAAAAAAAAGGTAAAATTACACCCAAAGTCTTTTAAGTTTCACGTTTGTAATGAATTGGTCCTTTAAAATTTTTTTTTGTAACATTTAAGTCCTTTAAGTTAACAAATGCTTTCAACATAATCTGCTGTCAAAGAAACCTTCTTTCAACACAGCACATTATATTAAAGAAAACACATTACATTCAATTTCTTCATGAAAACAAAAGCAAACATTACAATGTTTGATTCAGATACATGATTAAATAAACAGTACATAAGGACAACTAATCTGTCAACATTTTTTTTTTTTTATCATAAATCATAATTGATCACTTACACTAAAGTAAACAAAAACAAACATTACAATGCTTGATTACAATACAGGATTAAACATCATGCTCATTGTTGTGATAACACAAGTTAGAGCCAACAACATGCAGGTTACAACAATAATCTTCAACAAAAGCTTTGTGGTTTTTTCTTCGCTTTTGGACTTCAACAATTTCCTTTTAATGTTCATGATTTCCAAATCTTTCATTGCACAATCAGCACATTTAATACCGACAGATTCTTCTTGTAATTCATTATGTATTGGTGCTGCAATTTGTGCTTGAATTTCCAAATTTTAACGTCTCTTTGATGGAAGGTTATGTTGAAAGAATTTGTTAACTTAAAGGACTGAAATGTTACAAAAAAAAAACTTAAAGGACCAATTCGTTACAAACGTAAAACTTAAAGGATCCTAGGTGTAATTTGGCCAAAAAAAATAAAAGACTTTATGATGTGATATTACTTTATGCATGTGTAATAGTGATTTACATTATTATTGCATATAAATTAATATTTATATTATGTCATAAGCCCGTATTATTAAATTTAATTTGATTGATTTTTATATATTAGCACTCGGATGGGCACTGATGACAGGTCATCTTACACGGTGAGGAGTGATTAAAAGAGTCATTACATCATGTGTACATCAAACAAGTTACATTTATTACACTTGTATTGACATGAGATTCATTGTAATATCCTTTCATTTGAAACTAATAGAAACAATCTCTCTCTCTCATTTGTATCACTCAGATACAAAATCAAACTTGTTGTAACCGACCTAGTAAGGACTTTGTATTAAAAGGGTCTGGAAAAACATTAAACACTTACCTCCTCAAAAAACTCAGTTGAGTCATGATCTTTGCAGAAGAACCAACGAGCTTGTTTATGCCAATGTGTTTTAGTGAAAAGGACTTATAAATTAGATACGTTTGGGGAAATCCAACGCATAGCCGGTTAAGCAGAATATACTATGGTGATTGTAATCATTGGATTATAATGGATTAAGTCCTCGACAGTATTAAGGAATCATCTCTCTCCAATGTGTTTTAACTCTAACTAGTTTTCCATCAATAGAGTTAGTTGATTTGATAAAAAAATTAATTGATTTTATGTGTTAGGAATTATATGTTAAGGAAGGTTTTCCTAGCGAATATTTTATAACATGGTTTAAGAGAAAAGTTTTAAATGGTCAACACTATTCGAACCTTCATTTTTTGTGTTTCCTCCACCTTCAACGAAATTATAGAAAAATGTGAAAAAAATATCATATCTATATTAAAGTCATTATTTATGTAAAAAAGGTAAAAAGATGGATCATTTCAGATCATAAATTAACACAAAAACACCCTTATGTTGTGGGATAAGAACAAGATAAACATTGATAGAAAGAATTATGTACGTATTTGGTTATTATGACTTCTTATAAATGGATTTACAGACTCAAAAATTATTATAAAACACAAACCTCTAGATAAGAACAAAGTAAACATTAATAGAAGGAATTATGTGTGTATTTGGTTACTATGACTTCTGTTGTTTTCGGCATTAGAAAAAGTACTTTTTTTTTTAAAAAAAAGCCTAATCACCGTAAAAGATATTATCAGGTTGAGTCACGATCATGTTGCTTTTTTGTAAATGTTTCGCGGCACTACCCGAGTTTGTGCAAGGTAGATTAACAAACATGTCGTCTCCAGGATAAAACAGTCCAGTTCACATGTTCGATTATGTATTGCACCACAAATAATCGTTCGATATAACACCCTCAAATATGGTTTAATCGTTTGATTAAACCACTCAATGCGGTACGAAGACCACTCGAAATCGAAGGGATAGAAGGAGTAGAAGAAAGGAAGAATGACTCATCAACACAAGTCGAAAGAGGGAGAAGAAAGGAAAAGCACATAAAACATCAACTGTGTTTTTCGGTGTAAATAATAAGTTTAGGGAGCTCTCCTTTTATAGTGAGAGTTCGTAACAAAACTGGAGTGACTTAAGGATTAAGTTAGCTTAATTTTTAAGCAAACCGCATTTGTTTTCACACGTGTGGATATATCTGGAACCTTCGGATACTCTGTTGGATCAGATCGTAACAAAATTATTTGTTGTAGGAAAACGGTTTTTGGATTAATGATTAAATTAACTTAATTTGTAAGCGGACCACGTTTGTTTTCACGCATGTGGATATATCCGAAACCTTCATAATACTCTGTTGGATTGGATCATAACAAATTTTGTTGTTGCATAAAAACGCTTTTCGGATTAATGATTAAATTGAAGTGGCATAAAATATATTTCTATTGACCCAAGCGCAGCCGGACGGGCGGCGGCGTCGCGCGTATGATATATATTTAGAATTCTGCTCTTTACCCAAATAGATTTGCTCATTCCCAAAGTAAATGACCAAAATGCCTCCGTTCTAGTTTTATAGGCATAAAAGCTGTTATATTATCCCCGATCTCTGGGCTTATGCTGGACTATCTATGATCTCTTATCCCTAGGCTGATGATAGAAGAAAAGAAGGCCGGTAGACAGAGGACTCCGCTGCATAAAAGACCACATTTTCTGACTCAGACGGCACAAGTCAATGAAGCAGTAGCGCTTGATTAAGCGATGGCAGAATCTTCTATTCTACTAGAGGTTCTCCCTTGTTCTTTGAATTCGATTGATTTATCAAACCATGACACTAGACGCTTAGATAAGATGTTCTGAAGAAAGATCTATCTGACTGTCAGGGATTAATGTAACGCCCTAGTCGCTATTTTGTTATTTTTAGTTGTTGGGCATGTTTTATTTGAATTTATAAATGATTATGTGAATATTTGGTGTGTTATTATCTATTATAATTATTTGTAGTATTTTATGAAAATAGGAGAAGTAATATTTATTTTGGAGTTAATAGAATTAAGGAGGGTTAATGAGAAATTAAAATGAAAGTTATTGGGGGAGTTAAGAGAAAGAAAGGAGTTATGTTTTGTTAAGGAAAGAATAGGAAGAAGTCAGTAAGCATTGTACGTATCAGAGAAAACAAGAAACAGACTTTTTGGGAGAAAGAGAGAAGAACCAAGAGCAAAGGGGGGATTAGCCAAGAGGAGAGATTTTTGTAGCAATTGTTCATCTAATCAGGTAAGGGTGGGCTAGCAATTCATTGGTTAATATATACATGTATGTTTTCATGATTTTGGATTGAAAATGGTGATTTGTTGGTTTAGGTTTAATAGTTATAAAAATGCCATTGTTGATGAATTATGTTATGATTGATGATGTTTCTATGAGATGTTTTGTTGTTTTGATGAGTAGTGAACCCATAAACAATGTTCTAATTCATTTTGGGTGATTGGGGGATCAAAATTGGGTTTTTGGATGATTTAGGGTTTAGAAAATCGTAGTTTGAAAACTGCCCAGATGAAGCTTCGCTTAAGCGAGATATTTTTCGCTTAAGCGAGATTCCCAGAATGCTGTCTAGATGAAATTTCGCTTAAGCGAGATGCAAGCGAACCCCGAACGAGATTTTCCCAGACTTTCGTCATTTAAGTCGCTTGAAGCGAGATTAACTTCGCTTAAGCGAGATTGGTCATGTGCGACCATTTTGTGCAATTTTTCTGAAGTGCTCCTAACCCAAACCTAAGCTTCCTAACTTGTTTGTTAGATTTATTAATAATTGTTTGGATGATGAAACTTATATATGAAGATGAATATGATGGAATTATGTATGTTTACATGAAATAAAATATACTTTGCTAAGTTTGAAGTTGTTCTTGATGTTGTTGAGTGGTTGTGTCGAGTTGGGGAGGGTGTCTTAGATGTTAGACACAGTTGTTGATGTCCTAGTTGTTGTTGTTGTTGGTTGCATGCTGATATGCACCATTAGTTGTCGTAGGGTTGTATGCAGATATACACCATTGAGTCTTCATAACTCATTTGCATTGTTGGGGGCTTATGCCCTGGAATGTTTATACATTCAATTGGTGAGGGCTCATGCCCTGGAATGCTAGTCATTCATCTGGTGAGGGCTTATGCCCTGGGATGCTTTAACCATCCAAAATTGGTGGGGGCTTATGTAACGCCCTCTTTAATTATTTAATTATTTTATTAGATGATATGGTATATGTTTATATATTATATGGATTTTGATGATTATGTGACGTATTTGTGACGTGTGACGTATTATTATTTTATTATTTAATAAAATAATATTAGTGATGTTTATATGAATATTTATTTGGTAAATAAATAGATTTGGTGGAAAAAGATAGAATTTTAAGAGACGGGGTTATATTTATAATTAAAAAGAGTTGTGTGGGTTAAGAGGAAATTAATTAAGTTGGGAGGGAGTATATAAGAGAAGTAGGTTAAGAGAGGAAATATTTTGAGAACGCGTACAGACATTTAGAGAAGAAGAAAAGGCACGTGAAGAGAGAAGAGAGGCTAGGCTGCTTTCTGCACAATTTTTCCAGGTAAGGGTGAGCCTAACTTCAGTAGTATTAATCTGGAATCATCTGTTTTGATTAGCTTAGGGTTTGGGGAAGAATTGAGAGAAGTTTTGAGAATTAGGGTTATGATGATTTTGATGAATTTGATGTGTGAATGTGTTGCATTGCTGTAGAAACGTGTTACAGAACCTAGGTTATCCCCTAGGACAACATTGTTGATGAATTAGAGGCTTAACATGAGAGTTTTGGGATGAATTGGTGCGAATAGGGCTGAACCCGTAGTGATTCTGAGATCGCTCGCCTGTGGCGAGTGATCACTCGCCGTGGCGAGTAACCCTTGGTTGCTCGCGAGGCGAGCAGTATAGCTCGCCGTGGCGAGCTTGTCCCTTAAATTTAAGATTTTTGCCAACCTTTAGATGGTTTTGAGTGCCCTTATATTTACAGAGATGACCTGTGAAGTTGGTTTGGTCAAATTGGATTTAGAGAGCTTAAAAATGAAGATTTTGGTGAAAAATGTCAAAAAGGCCGAAGCACCCAGTATTTCTCGCCTCCAGCTCGCCCCCAACTCACCTTTGGCGAGTGAGCTGATGTGAGTACTCGCCTATGGCGAGCAGATGTACTCGCCGTGGCGAGTTAGATGGTTCAGGACTGTTTTGTTGTTTTGCAAGCTGTTTTGCATAGGACGTTTAGAGTACCCCTTTGGGTGGAGTTAGTGCTGTTCTATACCCTTAGATGAGTTATGTAAAGATGAATGATGATGGTTCTATTAGGCCATTGATAAATGATGTGTTGTTGAATATAAGTGATGTATGAGTATGATGCTAATTGAATAAGATGATGTTATGAGTTGCAATGTGTATGTACAATGAGATGGTGTTCTGCCATGTAATTATTATTAACTGCATGTGTCAGTCTTGAAAATGTAATGATGTTTGAGACGGTGTATTAAGTTGTTAAACGACGAGTCCATGCATTTGCATAATTATGAGACGGTGGAGCTTTATGCTCAAAGCGACGGTGGAGCATTTGCTCAAAGCGACGGTGAAGCATATTAATGCTATAATCATATGGTACCACATGCATGATGTTGAGATGTTAGGTGTTGCATTTAGTCGAGTCAATTGTGACATATATGAGATGATGTTTGAGACGTTGATGTGTGATGTAATGTTGTTTATGATGATGCTTATGAAGATGTTATGATGTGCTTTAATGTATATGTTTGTGAGTTGGATGTATGACTCTTAATCTTGACATATGATTTATATATTAATATTATTGTTGTGAATCTCACCCCTTCTGCTGGAATTGCCGCCTTGTGGGCAAGTGCAGGTACCCAGTCTTAGATGCGTTGATGCGAGGATGTGTGAAGTAGGGTTGCTCTGATATGTAACGGGATGGAGTCTTTTATAGAGTCTATTCCTTATGTATCATGTTTGATTAAGTGTTGACTTTCAATGATGTTGAAAATAATAATGTTTGAGACGTTGATGCTGGCTTTTAAGCCAAGATATTTATGAGATGTGACTATTTGAATTCCGCTGCTTAATTGAATGTTGTTGTAATTTGATAAATTATTATCCAAGTTGATTTTAAAGAAGAAAATGTGACACTCCTTTGTGATGAGTACTCTGATATATGATTTATTTAATGAAATTTTTAAGATGGGAAAATGGGGTGTTACAATTGGTATCAGAGCAGGTCGGTCCGTCCGGCCAAGTAGAGAGTCGAGTGACGTTGTCTTAGAGTAGAATAGTATTATTGTATTATTCTGACTTATGTTGTTTCCAGAGAACTAGATGGCTGGTAGAAACGATGCTGCTCTTGCTGCTGCTTTGGAAGCAATGGCTAACGCTGTGGGTAATCAGAACAATGCTGGTGGAAATGACGGGACGAGGATGTTAGAGACGTTTCTGAGGAATCACCCGCCTACCTTCAAGGGGCGTTATGATCCTGATGGAGCTCAGACGTGGCTCAAGGAAGTAGAGAGGATCTTCAGAGTCATGCAGTGTGACGATGTTCAGAAGGTGCGGTTTGGTACGCACATGCTAGCGGAGGAGGCCGACGATTGGTGGGTTAGTCTCCTACCTATTTTGGAGCAAGATGGAGCCGTGGTGACGTGGGCTGTTTTCACGAGGGAGTTCCTTAACAGATACTTCCCAGAAGATGTCCGTGGGAAGAAAGAGATAGAGTTCCTGGAGCTTAAGCAAGGGAACATGTCGGTGACCGAGTATGCGGCCAAATTTATGGAGTTGGCTAAGTTCTATCCGCATTATGCACCCGAGACGGCTGAGTTTTCAAAATGCATCAAGTTTGAGAACGGGTTGCGCGCTGATATCAAGAGGGCTATCGGTTATCAGAAGATCCGCGACTTTTCTGAGTTGGTGAGTAGCTGTCGGATATATGAGGAGGATACTAAGGCTCACTACAAGGTAGTGAATGATCGGAAAGCTAAGGGCCAGCAGAGTCGCCCTAAACCTTATGATGCCCCTAGAGATAAAGGGAAGCAAAGAGTGAATGATGAGAGGAGGCCCCAGAAGAAGGCTGCTCCTGCTGAGATTACTTGTTACACTTGTGGCGAGAAAGGCCATAAGAGCAATGCATGTACTGTTGAGGTGAAGAGGTGTTACCGTTGTGGTCAAAAAGGGCATATTACTAGTGACTGCAAGTTTGATGATGTTGTGTGTTTCAACTGCAATGAGCAAGGACACATTGGTTCGCAGTGTAAGCAACCCAAGAAGACTAAGACTACTGGGAGAGTGTTTGCATTGACCGGCACTCAGACTGAGAATGATGATCGTTTGATCAGAGGTACTTGCTATATTAATAATACTCCTTTAGTTGCTATTATTGATACTGGTGCTACGCACAGTTTTGTTGCTTTAGATTGTGTTTCTGCTTTGGGTCTTGATGTTTCTGATATGAATGGGGAGATGGTTGTCGAGACTCCAGCTAAGGGTTCGGTGACTACTTCTCTCGTATGTGTAAATTGTTCTTTATCTATGTTTGGCCGTGACTTTGTGATGGATTTAGTGTGCCTACCTTTAAGTGGTATGGATGTGATTCTGGGTATGAACTGGCTAGAGTACAACCGAGTTCTTATCAACTGTTTTAGAAAGACGGTGCATTTTTCTTTCGTCGAAGAAGAGTGGGGCGCAGAGTTTCTATCTACTAAGCAGCTGAAGCAACTAGAACGTGATGAGATGTTGATGTTTTCGCTGATGGCTTCGTTATCTTTGGAGAACCAAGCTGTAATTGATGGGCTGCCTGTTGTGAAGGAATTTCCTGAAGTTTTCCCTGATGAGATTCCAGATGTGCCTCCGGAGAGAGAAGTTGAGTTCTCTATTGACCTTGTTCCTGGAACAAAGCCGGTGTCGATGGCACCTTATCGTATGTCTGCTTCTGAGTTAGCAGAGTTGAAGAAGCAGTTGGAAGACTTGCTTGAGAAGAAGTTTGTGAGACCTAGTGTTTCACCCTGGGGAGCTCCGGTGTTACTAGTGAAGAAGAAAGACGGCAGTATGAGGCTGTGTATTGATTACAGACAGCTGAACAAAGTGACGATCAAGAATAGGTATCCACTTCTGAGGATTGACGACTTGATGGATCAGTTAGTGGGTGCAAAGGTATTCAGCAAGATTGACTTGAGGTCAGGTTACCATCAGATTAAGGTGAAGGATGAAGACATGCAGAAGACGGCCTTTAGGACGCGTTATGGTCACTATGAATATAAGGTGATGCCCTTCGGTGTTACTAATGCGCCTGGTGTGTTTATGGAATATATGAACAGAATCTTTCATGAGTACTTGGATCAATTTGTTGTGGTTTTTATTGATGATATACTGATCTATTCTAAGACTGAAGCTGAGCATGCAGAGCATTTGAAGATTGTATTGCAAGTGCTGAAAGAGAAGAAGCTGTATGCTAAATTGTCTAAGTGTGAGTTCTGGCTAAACGAAGTGAGTTTTCTTGGCCATGTTATTTCTGGTGAAGGTATTGCGGTTGACCCGTCAAAAGTTGGAGCGGTATCGCAATGGGAGACGCCTAAGTCGGTTACGGAGATTAGAGGCTTTTTGGGACTAGCTGGTTATTACAGGAGGTTTATAGAAGGATTTTCTAAATTGGCTCTTCCGTTAACGCAGTTGACGTGTAAGGGTAAGTCTTTCGTGTGGGATGTGCATTGTGAGAATAGTTTCAATGAATTGAAGAAGCGCCTGACGACGGCTCCAGTTTTGATTTTGCCGAAGTCTGATGAACCTTTTGTGGTATATTGTGATGCGTCCAAGTTGGGTTTAGGAGGTGTGCTTATGCAAGAAGGTAAGGTGGTAGCTTATGCTTCAAGACAATTGAGAATTCATGAGAAGAATTATCCGACGCATGACTTAGAGTTGGCAGCAGTGGTCTTCGTATTGAAAATATGGAGACATTACTTGTATGGCTCAAGGTTTGAAGTATTCAGTGATCATAAGAGTTTGAGATATTTATTTGATCAGAAGGAGTTGAACATGAGGCAGAGGAGGTGGCTTGAGTTACTTAAGGATTATGATTTTGGTTTGAATTACCATCCTGGTAAAGCAAATGTGGTTGCAGATGCCTTGAGTAGGAAAACTGTGCATATGTCCGCGTTGATGGTGAAAGAATTTGAATTGTTGGAACAGTTTAGAGACTTGAGTTTGGTGTGTGAAAGAACACCTCAGAGCATAAAACTGGGAATGTTGAGAATTGATAATGATTTCCTGAAGCATATCAAAGAGGCACAAAAAGAAGATGTCAAGTTTGTAGACTTGTTGATTGCTGATAATGAGACTGTGGATGGTGACTTTAAGGTCGATGATCAAGGAGTGTTGAGATTCCGAGGTAGGATTTGCATTCCTGACAATGAAGAAATTAAGAAGATGATTCTTGAAGAGAGTCATAGAAGTAGCTTGAGTATTCACCCGGGAGCTACGAAGATGTATCATGACTTAAAGAGGCTGTTTTGGTGGTCTGGTTTGAAACGCGATGTGGCACAATTTGTGTATTCCTGTTTGATTTGTCAAAAGTCGAAGATTGAGCATCAGAAACCGACTGGTATGATGGTACCTTTAGATGTGCCAGAGTGGAAATGGGATAGTATATCCATGGATTTTGTGACGAGTTTGCCCAATACTCCTAGAGGGAACGATGCTATTTGGGTTATTGTTGATAGATTAACGAAGTCTGCTCACTTTCTACCGATTAACATTACTTTTCCTGTGGCTCAGTTAGCGGAGGTTTATGTTAGAGAGATAGTTAAGCTGCATGGTGTTCCTTCGAGCATCGTATCTGATAGAGATCCAAGATTTACTTCTAGATTTTGGAAGAGTTTGCAAGAGGCGTTAGGATCTCAGTTGAGGTTAAGTTCGGCTTATCATCCGCAAACAGATGGTCAGTCGGAGAGGACGATTAAGTCGTTGGAGGACTTGTTGAGGGTTTGTGTACTTGAGCAGGGAGGGACTTGGGATAGTTATCTTCCATTGATAGAGTTCACGTACAACAACAGTTACCATTCAAGTATTGGAATGGCGCCGTTTGAGGCTTTGTATGGTCGGAGATGCAGGACTCCGTTGTGCTGGTTTGAGTCGGGTGAAAGAGTGGTCTTAGGACCAGAGATCGTTCAACAGACTACTGAGAAGGTGAGAATGATCCAAGAAAAGATGAAAGCGTCGCAGAGTCGACAAAAGAGTTATCATGATAAGCGTAGAAAGGACCTTGAGTTCCAAGAGGGGGATCATGTGTTCCTGAGAGTGACTCCTTTGACGGGTGTTGGACGTGCTTTGAAATCAAAGAAGTTGACTCCGAGGTTTATTGGACCGTATCAGATTTCAGAGAGGATTGGGCCGGTGGCGTATCGTGTTGGATTACCACCGCACTTGTCGAATTTGCATGATGTTTTTCATGTATCTCAGCTGAGGAAATATGTTCCGGATCCGTCTCATGTGATCCAAAGCGATGATGTGCAAGTTAGGGACAACCTTACGGTTGAGACCTTACCCGTGAGGATTGATGATCGAAAGACAAAGACGTTGAGAGGCAAGGAGATACCTCTTGTGAGAGTTGTTTGGGACGGAGCGACGGGTGAAAGCTTGACTTGGGAGCTAGAAAGTAAGATGCTGGAATCCTATCCAGAGTTGTTTGAGCGAGGTAAATTTTCGAGGACGAAAATCCTTTAAGAGGGGGAGAGTTGTAACGCCCTCTTTAATTATTTAATTATTTTATTAGATGATATGGTATATGTTTATATATTATATGGATTTTGATGATTATGTGACGTATTTGTGACGTGTGACGTATTATTATTTTATTGTTTAATAAAATAATATTAGTGATGTTTATATGAATATTTATTTGGTAAATAAATAGATTTGGTGGAAAAAGATAGAATTTTAAGAGACGGGGTTATATTTATAATTAAGAAGAGTTGTGTGGGTTAAGAGGAAATTAATTAAGTTAGGAGGGAGTATATAAGAGAAGTAGGTTAAGAGAGGAAATATTTTGAGAACGCGTACAGACATTTAGAGAAGAAGAAAAGGCACGTGAAGAGAGAAGAGAGGCTAGGCTGCTTTCTGCACAATTTTTCCAGGTAAGGGTGAGCCTAACTTCAGTAGTATTAATCTGGAATCATCTGTTTTGATTAGCTTAGGGTTTGGGGAAGAATTGAGAGAAGTTTTGAGAATTAGGGTTATGATGATTTTGATGAATTTGATGTGTGAATGTGTTGCATTGCTGTAGAAACGTGTTACAGAACCTAGGTTATCCCCTAGGACAACATTGTTGATGAATTAGAGGCTTAACATGAGAGTTTTGGGATGAATTGGTGCGAATAGGGCTGAACCCGTAGTGATTCTGAGATCGCTCGCCTGTGGCGAGCGATCACTCGCCTGTGGCGAGCGATCACTCGCCGTGGCGAGTAACCCTTGGTTGCTCGCGAGGCGAGCAATATAGCTCGCCGTGGCGAGCTTGTCCCTTAAATTTAAGATTTTTGCCAACCTTTAGATGGTTTTGAGTGCCCTTATATTTATAGAGATGACCTGTGAAGTTGGTTTGGTCAAATTGGATTTAGAGAGCTTAAAAATGAAGATTTTGGTGAAAAATGTCAAAAAGGCCGAAGCACCCAGTATTTCTCGCCTCCAGCTCGCCCCCAACTCGCCTTTGGCGAGTGAGCTGATGTGAGTACTCGCCTATGGCGAGCAGATGTACTCGCCGTGGCGAGTTAGATGGTTCAGGACTGTTTTGTTGTTTTGCAAGCTGTTTTGCATAGGACGTTTAGAGTACCCCTTTGGGTGGAGTTAGTGTTGTTCTATACCCTTAGATGAGTTATGTAAAGATGAATGATGATGGTTCTATTAGGCCATTGATAAATGATGTGTTGTTGAATATAAGTGATGTATGAGTATGATGCTAATTGAATAAGATGATGTTATGAGTTGCAATGTGTATGTACAATGAGATGGTGTTCTGCCATGTAATTATTATTAACTGCATATGTCAGTCTTGAAAATGTAATGATGTTTGAGACGGTGTATTAAGTTGTTAAACGACGAGTCCATGCATTTGCATAATTATGAGACGGTGGAGCTTTATGCTCAAAGCGACGGTGGAGCATTTGCTCAAAGCGACGGTGAAGCATATTAATGTTATAATCATATGGTACCACATGCATGATGTTGAGACGTTAGGTGTTGCATTTAGTCGAGTCAATTGTGACATATATGAGATGATGTTTGAGACGTTGATGTGTGATGTAATGTTGTTTATGATGATGCTTATGAAGATGTTATGATGTGCTTTAATGTATATGTTTGTGAGTTGGATGTATGACTGTTAATCTTGACATATGATTTATATATTAATATTATTGTTGTGAATCTCACCCCTTCTGCTGGAATTGCCGCCTTGTGGGCAAGTGCAGGTACCCAGTCTTAGATGCGTTGATGCGAGGATGTGTGAAGTAGGGTTGCTCTGATATGTAACGGGATGGGGTCTTTTATAGAGTCTATTCCTTATGTATCATGTTTGATTAAGTGTTGACTTTCAATGATGTTGAAAATAATAATGTTTGAGACGTTGATGCTGGCTTTTAAGCCAAGATATTTATGAGATGTGACTATTTGAATTCCGCTGCTTAATTGAATGTTGTTGTAATTTGATAAATTATTATCCAAGTTGATTTTAAAGAAGAAAATGTGACACTCCTTTGTGATGAGTACTCTGATATATGATTTATTTAATGAAATTTTTAAGATGGGAAAATGGGGTGTTTCAACTTATGCCCTGGAATGCTTAGCATTCAACGCGCGTAGTTGGTACCACATTTGCATAATGCATTAGTAGTTGATGGGGTCTTGCATTAGTTGTTGTAGGTGTGAGTTGTTTTGTAGAGATGTTGTTGGTGAGGTGTTGCCACAAGTGATGTTGTCGTTGATGTTGTTAACCGAAGATGAATCTAAATAATATTGATGATGTTGTTGCCAATATTGATGATGTTGTTGCTTATATTGATGATGTTGCTGCCTATGCTGATGATGGTTGTTATTATTTGTTGTTGTTTTTCAATGCAATTTGATGATTCATAAATTTATATATTACCTTTGTGTTGTGAACTCACCCCTTTTGCTGGAATTGCCGCCTCGTGGGCAAGTGCAGGTAGCGAAGGATAGATAGGAGTTGGCTCTTGTGTCGTAGGCTCTGATATGTAACGGGATGAGATTTGATGTTTATGATTTCATTCTTTTATGTATCGGTTTTTGAGAACATGTTGCTTAGACTTTTATTGATGTTGAAGATTTAAATCATCGTTGAATAATATTTTTATTATGTTGAGGCCTTGTGCCAAGGAGGTTGATTTTAGTTGTTGATTGATTATCAAATAAATATTCCGCTGCAGATTTTTATAAAATGATGTGTTGAATTAAATAGTTTTTATATTCTATTTAAACTGAATTTTGAAAAGTAGATGTAATACTCCGTTGTTGTTGAAAACTCTGATAATTATACATGTTTACGTTGTTTTGGGAAAACGGGGTGTTACAATTAACTTTCGAGTTATGTAAGGTTCTCCTTTGTGACCTCAGTCCGAGAACATCCCATCCTCCGCAACAGAAGACTATTTGGCAGAAATTTGGGTAAATAACATAATTCATATATTTAATTTGTAAGCAAACCACGTTTAACTCACCCCTTTGCAAAAGTGGATACTCCAAGGGCACACTCTTAAAGGTCAACCCCCATTTATATAAACACTTGCAGGTAGTATGTCTCTCCAATTTGAAACATTTTAAGTCATACCTACACTAATTCTTACATTGCGTTTATTCTTTCCAACTTTCCACCAGAATTCATTAGTGTCCCAACAACTTATAAATCGATATACAAACTTAAAAATTATTAGAAAACACCAACATCTAAATAAGACATTGTATTAAGAAGCATCGACACATATACGACAATAGGTACTTAATAACTTCAAGTACAACATTTATTAAGATTACAAATTTATTACATTAATAATTACTTACTAATGCCATTGATAACATTTATGACCCTCTTGAGATGTATCCCGACATGGTCCAGAATTTTTTATAGACCAATTGCAGTTATGACATATGTCAGAATCTTCACTTTCTATGTATACATCAAACCTGTGAAACTCACCGGTCCACTGAAAGGAACAATAGAATTGTGTGTTGCCAAAAATGCTATCTCGAAATTTAAAACCATAAGTATCACCATGATGAAGAAGATGAACTCCAAGATCATCATCTTTAGATTTGCAATGAATAGTTACGTCCATATCATTGTCCAAATTGTTAGACATATTCACATGGTGCGTTCCAAATCCAATAACATTGTGCATCAATGGCAATGCCAACACACATAAGAAGAGCAGTTTTTGAGTCAATAGAGACATCACACCTTCAATTAATCTTTTCTAGGAAGTGAATAACTTTTGGTTTTTTTTTGAAGGAATAATAACTTTTGGTTTATGAAGGCTACAATAATTGATAAAAGAGAAGTACCCATTTATAGGAGAATTCTAGGAAATAAAAATATTAAAAAAGTTTAAATTTATTAATATATTTTATTATATGTACTATTTAATAGAGTATAAAAATAAAGTCAAAGATTGACCAGAAAAAGTCAAAGAGAGTATTAAGTATTAATAATAAAATTTACATATTTATGTACATTTTACTGCATAACAACCCATGGACGCTTAAATGAGATGACACAAGTTTCTTCTAACTTAACCAAAATCCTAGATTTGAATATCTAAACTTGAGGATGCAACAACACTAAAACTCTAAAGAAGAGTATGCCTTTCATTTATGTCTCACAAGCCTCGTAGGATTAGTCTCCGCAATTAATTGCACACGGAAATTACTCCGTTTAAAAAAAATTAACTATGCAAGAATGTTTGATTGGAAAAAATGTTGACTAAATTTATTAAACAAAGTAAATTCAAACAGAGTTAAGGTTTTATATAATTGATTAGTAATTTGTGAGAAGAAAAAAAACATTCTTTATTTAGATTAATTTAATTGATTTAAAATAAATTGTAGTTTTGACTCAAGGTATTGAATAAGGTATTTATATTTAGTTGAAGAGTTAATTCTAGAAAAAAGTTTGACTTTTTTTTTAAAGACCAATAGTTATTTATTGGTATGTTTGGTTATGTATGTGATCCCTTGAAATTTGATTCCTGTTCTTTACTTAAACGGTTTTGCTCATTTCTAAAATAAATATTTATATTGTTCATGCGAAAGTTAACTTGCGTTACGTAAGTTAAGTCACGTTGGGTTATACACCTGTGTGAGTTAACTCAAGCTGGTTTTAAAGACCAAAGTAGCAAAGATTCACTTCATTGTGCATACACTCTGGACCATTCTATTCCCTCTCCGTATACACCTCTTTGTTCATCATCTTTGCTAAGGACTGTGTCCAACAAATTCACCACCAGATTCGGTTCACTTCAAAATCAATTTCTCTATGAATTTTTTCAATAAATCTGATTTATTTTTTATGTTAATGTTTTCATTTATTCCTTTTTTCTTCTTTAATTTTTTATCCTTATTGAAACATCATCACATTCACCTACTTGCTACCAGCAAACATGAACCCAGAAAGAAGAATCTAAAACACCCATAGGTTATAAAATGGGAAGAAAATGAAGCTACAAAATAATTTGAAAAGAAGTGGAAGAAGAAATCAATATAATTCATTCGATTAGAAATTCAGCAGATAAAAATTAATAATGGAAAGAAAATTGATTCATATAATATTTTTCTCCTTTTATTATTTGTTGATGAAATTCATAACTACCCAAAATGAAATTAAATTCATCTATTCCATTTTACCACTTCTCTCTCTTAAAACTTACACTTCCATTTTTTACTATGAACTTGTTGTGGTTTTGTGGATAAATTCGAACTACTCAAGAGAAGAAGAAAAAAATTGATGGAAAAACAAATTAAGGTATTGATACTATAACAAGTGGTGGTGAGAGCCTGAAAGATGATGACTGTTAAAAGATAGACAGAAGGAAGAGAGAGAACCAAAAGGGGAGACTTGAGAGTTGAGAGCAGGTTGAACATAATTGATAAAAATACAATAACGTACGTGAGTTAAATCATGTTGAAATTAATACTAGCGTATGTTAACTCATGCAACGTGTGTTAACTTACATTGCTATTTGCATTAGCGTGAATTAACATGCGTATGAGTATTTTTGTCTTTTTACTTGGGAATAAGCAAAACTGTTTGGATAAAGAGCAGGATTCTTGAAATTTAGGGTGTTCTTATTCTAATCTCTTAATAAAAAATTATGTCCTTGAAGTTTTGAAAATAAATTTAATTTGGTCTCTCCTTGGCATTTTTTTATTTAAATATATACTAACATACGTACGAGAGAATTGGGTTTTGTCCTCTTTTTGTACCCAAAGAAAAAAACATATGTACGAGAATACTACTTAAAAAAAATTATACTAAATATAAAGAAAATAGTCTATTTTGCCTCTTTTGAGTTGTCTTTTTCTCCTTTCCACATTACCCTCAATTTTCAATACAAATTGTTGGTCTATATGGCTAGATAGTTACCAAACTAGAGGGGGGTGAATAGCGTTTTGAAAATATTTCGGAGATTTAATAAAAACTGATTTTGATAAAACTTGACTATTGGAATTTTGCTTGAATAATCACAATCAATGAATCAACAAAAATCAAATATATGTGGAATACGATTTTATCTTAGAATTGAGAGATTCACGATACAAATCTTTTTACACAATCAATTATTAATAATCCTTGAACAAGGTACAAAACAATACACAATTTCAAACCAAACCTATAAGAACAAAAATACTATGCTATCAAATCAAAACATAATGCAAGTGTGATTGAAGAATTGAATGGACTTTGCAATCAATTGATCTAAGCAAATTATGTGAAACCTAACTCGATGAACTAGGTTAATTTTCAATGAAAAACAACTTAGATCAATACTAGCAATAAACCTATCAATTATACAATTAAGTACAAGCAATATCAAATAGTAAAAAGGATAGGGAAAGAGAGATAACATCGGTGTTTATAGTAGTTCACCCTTTTTCGTCCTCGCTAAGGTCTATGTCTACTCTACTTTATGAAGTACTCCTTCACCAAGGTCATCCACTATGTAACAAATGTTGATTACAATGTTTACAAGAGTTCCTTCAAATTAAATCCCTAATTCTTCAACTCCTACGTCCAATAAACGAACCCCCTTCGACTTCAAGAACGGTTAGAAAGACCCCCAAGCCCTTTGGAGGTAGAATGAGATCCTTCAATTCACTTCAAAGTCTTGATTAAGCCCAATCAATATTCTTGAGAGAATCAACTTACAATCCCTACTAGCACCCTAGAGAATCTATGCACTCAAAGAACAAAGTGATTCTAAGAAAAAGTGTTTAATCTTGAAGAATGTATGAACATTGAGTTTTTGAGACCTAGAGAAAATATATGCAAATGATTCAATAGTTTTGGAGAAGTGAGGAGAAAACAATATATAGGACAAGTTAGAAAGGCTAAGTTTTCGCACAAAAACAACTATCTGAATCGATTCACACCATGAAAAAAGATGATACGAATCAAGTGAAAAATGAGACGACTTGTAACAGTCTGTTTTTCGCTAGTTTTATTTTTAATTATTTTTATATGTGTTTGTATATGCTTGTATGTGATTAATTGCCTTTGTGTGTATTTTGGTGGAAATTATTAGAGTTCGGTGTAGAAGGGTATTTTAGTCTTTTAGACTTAGGGGGTGTTTTAGTAATTTGGTGAGCAAGGGTGTTTTAGTAATTTGGTGAGCAAGGGTAATTTAGTATTTTCGTGGTGAGGATTATTTTTTTTAGTGTTCAAGTGGGAACCTTTATTTTACTAAGTTACCGGAGTGGTTGCGGTAATTTATTTAGAACCGGTAATTATTCGTTGTTTTTAACCGTTGAGCGAGTAGAAACGTGTAGATTAATTAATTTGGGTATGTTAATTTGATGATCATTAAGTTGTTTATGTTGAATTTGCATGCTCAAGTGATATAGAAATGGGTACTTGGTGAATTTTGCTCAAATTGATGAATTGTGCTATTGTGTTGTTAATTTGTGGTTGAATTCGTGATTGTGAGTTGTGGTTGTTGTTAATTGTGGTTGTTAATGTCATTTCATGGATTGAGTATCAATAAGTTGAGTCGTTGTTGTTGATTTATGTCATGGGTGTTCCATTTTGTAACGTGATTGATTGATTTTGTGAAGCTTGTGCTAAGTTGTTCATGTGAAGGACCAAAATGAACTTTTGTTATATGAGGTTGTTGACGGAATTTTTGATGTTATTGGATGAATTGGACTTAGCAGAATTTATGTTTTCATGTTGTGGTCATGTTAGTCGAGTCGTAATTGGGAGAAAATGGGTTTTTCGTGTGAAATGTCAACGTTCAAGCGTTTTTGCAAATAAGTGATTATGTGAGTTTTTGGAAAATGATTTTGGGATGAGGTTGATTAAGTTGTTTTAATGTTGAAATGTCAAGTTTTCAAGTGTAGTTTGTATGGTCTAAGTGTTAGGAATGCATTGGCGAAAACGGAATTGAAATTGGATTCGAAAACGAGATTTTATGCGAGAAAACGTAAAAATGCATTTTTGCTGTACTGGTGAGGTGACACGACCGTGTCAGGGTCTCCTGTAAGGGTTGACCCGACCGTGTGACCGGATGACACGACCGTGTCAGTTCTGCAGAACCCCGAAACCTAGTTTTTTCATGTTTTTGTGTACTTTTAAGTAGGGGTGGAAATGGGCTAGGC
Organism: Medicago lupulina; assembly: GCA_958299785.1. NCBI lineage: Eukaryota > Viridiplantae > Streptophyta > Magnoliopsida > Fabales > Fabaceae > Medicago > Medicago lupulina. Next base: position 27,046,548 of record OY283141.1, on the reverse strand, counting down.
CGGGTCGGGCTTTGTAAGGCCTAAGCCTGGCCTACTTCAAAAATTATAGGCCTGAGCCTGACCTATTACCCGTCATAGGCTCATTTTCGAGGCTGGGCCTGGCCTTTTTAAAGGTCTGATGAAGCCTGAAAGCTTATTTAAAAGCCTATTTTATGCTAAGGCCTGACAACACATGTAAGCCTACTCCTAAATAGGCCAAAACTTATTAAGGTCTAAAGCACACAAATATGTTTGCTACTAAATAATGAATTCTTACGAAGGTCTAATCACACCAATATATCAACTATTAAATAACCAATCATATGAAGGCTTGTGTTTATGGAAAAAAAACTTGAAAAATATCAATAATGGAATAATGGAAGATATATTATATATGAAAAGCTTAATAGGCCGGGCTGATGGGCTTAATAGGCTTTTTTGCAAGCCTTAGCCTGGCCTGTTTAATTAAATAGGTGTTATAAAAAGCTTGAGCCTGACCTTGTTAATAAACGAGCTGGGTCGAGCTAGGCTTTAAATAGGCTAGGCCTTAGGCCCCTATCGGACGGCCTGGCCTGTTTCCACCCCTACGTTTTAGCATGCCAATGGATTCCAAACACTTAACACTATTCAATCAATGTATATTAAGCTTCTAAGAGTGTCATAGCTTGATTCTACCTTGGTTTACAATTGGTTTTCATTTTGTGGTTAGTTAACTTTGTTTTGAGCCGAAAGTAGTCGCAATTTGCCGGTGAAACACACATGTATATGCAACTACACACAATTGTGATTATTGTGTATGCATAGTTGAGGCAAATGAGTTTGTTTACTTGATTTTGGTTAAATTATCTCAATTGTTTTAAAGTTGTAAAATGATAGACGAACTCTGTCGAAAATGATCTTTAAGGCCGAATACTTTGCAAATCTTTTGTGAATAGCTTTATATGATTATATGAGGATGTATGAATGATAAATAGGTGTTGAATATGATATTTATCATAATGTGTTGTATTTTCTCCTTCACTTGAATTGTGAGAATTTATATGAAGTTGTTGAATTATTATGGTGATGTTGTTGGTGATTATATATGTGTCATCGTGATTTTCGGGTGTCAAATCATTAATCGGATTTGAACCTTTCGATCATTGATGTTTCTATTTTTTTGGGGAAGGTAAAATCGAGAAAACCTTAGAAATCCTAAGTTCGGGGCTGATTTCATCACGGGAAGGTGTTAGGCACCCGCGATGACTATAGTATCCTATAGGAACCGTTTTACTACGCTTTACATTTATGCGTTGCTTTTATCGCTACTTTGTAAAAGAAATTGGTTTTAAGAATGAGAGGGAGAAATTTGGATTTTATTTTATTGGACTTGGAGAGATGTGAGTCTCTTGCCTACATACCCTTTTAAGGGATCAAAATTCCATGTAGTTCTCTTCCAAAATGTTTTGTGAGTTTTGTTTGTTTTGTTTTTTTTTTTATTTTGAGAAAGATTTTGAAGAAGGGAAAGGAGGCCATATAGGCATTAGAATTGAAAACAAATGAGGTTAGTCCAATTTATTTACAAAAAGTAGTTAAAGTTGGAAATTAGTGTTCATTTTGATTCTTGATTAAGAAAACAAAAGGAAAATCTCTTGGAGTTTTGACTCCAAGGTTTGTTTGAAAAAGATTTGAAGTGATGGAAGTTGTTTGTTTTTCAAAAGATTGATTTTCTCTAAGTACCGCGTATCCTAAACATACACCTAGCGATGAACATACAACGTGTGTGCGTGTGTCGGTGCATGTGTCGGTGTACATCATTATAGTCCATGTCTTTTTACATCGGGTCCTATTTTACATTCTATAGTCTTGCATGAAATTAAAGAAAATAAACTAAACCTAAAATATTACATGAGTCAAATAGAAAATTGCATAAGGGTAACTAAAGGAAGAAAAACAAATGAGAGTGAGGCAATGCTTGCAATGTGCATGAGACATAGAACAAAATGGTTAGTAATGAAATGAGAAATAGTAGCATGAGTAGCAATGCATAGGATATGAAATTTACTAACAAAGCACCAAACCAATTAAAAAAGATGAGGTGAACATAACTAAAACATTTAGCGAATTGCAAGAGAACAAATACCAAAAATAATGCAAATGGCACCAAACTAAAACCTAAAAGCCAAACTAAGTCCCATGACCTATAACCTTTACCCAAAACAGCACCTCTTTTTCAAAGAAAACATTCCAAGAATCAAAGGGAAATTACGAGTCACACTTAAACCCTAAAATCAACACATTTCAACAACAAATTACATTTCAAAATTAACAACTAAACTTGACCAAAGAGAGGCTTTCAATTAATCTTGCAAAGAGAAGTTAACAAACAAGATTGTGGCATTGTGGATTGCAAGCAACTTGTAAAATTATTGAGCACTTGAACTAGAGGGCTAGGAACTAATTTGTAAAGCAAGAAAGGTTCCATTGAGTTTGAAAACCAAGGAATTAACAATTAGGCATGCAAGAATGTAGAAACAACATGAATTCAGAGATGAACACATCACAAAAATCACATATCAAACATCAACGCCATAGAGCAAGAATTGGATCCAAAATAGCGCAAGAAAATCCGCAAAAAAGCATCAAAACATGTAAATCCAATAAAAATTAGCGCACATGCTTTTTATCCACTTTAAAGTGTGAAATTATCACAAAACGGTTGAAAATATATCAAGAAACATATAGTAATTTTTTCAGGATTTTTGCAAGAAAATTAACATGCGTATGGGTTCAAGTAGCAAGATCAGAGGTGTGCATAGCAAGCAAGAACAAAAACGTAAGAAAATGGCCTAAAGCCCAAACCCAACTGGCTGGCACCCATCCTATACGGATCCGGATCAAACTGGATGCCTCAGAGGCGTTAGATTGATCCGGATTAACTCAAACCTAGATCTAAAGGTGGCCAAGGCACAAGACATGGGTCGGTTTGAACCCGACCCGGTTCAAACACTCGCATATAAGGGTTAAAACCCGGTTCAGCTTCATTCTTTCCCCTCTCTCGTTCTCTCTTCCTCGCCGTTTTCTCTCACTCCCTCAAGAACAAAGAACACGAACCCTAATCTCTCAAAACTTGCTCAAATTCATCTCTAATCATGCTTAATCGTCCTATTTCGTTGTTCTAATCACAAAAATCAAACAAAAGCTTCGTGAAATTACAAGTTTGATGTGAATCCTTGTTGACGTTCGTATACGGTTCCGATTCGTCATCTCCTCTTGTCTTGCTTGTTCGAACGTCCATGAATCCTCTCAGATTCTTGACGATTCAAACTCGCCTTGAATCTTTAAGGTTTGTTCATAACTTTCACCATTTTTAGGGTTTCGTGAGTTTACGAATCGGAACCGTTTGAAATTCAAGGATTCATATCAGCTTCTCCTTGTTATTGCGATTATGATATGTAGATGTTGGGATTGAAAGTTTACCTGCAGTTTTCCTGGGGATTTGATCTGAATCTTTGGAATTCCTTGAGCTTTCTTCGGTTCTGTTAGTTCCTGATTCAATTCCAAGGTTAACCAGTAGCTTTCCTCTTCTTCTCTGATTCAGTTCTGCGCTTTCTCTTCTTTTCTTCTCTGAACCGGTTCGGAACCTTGAATTTCTTTCCCTCTTCTTCTCAATTTTCAATCCTGTGATCACGCTTGAGTTTGCTGCCCCTAACAGTGAATTCGCGTTGGAATTGCAGGGAGAAATGGCTCAATGATGAAGATTCACCATTGTTGAATCTCTGAGAGCTTGAAGTTCTTCTTCCTAACTGAATTCTGTTATGGTTTTTGATCTAACTAACATGAGAGAGAAAATTGTGAGGTGTTTGTGTTGATGTGGCGCGTGATGTGTATCTGAGTTCTGAATTTCTGACACTGTGTGCCTTTTATAGCATGCCATGTGTGCCTGCGAGCCAGTAGGGGACTGCCACGTGGAATTGAACACTTGCGTGGCCTTGGACTGAATTCTGAGAAAGGACTTAAAAGCAAATTTGTAAAATTTGGGACTGTTTTGTAATTTTTAAAAGATTGGACTGTTTTTAAAAGAAATGAAAGAATTGGACTGTTTTCAAAAGAATTGGGACAAGCTTGCAAAAAACAAAATATTTGGACTGAATTGCAATTTCTAAAAATGTTTGGACTAAAATGCAAAAATAATAACTAAAACTGGTAAAAAAAAAAGTAAATTGAAAACAACGTAAAGTGAAACATTTAAAACTGACAAAACGGACTAAAATGAACAAACTACCAAAAATGAGGTATTTTAAAATACCTCTCTGCCCAAAATTTGAATAATGTGAAAAGACTAAAATGCCCCTGGGGCAAAAACGACTCAGACTGACTCAGACTGACTCAGACGCAAAACTAAGATGATTTTTGTACACAATTTGATTAATGATGCATGCAAACACATTGAAAAGACTCAGGGACAAATTGCAGGGACTGAAAATGGGTTCCTTTGTAGGAAATGACCAAAATACCCTTTTGTATGATTTTATGCAAAAATTCAAAAGACTGAAATAGTAATGCATGCAGTTGAAGCACAGTAGAAAACACGGTGGATTTGAAAGCATTGGAAAATAACAGAGGAATTTGAGTAAGTATTTTTAGGTCCAAAATGAGGGTATAACAGCTGCCCCTATTTAAGTTTCTTCGTTTGGAGAGTCAAGAGACGGAGTCTTTGGCTTGACATGAGGGAGATACTTAAATATCGACGTTTGCACTGATTTTGGGCGAAAAAATACATTTGTAAATGCTATGTATGCCATGCAACATTTGTGTTATGAATGCAAGACAAACTGAGAATTGATTTTAACAGAATATGTCGTATCCATTGCGGGATTGGTAGACATTGACAGAATAGCAAACAACAAAATATGTCGTATCCATTGCGGGACTGATTGACATTAACAGAATAGCAAAAAGGAATATGTCGTATCCATTGCGGGACTGGTTGACATTAACAGAATAACAAGACTCACTGGGGAGACTCGAAAGCAAATTGACAGGTACAAGCTGTTCTCGGATGCGAACTAGCCACTTGACCGGGAATATTGACAACAAAGGGCGCAAGCTGCTCTTGTATTTGAGCTGGTTACTTGGCTGAAAGAAAACATAGAAAGCACAAGCTGTTCTTGGACACGAACTAGTCACTTGGCTGAAAGAAAACAAGGTAGAAAGCACAAGCCGTTCTTGTATTTGAACTAGTTACTTGGCTGACAGGAAGCAAAATAGAAAGCACGAGCTGTTCTTGGATCTGAACTAGCCGCTCGGCGGATATCAAAAGGATAGGTACAAGCTGTTCTTGGATGTGAACTTGCTACTTGACCGATAACAGAAACAAATTGACAGGCACAAGCTGTTCTTGGGTGCGAACTAGCCACTTGGCCGTTAACAGAAACAAATTGTATTTGAAAAAAGAATTGAATTTGATTGACATAACTGCAGGAGCTTGAATTTGACAGGAATGTTGACAAGACTGTTGAACTCTGAAATTGGCGTGACAGTAGACATTTATTGTTGGCAGAAGAAATTTGAAAGTTGACAGGATTGATTTTGATTGAAATTAACATAGGAATTGAGAATACAGATGCGTATGAATAGCATAACAGTTTCACCAAATGCATGAACGTGTAGGATGCACGATTATGCATGTATGAATGCTTGGACATGCATGGTGATTGGCAATTTGTAGACAGAATTTCGCAGAGACAGACGGAATACTGGAATATTGGGCACGTAATGGCTCGCGCTCGGACATGTATTTGCAAAAGTTCCCCTTCTGGGGAGGCCGTCGTTTGAAGATACATCGAGACCAATGTTGAAGGCAGGAAGCTGTAAAATTGTGAATGGTATTGCTGCTCGTCGGAACGGCCACGTAAGTGCTTTGGACATCGCATCTGTGGTCAATGCTTTTGCATATTTGTTTTTTCATTTCTCTTTCATTTTTATTTTCATCACCCCATTTTTGCCTGGATCGCCCTTTCGGGTTTTCGACCCACCGGGGAATAGTTTTTTTTTGTGTTGCCCCTGTTTTTGCCTGAATTGCCTTTGAAGGTTGTCAATCCATCGGGGTGCTCATTTTTGCCTAAGCTGTCCTTTCGGGTTTTCAACTTAGCGAGCATATTTATTTTTCATGCTTTTCATTCTGTTTTTTCATTCTTGCCATTGACCACAGACCGTCACTGGGAGGAAGGCTTGCTAGTAACTTGAATTGGAATTGATATCAATGTAAATCTGTTCATGCATGTTCATTCAAATGTATCTAGCTGTTCAGGCTTGTTTCCAAAATACTTAAAAAATTTCAATTTTCAGAATGCTTATTCCAGACATGCATCATTATTAACATAGAAAAAGAATCTTTTTGTATAAAGCTTTGAAAATAGAACGGAAAATGAGTGCCAAACAAAAGCATAGGCTCAAATCGATGTATAAGGGTGGTAGTCGGCCAAAAGCGCGACCCCACAGATTTACAAAGCTTGGAAAATGGTAATTTTATTGGTTGGTGGTACATTGAACACAGTAACTGCTATGGTATCTGAAACTCTTGAACCTGCAAGCGTCGGAACCTCGGATGAGAACAGCCAAACATCAACTGCGAAGATCCCAAGGGGAATGGAAATTTGCCAGATATAGTCAATGGTCTTTTATTTCAATCTCATTTTTGCATGAACCGCCCTTTCGGGTTTTCGGCTCATCGAGACGCTCATTTTTGCCTGAGTTACATGTAATCTCAGCGAGCTTTTACATTTTATTTCTTGTCCCTTATTTTGCCTGGACCGCCCTTTCGGGTTTTCGATCCACCGGGAAGCGCATTTTTGCCTAGGCCGCCCTTTCGGGTTTTCGACCTACCACGCTGTTCTTTTCATCACTAGACAAAGTATTTCTTGACTATATCGGCATTCACAGGATTTGGAAGTTCTACACCATCCATGTGTGTGAGAATCAAAGCACCGCCAGAGAAAGCCTTCTTGACAACATAAGGTCCTTCATAGTTAGGCGTCCATTTGCCCCTTGGGTCGGGTTGCTGACTCATTCTTCTTTTCAATACGAGCTCACCCTCTTTGAATTCTCGAAGACGAACTCTCTTGTCAAAAGCATTTTTCATCCTTGTTTGATACATCTGACCGTGAGCCAAAGCATCCAGTCGTCTTTCCTCAATCAAATTCAACTGGTCGTACCGACTTTGGCACCATTCAGCCTCAGACAACTTGGCTTCCATAATCACACGGAGAGACGGAATCTCCACTTCCAATGGGAGGACTGCTTCCATGCCGTATACAAGAGAAAAAGGCGTTGCCCCGGTTGAACTACGAACAGTAGTACGGTAGCCGTGTAGAGCATAGGGCAACATCTCATGCCAGTCTTTGTATGTTGTTACCATCTTCTGCACAATCTTCTTGATGTTCTTATTGGCGGCCTCAACTGCACCATTCATCTGAGGTCTGTAAGGAGAGGAGTTGTGGTGTTCAATCTTGAATTTCTCGCATAAGGCCTGCACCATGTCGTTGTTCAGGTTGGTACCATTGTCAGTGATGATCTTGCTAGGGACACCATACCGACAGATGATATTGTTCTTGATGAATTTGACTACCACTTGCTTAGTCACGTTGGCATAGGATGCAGCTTCGACCCATTTGGTGAAATAATCGATTGCTACCAGAATGAAACGATGACCGTTTGAAGCTTTCGGCTCAATTCTCCCGATCATATCAATGCCCCACATAGAGAAAGGCCACGGAGAAGACATAACATTGAGAGCGTGCGGAGGCACATGGATCTTGTCAGCATATACTTGACACTTGTGGCACTTTCTGGCGTATTGATGGCAATCGCGCTCCATGGTCATCCAGTAGTAACCAGCTCTCAACAACTTTCTAGACATAGCATGCCCCGATGCGTGGGTCCCAAAGGTGCCATCATGCACATCGTGCATTAGCTGTTCTGCCTCACATTCATCAACGCATCTTAACAACACCATATCGAAATTCCTTTTGTACAGGACATCACCATCCAGCAGGAACCTGCTAGCCAGCCTGCGCAACGTCTTCTTGTCTTTGTTGGAAGCACCTGGAGGATACTCACGGCTTTGCAAAAATTGTTTGATATCATAGTACCAGGGCTTGTTGCCAACCTCGCCTGAACCTGTTTGTACAATTGCATCACTGACAGTAAACACATGGGCGGGCCGATCTAAGCGTTGTACTTTGATCATCGGCACGTGATTCCAATGGTTTACTTGAAGCATGGAAGATAAGGTAGCAAGAGCATCGGCCATCTGGTTCTCCTCTCGGGGGATGTGGTGCAACTCGACCTTTGTGAAATACGTCAACAGACGTCTCGCATAGTCGCGGTAAGGGATCAAATTAGCATGATGGGTCTCCCATTCTCCCTTTATCTGGTTGATGACTAATGCAGAATCTCCATAGATGTCGAGGTGCTTGATTCTCATATCGATGGCCTCTTCAATTCCCAAGATGCACGCCTCGTACTCGGCCACGTTGTTGGTGCATTCGAACACGATTCGGGCTGTGAAAGGAATGTGATGCCCCTGCGGAGCCACAATTACTGCGCCAATTCCTCGACCATAGGCATTAACAGCACCATCAAAAACCAATCCCCACTTGCTATCGGGGTCTGGACCCTCACCGATTAGCGGTTCTTCACAGTCTCTTGATTTTAAAAACATGACCTCTTCGTCGGGGAAGTCGAACTTCAATGGTTGATAATCATCAAGCGGTTGGCAAGCGAGATGGTCAGCCAGGATACTCCCTCTAATGGCCTTCTGAGCTTTAAACACAATATCATACTCTGACAGTAACATTTGCCAACGTGCGATTTTTCCAGTGACAGCCGGTTTTTCAAAGATGTACTTGATTGGATCCATCCGGGATATCAACCAAGTTGTATGATTTATCAAGTAATGACGCAGGCGTTTGGCAGCCCAAGCCAAGGCACAACAGGTTTTCTCGAGCATTGTATACCGAGTCTCACAATCGGTGAACTTCTTGCTCAAATAGTAGATTGCATGCTCTTTCTTTCCAGTTTCATCTTGCTGACCGAGCACACATCCCATGGACTCATCCAACACTGACAGATACATGATTAATGGCCTCCCTTCCACCGGCGGAACGAGGATAGGAGGTTCTAGCAAATAACTTTTGATGTTGTCGAAAGCTTCTTGGCACTCATCATTCCATACCACAGGTTGATTCTTCCTGAGCAACTTGAAAATTGGCCCGCAGGTCGCAGTCATGTGGGATATGAATCTGGAGATGTAGTTCAAACGCCCGAGGAACCCTCTGACCTGTTTCTCAGTTTGCGGGGCCGGCATCTCGCGGATGGCCCGGACTTTGTCGGGATCTACTTCAATGCCCTTCTGGCTGACAATGAAGCCTAGCAATTTCCCAGACCTAACACCGAATGTACACTTGTTTGGGTTCAGCCGAAGCTTGTACTTCCTCAACCTTTCAAACATCTTAGCCAAGTATTCAACGTGTTGTTCTTCATCGCTCGACTTGACAATCATGTCATCTACATACACTTCAACCTCCTTGTGAATCATGTCATGGAACAAAGTGGTCATCCCCCTTTGGTAGGTAGCACCAGCATTTATTAGACCGAACGGCATTGCTTTACAGCAGAAAGTCCCCCACGGAGTGATGAACGACGTCTTCTCCCTGTCCTTGGGTGACATTTTGATTTGGTTGTAGCCAGAAAAACCGTCCATGAAGGAGAACACCTTGCACTGGGCCGTATTGTCAACGAGCACATCGATGTGTGGCAGTGGGAAATTGTCCTTCAAGTTTGCTCTGTTCAAATCTCTGTAGTCAACACATATTCGGACCTTACCATCTTTCTTCGGCACTGGTACGATGTTAGCAACCCATTCAGGATATTCAACTGTCATGAGAAAGCCCGCATCAATCTGTTTCTGCACTTCCGCTTTGATCTTCAGGGCCATGTCCGGCCGCGTCCGTCTCAACTTTTGCCTGACAGGAGGACAGTCTGGCTTTGTCGGTATCCGATGTTCCACAATTTGAGGATCCAAGCCTGGCATGTCTTCATACGACCATGCAAAAATGTCCGAGTACTCCCGGAGAAGCTGAAAGATCCTTTTCTTGACCCCTTCTTCCAAGGCAGCACCGACTTTGATCTCTCTTTTGTTATCCTCAGTACCCAAGTTGATTAGCTCGATCTCTTCCTGATGAGGCCGAATGGTTTTCTCTTCTTGTTCCAGCAGCCGGGTAATTTCATCTGGTATATCATCACCATCCTCATCTTTGGTCTCGAATACCGGGGATTCAACAGTTTGGAGAAGCATAGAGTTACCGTGTTCAACGGGTTTATTTTGGTTCGATCTGCGTGACATGATTGGATGATTTTAGAAAATAGTTTTCATGCAGATCTTTGAAATTAATAAGAAAACACAGATGTTTTGGTTTTTTCTGGCATTACCATTATTTCCAAGGGAAAGCATTAAAGAAAGCAAAAGAGTCGTGAAAGAAACGACGTTTTTTATTGATAATGGTGATGTCGGAACAAACATGCCCTTTACAAAAAGGTCACTTCCGCCTCGGGCAAGACGGAAGGATTGTTATTTTGAAAATAAAGCCTAAACAGCAAGACATATTACTTAGAATCATGCACAGACACAGGGAGATTGATAACGTTCCAGTTCTTTGCAATGCCTCCTGGTATCACAAATGTAGGTCTAACCCCTCTTTCAGCAGCACCATCAAGAATTGCATTGGTAAATCCAGCACTACGGAACGTTCCAGTTGACATGCCTGACGTCGGAGAGAAACCGAGACCCTCTTTGTATTTGTTGTCCTGCAGCTGTATCAATTGGCCCCAACCAGCGGCCTGACCCTCCTGAACAGCTTTCTGCGCATCTTTCAACGAAGCCATAGCAGCACAAGACCTCTTGGGCTCCGCACCCTCGATAGTCAAACCCTGGAATGCAGTTCCTTCGGCAGACTTAGCTTCGATACAAGAGAAGGACGATAACTGACTGACCAGATAAGCTTCTTCTCCATGCACTGTCACAAGTTTGCCATTCTTTACAAACTTTAGCTTCTGATGGAGAGTAGAAGTGACTGCCCCAGCCTCGTGTATCCAAGGTCTCCCGAGCAGGCAACTGTAGGAGGCATCTATGTCCATAACCTGGAAAGTAATCATGAATGTTTCAGGACCAATAGTCATGGGGAGATCTACTTCTCCGAGCACGGTTTTACGGGAACCATCGAAAGCTTTGACTAGAAAAGTACTCCTCCTCAAGGGAACTCCTCGGCAACTCAACTGATCCAAAGTCGATTTAGGCATCACGTTCAACGACGACCCAGTGTCTACCAACACGTTGGACAGCATATCTGTTTTGCAGTTCATGGAAATGTGCAGGGCCAAGTTGTGGTGCTTTCCTGCCTCTGGAAGTTCATCTTCACCAAACCAAAGGTTACTGCAAGCAGTGATGTTAGCCACTATTCCGCCAAATTGATCCTCCGTGACTTCGTGGTCAACATAGGCTTGTTCCAATACTTTCAATAACACATTCCTGTGAGCTTCCGAACTGAGGAGTAGGGCCAAGATGGATATCTTCGAGGGAGTCTGTAGCAGCTGATCAACGATCTTATAATCGCTTTTCTTGATTATCCTCAAAATCTCATCCAGATTGGAATCATCAATGGAATGGCCTGGACGGCTGGTACCTTCAACAACAGGAGGGATTGTCAATGGAGTAGTTTTGTCAGCAGGAATTGCAACTTGTGCATCATCTTTCTTCTGAAACAAGAGTGGTCGGACCTTGCCGCTCCTCAAAGCTGTCACTTCAGCGATACTGCCTACTGTGCTTGAGGACACCAAAGGTACTTCTTTCCCGTTTTCCAACATAGTCGCACTGTACTTGTACGGGATAGCTTTTGCAGAGGTATATGGTACTGGACCAGGCAACCGTATGACCAACGGTTCAACGTCCTTCCTGACGGGTGCGCTCTTGACTGGAGTATCGTGGAAGACCGGCACTATCATGCAAACATCACTGGTAGTCAGGTAGTTGTCATTCATCAATCTTTGGATATCATTCTGAATTATGCCGCAACCCATAGGGTTCTGAAGACATTCACAACAGGCAGCGTGGTCGTGGCTAAACAAGGAAGCTCGACACAGCTTGATATGTAGCGGTACTAAGGGAGTAGCAACATTACGGACATTGAGACGAGGGATTTCTTCACAGACCTCAATCATATTTACAGCGGCATGGTTGGGGAGTGGATTGTCGAGTACGTGCGGGACATTGTTTTCAAAGGACAGCTTTCCCTGGTCAATCAACTTCTTCACAATGTATTTCAGAGCGTAGCAACCTTCGACATCATGACCTAGGGCGCCTTGGTGGAAATCACATCTGAGATCAGAGCGGAATCTGGGAGGCAATGGGTTTGGCGGAGGCTTGCCGGGCCTAGTGGTGCAATACCCCTTATGTAACAGAGTTGGGAGTAGTTCGGCATACGCCATTGGTATCGGCGGGAAGGATGGTCTAGATTGAGGGCCTTGTTGTTGTTGTTGCGGCTGTTGAGCTAATGGTTGTTGTTGCATCTGTTGGGCGATGGTATTAACAGGGACCTGAGGCTGGCCCGGTAGAGGAGGATATTGATGGTAGAACGGCGGATAGAATGGATGCTGGGCATACTGTAGGTACTGATACGGTTGAGGCAATTGTGTAGCATTGACAGGAGCGGCAGTGGCAGATTAATTAGTTCCGGCGGACACCATTCCAACTTCTGATTCCTTTTTCTTATGGTGACCATTGCCGTACTTCTTCGGTGCATTCGAGGACTCACCTTTCTCAAACACGATGATCCCTTCTCGGACGGCTTCCTCCAAGCGGGTACCCATAGTGACCATCTCAGAGAAATTGCTTGGGGCGGCAATAATCATTCTCTCAACATAATCTTTCTTCAGGGTCTTCAAGAACGTTTGAGTCATTTCTTCCTCGTCCAAGGCGGGAGTGATACGGGCAGCTGCCCCTCTCCACCTCTGTGCGTATTCGCGAAAGCTTTCGTCCTTTTTCTGAGAAAGAGACCGGAGGAATTCTCTATTCGGCTTGAGCCTGGTGTTGAACCCATAGTGGCTCTTGAAAGCAGTAGCTAGATCATCAAAGGTACGGATATCATCCTTGCTCAAACCGGTGTACCATTCTGCGGCATCTTCCTTTAGACTGTCCTGGAAGCAGTGGATCATGAGTGAATCATTGTCTGCATGGTTAGCCATCTTCCGGACGTATTTGATGATATGGTTCTGGGGGCAAGTCAGCCCGTTGTAGCGGTCAAATTCCGGGACCTTGAATTTCTTGGGAACATCCACCTTTGGCACTAAACAAAGGTCGTGGGTTCTGACGAGGTCACTGCTCCCACGGTTGGCCTTGATCTCGCGACGGAGTTCTCTGGCAAGTTCTTCCATTCTTTCTTCCATAGTTCCCAATATAGGAGTCTTTCCACGGTAATCGTCAGCATTAGCGCCCTGAGGAGTAAAGTGCACAATCGGATCTGTGAAGACCGTTGATTGAGGTAAGGTAGTGTGAAGAGATGCTTGCCCTGAGACGGGGATCTGGTTGCTGTTGGCAGCACTGGAAGCAACTGTTGTGGGATCCGGAGCAAAGAAAAGCGGGAGCCCGTACGGGTATCCCCTTGGCATGGCGAAGCGGCTATCGAGAGATGATGTTGGAATTGCCTCGGTGGTCTCTGGAGCGGACGAGGTCGGTTGCTCTTGAGCGGCTACCAGAGCAGTCATGGCGTCGAGAGCTTTAGCTAACTCTTCTCTCACAGAGGCTAGTTCAGTGCGGAGCTGTGCATTCTCTTCTTCCATAGCTACTTGATTTCTCTTTCTGTACTGTCTAGTCTGATGTACTCTGGTAGGTGGATCAGTCCTTCGAGCACGAGCCACTTTTCACTCTGCGGCAGAAGAACCAGGAGGCAATGAGTACTTGGAAGTTCTTTGTGACCGATGAATGATGCATATGATGCATGATATGCAGATGCGGATGCAAAAATGACTCTTTTTATTATCAAAGGGTTTTCTAGACAAATTAGAATTCTTTGCAAACATTTTGGAGTAACGAATCATTCAAAGCAAATTGTTTTGATACACTGAGCCAAGGGAGTAGGCTTCTGAAACATAAACTGAACAAACAACATAACCAATAGCAATCCTATCATCCAGAACTAAGGAGTGACTGGGTAGTATTCGGGATCCGAGTCTGAAGCTGAACCACAATAACTGGCGAAGAAATCTCGACGACCTCTGACTCTCCTGGAGTCTCTCCTCAATAAATCATCCTTCTCCTCAAGCTCTTTCCTAACCTTGGCTAGCTCCTTCTTCAGCATTCGGTTCTCATGATCTTTCTGCTCGTCTCTGCCATCCAAAGTCATGATCAAGTTCTCAGCCTCACTGTAACGGGCTTTCCACGCTCGCTTTTCCTCACTCTCCATAGCTAGATGCTCCTGATATATCTCCCGAGTCGCGGGAAGCAATGGTAATGGTCTAGACGGAGTAGATGCAGATACATGCCTCATGGCAGGGTAAGGCATGCCAATCTCCTCAGCTCGGTCTATCACCCACTGAGTATAGGCCTCATGAGCAATACCGGATCTCACACCCAAATGCTTCACATCTTTCCTACGAACCTTAGACCAAGCATCTGTAAAAGCTTTCCTTTGCCTGGTGGGGGCATTGGAATAGTAAAAGAACTCCTGAGATGTAGCAAGGTTGATGGGCTTCGCTCTCATAGGAAAACCAAACTGTCTCATGGCTAACTCGGGGTTGTAGTTGATTCCTCCCCGGGTACCGAGAAGAGGTACATTGAGGAAATCTCCACAACCAGTGATAATCTCTTTGACTCGAGCTGCTGGAGTGATCCAAACCACCTCATCGGGAGTAAGAGCCATAATCCGCTGCGAATAAGACCAATTCTCTGTGTTGGCATGGAAAGAACTCGGGAGGTGAGAAATAAACCACTTATATAGAAGAGGTATGCAGCAAAGAATAAATCCACGGCCCTTGAGAGTCCGATCGTGGATGGCATGGTATGTGTCAGCTAACAAAGTAGGAACCGGATTCCTGGAGTGGAAGATCTCAATAGCATTCATGTCCACAAAGTTGTCGAGATTCGGAAAGAGAACGAGCCCATAGATAAGTAGTGCAAGAATAGCCTCGAGGGTGTCCTGACAAGTAGATTCGAGATTAGCCTGCTCAAGTAAGTACTTCGAAGTGAAACCCTGAATGTGAGACTTGGTAATAAGATTCTTAGACACCTCGGAAGTCCTGAGATAAAGATCCTTAGCAATAACCAGAGGAGTAAGAGAAGATCCTGGGCCTGTGAAAGGTGTCTTCTCGGCTATAGGTAAACCCAATAAGCAAGAATAAGCCTCAAGTGTAGGAACCAACTGAAAATCCGGGAAAGTGAAACAACGGAAAACCGGGTCATAAAATTGCACCAGAGTGTGCACCAGCTTCTCTTCTACACTAGTCCGGAGAATACCAAGCAAACCACCGTATCGGAGACGGAAGCCAGTAGGATTCTTAACTTTGAGTGCCAACTCCCTTAGGCTAGCCAAATCAACTTCTTTGAACTTGTAAGATTTAGTCCTCTTCATGCCTGATTATATTTGCAAAGAATTTTAGTTTGTCTATACCCTTTGATAAATGCATGTAGAAATTTTATGCATGAATGCATGTATGCATGATTTAAATAATGGGAGAGCACGGTGGGCTAAGGTAACAAGTGGACACGGTGTCCGGTGAAACTAAGGCTTTTGATAATAGTAACCAAGGTTCTACAAAGTTCCCAAACCACAACCTCTCTTGCGTACATCATGGTAGTACAAAGCGACGCTTGTCCATGATTATCCGTAAGAAGGTTTAGTTTAAGTGTAGTATCGCGTGACGACTAAATTTCGAGACAACGCTCGGTTTAGCCACCGCACTACGTCCTGAGAAAGGCCAAGGATGGGCTTGGTAACTACGGTTCATAGCCTTCATCGGTCAATTGGAAGTAAAGTGCCTAAGCATGACAACACACGCCGACAACATCACCTCCAAAATGCCTCAGCTACGTGAGATTGATCGCGTAATCCAATGCACGAGGCAACCCCCGGAATGGATTGTCGATTATATCTCTTCCTAATCTTAAGTTCACTCAGCCCGGGTATAGGGCTTTTGACATTCTCACCCCACACGTTCACAAGAAAAATTTTACACGTGACGATAAAGCAAAGCATAAATATAAAGCATGTAAAACTAGGCGTAGCCCTAAAAATAGTCCCCAGTGAAGTCGCCATTTCTGTCATCGTGATTTTCGGGTGTCAAATCATTAATCGGATTTGAACCTTTCGATCATTGATGTTTCTATTTTTTTGGGGAAGGTAAAATCGAGAAAACCTTAGAAATCCTAAGTTCGGGGCTGATTTCATCACGGGAAGGTGTTAGGCACCCGCGATGACTATAGTATCCTATAGGAACCGTTTTACTACGCTTTACATTTATGCGTTGCTTTTATCGCTACTTTGTAAAAGAAATTGGTTTTAAGAATGAGAGGGAGAAATTTGGATTTTATTTTATTGGACTTGGAGAGATGTGAGTCTCTTGCCTACATACCCTTTTAAGGGATCAAAATTCCATGTAGTTCTCTTCCAAAATGTTTTGTGAGTTTTGTTTGTTTTGTTTTTTTTTTTATTTTGAGAAAGATTTTGAAGAAGGGAAAGGAGGCCATATAGGCATTAGAATTGAAAACAAATGAGGTTAGTCCAATTTATTTACAAAAAGTAGTTAAAGTTGGAAATTAGTGTTCATTTTGATTCTTGATTAAGAAAACAAAAGGAAAATCTCTTGGAGTTTTGACTCCAAGGTTTGTTTGAAAAAGATTTGAAGTGATGGAAGTTGTTTGTTTTTCAAAAGATTGATTTTCTCTAAGTACCGCGTATCCTAAACATACACCTAGCGATGAACATACAACGTGTGTGCGTGTGTCGGTGCATGTGTCGGTGTACATCATTATAGTCCATGTCTTTTTACATCGGGTCCTATTTTACATTCTATAGTCTTGCATGAAATTAAAGAAAATAAACTAAACCTAAAATATTACATGAGTCAAATAGAAAATTGCATAAGGGTAACTAAAGGAAGAAAAACAAATGAGAGTGAGGCAATGCTTGCAATGTGCATGAGACATAGAACAAAATGGTTAGTAATGAAATGAGAAATAGTAGCATGAGTAGCAATGCATAGGATATGAAATTTACTAACAAAGCACCAAACCAATTAAAAAAGATGAGGTGAACATAACTAAAACATTTAGCGAATTGCAAGAGAACAAATACCAAAAATAATGCAAATGGCACCAAACTAAAACCTAAAAGCCAAACTAAGTCCCATGACCTATAACCTTTACCCAAAACAGCACCTCTTTTTCAAAGAAAACATTCCAAGAATCAAAGGGAAATTACGAGTCACACTTAAACCCTAAAATCAACACATTTCAACAACAAATTACATTTCAAAATTAACAACTAAACTTGACCAAAGAGAGGCTTTCAATTAATCTTGCAAAGAGAAGTTAACAAACAAGATTGTGGCATTGTGGATTGCAAGCAACTTGTAAAATTATTGAGCACTTGAACTAGAGGGCTAGGAACTAATTTGTAAAGCAAGAAAGGTTCCATTGAGTTTGAAAACCAAGGAATTAACAATTAGGCATGCAAGAATGTAGAAACAGCATGAATTCAGAGATGAACACATCACAAAAATCACATATCAAACATCAACGCCATAGAGCAAGAATTGGATCCAAAATAGCGCAAGAAAATCCGCAAAAAAGCATCAAAACATGTAAATCCAATAAAAATTAGCGCACATGCTTTTTATCCACTTTAAAGTGTGAAATTATCACAAAACGGTTGAAAATATATCAAGAAACATATAGTAATTTTTTCAGGATTTTTGCAAGAAAATTAACATGCGTATGGGTTCAAGTAGCAAGATCAGAGGTGTGCATAGCAAGCAAGAACAAAAACGTAAGAAAATGGCCTAAAGCCCAAACCCAACTGGCTGGCACCCATCCTATACGGATCCGGATCAAACTGGATGCCTCAGAGGCGTTAGATTGATCCGGATTAACTCAAACCTAGATCTAAAGGTGGCCAAGGCACAAGACATGGGTCGGTTTGAACCCGACCCGGTTCAAACACTCGCATATAAGGGTTAAAACCCGGTTCAGCTTCATTCTTTCCCCTCTCTCGTTCTCTCTTCCTCGCCGTTTTCTCTCACTCCCTCAAGAACAAAGAACACGAACCCTAATCTCTCAAAACTTGCTCAAATTCATCTCTAATCATGCTTAATCGTCCTATTTCGTTGTTCTAATCACAAAAATCAAACAAAAGCTTCGTGAAATTACAAGTTTGATGTGAATCCTTGTTGACGTTCGTATACGGTTCCGATTCGTCATCTCCTCTTGTCTTGCTTGTTCGAACGTCCATGAATCCTCTCAGATTCTTGACGATTCAAACTCGCCTTGAATCTTTAAGGTTTGTTCATAACTTTCACCATTTTTAGGGTTTCGTGAGTTTACGAATCGGAACCGTTTGAAATTCAAGGATTCATATCAGCTTCTCCTTGTTATTGCGATTATGATATGTAGATGTTGGGATTGAAAGTTTACCTGCAGTTTTCCTGGGGATTTGATCTGAATCTTTGGAATTCCTTGAGCTTTCTTCGGTTCTGTTAGTTCCTGATTCAATTCCAAGGTTAACCAGTAGCTTTCCTCTTCTTCTCTGATTCAGTTCTGCGCTTTCTCTTCTTTTCTTCTCTGAACCGGTTCGGAACCTTGAATTTCTTTCCCTCTTCTTCTCAATTTTCAATCCTGTGATCACGCTTGAGTTTGCTGCCCCTAACAGTGAATTCGCGTTGGAATTGCAGGGAGAAATGGCTCAATGATGAAGATTCACCATTGTTGAATCTCTGAGAGCTTGAAGTTCTTCTTCCTAACTGAATTCTGTTATGGTTTTTGATCTAACTAACATGAGAGAGAAAATTGTGAGGTGTTTGTGTTGATGTGGCGCGTGATGTGTATCTGAGTTCTGAATTTCTGACACTGTGTGCCTTTTATAGCATGCCATGTGTGCCTGCGAGCCAGTAGGGGACTGCCACGTGGAATTGAACACTTGCGTGGCCTTGGACTGAATTCTGAGAAAGGACTTAAAAGCAAATTTGTAAAATTTGGGACTGTTTTGTAATTTTTAAAAGATTGGACTGTTTTTAAAAGAAATGAAAGAATTGGACTGTTTTCAAAAGAATTGGGACAAGCTTGCAAAAAACAAAATATTTGGACTGAATTGCAATTTCTAAAAATGTTTGGACTAAAATGCAAAAATAATAACTAAAACTGGTAAAAAAAAAAGTAAATTGAAAACAACGTAAAGTGAAACATTTAAAACTGACAAAACGGACTAAAATGAACAAACTACCAAAAATGAGGTATTTTAAAATACCTCTCTGCCCAAAATTTGAATAATGTGAAAAGACTAAAATGCCCCTGGGGCAAAAACGACTCAGACTGACTCAGACTGACTCAGACGCAAAACTAAGATGATTTTTGTACACAATTTGATTAATGATGCATGCAAACACATTGAAAAGACTCAGGGACAAATTGCAGGGACTGAAAATGGGTTCCTTTGTAGGAAATGACCAAAATACCCTTTTGTATGATTTTATGCAAAAATTCAAAAGACTGAAATAGTAATGCATGCAGTTGAAGCACAGTAGAAAACACGGTGGATTTGAAAGCATTGGAAAATAACAGAGGAATTTGAGTAAGTATTTTTAGGTCCAAAATGAGGGTATAACAATATGTATATGTGCATATTTTGTTGGTGAATTATATATGTATATGTGCATATATGTTGTTGATGAATTATATATGTATATGTGCATATGTGTTGTTGATGAATTTCTTACATGCTATTGGCGATGATTTGGTGATGTAAGCATGTATTCAAAATATGTTGGTGAGTTACATATGTATATGTGCATATATGTTGTTGAGCATATATGTTGTTGATGAGTTTCTTACATGCTATTGGCGACGATTTGATGGTGTAAACATGTATTCAAATATGTTGGAGAGTTATATATGTATATGTGCATATATGTTGTTGATGAGTTTCTTACATGCTATTGGCGACGATTTGATGGTGTAAGCATGTATTGAAATATGTTGGTGTTGATTTGGTGACGAATGTGTGAATATATGCATTTTTGTTGATGAGTCATATGCTCATGCATTCATGACTGATGGTGACAGATTTTATATCCATATTGGCGACGATTATGATGTGTTTGTTGCATCATGAGGTGATGACCTCAGAGTTGACTTGGTACCACATGCATCTAGAAGAGTCTAGAACATTGCATGCATTTATTATTTGAAGAGTTGTGTCATAAATGAATATGTGACTTGATGCATTGTGTTTGGTGAATGTTGTGATTACGTGATATTTAGTGAATATGTGTACTTGTTGATATTTGTTGTTAATGGTGATACTTGTACATTTGATGATTTTAACTAGTGATGTTTTCGGTGAAAATAATGAAGTGATTTATATGAATGTGATTTTATGATCCTTTGGTGACGATGATTTCTTGCTTATACTTTGAAATGATGAATTATATTTGTTAAGTTTATTAGGCTAAATGAAGAATAAGGTGAATAATCATTTCATTGATTGATATTGATAAATGATGAGTTTATGTCGATGACTTGGTTAGAGTTTGAATATGCTTGCTATGCCATGTTAGAATTGTGATAGCATGAAGTGTATGAAATGGGGGACAATATTCATGTAATGTTAGTATTCTAAAAGGGATGGTTATGTATATGTGTCATGCATGAAATCCTTGAATGCTTATGTTTGCTTATGCTTGATTATGTTTGATGTGAAGCTAACCCCAAGTGGTCATTTGGTTGACCGCCTACCTATTTGTATGGATGGGTAGACGGCGTGCAAGATTAATTTTGATTGCTTGCTTGGTAAGTTGCTCGAGGATAGCGGGAGCTACCTCTGTTTATCAGTTAGAGTCTTAGATTAGGCTCTTATTAGGTGTCAGTCTTTTTGATTTCTGGATTTGTGTATGTTGTGGAGATTTTGCCCATATGTCAGGTTTTTTAATATTATATTTTATTGATGTATTGATGAGTTGATGACATGGCTATTTGTGGTGTATACTATATTTCCGCTGTGATGTTTCATTGTTGAAATTTTTATGCATGTTTGTTTGGAGAATTTATGGAAGACGTGATGTCTATTTCTCGAATATTTATTATATTTGCGTGATTTATCGCTTTAATAGAAGTAGGACGTTACACGACTCAAGTAACCCATAAGATGTTTGATACGATTCAAACTGAGTTGGAATCGATTCATACAATGTCAGAGAGTTTGGTGAATTGTTTCAAACAAAAAATGAGACGATTCATACATGAATCAATTCAAGCAGATGTGAATCGATTCACATGAAGTCAGAGACCTCATTGAATCGATTTAGACTGAAATAAGTCGATTCAAACTGATTCAAAATGTGTTTGACACGTTTTCCAAAGGACACAGAACAACAAGATCAAACCACACAACCTCCAGGGTGCTTTAATATGCTAGCAATAAGAAAATCATTAAAACGATGAACTAGTCTAACCTAAGGACCATCATCAAACATATAACATCTACCAATCAACAAAAAGAAAGAATATCGACTAAACAAAAGACCGAAACATCATCAAAATATGTGGCTAGAGACTTCACAAAATAGCACATATATAACAAACATATAAGTGTAAATTGAACTATTAAAACAAAATGTAACAACTGTATACGTTCGATTTTTTTCCTTATTATTTAAAAAAGATAATGAATGAGAGTGAATATAAATATTAAAAAAAAAAGTGTAACAAATACAAAAAAGTGTTACCACGCAAAATATATCGTGTAATAAACACGATATGAATATATGTCCAATTTTTTCCTTTATCCTCAACAAAAACAAAATTGTAACAAAATAGATTAAGTATATTTCACTATAAATATAATTAATAAAAATAGAAAAATTATCATCGATACAATGAGAAAAAATATTTTCAAATGAGCAATTGGAGAGTAAAATAGTGACATATATCATATTCATCCTCTCAACTTAAAAATTAAAAATATTTTACCATCGCCTAAAATAAAAACAAAGGTAACATAAAATTCAAGCATTGATAAAACAAAAAAGGCATGATAAAAAAAAGGCTTAAATATGTAAATCGTCCCTGTAAGTTCGCGTGTTTTTGCTTTTCGTCCCTGTATCTTTTTTTGTTCTAAAACAAACCCTGTAAGTTACAAACGTTTTGATTTTCGTCCCTCCCGTCAGCATCTGTTACAAAAACGCTGATGTGTCTAACGGTGGCTGACGTGGCGTTGTTTGACGTGGCAAAACAAGCTTATGTGTCCTTCCATGCAAGATTACAGGGACCAAAATCAAAAACGAAAAATTACAGAAGGACGAAATTAAAAATCACTAAGTTACAAAATTTGAAATTAAAAACCTTTCCATCTTCTTCATCTCTGTGTGTCTTCTTCCTCCCTCTTTCATATTCTTCTTACATGAACCTGTAACATTATTTCCTTGCATTCCATTGTGGTAACCCATTCTATTTCATCTGCGGACAACAGCAAGACAACATTGGAACTAAAGTGACACTTCCAGCAGTGATACTTTCACAAAAAAAATAACTTGAATAACAAAACCAAAATTTGTGCATTGAAAACTAGTTAGGTTTTCAAAGCCAACTTATCGCCTTTTTCTAAATTTTCTCCCATAAACATGTACTCATTCATGTGACGTAGGACAAAAAATGGGACAAGTTTTGGCCTCAAAATGATAAAGTATATATTTGGTGAATGGAGAAATCACGATACAAAGTCAGGAGAAGTTACAAATGATTTCTTTATAATTTCACAGTGAAGAGAGTCTATGCAGAAGAAGAATAATAATACGGATGATAGAGGAAGAAGATGGAAACATCAAGGATTTTTAATTTCAAATTTGTAACTTAGTTATTTTTAATTTCGTCCCTATGTAATTTTTGGTTTTTGATTTTGGTCCCTGTAATCTTGCATGGAAGGACACATAAGCTTGTTTTGCCACATCAAACAACGCCACGTCAGCCACCGTTAGACACATCAGCGTTTTTGTAACAGATGTTGACGGGAGGGACGAAAATCAAAACGTTTATAACTTACAGGGTTTGTTTTAGAACAAAAAAAGATACAGGGACGAAAAGCAAAAACACGCGAACTTACAGGGATGATTTACATATTTAAGCCTAAAAAAAATTATTAAAATCCATGCATTCTTCGGTTAAAAAAAATTAAAGGTAACAAATTAAAAAACTCATAGGATTTGTCAAAAAAAACTCATGGGATTTATTTTTTAGCATAAGAATGCATGAATTTTAATGTTGTTGCGCAACATAGACCCTAAATATAGCCTGTGTAATAATTCACGATTATTATGTTGTGGATTGTTCATGAATATGTTGGATGTGGAAATTGTATCAGGAAACAACACTGGAAAAATAGCATTCTTGCTCATACTTAAATTAAAAACAAATGTTCAAGACTTCCTTATGTGCTTAGTAGATAACAATTTTTTGTGAGACTAAGTTTTGCTATTACCATAAATAAGTCACAAGGGATGGTCAATTATATGTAGCTTTATCAAGAGGAGTTTCTCAAAATTCAACAAAAGTTATCATCAAAGAAATACAAGGAGAAGATGGAGACTTTACAAATAATGTATTTTTTAAAGATATTCTTTTATCGCAATCATAGAATTCTCCCTTTACATAACAAGTCATTTATAGATTTATGCTATCATTTTACTAATTATTATTATAATAAAGGGTGTAGAGTCACCGCTTTTTCTTCCATCTCTCTAAACCAGAAACACAGACCAACATTACCTCCTACTAAAAAAACCAAATCCGCCGCCAACATGTAGTCTCAATGGTTGGTGGTATGATGAGGGCCTCGTTCCTCCACACCACCGCTCTTTTTCCGACGTGGTCTCTCCCTCTCTTTCCGACAGCAGCTGATCACACTTTAACTCTTTGATTAGTGTATTTTTGCACATATTTTATAGAATTGAATTTTGATATTTTGAGATTTTTATGCTTAACATTATAATTATAGCATGTTACCGTATGTTGGGGCTGATTTGAGCGTTAATATAGTTTGTGGATCAATTTCTATTTTTAATGTGTTTTGACCCTTCTGTGCATGCCATAACTTTGGATGTGGTTATCAGAATGCAGCGTAAAAATAAGCGTTGGAAAGCTAAGGAAAATGATTTTTGCTCTGCCCCCAGCAAAATTTGCTCGCGCCCTGCAGCCATGCCTATTTTACCCTTGCGCTAGTTAACTGGCGCAACGCACGTTAAGTGACGTTGCGCACCTTAACTAGCGCGGCGCAAGTTAAGTAACACAGGGTTACTATTTTCGTACAAAACCCATCAGTCCGAACTCCAAGCACCATTTTCTTTCCCTCCACCCTCAAAAACCCAAAAAGTGCGATTTTTTGGGTCAAAATCCTCATCCCAAATCATTGCAAATCGTCAGGAAGCAAGTTTCTACGCTCATCAAGCACCAAATATCAAGTATTGTATCATCAAAACTCATCTCATTTTGCTGGTTTTTGTGGTAGGTTCGTCTGGTTTTCGTAGGCACCAGGCTAGGCGCGCAAGTTAAGTGGCGCAGGGGTTAATGGGTTGCGCCAGTTAAGTGGCGCAGGGGTTAATTGGCTGCGCCAGTTAAGTAGCGCCCCGGTGCACAGTCCCTTTTTTCGAATTTTTTGCCACTTTTCTTCTTGGTTAGCTTGTTCCACAAGTAATTTATTTTTTCTTCCTTTGTTTTTTTTATTCAATAGATATATAGGGAGATGGTTGACAATGTCGCGGATGATGACGTTGAACCGAAACCGGCCAAAAATGAAGGTTTCGGTGAAGGTTCCGGCGATGTCAAACCAACTGTTAATTTGAAACCGTTTAAAGTCCAAATTCCAATGCAAGCTCGAATTGGTAAAATTGTAGAACCTAAACCGGTACTTATCAGTGTTATTTGTAAAGCTCGCGACACTACCTCATTTTTTACAAGAAATGCAAGATGGAGAGAGCGAGAATAGTTACTTACTTGGGTTCGTGGACAAGGGGTAAAGGTCGGATTTGGTGTTTGTACAGATAAATCCGTTTTAAAAAGGTTGTACTTGACGATGCAATGTGAAAGGAGTGGGATATACAAGCCACCTAAGACAAGGAAGAAACCGAACCTTGAAAGCATCGGCTCAAGGAAATGTAATTGTCCGTTTAGGTTGAAAGGTTTCTTTGATAAAGATACAAATGATTGGTGGCTTGGAATGCTTTGTTGAATGCACAACCATGACTTGGAGGAGGAGGAGGGAAAGTGTAACGCCCACGTTCGTTTTAGTATTTATTTAAATCGAGTTTAGGTGATTATATTATATTTATATAATATATAAGTGTTTTGATATGCTTTGATATGTTTTGATGTGATTTGTTATGCTTGAGATGATTTTGTGGTAAGATATAATGCTAAGGATAAGGTTAAGAGACTTATTTTATTGTTAAATAAAATAAGATTTGAAAAGAAAATAAAATATTTAGTTATGGGTTAGTTTTGGATTTTAGAGAGTTATGTGGGAGAAAGAGTAAATAAGATAAGATTTGCTGGCAGTATAAATAAGGAAAACTAGGGTTAGGAAGTCAGTAACGTATCAGACTTTGGGAAAGAAAGAAACGCACGCACACGTGAAGGAGAAGAGAAGAGTGGACCTGCGATTTCTGCTTCTAACCAGGTAAGGGTGGGACTAATAACTCCTTAATATTGATTAGCATAGTTCTGGTAGCAATTAACAAGGATTAGGATTGAGTTAAGAGAATGAGAAAACTAGGTCAAAACCCTAGAACTTGATGAATTAACGGTTGGAATAGGTTTAATTGATGTAGAAAGTGTTCCTAGACCTTAGAATATGTTTAGGATGAATTCTGGAATAAAAAGAAGGCTTAGAACCATGTGAATTGTAGGATTTTTGAGGAAATAGCAGTTCTGGCCGCAGCGAAATTCATCGCTCGCCACGGCGAGCAGTGATCCTCGCCTCGCGAGTGATGAGCTTCATCACTCGCCACGGCGAGTACTTATCCTCGCCTCGCGAGTTGCTTCTGGCAGCTCGCCATAGCGAGCACTTCCCTTCGCCTCGCGAGTTGCTTCTGGCAGCTCGCCACGGCGAGCTAACCCACTCGCCTCGCGAACACTACCAGAATGCGGTGTTTAAGAGTTGTGCGACCTGTTCGTACGTTGGATTAGGAGAGGACTTCCCCTTAGGGCTACAGAGACCTGTTAGTAATGTTGAGGATGTAGTGTTCAGAGCTGAGTAGTTATGTGTGAATTTTAAGTAAGGATTAAAGTATTATACTTGTGCAATTATGATAAAGTTTATGTTACCTTGAATTGTAATTGATATGATGATATCATTCTGTTCTTGTGATTTGAATTATGCTGCTGATGTTATTAAACTGAACCGTTATGATATATGTATATATTATATATGCAATGATAAGTTGTTGTTTAGCTCCAATTTCTTGGATGCTTGTTGATAAGGTGATTAAGGATAAATGTTATTTGAATTGAGTCCATGCATAGCATACATTGAGCTTAGTCCTCACCATGATAGGAGCTTTGTCCTCCGCACGTTTATTAGGAGCTTTGTCCTCCGCACGTTTAAAAGTATATTAATACTTATGATGAAGTTTGGTACCACATGCATATAAGGAGTCTAAGAGCATTGTCGCATGGTCATATTTATGATGTCATGTTGTTGATAAAGAATGAATATATGATTACGTGATAAGTGTTGTTTATCTATGCTACTTGCTTAAGGATGACATGAAATTGATTATGTGATTACGTGCTATATGTTATTAAATTATGCAAGAATGCTATTGATGTTTGGTGTTAGTTGTTATACTAAATTATGTTGATTAATATTATTTGGTTATGAAATCTCACCCCTTCTGCTGGAATTGCCGCCTTGTGGGCAAGTGCAGGTGATCGTGCTTAGTGTTCAGGTGGTTCGTGAGTGGCCTTACCTCACCGTGTTGTCTAGGTCGCTCTGATACGTAACGGGATGGGGTTGTCTTATGCATGCTTCATTCTTTACGTGTATTTGATGTTCATTGCTAATATTTGAGATAATTTATGGGGCCTGCGTGCCAAACGTTTATGAACTTTTAGTAATAATTCCGCTGCAAAGTTTTGAAGTAATTTGGTTAAATAAATTATTATTTAGTTGTTTTGGATTATGTTTAATGTAATATCCCGTTGTGGTGTTGCTTACTCTGATAAATGTTTTTAAGAAATTTTTATGTTGGGAAAACGGGGTGTTACAATTGGTATCAGAGCAAGTCGGTCTGTCCGGCCAATTAGAGAGTCTTGTTGAGTTTTAGTAATATTTGTATTACTAAATCTTATGTTGCTGCTACTGTTTGTTGTAGAATATCAGGATGGCTAGAAGGAACGATGCTGCTCTTGCTGCTGCTTTGGAAGCAATGGCTAACGCTGTGGGACAGCAACCTAATGCAAACGCTGGCGTGAATGCTGAGACGAGGATGTTGGAGACTTTCATAAGGAATCATCCTCCAACGTTTAAGGGAAGGTATGACCCCGATGGAGCCCAGACGTGGCTTAAGGAGATAGAGAGGATTTTTAGAGTGATGCAGTGCACTGAAGCCCAGCAGGTGCGATTTGGTACACATCAGCTGTCTGAGGAAGCTGATGATTGGTGGGTCAGCGTGTTACCTAGCCTAGAGCAAGATGGAGCTGTTGTGACTTGGGCTGTGTTCAGGAGAGAGTTCCTGAGGAGGTACTTTCCGGAAGACGTTCGCGGGAAGAAAGAGATCGAGTTCCTTGAGCTGAAGCAAGGAAATATGTCAGTGACTGAGTATGCTGCCAAGTTCGTGGAGTTGGCAAAGTTCTATCCGCACTATGCTGCTGAGACCGCGGAGTTTTCTAAATGCATCAAGTTTGAGAACGGTTTGAGGCCCGACATTAAGAGGGCGATTGGGTATCAGCAGATCAGAGTTTTTCCGGATTTGGTGAATAGCTGTCGGATCTATGAAGAGGATACGAAGGCTCACTACAAGGTAGTGAATGATAGGAAAGCCAAGGGCCAGCAGAGTCGCCCTAAACCCTATAGTGCCCCTGTTGATAAAGGGAAACAGAGGATGGTCGTGGATAGGCAGACCGCGAGGAAGGGTACCCCTGCTGAGATCGTATGTTTCAACTGTGGTGTGAAAGGCCACAAGAGCAATGCTTGCCCAGAAGAGATCAAGAAGTGTGTCCGGTGTGGCAAGAAGGGTCACTTAGTAGCTGATTGCAAGCGTAATGATGTCGTGTGCTTCAATTGCAACGAAGAGGGTCATATTGGTTCCCAGTGCAAGCAGCCAAAGAGGGCGCCTACTACGGGTCGAGTTTTTGCCCTGACTGGTACTCAGACAGACAGTGATGATCGTTTGATCAGAGGTACTTGCTATATTAATAATACTCCTTTAGTTGCTATTATTGATATTGGTGCTACACATTGCTTTATTGCTTTAGACTGTGTTTCTGCTTTGAGTCTTGCTATGTCTGATATGAATGGAGAGATGGTTGTCGAAACTCCAGCTAAGGGTTCGGTGACTACTTCTCTCGTATGTTTGAGTTGTCCTCTGTCTATGTTTGGTCGCGATTTCGAAATGGATTTAGTTTGTCTACCTTTGAGCGGTATGGACGTGATTCTTGGTATGAATTGGTTAGAGTACAACCACGTTCTTATCAATTGTTTTCGCAAGACGGTGCATTTCTCGTCCGCTGAAGAGGAAAGTGGTGCTGAGTTTTTATCTACTAAGCAGATGAAGCAACTAGAACGTGACGGCATGTTGATGTTTTCGTTGATGGCTTCTTTATCTTTAGAGAATCAAGCAGTGATCGATAAATTGCAAGTGGTATGCGACTTTCCTGAAGTTTTCACAGATGAAATTCCTGATGTGCCTCCAGAGAGGGAAGTCGAGTTTTCTATTGATCTTGTTCCTGGAACTAAGCCGGTGTCGATGGCACCTTATCGTATGTCTGCTTCCGAATTAGCTGAGTTAAAGAAACAGTTGGAAGATTTACTTGAGAAGAAATTTGTTAGACCAAGTGTCTCACCTTGGGGAGCGCCAGTGTTACTAGTAAAGAAGAAGGATGGTAGTATGAGGCTATGTATTGATTATCGGCAGTTGAATAAGGTAACTATCAAGAATAGGTATCCACTTCCGAGGATTGATGATTTGATGGATCAGTTAGTGGGTGCACGTGTTTTCAGCAAGATTGATTTGAGGTCAGGCTACCATCAGATTAAAGTAAAGGATGAAGATATGCAGAAAACAGCTTTCAGGACACGTTATGGCCATTATGAGTACAAAGTTATGCCTTTTGGAGTTACTAATGCACCGGGAGTATTTATGGAGTATATGAATCGCATCTTCCATGCATTTTTGGATCGGTTCGTAGTTGTATTTATTGATGATATTCTGATTTACTCCAAGACTGAGGAAGAGCATGCTGAACATCTGAAGATTGTCTTGCAAGTGTTGAAAGAGAAGAAACTTTATGCCAAATTGTCTAAGTGTGAGTTCTGGTTGAAAGAAGTGAGTTTCCTTGGTCATGTCATCTCTGGCGATGGTATTGCAGTAGATCCGTCTAAGATTGAAGCCGTATCGCAATGGGAGACTCCGAAGTCAGTTACCGAGATCAGGAGCTTTTTGGGTTTAGCTGGTTATTATAGAAGGTTTATTGAAGGATTCTCCAAGTTGGCTCTTCCGTTGACCCAGTTAACTTGTAAAGGTAGAGCTTTAGTTTGGGATGTGCATTGTGAGAACAGTTTCAACGAGCTGAAGAAGCGTTTGACGACTGCTCCAGTTTTGATTTTGCCAAAGCCAAATGCGCCATTTGTAGTGTATTGTGATGCGTCTAAGTTGGGTTTAGGAGGTGTGCTTATGCAAGAAGGTAAAGTGGTAGCTTATGCTTCAAGACAGTTGAGGATTCATGAGAAGAACTACCCGACGCATGATTTGGAATTAGCAGCTGTGGTTTTTGTATTGAAGATGTTGAGACACTACTTATATGGTGCGAGATTCGAAGTGTTTAATGATCACAAGAGCTTGAAGTATCTTTTCGATCAGAAGGAATTGAATATGAGGCAGAGAAGATGGTTAGAACTTTTGAAGGACTTCGACTTTGGGTTGAATTATCATCCGGGTAAAGCGAATGTGGTAGCAGATGCCTTGAGTAGGAAGACTTTGCATATGTCTGCTATGATGGTTAAGGAGTTCGAATTACTTGAGCAATTTAGGGATTTGAGTTGGTTTGTGAAAGGACGCCTCAGAGTGTGAAGCTAGGGATGCTGAAGATTGATAGTGACTTCTTGATGAGTATAAGAGAGGCGCAGAAAGAAGATGTCAAGTTTGTTGATTTGATGGTTGCTGGTAATCAGACTGAAGATAGTGATTTTCAAGTCGATGATCAGGGAGTGTTGAGATTCCGAGGTAGGATTTGCATTCCTGACAATGAAGAGATTAAGAAGATGATTCTTGAAGAGAGTCACAGAAGTAGCTTGAGTATTCACCCGGGAGCTACGAAGATGTACCATGATTTGAAGAAGTTGTTTTGGTGGTCTGGTTTGAAACGTGATGTGGCACAGTTTGTGTATGCTTGTTTAGTTTGCCAGAAGTCGAAAATTGAGCATCAGAAACCGGCTGGCATGATGGTATCCTTAGATGTGCCGGAGTGGAAATGGGATAGTATATCCATGGATTTCGTGACTAGTTTGCCGAATACTCCCAGAGGGAATGACGCCATCTGGGTTATTGTTGATCGATTGACGAAGTCGGCTCATTTTCTACCGATTAATATTAGTTTCCCTGTTGCCCAGTTGGCAGAGATTTATATCAAGGAGATTGTGAGGTTGCATGGTGTTCCTTCGAGCATTGTATCAGATAGAGATCCAAGATTTACTTCTAGATTTTGGAAGAGTTTGCAAGAGGCTTTGGGTTCTAAGTTGAGATTGAGTTCGGCGTATCATCCGCAGACTGATGGTCAGTCGGAAAGGACAATTCAGTCGCTAGAGGATTTGTTGAGAGTTTGTGTTCTTGAGCAAGGCGGAACTTGGGATAGTCATCTTCCGTTAATCGAGTTCACATACAATAATAGTTATCATTCTAGTATTGGAATGGCACCTTTTGAGGCTTTGTACGGTCGGAGGTGCAGGACTCCGTTGTGTTGGTTTGAGTCAGGTGAAAGAGTGGTTTTAGGGCCAGAGATTGTTCAGCAAACCACTGAGAAGGTTAAGATGATTCAAGAGAAAATGAAAGTGTCGCAGAGTCGACAAAAGAGTTACCATGATAAGCGAAGGAAAGATCTTGAGTTTCAGGAAGGAGACCACGTGTTTTTGAGAGTCACACCTATGACTGGTGTTGGACGTGCTTTGAAGTCAAAGAAGTTGACACCGAGATTTATTGGCCCTTATCAGATATCAGAGAGGGTTGGAACGGTGGCATACAGAGTTGGGTTACCACCGCATCTTTCGAATTTACATGATGTTTTCCATGTGTCGCAGCTTCGGAAGTATGTTCCGGATCCATCCCATGTGATCCAGAGCGATGATGTGCAAGTTAGAGACAATCTTACGGTGGAGACTTTACCGGTAAGGATTGATGATCGGAAAGTGAAGACGTTGAGAGGCAAGGATATACCTCTCGTTAGAGTCGTTTGGTCGGGAGCGACTGGTGAAAGCTTGACTTGGGAGCTTGAAAGTAAGATGCTGGAGTCTTATCCAGAGTTATTTGCTTGAGGTAATTTTCGAGGACGAAAATCTTTTAAGTGGGGGAGAGTTGTAACGCCCACGTTCGTTTTAGTATTTATTTAAATCGAGTTTAGGTGATTATATTATATTTATATAATATATAAGTGTTTTGATATGCTTTGATATGTTTTGATGTGATTTGTTATTCTTGAGATGATTTTGTGGTAAGATATAATGCTAAGGATAAGGTTAAGAGACTTATTTTATTGTTAAATAAAATAAGATTTGAAAAGAAAATAAAATATTTAGTTATGGGTTAGTTTTGGATTTTAGAGAAATATGTGGGAGAAAGAGTAAATAAGATAAGATTTGCTGGCAGTATAAATAAGGAAAACTAGGGTTAGGAAGTCAGTAACGTATCAGACTTTGGGAAAGAAAGAAACGCACGCACACGTGAAGGAGAAGAGAAGAGTGGACCTGCGATTTCTGCTTCTAACCAGGTAAGGGTGGGACTAATAACTCCTTAATATTGATTAGCATAGTGCTGGTAGCAATTAACAAGGATTAGGATTGAGTTAAGAGAATGAGAAAACTAGGTCAAAACCCTAGAACTTGATGAATTAACGGTTGGAATAGGTTTAATTGATGTAGAAAGTGTTCCTAGACCTTAGAATATGTTTAGGATGAATTCTGGAATAAAAAGAAGGCTTAGAACCATGTGAATTGTAGGATTTTTGAGGAAATAGCAGTTCTGGCCGCAACGAAATTCATCGCTCGCCACAGCGAGCAGTGATCCTCGCCTCGCGAGTGATGAGCTTCATCACTCGCCACGGCGAGTACTTATCCTCGCCTCGCGAGTTGCTTCTGGCAGCTCGCCATAGCGAGCACTTCCCTTCGCCTCGCGAGTTGCTTCTGGCAGCTCGCCACGGCGAGCTAACCCACTCGCCTCGCGAACACTACCAGAATGCGGTGTTTAAGAGTTGTGCGACCTGTTCGTACGTTGGATTAGGAGAGGACTTCCCCTTAGGGCTACAGAGACATGTTAGTAATGTTGAGGATGTAGTGTTCAGATTAAGGATTAAAGTATTATACTTGTGCAATTATGATAAAGTTTATGTTACCTTGAATTGTAATTGATATGATGATATCATTCTGTTCTTGTGATTTGAATTATGCTGCTGATGTTATTAAACTGAACCGTTATGATATATGTATATATTATATATGCAATGATAAGTTGTTGTTTAGCTCCAATTTCTTGGATGCTTGTTGATAAGGTGATTAAGGATAAATGTTATTTGAATTGAGTCCATGCATAGCATACATTGAGCTTAGTCCTCACCATGATAGGAGCTTTGTCCTCCGCACGTTTATTAGGAGCTTTGTCCTCCGCACGTTTAAAAGTATATTAATACTTATGATGAAGTTTGGTACCACATGCATATAAGGAGTCTAAGAGCATTGTCGCATGGTCATATTTATGATGTCATGTTGTTGATAAAGAATGAATATATGATTACGTGATAAGTGTTGTTTATCTATGCTACTTGCTTAAGGATGACATGAAATTGATTATGTGATTACGTGCTATATGTTATTAAATTATGCAAGAATGCTATTGATGTTTGGTGTTAGTTGTTATACTAAATTATGTTGATTAATATTATTTGGTTATGAAATCTCACCCCTTCTGCTGGAATTGCCGCCTTGTGGGCAAGTGCAGGTGATCGTGCTTAGTGTTCAGGTGGTTCGTGAGTGGCCTTACCTCACCGTGTTGTCTAGGTCGCTCTGATACGTAACGGGATGGGGTTGTCTTATGCATGCTTCATTCTTTACGTGTATTTGATGTTCATTGCTAATATTTGAGATAATTTATGGGGCCTGCGTGCCAAACGTTTATGAACTTTTAGTAATAATTCCGCTGCAAAGTTTTGAAGTAATTTGGTTAAATAAATTATTATTTAATTGTTTTGGATTATGTTTCATGTAATATCCCGTTGTGGTGTTGCTTACTCTGATAAATGTTTTTAAGAAATTTTTATGTTGGGAAAACGGGGTGTTACAGAAAGTTACAAGGACACCTAATTGCGGGTAGACTTAGTGCGGAGGAGAAGAAAAAATTTATTGAAATGACAAAGAGCTTGGCGGTGCCTCAGAATATTCTCACCAATTTGAAGGAAAATAACAACAAAAGTGTGACAACAATCAAGCAAGTGTACAACGTGCGAACAAGATGGAGCAAGGGGGAAAGAGGTGACATGACGGAGTTGCAATTCTTGATTTTGAAGTTGGTGGAGCATAAATACGTCTATTACACAAGATGCAATAGTGAGGAAACCACTCTTGAAGACATCTCAACACCTTTCCGACCGTTTTGGTCATGGACTCCACATACAAAACCAACAACCACCGAATGCCGTTGTTTGAGATAGTTGGTTGCACCTCTACAAAAATGACGTATTCCGTTGGTTTCGCGTTTCTTCACTTGGAACTAGAGGATAACTTTGCTTGGGCACTCACTATGGTGAAAGGTCTCTTGTCCTCAAAAGACAACATGCCTAAGGTGATTGTCACCGATAGGGATGGTGCTCTGATGAATGCCGTTGGCACAGTTTTCCCTGAAACATACATTATGCTTTGTTATTTTCATATTGGGAAGAATGTAAGGGCTAAGTGCATCACGGATTGTAGAGTTCACGCAAAGCCTCCTAAGGGTGCAAAAGTTGACAAGGAAGAATTGAAGAAGAACAAGGTGAATAATAGAGAAGTTGTTGAGAAAGTCGTGATCGCTTGGAGAGAGTTGGTTGAATCCCCTACGGAGGAGTCATATGCAAGTAATTTATTGAAATTCAAAGAGGTATGCATGCCATTTCCGGAATTCATTAAATATGTCGAAGAAACGGTTTTGAACCTTAAGGAAAAATTTGTGAGGGCATGGACGAATAAAGTCTTGCATCTAGGGTGTAGAACCACCAACATTGTTGAATCGGCTCATGGAGTTTTGAAAAAATATTTGAGGAGTAGCGTGGATGATTTGGCATCATGTTGGGATGAAATTCACAAGATGTTGGCCGTGCAATTTGGTGAGATACAAGGAAGTTTTGGGAGGAACAAAACGGTCTTTGAACACAAATACGCAAAAATCAAGATGATGAAAGAGTTGGAGGGTTATGTTTCTAGAAAAGCATTGAGATTTATCTATGATGAATTGAAACGCTCCAAGACATTCGGCTTTCGTGAGGAAGATTGTGGTTGTGTGCAAAAGACTTCGTACGGGCTACCTTGTGCGTGTATTATTGCCATGAAGATCAAGCAAAAATTGCCTCTTGTCTTGGATGATATATACCCTCATTGGAAAAGGTTGTGTGCACAAGAAGAAAAGATTGATGATGATTTTTCCGTGGTGGAGGAGTGGAATGGCATTCAAGAACTTCTCAAGAAAAGCCCTTACAATATGAAACTCCACATCAAAGATATGATGCGTCAAATAGCATTTTCGGAAACCACAATTTTGTCTCCACCTTCGACAAAGGCGGTAACCAAGGGAGCACCTAAAAGGAAGAGGACTACACCCAAAGTGTCATCATCGGGACGAATCCCCTCTAGGTGGGAGACCATTGATTCTCAAAATCCGGATAGTCAACCTTCACGACCAAAGAGGTCACTTCCAAAGAGGAAAGATGCACGCCTTGGCACTTACTCCCGCTCACAAGCTTCATCGTCTACGTCAAAACCGCTTCGGAATATCCCATACATTTCACAAATTCCAAACTTCATGAGACCTTTTGTTGAAGACATTGTGAATGTTAAAGGGGATGGTCATTGTGGATTCCGGGTGATAGCTAGGCACTTGGGGAAGGATGAGGAAGATCATGTTTTGGTTCGGTATGCACTTATTAATGAGTTGAAAAATCACAAGAGTGACTACATGCCGATATATGACACGAAGGAGCGTTATAACAAAATCTTGAATGGTTTACACCCTCCAAAACGTACAATTGGTGTTGCGCCGGTAGATAAGTGGATGACCACTCCGGATATGGGTCACATTGTTGCTTCTTGCTACAAGAGACCCGTTGTTCTATTGACTTTGCCCGAAACAACGGGTGGTGTATGTGAAACATATTTCCCAATTTGAAGTGCTCCTCCACTTAATCCACATTCCAACATCATGTATCTTTGCTTAATTCCCGACCACTATCTTCATGTAATCTTAAAGGAAGGTTGTCCGTTACCACCGAGTTGCACGGAGTGGATGAACAACAAGATTGGTGAGGCGGAGAATTGGCATTTTGCGTTTTTGGATAGACAAAACGCTTACAATGAACTCATGTCCAAGGAGCCGAAGCCGCCAAAGAAACCAACAAATGAACACAATCCAATTGTTTGTGATGATACTCCCACCCCGCAAAAAAAGGAACAAGAAGTTGAATGGACGAAAGACATGGAAGAAGACGACAATTATGGAATGTCACTAGACCTCTTAGATAGGTTATTATAGACTAGGACAGTTATAGGTCGGTCGGTGTTCGTCCTTTTTTTTGTGGTATTACACCCCGACGTATTTTTTGGTGGCCGGTTATGTAATTTGGATATTTGTGGCCAATATGTAACTAATATTATATATATATTAAATGAAATGAAATGAAATATTTTTTTGGTGGCCAGTTATGTCACATCAATTATTGTTCGCATTACTTACTTTGTCAAGTACTTATTTTATATCATTTCTCTCATATTTGTTTTTCATTATATTTTTGTGAAGTTTGTGAGGTGAAACATGTCTGAAGATGCACAAACTCCGGTTAAACTTGAAATCCGTTATGTAGATGTGAAAAAGAGGGCTTGGTTCACTGTAAACCCCGCCGACAAGATGGATGAGTTGAAGACAAAGTTTGACGACTTCTTTATCTATATTGGTTCAAATCATAGAACATGTGATGTGATAGTAAATGTGTCAGGCCTGGACTTGGGGGAGGATAAGGAAGAGGACTTCTGGAAGACCGTTTATCATCCACAACTCCTCAAAGACGATAGCGACGTTGATTTCATGTTTAGCGTAATGGTTGAGAATAATACTTTGTATCTTTTTGTCCGATCTGTTGAAGTGTAATCTTTATTTAAGTGTAATAGTGTAATGTTTGACTGTTTATGTGAGATTATGTAATTTTATAAATTTATGGATAAATTTGTGTTATTTGAATGAATGTTTGAATGAATGTTATTTCAATGAATGTATGAAAGAAGGATTGAAAAATCAGGGAAAATAGAGGTTAGCACTTGACTGTGCCGTAAGCACAGAATGTGCGCCACTTAACTGGCGCATGTGCTAAAAGCTGCGCCAGTTAACGTGCGTAGTGCCAGTTAACGCACGCAGTGTTTTTACACATGCGCTAGTTAACGTGCGCAGTGCCAGTTAACGTGCGCAGTGTTTTTACACATGCGCTAGTTAACGTGCGCAGTGCCAGTTAACGCGCGCAGTGTTTTACACATGCGCTAGTTAAGTGGCGCAGCGTGCGTTAACTAACGCAGTATTTTGCACTTGCGTCAGTTAACTAGCGCAGGGGCATTTTCGCCATGGCTGCAGGGCACCAGCAATTTTTGCAGGGTGGAGAGCAGAATTCAAGGAAAATATTTACAAATTTCCTGCTGATAATGAAGCCCAATTTGGACGTCTTGATGGTCAAAAAGGAGAATCCCCGAAGTACTAGAGCTGACAGCGGGTTTCTGGGCCATTTAATCTCTTGTAATGGGCCGAATTGATATTTCTAAATCCAAACTTTTGCCCTGGCTCGATCTTATAAATTAGGTTAATGTTAGACCTATAAACAAGGTTGCAAACAGCCAGCATATCATCTTCTGTTCAGCCACTTTTCATATTTCGATTTTGTGCAATACCAACCCTATGAAAGCTTAATTTCGTTGATCAATTCAGTGGTTAAGGGTTCTCTTTTAAGTCTTGAGGTTTGATTTCAATGTCAATTTCGTGTTCTATGATTTGATGTCTTTTCCTTTTCAATCTTCAATTGTATGTGTTGAATGCTTTATGTACTGAATGCTTGCTTAAGTTCTTATTTGATTTCATCGATTATAATTCATAGTTTCATATGTTGAAAGCTTGTTTCAATTTGATTCTGCTGAATTGTAATCATGTTCCTGCTTAAGGTTACTTGAATTAAATTAGACACTTGTTTTAATTTATATTCGAGTGAATATTGTTAGGTTCTTAAATGCTTCGTTATTGATTTGATAGAATTCGGTAATTAGGTTAATGATTGTCGCGGTGATTTTTGGATATCAAACTATTGATTAGCGTTGACTCGCAATTTTTAGTTCACCATCGAGCTTTTATTTTTCCAAAGAAAAGAGGAAAAGATCAAATAAACCCTAAATTTTTAGAGATTAAAGGTTCGGGAGTTGGTTACGCAATTATTTAAAGTCCACCTTATGCCAAAGAAACTCAAAAATTGTGCTTGTGACAAGGAATGAAATTTTTAATTATTCCATAAGGCCTACTTCAATAGAAAATATTGATATTGTTAGATTAAACTCTTTAATTTGAGTTTAAATTTGGGGACTCACAAATTTGTGTGAGTTTAATTGTATTTTTACCCTAAGTATTATGTGATTGTACTAAATAATTTACTCATCAATCAATCGCTCATCATAAGACCAGCATAAATTTAGTCTTTTAAATAAAATAGAAAAATACAAAAATAGGGGATTGATTAAAGAATAACATTTTCAGATTTTTTTTTTCTATTGCAAGGATGAATTTGTCTCTATTTAATTTTAAATTGTCTCTTTTTCATTCTTTTTAGATACCTAATTTTCCTTTTTGAAATTAAATCATAGTTAAAATACCAATTTTTATACGGTGCTTTATGAAGGGTGATAAAGAGGATTTTTCCGATCTTCGAACAACACTAAGTATTATGTTCCGATCTTCGCACAACAGTATGTATTATGCTGATTTTATCAAAAATAAATTATCAAACCATAGATACTGCGTTTAGCTCGATTTTGCTCGTATCAACAGAATTTCTAAACGAGGTTTTATAAAAGTGCTTTGTTGATGTAATCAAAACTAAACTAGTCAACATAGAGAAAATTGTAATGGGATTAGATTTCACAGTTATTCCTCATCTTTTTCGACTTAATCAATCATATATTTTTTTATGCTTCAAATATAACCCACATATCCCTCATTCTATGTCTCCATCTCTGGTTAACGATGCGAGATCCATTGAACCAGCTCACTTTTGATGCGTTAGTGGCAAAATAGTTGATTGTTTCAATGGTATACGCACAGATAGCTATACATGAATATAGACCTACCCTCTATCTCTAACGTGATAGCACATATACATAACTTAAATCAAGTCCCTTTGATAGTAAGGTCGACTAAGGCTCAACCTCATTCAAAGATCAATTTTGGAACACTACATTGTAGGCAAAACATTAAGAATAAATGTAAACTAAAGATTATATTGAATGCAGAAATCATATACAACCAGCCAAATTAAGAGTACTACATAGAATCATATCTATTTACATCAAATCTCAACACAAAAGAGAGTTTAGTTACCCATAGAACGCAAAACTAACAAAAGAAGGTTAATAGATGTTGGAGAAGCATCAACTAGCTTGATTCCCAGCTGCATAACCCTCCAATTGTGTCTCACCCCTTCTTCCCTTTATTTTCTCTCTATTTATCTCGGTTTACAGTGATTAGGTCTTGAAGAAATTAGCTACACCTCTATTTATAGGGGTTCTACATTTTTAAGATCCCTAGGCAAAGAAAGGTTTGTCTAGTGAATTGTGCTTTCTTACTTGGAGGAAAAATCCAATTGTCTTCAAATATATTTCTTGAACCATCTTAGTTTGCTTAGTGTACCATAACTCGCCTAGCAAACCATATTTGGCATTTCTATCTGGAAGTCTCTGATTTGTCTCGCTTTCACGTCACTGAGATTGCCTAGCGAACTTGTCCCCAAAATATCTTTGTGATGCTTTGGCTTGGGTTCTGGCGCTTGTGTTTGCCTCGCTTTGTTCCGTATTGATGTAGTCATGTCCAAAACCTACAAAAAGGTGTAGGAAACAGACGTAATAGCTCGCTGGCATAGTTTTGCAATATGAATGATAATTATATATATTTGAAGGTTTTTGTATTGAATTACTTGTAAAACAAGTTGATAAGTGATATGAAAAATAATAGTAGTAAGTAATTTGATAGTTATCAAATAGACAGGAAGAATTTGAAAATTGATAAAACTGGGTGGATGGATCTTCCATCTCTAAGAAAACCCATTATGATCTCTATTAGACTGTCTAATTTATTTTCCTCATGAACTAAAAATTATTTTTATTTTTTATCTGGAATTAGATTGGATCTTTTAGTTGTTCTTAAAAACTAAAAGGAGTCCCTTTAAAAAAAAAACTAAAATGAGTCATTACTCTTCATTTTGTAATATCAATAACATATTTTTTTTATTGTATATTTTTTTATTTTACTTAAATAGCCCACACGATAACTCCAAATAATATAGATCAATCCCAAGGTAGATTACCAAAGTCCTTACATGGTAAGTTCTATTTAATCCAAGCAAAAAGTTCGAGATAGAAGAATTTACTCAAATGTTCATATATGACCCTGAACCAAAGCTCCATACTATCTTCCATAAATCTAGAACTCTCATTGCAGAAGTCATACATCTTCAGACTCATTCTTTATTTGTGAGAAGTTTTTCATGCCCAATTTTCCACATAGAGATTTTTTTATATACATATGAACATGTCTTAAAATTCTCTCTCAATCATATTCCATGCTATTTCTATAAAAGGGTATTGGTAGTTAATTTCATTAGGAAGGACGATAGGACCAAATTGGTCTTCAAGATTAGCATACCTTTTTTTGAACAAACTAAAATGAAATATATTGAAAATGCAGCTGAAACGTCATGCTCAAGACGTACAGAAAGCAAATCATTGCCTAAGGATCCAAGTATAGTATTTACACAAGATTAGCCTATTTACACAATGACAATGGTAGAGGAACCATTTGTATGGTATAGTCAGGGATGCTTGCAAGCGAGGAGGGAGCCAAAGTTATTTTTAACCCTTTTTGTAAAACACAATATACAAACTAAAGAAATTTAATATTTTAACGACAGAAAAAGTAAGGAAAGTAATCTTTTTGAATATAAGATAATTGATCTTAACCATCTAAAACAAAATTAAGTTTTTTTTCTTCTAAATTAAGGACCGACTAATTTAAAGGGTCAATCCCACCGTCCACTTGCAGGAGGTCTATTTAAAGTTATAACATAGTTCTTTATGAACTTAACTCACCGAAATTGGCAACACGGAAAATCGAACCAAATATCTTAAGAGGAACACACTCCAAAGTCTTAAGGCAATATCACTGGACCAACCTAAAACAAAATAATGCTACAACTAAGTGATTGAGCTCAAGTGGTTGATGAATTTTACTAAAAGACAAATTATTTAGGAGAACCCGAATTCGATTATTGGGTGGAATAATTCTTAACTAGGTTTTACTTATTTAACGGCTGAACTTCGAATTACCATGACCCCTTCTTTTAAGAAACAAATGATTAAAAACAAATAATGTTACCAATGAAAAATATACTTTAAGCAACTATTCTACATGTGAAGTGCATAATTATTTTTGAATGAAATAATTTTTTGTATTTGAGTTTGATTTTTGAATGAAATAATTTGTAGTTAGAATATATTTAACACTAAAAAAATGTTAAAATTGATCTTTTCCAAATAAAAACTTAATAAAACTAAACTTCGGATAGACTCGTATGTTACAAAAATTAATACCTTTAGAAGAAAGCAAAAACTATAATACACCTCATATTTTGACCCAAACTTGGTCAATGACTCAATGTGAATTAGGTATTCTTGTTTACACTTACATTTGTTTAATATATTCAATTCCCATGCTTACTGCATAAAAAGAGAACATCCACCTATAAGAACATTTTTTTAAAGAAAACACCCACCTATATGAACAATTTTTATTTGTTTTGACAAACCTATATGAGAACAGCTTTGCAAGCGCATTTTAAATATCGGGATTTTTCCCCTAAAAAAATATCTAATTTGCCTTTCAAAAAAAATATGTCTCCTTCAAAACAAAAAAAAAATGTCTAATTTGTATTCATAAAAGGAAATAAAAGAGTAAGAGTTTAGTTTTAGTCTTTTACATCCTCTCAAAGAATATATATTGCTTGAGATGTTTTAATAATTGCTCACATGAAGTTTTAACCCCTGTTTTACAATTCAGAATCTTAGGCATCTTATTATATATTTTTTAGGATTTTCCTTCTTTCAATGCGGCAATGTTGATGTGGATTACATCATATTATATGATTATCAACTTAATTGATTACTTAGCATTAAATAAATAATTTTTCCAAATAGGGGTAGAATCCTAAAAAATATAAAATTGGGACTGGAATTCTGAATTTAAAAAAATAAGGGGTTAAAATTCAGATGTTGTCAAAATAAGGAGTGAAAATTGCATTTAAGTGGCATTGTAGTGAAAATCTACTAAAATAACAAAATAGTAATAGGAAAATGAAATTTCTCACCAACATCCTTGCAATAAAATTTAGTGACGAAATTAACGACGAATTTCACATTTTCCCTCTTTAAATTTTTCTCGCAAGTTTTTCTTTTCCTTCTCTGAATTTCACATTACTTTGCATCCTCCCAAAGCTCCTTTAATCAGGGAGATTTTATGGAATCCTCCTTTGCCTCTTTGGATGAAATGTAATACGAATGGTTATGCTAATAATAGCACATCAGCTTGTGGGGGAATATTTAGAAACTATAAGGCATATTTTGTTTTCTGTTTTGCTGAGAACACAGGTGCTGGTAATGCTTTCCATGCAGAGTTATCAGGTGCTATGAGAGCTATTGAAATAGCAGCTTCAAGAAACTGGATGTAACACCCAGTTTTCCCAACATAAAAAATTTCTTAAACAATTATCAGAGTATGCAAACACAACAACGGGATATTACATGAAACTTAATCCAAAACAATTTAAATAATAATTTAAATTAACCAAATTACTTCAAAACCTTGCAGCGGAATTATTACTAAAAATTCATAAACGTTTGGCACGCAGGCCCCATAAAAATATCTCAAGGAGTTAGTCCCATTATTAGCAAAATAACATAAATAGTCACGTAAAAGAATGAAGCATGCATAAAGACAACCCCATCCCGTTACGTATCAGAGCGACCTAAACGACACAGTGATGCAAGGCCACTCACGAGCAACTGCACACTAAACACGATCACCTGCACTTGCCCACAAGGCGGCAATTCCAGCAGAAGGGGTGAGAATTCATAACAAAATAATACTAATCAACATAATACGGAATAACAATTAACATCAAAACATTAATAGCATTCTTGCATCATTTAATAACATATAGCACGTAATCACATAATCAATTTCATATCATCTTTAAGCAAGTAGCGTAGACAAATAACACTTATCACTTAATCATATACTCATTCTTTATCAACAACATGACATCATAAATATGACCATGTGACAATGCTCTTAGACTCCTTATATGCATGTGGTACCAAACTTCATCATAAGTATTAATATACTTTTAAACGTGCGGAGGACAAAGCTCCTAATAAACGTGCGGAGGACAAAGCTCCTATCATGGTGAGGACTAAACTCAATGTATGATATGCATGGACTCAACTCAAATAACATTTATCCTTAATCACCTTATCAACATGCATCCAAGAATTTGGAGCTAAATAACAACTTATCATTGCATATATAACATATACATATATCATAACGGTTCAGTTTAATAACATCAGCAGCGTAATTCAAATCACAAGAACAGAATGATATCATTATATCAATTACATTTCAAGGCAATATAAACTTTAACATAATTGCATAAGGTATAATACTTAATTCATGCTCTACTACCATAACCCAACAATCCATGCTTAACAAGGTTCTGAACAGGACTCCCAGCATCACCACTAGGCCTAATTAACACTCAGGGAACACCTCCAAATCAAATCACACGGAACAGATCACACAACCCTCACAACTTCCAAAGGCTGGTAGTGTTCGCGAGGCGAGTGGGTTAGCTCGCCGTGGCGAGCTGCCAGAAGCAACTCGCGAGGCGAAGGGAAGTGCTCGCTATGGCGAGCTGCCAGAAGCAACTCGCGAGGCGAGGATAAGTACTCGCCGTGGCGAGCGATGAGGCTCATCACTCGCGAGGCGAGGATCACTGCTCGCCGTGGCGAGCGATGAATTTCGCTGCGGCCAGAACTGCTATACTCCCAAAATCTCACAAATTCTCATGGTTCTAAGCCTGCTATTGATTCCAGAATTCATCCTAAACATATTCTAAGGTCTAGGAACACTTTCTACATCAATTAAACCTATTCCAACCGTTAATCCATCAATTTATAGGGTTTTGACCTAGTTTTCACCTTCTCTCAAATCAATCCTAATCCTTGTTAATTGCTTTCAGAATTATGCTAATCAATATCACTTAATCATGAATCTCACCCTTACCTGAATTGCAGAAGAAAATCGCAGCACACCCTTCCATCTTTCTCTTCACGCGTGCGGCTTCTTTCTTTTCCCAAAAGTTCTGAAAGCGTTACTGACTCTAACCTAATTTTCCTTATTTATACTGCCAACAAATCTTATCTTATTTACTCTTTCTCCCACATAACTCTCTAAAATCCAAAACTAACCCATAACTAAATATTTTATTTTCTTTTCAAATCTTATTTTATTTAACAATAAAATAAGTCTCTTAACCTTATCCTTAGCATTAATCTTAACACCAAATCATCCAAAATATGTCAAAACATATCAAAACATATCAAAACACATATATATTATATAAATATAATATAATCACCTAAACTCGATTTAAATAAATACTAAAACG
Organism: Medicago lupulina; assembly: GCA_958299785.1. Taxonomy (NCBI): domain Eukaryota; kingdom Viridiplantae; phylum Streptophyta; class Magnoliopsida; order Fabales; family Fabaceae; genus Medicago; species Medicago lupulina. The sequence goes on along the minus strand of OY283141.1, from coordinate 27,001,595 downwards.
AACGTGGGCATTACAACTCTCCCCCACTTAAAAGATTTTCGTCCTCGAAAATTACCTCAAGCAAATAACTCTGGATAAGACTCCAGCATCTTACTCTCAAGCTCCCAAGTCAAGCTTTCACCAGTCGCTCCCGACCAAACGACTCTAACGAGAGGTATATCCTTGCCCCTCAACGTCTTCATTTTCCGATCATCAATCCTTACCGGTAAAGTCTCCACCGTAAGGTTGTCTGTAACTTGCACATCATCGCTCTGGATCACATGAGATGGATCCGGAACATACTTCCGAAGCTGCGACACATGGAACACATCATGTAAATTCGAAAGATGCGGTGGTAACCCAACTCGGTACGCCGCCGTTCCAACCCTCTCTGATATCTGATACGGGCCAATAAATCTCGGAGTCAACTTCTTTGACTTCAACGCACGTCCAACACCAGTCATAGGCGTGACCCTTAAAAACATGTGGTCACCTTCCTGAAACTCAAGATCTTTCCTTCGCTTATCATGGTAACTCTTCTGTCGACTCTGCGACGCTTTCATTTTCTCTTGAATCATCTTAACCTTCTCAGTAGTTTGCTGAACAATCTCTGGCCCTAAAACCACTCTTTCACCTGACTCAAACCAACACAACGGAGTTCTGCACCTCCGACCGTACAAAGCCTCAAAAGGTGCCATTCCAATACTAGAATGATAACTATTATTGTATGTGAACTCGATTAAGGGAAGATGACTATCCCAAGTTCCTCCTTGCTCAAGAACACAAACTCTCAATAAATCCTCCAGCGACTGAATTGTTCTCTCCGACTGACCATCTGTCTGCGGATGATACGCCGAACTCAATCTCAACTTAGAACCTAAAGCCTCTTGCAAACTTTTCCAAAATCTAGAAGTAAATCTTGGATCTCTATCTGATACAATGCTCGAAGGAACACCATGCAACCTCACAATCTCCTTGATATAAATCTCTGCCAGCTGGGCAACAGGAAAACTAATATTAATCGGTAGAAAATGAGCCGACTTCGTCAATCTGTCAACTATCACCCAAATGGCGTCATTCCCTCTTGGGGTATTCGGCAAGCTAGTCACAAAATCCATGGATATACTATCCCATTTCCACTCTGGCACATCTAAAGATACCATCATGCCAGCCGGTTTCTGATGCTCAATCTTCGACTTCTGGCAAACTAAACAAGCATACACAAACTGTGCTATATCACGTTTCAATCCAGACCACCAAAACAACTTCTTCAAATCATGATACATCTTCGTAGCTCCTGGGTGAATACTCAAGCTACTTCTGTGACTCTCTTCAAGAATCATCTTCTTAATCTCTTCATTGTCAGGAATGCAAATCCTACCTCGGAATCTCAATACTCCCTGATCGTCGACTTGAAAATCACTATCTTCAGTCTGATTACCAGCAACCATCAAATCGACAAACTTGACATCTTCTTTCTGCGCCTCTCTTATATTCATCAAGAAGTCACTATCAATTTTCAGCATCCCTAGCTTCACACTCTGAGGCGTCCTTTCACAAACCAAACTCAAATCCCTAAATTGCTCAAGTAATTCGAACTCCTTAACCATCATAGCAGACATATGCAAGGTCTTCCTACTCAAAGCATCAGCTACCACATTCGCTTTACCCGGATGATAATTCAACCCAAAGTCGAAGTCCTTCAAAAGTTCTAACCATCTTCTCTGCCTCATATTCAATTCCTTCTGATCGAAAAGATACTTCAAGCTCTTGTGATCACTAAACACTTCGAACCTCGCACCATACAAGTAGTGTCTCCACATTTTCAATACAAAAACCACAGCTGCTAATTCCAAATCATGCGTCGGATATTTCTTCTCATGAACTCTCAACTGTCTTGAAGCGTAAGCTACCACCTTACCTTCCTGCATAAGCACACCTCCTAAACCCAACTTGGACGCATCACAATACACTACAAATGGCGCATCAGACTTTGGCAAAATCAAAACTGGAGCCGTCGTCAAACGCTTCTTCAACTCGTTGAAACTGTTCTCACAATGCACATCCCAAACAAAAGCTCTACCTTTACAAGTCAACTGGGTCAATGGAAGAGCCAACTTGGAGAATCCTTCAATAAACCTTCTATAATAACTAGCTAAACCCAAAAAGCTCCTGATCTCGGTAACTGACTTCGGAGTCTCCCATTGCGATACGGCTTCAATCTTAGACGGATCTACTGCAATACCATCACCGGAGATAACATGACCAAGGAAACTCACTTCTTTCAACCAGAACTCACACTTAGACAATTTGGCATAAAGTTTCTTCTCTTTCAACACTTGCAAAACAATCTTCAGATGTTCAGCATGCTCTTCCTCAGTCTTGGAGTAAATCAGGATATCATCAATAAATACAACTACGAACTGATCCAAAAATGCATGGAAGATGCGATTCATGTACTCCATAAATACTCCCGGTGCATTAGTAACTCCAAAAGGCATAACCTTGTACTCATAATGGCCATAACGCGTTCTGAAAGCTGTCTTCTGCATATCTTCATCCTTTACTTTAATCTGATGATAACCCGACCTCAAGTCAATCTTGCTGAAAACACGTGCACCCACTAACTGATCCATCAAATCATCAATCCTCGGTAGTGGATACCTATTCTTGATAGTCACCTTATTCAACTGCCGATAATCAATACATAGCCTCATACTACCATCCTTCTTCTTCACTAGCAACACTGGCGCTCCCCAAGGTGAAACACTTGGTCTAACAAATTTCTTTTCGAGCAAATCTTCCAACTGTTTCTTCAACTCAGCTAATTCGGAAGCAGACATACGATAAGGTGCCATCGACACCGGCTTAGTTCCCGGAACAAGATCAATAGAAAACTCGACTTCCCTCTCTGGAGGCACATCAGGAATTTCATCTGGGAAAACTTCAGGAAAGTCGCATACCACTTGTAATTTATCGATCACCGCTTGATTCTCTAAAGATAAGGAAGCCATCAACGAAAACATCAACATACCATCACGTTCCAGTTGCTTCAGCTGCTTAGTAGATAGAAACTCAGCACCACTTTCCTCCTCAGCGGACGAGAAATGCACCGTCTTGCGAAAACAATTGATAAGAACGTGGTTGTACTCTAACCAATTCATACCCAGAATCACGTCCATACCACTCAAAGGTAGACAAACTAAATCCATCTCAAAATCGCGACCAAACATAGACAAAGGACAACTTAAGCATACGAGAGAAGTAGTCACCGAACCCTTAGCTGGAGTTTCGACAACCATCTCTCCATTCATATCAGACATAGCAAGACTCAAAGCAGAAACACAGTTTAAAGCAATAAAGCAATGCGTAGCACCAGTATCAATAATAGCAACTAAAGGAGTATTATTAATATAGCAAGTACCTCTGATCAAACGATCATCACTGTCTGTCTGAGTACCAGTCAGGGCAAAAACTCGACCCGTAGTAGGCGCCCTCTTTGGCTGCTTGCACTGGGAACCAATATGACCCTCTTCATTGCAGTTAAAGCACACGATATCATTACGCTTGCAATCAGCTACTAAATGACCCTTCTTGCCACACCGGACACACTTCTTGATCTCTTCTGGACAAACATTGCTCTTGTGGCCTTTCACACCGCAGTTGAAACACACGATCTCAGCAGGGGTACCCTTCCTCGCGGTCTGCCTATCCACGACCATCTTCTGTTTCCCTTTATCAGCAGGGGCACTATAAGGTTTAGGGCGACTCTGCTGGCCCTTGGCTTTCCTCTCATTCACTACCTTGTAGTGAGCCTTCGTATCCTCTTCATATATCCGACAGCTGTTTACCAAATCCGGAAACACTCTAATCTGTTGGTACCCAATCGCCCTCTTAATGTCGGGCCTCAAACCGTTCTCGAACTTGATGCATCTTGAAAACTCTGCAGTCTCAGCAGCGTAATGCGGATAGAACTTTACCAACTCCACGAACTTGGCAGCATACTCGGTCACGGACATATTTCCTTGCTTCAGCTCAAGGAACTCGATCTCTTTCTTCCCGCGAACATCCTCCGGAAAGTATCTCCTCAGGAACTCTCTCCTGAAAACAGCCCAAGTCACAACAGCCCCATCTTGCTCGAGGCTAGGTAACACACTGACCCACCAATCATCAGCTTCCTCTGACAGCTGATGTGTACCAAATCGCACCTGCTGAACTTCGGTGCACTGCATTACCCTGAAAATCCTCTCGATCTCCTTAAGCCACGTCTGGGCTCCGTCGGGGTCATACCTTCCCTTAAAAGTTGGAGGATGATTCCTCATGAAAGTCTCCAACATCCTTGTCTCAGCATTCACACCAGCATTTGCATTAGGTTGTCCCACAGCTTGGGCAACAGCTTGAAGTGCAGCAGCTAACGCGGTATCGTTTCTTCCAACCATTCTGATATTCTACAACAAACAGTAACAGCAACATAAGATTTAGTAATACAAATATTACTAAGACTCAACAAGACTCTCTAATTGGCCGGACAGACCGACTTGCTCTGATACCAATTGTAACACCCCGTTTTCCCAACATAAAAAATTTCTTAAACAATTATCAGAGTATGCAAACACAACAACGGGATATTACATGAAACTTAATCCAAAACAATTTAAATAATAATTTAAATTAACCAAATTACTTCAAAACCTTGCAGCGGAATTATTACTAAAAATTCATAAACGTTTGGCACGCAGGCCCCATAAAAATATCTCAAGGAGTTAGTCCCATTATTAGCAAAATAACATAAATAGTCACGTAAAAGAATGAAGCATGCATAAAGACAACCCCATCCCGTTACGTATCAGAGCGACCTAAACGACACAGTGATGCAAGGCCACTCACGAGCAACTGCACACTAAACACGATCACCTGCACTTGCCCACAAGGCGGCAATTCCAGCAGAAGGGGTGAGAATTCATAACAAAATAATACTAATCAACATAATACGGAATAACAATTAACATCAAAACATTAATAGCATTCTTGCATCATTTAATAACATATAGCACGTAATCACATAATCAATTTCATATCATCTTTAAGCAAGTAGCGTAGACAAATAACACTTATCACTTAATCATATACTCATTCTTTATCAACAACATGACATCATAAATATGACCATGTGACAATGCTCTTAGACTCCTTATATGCATGTGGTACCAAACTTCATCATAAGTATTAATATACTTTTAAACGTGCGGAGGACAAAGCTCCTAATAAACGTGCGGAGGACAAAGCTCCTATCATGGTGAGGACTAAACTCAATGTATGATATGCATGGACTCAACTCAAATAACATTTATCCTTAATCACCTTATCAACATGCATCCAAGAATTTGGAGCTAAATAACAACTTATCATTGCATATATAACATATACATATATCATAACGGTTCAGTTTAATAACATCAGCAGCGTAATTCAAATCACAAGAACAGAATGATATCATTATATCAATTACATTTCAAGGCAATATAAACTTTAACATAATTGCATAAGGTATAATACTTAATTCATGCTCTACTACCATAACCCAACAATCCATGCTTAACAAGGTTCTGAACAGGACTCCCAGCATCACCACTAGGCCTAATTAACACTCAGGGAACACCTCCAAATCAAATCACACGGAACAGATCACACAACCCTCACAACTTCCAAAGGCTGGTAGTGTTCGCGAGGCGAGTGGGTTAGCTCGCCGTGGCGAGCTGCCAGAAGCAACTCGCGAGGCGAAGGGAAGTGCTCGCTATGGCGAGCTGCCAGAAGCAACTCGCGAGGCGAGGATAAGTACTCGCCGTGGCGAGCGATGAGGCTCATCACTCGCGAGGCGAGGATCACTGCTCGCCGTGGCGAGCGATGAATTTCGCTGCGGCCAGAACTGCTATACTCCCAAAATCTCACAAATTCTCATGGTTCTAAGCCTGCTATTGATTCCAGAATTCATCCTAAACATATTCTAAGGTCTAGGAACACTTTCTACATCAATTAAACCTATTCCAACCGTTAATCCATCAATTTATAGGGTTTTGACCTAGTTTTCACCTTCTCTCAAATCAATCCTAATCCTTGTTAATTGCTTTCAGAATTATGCTAATCAATATCACTTAATCATGAATCTCACCCTTACCTGAATTGCAGAAGAAAATCGCAGCACACCCTTCCTTCTTTCTCTTCACGCGTGCGGCTTCTTTCTTTTCCCAAAAGTTCTGAAAGCGTTACTGACTCTAACCTAATTTTCCTTATTTATACTGCCAACAAATCTTATCTTATTTACTCTTTCTCCCACATAACTCTCTAAAATCCAAAACTAACCCATAACTAAATATTTTATTTTCTTTTCAAATCTTATTTTATTTAACAATAAAATAAGTCTCTTAACCTTATCCTTAGCATTAATCTTAACACCAAATCATCCAAAATATGTCAAAACATATCAAAACATATCAAAACACATATATATTATATAAATATAATATAATCACCTAAACTCGATTTAAATAAATACTAAAACGAACGTGGGCATTACAACTCTCCCCCACTTAAAAGATTTTCGTCCTCGAAAATTACCTCAAGCAAATAACTCTGGATAAGACTCCAGCATCTTACTCTCAAGCTCCCAAGTCAAGCTTTCACCAGTCGCTCCCGACCAAACGACTCTAACGAGAGGTATATCCTTGCCCCTCAACGTCTTCATTTTCCGATCATCAATCCTTACCGGTAAAGTCTCCACCGTAAGGTTGTCTGTAACTTGCACATCATCGCTCTGGATCACATGAGATGGATCCGGAACATACTTCCGAAGCTGCGACACATGGAACACATCATGTAAATTCGAAAGATGCGGTGGTAACCCAACTCGGTACGCCGCCGTTCCAACCCTCTCTGATATCTGATACGGGCCAATAAATCTCGGAGTCAACTTCTTTGACTTCAACGCACGTCCAACACCAGTCATAGGCGTGACCCTTAAAAACATGTGGTCACCTTCCTGAAACTCAAGATCTTTCCTTCGCTTATCATGGTAACTCTTCTGTCGACTCTGCGACGCTTTCATTTTCTCTTGAATCATCTTAACCTTCTCAGTAGTTTGCTGAACAATCTCTGGCCCTAAAACCACTCTTTCACCTGACTCAAACCAACACAACGGAGTTCTGCACCTCCGACCGTACAAAGCCTCAAAAGGTGCCATTCCAATACTAGAATGATAACTATTATTGTATGTGAACTCGATTAAGGGAAGATGACTATCCCAAGTTCCTCCTTGCTCAAGAACACAAACTCTCAATAAATCCTCCAGCGACTGAATTGTTCTCTCCGACTGACCATCTGTCTGCGGATGATACGCCGAACTCAATCTCAACTTAGAACCTAAAGCCTCTTGCAAACTTTTCCAAAATCTAGAAGTAAATCTTGGATCTCTATCTGATACAATGCTCGAAGGAACACCATGCAACCTCACAATCTCCTTGATATAAATCTCTACCAGCTGGGCAACAGGAAAACTAATATTAATCGGTAGAAAATGAGCCGACTTCGTCAATCTGTCAACTATCACCCAAATGGCGTCATTCCCTCTTGGGGTATTCGGCAAGCTAGTCACAAAATCCATGGATATACTATCCCATTTCCACTCTGGCACATCTAAAGATACCATCATGCCAGCCGGTTTCTGATGCTCAATCTTCGACTTCTGGCAAACTAAACAAGCATACACAAACTGTGCTACATCACGTTTCAATCCAGACCACCAAAACAACTTCTTCAAATCATGATACATCTTCGTAGCTCCTGGGTGAATACTCAAGCTACTTCTGTGACTCTCTTCAAGAATCATCTTCTTAATCTCTTCATTGTCAGGAATGCAAATCCTACCTCGGAATCTCAATACTCCCTGATCGTCGACTTGAAAATCACTATCTTCAGTCTGATTACCAGCAACCATCAAATCGACAAACTTGACATCTTCTTTCTGCGCCTCTCTTATATTCATCAAGAAGTCACTATCAATTTTCAGCATCCCTAGCTTCACACTCTGAGGCGTCCTTTCACAAACCAAACTCAAATCCCTAAATTGCTCAAGTAATTCGAACTCCTTAACCATCATAGCAGACATATGCAAGGTCTTCCTACTCAAAGCATCAGCTACCACATTCGCTTTACCCGGATGATAATTCAACCCAAAGTCGAAGTCCTTCAAAAGTTCTAACCATCTTCTCTGCCTCATATTCAATTCCTTCTGATCGAAAAGATACTTCAAGCTCTTGTGATCACTAAACACTTCGAACCTCGCACCATACAAGTAGTGTCTCCACATTTTCAATACAAAAACCACAGCTGCTAATTCCAAATCATGCGTCGGATATTTCTTCTCATGAACTCTCAACTGTCTTGAAGCGTAAGCTACCACCTTACCTTCCTGCATAAGCACACCTCCTAAACCCAACTTGGACGCATCACAATACACTACAAATGGCGCATCAGACTTTGGCAAAATCAAAACTGGAGCCGTCGTCAAACGCTTCTTCAACTCGTTGAAACTGTTCTCACAATGCACATCCCAAACAAAAGCTCTACCTTTACAAGTCAACTGGGTCAATGGAAGAGCCAACTTGGAGAATCCTTCAATAAACCTTCTATAATAACTAGCTAAACCCAAAAAGCTCCTGATCTCGGTAACTGACTTCGGAGTCTCCCATTGCGATACGGCTTCAATCTTAGACGGATCTACTGCAATACCATCACCGGAGATAACATGACCAAGGAAACTCACTTCTTTCAACCAGAACTCACACTTAGACAATTTGGCATAAAGTTTCTTCTCTTTCAACACTTGCAAAACAATCTTCAGATGTTCAGCATGCTCTTCCTCAGTCTTGGAGTAAATCAGGATATCATCAATAAATACAACTACGAACTGATCCAAAAATGCATGGAAGATGCGATTCATGTACTCCATAAATACTCCCGGTGCATTAGTAACTCCAAAAGGCATAACCTTGTACTCATAATGGCCATAACGCGTTCTGAAAGCTGTCTTCTGCATATCTTCATCCTTTACTTTAATCTGATGATAACCCGACCTCAAGTCAATCTTGCTGAAAACACGTGCACCCACTAACTGATCCATCAAATCATCAATCCTCGGTAGTGGATACCTATTCTTGATAGTCACCTTATTCAACTGCCGATAATCAATACATAGCCTCATACTACCATCCTTCTTCTTCACTAGCAACACTGGCGCTCCCCAAGGTGAAACACTTGGTCTAACAAATTTCTTTTCGAGCAAATCTTCCAACTGTTTCTTCAACTCAGCTAATTCGGAAGCAGACATACGATAAGGTGCCATCGACACCGGCTTAGTTCCCGGAACAAGATCAATAGAAAACTCGACTTCCCTCTCTGGAGGCACATCAGGAATTTCATCTGGGAAAACTTCAGGAAAGTCGCATACCACTTGTAATTTATCGATCACCGCTTGATTCTCTAAAGATAAGGAAGCCATCAACGAAAACATCAACATACCATCACGTTCCAGTTGCTTCAGCTGCTTAGTAGATAGAAACTCAGCACCACTTTCCTCCTCAGCGGACGAGAAATGCACCGTCTTGCGAAAACAATTGATAAGAACGTGGTTGTACTCTAACCAATTCATACCCAGAATCACGTCCATACCACTCAAAGGTAGACAAACTAAATCCATCTCAAAATCGCGACCAAACATAGACAAAGGACAACTTAAGCATACGAGAGAAGTAGTCACCGAACCCTTAGCTGGAGTTTCGACAACCATCTCTCCATTCATATCAGACATAGCAAGACTCAAAGCAGAAACACAGTTTAAAGCAATAAAGCAATGCGTAGCACCAGTATCAATAATAGCAACTAAAGGAGTATTATTAATATAGCAAGTACCTCTGATCAAACGATCATCACTGTCTGTCTGAGTACCAGTCAGGGCAAAAACTCGACCCGTAGTAGGCGCCCTCTTTGGCTGCTTGCACTGGGAACCAATATGACCCTCTTCATTGTAGTTAAAGCACACGATATCATTACGCTTGCAATCAGCTACTAAATGACCCTTCTTGCCACACCGGACACACTTCTTGATCTCTTCTGGACAAACATTGCTCTTGTGGCCTTTCACACCGCAGTTGAAACACACGATCTCAGCAGGGGTACCCTTCCTCGCGGTCTGCCTATCCACGACCATCTTCTGTTTCCCTTTATCAGCAGGGGCACTATAAGGTTTAGGGCGACTCTGCTGGCCCTTGGCTTTCCTCTCATTCACTACCTTGTAGTGAGCCTTCGTATCCTCTTCATATATCCGACAGCTGTTTACCAAATCCGGAAACACTCTAATCTGTTGGTACCCAATCGCCCTCTTAATGTCGGGCCTCAAACCGTTCTCGAACTTGATGCATCTTGAAAACTCTGCAGTCTCAGCAGCGTAATGCGGATAGAACTTTACCAACTCCACGAACTTGGCAGCATACTCGGTCACGGACATATTTCCTTGCTTCAGCTCAAGGAACTCGATCTCTTTCTTCCCGCGAACATCCTCCGGAAAGTATCTCCTCAGGAACTCTCTCCTGAAAACAGCCCAAGTCACAACAGCCCCATCTTGCTCGAGGCTAGGTAACACACTGACCCACCAATCATCAGCTTCCTCTGACAGCTGATGTGTACCAAATCGCACCTGCTGAACTTCGGTGCACTGCATTACCCTGAAAATCCTCTCGATCTCCTTAAGCCACGTCTGGGCTCCGTCGGGGTCATACCTTCCCTTAAAAGTTGGAGGATGATTCCTCATGAAAGTCTCCAACATCCTTGTCTCAGCATTCACACCAGCATTTGCATTAGGTTGTCCCACAGCTTGGGCAACAGCTTGAAGTGCAGCAGCTAACGCGGTATCGTTTCTTCCAGCCATTCTGATATTCTACAACAAACAGTAACAGCAACATAAGATTTAGTAATACAAATATTACTAAGACTCAACAAGACTCTCTAATTGGCCGGACAGACCGACTTGCTCTGATACCAATTGTAACACCCCGTTTTCCCAACATAAAAAATTTCTTAAACAATTATCAGAGTATGCAAACACAACAACGGGATATTACATGAAACTTAATCCAAAACAATTTAAATAATAATTTAAATTAACCAAATTACTTCAAAACCTTGCAGCGGAATTATTACTAAAAATTCATAAACGTTTGGCACGCAGGCCCCATAAAAATATCTCAAGGAGTTAGTCCCATTATTAGCAAAATAACATAAATAGTCACGTAAAAGAATGAAGCATGCATAAAGACAACCCCATCCCGTTACGTATCAGAGCGACCTAAACGACACAGTGATGCAAGGCCACTCACGAGCAACTGCACACTAAACACGATCACCTGCACTTGCCCACAAGGCGGCAATTCCAGCAGAAGGGGTGAGAATTCATAACAAAATAATACTAATCAACATAATACGGAATAACAATTAACATCAAAACATTAATAGCATTCTTGCATCATTTAATAACATATAGCACGTAATCACATAATCAATTTCATATCATCTTTAAGCAAGTAGCGTAGACAAATAACACTTATCACTTAATCATATACTCATTCTTTATCAACAACATGACATCATAAATATGACCATGTGACAATGCTCTTAGACTCCTTATATGCATGTGGTACCAAACTTCATCATAAGTATTAATATACTTTTAAACGTGCGGAGGACAAAGCTCCTAATAAACGTGCGGAGGACAAAGCTCCTATCATGGTGAGGACTAAACTCAATGTATGATATGCATGGACTCAACTCAAATAACATTTATCCTTAATCACCTTATCAACATGCATCCAAGAATTTGGAGCTAAATAACAACTTATCATTGCATATATAACATATACATATATCATAACGGTTCAGTTTAATAACATCAGCAGCGTAATTCAAATCACAAGAACAGAATGATATCATTATATCAATTACATTTCAAGGCAATATAAACTTTAACATAATTGCATAAGGTATAATACTTAATTCATGCTCTACTACCATAACCCAACAATCCATGCTTAACAAGGTTCTGAACAGGACTCCCAGCATCACCACTAGGCCTAATTAACACTCAGGGAACACCTCCAAATCAAATCACACGGAACAGATCACACAACCCTCACAACTTCCAAAGGCTGGTAGTGTTCGCGAGGCGAGTGGGTTAGCTCGCCGTGGCGAGCTGCCAGAAGCAACTCGCGAGGCGAAGGGAAGTGCTCGCTATGGCGAGCTGCCAGAAGCAACTCGCGAGGCGAGGATAAGTACTCGCCGTGGCGAGCGATGAGGCTCAGCACTCGCGAGGCGAGGATCACTGCTCGCCGTGGCGAGCGATGAATTTCGCTGCGGCCAGAACTGCTATACTCCCAAAATCTCACAAATTCTCATGGTTCTAAGCCTGCTATTGATTCCAGAATTCATCCTAAACATATTCTAAGGTCTAGGAACACTTTCTACATCAATTAAACCTATTCCAACCGTTAATCCATCAATTTATAGGGTTTTGACCTAGTTTTCACCTTCTCTCAAATCAATCCTAATCCTTGTTAATTGCTTTCAGAATTATGCTAATCAATATCACTTAATCATGAATCTCACCCTTACCTGAATTGCAGAAGAAAATCGCAGCACACCCTTCCTTCTTTCTCTTCACGCGTGCGGCTTCTTTCTTTTCCCAAAAGTTCTGAAAGCGTTACTGACTCTAACCTAATTTTCCTTATTTATACTGCCAACAAATCTTATCTTATTTACTCTTTCTCCCACATAACTCTCTAAAATCCAAAACTAACCCATAACTAAATATTTTATTTTCTTTTCAAATCTTATTTTATTTAACAATAAAATAAGTCTCTTAACCTTATCCTTAGCATTATATCTTAACACCAAATCATCCAAAATATGTCAAAACATATCAAAACATATCAAAACATATCAAAACACATATATATTATATAAATATAATATAATCACCTAAACTCGATTTAAATAAATACTAAAACGAACGTGGGCATTACACTGGACCCACCTATGACCGAAACTTGACTCTTCTTTGGTGGTAAATGCTTTCATGTCTAATTCCATGGTGCCTTGGCATTTGAGAAATAGATGGTTTAATTGTTTATGTTTAGCTAGGAACATGAATTTCGTGGTTTCTCACATTTTTAGGGAAGGGAATCAGTGTGCTGATAGCCTGGCCAATGTAGGGTTAACTATAGATCATTTAACTTGCTCGTATAATCTTCCTTCATTTATTCGGAAACCTAATGTAGAAAACAATATAGGTTGGCCTATATTTAGATTTGTACCCTCATGAGGAGGTTTTGGTTTGGTCCCCCTCCTCTTTTGTTGTTTCTCTTTGTTTTTCTTTTAATATATTTCTGGTGGTAGTAGCTCCCTACTGCTCCACTTTTGGTTTAGAAAAAAAAAAAAAAGATGATATTAATCTCTAGCTATTTCTCTCTCTAAAACTAATTTGTTGCCTTCTCTCTAAGTCTTCATCGCGCCACCTCATTTCCCCCAAAATCCAATCTTAGTTGCCATCATGTAACCATTGCGTGTGGTGGTACGACGAAGATGTTTTCCACATTGTCACGCCCCAACCACTCTTGGGGTCACAGAAAACACTTACATTTATGTTTTTATTGGTGGCGCCTCAGTCAGTAGTGGTGGTTGCTTGGTTGAAGTAGCTTCAGATGCTAGGTTTTCATGATATTTACTCGATTTCTTTGAGATCAGGGTTTGGATTTGCTGATTACTACCTCAAATTTTTGTTGCCCCTCGGGGTCAGGTTTTCGGGTGTTATGGGTTTGCGAGCTTCACTTTTATCACATTCATCGGCTTCAACGACTTCTGACCAAAGCTTGTCTTGCTTTAGTTGTGATTTTGGTAGTTTGTAATGTTTGGGTTGGTTTATGTTAACTCCATCTCTCCCAAGTTTTCACTTCAGCATGGCCTATTTGTTGTCGATTCGCCGCCATTTAGTTAGGGTTTTGTTGTAGTTGATTGGTGGTTTGTTTATCTAGATTTGGTTTCTTGATTCACTTCCAGGTCTGTTAAGGTCTGCAGGTTCCAAAGCTTACATATTGGCTAGAAATGACTTGATTTCTTCTTGTGATTTTTCGTATGGTTTGTTGGTATATTAATCAGTTTACCTTAACAGTCGGTTTATTCGCCATCTTTGAGATGTGAAGGCTCACACACAGTAGCGGAGCCAGAAATGTTGAAAAGTGGGGGAACAATATATATATATATATATATATATATATATATATATATATATATATATATATATATATAATCCGTAGCATTAAATAAATATTAAGCAAAATTACGCAATTCATCCCTTAACGTAAAGGACTAAATCAGGACAAAAAATATAAAGGATTAAAGTGTTGCCTGTGTTGGAACAAAATGTGTTTAACACTACCTCTTTAGAGTTTTGATGATAACAAGGTATTAAAACATTTCAATTGGATATGCTAATATTTGTTCAAGTGTACAGAACCATAGACAAAATTGTGTGTCTACTTAAAGCTTAAGTACTGAAAGAAGAAATGAGAGCAACGAAATCAACAAGAAGGAAGCTTTCTGCATCTGAAGAAAAGTGCTCATGAAGTCAAAGTGCTCATGAAGTCAAAGTGCTCCTGAAGTGATGACGTCATCAGAAACAAGTTCATCAGAAGCACCTCATCAGAAGCAAGATCACTAGAAGCTGAAGTTCATTAGAAGATGAGAGACTTAAAGCTTCAAAGGTTGTTCAATGGATTTAATCTCGTCTAAGCATTGCAGAAGACCAGAAGAGTGAAGAAACGACTAATTCAAATGGATTTGAAGGCATTGAATGTTTGTTCTTTGAAGATCGTTGACATAGTACAATTGTACGAAGTGTACAACCACTACCTCCACTACAAAGAGTATGTCTCTGCTACAAGACAAGAATATCAGCTACGCCTGCAACAATGTTCCTTCAGACTTGGAATGCATTTAAAATTGATCATTCATAGGACAATAACCATATCAGGCAAAAGAGCATTGGTGGTTGATCAAAGCTTCAAACGACTCTTTTTGATGCACTGGCAATTCACAACGTCTCTTTCACACCTCTATATAAAGGAGTGAAGACTTGGAGAATTGTAAGAGACTCAACAACATTTTTGAAAGCGCCAAAACTCTGTCAAAATTGTTCTGCATCAAAAGTTCACTTAGAATTTCTTATCAAAGTTCATATCTTAGAAATTCTAGAGTCTTAAGAGTCTGTATCTGATTTGTATTGTGAGCACCACTGATTGTATATCAAGTGTTCAACTTCAAACATTTTTCTTTGTAATTTTGTTTGATTAGAAGTCTCTTGCAGTTGTCCTTGAGCATTGAAGTCTCTTGATTGTGTTCAGGAGCATAGGAAATCTCTTGTAGTTGTGCTTGAGTATTTTGAAGTCTCTTGCTAGTTTTAGCAGTGAGCATTTGTAATCAGATATTATATTTTAGTGAACTCTCCTTGGAAGTGCAAGGGGGACAGGACTACTTCCGGTTTGTAGACGGAACCTGTATAATTGCTTTGTGTCTTTCTTCCTTCTCTCTCTCTGTTTTTATCCACTGCATATAGAATCTGAACATCACTTCAGAAGTTGTACTCTAACTGCTTCTGACCAGTGACTTCAGTAGGAGAAAATGAAGAAAAAGGCAACACAATTCAACCCCCCTTCTTGTGTTTTTCTCACCTTCAGCCTGAAATTAAGTTATGAACCAAATTGTGCAATTTTACCTATATATTATATTTCATTGTTGAAAGCATAAATATACAATATAAAATGGTCTATACTATTTATCATATTTTGAAAATATTGAATGGTGTCTCATTTTCAATCTCAATAAAAACATCTCTCTATACATGAGTAACTAAAATTATTGCATTTTTGATCCCACAAATTTGTTAATTGTGTAACCCATAAAAACAAATTGAACAATTTTAGCCATGCATCTTTATAGGAGATTAATTCACTGCATACAGAGAAACATTACTCACATTTTATATGGATGATAAGCCATCATTCACATACATATTTTTGCTTAGGTTTAATATAACAGTGGTATTAAAAAAATGAAAGTTTTGTAAAGGAAGGAGCCCAAAATATGAAAATTTTGTGCAGGCAGGAGCCCACACAACCTTGTGTGTGGCTCCGCCCCTTCTCACACAACATTTTTTTTTCTATATGGTTTCGCGTCCATACGCTAGTTTGTTGGAACAAAATGTGTTTAATACTGCCTCTTTAAAGTTTTGATGATAACAAGGTATTAAAAATTGTCAATTGGATATGCTAATATTTGTTCAAGTGTACATGACCATAGAAAAAACTTTGAGATCATTATTAGGTTCTGGAAGAACAAAAGAGAGCAAAGGAATCAACAAAAAGGAAGCTTAAAAGCGTCGGAAGAGAAGTGCTCCTGAAGACAAAGTGCTCCTGAAGTGATGACGTGTCATCAGAAGCAAATTCATCAGAATCAAGATCACCAGAAGCTGTAGTTCATCAGGAGATGCAAAACTTAAAGCTTCAAAGGGTGTTCAATGTATTTAATCTCGTCTAAGCATTGCAGAAGACTGGAAAAGTGAAGCAACGACTATTTTGAAAGGATTTGAAGGCATTAGATGCTTATTCTTTGAAGAGCGTTGACAAAGTACAATTGTACAAAGTGTACAACCATTACCTCCACTACTCAGTTTTTGTCTCTGCTACAAGACAAGGATAACAGCTCTGCCTGCAACGATGTTCCTACACACTTGGAATGAATTTCAAATTGATCCTTCATAGGACAACAACCATATCAGGAGAAAGATCATTGGTGATTGATCAAAGCTTCAAACGACTCTTATTTTGATGTGTTGGCAATTCACAACGTCTCTTTCACACCTCTATATATAGGAGTGAAGACTTAGGGAATGGCATGACTCTACAACAATTTGAAAGCGCCTAAACTCTGTCAAAATTGTTCTGCATCAAAAGTTCACTTAGAATTTCTTATCAAAGTTCATATCTTAGAAATTCTAGAGTCCTAAGTGTTTGTATCTGATTTGTATTGTGAGCACCACTGATTGTATATCAAGTGTTCAATCTCAAACATTTTTCTTTGTAATTCTGTTTGATTAGAAGTCTCTTGCTTTTGTGCTTGAGCATAGAAGTCTCTTGATTGTGTTCAGGAGCATAGGAAGTCTCTTGCAGTTGTGCTTGAGCATTTGTAGTCTCTTGCTAAGTTTAGCAGTGAGCATTTGTAATCAGATATTACATTATAGTGAACTCTCCTTGGAAGTGCAAGGGGGACAGGACTACTTCCGGTTTGTGGAAGGAACTTGTATAATTGCTTGTGTTTTTCTTCTTTCTTTCTCTCTCTCTCTCTCTCTCTCTCTCTCTCTCTCTCTCTATTTTATCCGCTGTATCTAGAATCTGAACATCACTTCAGAAGTTGTACTCTAACTGCTTTTGATCAGTGATTTCAGTAGGAGAAATTGAAGAAAAAGCTAACACAATTCAACCCCCCTTCTTGTGTTTTTCTCACCTTCAATTGGAATCTAGAGCCTTGGTTCTGTTGATAACACTTAATAGTGTAACAGTCCAAGATCTGAGAAAAACAAGTCTGATGAATCATCTGTTTCTAGTTATGGTGGTAATCATAATGTTGTGCCTTATGATTACAGTGATAAGAAAGCTGACTCAGGAAAAGTTCCAAAGTTCAATGGAGATCCTGAAGAGTTCTCCTGGTGGAAAACCAACTTCTACAGTTATATCTTGGGCTTAGATGAAGAGTTATGAGATATTCTGGAAGATGGAGTTGGTGACTTGGATCTTGATGAAGAAGGAGCTGCTACTGATAGAAATAAACATACTCCTACTCAAAACAAGATGTACAAGAAGCATCACAAGATCAGAGGTTCACTTGTTCATGTTATACCTCGTGCAGAGTATATGAAGATGAGTGATAAATCTACTGCAAAGGCTATGTTTTTTTCTCTTTGTGCAAAGTATGAAGGTAGCAAGAAGGTTAGAGAAGCTAAAGCACTTATGCTTGTTCATCAGTATGAGTTGTTCAAGATGAAGGATGTTGAAAGTATTGAGGAAATGTACTCAAGATTTCAGACCCTAGTCTCTGGACTACAAATACTAAAGAAAAACTATGTTGCTTCTGATCATGTGAGCAAAATACTAAGAAGCCTGCCTGCAAGATGGAGACCAAAGGTTATTGCTATTGAGGAAGCTAAAGATCTAAACACTCTGAGTGTTGAAGATCTTGTTAGCTCTCTCATAGTTCATGAGATAAGTCTTAATGAACATAAGCCTGTTAAGAAGAGTAAATCTATTGCTCTACCATCTAAAGGGAAGTCATCAAAAGCTCTTAAAGTCATAGAATCTGAAGAAGAATCACCTGATGGAGATTCTAATGATGATCCTGCTGAGATGATGGCTATGCTTTCCAACAGGCTGCAGTATCTGGCCAAGAAGAACAAGAAGTTCTTGAGCAGAAGAAGTGGTTACAAAGGCTCCAGGAAAGAAGATCATAAGGGTTGCTTCAACTGCAAGAAGCCTGAACATTTCATTGCTGATTGCCCTGATCTTCAGAAGGAGAAATCAAAGGACAAGTCTAAGAAGTCAACTTTCAAATCAAACAAGTTCAAGAAGCAGATCAAACAGAGTTTGATGGAACCCTGGGAAGATTTAGACAGTGAATCTGAATCTGATAAGGATGATGCTGATGAAGATGCAAAGGTAGCTGTTGGATTAGTGGCTACAACAACTTCATAAGCTGAATCAAATTTTTGAAATATATGAATGGTGTTTTTTTTTTTATGAAATTTTGATTTTAATTAAAACTAAAATTATAAATGTTTGTTGCTTTCAAGTTATAACAAACCAAACTAATCATAGTCCCCGTGAGCTTAGCTAAGTTGGTAAGGACAATGTAAAATATATGCAAAGTCAGGGTTTGAACCCCGAACATCTCAAAAGAAAAAAAACAAAACTAATCATGATTATCTACTTCAATGACACCAACAATATAATAAAAAAATATAATATAATCTATTTTTTTTAATGACACCAACAACAATCTTTATTATAGAAAAATTTGTTTAAGAAATCACGTCAGCACAAAAACCAATTGGTGGATTCTCTTTGTTTGAATGACATTGAGACAGAGAAAAATCTGTTGCATTATTGAGAAATAGCCGTAAAATCAATTTTTAAGGGTGAGGTCTAGATTACCCTCTATTGTTTATGCGGTATTTACTCTTTCAAGATATCAACCAATCAAAACGTAATATAGAAATGTAACATTAAATGTCAAATAATGTAGAAAAAATCTCCAAAATAAATAGTATATCTCACATATCTTATAAGAGAAAACAAATTTATATTTAAGATTTCATTCTATTTTGCTTTTAAATTTTTCTTTTTTAATAACATATCTCACGTATATTAATTTTTCTTTTTAATTTATATTTATGTTTTTTGACCAAGAAAAAAATTTATATTTAAGATTTCGTTCTATTTTGCTTTCTTAAAATAATTATTTTAGACAATTTAATTACTTGAGTTTTTTTTATTCATTTTAGTCTTTTAAATTACAAATATTAAACATTAAATTTAATTTTTTTAGTCAACTTATTGTCTTGAGTTTTTTTTTTATATTCATTTTAGTGTGTGTTTGGATTGGTGACGTCGATAATCGATTTTAATATAATTGAGTTTGAGATAAGTGATTTTGGTTAAAAATGAGTTTGATGTGAATTGATTTATGTTTGGATACACTCATATAAAAGTGATTATCATGACTTGATGTTGTTTGGATAGTTTGGGTCAAAATTTAATTTGAATATATAATGACCGAATTATTCTATTAATTGAATTTAACACTAGACATCACATTCTCATTTTTTATAAATTATTTGAACCTATGTTGAAATTATTCATATACTTTTATGCAATTGGATTATTAAATTAAATATAATTATATAAAATTAGTAAAAAGAATATTCATACTTGACAAAAAAATATATTAAAAAAGATCGATAAAATATTATAAACTAAAAATTTTAATAGGTTAGCAAATTCATTTTCAAATAATATCAAATTTACCAAAGTCGATGTGCCATTTTTTTTACCACTGTTAGTCATCGTGTCTGTTATGGGAAAACAATATGGATTAGGGTTTATGCGAAGGTAACTTGGATATGAAGAAAACAGTTATGAGAGAAAAGAGAGAATGAGGATTTGAAGGATTCAGGGAAATATGAATTGTGAAAAGTTGTATATTATTCATTGAGGGAAACACTATATATATACAAAGGTGTTCCTCTAATATGGCTTAGGGACAAAATGAAAGGTAGAGGAAATAGAGAAACTCTCTAATATTCTCAAAGGAAGTTGCTGTTATTGGAATGCTTCAATGCTAGTATCGAATTATGCCTAAACACTAGGTGGCGAGCCTTATTTATACTACTCTAAGAAGGCTCTCCATTACAAACTAGAAATATCTAAAAACAACGAAAAGTCTAGAGATATGGATACTCTAGTACATAAGACTAGAAGGACCTACAAAATTTAAGAATTCCCTAGTGCTTATTTAGTAGTGTCTAGTAGCTTCCTTATTATTCCCTAGTATTCTAGAGACTTCTATATTATTCTTTAGTGTTCTAGAGACTTCCACGATATTCTTTAGTATTCTAGAGTCTTACATATCATTCCTCATCATAAGTCTTGCACAACAAGTAACAAATGCAAGTGTGACTAACTAGCTAGAAAATAGGTAAATCAGTTAGTTACTTGTGAGACAAGTAACTAACCCTAACAAACTAAACAAACATGATTAAGGTTTGAATTACCAACTAATATTCCTCCTTAATTCAAACTATCAAAGCAAACTACTCCCAATTCTCTTCTAAGCTTCAGAAACTGGGCCCTTTTGACAGGTTTAGTGAAAATGTCTGCCACTTGATCTAAAGTTGATCAGTATTCAACTTTGATATTGCTTTTGTTCACTTGATCCTCCAAGTAGTGGAATCTAGTCTCAATGTTTGCTTTTACCATGTGCAATAGGATTTTTAGCTACATTTATTACAGACTTGTTATCTATTAGAAGCTTGATAGGTTCCTTAAGCTTGATCATAAACTCTTCTAGCACTTTCTGCAACCAGTTGGCTTGTCTCACAAATAACTAACTGATTTACCTATTTTCTAGCTAGTTAGTTACACTTGCATTTGTTTCTTGTTGTGCAAGTATTAGAGGAACAATATTATAGTGTTTCCCTCAATGAATAATACACAACTTTTCACAATTTATATTTCTCTTAATCCTTCAAATCCTCATTCTCTCTTTTCTCTCATAACTGTTTTCTTCATATCTAAGTTACCTTCACATAAACCCTAATCCATATTGTTTTCCCCTAACAGACACGATGACTAATGGTGGTAAAAAAAAATGGTACATTAACTTTGATAAATTTGATATAATTTGAAAATGAATTTGCTAACCTTTAAAATTTTCGGTTTATAATATTATATCGATCTTCTCTGAATATTTATTTTTTGGTCAAGTATGAATATTCTTTTTACTAATTTTATATAATTATATTTAATTTAATAATACAATTGCATAAAAGTATATGAATAATTTCAACCTAAGCTCAAATAATTAAAAAAAATAGAATGTGATGTCTAGTGTTAAATGCAATTAAAAGGATAATTCGGTCATTATATTTTCAAAATCAATTTTGACTAAAACTATCCAAACAACATCAAGTCATGATAATCACTTTTATATGAGTATATCCAAACATAAATCAATTCACATCAAACTCATTTTTAACCAAAATCAATTCTCTCAAACTCAATTCTATCAAAATCAATTATCGACGTCGTCAATCCAAACACACACTAAAATGAATATAAAAAAAAAAAAACTCAAGACACTAAATTGACTAAAAAAATTAAATTTCATGTTTAATATTTGTAATTTAAAAGACTAAAATGAATAAAAAAAACTCAAGTAATTAAATTGTCTAAAATAATTATTTTAAGAAAGCAAAATAGAACGAAATCTAAATATAATTTTTTTTCTTGGTCAAAAAACATAAATATAAATTAAAGAAGAAAAATTAATATATGTGAGATATGCTATTTATTATGGAGGGATTAGCAAATCATAAGATATGTGAGATATGTTATTCATTATGGAAGGTTTTTTCTACATTATTTGACATTTAATGTTATATTTGTATATTACATTTTGATTGGTTGATATCTTGAAGGGGTAAATACCCCTTAAACAAGAGAGGGTAACGTAAAAAAAACCATTTTTAAAGGATGGAAACCGAGTAAATAATCATTTTTGCTTTTGAATGCTTAACCGGTAGTTATAACAATCTTTTAATGTATTAAAATTACTAAATAATGATTGATTATTTACTCTGTTGGTTAAAATAATATCTGATATTAAAATGGTTCTTTTAACATCACGACATGAAGCTCTTGGAGGATTGAAATGTGGTAAATTAACAGAGTTAAAATGGGAAGTAAGGAAGAAAAATGTAGACATTTTTTTATCGTGATCAATCAAAGACAAATTTATAATTTTACTATACTAAAAATTTATTATGACTATCTTTTTCGTCAAAAAAAATTATTACGACTATCTTTCTCGTCAAAAAAATAAATTATTATGACTATTCATTACTCATTTTAAAAATTAAAAATTATTATGACTATCTTTTTCGTCAAAAATATAAATTATTATGACTACTCATTATTCATTTTGAATGAAGATAACTATTTATCCATTGATCCCTCCCACATAAAAATAAAGTGAATTCCACATGTGATCTCTTTAATTGAGAAAAGATAAAAAAATAAAAAAAAAGTATTTTTTTTAAAATTATTACGACTATCTTTTTCGTCAAAAAAATAAATTATTATGACTACTTATTATTCATTTTGAATGAAGATAACTATTTTATCCATTGATCTTATTTAAACTTAAAGAGAATTCCACATGTGATCTCTTTAATGTGATCTCTTTAATTGAGAAAAGACAAAGAAATAAAAAAAAGTATTTTTCTCGTTTAAAAAAAGGTATAATTGGCAAAAGAGGGTTGTGAGTCTAAACTTACAAGACACAAAGGTTATAAATAGAGACACAAACCCCTTTGCAAATAAAACAAACAGTCTAAGTACTCTTCTTTCTATTAGTTCTCTCTCATTTTCTTGAGTTAAGCCTTCCGCAAGAAGATCATGGAAGAAACCAAATCAAAGTTCAAGAGGATCTGTGTCTACTGTGGTAGCAGTTCAGGGAACAAACCTACTTACCAAGAAGCTGCTGTTGAACTAGCAAAAGAAATGGTATATGATTTTCTTCTATTTTTCTTATAATAAAGATGTTTTTTTGTGAGTTATATAACACAAACACTTTCATCAAGCATGTTTTCCTTCCAAAAAAATGTCTTTTTTACATTTTGTTTTTATGTTTTATGGTCAGATTCTGCATTCTATCTTTCTTTGTTCATGTTGATATGTTTTTTTGTGGTCTTTTACATTTTTTTTCTTCCCATATTAGTCCTCTTTCTTCTCCTTTGTTTTTTTTTTTCAGCTAATAAAATTTTATAAAGTTCCAAATCTAGGTTAAGATTGTTGAGGAATGAGAAGATTGTTGTGTTTGGCATGAAAGAGAGAAATTTGCTAGCTGGAATCTCTCTGTCAGTTGATCAGCTTTCTTGCATGATCGATCTCAGTTTTTATTTCTGTATAATCTATCTAAAACACATATTTTTAATCATACAATTTTTTTATTTTTCAATATGATGCAAAATAATAAATGATGCAAAATAATAAAAATAAATAAATCAAGAAATGCTTTCTGCACTTTTCTAGGAAAATGAACGTGCAAAGCTTTGTATCATTACACTATACGGAGCGTGCTATTAGCTTTTACCATTTCCCACAATCTTTCATGATTTTTTTCCCTATAGCCAAGGGCTACCTATTTATTTTTATTTTTTTTACATCCCAAATTTTACTTTTATTTTCTTATTGACTACTCCACTAAATCAATCAATCTCTATCAATCAGTATTTATATAATCAATATAATAGTATTTTTTATTTTTTTAATCAATATTATTGTTTCTTTCTTTCTAGCTTGGTTTGGTTTTGTTGTCATGATTACTATAGTTACACGTGTCATTTGAGTTTGTGTTTTCAATGTTGAAGGTTGAAAGAAGAATTGATTTGGTTTATGGAGGTGGTAGTGTGGGTCTGATGGGTCTTGTTTCTCAAGCAGTTCATGATGGTGGACGCCATGTGCTTGGGTTAGTAGTTTCTTCTCTATCTCAATAAACTTTTTTTTTTCTTCTCATTTTGTATCAAATTTTGAACACAATATGCTACACTTTTATGTTTTTATGTATTTAGAAAATACACACAATCTAGGACACCATTTTGACATCAAATTATGATGTCCAAAAATCAATATCTTTTTTTTTTGTTTGTTTTTGTCTATGTCTATGTGTTTGCTTGATTATTTTTTTTTAATAAAAATTGTGTGTTTGTTTGATGAAAGGACAAGTTAATCATTTTTTGATTGCTAAGAAGTGGGTTAAATCTTTCTATATGTTGTCTATTGTCCCATGCCTGTTCCCTGAGAAATTAATGATTTCAATGTAAGACATTATGGGGGATCATAAAATATTGGTAGAGTGTGGGACAATTTTTAATTTAATTAACCCCCCTATAGAAGCTTCTAAATGTAGGATGTAAGGGAGCATATTAGAGTTTAATAGAATAGAAATTTACTATGTAATGAGGTTAATTTGGCTTTTTGCTACATTGTTGAGTTTATATAAAAAGGGGTGAATTAAAAGTAATTATGTGTATAACTTTTACTTATGGTTAGAAGCTTTTTGAAGACATTGGTTAAAAGGTGAATGCCTTTTGGCTTATTATTTTTTACAGAAAGGGACGGTAGAAAGTTCTTGCGCGGGAATTGGAGCCAATGTTTTTGCCTTTTCCTTTTCACTTGCATGCACTTTGAACATTGACATGTTTATATATAGTTATAGTTATAACTCTTCTCTTTCATGTATCTTACCTGTCTTGCATTTTTTTAAATTAAATTTGTTCATTAGATTCATTTTGTTAAATCACAATCATTATCCATTAAAATATTTTTGTCTTGTAATGTTTGACTAATGATGTTATATTATATGGACTTTGTTTATGCAGTGTTATCCCAAGGAGTCTCATGCCAAGAGAGGTAAACCATTGAGTTAATGTTGTCCTTTGCTAGTTGCAATTAGGCTTGTCTTTGTTATGTAGTATAAGGACTTGCATGATAATTTTTTTTTTAACTTAATTGTCAAATGTCTCATGTAATTTGTTAATAAATATATGGTGGTCGAAAATGCAGATAACTGGTGACCCTATTGGGGAAGTGAGAGCTGTATCTGATATGCATCAAAGGAAAGCTGAAATGGCTAGGCAGGCTGATGCTTTCATTGCCCTTCCTGGTATGAAATCTTGGCTACACTAGTAAAACCTAAAGGGTGCATTTATATATATATATATATATATATATATATATATATATATATATATATATATATATATATATAGGCCGAGCCCACATATCGAGTTGACCATTTTTACCAGATCCACAA
Organism: Medicago lupulina; assembly: GCA_958299785.1. Taxonomy (NCBI): domain Eukaryota; kingdom Viridiplantae; phylum Streptophyta; class Magnoliopsida; order Fabales; family Fabaceae; genus Medicago; species Medicago lupulina. The sequence goes on along the minus strand of OY283141.1, from coordinate 26,975,816 downwards.
GTGGACCCTTATATGGACCGGTCTGCTACAACACTTGTTGTAACAGACAGGAGACATTCATTGAATGAGGACCATATTAGAGGCTTCATACATTATTAATTTATTAATAAAACATAAGAAATAAAGAGGATACTCATGTGAAGTAGGATATTATCATGTGAAGTGGGATTCTTAATTTGGTTAACACATGAAGTTGGTACTAAAATGTCTTGTTATTTTGAAACATCAGGTGGATATGGAACCCTTGAAGAATTGCTGGAAATTATTACTTGGGCTCAACTTGGGATCCACAGCAAACCGGTAAGAACCATACTACTCTTTTTATTTATTTATTTAGAAACTATTTTCTCCGTCTTAAAATATAAGTAAAATTTAGTCAACAAAAATTAATGTATTTAGTTTAAAATTTGTTGTACCAAATATATCAACTTATGTTACCGATTTTTGTTTATATTTTTGGACGAAATAATGTTATCGATTTTTGTTTATATTTTGGGACGAAAGAAGTATATTACTCTTTTCCAATTTGTCATCATAAGACATATTATTATATGATGCCGTTTTTACTTCTTTGGTTATAGTTAGGGGAGATACTAATGACATTAGTTACAAACTAATTAAGTTGACCAAAGTTATAATAGAGACATGACAATATATAACTAGAGACATGCCTGAAAGGTGGGAATGGAATAAAGTATATCTTACAAGAAACTGTATAGCTTTTATAATTAAACAAACTAGCTAACTCACTTGCCTCTTGTGAACTCTCTGGAATCGAATTTCTCATAATATCATCATACTTTATAAAATATGAATCAGTCAAATTCGATTTAATTAATGTTTGCTTTTTTTTTCTTTTTAAATATTCGGACAGCAGTTGCCTTAACCAACTTTGCCTCCTATCTATGATGCATGTCATACGTATTTATTCGTTGTCTCCATGTTTAAAAACCATTGTTTTACGTATCTTAAGATGACATGTTGCTTCCAAATGCCTTTTAATTTTTTGGTTAATTAGCTTAATTAGTTAACTACTAGTTGATGTTTTAATTTTAAGCATGATACATAACATTAGGAAACTTCGTATATAATTGAACAGAAACATGTGGGGTATTGAATTTCAATTCACATGAAAAGATAGTACTTTAGGATTTTGTGTAGTTAATCGTTGTCACGTTACATTATTTGATATTGATATATGACGTTAGACTGATGGTTCTCCATTTGAATGGGAGAAGGAGAAAGATATGTCACAATAAAACTAGTAATAATTAAAGTAATTAATTAACTAAAGAACAACATAAAACCAATAAAGTTGTTGGTCAATGAAATACTACTAGAAATAAAAATATGAATATGTTGTGATTAACATTTCACATTTTTGTCGATAGTCATCTCATCAAGATCTGACGATTTGATTCTAATACATATTTAGATTTCTATTATAATACGAAGATTTTGATATTGAAATATGAATCGTCAAATCTTGATTTTACGACTATATATTATATAGCTATTATATTGTGTAATTAGTATATAAATATATAGCTATTATAATTGCAACATTAGTGTTTGATTGTTTAATATTTTTATGGTGCAGGTGGGGCTATTGAATGTGGATGGATTTTACAATTCATTGTTGTGTTTCATTGACAAGGCCGTTGATGAAGGCTTTATTTCCCCAAAGGCACGTCGCATTATCGTGTCAGCATCCACAGCCAAGGAATTGGTTAGGGGATTAGAGGTTCGTGTTCAATTCCATTGCTCCTCCATCTTCACTTTATATTCAATATATATATATATATATATATATAAACAACTTTCTTTCTTGCTTTAAAAGTAATGATGATGATGAATTTATTTAATTAATACATATTGCTAAAACAAGTGGGTCATAATGATGATTTTTGTAGAGTTAATAATGATGAACATTTAATGTTATGTGAAGCAGGAACATGTACCTGAGCAAGATGAATATGTATCCAAGTTGGTGTGGGAAGAAAGACTAAATTACGTGCCCGAATCAGAAGTTGCCATGTGATGATCTTATATAAGACTAGTGGGCAATTGATGGAAAAATTAGTTTTTCTTTTTTGGGTCCTTGTCTTTGTTTTTTGGGGTCTATTTTGAATGTATTTTGGGTACATAAAATAGTCATATATATGGGCATAGGAATCGTAGAAAAAGTTGATACACTATCTTTTTGTTTTTCCAAACTAATGTTGATGATGCCCCTAGTATACACTAAATTAGGATAGTTTCATTATGAAGAAAAATTCAACTAAATGAAAGTGTTGTTATCATTGCTTTTGCAAATAGATGTGAATCTTCCTCCCATCCTAACTTGTTATTTCTATTTTCTATTATTGCTTTTGAAATTTGATGTGAACAATTCCCCCTTTCCTAGCTTAATATTTCCATTATTTTGACAAGTATGAACATATTTCCTACCTTTAACAAATAATACAATAAATCAATTGGTTGACTTTAAAATAGCTTATATTTTAAGATGATAAGTTGTGTTTGGGGAATTTGAGTTTGAAATTGGATGAAACAATTCTAATCTCCGAACAAATATTATCTTTGAACTCTCTAAACTCAACCCTTGTGTTGTTGTACCTTCCTCCCTGTCCAAAAACACCGCTCCAATGTAACCTCAACGCGTGGTGGTGCGACGAGGTTCACCCTCTGCACCAATGACGCCTCTATTCCAAATCGTCAGTCCTCAGATATGATTCAGGTGATTGCAGGCTCTATGGTTTGAGTGGTTCTTTTTACCCGTCAAATCTTTCCGCCCTCTGTCCCATTGTCAGTTGATTAATCTGTTTTTCGTTTAGGGAGGCTGTGGTGGATGGCGACGCCATCGCCTCTAGTTTGGGGTGGTTTCTACCATTTTCTATCGACGACCTCGACATATTTGATGTCGTCGAAGTTCTTTGGTGTGCCGCCATCGTTATTAGGTTCTCGTGGGGGGTTAGGGGTGTTGTTCTTGGTTCTTGATTGTGGGCGGTGGAGTTTTGTGGTGATTTTCTTCCTTTGTTGTTTGTTTTTTTAGAGCAAACTGCCGTTAGGTTTTCGAGCGTCGTCGTGAAGCTCTTGCTTTGTTGCAATCAGATTGTTCCAATCTAATGATTCTTATTATTGTGGTGGAGGCGGATTGTTTTTGTGCCCTAGTGTTTGTTTTCATATTTTCATGTTTATTAATACATTTCTTTTGTTGTGTTTGATTAGAGATTGTGGTGGCTTCAGACTTAAGATTCATTTTGCAATGATTCTTTTTTCAATAACAAAGGGTCAGTTTGTGATTTAAAAACCAGAAATGGTATGTTCTGTTAACCCGAAAGGATATGATTATGTTAACCCAAAAATGTTTGGTTACTGACTTATTAGACTCATCCCTCATCTGAGTTTTTACGCGTTTGTGGTTTGACTTCTTCGACTCTTAGATGCTCCAAATCTGTCTATAGGTTTCAATGCATCATATCTACCTATACTCTCGTACTTCATGTTCAAAAGAACTTTTATGCTTATTGCTTTGTTCAGTGAGTTGTTGTCACTTGGATTTTGATACGGTGTTGTGGTCGATCCATTCATTGCAGATGTTCACTCTTCATATTTTTTGTAACATGGTTTCACGCCCATACGCTGATTCGTTGGGTTGTGTTCTGTGATTAGTGAATTTTTGTAAGGATAGATCATGGATGGTCCACTTTGTCTATTTTATCATGATATTCTCATTTGGGTTGTATTTAAGTCAGGTCTAATGTCTCCTTAGTCTTTTTATCTTTTTTGTTTTATTTAATATAATTTTCCTTTTGCCTTAAAAGAAATGGATGAAACAATTTTTTTTTGTTAGCATTTACTTATCTTTCATATTTTACTTATCGTTTGTTTTAAAGAATTTGCGGCGAAATTCAAACATTCAATAATGACAATGGGCAATTAGAAAAAAAGGGCAATGCTATATATCAAGAAAGATTTTATCAAGAAATTTTCTCGAAATTAATGTTAGCGAATAAAATCTGTAACACCCCAAATTCCCATCTTAAAAATTTCATTAAATAAATCATATATCAGAGTAATCATCATAAAGGAGTGTCACATTTCTTCTTTAAAAACAATTTAGATAATAATCTATCAAATTACAAAACATTCAGTCAAGCAGCGGAATTCAATAGTCACATCTCATAAATGTCTTGGCTTAAAAGCCAGCATAAACGTCTCAAACTATTAAAGTTTCAACATCACAAAAGTCAACATTTATTCAATCAAGATACATAAAGGAATAGACTCTACAAAAGACCCCATCCCGTTACATATCAGAGCAACCCTAACTTCACACATCCTCGCATCAACGCATCTAAGGCTGAGTACCTGCACTTGCCCACAAGGCGGCAATTCCAGCAGAAGGGGTGAGATTCACAACAATAATATTAATATATAAATCATAAGTCAAGATTAACAAATCATATATCCAATTCATCACATATACATTAAAGCACATCATAGCATCATCACAAGCATCATCATAACAACATCATAACAAGTATCAACGTCTCAGAACATCATCTCATATATGTCACAATTGACTCGACTAATGCAACACCTAACGTCTCAACATCATGCATGTGGTACCATATGATTATAGCATTAATATGCTTCACCGTCGCTTTGAGCAAATGCTCCACCGTCGCTTTGAGCATAAAGCTCCACCGTCTCATAAATATGCAAATGCATGGACTCGTCGTTTAACAACTTAATACACCGTCTCAACATCATTACATTTTCAAGACTGACACATGCAGTTATAATAATTACATGGCAGAACATCATCTCATCATACATACACATTGTAACACATAACATCCTCTTATTCAAATAGCATCATACTCATACATCACTTATATTCAACAACACATCATTTATCAATGGCCTAATAGAACCATCATCATTCATCTTTACATAACTCATCTAAGGGTATACAACAGCACTAACTCTACCCCAAGGTTTCCTCTAAACGTCCTATTCGAAACAGCTTGTAAAACAACAACACAGTCCTGAACCATCTAACTCGCCACGGCGAGTACATCTGCTCGCCACAGGCGAGCACTCACATCAGCTCACTCGCCAAAGGCGAGTTGGGGGCGAGCTGGAGGCGAGAAATACTAGGTGCTTCGGCCTTTTTGACATTTTCACCAAAAATCCTCATTTTTAAGCTCTCTAAATCCAATTTGACCAAACCAACTTCACAGGTCATCTCTATAAATATGAGGGCACTCAAAACCATCTAAAGTTTGGCAAAAATCCTAAGTTTAAGGGTCAAGCTCGCCACGGCGAGCTATACTGCTCGCCTCGCGAGCAACCAAGGGTTACTCGCCACGGCGAGTGATCACTCGCCACAGGCGAGCGATCTCAGAACCACTACGGGTTCAGACCAAAACTCACCAAAACCTGCCAATTTTCTCCAATTAAGCTTCTAATTCATCAGCAATATCATCCTAGGGGATAATCTAGGTTCTGTAACACATCTCTACACCAATTCACAGCCATCTCACATCAAATTCATCAAAATCCTCAAAACCCTAATTCATGAAACTCTTCCCAATTCTTCCTAATCTCTTAGCTAATCAAGAACAGATGTTATACAATTAATATTAATGGAGTTAGGCTCACCCTTACCTGGAAAAATGTGCAGGATTGGAACCTAGCTTTCTCTTCTCTCTTGACCGTTCTTCTTCTCTTTTCTCAATTGCCTGTACGCGTTCTCAAAAACTTTCCTCTCTTAACCTACTTCTCTTATATACTCCCTCCCAACTTAATTAATTCCCTCTTAACCCACACAACTCTTCTTAATTATAAATATAACCCCATCTCTTAAAATTCTATCTTTTTCCACCAAATCTATTTATTTACCAAATAAATATTCATATAAACATCACTAATATTATTTTATTAAACAATAAAATAATAATACGTCACACGTCACAAATACGTCACATATACGTCACAAATACGTCACATCATCATCAAAATCCATATAATATATACATATACCATATCATCTAATAAAATAATTAAATAATTAAAGAGGGCGTTACAAAATCTGTCTGGTCGGAAATCATGGGGTGGTGGGTGTTATGTTTTTTTTTTATTTTTTTTTTATTTTTATGAATCGTTAATAAATAAGATTGAAATCTAAGGGTGATTATTCTGTCATATCATTCTTGATATCTAGCATTTTTCACAAAAGAAAAAAAAATTATGAGGGGCTAAATGTACAGAAAATTACTTTTTTAAAATTGATATATTCATTCAACATAAGCAAAAAAATTACAATAATTATATAAGTGTAACTTAAAATTTATCCAGAAAATAAATAATGATAATGACTATTTGAAAAAGTAGAGTTACATCGGATTGTTTTAATAAGTAAAATTTATCTATAATTGATTTTGAATTGAACAAATAATTAGTGCCTTTGTCAATGCGAACAATTAACTCATTTCCAAAAAATATGCTCTAACAAAACTTTCTTTGTTGTTGAAGAGACCTAAAGTGTCGAAATAAGACGATAAATTAATTAATCAATCATGTACGGTTTTTGACTTTCATATTTATACTAATTTTTGACAAAAAATTATTTTGATCAGCTAAATGTTTATTATTAAGGTAGCTAAATATAAAACATACATACTTATTAAAATTAAATAAAATAAAATGGGGTAGCATGTTTCTTAAAAAGTTGGTTTGATAAGACAAATAAACTAGTTTATAACTTATAAACTCACGTGATTAAAAACTATTTATTAGCTAATTGACATTTTATCATAAGTTTATAGTTTATTTTACTAACGTGTATTTTTTAAACACTATTTTAAGTAACATATTTGTACGTATATCTTATCATTTTTTTATCTCATTTTGACCCTTTATAATTTATTACGATTAAAATATATTTCTCTTATTTGTTAATCAAGTTTAACAAAATAATTATTGAGTCGAGTTTCAAACTATATTTGAATTAACTCAATTCATTGTTAGCAATATGCAAAATTCAATCTACCAGCAAAGTGAGGAAGAAATAACAAAATGTATAGTGTTAGATCTGATAGACTAATAATATGATAGGAAAAAAATAAGTGTTAAATAGATGTCAAACAATTAAGGGTGTGCAACCTTTAAAAAAATTAATGGTGTACAAATATAAATGTTCTTATATTACAGTACGGTGCTGGACTTTTATGCTAATTTTTTCCTAATATTTATAGTAATCTCTCTCTCTGGGTTCAAAATTCACACTTATTTGTGGAACACATGAGTTAGAACTTAGATATACCAGGGAAATTTGCGTAGCACATGAATTAGAGCAGGGAAAAATTGAATGAATTTGGATAATCTTAAAGGGCGGTTTTATTTGACGGGAATAGTTGTGATTACAGAAGCCGGTCACGTGCGTTAAAATGCCTGCTGGCATGATTGGCTCCTTCTTGCAATCAAAAAGCTACTTATTTGAGATATGTCAACTCGAGCCTGCACCATACCCCCATGGGCAGTTGTTGGTTTTTAGTGGATTTTACATTTTGGAATGAAAGAACACTTACTTTTAGGTTACATGGAATCATCCACATAGTTCCGAGTTTTCTTATCACGAGACTTCTAACTCACATTTCTTACACAAACATTTAAAAATAAGTTTACACTTTCTCTTTTATTTATTTTATCGAACTCTAGATTACAAAGACCTTCTTTCCTTAGGAACTATTTTATAATTGTCGGTGAGATTTTCTCCTCTTGAGTTATAAGATTAAAATTTGTTCATTGAGTCTTACCAATGACTTCCTTACCGTTGTTCTTCCTGGCTTGTCAATCATGTTGACCGTGGTGTCGTTTTTCTACCATTTTCATCATGGAACTTGATGGAGTAAAATTGAGAGTTTATTCTCTTTTAGAATTTTAGACCTGTATTTCTAATTTGTTGACTTGTTGTGACGCTAATCTTTGACTTATCAATTGGAACCTTTGTAGTCAGTTGTAGCGTCATCATGATTTATCTATTGGATATCCATCCCGATTGTGGCGTATTGTATCCCTTATAGAATCTCGACTCCTAACTTCTATTTTGACGGCTTCATGATCCTTTTCACTAATTGTGCTCAAACTTAAAACCTCCAGTTTTAAAGGTTTTAAGTTCTCCTTGGGACAACAAGGATTATAAGTTAGAGGCTCCATTAGGTACCGTTTGATCTGGTCAAAAGCCTCTTGATGTTGATCCTTCCAAATAAACTCTTGTTCGACCTTCAATATTACTAATGGCGTGAACACCTAAGTCTTTCCCGACAAATTAGCAATAAATCTTCGAAGGAAATTTACTTGACCAAAAAATTAATAGATTTTCTTTTTGGTCTTTAGAGGTGGTATCTCCATAAAGACTTGAGCCTTGTTCTTGTTGACCTGAATTTCTTTCTTATGAACTATATGGTGGCATCTCCACATATATGGTGAAGCCACATTCCTTCATATTCATATTAAGTTTTTCCTTTCTCATTCTTTCAAATGATTACCTCAAATGCTCTAAGTGTTATTATTGGCTTATAACTTTTACAATCACATTGTTGGTGTAATCTTCTATGAAATTTTCTCATCACATCGTGGAATATGGTGTTCATGATTCAATGATAGGTTTATCCAACTTTCTTCAGACTGAAAGAAATCTATGTCCACTCAAAAGTTCCCAATTCCACCCAGGCATCGAAAATCATTTCTGAGAACGTCATATTTGTTGATAAAAATTTGCTTATACCGTGTGCGGACGTCCATACAACTCGGAATTTTGTACCCTAATATTTTGCACAAACAACCATGTTGACCATCGACATCGCGCATTCCTCTTTAGGTATAGCATGAATTAGATTCCTGAAATTGACACACGCCTACAACTTACCATTTTTATTGATGAGTGTAACTACATTTCCCAACCATTTGACACACGTTTTTGTTCTGATGAACTTATCCTTCAACAATCTTTCAGTGTTCTATTTAACCTTTTAAAATATTGTGGGAACAAATCATTGATTGGTTTGCTTGATAGGCCTGAAACTTTGTTTTGAAGGAAACTTGTGTTAGCCTAAATCTTTATTGAGACCAGGTATTGCATTTTAGTTCCAGCAAAAGCAGTATTTATATTGTTTTAGCAATTCGACCAACTTTTCATGAACTCAACTTTGAAAGTTCGGCCTCTTCTCGTCACAAATTGCCAAATTGATTTCTTCCGATGTATCTTCTACATATAGTTTATTTTCATCTTTCTTCCCTACTTTCAAATCCTAACGGGACATCATAGATATTAAACTTAAACATGTAAAAGTTCCATATAAGTTCGCGGGTTTTTCTTTTTCGTTCATGTATTTATTTATTTTTTCTAAAACAAACCCTGTAAGTTGTTAACCTTTTGGTTTTAGTCCCTAACGGTAACTTCTGTTACAAAAATGTATTGCTGGCAAACAGAGTCACATGTGGCAATGGCTGACATGGCAAACACGCTTATGTATACTGATAAATGATAAGTGACTAGATTTGTGAGACTAAAACCAAAAACACAAAATTGTAGAGGGATGAAATTGAAAAAACATAAACATCAAAATTTGAAATTTAATAACTAGATCTTATTCATCCCTCTGTTTTTTCTTCTTCATCTTCAACTCCAATTTCTTCATCTCTTTGCGCCCCTGAAAAAAACCCACCCCATAGCTGACAATGTGTTGGATATTTGTGTATTGACTTCATTATTGCTAAAACAAATATTCATGTATGATGTTGGATATGATGTTCCAACATCTTGGCACGGTTCAGTGTGCCCTGTTTATGTGCCTAGTTGTACGCGCGCTTTATCTTATTAAGGAATCCACGCCTTATTTCTTGTTGGCCAAGTAGCGTGCTATGTACGTAATCAGCTGTGTTTTTATTTCCTAAATGAGTAACAATATTTTAGGAAACTTTGGATGTGTTTGGTTTGTTCCCAAAGATGTTTCGACATTTTAGGAGTTGTTATTTTTGTTACTGATTCTTGTTAAGTGGATCAACTTAAGGATCTACATTGTTCTAAAGCCCAACAAGATATCCAAGCCTGTATTGCTTCAATATATATACAAGACTACAAGACCTAATTATTCATTCAAGCCGTCATTAAAGAAATATCTTTTTAGGGTTTTGAGTCATTGTTATTTGTGAGCCTTTCTTGTATCACCTTTATGAAAGTATATGATATTTTATTGAGTTGTAAGTTGTATACTACTCCTAAGCTTTGAAGCACGGAGGTAGTTTGAAGGTAACTTCATCTTATTGAGTTGTAATCTAATAATCACAAGGGCTTTGATTGATTGAGTGGAAGTGAGATGGGATCTCAGATCTAGGAGTTCCTAGGTTGAAGTCAATACGGGTAGGTCCTAGGTCTAGAGTTGTAAACTTGGAGTTTACTGAGAACTTAGAATAAGGACTACACTACTGGATTTCCTTCCTGGCTTGGTAGCCCCAGAGTAAGTGTGTTTGTCACCGAACTGGGTTAACAAATCTCCTGTGCCATTTACTTTCTTATCTTTTAATTTTATGTATTTCTGTTTGTTTTGGTTAGAACGAGGTTTAAACATTAAACTCAACATTCCTATTTGTGTGTCTGGTGTTGGAACATCGCATAAAACATCTTAAAGCTAACGTGCTAGAATTACACAATGTCTTCTCATTCCATTGCTAATTCATCTTCAAATGAGTTGTATATATGTGGTTGCAACAAAATAATGAGAATGCTCATCTCCAATTCATATGAAAACCTTAAAAGGAGATATTGGAAATGTCCAACCTTTATGGTGAGTTCCTTGTTATAATACTTTGTTTGTTGTTTATTTTCGCACATTTTAATGTAATTAAAAGCTACATATGTTTGATTTTTTTAGGTTGTTAAGAAACTTGAGGAATATTTGTGCTTTCCTCATGACAAAATTAAACAGAAATTGGCAGAGAGGAAGAAGAAGAAGAAGAAGAAGAAGAAGAAGAAGAAGAAGATGAAGGTGAGAAAAACACTAGAAGGGGGGTTGAATTGTGTTGGCTTTTTCTTCTTTTTCTCCTACTGAAGTCATTGGTCAGAAGCAGTTAGAGTACAGCTTCTGAAGTGATGTTCAAATACTAAATGCAGCGGATAAAAACAGAGAGAGAGAGAGAGAGAGAGAGAGAGAGAGAGAGAAGAGAGACATAAAGCAATTATACAGGTTTCTTCCACAAACCAGAAGTAGTCATGTCCCCCTTGCACTTCCAAGGACAGTTCACTAAAAATGTAATATCTGATTACAGATGCTCACTGCTAAAACTAGCAAGAGACTTCAAATGCTCAAGCACAACTGCAAGAGACTTTCTATGCTCCCGAACACAATCAAGAGACTTATATGCTCAAGCACAACTGCAAGAGACTTCTAATCAAACAGAATTATAAAGAAAAATATTTGGCGTTGAACACTTGATATACAATCAGTGGTGTTCACAATACAAATCAGATACAGACTCTTAAGACTCTAGAATTTCTAATATATGAACTTTGATAAGAAATTCTAAGTGAACTTTTGATGCAGAACAATTTCAGCAGAGGTTTGGCGCTTTCAAATTGTTGTGAGTCTCTTCCAATTCTCCAAGTCTTCACTCCTTTATATAGAGGTGTGAAAGAGACGTTTTGAATTTCCAGCACATCAAAATAAGAGTCGTTTGAAGCTTTGATCAATCACCAATGATCTTTTGCCTTATATGGTTGTTGTCTTATGAAGAATCAATTTCAAATTCATTCAAAGTCTGTAGGAACATTGTTGCAGGCAGAGCTGTTATTCTTGTCTTGTAGCAGAGACAAAAACTAAGTAGTGGAGGTAGTGGTTGTACACTTCGTACAATTGTACTTTGTCAACGCTCTTCAAAGAACAAGCATCCAATGCCTTCAAAGTCATTTGAATTAGTCGTTGCTTCACTCTTCTGGTCTTCTGCAATGCTTAGACGAGATTAAATCCATTGAATAGCCTTTGAAGCTTTAAGTTTTGCATCTTTTGATGAACTACATCTTCTGGTGATCTTCAGCTTCTGATGAGATGCTTCTGATGAACTTTCTTCTTATGACGTCGTCACTTCAGGAGCACTTTGTCTTCAGGAGCACTTTGACTTCATGAGCAGTTCTCTTCAGACGCTTTTAAGTTTCCTTTTTGTTGATTCCTTTGCTCTATTTTGTTCTTCCAGAACCTAATAATGATTTCAAATTTTTGTCTATGGTCCTGTACACTTGAACAAATATTAGCATATCTAATTGACAATTTTTAATACCTTGTTATCATTAAAACTCTAAAGAGGTAGTATTAAACACATTTTGTTCCAACAATCTCCCCTTTTTGATGATGACAAACATTAATATTTAAAAAATTTCAATTGTTGTTAATCTAATTAACAAGTTGACTATTAGGGTATGAGGTTTGTAAGCTCCCCCTTGAAGGAAAATCAAATTATAACAGAATAAAACAGCGGATAAAATTTTCGATTTTCTTTCCTTGGATCATTACGAGTTACACATGAATCAGTGATTCGATTGTTACCTCGAAAGTGTGGAGCTGGATCTGGAATCACGATCACAGCAAAGCAAGCAGCAAAGTCTCTTGCAAGTCCACACGAACAGTGCTCCTCCAAATCTCGGTGCTAGCCAAGGAATCAGAAGTTTCAGAGAAGTAGGGTTGCTCCAAAAACGTGTAACCAAAAACTTCAGCACTAGGGTTCTATTTATAGAACTTCTAGTGTGCTCTATAAGTCAGAAGTCACTATTGGGCTTCAGTAAGCCCAATAACGAGTTTAGTAATTCTGCTAACTAATTTGCGTTATTTACTAAACGCACCCCTTATATAAGTCATACTTATATTTCTCTTTTGACTGTTTTTTATGTGTGACCCTATAGGTTCTAGTCACGTTGGCAATAATATTAAATCTAATATTTAATACTATAAACAATGAGCGGTATCTAGCAACACATCATTGCTACCCAAGTGACAAGAATGTCAAGTGATCTGACGAAACCTTTCCATGATAATACTCATGTGTACAATTACTCCTTTGTCTCAATATCTTTATTGATCCCAAGGCATAGATATTGTCACCCTTGTATAGATCAATGCTTATATTTCTTGATTCCGAAATATACTGAATAACGAATAAGTTCAATATCTTATATTGACTTAGTTCGGCATGGCCATGCAGTTTTACAGTCATATTTCATCAAGAGGCCTAAAGATATATCTCATGTTTATGAGGAGGGACAAATCCCATCTAGGACACTCATGTCCCTCAGCATGATTCATCAAGTACCCATCAACCAACGTTATGGTTATCCTTTTACAGACAACATTAGAATCACAACAAAGCACTTGAGTCCACGTCTAGGGATCATAGTGGTTTCAGGTCTAAGAGCGATATACACTATTATCATTGTGAGAATATCTTATGACAATTTCATAACTTACTATGTAGTATTCTCACAGTGGGTCAATCCATTATAAATATTACTCCTAATATTTATACCTATGTATAGACTTAATATCTCATATTTATGACCCATGAGATGCGGTCATCGGTCTACATACATAATAGTCTCGACACTTTATTATTATCCTTTATTCATATTAAAGCTTTGACTACGGATACATTTAAGAATGACGTTTTTTATGATAATGTAATCTCATGATTAAGTCACACTTAATATATTATTACACGAACTATCTATTCTAAGAACTTTATTAACATTATATAAATATAATAAAGAGTGTCATATATTATTCAATAATAAAAGTCATGATACATAAGATAAGTTTAACATAAACTATTGGCCTCTAGGGCTTACACCAACACCCCTGAGTCCAATAGTACTATAAGGTGAGGTTTGTAAGCTCCCCCTTAGTTCTATTCTTGTTAATTAAATTCATCATTAAAAATGTAATAACACTCAGAATAATCTCACATTAAAAGACTAAGAGATAAGAAAATGGTCCTATTAATTTAAATTGTTTGAAATTAAATTAATGGGGCTCATAGCCTTTAAATACTATACATCTACTCCCCCTTTTGTCATCAACAAAAAGTATAAAAAATAAAAGACAAAAAGAAGAGATGAGAAAAACGAAGTGAGAAAATAAAAGTATGATCAGAGCACACAATATAATGAAGTTCAGAAGCAGTTTATATTCAGAAGCATGAATTGTTCAGAAGCACATAGTAATTCAGAAGCATACACAAGTTTAGAAACAATATATAAAGATATGCAAATAATGGAAATAAAAACAAGCTAAATGGTGTGCAACTAGGGTTGAGCTTGTTTTTAAAACATCGCCATCATCTGTTATATTATCCTGTTCGTTTCTTTTGCTTGTTCCTTCATTTCCTTCTTGAATTCATCATTGCTTCTGATGAGATTCTCTTCCCTTATTCTTGCTTCCTCCAGCTTGACTTCAATAGCAGTCTTGTATTCCAATAGAAGTAGTTTCTGCTCTAGAAGCTCTTTCTTGAGCTGTTTATTTTCCTTTTCCAGGAGAGTGTTCTTTTGTAGAAGTGCCAGTTCAGAAGAGGCTTCCTTCAGATTTATCTTGTTTAACCAATTTAAATCCAGCTCTCTTGGGTGTATACTTGATGGAATGAAATCAGAAGCATTCCTTGCTCTTAAGCATAGAGGAGTCTTCACCTAAGTTTTAAGAACTTTCACTTCATGCAAGTTACTGACAACTCCCTTCAGCCAGTCTTGAAGCTTTGTCTGAGCAATGTCTTGAGCATCAATGCATGTTCTCTGTAGCTCTATCAAGACATACTCAACTCTTTCCTTCAACCTTATCCACAGCTTCTCGTAGTCGTCCTCATTAATGAGGTTATTCCTAGCTTGAACCAGATTGTTCAGCTCCTGAAATATGTTCTCAGGTTCAGTAGAAGTGTTGGTATTGGCAGGAGCAACAGGTAGAATGGCTAAGTTTGAGGATGAGGGTTGATCATTGATTGAAGTTTCAGGTTCAGTAGAAGTGTTGGTTGTTTGTTGTTGGTTAAGAATGATTTGTTCATCAACACTTAGTTTAGGAACATGTTCAAAGATGAGAACAGAATCAAGGTTGGTTGATGAGGTCATATCCTGGTTAGGTTCATGTTGTTGTGGGTTTTCTATCATAACTTCATCATAAGCTATGTCAGAGGCTTTTTCTAGATTTGACTCATACTCAGGTAGTTCACCGGAATAGTGATCTACAAGGTTTTGTATTACTGATGGTTCAGATGTTTCTGTTGTTGGAGTTGTTTGTGTTGGAGAGGTAGGGTGAGGTGATGATACATTGATTTTTGCAGAATATGTCCCTGTTTGATCATCAGCACCCTCTACATCAACAGGAATAAATTGAATAGCCTCAATCACAAGTGGTTGTTGGGGATGATCAGCAGGTAGATGAATGCAAGCATCAATTCTTCTTTGTTGCAAACCAATTAACCTCTCTTCAACATAGGGATACATTGGCACAAAGGTATCATAATCTGGCTTTTTATGAGTTTTGGTCTATGGTGATGGGGATAAATGTTTGTTGAGGTTGATGTAAACTTTGTTTAGGGGTACATCATCTGTATAAGATGATGTTGATGAGGATGATGATAGAGAGGCTGAACTAGACCTAGATTCAGGGGATGAACTAGATTCAACTTTAATAATTTCAGCAGGAGTGTGAGAATTAGAGTTACCTTCAAGAGCTTCTGAAGCATCAGAAGCTTCTGAACATCCTACTTCCTCATGAACAACCTCAGTAGCTTCCATCAAATCAACAACCACAGCCATTTGTTATAGCTTTTCAGTGATTTCCAATCCCAGTTGAGCAGCTTCAATTGTAGATTCTCTATCCAGAACCTCAGCAGGTATTTCAATTTCTCTGGCCAACTGTAATGCCTTATGAACAACAACATCTTCATCTTCTTCTTCTTCTTCTTCAGAGGCAATCTTAAGTTTCCTGACAACTGGTTTCCTTTTCCTTTTAGGAATGGAGGGTTGACTAGTTGAGGTGGTGAAGGTACAACTTCCTTCCCACTTATGGTCCTTTTGTTTAGAACCTTGACTTGTTCCAAGTCCTGAACTTCCTCTTGAATTGTTGAACCAAAACTAGTTGCTTCAGATGCCTTGTCAGTTTTAGCCTTGACTCTTTTTGCTGGTTGTTCAGATGCTTCATCAAGGTAGTCATCCTTGGTGAGTGCCTTCCTCTTTGTTTTCCTGCTCTTGGCCACAGGCAGAGCACCACCATACATCTGATCAGGAATATCCTCTAGTTGGATATTCTCTCCTGTGCTTTGTAGATGGTCATGGATGTAGTACAACTGCACATCAAGTGGATCTTGCTTGCAGATAGGAGGAAAGTCTTCCATGAGATTGGACATGGCTCTTGACTCCTTCATATATGTGTCCAGTTTCCTGATGTCTTCTTTCTTAATCAAGGTCATGTTTCCCAAAGTGCTTTCATTGATGATTTTCCCAGTAATTGTACCGAGTTGTTGATCAGCGAAGACTTTGGATCATCTAGGGCCTTTAAAATCCCACCTTGATGTAGTATCTCTGAGATAAGTCTCCCATAGGGAACCCAGACTCTATTGTTCAGCTGACTTTCTCTCAGAGTCTTGATCATGTGCTTGAATATGTATTTGGGCACGTTTGCTATCTCTTTCTTGATGAAGAAGTGCAAGAACACCCTATGTTCCAATGAAGGTTGGTCAGAACCTCCTCCTTTGGGTAGAAGGTTTTCGTTCTGTATCTTCAAGAGCATCTTCTTTTCCATAGACAGATTGTTGTAGGCACCCTTCTTCTTGCTATTAAACATGGTTTGATGAACAACTTAATTCCATGGACTCTTTTTGTTGTTGTCCAAACCATCTTTAAAGTTGCCTTCAGAAGCCCTTCTGATGACATAAGCAATTACATCTTAGGAGATGAAGACTGAAATTTCCAGGATGCTTGATATGATTTTTGTGTCAACAAAGGGTTCCAGACCCATTTCTTCTCTAGATTTCCCTTCCAAAGTAGGATCAATCAATATCTTCTCTGTTTCTTCTAATTTTGCAGTTTTCTTGTCAAAAACATGCGCTCTAACCCAGAAGTGTCTAACTAAGTTTTCATATGTTGGACCATTCAGCATGTTGAAGTAATCCATGAGACCTTGAGCTTCATAGTAACTTCTGATGTCATAACCATGGTGTGCTAGAGAGATGAAATCAACTAGTCGCTCAACCTAAACGTTTAAATCCCACTCTTCTAGTGACATAGTTCTTCCCCTTCTATCATATGCTGGAGTTTCTTGTTGTGTAGAAGTTCCTTGTGTAGTGTCTTGAATAGCTGATTCTAGAATGGAGCTCGAGGACGCCATTGATGATGATGAGATTTTTAGGGTTCTAGGTTTTGATTGAAGAGAAATGCGTTTTACTTCACAGAGAACAGTTGAGAATAGAAAGTGTAGACTGTGAAGTGAGTAGTGTGTGTTTTGTCTAAGTGTTTTGAGTAAAAACAAACGATTTCAATTCAAAGGGGACAAACAAACACAACATTAATGACAATTGGGGGCGCGAGAATAATACATTCAAAGCATAACATCATCATAGCCCTCTTAAGTTATACACCAATAAAAATAAGCCACTTCAGATGCGCTGTCAAGTTAGTGGGACAGGTGTTGCCAGAAAGCAACTCCAACGTTTCCACTAGCTCTACTATTCAGAAGCACAAAATCCAGCTTCTGAAGTTAAAGTGCTTATGTCATCTTCAGAAGCACATTTTCCTTAGAACCTCAGTTAAGAGCTTCTGATGCACCATATCTTTTGAACTAACTTCAGGACCTAACTTCTAGTTCAGGAGCAAGCAATTTTAATCAGACACAAAGTACATGTTCAAATTTTTCTTGATAAAGTCAAATCTTTCCACAGTTAAAGGTTTAGTGAATATATCAGCTCACTGATGTTCAGTATTAATGAATTGTATATCTAAGATTTCTTTTTGAACATAATCTCTAATAAAATGGTGTTTGATTTCAATATGCTTGACTCTTGAATGTAGAATTGAATTCTTTGACAAACAAATAGCAGCAGTATTATCACAATAAATGGGAATACTGTTATCATTAATTTGATAATCTTCCAACTGATGTTTCATCTAGAGTAGTTGTGTACAACAACTTGCAGATGAGATGTATTCTACTTTTGCTGTAGACATAGCAATAGTTGTTTGTCTTTTGCTAGCCCAGGATATCAGATTTTCTCCCAGGAACTGGCAGTTGCCTTTGGTTGATTTTCTTTCAATCTTGTCACCAACATAGTCAGCATCACAGAATCCAACCAACTGATAATCTAGGGATTTCCTATAAAGGAGTCTAAAATTAGTTGTTCCTTTCAGATACCTTAAGATTCTCTTAACAGATGTTAAATGAGATTCTCTAGGATCTGACTGGAATCTTGCACACAAGCATACACTAAATAAAATATCTGGCCTAGATGCAGTGAGGTATAACAGAGAACCAATCATACCTCTATACAACTTATGATCTACCCTTGATCCAGTATCTTCTTTGCTCAAGGTGCAGTTTGGATGCATTGGAGTGTTCATCACGTTACAATCTTCTAGCTTGAACTTCTTCAGAAGCTCCTTTGTGTATTTTGTTTGATGAACATATACTCCATCTTTACATTGATCAATTTGAATACCAAGGAAGAACTTCAATTCTCCCATCATGCTCATTTCAAATTCATCCTGCATTAACTTAGAGAATTCCTTGCAAAGAGATGCATTAGTAAAACCAAATATTATATCATCCACAAATATCTGCACAACAAGAATGTCTTTCTCAAGAGTCCTTCTGAGGAGTGTTGTGTCAACTTCACCTCTTTTAAAATCATTTTTAATCAGGAAATTACTCAGTCTATCATACCAAGCTCTGGGAGCTTGTTTCAAGCCATATAGTGATTTCTTAAGTTTATAAACATGGTCAGGATGCTTAAGATCGTAAAAACCAGGAGGTTGTTTGACAAACACTTCTTCTTCTATTACTCCATTTAGAAATGCACTCTTGACATCCATTTGATATAATATTATGCCATGATTAACTGCACAAGATAGAAGTAACCTAATTGCTTCCAATCTTGCAACTAGAGCAAATGTTTAAGTGTAATAAATGCCTTCTTATTGACTGTAACCTTGTGCAACAAGTCTAGCTTTGTTTCTAAATACCCGTTTTGTTCCAACAATGTTCTTCTGAGGAGGTTTGCATAGCTAATATCCATCCATCATCTGATAGTGCTTCATCAATTGTAGCAGGTTCAATCACTGATAACAATCCTATCATAGATTCTTCTTGTCTGAAATATGATCTTGTTCTTCTAGGACTGTCTTTATTTCCAATGATTTGATCCTCAAGATGTGAAGACTTGTACTTGAATGTATTCTTGGATTGATTTCCTTGCTGAGAGCCATCTTGAGCTTCATCAGAAGCTACTTCATCTTGAGCTTCTGAAGTTGGTTCAGCTTCTGGACTGTCTTCAGATTCTTCCCTAAAAGAGTTCATATGCAGTTTTCGCCAAGATAGGTCTGCTATAGATCATATTTTGAACATAACATGTTGTATTCACTGCTTCTGCCCATAAATGTTTAGCCAAATTATTTTCATGAATCATGGTGTTTGCCATTTCTTGTAAGGTTCTATTCTTTCTCTCTATAACCCCATTTTGTTGTGGAGTTCTAGGAGAAGAGAATTCATGAAAAATTCCATGTATTTCACAAAAAGTTTCAAATGACTCATTTTCAAATTCTCCACCATGATCACTTCTGACTTTCAAAATTTTCATTTCTTTTTCAGACTGTATTTGAGTGCAGAAGTTACTTAATACATCATATGCATTGACTTTACTTCTTAGGAATTTTACACAAGTCCATCTGTTGTAATCATCAACAATGACTAATCTATATTTGCTTCCATATAAAGATGCAGTGTTAACTGGTCCATATAAATCAATATGAAGCAGTTCTAAAGGTCTGGAGGTTGAAAAAATGTCTTTAGATTTAAAAGATGATTTCACAATTTTCCCTTTCTGGCATGCACCATAAAGTGCATCTAAATGATAGTCTATGTTAGGTAGGCCTTTGACAAGTTGTAACTTGCTAAGCTTAGAGATTAACCTCCAGTTAGCATGTCCTAACCTTCTGTGCCATACCCACTTCTTATCATTCGTTGATAGAAGACAGATTACCTTCTGATCAACCAGTTCAGAGAAATTGATTTTATAGACATTCTCCACTCTCTTTCCTTTGAACACAATGGACTTGTTATCTTTGTTTCAGTTGGTCTTTTCAAACATCACATCATAACCATTGTCACAAAACTGACCGATATTCAAAAGGTTATGTTCAAGACCATCTACCAACCACACATTATTAATAGAGATAGAGGAGTTACCAATAGTTCCTGTACCAATGATCTTGCCAGATTGGTTGCCTCCAAACTTCACATTTCCTCCTTCTCTCATTGTGAGGGTGAGGAACATTGAATTCTCTCCTGTCATAAGTCTTGAGCAACCACTTACCATGATTTTTTCTTTTCCTTTGCTCTTAGGCATTTCTGCAGTATTGGCAATTTCAGATTTAGGTACCCATTGTTTTATTGGTCCTTTGAGGTTAGTGCTGGAAGTTTTACTCTTCACTTCTTGTACCTTGGGATGTGGTTTTGAGAGCTTCTGATTGATCAGTACTTCAGGTTTAACACCCTTTAGTTCTGATTTACCTGTAGCCATAACTGTTTTGTTCTTCTGTGACTTAGACTTCAAGATATCAGATTCTGGTTTCAACAGACTCTGAGGAACAGGTTCTGATCTTTTCAGAATCTTGATCTTTGAGGTCTTAGAGTCAGAAATTTTCATAGCCTTAGACTTAGAGTTCTTTGGCTTTGAAGTAATCTTAGTCTTATAGCTAAAAGCTTCAGGTTCTGACTGAACCACGTTTCAACTTTAACACCTTCAGGTACAAAGAAGGTTTTCAATCCTTCCTTTATACATTCACAACATGCTTTGAGATTAGTTTCATTAGGTTTTTCTTCTGAAAAGCCAATCCCTTTGCCATTGTTTTTGTAAATGTTATAAATCATAGAAGCAACTCTGCTTCTGTCAATACCAGACATAATAAAATCTTCAAGAGCAATTTCATGGTTGCTTAAAGGTTTTCCATTACACTTTTCTTGTAGCTTCTAACATAAGAACTTGAGCTTCTCTTCATAACTTTTACAAATGAAGTCAAAGCCTCTAAGTCCTTCTTCAGAAACTTTCAGATCCAATAAAGTTGATTCTTGTTGTTTCATTAAATCAACATATTTTTCTTTTAAATCTTTCAACTTATTGGTTCTCAGTTCAAAATGTGTAAGGAGCTCTTTAAGAGACTCAATAAGTTCTTCTCTGGGAATTTTAGAATATACCTCATTTTCTTCTTCTAAATCTGATTCTGGTTTAGCTTCTGAAGTTACTGTAGCCACTAACCCAACAGCTACCTTTGCATCTTCATCAACATCATCCTTACCAGATTCAGATTCACTGTCTAAATCTTCCCATGTTGCCATCAAACTCTGCTTGATCTGCTTCTTGATCTTGTTTGATTTGAAAGTTGACTTCTTAGACTTGTCCTTTGAATTCTCCTTCTAAAGATCAGGGCAATCAGCAAAGAAATTTCCAGGCTTCTAGCAGTTGAAGCAACCTTTTTGATCTTCTTTCTTGGAGCCTTTGTAACCACTTCTTCTGCTCAAGAACTTCTTGTTCTTCTTGGCCAGACAATGCAGCCTGTTTGAAAGCATAGCCATCATCTCATCAGGATCTTCATCAGAATCTCCATCAGGTGATTCTTCTTCAGATTCTATGACTTTAATAGCTTTTGATGACTTCCCTTTAGATGGTAGAGCAATAGATTTACTCTTCTTAGCAGGCTCAAGTTCATTAAGACTTATCTCATGAACTTTGAGAGAGAGCTGACAAGATCTTCAACACTCAGAGTGTTTAGATCTTTAGCTTCCTCAATAGCAGTAACCTTTGGTCTCCATCTTGCAGGCAGGCTTCTTAGTATCTTGCTCACATGATCAGAAGCAATATAACTTTTCTTCAGTATTTGTAGTCCAAAGACTAAGGTTTGAAATCTTGAGTACATCTCCTCAATACTTTCATCATCCTTCATCTTGAACAACTCATACTGATGAACAAGCATAAGTGCTTTAGCTTCTCTAACCTTCTTGCTACCTTCATAGTTTGCACAAAGAGAAGCAAACATAGCCTTTGCAGTAGATTTATCACTCATCTTCATAGACTCTGCACAAGGTATAACATGAATAAGTGAACCTCTGATCTTGTGATGTTTCTTGTACATTTTCTTTTGAGCAGGAGTATGTTTCTTTCTATCAACAACAACCCCTTCTTCATCCAGATCCAAGTCGCCAACTCCATCTTCCAGAATATCCCATAACTCTTCATCGAAGCCCATGATATAACTGTAGAAGTTGGTTTGCCACCAAGAGAACTCTTCATGATCTCCATTGAACTTTGGAACTTTTCCTGAGTCAACTTTCTTATCACTTTAATCATAAGGTACAACATTATGCTTACCACCAGAACCAGAACGATAAACAAATGATTCACTAGACATGTTTTTCTCAGATCTTGGAGTGTCACACTGTTAAATGTTCTCAACAGAACCAAGGCTCTAGATACTAATTGAAGGTGAGAAAAACACAAGAAGGGGGGTTGAATTGTGTTGGCTTTTTCTTCTTTTTCTTCTACTGAAGTCACTGGTCATAAGCAGTTAGAGTACAACTTCTGAATTGATGTTCAGATACTAAATGCAACGGATAAAAACAGAGAGACAGAAGAGAGACACAAAGCAATTATACAGGTTCCTTCCACAAATCGGAAGTAGTCATGTCCCCCTTGCACTTCCAAGGAGAGTTCACTAAAAATGTAATATTTGATTACAAATGCTCACTACTAAAACTAACAAGAGACTTCAAATGCTCAAACACAACTGCAAGAGACTTCCTATGCTCCTGAACACAATCAAGAGACTTCTATGCTCAACCACAACTGCAAGAGACTTCTAATCAAACAGAATTACAAAGAAAAATGTTTGACATTGAACACTTGATATACAATCAGTGGTGTTCACAATAGAAATCAGATACAGACTCTTAAGACTCTAGAATTTCTAAGATATGAACTTTGATAAGAAAGTCTAAGTTAACTTTTGATGTAGAACAATTTCAGCAGAGGTTTGACGCTTTCAAATTGTTGTGAGTCTCTTCCAATTCTCCAAGTCTTCACTCCTTTATATAGAGGTGTGAAAGAGACGTTGTGAATTGCCAGCACATCAAAATAAGAGTTTTTTTAAAGCTTTGATCAATTACCAATGATCTTTTGCCTGATATGGTTGTTGTCCTATGAAGGATCAATTTCAAATTCATTCAAAGTCTGTAGGAACATTGTTGCAGACAGAGCTGTTATTCTTGTCTTGTAGCAGAGACAAAAACTGAGTAGTGGAGGTAGTGGTTGTACACTTCTTACAATTGTACTTTGTCAACGCTCTTCAAAGAACAAGTATCCAATGCCTTCAAATTCATTTGAATTAGTCGTTGCTTCACTCTTCTGGTCTTCTGCAATGCTTAGACGAGATTAAATCCATTGAACAATCTTTGAAGCTTTAAGTTTTGCATCTTCTGATGAACTACAGCTTTTGATGATCTTCAGCTTCTGATGAGATGCTTCTGATGAACTTGCTTCTAATGACGTCATCACTTCAGGAGCACTTTGTCTTCAGGAGCACTTTGACTTCAGGAGCAGTTCTCTTTAGACGCTTTTAAGCTTCCTTTTTGTTGATTCCTTTGTTCTATTTTGTTCTTCCAGAACCTAATAATGATTTCAAATTTTTGTCTATGGTCATGTACACTTGAACAAATATTAGCATATCCAATTGACAATTTTTAATATCTTATTATCATCAAAACACTAAAGAGGTAGTGTTAAACACATTTTGTTCCAACAGAAGAAACAAAGGGATGAAGAATATCTAGTTTTTAAATTTCAAATTTTGATGTTTATGTTTTTTCAAATTTATCCGTCTGCAATTTTGCGTTTTTCGTTTTGGTCTCTCAAATCTAGTCACTTATCATCTGTTAGTAAACATATGTGTGTTTTTCCATGTCAGCGATTGCCGCGTGTGACTCCATTTGCTAGCAACACATTTTTGTAACAGTAGTTAACGTTAGGGTCTAAAACCAAAAGGTTAACAAAATACAGGGTTTGTTTTAGAAAGAAAAAAAAAAGATACAGGAATGAAAACCAAAAACACGCGAACTTACAGGGACCTTTTCATATTTAAGCCTAGATATTATAGTCTAAAATCATGTCATAATT
Source organism: Medicago lupulina (assembly GCA_958299785.1). Taxonomy (NCBI): domain Eukaryota; kingdom Viridiplantae; phylum Streptophyta; class Magnoliopsida; order Fabales; family Fabaceae; genus Medicago; species Medicago lupulina. Next base: position 26,951,339 of record OY283141.1, on the reverse strand, counting down.
GATGTGATCATCTATGTAAGCCTCATCTTGGGTTGGCAATCTTTAACATGAATGTATATCTTTATATTGGGTAATTTTTCTTCAGACTCATCCTTCAGTATTACTCCAAATTGACTTGAATGGCAAGAACTAACTGCATCTCTAACAGTTACTCCAAATTGACTTGAATGGCAAGCACTAACTGCATATCTTTCTTCCCTGATGAATCCCATATTCTCTACATTATAGTTGGTCTTTAATCAGACCTCCCGATATCGATACCAAACCAATTTATGATGCTCGACTATTATATTCCATACCTATAAAATCGTTGACAAAATCATCATCAAAATAATATTAAAGTTGATGTCTTATTCCTCATGTAATCCCATCGAATCATCTGTGTCACTCAAGGCTTCAATAAGACTATCAAAAGTTAGATCGTACGTTCCAATCTTATAATTGATTTTCTCCTTAGTCCTAGATATTGGCAGAGCTTTATCAAGACGTTGTCTAAAGTCATTTACATGATTGGTGGGTCCTTGGATAAATGTTGGGTTTTATCGATCATTATGATACTCTTCAACCTGTTATCCTACACCGACAAATCTAGTTATCTATGGTATTTGATTTCAACATATTCGTGTTTCGCATCATACATTTTCACTCTTTGAAATTATCAAATGTGTTGTCTTCTTCACTTTTGAATCATTGTCAACCTTCCAAATCTAGTCTTCAAGACAACGTCTAATTCACCGTTCTATCCGACTATACAATTTTCATAGTTTCTTTAACAAAGTTTATACCCTACCTCCATGTGGTTTGTGTATGTCGAGTGATTTTCTCATAACTACGTTATATGTCCATATATTGAAGATATCACTTTTGGGTAGTCTTCTAGTCATATCCATTATAGTTTCCGAACTCTTTTTTGTTCGTCCGAAAAATGACTAACTTCGTCTCTTTTCCAGAATTTGAGGAGAATTGGGTTAAATGAGCCGAATATAATCTTTTGCACGGTTTTAGCAGTTTCAACAACTTTCTCTTCGAAGTATTTATATCAACATGGACACATCTTCAATTCACCCTTGTTTTTTTTGACAAATGAAGTTGTTATATGCTTCATTGACCCTCACGTAAATGTCGAAAAGGTCCTTGCTAGTGTTGGTGCAAGCTCCTAGCTTACACTCACTGATGAGAGAAAGAGAGAGTTCATAACGTTCTGAACTGTTATGAGAATAGAGAGGATGAAGAGAGTTTTGTTTATGGTGAATTGTAAAACCATAAAATGTATTGTATTATGATTATGATACAAGATATTGAGTTATATCAACTGAATACAAACAAGTACTTATAGGCTAAGTGGAGCTACTTACATTAAAAGCCACTAACAAACTAAATAACTAGTTAGTTACTAACTAACCAACTAACCAACATAAATATTTGGATTTATCCACAACATGCTCTCTATAATCCAACTATGGAACAAAATATATAAATTCAATCAAACTGGATTATTCCTAATTTCTTCCTAAGAGGCAAGAACCTATCAATCTTGAATCCCTTAGTCAGAATGTTAGCAAGTTGAGATTCACTTGGGCAATGCTTCACATTTATGATTCACATGGTCCCTCAAGAAATGAGATCTAGCTTTTATGTGTTTACTTTTGCCATGTAGAAATGGATTCTTAACTAAGTTGATGGTTGACTTATTGTCCAGTTGCAAAACAATTGGCTTCATGACTTAAATTTTCAACTCACTCAACACAGATTCAATCCAAATAGCTTGACATGCACCATGAGAGCCTGCAATATACTCTGCTTCACATAAAGACAATGCCACCACAGGTTGTTTTCTAGAGCAACATGAAATTGGTGCACCAAAAACCTTGAAGAAGTAACATGTTGTGATTCTTCTGTCAGATTTGTCTCCACACCAATATGAGTCTGAGTAACAAGTAATCACTACATCATCATCGTCTGGAATTGCAGGAAAGAAAATGCCATAATTGACTCCCAGCTTTCATATGAGAGATTCTATGATCATCCATATATGTCACTAAACCAACCGAGAAACCTATGTCTGGTCTGTTGTTACATAGGTACCTTAATGAGCAGACTATCTATTTTAACAAGGTTGCATCAACCTTCTCTTCTTTACCAACCTTCTCAAGTTTCAGATTTGCTTCAATAAGTGATGTTGTAGGATTAGATTCTAACATTCTGAATTTTTCATAACCTCTCTGACATACTTTCTCTGATGAAGTATGATACCTTTCTCAATTCTTATAAGTTCCATGCCTACGAAATATGACAAATTTCCTAAATCTATCATCTCAAATTCATTCATCATTAACTGCTTGAATTTCTTCATATTTTTGATGTTGTTACCAATGACTAACAAGTCATCAAAATATAGACATATGAGTGTTATGTCAGATGCAACTGTTTGCACATACACACCATATTCGGACTTGCACTTAGTGAAGCCTAACTCAACCAAATAAGAATCAATTTTCTTATTCCAAGCTCTTGGTGCTTGTTTAAGGCCATATAGAGCTTTGTGCAGTCTATATACCATATCTTGCTTCCATTTTATCGTAAAACCAGGAGGTTAAGTGACAAATACAACTTCATCTATTGGGCCATTCAGAAAGGCAGATTTTACATCAAGATGAAATGTAGACCAGTTTCTCTTGTAGGTTATAGCTATTACTAACCTCATCATTTTTATCCTTGCAACTGGTGCATAAACTTCAAAATAGTCAAAATCTGTTTTTTGAAGGAACCCTCATGCCACTAATCTTCCTTTATGTTTGGCAATTGAACTATCAAGATTATGCTTCAGCTTGTATACCCACTTGACTTCAATTGTTTTCTTGCCTGCTGGAAGTTTCACAAGTTTCCATGTATTATTTCTTTCAATAGCTTCCAGTTCCTCTGTCATTACAGATTTACGTGCTTTATTCTTCAAAGCTTCATTGTGGTTAATTGGTTCAACATCAGCTAGCAATGCAAAGTGAACCAAGTCTCCATCTTCAATAACTTCACTATCAGCTATTACTTCACAATCCTCTGTCATTATGAACATTCTCAACTGTATTCTGAACATTCTCACCTATATTCTGAACATTCTCAACTATATTCTAAACTATATTTTCATCCAAAATTTCATCTACTTCCTCATTTTTTGATTCATCTAGCAAGGAATTCATCAAAGGCTCTCTAGTTATGCTATTAGATGTTCAGTTCCATGATTCATTCTCATCAATAATTATGTCTTTGCTGATTATAACTTTCCCAATGATAGGATTATACAATCTATAAGCTCCAGTCTTGTGATAACCAACAAGTATCATTGCTTCACACTTATCATCTAATTGTTTCCTTCTAGCATCAGGAACATGCTTATAACATATTGAACCAAAAACTCTAAGATGATTAACATATGGTTTCTTACCACTCCATACTTCTTCATGAACTTTATTCTTCAATCTCTTTGTTGGACACCTATTCAACACATATGCAGCAGTTGCGACTGCATCTCCCCTAAGTGAATTTGGCATGCTCCTTTGTTTCAACATGCATCGGGCCATATCCAAAATGCTTTTATTCCTTCTTTCAGCTATACCATTGTGTTAAGGTGTGTAAGGAGTTGTAACTTCATGGTCAATCTCATGATTTACACATAATTCTTCAAACATTTTGGAGGTATACTCTCCCCCACCATCTGTTATAAGAAACTTAATCTTCTTTTCACTTTAATTCTCAACCAGTGTTTTGAATTTTCTGAACACATCAAACACCTCATCTTTGGGCTTAATCAAATACACCCAAAGCTTCATGTTATGCTCATCTACAAAGGACACAAAATATCTATTTCCCCCAATAGTGTGATCATCAAAAGGTCCACAAACATCTGAATGAACAACTTCTAGTATGCAGGAGGATCTCATTGGTAAGTAAGACTTGAAATCATTCCTTGGTTGCTTCCCCACCAAGCATCCTTCACATAGCTTCTTAGGCATTGAAAACTTTGGTAAACAAGTCACCATTCCTTGTGACACTAACTGATTAAGAGATCTGAAATTCAAGAGGCCAAACCTTAAGTGTCATAACCAACTTTGCTTGTTCTCAACCACAGTTTGCAGACATTAAACTTCCATGGAACTAATCAAAGTCTTGAAGGTTCTATTTTTTGACAAAGAGGATCTCAAAACTAGCTTATTGGTTGCATCAAACAAATCAAGGACCTCATTTTTCATTGTTACTGAAAATCCTTTCTCAATAAGCTGACCAACACGTGATAAGTTGCATTTCATACCTGGCACGTACAATACATCTTCACTGATTGCATAACTGACATTACTTCTTCTAATGACAATATTTCCTACTCCTTCTGCATGCAATGATCTGCTATCTGTTAGCTTGATCTTGCTTCTTCTTGTATCATCAAATTTGATCAGTCATGCCTTATGACCAGTAATGTGATTGGAGCAACCTGTGTTTAAGAACCAGGTTTCAGAATCAGAGCAATCTTCTGAAACTACGGTCATCAAAACCAAAGGTTCACCATCAGAATCCTCTAGTGCCATCTTGGCTTCATCATCATCATCATCATCTTTAGCAAGTCCTTTGCCTTTGTTGTACCAGCAATCAGATGTGAAATCTACCCTGAATTTGTGACCTATATGCACAAGAACCAAAAGTCTCTGATACCAATTTGTTGGTGCAAACTCCTAGCTTACACTCACTGATGAGAGATAGAGAGCGTTCAGAATGTTTTGAACTGTTATGAGAATAGAGAGGATGAAGAGAGTTTTGTTTATGGTGAATTGTAAAACTATAAACTATATTGTATTATGATTATGATACAAGATATTGAGTTATGAGTTAATAGTGTTTTACCCCTGTAATATAGGTCATTTCTGGTTTTCGCCCCTGTAAAATATTTTTTTGGGATTTCGTCCTTGTAATTTAAAATTTATTTGGTTTTGGACCTTCATGAAAAATTCCACCCCTTGTAATTTGTGGAAATTTCGGTTTACATTTGATCAAATTTCGGTTTACATTTGATCAAATTTCGGTTTACCCCCTGCTATATCATCGATTTTGTACAATCAAAATTCATGAAGGTCCAAAACCAAAAAACTTCAAATTACAAGGACGAAATCCAAAAGAAAAATTTTACAGGGGGAAAACCGAAAATGACTTATATTACAGGGGTAAAACACTATTAACCCTTGAGTTATATCAACCGAATACAAACAAGTACTTATAGGCTAAGTAGAGTTACTTGCACTACAAGCCACTAACAAACTAACTAACTAACTAACTAATTAGTTACTAACTAACTAACCAACAAACATAATTGAATTTATCCACACCTAGAATCACCATAATAGCATACATTGATCATTATGATATTCATATGTTGCTGATACCCTCCTGGAAAGGATCCGTATCAACCTTCAGGCATGGTTTTTTGTCAGCGAATTTTAATCGTCCCATGTTGATTGCTTCCTAAATCATACAGTCTTTTACTATTTAATATGTACTTACACAACAAACTTGATTATATTTTATCTCGTATTATAATGGAATATGGTCAAGTCTAAATGGAGTGGATAACATGATATTGAATTGTGCTCTTTCCTTTTTGAATTCACTACTCTAAAGTCTCAATGGAGTGGTCAAATTCATGAAAAGTCTTTTACACGTAATAAATCTCTAACATTTAAATTTCAATCTACAAAAATAAAATGTTAGTGAACACAAAGGTACCTATGTAGTTTGATTAGATATATTCTTATCATCCAATTATTCAATAACATATTGACATGTCATATTTTTATATTAATTAATTTTAAAATAAATTTAAATGTTAAACAAATCTTGTGCATCGGTAACCAACCAATCAAACTTCAATATACCTAAAATTTACCTTTAGGATTAGAAAAAAAATAAATAAATAACAATTATAAGCTTTTCAGGCCATGTTGTTAAAAATCCTGTTGGACCCATGCCACTTCCTTTAAATGATTTTATCATTATCTTATTCATAATGGCAAAGATGGTTCTTTCCTTCATTTAAAATTATATAGGAAAATTTTACTACACTGTCACTTGCCAGATTATATAATAACAGAATTGTGCCACCATATATAGAATAAGAAAACCGTGATGTAACGCAATACATGTGAGGCACATGATATGTAGTAAATTACAATTATAATACAATTATCTACTTGCTAATTGCACCCAAATTTTTTTTTTTTTTTTTTTGAGAAATGCACCCAAAAAATATTATCTACTTGCTAAATGCATTTGATTTTATTAATCGTTATTATCATATAATTCTAATCCAATATGCTTCGAAAATTCCAAGTAAGCGACCATCATAGACTATTTATATAATGAACTAAAGTTTAATAAAAAAAATTAATGAACTTAATGACGCTAACGAATTTCATTGGTCTAATGTTCTCGTTCAACAAGAAACTAAAGAATTCCCAACTTCTGGCAATCTTAAAAAAAATTCCCAACTTCTGGCAGTGGGTCTATATCTGGTTTGGCTGTTATAGCAATATTTGTATCATTCAATATTCAATGATCCCCTGTACTGTCACTTCAGCAATATAATCAAATAGATTCAATAAAAGAAACACCATACATACAATATTTTTTTTTCTTTTGGTGAAACAATATATATAATCTAATACTTCTTAAAATAAAATACTATATCTAATAGAGAGAAATCATAACAAAAGACTTGCAAGAAATTAAAGAATTATTCTCATCCCTAGCTATGCTTGAAATATCATCCAATAAATTTGGAATCCACTTCGGTCTCCTAAATCAAACCTCAACAATAGAGGTTTCAAAAGGTTTCAGAGGCCGCAAATGATTTGAGTTGATCGAAATTTTAAGTTAAAACCGCTAAAATTGTTTATAAACACACAAGTTTTTAACTCACTAATGTGTCTTTTAACTAAGAACAAAACCCTGAGAACTTATATTGGTGTTGTATGTGAGTAAGCGTTTATAAGTCACGTACGAGGGTTAACATTCCCCTTAATTAGTATTGATTGGGGACAATTGTTTTAGTACATTAAAAAGTCACATATTGTTTAAGAATTGATAATAAAAGGTACTTCTTCCTATCACTATTATAAACAAAACTCAATTTTTTAGATTTATTTAATAAATTATGTATTTGGTCTATATTATTTACCAAATACATCATTTATTGAATGAACCTAATAAATTGATTTTTGCTTATAATAGTGACCGGAAGGAGTAGTCTATAAACTCCTCGTCAACCCTCTAAGACTCCCTTTAACTAACAATAAAAATGTGAGAATTTACGCAAAGATCTAAAATGGACAATACCTTAGAAAAGTGGTGCAACAAACTTGAAATCAGAATAAAATCCTTATCAAGAAATTCAGTAGGAAAAGTAGGAAAAAAAAACAGAGAATTTATTTTTCCACCTACTTGCTTCTCGCATGCCCTCCACTTTTTCATTTTACCCATGTTCAGATTATGTAATCCAAAACATTTCACTTCAAGAATGACACGATGTTGGGTGGTTTGCGTTTTGGTTAATTTGGTGGTTTGTTAGGGCAAAAATTGTAAGTGCTGGAATGAGTGGAAAGTTCTAATTGTTGTTTATATATAGACATGTTTCATATTATATAATCTGAACCGTGTTTTTTGAGTTCGGATTATATAATCTGAATGAGATAAAATTATAAAAAGAGAAGGGCATGTGAATGTTGGGTTTCAAGTGTGTGATTATGTCCCACATCGACTAGGAATCAAGGAAACGTTGGATATATAAGATAGAAGACTCATATACTTGATCCTTAAGGTTTTAGGTGGAGATATATTGTCTAAGTCTCTTAAGGGTCCTGGACGGTTAGCTCATTGCCACTCTCGACGCTCCTCAGAATCCCCAACCGTGAAATGCTTGGAGAATGAGAAAAAAATTCTCGAATTTTTTTTATATCCGAATTATTTTCTTTATTCATATTGCCCATGTTTAACATGGTCACTTGCGTATAATCGTATACCACTCAACTGGCAATCGTAACGACCTCAGATGCACCTATTCTAGTAGGGTATGAATGTTCACACAACCGCGTTGAAGGAATTCTAATCACAAAAATGTTTTCAGCTGAGAACGGCCAAAATGATATATAATAACTTAAAAAAGATATTGAACATAGATAATTAGATATGAGATCTCCTATCATTAACTAAAAGATATTCATAACGAAGATCAACTAACATGTGAACATTATATTTGCTGCAATTTTATTAGTATATATTATATTATATAGTATTGGTTCCGGATAAAATAGTGAGGGTATAACTTCTATCTTAATCAAAGTGTTGCATTTTATTTACCTAACAACATTTTAAAATAAAAAAAGCCAAATTGGATTTTATTGAATCTGCAGGCCGCAAAACCCTAAACCAAATTATAGGGATAATGATAGTTTAACTTATGTAACATGACATGAATCATGGTTTGTCCCATTGTAGGAAATTTGTATATATGAAGCAAGTGCTATGATACCATGTTTGGTGAGTTTGACGAATGGCTAAGGCTAAAGCAGTGCCTAAAATCGTGTTGTATCTAATAGAGATATCAAAGATATACAGAGATTCTCTTTTGTTATTTATTTCTTTTTTATGTATTGTCAATCTCTAAATTGTCTCTAGTTCTTGCTATAAGCCATTCCTTTTATTATTTAGTTGGGGAATTTGGAAGCTAAATACCAACTTCAGAGTTACAAAGTATTGGAAAATCTTAAATATCATATTGAAAAGAGTTTATAAATAATGACTTTACTCGTCTTGTGAATTGATTAAAAATACTTAGATAAAGTATTGTTGTCCTTAAATCTATACTTAGATAATGACTCAAATAAAATTAGATAAAGTATTCTTAGTGTCTACAAAGAGTCATACCAAAATACAACAAGCAATTGCTTGGGCACAAACCTAAATAAAATTGATTTGAACACACACACAAAAATGTGAAAAATTAAAAGAGAAGTTATTAGTCACATCACTTAAATCTTTTATCTTTTTAAGTTTTTCAATTTATAAATGTGTGTGCAAATAAAATTGATTTGGGGTTGTGTCCAAGATAAAATTTCTCTACAACATTGTATGGCATGTTCATTAATTATGCATTCGCATAGTCGGGGCATTACTGAACTTTTGAAGCCTAAGACAAAATTTAAAAGACATGCAAAACTCAATTCTCTACTAGGAGCAAATGATTTTTCAAGTTTTACTATGCAAGGTGAAATTATGAAAATAGTGGATACTTGATGAATTTGTCTTATGAAAATGTTTTTGCGTTAATTTTCCTAAAAAATGTTTTTACTTGAATTATTAAGTGCTTTTTTCTTCAAAAATAATAACATAAAAAATTAAATATTATTAAATTACTTGATGATATATAAGTCAACTTAAAAAAAAAATCAAATCATTAATGAATTTTTCTTTTTTTTGGTACAATAGAGGGAATCGTTAATAAGTTATATAAGTGTTATTAGCATGAATATTATAATAATAAAAAACAATATCAATTAAATTATTCTTATTGGCAAAAAAAAATTAACAAAATGTGGAAATAATGTTTTTAAAGTGTAAAAAAATAAAATAAACCCTTGCAGTTTTTCAAAATAGCAAAACAAAATAACAAAGAATGAAAAGGATGGACTTGATTACAATAAAATAAAAGAAATCCAATTGAATGTGATAACTATGAAGTGAAATATCAAATGTAAAAAGAAAATCAATAGTTTTTTTTTTTTGTGTGTTAACCCTCCAGTTTATAGGAGAAAGGTGTCATAATAATCTCGAGTTCAGCTACAAGGTGAGTAAAGTTTGAAAATGAGTCAAAATGGATAGCGTTATTTTCTTTGCATATTATTTTGTCGAGATATAGACACAATATTGTTGAGATTGTTCATGTTATTCAGGCAAGTTTGATATGTTCCAAGACATACAAGGAAATCAGGATGTGCATAGATGAAACAATGAAAAATTTAGTTTGACTCTTTTATGATTTTGTTTGTGTTTATTTATGTTGTCATTGTTGTTGTAGTTCATTTTATGTTGTCGTTGTAGAATTTGATTTAATGGAGGAAAAAAAATTGGTCTTTTGTCTTTCCATTGTTTTAGATTCTAGAATCCAAAACTCTAAAAACACGCATAGGGTTCTAAGATGGGTAATTTTAGAAATGAGAAGGGCAAGTGAGAGGGGGTGAATTCAGAAATTCTGTCTTCCTAATGAAATCCAAATTCCAAGTGCGAGCTTTCTTTTTCGAAAATTGCTTTTTTGACATAAAAAACTGTACTGTTGAGGATCTGGCCGTAGTTAACTAGCGCTGAATTCATCTCTTCAATTTAGGACTATACAGCCACCTACGTTTCCTGTACCATTCCAATATGTTTATTTCCCTCTGTTTTTGTTTGTTTGTTGATTAGTATTTAATTAATATTAACAACTTTTTCAATAGTTCCATCACGTCTCCCAATTCTTCAGTTTGGTTTTAGATTTGGTGTTTTTAAATTTTAATTTGAGTAAGGGTGAATGGAATTGGGACTTGTTAGCTAAAAACTGATTTTGATTTGTGGGTTGGCTTGTCTGATATTGTTAGAATTCGAAAAGAGGAGCAGATCTATCAAAGTTTCAATGAATTTCTCACCTTGAATGGCAGATTTTCATAATCAATTCAGCATCTGGGTCACTAATTTTATGTCAAGGTTTTGAAATTTAAAACAAAAATAATAATATGAAGAAGAAGCTACACCATTTAATTAATTTTACAGGAGAAGAATCATATGTTTGAACCCATGTGTGAGGAAGGAAAAGGAGGATGAAAGAGAGGGGAAGAAGAACCAGAATGTGATAGATAAATTAGAAACAAGGATCAATCAAACAAGTGTTGTATAGCTCTGAATTGAAGAGATGAATTCAGCGGTAGTTAATGAGGCATTTAAGTATTTTATTTGTGTTCTTAAGAAGTTTTTTACGTCAAAAAAGCAATTTTCTTCTTTTTTTCTTTGAGACCTGTTCTAAGTGAGCCCAATTATAGATTTAGGCTTAGACAATTTCTTTTCCCACCCTCCACACCTGGTTCAGATTATAAAATCTGGAAGAAAAAAAATGCAGGGTGTTGGAGGGTGTTTTAACGTATTTTTACACGTTTTAGATTATATAATTAGAAATGTTGTAATGTGTGCGAGAAGTTAGTAAAATGGCATAAGAAATTGTCTTAGTCTTATACCCTAAGGTGTGCTTCTGTTAGTCCAATTGCTTCCTTGGGACCCCGACTCCATTGTGTCATATCTCCTTTCATTCAAGCTATAGTATCATTTCCAAAGAGCACATGCAAAGCTCTCTCTAGGATAGCAATATTTATAGTCATCTATGTGTAAGCTAAAGTTGGATAATACTCCGTCCCAATTGATGGTAAAAGATTTACTCCGTTTTAAAATGAGTGTCGTTTAAGATTTTTATACACATATTAAACAATGTAATAATGTTGTCTAAAGACACGCCACTATGAGTGAAATAACCCTGTTAACTAGCGGTGCATCTCCTATCATTATAAATTAATTAGGGATAGTGACAACATCTCACACATTTATGGACCAAAATGGTTGTTTGCCCAAAAATAATTCAAGTTCTATACTTAAACACACATGTAAAGTTCGAGAGATTATACACTCTGCTTTTCTTTTGATTTTTTTTTATTATTATTGTTCAAACTTAATTTTTTTTGTGTGCAAACTTAATTTTCAGTCTGCATTTAGTTCTAAATTTCAATTTACCAAAGTGATTATTTCCAATTTTCTCACATTTAGCACAGGATTGATAGCGATCTGGAATTCTAGAAATGGTAAAAAGGTATACATCACACCCAAATAAGATCATGCAGGCACCATAATCAAAAGAAATTGCAAATTATTATAAATACATAGTACAATACAAAATCCAAAACACCAGTGTGCAATTATTACCACCTTGAGGTTTTAAATTTTAGGACTAATATTACATAATACTCTTTTATAACTCACAAATTGATACAGATGCACATGGCTACTCTTAACTGTTACTCATGTTACACCGCGGCAAAGTAATCTTTGCTAAGTTTGGGGTCTGGTTTCATGGACTTCTCCCCAGGCTTCCATCCAGCCGGGCAAACTTCATCTGGGTTCTCCTGCACATACTGCAAGGCCTGCAAGACCAATGCAGATCAAGGGAACAATGAAGTTATGTGCATATTAGGATGGATATAGAAGTGAACAGATAAAAATGTGATATTCTAAATAGATATTGTTCAATCTTGATTTGATCCTAATTAGTTGTATAATCACCTGGAGTGTTCTCTTTGTCTCATCAACACTTCTACCGATTCCCAAGTTGTTGATGGTAGAGTGCTGAATAACCCCTTCCTTGTCAATAATGAACAATCCTCTCAATGCAATCCCCTGCAACATTTGGGTATTTTTAGGTACATTATGACAAGTCCAAAATAGTGGGATGGAAGACAATAGTTTAGATTGCAACTTTTGACCGCTTAATGCTACTACTAAGCATCGTAAATTTCATTCCAAAACAACATTCAAATATGAGCATAAAGGACAAGTGTTGGGGAAGGAAAAGCAATGTCCTAGTTCGACTCCTTAAAAAGTCAAATAAAAACTTTTTTTTGAAAACTAAGTCAAATAAAAACTGGCTTTGATTAGATAGCAAGTCTGATAACTCGGATAAATTCTACAAATGGGAAAACATTCCCGGTAGATATGGCATACCCTTGCTAAGTTCGTTTAGGGAGAGATGATACAATAGAAAACCTAGATGGCTGTTGCTTTATTATAATCCAGCCATACATAAGTTACACTATATTAATATGTTAGGACATACCTGATCAGGAATGAGAACACCGTAAGATTTTGATATGGATTTAGTGACATCGGAAACCAGAGGATAATTCAAGTCACCAAGGCCACCTGACTTTCTATCTGTTTGAACCCATGCAAGATGCGAGAACTGCACGATAGAAACAACAGCATCACTAATAAAATAAGAAACAGATGCTGGAATTTATGTTACATAGGTTATACCACATAACATAAAGAACCTATCAGATACTAAGACAACACGCCTTGTTTTTCAAGAGTATGTATCAGCACTCAGCATGTGAGCGTACCCTTGCAGTCTATGTAAAGACTGTGTGCATTGGTTTACAAATGCTATGAAACTCATTACATATGTAGATTAACAAGATATATTTCAATTATTTATGTTTGAACAACTGGTAAAGTTGTTGTCATGTGACTGGAAGGTCACGGGTTCAAGTCCTGGAAACAGCTTCTTGTGTAAAAAACAGGGTAAGGCTGCATACAATACACCAAATGGTGGGACCCCTTCCCGGACCCTGCGTATGCGGGAGCTTTAGTGCACCGGGTTGCCCTTTTTTATTTATGTTTGAACAAATGTTCATTCACATCTTTTCATGTTCCTTTATTTATGAAGTAATTCCCTCTGACAATACTCTTATTCAATTCAGCAATTATTCAGAGACGTAAAAATACGACATGTATGAACTGTTAACCTTATAGTAAGAACTAGTTTATCTCTACAAAATAAATCCTTAGACAGTATGGAATCTTTAAAATGCCCTATAATCCTTCGCAGTTGATTCATTTTTCTTGCTAACTAATAGACAGACAGCAGGTATGTCATAATGAAGTATAACATGAAATTATGCAGACACACATTGACACACAACATTAACTAGGTCAACAGTAATGATTAAAGAAACAGTCTAAACCAACGTACCACACTGTCCACTGAAACACCCAAAATCTCGGTATTTATTGCCTCAAACTCTGCATGTCGGTCACTGAAAGCGGTGATTTCTGGAGTCAAGAAGCACACATTGTCATTAGGAAGTTAAAGAAAGAAATTTAAAAGCACAACTAGATCGACCTGACTAACCAACCTGTTGGGCAAACAAAGGTGAAGTCCAATGGGTAGAAAAAGAGGATAACATACTTCTTCCCAATGTAGTCAGAGAGTTTGACCTGGAAAGACAATGATTTAGTCGATCAAACATGAAAATTTCCAAAAGTGATTACTCAAATAACCACATAATAAAAATGCACAAAAAAAAATTCAATCTAGTAAGAATCAGTATTCGTATTTGCTTTGGTTGGTGGCCACGTACATTGATAAATTCCTGATCAAAAACAGCCTCTGCTTCAAAATCAGGTGCTGCATTTCCAACCAATGGAAGCTCACTCTGTGAAGTCAAACAAGAACTTTAAAGACTAAGATATGGTCATTTTAAAGAAAAAATTCTCAAAAACGCACATGAACTATAAATATTGAAGAAATTTCAAATTTTCAATACTTTATGCTTAAAACGTAAAAACACCCAAATGCATTGACCATTCTAGCTCAGAGCAAGGCCGTAATTTGGATAAACAGCTTGCTTATGTATAGTCAAACTGTTTTCTATAACAGACGGTAAAATAAAGTCAAACTGTTTTATATAAGCTATAAGTTGTTTTCATAAGCTATCTTGGAGATCTTATGGAATTTGGAAATAAGATGAAAACAGCTTATAAAATGTCGTAAGTTGTTTTCATAATCTCTCTCAAACACACTCACAAATGCTTATGCCAACATATTAGCTCAAATAAGTCAATCCAAGCAGACCCTAAGATTTAGTGATTAAAGGCAACCGAAAAACACATACGAACTAGAAATATTGTAGACATTCTAATACTTTATGCTTAAAAATACCCAAATGCATTAAAGCATTGTAGGTCAAAATGAAGTCAACTTGTTTTCATATAATCTATAAGTTGTTTTCATAAGCTGTCTTGGAGAGCTTATGGAAACAAGCTTAAAATATCTTATTAAAGAAAATTCATAAGTTGTTTTCATAAGCTCTCCCAAACAGACTGACAAATGCTAATACAGTAGATAAACTCATATAAGTCAATCCAAGCTTATGCTAAAATTTAGAGATTAAATGTAAAAATCCCAAAAACACACACAAACTGGAAATATTGTAATTGTCAACAAAAAAAAAACTAAAAATAATATACAAATTTCAATACTTCAAGCTTAAAAATACCCTTTCGTTAAAAAAATAAAAATAAAAATATAAGCACACACATTCCTGGAATTAGGCGTGTCTCTGTGTCGTACATGTGTCGTATCTAACACCGACACGTATAATTACACTCAATTATGTGATTTTCTCAAATGATTAGCAGCTTCAACGTGTTGTCTGTGTCGTGTCTGGTATGCGTGTCCATGTATGTGCTTCATATGCACTAAAGCAGTGTTACTCAAATAATCAAATTAAAACAAATTGCAGAAACAACTAGCATATCTAATTATCAACAAACCCAATAGTCAATTAATGTTCAATTAACATAATTAAGATACAGAAAAAACACACACATCAATAAACAACATTAACATTTTCAACAATGCAGAAAATATCAAAAACAAAATTGGGGGAATACTTACAGTGGCTTTAACAAGGAAGCTACTACGGCGAGAAGAATGTTGAAGATTGGGGCGAGTGAAGGAAAGTGAAGGTAGAGAGAATGGTTTAGGAAGAGAATTAGGGATAGAGAGAGTAGAAGAAGAGGGTAATTTGGGAGAGAAAAGTGAGGATTTAGGGTTTAGAGATGAGAAGAGGGAAGAAGTAGTAGCTGAGCATGCCATTGTGGTGGATGATGATGGGAAGTGCTATGAGGTTGAAATGGAATGGTTTGGGTTTTGTGGGGTAATATAAAAAAAGTGGTGAAACAAACAAAGTTGGTTGAGAATTGAGAAAAATGATAACAACACACGGTCACGGATAGTAGCAAGCAAATAGGACTAGGACCACCAAAACTATGAATTGTATCACACTTAGTATATCATAATCACGCTGATGATCTACGGTGATTTTGTATAAGTTATATAATGATTTGACGTGATTTTGCAAAAGTTATAACGTATAGCTTTGACAAAATCATGGTTAAATCACTGCGATTTTGGCATACTCGTCATAATACTAAACATACATTAAGTGGTAAAAAATTACATTTATAGGCAAAACTAATGGGTGTAAGTATGCTTCTCTATGACTCTAATGTTTGGTCTAGTCGTGAGAGGATAGGTTTTAGACATGGAGATTCGGAGATTGAATTTCCGTTAAAAAAATAATATAAATATCTTTGTAAAGCCTTATATTTTGTTCAAAAGTTTAAAGGGAAGAGGATTAGAAAGCAAGAGTGGAAAATTAATAGGAAAATGTATAAATATTTCGTATTTTTAAAAAGAGTAGTTTTCGTTGGTGTTAATCATTTGGTTTCTAAGGGAATTGGTTCTAGTAATTCGAAGTTCAGTCGCAAGGTAAGTAAAATTTGGCCAATAATTGTTCCACTAGAGAATCGACATCGAGTTCTTCCGAACGATTCGTCCTTTGGTGAAACACATTAAACCTTGAGCTCAATCACTTAGTTTAAAGAATACTTTTTTAGAGGAATATAAATTAATGTTTATGATTAATCATTTTTAATTTTAAGAATATTATAACAATATATATATATATTTGTAGTAATCCTAGGGGCCTTGTATACAACCGTAATAAAAAAAATGCTGAAAAGTAATGAGAATGCAAAAAGTAAAATTTCAACATAAATGGTTAGGTGATTTTATGTCAACTATAGTGACTTGCATGAGGAAAGGGATGGTGCAACTGAGGATAACCTATGCATGCTAGGGGTGGTGCAATTAAGAGGTTCTATGTCTTGATTTGTATCATCCTCTTCGGGTTGAACCGAACTCTCCCTTGGTGAAAGGTCAGCAACATTGACGGTTGTTGAGACACCATAGGTTCCTGACAATTTTACCTTGTAAGCATTGTCAATGATTTTTTGTACTATTTTAAAGGGACCATCAACTCTTTGTGGCAACTTAGCATTTGGTTATTTTGGAAATTGTTCTTTGTGCAAATGTATCCATACCAAATCTTCAAATTTAAAGATTTTTTTCTTATGTTCTTGTCACGATTAGTCTTGTATCTTAAATTTTGTTTAATTATATAGCATTGAACATGTTCATGCAATTTCTTGATCTCTTTTGCTCTGCTTTCTGCATCTGCCTTAAATTGATGTTTATCGGATGACGGAGTCAAGTCTAACGGACTATGTGGTCGAGTTTTGTATGCCACTCCAAAAGGGCATTTTCCTCTAGTTTGATTAATTGAATTATTGTAAGCAAATTCAACTTGTGCCAATATAAGATCCCATTGTTTTAGGTTTTTACCGACAAAACTTCGAAGTAGGTTTCCCAAAATCTTTAACAACTTCGGTTTGTCCATTTGTTTGGGGTTTGACTAGCACTACTAAATCGAAGCTTGGTGCCCATCTTCCTCCACGAGGTTCTCCAAAAATGATTTAAGAATGTAACATCCGTATAAGAAGTGATGGTTTTTTGAATTCCATGAAGACAAACAATTTCCTTGAAATATAAGCCAACAACTTGAATAACATCATTAGTCTTCTGTCATGGGAATGAGCCATTTTTTAAAATATGCCCATAATTACCATCACATAATATGTATGGCGTTGAGTCCGAGGCAATCCAAGTACAAAGTTCATGCTAACATTTTCCCAAGGTGCTTCTAGAACGGGGAGTGGCATATAAAAACCAGTATTTTGGCTTTTCACCTTGACCAAGTGGCAGACTCGACATCTTTAAATATGTTTGTAGACATCTCTTTCAAGTCTTGGCCAACATAAATTTCTTTTCACAAAAGCCACAATTTTATCTCGTACAAATGACATGTTAAACCTCCATCATGGGCTTCCAAATCAATTGCTTCTCGTAGTGAGGACTAAGAAATACATAATGCTTTTCCTTGAACAAAAACCTCCCGTGTCTGTAGTAGTATTGAGAGGATTGTAAATCAGTGGCATTCCAACACCTTTAAAAATTTGGAACATTTATATATAACTCCTTTACTGTCTCAAATCCAATTACTCTCTTTTTCATAGTGGTAAGTAGGGTATGACGCCTACTAAGAGCATATGCAACAACATTTTGAACTTACACCTTATGTTTAAGTAAGAGTGGATAAGGATGTAAAAACTCACTCCAAGCGGCATGTATGTGATTGATCTTTTGTTGAGAATTCAAATGATAGGTATTCATGATCATAACAAAGAATAAATTCTTTATGCAATAAGTAATGACTCCAAAACAATGGCATAATTTTTTATATATCAAAAGTTGAGTATCTAAGTTTACCATTGTTGAGCTTTTTACTAAACAAGGTTATAGGATGACCTTCGTGACTTGGAACCACGCCATTTCTAGAACAAGGTATCATGGAAGGGTTGTATTGGTAAGGCAACTAGTTTTTGGAAAGATGGTTGGGTGGGTGGTTCCCCCTTGTGTTTGCAATTTCCCCGCTTATTTTCAATTGCAAATGATAAGGATGTGAAGATGAGGGAGTTGAGGGTGAGAGAGGGAAATATGTGTGTGTGGAAGTGGTTGTGGAGACGTAGATTGTTTGTATGGGATGAAGATTTATTGGGTCTTTTGGTGGAAGTGGTTGATTCATGGGTAGTGGGAGAGGATGTTGATAGGTGCATGGTGGTGGAAGCCAGAAAATCGTGAAGTTTTCTCTATGAGTTCGGCCTATATATTGTTGGAAAAGAATCTTCTTACCACAAATGAAGTACAACCTTTAGAGAAAAAAGTTTTTCCATACTTATGGAAGAGTCCGACTCCTTTGAAGGTTATGACACTCTCATAAAAGGTGTTACTAGATCGTGTCCCTACTAGAAATAACTTAAGAAGGCGGATCGGGTATCGGATCTTACTGAACCTTTGGGTGTATTAATCGTGATATTGGGGAAGAAACCGCCTTGCATTTATTTCTACGTATGTTGCGGCTGTGCTAGAGAGGTATGGCTAAAGTGCTCAGCTGGCTTGTTGTGGCAATTTTGATTCGTGATAATTTGTGTTCCCTGTCGGAATTTGTAATGTGTGCGATGTGAGATAAAAAAAAAATCCTAAAAAGGGTTAGCATTAGTTTGACATACAACGACATGGGTGATTTGGAAAACAGGGAGTGACAAGATTTTTAACCAAAAGGAAAGGGGGGTAAACGACGTCGTTGAGGAAATTAAAGTGACCTCGTGGCGTTGGGTATGTGGTAGACTGAATGTTGCACCTTGTTTATGAATGGTATCAAAACTTGAGTGATTGATTTAAAAGATAGCGATGTCGACTGTCGGTTCGTTGTGGCCAAGTGTTTTCTGCACAATTTTGTACACATGGTCTTTGTATTGCGTGTGATGTGAGATAAAAAAATAAAAATAAAAATAAAAATCCCAAAAAGGGTTAGCATTGGTTTGGCATACAACGACATGGGTGATTTGGAAAACAAGGAACGACAAGACTTTTAACCAAAAGGAAGGGGGGGTGAACAACGTCGTCGAGGAAATTAAAGTGACCTCATCGTGTTGGGTGTGTGGTAGACTGAATGTTGCACCTTGTTTGTGAATGGTATCAGAACCTGAGTGATTGCTTTAAAAGATAGCGATGGCGACTGTCGGTTTGTTGTGGCCAAGTGTTTTCTGCCTAGTTTTATACACATGGTCTGGGCGCTGCTTTTTTGTTATGGCGTGTGGTGTTCTTATGTTTTTACCTCACCCTAGTTAAATTGTAGGAGTGTGGAAAAGAGGACGAGATAGTGTTGCTATTCGAAGGTTTTTTCATCTTCACACTAGTTCCAAGCATGTTGGATAATGTTTTTCTTTTTAAGAACGTGGGTTCCAACTATATGCGAAAGAGTTTATAATACCAACGCCATACTAGATTAATTTAATGGTAAACAAATTCTTGACATGTACCTTATCATAAAATCATCCAATAACCTTTCCAAAAATAAATAAATAAATAAAATCAACTAATAAAATTTTAAATATATATGTATAATGAAAAATTCTTGCATCAAAAATGTATATTACTATGACATTTTTGTGAGATATATTACTATGACATATTCGCCTCTACAATTATGGGTTTTGAAGAAGATGATGAAGATAATTGATTATTTTGGATTTGAAGAACCCTAAAAAGGAAAAAGTATAAAGATGATGAAGATGAAATTGTTTATTTTTTCTTTGTTGTTTTCATGTTATTTAGTTTTTTTAAAAAAAGTTAATTAAATAATGACTCAGCCTCCATGTCAACAATTTTGGACAAAAAAATAGAAATAGGGATAACCTTGTGTATTTTTTAAAATATAAATGACCTAAATCGGCCGAAAAAAATAAGATAAAAGACTCACGTATCACAGATGAATAAGATAAAACACATGTGGAGTAATTTTTGCCTATTATTTTTCTATAGAGTCCCTCCACTAGATTTAATCATACACACAAAACATGGGTTCTTTTTAAGCCAAAATTTAAACATTGTTTCATTATATTGCGGGAGTCTAACATCTTTGTTTATATCCAACTTTTGTCGGTTGCACAATGTAATACTATTATCGAATTATCAAATAAGAATAAAAAGATTGTTGAATCCTTGTTTTTAGAGAGTAATAACACTCGAGCACCGGTTGTTGACATTATAGAAAAAGTAGTGTCTGATAATGATAATGCTTTATTAACCGCTCCCTTTCAGGCTGCAGAATTTAAGAACGCTATGTTTTCTATGCATCCAGATAAGTGCCCTGGTCCGGATGGCTTTAATCCGGGCTTTTTTCAGCAATTTTGGTCTGTATGTAATTCTGACATTTTTCAGGAATGTTGTGCGTGGCTCAATCACAATCAGTTTCCGCCGTCTCTAAACTCAACAAATATTGCATTGATTCCTAAAGGTAATGAGCAAAAAACAATGAAGGATTGGAGGCTGATTGCCTTATGTAATGTTTTGTATAAGTTAGTGGCAAAGGTTCTTGCTAACAGATTGAAAAAAAATCTTGCATAAATGTATATCTGAGAATCAGTCAGCTTTTGTACCAGAGCGTTCAATTCTTGATAACGCTATGATTGCTATTGAAGTGGTACATCATATGAAAGTTAGCAAGCGTGTTAGAGAAAAAAATGTTGCTCTCAAATTAGATATTAGTAAAGCCTATGACAGGATTGATTGGCTTTATCTTAAGGAAGTGATGCTTAAAATGGGTTTTGATAGTAAGTGGGTTAGATGGATCATGATGTGTGTTGAAACTGTTGATTACTCTGTCATTGTTAATAATGAATTAGTAGGCCCGATTATACCAGGAAGGGGGTTAAGGCAAGGTGATCCGCTGTCGCCCTACCTTTTTATTTTGTGTGCCAAAGGTTTATCCGCTCTTATTCGAAAAGCAAAACGAAGAGGAGACCTACATGGCGTGTCTATTTGTACTAATGCACCTATTATTTCTCACCTCTTGTTTGCAGATGACTGTTTTCTTTTTTTCAGGGCTGATGACAATGAAGCACAAGTAATGAAGAACATTCTTCACACTTATGAGTTAGCTTCGGGGCAAGCCATCAGCCTTCCAAAATATGAGGTTTTCTTTAGCAGTGTTGTTCCAGAGCCTTTGAAGGAAATCATTACAAACATACTAGGTGTCAGAGCGGTAATGGGAACAGGCAAGTATCTTGGTCTTCCATCTATGGTGGGTAGAAGCAAAGAGGCGACATTTGGCTTTATCAAAGATCGCATTTGGCTCAAAATTAATAGTTGGAGCAGCAAGTGTTTGTCTAAAGCCGACAGAGAGGTTATGATTAAATCGGTATTACAATCTATCCCATCTTATATTATGAGTATATTTTTACTTCCAAATAAGCTTGTTGATGCTATAGAAAAAATGATCAATGCTTTTTAGTGGGGTCACGGTGGCAATATGCGTCGAGGAGTACATTGGATGTCTTGGGAAAGATTGTTTGTTCATAAAAATTTTGGCGGTATGGGTTTTAAAGATTTGACCTCTTTTAATGTGGCCATGTTAGGGAAACAGGGATGGAGATTTCAAACTGATTCAAGTAGCCTTGTGTGTCGTTTATTTAAGGCTAAATATTTCCCTAATTCTGATTTTATTGCATCAAAAATTGGACATAATCCAAGCTATGTTTGGCAAAGCATCTTTAGCGCCAAAATTGTAATAAAACAGGGTGCACGATGGCGGATTGGCTCAGGGGTCAACATACCTTTTTTAGGCGCCCCATGGCTTAAGGATGGCTTGTCTTTTTCCACAACTAATCCAATTTTTTAGCCTTTGATGCAGGTGAAGTTATATGATTTTATTGATCAAGACTTAAAAATATGGAAGGCGCCCCTCATTCATAGTCTCTTTGATTCACATACTGCGCAATTGATTCTCAATATGCCACTGCAACCACTTGTTTTGGAGGACAAATTGATTTGGAAAGGGGAAAGAAATGGTAAGTACTCTGTTAAAAGTGCCTACAGAATGTGTGTGACTGAAATTGCCGACAACTCCCATATGCACGTGAATGGCCGATGGAACCTCATTTGGAAGCTAAAAGTGCCTCCAAAAATCAAGAACTTCCTTTGGCGTGTATGCCGAGGATGCTTCCCAACCCGTGCTCGCCTAAACAGTAAAGGCATTTCTTGCCCTTTGAATTGTGTTCATTGTAATTACAACTATGAAGATAGTATTCATGTCCTTATTGAGTGTCCTAAAGCTGTTCAAGTTTGGCAAAATGCGAATCTTTGGGACACTGTTGACAGGGTGATTCGTCAAGATTATAATATTAGTTCACTTATATTCACTCTTTTACAGAACTTATCTCTAGGTCAATGTGAAATGATGGTGACAATTATGTGGAGCCTTAGGAAATGCAGGAACATGAAGCTATGGCAGCAGCAAAATGAGACCAGTTTGCAGGTGATTCAACGGGTAACCCACCTTCTTGAAGATTGGAGAGCAGCCCAAATCATTTGATCCAATAGTACCGATCAACCTATACACACACAGGTTCAGCCTAGAAGATATGAGGAAGACATTTGGAAGAAACCGGCACCTGGCAGGTACAAATGCAACATTGATGCATCCTTCTCCACTTCTCTTAATAGAGTTGGGTTGGGTATATGTCTTAGGGATGATGATGGTGCTTTCGTCCTTGCAAGAACAGAATGGTTTGCCCCTCTTTGTGATGTAGATGTGGGAGAGGCTGTAGGATTGCACACGGCGTTAGAGTGGCTCTCTAATCAACAGTTTGACAATGTTGATTTTGCTCTAGACTGTAAAAAAGTTGTTGATTGTGTTCATTCTAACTTAGATGACAGCAGTGAATTCGGTTATATTATCACTGCTTGTAAACAGTTGTTAGTAGATAAATTTCAGAACTCTCATGTTGAGTTCAACAGGAGGCAAGCAAATAGGGTAGCTCACGAGTTAGCTCAGGCAGCCCTGTCTAATCCTAGCCCCCATATTATTGATGATGTACCTACATGTATTTGGCACATTTTAGATAATGAAATGCAATGACTTCTTTCCTTAAAAAAAAAAAAAAAAGATTGTGATGATTTTTTTTATAGCAAAAGGATTATTTCGTCACTTAAACTTTGTTTTCAAAAACAAAAATCACTTAAACCTTGTTCAATACAATTTACACCAATATCTTAAAATTAACCGACAATAATAATAAGATTTGCAACAACAATGTACACATATTACAAATGTACATACCACCAAAAAAAAATATTACAAATGTACAAGCATTAAATTATACCATCAAGACATTTACTATTTTATCATGCACAATACTAATCACCTTAATGACTCTAAAACAGTGGCAGTTAATAGTAATTAGTAAAACATTTTTTAAAAAAGGAAATGTTACATCATCTCATTTTTTATGTAATAAAAAAAAGTTCTATTTTTTTATTGAGTAAAATATTTTTTAGGAAAAGGAAGTATCACACCATATATCATTAATAATTAAATCTTGATATACATCTATGATATTTCATCAAATTCACTTACACCGAATGTTCCTCATGGGAAAGACGTTCAAAAGTATCATTATGTGTATTGCACGCATCTATTACTACTATAATAACTAAATTAAACAACACTTAACCAAAAAGATAAAAACAATAATACATTTCTGTAAAAAAATTAAAATAATACATTTATAAATATAAAAAAATAATTATAAAAATCATAATCATAAAATCTAGCCATATATGTTTGCTTCTAAGGTGCGATGAACTACATTAACTTTTCTACCTAATAAGAGTTGACAAAAGTAAATGTAAATGATAAAAGATATTCATATTTTTTCATACAATGATCACATATTTTGACGAATCCTCTCATTTTGTTACTGAAAATGTCTATATTTAATTTCACACTTGTAAACTCTTTCAAAACATTTTACGCGACTACTACTTCTTATGTAAAAATATGTACCATTAATCACACTAATGACTAAATAACGAATATTAAAAATAACCTTCAAATATTGTGTCGTGAATTGAACAGCTCTATTAATACTACAAATAATAAAGATGAAAATGAAAATGATAAATAAAATCTTCAGCTGATTTGGTTATTTATGATATGGGTTCTATGGAACGAAAGAAATAATATGTTTTTTAAGCAAAAGGAAAATTTCATAGCTCATTTATTAGATAAAGTAAAATATCATTCATTGTGGTGGATGAAAGCCAAAAAAGTTGTTTTTATGTTTGGTGATCATATGTGGTGGTCGAACCCTTTGTCATGTTTAGACATTGGTAACTACTTATTGTAATTACAATGAACTGCTTGTATCTTTTCTAGTAGCTTTTTGGGTACATCTTGTGCCGAGAGAGTTGCTATAACAATGTTTATATAATCTATTTGCGTGTTAAAAAAAATGATAAATAAAATAATAAATTTACAAAGAAAAAGATTATAAAAAAGAGAAAGCCTTGAAAAAAGAAAAAACTACACTATATCGATGATAATCTGATCATGAAATATGTAAGCATATCTCATCAAAGTCATAAAAGTTAGTCATATGCTACTAAAAAAATGTTAGCCATATATGTTGATTTTAAGGTGCATCAACAACATTAACCTCTCTACCAAATGTGAGTTTACAATCACAAACGATAAAAAAAATGTTCCATTCTTAAAAGAACGGTCCAGTATATTTCGAGTAATCCATTTTACATTTATGTCTGTACTAAAAACTCTACCAAAATACTTTGAGTCGACTATTTTATGAGAAATAAGAAGACATTCATATTTTTAAAGAACGATCCAATATATTTCAAACAATCTATTAATATACAATATACTAATAATTTATACAATGAATATTTTATATTCTAATATAATCCTCTCTACATCTACGTCTGCATCAATAAACTCTATCAAAATACTTGATCTGACTAATTCATAATAAAAAGACGTTCATATTCTTAAAGAATGATCCATATATTTACGTCTACACCAATAAAATCTATCAAAATACTTTACCCAACTATTCCTTGTCTGAAACCATCTACTATTTCACACACTAATAGCTAAATAACGAAGATTAAAAATAACACCGTGTCGTGCATTACACGAAATCTATTATTATTACTAATAACCAATAAGAAATTATATTCAAAAAATGAAATAATAAATGTATAAATAGAAATATTCTAAAAAGAAAAAAAGAAAAAAAGAAATCATTGATTCATTTTATTTCACATTAATAATAATTATCCAAAGAAAGAAAATAATAATATTTTGTTTTTGATTTTGTCTTATTTGGTCACACACACACTCATACACTAACTCACGTAGTCACGTAGTTATTATTAAGTTTCTTCCCTCCACATCTATCCGAAACAAAATTCCCTCCCTCCTTCCCTCCCTTCCTTCATTTTCTTCTCTCTCTCTCTCTAAACCCCACTTTCTCTCTCTAAAACCCTACTTCTCCCCCCAATTTCTCTCCGATCATTTTCCATTTCCGTTTCCACTCCGATTCTCCGCCGTAACCGTAATGTCCGGTAACGCTGGAGCTTCCGACCGTGGCTCGCCGATGCCGAGAGAGATTTCTGCCGGAGCACAGATTCGGCCGCCGTTGAAGCGTCATCTGGCGTTTGTTTCGACGAAGCCACCGTTTGCACCGACTGAGGAGTATCATACTTTCACTGCTGTTGATTCTAGGAGAGTCGCCGATCATGTCAATGAAGCCGTTATTGTTAGATCTCCGGTGTGTTCTTCGTTTTAGTCTTTCTGTTCTTCGATTTTGCTTTGTAATTTTGTTTCGTTAATTTTGCATCTTCGGAATTAGAAGTTTGTGTTTTGTGTTGTTTGTTTTGTGATTTTTTATTTTTATTTTTGTGGAAATATTTTGATTCATGTTTTATATGGTTTTGATTTTGCTTTATTGGAGTGAAGTTTTGATTCTATTATTAGTTAATTTTTTGTTATTATTATTATTATTAATTATTAATTTCACTTTGAAATGTTAAAATTATTTCCCAACACTGGATCTGAATTCGACTTGGTTTAATTAAAATTGGAGGGATTTTCCGAGGCTTTGAAATTTCACTAGTATGGTAGTTCTGTGCAAAATTGTGTCGAAAACATTTTCGGTGGATACGATTGTTGTACATTGGTATGTTCATTTGCAATTTTGCTCTTGAACATATGCTTATTATTGTTAACTGGTGCATGTGAGTGCGTGTTTGTTTGATAGGTGTAGTTCATTAAGTCTAATGCGTGGCTCGCTAGCAGTGACACTTTGACCAAAGGTGTGTCTGGTGTTTGACATGCGCTTGTGTCTGCACTGACACATGTGATTACATTCAATTATGTCATTTCTTTTTAAATTATTACTGGTGTCGACGTGTCTGTGTCAGTGCTTCATAGATGCTTGGTGATTATGTGCAAAAATGTGTCGATTTTCGGCGGATAAGATTACTGTACATTGGTTGTAGTCTTGCTTTTGAATGCATGTTTATTCTTGTTAACTGATATAGATGTTTTTGTTATGTGTAGTTCATTAAGTTTGAGTGCCTTGGTAATGCTCACTTATGAACTCTTTTCATTGGTGTCTTAATGTAATGAGATTGAATTGCTTAGTTTGCTTGTTAACTTTTATAGCTAGCATTGTTATAAACTTGTAATTTTATGATTAATTGCTACTTTTGCTTAGTTGTTTGAAATATATCACTTCCATTTCACCGATACATTGATGTGTGTGTGTATCTTTAATCTTATGGTTTATGAACACGTTGGTGGTGCAAGGTCATAAAGCGGAAGAATGGAATGAATGAAAGTGAAGGAGACTCGCAAAAGTCAAGTAACAGCCCTGGATACACTAATGCAATGAACAGCCCCTTTAAAACTCCTTTGTCTGCAAAAGGGGGAAGGGCAAACAAGTCAAGGGCATCCAAAGAAGGCAAATCATGTCCTCCAACACCTATCTCAAATGCTGGTCAGAAATTTTCCCAATTAACTTTCCATTTATCTACGTTATGTTCAAATTGTAATTTGCTTCTTGTTGTACCCCAGCTTATAGTTTCTTATGACATGCAGGTTCCCCTTCTCCACTTACTCCTGCTGGTAGCTGTCGTTATGACAGTTCCTTAGGTAATTTTGGAAGCAGTTAATCAACAAGCTCTTCCCATTCACCTTCTGGATATGTATCAGTCTAGTTATTTCTATAAGAATAAACATGAGAAACTTATACAAGAACTTCACAGGTCTCTTGACAAAAAAGTTCATCCATTTGCTCAAGCGTGCTGAGGATGGTATTCTTGACTTAAATAAAGCAGCAGAAACTTTGCAGGTCCGTTTTTTATACAAAAGATTTTGACCAAAATATCTGTTACTTTTTCTTTTTGTATCCGACATGAATTTAAATTCTCCTATACTATAGGTGCAAAAGAGGAGGATATATGACATAACTAATGTTTTGGAAGGCATTGGTCTCATCGAAAAGAATATCAAGAACAGAATATATTGGAAGTAATGTGACACATTTTGTAATTTTTCCAAAATATTTATGGCTTTTCTATCGTTTAGCTAAAGTCTAGATGTATGTGTTTAAACAAAATTCTTACATCAAACCTTGTGCCATGCAGAGGAATTGAATCTTCTACGCCTGGTAATGTGGATGGTGATATCTCTTTGCTTAAGGTAAGTGATATAGATATAGATGTTGGTTTCTTGAGACCTATTGACACACGGAACTAATTGTTATACAATTGTCTGTGTCAGTGACACGGCTCATGTATATTCGTTTCCATCCATAATGTCAATTTGCTGCACTCAACATTTAACGGCTCGGACTCTTGTTGGTCAAGTTCCATGTTTATATTGATGCTATCAATATTAAAAAGGATTAGTAATGAAGGATAGCATCAATCTCTTGTGATAAGGGATATAGATAATGTTTCACTGTTGTTTTCTCATATTGATAAGGGTAGAGATTTGAGTTTAAAGAAGCACTAGAAATTCCATAGGAGAGAGAAAGTTTGAGAGAAGAGAGAAAATAAACTGAATATTAAACTGTAACTGAATAACAACCACTAGCTCACTGAGGCTGAAGGCTTTTCTGTCTCAATGGAGAGTTCTAGAGTACTCACGATACAGTGATAACAGATACATACTCACACGAACTCATTACATTACCTCCTCAAGCTCAGCGTGGTTGAGGCATATGCAGTATCCTGGGATTGTTTCTAAGTAAACAGAAACATTGAGTAGACAGAGGGTTACTCAGAACATCATCTACTCTGTCCAATGCCGTACCACAAAGTAATCAAGTTAGAGCCAATACAAATGCATGCCGCAGAAGTAGAACGGCTGTCATCAATGTTTGAGGCCCAATCAGCATCACAGAAGACCTGCAAAGTGAACGGGACATAGGAGAATGAGACTGCAGCAGAAGCCCATATGTGTCAGTACCTTGTAGAATGTGAAGGATTCTTTTAACCAACTTCCAGTGTTCATTCAAAAATTCAAAACTAAAATACCTCTGACCTCACCTTCTCTCCCCTCTTCTCCTATTTGCAATAGAGGCTATCCCGCTACCATCGCTCTATTGCTATCCCAGTTTTAGGGTCAGCTACTCTGCGCTGCTATCTGGGATTAACGACATAGAATACCATAAGCTAGTACTGGATTTGGGACCTCTTTATTTAAATTCTTCATGTTATCATACACTTACAGGGCCCCTTATCTATCTTACTATCACGTGTCCAGAGATCACATACTCTGCATATTTTAAGCCAATTAATGCAAGAACCATGATGTGGACATTGTAATGCTGCTGTGTGTTTTTTTATATTTAAAGTCCTCACTCGGTTGACTAATTATCTTGTTAGAGGAGAATGTTCCACAACTAGTTGAATATTGTAACGCAAACTAGGTTTCTTGTTCATTAACCCGAAGATCAGTATCAGGTTACTTGATAAAACTTGGCCCATCTCACATAATCCCCATGCTCCAACATGAGGCAAAGAAAGAGGATAGCGTCAATATGTTGTGATAAGGATAAGGAGACTATTCGATTTTTTTTGTTTTTGCATGTGTGTTGATAAGGGTAGATATTTGAAACTGAGTTTGATAGTTTATTAGTAGTTCTTCTTGTAAGATTATGCATGTCAAGTTGTTAGAGGCACATGTATGCATAGGTGATTATGTACAATATTTAGCACTAATCAGTCAAACCAGAAATACATACATTTTATCAATTAGAATGACTTAGTGGCATAGCATGTTATAACATAATGAATTATGTTGTCAGCCTTGTCGCTTTGACTTAGAACTACCTTGCAACATGTTGTTAATTGGCTGTTGGCCTTGTGGCTTTGTCTTGCAGTCGGAAGTTGACAACCTTTCTCTGGAAGAGCAGAGACTAGATGATCAGATAAGGTTATATGGTTGATTTACATTACAAAAAGGAGAAATTTATATTACTATACTGTTGTCTAATGCTTTTGAACCATTATTAATAGGGAAATGCAAGAAAGACTGAGAAGTTTGAGCGAAGATGAAAACAACCAGAAGTAATCTCCCATTTAGTTCTTAGATTCATTTTTGCTTTGTCCTCCTTCCAGAAGGAAAAATATTGTTATTGGTAAATGATAAACAAACCAATTTTCAATTTCTTTTAGGTTCCTTTTTGTTACCGAGGAAGATATTAAGGGCCTACCTTGCTTCCAGGTGAATTCTTTGTTTTTGCATTGCACAACAACCTTTTCCATTGTTATTATCAACATTGTCGTGTTCTCCTTTCATGCTGTTATTGAGGTTTTTCTTTTTATTTAATACTAGTGCATTTCTTGTAGCAGAATGAAACTTTGATAGCAATCAAAGCTCCACATGGAACCACCTTGGAAGTTCCTGATCCTGAGGAAGTAAGTTTAGGGAATCAACTGATGAAAGGTTCATGATCTTTGTAAAACTAGTGTTTCTGATACATGATGGAAAATTAATGCTTCCATATGCATTAGGCCGTTGACGAACTACAGCGGAGATATAGAATCATTCTAAGGAGCACAATGGGTCCAATTGATGTCTACCTTATCAGGTATAGCTACTTGCTCATTACTCCTACATATTAGTAACACACACACACACACACACACACACTTTTCTAGTTTTGTAGTTTATCTCTCTGATAATGCGTTCTCCAGTTAATTTTGGAATTTTTGAACCATTTTCAGTCAATTTGAAGAGAAATTTGAAGAGATTAATGGTGCTGAGCCCCCTGCAAGCTTCCCCCTTGCTTCAAGTTCAGGGTCTAATGAGCAACAAGTGACAGAAATGGTACCTGCTGAATGCAGTGGAAAGGAACTTGAACCTCAAGCTCTGCTCTCTTCTCAGACATACTCTGATTTTAATGTTTCGCAAGAGTTTGCTGGGGGAATGATGAAGATTGTCCCTTCAGATGCTGATGTAAGTATATCACAGCCTTGTGAGGGTTCCCCCTCCACTTCATACTGGGGATTTTGGGCTGCACTTGTCTAAATCCTTTGTATTGATTAAACACTTAGGATGTGGTCCTGCAGTTGTTTTTTTAGTATTTAATGATTGGTTAAGTGTCATTCTTTGCTGATATTTTTGGTCATTTTTGTAGAATGATGCTGATTATTGGCTTCTATCAGATGCTGAAGTTAGCATTACAGATATGTGGAGAACAGATTGTATCCTTTTTGTTTTAATGCTTTTCTGTGATGCTTTTTCTTTTTTCTTCACGTGTCTTATGTCTTATTTGAAGTAATATGTATGATTCCTTAACTCCAGCATAACAGCTAATGTTGATTGGAGTGGAGTGGACATGCTTCATCCTGACTTTGAAATGCTCTCGAGGCCGCAAACTCCATCGCCGGGACTTGCAGAAGCACCATCGACTGTAGTTAACCCTAATCAGATATGATTTGATTTGTTTATTATCACTAAGTTAGAAAGTATGGTTATCATCCTCTGTATTGAGGGGAAGCTACTTCAATAGAGTAATTGCTAGCTAGCCTTGTGAATGTTGAGGATGCTGTCAGGAGCTGTTGAGTTTCAAGCTGAGAGTTCTTACTACACTTCAAGTTAATCACTGACTCTCTCAGGCATAAACGAGTTATGGTAGACATACTAAGCTTGTGGAGAATTTAGCTTAGAAGTTAGAGAAGTTGCGATGAGTATTATTACAGAAAATGTTGCTACTGTATGAAATGCAATGTAGGCAGACTCGACGATCAGTATCTCTATCTGGACAGGATATTAGGCATATTTGAAGTGTGGCATAGTGGGTCATTTTTTTTTTCCTTTTTGAAAAGGAGAAGCTGCTATGCAGATGCTGACCCCAAAACAACTTAAAGGGTGCACTGGATATTGTTAGGACAGGACTGCCTTATCATACAATTATCATTCATGCTTGTAAACATTTCATAAACAGTCTGCTGATAAAATTATGTCATTTATTATCCCGAACTACTCCCGTTTTTTTCAACGTTTCGTTCTATCTTTGGGATTCCTATTGCATGAAGGCTTACACATGTTAATGCTTACGATAGTTCCGAAAGCATCTGGGGATCGGACCATTCTGATATACGATTTCAAGCATATCTATGTGGGAACATGGAATTTTTGTTTTTTCAATGCGCTGCTGTGTTGGGTAGTCTGGGACATTCGATCGACAGGTGTTGTTAATGATTGCTATTGTAGTAAACTGTTTTTGTTGAAGCAAGCAAAGTTGTCTTTCATTGGATAGTAAGAGTTGATGCATGCTGAAACATCATAGGATGTATTGGGACTAACTAGTCTAGGGGCTATTTTGCTAAAGCACGGACAGTTCTATTGGGTTGTCTTAGTAAATTCAACACCAGAGTTTCAAAAAGAAGACATGATGTCTATAATATGATAATATGGTGCTGAAGTTAAAGACATCATTAGGATTGTGATTAAAATCATCAACTACTCTCTTATCGTCCAACTCAAATCAAAGTTACTACGTTGGAAGATGATAATCCACTGTAATGTTACTATTAAACTATAAGTTTCCCCTTCATCAATCGAACATAAAGGAGACTTTTAGACTATCTTGGTAACCTTGTCATCTCATTCTCTAGTACACACATCGATGACAACACAACCATGTTGGGAGGGGAAGGAGGCGTCTACATTACACATATTACACTTGTAGCTTCCTGAGCCAAACAATGTGAAGTAGATCCATTAAAAGGTTGCACCATAGGAAATTGGCATGATGCTAAACGCTTAGGTAGTGACCAATCTGCAAGCAATGATATCCTTCGACTCACAACCTAAATTGTGGATTCTTTTAAACCATCCCAAACCTTTACTTTCCTAATCTTCCACAAAGACCACTAGATGGTAAGCTACATAGGAGCCTTATATGTTGGAATGGATGAACTTGTTAATTTGTTAGTCGTTAATTGTTACTTTGTTAATTGGGAGGATGAACTTGTTTATTGTTAATGTTTTTCACTTTTGTTACTTTAAGCTTTAGAGGCTTAAAGTGTTGGTTTCCTTGAATTTTATTAGTATTTTTTGCAAGTATGTTTTATGTTTAGCTTAAGACTTACGACTTTTATTTCAAATTAGGAATACTTCATGAATTTTGAGTAATCTTTAAGGTATTTTAGTTTTTTTTTTCTTTTCAATAGTATAATATTTTAATATTAAATATATTAGTGTTCGCGTCACCGAAATAGCGCCCGGTACGCGCCCGCACCCCGCGCCGCATCAATTTTTAGGGTGGCCGCGCCGCGCCGCATTTCCGCTTTAACACAGAGGGTATAAATCATTGAACCATCTTGCAGTCATGATAACAGAAAAGTCTTCACCCGTGTCAATGTTCCGTTTGAACCTCTCCTTTAAGAGGAATTTAGAACGCTAAATACTTCACCAAACATAGCTTGGTATGTGACTGATATACTTTGTTAAAAATATTTAGCTTTATAAAGACGTGCGATTAGCCCATCAAGATTTGTTAAGAGATTCCAGCCTTGATTTTATAACATACTCAAATTAAAGGTATGAAGAGCCTTGAAACGCACACCACCACAAGACTTACTCATATAGAACTTATTTATAATGCAACAGATTATGAAATCAATAATAACACGCAGGACTTAACACCCCACTAAAAGGAATTCAATATTTGTTCTATTTTTCCAAAGAATGTGGTTAATAACACATGACATTAAAAAAAGAGAGGGTAAAATCTAGGTGTGGTAATAAGTTTTTTTTTTTTTTTTGAACTGAGGTGTAGTAATAAGCTGTCAATTATTTATAAGAATGTAAAAATCTTTTATTTTCTTATGACAAATAACTATATAATATTGGTATGATATATTGTTGCATTGCTTCTTTGAAAATGTTATATCAAGGTATGATAACTTCACATCTTATATTAAAGTCTTGTTTAAAACGTTATTTACTTATAATAACATAGTGTCTTAAATGTATGCTCCCCTTGTGTTGAGTAGTTAAGAATGATTCATTTAGTAAAAAGGATTAATCATCAACAAAGCGATCATCTTTTTGTTCCCATACCATGACGCTCTTTAGAGGAATCCGATAAATTAACTTGGACCTCAAGCATGAGTCAATATGCCATTAAAAAAAGAAAAAAGAGTCAATATGACAAGCAAGCAGCCATGGAACTTTGTTACTGCTCCCATCCCCCCAGGGGCCTGCCCCCCTATTGCTCTATGACCACTAATACCACTAATAGTTTTGCGATTTAGGAGTATGTTCATCTCTAGTTAGGTCTCATGTTGGAATCCTCCATATACCAACAAATTTCGTGTTGGGTTAGTCTATATAAGATTTTGCTCTAGTTTTAATTGGGTCATTCACTTATGGGTGATGAAATTTGTCCCTCAGATTAGTCGGTCCTTAGTCTGAATACTTAATTTTCAATAAAGAAACTACTAACAGTAGATTTATCTTCATATATATTTTAAAATAGAGTTGCATTACTTGTAAAAAAAAAATTATACTTACATTAAATTCAATTATAAAATAAGCAAAGAATTTGTTTTTAACTGGGAATTAAAGGCAGGAGTTTTTATTAAGCGGCTCTAGTATGTCAATCACCTTTTTTTTTAAAGAAACAATAGGAAGGAGTAAATTTTTATCAAGTAATACTAATGATCATTTTACAAATGTCTTAAGAAGATTCAAACTCAACACCTTGAGATTAGAAAGCTAAGCTCACGTTAGGATTTTAAAATATAGTAGTGTTAGTCACTTATTTTAAAATAAAGAATTATATTATTAAAACCTATTGTTATTTGGAATAAAGAGACTGTGTATAACCGATTAGAAATGTACTTAACCCTTTCTTCAATTACTATATGGTACCTCCCATCAATTAGTTCTCGCAATGGCTAGGTTTAAAATTGAAACTTATAAAAATAGAGGAGTAAACTAAAAATAAAGATAAATGACTAAAAATTTATTTTGGCCAAAATAATCCTCACATGTAGTTCATTCAACAAAAGTAAAAAAGAAAAGAGCAATATTTGCTAAGTGGTCTACAAACTCTTATTTGAATCACAAATCAAAGACATAAGAAGTGAACATAATTGTCTCTATAACTAGAAAATGGTTGCAATGGCAATTGTGGCTACCATGATGACCCCAAAGATGGATGATACAATAGAGTGAGCAGACGAAGAAGGTGAAGGTGCACCTTCTGCTAGTACATTGATGACAAGCTTCATTTGACGAGCAGCGCAATGATTTGCCTTTCCGCAAACATACCACTTTCTTCCATCGGTTTTCAGTGCAATAACGTCTTTTCCGGTGGAAAGTGCTTCATTTTCTGATGGAAAAGTGCAGCTTTGAAAGAGTTTACCATCCACTTTGAAGACATTGTGCTTGCTGTTGTCATAATTGAACACTGTAATAAAAAGATATAAAAGAGAAAGAGTTGATTTTAAATTGCAAATTCTATATAAAAATTTACATTTTATTAAATATTGCTAAATAATGCATAACACCATTGTAAAAGCTATTACACATGGAACACTGACGTAAAAATGGTGAAGACAATGTATGGTTTATGCTACAAAAATTGGTTTCGATTTTGCTATCGTCTATACAACTAATATTGTTTTAAAAAAGTAGATTATAATTGTTGTTGGATATAAAGGAGTAATGTTATATATAGCCGTAGAAATCACGGAACTTACCAAGATCGAAACGCAATGTGATTATGATGGTTCGATTGTATAAAACTCTTTTATAATGACGGTGCATAAAAATTAAACTTTTTTATTTAAATGAGAGAGTGAATCATATTTTTACCAAGGTTGTCACCAACACGAAAAACTTTGTCTTGAGCCCATTGAGTGTAGTTGAAATCAACGGTCCAACCCTTTTCATCACCCACAACATGATCAGCTGCCATTGCTGCTGAGGAAAGCAAAACCATGGAAATGGCAAGGTAGATTACACGAGAAGAAGTCATTTTATCAGAATTTGAGTGTAAAATAAGTATTTTCCTAAAATCTCAAACAAATGCAGAAGTTGCTGGTATATGATATGCAAATGTTATAATTGCTTTGAGAAATTGTTAGCTCACACTAGTGTGCATTTCAACTTGGTATATTTATAGGACTTGTATATTGATCTTATCGAATTAAAATTTATGAAGCCTTGCAAATATATTGCAATAGGACAAATACCGGATTAGGTCGGCTTTTCTACATTTCAAAAGATCTAGAGTAAGTATTGTTTAATCCATGTCTTTGATTAATAAATAATATCTAATTTAGATTTTCAGAAAAATAATTCACTAACATAGTTTATCAGAATTATGAATTCGATACAAATTAGTCCCTAAAAAATTTAAGCAATTAAAATAGTCCATGATGGAGAGACTAAATATTCACTCTCCCAAAATACCTATTACATTTACAAAAATATTGTCCTAATACGTCCTAATGTGATAGTTATTGTGGGAAAAAAGAGTAATAATTAATGTTTTCCGATGTTATAATTTTAAAGGGCTATTTATATTTTATAGTTTTTCTTCTTCTTAAGACTAAAGGTGTTTGTTATAGATTAAAATAAAAGTAATTTTAATATAAATAATTTGAAGGTTATTCTTTATAAATATTAAGAAAATCATAAATCATAGTTGAAAACTATAAAAAAATTCTTTTTATTAATATGATTGAAAAAAATATGGACTATATATATATATATATATATATTGTAGTAGAAAACAGGGGCGATTCATTGGCTACCCAAAAGAAGAAAAAAAAACTTGAATAATTGGTATAATGTTATATGTAGCCATCCCATTAATATATTATTTGGCTACTCTAAACAATTTTGTTGGTTTAATGGGAGATGATATTGCACAACTATTGATAATATATTTAGTTTAGTGTTAATTATGGATAAATTTAAGTTCTTACAACTCCATAAAGCTCAATTTTTGTAAATAATTATTGTTTAACTTTTATTTTCTTTGTTGTCGTTTCATTAAATATCAGTAAAAATTGTTGTAATTTTATTTTACTTATTGATTAAGTTTTTTTTTTGTCTTAGATGAAGTGGTAATCCATTGAAATTAAACTCACACACAACTGTGAGGTCCCGAGTTCGAACTTGGGTCACGACGTCCGGCCTTATAATTTCGACATTTTCGAGTTAAGTTAGGACTTCTAGACACTATTGATTAGGTTTAATATATTAGTTTTTAAAATGTATTTTATGATTTCTTTATATTTAGCCCTCTCGTAAAAATTGTGGGAGCTTCGCCGCTGATTGAAAATAGTTAGTTAATTTTTAACAAAAGCAGTAAAACCGTAGTTGAAAATGTATTCCGGTTGAAAACTATGATTGTTAAAATAACTTTGTATTAGATCGATAAACTAACCATTAAAATTCGGTGCTTTGTAGAAATCATCAAAGGTTGAAGGGAATAGTGGAAATCAATAAAAAAAAGGTTTGAGTGAAATACATTGCCGTGTGATCCCTTCACGAGAAGTAACATTTTTCTTTATTAATACTAGCGGAAGTGACGGACACAGTTCTTTCAACTGCATTAACGCATGTGATTATTTTATTATGTTTGTGTGTATAATTTTGATTTAAATTTTTAAATATTAATGAAAATTATTGATATTTTGATTTATAAACAACAAAATTATTTATGAACTCAATTTATTTTATTTTATTTTTTTTGAAGAAACTAAAATGAAATATACTACCAAGAACAACGTAATTGTTATAGCACAAGGCGTGCCAAAACAATCACGAAAAGATCACCGTCTAGTCAAATTACAAACAAAGTCAGTCGATGCCCATACAAACAAGCGGGCTGGACCACCAATTTTGAGTACCAAAATTAAAAACCACATTACTAGCTTTCAACCACCTCAGGGAATTTGATTTTACTTTATCTAACAATTGTGGTAGAGAACAATTACAGCCACGGAACAATCTGTCATTTCGTTCATTCCATAAAAGCCAAACACACTGAAGCCAAATCAAGTGGAATAAAGAGCGACGCGATTTCAAGCCACCTGCATATTGAATAAATTGCATAAAATGATCCGGTATCGCATGAGAATCTACCCCGTCGACTCCAAGCCACGCCCGCACCATGGACCACAGAGCCCCGAAAAAAGGGCAAGACAAGAACATGTGGGACACGTCTTCAACATACCCGCATCCTGTAACACAAAGCCTCGCCTCCATCGGTATAATGCCACGACTTGCAAGATTGTCTTTTGTAGGTAATTTGTCCCTCAACAACCGCCATGCAAGAACTGAAACTTTGAGAGGTACCTGTTTGTGCCAGATTAACTCCATATTTTGATGAATATGAGGTTGTTCCTGTGATGTCAGCATGTCATATACCCCACGAATAGTATAGCCTCCAATCTGGTCCGGTAACCACACCCATCTATCATTAACAGATTCCTACAACGAGACTATTAGTAATAACTCCCTACACTCCTCTACCAAGTCATCCTCCCACACCCATAAACGTCGACGCCACTGCCACGCTCCCCCACCCTCCTCCACCCCCAACAGGAACATATCTCTCACCGTGATTGCTTTATTAACGGCTAAGTCATAAAGACGCCTAAAGCGCTCACGCAACGGAACACCACCACACCAACAATCTCACCAAAAATCGGTATCAACTCCATCCCCCACCCTCCTCCTAACACAATCCGCAAACCAACCCTCCCCTCCCTCGCCTATCTCATCTCTAATCCTAACTATCTCCCTCCACCACGAAGAACAACTCCGGCCCCTAGCCTCCAAACCCCCATCCGCCACACCATACCTAGCCACCAGCACCCTACGCCACAAACCCTCTCTATCAACTAACAACCGCCAACACCATTTCCCTAGCAAAGCAATATTAAACTCTCTCAATTTCCTAACTCCCAACCCCCCATACTCCCTCCTCAAACACAAAGAATTCCAACCAATCCGCGAAATTCTTCTTTTGCCTGCATATTATAAAATAATGATCATTTATTGTTTATTCTAATAGTAATTAGTAACATCATAACATAAATGTATAAATGACATGTTATGTAAAAAAAACATTGCTATGATTGCGATAAAAGAATATCTTTAAAAACTACATCTTTCGTAAAATCTCCATTTTCTCCTTCTATTTTCCCTTCTTTAATGAGAACTTTTGTTGAATTTTGAGAAACTCCTCTTGATAAAGCTACATATAATTGACCATGGCTGAAAATCAAATAATCCTTAAAATTAATCGTAGACAATTTGAATCATAATCACTAAAAAACCAGCAAAGTCAAATAATCCATAAAATTAATCGACCTTGATTAGTTGTAACATGAAAGAAAAGAGAAAAAAAAAACTTACATGTTAATTATGAATTATGATGCAGAGGGCTGAGAGAGGTTGAGAAAAACTAAACAATGTGGGAACGAACTATAAACTGTGAGAACCCTACTTATTAATATTTTTTGTCCACCTTTGTTACTACTCTTTTTATAGAGGATGTAAAATACAATACTTTTTGCTCACTTTTGTTACTAATCTTTTTTTGGAGGATTTAAATTTCAATCTTTAACATTATTTTTTGCTCACGTTTGTTACTAATTTTTTTTTTTTAGGATTTAAAGTCCAATCTTTGACATTATTTTTTCTCAAGTTTGTTACTAATTTTTTTAAAGGATTTAAAGTCCAATCTTTAACCTTATTTTTTGCTTCGTTTGTTACTAATTGTTGAAGCAAAATCTCTTTTAATTGTTTTAAGGATTATAAACATATTTAAAATAATTCATCTTGTTATTTACTAATGATTTTTTTTAAGAAATTGTTTTATAAGAATAAACTCAAGAATGCTCTTGGCACATAAGCATCTCCATCAGCCATTTACGTACAAAAGAACAAGCATGGAATTTTTGATGTAAAATATTAAATCATGAGGATCAAGAATTTAATGTGATATTGTCTCACCAAATTAAGGAAGATCCTATGACTTGATTTGGAAATGGGCCTTAAACATGTCTCTTGACCCATTAAAGAAAAAAATCATAAAAAGCATCTAAGAATGACATCTACATGATATCATAGTGTGACATCATCAAAGACACTTCACAACTAGTTGTTGCAAGCTACCAAAGAGCTGGGAAACACGTGACCTTTTCTCTTGCAAGCAAAGTCCATCTCAAGATCAATCTTCAAGTGACAAACTAGTTACAAACCCGTGCGAAGCACGGGTTGAATAACGTATCTTGTAAAAAAATTATTCCAAAAAAAAAAATGAGCAAATTAATGAATATTGCACAAACTCGGATATTCTAAATAAATCACTTTTACTGTATTTTTAAAAAACTTTGTTATGAAGGAGAAATGAGCAAATTAAGCGAAATAGCTGCATCCTTTTAAGAAATTGTTGTCGTTCATAAATGTGAATATCAAGCAAGCATATTGCACAAATCTCAGTTATATGTGCATTTATAAAACATTTACCAAAGCATTATAAAGATTTGATGTAGAAAGAGAGCATGTTCTATTTTGTTCAAGAGATTAGGAAAACAACATTATAATTAACATGATACTAATTGGAACCAAAGAAGGAACCAACAATGTGCATATTAACGTTACATAATAGTTAGGTTTATAAAAGAGACTGCAAGTGTCATAGACTAACCAAAAAGGGATTTTTGTCAATATTTACATTAGACAAAATGAAAAGAACAAATGGCATCCCAAAGTCAAGATAGTTTACGATTACAGTCCAAAGCGGTACGCCAAAATAGTAGAATGTCAAATAGTTCAGCAACAAAGATCTACTTTGGAACAACTCGAACGTGCAAGTTCTTCGGTGACTTTTTGAGATCAAAGATGAGCTTACCACCTTCTTCCATCACACGTTCTCTGCAGAAATTGAACCACTGCCCACCCAAGTATTTTTCATAGCTTGCTCTTTTGGCGGCAATGAGGCGACACTTATACTTTCTCTGTGTCTGGTCATCAATGAGAGTGATTGTTTTGCGTTTTTCTTTCAGAATTGTTCTTGACACCTCGTTTGGGAAATGCTAAACAGGGAAATAACTACAATATTAGTCTAATGCATATTAACATGGATAAGATGTATGTGAATATAGTTACATATAATTTATAAAATGAAGGTAGCATAACTGATTTTAAGCTAAAGAAAATGTACCATGACTTCTAATTTATCTTCCTATTATCTTCCTATAAAGTCTAGATAAATGCATGCATGTGGATTATATGCACCCCGTTGGCCAATTAACATTGTTGAAACAAATGAAAATTAAGCAACACTCCTGCATGTGCATCTATAGCTAGCACCATTTGACATTGATGTCTTCGAATATTCGTTGCAACTCTCATAATACCATCCAAACTGGTTAA
The DNA here is from genome assembly GCA_958299785.1 of Medicago lupulina. Taxonomy (NCBI): domain Eukaryota; kingdom Viridiplantae; phylum Streptophyta; class Magnoliopsida; order Fabales; family Fabaceae; genus Medicago; species Medicago lupulina. Next base: position 26,909,919 of record OY283141.1, on the reverse strand, counting down.
GATTGAATTTAGTTGTTTTCCAAATAGTGATGCAGTATGTATCCTAACATAAATTATGCACATGAAATAAAGAATAATGCAATATGTATTTTTAATTTGTGCGTAAAAAAACTCAAAGCATGTTTGTGCATAAAAAAAAAAGCAGACTTTGATTAAGTTTATAAATTCAACAATTGGCATAACCTGAGACAGATTGGAAAAATTGTTGTACGAAGTACGTTGAGAAGAAGCCGAACTCTAACTTAAGTTATGATTGAAGCTTTGACTCTGAGCTTGAGAAGTGTTAAGGTCACGACAACAATTCAAGAAACATGGTCAAAAAACAATCAAATCAGATCGTGAAATAATAAGTTACTCTAACACTGTATTGTGAAATCATAATGCAAACTTACTAAGTCTTAAACTTCTCAACAACCGGATGATGTAGGTTGATGAGCAGCCTCGAACCTGACCAATTGTTACATAGATTTGGGTTGCCATTGACTACAAAATGGAAGCAAAGAACTCAAGGTAAATAGAGGGTAAATGATAAAGCTACGAAGTATTTTTACCATAGTGTTACATCAACATTATTCCCACTGCATAAGGAAATACATCTTTCAGGTCATTATCAAACTTATACAAAATCCTATCATCTGATGTTGACAAATTAGAAAATAATACCTTTTATCATTCAACACAATGTTCGTATACAGTTTTCTTTCCAGTCTCAATTGGCGTTATCTTGACAATCTCATGAAGAAGCCCGATCATTTCTTAAAAAAAATACATCTATAAGAACATTATAATCGGAGAAAACACATAAATAAATTAAAGCACATGACTATACCATATAAAACGTCAATTTTGAATTTTCCATCTTGAATTTCCTTAAATGACTTAAAGCGAAATTCATGAGTAAGAACGTTAGTTAACTTGTCATACTTCTGCACCTTTGTACCAGAACCAAAAACAACCTTAAAGGGATTAAATGCAATGTCATTATCAAACACATGACAATTATACAAAGTATAAGTCTTATTTTCCTCGATCAAAGCATTTCAATACTCCAATTCTCTATATCGAGTTATCACATGAACTCGATCACCCTAAATTCGAGAAAGAAAGCAAAAATATAAATAAATCAAAATGTACACTAATAAGTAACATTGATAATCATAAAGGAAATTACAACAAATCTTAACTAACTATCTAACTTTTGCATCACAAATAATGAGCTTCATATGTTGATTCTCATTACTACGAGTCACATTCCAAGAATCCAGCACTCCAAATCCTATTTTTCAAATGTCCAAATCATTTTTGAGACCCTTAATGTAGTCATAATCCATTGACATTGAAAGTCCTATATAGAAATACAATAATACATTATTTAATTTTATTCCCTTTGTTCATTATGATATCGAAAGAAGCTAATATATTTCTATGTGATCAATTTTTGTATCATCAATTTTCTAGACCTCAATGATATGACAAAAACAAATTTACACCAATCAACTTTCGTACGGTTAAATGATATAGGAAAGAATAAACCAAATATGAAAACTGTTACAGCTTTCGGATTACTCACAAAAACTAAAATAACCCACATGCATCAATTTTTTTTCAACTACAGTACCAGAAGCTAAAATAACAATTGAGTCTAAACCTTACCATGAGCTAAAATTCAGTCATCATGACGTCTATTATACTCCACATAACAAAGGAAGATTTTTCTACAGCCATGCAACATAACAATTTCTGGTACATAATCCACTAACAATTGGAGAAAAAAAAAACAAAAAAAAAACCCTTAAAATGTAGAATCGTGAAAAAAGGAAGAAAACCACCTATGATGAAGCAAAAACTAAAATAGTGTCGAAAAATGAACCCCTCAAGCCATAAAAATCAGTCAACTCAAGTCATGCATGGTCTCAGAACCATGAAAAAAGAAAGAAAATGACCTCTTATGAAGAAGAAAGTGAAACAGTGTTCCTAGCTGAGCTTACATACCGTTTGGCCAAAGTTTTTTACAGTCTAAAATTTATTTCAAAACAAAGTTAAAATAAAGGCTTTTAAGAAAGAAGCTAAAGTTGTTTGGTTTCTTTGTTTTTATAGTTTTAAAGCTATTTTTAAGTTAAATGTTGTTTGACAAAATAATGTACAAACTTTGAATTTTTTTTTTTTATCGTGTCCAGGGTTCGAACCCTGGACTTGACATATATTTATGCATTGTTCCTATCAACTGAGTTAAACTCACGAAGACAAAACTTTCAATTTACTATGAATTAACATAATAAATAAAAAAATGTTTAAAATATTTTCTGAAGGCTAAAAATGTTAAAAAATAAAAGTTTTTTTTTACAAATACTATATTTACTAAATAACGTTTATTTTGTGTAACATGAGTACAAATTTGTATCATCGTATAAATGGCTTGTTAAATATTTGAATAGGAGAAAGAATTTAAGGAGCCTGAAATAATAACATAAATAATATCAAAATAGTTGGTTTTTTCTATTTCAATTATACTCTATAACAAATTTTGTTATAAGAATACCATATTTTTGATGTCTTTCAAAAACATAAGAATTTATATTATATGATATTATATTTGTTACTGAAATTCCGGTAGGCTAGCTTTCATATGTTTTATACGATGTTTCAACATCAGATACAAACAGATTGTTGAGTATGATGTTTTAACATCGAGCTAGCTGAAAACAAACAGAACAAGGAAAATATAACAAATGTTGAATTTTTAGCGCATAAGTTAGAAGTTGTTTTAATATGTTATGTGCGATGAATAAACGTTTGCGATGTTTCGTTCAATGTTCCAACATCGTGCTAGCAGTAAACAAAAAAGCAAAATAAAAGCAAGAAAGTAAAGATCACAGAAAGTTTGTTGACCCAGTTCGGTGACAAACACACCTACTCTGGAGCCTACCAAGCCAGAAAGGAAATCCACTGTGTAGTCATTATTCTATAGTAAACTCCCCCGTTTACACTAAAGACCTAGGACCTACCCGTATAGACTTCAACCTAGGAACTCCTAGATCTAAGATCCCATCTCACTATCATATGGTCAGTCATAGCCCCTGTGACCTATCAGACCAAAAATACAAACAAACTGTGAAGTTACCTTCAAACAAAAACAACTAACACATTGCTTCACAACTTCGGTGTAGTACACATGAGTTTACAACTCGATCTAGGTCCTTAACATGTATCAAACTGATACAAGAAAGGCTCACAAATAATTAGAACTAAACTTGCATCAAACGATACAAGAGTAGAACACACAGAGACTCAAAACCCTAAAAATCTACATTTTTAGTGCGGTGGCTTGAATGAATAAGTAGGTCTTGAAGTCTTCCTTATATACTGAAGCAGCACGGGTAAAATATTCTATTTGGGTTTCAGAACAAATTGCAGACCGATCTGATCTACAAAACAGAATCAGAGACAATTATGGAAAGTCGTAATATGTAGGCACATCTTTAGGAACGTCCAAAATATCTTGAAATATTCCTTTAAATATTCTTGCTCTTTTGGGAATAAAATTGAACTGATTCTGTACAGATATGTACGCTGCTTGGTCATCAAGTTAAGGAAAAGTTGTTTCCTTTTAAAGATAAGGCACGCGTACAAATAGACATGAACTTAGGCACACTGAACCGTGCAAGGATGTTGGAACATTCTGTCCAACATCTCATATGGATGCCTAAACCATGTTGGAACATAGTATCCAATTACACAAACAAATGAAGCCAATACTCAAATACCCAACAATCTCCCCCTTTGGATTTATTTGTTGTTAAAACAAACTGAGGCCATACAAACAAGGTAGAGAGATAGCACACATACATTTCTTCAATCCACAACCATGAAGAAAAGTAACACAACTGCAAAATGGACATGTTGAGGCATCATCTAGCACATCATCCAAAACATGTTGGAAAATAGTATCCAACATCACAAACATGGATATTTGTTTTTGCAATAATGCAGCCAATACAAATACCCAAGAGTTACATTGTTGGTGTCATGGAAACATATATGTTTAGTTTTTTTGAATAAGAAAAAGAGGCAAAAGTTATTATGCATAAATCATTTCCTCCTGCACCCTGCATAAACACTTCACAACCATCAAATTTATTGTACACGTGTAATAATCCTAGGTCTCTCAGCTCACACTCTCACAATCTGATCGCACACACGCATCAGAAGCCTTGTTCTCTCGCTCCGACGTGACTCACCCTTGCTCGCCGCTCTGACGTGATTTATCCGGCCAGGTTCACGGCGATGTGATTGTGATGCGATTTCACCGGCGAGGTTGCACAGATTTCACTCGCTCGCTCCGACATGATTATCACCCTTGCTCGCGCTCCGACGTGATTTATCCGGCCAGGTTCACGGCGACGTGATTTCACCGGCGAGGTTGCACGGATTTCTCCAGCGACATTCGTACTGCATTTTGAAGAGGTAATCATGTATATGATTTGTGTTGTATTTAGGTTTTGATTCAATCTGTTAATAGTGATTCAATTCTCAATAGTATATCAATTTTGTTTATGTAAAGGATCAATTTAGCAAGTTTAGTAATTGTTAATGATTTTGAACAAATTTAGGATTTGTAAATGGTTTTATGTTCTTAATAGTGATTCAATTGTTAATAGTATATCAATTTTGTTTATGTAAAGTATCGATTTAGCTTTAGTTGTAGCAATTGGATAAGGATCAATTTTGCTTCAGTTGTAGTTTCAATTTATCATATGTAAAGGAACAATTTAGCTTCAATTTATCATATCTAATGGTTCTTTGTTCTTAATAGTGTTTGTTGCTGTTTTCAATGGATTTGATATCAACTTCATTTGAGAGTGGACAATTGACTGTTGAAACTTCATCACTAATTCATGCTGATAGTTCACTGATTCATGCTGATAGTTCTCATTGTTACTCCCCTAGAAATAAAGAATCATGGAAGTCTTTAGTCTTTGAATCTATTAAAGAGATTGAAGATTTTTATGGTAATTATGCATATAACACATGATTCTCTATTAGCAGTATGTTGAAGTCGAAGAACAATTCACAAAATAAGAAATCAGATAAGGTACATTATGTGCGTTATGTTTGTAACAAACAAGGTTTCAAGAAGGGAAGTCTGCTTAATGCTAACAACAGGCCAACATCAGACAGTCCAGTGGTTATTGAGTTTTTGAAAGTGAAAGAAAAACCTGAGGAAATGGATGGTTGTAAAGCTGGAATATTTTTGAAGCTAGATGAAGTTTTGAATGTCTATAAGATATATAGACGGGATGTGGCTCACTGTCATCCATTACATAAACCAGAGCATTTGTGTTACTTGAGATCATTTCGAGAAGTAAATGAAGTTCAAGGACAACTCGCTGTAATAAATTCTAAAGCTGGAATGTCGATGAGAACGTCTTATGAAGTTATGGGTCAAGGAGTTGGAGGCGAAGAATCTTCCTTTTCGGTTTTCGTATTTAAAGAACTATCTAATGAAAATTCGTCAAAAGGAGATGGTGGTTGGTGAAGCAACTGTAATTCAAGAATTCTTTAGAAATGAAGCTCTCTCAACCATCTTTTTACTATGATATCCAAGTTGATGTTGCAGAAGACATAGCTAGCATTTTTTGGGCAGATGAAATTATGCAACTAGATTATTCTCTATTTAGCGATGTCATCAGTTTTGATACAACTTACCGAACAAACAGTCAATATCGCCCATTAGGTTAGTATTTTGTACTTCTCTCAGGTTTTAAATTAGTGTTTACTTTCATTATGTTGTATTTTGTTCTGGCATGGATAGTATAGGTAGGAGTACATTTTAAACTGCCTAGTGTCTAGGTGTGTGTGTCATATGTGTCCGAGTCTGTAGTTTAAGAGATCTCTAGTATGCTGATTTTTTTTTTCCAAATGCATTTATGTTTCTTATAATTTCTAATGATAGATAGTTACAAATTATTGAAGTAAATAAGTTTTAACTTTATATAATTGATGATTGAAATATCCAAATTCAGATATCTCTAGATACTAAAGTTCACTAATTGAGGGTTGGAATGCACTTAAATTAGTGATTGCTTTCGTTATTTAGTGTAATTTATATATATGTTGTATTTTGTTCTGATTTGGTTCATTTACATTTCAGCTGCCTTTATTGGTTTTGACAATCATCGTAAGAGTGTTTTATTTGGTGATGCACTACTGTATGATGAGACAACAACTACTTTTGATTGGTTGTTTACAACATTCTTGAAGTGTATGTCCAATAAGAAACCACAGACGATATATACAGACCAGGATAATGCGTTGTTGAATTCAATTTCGAATATTTTTCAAGGTGTTTTTCATGGGCTTTGCTCATAGCACATGGCAGAGAATGCAAAGAAAAATCTTGGCTCTCGTGCAAACAGTGTATTTTTCGATGAGTTAACTAATTTGGTTTCAAATGTAGACGATGAATTAGATTTCGACTACAATTGGGATCAGATGATGAAAAATTGTTTTAATGGAAGGCCTACTTCAGACTTTAGGTGGCTTGTCCAAACTCACGGAAATCGTATGCATTGGTCTTCAGCTTGGGTCAAGTCACATTTTACAGTTGGTCTGAAAACGACTCAGTTAAGCGAGTCTTTCAATGCTTTTCTTCGTGGATTTCTGCAGCCAGACCATTCACTTATTTGATTCTTTAGTCATTTCAACATTATGGTTTAGAGAATGAGGGATAATTATGTTGAGTTAGACTTCAAGGCTGCAAACACCAGAACAAAAAATAATTATCCCAACAATTAGCTGATGCGGTCCGTTGTAAACAAGTACACACCAGCTTGCTTTGCATTTATTCACAGGTAGTATGACCTTTCCTTCAAATACTATTATGAGGAGGACACGACAAAAGGGTCTGCCTTGAACAAGTTTTCACAATTGAAAAGGTTGACGATAATTATGTTGATGTTGATAATGATAATGACGGGCTTTCCAATGTTGATGTTTTTGATGCAGAACTTCAAGAAAACCTTTTCCCAATTTTTGAAGATCATGATCGACTTGATGAAAGGGTTGTCACAGTTGACATTAGGAGCAAAAGTTTTAGTTGTTCATGTCGTATGTTTGAGAACAGGGGCTACTTATGTCGACATGTTTTCAAGATATTGAAGTTCTTAGGTGGTTATGTGCAATATCATTTTTTGAAGACAATACCTGGACAATATGTTTGAAAGCGTTGGACTAGAGATGTGCGTCCGTCTGTCGATAAGCTGAAATCTACCATCAATGTTGGCACTGAAGACACCACTCAAGCACAACGATATCAACAAATTTGTGTTGTTACAGTTCAGCTTTCTACACGTGTTTGCGCAAATCCGGAGGCATCTGAAATTTTTCTCCACGGTGTTCTTGAAGCTAGGAAAAAGGAAGAGGAATTGCTTCTTTCTAAAGGTATTCGTACAGACCCATCTTCCGTGATGCCATCTAAGTCTTCAAAAGCAGCTGCTGTCGGTGAACCATCTGCTGGGGTGAAGTCCGTTGCACCAAAGTTCAAAGAAAGACCAAATCCAATTAAGTCAAAGAAGCGACTTAAAAGTGATTATGAAAAAGCTAGAGAAAGGAAGAAATTCCTTATAAATCGGAAGAAACAAAAGAGAGATGATGAGGCCTTTAAAAAAAAAAGTGGTCACTGATTGATTGTTTTTATGTTATAAGTTTGTACTAGAGTTTATTGGAAATATTTTGATATGATTTATTTTGTACTAGAGTTTATTGGAAATTATTCATTTCACATTCTTTGTTGTTACGTATTGATGATTATAGTTTGTTACAAAACCATTAGACAATTATTTTGGTTTCGCATAGAAGACTATCAAAACCATTAAACCCCACTTATTGTTTTAGTAATAATCATTATTTAAAACCATTTAACAATAAGAATTTTCATTGTTCTTTTATTTTATAAGAAACCATTACACAATTATTTTGGTTTCACATACAAGACTATCAAAACCATTAAACCACAATTATATTTGGTTTCAAAGTGATTTTGAAAAAGCTAGACAAAGGCAGAAATTCGTTTTACAACGGAAGAAACAAAATAGAGATGATGAGGCTTTACAAAAGAAGTGGTCACTGATTGATTAATTCATATTTGTTAATTGTTTTAAATGTTATAAGTGTGTGTTATAGTTAGTGAATAATGGTTTAAATGTTAATCACATTTGGTCTTTTGTTTTATTACAAAACCATTAGACAATTATTTTGGTTTCACATAGAAGACTATCAAAACCATTAAACCATAATTATGGTTTCAGTAATAATCATTATTTAAAACCATTTAACAATAATAATTTTCATTGTTCTTTAATTTTATAAGAAACCATAACCATTAAACCACAATTATATTTAGACAAAGACATAAATTCGTTTTACAACGGAAGAAACAAAAGAGAGATGATGAGGCTTTACAAAAAAAGTGGTCACTGATTGATTAATTCATATTTGTTAATTGTTTTAAATGTTATAAGTGTGTATCATAGTTAGTGAATAATGGTTTAAATGTTTATCACATTTGGTCTTTTGTTTTATTACAAAACCATTAGACAATTATTTTGGTTTCACATAGAAGACTATCAAAACCATTAAACCATAATTATGCTTTCAGTAATAATTTCAGTGTATAACATCTTAATCATTATTTAAAACCATGTAACAATAATAATTTCATTAAAAACCATTACACAATTATCTTGGTTTCACATACAAGATTATCAAAACCATTAAACCATACTTATGGTTTCAGTAATCCATACCCCTAAGTTTGTTTCAATTCATCAAAATTCAGACATCATAGAGAACAAAAGAGGAGTGTTACAAGATTGCAAATAACTTCATCAATCAACTTTGACTTCCTTAGAAAGATCACTAACTGGAAAGAACATCTAAAAATTTAATTGATGCAAGAACATATCTCAGTGCAGCACTTACCAACAAATAAATTTAAACAAAAAATTTCATCATAAACTTGATACAAATCCAGAAATTCATCAACATCTTTATACAAACTCAATAAAAAAAAACATTAAAACTAATCCAAGAATTCATCAACATAAGATTTAATCGAAGGTTACATATCATGTTGGACGTGCTAGCTTTTGAAGCATTTCTTCATAATATGAAGTTGTTGCCTTCTCCACATAGTTTCTTTTGCAATTGCTTAAGTCGCTTAATATTGTGGAACAGATTCCAATTCTCAAATCTATAATTTTTGCAACCTTGCCATTCTTCCCATGCTTTCTCATTTTGGACCAATCTTTGAAAGATTCCATTTGGGTATTGCCACCCTCCCTTCAGCAAGAAACTTCATGCAAAAGACTCCACAACTGTCTTTATCAGTTTGAGTAGGCACCCTTGGTGTTTCCCACATAAATGTGCTAAACTAGAAAGGCATTGTGATTTTTCTTTTCTTATACAATTTTGTCACAAATGCTTCCACCTCCTTCAGCCATACATCAAACATCTTTTTGTACACGGTCGGTTCACCATTCTTCATGTGCAATCTCTCTCCGATCAAGATGTTCATGAATTGAAATTTTTGGCTCTTGAGATTCACAACGAAGCATACATAATGACTACCCGGATTCCCAATTAGTGCTGGCGTCATGATCTATTTCATCAGTAAAATAATCAACACCATATAATTCAAACAAATAATTTGTAGAAATTTTCAAAACTATATTGAACTGAGTCTTACATATTCTAGACTTGTAGGGTCAATAGCCTTCCAATCCATGTATTTGAATCTTTTCAGTCTCTCGATGAATCTTTTGCATGCAACTGGTTTTGTTATATCTAGGGCATCAGGTCTTTCCATGTCAACCTGTTTATATAAAATGAGTAAAATCAATTCCAAAAAGACCTAAACAGTATGTAAACTTTTAACATTCATGGAATGTAATGCATACATAATTGATGAATGGTGTAACCAGTCTTGTCATTTTCTCATTTGGTTTATTCCAGTTCAAGCAATTGACCCAGGAATTTATCACGAAGCATGACACCCATTCATCTTTTTGAAGTGTCCACAAGTCACTCCTTTGTAGAGTGAAAGCATGAGCCTTGTTATCCGAGCAGTACAAAATCTTCGTCCTACATTATTATCAAGCATTTAAGATTTGTACTACTAGTATTTGATCTGATATTACAAGTTGTAGCATAGCCAAATAAAACAACCAATTTGGCAAAAAAATTAACATTACTATGAAAACCATTTTGCTTCTGATTTGTCTTAATCCCACTGATGTTAACTATGCCATTTTACATTAATGACTCAACATAAGCTATAGTTTATGTATGCAGTCCCACCTATGATCCATGTCAGTCAATTTTGGTTCTTCTAGGACGCGTTGAATAATTATAGTACAACCTAAGAAGCTATTCTTAGTAACTAAACAACATATAATCATGAAAATACAACCACACTACCTAGTTGGACCAAAAAAACAAGAGAAACATGCATGTCGGCCTGTTTAAAATGGTTTTCACTTACTTATCATGTGAAATGCTCCATGCAAATGTTGATATATCCTTCTGCATCTTAGTTGCATTTGACTCGTAGACAGCTTCATCGCAGGGGCTTGCAAGGTATTTTGACTTCTACACAGCTCTTCTACGCTCAGGGTATGTGCCACCAGAATAAATCATATCATGCTTCTTTCTTTTCTTTGTCTGCACAGTTTCGACATTATCCAAGTCGATTATTTCATCTGGTAACACCGACTTTAACTGAGTTGCACTGTCAAATAAATTACATAATTGTTAGTTTGCAGAATTTAATTAATATTGTTATTGTGCATAATTTAATTAATCAATTGTAAAGTAGAATTGTCACATTGGTTAATTCTTACTCTAAAACAAAGTCTGTGTCAGATTTCAAAGGCTTCTACTCCTCCGGGTTCTCCTCCTCCATCACGTTTGCTCGCTTCACATTGCATTGTGTCTTAACCGAATCACTGTTGCATTGTTTCCTCACTGAATCATTATTATTCAACCTGAAACCATTAAAAATCATTTTGGTTTTCAGACATCAAATATCAAAACTATTGGCAAACACTTTCAAAGTTTAAAACACATCATATATATATATATATATATATATATATATATATATATATATATATATATATATATATATATATATATATATATATATATATAACCATTAGTTAGTTCTTATAGTTTTACACATCACAAATTAAAACCATTAAAACACATCATATATATTCATTTCTTACCCTACATTCGAAGCTTCCCCCCATCAAAAAACTCTGGCCACTTCAAGATTGTTTCCTGTGTAAAGAAAGACCCATATTCCATGCTTTTCTCACTAAATCATCAAGGCTTTTACATCAATTTCATCTTCTTCATCATCATCATTATCATCAATGCTTTTAGCATCGATCTCATCTGCTACATCTTCGTCATTATTCAACCTAAAACTATTAATGCCTTCTTAGATAGTAGTTCTAATCTTTTCATTTACACTCTTCTTAGAATCATATATGTGTCTTCTAAAACTAACATAACTTCTGTTTACTCCTAAAATACAATATTAATTTTAACTTTTAAGGATATGATCTATGAAGCGGTGATGCCAACACATATAACGGACACAGTGATATCAATAATAATTTGAGAAAATAAGAATTATACATATGCTTATATGTGTCGATGTTGTGCAGATATCAAACATTAAAGCGTGCACACGTGTGAAATACAAAACATAATCTGAAACATCAGATACAGTTTTGATGTAAAGTGTCATTGAATATGATTTACAAAATTATTGTAAGTATAAAAGTAACAGAAAAGTAACATTCAGGAACAAAAATACCAACATAATTGGAACAAATAATTTCAAAAAATTATTGTACAGGGTCTTACAATTAGGTGATCACTAAACAATGTTAAAACTTAAAATTAGATGTAGTACATTTCTTCCCCTCGAGTGCTTGTTTGTGGTATGGATGATTCATTTTGAGCCTGTCCATTATCTACACTATAACTTCTTTCTTTTCTTTTTTGGGTTAGATATGTTCCGGCGCTCAAACTTCTATTATCTTCAGTTTCAGGTACTTCCATCCCTTTTTCATTACTTGAACTCTTATTCTCCTCAGTTTCAGGTTGCACTTCAATCAGATTGTCCTTGGTTGTGTTTGTTTCTTTTGGAACTGCATCATTTTTTCCAAAAGTTCCAACGTTTCCCTCAGCTATTCTTCTTTCTAAGGTTTCCGCGGTTGTAGTGTAGATCTGTATACAAGACCTACAATGATTAAGATGCATCTCTGCTTGCAATTTTTTTTATGTATATGTACTATTAGGATTTTCAAAACCATAAAAACACAGTATTATGTTGGAAATCATAAGATATCCGGTTTAACAATACTAATGATTATATAAAACCATTTAACAATACTACTGGGATAATTACAACTGAGGTAGTTGTGAAAATATTCATATTCATGTTATTTAACATTTGATATACTCCTATATGATCCTATAAAAATTTGGTTCATGTCTTGTGTGAATTTAAGGCTCTTTATGGATTACTTAATTTAACTTATACTAGCGGTAATTAAGTTGATGCTCATTCTATAGTAGGTGATGGACAAAAAGTTTTGAATAACTAACAAGTAACAAACAAGGCCAAACTGAAATTATTTCCTTAAGTTGAAGACAAGGGAATATGAAAACTATACGTGGATTGAAACTATATGTGTGCTGGTATAAGATTCTTACTATAGAATCCAACACATGCATGTAATGACAACAGAGAAATTAAAGAAAAGACCAAGTGTTGTTGAGAGATATAAACTACTCGAGTAGTATATAACATCTTGAAACCATTTAATCTATATTATTGATTTCCACCATAATATTGCATAAATAGTAGTTATATCATTATTTTTCTCTCATCTTAGAGAGTGGACAGGTATCTGCATCAAAACAAAATACAAGCGGACCTTCGTCGGTGCTGTATAGTCTGATTACCCCGGTCGTCAGTCCATGCTCGAGTCCCATAAGGTCATGGACCTTCTGAAGGTCTTGGTTTGCCGTCTTGACATCCCAATCACGAAGTGATGCCCGCTTGTATTTCCTTGTCAAAAATGGGCTTCTCTTCCCCATTTTCTCCATGTAATTAATCTGCACATACTATTAATGGAGAGATACAAAGCTACTATTAATGGGGCACAAAATGTTGTGAATGATAAAACAGATTGCACCATTCACCCACGCTTTTGGTTTCTCTAGTGTCTTCAATATTCTCTCCAAATCTGTCACCTTCACAAAAGGAGAATAATTTCCATCAAGTCCTAATTCTTTCCTCAATCTCTTTATTGTTGCATCAGAGCAGAGATCAATGTTAATCTGCTTCCCCGCCATTGGAAGCTCATACACCCTATGTACATCATCCTCTTTCAATGGAAGTACCTCGGTATTGCTTAATACAATCCACATGTACTCTTTCTCAAAGTTTCTAACAACCCAATCCACAAAGAAAGTGTGGACGTTTGTCCAGTTGCAGATATGCAACATTCCTCCAAAGCCACTGTCATTCAAAAGCTCAATTATCTTCTCTTTTCTTCTTTTGCCATGTACTGAATGCATAAGCTCATATACCTTAGGTATACTCATCTTGTGCCTCAGTCTTTGCTTCACATTTTCATCATCCGAACTTCCTTCATCAGAATCTTGTGCTTCAGTTTGTTGTTTCTTTTTTTGATGCTTTTTTATGTGCTGCTTCTTTTTTTTACCTTTAGCCTCTCATGTTTTCCGCTCCTTATTTTTATCACCACCGGATGATGAAGCAGTGACATTCCTTTGCTCCTCCTCCAATTGTGTCAATCCAAAACTGAATGATGGCAATGGCTCTAGGTACTTAGTTTTTTTCACCTGCTAGATCAAAGAAAACCATTAAGTATATCTAATGGTTTCGAAGTACAACTCACAAAAACCATTTCCACAGAAAAATGGTTTTGAAGTCCAACTCACAAAAACCATTTCCACAGCAAAATGGTTTTGGCATAATTTTATACAAAACATACTATAATAAGGATATTTGTGACTGTCATTGAACCAAATCAACACTCTGAAACCATTTGCAACTAACATATACAATTTTTAAACTATTTATTTGAGTTGATTTTCCCCAATTCGAAATTAAACTGTCAATTAAAGTTACACAGATGCAATTACTTTCCAAACTAAACAAAATCATTTCCAACTAACAAAAACACTTTCAAAACTAATTGTAATTACTTGAAAGCACAAGATAAGTTTGAACCTGTTTTGATTTCATTATTTTGCTGTTTGTTTCGTTTGAATGGTGATGATGAATGACGGTGATGATTGTGATGATGGTTCCGGTACGGTGATGATGAAGATGATTGCACGAAGGATCTCAGGTACGGCGATGATAGTTTGTTACAATATAAAGGAGCAATATATATATATATATATATATATATATATATATATATATATATATATATATATGTGTGTGTGAAAATGATATTTTTATGTGAGAATGAATTTTCAACCATTAGATTAAAATCCTCCGATTGATATTAAAATAGTCACTTAATGATTACGGTGCACTTTCAAACCTGTCTTTCTAAACAGATCCAACCAAAATCATTAAGTGGATATTTTATTATAAAAATCATTTTGCTTCTCAATTATAAAATCAAAATCATATGAAGACTTCAACTCTTTGTCTGCCATACCCAGTTACCCACTGCTTCGTCTGCTTCACCATGTCATGGTAAAATCCTTGGTCCTGGAATTAACTTTCAAAGGATTTGAAATCAACATTAACAACCCCTTTTTTCTTAATTTGTTTTCTAGTTAAAAAAAGGTTCTAAATAATCCTTCCAGATTCCCAAAATTGGGAATTAGGGTTTTAAAATTGTTTTTATTTCTCTTCTACCTTTAGGACACGACCAAAATCTGGGTTCGCGAGTTCATAGATACGTTCACAAAGAAGAAAAATAATTGATATTAAATCTGGATTCACTAATTTGAAGATGTTATCTGGGTTCACAAATGTTGATGAGTGAGGCTGCAAAGAGTTTTAATCTGGGTGATTGTTACACCAATCTTGATAATGAGAAAAAAAATAATATGAACAGGGAAAAAGAGATCTATTCATCTATTTAAAAAAATAAGAAAGTTATTTTTTTGAATGAAAAAATAAGAAGGTTGTTAGATCATGAAAGGTAGCATATATTGTGGAAGAAGAAGAAGAAGAAGAAACGAAGAAGAAGAAGAAGAAGAAGAGGTGAGCGTGGTAATAGGAAACGGAAAGGCATATACATTTATTAATTGAGCTTTTTAATCTCAACCATTAAATGTTAATCCAAAGGCTATAAATTCATTCTCATATTCTCACATAAAAATAACATTCTCATTAGGTATCTATACCTTTTTTGATAAAAGACATCTACAATTTTACATTTTACTTTTAATTAAAATCAAAATTTTATAAAAATAATCTTACGCATTATGCAACGCCAAAAAATATTATACGCATTAGCGTAACAAAAAAACAGACACACATAAAGTATTACTCTAAACGCTAATGTGTGTGTGGGTATATATTAGCAAGGTTGAAGAAAAAAAATAAAAATATTTGGTATCATTAAATGACAGCGTGAATAAAAATATTTGTGAGGTTGTGATGATTAAACGATATTGAAATTAAATATATAAGTAATAAAAAGATAATAAAATTCTTTTGAAAAAAAGGTAATAAAATTAAATTGAACGGATCAAAAAAAACTAAATAGAAGAAAAAACATATTGAAATATAATATTAAAAAATAATAGAAAAGGTTCCCTGCGTGAATTGAAGAGAGATGCTTGTGAAATAAATTGTCGAGAAGTAGTTTTTTGAAGTAGCATTCAACAACTTTTGGCCAAAACTCATTCCATTCAATTTTATACATTAAAAAAAGTACCTTCTTTAGTAAGTACTTAATTGATATTGTATTTGGCCTAGCTTCTCCTTAAAAATGTAGAGAAATTGAAAGAAAAAAAAACGGGTCAAACGGTATCTTAATCTCCCACAACGGGAGTGTAGAAGCAACTAAATTTGGAAGAAAAAATTGAAAAATAGTTAAAAATAAAAATAATTGGAAAATAGTTAAAAGTTTTTAAAAATATAAAAATTGAAAAATAGTTAAAAACAAATCGCTGAGGTAGCACTCAACCAAGCAACACTAAAAAAATTATATGCATTAGCATAACAAAAAAACAGACAGACGGACATAAGATATTACTCTAAACGTTAATGTGTGTCTGTTTATATATTCACGAGGTTGCAGAAAAGAAATAAAAATATTTGTTATCATTAAATGACAGCGTGAATAAAAATATTTGTGAGGATGTGATGATTAAACGACATTGAAATGAAATATATAAGTGATAAAATGATAATAAAATTTCCTAGAAAAAAATAATAAAATTAAATGGAATCTCCTTAAAAAATTAAATGGAACGGTTCAAAAAAATAAAATAAAATAAAGTTAAATGGAAGAAAAAAAATATTAAAATATAATATTAAAAATTAAAAGAAAAGGTTCTCAGCGTGAGTTGAAAAGAGGTGTTTGTGAAATAAATGATAGAGAAGTAGTTTTTAAAGTAACATTCAACAACTTTTAAACAAAGCTCATTTCATTCAATTTTATGCATTCAAAAAAAATATTTTTTTTAGTAAGTACTTAATTGATATTGTGTTTGACCTAACTTATCCTTAAAAATATAGAGAAGTTGGAAAAAAAGTCGGATCAAACGATACCTTAACCTCCAACAACGACAATATAGAAGCAAGTGAATTTAAGATTATTTTTATTCTTATAAAATAAATATAAAAAAATATAAAATATAGAATATAATATTTGGATGAGGTGGCACTCTCCAAGGTTAAGGAATTATGGAATTACCAAATTGTCCCTCCTAAGGGCAAAATTAGGAATTCATATGGCATCAATTTTATTAAATAGTTAATAGATATAACATGTGCTTCTTTGATGCAACAATTTTGGAGCGCAAAATGGACTTTCAAATTAAAGCAAGGCAACTGGATTTTTAAGTGGGCAGCAAGTATTCTCAAAGTCTATAAATAGAGGAAAGCCATGAAGCATCAAATTAAGAACTTACACAACAAAGCAATTATCTCTCAAGTGCAAATATCATTCACTTACAAAATTCTTCACAAACAAACAAGCTCTTGTTCTCTCATTATATTTTGGATCATAATCATATTGAGTTTGTTTTGTAACCATAGTCTCAAACAAGTGTTGAGCATAGAGTGATCCACAAAAACTTTATCATACAAAGTGTGTTGTAAACTCTTAAGTCTATTTGTTATAATAGTTTGGGAAAGAAGTAGAAACCTGCTGAGGTTCATAATGCAGGGTGTAACGGACTGATATGGTGTGATCAAGAATTTATAGTGCTAGTCAGAAGTTTCTGTTAGCAGAATACTATAGTGGATAATTTCACACGAAGTGTGGGGACTAGAAGTAGCCGGGTTTGGTGAACCAGGATAACTCTCCTGTATTATTCTCTCTTCCTTTATCTTGTCTTTTATTTTGCACTATATTAATCCAGAGTGCTCTGGTCCTAAAACTTAATCATTAATATTTATCTTGTTATTTAAGTTAATCACTCTCTGAATAAGTTGGTCCTTAATTAATTAAATTAATCCAGAGTACTCTGGTCCTAACACAATCTTTAATATTATCTTGCAATTAATTTTAAGCATTCTCTAGAACGGTCCTAATTAACAATTAAATTAATCTAGAGTTCTCTGGTCCCACTTAAATCAATAATATTATTATTATTCTGCTTATCAATATAATTATTCTCCAGAACGATCCGGTCCTTGTTTAAATTATTTAACTCATAAAGATAATATAAATTTCTTCATACCTATCAATTAACCATTTACTTTAAAATTGTTTATTTAACCTTTACCAAGAATATTATTCTTGAGTATATAAACTTATTTAAGTTTCAGGTTTAAAATTTAAAAAGGGTCACAATTCAAACCCCCTTTTTTTGCGACGTTTATTGTTACTTCACTAAAAAAATTGGAGGATTTAAAGTCCAATCTTTAACATTATTTTTTGCTCACGTTTGTTACTAATTTTTTTTTTTAGGATTTAAAGTCCAATCTTTAACATTATTTTTTGCTCACGTTTGTTACTAATCTTTTTTTTAAATGATTTAAAGTTCAATCTTTAACCTTATTTTTTGTTCATGTTTGTTATAATTGATCAAAGGTCAGGGAAGAGTAACTTATATTAATAAAATAATAAAATAATATGGAAATACTGTTTTATGTGAAAGAGATATGAAAATACTTGGCAATCTTCGTCTGTTGTATTGAGGGGAACAACACAGATGTACAACAAAAAACGGCTGACAAAAAAGTAACATGAGTTTTTGTTTTTTGCTAGATTTTTGTGAGTTTGATCAGTGGTTAACGGACGTAAAAGAGGGTTAACGGGAACTGTGTATAATCCACGTGTTATTTTATAAGGAACTATGTGTAATTTTTCTCCTTAAATTAAATTAAATTCATTCTTATCTATTTGTTACATATTTGTTACATGTGTTACTTTTATTTAAAATTAAGGGTATTTTTGAAAAGAAAAGTCCAACAAAAAAAGTGCTGAAACCCTATATATATATATATATATATATATATATATATATATATATATATATATATATATATATATGATATGATTGAAAAAACATGGATATTGTAAACTATTTCCCCTACCCTCACCCCAAAAAAAAAAAGTTATTATAAAAACATAGCTATTCATTTTTAGCATGAAAACCGTTTTTAACAAAATGATTTATTGAGACAAATTCACTCCCAAACATAACTAAAACATCAAAAATGATTTTCAAAATATCATAAACTAAGGGCCCTAATTTGGATGCTACTGTTTTTTTAGGAACAAGTCTTTGGTGAAATATTTATTTATATTAAAATGAGATGAAAAGAAATGGACAAAATGAACACTATTAATGACGCAGTACATAAGCAAGGGTTAGCGAGCGCTAAACCTAAAAGATAAATTGACAGGATGCAAGCGATATGTTCCTACTTGGTTGGGGAGAAGGGGGTGGTGGTTGGCATTGGCGTAGGAGGTTGTGGGTGTGAGAGGAGGAAATTCTAGCGGAGTGTAGGTTATTACTTTTTGATGTTTATTTGCAACCTCTTTCCTTTGATGTTTGGCACTGGTTACCAGACCCCTCTGAAGGTTACTCTGTTCGTGGGGTGTATGATATGCTAACAAAACATGAGTTTCATTAGGTAGTGCACAATGGCGATTTAATTTGGCATAAACAGGTTCCCTTAAAGGTGTCAATTTTTGCTTGGAGGTTGCTTCGTGATCGCTTGCCTACTAAATTAAATTTGAGGGCGCGGGGAGTCATCGGCACAAAAGTGTGTCATTGTGTTTCAGGTTGTGGTGAGATGGAGGATGCTCAACATTTGTTTTTGGTGTATTCGTGCTTTGGGTCTCTTTGGCCTTTAGTGCGGTCTTGGATTGGTTTTGATGGAGTTGATCATGATGATATTGCTGCCCATTTTATTCAGTTTACTAACTCTACAGGTGGTTTGAAATCGAGAAGATCCTTTTTGCAATTGATTTGGCATCTTACTGTTTGGGTTTTATGGAATGAAAGAAATGCTAGATTATTTCAACACAAAGAATGTTCTTTAGTGCAACTTTTAGACAAAGTGAAATATCACTCTTTGTGGTGGTTGAAAGCCAAAAAGGCTACTTTTGTTTTTGGTGAACACATGTGGTGGTCTAATCCTTTGTCATGTTTAGGCATTGGATAGATTATTTTTGTATGACTTTGTGAAGTGCTTCTTTTTAGTGATCTTTTCGGCACACCTTGTGCTGTGGAGATTACTAGTGCTTTGTTAATATAATCCATTTTGGCTTGTTGAAAAAAAAAAACAGGATGCAAGCGACAAACCTATCAAATTAAGGGTTTCCGGAATTCACCAGAATTGAGAGAAAATCTCGAATAATTTTATTGAATGAAAAAATGTCCCTTTTATGACATAAGTTATGCTTATATAGTGAAAGAAATAACAAACTCGTGTGCCGAAATAAAATAAAATGAAATAATAATAAAAAGTTCTAAAAAATTATTAAGATTTGACTAAATAATAAATACTACTAAATTACTAATAAATCCATGCTACATCAATCAATCAGAAGTGGACAATTATAAGTACCATGAGACCGAATAGAATTATGCTTTGAAGCATTTTGGCCGTAAATGATTATTAAATATGCTTACTACTTTGTTTTGGAACGGCCTTAAGTCAAATGAAAATAGAGAGGGTATATTTGTTCCAGCGGCCTGCAGCATTAATAAAAACGTCGTTAGTGAGTTCTACTACTAAGTAGATCTTACCGGTATTTATTATTTATATTTTTTTTCAATATTTTTTTTCCTTTTGTATCTTCAAATAAAAGAAATGAAGAGGTGAAGAGGGTTTTAACTTGTAGTGGCCCTGAGATGATTTGTATTTTGTAGGCATGCAATCAAGGCACATGAACAAAGCCTTTTTCCCTCTATCAAAATAAATATTGAAATACTGGGTCTCTACAATTTAGGAGGAAGAGTATCATGATTCAAGTGTAACATACCACAAATTCTCATAACTAAATGTTTTATATACTAATTGAGAAATGATATTTGTATAACTATTTCGAGATAATTTTTGGATAATGTTTTCATATTATTGCTCTCTCTCTCAAAAAGAAAATAAGGTTGTCACAAAATAATTGTACGAATATCATTACTCAAACAATTTAGATGCTCTCTTTTAATTTAAAAAAGAGGAGTGATATTGGACAACCAATTATAAACAATTTGGTGACAACCTTTTCTCTCTCTTTTGATTGGACAATAACAATAGAGAGAAAAACAGAAAGAATAAAAGTATAATAAGAGTATGAAATAGAGAGAGTTGTCACAAAAGTTGTTTAAAAATTATTGTTCAAATATCATTTCTCTTTAAAAAATTGTGACCCTAATAAAAACACATAAAAAACAACAAACAAAAATATATATCATTAGTATAAAATATAAAAAAGGATCCATCATTTTAAATAATATCAAAAGGAGTAGTTTTTTTGTTAAAAAGAAAAGGTTTTCTACATCCAATAGTGAATTCCTAAATACTCTTATATATTAAAAACTTGTAAATAGCATAAAAAAGAGTTAACCTCTTACATATTAATTTGCAAATTTTATCAAATGTTTGGAATAATCTATTGGTTGGATTTGTGAGTGGCAGTTTTATGTAATAAAGTTTAGAGGAAGATAATCAAGAAGAAACAATGGACCAAATGGAGTTAGGGTTCAAGGAAGAGAAGAAATTGGGGAAAAGTGTGGAGCAAAGGAAAGTTGAGGATTAATATCATCATCATCTAGAGATTAAGGCGGAGTTTCCCTTTCATCATCCCTCATGTATTGATTAAGTTGGGCTAATTTGAGGTTATGTGACCTTGGATTAGTTAGGATTTGAAGTAAAGCACTTAGAAAATTGATGATATTACATGTTGAATTTTGTATGTTTTCATCTTATTGAGGATGTTTAATGACGTTAGGGTTACATTGTTCATTAAACGATATCATTAAATGGCATTTTGTGTTGTGTGTTGGCTTGGAATATGTTGGAGTAGAATACACCTGAGCAGGGCCGACCCATAGCCTGTCGGGGCTGGGTTATGCCACTGGGCCTCAATTTTTTTGGGGCCAAAAATACTTTTTTTTTTTATTTGTAAGGCATTAAAATAGTTATTAAATACATTAAAAGTGAAATTTTTCTAAACTGATTATGTTCTTTCAGTGGTACGGCTCATTAGTGCCTTGTTTTTTATAATTTTATTTACAGTGCCTTGTTTATTTTTTTGGGGCCCTATTTTTTTTTACATTCCTCAAAAGATTAAAACTGGGCCTACAAATTTGTTAAGACGGCCTTGCACCTATGAAAGTGAATGAGAAAAAGCAAAGAAGGAGTCATGTCCCTATGGACGATACAATTGTAGCTCCTTGCTATGAGTCAACCACATTCCTTCATGCTTTATGTACTAGTATGTTTTTGCAACCTTGTATCCCCTCAGGTTTGATCCCTTCAATAATTAAGACAATACATGAAGTGTAAGGGAATGATGGAAACTTTGAAGCCTCTGGCTACTGTTTTGATGACGTTAACATTATGTGTTAGGTATATTGTTTATGTTTTGATGTGGTCAACATTAGATTTTAGGTAGAATATATCAATTGGTTTTTGCTTGCCTTAGTTTTTGTTAAAGCACCCCTAGCAAAAGTGTGTCACTTAGAGTTGTCCTTGTATTTGTCAAAATGCTTTTTTTTAGCTGCATGAATCGATTCATTCTTACTTGAATCGATTCACAAAGAGTCAGAGACTTTGTGATTCGATTCACCATATGTATGAATCGATTCATGCAAGCATCATATCAATTTTATGTGAGTCGCATCACCAAACTCTCTAACTTCTTTTGAATCGATTCACACTCACTCTGAATCGATTCAAATCTTTCATCTGGGCAGTTTGAATCGTTTCAATGTTGTCCTGATTCGCATCAATCTTCATATCCTGTTCTTCCTTCCTGACCTGCTTTTTTGGTATATGAATCGATTCATTAAGTGAATCGATTCATGCAATTACTTTTGTGCGAAAATTATGCCTATTTGCTCCCCATTATATAAACCCTTCTCCACACAACTCAAGATTTATTGAATCATTTGCATCTATTCTCTCTAGGTCTCAAAATCTCTTAGAACATAAATTCTTCAAGATTAAACACTTTTTCCTTGAATCACTTTGCTATTTGAGATACATTGATTTGCTAGGGTATTATAGGGATTGTAGTTTGGTTCTCTCAAGAAGATTGATTGGGCTTAATCAAGGCTTTGAAATGAATTGAAGGATCGCATTCCACCTCCAAAGGGCTTGGGGGTCTTTCTAACCGTTCTTGAAGTCGAAGGGGGTTTGTTTACCAGACGTAGCATTGAAGACTCGAGTGAAAATATTGAAGGAGTGCACGGGTATTCAAGGATCCGAAGATTCAAGGAGCATCAAATTCAAGGGGTACTTGAAGTTTGGGGGAGTGTTTGCATTAGGGTTGAAGAATTAGGTTTTAATTCCAAGGAACTCTTGTAAACACATTGTATTCAACTTTTGTTACATAGTGGATGACCTTGGTGAAGGCGTACTTTATCAAGTAGAGTAAACTTAGCCCTAGCGAGGACGCAAAGAGTGAACTATTATAAACATCGGTGTCCTCTTTTCCCTTTCCTTTTACTTTTCATTATAAGCACTTGATTAATTGAATAATTGATAGAATAATTGCTAGTGTTGATCTAAGTTGTTTTTCCTCATAAAGATTAATCTAATTCATTGAATTAGGTTACAACAATTTTACTTGGATCAATTAATCGCAATACCCATTCAATTATTCAATTTCACGTGTATTGTGTTTGTTTGATTATTAGGTTTATTGTCATATATAGGTTTGGTTTGAAATTGTCTATCATTTTGTTAATTGTTCAAGGTTATTAAAATTTGATTGTAAGTAAGATTTGAATTGTGAATCTCTCAATTCTAAGATTGAAATCTTTATTCACGTAGTTTTATCTCTTTGTCTATTACTGTGATTGTTCAAGCACGAATTCAATAGTCAAATTTATTAAACGATTTTCTCAAAACTTTGAATAATTTTTCAAATAAGCTATTCACCCCTCCCCTTTTAGCTTAGCTACCTATTAGCCATATAGACCAACAGACTTAACTAGGGATTTAAGTTAAGGTTGTAACGGAATGTAATGATATGAATCATCATAAAAATACCGTGGTCCTTGGATTATATTATGAATCTTTATTAAAATCTTGTAGAAAAATCATTTATACTACTTTTGCAAATTAGTAGCATTACATGGAGATGGAACTCATCTACAATGAGACTATGCTATAACATTTTGAAAATAATCACTTAAAAAAATCTAAAGAAAGGATTACCAAACGCCTATAAAGATAGACACAACACACCAACATTAACACTAATTGTGTGTTTGGTTTAGCCTTTACAACCATAGACGCACTTTAACAATGCCTTATTGCTCTAAATTTATGAAGCTGAAAATCTTAGCTTCTAGTAGACATGCATCTACTCCCATTCCAACTGTGAAAACAAACAATCAGAGGCGGAGCCACCCCTCAGCTAGCCTGGGTTAGTGCCCAGGCTCAGCTCCAACTTTCCTTGTAGCAAGTCCAACCATTACTAGAATTTTTAGTTTTTCAAACGGATTTACCTGCAGAGTTTTGGACAAATTCCGCAGGAAACACATTTCCTGCAGATTTTGCCATGGAGTTAGGTTCCCAGGTGAGGTAATACTAGGATTTTAGGATCCGCAGGAAACGTGGAATTATCCGCAGGAAATATAAAATTATCTGTAGGAAATGTGAAATTATTCGCAGGAAGGAAGTAACGTTTTGCAATAATTTTTTTGCTCAGGCTCTATAAAATTCATGGCTCCGCCACAGCAAACAATCACTAAATTGTTTGAGATTTTGAGTTGAGTTGATTTGTGATACATAGAACAAATTAAGTTGATGAACAATTTATGATTGTAATGATCCAATCTTTGTGAATCCAATTAGTAAACTAAATAAATACATATGAATATTTTTTTAAAGTTGAAATTATTTTCACCATCAAAAGATCAAATATAAAGCGAGGGAAGGCGGGAAGATTCTTGAAATGAAAGAACAAGATGACACAAAAAAATCCAAGTATTGTCTTCTTAGAACAACTCATCGTGTCGTGTTCATATAATGTGTCTATGCCACATACCTTCCTTAAATAAACGACAAAATTTAAATTGAGTGGTTGCTTGTGATTACAAAATATTTCGGAGGGTATCTTTGAAAAAAACCTTTTTTTGAAAGAATATTTGAGAATGAATAAGTGTATATTTAAGAGTATATTTTGAGAGGTACTCTTACATAGGCACAAACACAAATATATAGTGTTTAGTCACACACATCACAAGTTTTTTTCTCAAACTACTAAATCACTTTATTATCAATTTGTTTTTTATTATTAAAAAAAATATTTTAATGAGTGTGTGCCTAAACACTATTTATTTATGTTTGTGTCCATAGTAGAGTTTTCCTATTTTGAGGGCATACGTTGATCGAAAAAGTTTAATATAATCATAATCCTAAATCAAAAAATTTAGACACACTTACATAAAATAAAAAAATTAAAACAAAAATAAATCAATCACTTTAATTAATATCATTTAGTTTATTCTCATTTAAATTTTTCTATATTTTAAAACATTGTGCCCATCTAAGAATTTCTTTCTCACACCCATTTCTTCCTTAAAAAAAAAAACTTTTACACCCCCTTTCCAGAAGTAACATAAAACTCTGTAATCTCAACCCTTCATTCATCGATCCTCGTCAAATTTCGATAAATGGATGCCATCACTCACCATTATTATGCCCATGGTAAGTCAGATCTAGAAGAAGAAGGATTTGCGTGTCTTCTTCTCTTCCAAGCCATAGCTAAGTACCCGCTGGAAAAAGGTGAGTCGTTTAGCACAAACAATGTCAAAAATTCTCTCTCCCCTCTTGTTATAATTATTTATTACTTTTTTATTTTTATTTAGATGTTTATGAGGTGTAGGATATTATTTATTATTATTTTTACAGCTAAGAATCACTCGTCCTTGATTATAAATACTTACGTCTTTTTTCTCTTGCTTGTGGATCCAGTTTTGTTCATGTTCTAAAGGGAAATGCATATAACAGAGGATAACAGATCTGAAGTGATTCTCCACTTTGCCACTCTCACATTCTCTCCCTAATTGCTCTTCCTTCTGCCATGCCAATTTGTTCCTCACCTTCGTCTTCTTCCAATAACTCAAAGGCATGGATCATCCATGGCATTTTGGTTGGAGTTGTTTCAATTGCAGCTGCAGCTGGTGCTCGTGCTTATCTCAATCGTTTCAACAAATTCCGTAGCCGAGTCGTTGGCATTATACCTGCTAGATTTGCTTCATCCAGATTCCAAGGAAAGCCTCTCGTTCATATTCTTGGCAAGCCTATGATCCAGGTATGTTCCGTGATTTCAATTTTTTGTTTTTGTTTTTGTGATATACTGTATACAGAAAGCGGTTTTTGGATTCAGCCTATGAGTCATGATTGAGATAGCATTCCATCATTCTTAGGAAAGTACAAAATTGCTACTCACTTGTTTGATTAGGAAACAAAATTGAATGATACAAGTAAAGAATTAGTAATTTTTTATTTTTTTTTAAATAAAGAGTGGCACCACCCCTCATCTTACAAGCCGGTTATGTGGGGTAGTATTAGGGTCAACCACAAATTCTAAGAATCTTAAGTTTTTTAGTTGGGTCTATTGAAGCATGGACACTGCTCGAATTAGGCGTGTTCTGGTGTCGGACACGTGTCTGACACGACATGACACCAACACATATAATTACACTGAATTATGAGATTTTCTCAAATTATTACCGGTGTCGGCGTGTCATTGTTTGTGTCATGTCCAATGTCTGTGTATCCGTACTTCATAGGGCCTAACTCATCTATACAAAACCAGCTTGTAAGGTGAGGGTGTTTCTCTTTATAAACTCATCAAGAGTCCATCTTTGTCGAACTTGAGTTTTTCCCAATAAGAGCAACAATGCCCGACATATTCAATGACAATGATCAAAATGATTGTTTACTAATTTAATTTTGAGTTCATTTTCATAAACAAATGCTTAAGACTCCTAAGTTGATTTTCAAAGATGAGACCATGTTTTGTCATCACATTTGCTTCTTGGTTGCTCTCTAATATTTGAATCCAATATTTGTTACCCTTCCATTGAAAACATGTCATTAATTATTACCAGAAAAAACTCCTCATTAATGACTTAGACAAAAAAAAAAAAATCATTTTGTAATCAGCTATACTACTGTCATCTTGGAGTTAGAGAGAACCTTACATTATGGAAACCCCTACCCTAAGCAATTTTGGTCCCGCGAATGATGGTCCATAAATACTGCAAAGCTAACAGTAGTACAGCTGTACTTAAGTGGCTAACTGTGAAGCAAACCCGACAACAAAATAACCTTTGACATCTCTAATCATGCCCCTATATGCTGCATGGTGTCCATGATTTGAGGCTGCTCCATCAGAATTCAAAAGTCACTTCCCTTATCCCTAGGATTGATGCTTCCCAACGAACCATCGTCTCCCCTGTACTAGTCGTATTATGAATCTTCCATATGCAAAGATGCTCCCACTCAGAATAATGGACTCTACCATGATATTACTCCCTTCTGACAAAGATCTAGCATCTGGTTGCTCTTCATTGAAGAGTGATTCATTGTGCATTCTCCAGACTTGATTCATCATCGTCCTAAACACAATCTTCCAACTTGTACTAGTTTCTTCTGAAGTGTCGAGGAGATTTTCATATGCCCACATCTGCCAAAGTTACCCAGAGAAAAAGAAAATACTGAAAATCTGCTCCTCCTATAAAATGGCTTACTTTTTAAGAGTGTTTCATCACTAGCCTTCTAAAGAAACCCATGATTGCCTTCCGGCCCCTCTTAATTTATGTTTCCAAGAATACTATTTTGTAAAGATGGACATTGTTGCTCTTAAGAGAATTACAGGAACAAGGTGTAGAAAAACTGCCTTCATTGGAGCGTATCCAAGCTAAGCAATCGTCTAGATTTGCAGCTTATGGGGGGAAACATCACTCTAATCGGTTCCTCAAGGAACTGATAATTACTTTTTTTTTTCTCTGGGTAGCTTTGGCTAATTACTCCAAAAAGGGACCGGCATTGAGAACCCATCTATCTGTCTAAAATTCATTATTCACTATATGATATTGGCAAAATTACACTGATAGTCCTTTAACTTAATTTCAGGTAACACTGATATTCCCGATTAAGTCCTTTGTGTTCGGAAATGCCAACACTATTATCCTTTTTTACACTAAAACCAAAAACACAGAAAACTCATAAAATTCATACAGAGTCCAAGACCACCATTTTCCTTTGATGAACATCAACAATCCCAAAGCAATAAGGTCAACATTACAAGCTTGATCTTGATCACCTTAAATAAGATTCCTATACTTATCTATTTCGTCCACTATCATCAAATAATGGCCATGGTGGCGCCATGGCGTATTGCAGTGGTGGCTTTTTTGCCAATATCTTGCACTTGCGTTATTCTATTACAACTAAGCCAATAGTCTGTTTGTTTTATTTTGATAGAATTGATGTTTAAGAGTCCACTTTACAAGGAGTAAGGTTAAAAAAGATGATGTTTGATAATTATATGTAAGTGAGTTTGAAAGAACTGATTTTGCTTGGATGGTAAAGCATAAAGGATTTTGTGGATTCCCCCCATAATCAGTTTTGCTCAAAGGAAATGGTAGAAATTGTTGCTTACATCAAAATCAATTTTGCTACACACAATTTTGTAACCAAACAATATGTTACTGTAGCAACAGATTTTCATCAAATCCGTTGAAATGAAATGATTGTTAGGGGCTTCCGGAATCTCAATCAAACATACACTACTAAATACTTGGTTTTTACGTTTTATAGTTGATTCGAAATAGAAACTTTCAGTATGACTTGTTGACATATTAAACTATTCCCAACACTTTTTCTTGTCAAAAGTTGGTTGTCTCTTATGATAAAACATTGTGTTTTACCTACAATGAGCTGAATTTTGCAGAGAACATGGGAAAGCGCAAAGCTGGCAGCTTCATTGGATCATCTAGGTAGGTCTATCAGTACGATCTTCCTTCAATCTGGCTTAAATAACTTTAATATAAACTTGACTTGGAATAATCTCTGAGCATGACATAGGGATACATGCCTCTAAATATGAATCTAGGACCACACACTATTTCATGCACTTGGCTGTAAAATCCTAAATATGATATACGGAGAGTTTTGCTTCAAGAGTAAACCACAGTTTAATATCTGTTTTCAAATGCATGTCCAACATGTGTTGCTTCTGAGGGGCATATTTGAACAGAGCGAATTTTTTTATAAACGTGCCTGTTTATAACTATAACTGGATGAGTAAACTGCTTGCGTTTCATTCACTTGATTTGGTTTGGACTGTGGTTCTGTATGCACGCCGATTGATGTATCATATTTGTTGGAATATTTGCCTATTTACTATTTACCTTTAATTGTTACAGATACTAGGATTCTACTGTTTTTTCAGCAACAAAATATACAGTTTCACATTTTAGTATTTGCTTAATAGGCGTGTGTATATCTGACTTGCTTCTTTGAGCTCTAATTGGTAATTTTCTTTGGTTCTAGTTGTGGCCACGGATGATGAAAAGATTGCTGACTGCTGTCGGAAATTCGGTGCAGATGTCATAATGACATCAGAGTCTTGTCGAAATGGTAAGCGTATCAGTAGCATTTTAGCTATTCACTACTTTTCTCCAGCATGTTTTAACACACTATGTTTTGTATATTAGGTACTGAGCGCTGCAATGAAGCCCTACAGAAGCTTGGGAGAAAATATGATATAGTCGTAAACATACAGGGTGACGAGCCACTTATTGAACCTGAAATAATAGACGGTGTTGTCAAAGCTTTGCAGGTAAGATTTGATAAAAATAAAAAATTCTTTTCATACCACAAAAAAAAAAGTTTACGAGCAAAACATTAATGATTATTTGCTTTAAGTTGTAATTATTATTTGCATTTTCACTCTTAAGTAACAGGTGAATCAACTTGTTTAAACTGCTCATTTGAAATAGCATCAGGTTATGTTAAGAATCTTTTCATCTAAGTGTCATAATGTTATGGCCAAAAGGAATTATTATCATTCATATCTCAATGTTGTATATTATTCTACTAATACTTTAATTTATCTTGCTCCTTACAGGCAGCTCCAGATGCAGTGTTCAGCACTGCAGTTACGGCTTTAAAGCCTGAAGATGCACATGATACAAACAGAGTCAAATGTGTGGTTGATAATCGTGGTTATGCAATCTATTTTTCACGAGGATTAATCCCATTCAATAAGTAAGTTAGAAATAATTAAATCTTCTGAATTTGAGTCTTTGGGTACGTTTGGATGGATGATGTTGGAGGGGACGGCTTACTTTTCTTTTTTTAAATTGAAGACACAAATGTTTTTAAAAATGAATTAAGTGTGATTGATTTATTATATGATCATTTATCACGCTCTTTCAAACTTAAGACATCCAAAATACAGCTCCCATACATAACTCTTAATTCTTCTGTCATTCACCAGACATCTTGTGAAATTGTTTTCAATATTTTATTTAAAGTATACATTTGAAAAAGCTGCGTAAGTGTCTGCATACTTGCAACAGGTCAGGGAAGGTCAATCAACAGTTCCCTTATTTGCTTCATCTTGGGATTCAGGTACAAATGTCAAATTCCTTTAATTGGTCGTGATAACAATTGTTGCTCAAAGTTATCTGTTGCTTTGTTTTTTAATAGTTCTTTGTTTTCTGATCTGCCAGAGCTATGATACGAAGTTTCTAAAAATATACCCAGATCTTCAACCTACTCCATTGCAACTTGAGGAGGATTTGGAGCAGCTTAAAGTCCTTGAGAATGGCTATAAGATGAAGGTACTCCGAGTTTTGTATACCTCATCAAATCTCAGTTTTTTACTTGATTACTGTCAGTTGACCTTATATAATCTCCTTTTTGTAGTCAAATCAATATCATTCAAATCCTAGGTTTATCCAAAGCCAATTCATCTTCTGGTTCATTGATAATCAATTAAATGCTTTATAGCTTTTAGCAACCAATGATACCAACCAGAAAAATTATCTGCCTATAGAACTGAACATGTAGTGCCAACTCTGGTGGATTAGATTTTTTATTATCACTATCATGTTATCTGCAGCTTGTGCCACTGTAATCTTGAAATCCTTCTCAAGTGGAATACTTGGCTAATTATAAGCTTCAAAAAATATTGTTTTGAGGTGTAGTTGGATGTGTTCTACACAATTGTAATATAGTTACAAATTTTCTGAGTGATAGGAATCTGCATGAAAATTTGGGGTGGAAAATCGCAGAAGTTCCATTAAATTTGTTTTTATGAATGTCTTAGGATTCCTAAGGCATCTTTGAAGCATGTATACCTCTCCAAAGTGTAGTTGTTGATGTGTCTGGCACATATCAAACACCGTCACTTCTTGGACACATCTTATATATGTGTCATACATCTCTTAAGGTTGTTCAATTAAAACAGAAGTTTTGGCTCAGACATCGGCTCTTGGCCGGACATTTCTAACTCCTTAATAGTTGTTTGTAAGGCTCATTATCATTTGACTAATTAGTTGTTATAAAATACATATTTTTTTGAAGGATTGTTATAGAATACATGATTCTTCTTATATTAGGATTATTTATTATTTATGTCAGGATTGCACTGTAACTGATTCTTCTTAGTATTCTACTCGTTTTTGTCAGGGTCATTATTCTAACCATAACTTTGTTTTTAGAATGTTAGTAAATTAATCCTAATCCTCACGGCTCCAGTGTCTAGATTTAAAACATTAACTGCATCGCGGTGTTCATGTTGGATTATGTGTTTCATAGCATAGGATACATTTCATAAAATAGTCTTGTATATCGACATTTACACCAAGCTTATTGCTACTATAGACTCATAAAATCATAGTCATATAGCTGATAACTGAGTTTAAGTAACCTTCTGATGTAGCATGGCCATTCATACCAATGCTGTGTACTTTTGATTTTAACTTGTAAAGATGTTGTGTTGCAGGTAATAAAGGTTGACCATGAGGCCCATGGTGTCGACGCCCCGGAAGATGTTGAAAAGATAGAAGCTCTAATGCGTCAGAGGAACTTGTCTTGAACATGAAGTTGTACCAGTGAAACGGTCTAAAAATTAGCAACTATTAACACGAGAAGTCATCGACACGGATGCGCCAGATGGAATACGACTGCTATAATTTGATTTGTAGTGTTATTTTTTGGTGACGGGGAATATGACTAGATTTTCATATACACTAGTATACGCAAGAATGGAAATTTACGTATACTGCACATGAATCATTATCATCATTAGAAAAAAATTTAGTGGTCCTTGGATGATATTATGAATCTTGATTAAAAGCCTGTAGAAAATTCATTTATATTATTTGTACTTTCCTTCTTTAGTCATTTAAAATAAGGACAAAACTTAGCTATAGTTCCATAGGTACTGTACTGTGTCTTGAGATGCGAAGCATGTTTAGTTTTACTTTTTGGTTTGTAACCTTCTAATTTCAATCCCTTCAACATTGGTGTTGGATTAATTTCATAAATTGGGTTCTTTTCGTGTGATATACAGTACATGAAAAAAGTTGACATGATCGGTGTTTATTTCGAACTTGTCATGGTTGCTATTACATAATGAAATTTAAATTGTCGTATTTGATTCTTTGCAATTGTAGTATGGAATCTATCACTCACCTATTTCAAGAATGTAGTTTTGTTGCAAGTTTATAGACTTGGCTCAGTAGCTTCATTCATATGCACATTGATACTTTCCATTCATCACATTTTACAAATTGTCAAACAGAAAATGGTCTTTGCAAAGGAAAGGATGTTATTCTTGTTAATATTGTTGATACTATTTGGTTTTGCATGCAGCTAGAATTAGAGTTATTTCTAATGTTTCTCAATGCTTGATTTTCTCGGTTTCAACTCAATCTCATAGTTTCAATGATTAAGGAAATCATTTGGTAAATCTGCATGTGGAGGAATTTTGAAGTAGTATTGTTGTTTTATGGGTTGTTTTGCAGTCAACCTTGATATTAATACTTCTCTTCATGCTGAAAGATTTTATGTTGTGCATGCTATTGAGATTGCCTACACCAGATGTTGGCACATGCTTTGGATTTGAATCTGATCCTCAAATTGTTTTTTACTACTTTTAAAAATCACAACATCATTCTATGGAAATTGAGAACTATATGGTTTAATTTACTATTACAATCCATTGTCAAAAAAAAAAAATTACTATTACAATCCCACACATTTACAAAGAAAACTATTGTGCTGATAAAATAGTTTCTTAGGAAATTCACATAAGTGGTATGCAATGGTGTCATTGGATTCGACAAAAAAAAAAGGATCACTAGGGATGTTTATTAACAGTCTTCCTGAATATATATTTCATTAATCTGTGTATGGACTTTCTTGTCGCTTTGGTTGTTTTGCACTATACTCTTTTCTCTTGCACCATAAAAAAAGTTAACCATACACGTTGTGGCAGTTTTACTAAGGCAATTGAAAGGTTATCATTTCTTGTTATTAATAAATCTTTTAATAAGGTTTTTAATGTGGCAGTTTTTTTTAAAAAAAAAAAGGGTTTTTAATGAGGCAGTTAGTGTTCATGCATTCTTTTGTAACCTTGGGTTTTGGCCTAGTTTATACATGATTATGAGAACTTCACTAAAAATCATACACGTTGGTATCTTTATGTCATGATAATTTGCACATACAAACGCTATTGTAAATCAAATTGTTCCGAATTTATTTATTCAGCACAAACGACATGTGAACTCAGATACGCAAACATGACACAAATGAAGTGCACGAACGACTTGTGAACTCAAAGATACGGCAACATGACACAAATGTTGAATATTCATTCAACTAATTTTAAATTTGTTTAAATTCAAAGTAGTTTATAAAAATGGCGGGTATAAAATCAAATGCGTATAGGAGGAAAATTTAAAAAAAAAAAAAAAGAGACGTCCTACAATTTACACAGATAAACCACAACGGAACAGTTATTTTAGGTTGGAGCCAAAGTTCAATTAGTCTACTCCACAACAAAATATCTTTTTCGACAAAAACAAACTCAATATCTTCATAATTCTCTCAACTAAATTTGATAAATGAATATGAAACATAAAATGTTAGCAAAACCTATACTCCTTCAACTAAAGTACCACAAACAATGGAACCACGGTGGCATTGAGAAATCATCTCACGGGTTTAACCGTTTCCGAAGTTCCTCAACAAAATTTTCTCTAGGGATGTTTATGTTAACATCATTACCTGACTCTAGGCTTTTCAGTTGCACCGTGCCTTCTTTTATTTCCTGCTCACCAACAAGTATC
This sequence comes from Medicago lupulina, assembly GCA_958299785.1. NCBI lineage: Eukaryota > Viridiplantae > Streptophyta > Magnoliopsida > Fabales > Fabaceae > Medicago > Medicago lupulina. The sequence continues at coordinate 26,875,608 of OY283141.1, read as the reverse complement.
ATCCAAGGGATTCTTGATTCTTTTGCATAGTCAAAGTGCTTTGGTCTTCTTTTGTTGACCAAGAATTCTGCTTTAACTCCAGCATCCCACAGCTCACCAGCTAGCTCTCCAGCTAGTGTTACATCATTCCCTAATATGCTCACTAGGACTTCTGTCTTGGTTGGTCGAGCCATCTAACAAAAACAACAGATTATAAAAATGAAAACAGTTGGTTCATCTGTCTAGGCAATAATATAACAAGGACGTTCCCAATTTAATAAGGAAACAACTAAGATCAGTTTTATTATAACTTCAACACCAAAACAACGCAACAAAAAGAAGAAAGAAAGAAAATAGGCAAAAGTCAACTGATTAGATACATCCCCCTGGTGATGAATCAAGTCATCAACCAGACAGTATTAGAAACAGCGGGAATATCTGTCTGATGGAGGATATGGTTTAGGAAGTAATTAGTGACACAATTATGTAATGGCAGTTAGGATTAGAAAATAACTTGTGTTAAAATGGGATTCAATACCCAGAATAATCAAGGAATATTTCTTTGTTTTGACATAAAAAACACTACAAAAGTTAGCTATCAAGCATTATGATCACCTGGTTCTGATCCTTCTGCTGTTGCTCCATTATGGCAAATACTCTCTCAATTCCCAGACTTACACCAACTGCTGGAACTTGCTTCGAACCAAACATCCCTATCAGGTTATCATATCGACCACCAGCAGCAATTGAACCAACCTGTGTAAAAACCATAAATCCATCACTACATATAAGCAGAAGATTTCAATAAAAACTATGGAAATGAAACTAACAGAGGAGGGTATATGCAATGCAAAAACTTGATTGCCATAAGCCAGCCAATCTCAAGAATCAAGGATTTCAATTTACTTCATACATAATCATATGCTTTCTGAACAAGAAATAATTTCAGAAAAATGATCAGAAAATCGTGTTGAGACCCATCCCAATCTACAACAACAACAATCATGTCTTATCACATTAAGAGGGGTCGGCTATATGGATCAAACGACACCATGATGTTCTATCAAATACTCATACATAATCATATGCTTTCTGAACAAGAAATAATTTCAGAAAAATGATCAGAAAATCATGTTGAGACCCATCCCAATCTACAACAACAACAATCATGTCTTATCACATTAAGAGGGGTCGGCTATATGGATCAAACGACACCATGATGTTCTATCAAATACCATATTTCTATCTAACTCATTAATCTCTAATTTATTAACAGTTATCCTAGGCCTTCCTCTACCTCCTCTACCTCTAGTGATTTGACTACCCTCCATCTACTCTTTCAAGTTAATATAAGTGTTGATTACTGAACTTTTTCTATAATATAGCATGCACAGAACATGCACTACTTCAACCATACAAAAAGAAATTATTAGCATCATGTTTCTCATTTACTGATCAGATAGAGGAAAGGTGCTAAAGTAGTTTAACCACTATCCTGCATAACATGTTTTGCTACATTAGAAGTTAAAATTTATATGCCACACAACAGAGAAAGAAAAGGCATTGAAATTTTAGGAATGCAGGTAGGTTACAAAACTTGGACCTCTTCTTTGAACAACCAGTTTACAAAAGTTTGACTATATCCCATCTCGAAGTACAAGTCGAGCTATCAAAGAATTATTAAAAATTAGGCTAAAATATATTTTTCATCCTTTCTCTTTCACTTATACATGTTTGGTTCCTTTTTTAAGATTTCTTAGAATTTCGGATGAGCCTAACTAAACCGGTTTGTAAGGTGAGGATTGCCCCCACTTATAAAGTCATGTTCAGACCTTATCCAATTTGGGACTCTTTAACAAAAAAATACGACAGACTAACTTTACTATCTCTAAATGAACAAGAACAAGCATAACCAGATTTGTCCAAAAGAGGAAATTAAATTATGTCTCAGACGGTGCAACAAAAGTCTCAACTAAATCCAAATGAAGACCAGTCTTTAATAATAATCTAAAAGTCCCTATAGCATCTGTTATAACTTTATTGTCATCGCCCACATAGATGAATCATTCAGCATCACTTGGCGGACAACTCCACAGGGAACCCATTCTTTCACACCATACGGTGTATTTGGAACAATTGTTCTTCATGTGTTCTGTTTTCTTGCAGAAGACACATGTGGATTCCATTGGTTGTTCCTTTGCCTTCTTGTTTTGAGAAGAGTTTTCCGCAGTCCTTTTCCTTTTATTCTGAGAGCTAGTAGTCGGGTGAGCACTTTTAGTCTTTTCCCTCATCAACATCTCTTCCTCTTGCACACAGTGAGATATAAGCTCATCAAGGAACCATTGGTCCTTCTGAGTATTGTAACTCACTTTGAATTGCCCAGGGGACAATCAAGACAATTCATTTTCACCAGCACATGCAATGCAACCCCTTCTTTCACAACTCCATTGGATCCATGACATTAGGAGTACCGGTTGAGAAAGAACTACAAGCCAACAAGTGCTTGTTACTCATCCTTATATGTGTTTCAAATTATTGCTAAGAGACTTTCCGCCATGGATCCAGTTGTTACTGCTACCGCTCCCAACTTAGCTGACCAGATTATCAATAACATCGTGCCGAATGGGATACAATTCAAGTATTGGAAGTAATATGTGGAGATAGTTATTGGATGCATGGATTTGAATTTATCCCTGAGGAAAAAACTCCCCACTGCAACTGCTGAGAACCCAAATTAAACAAAATTGGAAAAGTGAAACCGATACAATCGTATGTGCCTCATGATTATCAAAAGATCCATACTTGAAATGATTAGGGGCTCAATTACAAAGTGAAAGTGCCAAGAAATTCTTTGAAATCGTAGAGTAATTCTTTGCCTTGAGTTTTGAGGCAAGATTGGCCATTTCCATACTATACTCCCTTATGTTCCATTTAACTTTATAATTCATTGCACTATGGTTTCAAGGAATTTCTTGGCACTTGTACTCTCAGTAATTGAGCCCCTAATCATTTCAGGTATGAACCTTTTGATAATCATGTAGCACATACAATTGAACCGGTCCCATTTTTTCAATTTTGCTTCATTTGGGTTCTAAGAGTGGCGGTGAGGCATTCTCTGCTCAGGGATAAATCTAAGTCCATGCATCCAAGAACAATATCAACAGATTCCTTCATCAAATTGAATTGCATCCCAACCAGCATAGGGATATTGTTAATCTGAGCAGCAAAGTTGGGAGCGGTAGTATAACAACTAGATCCATGGCTAAACGTCTTTTGGCAGTAATCTGAAACACAAAGATATAGAGACGAGTAACGAGCACTAGTGGCGTGTGATTCTTCATCAACCGGTACTCCTTATGCTTCGAATACTCTTCAGATGAAGATAAGAGACAATATGCATGTGATTCAGATTATTGCCAAGAGGCTTTTCGCCATGAATCCAATGGAGTCGTGAAAAGATGGGTTGCATGTGCCGGTGAAAATAAGGAATTGTGTTGATTGTGCACTTGGTTTTGACTTCTCTTCCTGCACACTTTGGACAATTCAAAGTGAGTTACAATACTCAGAAGGACAAATGGCCCCTCAATGAGCTTATATCTCACTGTGTGCAAGAGGAAGAGATTCTGAAGAGGGAAAAGACTGAAAGTGCTCACGTGACTACCAGCTCACAAAATGAAAAGGAAAAGGACTGCCGGAAATTCTTCTCAAAACGAGAAGACAGAGGAACAACCAAAGGAGTCCACATGTTTCATCTGCAAGAAAACAGGACACATGAAGAACTGTTCTAAATATACCCCATGGCATGAAAAGAAAGGGTTGCATGTGGAGAGTCGTCTGCCAAGTGATGCTGAAAGATTCATCTATGTTGGCGATGGCAATAAAGTTGCAGTAGAGGCTGTAAGGACTTTTAGATTATGATTTTGTTGCACCGTCTATTAGATGGAATTTAATTTCTACTAGATTTATTTTGGTCCTTCATCTTTTTTAAATAGGTAAATGTTAATAGGCAGCATAATTGTCTCAATTATTTCAACGGTTAAATATTGCAGCATAAAAACCAAACCATAAAAAACCAAGTCAGCTCTTAAATTCAACGCAAAATCCATTAAAAACTAAATCCTAATTTAGGAGGTAATCTGTACAGAAAACCCGTATAACAATGTTTTGGACCTTAAATCACATTCTCCTGCCTCCTATTTATCTTGACCGCTGAAACCATTAACAAAGTTTAAATTCACAATCTTTCATACAAGAACTTACCGATTAAAGTTAATATCTCCCCGCCTAAATAATCTAAAGCTTCTGTTGTCTGATATGACTTAAGATTTAAAGTGGTCTTTCCATTAATTTAATTAATCTCTTTTCAACCTTATTTTGAGTGTGAAAGCTCCTTTAGTTTAATCCAGAAAAGAACTGTTAATCCTTCATTATATCTTGTAGACTAGCATGTTTCAAACCAACTTGTGAAAATGGTTCTACCTTGTTGCATCTGGAGTTTAACAAGATAGTGAACATCCACTATATCCGGGCAGATATAATGAATTTTGCCCCTCAAAGAATGAAGGAACTAAACAAGAAACTTTTCAGAATGAAAAGAACATAAAAACACGAGAATTACCTGAGCACCCCCTTTAAAAACAGCTTCAAATATAACTCCAGTATAGTAATCAAGACCTCTGGCAAGACTCAAGTCAAATACAACCTTATCAAGGCGTTTTGATTTATCCAGAGCTCTGAATAAAATTTCCAGGTCATTCAATGCATCAACAGATCCAGCATTTTCTAAGAAAGCACTGCCTTCTTGTTTAAGTTTCGATAACAACGTTAAAGGATGTCCTTTCTCTTTAACAAAAGTTCCAATTCTGTCAGCTGTCTCAGCAGTTAATCCTTTCTCTTCCACCTACAGCATGAAAGTCAGTAAAAACCAAATTACTAAGGATAAGAAATCACAGTGTTGCAAAATATAACTTCCCAATATTAACAGTTTAGAGTTAATTTATTGTAATAATGCTACAACGAATTGTGTCGGACATATTCTAAAGGGTTTGTTATGTGCAATATTGCACATGTTAAATTAAAGCAACTAAAAGTATAAACTTTTTATTGAGAAACAACGATTATTTATTAAAAAGTAATATATTTTCTATAAAATGAACAAGTTCCAATGCAAAATTACAATTTTGAACTTCTTAACATGTGCAAAATTTGCACATGATAGAAAAACCCAATTCTAAAAGGCAACAACAACTTTGTATGTCTCAAAATCATAAGCCAGTGTAATGCAATATACTTGAAAGATAAACACTCAGTCTGATGCATTCAATGAATCTTTTTTCATTTAATCAAGTCCAACATTTGAAAACATACAGGTTATTAGCAAAGTAATGCAATCCAGATTCCAGATATTTGCTCAAAAATGAAGACACGACACGGCAATAGAAAATGTATATGTGAAGTAAGTAACCAGTAACAAGGTGTTTGCATCCTCAATAAACCATGCAACTATATTTACCAAAAGAATGCTAAGGCACCAACTTAAATTTCATCCCTAAACCAAACTATTTACCATTGATAAAGCATAAACTATGAGTATTTAGAAAATGAGTATAAAAATAAAAGCCTGCATCTTTCAAAATGTAAAACACAATAAACAGCTTAATCACAACAAAATTGGTCCGTTCAATCATAATAAAATTAATTACAAAGCGAATAGAAACAAACAACATATGCCCTCACCATTTCTTTTCTTATCTGTTCAAATGATTGTTTGTCTAACTTGTCAATACTTGAACATATAGTTCTAAACTTCTCAGGAGGTACTCCACATATTTGCATCATGCCATCCAGTAACTTTCTATGATTCAACTTCACCTGTGAAACAAAAAATTACAACAAAAAGATCGTAATTGAATACAAAATATAATTTGAATACATTATTGGATGAAATGTAACCGCTAAATTAGAAAAGTACAGTCAATCACCAGACACATTAAAACGAATGATATTATAAGGTTAAATTATAGCAGATAAGTTTGGATGAGTAAACTAGTCACATTTAACAAGATCATGGGCGCCCGCAAAACTCAATCAGCAGGCACATCCAAATGAATGACATTAAAAGGTTAAATTATAGCAAATAAGCTGGGAACCAGTCACATTTAACAATATCACTGAAAGATCACATCACCAGCAGGTAATCTGATAATTGACATGACAGAGACTTGATAACAAGGTTAAACTGCAGCACATGAGACAGGTTGATTAAAATCAAATAGATTTAGCAAGACATTGCAAAAACTCATCAACCAGCCAGGTATTCTGATGACCTGAGGCCGACAAATATGGTATTTCAGGTTGAACTTCAAATGTATAATGAAACCTATAAGCCCAGCACATATGCTAATACATATTCTGATATTGTGCTATGGTAGTAACAGCTCACCAAAATACATATAGACAGACCATGAAAAATAACAGTTATAGAAATATCAAGTCATGAACTCAGTAAAAAGTCTAAATAGTTCAACAAATTCAGAAAACCAATACTTTTTGTAGCAGGGATGTTATAAACATTTACCTCAAAATCCCCAATGTTCAGCTCATCAAGCAATTCAGTCAAAATTCTAACAACCTCAAAATCTGGAGCCATTTTTTCGGCTGGACCAGCAATATCAAAGTCACATTGATAAAATTCACGGTATCTTCCTTTCGATGGGTTGTCCCTTCTGTAGACTTTAGCTATTTGGTACCTTTTCAAAGATGTCAGACCATTCATAGCTACAAATCTAGCAAATGGAACTGTCAAGTCATACCTCAAAGAACAGAGCTCTCCACCCTGTCAAACAAGTTGATTACCAGTTAGAATGAGCTGAAATTCAACTTTAACTATGGATTTAGTGCGAACCAATCCTTAATGGTGGTCTGGTTTAAAAACAAGAAATATAAATTCATAAACATGAACAGAAATATCAGAAGGAAAAATTATACTAGCAAAAATATTCAAATTTTTCAGTTATTTGAATGCTGTGAGTTTTTTTTCTTCCAATATTCTTAAAATCAACTCAACTAGTCAAGAAGTGAATAAGCAATAATACCTGATCAGCAAGATCATAAATCAACTTTGAGTCTTCTCCATATTTTCCCATAAGAGTTTCTCGCAATTCAAAGACAGGTGTATCCAAGGCTGTGGCACCATGCCTCTCAAAAACTTCTTCTATTACTGAAAAAGCTTTCTTTCTAATTGTCATTTGTTCTTTAGCGAAATCGCGTGTTCCCTGATATTTTCATATTGTGAGACTCAAGGTAAGACTACCAACAATTGCATCCCAACCAGGAACAGAAATTAACATAATAAAAAAATTCAATTATCTACAGACAACACATTAAATTAAATGCCTTAAAACACAAGTTCAAAAGGGAACACCAGTTCCACATTACATGAGGTAAGAGTTAGAATATATGTACAAGATTCCTTGAAATATGATTTTAACAATGAAAATTATCACTCGTGACATACCAGATCAGATTACAACTCCGCCAAGGTTGTCAAACTAAAAGAGTCTACGTAAATAATTTGTTAGAACATCTGTAGGCTCAACTCGTAAGAGACTACTAATACACGGTTATATTAAAAACAACCTATCATAACATTGAAATTCAATTACAATATATAAATATAGCACTAACATGATTGTTTTCTACATTCTGACTTTATAACTAGACAAACCATAATAATATGATACAAGCTTATATTCAATCAAACTTAACTATTTCATAAATTGGTAAAACTATGCACCTATTCAACAACTATAACCAGCCCTTTTAATGAATGGTTTTTTAAAGCTCGTTACAGTGCACAAATGCATTGAGTAGATATATAATCAATTAAAATGTTCAAACATGGTTTCTATTTGTCTACGAAAAACGTGATAAAGTTAAGAGAACTATAGCATGTGTAAGCAACGCATTTAATCTTATCCCTAAAAGAATCAATAAAATCACCTTAGGAATCTTGGGCAATCTTCTACTTTCATTGCTTTCGACAACATCCTTTACTTTCAATAAAAATTCATTGAATTCAGGCTTAGCTAAATCCAAAAACGATAGAAAATCAGCCACCCAACTCTCCAATTTCCGCAAATTCTCTACATCACTCTTTTTTTCACTCGACAACCTTTCCTTAATCAACGCCAAAATCGAACTAGTTCCTTTCCCCAAGACAGCTTTCTTCTTCTTCTTTTCTACTTTGGTATTCTCTCCATTTTCCCGAACATTTCCAGTCTTTTCACTCAAATCAGCAGCCTCGAGTACAGCATAAGCCGTCACAAGCTCCCACGCCACAATTTTCCACACAAGCCCAAACAACACATTGATTTCATGCGCAAAATTATCATAAACCCTACCAGAATACAACTTAAAAGACTCATTAAAACTACTAACCAAACTAGCATCAGTTGGACACTGCTTCCCAAAGATTTCACCAAGACTCGATTTCAAATCATCACTACCAATCGACAACAAATTACTTCTGGCACGAGCAAAACTACACTCACCCAATTCCCTCAACGCCATCGCCAAAGGAAACAACACATCACACACAGTATGCTCACTCCCAAGCTCCAATTTCCCCAACTTATGTCCTGAATTCAACTCAACCCGCATCCTCGAATGCACCGATTTCGCTTTCTCCCTCATAACCCCGTGAACTTTAACAATTTTCACAACCTCAGGAACACTTTCCTTTCCAACAAACTTAGATCCATTAAGCAAAATCCTCATATCACCAGCAACACCAACTTCCTCCTTAGAACTATGTCCATCACCAGAATCCATCAAATTGAAAACCGTCACATCAGCCTTCAACGCCTCACACGAAAACGCCGCCGCCACATCAGCAAACCCTAACAAACCCGCTGATTGATGATCCAAAACCGCGGAAACCCCAAGCAACGCCGCACACTCGTTGTTCATCAACAACGAGTGTTCATCTTCAGTTACGTCGAACTCTTCATCGAATCGAAAACTCGTTCGATTCGAATTGAGTGATTCTGAAATCGATAATGCAACATTTTTGGATGAATTACAAAGGAGGAGTTTGTTGAGAAGAACGATGAGAAAAGCGCGAGTTTCATCTAGGGTTAGGAATTCGGGAATGGTGATTTTCTGCTTTGAGGATGGTGGTGAGGTTAATCGATCGAGTGCGGAGGAATCGATTTTGATTTGAGATTTTCCGGTGGCGGTGGCATAGACGGCAGAAGAAGAAAGTGATGAACCCTTGCCGCCGAGTGTTACGGCGGAGAGTTCCATTTTGCGAGAGACAAACCAGGGTTTAGGCTTCAGTTCAGAAACGCAGGGTTCTTTGTAATCTAATATCAGTCCTCATTTTTATTTTCTTTTCTTTCAGGTTTCAGACTCACTAATGATGGACTAGCTCGTACGTAGAGGTATATGCACTTGTGAAACATTGTTTCGTGGAAATTGAACCCCTACTCCTCGAGTATGTGGAGTTTTTTGTCATTGGAATTCAAACGACTTGGTTAATCAGTCCTGATTTTATTAATAGAGGCACTGCATCTTTTTATTAACAATATTGTTTTATAATATAAAATTTTGATTTGGATTAAAACTAAAATATAAATGCTTGTGCTTCCAAATTATAACAAACTAAACGGCATAAAACCAAAAACTAAACCAATCATGATTATTTATTATATGACCCCAACAATATAACAAAAAATTATAATCTAAATTTGTTTTTTTAATGACGCCAACAACGATCTTTATTACGCAAAAAGTTGTTTAAGGGTAGTATAAATATATTCACCTAGTTTATTACACTTTTAAAATGATAAAGAAAAAAATAAATACTATATATTCATATCGGGTTTGGTAACAAAAAAAAAATCGTGTTTGTTACATTTTTTTTGTAATATTTAAATTTATTTTTATGTATTTGTTACATGTGTTATTTATATTCAAAATTGAGGGCAATTTTAGAAAGAGAAAAAACAGCCCAAAAGAGTTGAAATTGTTATTTTCTTTATATATTGTATAAATTTCAAACTAGTTTCTCTCTTTGTCAAAAGTTTTTTAATTGGATATTTGTCTCTATGTTTTTATCACATTATGAAACATTTAAGTGAGAAACTTTTGAGAAAAACTATGACAATTTTAAAATATTATCAAAAAAATTTCAATTAGATTCACGTCTCTATGTTTGTGTCATATGACTAGGGACTTAATTGATAATCTTTTGACAAAGACAAAGACTATGTTAAAATGTTAATAGAGTGAGAGACTAGTTTGAAAGTGACTTACAAAGATATTGATCAAATTGATGGTTTACTCTACGATAAATTCTTGAGTGAATGCGAAAATTAGCCCCTCAAATTTGATAGTTGACAGAAAATCTCCCCTAAGTTTGTGAGCATTATGCGAGTGTGGAATTGCTCCAGGGCACGCCTGCTCCAGGGCACGCCTGCTCCAGTTCCCAGTTAGTTTAATTGATGCATGACACATGGTGAAACAAAATTGAGCTGTAGAAATTAATTAAAAAGAGTAAAATAAGTCATATAGTATTCCTTCTTCACCAGAACCGTCAATATAAGTTTCAGCAGCGTGCTGCTATCATGAATAAAAAGATTATGGAGAGGAAAGAAGAAGTTGAAAGTGAAGGATTTATATTTTGATGTCGAGAATGACGAGAGAGATCTGAACAGACAAGAGTGAGAACTGTTGTTTTGATGATGTTTTTTGCTTGTCTATTTTTCCTAGCATAATGTTTTTCCCTCCTTGTATCTTAGACTTTAGAACTTGTTTAAAGCACTTTAGTGATCTATGGGCCAATGTCTCTTTTCCTGTTTTGTTAATTTTAATGTCAAAAAAACTGCTTCTCCACTAATGAATCGATTCATCATTATCTGAATCGTATCACACAAACTCTCTGACTTGTGTGAATCGACTCAAATAAACTATGAATCGATTTTGCGTGTCATTTAAAATTGAAACATATCATGAATACTCTCTGAATTGATTTGAATCGATTCATTTTTTATCTGAATCGTATCAATCTACATCCTGGGGATTTTGAATCGACTCAAATCTCTCTTGATACGTATCAATCTTCATAGCATTTTTCTTCTTCCCAGTTTTGTCATTTAGTGGTTTGAATCGACTCACACATTTAGTGAATTGATTCATCCAGTTATTTTTGTGCGAAAATTTGCACTTGCCACCACTTTCTATATATACTCACTTCCTCATAACCCCAAAATCATTGAATCATCTGCAACTATTCTCTCTAGGTCTCAAAAACTCTTTGTTCATAAATTCTTTAAGATTAAACATTTTTTCTTAGAATCACTTTGTACATTGAGTCACATTCATTTGCTAGGGTGCTTATAGGGATTGTAAGTTGGTTCTTTCAAGGAAATTGGTTGGGCTTAACCAATGTTCTAAAGTGAAGTGAATAATCTCATTCCACCTCCAAAGGGTTTGAGGGTTCTTTCTAATTGTTCTTGCAATCGAAGGGGATTTGTTCATTAATTCTTCAGGGTTTGAAAAAGTCCGTGCATCGCACAGGTTTCCAGAGGAGTTTTTAGAAATGTGTGATCAATCAGGTTTACCTATACATATTTGTAATTTTTGTTGTTTCTGTTTCTCACCAAATATAAGTTTAATATAAACAAAAACATTATTAATTTTATAAATAATGAATCACAAAATAATATTAGTTAATACATCAGATCCAACCCGTGCGTTGCACGAGTGTAGGTCTAGTAAATAATAAAACAATAATATAGTCTTTGTTTTAACATGTTTTACGTCTAGGTTTTGATGTCTCTATTATGTTGGGTACCATGTTTGGTGCCTCCTAAGACATTTTCTCTTTCTAAGGTACAAAGTGAAACAATGGAATTTCAGATTGAGTGTCTCCCACTTGTCGAAATTGCCATTGTCACTATTATCTTTCAACTTAATCTTGTCCTTGTTGTGCATTTTGATTTTACCCTTCAATTGTTGATACCTCTGGTCTCTAAGGATACCTCTTACTATTATTTTATGGTCATCTTGTTTACACTAAGAACATATGTGGATGTGGCATATTTATTAATGACATGACATAGCTTATATTCAGGCGTGACCGTATAATCCCTACCTGCAAATACCCGCATAAACCAAACTCGATTTGACGGGTTTCCCTGATTTCAGAATACGGGTACAGTGAGGGTAATGGAGGTATAACTACCCAAACTTGTTCTAAATGTAGAAAATTATTTTATAACCCCTTTTATATAAATAAAAAACCTAAACCCTAAAATATTTCACTCATGTAGTCAGAGTCTTAGTCTGCCAGACAATACTCACTCACTTCTCTGAGTTCTCTCTCTTCTCCTTCAACATCACACGTCCTCGGTCTCTCCCTTGATCTCCATCACCATAGTCATGGATCACATTCATCTCTTTTGTTGAATAATTCATTACAACATTGTACTCGAGACTAAAAAAAAACTTTTTTTTATTAAAAAAATATTTAGTGCGGGGATACCCGAACTCATCGGCGGGGAAGATCCACCATAAAGCATGGTATTGCTATATACACACATGCTTTTTTTCCATTTTTTTTACATATGATGATATTAATTTTTATGGAGAATGCTCAAAATCGAGAGAGAGCAATATTGTGTTATATGGTTGAATCGGGAGTGAGAAGATAGAAAAACGAATTCAGTTTAGATCATGTGAAGAAAATTAAAAGGTCAGAAAGAAGAAGAATAGGAGAAAAACACATTATCAGGGAAGAACTTAAGAAAACATGCATGAAAGAGTGTTGGTGGGGGATTAAGGTTAAAACACTTTATCAAACATAACATTATCAGAGAAGATACTATAATTTTACCTTTTTAGATAATATCCCATTTTTTATTGGCCAATGTTTTTTAACCTACTTATTTTCTAGCCCACACTTTTCTCAAACATGACATTTCCACTCTCCCTTTTCCCCACATTCTCTGAAACAGAAGAGAACACATAGAGCCATATCCTTCCCATTCCTAAAACTTTCATCTGAAACTTTAAGTCTCTAATGAACAGGTTCCGACACCAGCAAGGGGATCCTGACATTGACAAAGTCAGTGTTTTCTTATTTCACATTCAAAACAAAAAGGTCAGCGTTTTCAATAAGAAAAATAGTTTAAATATTATATTAGCATATATTTATGATGTATATAATAATTTTTATATAATTTTAATTTTAGGTAAACTCGTACGCACTGAAATAGACTGAGAACATAAAAATGAATGAAAGTTTGGTCAAGCGTGCAAATATTTTTTTTCTTCTTAAAAAAGACTTATCTAACAATAAACAAGTCAATAATAGTTTGGTCTATGATATTAATCAGATACATCATTTATTCAATGAACCTAAAAATTTAAAATTTACTTATAATTTATAAATGAGACGGGAGGGAATAAGTTTTATCCTTATCGTAACAGATCAGCTTGACATGTTAGATTCGCGCGTGTCCAACTGAAACATAGTAATATCTTCGGGTTTATTTCATGCATGTGCAATGTTTGATGTTATACATTCCCATGACAACTAATATCTAAGAATGAAAATACATTAAAGAATAAATTATATGTCCTAAATAAAAGATTTTAAATTTGGTAATATTTTTAAACATGATTCAACATTAGATTAGAATATTTTTTTCATAAGGTTACGATATGAATCTTATACTAACGATATATTTGTTTAAATGGTAAGAAATTTGAAACCTCTAGATGAATGAATATGACTTAGTTGATAAGAAATTGATTAACCTGTAAAATTATGAGTTTAACTTTTGCTGTTATCATTAGAACATATTCGGTTCAGAGGAAATAACCATCCACTTTGTGTGTCCTATAAATTTTTCGATAAAGATTAATAATTGCTAAATGATGGTATAATCTTGATATCAATAACACAGTAACCTAAAAAATAACTTAAATGAACGAAGATAAAAACTTCGTACAAATAACATGATGACAATAGTGTTTGAATTTAAATCCACGACCTCAAAGTTGTGTGGGTTTGAATTTCAATAGTGTTTTTTTGTCAAATAGCCCATTGGTTAGAGCTCACACATTTTAAATATAAAGAAGTGAGTGTCCAGGGTTCGAACCCTGGCCCCTGCATATATTATGCATTTTTCCCTACCAACTGAGTTAATCTCACATGAACGAATTTCAGTAGTGTTTGTTGGTCAGTCTATCGACAAAAAAAAAAAAAATTTTAGTTTTACTATTTTATTTTTGTTCTAATATTTTACAAATGCTATTTTCTATTTAATACTTCACTATTATTGTATAAAATTACTAATGTATTATCACTCGTATTGTCACTCTTAGAAAAAATACTATAAATTATAATTTTTAATAAATATTTATAATATATTTTTTTTAAGGATTTAATAAGGTATTTTATAAATAATTATATACTTTTTTGAAGGCCCCCCCCCCCCAATCGCCACGGTAATGAGCTCATTACCGTCAACCGAACGTTTTGTTTTTGTTTTTGTGTGTTAATCAACCAGACATTTTGATAACAATACTTAAATTTTTATTTTCTTTTAAAACCAATAAATTTTACGAAAAAAATGTGATTGTAAAAAAATATTAAATTATGTGTAAAATTATTTTATATTTTTTGTTTCATATGTTTAATTTTATATAAAATACCAATGCATTTATTTCCGGTCAAAATAAAAATATAAAATACCAATGCATTTATTTCCGGTCAAAATAAAAACCAATATATTATTTCTAAGTATAAAACTAATACCTTATTTCCTAAATTTTCAATAAGACAAAAATGCTAACAAGTGCTCTTAACGTATTTGTTAAAAATTTACCAAAAAAAAAAAATGTATTTGTTAAAATACCTAAAGAATTAAGTTTGTAGAAAAAATAGTGTGATTATCGTATTGACAAAAATAACACCATGTAGCTTCAAGACACAATATCTTTTAACTGATTTCTTATGCACCTAAGACATTCGGTAGCATATAACCAAATTGTATTATGGATTAAATATGTTTTTGGTCCCTATAAATATATCAACTTTTTGTTTTAGTCCCTCTAAAATTTTCCTTCAACTTTTAGTCCCTATAAAATTTTCAATCACTACTTTTGGTCCATATTTTTAAGTAAATTTTTGTATTTCTTTAATGAAATTGTGCAGAAATGTGTAGGATATTGTAAAACAAATTCCAAAAAAAAAAAAAATAGAATTTTTTAAGAAAACAAAAATTACATATGAATTTTTAACCATAAACCCTTATATAGGGACCAAAACGAAAAGTTGACATATTTACAGGGAACAAAAACATATTAAACCCTTGTATTATTTACTTATATTCTTTAACATAATATTTAGTTTCTGAAATTTTAGTTGGTCATTGTGATTTCGTAAAAGCTACGTAGTTTAATTTTTTAAAATTACGAGCATTTATAGTAATTTTGACAAACTAATTGTCATACTAAACATGAACTTAATAATTTTCTTCAAAAATTAGTAAATAATAATAATTTTTTTATTGTACAATTTTTATAGATATTTGGTTATATTTTACCATTTAAATATGTCATGACTCTATTTCTGAAATTATCTACATAAATATTAAATAATAGGATTTGATTAAGTCTATGCCTAAAGTTATATTATATTATCAATTTATATAGGAAAATTTAATTTAATTTACATATTTTTAGTCAAAGAATATAATACATAAACTTTTTAGTCAAAGAATAATTTTTTTTATAAGGTAAGAAGCAGGGAAAGCATCAAGGAGTCTAGAAACATCCCGACTAGATTGACACCCAACTGAAACTCCCATCCTTTATCGCCTATTCCATATATATTATTAAAAAAGGGAAAAAATATGTACAAAATTAGTCAAAGAATATAATATATAAACTATAAGTAAATATTATTGCGCACCATCAAATATATTTATTTATAAATCAAATATCACCTTAAAAAAAAATTAAAACTACATTAATATGACAAATAACATTGACAATAACAAATATGTTTATATTTTTAGTCGAAAAATATGATATATAAAAAATAAGAAAATATTGTTTAACCATTTCAAATATGTTTATATATAAATCAAATCTACGTTTAATGATCGGACAATTATTTTTTTGCTAAGTCATGAGATTGGACAGACATCAAGGGGAAGCAACGACATCTCAACTAGGTTGGCACCCTGCAAAACCCTCATCCTATGATGTCAATCTCAGAGAAAAATTTATTAAATAAAAAGGGAGAAAAGAGTACAAGAGGGGGTACTAGACCAAAACCCTCAAAAGAAAAACAAAAACACACAAAAATCAGTAAACAAATTATAATTGATATATATATATATATATATATATATATATATATATATATATATATATATATATATATATATATATATGGTTAATTATTGAAATTGACCCTTCAATATACATGAAGTCTAAAAAATGACCTTGTAAAAAAAACATATTCTAACCATGTAATTCGAGATTCTTATTATTTAAGACCCTCTAATATACTTGAAGTCCAAAAAAGCTACCTAGAGATTGAATTTTTTCATGACTTTTTAGAGACATGATAAGAATGTTAAAATATGGCTTTACATTAAAAATTAGAAATTTTTGACAAGCAACAAATTAATTATGAATTATTTTTGTAACAAAAAAAATTAATTATTTTTTAAGCGTCAAAAACTCAAAAAACAAAACAACGGAAAACTCGACCTATAAATAAAATTTTGAGCTCATTGTTTGCAGACACATCTATATAAATAAATAAAAAAGATTTGCAAAGTTTCTTAGCATTTCGAAGACGTTTGAGTTTATTTTTATTTTTCAACCAAAGCGTGCAAGATTGAAATTGTGGTCCTAGTAAGCGTATACTCACATGTCAAATTTTGTTACCTAATTTTTTAGACCTGGTTAGAACATAATAAGAACATTCACAATGAAATTTTGCAGTTTTTAAATGAAGGACAAGTTAATTATAAATTTTTAAAAAATTCCTAATTATGAGAAATAAAAATTCGTAATTATTTTGTCCCTGGTTGAAAAAATCTAATCTTTGGTGTAAAGACAAATTTTAACTTTCTTAACATGCCTCTAAAAAATCATCAAAAAAATTCAATCTCTAGGTTGCTTTTATGGACTTCACGTATATTACAGGATCATAAATAATAAGAATCCCGAATTACATGGTGAGAATATGTGTTTTTTATTTTACAGGGTCATTATTCCGCCTTTATGTATATTGCAATGTCAAATTCAATAATTAACCCATATATATACATAAATCAAATCAAATTTATTTAAATATTATATTAATATTTGAAAATCAATTTCCGATGCACAATTAAAACTCAGAAGTTCTGTCAAAATTAAAATTAAAATTAAAATTAAAATAGACAAGTTACTACTATGTTTAAATTCAATAAATAGTGTGAATGATAATATTTTATGTTTTACCTACCCAAAAAAAAAACTTTAATTTTTGGTTATTTTTTGACCAACCATTAAAAAATGGAAAATTGATGAAGGGCCTAGTAGTCTATAATAAAGTGTGAGGAGAGACAAGGGGCCAGTCAGAGTGAGAGAAACACCACAAACATACAGAGAGATAGATAGTGACATGGGAGAGAGAAATACAAAAGCAAAGACACAAAAGTCTCTTTCGCTTTAGTGAGAAAAACCAAACGAAAGGGTAAAATTTCCATTTCACTCTGAATTGTCAAGTTTCAATCCTTTCTCACTCTCTCTTTCTCTAACTCTTTGTGCTTATTGTGTGTGTTATTTTTCCATGAAAAATCGATTTTCTTTAAAATACTAATTTATTGATATTAAGTTCGTGTAACATTATTGATTTAATTAATAAAAAATGTTGGTCTTAGACTGCATCTATTGGTGTTTGCATTGAGATTTGTGTATGTGTTTTAATCGTTGGTGTGCGTCGTATCGGTCGGTTATATCTCTGTTGTTTTTTTTATTTTATTGATTTTGTTTCACCCCCATATCACAAGTACAAAATTCTAGATCGATAAAAAAAATTAACACATTTGTGTTTTTTTATTTGACTGTTATAGACCATAATTTTTTGTTGAAAGAATCGAACATAAAATCTTGACCATAGATTTGTGGTCCTTTTTATTTGATTTGTGATCACTCACCATTTGACACTCTTTTTCTTCTTGGTCTAAAGAGAACGGAGAAATGGTTGAAGAGTTTTTTTTTTGGGAGGAATTTGTCTCTAAAAGAAGACGAACAATAAATTTATGTCTTCTCAGTTTATTTTGAAATCATTGATTGGGGTTATGTTGAGGAACCTCTAGACTTTCTCTATTCCTTCTCTTTTACCGACTCTTTTTGTTTTCTACTCCGCTGTCTAGTTACTCTTTGTCATTAAGAGCAATTTTTTTTATGATTCCAACTGTTTCAATGTGATCGAGGCAAAAAGTTTTTTTTTAATTGATTTTTGCCTTTATTATTTCATTTATCGGTTACCATAATAACTTCTTCAATATAAGATATTATTATGTCTTTTAATATTATTTTTTTATTATAATTTTGGTTATTGTTTTATGGATTCTGGGTTTAATGATGTTTTTGTAATTTTTCAGGACTTGTAGCCGAGTTGTGTGTTTCAGAGGCTTTCACATACAAAGATTTTCAATTCTCTTTTGTTCTTGAGAGGGATTATTTGAGATTTTGTCAACTTTTTTGTGTTTGATTCATTTTCTTTAATATTTAAATTTAATTTTATACAAACTTTAGTGGGGATTCTGAAGGGGTTTCTGTAGGTTTTTTCTCAAACTAAAAAAAATTAAAATATTTTTTAATCCACCATGCGGGGTTCTAGAAAATCTAGAGCTATACCAAGGCCTAACCCTTTGAAACAATCCAAATTGATCACAAGGAAATTGCAAGTTGTTTATAATGATCCTGAGGCAACTGACTCATCTGAAGATGAGTCACAACATGCAAGAACACTGACAAAAATTAGCTTCGTTGAAGTCACTCTCCCTCCTCATGTATCTGCAGTTTCTTTGGCTCCTCAAAACAGTTTCTCTGAGAAGTCAAAGACTATAACAAGGAGAAAGGTATGTCTTTCAACACAATGTCAAACCAAGAAGAAAGTTGTTCCAACAATAACTTGTCCAAATACAAGGAGAAAATCTTCATCCATATACCGAGGCGTTCGTTTGAGGAGATGGGGAAAATGGGCTGCTGAGATTCGTAATCCTTATACAAATGTTAGATTTTGGTTGGGAACTTACGATACCGCCGAAGAGGCTTCTCAAGCTTATGAATCTAAAATGCTTCAATTTGAACTTGAACATCAGGCAGAGAAAGCAAAAAGATGCTTCAATGACGCTTCTTCTGCAACCCCTCAAGTTGCAACATTGAACAAGAACTCTTCTGAAGATGCTGGTGTTGCTAGTGCTTTAGTGTTAGAGAAATGTTCAACTACTAAAGACTCTGAGAGCTTGTTCTTACAAATATTGCCTTCTTCTGTGCTTGAGTTGAATACCTTAGCATTTAATCCGATTGAGAAGGTTGATGTTCCATCAAACAATGTAGTAGTTGTTGTTGATGAAGTGAGTAAAATGATGACTTGTCAACTTCAAGAGCTTGAAATTCCAAATCAAAGTGTTTGTAACTTGCCTGAACCAGTTGCTGTTGAGAATCCAATTGGGACTGGTCCCAAACTTGGTTTGGGATTTGATTTTGCTCGATTTAACATTGATGATTTTGGATCAGATTTTGAAGAATTTGGTGACTTAGGTGACTTTAAGGATATTAAAGTTCATGGTTTTGACGACAATGAACCTAGTGAGCTTCCTGATTTTGATTTTGTTAATGTTGGTGGTGATGATGATGAATTTGCTGGTTGGATTGAAGATCCCTTCCAACGCAACATATGTTATCTCTAAGTTTTGTAGTCTCCTAAGAGTGAGGCATGGAAGTAGTATTCTAGATTCTATTAATGTTTATGTAGTTTTGCGAGACAATATGAGGATATGCATAGTCAATTTTTGGTTGAGAGTGGATCCTTTCATTTTCTTATGCTAATAGAGACATCCTAAGAGTTCTTGAACTTTTCTATATTGCTAGTAGTATTTTGATTTGAAAGTTCTTTTTATCGTTGTGAATGAATGAGCCTTCAAATATCTTGGATACATTGTTTTTTTTTCTTTTCTATCGTTTGATGTCTATGAGCTTGTCTACGTAGTTTTACATTATTATCATTAATCCATTTCTTCCCGACACTCGTCAATAGCAATTCTATACTTATTCTGCAACTTACGACCCACTTATTTATATGCTTCGTACAATTTTCAGCCCAGACAACATGTACACATTTGGATTTTCCTCCCACCCACAACAACTATGTTCTCAGAGATCTCTTCCACAAGCCATGCATTCTTTAACTTAAACTCCTTAATTTCGCCTTCGTCTTTGATCCTCATGAAGATTAAGTATAATTGGATAATGATCTGATCAGTGTGATATGGTATTATGCAATTGACTTTAAGAGAATTTATCATACCATGCTTGCGTTGCCATTGCTATGTGAATTATTTCTTCCTATTTTGCCCATGTACCTTTCACCCATGTAAGTGGATACTCAAAAAATCTAAGATTAATCAAACCACTATCATGCACTGCCTTCCGAAAACCCAATATCCTCCATCTTGGATGATCTAATCGGCTCCTTTTATCTTCATTTGACAATATATCATTAAAGTCTCCCATAACGCACCATAGTAGTGCATTATCTTGTGAAAATGTTCGATGCAGGTCCTAAGATGTTCGTCTTCGCTCATTTTGTGGATACCCATAAAAACATGTAAACCTCGATTTGGGATAATGTGGATGACTAAATTCCATGTTAATAAAATTTCAGGAATAAATGACTAGATTGCAATCAAAAGGGTGTTTCCAAAGAACCGTCGACCCCCACTCCTTCCAATTTTGTTAACAATAAAGGATGGATCAAAGCCTAACTTGATTCAGATCTATCTGCATGAACCAAAGTCTTGCAAAGAAAAATGACATCCAAGCGATACTTGTGGGCCATGTCTCTAAGTGTCAGAAATGTGCTCGAGTTGCTCAATCCCCAACAATTCTAACTCATAAAACTCATTGTTCCTGGCAGGCATGACCGTCAGACCCGCTGATTCATTTTTTTTTATCATTGTTTGGTACTACTGCTTTTTCATGAGAGTTAATGTTGCAATGGAGAGTATTCAGACTAACATCAATTTGAATTAATTTCTGATCACGAGGTAATGATTGAGTGATAACCCTTTCTCCTTCCTCTTTATTCTTGTCATCACGCAGCCTTTTACTGTCCGACTCCACATGTTTACCTTTCTCTTCCGTTGCAGTTGCCAAATTCATAACCAGCCCAATTTGTTCCATATTTAATGGTGCCATATTGAATATTCTTCCCTTATATTGTGACTATTTTTTAATCAACTCAGTAATCATATATTTCCATTTATTTTATCGGGCACGCTAATTGATGCATTCACGAGCATTTCCTTTCCCTAATACAATTAAATTCTGGACTGATGGAATGCCTTAAGCCCTACTCCTCCAAAGACATTACTGCCAAATTACAGAAGTGGTTGAAAGTTAAGGGACCGTGGCACCTACTTTCCCTTGGTCGCGGATTTTATGAATTCTATTTCAGTTCGCAAGAGGATATGCGGGCCGTTTGGGCAGCCGATACTGTTAGCTTGAATCCATGATTGCTAAGATTGTTTGAATGGACAAAGGACTTCAACATGCATACATAACGACAAACTCACACTCAAGTTTGGATTCTGCTTTGGGAATTACTGCAAGAGTATTGGATATAGAGGACCTTGTATGAGATTGTCGGAGCGGTGGGAACTCCGTTATTGATTGATAATGTTACAAGAAACAGTTTGCATGGACACTATGCCCACATTCTGGTGGACTTGGATCTTTCGAAAGATATTTTTTATGAGGTCTTGGTAGAACGTGAGGGCATTGCGTTTTCGGTGGCGATAGAATACGAGCCTGATCTGCCTGATTTTTGCACGCACTGTAAGAGCATCAGACACAATGTTTCATCATATCGTTGGTTGCAGCCACGAAGGGAGAACAATATTGAACAACCACTTGACAAGGGCAAGAAGCCAATGCAATCTCAGCGACCCAAGCAAGGGTGGAAGCCTAAAGACAACCCGGAAGGTATTGGCTCCTCTAAGGCCTTTGCTTCCGCGGTACCTATTCAGCAAAATAATCTCAATATTGACAAGTCACAAGAGACTGGAGCTGCGGCTCAGAAGAATAAGGAAAGGGATGAAATCTTTCAGTTGGCCGAAACTGAACTTGAAGATGTGGAGGATACAAATATTTCAAATTCGCAAGCAGTGGAACAAGATGTTGTCGCTAAGGATGCAATTGCAACAAAGACACAGTTAGAGAGGCAGCTAGTTGTCCATCAACAACCGTCTGACTCTACATTCCATATGCCGTTACAAAATGTTTTCGATGCAATTGCTCGTCCACTTAGCCCGGTGCATGAGGAGGAGGCTATTGCTTCCCCGGTTCAAGTGTTTCCCTCAGCCCATCAAAGCATTGTCGAACCTGCTATCATTTCCCCTGCTGATACCGTAGATGACTTGATAGCAGTTAAGGGACTTGCGCAACAAGTTTCACCTGGAGATACAACCGCTGCTGCAGCTTGCGCCTCTATCCAGCACCCCTTGACAAATTCAGAACCTACTTTGAAAACCAGAATTGATGAGAATTTGGTTGACAGCTCCATAGTTTCCCAAGATGATCCACTCGTCCAACATATTAACCCAAGACTTCAACATGATTTGGATCTTTGGCAGAGAATTAAAGATTATGATAAAAAAGCAGTAAAAGTTCCCTTCACTCCCGTGTTGTCGAAGAAGCAAAAACTAATTATGAAAAGGGAACTTCTTGATGGGAAGCCGCCGCATCGTACCTGCTCTAGGGGACCTTCTCCAACTCCCCATGGAATTTTTTCTACTGAAATATTAGAGGGCTCAGTTTGGTTTACTGCTTTACCTCCCTAGTTGCGTTTTGATTTCTTTCAAGACAGATGTGGATTTCCTATTTACAGACTCCCATAGTGTGTCGATATTTTTACTTTCCTTTCTTTTCTTTGTTTTGAGGGTTTTGGCCTAGTCCCCCTCTTTTACATATTTTCCCCCCTTTTTTTAATAAACTTTTTGAGTTAGACGGCAAAGGATGGAGGTTCTCCGGAGTACCAACCTAGTTGGCATGTCAGTGTTTCCTCTTGATGCATGTCCTATCTCCTGCATATCCAAAAAAAGTGTGACATGTTTACGATTAAAAATATGTATTTTTACCTATTGAAAATAAAAACTTTTGGAACTTTGGGGAGGCCATGACCCTCCCTTGTCCCTACCTGGCTTTGCCACTGAACTTCACACCACTATTTCAACAAGCAAAAGATTGGACTTCAACTTAAACTTTTTTAATCAAATGTGACATGTTTATGATTTTTTTTACTCAATTCAGCCTATTTTCAACTTTAGATAGGAAAGAAATACTTCTACTTCATTATTATATTAGCCTTGTGTGAGTTTTTTTTTTTTTTTTTACAAATTGTGTGAGTTTTCTATAATCATATAATTATATTGATGATAGTATTTTTTTATATGACTACAGCTTGGAGGCTAAGGTAGGTCATGACCGATGCTTGGCTGAACTTCGAATTTAATAGGCCTTAGTCACTTAGTGGAACAGTAGTAATAGGAAAACATATAATGATATGACTAGAAGCTCATTTTGCAAATTTCGAATGTACTAAAGAAAACAAGATATTCAATGTGTTTATTATTTTTGTGTATGAATGTTCTTAAAATAACCAAACCTTTTTGTAAATGGATGCATTCGCTTCATTTGTCAAGAGACATAATAATAGTACTACTTAAGAGTATATTAGGAGAAAATAGAGTAAATTATGTAATTATTTAAATGGCACTCATACAAAGAAAAGCAAACATGTATTCTATGTGTCTATTTTTGTGTTTGTTCTCAAAACAATCTTTTGTAAATGGATGCATTCACTTCATTTGTCAAGACACTTAATAGTAGTAGTACTAGTTAATTAAGAGTATATTTGGAGAAAATAAAGTAAATTATGTAATATATGTATAAAATTAGGCTTAAATATGCATTTCATCCCTGTAATTAGGGGTGGTTTGAAATTTCATCCCTGAACTTACTAATCCTCTCATTTTTCCCCTGCAATTATTAATCATTTGAAAATTCGTCCTAATTACGTTATTTTGCTGACGAGGATAGTGATTAGCCACGTGGCAGACGATTACTGGGTTAAGATGAGGATGAGTCAGCAAATTACACTCGAATTTCATCCCTGTAATTAGGGATCGTTTGAAATTTCATCCCTGAGCTTACTAATCCTTCCATTTAGGACAAGTTTTCAAATGATTAATAATTGCAGGGGCAAAATGGGAGGATTAGTAAGTTCAGGGATGAAATTTCAAACGACCCCTAATTACAGGGATGAAATGCATATTTAAGCCATAAAATTAATATGTAGCACTACACAAGTTCTACCTCAACTGATAAAATATCAAAATTGTTAGGTCGGACGTTGTTATAACGTTAGAATCCTGACCCCTCTATTATGTGAGCTTCAATAATTATTTATCGTTTCATCTATGTTTCTACCAAAAAAAAATTAACACGTAAAAAAAATTGATCGATATCCTATCTTGCGAGAAGATCCAACTTTTCTACTAAGAAAAATAAATCGTGGAGCATACCAGATGTCTCATTTTGAATGGAGAATTGTGACAGGGAAGGAGAAACATGGATGAAATTGTTTTTTTTTTCCTGCCACCCCTTGATGATTTGGGGGTAATTTACCCAAAAAAAAAACATTTTCTTCATCTTTATTTTAAAAATCAGTTACCATTTTCATCTCAAAAATATTATCTTCTTCATTTAACATGTGATCTCTATCTCTTTTATTTCTTAATCGAATCATATTTGTTATAGGGGTAATTTATCCCCAATTCTTTAAGGATGTATTTTGGTTTTTTTTTTCTGACAATTAATTATCATTTTCATCTCAAAAACATTAAGTTTCTTCTTCTTCTTCATTCAACATGTGATCTACATCTCCTTCATTTCAGAATTGAATCATATTCATGAAGTGGTAATGTAGTCCTCACTCATTTTAATAGAAAAAGGTTTATTTGAGTTAGGTTACGTGATTATCAAGGTTCACACAAATCTTAAAGTTTAATTGGCGCGAGTCATAACATGATTTAAGACTCAACGAGCTTTGTGAGAGGTACTTACTACCATCCACTAAATAGTTGAATCCACAAACCTTTATGAGAAATGAGTCAACTTCTTGCTAACTAAGTTAACCTTGGTGTAATTTTTTTTATAAATGCTAATATACTCTTTCTTTATATAGTTTTAAAATGCTACTCCCTTTTGTACCACATTCAAGAGAAAATTGGGTCAACAAAATTGATATACTTGATCTAATTTTGGATCAATTACCTCAATTTTTGTCGACCCAACTTACGTTTGAACAAAAGTTGATGTAAATGCTATTCCTTTCTCTTATATATAATACCCGTGGTTCGAATCATGACAAGAGAGAAAATACTAATATAATAGTTAAGTTATGCTAAAAAAATGAAATAATTGATAAATTTTATGTTGATTTTTTTTATTTTTTTAAGTTTCAATGTGTTGAGTAGTATACACATTTCCGAAGATGAAATTTTCTCTTTAGATTTGTTAATAAATGCTTTAAAAACATTTGATAGCATTTCCATTAACATACTCCCTCCAAAATAAAATATAAGTAAAAAAATGGTTGGTGAAAAATTCATGTACGTGGAGGCTGACAATGAACCGAGCTAACTTGAAAATAGTTCGAATCTCAATTCGACAATTAACTTGTTGAACTTGGTTCATGAACCAAATGAGCTGAACTTGAGCTGTAAATTAAGTTCGTTATCTAAATGACTGAACTTGAGCTATATATTGTTCGACTCGTTGGTTCATGAATTGGCTCGATTATATATAATTGATTTTATAAATTTAAATAATTTATGTTAGTAATATTAAGACTTTTTATACTTGTTAAATTAATTAAATATAAAGAAACGTTTCCATTCTTTTCTTAAAATACCTTAGGCAATTTAACGGTACTCTTATTTCCAATGCTCCACAAAAAACTAAAAACGTTTGGCTTCCTTTCTCTAATGTGCAAAGAAAAATACAGAAACCTTTGCTCTTCTTCTTTGACGGTGGCAACTGGCAAACAAAAACATAAGAAAGGCTCCACCCACATAGTGAATAATATAGGTGAATAGAGAGAGTGTAAAGTGGAAGAGTGTATCATATAAGGCAAGTGAACCCATCATTGTAAAGTGAAAATGAAGATGATATGCAAAGTGTTTTCAATGAGAAACTATGAGGGTTAACCTTAACCTCTCATTATGTTCGAATAGTTAGATTATATATGCAAAGTGTTGAAGTGTTTTCAACGAGAGACTATGAGTTGCTTCTGAAATCTCTATTAAAGACATGTTCGAATTTTGTTGTTTTTTTTTTCTTTCATTTTTTGTGTATTTGTACATAGACAAAACTCATGAAGAAAAAGAGATTTGAGTTGTGTAACGGTTTTATTTTATTTTATATAGATAGATGAATTCTGAATTTTATTTTATGGAAAATGCTAGGTATAGCGAAAGAAATTTTCCCGAATTCTTCACGAAGAGGTGTAATTGGTCAATTAACACCATCATCCTGGTGTTTACCGCAAATTCCGGAATTGAATGACAAAAGGCAATTTCAGTTATTCCTTTTAGATAATATAAAAAGAGGTCCACGTTTTATCAAAAAAGAAAAAGCATGTTAATGTAGCGTGGTGAAAATTTCGTGAAATACATTTTCGCTGTATTTAGCACCACTCTTATTTTATATAGTAGATGAATGAATTCCGGATGTTCTTGTTTCGAGTTGTTTTATACTGATTTTTTTATACTAATTTCAAGTTTTAGTTTAACATACCATCTCTTGATGGATTTTGATTTTGAGGTGTTTCTTTAAGGTCTTTATTTGCGCATATATGCTTGCAATATTTTCAATTCTGATTGTGCATCCGCATAAATCTTTGTGTAGTGACTTATCTTGTAATATCTTTTCAATTTTGCAGCATTAGATGAGAATAGGATTCAAGCTGCAATTTATCTACTTCAGGAACCATTTCATTCAATTTAATGCAGAAGGATGGTGTTATTGGTTTCACATACCATCTATGTTTTCATTTAAATTAAATCAGTTTCTTGACATAGCCCTCGTTAGTTTATTTCTTTAGTTGATTCAAGTAATGGAACGTGTATCTTGCAGACTCATTGTTGTCAGAGAAGGTGTCGATTATATGCGTGAATGCTCGTTAAAGAACTGTTTGGTCCTACTTCTCCTTCGAAGGAGTAGAGAAGTCCGAATTAAGCCGGGCCAAACATAACCTAGTGTCTTTCAAAGTCAAAACCCTACTTATAACTATCTAATATCTTTCTAAGTATATGCCCCCTCATTGTGCAGCTATAAAAGATTCAAGCAGCAAAGGAAGATTCACCGCACCAAATAAGTGTTCTCACACCGAAACACATGTGTTGAAAATATTCAAAGTAACTTCTAAAAATGGAATTATAAAATCAAAAGCCAGCCTATACATATATTTGAGAATGGTTGAAATAATCAATCCACCCACATGACATTCTCCTTTCCTCTATCTAAAACAATGACACATGTCCTTATGTTATACAAACAACACAATGAAATTTTAATGACATTAAAAGGGTATTGTTTGACTTATTCTTAGATTGCTTTTGATTGACAGATGAGAATTCAATTGAATTAAATGTAAAAATAATTAATGTGAAATACATCAACGTGTGTCAACAACGTTACAAATTGATTTTCATATATCAAAAAAGTAATTACATATTGCTAAACTTTTGAGAGTGAAAATATAACTCGTATTCCATAATTTTTTTTTTTGAAGAGATAAGGGGTTTTAAAATTTCAATTTTCTAATTCTTCAAAAACAAATTTTCAATTCACTAATATTTTTTTTAAAAAAAAAGGGGAATGAGAATGATTAGTTAGCTTGAAATGGCAAAAACCAAGTTAAGATTTATGATGGACAAATCAATAGAATAACAGATAATTCATATTCATCATCTTTGCAAAAAAATAATAATAATCACATTCATCATCAAAATAAAGAAAATGAAATTGATTTTTTATACTATTAAAGATATATAGTTCTATTCCTCCAAAAACATATAGAAAGTTCTAAGAAAGTTTAAAAATATTATGTTGTGAATTAGATTAAAATAAGTGCTTCTATGTTATCATCATGTTGAAATAATAATTTAAATTAAATCTTCAAAAGTCAAAAGTAAAAACATATTGTTATTTAAATATTGTTAAACTATGATCTTCTTTTAACAAAATAGTTTTAATGATTTTATTAAAAAAAAAAATAAAAAAAAATAATAAACATTGAATATCAATTTCTTACACAATTTATTTAAAATAAAAATAGGTTAGAATACATACGTTGAAAAATATTTTATTTTAAAAGACTAATAATAACTCATACATAAAAATCACGGGAAAATAACAGTAACTGGTACATAGAAATCACAGAACAAATACTAAAAAAAACATAGAAATCACTGACAAATATCAAAAAAGTCGCAGTAGCCTTGAAATTTCAATCACAGTCTAGATCAAAGGATGAACAAACGACATAAATCTATCACTGTCCACCAACAATGCAAAGAAGCAACCACGATGGATAAAATCTTTTAGTTATGATGATGACTACTACCGTCAACAAGGATCATCTATGCACCTAGCCCTTTCGAGCAACATTTGGATAAAACCAGTCATGTTGAATCGAGATATGCGCATCCAACAGAACAACGCCATAACTAAAGAACACATATATTCAATACAGAAAACCAGATTCATGATTTTCAGACAAAATCACATAGCCGAAACAAAGTCACCACACCATCTTCATCTCCACGAAACAAAACGAAAACAAACGCCAATAAGCAAAAATGAAAAAAAAATAGCAAAAACCAAATCGAGACTAACTTATAATCGAATCAACACCATGACTCTACAAGACAATGACGACGTTGAATGAAATCAGTGACCACAATAGAATCAACACACACCAAGACTCTGAAAAGACAGTTATTGCGGCGCTCCATCAATGACAATCTAAAACCCATAAATATATTTTTCATTAATACATAAAATCACGGGACATGTATTTATCACTAATAAACATAAAAAACAAGTGACACATATTTATCATCATTGCGGCAAAAAAAATACTGACATATTTATTTTCGACAAAAAAATAGTAACATATTTAAAAATTCACGTGATAAATAATTTTCATCAATGAATTAAAAAATTAATACAATTTAAAATTAAAAAGTAATAGTCTATCACCCGTGCATTGCACAAGTTAATACATTAGTTGGAAACAATTAACAAAAAGAAACCTAAAAGTTTCGCAGACAATAACATAATGGAATTGTCACATAAGTTGTTCTCTCAACTAAATTTAACAAATGAATATGAAACATCAAATGTTAGCAAAACCTATACTCTTTCAACTCTAAAATACATCGAACATTAAAATACAAAGTGCATTTTTTAATCTGCGCTGGGAGCTGTGAGTGGTTAAACGATATTGCCATTATGGAGTTGTCTTGAGTAACTTAAGCTGCCGCAATATCATTATGAAACGATATTGCCACTATGGAGTGGTCTTTATTTGGATAAACAACTTATATAAATGTTTATAGCACAACGGATTATAGTATGATCATAAACTCTTATATTTAATATATTCTCTAAGTTTAAATATCTTACATAAATTGAAGTGTTTGGACGCTTAATTACATATGTAAAATTATAAAATGTTAATATAATTTTCGAAAAAATTAAAGAATGAAACTTTAATTAAAAATATTATTATTTTTTGAATAAAACTCTAATTAAAAATATTGTAATTTTTTTATTTTTTTGAGTAAATATAGTGTATAAAAATAGACCCGAAATTCAAGAAAAAGGGTCATGCGGGAATCAAAATTGGTTCTAATTTTCAAAAGCCCCCGCGTAAACCCATGGGTAAGCTAATAGTCAGAGCTTATTAAAATATAACATAAGCAACTTCTGAAATTATGATATGCTCTTTCCATTAGTTTACCCAAACACATTTACAAAGGCTAATATTAATAGATGAGCTCACATAAATTCAAAATATGCCCATCCAAATGCTGGCCTAAGTAGGGTGCTACAAATACCGGGACTTATGGGTTTAACCGTTTCCGAACTTCCTCGGCAAAATTTTCTCTAGGGATGTTTATGTTTACATCATTACTTTCCTCAAGGCTTTTTAGTTGCACATTGCCTTCTTTTATTTCCCTTTCACCAACAAGTGCCGTCCAAGGGATTCTTGATTCTTTTGCATAGTCAAAGTGGTTCGATCTTCTTTTGTCGACCAAGAATTCTGCTTTAACCGCAGCATCCCACAGTTCACCGGATGGCTTTGCAGCTAGTGTTACGTCATTCCCCAATATGGTCACCAGGACTTCTGTCTTGGTTGGTCGAGCCGTCTAACAAAAACAACAAATTATATAAAAAGGAAAACAATGGTTCATCTGTGCAGGCAATAATACAACAAGGACATTCCAAATTTGATAAACAACTAAGATCAGTTTTATTATCATTTCCACACCAAAACAACACAACCTTGGTGATGAATCGGACAGCATATGAAACTGCAGGAGTATCCGTCTGATGGAGAGTTTAGGAAATAACTAGTGACTCAACTATGTAATACCAGTTAGGATTAGAAAATAACTTGTGTTAAAATGGGATTCGATACCCAGAATAATCAAGGAATATTTCTTTGTTTTGACATAAAAAACTACAAAAGTTAGATATCAAGCATATATTATGATCACCTGGTTCTGATCCTTCTGCTGTTGCTCCATTATGGCAAATACTCTCTCAATTCCCAGACTTAGCCCAACCGCTGGAACTTGGTTTGAACCAAGCGTCCCTATCGACCACCAGCAGCAATTGAACCAACCTGTGTAAAAACCATAAATCCATCGCTAAATATAAGCAGAAGATTTCAATAAAAAATATGTAAATAAAGAGACAGAGGAGAGGAAAGTATATGCACTGCAATAACATAACTATCAAAAGTCACTCTCAAGAATCAAGGATTTCGTTTTACTTCTGAATAAGAATAATTGCACAAAAATATTGAGACCCATCTCAATCTACTGCAACAACAACAACCAAGCCTTGGGGTCGGCTACATGGATAAAACCACAACATAATGTTCTATCCAACTTACTAATCTTTAGATTCTTATCAATAGTTTCTCTTATAGTTTTCCCAAGTCTTCCTATACCCGCTCCATCTACTATTTCAAGTTAATATTAATGCTGTTCACTGAACTTTTTCAACAATGCACTGCTTTCACCGTAAAAAAATTGGTACGTTCAATCATAATAAAAATAATTATAAAAGAAATAGAAAGAGACAACATATGCCATCACCATTTCTTTTCTTATCTGTTCGAATGATCAATACTTGCAGGAGGTACTCCACATATTTGTATCATGCCATCGAGTAACTTTCTATGGTTTAACTTTACCTGTGAAAGAAAAATAAAATTACAACAGAAAGATCATAAGGAAACACACATGATATAATTTGAAGACATTAATGGAGTACAAAATTTAATCACTAAGTTGGAAAACATCAATCACCAGACACACTCAAATGAATGATACTATAAGGTTAAATTATAGCAAAAATGAGTAAATCAGTCACATTTAGAAATATCATTGCAAAGATCACATCAGCCAGCAGGAATATCACATGAGTCGGGTTGATTAAAATCATTCAGATTTAGCACGCAAAAACTCATTAACAAGCAAGTAGTCTGATAGCAACACATGTCTAAAGACCTGATGCCGCGACAAAGATGGCATTAAAAGTTGTACTTCAAAATAAATAATGAAACTTATAAGCCTATCAGTTATAGTAATACATATTATGATATTGTGCTATGAATAACCGCTCACCAAACTATGTATAGACAGACCATAAAAGATACTGGTTATAGAAATATCAAATCATGAACTGGGTAAGCAAATATCACCTTAGGGATCTTGAGCTCTGTGTTATCATTGCTTTGTACAACATCGTTCACTTTCAATAGAAAATCGTTGAATTCAGGATTAGCCGAATCCAAGAATGATAGAAAATCATCCACCCAAGTCTCCAATAGGCGTGAATTCTCTACATCACTCTTTCTTTCACCATGCAGCTTTTCCTTAATGAAATCCATAATCAACCTAGTTCCTTTCATCGAAATAGCTTCCTTCTTCTTTTTCTTCTTATTCCTACCTGCTTTAGAATTCTCTCCATTTTCCCGAACATTCCCAATCTTTTCATTCAACTTACCAGCCTCAAGTTCCCAAGTTCCCATGCCACAATTTTCCAAACAAGCGAAAAAAGCACATTGATTTCATGTGCACACTTACCATAAACCCTTCCAGAACACAAATTAAGCGACTCAATATAACTACTAACCAAACTAGCATCAGTTGGACACTCCTTCCCAAAGATTTCACCTAGACCCGACTTCAAATCATGGCTAACTATCGATGACAAATTTCTCCGTGCACGAGCAAAACTACACTCACTCAAATCGATGACAAATACACAAAAAAATGAAAGAAAAAAAAGAAGACAAAAACAACAAAATTCGAACATGTCTTTAAAATGAAGGAAGCTAGAAAAATCAAAGTGATTGGAACACAGAGATTTCAGAAGCAACTCATAGTCTCTCGTTGAAAACACTTCAACACTTTGCATATATAATCTAACTATTCGAACATAATGAGAGGTTAAGGTTAACCCTCATAGTTTCTCATTGAAAACACTTTGCATATCATCTAACTATAGGAACATAACGAGAGGTGAACCCTGAGATATGAGAGCGTGAGCGATGTTGTCGGCATAGTGGCGAGGAACACAAGTTTTGAAGGGTATTTGATCCAAGACAGCAAGTAATCTAAAGTATTAGCACACTAGACTTTTGACCCGTGCCTATTCTCGACTATAATATAGATCAATAAATAATTTTTAACCCGTAAGATTGTGAGTCGATCAATAAACGCAAATTAGATTATTGGAGATACAATATTACAATCAAATGATAATAACAAAATTATAAAGAAAAAAAATAAAAAGAATACAAAATTATATTGTTGCACGAGTCAATTTTATTTATTACTTTTATAGTTAAACTTCAAACATAAAAAATTAATGTAGTTCATGGTTCCTAACAAATTATTTAGGGTAACCGAGTTTGCATGAAAATTAGAGTATTTTGTTTGTAAACGTATTAAATAAGTGTACAACAACTTGTCAAAAAAAAAAATCCACAGAGACAATATGTTAAGTTGCTGCAGACCTAATAAAATTAATAAATAATAAGGATTAAGATATTTATTGAATTTTTGCTTTGAAAAACATATATCTTGCAAATTTAGAGTCAAAATTTTAGGATAGAGTTGGTGCAAACCTAATAAGAGATTAGTGGAGAGAAAAAATTAGGTTAAGATTTAACAAAATTAATAAATAAGGATGAGGTTTGGTAGATGTGGGTGTGAAGTGCAGCAAGGTGTAAATAGTGATGCTAAAACGACAAAAAAAAAACAACAATTCATTAAACAAAACTGTTAATTAAATAATTTCAGTAGCTATTCAATTTCAACCATTACAATAAAAGATTGAGAATTGTTAGAAAACGACTGACTGACTGTCGTCACTCAACAATAGCTATTTGACATTGTAGCATCAAGTAAAAGGACACCAACATGATTGCATGAGCATAACAAAACTGTGTTTGAAATCTGCACAAAATCTGTGTATATCTATATATCAATGCTCCTTCAAATTGCATCTTCTCAAATCAAGACTTGATGTCTTAAGGATTTTAATTATGTAAGCCGTGAACATTTATGATTCAGTTGGAATAGCTACATCGATGTTATTTCTAATTTTATCAATTCATTGGTTGTGGATATGATGTAATCAATGATTTTTTTTTTTTTGAGCAAATGCAAACTTACTGCATTTCATTCATAAACAAAGAGTACCAATTAGTAGAAACATCATAAAAGACATGGGGGCTAGGATTAGATAGAGCAGCTCTAACAATGTTATGAGCCACACTATTTGCTTGCCTCGTAACAAACAACACTCAAATTGCAATATAACTACGTTCTTCCTATGTTCCTTAAAAAGAAAATAGTGGACTAGAGGACAGCTTCAACTAATGATGGAGTGATAAATTTTATGATTAATATTGATCGTGACATTTCAATTCTATTGACTTGGTTATGAGGCTAATTGAAACTGAATCATCTATGATTGACAAAAAAAGTGATAGACATTTGAAGTTGGATTCAGTTGAGGATAGTGATATCAGGATAGGTTTTTTGTGTTGTTGTTGTTAGAAATTTAGGTCTAATAAAAACTGATTTCACAAAACATGTTCTAACAATTACGAATCAATAGCGAAAGCAAATAAAACATTGAGCATGATTATGATTGAATCTACGACATGTTTGATTCATCAAGATATCAAAAATTAGGGTATTAGGAATACCTGGACCAAGCTTTGATGACAACCCTCTCATCAACAACGATGAACGTAGAGGAGAGCAACGATGAACGTAGAGGAGGTGATCTGAAACAAACAGCAAGGTTAGCGGCGGCTAATTTAGTTCTTCCTCAATCGGTACCTTTATGCTTCAAGTTCTCTTCAAATGGCTAAAAGAGAGAGTTTGCCCGTATTGGGGACCATGACCTCTTTTATATTGGATGACCACTAGGGTATCAATTAATTAAATATTTAATTAATTATCTAATTAGAAATCTAATAACATTACTTAAATTGATCACTAATCAATTAAGGCTCACAATTAATAAATATATAATATAATTATTATTACGATATTTGCCCACATGATGATATTGAAATATAATTAAATAATAAAATATTCTAACAATCTCCTACTTGGGCTACATATCTTAATAATTGTATCATAATTATTTAGGCGCGCAACTGCATGCTATTTATCTTTAGATTTCAACTTTACAATCTGGTCCACCTCATACATTAATAATGGGACCACCGCGGCCGTCGTCACTAAAGTATAACGTGACGGAACCCCGACGACCACCATATCAATGCACTTGATGGCATAGATCGATATGGATGAGTGACATGGAAATTTCATGCAATGTGATCTCTAAATCATGTCTATTTCCAACTGATCCAACTAAAGTCTTTAATGAGATCAAACTAAAGTTTTGCAAATTTAAAATTTGCTCAAATGATACAGAAATGGTTATAATAATAATAATAACCTCATGAACTTTATTTCTGCAGAAAATCATAACATGAAATCTGTATCAATATCAAAACAAAAGTATATAACATAAAATAAAAGAGACTCCCACTAATCCAAGACATCCTTAATGACAACAACCATATGAAAGACCTTAGGTGTCATATCTTTTATTAGTGGTATAGCTAGCATAAAGTTTATCTCTACATGTTCTATCATTTGACAACAACAATCTACAAGGTAATGAACCTTGTAAAATTGTTGTTAAATAACTATACGACTGAATTATGTCACCATATAACTTTAGTGGTCTTTCCATACCTTTAACTATATGCAACGAAGTGACATAAATATTTACAGTCATTTCCTGAGTTAGGATGTCTTATTATATACAAACATCCAAAAGCCAGAGTCTGCCACATAAATGATCTCCAAATTGTGAGATCTCTTATGTGAGCATAAGCTCTCTTGTTCTCTTAAATAATCCTTATGGTTGCCTTTTCAACAATTCAAACTTAGATTGCTTAAGTATTTGCCAACCAATCTTATTATATACGCTATTTCCAAATGTGTATAATAAGATCATACATAAAAATCCTATAAGCAAAAAGTAGGAAAATACTTAAATTTTCTTAATTCATAAATTTTCTAATGGACAAATATTTGAGACTGAAAAGTCTCTCTTTCGGTGATTGAGGTCATCCAAAAAGTTATGTCATTTCATTTTCAACTTTATTGATATATAACTCTTTTGTGATATCCGAATAATACCTTGAGAAGAATCTCTAATATTGAAATACCTAATACAAAAGAGATGTCCCCAAGATCTTTCATCCCTAACTTTTATTAGAGATTTTCTTGAAGTTTTTTATTTTTATACTTCTTTTAAGGCTCTCACAAAATCCTACAGAAACTAGTTGGTATTTTTTGAAGTTCCTTTTTTTCTTTGTTTTGTTTGAGGGAGTAATTTTTGAAGTTATTAATATGACAAAAACATAAGACTTTTATTTTTCGAAATGCAATCTAAAAGGGGTAAAGTACCAAATTCTTTGCTTCAGTGCGTGATTGAAGAATAACACATGTTTCTTGTTTTTCTTGGCTCAAACTATATCATTTTTTTTGTTTCTTATAAAATTCATTGCAAACCAAATATTATAATGCCAAATTCACAATGTATCTTGAATAAAAAAGTACATGCATCATCAATGAATGACAATTTTTTGAACATATTGAAAGAAAGAGAAACAGAGTCTATTTAATTTCATTTCCCCCATCATTTTAAATTTTACGGGGAATAAGGCGACTATATATTATGTAGTTATGTATATTTCTACGATTGTCGTCGTTGTGGGGTCTTAGGGGTTCTGGGGTTTTGTGAGTCTAACTTTCTGAGCCGTGCACGCGCTCGGTTGATTCTGTCTCTCACGCTTACACGTTGTGCATCCTTCCCTTCTTCCGCCGTGTTAGGTTCGGGTTCCCATTCTTCATCTTCTTCCTCGTCCACATATTCGGATTTGGCATCAACAACGTTAACTTGTGCGGTAATTGGTGTTGATGGTGGACTTGTTGGCCATTTCTTGCTTTTGGTTAGTGAACTATTTTGCTTCATGAAGGATGATTTCATTGTTGGAGCGTTTTCACCTTGCTCCTCACTTTTCTGCAATTAATTAATGTGGCACTATTTGATAAAACAAATGTAACTAAGTGCATAACAAATGAATTCTTAGAGGCTAACATAAAAAATTAAAAAAATCAATCATAGTCTATGAAGCACAGACACTCCTCGAGTTAGGCGTGTTTCGATGTCAGACATGTATCAGTGTGATTATGTGATTTTCTCAAATTATTTACAGTGTCGGCATATCAATGTCTATGTCGTATCCGGTGTCCATGTTCGTGCTTCATAGATCAAGGTAGTTCCTATTTGAAGGAAGAGTTTACCGGAGCAGTGGGCTTGGCAGAAAGTTTAGAAGATTGAGAAGCCAATTGCTGAAGAGCTTGTACAAATGCAGTTTGTCCAAATTGTGCTAAATATTGCCAATAAGATATGACATAATCCCATCCTCTAGCCTTCCACTCTTGTATTGTCCTATCAATGTCATTTTCATGCTTTGATACATATGGCCTCAACACTGTCTCATAAATAAAACCAGTTCCCTGCATTTACAATAAATAACACTTCTATAATCTAGATGTATATCAAAGTATTATATTAAAGTATTAAATTTTGTCAAAAAAAAAAAATCAAAGTATTATATTAAATAATAAATATCATTCAAAATTTTGTCAAAAAAAAAATCATTAAAATTAAATTAAAATGGAAAAAACGACTATGTTAAAATGGAAAGGGCTTACTTTAGTTTTAGGATACCACATGTAGATAAAGAGCACCAACTTCATCTCTCCATACATTGGCAGCCTTCATACATGAAGTTAAATAATCAACACACGTATAGAATTAATAAAAAATAAGCATGTATATATAGAATTATTGTTAAAAAGTTCCAGACTTACCATGCAATAAATATATCCAAAAACTTTTCCAATACCGTGAAGAGTGCCACAATAATCCTACAAATAGATGGCACACAAATTACACCATAACATGATTCAAATGCAACAAAGCTTATATGTACCATTTCATGCAATGTTATGTCTATTTTTTTTTTGAAGGAAAAAAAAAAATTCAACATATTTCATAACTGGATATTTCAAGGAAGATTACTTTCCTATAAAAAAAATGAAAGAATTCATTTTCTTTTTGTTCAAATGCATAACAACTGGGTTAAAATTATGTCTAATCTTGTCATCATTATTCAACATCATCATATCCATTTCAGAAGAATTTGATTGCAAAAAATAAATAAATGAGATTATAGATTTTTATATACCAATATTTGCACCAAAAGCGAAGTTCCTCAATATCAACCCTATTTTTCTCCACTGTTTTATAGCATTCAAATCCAGGGTACGCATACCCAAGGAGAAGACTGCAATTCAAAATGAATTATAAGAATGTAACATAACATGACATAAAATCACAATGACTCAAAAATAAATAGGAAAATATTCATCCATTATTTTTCTCAAATTTAAATGAACATACATGAGGCATCGATTAATGAAATCCCCCAACATTTTCAACCGCTATAATATACACAAATACAAATTGTGGGAACCTGAAAATCAAACCAAAAAAATTAACCCATCAGATTCTGAATAAAACAAGTCAAAAATAAAATAAAGTAATGTCATAAAAATAACAATTTGTCGTGTTGCATGTTATTGTAAAAATAAATGTCATTTTCTACACAAAAAGAAAAAAACAAGAAGTTGAGAAAAAAGTTGCATGAATCACATCACCTGTCGTTTTAGAATTAGATTCTGAGTCCCACAACTGAAAAAGAGGCACCCAAATATTATCAAACCTATAGTCTGGTAATTAGGGTGCCCCAAACAAAACTTGAAATGAAAATCAAAGACTCAAGTATTTTTTTTTATTCTTTAGAAGGTAAAGAAGTTTATTCTTTTGAAAGAATGGCCTCTGATTCTCTCTTTCTCTTGAAACAAAATGAGAAAGAAGCCTTTGATCAGAGGCAACAAAAAATATGCTCAACAATATAACAATAATGGAATGAAAATTTTAATTTATAATAATAGGAAAATGGAAAATTAGAAGAGAGAGAAAAATAATGAAGGGGTGTGTGTGATTCTCTTTAAATTTAGAATGTAACCAAACCGTATGTGTTGGCTTGTGAATTTGAGACATTTGTGATTTGTGGATAACTTTTCTTTGAAAACGGATGGTTTCACGGTTTAGTAGTTGGACATGAAATGGTGCGAGGGTAATTTGGTTTTTTTGAGATTTTTTATGAATTTTATAAGACGTGGATAAGTGTTTGGTTGTTTGATTAATATTAATAGAAATATTTAATTTAACTTAATTTTGTTAACAAGGGAACAAATTTAGTGGAAGAGCACGTTGTGATTGTGGCAGATCGGCTGGGTAAAGCTTAATTATAGATATGATATAATGATCTAATTATAATGATGGAGAGGTCAACAACCTCATAATTGGGTTATTAGGAAAATATTAAAGAGTTTGTCATGCATAACTCGACATACATCGGTATATATAGGAATTAGTGTTCGAACTCGAACACCCTATTTATTTATCTTAAAAAAGTTGAATTTCAACACCTAACTACTTAACCAAAAAATAATAATATTAAAGAGTTTGCTATATATTGTTATGTCTATGCGACTAGGATGGAACATTTGATGTATTAGGGCGTGAACTCAAAGATACAATACTTTTATTCTCTATATTTAACATATTTTTGAAACTATTTTGGTTAGGTATCAATTGTACACCGATAAACAAAAGTTTTTATTATGCGATTCAATTTATAGATTTGGTATCTCATATAAAATAGGTAAAGTGATGTCCTTTCGTTTCAGTTAGCATGTTTGTGGTTAATTTGAAACCAACATAATCGTGTGATTTTTGATAATTAGTATTCGTCTATTAAATTCATCTTTTGACATGGTTAAACTATTGGTATGATCATGGATAATGGATAAGGCTTATACAATATTTTGCATATACAAATTCTGGCTTATAGAAAGATTCACATTTAAAGTCCAAGACAATTTTAATAGTTAGGACTACCTCAATAAATTTTCATGAAAAATTAAATTAAAAGAAAAGATAATTTAAAAAGAAAAAGTTTTTTTTTTAATATAGTAATAATATTAAATAAGGTTGACTAATATCATCAATTATTTTCCTTGATATTTGAGTCCAAATGAAGTGTATTCGGGTTTTTCTTTTTGACTAAAAATGAAGTATATGTTGAAGTAGCAAGTATTAATATCTAAATAGAAAAAGCCATCCTTTCAAGTAAAAAACATAGAAAAAACCACATCCCCAATTAAGGTATATAATATATTTGGAAAATTCAGACTTGACTATATAGTAATTGATAAAGAAAAGCCATTGCTTGAAAAGTATCATGTTTAATCTAAAGAAAAAATCATTACAATAAAATAGTGGAACTTTTCATTATTGAAAAGTATATGCCTATTAGAATAGAGTAATAATTATATATTGTAAATTTTAAAGGTTAAATCTGTTTTTTAGACTGATAAATATATTTTTAGTTCCTACAAAATTATGAACTTTGAAGTTAATTCCTCAAAATAATTTATTCATTTTTAGTCTCCATTTACTTTTTATAGGGCTGTTTTTAGGACTAAAAATCTCCATTTTTTCCAATTTTTTTTTAAAATATGGACTATTAGTCTACAAACTGCTATATTATAAAAGACTAAAAGTAACATTAAAATTTAATAGGAACCAAACTTTAAAGCTCGTGATTTTGTAGGGACTAAACACATATTTAACCTACAATTTTCAAATATATCTAATTTATGTATGAAGATCATTGGAAAGAGACAAGGATAATATGAGACAAGTGAAAGGATACAATCAACTTATAGTTTGTAAGGACGTTTCTAGTGCAGTTTAGAAGTTAAAAGTCATCAAAACCGTAAGATGAAAAAGCATGCGGTTTGGTTCGGTTCGGTTGACGTTTAAAATAAAAACTAAACTGAACAAATGCAGTTTGGATTGGTTCGGCTGGTGCGTTTTTTTTTTTTTTTGAGATTTACTTTTTTGTTTTCAACATTAAAATCAAGTTAAAAAACTAAAACAAAACATATTTCCACCAATGTTTTCAACAATATGTTTCAAATTTCATCCAACAATGTTCTAAACAACATAGA
The DNA here is from genome assembly GCA_958299785.1 of Medicago lupulina. NCBI lineage: Eukaryota > Viridiplantae > Streptophyta > Magnoliopsida > Fabales > Fabaceae > Medicago > Medicago lupulina. Next base: position 26,834,206 of record OY283141.1, on the reverse strand, counting down.
CCAAATTAAAAAGTAGACAAATGGTAATCATATTTTATAAGAAATACAAAAGACTAATATTTTATCATCATCTAAACATTCAAGCAGCACATAAATACATTTTAGAAATAAAAAACAAAGAAGAAACTTAACAACAACAAAAAAAGTCATTTTATAAAAGTTCTCATTGAGTTTCTATGAATATTGGACTAGGAGACATATATTTAATTAGTTTTTTTCTTACGTAGCAGTTTGGTTTGGTTCGGCTGGTAAAATAAAAACCGCAAATCAAACCAAAATGTGCGGTTGTGTAAAAAATGATCTAAATACATCCAAACCAAATGCGTTTTTTTGCTGTTTCAGTTTGGTTTGGTTTGTCGTTTTTCTATTGCGTTGGTTCGGTTTTGAACACCCCTAGTTAGAATGCAACAATTGAATGTCTAAACAAAGAAAGATATACAACTATCTTTAAGAAAACGACAAGTAGTCGTCAAAAAACAAGACAAGTTGATCAGGATTTTATAAAGCAAGCAAATCCTTCAATCAAAACATTGTTAACAAACACATTATCTTTGCCAAGTCATTCAAGCCACTGTCATAACTTGATGATCATCTGGGTGATTGATATATACAAATATCAAGACAATCACCTGGATAAAGTACTGAAAATCACATGCCTAGCTTTGATTTGACTCAAAAGTTGTTAAGATCTTCAAAGTACAAAGAAGTGATTCGATTGGATTTAATAACTATTGATAGAAAGTATAGATGAACCCATGTAATTTTCTATTTAACCATCTTCTTGATAGCAATTTTATATCTTCTAGCCATGTTTCACCAATCCATTTTTGTCTCTAAATATTTTCTCATTACGACCTTTGCATATTACCCAAATTGAAGCAAATCAGATGGTGCTGGACCGTTCTGTCAACACCCTTTCGTTATCAATCAACCCATTAAACTAAATGAAGGGTTGGCTCGCTGTGTTGTGTAAAACGGTAGATAACTTCAACAAATTTATAATATGTTTCCAAACCTCTGAAGCTAATTTTCATTCAAAAAATAAGTGTGATACATTTTCCTCCTTTCTACAGTCAAACAGACAAAACTTTTGAGATTCATTCAAGACACCTCTTTTAATTAAGTTGTCCCTCGACCATATCCTATTTCGCAATATTCTTCACATGAAAACTAAAACTTTTAAAGGAATTAAACCATTCCAAACTGCTGCAAGATCTCTTGAATCATCGGCTACAAATTCTCCTACAATTGATGCATAAGCTACTTTTACCGAATAACCATTTCTAGACCAATTCCACTTGTCTTTCACATATTCGTTAAGCTGCATCTGTTGAACCTTATCTATTATCTCTAGCTCTAGTCTTTTTTCCTCTATAGTAGAACTCATTCTCCATCTAAATACATCTTAACTACTCTCCCTATTCCCTTGTATCAAACATTTCACAGTGATACCATTGTTTCCAGCCAACAAAAATATATCTGGATACATATTCTCCATTGGTCTACCCTCAAGCTAAAGATCTAACCAAAAAAGAGTTTCTTGTCCATACATTATTTTCTAGATAACTTTTCAGCATACCAGCCTGTTTTGAATCCCCACACTTCTCTCTCAATAATTTGTAAATCTCTCCACCATGTCGAGCATTGTCGCACATCCCTATTTACTCTACCATTTATTTCTCAGTATTTACTAGAAAAAACTTTAACCCACAAACTATTTTTTTTCATTACGACTTTCTCCACTCTCACTTGCCTAATAAAGCTAATTTGAACACCTTCAAAATCTTAATTCCTAACCCCCTCCTTTTCTCTACACACTTTGTCCCAGTTGATCCGATTAATTATACTAGATTTCGATTTCCCACCCCACAAATTTTATTTTTAAGAAGAGAATCAAGTTTAAATATTATACTTGAAGGAGCCTTGAAGGAAAATGAGAAAATAGACATGTAAAGCATACAAGATAGACTTTAGGAGGACAATTCAACCACCAATAGATAAGTGTCTATTATTCCATTTGGATAGTCGATTCATCACGACATCGATAGCTGGTTTCCACAACCCATCTCAACGATGATAACCTCCAATGGGAAAGCCAAATATTTGAAGGGTAAAGCATCAACTTTACAATATAAAACTTCAGCTGCTTCCTCCATCCAATGTTGAATGTTAACTCAAACTAAAAGGCTTTTGTTAAAGTTAACCTTCAAACCGAACATCACTTCAAAAAAAAAAAATGAAAAATTGACTTAATAGCCGATACATTTTTCCAACTCTTCTTACCTGTAATCAGAGTGTCGTCTGCATATTGAAGATACACCACTTTGATTCCTTCATATCCAAACTGATACCCCTCAAATAGGTTAAGTTGCATTGCTTTAGACATCATTACATTAAAACTTTCGACTGCCAATAAGAATAAGAAAGACGACAAAGGATCACTTTGCCTTAAACCCCTTCATACGCCAAATTCTTTTGTAGGATTACCATTCACTAGAAGTGACATAAGACTTGATTGAAGGCATTCTTGTATCCAATCCAACTTCTCCATCTTACATTGAACTCCATTTTCTCCATCACATAGTCAAGTTATTTTCAATCTACCGAGTCGTATGCTTTTTGAAAATCGACTTTGATCAACAAGGCTTCCTTTTTCCTCCTTTTGGCCTCATCCACTAGTTCATTTGCATTTAATATACCATCCACCGGTTGGCAACCGTCAAAAAATGCAAACTGATTTTATGCAATTACTTTTTGGATCACCCCTTTAATCTATTTTCAAAGATTTTAGATAACACCCAATTAAAGAGATCGACGATAATCATTCAATTTTACCAGATTCTCAATCATTGAGATCAGAATGATAAACACATTGTTTACACCATAAACTATACCATTATAATGCAATTCTAAAGAAAAATACCAACAAGTACCCTTAAGACACTTGATAAAATGTTTAAGGGTCATGTTAACTTATGTCATTGAAATGCATCAATGTCATTCCATTAATGATAAGAATTTATTAAAAAAAAGTGAATATTAAACATTTTGAGCAATGAATTAACACAATTTTTGATACATAATTTCTATCCGTGAAATTCTTAACAAGTGCCCTAGGGCACAAGTTAGCATTTTTCAAAGTTTAAAGTACAAGTTTTATCTTGATTTGTGTACTTAACATATTGAAACATTAAAAATCAACTTTTTCTACATAAAAATTATCAATTATTTACATTTCTTAATCTTTAACAAGTGTTCTCAAGACCTATATTTAAGATGAGTATTGCTAACAAGTGCCCTAAGAGCATTATTAAAGCAACCCAAAAATAAAAATTTTGTTTTGAAAATAAAGTCAAATACATGTAAAAGTTATAACTACTCAATTTTTAATGTAAAAATTACTATTTTTAAATACTTAATGTTATGAATGATTAACTTAGTAGATGTCCATCCTTAGTCTTCCACCTTCCTATAACTTCCATAAGTGAATGGATAGTTAGTGGTCTTTAATTATTTTGATCATTCACTTGCTTATATTGTATCCTATATCCTATAAATATGACTCATATCTATCTATCTATATCTATCTATCTATCTTCTATATATCTTTGTAAAGGAAACTTGAGCTATCTATGAGCTAGAATTGTGATGATGTGGCACATCTAAAAGAGCTTCACACATTCTTTATGTGTTTACAAATCATAAACTCCAATGCATTCATTATTATTATTATTATTATTATTAACCTTTTGTACTACTATTTTTTTTGTATTCCATAACTCTTATTTCTTAACTACAAACATTTACTCATTCATTATATATACAACCACTAATATGATCTCAATATTTTTAATTTCTACTAATGAGACTATTTGTCCTACATTGAAAAAGATTGTGTATATAAATTTGTGATTTTTTGCTCCAAATTTTGGGTTTTGTTCATCGCCACTTTCAAGCAATAATTGGATAGAACATCTTCAATTTTGTATCACTATTTTTCTACTAACTTCTACTCTCCATCTCTTGATTATCAAATTGGTTTCTATGACATGTTAGGGAGTCAAGTTACTCTTAGATTGGTCAAATATTTAAGCTCCACTTTTTATTTATTTATATGATGTTTGTTAGTCTATTTATCCAACTTTCTTTCATATTTTATTTTATTCCTTAATGTGTATGTGAATTTTTTGCATGTGAATTAAGAAAAGAAGATAATTATGATACTTTTTTTTAAAATTTGGTTGCATCGTTGTTGCTCAAGAAGAAGTTTATGAAAAATGTTTGTTCATCATCACTCTCTCTAGGAAACTATTGGATGGTAGCTCTTCAATTTGGTATTATGATTTTTCTTTTGTTTTTTACTCTTCATCTCTTGGCTATTCTTTGGTTTCTATGATATGATAGAGACTTAAGTTCCTTTTAGATCAACCAAATAGTTTGGATAAAATTCTACAATTTATAAATATAAATTTGAATGAATTATTTTAATTTTTGAATTTAGTTTATATGAACATAGTGATAATTATTATCATCTATATTTATTTTCTATTTATCAAAAAAATCTGTATTATTTGCACACTTATATTTTTAGTATATTTTATCTATTTATCATGTTTATATACTTTTCAAAAATATAGAACACAAAAATGTTAGGGTTCATTAAATAATAATATTTTTCTCATGAACTTTGCAACTTAGATATTTTAATATTATGTAAAATAAAATACAGAATGACAAAATAATTTTTGTAGAAAAATGTTACAAATGAACAAAGTAAAATGATCACTCAAATAATATATTTAGCCAAAAACTAATTATATTTCTTACAATATTAAAAGAGTTGAATAAAGGTTAATGGAAGGTTGTAAGTTACAAATTAAAATAATTATATTAATAAACTCATTAGTTACATTTTTATTAATTACTAATGTCTTATTATATTTTTATAAAGACTTTGTCACACAAACCTTTGAAATACTATTTTTCATATTCCCTATCTATGATAATTTACTCACCCATTGTATTAATGAAAAATTTTAACGAATAAATTGATTAATTAGTTACAAACTTACAATTGTTTAGTAAGTTTCTATTTTCATTTATAACTCTTAGATTGACCAAGTATTGTACAGGGCCGGCCCTAAGACTTTTGATACCCCGGGCGAAACTATAAATTGTGCCTTTTTAATTATTCAAATATTTTTCTTCTTGCATTTTTTGTTGCAAAATATTCATTTATAATCAAAGTTATCTAAAAATATTTTTTCAATGGAACTAATCTAAGTGAATTAAAAAGAAATATATAAATATAGTACTAACTACTAAATAAAAATAATAATTTTGGTACCCCTAAACAAACTGTGCCCTGGGCTGTCGCCCCTCAAGCCCGCCCTCAGGGCCACCCCCTGATTGTAGCCCTACTTTTATTTTTATTGATATAATGTTTATTACTCTACTTTTATAATTTTCTTATTTCCTTTTGTTACTTGATTTGGATATGATAATATTTTCATGCGAATTCGGAGAAGAGAATAAAAAAAAATTGAAGGAAGGAGAAGAGGATAAATGAGACTTCTATTTATGAATTAAGTATAATATATTAAAAAATGAAAACTACAATATATTTAAGTAGTCTAAACTTAGAGTCTTTATGTAAATATCAATAATATAGAACATGATGTAAAAGTTCAATTCATTTTTATTCAAATATTTTCAATTGAATATGAAAGATTGTATCTTACATAAAAACAGTATTTTAGATTATAAAGGTGAAGATTACAATTGACCAAAAAAAAAAAGGTGAAGATTACAAGTGTCTACCATTTTTTCGAATAAAAACAATAACAAAGATATTATAATATAATTAAGACAGGACAGAGAGAAGACTAAAGGATATGATCCAAGTTACACATTTGTGGCATTTGCTTCTGAAAAACACGAAATGAATTTATACACTAAAATTTTAAATTTATTGCACATGAAGTTAAAACAATTCATTGAGAAAAAAGATTCAACAAAAATAAATTTAAACCATTAACTACAATTGACTTGAAAAATTTATATATAAAGGTGGTTAATGGAAAAATAAGGTCTCATTAGCACGTATTATAGTCTCGGGCCCGGCTAATGAATAGATTTGCTAAAATCATATTCCATATGTTTTTTAAATTCAACATTTTTATTTTAATAAAAAATTTGTTTTGTATTTTAGTACCAAAATGCTAAATATAATATGCATCCATCGTATATGCTGAAATGAAATAATGAAACTATAATTATTAAAATTAAATTTTAGTAAATAAATTATTTGTAAAAGGGAGGATGAGAAGATGAATAATAATTATTTTTTTATCTAAAAACTTTGTTGTCATGAAGTGTTTGAATCGTACATATGAAAATGAGTCATTTAATTTATTTATTTATTAAAATTGAGTTATTTCCTTCTATTTTCTTCAAATAAAATAATTCATTTACTCAAGTTAGAATATAAATTTGATAATATCTAAAATCCACAAATGTATTAAAATAAATGTAAACAAAAATAGGAGATATAAACTAAACCAATAAAATATCTTAAAAGAAATTTTTATTGATTTTTAATAGAGGTGAATGACACACTGTTTATCTCAAAAGTAATTTTTATCTACTTTATACTCTATATTCACTGGACGAGAGAATAATAAGTTTAAAAATATTTTAAAAGCTATTTTATTTTTAATTAAAATATAATTCAATAGAGATTTACCAAATTTTTTATTTTCAATAACTTTAAAAAAATAAACATTATAATCAAACCCGTACAACGCACGGGTTGAATACCTAGTTATAATGTAAAGACACACTTGAGAAGCAATACAATATACTCTTTTGTTCTTCCATTATCATTTTTTCTCTACTTTTCTATGTTGTACAATATTTTGCAATACTTTAGATTAATTTCATAACACTTAAACAACACCCTAAAGACACTAGTTAACATTTTTTTTCCTTTGTCAAAAAAACATTTTTTTTCCTTAAAAAATAAACATTTTTTTTAAATAAATCTTCGAAAATCGTCTTAATTACACCTCAAAATTCTTTGAGAAACCCCAAATTAATTTGTATGGTTCACGAGGAAGAAAATATCCTAACACGTTAAAATCCAATCTCTGAAAAGGCTGATTATTCTTGATGTACACGTGATCCAATGGCCATCATGTTAATACCTTAACAAACATTTAATTATACATCCCATTCCCAATAAAAATTTGCGGTCCAGATCACTTGTCACACATAAAGTTCAACAAACAAGGTCCCTCATTAGTCATTAGTACCTCAACATGCAAAAATAAATATTATTCTCTCTATTTCAAAATATTTGTTAGTACTCCTTCCGTCTCAAATTGTATGTTATTTTAGGAAAAAAAATTTGTCTTAAATTATATGTCGCTTTACAATACCAATGCAACATTAATGTTATTTTTTTTATTATAACCTTAACTATTTATTATGCTCCCTTCTTTTAATTCTTTCATTTATCTTTCTCATATTATTTATTAAAGACAATTTTATAAAACAACTCATAATATATCTTTTCCACACAATATTAAATGCATTTCTTAATATATATGAAATGCTAAAAACGTCGTACAATTTAGGACGAAGGGAGTATTATTTTTCGTCTTAAAATAATTGTAGTATCAACTAAATTAGTCTATTTAAATTGAAATCTCAAGAAATTCTGAGACTTCAAGAAGAAGCAGTAAGTCAATCCAACGAATGAACAATAAATAATTTTCTTATATAAACCGTTCACAAACTTTAAAACCATTATTTTGAGAGTATTAAATTGTGAATTTTAAACATTCACTCACACACCCATTTTTATCTCACTCTCTCATCCCAACAAAAACCCTCTTTCCCAAAATCCACACACACTCACAACAAACTTCATTGCATTCTTTTCCTTTTCACTCCTCTGTTTCAAATCCTCTGTTTCAAACAGAACACTGAAACCTTAACAAAAACAAAAAACATGTCTCCCTCCAGAAAAAAACTAACCTTAAACACTGTTTCCATAAACCTTGGTTGTGGAACATGTAGAAGACCAAAACTTGGTTTCATATTCAACACAAAACCAAAAACCAAAAACCCCACTTACCAAAACCACAAAAAACATCACCTTCATAACAATTCTTCATCTTCAAATTCAACTTCAACCATTTGGAAACAAAAAGACAGAAACATTATTGAAACTTCAACTAGCACAACACCAACAACAACAAACACATCATTCGGATCAGAGAAATCTTCATTGAAAGGATTTGGAAGAGTTGGAAATGAAGGAGTAGCTGTGGAGAAAGATTCTGATGATCCTTATCTTGATTTTCGACATTCAATGTTGCAGATGATATTGGAAAATGAGATATATTCAAAAGATGATCTTAGAGAGCTTTTGAACTGTTTTCTTCAGCTGAATTCGAAGGAACATCATGGGATTATTATTAGAGCTTTTACTGAGATTTGGAATGGAGTTTTCTCTGTTAAGTCTGATTTTTCATCTGGGTTACACCTTAACCGTAACTCACGTGACTTCTAGGTCTAATTCTAGATGATCACGTGGATATTAACTAGTTGTATAAATAAGTGCTAGTAGTATTTGACTTTGTGATGTAATTGGTATTTGGTAAGTGTATGTTTGGACCGACGATGAGTATGATAGAATCACGGTGTGTTATTCAAAATTCGATAAAAATTGTATTTTGAAGTCGGTCTAAATATATGCGAAATTGTTAACTTTGTTGTAGTCTTATGTTTAAATTGACAATGAATTTGATAAAATTAGATTGTGTTGTGCCGTAAGTTTGTTAAATCATGTAGTTTGAAGCTTCAACGAGAACATAGTGTCAATGTGATTTATCAAACTCAATATGATCATCCAAATGTATGATTGAATTGGAAACACTGTCTTATTCATGTAAAAGAGTAACCATAGACTTGCTATTGAATCAAATTGAAAAACATGCAAGTGCTTTTTTATGTTTGGTTTGCAAGATTAATTATGAGTTTATAATTATTAAAAAGTTATAGTAGTAGGCTCGCTTGAGATCTTGAAGTTTGTTTCTCTCAAGATCTCAATTTGAACACTCCTGATGCAAATTTATATGAGCTAATTTATAATGAATTTTTGCTCCGACGTTAATCGAGGTCAACACTAATGGACAATATGATTGATCTTTCACTCTCTCGTATTAATCACTCATTCAATTAGATAGTTTTTAAAAACAAAATCACAAAAAAAGTGAAATCTATTTAGCAAGACATCTAATTATATTTTATCATCTTCCCACGTCATATTTCACTAAGCAGACATAACATAGTGAAAAATATATTTCAAGTCTTAGTGTAACAACAACTATCAAACACATTAACTCACACATATGTTTTTTTTTCTTTCATAACATCCTTTATTTCTCATGATTTCCATCACTTTCTTATACAGTATCTCTGTAATTTCATCATATATATGTCAGTTTGGAGCAGTGAATCAATATTTTCTGGCACCCATGCGTTTGGATTTGGTCAAAAATAGTTGCCAAACCTGCATCTTATTACTGAGTGTAAGGCAGTGGTGGCCTGGTGGGAAAATATAGGCATTGAGATTTGAATCATAATAGTAATATGAATGGTCCAACTGATGAGAGACATATCCATAATGATTTTTAATGACACTAGAATACATATTTTTGTGAATATTTTCCCAATATATAATATCATTATACTCCGTACTCTATTTCACTATAATTTGTTGCTAGTTGTAGTTGGTACTAGTATATATATATATATATCAAAACTAGTATTTTGATGGTTGATATTCAAGTACCTGTATTTTATTTCCATTTATTTATGTGTACTTTCAACACTCATTACTCTATAGTACATGAATTTGGTTTCTGTTTGTATTTACTTGGGCATTAGGCATTAGGCATTGATATCATGTCCACGTGAAAATTTGAATTTAATCCCTTCAAGAGAGGCAGGTTTCAATATGGGATCAAGGTCAGCAAGCATTTATATCTAACACCAAAGATTGAAATCATTCATTAAACATGAAATCAATTTAATCAAAATATATCTCAATCCTAACTTAAAAATAAAGAGCTTCTGTCTTCACTCTAAAGTGACTTCAGAATTCAGATGTATACTTCTAAAAACGTCACAATTTTTTATTACATAAAAAAAAAAAAATATAGGTGAATTGAATCTTATACTTCGTTTGGATCAAAGTAAACCTCGAGATTTTAGAATCTCACTTTAACATCCGAGATTTAAATTCATGTCTTTTCTCGACCAATAAAGAATACATGAATTTGTTTGTTATGAGTCACACGTCCTTACGCATTGGTCTATTATTCAATTTCATAAAAAAAAAATTGTTGTTTAAAAAGAAATTATGTGAGTTGAGTCTCATCATCTTACCATGGATGAAGTTTTCGAAATATGGCCTCACACCAAGTAGAATGAGTTGTATTCTTATCAAGTAGCATGACCATAGTAAGTTTTTAGGGAAACGTGATTTAATGCAATCACCGATTTCCTCCGGTCATGCAGTTGGCATATCGGTGACCATGCGATCTCGATCTGATGGTTATAGAGGAGGCAGATTTATTTTTTATTTCAAAATTTAAAATACCGAAATTAAGTGTTGACCGTCCAATCTTAATTGAACGGCTACAATTGCATGAATGCGTGATTGCGTAAATTTAACGGCTGCATTGAATCAAGGTCCGTTTTTAGGGGACTTGAGTCTCCGGTAGCCAACCGTAGGTTCGCACAATTTCATGTATTAATTGATTTCAACCATTGATTTCAAAATTGGATTGTCCAGATTACACAATTAAGTTCACTTAATGAAATAATCACATTCGTTTATTTAGATCGAATGGGCGAGAGCTGTAACTATGTCACAAAGTTATTGCAAAGAATCCATTTCAGATTTTAGAGAGCCATGTTTACTTCCTGACGTGTTCTGAATTTACAAAGAATATGATTAACATGGATTGAAAAGAGACAAAGAGAAAAAGCAATTTTTTTTGCATGATCCATATGAATAAAACGGAAGGGGTGAAAAAAGCAATATAGATGCAGATATTTGTAGCAGCAGTTTCAGAGAGTTCAATCCTAAAATGACAAAAGAACAGTCACAAAAAAAGTGAGTTTGATCCCCTCTGTCACTCTTTGTACTCAGATTGAGGATCAATAGATGGATTAAAATGTGGCCTACCAACTTTTAAGGGATGGTCAACTGTGCAGCAGGCATATTCATGTTAGTGGAAACATAGTGGCCCATATAATTCAAAACAAAATCCAGGCGAATAACACAATTCTTGATAAAGATATGGAACTAAATTTGCAACTTGTCCAACTCAGCTTTGTCAAATACAGTATTCCCTCCTTTTTCAAAACTTTCATGTTAGATTTTAAGAATTTTTTTCCGACCCTTGTGAGTATTATTTACATAAATAACTGATAGAACATGCACATACAAACTTTAGAGAAAGATTAGAATGTTCTGGGTACTTTAGAACGTTCTATACTAAGATCAGAATGATCTCCATACACTCACACTTTAGAGAAGAAACTACAAAGGAATGATAAAACTCTTTATTATTGAATGTGAGTGATATATGTTATGATGTTATAATATGATGTATCAACTGAATACAAACACTAAGTACTTACAGGCTAAGTTGAGTAACTTGCACTACAAGCCACTAACTAACTAACTAACTAACTAACCAACAAACATAGTTGAGTTTATCCACAACTAACTAACATGAGAATTTGAATTATACTTCAACAATGACCTACTTTTTTCAAAAAATAAAATTTTCAGTTTAGTGGCTTTACCGTCACTTAGTGTGTGTTAAAAACCTAAGATGCCTATTCTATGAGTGGTTGATGCAACATAGAGAGTGCATTTTGAGAACCTAATTTTGAGTGCATTTTGAGAGCGTTGGTGTAGCACATGTAGTAAAAATGATGGTGTAAACTAGGCTTAAAGTTAAGTGGTTTGAACATGTAGAGAGGAGACCTGCAGTAAAAGAGTAGATTATATTGAAAACTGCGAGATCACAAGAGGCAAAGGTAGAAATAAAAAAATTATAAGAGAAATTATTAAGATATAGAGCTTAATAAATTTGATCGAAATATGATTTATAGTTATGACGTTATTTGATTCATCTAACCGATCCTAATTAGTGAGATAATGTTGTGTTTGGAGTAAATAGTGTTTTTGTTTTGTTTTGGGTTTGTTGTCGTTGTAGTGTATTATATCAGAAAATGAAAATTTATATAATAAATAAAGATAAATATAAGGGTATTTTTCTTAAAAAAAATATATAAGAGTATTTTGGTGTGTGTGATTAAATTATGACCGATAAAGTGATTGATTACTTAATAAGATTTAGTGCCTATTTGTTTACTTGGTGTCGGGTCTCGAATCGAGTTTCTAAAGTTTGAAGAGAGATACTTTCAACCAAGTGACCTCTCGGGAGACATGCACTACCCATTTGTTTAACATTATTATTTTATTGACAAAATTTATTTAACATTTTTTAAACCTCATTTTTTATATGTTTTAATTTTGTTTGTGCGTAAGTTTTTGAAAAAACTATTTTGATATAAATAATTTAGAATATATTTGAGACAATTTTAAGAAAAGTATGATATTGAGGGTATGTATAAAATTTGAACCTTAATTTGTATACACCCACGACGACAATATATAGTTTTTATACATATGCATTCAATCAAATTACATTATTTTACTTTTTGAATTAATTTTTACAAATGCATACTTGATATGATTTGATTGATATATAAAAGTTTTATATTGTTTTTTTTTGGTTACATAAAAGTTCTATATTGTGGATATAAATAAGTTAATCTATTTCTTTAATAAATGTGTAAAAACCTTAAATTACAAAAGAATTGAAAAAGAATAATTTGTTTAGCAGAGAAATGTGTTGATTACTTCCGACAGAAGTGTTTATCACACTTGTGAATAATTGCACTTAAATATTCCAATAAACATGTAGGTTCTATACTACAGGAACTTGATTAAAAGTGTGAACTGAATTGAATAATTTGGAACATGAAGCAATGGGAATAGACATAAAAACAAACTTTATTTGGTAACCTTTTTACTATATTGGGGAACATCTTTGTACTTGTGTAGGCCATGAGTTAACATGATTTGTTTTCTAAACTGAAATTAAAGTTTGTGTTATGACCTATCACCAACGTAGAGCTGAAAAAAGTTATACAGAAAGAAAATGGTCTTGTCTTGACAAATATCTATGTTTGCAATAATATTGTCTTTAGGATTTTGACACAAATAAAATAAAAATAGTGAGGGCATTGTCATAGAGATGGAACTATAATCTTTATTTATTTATTGGCTGGGAAATATAATCTTTTTTTGTAACAGGACTGGGAACTATAATCTTTATTAATTAGGCTAAACTACAGTTTGGTCCCCTAAGTTTGCCAATGTTGCGATTTTGTCCCCATAATAAAAAAAATGAAAATTTTGCCACCCTTTGCAAAAGTGACCTTTTGGCTAATTTTGACCGGGTCAACGCTGAGGTGTCACTTCATTAATGGCGCTGGCACGCCTCCTTTTTATTTTGCCATTTTATTTAAAATCAAAATGTCACCTGTGTATTTACTTGAATTTAAAATAAAAAATATATATATAAAGCTTGGCACGTGAGAAGTCTTTTGGATTCTAGGGTTAATTTTTTTTCCAAATTTTAACATTAGTGAAAAACCTAAACTTTCCAAATCAAAATCTTCATCCATAATCTCCTTCCCAAATCGTTTCTGTATTTGAATCTCCGTCACAAATCGATTTTCAGGTTTTTGTTCATCTGTGTTTGTTGCGAAAATGAAATGGGTTGAAGATGGAAAGACGACGGCGAGTACGGGTTCAAAGAAGAAGAAGAAAGATGCGACAGCGACTAAGGGTTCAGAGAAGAAGAAAGTTCCGAATATGGAATCAATATCAACTCAAGAAACTGTGTTCAATGGAAAGATTCCTGACAAAGATATGTATCAAAGTAAGCGTTTTTTGTTGTTGTTTTTATATGTCTGTTTACTATAAAGCAAAGCACATGTTACATTATTTATGAATAAAAAAAGGTTGGTGGAAGTATTGAATATTGTATTTATTTATGCAAGGTTGAAAAATTGGAAAATGCTAATTTTATATGGCTTTTTTGGTATAGAATCGTATGAAGGAAGTATGAGTATACAACCTAGTTAGTGTATAAATATACAGTCTGCATGCATTATAAATACTGTATGAAAATACAGTATTCATACAGTTGTAATGCAACATGAATTAAATATCAAATGGTATTTATTCAATCTTTGTAGGGTTGTTGAGGACCATTCATTGAAGATTAGGTTTCACCGCAAAGGGTATTTCATTTCTAACCCTGTGATAGCTTATAAGAAGGGTGAAGTATAAGAATTTGGTGGTGAGTTAGACATAGATGAGACAAACCTCATAGATTTGGACAGATTGCCGTGGAAGGTGAGTATAAGTTGTTTTATGTCAGTCCAGGTTGGGAGTTGAGTGATGGTCTTAGACCTTTGAAAACTGTTAGGGATGTCATTAGATTCATAAATGATCATAAGAATCAGGTAGCTGTTCATTTTTATGTGGAAGCTGATAAGGATTTGAAAGGACTTGATAACAGGTATGTCAGTCATGAGGAAAAAGTTGTTGTGTTAGATAAAGGGAAAGAACCAGATGAAGTTTAAGAGGAAGAAGAATTTGATCCTGAGTATGCTAGTGGTGAGGGTGATGAGGATCTGGAGTATGAGTCAGAAGCTGAAACTGGAAGTGTTGATTGTAATAGCCCGATTTTTCGCTAGTTTTATTTTTAATTGTTTAATATGTGTTTATATGTGCTTGAGCGTGATTATTTATCCTTGGGTGTATTTTCTTGGGTTTTCGTGTTAGAAGGGTATTTTAGTAATTTGGTGAGCAAGGGTGATTTAGTAATTTCATAGTGAAGGTTATTTTTAGTGTTAGTGTGAGATATTATTTTTACTAAGTTACTAGTATAGATATTAGTTGGACCGTTAAGTTTCGATAACTTTAACCGTAGGCGAGTAATTAATTGTGGGATAGTGAATAAGTGAATTGAGCCCATTAAGACATAACGGGTTAAGCCCAACAGAGGTGAGCCTATTTAAACCTTAGTCTTTGAGGAAATTAGGTCACCTAGTATCATTTGTTCATTTCGCACAACTTTTGAGAGAGGTAGAGAGATAGAGAGAAGACTTTGGGAAACAAGAGAAGAGGAAGGTAGAATCTCAAGGGTTGGAGCTTAGTTGAGGCATAAGCTTAGATTGTGGAGAATTAAGGTAAGGGGGATAGTTTTCATACATAATATTTTGCTTAATCTCTTTTTCTCCTTAACCCATAAGTACTTATTCATGACAAGTGATTAATTATGAATTATATGTTGAAAATTCGTGCTCTTGAATTGATGAATTGTTTGGGTATGTTAATTTGTTCATAATTATGTTGTTGATGATGAAATTGCATGCTCAAGTTGTATATTCATGAAAACCTTCTGCTTTGTTAAAAATTGGTGATGTATGAAGTTGTTGTTGTTGATTCTTTGATGAATTCATGATTATTTGGTGTTGTTGTTGTTATGAGATGTTGTTATGGTGAATTCATACTATGGGTATTCATGATTATGAAGATTGTGATGAAATTTGAATTGTTCTTGAGAGTTTTATGAAAAATGGGTGAATTTGTGATTTACGTTGGAATGATATTTTTGATTCATGTTTCATATGTATTTGAGTGTCTTTTTATGCCTATAACTGTTTGGATAAACTTTGGGAACCATTTTGGACGTTGGGGAATCAAAAATTGGAATTTTGAGGCGAAAATGAGGTTTTTCCCAAGAGCATAACTGCTGGGCAGTGTCACAACTCGCTACGGCGAGTTGGAGGCGATCTGGGGCGAATTTTGCCTGTGAGAACTTGCCTCGCGAGTAGAATTACTCACCACGGCGAGTTGCAAAGAAACAGTACCCCTGTTTCACATTCCTGCGTATTTTTCACCATGTTCTGTTTTGAATTAGCTTTTGGTGTAAACATGAAAGTTTTAGATAATTGAATTATCTTTCCAATGGCTTTGGTTTTATTGGAAAATGTTTTGTGGATTTTGAGTTATGATGAAAACAGTCCAAGTATGTTTTGGAGAAACTTTAAGAAAAACTTAACGTAACTATTTACAAGTCAGTCCAAAACTTATGGTTTGTTTCCCAACTTCAAAACTTGAGTATTAGGAGTTTATTTAAGGTGTTTTAAGAGTATTTAACCTATGTCATGTTGGATCAAACTTAGTTTTCTTTTGAAAATGTATTGGTTTTTGCAAAATTCTAAAGTGAGACGAACTATGTGGTTTTTATGATTTCGTCGTATTTGGCCGGTGAAACGCACATATATGCAGAAATACACTCATATGTGATTAATGTGTATACATAGTTGAGACAATTGAGTTTATTTGCTTAGTTTTGGTTCGATTGTCATGGTGCTTTAAACTTGTGAAATATGAGACGAACTTGGTTGAATTTAATCTTTAAGCTCGATTACCTGCATATCTTTTATGAATAGTTTGATATGACTATGAGAAAATATGTGAATGATTGATAAGTGTTGAATATGACGTCTATTATAATGTGTTGTATCTTTCTCCTTTACTTGAATTGTGAGAATTTTATGAAGTTGTTGAATTATTATGGTGATGTTGTTGGTGATTATATATGTGTATGTGCAGACGGCATGCCAGTGGTCTGTGGTGGACCGCCTACCTGTTTGTATGAGTGGGTAGACGACATGCAGGACTAGTTTGATTGCTTGTATTGGTGAGTTGCTTGAGGATAGCAGGAGCTTCCTCTGTTTTTCAGTAGAGTCCTATATTAGGCTCTGATTAGGTGTCTATTCTTTTGATTTTTGGATTTTGTTTATGTTGTGGAGTTTTGCCCATATGTCGGGATTTGGATATTATATTTTATGGATGTATTTATTGTTGATGACATGGCTACTTGAGGTGTATGCTATATTTCCGCTGTGATGTTTTATTGTTGAAATTTTTATGCATGTCGGTTGAGAATTATTTGAAGACGTGACGTCTATTTCTTTAATAGAAGTAGGGAGTTACATTGATGGGGCTCAATTGATGACAGTGATTTTGATGAAGATTGGGAGTGGACTTATGTGCTTCCTAACCAAACATTGAACCCAACTCTTGTTGCTCATTCAGTCAACTCTTGTCGGGGTATTATTGGTGTTGAAGCATCAAGGAACCCTGAGGCCACATTTGAGTTATATTTTGAAGATGAGAATGGAGACTCATATGTTTTAGAAAGTGGTGAATCAAGTGAGGAAGATGGTGCTGCAAGGAAAAAGAAAAAATTGAATATGTTTAAGTTTCGTGAAATGATTAGGCAGTGATATTTGAAGAGGGACAAATATTTGCAACTCATTTGTTAATAAGAAATGTTGTCAAGGAATATGTTGTACAGAACAGGAAGAATGTCTACTTGAAGAAAAATGAGAATTAGATAATTGTGGTGAAGTGTAGCAAAGAATGTCCATATCACGTGAGATTCAGTAGGGTTCCACCTCAGACTTATTATGTGTTGTCTAGTTTTAATTCAGCTCATAAATGCACTAATACTGGTAGAGTAACTGGTTTGTGATGCTTAGTAGGTTTCAGATGTATAGGGAAAAGTTGAAGGCTTTATAAATGATACATGGGGCTAGTGAAGAGAAATATGTTCATCTTAGAAACTATGCAAAAGAGCTTAGAAGAAGTAATCCTGGGAGTTCTGTCAAGATTAAATGTAAAGAGACGGCTGGGGGGTTTGCATTAGAGAGAATATATGTTTGTTTTGATGCTTGCAAGAAGGCCTTTGTCAATAGTTGCATACCTTTGATAGGTCTGGATAGTTGTTTTCTGAAAGGGTGAAATTTGTCCAATGATGAAAAAGATATTGGACAAGGCTAAGAAGGATGCAAATAATTGGTCACCAAATTGGCATCGAGAGAACATGCACTATGTACAAGGTGGAATTTAAGTGGTATTCCTTGCCCTCATGTTGTTGCAGCATTCTACTACAATAACCAAAACCCAGATGATTATGTGGCACATTGGTACAGGTTAGTTGAGATTTAACATGCTTTATGTTTTCTTATTTTAAGTCTAATTTGATTAACTGGTTAATTTAATTTAATCTGGTTGCTTTCACATGACATGAAGCAAACTTTCTTGGATACATATAATAATCTTATCATGCCTTCAAATGGACCAAAGTTTTGGCCAGAAGTGAACCTTCCACCAATACTGCCACCCACGGTCAGAAGGGCATCTGGGAAGCTAAAGAAGCTTAGGAGGAAGGATAATGATAAGCCTAAGTCAAATAATAAGAAGGGTAAGAGAAATCAGGAGACTGTGAGGTGCATAAGATGTAAGGGTCTTGGACATAACCAGAGGACTTGTAAGGGGAAGACAACTGCTGATAGGTTAATTCCACCTGGAGGGAACAAGGTAATGCTGATATTGTTGATTTCTAATATAACACACTTATAATGCAAATTTGATATATAACACAATTTGTGATATTGTAGGATAATACTGATATTCAACACCCTGAGACCTCAAATGCACAAGCTTCAGTTAACACAAATGCACCAACTTATGTCAACACTAATGCAAATGCTATCAACACAAATGCACCAACAACTTCTGTCATACAACCTGCTAAAGATCCCAACATCAATGCACCTGCAACTGTGGCACCCAAAACAAGCAAAAAAAAAAAGACTAAGACTGTTGCTACAAAGTCAAGCACCAAAGGGCCTACAAATGTTACTGTTTGTACTGCTGCTACAAACAAACCTGCTGGTTTTGTAACTGCTACTACCAATAACACATCTGGAAAACATGTTATTGTTGGTGATTCATCTTTCTTTGTGTGTAGAGAGTCAAAGACTGCATGAGTTAAAAGGAAAAGCGATGAGATGGCAACTGTGGGGACTCAACAATCAGTGAACAAAACTTAATTTAAGAATGACAATGAATGAAAATGAGACTGATGTTATATTTTGGTTAATTTTGGTTATGTAATGTCAAGTACTATTTATCTTATATTTTCGTTATGGCTATGCAAGGTTAAGTACTCTAAAGTACTGTTTATGATCTTTTGGTTAAGTATTATATTTTGGTTATGGCTATGTAAGGTTAATGCACTTTTAGATCTTTGAGATTAATTTGTAATGGCCTATGAAACATATATGTATATGCTACTGCACTCATATGTGATTTATGTATATACAAAGTTGAGGTGTTCAAACTTTTTTACTTTGATTTTGGATGGATGATAGGAAAATGTTAGTTTTACAATTATAGATGAACTTTGTCGAATTGGTGTTTTGTAGTTGAATAACTTATAGTAGACTTTGAATTCATGTTGATGTGAATGAATTGATGATGTTTGGGTGTTTGATATGGTGAATACCATAATATGGATTGGTGTCCGTCTTTTAGGTGGATTATGAATTGTGAAACGTTATTTGTTTTCCTTGAGGTGTAAATGATTATGATGATGATGAATTGTGTAGTTGAATTCTTACATGCTATTGGCGACGACTTTAATGATGTGAGCATGTACTGAATATGTTGATGTGGTTGATTTGTTGTTGAACATATGCATTAATTGAGTTATATGTTCATGCATTCATGATGTAGGTGTCGGATTGTATATCCATATTTGCGACGACAGTATTTTATATCCATATTAGCGACGATCGAATTTTATATCCATATTGGCGACGATGAATACTTTGTATTCATATTGGCGATGAATTTTATATCCATATGAGGTTTGCGGCTATTTATATAATTTCTGGAAAATTGCAGCATGGCTTAGCCACGCTCACTTAGCTTAGCCACGCTTCCAGATTCAGATTTCATGTGCTCTCTAACTTGCATTGCTTTGACATGGCTTTGACTTTGCTTAGCCACGCTTCCAGATTCAGATTTTGCTTTGACATGGCTTTGACTTCGCTTAGCCACACTTCAAGACTTATTTTTCTACCATTTTTGATCTCAAAGTCCATGGCAATTGCATTTGCCTACATGAATGGTTGGAATTAGGTATAAAAAACATAAATTGATAATTCTTCATTATTTGTGAGATTTTCATTGAATAACTTATAAAACGAGTCATCAAAATGTCTAAACTATATATGCTATTTAACTACTTTCTGACACTTATCATGCATATAAGTGTCTTGCTTTAGGCGCATTACATGAGTTTACATGTGTTATAGTTGGTTATGTGCTTGGTGAATGTTTGCATAGTCGATTTGTGAACTTGTTGAATTGAATACTTGGTGAAAATTTGGTGAACCTGTAATTGTATAGGAATGTGTGGTGAATAACTATATTAGTATGTTGGTTGAATATTTATGATGTTGAATTGCTTAATCATTTTAACTTGATTGTATTATTCATTTTCTTTTGGTTATGCTTATTATGAATGTTGAACTAACCCTCAGTGGTCGTTTGGTTGACCACCTTCCTTATTTGTATGGATGGACAGATGGTGTGCAGAAGTAGTTGCTTGGTGAGTTGCTTGAGGAAAGCGTGGAGCTTCCTCGTTTACCACATTTTTCAGAGTCTAGTGTGTCGGCTTTGATTAGGACGTCTTTATGTTTGATTCTTATGACTATTTTCGTATTTGATTTAGTTATTATGATGATATTATATTTGGTGATGTTGTATGACTTATGACATGGCTACTTGGATTTGAATATGTTATGTTAGTTGACTGTTGGAGATGTTTTATTATGTGTTGATGTATTCCGCTGCGAAGTTTTGTTTTGAGAAAATGTATTAAATGTGCATGCTTGATGATTTATTTGAAGTGTAACATCTAGATTCTTGATAAGGCTGTATCATTAGCGTAATTTAACCCTTTGAGAGTTTAGGGTGTTACAATCAGGTTCTCCAAGCTAAGCTTGTTCAAGTCCTTCGTTTCCAGAATAACAGTAGCCTTAGATCTCCACTTGGCATGAAGACTCCTGAGAATCTTATTGACATGATATGGTGTTGTATAACTGTTGGAACATGTGTGGAAATTGAGTAAAAAGACTAAACACAAATTCCCATGTTGGATAGAACTAGTGTTGTGTGAATTGAAAAAAAGTGGAAGTCCCACATCGGATGGAACACACACATTAGTAGTGTTTATATAGTGGGGGTGTACCTCTAATTAATGGGGGGTACATAGTTATGTGAACGGAGTAAGCACTAGAGAAAAATATATATTGATATATATTTTATTATTTGAAAATGATAAATTAAATAATTAATTGAATCATTATTGGAAAGTGCTTTCTTAGTCCCCAAGTTTTGCTAAAATATTTTGGAACGCAATCTAGAATATTTTGGAACACAATCTAAAATATTTTGGTAGGCAATCTAATATATTTTAGTGCTTGATCTGAAATATATTTTGGTACATAATATAATATATTTTTGTATTCAATATAATATATTTTGGTACTCAATTGAAATATTTTTGTACTAGATCTAATATGTGAATTACTTAATCACAAAGTAATGTATTACTTGTTCCCAAAGTTTCTCACTTATTAGTTGTGAATTTTCTCTATAAATAGAGAGCTCACATAGTGCATTCGACACACCAAAGAGTTTAATTGAGTTGTCGGGAACTCTTTCTCTCTTCTCCCTTTCTTGACTTGTGTTGACGAGTCTTTCTTTTCTTCATCTCCTTTTTTCTGTCCCTTCGGAATTAAGAGTGTTCTTAAGACCATAGAGTATAGATCTCATTAAGAGTTTCTATTATCTCATCCTTCTATTACTGCAGGAATCATGCTTTCTTACTTTTGTCATAGCATGTTCTATCACTTGTGACTTGTTATTACCCATTGAACCTATTTCTTGGGATCTCCAGTCATGTAGGTCGGGTTACCATCACTTGTGATCTTTGGGCATCAGTCCCATCCTATTGGATGTGTTTAGGACTTTCTTTCTAGTTATTCCTTTCGTCAAAGGATCAACTATTTTTTATCATCAGTACGTACATGATCTACTTTAACCGTTTCTTTTGAGAGTAGCTAGCTCTCTAATCCTTTATGTGTTCGTGCCTGAATTATCGTCTCTTTCCATTGTACTAACGATTCTCTATTTTTGTAATAGCTGCAGACTATCACAATAAATTAACACTTCGGACAACGGTTTTACCCACTAAGGGTTCTCAGCTAGCAGGTATCTTATCAACTTGCTTCTTCACTAGTTTTCTCTAGTGTTCTCATCCCATACATTCCATAGTGGACTGAGTCAATATCATTTGTTTCAACAAACAACTCCTACAGTGATGCTCAATGAGCAGTCACTGGTTGCTTTAAGACTCATCTGAAGGATGTTCTATTTTGTATCTTGTACCATTTAAGTACAATAGGTTACTCCTCATGAAGTAATCTAGAGTCATAGTCTTCTTAAGGCACCTCATGACTCTTTCTATAGCATGGTGCTGCTTCTCATCCGTCTATTAGTAAACTTGCACAAAAGTTTCACGACATCAGCAATGTCGGGTTTAATACATTCAGTGGCATACCTAAGTACTGCCAATGATGCTCGCATATTTTGTTTTTCTAACTCCATCTCAACTGTCCTTGCACTTGGATCATAATATATGTTTGCAAGTTTACAGTCAAATAATTACATTTCCTTAATATCATCTCAACTTTGTGAGATTTATCAAAAAAGCTCTCTTTTATGATCTAGTAATCTTGAAACCAAGAATTACTTCAACTTTGTCAAGGTCTTTCTTATCAATGTTGTTGATAACAATGATTTCGCATAATTCATAACATGAATCTTTAAATCAAATATGAGCAAGTCGTCTTCATAGAGACATATGGTCGTGCAAATATTATTTGTCACTTTCATTCACTTTATACTCATTCGATAACATTAGAGTGTCAAATTTTTCATGTCATTCCTTATGAGTTTATTTTAGACCTCATAAAAAATTATCTAACTTACATACCTTGTTTTCTTGTCCATGAATCGCAAAAATTTCCAGATTGTTCCATATAGATTTCTTCTTCTAGTTCACCATAAAAAAGGCAACTTTCACATCCATTTGGAGTACCATCAAGTTATGAACGGCGGCTAAAGGGACTAGTACTCTTATGAATATGATTCTACTGACTGGTGAATGAGTATCGAAGAAGTCTATATTTTTTCTTTTTGTCTAAAACCTTTGAGTACAAGGAGAGCCTTGTATTCATCAACCGTCCCACCAGGTTTCAGTTTCCTTTTCCAAAATCCAAATACAACTGATTAGTTTGCAACCATGATGCAAGTCAACAAAGAGTCATGTTTCGTTAGACTCTAGAGAATCCATTTCATCGTTTATTGCTTCTTGCCATAATTCAGCATCCATTAAGGATATAACTTTTTAAGGCTTAATGGATCTTATTCCAATGTATAAACCAAGTTCATACTCTTTAGCAATTCTAGCTTTCTTACCTCTTTGAGGTTCTATAACATCTTGTTTGATGTTTTCATAACTATTTCTGATTACTGAAATGTGATCAGATATAGTGCCCCCACTAGTTCTTAATTTTTAAAGGGAAGTTGTTGTGCCCCCACTAATGTTGAGCTCCCACTAGCGCCTTACTAGTGCTCCCACTGTTCTTTATTTAAAGGGGTAAATATTTACATAGAAATTGACATCTTTTAATTCTATGATCACTTTAGCATTTAGGTCATAAAACCTATATGCTTCGCTATTTATAACATATTCAATGAATACACATTCATAAGCTCTACTAGTGAGTTCAACTTTCTTGGGGTCCAGAATCCAAATATAGTCCAGACAATCCCAAGTTCAACAAATAAGACAAGTTGATTGTCTTTTCTTCAAAAATTTCTTAATTAGAAATTTTGTTTTTAGACTTGGGTACTCTATAAATTTCAATTTATATCAAGCATATCAATTTTATTTTCCAAAATTCACAGTCATCAATAAATATGATAAAATATTATTTTATCATTTCTAGTTTATGTGTCATCAAGTTCACACATATCATAAATTATTATGTTTAGAGATTCATATTTTCTAAACACTTATTTATATGAACTTTTGGTTCATATATCTTGACTGCAAAAAAATAAAAATTTTCAATCATATAACTTTGGAATTAAGTCCAAGTTATTCAAGTTTAAATCAACTGCTTCAAAGACACAATCTTTTTCCAACAAAAATGCATGATACGCAAGTCTCTCTTTAAGTCTGAGTCAACTCAGTCTTATTCAATAGAAATCTGAAATACAGATTCTTTCTTATCATTGGAGCATGCAACACGTCTAAACCTTAGCATTAGCATCAAGTGAAAACTAAATTCTTGCGGTTTAATACGCTGACTTGCGACTCTGTATACCCATTATGCCATAAAACCATCTAGATCATTTTTGTAAATCGTTGCATAAGTTTATGGCAATTCTTGTTATTGTTTGAAAACTACATCACGTAAGAGACAATAATGTTTTATCAAAAAAGAACATTATCTCTATCAATTCTTGTTACTGTTTAGTAACAAATAAAACCAATTTATGTTCTTGCTACTATTTTGTAACAAGAGTATGTGACAGCTCGCATTCCAAAATTCAAACAGATTTAGGGTATTTCAATTTTTAGTGTTGTTGCTTGAAACAACAATCACCTCACCGTTTCAGTTGAAAGATATATTTTTATAACTTGTTTTATCCTTAATGTATTTAGGGACAACTTAACCTCAATAAGTAACTTCTTCGGTAGACATAAAGAAACGTCTTAAAATTGTTGTTTTCGGATTTCCAAACTGTTATATTTGGATTTCCAAATTATATTATCTACCGAAGCTGTTACTAGGTTGAGTCACGACCAGGTCGCTCTCTTTAAGACGTTTCATGGCACTGCCCAAAATTGTGCAAGGCAGACTATCAACCACACCGCCTCCAGGATAAAACAAGCTCAGCTACAACTGTGCGGTTAACTACTGCACTGTAGAAAACCGTTCAAGATATACACCTTCAAATATGATACTAAGACCACTCTTTAATACTGAAACCACTTTAATATGGTATTATTTACCATTCTATTATGGTGTTAAGACCACTCAAATATGGCGTTTCCACCATTCTAACCTTTAAGTTCTCCAACCTATCAATATGGTACTACGACCACTCAAATATGGTGTTACCACCATTTCTCCTCGAATAGAAAAATATTGATGTAATATTTATATACCGTTAAGATCATTCTTGATTCCGACGGGACATTGTTATTCCAAATAGGGACTATGATCTTAAAAGTACTCTTTATTCCGAAGGGACTATGTTTTTAAGACCATTCTTAATTCCGAAGGGACATTAAACCGAAAAGGGACTATGGTCTTAAGAACACTCTTAATTTCGAAGGGACTATGTTTTAAGACCATTCTTAATTCCGAAGGGACATTAAACCGAAAAGGGACTATGGTCTTAAGAACACTCTTAATTCCGAAGGGACAGAAAAAAGGAGATGAAGAAAAGAAAGACTCGTCAACACAAGTCAAGAAAGGGAGAAGAGAGAAAGAGTTCCCGACAACTCAATGAAACTCTTTGGTGTGTTTTTTCAACTGAGTGGAGTTCTCTATTTATATAGAGATTTTGTAACTGTTTTAGCAAAAATTGCGACAACAATTACTCTAATGGATAAGGTTAAAATGAAGTTTATCCATTAATCAGTTCAACAACACTTGTGGATAGGATCAAAAGAAACAAATCCATAAAAGTGGTGGAAACAAACTATTGGATTTGAATGAAGGAAATATAAGAATTTAATTAAATTCTTATTCTTATCACAACCACCATAAGCTAAATTTATGGGAAGTGATATTTGCGAATAAAAATAATAATTACTATTATTTTTATCATTATCAAGTATTTAAAATTAAATACCGCAATTTAAACACTATAATGTGTGTGTTCTATTTTATGTGGGACCCCCACACTCTATTTTTTCAATTCACACAACATTAGTTCAAAGTATAATTACTTGGTGTTTAATCTTCCAATTTATTTTCCAACATCACACTAATGTTCCAACATATAACAAGGATAAATCAAGCTATATAAATACATCTTTCGACTGAAACAATGAAGTGTTTGTTGTTATAACAACAACACTAACGAAATTCACATATGCTACTTTGAATCTATTTGAAATTTATTTTCAAAAATCAATACCGCACAGTGAATAAATAACTTAATTGCCAAGAGAATATGAACCACAAAAAGTTCCTAAGTGAAAATCAGCAACACCATCAAGAATTGACATTGGTTCACAATTTATTGTTAATACGATTGTGAGAAACTATGTCATATGTCCCGCAATTATATGAACATGTCAAGTCCTGCTTTGTAGCCTAACATGACTAAAGAGAAATTCACTGATGTGACTAGCTAAATCATTCTAGTTGGTGAATTAAGTGAATGATGGATAAACATTAGCACATCGCGCCATGTTTGCTATGACTATGCTATGTTTAAAACATATGTTGCTGATAATAAGAAAGTGTTGTTAGAATCTTCTTACACCACTAAAGTAATTGGCATTGGAGATATGAAAGTTAGAAAGAATCTGAATTATAGATTTCTACTGAATAAGACTGAGTTCACTCAGACTTAAAGAGAGACTTGAGCGTGATGTATTCTTGTTGGGAAATACGACACCACTAAGGAATTTCGTGGTGATAGAAGCACATAATCTCCACATTTTCAATGAGTTTTATTCATAGTACAAATTTATTCATGAAACAACTGCATCTTATTATCCTGAAATGAACGGTAAAGCAGATAAGAAAAAATTAGAACCTTTATCGAGCTAGTTGTTTAAATCATGCCTAATTTTGGTACTGTATCTCACTGGTGAGAGAACTTTTATTGATTGTTTGAAATGTGTTAAATAGAGTACTCAAGTCTAAGAACAAAATTTCTACTTATGAAGTTTTGACGAAAAGACAACTCAACTTGTCTTATTTTTGAACTTGGGATTGTCAGACATAAGCTCGGATTTTGAACCCCAAGAAAGTTAAACTCACTAGTAGAGCCTATGAATGTGTATTCATTGGGTATGCTATAATTAGGGAAGCTTATAGGTTTTATGACCTAAATGCTTAAGTGATCATAAAAATCAAACGTTGTTGATTTCTATGAAGTAATTACCCCTTTAAATTAAAGAACAGTGGGGGCACTAGTGGGGGTAAACTAAATTCCCCTTGTATATTAAGAACTAGTGGGGGCACTATATCTGATCATATTTCAGTAATCAGAAATAGTTACGAAAACATCGCAAGGGATGTTATAGAATCTCAAAGAGGTAGGAAAGCAAGAATTGCTAAGGAGTATGGACCTTATGGTTTATACATTGGAAGAAGATCCATTAAGCCTTAAAGAAGCTATATCCTCATTGGATGTTGAATTATGGCAAGAAACAATAAACGATGAAATGGATTCTATAGATTCTAATGAAACATGACGCTTGGTTGACTTGCCTCATGGTTGCAAACTAATCGGTTGTATTTGGATTTTGGGAAAAGAACTAAAACCTGATGGTACAGTTTATGAATACAAGGTCCTCCTTGTAATCAAAGGTTTTAGACATAGGAAAATATAGACTTCTTCGACATTCAATCACCAGTCACGAGAATCATATCCATAAGAGTACTAGTCCCTTTAGCCGCTGTTCATAACTCGATAGTACTCCAAATGAATGTGAAAGTTGCCCTTTTTATTGTGAACTAGAAGAAGAAATCTATATTAAACAACCTGAAGGTTTTGTGATTCATGGACAAGAAAAAAAGGTCCGTAAGTTAGATAATTTTTTTTTTTTGTGAGGTCTCAAAATAAACTCTTAAGGAATGACATGATTTTTTTTTGACATTCTAATGTTATTGAATGAGCATAAAGTGAATGAAAGTGACAAATGTATTTACAACAAATATGGAAATAATATTTGCACGGTCATATGTCTCTATGAAGAAGACTTGCTCATATTTGGTTTAAAGATTCATGTTATGAATTATGTGAAATCATTGTTTATCAAAAACATTGATAAGAAAGACCTAGACGAAGTTGAAGTAATTCTTGGTTTCAAGATTACTAGATCAGAAAAGAGAACTTTTTTGATGAATCTCACGAAGTTAAGAATATCTTAAGAAAATGTAATTACTTGAATGTAAACTTGCAAGCACACCTTATTATTCAAGTGTAAAACTTTTCAAGAACACTTGAGATGGTGTTAGAATATGTGAGCATCATTGGCAGTCTTTAGATATGCCATTGAATGTATTAGACTCGACGTTGGCCACGTCGTGAGAATTTTGTTCAAGTTTACTAGTAGACGGATCAGAAGCATTGACATGCTTTTGAAAGAGTCATGAGGTGCCTTGTGAAGATTATGACTCTAGAATTACATTATAAGAAGTATCATATTGTACTTGAATGGTACAAGATACAAATGAGAAGTATCCTATTGTACTTGAATTGTACAAGATACAAAATAGAACATCCTTCAGATGAGTCTTAAATAGTGACCAGAGGTTGCACATTGAGCATCACTGGAGGAGTTATTTGTTGAAACAAATGACATTGACTCAGTCCACTATGGAAAGAACCTGAGATGAGAACACTAGAGAAAACTAGTGAAGAAGCAAGTTGATAAGATGCTTGCTAGTTAAGAAGCCTTAGTGGGTAAAACTGTTTCCAGAAGTGTTAATTCATTGTGATAGTACTACAGCTATTACAAAAATTGAAAATCGTTACTACAATGGATAGAGACGATTATTAAGGCACGAACATATAAAGAATTAGAGAGCTAGCTACTCTCAAAAGGAACAGTTAAAGTAGATCATGTACGTACTAATGATGACTTAGTTTATCCTTTGACGAAAGGAATAACTAGAAAGAAAGTCCTAAACACTTCCAATAGGATGGGACTAATGCCCAAAAGTCACAAGTGATGGTAACCCGACCTACATGACTGGAGATCCCAAGAAATAGGTTCAATGGGTAATAACAAGTCACAAGTGATAGAACATGCTATGATAAAACTTAGAAAGCATGATTCCTGCAACAACAGAAGGACGAGATAATAGAAACTCTTAATGAGATCTATACTCTATGTGGAGTGGAGTACATAGCTACAGGAGTACTCTTGATAGACTCACCTATACGAATGTGGAACTTAGGCCGGTTCCTATGGAATTCGGGGCAGAATACCTATAGCGTTCTTTAAAACTGGGATAGACGTGCAGGGCCATAAACGCACGGGCTTTTAGAATACACCTTAGAAAAGGTTTGTGTGCGGATTCTATGTCTGAGATAGAGTTCAATGATGTAAGCAACTCTTGTTAAATCGGAATATTACCCGCTATGCAAAAGTTCAAGTTGTAGGCGACACCTTTGTTTACTAGCAAATCTTATGGAGACGTCTTTGACGTTATTTCTGAAACCATTTTTTAAATTCAAGTGGGGGATTGTTGGAACATGTGTGGAAATTGAGTAAAAAGACTAAACACAAATTTCTATGTTGGATAGAACTAGTGTTGTGTGAATTGAAAAAAAGTGGAAGTCACACATCGGATGGAACACACACATTAGTAGTGTTTATATAGTGGGGGTGTACCTCTAATTAATGGGGGGTACATAGTTATGTGAATGGAGTAAGCACTAGAGAAAAATATATATTGATATATATTTTATTATTTGGAAATGATAAATTAAATAATTAATTTAATCATTATTGGAAAGTGCTTTCTTAGTCCCCAAGTTTTGCTAAAATATTTGGAACACAATCTAGAATATTTTGTAACACAATCTAAAATATTTTGATAGGCAATCTAATATATTTTAGTGCTTGATCTGAAATATATTTTGGTACATAATATAATATATTTTTGTATTCAATATAATATATTTTGGTACTCAATTGAGATATTTTTGTACTAAATCTAATATGTGAATTACTTAATCACAAAGTAATGTATTACTTGTTCCCAAAGTTTCTCACTTATTAGTTGTGAATTTTCTCTATAAATAGAGAGCACACATAGTGCATTCGACACACCAAAGAGTTTCATTGAGTTGTCGGGAACTCTTTCTCTCTTCTCCCTTTCTTGACTTGTGTTGACGAGTCTTTCTTCTCTTCATCTCCTTTTCTGTCCCTTCGGAATTAAGAATGGTCTTAAGTTCATAGTCCCTTTTCGGTTTAATGTCCCTTCGGAATTAAGAGTGTTCTTAAGAGCATAGTCCCTTTAATTATTTATATCTCTTTAGAATAAATAATATTTTAAGATCATAGTCCCTTTTCGGTATAATAAGAATGATCTTAAACATATATTCTTCTTCAATTCACGGAGAAGTTAGATGTTAGAATGGTCGTAACACCATATTTGAGTGGTTGAAATACCATATTGATATTTGGAGAAGTTAAAAGTTAGAATGGTGGTAGCACCATATTTGAGTGGTCTCAACACCATAAGAGTGGTCACAATACCATATTGGTTTCAGTATTAAAGAGTGGTCTTACTACCATATTGAAGGTGTAATTCTCGAACGGTTTTCTACAGTGTAGTAGTTAACCGCACAGTTGTAGCTGGGCTTGTTTTATCCTGGAGGCGGCGTGGTTGATAGTCTGTCTTGCACAATTTTGGGCAGTGCCACGAAACGTCTTAAAGAGAGCGACCCGGTCGTGACTCAACCTAGTAACAACTTCGGTAGATATTCTCATAGAAAATAGAATTTGGAAAACCAAAATACAACACTTTGGAAATCCAAAAACAACAATAACTCTTATTTAAAACTTGAAGACCAGTTACAATAGTTTGAAACCTTGAGAACATGGACAAGAAAGTTAGCTTTTTCTTATTTCACTTGTTGGTATCCTTTATAGGTTGAGCAGAGTTATTCAAAGATTCTCTTATGAATAGACTTATTAACAAATTTGGTATATTATGAGTTAGACAAAGCTTCAAGAAAAACTCAACGAACTTTATAATGTATTATGTAGGTCTTTCTTTGAGCATCAAACAAGCTCTTCCTATTAACAACCATTCCTTCAGAACTATTGGGAAACTAACACCATCCTTGATGATGTGCCAAAGCTCATCATCAACATCAATGATGTGGCTATACATTTTACTTTTCCTTTTTTTAATATATAAATAAAATAGTTATTCATTAAAAAAAAGCTATAACCAGGCTGGCTTAGAAAACCGTCGGTTCGCTGGTTTTAAATGGGTTTGTTCGGTTCACGTCAGTTTGATAGCATGACCGATCCAAAATATTGATCGAATCGGTCACCCCTCCGGTTCACAGTCAAAACAGTTTAACCAATTGATCCAATTTAACTTTTAAAACTATAGGTGGAACACGTAAGCGTTATGTCGGTTTTCGAGATGGAACCGGATGATTCCTAGGAGAATGTATCATGTATAGTGCCACATGTATCATTAAGGTGGTGACTGTGATAGTCCTTGTCTTGGCATATCTATTGGGTCTTGTGTTGTTCTCGATGGACATGATGGACTCTAATGAATAATTGGGTTGAACCTTTTTTAGTCTCGTACCCATAAAATATTAATATTAATACTTATACTCCCTCATTTTTTTAACTTTCGCACCGGTTTCCGACCAATCAATGGTGGGCGACTAATCCGGCTCGTGCATAGAGGCATGTGCATTGGCCAAACGTTGTTCCCTATGAGAATCGAACCTGATATTCCCCGGATACGTCCTTGGAAGGATATACTCCATCCGTTTCAAAATATAAGCAAAATTGACTTTTTAGGTTCATTCATTTAATGATATATGTGGTTATCATTAAATGAATGAACTTAAAAAATCAATTTTGTTTATATTTAAAAACGAAGGGAGTATTACATAAACATATATGTTAATTGGTTGTTGGAGGGAGAGGCCAAGGCCGCTGCCTGCCCACCCCTCCATCTGTCCCTTACTTGCATGGCAAAAATATGAATATACTTGTAAAAAAAAAGTGGATATAAATCCTCCAACCAAGAAGATTATGAAAGTTTTGTTCATCATCAATTACAACACTACATATGGAAAACAATTAAAGTTCAAATATAAGCAACACACTATAAGTTAATTGCATAAAAAAAATACATAATCTACTGTCACACCTACTCACGTGATTTTATGGAATTAAACAAAAAAAGCAATTATATTGCATCATAGAGGAGCATTACAATTGTGAGATGAACTTTTACCTTTTCTTTTGGTATTGTAACGTAAATGGAGAAAAGAGGATGTAGAAGGTATTAAAAGCGTGAACTCATTGCCAAATATTATATACCAAAAAAGGTAAACGTAGAGAAAACAAGGAAAATAAAAGGAAAAACAATTGAAAAAAAGTGTGATATACAGATTAAACAACGAAGAAGCAGTTTTCGTAGTTGAAGAAATACGCAAAAGGAGAAATAACAAAAGTCCAAAAAATGAACATAACAAAGAATAAAAAAATGGTTAAATAGTAGTTTATGAAAGTTGTCCATAAACTATATGATATTTTTGTTTTAAAACATCATCTAAAAATGAATTTTATAATGTAGTTGATGATATTTCAATTTTTAAACATTTTAAATTAATATTTGAGTGGTCAAATGGATTATTAATTAAATATGTTTCAGTCAAAAAGTCATTATAATAGTCATCTTTAAATCTTAATGGTAAAATTAAATTGATTTTTTTGCATTTTCGACACATATAAATTAAATTTTAAACATCACTAAGTTTTTACTATGACAATTTTAACTAAAATTACACAGACATAGAAAACATAAATTTTGTATTTGTGTGGCTTAATTTATGTTAAAAATGTTTTGATAAGAATGATTACTTATTTTTAATTTTAATAATAATATTATTTGATTAAAGGTAAATAAATGGGGCGTTAGACCATCTACAATGAGGAGTCTTTCCCCTATTTAGCACCATGCTAAATAGGCACCTCCACTGTGAACCAAATTAATATGGTGCTTATAGAGATGAGTGTTTTTATAGGCACCATCTCTCTTCTATTACTCATGGGTCCCACATATGCAATTAATTCTATTTTTTCTCTTTTCAATTGTTGTATTATTTTAATATTTAAAAGTAAATTATATATTAGTTGAAAGAGTAATATTTAATCGATCAACATTAAATTTTCAACCAAAACTTTTTTTAAAAGAACAAATAATTTACCTATCTGAATGGAAAAAAAAAAACAAAACAAACATACAATGATTGGATTTAAGCAAAACAACAAATAATTTACCATCATTTATTTTATATTTGTTTTTTCAAGTTTTAACTTTTTTTATAATTTATAATTAAATTATTTCAATGTTTTAAAATTATATAAATATGAATGAATATATAAATTATTGTTAAAATTTAATGATAAAGAGTTATTGTTGTGACCCAATTAATAATTATTTGGAGGTGCTGGGTTGGAGAGATTGAGTGTTTATCAAGTATTAGTTATAAAACGAATGATGTGTACAGTCAGGACCCGTTTAAGCATCCAAATGGAGTGCTGCATTGTGGATGGTCTTAGGATTTTGAATCCCGACCCCTGCATATGAAGAACCACATGTTACTCATGCGCTCATTATATTTGCTTAAAGATTTCTCTAAAATACAAAACTCGTAACAACCTCATCATTTCTTTTTATTTATAAAAAATTACGAAAGTGAAGAAAATATCAAAATTAACAAAACTTGTAAAGTAATATTCTTAGTTATTGGCTTGGAAGCTTAATATTCATAGAAGTAATGAATCTCAGCCGTTCGATGTTAAGATGACATCAATTATCACATGTTTTATGAGTTCACTATCTCTTTATTTTTATGTTCTATTTTCAAGATCTAACAATAAAGGTTATAAGAGCTCTTGAACCCTAACTCCCTTTTGTTCAATCTTATACAAATTTTTTGAATATCTCTATATTGGTTTTCTTTCTCAATCTTAATAATGGAATTAGATCCAAGCTTTTCAGAAAAAATTCCTTATCTATTTGAAATTTTTTCTAAAATTCCTTTAGAAAAACCAGAAATCCCCACTCTAGTTCTCTCGCAACCAAGTTCTACTCTCAATAGGGTGAACCATCACACTAGTTTTTCTATGGTAGTTCCTTCCTCTATCAAACCATTTTCAATGAACCAAAACCCTTCGTACGCGACTGCAAACTCTAATGAATCCCAAAGAGAATTTTTTATTGATCAAAATCCAATGACATTTTCAATGAACCAAACCCCTTCGTACGCGACTGCAAACACCAATGAATCCCAAAGAGAATTTTTTATCGATCAAAATCCAATGACATTTACACCAAACTATAACGAAATGAGAACCATGCATGACCTCCTTAACACAGACAAAGGAATTTTGGATATGTCCAAACAAAATTTCTTTCAATACGGTGAAACTTCACAATCTCGGGTAATTTCCTCTCTACCACCATCACTAGTTTACGAAAACCAATCCGAAGACCATGATCAAGGTAACATTCCCAGTGACCAGAAGCGACAAAAGAAGGTTCACAAAGATAGTGAAATTCAAGAAAAAGAATCCAATATAAGAAAAGGCCAATGGACTCGTGATGAGGATGGGTATATTAAATCATCTAAAATTTGTACTTTAATCACTATAAAATGTTTTCAGGTTTTTAGGGTGGCTTTGTTATATACTCTATTGGTGCAATTTGATGGTTTTGTTTAATGGTTTTATATGTCAATTTGATTCATCTTATCTTGACTATGTTGTTTTTATTTGTAAATGATTGTTAACATATGATGAACAATTAATAATTTTTTATATTCTTGTAGGATTCTTCTCAAATTGCTGGACAACTCTGGGTTTAATAACTGGTCTCAGATTGCTAAGTTTTTGAATGGTAGGAGCGGAAAACAATGCAGGGAGAGATGGCATAACCATCTTCAACCAGACATTAAGGTGTCTTTTTTTTAAATCCTTTTTGGTTTTTATCTCTTACACATACACTTATAATGCTCTTTCACGTACATATAGATATCCATCAAATAAATCAAAAAATTAAGAATGCATATCAATTAAACGCAGTTAAATTATTACATGTATATAATTTTATAATGACGTGCGGAATTCTTGTAACTAATATTTATTTTAGGGAAATGTTATCTTGCATTCTAAAGGCACATGTTAAAGTTTTGACAAAGAGTAAGTATTTATTGAGAAACATTAAATTTCAATCTTGTAAAAAATAAATTGGCATAAGTTATGATACATAATTTCTATCTTTAGAACCACAACTTGTAATCTTAGGGCATAAGTTAGCATGACCCTTTATTTTATTATGATATGAAACATGTTTTTGAAGTTAGTACAATATACAACATTTTAATTATCGCATTCTATTTGATTTAAATGAAATTTTTTGTGTACGTCAACATTAGTTCATTAGTTTAGTTGTCTATATTTCTGAATAATTATTGGAATAATATTATAAAAAAAATGGGTTCTATGTAAAAAAATAAAATAAACTAAGAGTGTTCTAAGTATCGATTTTGCTGTTCCTCTTACTAAGAGATAATTTATTATTTTAAAACACATTTTTTTGCACCTTTTTAAAAAATACAAATGATAGATATGCTATTTATTAGTGGAGAACAAAAGAAACAATTATTTCAAAAAAAAAAAAAAAAGAAACAATGTCTATATGTACCAATGTTTTATCCATAAGTATCTTCAGTGATTTTTTATTTTTGTTTCATACAATATTTCAATAAGTTTTGTTTATAAAAAGGGAAATGCTAACCAGTGCCTCGAGGGTATTGGTTAAGGATATGAAAAAGAAATTTATATAGTAGTTAATGCATTGAAATTGTGTAATTAATTGATTAATTGATAATAATATGAAAAACAGCTATCTTTTATGGTAATAAATCTCTGTTATGGTATGCTTAATCATTGCCCCAAAGGCACCGGTTAGCAAGACCCTTGTAAAAATGCTTCCTTACCAATTTCTTATTTTGGTTAATTTTGAACAAATGGAGTTGTATGAATTATGTGCCTCCTTTTTAGGCTTCTCCTTTCATATATGTTCTTTTAATTTATCTCTCGTAAGACTAATGTTTATTATCTCCCTCATTTGAAGAAACAAATAGATGATATCTCTAGATAGCTAATTAGATTCACTCATTACCTGATTAGTGAAATTGGAATCTTTATCAATTTAATTATAATTAATCATATATCTATCTAATCCAGACATATATTGTTTGGTATTAATGTAGAAAGTGTCATGGAGTGAAGAGGAAGACAAAATATTGATCGAAGCTCACAAGATAGTTGGGAACAAGTTTGCTGAAATTGCAAAGAGACTTCCTGGACGTACCGAGAACTCCATCAAGAACCGTTGGAACTCCGCTAAGCGCAGCCTGAATGCTACAAAGAAGCCAAACCGACGAAATAGTTTGAAAGGAACACTACTTCATAAATACATCAACGAAATCACTAATTCTAAGGATGTTCAGAAGGTGCCAAACAATTCCACCAACATGATGAACATTGGGTATCAGACAAATTTCAACAATACCAATACCAACCCTGGTCTTAGTCATGTTGGATATGAATTTTCAGAGTGTGGTGTTAACTTTGAAGGTTTGGTTACTTCAATGGAAGAACTTGGTGGCAATGTGACAATGATGCTGAATGGTGATGATGGAATGGCAAGTGGCTCTGGCACAATGAGTCATGAGATTGGATTGTATCAAATGGAGTTTTTTCCTCATGTTAATGATCTATAGGAAACTCCTAAGCTAGGGTTCTTGTTTTTCTTTGACTAGGTCTGCTTTGTATCAGTTTGTATTATTATTATTGTCTATGTTTTTAAGGGAACTCAAATTTTAGCATCAAGCATGAAATTCTAGCATATGTATTATTATTTTTCTTTAAGAATGTGTTGAAATTCATTTGATGTGTTTAGCTCATAGAGTTTTAGTGTTTAAGCTACAAACATTTATAAATTTTCTCTCATAATCATTCCTCAACATTAAATTCAAGAAGAAACAAAAACTACAACACATGCATGTCCAAAACGTGGATATACATCCTCCAAATTAGATGATGAAAAT
The DNA here is from genome assembly GCA_958299785.1 of Medicago lupulina. Lineage (NCBI taxonomy): Eukaryota > Viridiplantae > Streptophyta > Magnoliopsida > Fabales > Fabaceae > Medicago > Medicago lupulina. Next base: position 26,796,891 of record OY283141.1, on the reverse strand, counting down.
TTTGTGCAACGTTCATGTTTACAACTATAAATATGGAAAAACAATAAAAAAAATTAAATATAAGGAAAATACTATAAAAGTTAATTGAATAACAAGTAAAAAATCTACTTCTCTTACACACTTGATTTAAAGGAATAAAACAAAAAGTCCAATTAGATTGCATCAGATAGGAGCATTAGAATTGTGATCCAACCTTTTACCTTTTCATGAAAAAGTACTGAAAGCGTGAAGAAAAGAAGACATGAATTTCACAACCAAAACACAAACTCAAAAGAATGCAGAATATGAGGAAAAAAGACAAGAAATTGAAAAAATGTCTGTTAAAGATAAATGACGAAGAAATAGTTTTCGTAGCCGAAGAAATACATAAAAGGATGTGCAAGATTTTGTGGAAAAATAATAGAAGTCGAGAAAATAAACATAACAAAGGATAAAATAGTATTTTAGGTTTGGTTACACATCAGTCAAAAAATTTCCCTAAAAAAAAAAAAAACATCAGTCAAAAACTTGTCCTTAAATTATATGATATTTTTGTTTTAAAACATCAGTCCATAAACTTGTCCATTTAAAGATATTTTAAAATGTGTAGTCAATGATTTTTTTAAAATTTTAGGAGACGTCATAATGGTTTTACTCCATTTAATTTTAAATTGATATTTGAGTGATAAAATGAAACATCAATTCCTTCAAAAAAAAAAAATGAAACATTAATTAGATCCGTTTTTGTTAAAAAAAAGTCATTATATTAGTCATATTTGGCTTTCTCTTTTTTAAAGATATTAGTCATCTTTTTATCAAAAAAAATATTAGTCATCTTTAGTGATAGGTACAAAGTAGAACAAGAAAATTCTATTATATTTTTTATATGTAAAATTATATACAAGATGGAAATTTAGAGAATTTTCAATTTACTTATAATTGTAAATCGTATTCATGAGTAAAAAAGAAACTCACATTTTTTTTTTTTTACAAAAACTCACTTTCTTGATGTTTGCCTTAAAAAGAATTATATATACATTATCCTTTGTTTCTTACAAAATATATATACAATATTGAGACAAAATATTGACCCAAGAGCCAATTCTTTCATATGCAAAATTTGTTTACATAATCAAAAAATTAGCCGCCAACTTTTTAAATTTACAGCGCCATTTTTTTTAATTTCCCACCAATATAGCCTTATAAAAATGAGAGAATACGGTGTCTACAATTTCTACAGGGAAAAAAAAGATAATGGCTTTAAGAGAAATAGATCTAAATATTATTCCTACCGAATTTGAGATTGACATCAATCAAAATTCTTCCCTTCCATTACTTCAAAATTCTTCATCAAATAATTTTCTTTTTGATTTAAATGATGATATATTATTGGAGAATGATATAGAAATGGGAGAATTTTTTCGAGAACCAAATGTAAATACTGGTATGTGTTTTTTTTTTTTGTTTTTTTGTTTTTTTGTTTTTAATTTGGTACAATAGCTATGGTATGTTACGTTACGTTATTCTCCTTTTTTAGAGAAGCAGTGTACTATTTTTAATTTTTTATTCTTGATTTCTTTATCTATACACATATATAGATGGTGATGTCATTGTAAGTTCCGGTGCTTCATTACCTCCAATTTCTTCATCAAGCTCCTTTCTTTTTGACTTGAATGATGAGTTGTTCATGGAAGATGATACACATATAGGTATGTATCATTTTTTTTTGGTAGTTTTATGTTTTTTATCATTAGTTTATGTTATATCATTAAATATTTTACAAGTGACACGGGTATATGTTTTGATGGCAATTAGAGTTAGAGTTAAATGATGACAATGATCAAAATGAAGTTCCTTCAACAATCCAAATTACTTTATCAAGTGACACGGGTATGTGACACATAATTTATTTTCCAACATATAATTGATGGCAATTTTAGTTAAGTTTGGTTGCATTCACATATCATCAATTTAGAAATGTGACACGAGTTTATTTTTCCAACTTGCAGAAGACAGTCTTATGGATATTGAAGTGACAAATTTGGAATTGGTGGAAGCACCAACAAGCATTCGTCCTAAAAAAAATTTGTCTAATGAGATTAGAAGGGCCATATACGAGTCTCTATTAGAGAAAAGTACTAAAGGAAGATTAAAAAAAGGGGTGACTAAATCAGTGGCAACACAATTTTCAGTATCTATGCGTACTGTTCAGCGCATTTGGAAACGAGGAAAAGAAAGTGGTGCATGTGCCGATGTATCCCATAGAATGAAAAAAAAATTGTGGCTGCACAAGGATTCAACTTGATCTTGATCGAATTCATGAGATTCCTTTTTGAAGGTGGTTCTCCAGATTTAAATATTTTAGATTTTAGATTTTTTAGAGCTATTCGATCCTTACAACATAAAGAGACACCTACCTACTTTGATAAACTTTTGAAGTCGGTTCAAAAATCATTTGAAGAATATTCAACGGTGAAGTCAAATCGTATATTTTTAAGTTTACAGTCGGGCATGATTGAAATCATGAAATCAAGAGGTTCCAATAAGTATCAAACTCCACATATGAAGCACAAAAGGTTCATGGTTGGCATCACATTCACAGCCATGACTTTTCAAAAGATGACTACAATTAAATCAAAGGTCATGATGATAATACAAGCATACGATACAAGGTTCGAAACTTTTAATAAAAATCTGTAAGATAAAGGTTTAACATTGCCTTCACTGCTTTTTTCTTTTCTTTTTCTTCCAAACCTTCATCTTCTTCCTCTACTACGCCTTCAACATTTGGTTCCAACTCATTTTCTCCAATCTCTTCCTCTGCAACTTCAACAAAATCTGGATGTAACTCATTTGCTCCCACTTCTTCTGCAGCTGCCTCAAAATTTGATTCCACTACTTCCAAAGCATAATCTTCATCTTCTTTATCATCAACTATCTCAAAATCAAGATAATCTTCTACTCTTTCCAAGTCATAATTTAGGTCATCTTATTCCTCTGCTACTCCCTCAAAATTTGGTTCCAACTCATTTTCTCCAACTTCTTCATGATCTTCAACTGCATCAAAACCAGGTTGTAACTCATTTCTTCTAACTTCTTCGGTTTCTGCCTCAAAATTTCGTTCCACAGTTCCCAAAACATAGTCTTGATCTTCAATTATCCCTTCATCAAGAGAATCTTCTACAAACTCTACAGAGTCTTCTACTCTTTCCAATTCACGTTCTTCATCTCCTTCCTCTGTAATTCTCTCAAAATCCATGGAGTCTTCTGTTGGAATTTTATTTGTTAATTTATTTTAAAGTTAAGGTTTAATACATCATTTGGCCCCTTAACTTATTTTTCGATTTTAATTTGGTCCCCTAAACTATAAATTGTCTCAATTTGGTCCCATAAATCTTATGCCATTTACAATTTTGGTCATCTCCGTTAGTAATTTGTAAAATCTGTAAAACTCCTTTCCACGTGTCATTTCAAATTAATGATCAACGGTTAGATTTAAAAAAGCACATAGTATACCGTGGACTCACAACAGATGATAACTATTATTCACCTTAAATCATCACCTTTTTGAAACACAACAATTCACAAAGTTAGAACATGTATCCCTAATTCATCTCTTCCTCCATTAAATTCATTTTCTCAAGTTTAAAAATCGGATTCATTTATGCCTCCATTACAACTAGCAACAACACACACTTATTACACATAAATCACCATAATTTAAGCATCGCATACAACACAGAACCCAGCCAGAGCAACACTAACTCTCCTTCCCTCATGTTTATAAATCCGAATCTCATGTTTATATGAATGAATCTGAATCTGAACACTATCTATAAGAGGGTCAAAGAGAAAAGGATCAAAGATTGAGGGAAAAAAAACATTAAAAGGGTAATTTTTTCTGGGAATGGTGATAAACACAACCTGTAAGAGGGAAGACCAATGGTGGACGATGAGGTTGATTTTGTAGTGAAGAGTGATGAAATGAAAATGGAGCAGTGGAACTAGAAGGAAGAACAGTGGTGGATAACAAATGAAGCACACTCAGAAATCTCACATTCTTCAACATCCTCAACTTCTTTCCCCATTTCAATCAAATTCTTGGATTTTTCAAAATCCAAAAACCATGAATAATGAATTACATACAGAAAAAAACAAATTACACAACAACAATACAAACAAAAAACCATTAATCGGTTTCAGATTCAAAATTGAAAAAAAAAATTAGGTTAATAAATTAGGGTTATAAATTTTCATTTTCCCATTTGGATTCTTCTAGATCTATTCAAATTCGATAATATTCCAACAAAATCCGTCTTTCGCGGTGGCGGATCGAGTTTCCGGTAATCGGTATTTTCAAATCCGATGAAAAAAAATCACGAACTTTGAAGAATGAAAAATGAAGAGAGAAAAAAATGAATATCACAAGAGTTACTCTTTAAAAAATTGGATTATGCGTTGGGATCGTTAATGATGAATTTTTGAAAGGAAAAAAATTGGATTTTATTTATGAAGGTTGATGAAGGTTTACATGAAGATGAAGAGGGAAGAAGATGACAATAAAAGTTATCATATGTAGGTATGCCATTTGTGCTTTATAAATCCAACCGTTGATCATTAATCTTAAATGACACGTGGAAATGAGTCAACAAATTTTGCAAAATACTAATGGGGAGGACCAAAATAATAAACGACGTAAGATTTATGAAACCAAATTAAGACATCTTATAGTTGGAGGACCAAATTGAAATCCAAAAATAAGGTAAGGTATCGAATAATGTATTAAGCCTAAAGTTAATTATTATTTATTTAAAATCAAATTACGAAGTTTTTGACTTGGTATAATTTACAGATTCTTGTGCTGCCTAAACGTTTTCATTCATTCCTATTTTTATGGCTTTAACCGTTACATACTTGACTGATTAGTTTTTACTTCTCAAAATTGATTCCAAGAGTTTCGGTTATGCTTTCAATACCAATGTACACGTACCAAGTCAATTCTTCAATATAAGAGATAAGGGAGAATACGAGAGTCAGTAGAGAGAAGAGAGAACATACATGATAGATTGCTTTCATCTCTATTTTTCATTTTTTCCATCTCTAATAACAATAATAAAAATTAAGTTCCCTTGAGCAATCCAAACAAGTTGTTTTGAGACCTTGCTAATTCACATGCGGTGCTAGCAAGAAGTGACTGTTGTATCCTGAAGGGTATTAGCTATGAGACCTACCGCATTATTAAGCTCAGTGCTTTGTGCACGTCTCAGTCAATAATCGATAAGTTTACTTACTCCTTAATTTTATGTTATTTAGATTTGTATTAATTTGATGCTAATATTTCTTGTTGTTTATTGCTTTAGAATAATTCTATGTCTTAGTTTTCCTACAATCTTAAGAGTATTTTGTTTGACATAGAGTTGTTGTTAATTTCATTTTAGATTTGGTATATAGTATTTTTTTTTCTCTGTTCAAAGTGCATTTCAAGAATCTGATGTATAATCCATGTATGTACTATGTGGAACATGATTTTACAAAGAGCAGGAAAATGAATTTCCTAAAAATGTATAGTACACATGAGGTTCTATCCATTTCATTGTTTAACTTGTTTTGAATATAAAGCTATGTACATCTAAAACTATTTTCATCATATGATTTTGGTTGTGTTATTTACTCTTTAAATGACAAACGGTTATTCTTTGCTCAATAAGCAAACTTCTACACTCTCAAAGTGTGGGGGTTTTATGTGGAGTTGTTTTGTTTTTAGTTTGTCCTCGTGATATTACATGTTTTCTCCATGTTTTTCTATCTTCAACTTTGTGATTAAGGACTACTATAAAGCATGTTATATTTTGATGTTCTAGTTGATGAATTATTGTTTTAGAAAAATGCTTATTGTTGAATGTGAGATGTTTTTTAGAAATGACTTTGTGTGGATATATCATTTTAAGCATGCTTTCTCAATTGGTTTTGCATTTGTTGCAGTACTCTTATTGTATAAGAGTATTAAAATGATTTTGTGCTGTCAAACTCTTTTTAGCTTCATGTATTGCCTCAACAATATTGTGGCTCTTAACTTTTATGTTTTGAGAATTATTATTTTATTGTGAAATATCATTTAATTACATTATTGGCAGTGTAAATACATATATGATATACATGAGTGAAACAAGTATCATTAAGATGTTGTCGCTTAGAAATTATCTAAGTAGATTTGAACAAAATTTTGTGGCACTTGCTAAACTCATGAGATATATATTGAGATACACCGTAAAATATTGGTGTAATATTGTGAATTATCAATTGTATTAAAATAATACAATGATGTTTGATTTATTTATATGAGTTGATTTATTTTCCCCAATGTATGGGTGTCGTCACTTGAAAAATAATTCAAGCAAACTTGAATAAAAAATTCATAAATGAGTTTATATTTATCCAATGTGGGGGGCGTTGTTGCTTGGAAGCATTTCCAAGTAGACCTATGTAATAAATCTAAACATAGATTTAATTTTCTCCTATGTGGGGGTGTTGTTGCTTAGAATTTATTTAAGCAAACCTATGATAATATATCATGGATGATGTTTTGATAATATATATGAGATACTGACTGAGAGACGTTTTGGTCAATGTATTAGTTGTGATACAACTGTATACTAGAGAATATATTTACATGGAAGGGGGATGGATTATGTCCAATACAAAAATTGAGAGCGATGGTAACCCAACATAAATTGTGAAAATTCGCAAGGTTATGTTCATATGGGTAAGAACAAGTCGTTTGTCAATTTTATGAGACACTATCCATTTTATTTTTGAGAATTCATTCCTATGTTTAAATGAGTATGGATATTTTTATATTTAACTACCCTTAATAATTCATAAAAAAAAAAAAAACTACTTCTAATAATATATATATTTAGCTACCCCGAGTGTGTAGCTATGGCTAACGTGTTCTTAATAATATATATTTTTATATTTTTAAATTTTGCTATGGCTAACCCGTTCTTGTTGAATCAAGTGTATACTTTATGAAGAACATTATATGTATTTTTTAAGGGTTCTGCTGTAAATTATTATGAAATTTGAGAAGTTGATTATTATGATATTTTTTAATGGGTTTTTAAGAACATTATATATATTTTATAAAAAATTTCTTGTTGATTATTATGATATTTTTTATAATCAACTTACGAATATATTTTCATAATATATATTTTTCTTGTTATTATGAAACAAGAAAAATATCATAATAATCAACTTCACAAATTTAAGTGTATATTTTATGATGAACATTATATATATTTTATGAAGAACATTATATATATTTTATCAAAAATTTGTTCTGCCATAAATTTGTGAATTTGCGATAGCGGAAGTGAATGCAATTTCATGTTTTTGCAAACAAATTAGGTACCAAGTAATCCATCTATCATAAATAACACGACGACGTTGAAGCAAAAAGTACCACCTAAATTCATAGGTATATATAAACCATCATGTGTCGATCAATAAAAGCAAGTGAGAATTTTTAACATTATCTATAAGTTATAACTCCGGTAGGATTATAGAAAACTTTTCAAAATCAATCTATTTTTAAGGAAACAAATTTTATTTTATTTTATTTTTGGCAAAAGCAAAACGATATTCATTCATTCAAATCGATAGAATACATCAGATACAATAATATCATCAATATCGCTAAAAACGTAAAGGATAAAACTGCAAACAAACTCACAGCATCCAAGTTAATAGCATACAACGGCAAAATGCCTACAAATAATATGATCAAATCAAAATCACCAGAATACCCATGCTTCCGGATCTGCAACGTTGACGTCCAAATCATTGATTGAATATGTAATTGATTGACTGAAGCTGATCTTTCAATAGGAACAAACAAACACCGCAACACGGCGCGAAATCAAACAACGCCGCACAAGACGACGAACAACACAACGTCGCACTCAGACGACGAAATCACAAAAAAAGGAAAACTCACTTATGTGAAAATCACTTATTTGATTGAAAGAAAGGGAAAAAGGATGCAGAGGGGTGACTCTAGGTCAAGAAATGACCTAAAATCACCCCTCCTCGATGAATGAAAGAGAAAGAAAACCTAGAGAGAAGGTGAAGTTTCTCTCACTAAAAACACTAGGGTCGGCTATTATTTTGTAAAAAAATGACCTGAAGGACCTCTAGAAGGGATTTTAGGCCCTCCAAGGAAGCCTTAGTGCCCTCTAAAAGGGCTCCAAGGCCTAGGGCGCGCCTCATTCAGGGTGCCGCCTCAATAGTTTCTAGAATTATCTAGAAACCGCCTAAAGTACCTAAATATCCATATTGCTTGGGGGCTAAATAATCTTAACCCAAGTCCATAGGAAGCTATAAATACCATCCTTGGGAGCATTCTCAAAGCGACGCCAACCACGTCTCCGAATCGCATCATTTCATCAAAACAATCGAAGCGACGCCGTTCTTACCAGCCATGGAAACCCAGGAAGAAGCAGAAACGATGAAAGCTTAGATCGCCCAACTGATTGAGCAAAACAAGGCTTTACAGGCTTCGGTGGAAACTATCCATCAACAACAACTGCAAAAGAAGGTCGGATCTCACCACGGCGACCTAGTGGAACCAGAGCCTCAGTCCTTGTCGACCGAGATTTGGAACCCCTCGGTTCCCGAGAACTTCAAACCGCCCCACCTTTCCACCTTCGACGGCAGAGGCGATCCTATCGAGCACGTGACAGCTTTCAACACCCGCATGGCCGTCGTCGGGGCAGTCGATTCTCTCAAGTGCAAACTATTGGCAGGAACCTTCTCTGATGCCGCGTTACGATGATACATAAGTCTTTCGTGCTTTTCTATTGTAAGCTACCAAGATATGATCCGGAAACTCTCTCAACAATTTTCTTCAAGCCATCATCAAAAAGTTTCGTCCAACAGTCTGTTCAATGTACGCCAGGGACGGAACGAGTCCTTGCAGGCTTATCTCGCCAGGTTCAACGATTCTACAATCAAAGTGTCCAATCCAAATCAAGAGCTCTTTGTCGGAGCTTTCCAGAACGGTCTAAGGGTCGGCCAATTCAACGAGTCCCTCGCCCAAAAACCGGCTGACTCAATGGAGGAAATCGTGGCTCGCCCCGAATGCTACATAAAAGGAGAAGAAAGTAACGTCGAGAAACGGGCGCGGGACGTAAAAGAGAAAGGAAGTTCAGGTTCTGAGCGCAAGAACTACGACGTTCCCCCAAACATAGATCGAGGAGCCTTCAAAAGACAGCCTGAGCGGGACCGCAACACTCGTCGATACGCCCCAAAACATTTCACTCCACTTAAAGTGCGCCCAGAGGGAATCTTGAAAGAAGTGTACAAGTTTAAACTTATCCCAGAAGCCAACCCGCCGCGAACTCATGTCATGGGCAACAACAAGGACACCTGGTGCAAATACCATCGTGTAAGGGGTCAGGACACAGACGATTGCTTGCACTTAAAAGGAGAGATTGAAAGGTTAATCCAGAACGGGAAGCTGAGGGGATACGCGAAGGAGAAATATGACGAGGATAGGCGACGGTCAGACGAAACCAGAGATAATCGATGCGGTGAAGAGACTAAGCATACCCTAAACACTATCTTAGAAGGCTTCGCCGGAGGCGGTGAATTGAATGCTTCTAGGAAAAAAAAACTATGCGCGCCAAGTAATGCTTATTGACGAGGGCTCACACACTTTTGCCGATAGGAGCTCAGACATTGTTTTCTCGGCCAAAGACTTTGAGAGCGTTGTCCCCTATAATGACGACCCCATGGTGATTACTCTCCAAATACTCAACTGGAACATTAAAAGAGTCCTCATTGACACGGGCAGCTCTGCGGACATTTTGACCGATGAGGCCTTTGACAGAATGGGCTTAAGCGAAGAACAACTACAACCTTTCCAAGGCACCCTTTCAGGATTCACCGGAGAAAGAGTACATGTTCGGGGGGTATATCACTTTAAAAACCATCTTTGGAATGGGAAAGCAAGCTAAGTCGATTAAAATAAGGTATCTCGTCGTGAATGCTCCAAACTCCTATAATATAGTTATCGGACGCCCTTCGTTCAACCAACTAAGTGCCCTCTTATCCACTAAGTTTCTCGTGATGAAGTATCCTCTAGATGATGGCGGGCTGGGAACAATAAAGGGCGACCAGAAGATTGCCAGAGAATGTTATCTTGAAAAATGAAAAAGAAAATGAGATAGGTATCAAGTGCACGATGGATATGATAGACGAGATAAGAGAAGAGGCTCACATCAGAGAGTTCGCCGCCAAGCAAAGAGCAGCCCACAGGTACAACTCCAGAGTGATTCCAAGAGACATGAAGGAGGGCAACCTCGTCCTCAAACAAGTGGTCGCCCCCACCAGGATTGGAAAACTATTGCCAAGTTGGGAGGGACCGTACCGGATAAAGGAGAAGCTACAGCACGGAGCCTACAAGCTGGAAGAATCAGATGGAACTCCAGTGCCAAGAACTTGGAACATGGCCAATCTTCGCCACTACTATAGTTAATTTAGAAGCTTTCATGTTTTATTTCTATTTTCTTTTATTTTCTGTAGAATAAGGCGTACAACAGTCGCTCGAAACTATGTTTAAATTTTCAAAGTATTCAATAAAAGGAATAGGTGAGCACTCTTTTCCCTTGCAAGGGCAGGGTTTTTAATGAGGCACCCTATTTTCTAACTTTTTCTTGTTGTGCACACTGATTTACCATCGATAGAAAATAAGAACGTCTAAACAGGGTTAACCTTCTCCAAGGCTCTAACTCGGCGTCAAATAAATTGGAACGCCTAAACAGGGATATAACCCAGCGTCGTTAAATAAATGAGAACGCCTAAACAGGGTTAACCTTCTCCAAGGCTCTAACTCGGCGTCAAATAAATTGGAACGCCAAAACAGGGATAGAACCGGACGTCGTTAAATAAATGAGAACGCCTAAACAGGGTTAACCTTCTCCAAGGCTCTAACTCGGCGTCAGATAAATTGGAACGCCTAAACAGGGATAGAACCCAGTGTCGTTAAATAAATGAGAACGCCTAAACAGGATTAACCTTCTCCAAGGCTCTAACTCGACGTCAAATAAATTGGAACGCCAAAACAGGGATAGAACCCGGCATCGTTAAATAAATAAGAACGCCTACACAAGGTTAACCTTCTCCAAGGCTCTAACTCGGCGTCGTAAGAAAACAAACAAGATTACAGACAAGAACATAAGCAAAGCACGCCGCACCAAAATAGTTATAAATTAAAGAAGTTCAGACAAAGTAAATGGATCGCAAAGCAAGCCACTAAATATTACAAAATAAAGCTGGGCTTAAAGCCTCAACAGGAATGTTCACAAAAGGAAATAACTTAGAAGACACAAGTTAAGGCTCGTCGATCATCTCGCCATCTTGGACGATCTTCAGTGAGTCCAGTGCAGACAAGTCCAACTCAGGGAATAGAAACGCCACCTGTGTTTTAGCCCTCTCAAAACCTTCTTCAAACTGGCTGACCAACGCTATCTTGCCATTCTCCACCTCATCTTTGGCTTTGGCCCGATCTCCCTCCAGCTCGCTAATTTTCTTCTCGAAGTCGCCCTTGTCCGACGTCCAGCTTGACTTCTCCTTCTCCAAATCCGACATCGCCTTCTCGGCCTTCATCTTGTCAAGCAATAAACCTCCAACCCTCTCCTCGAACGCAGCAGCCTTGTGTTTGTACTTCTCTACATCTTTTACAGAGTCCTGGAATTGTTTCTCCAAAACTTCATATTTGTGTTTCATGGCCTGAATGTACACCAGAGAACGGAGAGCGCCGGAACCAGCATCCTGCGCCAAATCGCTGAACTTCGAAAGAAAACTGGCATCTCCATCAACGGCAGTAAAGGGGACGTGCTCCTCCATGTATCAACGGTACTAGAAGTCGCGATGCCAAAAAGACTGGCAATATGCGGCATCAACCTCAGCCACAGCATCTTTTTCAAGTTGTTCCCCTTTCCCAGTATCCTTTCGACCGGTCCTAGCCTTCTTTCTTTGAGGCGAGGCGGCCAAATCGATGACATCATCCGACACGGCCTTTTCTAATGCACCGGCCGCCGCATCGGCATCGCCCTCCGGCGTTTCAGCAATAGCAGATTGATCCTTCTTTCCCTTTCGAAGTAACAAGTCAGATGGGTCGCTGACGATATGTTCCCCTGCATCATTCTTCTCTTTCAATGCAGCGAGGTACTTTTTCCTTTCCTTCCCGGTCAGTGGCAACATCAGAACTGTAAAACAAAGGTGCCACAATCAGAAATAAATCGCAAAACAAAAACAAGACAGGAAGCATAAACAAAAATACTCATGAAGATAGAATTCCAGATCTTCCGAGTCCGCCTCTTTATTTAGAAAAGTGCAAATATCATTAAGTGACATCTGATCTAAAAAGCCAACCACCTCACGCTCATAGGGTGACATCTTTTCACAATCATAGCCATAAACAGACTGCGGTGAAGTGGTCCAACTTAGGGGAAACCTCAGCTCGCCATTTACACTAGCAACAGAAACACAAGAGTCCTTGGAAGCACGGACCTGCATAAAACTAACTCGCCAATTCTTCTTAAAATTGAAGGCATACTAAGGGAACAATTTCTTGCTAGCATGAGCACTAATGGATACCCAGGAACCCTTGTCCACTCCCTTCGTACCGTAAAAATGAAAGAAAGCGCATGCGGAAGGAACCATGTCCAGCGCTTCGCACAGAATCTCGAAACCACAAATTAACGCCCAACTGTTTGGCCGGATTTGGGTAGGAGCTACGTTGAGAAAGCGCAAGACATCCATTTGAAAAAGAGTAAAATGGATCTTCACCCTAAACTCCTCTAGAACAGCATCGTACATGTGGAAAATCTCCTTCACACCTTTAGGACATAGTACGCACACTATCTCGCTAGGCGGGCAAGGAATCAGGTCAATATCTTCTTCCCGCCCAGTAGAGGAGACAAAGTTCTTGCTTCTAAAGAGATTCACCCTCGCTTGATCACAGTAGATGGAAGTATAACTTTGAACGTCGTCGCCAACGTTCTCCATATCGAACTCAGACCCCAAGAGAGGAACTCCTTTCCCACGCGACATTGGAGAATAAACGTGATCAATGACCTCCTTTCCTAAAGTTGAATACAGGAAAACACAGTCACTTTCGTGAGAATCACTGCTATCACTCTCATTGGACAAGTCCGAAAAGGACATATGACCAAAGTAGCTCGAATCATATGCTTCCCAATCAATAATGTCGTTTCGCTGTCTTGCGTGTCTTAAACAATCTCTCTGAAGTTTAGCCCTCTCTAAAGGATCCGTGGGACGGACTTCCCTACCCCTCTCCTAACAATCTCGAATTACGACCATCACCAAACGGGAAAAGATATTGAAAGCAAGTAGGGAAAGAGAGAATACCTGGTGTTGAACGGAGCTCGGATCGGCCCTAGAAGCTCAAACGAACGAGAGCAACGCTGATAATCAGAGGCAAGAGAACAAAAACGGAAATCAAGGAACGAAATGGGGAAAGACACCCTTTTAAAGGAAGAAACGTTTCAGAAACTTCCTCGGGAAGACGTGCTCCCGTGACACGTGTCACATATCGCCTAAAGTACCAGACACGTGGACGATCAACGAAAGGTCGCACAATCCTAGCCATTAACGTAACGGGCGATCAAATACGCTAAGTTGACCCCGCCAAACTGAACTTTCGTTCCCTGGGAAACTCTAAAACAGGGCATACCAGCCACAAGAATAAAACGAACAACATAGTCTAAATCACTTCGCCTTGTTCTAAAGCCTCGTGCTTGGGGGGCTTGGACCATCATCCCTGGACAAACAAACGCGCGTCCCCTGGGGGCTTTGATGACAGAACAAAGCGCCCTAGGCGGGACCTCTCAAGAATGGGACATACTATTCAAAATTTCAAAACAAACAGCAAAATATCAACCACTTCGCCTTGTTCCAAGACTCGTGCTTGGGGGGTTGTGGACCGTCATAATATAACTAAGGACCTCTAGAAGGGATTTTAGGCCCTCCGAGGAAGCCTTATCGCCCTCCAAAAGGGCTCCAAGGCCTAGGGCGTGCCTCATTCAGGGCGTCGCCTCAATAGCTTCTAGAATTATCTAGAAACCGCCTAAAGTACCTAAATACCCCTATTGCTTGGGGGCTAAGTAATCTTAGCCCAAGCCCATAGGAGGCTATAAATACCATCCTTGGGAGAATTCTCAAAGCATCCAATAATCTGTCTAAACCCTAGAATACGATACAAACCCTAGTATTCATTACTCGTATTTTTTTTTGCAAGTACACAAGCATAAATAAAACTTATTTGGCACACTCACATGTAAAAAATATGAAAGAAAAACAATTTAACTAATATGTAGAGTATTTTTCAAATAGTTCAATGATGTCTATTTTATGAATGTATATCTAAATGATTTTGATTGGATTTGTGATTATAGTTTATACAAGTATTTATCCGCAACCGTAAGAAATAAAGAGAGAAAGAAAAAACAGTGAGCTTCAACCACCAAAGAACGGTGTTAAAGATTATTAGTACTTCAATTAAATTATTAAGCATCAATTCATTGTGGTACTTCAATTAAATTGCTTAGAGAGGGAAATCATCACGCATATTTTTTGGTCAAACTCGGACGCTCTTAAAATTTAGGTGTGATATTTTAACAGGTTTTTTCGTCGGAGTTAAAATCAGTGTTTATGTTTGATGCTCCAGACATAACCCTATTGTTAGGATTTTTTTTCTTGTTCTTATTTATCTCTTGTCATCTATACGCAAAAAATAATACAACTGTTTACAAATAACTAGGTGAATAAAAACATTTTATTCACTTATTTATTATAATAGAATAATTGTAACAAAATCCTTCAATTTATATAAGCATTTGTAAAAGCCTTATTCTTTTGGTACAATAAAAGACTCATTTTTAAGTTTGGGGGTGGCTGGTTTGAGGAGTGCGTGACAAAAAAGGTGGGGGATGGGACTGACACGCTGTTTTGGTTTGATAGATGGTTGGGGTTGGTTCCTCTGTGTGTGCACTTTCGTAGATTGTTTGAGTTATATGAAAACAAGTCCATTATGGTGGCAACTTTGTTTTCTCTTGGAGTGGAGCAGGGGGAGGCGTGGCAGTGGATGCGGAGATTGTGGGCGTGGGAGGATAAGATGTTAGAGGAGTGTAGGACTTTACTGTTTGATGTTTCTTTGCATGTTGATGTTTCAGATCAATGGTTGTGGCTCCCTAACCCGTCAGAGGGTTACTCAGTTCGGGGTGCGTATCACGTGCTGACAACAAAATATTTACATCTTGCGGACTCAGTAGCAGAGATGATTTGACATAGGCAGGTTCCTCTGAAGGTCTCAGTTTTTGGGTGGAGGCTGCTTCGTTACAGATTGCCCACTAAATCAAATTTGGTTAATAGAGGTGCCATCTCTTCAGAAGCCTCTTTGTGTGTTTCAGGTTGTGGTACTCTAGAATCGGCGCAACACTTATTGTTATCATGTTCTACTTTTGCATCTTTACGGCCCCTGGTTCGCGATTGGATTGGTTTTATGGGGGTGGACTCCAATGTCTTGTCTGATCATTTTGTTCAGTTTGTTCACTCAAGAGGTGGTAGTAAGGCTAGAAAGTCTTTTCTTCAGCTAATTTGGCTTCTTTGCGCCTGGGTCTTATGGACTGAACGTAACAATAGGTTGTTTAATAATACTGTTACTCGTATTACCAGGTTGTTGGACAAAGTAAAATACTTGTCTTTAGGATGGCTGGAAGCCAAAAAAGCCACATTTATGTTTGGTACTAATAGGTGGTGGTCAAGCCCTTTTCAATGTATGGGCATTAGCTAATGGTTTTTGTTTATGTAAGACACGACTGACACTGTGCATCTTTTAGGAGTCTCGGTGGCACGTCTTGTACTATTGAGACTCTTGTTCTGTGTTAATATATATTCTATTTTTTATTGTTAAAAAAAAGTAATAAAAAAGTCATAGAGGTTTTGTATGAAAAAAAAAAACACTCATAGTGGTCAACGGGGCTTTTTTTGTACACGTAATAATTTTAGTATGATGGGATAATATCATAATGCCTCAATCTAAGGTAAAAAAAAGGACTTTAAAATTCAAAAAGCATTTACAAAAGAATTTATATTTACAGCCTTCTAAGAGGATTAACATAACTCTATTCTGAAATATTGTTTCAATCTTGGTTCGTCGGTCACTGATTCTTTTAAACAACCGTGTTGCAGCTTTTCAGTGGCAACACCGTGCGTCTGTGCTCATGGCGATGGTTTTGTTTTGTGTATGTTTGAGAAGCTATGGGTTGAACACAGTTAAAGTGTTAAACACATTCAACGACATACAAATTGTACAAGAGAAGAGTAAGAGAAAATAAAACAAAGAAAACAAAACCATTGGAAGAATTTGTAAGCTTCAATTCATAATTTCATGTAACTAGTACATCATAAAAAATAAATGTTTACTTGTGCTATTTTTGCACTACTTCTATTTTTTTACATATACAATTCACTGCTCAATATTTAGACCGTTTTTTCAACAAAATAGTCTTCAATCCCAATCTCCTCCTTTTAATCCTTAACTTACAAAGGTGAACTATAAGATGAAATACAAGGTGTGCTCCACAATGAATCAAGAGAAGAACAACTATGAATAGATAAAGGAGAACAATCTGGTGAACTATGGTCAAATCTAACATATAAATCAAAAAAAGCATCGATGATAAATCCATGATTTCTTTTCTCATTGACTTCCAAATACCAACTCAAAAGCTTTTCTAGGGTTTTCCAATCGTTAATGCCATGAGCCTCCACCATTTCCACAATAGATTCTTTGAAATCTTCGCAAGGATTTCGCGAATCCTTTGAAAACTCAAGGGTGTTCTCGAATGGTAATAATAAGTTGTTATTATTACTGCTAATTATTTCATTCGATGAAATATTAATTATTTCTTTGGTCTTTAATATCGAGCTTGTTTCGTTTGGATCGAAAAAAAGTCTATCCGAACACAAACCACAAATCATTGTCTCGATTGAATTGCCACTATTACCTCTAAAATACTCATAAGAAAATTCAGTTAATATGGAGTCAGAAGTTTCTAGGATCTCTTTGTTGGAGGAACCTACAAAGGTTGGGTTGATGGATTTGAATACGGTGTCGTTTTTGTTGGCTCTGAAAGAAAGTGTTTTTGGTTGCTTACAAGATGGCCAACCCCATGAAGAAGAGGATTTTCCATCTTTGTTTTTGAAAAGAGAAAGAAACTTCATTTTTTTCACCATTATGGTGTTAGCTTCTTAAGAAAAACAAAGAAATAAAAGAAAAACAACAAGAGTTGTTGAGATTTTAGGAAAGTATTAATGAGGATTGAGTGAGTGAGTGAAAGTGATTGAGTGAGAAATGGGGTTTGGGGGGAACAATTTAAAAGAGCGGTGGGAGAAGAAAAACCATATTAGATTACCACTCTTGGATTTGGTTTGTAAGGTCAAATCAACTTAGACTTGTATTAAATTCTTACGGTTTATAGAAATAAATGTAATTCAGTCCTATTTATTATCATTATTGAATTGAGAGTGTACGTGTGTATGTCTGTTCACATTAAAAATATTTTTTTATAAAATTAATTAGATTTTGATTAAAATTCTGTTTGTGGTTTAAATTATAACATGTTTATCTTTTTAAATACATCAACAATATACTCCCTCCGTCCCTTAATATAACCTCCCTTTTGTTTTTTTTTTTGTCCTTAAATATAACCCCCTTTTCAAATTACAACACACATTAATTATTTTTTTCCATAGATACCCTTATTTAATACTACTACTAATTCTAAAAGTACAATAAATTGACTTTTCACTTTATCTCTTTAATGAGGGTAATTTTGTAAAATTGTACTATAAAACAGACACATTAACTACACCAACAACATTTCTTAAGAAATGTGAAAAAAGCAATAGGTGGTTATATTAAGGGACGGAGGGAGTAATAAATATAAGACTCTTGTTAACAAGTGTCTTTAGGGCACTAGTTAAGGTAACCAAAATTGGTAGTTTTACCTTGGAAACAATAATTTGTAAACTTTTTACAAGTTGACTTGAACACTTTTTATCACTTTCCAACACAAAATTTTTGTTTTTATTATCTTATCCAATGTCCCAAGGACACTCTTTAACATTTCCCTAAATATAATATAAAATTTTATTTTTTCAACAACATTAACAATATAACATTATTATGAAAATAATTTTAAAGAACTAATTGAAATAATAACTAATTTAACGCAAAATCTCATATTTTCTCTATACATTGTTATAGATAATAGTGATCCTATTGTAGTGAGGTTGTTCCTATTTTGATAGAATTTACTATTATTTTTTTTAATAAATTGTTTAAGTAATATTATAAAAAGAATAAAATAGTAAATAAAATATTTTAAATGAAGAGTAAAATTAAAAATGGAATAGTCAGTTCAAATCTATGTACTTTCTTTATATAAAGTATAGATGATAGTAAATCCATACTTTTAGATTCTAAAAGTTAATAATTCAATCTCAAATATATAAAAAAAATACAAAAGACAAATTCAAACAAAATTATTGTTTCTTGTTAAAAACTTGAACCAAATACATTTTACTTTGTTTGACATTTTTTCTTTCTGATATTTTCGATTGGAGGGAGTAACTTTATTTAACATGCACAAGCAAAATAATCTTGTACCATGCACAAATGTTTTTTCATCGTTGAATCAATAAATCATATATTATTTAATTTAATTGTGAGATTAATTGATACAATGGTGGAAACTAGTTTTATACGATATACAGAATTTATTTCACTTGTGCATTTTTTTTTAAAAGGCTAAAGAAATTATATTAAAAACCAAAAGCTCCTCTAGCAACGGGTCTCTGCGTCATTGTGCACAAAGTTTGAAATGTATTGCCCGTCTTTCTGAAAATGATCGTAGAGCAGTTCTTCGTGCTTTGCGAAGGTCAATGAAGCAACGTAGGGGGGTTTCTAATGGTTCAAAGGCTAAGGCAAATTCAGTTGAAGGGTCCTCACATGGTGCTTCTCAAGCTTCAGTCAACAATGATTGGGAAAACTGATTGGTTCTTCATGGTAATAAAAAAGTGTTGTCTGAAGATGTTTGTGAGATTGGGAAGTCGCTGGGTATCAAATTTTCTGGTGACAAAAATAATATGTTTGATGTCTTGTCTGGGGTGGGAAGAAAAAATTCAAAGGGAGGTGGGAGAGGGGAGTAGGCAGTGAGGCTTGTTGGTGAGGGGGGTGGGAGTTGGTGTGGTGTTCGGTGTTGTTAAATGAAGATTTTGTCTTGGAATGTAAGGGGTTTAGGTGGGTTTGAAAAGAGGAGGGAGGTGTGTAAGTTGGTGAGGGAGAAACAACCTTTTATTATTTGTATTCAAGAAACGAAGCTTTCTATGTTTGATGATTTTGTTTGTCATTCGATTTGGGGTGACTGTAATGTGGATTTTTCTTATCAACCTTCAATCGGTGTGTCAGGCGGTTTAGTCACTATGTGGGATAGAAATGAGGTGGAAGTGTGGTCGTCATTGTCTTTTGGGCATTCTTTGGTAATTATGGGTCGTTGTGTGAAATCAGGAGATCAATTTATTATTTCTAATGTCTACGCCCCTGGTGAGGTAAGCCGTCAAGAGGCTCTTTGGAGTAATATTTCTAATAGATTGATTTCTCTTAATGGCCAAAATATCTGTATTTGTGGAGATTTTAATGTGGTTCGAAGTTCTGATGAAAGACGGAGTGTGGGGAGTGGGTCCAGTCAAGTAGGTTGCGCCCCCTTCAATCAGTTTATTGATGGAAATGTTTTGATTGATCTTCCTCTTTGGGGTCGTCGATACACGTGGTTTCGGGGGGACGGAAGATTAATGAGTCGCTTAGATCGATTTCTGCTATCGGAATGTTGGTGTTTGACTTGGCCAAATTGCTTTCAGATGGCGTCGGCTCGTGGGTTGTCTGATCATTGTCTGTTTATTCTAACTATGGATGATGAAAATTGGGGTCCGAGACCATTACGATTGTTAAAGTGTTGGGAAAGCTTTCTTGGTTATCATACTTTTGTACGCGACAGATAGAATTCTTTACAAGTTGAGGGATGGGGTGAATATGTTCTGAAAGAGAAGTTTAAATTGATAAAGCTGGCTTTGCGGGAGTGGCATCAAAGTCATTCACAAAATTTACCTGCTAAAATAATGTCTCTGAAAGATAAGATTTCAGCTCTTGACTTTCAAGGGGAATCGGTTGATTTACATGAGGAGGAGGTTGAGGACCTTCACAGTTTTACGGAGGAGCTGTCCACTTTATCGCGCATGAAGTCTAGCATTTGT
This sequence comes from Medicago lupulina, assembly GCA_958299785.1. Lineage (NCBI taxonomy): Eukaryota > Viridiplantae > Streptophyta > Magnoliopsida > Fabales > Fabaceae > Medicago > Medicago lupulina. Next base: position 26,776,509 of record OY283141.1, on the reverse strand, counting down.
TGGCAACAATCGAGGCTGCAATGGCTTCATGAAGGGGATGCAAATTCGAAGTTTTTTCATGGTATTATGTCCAGCCGGAGGCGAAGAAATGCTATACCTTTCTTTTTGGTGAATGGGGTGTTGGTAGAAGGTGTTGATAATGTCCGCAGTGCAGTGTTTTCTCACTTCTCTTCTCACTTTAGTGCTACTGGTGTTGAGCACCCCTCTATGGATGGTGTGCATTTCCGCATGTTGTCTCAGGGAGAGGGGGCTGGTTTGATCAAGCTCTTTACTGTCGAGGAGGTGAAGACAACGGTGTGGGATTGTGATAATTTTAAGTGTCCTGGCCCTGACGGATTATCTTTTAGTTTCATTAAAGATTTTTGGGATATCTTAAAAATTGATGTGCTGCACTTTTTACAAGAGTTTCACAGGAACGGGAGATTGTCTAAGGGGATAAATAGTACCTTTATTGCTCTTATCCCGAAGGTCGATAGCCCGCAACGCTTGAACGATTTACGTCCCATCTCTTTGGTGGGAAGCTTGTATAAAATCTTGGCAAAGGTGTTAGCTAATAGACTTCGAGCAGTGATTCCTTCAGTTATTTCAGACTCTCAATATGCTTTTATTAAAGGCCGTCAGATTCTTGATGGAATTTTGGTGGCTAATGAGATAGTTGATGAAGCTAGTAGACATAAGAAGGAGTTGTTATTGTTTAAGGTAGATTTTCAAAAGCCTTATGATTCTATTGATTGGGGTTATCTTCAAATTGTGATGATGAAGATGGGGTTTCCGACACTGTGGAGGAAATGGATTAAAGAATGTACTGAGACGGCTATTGCGTTGGTATTGGTCAATGGTTCCCCTACCGATGAATTCTCTTTGGGGAGGGGATTGAGGCAAGGTGACCCTCTCTCTCCTTTCTTGTTTCTTTTGGCTGCAGAAGGTATTAATGTTTTGATGAAATCTTTGTCAGATAATAATTTATTTACTTGTTACAAGGTGGGAAGTGGCACTCCGGTGTTAGTGTCCCATCTTCAATTTGCGAATGATACGTTATTTTGGGAGAGTAATCATGGGAGAATATTCAAGCTATGTGTGCGGTTCTTCTTCTTTTTGAATCTTTATCTGGGTTGAAGGTGAAATTCTATAAGAGTCTGTTGGTCGAGGTGAATGTGCCCGCTTCCTGGCTAACTGAGGCAGCTATGGTGTTGAAATGTAAGGTTGGTTCCATCCCTTTTGTTTATCTTGATCTTCCTACTGGTGGAAATGCAAGGCGGTTGGCTTTCTGGGAACCTCTACTAAACCGTATTAAATCTAGACTGTCTAGCTGGAACTCCAAACATCTATCCTTGGGCGGTCGTCTGGTTTTACTAAAGTATGTCATGTCATCTCTACTTGTTTATGCACTTTCCTTCTTCAAGGCTCCTTCAGGTATTGTTTCCTCTATTGAATCTATTTTAAATTGTTTTTTTTTGGGGGGAGAGGGGGGGAGTGAGGGCCACAGGAAAATATCTTGGGTGAACTGTAACTCAGTGTGTAGTAGTAAGGAGGTTGGTGGTTTGGAGGTAAGTAGAATTAGGGAGTTTAATAGTGCATTACTAGGGAGGTGGTGTTGGCGGATGTTGGTGGAGAGGGAGAGCTTGTGGTTTAGGGTGTTGTCAGCGCTGTATGGTTTGGCAGAGGGGCGGTTGAGGGATGGGGTGCGCCACTCATCTTTGTGGTGGCATGATTTGGAGGTGTTGAGGAATGAAGAGTGGTTCCGGGATAATGTCAAATGCGGGGTTGGAAATGGGGAGCGTACTCTGTTTTGGTCGGATGTGTGGGTGGGTGATGTGCCATTTAGAGACAGGTTCCCTAGATTATTTGATATGTCGTGTTGTCAGGGGGAATTAGTGGCTGGGATGTGTCAGTTAGGGTGGGGGGATGAGGGTCAAGCGTGGCGGTGGAGGCGGTGGTTGTTTGCGTGGGAGGAGGAGTTGGTAGGGGAATTAAAATTATTACTTCAAAATGTCACTTTGCAGGTTGATAAAGATGACAAGTGGCTTTGGAATGTGGAAGCATCTCATGTTTTTTCCGTTCGTAGTGCCTATAATCTGATCACTGCTTAGCAACCAACTGCTTCTTCGGTGGCTGCGTCCATTATTTGGAATAGAGATGTTCCTCAGAAGGTTAGTTTGTTTGCTTGGCGGCTGTTTCGTGATAGGTTGTCAACGAAGGATAATTTACTCATGCGTGGTGTTATTATTAATGAATCGAGGTTGTGTGTGGTAGTCTGTGACTCTGAGAAGAACACCGCTCATTTGTGTTTACATTGTCCTTTTTTGGCTCAATTTGGTATCATATATACAGGTGGTTAGGCATATCGACAGCATCTCCTTTGCGTGTGGGGGAACATTTTAATCAATTCATTTTTGTTGGTGGAGTCTCTAAGGCTCGCCGCTCAATTCTTCATGTTATTTGGTTGGCATCTGTGTGGGAAATTTGGAAAGAAAGAAACAACAGACAATTCAAAGGCAAAGAATGCACAGTTGTTCAGGTGGTTTATAAAATTAAGTCGCTTACTTTCATGTGGCTGAAGGCAAAGTTCCCTTTTCTTCCCTTTAACTACCATGGGTGGTGGTTTAGTCCTTAAACCGTTTTGGGCATTGGTTATTAGCAGTCTGTTTTTTTTTCCGCTGTTTTGTGTTCTTGTTGTAAATAATGTTTTGACGTTGTTCTTCTCTGGCATACCTTGTGCTAGGGAGAACCTTTTGCAGTGGTAATATATCTCATTTTAGCCTCTTAAAAAAAAAACTCCTCTAGCACAATCCGAACAATTCAAAAAAAAAAAATCACAACATTGCTTTATGCAGAACAATGAATTCTGCCACCGTAGGAGATAATCATAATAAAATAAAACATAAAACACTTGTAATCACCTATAAAATTAAACAATATAAAAATATATTTAATTGAGTCAAAATCAAAAGTATTTTCTTGTTACAACATTTTTTTCATTCATTAGATGTAAACATATTCATCTAACATCTATGGTTTTTAGCCAAATTCAACAATATCACGCTCTCTCGCTATAACCAACAATGAATTGATCCAAGTGTTAAGAAATTTGGGTCCTTAAATAAATGGTTAGGGATCAAATCTTTGAGTTTTACGTGTGGAGAAAATTTGGTTTAAATGGTAGAATTCATTTTTGTGTTTCATAATAGTTCTTTGACGGAGATTAATCACGGTTAAACAACAATGAAAACTTTATACCTATAACATGATAACGAAAAAAACAATATCTCACTATTAAATGTAATTTCATATCATTAATTAATATGACATGTCATGAAAAATAATTCTTAAATTGAGTCGTGGAATAAAAATCATGAAATATTTGAATGAGGGACTAAAATCATAAGTCTATGGTTTTGTTAGATTTTCGAATGTGAAGAATGTTGAGAATTTTTCGCACGCTTTGAACAACGTTTGGTTCGGACACATAAGGGTTTGGGCACGTGAGGCTTGTTTCGATCGTTTGGTAGGCATTCAGAGGAGGATAAGGGGAAGAAGGAGAAGGAGAGGCTCATAGGTGAGGGATAAAATTTAAGTGAGGTGGAAAAGGGAGGAGTGAAAGTGGGGAGCATAGGAAGTAGAGGGGAGGGAGAAAAAAGTGTGAGGGTGGGACAAGTAGATGTTCGAGTCATTGATGAGGGAGTAAATAATAAGGGGGCTGCGAGGGAGTCGGATGTGAGGAAGGTACCGATGAAGGAGAAAGGGAAGGGGCGTTCGAAGGTGGAGGAGACGGTGGGAGGTGAGGATGACGTGATAGTTGTTGGTGGGAATTAGTCTGTGAAGGATGCAGGGGTTGTGAGTGAGCCATTGTAACACCCCGTTTCCCAAAATGATATAATAATATATAAACATCAGAGTTAATCATCATACAACGGAGCATTACATACACGTTTCAAAAATTATTTAAATAGAAAAATAAAACTATTTAAATATCCTCAATAATATCATCTTTATAAAATATCTGCAGCGGAATATTCATTTGATAAATTAACCAACAACAAAATTCAACATCCTTGGCACATAGGCCTCAACATAAACAAAATGTTCTTCTACGTTATTCAAATGTTCATCAACATATTCTTCAAATAAAAATGATACATAAAGGAATGAAATCATAAACATCAAATCCCATCCCGTTACGTATCAGAGCCTAGGACACATGAGCCAACTTCTAACTAGCCTTCATTACCTGCACTTGCCCACAAGGCGGCAATTCCAGCAGAAGGGGTGAGTTCACAAAACAAAAGTTATATATAAATATATGAATCAACAAATTGCATTGGAAAACAACAACAATAATAACAACCATCATCAGCATAGGCAGCAACATCATCAATATAAGCAACAACATCATCAATATTATTTAGATTCATCTTCGGTTAAAAACAACAACAACACTTGTGGCGACACCTCACCAACAACAACTCACAACTGACAACTCACACCTACGACAACTAATGCAAGACCTCAACAACGAATGCATTATGCAAATGTGGTACCAACTACGCGCGTTGAATGCTAAGCATTCCGGGGCATAAGCCCCCACCAATTTGGATGGTTAAAGCATCCCAGGGCATAAGCCCTCACCAGATGAATGACTAGCATTCCAGGGCATGAGCCCTCACCAATTGAATGTATAAACATTCCAGGGCATGAGCCCCCACCAATGAAAATGAGTTATGAAGACTCAATGGTGTATATCTGCATACAACCCTACAACATCTAATGGTGCATATCTACATGCAACCAACACCAACATCGACTAGGACATCCTCCCCAACTAGACACAACCACTCACCACTTCAATAACAACTTCAAAATTAGCAAAGTATATTTAATTTCATATAATCATACATATATCCATCATAAACATCTTCATTTTATAGTTTTATCACCACAATAATTCTTAATAAATCCAATAAACAACTTAGGAAGCTTAGGTTCGGATTTGGAACACTCCAGAAAAATCACATTTTGGGTCGCACAGGACCCAGCTCGCTTAAGCGTCCACTTGCACGCTTGAGAGACCAACATTGACGTAGCTACTAGGTTTGCTCGCTATCTGCACGCTTGAGCGTGCGTTCTAAGGCTGGGAAAAACACAGCACGCTTAAGCGAGCAGCTGCACGCTTAAGCGTCCAAGAATGACGAAAGTTGGGTTCTGGCTCGCTGGCTGCACGCTTGAGCGTGCGCTTGAGCGTGCGGTCTCAGTTTTCAGCAAAAAGGTTGCGATTTCAACATGGTTTTGGCTCAAAAATCCCAACTTTGATTCCCCAATGACCCAAAATGATTAGAAACAATGTTTATGGGTTCATGGCACAACAAAACAACAGAAACAATTCACATAAGCATCATCAACAACATAATTCAACAAAGATGAGCAATTTATCATGTTCTTAACCCTAATCCAACAAAACCACCAATTTTCAATTCAATTCATGAAAGCATACATATATATATTAGCAATTGAATCATAAACTCACCCTTACCTGATTAGATGAATAAAAAGCTACAGCAACAATCTTCTAAGCTATTCCCCTTGGTTCTTCTCCCTAGCCCTCTTCCTGGTTTTCTCTCCAAAAGTCTGTTTTTGTTTCTACTGATACGTGCTCTGTTCCTTATTTCCTTTTACTGACTTTTGCTATTCTATCCCTAACAAAGTATAACTCCCTTTTTCTATCTTAACTCCCCACTAATTTTCTATTAATTCCTCCTTAATTCCATTAATTCTAATAAATCCCTTTTTCAACCACATAAATATTATTTCTCCTATCTTCATAAAATTCTACAAATAATTATATAATAAAATATATATCAAATAACAACACACCGATATTCACATAAATCAACATTTTCATATAAAATACACCAATCATATTAAAATCAACCAAAATTAGTAAAATATATAAAATAGGGCGTTACAGCCATCGCATGCTGCGGTCATTAGGCTGGTTAGGAATCCATGTTGTTGATTCAACAACATAGGTATAGATCGTGGGAAAAATCAGGAGTTATGGCTACGGTAGTGACGGGTGAATCCATGTTGTCGATTCAACAACATGTGGACGATGCGAGGTTTCAACGTGTAGCGATGACACTAATGGGGGGTAGAGTATTTCTTCATTGTAGTAACAAAGATGATATATTGCATGTGTTTAATGCCGCAATTGATTTTTTTGGTATGTTCTTCTCAAATTTTCAATGTGGTCTTTTAGATCATGTTGTAGTGGTGTTACGAGTGGATGAGAAGAATTGGGGACCACGACCCCTTCAGATGCTGAAATGTTGGGCGGACTTTCCTGGTTATGCTCAATTCAATCGCGAATAGTTGTGCTCCTTTGATGTTCATGGGTGGGGCGGTTTTCTACTAAAACAAAAGCTCAGGTTGATTAAAAGTAGCTTGAACGAGTGGCACCAGCGACATGCTCAAAATATGGAGGGAAACTTCGTGTGGTGAAGGACCGGATGTCAACCCTATACACTAAGGGGGAGACATTCGATCTTGTGGATGCCGAATTGGTGGAGCTTCATGAATTATCAGATAATTTGCATTCATTGTCGCGTGTTCAGTCGAGTATGTGTTGGCAGAGGGCGAGATTGAATTGGTTACATGAAGGAGATGCAAATACAAAAAATTTCCATATTGTAATGTCCTCCAGACGGTGGTGCAATGCTATTCAGACTATTCAGGTTATTGATGCCCAGGTTGAGGGAGCTCAAAATATCAGAGAGAATGTCTTTAATCATTTTTCATCTCATTTCAAAGCGGTTATCGTTGATATGCCAGGGGTGGAGGACTTAGAATTTCATAGGTTGTCTGTTGTGGAACCTACTCCACTAATTCAGCCTTTCACTTTGGGGGAAATCAAGCAGGTGATTTGGGATTGTGATAGTTTCAAGAGCCCAAGGCCGGATGGTATTAGCTTTGGTTTTATTAAACAACTTTGGGTGGAAGTGAAAGATGATTTTATGAGGTTTATGACTGAATTTCATCGCAATTGAAAGCTAACAAAAGGGGTTAATTCCACGTTCATTTCTCGTATTCCAAAGGTGGTCAGTCCACAACTCTTGAATGACTTTCGGCCTATATCCTTCGTGGGAAGGTGTTGGCGAAGGTCCTGGCTAATAGACTCTATTCAGTCATTGCCAATGTTGTCTCAGATTCACAGTCAGCATATGTTAAAGGGAAGTAGATTTTGGATGGCATTCTTGTTGATGAAGCGCATCGGTTAAATAAAGTAATGTTTTTATTCAAAGTGGATTATGAAAAGGCCTATGATTTAGTGAACTTCCACTATCTGGATGCAGTTTTGCTAAAAATGAATTTTTTGACTCTTTGGAGGAAGTGGATCTCTAATTGTGACGGTCCAGCAACGACTTCTGATTTGGTGACAGGAGTCCAACGGAGGAATTTCCTATGGAAATGGGGCTTCGGCAAGGACACCCTCTTTCGCCGTTTCTATTTTTGTTAGCAGCAGAAGGTTTTAATGTGTTAATGAAGTTGTTAGTGGCAGCGGGGATGTATCGCGGTTACCCTGTTGGCCGAACTTAAGGTGTTTCCATTTCTCATCATCAGTTTGTAGATGACACATTGTTACTTCGTGAAAAAAGTTGGGCTAATGTGTGGTCCATGAGGGCGGTGTTGATTATTTTTGAACAGGTTTAAGGTTGAAAGTCAATTTCCACAAAAATATGCTAACAGGGGTATACGTTTCTGATTCCTGGTTGAATGAGGCTTCCATGGTGATGCATTGTCATGTGGGATCACTACCCATGTTGTACTTGGGGCTGCTTATTGGTGGAGATGCTAGGAGATTTGAGTTTTGGAAACAGGTGGTTGATAAAATTGTTAACAAACTGTCGAAGTGGAAAAGCAAACTTCTTTCGTTTCGTTGGGGGTCGTCTGATTCTTTTGAAATTTGTCATGTCCTCTCTTCCGGTTTACTTTCTTTCCTTCTTCAAAGCACCCACAGGTATAATTTCTTCTATTGAATCTTTATTTAAATTTTTTTTTTTTTGGGGGGGGGGGGGGGTGGGGTGGGGGTGAGGATTTTAGGAAAATTTCTTGGGTTGATTGGGACTCAGTTTGTTTAGCAATGAAGGATGGAGGGTTAGTGCGCGGGAGTTTAATATATCTTTGTTAGGGAAGTGGTGTTGGAGGATGTTAGTAGATAAGGAGGGTTTATGGTATCATGTCTTGAAGGCTAGGTACGGGAAGGAAGGGGGAGAGATAACTCTCTTTGGTGGCGGATAATGAATGGTATCTGTGGTCGTGTCGGGATAGAGGCGGGGGGTTAGTTTGAGAATAATGTCCAGAGGGTGGTTGGTGACGGAAGGGGTACCTGTTTTTGGTCGAACAACTGGGTGGGCGGAGTTCCCTTACGGGTTAGATTCCCTCGCCTATTTTATTTGACTAATGAGAGGTGGGCGACGGTGAATGAGATGGCGATGAGAGGGTGGGAGGATTGGGGGTGGCGCATGTGTGTGGAGGAGACGCCTTCTAGCTTGGTAGGAGGAGTCTGTTACGGAATGTACTGTTATGCTACATAATATTGTTTTGCATGATCATATTCTTGACAAGTGGAAGTGGCTCCTCGATCCTATTCATGGCTACTCTGCTAAGGGAGCTTATCATTTTCTTACCTCGGTAGATGGACCTCTTGAACGGGGTTTGTTTGATGATGTGTGGCATAAGCAAGTTCTGTTAAAGGTATCTATATTTTCTTGGAGACTTCTTCGTAATCGACTTCCAACCAAAGACAACTTAGTTCAGCGACAAATCCTCCATAATGATGATAGTGTGTGCGTGGGAGGATGCGGTTTTGTGGAGACCGCAGACCACCTTCTCTTTAGCTGCGACATATTTGGCAGTGTGTGGTTTTTGGTCTTGCAGTGGCTTGGCTTATACTTTGTCGCTCCCTGTGGGAGTCGTGATCATTTACTTCAGTTAGGCCACTTGACTGGGTTACCGCGTTGTTCTCATTCGTTCCTATGGATAATCTGGTTGATTTATGTATGGGTTATTTGGAAGGAACAGAATAATCAAGTATTTAATCAGAAGGTTGCAGATTCTCAAAGCATAGCAGACCGTGTTAAACTGCTAATCTTTCCAGTGGCTACTCTTTCCAGTGGCTCACTTTTATTATTAGTTATCATGACTGGTGGATGCACCCTTTGTCTTGTATGGGTGTTATGAGTTAATCTTCTTGTTATGTCGTTTTCTTTATTGCGGTGTGTGTTGTTGATGCGCGAGTGATTTGACATTGTTTTGTATTTTTTGGGATTCTTTTTGGACGTCTTGTGCAAGATGAATCACTAGTAGTAATTAATATATCCCAAAAAAAAATCATAAACTTAGATATAGTGGGATAAAATAATGTTTCAGTTAAAATAGATGGGTTCAAAGTAAATTTAAGACGAATATTGTATTTTTATTATTTTTTTGATTTTTTTTAAGGAAAAAAATAAAAAAATAATAAAAGTACAATATTATTTTTTTTGGTTTTGATAAGACTAATGGTGTATACTAATTTTTATTGATATTGTAGTACAATATTATTATTTTTTGCTAAATTAGTGCTTCCTCCCACAATTTTTTTTTTTTTTTTGAAAGGGCCTCCCACAATAGTTGTAGCGTTTGAAAATTTCACACAAATTATAATAATAATAATAATAATAATAATAATAATAATAATAATAATAATAATAATAATAATAATAATAAAAGGGAGAGAATGATAACTTTTCTACATTACTCCTACTAACCATTGAGAATGATACATATAAAAACATTAGGGTTAAATATGTTTTAAGTCCTTACATTTCGCGCCTTTTTGAAGAATAGTTCATACATTTCATCAAATGTTTTTAAAATCCTCACATTTTATCTGTGATATCAAAATTAGTCCCTACTGTTAATTCTCTAACGAAATGTTGATGTGGCAGTTAGTGGGTCCCAATTACTTTAATGTTAAATATGTTTTTGGTCCCTATATTGTGTGTGACTTTGAAAAATAGTTCTTATATTTTAATAAATGTTTTTAAAATCCCTAAAATAATAAGGATTATTCTTGAAAGTTACGCAAAATGTAGAGACTAAAAACATATTTAACCCTAAAATAATTGGGACTCACTAACTGTCACATCAGTATTCCGTTAGAGAGTTAACAACATAGACTAATTTTGATAACATAGATAAAATGTGAATATTTTAGAAATATTTAATGAAATGTCGGGATTATTCTTCAAAGGAACGCAAAATGTAAAAAGTAAAAACATATTTAACCCAAAATATTATAGGAAATAGGGGGTACAATAAGTTTCTGTGATACTTCCTCCGTCCCAAATTGTATGTCGCTTTAGAAGAAAAAATTTGTCTCAATTATATGTCGTTTTACAATACCAATACAACATTAATGTTACTTTTCCTATTATAACCTTAACTATTTATTATTCTCTCTTATTTCAATTCTTTCATTTATCTTTCCCATAATATTTATTAAGGACAATTTTGTAAAACAACTCATAATATTTATTTTCAACACAATATTAATTGCATTTCTTAATATGTGTGAAATGTCCAAAACGTCATACAATTTAGGACGGAAGGAGTATTTAATTTCTTCTTATCAACAAAAAGAATGTTGCTAATGTGTTCTTATCCAATTTGAATCTTATCTTTGAATGCAATTAATTTTTTTTTAAAGATCTTCGAATGCAATTAACAACAATACTACTTTGACCAACTTTTTTTTGACTTAACTCTTTTTTATTATTACCTTTGACTAAACTACTCCCTTCCCTTTCAATTTTTATCATTACCAGCGAAATGACGGGTACTCAAGACACGTGTTAATCTTTCTATTCTTTTTATTGTACTAATTCATATAAATTATAAACGATATTTTATATGAAATTTTGATTTTGATTAAAATTATAAGTACAAATATTCGTGACTTTTAAATTGTAACAAACCCAAAAGTCAATGTTTATCTTTTTCAATAACAACAATAATTTAATAAATATAATATAAATCATTATCTTTTTTAATACCACAAACAATATAACATTAATATAAAAAAATTTATTTATGGGTATGATTGGAATTATAAAATAAAAAAATAAAAAAATAAAAAATAAAAAACCCAAAATCTCTATCCCTTCCTATATAATATTGATAAGGTTTAAATGTGTGTTTAGTCCTTGCACTTTCACTCAATTTTGGCATTGATCTCTGCGCTTTTTTTGTTTGGCATTTGTCCCTCCACTTTTTAAAACTTTTGAATTTAGTCCTTCTGTTAACTCTCAGTTAAAAAAAAAACCAAAACTAACGGTGTGTCGCGTGGGCCAATCATGACACGGCACATGGCACACTAAAGGACAAAAAATCAACTTTCTAATTATTATTTTATTCATTATTTTTTTATTTAAAAATAATATTAGTCCCTGCATTTTCAGAATTTTTTAATATTAATCCTTACACTTTGGTATTGGTCTCTGAACTTTTTTTTAAAAAAAAATCAATGAAATTAATGTTTTTATTATTGTTTTGTTCATTATTTCTATTGAGAATAATCATGAAAAAAAGGGTTAAATATGTTTTTGGTCCCTATAAATAAGTCAACTTTTTGTTTTAGTCCCTCTAAAAAATTTCTTCAACTTTTAGTCCTCAAAAAAATTTGATCTTCACTTTTGGTCCCTCCTTTAAAGTAAACTCATACGTAAAATTCATATTTTTGAATAAAATTTTGCTGAAAAATTCATAATATTATAAGAATCTCTCCCAAAACAAATTAGATTTTTTAACTGAACATGAATTTAATATGAATTTTTATATTTTTTTATGGTTAAAAATTCATAATTAATTTGTGTTTTGCTAAAAAATTCTTTTTTTTTTGGGAATTTTTTTTACAATATTCTACACATTTCTGCACAATTTCATTAAAAAATACAAAAATTAACTTAAAAATAAGGACCAAAACTAGTGATTGAAAATTTTATAGGGACTAAATTTGAAGAAATTTTTTAGAGACTAAAACAAAAAGGTGGTATATTTACAGGGACCAAAAACATATTTAATGCAAAAAATAATATCAAAAAAATCCTTTTTAAAGAAATTAAGCTTTAATTGTATCTTTTTTAAAAAAATATAATATTTCCTAAGTGTGATGTATCAATGAATAATATTTCCTAGGCATTTTTAAAAAAAAATATATATATTTTTTATGTTTTTAGTCCTTACATTTTACGCCCCTTTCAAGAATAGTCCCTACATTTCATTAAATGTTTTTAAAATCCTCACATTTTATCTCAGTTATCAAAATTAATCCTTGTTGTTAACTCTCTAACGGAATGTTGATGTGGCAGTCAATAGATCCCAATTATTTTATGGTTAAATATGTTTCTGGTCCCTACATTTTGCGTGACTTTGAAGAATAGTCCTTATTATTTTAGGGATTTTAAAAACATTTATTGAAATGTAAGGACTATTTTTTGGTTGGATTAATACATTCTTCATTCTCTGTAATGCAAGTCAACAACAAGTGTTTTTTGTTGGTTTGGTTGTCGCATATTTACGGTACCTTGTATTGTTTCTTTTTCGCCCTCTTGTCAGCAACAAGTGTCAATCTGCATGTACAAGATTCAAGGATCAGAAGCATCATTTATGCCTCTAGTGTCAACTGTTGAGTGTAATTCAAATACTCTAGTTAGTTACTATTCTGTTGGTTAGTTTTAGAAGTTAGTTGCATCCTAACTTGTAGTACAAGTTTGTTATGATTTGTTACTCAAGTTACCTATTGTATATAAAACACCAGTTCACAAGATACTTTCAGTTTTCATTCACTTTTCATAATCTCTCTATTCTCTCCTCTTTCTATTCTCACTTTCATCTTTGTGATATCTCAACAATAGAGATTTTGCTCTAATAAATTAGTGTCCAGAGCCTATATGGTTTGTGCTGCGCAACAATGGGTTCCAATGGAAACTTTCCCAAACAGTTACCAAAATTGAAGACAGATAACTAGGACAGATGGAACGTTCAGATGAAAGCATTGTTTGGCTTCCAATAAGAGATGGAAGTAATCACCACTAGTGTTCAAGATATTGGAGTGAATGCAACGGGTTTCGAGAGCAGAAGAAGAAAGATTGAAAAGCAACCTTCCAGATCCATCAAAGCATATATGAGGTGAATTTTGATAGGATCTCTACCTGCACATCAGCAAAGATTACTTGGGAAACATTGGAGAAGTATCACTTAGATAATGAGAAAGTGAAGAAGGCAAAACTGCAAGCCTTGAGGAAGCAGTATGAGCTTCTTGTTATGGGAGAACACGAGAAAGTTGGTGATTTCATCAACAAGATTCGATCTATCACAAATTTTATGGCACACATCAAAAGAATTTGAGAAATGTTGTGATGAGCATGGCATTACTCATGAGGTTACAACACCATATACACCACGACATAATGGGCTAGCTGAGAGGATAAACATAACAATTCTCAACATGGTTAGTATATTGAAAGAAAAATCACTACCTAGGTTCATGTGGGGAGAAGCAGCAGCTACTGCTGAAGAAAAATGGACAAGAAGAAAGCCTACAGTGAGTCACCTAAGCGTTTTTTGTGATTTGTGCTACAGTCATATACCTCAGCAAAGAACCAAGTTGCAAGACAAAAGCAAACATATGATCTTAGTTTGTTACGATGCAACTGGAGCATACAAATTGTATGATTCAAGTAAATGAGAGGATTGAAATCAATAGAGATGTGGTGATTTCAGAAGCAGAAAGTTGGAGCTGGAATAACAAAGGGACTGATTCTAGTAGCCCAACATTACTTGAAGACTGGACTGAAAATGATAATGTTGAAATTGTAAGACAAAATGTCACAGACATTGAACATGCAGAAGCATATAATGGTGATCCTGAACAATCACAAAGGAGAAATAGAAGACCTCCTGCAAGGCTTGATGAGTGTATAGTTACTCCTGATAATGATGTCAACGATGAAGGAGACTTGGTTCATTTCGCATTATTTGCAAATGTTGAACCACTAAGCCTTGAAGAAGCTTTATCTGAGAAAGTGTGCCATGAAGCAATGATTGAAGAATTAAAGGCTATAGAGAAAAATCAAACCTGGTACTTAACTAAACTACCATTCGACAAGCATCAAATTGCAGTAAAATGGGTGTATAAAGTGAAGTTGAATCCTGATGGGTCAGTAGCAAAGCATAAACCTAGATTGGTTGCAAAGGGATTCTTGCAAAGAGATGGCCTAGATTATCAGGAAGTTCATGCACCTTTGGCAAGGATTGAAACTATAAGACTAGTAGTTGCAATTGCAAGTGTAAAGAGGTGTCATCTATCACAAATGGATGTCAAGTCAGCCTTCTCAAATGGACCTCTTGATGAGGAGGTTTATGTATCTCAGCCACCAGGATTTATAAATAAGGGAAATGAAGGAATAGTATACAGACTGAACAAAGCTTTGTATGTCCTAAAGCAAGCACCTAGAGCCTGGAATAGAAGAATATATTCATTCCTGATTAGATATGGCATTGTGAAGTGCACTGTAGAGCATGGAGTTTGTGTGAAATCAAAGCCAAGCTTGGAGAATATAATGTTGATCTGCCTATACGTTGATGATTTACTATTCACAGGGACAACTGGTTACATTTTCAAATTTCGCAAAGCACCAATATCTTGGTGCTCAAAGAACCAACCTGTTATAGCCATATCATCTTGTGAGGCTGAATACATTGCTTGTTCATATGTTGCCTGCCAAGCAATCTGGTTAGAATCTCTGCTACTTGAAATGAAAATTGAAGTTACAAAACCTCTGCAACTAAATGTTGACAACAAATCTGCAATAAACCTTGCAAGGAATTCAGTCTCTCATGGACGCAGAAAACACATTGAAACAAGGTTTCATTTCATCAGAGATCAAGTAAGCAAAGGAAAACTGGAGCTGCAACATTGTCCTACTACTATACAACAATCAGACATACTTACAAAGGCTATAAAGCATGACACATTTGAGGAATTCAGAAACAAGATAGGTGTTACATCATTAGAGAATTTGAATTAAAGGGGCATGTTGAGTGTAATTCAAATACTCTAGTTAGTTACTATTCTGTTGGTTAGTTTTAGAAGTTAGTTGCATCCTAACTTGTAGTACAAGTTTGTTATGATTTGTTACTCAAGTTACCTATTGTATATAAAACACCAGTTCACAAGATACTTTCAGTTTTCATTCACTTTTCATAATCTCTCTTTATTCTCTCCTCTTTCTGTTCTCACTTTCATCTTTGTGATATCTCAACAATAGAGATTTTGCTCCAATATCAACAAGGCAGCAAGAGTCAGTAATGCCTCAGGTATCAATAAAAGTCAGTAAAAATCAAAAGTCTGAGGTATTCATTTTTTCATTCACTTCATTAATGAAGAATAAGGCTTAATTGTATTTTGGTCACTTATATTTATTATAGGTTTTTTGTTTGTTCCTTATGTTTTAAATGTTTTAAGTTGGTTCAAAATGTTACTTACGTTGCTATTAGTTTGTCCCTTCAGTCACTTGGTCATTTGATTTTCTGAAGTGGCTAAGAAATTGCACACATGGATATTACATCAATAAATTAATTAAAAAAATATCTTTAAATTTTTATGACTATGTTTTGTAAACTATTTTAATTATTTCAATCAAAAGAGAAGAATTAGAAGATTGAAACTAAAATTCATCAAGTGGTGAAATTAAGTTTTAGAGTAGATCATAAAGGTTGAAAGTAGTTTATACCATTTGAACATTTTTTTAGCTAATAAAAAAATAGGAAGAAGTTTTCTTTAAACTTCAATGGTATATAGTGTCTAAATATGAGCTAAGTGTACAGGTAAAGCTTCAAGATAAATTCAAATTGATTTTCAAATCAGTTTGGATAACATTGCTAAGGAAATAGTAGTGCAATGTAACTCTTCTTTATTTTCTTATTATTTTCTGTGTCAGTTTTTTGCATATTTTCTTGTCATTTAAGAGTCTATAAGATATGTCATTTTTCTCAATCCCTCAAATAAAAAAAGATATGTCATTTCCATATCTTTAATTAGTAGAGTCATTTATTTTCATTGGGATATTTGTTTCCACTCTTCTTTTGTTTAATGTCTTTATGTTCTATTGTATATACATCCTTTGATGTTATAAATAAAAATTGACATTTTAGATTCATTTAATAAATGATGTATAAGGTCTTTAATATAGACCACATACATTATTTATTTAATAAACTTAAAATGTTAAATTAAATTTTACTTATAATAATGACTGGATTGTGTACTATTTAATCTTGTCGATTAAGGCAGTGTAATGTGTGCTAGTAGCTTTTCTTTTCACACATGATTTTAAAACGACATTTTCTGAGGGAAATATTAAGTATATCAAGGATATAAATTATGTATTTGAAATTGTGTTAATTTATTTTTTAAATTTTTTAAAATTATTTTTTCTCAATAAGTATTTATTATTATTGTGGAATCCTTAACGGATAAATCATGTATTGGAAAGTGTGGCAATTTATTTCTCAAAATTATAAAGAAAAAAGTTAACTTATGCCCCAATGGTACAAGTTTATAAACTAAAGATAAATTTTATTTGGACATCCTAAAAGTTGTACCACATACCACACCGTATAAGTCTACCAATCAACTACTTTTACAATTTTTTTATTATTATTTTTCTTTAACTCGATTTGCATGGAGGTTAAAATTTGGCTTTATTGGATACGGTACGGTGATTGGCAACCATTTTGGGTTGTACAAATATTAAACCTCTAAACTAAATAGAGATGTTATTTTCTTGGAAATGATGCATTTAGTATCTTTTTTAACGAATGATGTAAGTATCTTAAAAGTTTAATATTTAATCTTTTTAGATAACCAGTATATATTTGAATTTGTTGAGTCCTTGTAATGGGAAAACCAGTATCATAACAAAAATTACTCATGTAATATGAATTAGAAATTGAATTTGTTTTTTTAATCTTGTATATATTTTTTTTTCATCACTATTATGTACATTATGTGCTCTCACACACACACACTGTTTGTATTGGTGTGTGTTTTGAACAGTCCTTGTGTCCCAGATTGAATCTAATTTTATGTAACTAGTATATGGTTTTATGTTCTGTTAGGTGTAACGAACCACAATGCATTTGGCAAATTCAAAATAAAGTATATATCTAATTCTAGCTTCAATCAACTTATAAGAGTAGGAATGTATGACTTAAAAATCACCTGCAAGAAAAGTGATCTAGCGTAGAGGTTTTGTGCCAATATTAAATAGTGACTAATAGTTAAGTGTGACTAAATAAAAAAAGTAAGGGATATATTGCATGGTGGTTCTGCACCAGAACCGTTATTTGGGAGATAATTTCAAGTAAACTCAAGGCATTTCATTAAAAATAATAGTAGCAATACAACCGGGAATTACATCAAAAGTACTGCGAGAAACATGAGATAAATCTGCCCGTGTAAGAGCATGAACGCTTTAGTTTGCTTGATGTCCAGAAAAAAAACAACTTCATATTTGTTATAAATTTGGAGTAAACTTTTATAAGTTTGCAAGATTGATCCGAGCGGTTTAATTTGTTCGAATGCATATCATCAACAACCATTTTGCAATCTAGTTCAAACATCACATCATGGTGTCCTAATGAAATAGTTTTGAAGAAGTCCCCAGGCTTCACTTTCAGAAGGTGTCATGGCAGCCCTGTACACGTCTGACATTGCACCTAGAAAGCATCCAACTCCATCTCGCTAATATGCCCTCATGTAACTTTTTTGTCGGCATGAAAACAGCGGCATCGACATTGTATTTGAAGAAACTGGCGGGTGGTGGCTGCCAAACTGCAGCATGTATTTGTCCTTCGTCACCTGCAATAGAATCAGATCGGCGAGCATGCTGCCACACCTCAAGAACTCCACTTGCACGTTGGATGACCTGCTCCGGCATATCATTTTTATTCTCGCATAATTTCAAGTTCCTCTTCATTATGCTATAAGATGTCATAGCAAAGGTAACCAATTGAGATTGTTTTCATTTCTGCCACAATACAACAAAGGCATTACTAAAGCCTTCAGCATGCTCTCTAAGATTTTCAAGTAATGGCCGTAAATTCAACTTCCTCCAACAAGTGATGCTATTCGCAAAACAAACGAACAAGTGCGAATTATACAGTATATAATTGGCAAACTACACAATTTGAATCACAATCCACTCCTTTACTAGTCAACATTTGCCTAAACTTCATCTCTATCTTTCGCAAGGCTATAACATTGATAGCTACAAAACAGAAAAGCTTTCATAGATATTGTCCTACTGTTATGTAAAAGCTTCTCACATGTCAGTTATTTTGTTTAATTAATCGAGGCTTTGCATGCTGGTCTCCAAGTATACATAACCAAAGTACATAACCAGAAATTCTTTAGCTCGCATCTAAAAAGGTTGGACCAATAAGAACAGACAAGTAAAAGTAAAAACGGTAAAACAGCGAGATAAGATAACTAAATGTTGCAATTGGACTTACCGTATATGCTCTACACACAAAAATGCAGTCATCTTCGCAGCCCTACGATGAAGTCATCCCAAAGCTTAGAAACATGTGCAGAAAAAGCAAATGATTTGTTTACGGTTAATTGATGGTTACCGGGTTTACAATAGTTTCAATATGCCTGCCTTTCTACGTATGCTTACGTTTTAATATACTAATTGGTACTCTTCAAATAAAGTTGGCTTAGAATATTATAAAGAACACAATCTACATGAAAATTTCTTCATATATCTACAAACTATGAAAACACGAGGCTTCAAGAAGAGTGATTGATAGACAGTTATAAAACAAAAAATTGAGCTAATAAAGATTAAACTGCTGGACATGTAGGAAACAAAGTAACAACTTATTAGTTTATAAGAATAGAAAAATATTGAAACACTTGTAAACCTTTCATCCCAGGTAGCGCAGAACGCAGTTGTCCTCCTCTCCCAGTGCATACACTTAATATACAACTTTCATCTTCCTTTTCATTCTTCTTGTTTTTTTTATTATGCATCCTCCTTTCATATTCCGCAATCATCCTTGTTCGCTGAGTTTGATGTATACTATAAACAGCATACCCATGCATCAGTTTCAAACAACGAAAAATGAATCATGCTCTGCCATTGTCTTTCATCTTCTTTTGTTACAAAAAACATTTCCTGAGTTTGTTGGCATGTTTGCTACAATGTTTTCAGCTTTGGTTGTCCTGGCTGAAAAGATGAGACTCTTTTGAATTACGACAAATGATGCTTTGTTAGTTTGTTAAGTTTTGCCATTGCTGAGCTTTGTTTATGCTGGCTTGCTCTGTCAATTTTTTTCCTTCCATCTTCAACCGCTGCAAACATTTTTTGCTGCGTTTGCAGTGTTCTTTAGCCATCCTAATTTGCAGCTTTCTGAAAATTAAACAAACTGGTGCATCGCAGTTTTCAAACTTACCGCGAACTCGTACACACTATGAATTTCATCAACAACCTGAATTTGACTACATAGAGACATTCTCACATGTAGTAAGCCTGTAATTATCCGGACAGTTCTCACTGACACCGCAGCACAGATCGGAACTTCAGAAGTAACGGTAAAATCGAAAAGCATTCCCAAACTGAGCCGCAAAAATATCACTTACCAGAATACCATACTCTAACTTGATAGATCGAAAAATCAATAGATGGTTAGTTCAATCCACATTCTACATTAGGGCATTACATTAAATATCATCAAGGTTCTAATTCTATCCGTCGTTATTATACACAATGTTTTGTTAAATATCATACCATAACAACTCTATTATGAAATTGTGAAAGATGCAAATCTTTTTTGCCCTGCTATATCTTTCATTCAAGCAAATGATTAACTACTACTTGCCCAGGGGCGAAACTTACTTCCTTAAAGAGATGAAATTTGTCTCCTCAATGAAAATTCTATTTTATAAAAGGATCGCAACAATCTATTTACTATTTAGCACCCGAATCCAAATCTTTCTAATTGATTTCAAGCAAAAAAAGCATCAAGAATTTACCATCTGCATAAGCATTAAAACCAAAATCTAAATCATTCCAACTCATCACCATATTCTAACTAGTACTAATTTCGCACCACTTATGCTACGTTAGTACATAACACTCAATAGTTTTTAAAAACTCAATTCCTAGCAATTTCATAATCTTAATCAAAATTCAAAAACATTAGTACCAAAAATTCGCACGGGAGATCGATCAGTTGCAAAGACATATAATATATAATTCACATAATAGATGAAAATCCATCCAATTTCATTAATAACATATCATTTTCACTTTATGTTGAAAATAAACATAACACACAATCTACAACAACAAACATATTCATCAAACCACATTTTCTAATCCATACAGCACACCAGCATACTTCATCAGTTGACCATCATCATTCCCAAAGTAAACATCCTTGATTTTCCTAAAAGCATGAAGAGTCAGCAAACTATCAGAACCTGCCTCATGAGTCTTCCCAACAACCCGATCCACATTCAGCATATTGCCAACCTTATCCAAACCACCATACAACCCCTCACAAAACTTCACCAAATGCTTCACATCATAAACACTCTCCCCAAAGAAAACCCGAACCAGCATCAGAAACTCAGCAAGCTCTTCAGGCAAATAACATTGAGTCAACGCCTTCACCAAATATCCGAAATCATAACCGCTATGAAATGTCACCCAGCTAACCTCCTCATTACACACAAGTCCGGAACTCATCATCAATTCAGCAAATCTCCTAGAGTCAATCCCAAATTCCTTATTTTTCTCAAAATCAATCCCCTGACTCTTCAGCAACTCAATAGACTCATGCGCGTGAATATCACGCTCTAAGTCAAAATCACTGAAATTGAATTCCCAAATCTGAAACTCCTCAGAGCTTCCATTTCTCAGTTTCGGCAGATTACCATCAACATCAGATAAAGTCAGACCGACTTGGATGAGATTAAGACTATCAACATTTGCCCTGAGGACAGAATAGTGGGCAGCAGGGGTTCGGTGGTAAGATGATAAATCAGTGATGCCGTCAGGGAGGATGACGACGCCGGGAAACTCGGTGTCCATTGAAATGATCGGATGTGATTCCACAAATGAGCGGATGAGTTTGAACTCTGATTCGAGATTGAATGCAAACACCGGTCGGATTGAGATTGATGCAGTGGAGGGTTTTGCAAAGAACATGTTTTGTGAGAACATTCTTGAAAAATTGTAAGAGAAAAATAAAAGAACTGTAAGATTTAGACAATGAGGCTTACGTTTTATACATAATAATCTAGTCAAAAAAAAAAAGTAAGGAATTAATTTACACACTTTTTTACATTTGTCAGTATCTAAAGAAATATTTAGGAACTAATATATGAAGTGGCACTTTGATATGATTTGATATTATACATGTTTGAAAAAGTTTCAAATAATCAATGCAGAGTAATGAATCTCATAAATAATACTCCCTCTAGTCAATGCAGAGTATTATCCATAAGGACAAAAAAAAGTTAAATTTTCTTTTTAATTGTTATTTATATAATATTAAGAAAAATTCAGTCAAAAGGTATATATACTATTATAAGCAAAAAACAACTTTTTAGATTCATTGAATAACTGATGTATGTGATATATTCTATAGGCCAAATACATCAGTTATTTAATGAACCTAAAAAGTTTTTTTTGCTTATAAGAGTGACCAGAAGGAGTATATATTAATAAGAATAAATATATTATTATACAATTCAGTCAAAATATTATTACACTTTGAAAGGGAAGCCCGGTGCACTAATGCTCCCGCATAGCATGGTTCGGGAAGGGGTCTCACTATTTGGTGTATTGCACGCAACCACACCCTGTTTTTACACAAGAGGTTATTTCCAGGACTTAAACCCATGAGCTTTCAGTCACGTGACAACAACTTTACCATTGCGCCAAGGCTCCCCCTTAAAATATTATTACACTTTGATATAATATTTTTTCAAACTACACAATTTGAATCACAATCCACTCCTTTACTAGTCAACGTTTGTCTAAACTTCATCTCTATCTTTCGCAAGGCTATAACATTGATAGCTACAAAACAAAAAAGCTTTCATAGATATTGTCCTACTGTTATGTAAGCTTCTCACATGTCAGTTATTTTGTTTAATTAATTCAGGCTTTGGATGCTGGTCTCCATGTATATATAACCAAAAGTACATAACCAGAAATTCTTTAGCTCACTTCTCATTTATCTAATTCTATAAAGGTCGAACAACCTACTTGATTATGCAGAAAGAAAAAAAATTGAAAAATTAAATCAAAACAGACAGGTGAAAGTAAAAATGGTCCAACAGAGAGAAAAGATAACTAAATGTTGCAATTGGACTTACCCTATATGCTCTGCGCAACCAAATGTAGTCTTCTTCGCAGCCCTATGATGAAGTCATCCCAAAGCTTAGAAACATGTTGCAATTGAATGGAGCTACTACCATGCTACTTTCTTCCATTATTCAGCTTTTGTATCCCAAAAACTAGAAGTCATCCAAGATACATGTTGCAATTGAATGATATTATCCATGGATCAATGGAGTTTAAACTGTAGAAATAAATTTATGAATCAATGGGCATGCATTGGACACACGACGCAACAGTTTTTGGGTAAATATCACACCATGTGCAGAAGAAGCAAATGTTTTGTCTACAGTTGTTAATTGATGGTTACCGGGGTGGCAATACTTTCTGATATGCCTGCCTTTCTAAGTATACTTGCATTTTAATATACTAATTGGTAATCTTCAAATAAAACTGGCTTAGAATGTTAAAAAGAACATAATCTACATGAGAATCTCTTCATATATCTACAAACAACGAAACTAAATGCTTCAAAGTAAAAAAGTTATTGTTTAGTGCATGCATATATTTGTTAGCAAGATGAGTAATTGAAAGTCAATTATAAAACAAAAACATGAGTCACAATAAACTGCTGGACGTGTAAGGGAAAAAATAACAACTTATTAGTTTATAAGATTAAATAAATATTGAAACACTTGTAAACCTTTCATCTCAGGTAGCAGCAGAACACACTTGTCTCCCTCTCTCAAGTCAATACAAGTTTCCCTCTTCAAAAGAAAAAAAACCTTCATCTTCCTTTCCATTCTTCTTGTTTACTGATTATGCTTCCTTCTTTCATTTGCCGCTATCATCCATGCTGCTTGAGTTTGATAATTTGATCACTCGCTCCTTTTGTATTCCACCTACATCTATATGGAACTATCTTATGTTTGCGTACATACACAGTATACTCGTGCAGTCAGTTTCGAGCAATGGAAAATGTATTATGCTCTGCCGTTGTCTTTCATCTTCATTTGTTACAAAAAAATGTTTCCCTGAGTTCATTGGTATGCTCACTTCAATGTTTTCAGCTTCTGTTGTCCTTGCTGAATAGATGAGACTTTTGAATCATGAAAAATTATGCTTTGATAATTTGTAGAGTTTTGTCATGGCTGAGTTTTGTTCACACCGGCATGCTCTATCCATTTGTTTCCTTCACTCTTTAACCACTAAAACAAGTTTTGCCGAGTTTGCAGAGTTGTTAAACAACAAATTGGTACTTCATCATAGTTTTCAAACTTACTGCAAATTCGTAAACACTAGGATTTCATCAACAACCTGAATTTTACTACATAGAGACATTCTCACATGTAGCAAGCCTGTAATTATCCGGACAGTTCTGACCGTAGCACTGATCGGAACTTCAGAAGTTATAGTAAAATCGAAAAGCATTCCCAAACTGAGCCACCGAAATATCACTTACCAGAATACTATACTCTAACTTCATAGATCGACAAATCATAGATAGTTCATTCCTCATTCTACATTAGGGCATTACATTAAATAGCATACAAGTTCTAATACTATCACTCATTATTCCACACAATGTTTTGTTAAATATCATACCATAACATACAACTTCATTACGAATTTTTCAAAGATGCGAATCTTTTTTGCCATCCTATATCTTCCATTCATGCAAATGATTAACAACTACTAATTGCACAGGAGCAAAATTCATTTCCTTAAAAAGGATGAAATCTGTCTCCTCCATTAAAAATTACATTTTGTAAACGGATACAGAACAACGTGTCCACTATTTAGCACCTGAATCCAAAACTTTCTAGTTGATTACAAGCAGAAAGGCATCAAGAACTTACCATTGATCATGGCATGAGCATTAAAAGCAAAACCAAAATCATTCCAATTCATTGTCATATTCTAACTATCTTATAAACAGATACGCAACTATGTATTTACTATTTAGCATCCGAATCCAAAACTTTATAATTGAATTCAAACAAAATGGGCACCAAGAACTAACAATTGATCGGCAATCACCGCAAGAGTCCTAAAAGCAAAATCTAAACCATTCCCAATTCATTACCATATTCTAACTAGTAGTGATACATTCACTACTCATTCTACATAAGTGTGTAACATACAATAGTTTTAAAAACTCAATTGCTAGCATCTTGATTATCTTAGTCAAATCTCAAAAACATTCGTTAAGTTGCAAAGACACATAAATATTATTCACATAATAGGTGAAAATCCATCCGATTTCATTAATAATAACCACAAATGTATATAATTTTCACTTTATGTCAGAAAATAAACATAAGAACAATCTACAACAACAAACATATTCATTAAACGACATTTTCTAATCCATACAACACACCAGCATACTTCATCAATCGATCAACATCATTCCCAAAGTGAACTTCCTTAATCTTCCTAAAAGCATGAAGAGTCAGCAAACTATCAGACCCCGCCTGATGACTCTTCCCAGCAACACGATCCACATTCAGCGTCCTCCCAACTCTATCCAAACCACCATACAACCCTTCACAAAACTTCACCAAATGCTTCACATCATAAATACTCTCCCCAAAGAAAACCCTAACCAGCACCAGAAACTCAGCAAGCTCATCCGGCAAAGCTCTCTGCGTCAACGCCTTCACCAGATATCCAAAATCATATCCGCTATGAAATGTCACCCAGCTAACCTCCTCATTACAAACAAGTCCAGAACTCATCATCAATTCAGCAAATTTCACAGAATCAATCCCAAATTCCTTATTCTTCTCAAAATCAATCCCCTGACTCTTCAGCAATTCAATTGACTCGTGCGCGTGAATATCGCGCGCAACGTCAAAATCATTGAAATTAAATTCCCAAATCAGAAACTCCTCTGAGTTCCCATTTCTCAATTTTGGCAGGTTTCCTTCAGCATCAGATAAAGTAAGTCCGACTTGGATAAGATTAAGACCGTCGACATTCGCCTTGAGGACGGAGTAATGGGAGGCGGGTGTCCGATGGTAAGATGTTAAGTCGGTGATGCCGTCAGGGCGGACGACAACGCCGGGAAATTCGGTGTCCATTGAGATGATCGGATGTGAATCGACGAATGAGCGGATGAGTTTGAACTCTGATTCGAGATTGGATGACCACACCGGTCGGATTGAGATTGATGGAGCGTAGGGTTTTGCGATGAACATGCTTTGTGTGAACATTCTTGTGAAACTGTAAGAAAAAAATGAAAATTAACTGTAAGATTTAGACATGTGAAAGGTTTACATTTTATAAACTATTTAGTCAAAAAATTAAAATGGTGTGTATTTAATTTATATACTTTTTTTACATATGTCGATATTTGAAGAGATATTTTAGCGACTAAGGCATGAGGTGGCACTTTAATATGATTTGATTTGATTTTTTAATTGCGTAAAACAATTTAAATTTTCAAAATGCAGAGTAGTTAATCTCATAAATAATATTCTACATAAATTTTTTATGAATGGAGAAAATAATTAATAATACTAATTGGTAATTTGACTGATATATAATGAAAAGGTAAAGGTGTGAATAAAGGAAATGGCGGAATTATGACATGAATAAAGTTACCTAAAGAAAAAGGGAAATGAGATGAATAAAGCATTTGATATATCCCTTAAAAAAGACATATAATATATATGAATTAACAACTCACTCAATAATCTGGTCAAAATTCTCCCCTTGAAAAAAAAAATCCAGTCAAAATTAAAAGCAAATTAACTTTTTGGTAGGGAAAAAAAACAACTTACTCTATATTTTTTTTTTTTGACGGAATTTACTCTATTTGCTATTATACTAAATAAACAAAAACATAAAAAAGAAGTTAGGCATGAACAAAATTTAGATATATTTTATTAGTTGCTTTTTGTATGATTTCTAATATAACCACTCGTGATTTTCTCAAATACATAATATTTTTAGAGTTTGTTATAATCATAAAAAATGTGTTTTCAATGAAAAATCATACGAAAATACTTAAGAAAATAAACATAAAGGCATGAAAAAATAGTGATGAATAAAGCATGGTATCATTGTATAAATGTTTATTCATACAAATAAACAATTCATATTATATCCTTATGATCCATTACCCGATAGTGTTGTAAAAAAAATATAAAAACAAAAATATTTATTATTTGAGCAATGATATTTAGACACAAAGAGTTGATAGTGTACATTATATAAAAATACATTCAATTCATATAATGATTTAATTGTGAAGGAGGGAAAAAAATAATAAAATCAAAAATCAATATTGTGTAATATATGATGTCAATTTTATATGTCAACATAACATTTTTGTTACTAATTTATTGGAAAAATTAAACTTAGGTGCTATTACTATGAGGCACTAATCCTCTAAACTTACGATTTCACTTTAGATAGATAAATTAATAATTCATATAAAAAAAAATGACGGTACTTTCTAGCTCCCTAGAAGAATTAAACGTGTCTTTGCAAAACAAAAAAAAAAACATGACAAGCCTCAAGATTCGCCACAAAAGATCCATGTACGTGAGCTCAAATCATGAAGTTATGGTTATACATTTTTAAAAGACTATATTTTTTTTTTAGTTGCATACATTTGGACAAGACGATGAATCAATGGAGTATAAAAGTATCAAAGGAAGACACATAGTTGACCTTAAGGACAATCATGTGCAACAGTACGCGGGCTCAATGTGTATCTAAGGTGATTGTGTTTCTCCATTGGATAGAGTTTTGGTGAACATTTCGAGGAATTCGTCTCTTCAATGATGTATTAGGTTTAGTACATATGGTGCTAGTAATGGTTGAGAGAGGATTGTGGATGTCTCCTTAGAGATTCTGAGGGAGAATGGATAGGTGGTTTCAGTAAGGTATTGGGTACTTATGGTGCTTATGTGGTTGAACTATGGGGTTTATATTGGCAGGAGATAAAATTTCAAGATGATCAAGCTTCATGTTGATTCCCAACTATTGGTGCATAATGTTACTAGTGGTGGATGAGGAGGTGTTGTTGGCTTGAGACTTCTCCAATGAATAAGTAATCTCTTAGATTTGAAGTGGGAAATTAAAATTCATGATTCCTATCATGAGGCTAATTGCTATGTTCAGCAATGTCCAGCTCATGTTAGTCTTTTTTTGCTAGCTAATTATATTAGAGAGAACAAATGTGATGGCCGCGCCAACAATAACAGGCTTGAGTGGGTTTAAATCAAACTATGACACACAATTAGTTTTAACGGTAGTGCCTCGCGAGGGTTGATTACACCACCACCATATGATCTACATCAAATCAAGGAGGTTTAGATTAAGGGTAGAGGAAGGTGGGGGATGGTGGCTAGTTTTTTTTTGATAAGCAAGGAGAATGGACAGACATCAAGAGGTATCGTCGATATCCCAACATACTAATGTTATTTTATTTTTTTTGATAACATTACATTTATAAAAACAAATAGCAGATAACATGTCTTAATAAAAATATATTAAAATATTTTAAAAAAATACAATACATTTGTTTATCATATTCAAACAATAAACAATTGCATACCAGATTCAAACTACAATTACAATAATAAGAAAAGTATCCTAACACATGCTTGTATTAATATCCATACCACCAAAAATAAAACAATAAATAAGTAATTTAAATAATTAACTAACCGTCGATATAGAGTGGTGATCCAACGAAACATTACTCAGCAACAACGATTGTCAGATAGAATAATATAGTGACAGGTGTGTGCTCATAGATGACTGCGAGAATAAGAATGAAATTCGGGAGAGGATGAGAAAATTGAAAAGAAAGATGTTTCATAAAGAAAGAAGGGATGGGGGAGAAAATTGCAAAAGAGAGAAGAAGATTGTCTAAAGTACTTTATATAAGCAATTTTTTAAGGGTTTTGTTTTGACTAAATTTTGTTTTAAGGGTTTGTAACGTCGAAATTTGAATTTCAAATTCCCGCTCAAAGTATAAGTTTCAAATTTGTTTTAAGGGTTTCTAGAAAAAAAAAAAAGTTTAATATAAAATTATATAAATTATTCATTTTCTATGATAAATAAAAAGTTTAGGTAGATTGAATTTTGGAGGCTCGTCAGGGTCAAGGTCATCAAGGCACAAACAAGTATTTACAGATCACTCATCAAATAAATACTCATGTCGATAGCAGAAGTTGAACTCGTGTCCTTACAGAATATGGGTTAAATCCTTACCAACTGAAAAAACTTACATTAACATAAATTAATACTCCCTCTGGTCACATTTATAAGAAAAAAACAAATTTTTTGGTATATTGAATAATTAATGTATTCGGTCACATTTATAGGTCAGATACATTAATTATTCAATGTATTTAAAAAGTTGTTTTTTTCTTATAAATGTGATAGGGAGAGTATTTTTCAAGCATATAATATTTGCCCAACAAATTATTAGCTTTGAAAAGAATTTAGTATCACTGAGAGAAACTTCACCTTCTCTCTAATTTCTTTTCTCTTTCACTCATCAAGGAGGGATGATTTTATGTCATTTTTTGATCTAAAATCACCTCTCTGCATACTTTCCCTCTTTCTTTCACTTTAAATAAGTTATTTCCACGTATCAAGTTTTTTCCTTTTACTTTTTTCGTGATTTTGCCGTTCGAGTGCGATGTTATGTTGTTTGTTGTCTTGTGCGGTGTTGTTTGATTTTAGTTCTTGTGACGGTGTTCGATTGGTTTCTGTTGAAAGATCAGCTTCAGTCAATCACATATTCAATCAATGATTTGGGTGTCAACGTTGCAGATCCGGAAGCACGAGTATTCTGGTAATTTAGATTTTATCATATTATTTGTAGGCATTTTGCCGTTGTATGCTATTAACCTGGGTCCTGTGAATTTGTTCGCAAATTCACCCTTTACATTTTTAACGATGTTGATCATGTTATTGTATCTTATGTATTCTATCAATTTGAATGAATTAATATCATTTTGCTTTTGTAAAAAACAAAAGGATTTAGCACCGTCCTTGAAAAATAAAAGGATTTAAGAACATAATTATACCTTTTTTTTTTTGATAGGCCAAGAGATAGGACAGGCATTAAGAGGAAGCATCGACATCCAACTAGGTTGGTACCCTGGAGAACCTCCATCACCATAATTATACTATTTGGAAAAACAAAATCGTAGTTATAAGTTTGAGTTTCGCTGCCCCCAAAAAAAAAACTAATTTGATTTTCACTACTACGGTGTTTTTTAAGGAGGATGTAAGGAAGGAAAATCTGCTGGTACGTTTTTGGGAAGAAAAAAAAAATCAAGGTTAGTATTGTGTCTTTTACAATAATTTATTTATTTTTTTATATTTATTTTAATATTTATCTACTGCTTTCCTTAAAAAAATTAATGTTTATTAAAATATACATAATAGTAAGGTTAAAAAAAAATCTTCTTTTTGTCAAAAAAATTATTTTTTTGGTCAAGGTTTTTTTTGATGCCTTGCACCTGTTTTATACTGTGAAACTTTAGTATTTATTTATTCTTTCAAAATTAAATAATATAATAACTTTAAATTATACCCCCATCCCCCGAAAAAGAGCCTTTAAAATGTTGAGAAAAAGTTACATGAAATTATAAAGTCAAGCTCTTAATAATGAGTTGACATCTCTTACGTTAATATTATCATAATAATTTACTCGTTTTTAAAACGAAAATGTTGGTACTATTAATTTTTATGTCCAAGGTGGAGATCAATCCTTTGAACTCCTTTTTTCTTTCTCCGGTGAATCCCTTGAGAGTGCCTTTCATATTAATTTGCTTAATATTGATTATAAATATTTCCAATTAAACAGATTAATAAAAGAAAAGAAATTCTATATAAATTAATTAAAAGAATCATTGAAAATAAAAGTATGTTGACTTTTTTTGAAGGAAAAAGTATGTTGACTTAATTAAAATAATTATACTTTTTTTAATATATATTATTCAAAAGAAATTACGATTCAATTAATCAAATTCATCATATATGAAAATTAATATCTTAATTAATTTAGAATTTTAATTTTTAAACTACCATATTAGTTCAATTTTAAATAAATTAATTGATTTAAAATATAATAAAATATTTAATATTAATTTAAAATATAATATAACAAAATATTTAATTTATTATATCTTAATTAAATTAAAATATTTAATTAACGCTTATTAATTAAATTATCAGAAAAATATTCATATTTAAAATATTTAATTTTTATATAAAATAAATTAAAATATTTAATTAAAACTTATTAATGAAAATCAACATGTTCCTTTGACTACCTTTTTTTATTTGTATTATATCAATTTTAATTCATTTGTTTATTTTAATTTTACAATAACTATTTTTATTCAAAAAAATTGGTTTTAAAAAATATTGACTAAAATTTATTGTTGGTTTTTTATTCCTTAAATTATGGTGTATATTTAAATTTAATCATTTAAATTTAAAATTAAAATTAATTCAATTGTTAAGGGTAGAAAAGAAATATTTCTAGAAACTAAATCATACATAATAAATTAATTTAAGAGTAAAATTATTTGAAGGTAATTTAGATATATAGGTATTTGTAACCAAAAAAAAAAAGATATATAGATATTTGGCTACACCAATGAAATTATCTCGCTAGGCACAAACAAACATAATTTATAGAATTTTGAATTCATAAAATATTTGAAATTATTAAATTAATTTCTATAATACCTATTAAATTTAATTAATATTTCTATATTTGATTAATTGAAAATATATAAAATAATTCTTAAATTTCATTAATTATTTGTTTGACTCAAAATATTTAATTTCAAATGGTTTAATTGTTTGATAAAAAATTGACTAGCTCATTTTTCTATTTCCAATTAAAAAATTATAATCAATATTAACAAATTTTTCTAAATTAGTATAGATTATAATTTTTTTAATTGGAAATAGAAAAGGATCCAATTAATTTTTTATTAAACAATTAAACCAATTGAAATTAATTTTTTTGAGTCAAACAAATAATTAATGAAATTTAAAAATTATTTTATATATTTTCAATTAATCAATTATATAAAATATTCATTAAATATAATAGGTCTTATAGAAATTAATTTAATAATTTCAATTATTTTATGAATTCAAAATTCTATAAATTATGTTTGTTTGTGCCTAGTGAGATAATTTCATTGGTGTAGCCAAATATCTATATATCTAAATTACCTTCAAATAATTTAACTCTTAAATTAATTTATTATGTATGATTTAGTTTCTAGAAATATTCTTTCTACCCTTAACAATTGAATTGATTTTAATTTTAAATAATTAAATTTAAATATACACAATAATTTAAGGAATAAAAAACCAACAATAAATTTTAGTCAATATTTTTCAAAACCAATTTTTTTTGAATAAAAATAGTTATTGTAAAATTAAAATAAACAAATGAAATTAAAATTGATATAATACAAATAAAAAAATGTAGTCAAAGGAACATGTTGATTTTCATTAATAAGTTTTAATTAAATATTTTAATTTATTTTATATATAATAAATTAAATATTTTAAATACGAATTTTTTTATGACCTAAAAAATTATAATCAATATTAACTAATTTTTCTAAATTAGTATAGATTATAATTTTTTAATTGGAGATAGAAAAGGAGTCAATTAATTTTTTATTAAACAATTAAACCATTTGAAATTAATTATTTTGAGTCAAACAAATAATTAATGAAATTTAAGAATTATTTTATATATTTTCAATTAATCAAATATAGAAAATATTCATTAAATATAATAGGTATTATAGAAATTAATTTAATAATTTTAATTATTTTAAGAATTCAAAATTCTATAAATTGTGTTTGTTTGTGCCTAGTGAGATATTATCTAGTTACAGTTCTTAGGGAAAAAATCCAAGTTTATTCATCTAGACACACATATTTTGCTTTTTCTCTATGGATAATAGGGAAATTCATGCATGTAAGTTTTGCAACCTAACTTTTTCAAGAGTTAATGCCTTGAATGGTCACATGAGAGTCCATAGAGAAGAGAAAAATAAGGCCATGAAAGAAATGATGAGTAATCTCAACCAACATGAGGCGAAGAACCAAGAAGTCACCAATCCAAGTCAAGGAGGAGAAGAAATAGATTTGGAGTTAAGACTTGGTCCAACCAAAGCCACTCCTAGCACTAAGTTGGACCTAGACCTCAAGTTATAATTTTATTTTAATTTTGTTGAAATGGTCTCAATTTATAAACTATGCAATAACTTATGGATGTTTACTTTTTTTTTTTTTTTTTTACTGTTATGTTTTCTGTTGGATGATATTAATGTCATATTTCGAGTTCGATTATGTGTGTCAAATTTTGTTTCGCATAAATAAAAAAGTCACTTTTTAAATGTTTTTGTTGAAACCCACTATTTCTTCTTAATGGAATTCAAATCTCCCGTGTTAGAGAATAGGGGATTCCACCGATACATTAACGGATGCATGAGCGAGATCATTGCTTACCTATAGTGAATTTAATTCATCTCATGAGGGTCAACCTCAGTTTATCTCAAAAATGTGTGTTCCGTCTTTTACCGGTATATCTCGGCTTTCGTATGTCTATTAGAAACGATTTTGATTATTTTTTTTAAGAAGACAAACTAACCCATCAAAATTAATATCGGAACTAGAAATGACTTTTATAACATTAGCATCGTGTTCAAATTTGAAGGGCTGTGTAGTTAAGAAACATGTGGATTTAAAAGAAATAAATAATTCTCTTTAAATTGTTTGGATATTAAAAGAGATTAATTTTTATGAACCAGACCACCATAGGGGAATCAAACAAAGCTTTTATTTGAATGTTTTTGACAATTTCTGTGAAGCAATGTAATAAAATTTGTATATCATCAATTGAGAAGAGACTGATGCGAGATGGATTATGACATTTATATTTCCTTTTTACCCTTGTTTTGTTGTTTAATCCTAGTTCACAAGAAAATCAATCATGATAATTGATCGAAACATAAATAAAGTTTAACGAAGAATTTTTATGTCCAAAAATTAAACTCAAATTTTTTCAAATAATTCGTTTTTGTACGTATTCCATTAATCACTTGAGTTCAATCACTTAATTTTCTTACCCTTATATAAATCGCACAAAAATAATATAATATATTAAAATGGTTAATTTCGATTCATTTATTATAACTTGCTAAATGCCTTAATTTGTTGGCTAACTCGTTTTAATTAAGCGTTTTGACCTTCGACACGAATGTGTATAAACACGATTTAAGTCTTTTTAACAATCAAGTATTTTGACCTACGGTATGCGCCCGAAGGTGTATAAACACAATTTAGGTCTTTTTATCTCTTATTTTCAAACTAATACTCAATTAACTTGTTTCAGTTGTCTCCCAAATGAACAAAACTAAAAATTAAATTAACACATTAGATTCTTTGCGAAGGTTTACTGATGTGCATCGCAAATTGTCCAACTTTTTTATATGAAAATAAATAAACATACGAGGTTCTTTGTGGGTGTTTAGTGTTTACAGATCTGCGTCTCAGCTTGTCCAACTTATGCAACGTAATCTTCAAAAGCTCCATACCTTAATTGATTTCCCATCAACTAAATGATAACATATTCTCTTCAAGTTTTATCTAAGTTTGTGGTTATAGTACCATCTTTATTTTCAATATATTATCATTTTGCTGTTCCAAAAAGAAAAAATCCTATAATTCTACAGACATTTGTACAATTGTACTACAGAAAATCTTGATATGAAAAGAACATAAAAGATTCAGATAATTCTAATCAATCAAGTAATGAAATACTTCAAAGGTATGGTCAACAAATTACGGTTAATCTCCACGATGAGTTCACTAATAGCAATCGCAGTGAAGGCACAAGGGATTTTGCCATAAGATCAATCTCACTAGTGAAAATCATCTTACATTCTGATGACAATCCGTGCAGTCAAGCAAATCAGCACTATTTCCACATGTTCATATTCAACAAATCAGTCACAACCATCCGATTTTAACCGCAAAAACAAAAGCCCCAAACCCAATTGTGCAAACATAAAGGCGAACATAAAAATTGATACTTCCAATTTTCCATTTAGCTCCAGCATACTTACAAGGCAGAAGAAAGTAAAGCAAAAGGAAGAAATACTAAAATTGAAAATACCATTGTATGTAATGTAATCTGAAGGAAAAATACTACTTAAAAGAGTTGCTTTCAATATCTGACACACATAAATTCATCAAACAGCATCCCTTCAGCACAGTTGATTGACAAAGTAAGACAACAAAACAACTCTGAAGTCATAGAGATGGAAATAGGAGCATTCCCCAACATGTTCTTGAATTCAGAAGGATCCACAAAGCATTACACATTATACATTGCATACTGCAAATGCAATATGATCCAACAACTATACGATCTTGGATGCTAAAAATAAGTTCCTTCTGGAGGCTGGACAAGCTTCCGGTTATGAGGGGCTGCCATTTCTTTCTTCAGCTGGGTCAGTATATCCTCCATGCTGTACTCTCTTTGCCAATTTGCAAGAAGCCCAAATTTCTTTGGTTCAACCTGTTGCATATAAATCTTGATTACATCTCTGATAACAATGGATTCAAGGTTATTACCAAAAAGCAAAGAGATTGTGTTAGCACAGTTTGCAACTTCATATGTGCATCAACAGAGTGAACAAAAAAATATTTAGAAGATGATATGAAAGCATGTGGAAATTGTAACTGATACCACGCCAGTTTCATGGTTAACACAAGTCATATTGATTCGTGAATGAAACCGAACACTTGGGGGCTTTTCTGGGTAATCTTTGTCGCAAAACAGCTTCAGTTGATAAATTCGGCCTTCATGTACAGTCTGAAAGTAAAGATAAAAGAAAACATGATTACATGACCTGAAAACGACCTGTTAAGTACGCACAAAATGAAAGTAGATACAATAGACAGAAAAATAAATACTGTCCAAACTTTCAGATTTCAAGATACACCAATAATTCATACTACATTCTTTACTGTGCTGCATTAATGAAGTAATGAAAAGACCCGCCAGAACATAGGAAAGGCATATGTATTGTATATTAAAAATAAACCCAATAAGTAGGAAGTGATATATTACAGAATTGTAATCAAACTTTCAATTATGATATTATGCTCACTGCGGTTGTAGAATGATTGTGAGTGTTCATGTGCAAATACAGAGAAGTATAAGCTCACAAGCAACTAAACACACTACTAAATCAGAACAAGAACACAAAAAGCATGCCGGTGTAAACACTTCGCATAAACTACAATTTTCAAGGAAACATGTTTTAGCTGGAAGTAAGAACTTGAGAATATCCAACTTCCACATAGACTGGTTCTAACAAATTAGGCAAATTGATGCAATTGAATTTACTTGTTCAAAGATCAAACATAATAAAAAATTTGATATTACACTACCTAAAAATGGATAAAGTTACAGAGAAATACTTACATTATGGGGGCCAATGATGGTGCCAGTCCAAGAGCGCATGTAAATGTCATCACCATCATCCATTCCATAGCTAACAGTGCCATCACCAATACCTTTTTCACCTCGTTCAAGCTCCTCTAACAATCTGAAGTTCCTTGGAACTGCATTGAAATGCACACACTTAAACTTTGAAACAAACTAAATATAACAATCTGTATCTTTTATTAGCACAAAATCATATACTACAAATTTAAGCACGGGAATAGTAACTAAGCATTGCACATGCATGTCAGTACTGACTACAACAGAAATATAATCCTTTCTTCATATCTTAACCACACCCGATTCAAAATCCTAAAACTCAAGGGCTGGAACAAGTGCACTCGTACCTAAATAAGTTCTTCAAACGTTTAAAAATTCTTATTCAAGTATTACAAAGACATAATTAACTCGTACAACAGTTAGAACCTTTTACATTCACAAGACATCAAGAATGAAATTTTCAAATTTGTATTGCCTCAGGATAAATAAACACACGATATATACAAAATGCTAGCTGGAAACAAGAATACCCAGAATTGTAATTCAATTGCAGAAAACTTGCACAAAGGCATCAATATCAATCCCAATATTTTCTTTTTTAAGTATTATTTCAACGCCTAAACACGCTAATCTCGTATCCGGAAACTTCGATAATTTGAACAACCAGAGTTGTAATTACAGATATATGCTCATTTCAAATATCTTATAGGAAAAATTGGTTACTTTACTTCACTCAAGCAGGCACGATATAGTTTTTCAGGGACAATGCTGTGTTTAAACATGAGGCTGAAAACAGAAAACTTACACAAAATCATCAAGATCAATCCACAATTTTCTTTTTAAAGTATCATTTCAATGCCTAAACACGCTTATCTCGTAGACATAAACTCTATGAAGTATGAATACATCAAATTAACGATCCATCGAAGTGTCAGACACGCATCGGAATACGAAACTTAACACCAACGACGCCGCATGCAGTAACATTCATTCATTTCTATTTCTTTAAATTGTATCAATGTCAACGTGTCAGTGTCTAGTGTATTTGCTTCATAGCTTAAACTTCATACAGAAACATCAAAATCACATCAACAAGTAACTACTAAACACAGTCCCAATAAACAAAAGCAGCAATGAAATATATAACACAATTCACAAACACATAATCAAGAAAAACATAATTAAAACCTCCAACAAAAAACATAATCAACAATGGGAAAAAAATGATCAACATGTCAATTAAGGTAATTGTTAAAAAAAGAAACTCAAAACCATTATTACAGTAATTGCATCAACCCAAAAAATTCACAGCTCGAAGATTCAATCACCGATCCAATTTTTCATCGGTAAAAAACAAAACAAGCAAAAAAACCCCAAAATTAACAACAACTACATCGATTAATTTAGGTCAACGGAGAGAATCGAATATGAAAATCAACAGAGCAAAAGAAGAAATTGAAACAAAAAAGTAAAAAGCATAATTGAGTAAAAAAGAAAACGACAAACGGCGATGAGTTAGATTGGTAACTAACCGACGACACTGGATCCAGCTGAGCCAAGCGTCATGGATGGATTTTGTTGAAGTGAGTGTTGTGGATCTGATCGGAGAATCTGTGACAGAGAAAAAAGAAGAACGCGATTGTGTAGAATAAACAAAGAAAGGATTGAAATAGAAAAAGAAAATGGAGTGGTGATCGGGTTAAGATTTTCTTGAAATATGAAATGGTCCTTTTCTACTTTTCTTTATGGACTTATTGGCCCATTTTGTTTTAGGCCCACTATGAGGTTACATGTGCACATTATGACACACTTCAAAATAATTTAGAATTTTGCTCTTCACCCTGCACTTTTCACTCGTGCCCTGCAGCCATTTCGAAAATGTTATTGCGCTAGTTAACTAACGCAAGTGTAAATGTATGCGCTACTTAACGCATGTTGCGCTACTTAACTGTCGCAAGTGTAAAACATTGCGTGCGTTAACTGACGCATAGTGTTAACATTTGCGCAAGTTAAGTCAAGCATTATTGAACACTGCATTGAATGCAATATGTGTCATCAAAGACCCGTAACCTCAAGATGCCCGTAATTGAACCTACTTACGCCAGTTTAACAATATTATTGGATAATACGACACAATCGATCAAAATTACACTAAAACATCGTTTTTTTCACAATCACATAACGATCGAAATAGTGTAAATTACACGAATTCGCCGGTAATGGCCCGTAATCATTTAAACACACTTAATGACACGTAAACAATCCAAATTACACAAATTACATAATCTCACATAAACGGTCAAATATTACACTATTACACATACATAATGATTACACTTCAACGGATCGGACAAAAAGATACAAAGTATTATTCTCAACCATTACGATAAACATGAAATCAACGTCGCTATCTTCTTTGAGAAGTTGTGGATGATACACGGTCTTCTAGAAGTCCTCTTCCATATCCTCCCCTAAGTCCAGGCCTGACACATTTACTATCACATCACGTGTTCTATGATTTGAACCAATATAGATAAAGAAGTCATCAAGCTTTGTCTTCAACTCATCTAACTTGTCGGTGGGGTTTATAGTGAACCAAGCCCTCTTTTTCACATCTACATAACGGACTTCAACCGGAGTTTGTGCATCTTCAGACATGTTCCACCTCACAAACTTCACAAAAATATAATGAAAAACAAATATGAGAGAAATGATATAAAATAAGTAGTTGAATAATTATTGACAAAGTAAGTAATGCGAGCAATAATTGGTGTGACATAACCGGCCACCAAAAAAATATTTCATTTCATTTAATATATATATATATATATATATATATATATATATATATATATATATAATATTAGTTACATATTGGCCACAAATATCCAAATTACATAACCGGCCACCAAAAAATACGTTGGGGTGTAATACCACCAAAAAATAGGACGAACACCGACCGACCTATAATTGTCCTAACCTATAATAACCTATCTAATAGGTCTAGTGACATTCCTAAATTGTCGTATTCTTCCATGTCTTCCGTCCATTCAACTTCTTGTTCCTTTTTTTGCGGGGTGGGAGCATCATCACAAACAATTGGATTGTGCTCATTTGTTGGTTTCTTTGGCGGCTTCGGCTCCTTGGACATGAGTTCATTGTAAGCATCTTGTCTATCCAAAAACGCAAAATGCCAATTCTCCGCCTCACCAATCTTGTTGTTCATCCACTCCTTACAACTCGGTGGTAACAGACAACCTTCCTTCAAAATCACATGAAGATAGTGGTCGGGAATTAAGCAAAGACACATGATGTTGGAATGTGGATTAAGTGGAGGAGCACTTCGGATTGGGAAATATGTCTCACATACACCACCCGTTTCGGGCAAAGTCAATAGAACAACGGGTCTTTTGTAGCAAGAAGCAACAATGTGACCCATATCCGGAGTGGTCATCCACTTATCTACCGACGCAACACCAATTGTATGTTTTGGAGGGTATAACTCATTCAAGATTTTGTTATAACGCTCCTCCGTGTCATATATCGGCATGTAGTCACTCTTGTGATTTTTCAACTCATTAATAAGTGCATACCGAACCAAAACATGATCTTCCTCATCCTTCCCCAAGTGCCTAGCTATCACCCAGAATCCACAATGACCATCCCCTTTAACATTCACAATGTCTTCAACAAAAGGTCTCATGAAGTTTGGAATTTGTGAAATGTATGGGATATTCCGAAGCGGTTTTGAAGTAGAGGATGAAGCTTGTGAGCGGGAGTAAGTGTCAAGGCGTGCATCTTTCCTCTTTGGAAGTGACCTCTTTGGTTGTGAAGGTTGACTATCCGGATTTTGAGAATCAATGGTCTCCCACCTAGAGGGGATTCGTCCCAATGATGACACTTTGAGTGTAGTCCTCTTCCTTTTAGGTGCTCCCTTGGTTACCGCCTTTGTCGAAGGCGGAGACAAAATTGTGGTTTCCAGAAATGCTATTTGACGCATCATCTCTTTGATGTGGAGTTTCATATTGTAAGGGCTTTTCTTGAGAAGTTCTTAAATGCCATTCCACTCCTCCACCATGGAAAAATCATCATCAATCTTTTCTCCTTGTACACACAACCTTTTCCAATGAGGGTATATATCATCGAAGACAAGAGGCAATTTTTGCTTGCTCTTCATGGCAATAATACACGCACAAGGTAACCCGTACGATGTCTTTTGCACACAACCACAATCTTCCTCACGAAATCCGAATGTCTTGGAGCGTTTTAATTCATCATAGATAAATCTCAATGCTTTTCTAGAAACATAACCCTCCAACTCTTTCATCATCTTGATTTTTCTGTATTTGTGTTCAAAGACCGTTTTGTTCCTCCCAAAACTTCCTTGTATCTCACCAAATTGCACGGCCAACATCTTGTGAATTTCATCCCAACATGATGCCAAATCACCCACGCTACTCCTCAAATATTTTTTCAAAACTCCATGAGCCGATTCAACAATGTTGGTGGTTCTACACCCTAGATGCAAGACTTTATTCGTCCATGCCTTCACAAATTTTTCCTTAAGGTTCAAAACCGTTTCTTCGATATATTTAATGAATTCCGGAAATGGCATGCATACCTCTTTGAATTTCATTATATTACTTGCATATGATTCCTCCGTAGGAGATTCGACTAACTCTCTCCAAGCGATCACGACTTTCTCAACAACTTCTCTATTCTTCACCTTGTTCTTCTTCAATTCTTTCTTGTCAACTTTTGCACCCTTAGGAGGCTTTGGGTGAACTTTACAATCTGTGATGCACTTAGCCCTTACATTCTTCCCAATATGAAAATAACAAAGCATAGTGTATGTTTTAGGGAAAACTGTGCCAACGACATTCATCAAAGCACCATCCCTATCGGTAGCAATCACCTTAGGCATGTTGTCTTTTGAGGACAAGAGACATTTCAACATCGTAAGTGCCTAAGCAAAGTTATCCTCTAGTTCAAAGTGAAGAAAGGCGAAACCAACGGAATACGTCATTTTTGTAGAGGTGCAACCAACTATCTCAAACAACGACATTCGGTGGTTGTTGGTTTTGTATGTGGAGTCCATGACCAAAACGGTCAGAAAAGTGTTGAGCAATTTAATTGAATCCGGATGAGCAAAAAAGATGTCTTCAAGAGTGGTTTCCTCACTATTGCATCTTGTGTAATAGACTTATTTATGCTCCACCAACTTCGAAATCAAGAATTGCAACTCCGTCATGTCACCTCTTTCCCCCTTGCGCCATCTTGTTCGCACATTGTACACTTGCTTGATTGTTGTAAGACTTTCGTTGTTATTTTCCTTCAAATTGGTGAGAATATTCCGAGGCACCGCCAAGGTCTTTGTCATTTCAATAATTTTTTTCTTCTCCTCCGCACTAAGTCTACACGCAATTAGGTGTCCTTGAAACTTTCCCTCCTCCTCCTCCAAGTCATGGTTGTGCATTCCACAAAGCATTGCAAGCCACCAATCATTTGTCTCTTTATCAAAGAAACCTTTCAACCTAAACGGACAATTACATTTCCTTGAGCCGATGCTTTCAAGGTTCAGTTTCTTCCTTGTCTTAGGTGGCTTGTATATCCCACTCCTTTCACATTGCATCGTCAAGTACGGCCTTTTTAAAACAGATTTATCTATACAAACACCAAATCCGGCCTTTACCCCTTGTCCACGAACCTAAGTAAGTAACTCTTCTCGCTCTCTCCATCTTGCATTTGTTGTAAAAAATGATGCGGTGTCGCGAGCTTTACAAATAACATCGATAGGTACCAGTTTAGGTTCTTCAATTTTACCAATTCGAGATTGCATTGGAATTTGGACTTTAAACGGTTTCAAATTATCGGTTGGTTTGACATCGCCGGAACCTTCACCGGAAACTTCCTTTTTGGCCAGTTTCGGTTCAACGTCATCATCCGCGAAATTGTCAACCATCTTCCTATATATCTATTGAATAAAAGAAATACAAAGGAAGAATAAATAAATTACTTGTGGAACAGGCTAACCAAGAACAAAAGGTGGCGCAAAAAATTTAAAAAACAGGACTGTGCACAGTGGCGTGATAAGTCATGCAACACATTAACACCTGCGTGACTTAAGTCACACAACCTGTACACCTTGCGCCAGTTAACGTGCGCGCGTTGCCCTATTGCCTACCAAAACCAGACGAACCTAGCACAAAAACCATCAAAATGAGATGAGTTTTGATGATACAATACCTGATATTTGGTGCTTGATGAGCGTAGAAACTTGCTTCATGACGATTTGCAATGATTTGGGATGAGGATTTTAACCCAAAAAATTGCACTTTTTGGGTTTTTGAAGGTGGAGGGAAAGAAAATGGTGCTTTGAGTATGGACTGATGAGTTTTGTACGAAAACAGTAACCCTGCGCAGGTTAAGTAGCGCTGCGTTAGTTAACTTGCGCAACGTTACTTAACTAGCGCAGGGGCATTTTTGGCATGGCTGCAGGGCGCGAGTCTTTTGTGCTGGGGGAAAAGCAGAATTCAATAATTTATGAAGTGGGTATCCATTGCAAAGACAAATCGTTTGAGTTAGGTAAGACTCTAATGAATGATAAAGCTCTCAGGGTTGAATTTGAATCAAGAATCTTGGTTAAATTGGAAGAGATATCTTACTATTTCGTTTGAGTGTTTTTGGCCGAAACACTTTTCAAAAGTTTTAAGACGCCATTTTTTATCACCCTGTTTTTATGTCAACTCATGTGTATTCTTTAAAATATTGTATCAATTTTTGCAGTAAAGTTTAGTAGATTATAGAAATCTATCTTGCAAAATTTTAGAATTTTTAACGAGGGATAAGTTGAATATAATTTTTAAAAAATCGTATTTAATTCATTTGCTGTTAAACAAATTTTGAACATTTACGGAAAACATTCTTATAATATTTTAAACATGCTTGCAATAAATTATTTATAAATGTGAAAGTTACACGTTTGTTGAATTAGAAATATGAACAAAAATTGTTGATAGAAAGTATTTAGAGAACCACTATTTGAATAAACTATTTAGAGGGATTAACAACAAAATATGATATATTTATAAGGACTAAAAGCTAATTTAGACCTAAAAATATACATCACTTTGTATTGTGATGTGAAAATTTATTTGTGTGTGTGCATAATCTGATAAAAACCAACAAAACACAACACTCGTACTCCGCCAAAAATCCAGCTAAAGGGACGATGAACCAAGCCCACTCTACCATGGACCTAAGACACAAAAGACCATGGCAGACCCTAAGACCTTAATAAAATCTGCCCTACCAGGGGCCCCATGCAATGAGACGATGGACTCCAACGTATGTATCACTACCCACTGATAATGGGAACAAGGGGGTCCATGGTGCCTCCCAAAAAACTAGTACCACGAGAAGAACTGGATTTGTCAACGAATTTCTCCTCGATTA
This sequence comes from Medicago lupulina, assembly GCA_958299785.1. Taxonomy (NCBI): domain Eukaryota; kingdom Viridiplantae; phylum Streptophyta; class Magnoliopsida; order Fabales; family Fabaceae; genus Medicago; species Medicago lupulina. The sequence continues at coordinate 26,733,066 of OY283141.1, read as the reverse complement.
AAAGTCTTATTGAAAAAAATACAAGATCATTATGGATTGTCCAAATGGACCAGACAATACTATGTCAGATTAACAAAAAAATCATGCTTGATATTACCTCCCGATTAGGACTAAAAACACCTAAAAAAGACACGCAAGATCCCTAGACAACACCAACTCTCAACCTAGCCAACAAAAATTCTTATACCAAACCTCAAAAATCATCCACAAGTATCATAAAATGATTATTAACATACTATTTCGACACCGCATAGAAGGCACAACGAGATTCTATTGAATTAGAAAAACCCCACACGTTAACAAATTAGCTATAGTTGAAATCCTGTTAACAAGAAGATGCCAAGAGAACACCTAAATTTTAGAGGGAACCCAACTCTCCCAAACCAAAGAAAAATATTTGACAACTTTGGACACCTTGTCGGTGGCCCCCAAAGACCGACATCCCATTAGGTGAAGTCTTTAGAGACTAGGAGTCGAAACCCACTACAATGGGATGCACATCCATGACAACCAACAACTCAACCACTAAAATATGCTCCCAAACAAACAAATGATGCTTCCATATAAACTTCCACACCCACACACCATCAACCCCAAGCATCCAACTCATCAAACAAACACAAAACGCTGGACCAAGATCATGAATAACATGGAGAACATCACTCGAAGGATAAAATCGCCAACAAAACAATTAGAGGGAAGACTCACATATCCATGTGATGTCTTAACATGACTGGAAAAAACATTGACATTTTTTAAAGTTTAATTATATTTTAACAAAATTTAATTTAAAACATACTAAAACCATGTGATGAAATTTTTTATAAAGTCTAAAATTTGTCATTTTTTTTATGAGAACTAAACGAAATTGGTTATCTATACTATATATAAAAAAAGTAGACCGTTTTGGATTAATTTTTTCTTTTTCCAATTATACTTTGGAAAATGTTAACAAGTTAACAAGTGCCCTAATAAGATGTTTAAAGTAGAAGTTTTTTATTAGGATTTGTGCATTCAACACCTTGAAACATCAAAAAGTAACTTTTTTTACATGAAAGTTATTAAATTTTTTCATTTTTGATTCCTTAACAAGTGTTTAAGGCACTTGTTGACAAGACCTTATACTTTTAATCAAATTTGACCCATAATGTTATTTTGATAGTGTTATTAAAATAATAATAATTATATTATAAAAATCAAATTTGCTTATAATCCATAATAGAGGAAGTACTTGTGGATGAAAGTATCATGTAGAGGTCAAAACTAGATGCTGACTGTCCAAAGTTAAAAAAAAAAAAAAAAAAAAAGGAAAAAACGAAACGCCGGAGTGTACTTCACCTCCAAGCTACAAAAGCAACACTCCCTCCTTATTCCATTACTTCACCAATGCCTCTTCATTCCTTCTCACATTCCTATTCACATTTTGACGATTCTACCCTCACCATTTCAACTTAACCGATTCCACTCGTCTTAACTCGGAAGCGTGATCGAGTATCAGTTCATAAACGCGCACACTCTTACTCTTCTAGAAGGTTCGTTTCATCACTCTTTTTGCCACACTTTCGCTCTGTTAAATTTTATTCATCGCATTCAACGAAACATGTTCGATACTTTTATGCCTGGTTTATCTTTTGTTGCTATTTTTATTCATGCATTTCAACCCGTTCGATCAAAATTACTCTTGCATTTTTTGTCATTATAAAATAAGGAAAATGTTGCCACACTTGTTAAGAAGCTTAAAGAAAAAGTTTTGTCTTGAGATTGATGCATTCAAAACTTTGAAACTTGAAAAAGTAATCTTTTTTACATAAAACTTACTCCCTCCGGTCACTATTATAAGCAAAATTTCACTTTTTGGATTCATTGAATAATTAATGTATCAAGTCTATAATAAAGACTAGATACATTAACTATTCAATGTATCTAAAAAGTCAAATTTTGCTTATAATAGTGATCAGAGGGAGTACCAATTATTTTTACATAAAACTTACCCTAAAGGCACTTGTTAACCAGACCCATAAAATAAAACAAAAATACTGGCCAAAAAAGATAAAACAAAAATATGTTTTTTTGTTGTTGAGAGAAATAAGCTTATAACTCTTCATTATTAATCAAAGTAGTTATACAATGTGGTGTATTCGAAAATATGTTATGTTAAGTTCGTCTATGCATACATTTTTATATTGCATATGAAATTACTTTCATGTTTGTTGTAGTACCGACACCTGTGTTCAAAGACATGCATGTTGTCTGACATTGACATGACACCGATACATACATGTGATAGATTTTGATGGCCAGGGCGAACTTACAATTTGGGTCCTAACTAATAAATATATATAAACATCAAACGTGATACAAAAAACTAAGCAATTTTTTTAGGGCCTAATAGACCCCTAAAAAATATTTTGGGGGCCTAAATTTCATACTTATTTTTTGGGGCCTAGGGCGGTCGCCCTCTTCGCCCTGCCTCAGATACGGCCCTGATTACATTCAAATAATTTATTTTCTCTAGTTATTATTGGTGTCGATTCATTAGTCGTGTTTGTGTCCGTGCTTCATAGTTTGTTTGCATGGAATGGAATTCAATATTTTTTTCTTTGTATTAAATGTGTTTGTTTATTCCTGTAGATGTCACTGTATATTGGTAAATTGTCGGAAAGTGTTCGGAGAGATGAACTTGAGCGAGTTTTTGGGAGGTTTGGGCGTTGTAACGTTCAGGTGAAAAAAGAAGGTTATGGTTTTGTTGTATTTGATTTCCGTTCGGATGCGGAGAAAGCTTTGAGGGAATTGAAAGGTAGAAAGATATGTGGGGAGTTGTTGACTTTGATGTGGTCCAAACAACAGCCAGAGTCACATTTTGCAAATTTTGATAGGGGTGGTGACAAAAAAAAAATACCTTTGAGTTGCAAGGTAGGAGGATTTCTGACAGATTGGGCGACAGAGAAAGGAAAGAAGGTTCTGATGGATGGGGGAAGTGGAGTCACAATACGGGTATTGTTGAAAGGGGTACGTCTGTTGAAGAGGGGGAATATCGTCGAGATGATTTTAAGTATTGCGATGGAGAAGAAAAGGATTGCCGAGGAGACTTTCCAGATGAAGGTGGCCATGTTGTTCCTAACCAGGATCACAATGGTAGAGGGGCCGAGCCAACTCATGACAAGGCAACTGACTGTGGGAATGGGAATACTTTGGAATTTGATCGCCATAAACCTTCCTGTGGCTACGACAGAAAGGATGACAAAGAAGATTACTCTAGTGTTTCTCTTTTAGCAAATTCCCAAGAGAAAGCGGGCAGATCACGGATTGGTGAGGAAACCTTGAATCGCCCAATCAGTTCAAAATTAAAGCATACTGGTTATAGATGTGGAGAAGCAAGTCATAAGATGCAAAATTGTAGGAAAGAACACTCTTTGCGGAGAAAATATAACAGATTGGATGATGAGCACACTGATAAAATAGACAAAAAGCGTAGAGTTGAAGATGACATTGAGTCTGGATGGGGTTCTTGGGTCAATCCGCAGTCAAATGGAGATGCTTTAATGATGAGCCACCAAAGAGAAAAGCGGAGGGTGTCTGGTTCACGGCATGATTGTACGCCATTGAGAAATGAATCATCCCCGGTAACAAAGGACACTGATAGATATGGAAGAAAAGAGTATGAAGGAAAAAAGCAACGCAGAAATGAAACAGAATCACCTAAACGATCCAGGGAGAAGAAATCAAGGCGATCAGTCTCATCCTCTTCGCTATCAGATCACTCTGCTTTTCGCTCACTGACACATTCTCAATCACCTAAATCATTGCCTAGGTCTACTTCATATTCTAGATCAAAATCAGTGTCTTCTAGAGCACATTCTTCATCATCAAAGTTAGTGTCTTCCTCAAAATCTCAGAATTGTAGAGGGAAAAAATTACATTCGATGAGGTCGAGCTCCCCTACATGTTTGTCTGTATCACTCAATCAGTCTTTACCGACGTCTCCAAATAAAGTCCAGTTTAATTCAAAAAGCCCATCCACTAATGGTACTGCACTTGAGTCTGTGGATCATTTGGTTGCTCAGGGACAGATTAGCAGCGCAACGGAATTGGGGAATTTACAATCCAAGGGCTCAGGTATTGCTGTAAATGGACAAGCTGCAGTGTCCACTACAGCAGGGGATGCCACGGAAAAGGACCAACATGTGCAGGAGGACAATAATGAGAATTTAACCAATCCAGTTATTGCAGAGAAATTGTCTCCCAGAAGGGTTATATGGAAAGAGGGCTTTCAGCATCCTAGAACATTGATGGCTGATGATATTCTAACTGAAGTTCAGAAGCCAACTCTGGAAACTCGTATTACTCCCCGTTCTGCCCCTTCAACCATCATATCTACAAAGGAAATGTGCATGGTTCTGAATAAAAGTGGCCTTGAACTTCCAGAAGGCCATGAAATAAAATTAACAACAGATGACTTCTTTGGTGCTGCTCGGTTGTGGCCTTGGTATATTATTTATTACCGTAGGTTGAAGAAGGGCCCAATTTCAATTGAGAACTATGCCAGGCGGGTTGCTCAGAATCAGGAATTTGGCATTGTTGATAAGTACATAAGAAGTAGCAGTGGATGGGGAGAATTCAGTCCTGAGAACTCTTGTTAGCTGACACTGACACATAATGCCCTGTGGGTAGATTTTCCCAGGTAACTTTGCAAATCATAGTTAATGTTTGTAACAAATGGTAGTATGCTAAATGTTTGAATGATGGTTCCGATTCTGGAAGGACATGATATCTACTCTATTTTTATCATCATCTGTTTGTTTTCTGTGCTTGCTTAAGGCATAAGTTCATCTAGACTCGCCACAGGTATTTAAAAAACTAATCTATTACAATTTCTTGATCCACTTTACAGTTTCTATGTTTTTATCTGAAATGGTTATGACTTGTATTGCTTCTATTCGTTTGAGTAATGATAGTCAAGGAATTTGTGGTAAGAAATTTGATTATGTAAGTTTATGTAGTTAACGAGGAATGAGTTATTGGTTAAATAATTTATGGGTGCAAGAAATTTTATTACCATAACGTATACAGTGCAACTAGTTGGATGACACGCCTCTTCCGACGGCAGAGCTAGTTAGTTGGAGGGAATGTGGTTGGGGAACTTACGATGGCCGAGTTGGTGATTATTTTTGTTGTTTTATGGGGCACGATTCACCTCAATCAAAGAAACTGGATTTATCTATTTACACATCTGAGCACGTGGTTCTGATCGTTGTGTTCAATTGATGTGGTATATGGGGTACCCAAGTCTCAAATCGAGTAGTATGGGATGCTCGGTGGAGTATGTAAGTGGCTTGGTTCCTCTCCCTTGATAGCTACTCCTGCCGTTTCTTTTTAGTTGTCATTTTGGAACTTTTAAAACATTCCAAGACACTTTTGATAAAATTATTAATCTTTCCTCTATGATACCCTTACTAATTTATTATTTCATTTATCTATTTCTTTCTAACAATAAATAACCAAGGGTATTGTTCACAAAATAATTAGTTTTACATTGAACTTTGAATATGACTAGGAAATAGGAGGAAAACTCTTCCGAAAACTCAACAATATAAAAGGAATGGAGGAGTAGCTTTTAAGGGAGGGTTCCCCAGTACTTGGATATCTATTAGTCACAAATCTCATCCATTGCAACCACTTTCCACAACCCGACACCTCTCATAACTCTCTAACCCGCTATCTTCTCCATAAACAAATTGCATGTTTATAGAAAAAGGAACAGAGGGAGAATTTTGTTTTTTATCTTGTTAAGAATACGCTAACCAAATGTAACTTTGTTAAGATTTATTTTTTTGTGACAATACTTTGTTAAGATTTGTTATTCAATTCACAGTATGAAATTAAGATTTGATCATGGATAGAGGTCATATACGCAGCAGTTCTTGATTCCCAAAATTTTGATTGGTTTCTTTTGCAAGTAGATAGATCACTGAGGTTTCATAAGTCATTGTCCAAGTGAATACTCTGAACATATGATAGGTATTTCCTATTTGGAGCAAATTATGATTTCTTATATTCAGGGGGGTTGTATTCATGAGGCTCCAGATTTTATGTAGTCTATTAATATTCTAAAAAAATGAAATCCTTTTCCATCAGAGTCAGAGCAGTGTGTAAGACATGACATCTTATCGACTACCTGATGATTTTATGTTGTAATCTAAGCATGTAATTGATAAGCCATTGTATGCAATCTTAACATCCTTAATAAATATGCTGTGACATGTAATCTGATCAATGAAATGATGCCTTGTTTGTACTTTTACAAATTATGGACATGACTTTATTACAAGTATTAAGGGACATTTAGTGAGCTTTTATGTTTGCAGGTTGGGCGTGTCATGGAGAGAAAGAGGTGTGCTCATCATCCAAATTTAATCACTTGTCTGGTATACTATTACTATAGCTGTTTTCTTTCTTTTATGAGGAGGGTGGGTTTTGGATTAAATATTTGTGGCAAATCTATGTGCTAAGTATAAATCTCATGTCTATGGGCACCCCCTTGGAAAAGTAGGAATCAGAAAGGAGGATATTTCCGTAATGGTTAACTTGTTATTTTGATTAGCATGATATATTATAGAAGATGGAAAACACATTGGTATGGATAATGCAAGGGCGAAAATGTGTTTGGCTAATGTTACCAAAAAGTATTTGTTTGTCATATGACTTGTAAACTCTAAAATGCGTTAAACCAGATGTATAATGAAACGTATAATATATTATAGTACTTCTCCGGTGGGATTTGAACTACGTCACTTGAGGTTACAAAGTCAAAATGCCGGCACCTCTCGGACTACTATAGTACTCCTATGCGTCTACAAAATGTATGCAAAATAGCAAACTTAGCTCTAAAGTCAGACGATTTTTGTTTCCACAAGTGTTAACAATAAGAACAAAAAATCTATCTCTATATCTATCTATATTATATACAAATGCAAATGTTTTACATTGGTAAGTATTAAATGCTTTTTTTATCTAGCCTATCCACCTATGCATTTTGCCACGTGGCACTCAATCAAAAACTTATTTCAATTATACTTACATCACACATTTTCATTAGACCTTAAAGCATCATTCCTCATTCTAATTTTGACAAAACTAATTATAAAAGACAAAAATCATAAAAGACATTAAGTATTAAATGGTATATAACAAATTTTTAATTTTCATTCTTTATTAGAACAATTATTTACAATCATTTGGTTCTTTATTTGAACATATAAAAAAATACTAATTGTAACAATCCATGATAATCATTCGAAAAGAATGAATTAAAAATGCTATCAACTAATGTCTAATGCTATGAAATTCTCCATTCTATCTACAAATACGTGTATCTATAAATTTCTTTTTTTTTTAATATAATATTATTCTTATACCTACTTTTTAATCCATAAGATGCTTAATGTCCTAATCACTCGTGTGGGCTACTTACATAATTTTTTCAAACGTATGCATTGATCAAAATTAATACTCTGATTTTCAAAATTAGTGCAAATTAATGTCTACATAAGTAGTGTTTAAAAGGGTCCGTACAATAATACATGAACAAAGGTATTGTACAAAAAGTGACTAATTTAAATTATATGTTTACATTTTTACAAATCTCAAACAGTCAACTGTCATAAAGGACTGGTTTTAATTCGAGTTCATTTTCATTTAAATGTAATTACAACAATTTATATAATTAACAAAACTACATTCTCAATTATCCTATAAATGGGTTGATCCTTCAATCACTCATCACTACATTGTTTCTTATGTCTCTTTTTCTTTTTCAGAAGAACAAACTTTGAAAACATATTTTTTAATTCGGTTGCATATTTTTGTTTTCAAAATGGTTGTATGTTCTATAAATGTCTTGATTTTTTATGTTACCGAATATATCCACAGTTTGTTGATGACAGTTAGGGTTTTGAGAATGTGGCTTGTGTCCAAGTTCTCAGACCCATTTAAATTCTGATTCACTCAAGTTGGTTTTGAAGGATTATGAGGTTGATCAATATATTATATCTTTATTTTTTGTGTTTTTCTTTTATATTATTCAATGTACTAAAATCATTTTAATTCAATGTATACATATAGGGTATAAGACCCTGATTTATAGATTTTAATACATCATCAACTTTAACAAATAACAATTTTCAATTAACCTTCATATCATGGCAACTATATTTTTTCCTTTAAATGTATCATGTAATTGTCCTTATATGATTGGCTCACGCTTTAAGTACTCGCAAAACTAATATTAAATTTGTTAATCCTTTAAAAAAAATGGAATTGGTTAAAATAACATTAAAACAATATTAAATTCTCATTACTTATAATGTATAATAATTTTAGTATTTTTAGTGTCAATATGATATAAAATTGAGACCACTTGCACCAAAATTATTAAAGCACGTTAAATACACATTTTCATTAAACATATGACACGTTGAATTAAATTTGAAATTATGTTTTACATTTGAATTGACTCAATAATACGTAATTTCTCAAGAGTATACTTAGACTTTGGTCTAACATTTTTCATCTAAAAATATGCTTATTAAAACACATTAATTTCTATAATAACCCTTTAAATGCATTTTAGTTTGTAACTTAAAACTACCCGAAATTACTATTTGGAAATTAGAAATGACTAATAATTAAGTCTAACATTTAGTATTTATAGGTATGCTTATTAAGGCACACTATAATTTCTATAATAACTTTTAAATGTATTTTAATTTGTATCTTAAAATACCCGATTGATATGTAAAGTGCAAAAGTGAGAAGCACACCATTTTACATTTGACCTTAATAGAAAAGAGCTGATTTTTTTGTTGTTTTCTTTTTTAGGTTTTTTTTTTGTTCTTGATTGGTTTACTATCACGACCGATGTTTATTTTTGCTCTCTTTTTTCATTTATATATTTTTATATTATCATGGTTTTCAACCATGGGTGTCAACCCAAAATTGAAGTTGTTTCATAAAAGCATAGTTTTTGATTCATTTTTTATAAAAAATTTCTCAAGAGCCAAAAAACCTCCTATATATATTTGATAAAAATTTGAGAGAAGGTGTTGTCTATACTGTGAATTTGTTTAATGTTATTAAAAACACGGGAGAATATCAGATTATTAGACACAACTTTACAGTATACGTAGTGTGTACTATACTAAACTTGCAAGTTTGTTTTTTATTAAATAACAAAGTTTACTAAGGTTGTTAATGATGACTACCACAAACTATCTACTATTTCACTCCACCGGACTGACCAATATTTATCAAGATGACTTTGACAAAGATTTTGTTTAAAAAGTTTGACAGATTTTTTCGTTGGTTAGTATTTTTTATATATATATTAAGCAAGAACAACTCCAATGTTATGATATAAAATATCGTAAAATGACACTATTGTCATTGATATTCATACATTATTGTTATTTTAACTGTTGGCAAAGACACCGTTGTTAAATGTTTTCAGTTCCTACAAAGTTATAAACTCATAATTTTACTCCCTAAAATCCTTTATTCACTTTTAGTCCCTTTTTTTTTTTTTAATTTTATCGGGACTATTTTGGAGGAGTATATATATCCATTCTTTTTTTTAATAAAAATTTCAAAATAGGGATATTTTTACAAACTACAATATTTTGGAAGACTAAAATTACCCTTCAAATATTACAAGGACTAAACAAGAAAACTCATAATTTTTAGGGACTAAAAACATATTTATTTAATCCTTTTTACATTCAAAGTCAAATGACACTCTATAAGACTATAAGATAAAATGGGAAGGAGGAATCCAATTACGCCAAATAATAACAGCCCAATCCAGATTATGGACTAACGTAATATCGAAATTTAAAAAAAGAATACAAGTGACATCTACTAATTAGATTACATTTTCTTTAAAAAAAGGATACATGCACGGGTTTTTCCCCGTGCATGGCACGGGTTTCATACTAGTTAAGTAGATAGATACTAATGCTTATACGAAAATAGATTGATAGATAAGGTTTGCCAAAAAAATAGATATGCATAGATAGACTATTTTTTGTTCGAAATATGCATAGTGCATCTACTTTATATCTAATCCTAAGGTTCAATGCAAGCAAGATTACAAAACCCTAATCCTATTATCTTTGGCGCTAATGACTTGCTGAAAAACACGGTTAGCCTTCCTAACTAAATCAATTAATGACATGCTTTGTAAATTACATGCTTTTAATGCAAGTGGTTTCTTTTTTCCCATAACCCCCGGTTGGTAGTTTCTTTTTTTTGGCTCAAGAAGTGTATTTCTAAGGCTGCATGGTGACAGCTGAAACCTTAATCGCTACCTCCATTAATTAATATTATAACTGTCTCCACTAACTTATTCTAACATGAATGCATATAAATATGGTATGAGTGTGAGAAATTTTCACGTTTCCATCATCATCATTCCATCTCTACAACCTTTAAAACTCAAACATTTAATTTATACTGGTTTAGTTGTTTTTTTGCTTGCTTCTATATGTCTCATGTTTCTTTGCCTTGCATTTTTCTTTGTTTATGTGGTTATTTAATTTGAATTTCACTTTTTTGAACAGCAAAAGTGATTCTAATTGCATTTAGATGTAATTTTAATTTTTCCCTCTTCATGATATAGTGCCTTATTGAAGGTTCTTTAAAGGATATGATTGCCTATCAAGCTTGGAGTAACCGAAGCATGCAATAGCAACACCATACATGAGAGGATCGTTCCACAGTTTGGAGCTTCGACCTGGATTAGTCACACATATTGGCAATGAAGCATGCAAACCTCTTTTGCAGACAGAACAATATTTTATTTAGGAGAGATGACTGTTTTTTTTATGGCATTTTGGGAAGGGGATGCATTTTATTTTGATTACGTGTTGTGCAAAGTATGCTACTTTTTTTTTATGGCATTTTATTTTTTTCGACATATTGGTTGATGATCGTGGTATTCTCTGTTACATTCGAACATCACTAAAACAATGAGACAATATTTACCCATGATAAATGTACTATTACTATTATCTTTGTATACATTAAATCAAATAAAAAGAATTAAATGTGATAAAAGAGAAAGGTACAACAATGGAGTAACAAACTATCCAACCCATCAAGGAAAAAAAAAAGAAAAACTTTTGCTTTGTTAGGTGTTGTGCATCGTAATTAAAAATGATAGGTGCAGTAATGGATATCGATTAGCTACAGTTTTTTAAAACCTCATTTTATGATCGGTTGAAACAAAAATATAGCAGGACAGTAATGATATTTCAGCTGCACTATTTTGTATGGTTCCTAATCAATTTTGTTCATTTGTTGTACAACCTGAGGATTGAAAACACTAGGCTCAATGCAACTTTTTTGGAGCTCAATACTTTGTTCCCAATTTAAATGTACCTATCATATAATAATGTTAATATCATATTAAAATTCAATTGTTGAAAAATATTTAAATCTTCAACTCTAACAAATTCGTGCGATAGCACGGGTCGAGAGTCTAGTTGGATATAAGGGTGAGGATTGTCCCCTGAGTTGCTAGAGACATTGCATTATATATACTATACTTGTGTCAGAGTTCGAACCTCAGACATCCCACTTATTTATATTAAGAAGTAAATTTCTAGCTAATTATTCACATTAAGAGGTGAATTCCTGGCTAATAAACTATTTGGTAAAAATAGAAATAAAAAATAAGCTGAGGATTAATCTTCCCAAAAAAAAAAGAGTAAGGTGAAGATTACACAAGCTGATATCATCAATCACCATTATCTTGTGTAATGATTTACAGCCCAAGACTAGTATCACCCTGCAATTCTAGGACTTTACTCGCATTGATGACTGGTTTAATGCGTTGATGTTCCTTTTTTCGACCTTGTGTTTTGGTTTGAAAAGGAAGGTAGGGAAGGGTTATGATTTTATGATGCCTACTTCATTTTGTTTGGTATCATAATCATATCAAGGAAATGAGATTGGTGGATTAGTTTTCTGCGGTGCTCATTAAAATTTGTATTATTTTCATTTCTTCTTACTTAAGGAAAAGTGAGGCGGAAAATAAATTTTTGTTTAATTTTTTTTAAATGAAGTATTATTTGTTTATAATTTATTTGTATTATTCTATTTATTCCTAGTATAGAAGTTTTATTTGTATAGTTTGTTTTTTAAAATGGATGATAGAAGCTCAATGTTTAAGTTGATTATGTAAGCTATCTTGAGGATTTTAACAAAATATAAAGAAAATAGAATATAAATTTGCAAATACTTGTACTCTCGACCGTTACTTTCAATTGTTGCATATTTACTTATAATTTTCAAAGTTTAATGTAATATTTATTATTCTTTTGTCAATTTTACTCTTAATCATACAGAACATAAATAAATAGTTATATCAAAATAATAAAATTTATTGTCTTATTTGTGTTGAAAACCTTAAAATGATAGCAAAAAAATGAAGAGATTACTTGATAACCTTCAAATCTAAAGTAGACAACTCGATTGACGAGTTAAGAGATAGAACAATTCTTCTATGCATACAACCCTAGATGAAAAATATTTGGGCACACATACACAATTAGAAAAAATTAATAGAGAAATAAATTAGTCACATTATTTTTTATTTGTGTTTGTGACCAACTTAGACTTTCTTTAAGAGATAACCTTCAAAACTAAAGTAGATAGTTCGGTTAGTGAGTTAAGAGGAAGTAGCATTAACTAGGAAGTCCATGGTTTAAACCTTGCAAACTAACATTAAAAAATAGGTTAATATGTTTTTACTCCCTGTAATTTGGGCGAATATCGGTTCACCCCCCTGTAAAAAAAAAGTTTAGATTTCAACCTTGTAATTTAAGATTCTTTCGTTTTAGACCCTGAGGCCATTTGACTGGACAAAATGCTGACGTGGCGCGTTGACTGTGCATATTTGATTATGTGGCACACTGACTGTATAATGAATTTTTTATTTTACTTTTTTTAAAATAAAAAATAATATAAATGAAGTTATATTAATTGAAAAATAACAATAATTTTAAAAATCAGAAAATTAATTTTTTAGAATAAAAAATCGTAAAAAAAAAATATTTTTGAAAAAAATAAAAAATTCTGAAGTTTAATTTTAAAATAAAAAAAAACCAAAATTTAGGAAAACAAATTTGAAATTAAAAAAAGTTTAGGAAAATAAAAAATTTGTAAAAATAAGAAGAAAAAAAAAGGAATTTTGATTTTACGAAAAAATAAAATTTTGAAAAATTCAGGAATTTTCTTTACTACGAAAAATATTTTCCAAAATTTTTATTTTTTCTATAAAAATGAAAATCAAGCTTTTTAATTTCAAAAAAAAAATCTAAACTTTTTCGAAAATTTTGAAATACATTAAGTTCCAGAATTTTTCATTTTCGTAAAAAATAATTTTTTTTTCTAATATTTTAATTTTGAAAAAGATTTTATAAAATTTTTGGAAAAAAATCTTTATTTTTAAAAAAAAAAAAATCTGAATTTGTTTCTGATTTTTTAAATTTAAAAAAAATCTGATTTTTTTCAATTTTAGAAAAAATAATCTGATTTTTTTTTCTATTTTTAAGTTAATATAAATGAATATAAAAAATTTAAAACAAAATTAATTATACAGTCAGCGCGCTACATCATCCAAAAGTGCTGACTCACCGTGCCACGTCATTATGTTTGCACAATCAGGTGGCCTTAAGGTCTAAAACAAAAGAATCTTCAAATTACAAGGTCTATTTTGAAAAAATCTTAATATTTCAGGGACAGAATCTAAATTTTTTTTTTAGAGAGAAGAAAATCAGAACTCACCTAAATTACAGGAGATAAAAACATATTAACCCTAAAAAATATATCTTTTAGGTTTATCTTTTGTTCCATATTTTTTTAGTCTTTAGCTAAATAAACCCCTTCTAGGATTTTTAGTCTTTGTTCTCTGTTAGATGATGCCCAAAAGTGAATGAGGGATGCCCTTTCTTCTCTTAATTCCTTTTCATTTCCCTTATGAAATGGACCTAATTAGTATGTAGTTTCAGTTGAGTCATTGGACCCTCCTCTTGATTACCTACCCCATTACTTCACTTCTCTTAGCTGTGATCCTTTGTCAATTTGCACATCATTTATTGATGTTAATCAAAAAATGATTACTTGAGTTGATGATACGCAAAACCAAATTGAAACAGATTAATGGAAGGAAAATAAAAATGGATGTAGGCCTGTAGACAAGTGTGGACAGTGAGTTTTTACTTTTGAGTGGTTAAATAAAAATCTAAAGAAAAAAAAATGATGATCATAGCAAAGTAAGGTTGAGAAAATGGATGGAAAAAAAGGGTGGGCATTTATCATAGGGAACAAAATATCTCCTTCATTATTCTCAACTGTCTCAATTACTCTTGCATTTATGTGATTTAAATGGTCTTAATAGAGTCGCCTTTTTTTTCAATGCTTGGAACTACCAAACCGACCCTCTACCATCCTTCAATTCACCTAATTGATTATCCCTGTCTTTCAATTCAAACCTCCAATGACATTTTCTATACTATAACTTCGTACAGCACAGCACATATTATGACTTTCATGCCCTTGCTCTCATTATACTTGTGTATCATGATTGTAACTTATAACAGCTTGGTCTTCAAACTGTATCTTTGTGTTTTCAGTTATCCTTATTGGCAAAACTTTATATTTTCACAACCTTGATTCATGGCAAGGGGAAATCAAACTACATACTCTCTCCAGTCTCAATTATAAATGATAGTAAGGATAACCTAAAATTAATGTATTTGGTCTATAGTATAGACCAATATAATAGTTACTCAATAAATTTAAAAAGGGATTTTGTGCTTATAACCGAGACCGATTTAATTTTATACTTATATTATCGATTAAATTTTACCATGTGAAAATTTGGGGAAATGTTTTGAGAACTAATTTTGAAAAGGGATTTTGTGCTTATAACCGAGACCGATTTAATTTTATATTTATATTATCGATTAAATTTTACCATGTGAAAATTTAGGGAGATGTTTTGAGAACTAATTTTGAGAACTAATTTTGAGTTTATCTTTTTAATGTGATTTGATCGAATGTATATGTAAAAAATTTTACATAATTAGTGCATAACAATTAACCTAAAAAATATGAAGGTGATTCTACTATGGTGATTTTTTTTTCACACTGCCCATCATTGTCATTGCTGGACTTTCAGATCTTACTAAATGTGATTGAGATTTATATCCAAATCACTGCTGATAGGTTATGCATAGGAGTGATAGGATGCAGCTCCAATTTTTTATTTTTTATTTTAAATTTGGTATCCGACCCAGAACCAACTACTCCTCTAATCTAAATTTTAATTATATAATTTTTTTTCTTCATATTTTTACAATTAAATTGTTAGCAGGCATACTACAATACTAGAAATTCATCTGAGTATTCTCCTGCCATTTGTTGTCAACCATCATATATCCTTAGGACTTCAACTTTTTTTGAACAACTTAGGACTTCAACTTGTTTTCATATTTGGGTCCCATCCAAGCTTAGGATATAAACTGAGACACTTTTATATTATTAGTTAATTTTGCAGAAAAGTTACGTGTCAAAGTTGTTGACGTTCCCTTGAGTCACACTATTTAGCTTCTCAGGTGGTCAATTTTGTAGTGGACCTAAGCTGTATACATCGGTTAGATTGGTTTACCAGCCATCATGCTTCATGAGATTTTACAACCACCAAAAAGTGGGCCTTACAATCTATTTTAACTGGTTACAAAGTACATTAGATCTACATGCTCTGTCACACAATATAAACTTTTGTTGCAGCTGCTAATTTTATCTGTCTAACTTTTAACCTATGATAATGTATCATGGACGTTGACATGTTTTAGACACTAATACATCGCGAACACGTATTACTATTCCACATCTCTTAACGGAGTGATAATGAAAGATCGGTGACTAGGATAAAAGAGTTAAAGAGTGAAGTGATTCGAAAGTCAAGGATTCAATAACTAACAATCGCCGATTCAAAAATAAGTGTTCAATTAAAAATGTTATTTGATTTAAACAGATACGTCTTAGACATGCATCAAGTAACTGAGCTGACACCTGTTTTGACCAGACTACTTTTCAATACTCCTAATCTCAAATTAGATCTTTTACCTTTTGAGGCAATTAACGACATGCTTTCTTGGTTGGTTGGAACAAACAGTAAAATATCAATGAGAAAAAATTATAGTAGAAAAATAATGATACATAGGTTGAATTTTCATCTAAAATTTCAATAAACATACTAAGATGGCACCTGAAGAGGTTAAGTCCTATTACAACTTTGCTGCTAAAAAGCAGAAAAGTTGAACCCAATCCCAATAGAGTTACATAGACTTCCCTACCATTCCCAAATTTCTGACTACCTTCCCTTCTAGATTCTATATATATATATATATAACTTGAAGAATAGTGCTATTTACGCTCCACTCTTATATCTATCTGCTTTTCTTGCTATAACAAGATTTTGTGATTATTTTCCCTTCACAAGTAGATGTAGGAAAGGCAAAAAGTGGAGTGCAAGTAGCACTATTCATAGAATAAGACACATAAATAAACAAGGATTAAAACTAATAATAGAAATGAAAGATATTGAAATGGAGATTCCTAGGTTAAAAGCTAACATGTCCTACTAGCAACATAGAATGCAGAACTGGCAATAGGGTAAACCTACACTTAATGCATGTTTGGATTGACCGTGAGTTTGTTATAATCACTGCGTGCTACCGTAAGTTTGGCAAAAACTACATTTTGAAGCTTCAACCAAATGACGACGCTACTGTGATTTCGTTAAACTCACCGTAATTCCAAACATGCAGTTAATTCCTCCTTTTGGAGTTGTTGTTTTCATGATGGAAATCAAGTAAAACAGTGCTTTTGCATTTAGGGCACTTTGGATCATCTTCAGAAAGCATG
Organism: Medicago lupulina; assembly: GCA_958299785.1. Classification (NCBI taxonomy): domain Eukaryota; kingdom Viridiplantae; phylum Streptophyta; class Magnoliopsida; order Fabales; family Fabaceae; genus Medicago; species Medicago lupulina. The sequence continues at coordinate 26,716,077 of OY283141.1, read as the reverse complement.
ACATACATAAGACAACGAGGACAACCAACCAAAACCATGGAAGTGGCTTCTGGGCTGTTAGAGTATCTCTGTTGGTTGTTTCCATCTTCTTGGTTTAGCTCAGTGGACACACATGAGCTTGGTGGGGATGTAGGTGACACTGTTGCTGATCTTGTTGGTGATGATGACTCAACTCTTCTGTGGTCAACCCTTGGTGGTGATAGGTTAAGTTTCAAGTCAAGTTTTGGACCACTTCCATTTCTTCGACTCATTGTTTTTGCCCCTTTTTCTTTCTGCAAAAGTATGTTACCTGTTTTGACACAAACTAATAAGCATAACATAAAAGGAACACAAAAAGAATCCTTAATAAAAAAGAATACAAAGAAAGAAAAAAATAATCACCGACACTAATTTTGTCATGATCATGTAGTTCGGTTGGTGAGCTCAGAGACACTAACGAAGTTAAAGGTAAAAATTTAGTTATTTGTTATGTAACTTCTTTTAAGAAAGAAAGAAAAAATGATCATCGATAACTAATTGTCTGAATCATGCAATTTGGTTGGTGAGGTAAAAGACGTTGAAGAAATTTTAAGTAAAAAATTACGAGTTCAAACTCTGAAAACTAACGTAATTATTTGATGTATAGAAAAAAATATAATAATTAGTTATGTACCTTAAAAGAAGCTTGAAGGAGGAAAGTGTTGCTAAAGGTGATTAGAAAAAGCTCCGGCAGCAAGAAAGTGAACTGTGTGAAGTGGTTGGAACATGTAGGCCATTTTATATAAGAAAAATTGAAGGGGGTGAATTAAAGCTTAATTAAATTGAGGGAGAGAGGTGGAGGGTATAGGGTGTGAATGAATTAGAGAGAGAGAGGAGAGAGAGAGAAAGTGATAGAGCTGAATTGAATTGAATTGAATTGTTGGGTAGAAGAAGAGTGTAAATTGTGGCCAGGAAATGTATTAATTGTTTGGAAAAATCCCAAGAAGTATGCAGAATGAGGAAATTTGGAGTAAATATTGCAATTACAAATTGCAGTGTGAGGGCCTTTCTTTTCATTCATTGCTTTATACAAGAGTGAGTGAGTCGGTGTTTAAGACTCTTTCAGAGCAATTGTAATAGCAATACAGCATAGTAGCATGGGAGAACACACTGTTGCTTTTAAAGCTAATTAATCCTCTATTTCAAATCACCCACCTACGATATTTAAAGAAGCAATGCAAATATTCATGTCTATTAATAATAGTAGAATCTCATATTTAAATATTCAAACACCACCTTAGACTCAACGACGTTAGAATGAGATGAGATGGTTCGAGTCTCTTTCAGTTTAGTCAGAAATTCTGAACCTAAATCCAACTATGAAAATACCATCAGTTGTAATCCTACACAACTTAAGAGATTAGTCTATACATTTACGCGTAGAAGATATCATCCTTAAGGGATTAGTCTCTACATTTGCGCGTAAAAGATATCATCGGTAGTAATCCTACACAGCTTGGGGGATTAGTCTCTACATTTACGCGTAAAAGATATCCTGTCCACACCAACAAAACACCATCTCCAAGAAAATATCACAATCAAGTGAATGAATCATGACAATATTAATTTGATTAGAAGTTTTAGATACAATTATTGTTATAATAGATATGGATTTTTTTTTGGTTTTGGATTGAGGTGTTGAGGAAGGATTTGGTGTTTGGTTTCTTATAACAATGTAACTAGATTTAACTAAGCAACTATTTTAGTTAATGGAGTTCTCATGGTTCTGAGTCTCTGATGTTCTTTTGAGGAAAATTTAGTTTTGATTTGGTTTGTGAAGTACAAAACATGTGTGAATTGTTCATCGTCCGACAGACATTACAAGATCTCTGTGTTTTATCACGGGCACTGAATGGACCATTTGTTGTTTTGGAAAACACTGTCCCAATAACCAAACACTGAGTTTTTATTTTGTTGTCTTTTTTTGTAAATTTTATCCACGAAATTGTTTATGTAGCAAGAAACCAAATATAAGGCATACAATGAAAACATGTTGCATTGGTACTCAAATGATTGATCATTGTCACCACCACCATTGTTATTAGGATGGTCTTGTGTCATTTTCACAATATCATATTTTACCAGCATTCTCTCTTATTTTCACCATAATCCTTGGGCCAGCACCCTAATTGAACCCACATCAAATACCTTCTAGATGTTGACCGGTTGAGGTGCTTTTCCATTAGTTTTCGTGGTACCCAGCCCTTGAACCAAGGGCCTCAAAACATTAAGTTGTAAATTGTAGAATCCTGCTCTTTACTCAAACGGATTTGCTCATTCTCAAGTGAAAAGACTAAAATGTCCTTACATGACTTAATTCACACTAGTGTAAACTTAAACTGAGTTAAGTCACGCAGCGTGACTTAAGTCACACTAGTGTTAATTTAAAAAAAATAAGCGTGAGTTAACTCACGTTCATAGCAGAACTTGTAACAGCGTTAAATGTTGTTTAGTTACAGAACAGGTTTTTTGTAAGTGAAAAATGACTCGTAATCACGCCACATTCATAACTTAACCGAATTACGCTAGTTTAACAAGATTATCAGATAATACGACGTAATCGATCAAAATTACACAACAACATCGTTTTTCTCACAATCACGTAATCACACATAACGATCAAAACGGTCCAAATTTCACAAATTTACCGGTAATGACCCGTAATCACTGAAACACATTTAATGACACGTAAACAATCCAAATTACACAAATTTGTCCATAAATTTATAAAATTACATAATCTCACATAAACGGTCAAAATGACGAAAATTCATCGTTAAACTACATGCAAGCAATAATTGGTGTGACATAATCGGCCACAAAAAAAAAAATCATTTCATATATTTATATAATATATAATATTAGTTACATATTGGCCAAAAATATCCACAATCTCGAATAACGGCATTCGGTATGTATTGGTTTTGTAGGTGGAGTCCATGACCAAAACGGTGGAAAAAGTGTTAAGCATATCAATTGAATCCGGGTGCGCAAAGAATAAGTCTTCAAGTGTGGTTTCCTCGCTATTTGCTTTTGTGAAATAGACATATCGATGCTTCTCTAACTTTGTAATCAAGTATTGCAATTCTGTCTTGTCCTTTCTTTGCCCCTTGCGCTATCTAGTTCGCGCATTATACACTTGCTTGATGAGTGTCTCACTTTCTTTGTTTTTCTCCTTCAAATCCGTGAGAATATTTCTAGGCTTTGCCAAGCTCTTTGTCATGTCGATAACTCTTTGCTTCTCCTCCGCTTTTAGTCGACCCGCAAGAAGGTGTCCGGATAACTTTGGCGCCATTTCATGGTTGTGAACTCCACAAAACATTGCAATCCACCAATCTTGTGTTTTTTTTTTTTTTTTTTTTTTTATCAAAGAAACATTTCAACCTAAACGAACAATTACATTTCCTTGTGCCCGTGCCTTCAAGCTTCGGTTTCTTCCTTGTCTAAGGTGGCTTGTATTCACCACTCCTCTCACATTGCATAGTCATGTATGGCGTTATTGTGCTAGATTTATCTATAGAAATAGTAAATCTGGCCCTAACCGCTTGTCGACGAACCCAACCAAGTAATTCTTCTCGATCTTTCCATCTTTCATTTGTTGTAAAAAATGACCCGGTGTTTTCTTGAATAACACGAACACCGGTAGGTACCGGTTTAGGCTTCTCTTCAAAGTTACCGGTAGGTACCGGTCTTGCTTGGTTGTGAACTATGTGAGCTTGAAAAGGAATTTTCACTTTCAACTCCACTTCTTTGATTGGTTTGACATCGCCAGATGCTACACCGGAACCTACGCCTACTCCGGAAGCTTCGCCAGAAGCTTTGTTTTTGCCCGGTTTAGGTTCAACGACATCCTCCACCACATTTTCAACCATGTTACTCAATGCCTACTCAATAAAAAAATAACAAAGAAAAAAATAAATAAATAACTTGTGCCGCAAGCAAAGCAAGTTAAAAAAATGACGCAAAAATTCAAATTCTGGACGCACAGTAGCGTGAGTTAACCCACGCTAGTGTTATCCTTCTACGCAAGTTAACTTGCGCTACTCTTAAACCTAGCGTGAGTTAACTCACACTGAGCCCTATGCCTACTGACAAAAAAACGTGACAGCCACAAAACCAGTAAAAATGGGATGAGTTTTGTGGATACATTACCTATTGCTTGATGAGCGTAGAAACTTGTTTCCTGACGATTTGCAATGATTTGGAACAAAGATTTTGACCCAAAAATTCACACTTTTTGGGTTTTAGAGGTTGAGGGAAAGAAAAAATGGAGCTTTGTGGTTGCCTGCTGGGTTTAGAACGAAAACAGTACTCAGCTGCACAAGTTAACTTGTGCAGGGGCATTTTAAACATTTACTTTGGGAATGAGCGAAACAGTTTGGATAAAGAGCAGGATTCTAAATCGTAAACGTCACCTCTAGCAAGAGCAGGTTTTTGTTTGTTTTTTTTTTTTTTAAGTTAAACCAACCCACTAAAATTGATATTAGAAAATTGCTTTTCTGACATACAAAAGTTCACAATGACACAAGTAAATTACCTTAGAGCCCCCAGCGGTAGTTAACTACCGTTGGACTAACCGGCAACAGTTAACTGCCGCTGGAGCCGAGCGGTAGTTAACTACCATTCATGAGATACAACTTAAAAGAAAACTGTGACATTGTAGGAAAGAGAAACACATGGGTGAGTCAAATTTCTTTCTTCAGCTTTCTTCTTCCTCGTGTTGTTTTCATTGTGGGATGATTTCTTCATCTTATCATCTCTTTCTCTATTAGATATTGGAATCATTGTTTTTTTTATTTCATTTTATTGTTAAAAAACATAATCTCAACTTTTGTTTGAAAGCCATCAAAAGAGGAACATTTGTTGAAGAGCACAATCACAATCTGTCATGGAAGAATTAACAATTGAATTTTATTAGGATTGATTTATGTTCTTAAAATATTAATTTTGAATAGAAAAGCATAAGACACAAAAAAACCAATTCACCATTTTTGGTTGTGAAATGTCAATGGAAGAAAATCAGAAAGAAAAAAAATGGGTTCAGGTTTTGTTGACATTGATTCAATTTATTTGTATTTGTTTTATGTGATTGAAACTCATTCTTGTTCCTAAAAAAGAGCAACAACAACAGCAAGTGTGAAGAATCAAACCACAAGGACGAAGAAAGTGAATTGCAGATACTTTTCTCTCTCATCAATATGAACGGTAGTTAACTATCGTTGGAACCAACGGTAGTTAACTGCCGTCGGGTCCTCAACGGTAGTTAACTAATGCTGGAGGCATTTAAGTATTTTACTTGTGTCATTGTGAAATTTTTTATGTCAAAAAAGCAATTTTCTTAATATTAAGAGGATCGAATCCAAAACCTTAAGAAAGTTCCAAGCCAACACTCACATGCTACCCTTAGTGGGTTCAGCAAGAGCATGATAATAAGGTGACAAATCACTTCAATCATGTCCTCATTGACTTCCTTTTTTTAGGCTAGTTTTGTTTTGTGATAATAGAATAATGATAATTGTACAATTATTTGGTGATAATTTTTTTGACAACCTTTTTCTTCTTCTTTTTTTATTGGCCAAAAACAATAGAAAAAAAGTAAGAACATAATATGAGTATGAGAGATAGTTTTCCACAAGTTGTTATAAAATGATCATACAAATATCATTGCTCGTGATAATATAGTGTAGTAACTAGTGTTGGATGAAATATATATGACTTTAAATTTTACTTGGGTGTCATTGGTTATTGTTGCCTTTTTTACCATCGCTTAACCAATCATTATTTTTTTGACAAGTTTCAACCAATTGTTATTTCTTATTTAAATAATTTATTTTAATTATTTATTGATCATTTTCTCTCATCTTTTTTTGATCAAGCCAAAATGGAATTAATAACAAACCATAATCTTTTCCTAAAAAAAAAAAAAAACTATATTCTATCCAGCAAAAGGTGTATCGGAGAGATTACCCTAAGATACAATCAGTCAGACAACAAAAAGCGTCAAGCGCCAAGAAAAAACTAAATTACAGACATCAAACAAAGACGAGGATTCAACCTTCAAAACTGATAATCAAAATCAAAGGTAGTGTGTTTTGATTTAAAGCTTAATTCTTTCAAGTAAAGTTTGTATTGACTCCACCTTTTGCTGGAAAATTCGATCATTGCGTTCTTTTCAAATAGTCGAAACTGTAAAAGCCCAAAAAACAGACATCATAAAACGATGAATCCTGCTCTTTACTCAAATGGGTTTGCTCATTCCCAAATGAATTTCTGGAATTGCCGTGTGTAAGTTAACTCACGCCACTTATGTTTTAGCGTGACTTAAGTCACGCTGCGTAACTTAAATCACGTTTGAGAAAAAAATAAAAAATTTCACGGGAGTTAAGTCCCGCTATTGAATTTGGAAGTGACTTAAGTTAAGTCATGCTCTTTGGACTATTGTTCTTAATAGGATTAACACTATTAACATGCTCTAGAAGTGGAAGCCTCTTGGTGCTTTGTCTCCTAATATATGTGTCAGCCTTCTGTGACAGAGCATTATAACATAAGAAAGTTTCTAACATTTCAAAATAGAAAACTGCTCTCCTCCTTGCACTTTTCGCTCGCGCCCTGCAGTCATTCCGAAAATGCCCTTGTGCTAGTTAACTAGCGCAAGTGTTAATGACTGCGCCACTTAACTAACGCCGTGTGAGTTAACTTGCGTAGCGTTAGTTAACTCACGCTACATGCTGTCTTAAACAAGACAGAGCACCTCATTTCCTCACTTCTCATCTAAAATCTCAAAAAATCTCCAAAATCTCTCTCAAATCACCCAAATCCAAAATTCCTTCAAATTCAAATCAAACAACACTCCAATAACAAGTAAGTTTTCATGATGAAACACCATTAACCTTTTATGTTTGCATGTTAGATTTTTTCTCTTAAATTAGAAATTTTTTAGATTTAGAGTTTGTTTAAATTTTGGTGTTTTTGGCAAGAAATCATACAATGTTTACATGTAAATGACTTGTGTTGCTTAAATGTTTAGATGTTTGCATGTTTATGTTGTAGTTTTGAGTTTTAGAGAATTTTTTTAGATTTAGGGTTTGTTTAAATTTTGTTTTTTTTGCAAGATATTATACAATGTTACATGCAAATGAGTAATATTGCTTAATTATTTAGATGTTTATGTTGTACTTATCATTTTTAGGGTTTACGTATAATTTGCACTTCAAGTGTTTGATGAAATGTTGGAATGAGTTTTTCATTGATTGTGCTTGATTTCTTATTGTGTAGGTAGATTTGAAGCAATGGCGAGGTGGATCGACGTTCATGCAGAATTCAACGGAGGAGAACCTCAGAGGTTGAAGGTTCGGTGCCTTGATGTAACGTTAAGAGGTCTCAAGGATCAACTGAATGAATTCAACCAAGGAGTCAACCCCAAAGACACAAGGAGGGTGGAATACGTCTGGTATAAACGTCCAACGCTCGACGAGGGGAGGGTATCATTCACTTGGGTGGAGTTAAAGAACGACGAAAACATGACGAGCATGTTTTGGGAGCACAACATGTTCCAGTGGATCGATATGCGGGTAAGTTGCTGAGATCAACTGAAGATATCATCAACAACTTGATTCCGCCAGAAGATCGTCATTAGTTAGGGTAAGGTGCATTCCAACTACAACAATTGTCTTACCTTTGAAATGGGGTAATTCAATCTTGCCAAACGGTGAGGACTCAAGCATTTCTCTCTGCATTCATGTTTTTCCTTTGAAAAGATTAAATTCTTGTTAGGCTGGTTTAGATGAAGGTATTAAGTGTGAAGGAATGGACCTCATTTCGTTGGCACTTAATACCATCATCTAAAGCAAGCCTAACAAAAATTTATTCTTTTCAAAGGAAAGCATGAATGTTGAGCGAAATGTTTGAGTCCTGTTTTTTGGCTAGTTTGAATTTGCCCCATTCAGTGGTAAGATAATTGTTGCAGTTGGAAGGTACATTTCGGAATGTAATGTAAATGTTGACATACATGGTGTTTATGTAATGTAACAAAACCTTAATTCGAATTTTTATTCGAATTCACGCTATCGCAATATTTATTTGAATTCACGCTATCGTAATATTTATTTGAATTCACGCTATCGCAATATTTATTCGAATTCACGCCATCGCATTTTTTTTCGAATTTATTTAATCGCAAATTTTAATTCAAATTATTTTATTTACTTTATTCTAAAATTTTATTTACTTTATTCTAATTTATTTTATTTACTTTATTCTAATTATTTTATTGCGTTAGTTAAGTCACGCTGCGTGACTTAACTAACGCACCTTATAAGCTATGCGTGACTTAACTCACGCGCCTTATAAGTTGTGCGCGAGTTAACTTGCACAAGGTGGCCGGCGCTAAAAACTGAAGCACAAACGTTTCTTGGACGGTAGTCAATGGTCTTGACTCGTTTTTGTACGTTTTCCTTCACATTTGACCACGTTTTTGGACCTCATTAAGTGCTACATACCTCTTCTTCTTCTTCTTCTTCTTCTTCTTCTTCTTCTTAATTTCGATTTGCTTCCTTTTACTCCCAAAATCTTTTTACCGTAGGTAAAAAGAATCATCATGGGGTATAAAAGGAACCAAATATAAATTTACCTCAATGGGTCTTGATGTCGTTTTTCCCAACAGGATGGATCACTATTTTTCCCAAGAGCTATTGGCATATACCGAAGAGGGTAAAATTAAATATTAAGTAGATTAGTTAATTGGAATAAAATATATATATTGCTTATTGTAATCTTTGAATAATATTAATAAAATGAGAGTTCTATTTACTATTTGTATCTATTTTTGCATTTATTTTATAATTTCGAATTTTTTTTTGCATTTATTTTATAATTTCGAATAAAAAAGAATTAGTATAGAATAAAATTTATTTTATAATTTCGAATAAAAATGAATTAGTATAGAATAAAATCAGTTTTTATACAAGTTGCGCAAGTTAACGTGCGCATAGGCCATGGGTGCGTGACTTTAAGTCACGCACAGATTACAACGTGCGTTAGTTAAGTCACGCTACGTGACTTAACTAACGCAAGGGCATATTTGGTAAGCTTGCAGGGCGCGAGCAAAATGTGCAGGGTGAAGAGCAGAATTCAAAATAATGATGATAGATCATAAATCAGATTCCCACCAACTTAACTATATATAGCAAGGGAATGGAAAAACATAAAAAGCACCATTAGCTAGCTTTTAAAACCTCAGGATTCTTACTAGATTTTGTCAGACAAATCTAGCTCATTTATTATTTATAGCAAATTCAATAGCGGGACTTAACTCTCGTGAGATTTTTTATTTTTTTTTCTCAAACGTGGCTTAAGTCACGCTAAAACATAACTGACGTGAGTTAACTCACGTAGGAGCAATTTTGAAAATTCACTTAAGAACGAGCAAAACCATTTGAGTAAAGAGCAGGATTGTAAGACGATCCCTTTTAGAGAAACCGCCTAAAGCACAAAATTGATCCCTTTGTTCATGAAAAAAGCCAGGTCCCACAAAATCCTATCCCAACCATGCGGCCACCAAATTCCATAATCCACCGAAAACATCACATATTCACATTGTACAAATAAGTGATTTCTATCCTCAACCACTCCACAACCTTCTATACAATAACAATCATCAAGAGGTACAACAGTTCTCCGCAATAGATTATCCTTAGTCGAAATGCGATTCAAAAGCCAAACCCTAACAATAATCTTAACTCCACAGAAAGCGCCAAATCCTGATAGTTGAAATTGTGTCTGAAACACATCAGACTACAGTTGAAGCTACTCAGACTGGTAACTTGTTTGTCTCTGCACCTACAATTTCTGTTGAAATAATTCCTAAAACAGAACAAGAACCCCAACCTGACATTGTTTTGGATGCTCAACCCTCCAATACTCATGCTCCAAGCATTATTATTGCCTCGCCTACCCTTGTACATTCCACAATCCTTGTAACAGATGTATTTCACAGACTAATAAATTCTCTATCAAATTCAAGTGTGTCTGTTGAACTAATTGTCTATTATAAATTGACGGTTAAATATAAGGTCAAAATCATTTTAAAATCGAATAAAGATACAAAAAATATAAACTATGGTCAAGATCCTCTTGGAAATTAATTAATGGCATAAATATATTATTCGTCCCTGTAAATATAGGTCATTTGAATTTTTGTTCCTGAAGTTACCAATCCTTTTATTTTGCCCTTGCAAATATTAATCATTTGAAAAATGGTCCTAATTACATCTGATTAGTAATTTCAGGGACGAAAATTCAAATGACCTATATTTGCAGGGACGAAAGACCTATTTAAGTCAACCACCACGCCCAATTAGCACTTGCCACATGAGCACCACGTCGTTAATGACAGCCCACCTCAGCAAAAAAAACCTAATTAGGATCAGAAGTCAAATGATTAATATTTGCAAGGGCAAAATGGAAGGATTTGTAACTTCAGAAACGAAAATTCAAGTGACCTATATTTACAGGGACGAAAAACCTATTTAAACCTTAATTAATTAATATACATTGTTGTAAAATAATATTTTTACTAAAGTTAGGTAAGAGTCATCCGTTGACATAATCAGTTGATAGATCGGTGTTCAAATTCACAAACTATGGGATAGATTGGTGTTCAAATTCAAACTATGGATTCTCTGTTTATTTATGTTTATTTACCTTAAGAGTGATTTTCTGACAAATAGGATATTTGACCAAAAAAGTGAGAGTTTCTGGTACAAAAATATTATACAAAAACAACGTATGATAAATACATGTATTTCTAGAATACCTTTAAAAAAATGTATTTCTAGAATAACAAGGTTCGACTCTCGACCATTCCCTCAAAAAAAAAAAAAAGTTTGGGCCTCGACCAAAAAAATTGCACACATTTAGTATACGACCCTGTCTCAAAACATTGGAGATAATCTATGGGAGATAAAATATATTTTTTTTAACAAACTAAAATGAGTTATATTAACACTGACAACGTAATCATTTCAGCATAAAGCATGCCAAAAAAATCACATAGAATACAAAAGTCTGTCAAAAAGAAACTAAAAATTAGCCAATGCTCAAATACCGAATAGGTCTTGACCACCAAAAATGAGCCTCAAATACAAAGTTAGCCATACAAGCTTTCAGCCACCATAACGATTTGAGACTTAATTTTATCTACAACTGAATTATAGAACATTCCTTATTTTAAATAGCATAAAACATTGTTCATTTATTTACTTAATTTTAATTTTGTTCCCTCAAAAAAGATTATTTTTTTATGCATTCGCCTACATTAAATATTTCCACACCTACTCTTATGATAAATAAATGCATTTCTAAAGCTATCAAAGTAATTTTAATCATTAATACTACATCTTAAAACTTGTGAATTTTTCCTTAAGTTTAGAACAAAAAAACTCCAATCTTTTCTAAAAAAAAATTTGACAAATTTTTCTTGAGTTGCGTCAAGGCTTATTAGGATATGATAAAGCCTCAACATAAATGGTGTTCACAATCACATATGCACTTTGCATATTTCACCAACAAAATTATCACTATAGCAAAATTCAATCATACATTCTTATAAAATATATAAGTTGATTCCTTACCAACCGGATCTACATTCATCCAATACCAAAGTAAAATGTATTTAAACAAAAGTACCCTTCTTTAATTATAGTCATTGACTTCATGTTAGGCAAAATGTGACAGGAGAGGAAGGATTTTCGATACATAAATATAAAGGGCCTTTTCATTTGGTTTGTCAAAGCATAAATGAGGGAGAAAAAGAATGTGAGAGTGATTAAGATATTTCAATGGTAGTTGTTCTGCAATATAAATAATTTACATTGGTTGTTCCCTATGAGGATGAGGCTAGTTACATAATGCCAGGTATATAGTTTCTGCGACCAAGGAAGGGAAAAATCATAAAGAAGAAAATAATTTGTTCAGACATATAACTGAAATAAAATGTTTTTTTTAAGAAATCAAAATGATATATATATATATATATATATATAACGAACAACAAACTATCTTTCCGGCACGAGGTATACTACAGAAGACACCCGAAAGTTACAACAAATGTTCAGCAAAAAGAAATAAAATTAGCCAATATCCGCACATAAGAAAGGGTTTTGGCACCAAGCATGAAAGTTATAAGGAAAGACAACAAATTTAGCTGAGAATTCTCTTGACTACGGAATAAACTGTCATTTCTTTCCTTCCATATCACCCACGCACTAGAAAACCAAACCAAATGCATGAGAGAACATCTTGATTTTGCAAAACCTGAAGAGGTACCAAACTAATAAAAATGATCCACAATGTTTACAAGATCCATTGAATAAACACCAAGCCAATGCCTAACAAGTTGCCAAATCTGACCAAAATGCCGACAAGATAAAAATAAATGGGACTTTGATTCATGTTAACCGCAACCAGTAACACACAGCTGCCTCAAGAGAGATAATGCTTCTACAAAACAAGTTAGTCTTGGAAGACAATCTATTCCGAAAAGGCGCCAAGCAAACACCGAGACCTTCAACGGAACATCCTTCCTCCATAAGAGTACCGCAGGTACATGGTCAATGGGGGGCGTCCTAGCAGAATGAGCGTACGATAGACCCCACTTACCGTATACCCCGCAACAGGGTCAAGAGTCCACCACCATACATCTTTAGTATCAATCTGCAGCATAACCGTTAGCAACAAAATCCTACACTCCTCTACCCACGCCCATATCCTCCTCTGCCACTTCCAAGCCTCCCCTCCTGCATCCCACCCCAAACCAAACATTTGCGCCACAATAGCCATTTTATTTTCTGATAAATCATACAAACGACGAAACCTATCACAAAGAGGGACATCACCAACCCACCTATCCATTCAAAAAAGAGTACTAGCACCGTTTAAAATATTTAATGTCAAAAAATGAAACGTTAAAAAAATATTTTCTTAATAAATTTTTGGTCACAAAAATATTGAAAATAAAAAATGTGGTATTTTAACGAGTTAAGTAAGTTTTTAGTCCTTATAAATATCAAATTTTGTTTTTTTTAATAAAGTGGCATGTTTGAGTCCCTATACATTTTTTTGACATAGAGTTAATCCCAAAAAATTTAAATTTGTTTAATTATATTTAAACTTTTAAATTTTTCAATGATTTTTTCAGTCATGTTTAGAACATTATAAAAGTTTTTCGATGGAAAATGAACTTAGAATATAATTTACAGATCCAGATTTTTATTACCTTTATGTTGAACTTTTGAAACTTTAAAAAAATCATATTTAATTCATTTAATGTTAAAAATTTACTCATTCCATTGTTTAATACATTTTGTTTTTGGACTTTTTCCGGTGACAAAGGTTAATATTGATTCCATTGTACCCTTATCTTTCCCAATTTTATCTGGTTAATCTCTCTTTTCATTACAATTCCAAACAAACAGTATGTTTACGATTAATTTTTCTTTGAGAATAAAATAAATTTGGTTTATGGATCCCCTATATAGAAGATGAATAGTGCAACAACCGTGAAAATCATTAGACTTAGAAAAGTGAAGTGAGACTTAAAATATCACATTGTATGAAAGAGAATGGTATAAAAAAAAAAACAGTTTTTTTGGCTTCAGTCCCACCCGGAGGCACATGGAGCTTGTGCGAGGCGGGTGGCAATTGATGTTTTCATGGGTTTCATTCTGCCTTACATACGAGGCGGGTGGGCCTGTGTTCAAGACGAATGGAGCATGTGCGAGGAAGACGACATGATGTGTGAGGCGGTTCAGTAACGACCAATTTTGTTTAAGGCACATATGTGTAGGATTCGCGATGCGGGTGCCTTGGGGGTGAACTTTTAGAAAACTTAGAGCGTAATGGTTAAGTGTCTTTGAGTGAGATTTTCAGGTTGAGAAACATATTTCAAACACATTGGTAGTGAAATTTCAATAGAGTAATGATCAAAGCTTTCTATTAGAATCTCTATGTGGGTTTTTCTTTTTGTGCTCTTGGATCTAATTTCATGCGACCTCTTTGCTTCACTCTTTTTATGGTGGATGGAAAAGCTACTCTTCCTCCAGACGTAGGTCATATTGGGTCAAACTGAGTAAACAAACATTGATGTGTTGTTGCTTTAGTCTCTTATTTATGTTCTTTGATTTGTTATGAACTAAGTTACTAGGTGTGTTGTTGCTGCTCCTGCTAGAGACTGTTTAGTTATTCGTTGTTGTCGATTTTTTCTCAACACATCTCAGTTTATTTGTGTGATTTAAGTATGAATTTACAACAAGAGAGACACATTTTCTCCATTTATACTTCTCTGTCTCATGAAAAATGTCACATTTGTAATTTTTCTGTCTCAAAATAATTGTCACTTTAGAATAACAATGCTAACATTTATTATTTTTTCTACTAAAACACCCTTATTTATTAACTTCATTTCACTTATCTTAACTACTTCACTAACTACAATTAAGAAATATGTTTTAGTAAATGATATCAAATTTACCATTGAAATCAATTCAACTAATCATTTTCTAAAGAACGGCGTACAACTCAATTGTGAAATTTAATCTAAAATGAATGGAGTATCTAATAGTTCCTACAACCGTTGCACCATACAGCTGATGTAGAGGATCCAAAACGATAAATATTTTGGGAAGTTGATGCATGATAAATGTATCTTTACTTTTGACATCATTAGTAATTAATCACTTTATAAAAAATGGGTAAGCAGATTAATGAGAGATAAGGTAGAAATGAGAAAATATAACTTTAAATTGTAAAAGTGATTGGTAAAAAGGGAGAAAAAAATAGTTTCTTTATAAAAGGGTGAACACAATGATGCTCATGTAGTTTGGTTGATTATGTATCACACATTCGATCAATCAATGCCATATCATATTTTCATATTAGTTTATTTTAAAATAAATTCAAATGTTAAACAACCAAACTTCAAGGTATTTAAGAATCGAACATAGATCCTTCTCTAAAAGAAAAAGAATTGGATAAAGATCCTCTAAAACGAGTAATGTGTAAAGTGAGAAAATCAAGGGTTGTTATTGTAACAAATTCACGATTTGCTATAGTGCACCTATAATGTCTACCTTTAATTTATTAATCAACATTTTTTTTTGAATGACAATATATATATATATATATATATATATATATATATAATAAAAAGGGAATTGTCCCCGTAAGTTTAACTCAGATAGTACAAATATTGCATAACATATGTACAAATTAGAGTTCGATTCCTAAACACCCCACTTATTTCACCTTAAAAAGATAAATTTAATTTATAGTCACTAGACTACTTGATGATATAAAAAAGGAATCAAACTCCAAGCAGTTCAAGGAAAAAATCATAAAATAACAAACACAAAGCACCAAATGTATAGCTTGGGATTTTGAACGGAGGTTATATGGGGACGACCCACTATGTAAATTTTATTGCGAAACCTTTTAAAATAAATAAATAGAAATAGCACATGCTTATAGTAAAATAAATCAAATTTTGTTGAGTCCAAGATTTAAACCAAAGTCAAAAAGAATATGAGGTTCTCATCTTGACTAATTAAGTTAGACAAACATTTGTAACTAATTTAACATATTATACAATTATAACTAAATTAAACTATTTTAAGGTTTTTTTGTAGCCCAATATGTTGAGGTCCAAAACTTTAACCTGGGCTGATTGGCCCTTGGATCGACCTTATTATAAAAAGAGATTAAATTTTTTATAAGACTCCAATATTATGTATATTTGGAAGCAAATGAAGATTATGAGTCTTCCGAAACATGATCATGTTAATCACAACAAGAGAATCCATCTCAACAAGCAAATTAGAGAAACCCAATATACTCGCTATTCTCAAACCATGTACGAAGCCCAAAATCTCAGCCAAAACAGAGGTAGATCGACCAAGGTTGCAAGACAAACCACTAACATAAGTTTCTTTAAAATCTCTAATGAGGCCCTCACCTGCTGAAAGTCATGTACTAATAAAGTAGGACTCATCAATATTGAGCTTGAAAAAATTAGGAGGAGGAGGCTGACACTTCACATTGATCTCATTCTTCCTATGTTCGACATAGGAGGAGGGTGATGGAGGAACTTATGGGGGGTGATGGAAGAGCTTTCTCAAAGGAAGCTCTTGAGAAAACAAGTTGGTTTCTATCTTTCCATAACAAATTAGTTGGTTTCTATCTTTCCATAACAAATTAGTTATGATACCAAAGAGAGTAGGCCAGTGCCAGTGATTAATACTAGTTGAGGACCATTGAAGGTTAAAATTCACCCACTCTAATAATCCAAGACTAGAGAAAGCACTTCAATTATCGTTATCTATAGTGATAAACTTTTTCCATGAATCCTTAACTACTTCACAATCTCTCAAGATGTGCATTATAGTATCAAGGGCTTACATACATCTAGGATAAATTTCAGAATCCGTCATTCCACAATGTTTCCTTTCATTATTAGTAGGAAGCTTTTTATGGGACAACTTCCAAACTAAAGTGGGAGTAGGGGGCTTAATACTAGCAATTTTGGAGCAAATATGAGGGGGAATGATTTGATTAAATAAATTCCAATTCCAAACTTTTGAAGAAAAAAATCATAAACTATGAAGTTACGAAAGTATTGAGGGATAAAATCAACCACATTTGATAACTCACCAATTCGCCAAAATCTAACGGATTGACCATTACGAATCACCCAAGAAGTACCATTTACGACCAAAGGCCAACTCTTTGATATACCTTTCCACAATGAGTGAAAGGAATAATTAAATTACCACAGTTATATTCTGGTCGAATGATTCTAACCTAAAGAGCATGTGTTTTCATCAAGTAACTCATGTTAACACTCCTAAGACTACGAAAATCCCAGACCAACATCTTCTTTAGGAGTACAAGTTTTCCAAGAGATTAAATGACATTTTCTAACATTAAAAGTGGACTCACCAATAAAATTTCTGCAAAGTGGTTCTACTTCATCACATATGGATATAGGTATGACTGTAGATTACATGACATAATTCAGAAGACTCATAATACAACTTTGAACAAGGGTAATACGACCGGTCAGAGAAAAAGAATTCACTTTCCATCCCAAAGATTTCTATTACTAACGTTATGTGCGGGTAATTGATTCAACTTAATTGTAAGTGTATAATAGAACATTTTGAGTTCTATTATACTGGTGCTTATTTATAGTTAGGTCATCTATAAGTAGGGACTACTTCATATGTTTAATTACTTATAAATGAAGCACAACTTTTTAGCCAAGACTTAGTTTTTTTTGGGCATTATATGGAATTTATACATAGGATTTGCCTCCTCTAAATTGAGTAGTTATTGGAAGTAATTAAAATGAATAAAAAGCATTGATATTTTAACCACTGTAATTTGTTATGCATGTGCATAATGTTATCAACAATTGATATTTGGCACTTTATTATCTAAAGTAAGTTAATAATTTTAGAGAAGATCGATCACTCTATTTAAGAGTCAGATCTTGAATAGAACCAAATATTTTTATATAAGCAACCAAATATTTTTTTTGAAACAAGCAACCAAATTTTTTATTTTTTTTAAGGAAGCAACCAAATTTTTTTAAGCATACATTTTTTCATATTATATATCAAATCCTTGAATATATTTAAGAGATCTAGTTTTTTAATTTTTAACTTCTTCAACTTTCCATCCATCCTCTTAAAAAAAAAAAAACTTCCACTTTCCTAAAAATAGAAAAACTTCATCAACTAACTAATATAGCTAAGGATCAAATATCAAAAGGTTATATGCTTTTATTTTTTTAATATTTTTGATAGGCTCAAAAGGTTGTTTGGTGATTCTCTGTAATTTCAAACCTTAAATATATTTTTCACCAAATAGAACCGTTTCTTCATTCACCAAACTCAATCCTATAATTATCAACTACATATATTTGAGTAGTAACATTGAATTAGTTATCTGTCACACATTTATGCGCATACAGTCCGTGCATGTTTAAATACACAATACTCATCCATTTGTACCAACAAAAAACGTGAAATGAATAATACCATCATGTACCTTCTTCTTCCAATAATAATTGTCATTTAGCGTATGTTAAAGGATATTAAAAAGGCAACAAATTATTGAATAAAATTATAGATTTATCAATTATTTAGTATTATATATTTTTCATTTTTTTAATGTGAATGATATTCTTTGTGCGTAACTGTAAAATCTAATCTATCAAGTAAAATATAATGAGTTAGGAGTGACACACTATGTTAATTTTGGGATAATATTATTATAAGAAAATAACGACACTTAATTTGAGATATTTTGTTATTTCAAACTACAATTATTTTGGGATAGTGAGAGTATTTTTAATGTGCAACGAGATAGGTGTAATGAAATGAATAGCTAATTAAACCAACTTTTGTGGCAATTTGAAGTATCACTTAGTTGCAACAGTACGAAAAACTGAATGTTTCTTATCAGTTATCAATCACAGCATTTTTTTATTAGTATGTTATTATTATTTTCAATAAGTTGGTATAATTAATTGAATGTAGAATGTTGTTGTGGATAAACATTCATACTACATAGAGGTGTATTACGGACCGGTCTGGTCGCTCTCAACCAACATATCCGATTGTATAAGTGGATTAGATTGGATCAATTTGTCGACGAGTCCGGTCTAACCACTATAAACTACAAATTATTACGTCCGGTCTAACCACTATAAGCTATGTGCCGCCGATGAGTCGCCCCAATCCATTTTTTCCTTTATCGTATTCTGATTTATTTGTCGTTTCACTTTGTTTTTTTTTTTAGTTTTAGGCATTTATAAAATTAAAATCTTCTGTCCCGCGTTACCTTAGCTCAGTTGTAGAGACATTGTATAATATATACATGGGTTGAGATTTAAACTCTAAACACTTTACTTAAAAAGTGAATTTCTAGCCACTAGACTACTTGATAAAAAATAATATTAAAATCTTATAAGCTAGTTCTTATTAAAATTTAACTAGAGTTTTAGTAGCCATTTTCAAGATTAGTACCTGTTGGATGCCAAATTGTTGATTTGATATTCACATGTGGACATTTTAATTGAGATGGCATCCAAGTAATAGATGAGTCAACAATTATATATTAATTTACATTTTTGATTATATCTTAATCGATTAATTAAAATAAATTTTCCATTAACCTAATTAAGGATAAATTAATTATTAAATTGAACTAATTAATCAATCATCACTTTAGCTTTCTTAAACATAATGTTTTTTTCACTTCAACCCTTTCGTTTTATAGGAGTGTTTATGATATCTTGGTCATTGTTGACTGCTCATACACTCTTGTAATTGTTTTATAATTTATACAAAGATTATACGACGATCAGTAGAGACCTTTAATATCAAATACGACACAATTTCTTTATAATTTACTTTCGAAAAAATAATCTTAAAAAATTAAAGGGCTAAAATATAAAGTATCTTCGAAAAAAATAGAGTGCAAAAATAAGATAGGTTGAGAAAATTAATGCTGAACCTGATAAATGATACTCTCTCCGTTTCAAAATACATGTCGCATTTTTACAATGTGCACTATTTATATAACTTACTTTGATCATACTTTTTAATTAATATATAAACACAAATATTAACATGTAAGATGTTTGATTTGTCTCGACAAATATTTTTAATATATTAAATTTTTATAATTTTTTACTTTAGATAATTAAATATATTAACAATCAAAGTTGTGCACTTGTCAAAAAAATACAACCAAAATTATGCATGACATTATGAAATGGTTGACTACGGCATATATTTTGAGATGGCGGGAGTAATATCTTAGGAAATTAGAAAAGCATATCGAATTGGGCCGGGTAACCAACCAACCAACCCGTTTACGTATTATATATAGATTATTGCTCTGCCCCCTGCAAAAATTGCTCGCGCCCTGCAGCCATGCCCATTTTACCCCTGCGCTAGTTAAGTAGCGCAGCACACCTTAACTAGCGCAAGTGATATTTCCTGCGCCACTTAAGTAGCGCTGCGCACCTTAAGTAGCGCAGCGTTACTTAAGTCATATACACGGGACAAAACACATTTCCTCACTTCTTCAACTTTCCAAAACACGAAAATTTCATCTCCAAGTGCGATTTTCACGATTCTTGCGCCATTCAAAGCCAATTCATCCCATATTATCAAGTAAGTGATGATTACCCTACTTAATTACATTTAAGTTGTAGAAATTTTTGTTTTTTTGAAGAAATTGTGACTTTTTAGGGTTTTATAAATTTTGTTTGCATGTTAGTTTTGATGATTGTTAGTGATGAATTAACTTAGGAATTGTTGTTTAGAAGTTGTTTAGAGTACATTGTGGTGGTTTAGTGTTTGAAAATTGTTAGATTAGTTTGTTGTTTGAAAATTGCACACCAAGTGTTTGATAAAATGTCTCAATGGTAATTGTTTTTTTTTTTTGGATTGTGACTTATGAAATTAGTTAGCATATGGTTTGTTAATTTTGATTATAATATGTTTGACTGCAATGTGGTAGTTTACGGATTGAAATGTCATTGTTGGAATTTTAGTGTTGTTGTTGAATTGTTGGAAATGAAACAATGTTCATGTGAAATTGTATAATTTAATGTGTTTTGTTAAATATTGTGCAGATATGTCTCAGAGGAATACTTATCAGATACCGTCCGAGCAGGATAGGAGCGACAGACTTAGGGCAGGGAGGATTGCCCCTACTAGTAGTGTAAGGAGGGAGAAAGAAGCATCACCCCCTCCTATGGCTGGTCGAGGGAGAGGTGGGGGAACGAGGATTGCTAGAGATGATGCTGCGGGAGGGTCATCGTCGCATACGGGTCCATCCCAGACGGTGGACCCAACGCAGTATCAGGTGTATGAGCACCTGCATGGTCATGAGTATCAGTTTGAGGACCCTCAGCCTCACCAGTACCAGTTTGATGCTTATCAGCAGCATCAGTATCATCATGAGGAGCCTGTTGTTGAGGAACCTCAGCAGCATGAGGAGGCTGTTGTTGACGAACCTCCGGCTCGATTTCAGGGGGTGCCTAGGGTGGTGTACGAGGCCGGCCCGGACGGCTATGCAGGGGGGCCTTTTGACCTCAGGCTTCTACCTGACTTTGGTGGACATGTGGCCTGCAGGATATGGGTCGATGCCGATGTAAGTATAATTTAATGTTTTTTTTACTTTTCTTTTACTATTTATACAACTTAATCTAATTATTATTTTACTTATTTAACGGTGTTGTTTGTTGTGTTTTGTTTTTGTATTTCAGTTTCGAAGAAAACATAGGGTGAAAGGCATATCTCACGGGAAGAAGCTGAGCATTACAAACTTGACATTGCCTACGCCCGGGGAAGGAAATGATTGGTTTTGGGATATAGTGATTGGGTCCGGCCTTAATCCCCTCCTCAGTAGTGGATATGAGAACATATCTCACGGGTTCGTTTGTGCGATGACCGAGAGATGACATGGGGAGACCAGCAGCTTCCACCTACCTGTTGGAGAGATGACCATCACACTAGATGATGTGGCGTGTCTCCTAGGCATCCCCATCACTGGGAGGCTCCTTCCCGATAGGGAGTTAACTCGTGAGGAGGGGTTAGAGATGATGCAAGCAGACCTACTGTTTACACTAGAGGATGCCGCTAAGGAGCTGACAAGACAGGGTGGTTGTTACGTCAGTTTTGGTGTCCTGAAGAGGCGCTACGAGGAGCTCTTGAATCAATGTAATCAACTGCTTGAGATTGACACCGAGGAGGAGGAACAGGAGCGAGCTCTAGTTAGGTTGGCCTGCGTTAAGGCGTTTTTGTTGCTCTTGCTTGGCTGGACCATTTTTTCCGCCAAGAACAGCAAAAACATTAATCTTCTCTGGCTGCTTGCGCTGCAAGATATGGATGAGTTGGACAGCTGGTCATGGGGTGGGATGGGACTTGCTTTCCTATATGAGCAGCTCTCACTTACCTCCGACTCATCGGTGGCCTCCTGCGGTGGTTACATGACATTGCTTGTGGTAATATTTGTTTTTCTTCTTCTTTACTTATTTGATCGTAATTGTTTAGTTGTTTATATAATTCTTGCGGTGATATACAAATTTGTTTATTTGTGTTTGCAGGGATGGACTTTGGCGCACTTCTCGAACATCATTCCGAGGATTGATGATGATGCCTACGACCCTACTGTTGCCCCACTTGTGAGTCAATGGAGACCTCCCCAGAGATTTTCTAATCCTGGACACTACCGAGCTGCCATTGATTCCTTGGACCATTCACATGTCACCTGGAGGCCGTACGAGAGGCGACGACACATCACGCCCTTCCAGGACATATGCTGGTACTCCGGATGGATCATGGCCGGCCGCGACAGGATGGTCCGTCACTTGCCTGAGCAGGTTCTTAGGCAGTATGGGTATGTCCAGAGGATTCCCAGGCCTCCTACGGACATCGAGGTTCTTGCGGCGGATGACGTGGCCGATGCCTTCACGGAGTTTGCTCTACATGTCATCAGCCATCAGCAGAGGGGTGAGCAGGTTCCGGATAACCAGTCGTGGGCTCATACTAGAGGCTACATGAGATGGTTCGTTGCAGTGTCACATCCTATTGTGAACCCCCCTACGGCCATTCCTGATTATGCATCTGCTGCCCCTCCTCGTCCTGTCCCTCCTTACGAGGAGGTTATTGTTGAGCAGCAGTGGGCCAGACATCCTCCAGACCCATACCAGATCATTAACAACATCAGGGCCAGAGTGGACAGTGCAATGGGGCATCCTGATGTGTTTGGTAACCTGGAGGTTTTTCGCATCATGCAGGGCATCTAGTCGGAGTGGAGCATGATGGAGCAGATGGCGCTGCCCCGGAGGAGGAGTAGGAGTCCACGAGACTAGGGTTTTTTTCTGGGTTTTTTTGTAGGTTTTTTTTCTAGATTTTTTATGACATTTTGAAGGATTTGATTGTAATCCTTTTAATTTTTTATAACATCTGATTTTTAATAACATTTGCCCTTTTATGATAATATTCGTTAATTTTTCCCGTTGTTTTATTCTGCTATTTTTGATTGATGTAGTATTTTTGCATCAACCAATAGTAAGTATTTATATCGTCTCCTCTGTCACTTTGGATATTTACTGCAAAATTTGCACTTCCTGCCAGGCAGGAAAAATGTGGCCATGGCGACATTTAGGCAGTAGCAAATTGGCTTTCTCCTTATCATTTTCCGCTATGGCGACAATATGTCGCCATGGCGACAGTTTGCTAAAAGCTGCGCTAGTTAACGTGCGCAGTGCCAGTTAACGCGCGTAGTGTTTTACACATGCGCTAGTTAAGTGGCGCAGCGTGCGTTAACTAGCGCATGATTTTACACTTGCGCCAGTTAACTAGCGCAGGGGTAAAATGGGCATGGCTGCAGGGCGCGAGCAATTTTTGCAGGGTGGAGAGCAGTTTTCTTATATATAAAGTTTGAATTTGATTTGAATCTTGAAATTAGAAAACACTCGCTCATTCCTTTTCTTCTGCTTCGTTTTCTGTCCTCCCTCGTTCACTTTCAGGTATCATTCTTTTTCAAATCTTGTTGATAATTTGAGAAATTGACTTTTTTTTGATGGAATTAAATCTTCAATCAACATAAATATTCAAATCTTCTTGGACTGGGGGATTAGGGTTTAAAACCTTTTTTTGTGAAATTGAATGTGTGAGTTTTCATGTTGATTCATAATTCTCTCGTTTATATTATGAAAACTCCAAATCCAAGACATTATGCCCAGAGGAAACACAAGTTGACATAGTGTTGTAGTTAACTGTGAAAGGAAAGTCCCTATATTTCCTTGCATGCTTGGCAGTTAGCAAACGTATCAACAAATGTACATATGACTTGGCATAACATCTAACTGTTCCGAGTATTAGCATTAGAATCCGCAAACCAATTAACTGTTCCGCTGACAAATATTCCCTCGTTTCCACAAGGGATCATCGTAGAAGGAAAATCCTGAATCCTTCTCCATGAATTTGCACCCAAAGTGTAAAAGTTAACTTGAGTTTTGCAACCCTTAATGTGAATGCGGCAGTATTTAAAATCATAGGAAAATACAGAAACAACCTTGTAATTATGGATGAAAGGATCGTAGCCAAATGCATATATAGTTCTACCGTGTTTAGGTGGAATATCTAAAGAGGGTAATTCTTTGAATTTTCTAATGGTAGGGTTCCAAAGAACGGCATGATGTTTGTTAACAGCAAAACAAAGGAGTCCGTCGCAGGAAGCAATGAGATCCATGGTTTTTATATTAATGAGAGGGTACTCGAGTTGTGTGACCTTGGTGGTGAAAATTGAGTGGAATGGAACATCATCAAGCAAGTAAGACACTACATCGAGCTCTTTTCTTGACATCCATGTGACTGTGACTGTGATGAGGCGTCTGCTTTTGGTTGACACTGGACTCCGTAACACACCATATCATCCAATATCCAAACCTCTTCAGCATTTGTTATAGCCTCTATGCTTCAGTGTTCCATCCAGAATTGTAGACCAAAGTCTTAGGTGGATCATGCTTTTTGTCCTCCAAACTAATGATTTTATCATTTGATCCTGAAACAACTGTCATACTCATAGAGATATCTTTAAAAAAAAAACTAGTTTATGTGTTGTCCTCTATGAATTCATTCGTTATTTGTTATGTGCTAGATTTTATCAAACTTAGCTTTGTCTTAGTTGTTGATATAGTTTTGAATCATATTTGTATTTTAGACTAGGCCAAGTCCAATTTTCTGAGGGAATATATGAGCCACGTTACGGAGACACCCTAGAGGCACATTCAAGCGAGCCCAGAGATGCAATCAAGATTGCATGATTATGATCACATGTGAAGCAACTATTACACGGCTCTTCATATTCAAGGATTTATGAAAACTCAAATACTTGCTTGGATTAGAGGTTGCATACTCATTATGTCAAAGATAATATTGTCTTAACTTCTTATCTGGTTCAAGCTCCCTAGTTTCCAAACCAGTGTCCACTCCTTCTAATCCTTCATTCAAATTGCGTCATGATGATATTAAACCTTATGTGAATATTGCAACATATAGGAGATTAGTTGGAAATCTACTCTATCTCAATACTACAAGACCTGATATCACTTTTATCACTCGACAATTAGGCTAACGTACGTCTTTCACACCCAACATATCTCAAAGTTTACCCAAGTAGAGACTTGCTCTTTCTTAGAAATTTGCAAGTTCACCTTCAAGGTTTCTTTGATGCAGACTGGTGTTAGACTGTATTTTCAAAGTGTTTGTTTCGACAGGTAAGGTGGAAGCTAAGACTGCATAATTCTCTAAGTCCAACTAGTAACAGCTCATATCTATCTCAACTAGTAACCTTAATCATAAATTATTGTGTAGCAGTAGCACTAATATATGTGATAGTTAGAGTGCATAATTGTTTCATGTTCAAGAATCTTTTTCAATTTGTTACATAAAGTGCACGTTGTAATTCAAAATAAGAAGCATAGAGAATTCTCAGGAACAAAGAAATTCATCTAAATTATACATAAAACCTATCAACAAATACTATAGAAAAATTATTTTTGACAAGAAAACTATTTATGATATCAGAATTATGTAAGAAATCTAAAGAACAATGTAATAACATGGCACATTAATAGATTACTATTGATCCCTAATATGAGAAATCCAATGACACATTGACCAAACTGGTAATAATAAATGTTTTTTTTCCTAAGGATGAACCATATATTTATAATTTTAAGCTTATCCAGAAACGAGTTCATTTTCCTCCATGCAACTTGTGTTTTAGCTTTTAGTCACAAGGCTTTTTAATAATGTACTACAAAGAATTAAACATAGCAAAAGTAAGTGAGTTATATTCTATAAAAGCTCTATCTACAAAATAAACTAGCATTCACTTCTACAATTTAAAGGTGGAACTCATCATCAATTTCTGCAACCAAAACTTGATTTATTCTTCTTAGGAAAATACTTGAAGAAGCTAGAACTTCAACAAACTCATGAAAATATTAATTTTAAGAAGTAAGACTAGTAAAACATTACCTTCATGCCAAATGAACCATGTTGATTCCTCCACCGTGCTATGAATGGGGACTTTTGAGAGGGGTTGATGCACAACTGACACTGTTTGCTGAAAGATTGCAACAATAAAAGAACATTATTATTCTTAACTTCTTTCTACTTATCATCAATTAACCATAGTTCAAATCACAATTACTTAGAAATCTTAAGCAAGCTGATGTGCGACCAGAGCAATGTGCATTTGTGCAGCAGGTTCGAAAGAATCATAGAAAAAGTAAACATGTTAGCCAGGAGGTACAGGTCACTTTCTTGAAGATAGTTGGTCCCGGCTAGAAAGTTTCAATGACTGAAACCAATATTAGTAACAAATAAGTTATTGATCCATGCCTAAGAAAGTAAATTCTCATGAGCAATGCTGATAATAAACCAATTCTAGGCAGTAACCTCTAAAACACTTTCCTCCCTAGATTCTACTGAGTTCTCTTTTATTGTTACGCTTAGAAGTCTATAAGTAAATATATTTATCTTGAGAAATTTTTCAAAAGGTATAACTTGAAAGCAAGTGTATTCCTAATCATATATCTCCAATGTTGTATTGTAGCGGGTAAATCTCGCCTATATCACCTACAAACAACAGATGATATGAATAAGATGACCCCAATAAAACAGTGGCATAGTTCTCTTTGTGATTAGAAACTATAAAGGTTATAAATAAATAAGCACTCGCACTGAGCAATAAATCACCTTCCACTTAAAAAAATGTTTCTGTTAACCCCTTCCATACAGTTTTCTGATTGAGGTACCAACTGCTCCTCAATTGGCACCACCACTCTCACTATGTCAGATAATGTTGAAAATGGAGTCTTCTTTTAGCTCTGGTGACAAATCTTCTTATTTCGTTATTTTCTCCTTCTCTGCAACCATTCATTGAAATGTAACATCCCTTACACGTTGGACTCTGAAGCGAACATACCTATACATACCGAAATTGAATGGAATTAAGTCTGGAGCACAATGGCAGAACAAAGAAAGGTTCTTGTACTTACTCAAACCGTCGGTAGTAATAATAGTAGTGATATAAAGGTTTAATTAACAACTAGTATTGGTAATTTAGTAATTTACACGTCAAAGAGGAAGAGTTTCCAAAGCTATAATAACATATTACTAGACAACTTTTCTTATTTGACTGCAACAAAGGACATGTTTAAAAAAAAGAAAATAGTGTCTTGACTCAAATACTTCTTTGGATTATTCTAATCTAGGCATCTAACTATGTCAAAGAAAATAGTGTCTTGACTCAAATACTTCTTTGGATTATTCTAATCTAGGCATCTAACTATGTCAAAGAATATAGTGTCTTGACTTGTTATATGATTTAGGCTCTCTTGTTTCCAAACCAGTGCCCACTCCTTCTAATTATATCCTGATGATAAAGCCTTATGATATCACTTTCATAATTCTATCTCAATCTCAATACTACAAGACCTGATATCACTTTCATCACTCAGCAATTGAGCCAACATCGTTCACATCCTACATATGCACATCATAATGTTGCACTTAGAGTTCTATAATATCTCAAAGTTTACTGTTAGAGAGCTAGAACAGCTGGAAATTAAAGAAACAATGCAATAAAACAATACAGATAAATAAACTAAATAAAATAAAATAACTGGACTGGCATGGATAGATCATTCCATTTTGATTGAAGTCGGGACAGCCAGCTCGGCACGTCTTCAGTCAACGCTGGTTTGATTATTCAAGTCAGACCAGCCAGCTCGGCACGTCTTCATTTAACGCTGGTTTGATTGTTCAAATCGGACCGGCCAGCTCGGCACGTCTTCAGTCAACGCTGGGTTGATTGTTCAAGTCAGACCAGCCAGCTCGGCACGCCTTCACTTAAGGCCACGTACATGGTATGAATGATCAACGCGTCTCGGCTCCACGCGCCTGGAATGGATAAGTTGCACTTTCACTCCACACGCGGCGGTACAGAAAACAGATGACCAATGGGAGGCTCTGGATCACAAGTTAATGGGCTTAGAATGATCAGACATAGGCCCATTAGTCCAACTCATTGATGGCTATAAAAGGGAACACATAGACTGTTGATGGGACAGATTCTAAAGGGAAAAACAGTGTAATATTCGTTTACTTCTGAAGAGTGCTCTTGAGACTCCACCTCGGACGTTTCACAGAGCAGCTCACCTGTTGTACTTAAATTTGTGTTTACATACGTGAACATTGGCGCCCACCGTGGGGCTACGGTAAAACTTTCCAACGACCTAGCTCCATTTTCAACAAACCTATCATCATGGTAGGACGCAGTGCGTGAACTTCAAGAGCAGAATATCGAACAACAAAAACAGAATGACGAGCATCAATGTTTGCAAGCTGAAGCACAAGCTCGGGAGGTCGAGCTGAAACAGCAATTGGAAGATCGAGAGCGCGAGCTCAGGCATCAGATGGAGGCCAGAGAAAGGGAATTGAGGGAGCAGCTCGAGCTCTTAAGGAATAACGTCACTGGAGCTGAAACCACTAGATTGATGCCTAAGGTTTTCCAGCCATTCTCAACAGAAATACAAGCGGTGGAAATCCCTCGTCATTTTCGGGAACCCACCATTGACTCATATGATGGAACGAGTGATCCACATAGTCATGTCTCGACCTTCCAAACACATATGTTCATAAGTGGAGCTGATGATGCGTTGAGCTGCAAAATCTTTGCTGGGACCTTGAAGGGAGTAGCACATAGGTGGATTGCCGGGCTGCCCGTCAGATCCGTCGCAAACTTTGAGGACCTGGCAACCCGTTTCGTTGCCCAATTTGCAGCAAATACTGAGAAGCCTTTCCTATTGGCAGATTTGTTTGATATTCGGCAGCGTCCAACAGAATCCTTGAAGAGTTACCTAGCCCGGTTCAACAGTGCCACCCTCATGGTAACGGAGCCTAATGAAGATATTTTTGTTATGGCCTTTGAGAAGGGTCTGAACTCTGGGGCTTTTAGTGAAGCTTTAACTTTGCGTAAGGCGCACTCCATGAATGAGATTCGGATGAGGGTGGAGAAGCATATCGAAGCCGAGGAGATAACAAGAGAGAAGGGATCCAGGGAGATACGAAACAAGGACCGAGCTAATGAGGATCGCCGGGAAGGAGCGCTGAAAAGGCTAGGGGGAAGGATTCTTAAGAGGCATTCGACTGGATCGAGGAGGCCGACCAGACCGAGAAGTCCCAACCAGAAGAAGTCAATAGGAAGAAAATTTCACTCCTCTCAACAAAAGAAGAGCTCAAATACTCAAGGAGGTGATGAACACTCAGATTATCAAGCGACCACCTCCAAACTCTCGACCTATGGGGAGCGAAGCAGGATTGTGGTGTGAGTACCATCGCATACAAGGACGTGATACGGACAATTGTCGTTTCCTTAAAATGCATATTGAAAGGTTGATACAAGAGGGTCACTTGGGGCGTTACGTTCAAGGAAGGGGTGGAAGCAACCAGGACAAAAGGGCAGCTCCCGGCGGGAACACCAGTCAATCCCCGAAGCGAGGTCGTGGAAAGGAGAAAGCACAAGACAAAGAGGTAGAGGAAGGGCACGAAAGAAATAACCGAGGCACTGTCAATACTATAGCCGACGGATTTTCCAAAGGTGGGTCAACTAGCTCAGCCAGAAGAAGATATTCGCGCTCCACCCACTCTTGCAATGCAGTGGGAGTATATGCCTTTAAGGAACACCCCCAATTAGCTTTTACCTTTGATGACTTTGGAGGGACGTATCCTCACGATGACGACCCCTTGGTCATATCCGTGCTCACGGCTGGTTTCCAAGTCAAGCGTACAATGGTGGATACTGGAAGCTCGGCAAATGTGTTGTTTTGGGACGCATTCAAGAGGCTGGACCTGCCAAAAGAGGTTTTGAGGGCGCACAGAGGATCTCTGCTGGGATTCGCAGGGGAATCAATAGAAATCATAGGATACGTAGACTTACGCACCACATTTGGAGAAGGGGAAAATGCGAAAACTATGACTATAAAGTACATCGTGGTTGATGCGCGATCCTCCTACAACATCATTTTGGGGAGGCCAGCATTAAATGGCCTGGGAGCGGTTACTTCGACCGCACACTTGTGTATGAAATATCCGCTGGAAGACGGTCGAGTGGGAACAGTCAAAGGGGATCAGTTCATTGCCCGAAAATGCTATGAGGATAGCTTGAGAAACAAGGGAGTTGAAAGGAAGAGTAATTCTGAAGACCAACGTTGTAACTTCTTGGACCTCGACCCAAGAGGTTTCAGTAAAGATGAGGAGGAGTGGCACCCAAGGCCTGCAGAGGAGTTGAAAGAGATATAGATTGGGGAAGAGCTGAACCAGATGGTAAAGGTTGGTACAACCTTATCAAGAGAGATGGAGGAGAACCTGAAGCATACGCTAAGGAGGAACCTAGATGTGTTCGCATGGTCATCCAAAGACATGCCAGGAATAGATCCCAATTTCGTATGTCATCGACTTGCCATTGATCCGATGGCGAAGACGGTACAACAAAAAAAGCGTAAGATGAGTATGGAGAAGCAAAAGGCGGTGCAAGAGGAGACAGATAAGTTAGTAAAAGCAAAATTTATTAGGGAGGTAAAGTATCCGACCTGGTTGGCCAATGTGGTGGTGGTGAAGAAGTCCTCGGGAAAATGGAGAATGTGCACGGACTATACTGATCTAAATAAGGTGTGTCCCAAAGATTCTTATCCGCTGCCAAGCATAGATTAATTGGTGGATAATGCCTCGGGGTATGACCTTCTCAGCTTCATGGATGCTTACTCGGGCTATAACCAAATTCGAATGCACCCAGAGGATGAAGAAAAGACAGCTTTTATGACGGACAGGGCTAACCACTGTTATAGAGTTATGGCGTTTGGTTTGAGGAATGCTGGAGCAACTTTTCAAAGGCTGGTGGATAAAGTCTTCAAGAATGAGATAGGCAAAACGATCGAGGTGTATGTAGATGACATGGTGGTGAAATCGACAAAAGAGGAGGATCATCAAAACAACATCAATAAGGTTTTTGACTTGCTTAGGAGGCACGATATCAGGCTGAACCCGGAGAAGTGTTCCTTTGGAGTGCAGGCAGGGAAGTTTTTAGGTTTCATGCTGACTAGGAGGGGGATAGAGGTCAATCCGGAAAAGTGCAAGGCTATTATGGATATGAGGAGCCCAGTTAATGCGAAGGAGGTACAAAAACTCACGGGGAGAATTGCTTCCCTGGCGAGGTTCTTGTCATGCTCAGCTGATAAAAACTTACCCTTTTTCCAATTACTCCGAAAAAATGAAAAGTTTTGTTGGACAGAAAGATGTGAGGAAGCTTTTCAAAAGCTGAAAGAATTCTTGACGACCCCTCCCATCCTTGTGAAACCAAAGTTAGGCACTCCCCTGATACTCTACCTGGCAGTATCTGAGACTGTCTGCAGCTCTGTGTTGGTACAAGAAGAGGGTAAGGAGCAAAAGCCAGTGTACTTTACCAGCAAAGTACTACACGGGGCGGAGGTACGATACCAGAAGATTGAAAAAGTTGCACTAGCTCTAGTGTCATCAGCTAGGAAGTTGAGACCTTACTTCCAAAGTCACACCATAATAGTACGGACTGATCAACCCATCCGGCAAGTATTGCACAAGCCGGACCTAGCAGGAAGGATGGTAGCATGGACGGTAGAACTGTCCGAGTTTGACATCGCTTTCGAACCAAGGGGAGCAATAAAAGCACAAGTTCTGGCAGATTTTCTTGTGGAGTTGACTGTGGAAAAAGGAGGTTTGGAAGTAGCTAAATGGGTGTTATCGGTCGATGGTTCGTCTAACCTCAAAGGAAGTGGAGCAGGCGTGGCATTGGAAGGACCAGATGGAGTATTAATAGAGCAATCCTTGAGGTTTGAGTTTAAAGCAAGTAACAATCAAGCTGAGTATGAAGCTTTGCTAGCAGGAATGCGCTTGGCCAGTGAAGTAGGAGTTAAGGATTTGGAGGCCAAAAGTGACTCTTAGTTGGTCTTTGGACAAGTGACAGGAAGTTTCCAAACAAAGGACCCTCAACTTTTGATGTACCTGGAGAGAGTAAGACACTTAACTCAGAAGTTTGAAAGTTTTAAATTGACACATGTACCAAGGGAGCAGAATAGCAGGGCGGATTTACTGGCTAAGCTGGCTAGTACCAAACGACCCAGGAATAATAGGTCAGTAATTCAAGAAACTCTAAAACAACCAAGTATAGAGCAGGAGGATGTTCTTTTCATCACGGAAGATTTTGAGTCATGGATGGGAGATATCGTTCGATACTTGAAAGATGATCAGCTGCCAACTGAGGAGAAACAAGCGTCAAAGGTTAAAAAGAGGGCAGCCAAGTTCGTGGTTATCGCAGACCAGCTCTTCAAAAGAGGTTTTTCTAGCCCGCTTTTGAAGTGTCTAGCTCCTAAGCAAGCCGAGTATGTAATAGCAGAGGTCCATGAAGGGGTGTGTAGAACTCACATCGGGGGTCAAGCTTTAGCGGCTAAAGTACTAAGAGCTGGATACCATTGGCCAACCATGAAGGAGGATTGCTCCGAGTACGTCAAGAAGTGTGACAAATGTCAACGGTTCTCTAACCTTCATCATGCTCCTCCCGAATACCTGAGCTCAGTGATTTCCCCTTGGCCTTTTTTCAAATGGGGAGTGGACATCCTAGGACCTTTTCCTTTGGCCCAAGGTCAAGTAAAGTTTTTGATCGTGGCAGTAGACTACTTCGCGAAGTGGATTGAGGTGGAGCCAGTGGCAACTATTACGACAGATAGGATCAGGAAGTTTTATTGGAAGAAGATTATATGCAGGTTCGGCCTACCCGCGGTTTTAGTTACTGACAACATAACTCAATTCGCTAGCTCGTCTGTGGCGAATTTCTGCAAGGAGTGGGGAATACAACTTAATTTTACCTCGGTCGAGCACCCACAGACCAATGGGCAAGCCGAGTCTGCAAATAAGGTGATCTTGCAGGGATTGAAGAAGAGATTGGAGGCGACAAAAGGATTATGGGTAGAGGAATTGCCAATGGTCATATGGTCATACCATACCACCCCACACTCGTTTACGCAGGAAACCCCCTTCAGGATGGTGTATGGATCAAATGTTATGATACCGATTGAAGTCATGGAGCCAAGCGCAAGAGTTCTTTTCGCACAAGCAGAAGAGAACGACCGTAACTTATTGAATAACTTGGACTTCCAGGAAGAGGTTTGGGCGCGAGGTCAATTGAAGGAGGAAGCCTGTAAAAGAAGAGCAGCACGGAGGTGTGACTCGAAGGTGAGAAGGAGAAGTCTTAAACAAGGGGACTTGGTGCTGAGGAAGAGACCAGGGGTAGAGCAACCAGGGAAACTGCATGCACACTGGGAAGGACCTTTCAGAGTAAAAGACGAAGTGGGAAAAGGAGCTTATTGTTTGGAACGCTTAGATGGCAAGAGGGTACCACGCACTTGGAATGCGGAGAATCTCCGCTATTACTACAGCTAAGGGAAGTGGATCAAGGAAGATGGCCAAGTCTTGTGTTATTTTCATTATGACTAGTCTAGTTTCTGTTAAGAGTAGAGTGTAATGAAGGCATTATGCCAATAGCTGTGGATCACTGTAATGTTTGTCTATCTTTTTTATAATATTGAATCAAGGTCGTTTTCCTGCAGGATTCACCACTTTTACGTTTTAAGGATTGATCCGTTAGAGACTTTCCTTGATGTCTTAATAAGGGTAGCCGAACAGAGCTACGCCTTCAAGACCTAAGCGAGTATCGGTATAAACCCGACCCTTAGACAAATTTACGTTTCAAGGATTGATCCGTTAGAGACTTTCCTTGACGTCTTAATAAGGGTAGCCGAACAGAGCTACGCCATCAAGACCTAAGCGAGTATCGGTATAGACCCGACCCTTAGGCAAATTCACACTATAAGGATTGATCATTAGAAAAAATTTATGCAATAGTAAAAATGCATAAGTAAAAGAAGACATTCAGAATACAAAATAACAGCGAGAGATATCATAATAGTACGGGGATGATATATTACAACACAATATGGCCCCCAAAGTAAGGTGGCCTTTCAGGAGAAAGAAATAACATAGTTTGAATACAACACGATAAACAAAAATCATACAAATCATCCATTAAGCATAAACCACTAGGCCTAGAAAGAAACATCCGCTAGTCTAGATGGATCTCGCCAAGATCAAGAGCCGAAAATATCTCGTGGACTCGATTAAGGGCCGCTTGAAAGCCATGGTCATAATCGGCTACCCCCTGACTCGTCAGCTCGGAGATCCTCGCCAGCAGTTGGTTGCGCTCTTCCTAGGTGGAGGTCAGAAGAGACTGGAGATCATATTTGGTTTTTTCAAGAGCCTTATACTTCGCACTAGAAGTGCTCAAACCCAACTCGGCCCTCTCCAACTTGCTAGTAGCACGGCTATGTAAATCTTCCAATTCTGTGCAGCGTTGCTCAAGTGTGGAGACTTTCTCTTCTAGTGACTGCAGAACCTCCAGGTAATGTTGTCGTTGATCGCGACAAAGTCTCTCAGTGGAATTGGCCAATGAACTCGCCCAAAAAGAATAAGACCTCATGGCTTGCAGAGATTCGTTGATTCCAAGTTCTTTCATCTTAGCTTTGTCTCCTAGGGTGGAGACCTAATTCAAGACGCTTTTGAAGGGAAAATCAACATCCCACAAGGAGGGGTCTCCGACCCCGGACCGGCAAGCCGTCAACTCGGAACGCCAAGTCCCACTGGGAGGGATGAAAGGGGTAGGAGTAGGCTCAGGAGCCTCAGGCTCATCATGCTCCTCAGCAACTTCAGCAGCCACGACCATGGAGGTGTTGGGGTGACGTCTTTTGGAAGGACGCTTCGACGATTGACCCTGGGGCGAGCGGCGGAAGATTGAGTATGCTTGTCTTGTATGACGGAGGAAGGAATAACTCCTTGCACTACAGCTTTTTGTGCCCGGGCCGCGCGGCGCTCTTCCTGCGTGGGTGGTGCCATCCCGGCTGATCCTGCAAGAAGAAAAGGGTGTAAAGTGTTAGTATAATCGTGGTAACAGTCAATGAGGAAATGAAAAGCAAGTCCTATACATGTAAAAAAAAAAAAAAAAGAGAAGAGAGAAAAATAAGATTAGCATGACAAGGGAAGAATAATTACTCAACAAAGATGTTAGTTTCTCGCGGTCACGCTCATTTCCAAGCACATCCGATGCCTGGACTGGTGTAGCTTGACGCAAGAGCGAGATCAGCTGTTCGTCTACATCCGTCTTCGGTAGATTGCGACGTCTAATCTTAGAGCGGAGATGCTCCGTCCAGTAAAAAGGGAATAAGGGATCTCCTGACTCGTCATGGAAGAGTCGAGGATAGTTAGGCCCGGGACGAACACGGAAGAATTTTCCTTTAAAGCTATGTATCCCTTTCCAAGAGGAATGGTAGGGTCGGACGAGAGAACGGCCAGAGAAGTTACTCATGTACACCCACGAGTTGTTGCTTTTCTTGGCCAAGAAAAAGCTAAAAAATGCGTAGGCGGATGGTGGAAAACCGACCTCACGACAAATGACTTCAAAGGAGCGGACGAAAGACCACGCTCCGGGATGAAGCTGAGTAGGAGCTACGTTAAGGATGCGGAGGATCTCACATTGAAAGTCAATAAAGGGCAGTCGAACTCTTAATTTTGTGAAGAAACAATCATACATGTAGGTATAGTATTTTGTTCTTTGGTTGGGCGGTGAATGGTAAACAAATTCTCCCTCCTCGCAAGGGAAGATGTCAAAAAAACCTTTCCGGGACGGATTTGTTAGACACTGATAAAGTTTAAAGGTGCTGTTGAGGTCGACATAGATGGAGGATTGACGAACTTCCTCCGCCACCGAATCAAGCTGACTTTCTTCCGACATGGCTTCAGAGGATGTGTTTGAAATCGGAGGAGGCTCAAAGGAACTAGATGCGGATCGATAACTCATGAAAGATTGAATGCACTAGTCCCTGACATAAACAAATACATAAACATTATTGTTGCGATGAGTATATGGCACGTTGCTAAGACATAATGCTGGTGTCATTTAAAAAAAAAAAAAACTCTCACTCCCTCCCACCCGACCCTATCCTACCCGTCTCCCCACACCAACTCGTCCCCCCTTCCTACCCGTCTCCCACCCTTCATTCTATCCTACCCGTCCCACCCCTACCCGACCCCCACCCCTACCCCTCCCACACCCTTCCCTTTTCCCTTACCCGTCCCACACCCTTCCCTTCCCCCTACCCGTCCCTTCCCTACACGTCCCCACTCCAACCCCTCCTACCCGTCCCAACCCCTTTTATTTCCTACCCATCAATTTCCCTTGTTATTTATTGTGTTTCTATCCCAACCATAAAGGAAGAGAGCAATATTATTAGGTTGGTAAGTGTTGGTACTATGTCATTAATAGTTATTCAATTTTCTTTGACCACTTTAACATAAGTGCAAGTGTACTATGCCATTAATAGTTATTCAATTTTTTTGATACATGTAAGCAAAGAGCATAGTATTGGAAACACTTTCTCTAGGCATGACAATGATGCCTTCATGACAGTAGTGGTTTTCTACTAGATGATTGAACATTCACATGATAAAAGTAAAGGTAGTTACAACAATTCACTCCACCCCTCCTCTCCCCTTTGTCCTACTAATCCTCTTTCCTTCTCTGCACTCGTCCTTCCCATGTACATAGATAAAATTCTTGCAAGCTCCACTCCACAATGAAAAAATCAGTGTCACTAGCTACATACATTTCTATGGCTATGCTCCTAAGGATACTTAAATACCAAAGCTAAAATAGCATGGACATACAAGGAAGAGTTGGCCGAGTTGACTCACCAAGGCAAGCAACCCACGACCACATGATACGGGTAGCCCTGGCCGAGTTCGTGGGCTGTGGGAGGCATGGCATGGGTAACCCAGGCTAAATGGGTAGGTGTGGGAGATGTGGTACGAATTTTCCTACTCTATCAAAGTCCTTATATGGAAAGCACAAAAAAAAAATATTACAAGTACTTTGGCTAGTCATGGAAGCTACGTATCAAAGTAAGAGTTACCTGTGAAGAATAAGTGAGCCGTGTAGTGTAGGAGCACTATCTGCACTAAGAGCCAAGCTTGGAGAACCACAAAGGAGTTGATAAAATCTCAAGAGTAAAAATTTGGTGATTGTAAAAATTATGAAGTGAAACTTCCATATTTATAGAGGTCAAAATGAGCGGGACCCGTTGTCTTTATGAAAAAGGTGAGACATTAATAATATGGCTACAATGAGGTGACAAGGCATAATAAATGCAAAGTAAGTGGGCTGGTGGACATTAATAATACGCCTGCGCTTGACGCTTGGCGGACTGTGGACTGGTATGGTTCGATCGAACGGAGAACAAACGTCTGCGCCTTAACAGGCTTGACGCTTGGTGGACTGTGGACTGGTATGGTTCGATCGAACGGAGAACAAACGTCTGTGCCTTAACAGGCTTGACGCTTGGTGGACTGTGGACTGGTATGGTTCGATCGAACGGAGAAACAAACGTCCGCGCCTTAACAGGCTTGACGCTTGGTGGACTGTGGACTGGTATGGTTCGATCGAACGGAGAACAAACGTCTGCGCCTTAACAAGCTGGACGCTTGGTGGACTGTGGACTGGCATGGATAGATCATTCCATTTTGATTGAAGTCGGGACAGCCAACTCGGCACATCTTCAGTCAACGCTGGTTTGATTGTTCAAGTCAGACCAGCCAGCTCGGCACGTCTTCAGTCAACGCTGGGTTGATTGTTCAAGTCGGACCAGCCAGCTCGGCACGCCTTCACTTAAGGCCACATATATGGTATGAATGATCAACGCGTCTCGGCTCCACGCGCCTGGAATGGATAAGTTGCACTTTCACTCCACGCGCGGCCGTACAGAAAACAGATGACCAATGGGAGGCTCTGGATCACAAGTTAATGGGCTTAGAATGATCAGACATAGGCCCATTAGTCCAACTCATTGATGGCTATAAAAGGGAACACATAGACTGTTGATGGGACAGATTCTAAAGGGAAAAACAGTGTAATATTCGTTTACTTCTGAAGAGTGCTCTTGAGACTCCACCTCGGACGTTTCACGGAGCAGCTCACCTGTTGTACTTAAATTTGTGTTTACATACGTGAACAATAACTTTTGATTCATTTGATTGATTTGCATAGTGTGTCAAAGACACTATATATAGGAATGATAATGATACTAACTCTAATGGGCCTAAAGACTAAGGACCTAACTTAAAGGCCCAACTAAAAACCATTCAAAGGAAAGATAAACTAATATAATTTTACTCTTAAACTAAGTAGCTAAATTATTCATTTTAAGTCTAATATAACTCTCTAACATTTACCTAGTTAGAGATTGTTCTAAAGTTCACCTTCAAGGTTTCTCTGATGTTGACTGGATAGGATGTAAAGATACCAAAAGATCAATCTTTGGTCAGTGTTTCTTTCTTGGCAATTCTCTGATCTCATGGAGGACAAAAAAACATCTCACAGTCTCAAGATAGTTGAATATCGTGCCTAATTGTAGTGGGATATTGCATCGTGAAGATTATGATAAAGAAGTAAGTTAGAACTAAATTACTTAGACAACAAGCTACCTTGCTAAGTAGTTAATTGTAGTGATCTTATGCGATTAGTTACACAATACGCTAGCATAGAAGTAGAACCACATTCAATCATATGAATAGAGATTCTATAACTATTATGAATAAATGAATTCACTATTTTCATTCATATCAAAAGAGTAGGCACCGGTTTTGACTTCATCGTTGATGGTGGGTTTAAAATATTAATTTTCTACTTAACTTGCTCCAATAGGGATATCCTCTAAGAATCAATTTTGAAATTTAAGAACCTGTTAAGCATTTCTCATTGTGTAAATACTCTTAATGCTACGTAGATCTTTATTTTGACTCCCATCTTTATTTCCGACACACCTGAAATGTATCTACCATTCCCCCTAACAAAAAGGCCTGGAATAGGGGAGAGAGAGAGAGAGAGAGAGAGGGAGAGGGACAGAGAGAGAGAATAATGCTTGGAAGAAGAAAAAGTAATTGGATCTCTAGAATAGGAGCACAAAAGCATGATATAATATTGAAAATGTAGTACGAAGTGCGTGGAGTTTAGGCGAAGGTGTTATAGGTTGAAGCATACCATTTTAAGGCAATGCTTCAACAAATTGCATACATAAGAAACAATACTGGTGGCAAGGCATGAAGATGCAGAGACAACTATAATCATTGAACTGTTAGTGTACTTGAAGAAATGAGGCGAGGTTGAAGACAATTTAGCAATACTTGCGATTATAGTTTTGGATTGGTGATTGAATTGCTCAATTTAGTGTAACAGTTTTGCAGGTTGTTGCGTGCGTCAAATGAAAAACCGGAGGCAATTAGAATCATCAAAAATTGACAATCAAGAGATATAATTGATAGAGAGTTGTGGTTGTCATACTGATATAAATTTCTTGGAACAATTCCAGTCTCATATCTCAATAATGAATAAATAAAATAGCAAAGCACTATACATTCAAGAGAAGATCATGACATGAAGCATGGAGCAATTAAGCTTACATATTTCCCTTACAAAAGAACCATCAGATTTGATATAATTAACCTTTTGCACAAGTCTAAATACTGATTTCTAAGGGGACACACTAATCTTTCAGCAATTCCTCCGACTTATTTAACCAAATGCCATAAATACTAGATGCAAGGAAAACAAAGTGGACCAACAGTAGCAGCTTCATCATTTTCGAACTCTTTGATAGTTGAAATTGTGACAGTAGCAGCTTCATCATAAGGGTGTCCACAGACACCTTTGTTGGAACTCTTTCAGAACCATCGAATTATTCTTGTGAGCTGTCAGAGAGGCAGCAGGGTTACTATCAGGTATCAACATCATAGATTGGGCCAAAGGTATAAATAGCATGAGAAGCAGGATGCAAGAAACCTGGTAATGGTATGATCCTTGCTTCCCCGTTGGGAAGCGAACTCCAAGCCTGACTTCCAAAAGATTACCGCATGTTCTAAGAAAATTTCGACCTGCAGCCCTTATGTATGTCTCCGAAACATTGAATAAAATAAGGAACCAAAATCCATATAACACGAGGGAACAATGTTAAAACAAATGCTCTCCCCATTGAATCATTCCCTATTCCATAGCACTGCAGTTAAGGATTAGAATTCTAGAAAACCTATTCATTCCCGCCACAAAGTAAAAATGGTGTTGTTTCAGATCTCATCATCTCATAGACTCAGCGTTGAACTAGAAAATTTCAAAATTAGGAATTGGATGTTGTAAGTTG
This sequence comes from Medicago lupulina, assembly GCA_958299785.1. NCBI lineage: Eukaryota > Viridiplantae > Streptophyta > Magnoliopsida > Fabales > Fabaceae > Medicago > Medicago lupulina. Next base: position 26,675,585 of record OY283141.1, on the reverse strand, counting down.
CAATACACCACAAATTGAAATGAAAATAAACTTGGGATCAGAGATCAGAGTGTGGCAGTGATTGGTGAAAGACTCGTTGGACTCAATGGGACCATCAGTTCTTCCTTCCTCTTAGCATTCCTCACGAACTGGTTCGGAAAGTAAAAGAGATTTGAGAGTGAAATTTTCAAAGGTACAACAGAAAGATGTGTTGATAAGGTCAAGAGATTTAAAACTCACATTCATAAAAATTAAATGCAAATTAAGTAAAAACTTTAAGCCCTCCAAATTCAATCCCAAGATTGGAAGAAAAATTTGCATCTCACTAGTTCGGAGTTGGTGAAAAATTAATCAACTGGGTCTGGTATGCTCTAGTAAAAAAAAAAAAAAGTTCTGCTATGCTTTAATACAGAAAATAGGAGTGTGATTGTTTCAAGGTTTCAAAAGGAAACAATGTGTGAAAGCAACAACATAAACTTAAGAATTTTCGAAAAGGCAGCTAACGATGAAAGGCAAGGAGGTTTGCACTCATTGAAAAAAACAGAGGGGATGTGAGCTACATTTCAATAGACTTGGATATAAGTTGACTAAAACAAATGAAGGAAAAGAATTACTAGTAACATAACCTAAATTCCAAACCATGACTTTAATCGCTATTATCATGGGCCATCATCCAGGAAAGTGATTAATTTCTATTTCCCACACAAAAAGCTACCGAAACAACATCCAAATTTTAAGGTAGCAAATATAGTAACATCACATTGGAACTTGTTCAGGCAACTTATTAAAAGTCTACAAAGTATTTCTTTTAATTTAAAAGCATTTCTTTTTTTGATTTCCTTAACCGGTTAACATAACCCATATCTCAAACAAAAGAAACACCATTGCTTATCATTGCAGTGAAGGATTACAATGCTTGAAAACAATTCATTGTCATCGCAAGCGAACATAAACCACCAGCAGCTAAACAACCTCAATCCAAATCAAGAAACTGCACAAACAATTATGCCAACATGTATCCTCGGAACAAAACAAACCCCCAAAATGATGAAATTCCAAATAATCAAAAACAAAACTACAATGCAAGTAGTTTTTACATATTTTTGAGTTTCAATATTTAATTACAGACCAAGTAAGAAAGCACAAATACCCCTGTCCATATAAGAACCTGTAAATTTGAATTGACCCACATCACCTCTACCACCAATCATTTAGATGACAAGTCCAAACATGAGTCTAGCCAGAGTACATATAAATTGGAAAAGTAAATATAAGTTATCAACACATTTCACAGTTCCGAAACCATGAGTTGGACACAAAAATCCAAACATTGTAATATAAATTGGAAAAGTAAATATAAGTTATCAACACATTTCACAGTTCCGAAACCATGAGTTGGACACAAAAATCCAAACATTGAAAACTTCGGTTCTATTAATTTTTGTACAGCATATAGATGGATAACAATTCATGTTCAGCATGCACATAAAGAGTTAAATCATGCAAAACATAGAAAACCATCATCCACTAAGCCATATCTAATGGAAGTTACAACGAATGAACAAATTGGTTCAAAATTATCGACCCATAAGCAATAACTATTTCCATAAGTGACATTGTAATTGTCACTGGAACTGGTTAACAAAGAAATCCCTCTTTTTCTAACACAAAATCTCATCAACGGAAGAACCGTTCACAAAATCAAATCGCATTAATTAATTAAAGTATATAATATAATTCTATGCCATAAGAATACAACACAACCAAAATGAAACAAAAATCTTCCACAACAACTTTCAAGTTTTCAAATTTCAAAATCATTAAACCTAAATCACAAAACCTACTTCCATCCACACAACTCTCAAAATCTCTTTCAAAATCTAAATTGTCTCATATCACCCCACTGCCAATAATTGTTTAGATGACAACACCAAATCCAGTCTATACAGAGTAGACATAAGTTAGAAAAATAAAACATCTACGCAGTTAACAATTCCAAAACCATAAGTTGGACAGCTAAATGAAAACATGATACATTCAAGTTTTTTTTCCCAACAAATAGAACAATACATCTCCAACTTCATATTGCACACAAGTTATATTGATGCAAGATATTGAAGTAATCAAGAAGTAAGCCATAACTATTAGTCTTAACCTATGAAGTACATTTAATCATCAGCATATGTATTGTGCTCAACTTGTACGACAACGACACATATGATTACATATAATTACTTCCTTTTTGCAAATTATTATCGGTACCAACGTGTCCGTGTGGATCGTGTCTGTGGATAAAAATTAACAATCCTAAAGCCACATCCATTGTCATAAGTGGACTTTGAAATTGTAGCAAGATTATCTTTTTCTACCGCAAAATCATTTAAACGGATGTCCAAAGATTTAAAAACCCACAATACTATGATAAAAAAAAATCACAGAATTTAATCCAACAATATATAGTATCATTCCATAGCATAAGATTAATAATTCGCAAGCAAACTAAATTAAGATAAATCCCATAACAACAACTTAACAAATTTCAAAATCCAAAACTCAGTAACATAATTTTTTTCTCAAAAACATAAACAAAATTCAAAGTACTCTAAACCATTTCATGAATAAATCTCAAAACCTTCTTCCACCACCAGCAGCAACACCAGCACCTCTTCCGAACGGAACCTGCTGAACAGGAACAGGATCAACCTGAACAACCCCGGGAATCTCGGACATACCAAGAGCAGCAAGCATATCAAGAGTCTCTTTATCAACCTCGATATGGTCAGTCCTGATAGCAGAAACATCAGGAACGAAATCCATTCTCCTCTCACGCTCTTCCTCTTGTAGCTTCAACGAGATTCCACGAACTGGTCCCTTTTGAATCCTCTTCATGAGATGGGTTGAAAATCCAGCGATCTTGTTGCGAAGACGCTTCGACGGAATCAATGCAACTTCTTCGAGGATTTTTTTGTTGGTGTGGAAATCTAGGGTCATTTTTGAGTAGTAACGTTCGATTACTTGGCGTGAGGATTTTTTCACGGTTTTGGTTCTGACACGACCCATTTTGGTGAATGTGTGTGTGTGTGCGCGGTGAAGGGAGGAAGATGAAGACGCAGAGGAATTAGGGTTTGGTGTTTGAGGCGAAGAAATGAGGTTGAGAGGGTTAGGTTATAAACTTCTGTGGAATGGGTTGGGCTTTTCAAATGGGCCTTGGCCCGTTTTCTATTGTGAAGTGCTTTTTTCCAATATTTTCCCTTTTCCACCCCCCAAATAGATAAGTTGGTGTTATTGAAAGATAAGTTTTGGTAAATTTTTTGGCTTATGAGCAAAAACATGAGGAATTAAAAAGTAGTTAGTCGATTATTAAAAGAGACTATTCTAGTACAACAGTAACAAAAAAAATGCAAAGAATAGAGAAACAAGAGTACAATCAACGACAATAAAATGTTATAAGATAGATAAGAGATAAGATTCGAGAAACTTTTAAACTTGCTCTTAGTCCATCACCGTACTTGAACTTTTACATGATCTACAATTTAAGATGGAGAATTAACTTGATGACCAAAATATCATATTGTTGCACTCTAACTAATGGTGTCTTTGGTTGTAAAAGAGAGTGTGAGAAGAAAGAAATATGTGAAGAGATTGTAGAAAGAATGAAGTATGCAAAAAATCGAGTAGATTGATATAAGAGAAAAACAAAAGAAATAGAGAAAAGATAATTGTTGATTTTTTAAAGTGTCAAAATACCCTTAAATAGGAAAATATATCATATGTATATTTATTTAATTAATTAACTCATCACATAGCCACCAACACAATTAATCCAAGCAGAACACTAGAGTATTATTCTCCATACATATTTTTAGAATCTACCTATGTAGTAGTTTAGACTCTAATTGCATAAAGTTACTTTAGAGAAGTGTTGGATTAAAAATGATAGAGCATTTTGGTTCTAAGGTGTGTCAAGTCTTTTGATAAATTCTAATTTTTCTTGTGTCTCTTTGGAAACACGATAGACATAATCAAATCAACTCATATTTCTTTTATTTTTGCACGAATCCTCATCCTCATCCTCATCCTCAAAACCCTATTTTCCTTTCATGATCATAATTTTTATACTTACGAAACTAAAGAATTCACCAATTGTTTTCTTTCCGATCTTTTGTGATAGAATAATTTGAGTACCAATGGAGGACAAATTAGTCCAAGATTCATTATAATAAATGAACAAATTTTTGTTGATGGTGGCCAAAATATGAACCCAACTATGTATATGTTATCTCTATCAACTGACTTAAGCTCAGACAAATGAACTAATTTGTTGTTGCTACCAAAATATCAAAAACTAATTTAAATTTAATTTTTTTTTAGGAAACTAAATACTCACTCTCCCTGTCCAGAAGAAAAAATAGTTTTCACTTTTCACACATAAAAAAAAAATAGTGTTTTGAAAAATAATAACATGGTGTATTGGTCGTACCCACCGACGGGGAGGGAAATTGCGCTAACCGCCGCCGTGTTTGCTATCGGTGCTTCGTTGTTCGGTGCCGGAGCTTATCTCTCGTTCGTTAACGTTGCTCCACAGCAGGCTCGTGCGAAAGAACGCAGTGAAGCAATGAGGAATTATCTCATAAAGCGCTTCGGTGATTGATTTATGCATCGGTTAGATTTTCTGTCTCAATTGTTTCCATTAGTGAGTAGGTAGAAAGGTGATTAAATTTGATGGAGAGAAAAAATTGAGAAATTTTTTGTTGTGAGAATGCTCAAATTATCTTTGCAATTTTTTACTGGTATTAACACCAGACATGACACAAGTAGCTATGTAGTCAACAATGATAATTTGAGAAAATGATAATTTGAGAAAATGACGTAATGCAATGCAATCACATTGTGTAGGTGTGAAGGTGTCAGACACCGACATGTGTCGGACACCAAACATGCATTTGAGATCAGAAGTGTTGGCGCTATAAAGTTCATAATAGTGTTCCTGTTTCTCAAATTTTTACATTGTCAATCATTCATATTCATAACAGTTAGACAACGTTTGTCATTGAACATAATCACACACATGATTGGTTGTGAATGTACTGACTGTAAAAAAAATTACGCCACAGTGCTTGAAAATTAAACTCGTTAAGATTTTACTTTCATGGAAGGAAGTAAAATTTAATGAATTTTGTTCAATTGATGCAGGTCCTAAGTGAAGTGGATTGGGATGATTTGTGAATAATTGAAGTGATGATTTGATAACTTAACCGAAGAGAATAGAGGTTTGTGTACTCAAGAATATGAATTTGGTTAATTCTTAAGTGAAGGATTGTTCTATTTTTGTTTCTGAGATTTGTTTTAGTTAACTTTAGGATCTTTTGGTTGATATGTAATGTAACCACATACCAATAGGGTATTGTTTCATATGCTGAAAAGTACAAGTATTTGTTAGTTTAAACTTCAAAATAAGATTAGAAAGATTGCTGGCACTCTTATATATTGCTTAAGGTGAAAAGTAAAAACACAAGCATCTGGATGTGTCATGAAAATTGCATGCTTAGTTATACAGAACAAATTTTGGGAATCATATCGACCAAAATTTTGATTGTAGGTTTCATCCATGTAGCTAAATTGCATAGTTATGGAAAATCTATCGCACATCATTCCTTTCATATATATTGATATATAAGTTGTTGACTTTGTTGCTCAGTCCCAATCCCAGTCCATAACATGACCTTAGTTTCTGAAAGGTGGGGGCTTTGAATTGGCTCTTCAGCTTTGAAAATTGCTATAAACTATATTTGGGGATTCAGTACAATGATTGACAACTTCAGCACAAAATAAAAGTTTTAATTGTTCCCTTATAGCAGATTTGATGTTATATGTGAGATAGAGAGCCAACCTGATTATTGAGCCTAAAACCAATAGCACCTCCGAGGAAGAACATAACACATGTTTTGTGATTTGTTCACCATCTTAGTCCTACTTCATTCATTGCCTTTGACATTGTCTGTAGGAAATTTATTAGGATACATAATAGTATCATATGAAGTTTGTACTGATCAATTTTAAGAATAAGTTCGTCCGACTTTCTATATGTTATCATTTCTTGTCAATAAAATTAGCTGATGTAAATCAAAGGCTTGACTTTATATTGATGGATTGTTTGCTAAAGAGGTAAGGATGATGCAGATGACAGAATTTTAGCCTATGTCCTATAGATCATCCCTTTCTTTTAAATCCAATAGTTGTTTAAGTTGCTGACATACTCTCATATATCTTTTTTGTTTTGTTTTTGTTTTTAAGTTGCTTTTATATGCATGTTATGTGGGAGATAATATTGCATTTTAGATAGGATCTTATAAGAATATCTAGTGTTCTCCCGTGAAGTACATAGTGTGGATGAACAAATCGAATTAAGAAGACATGTTTAAACCAATGTGGCCAAAACCGAGATTCTACTAAGGTTAGGTAAAGGTTTAAACATGCATATATGTCTCCTTATCTTAAGCATATATTACAGGGAAAAATGAAATATAAGCAGATTTTATCAATATGAAAAATGAAAAATGAAAAAACACTACCAGATTTTATCAATATTCTGATCTCCTCCAATCCCACCACCATACCTGAATATGGCTAAATGAAATATAAGCAGCTAACCTTGAGTTATTATGTCACTGTCCTGCACTGTAGCAGGTCTATTCTGTTACTGGAAGGAATTAGAAAAACTATCACAGTTAATCTGGTAAAAAGAACTTTTTGACACAATTATCTTTTGGTTCATCATTGTTTTTTTCAGTGCAAAAAGAATCATCCTATAATACAAGACATTTTTTTAGTCTGTTGAATGAACAGACATGAAAAATTGCTCCCATTCTTGCAGTAGGGCAGTTTAACCTTCCCTTAACTTTACAAATTACAACCATGACCTGCAATCGATATGGCCTGGTGGTAAATTATGTTATGCACTTTACTTGATTGAAATAGAGACCAACTCAATGTGCAGTTAGCTTAATTAAACAATATGAAAGATTCATTAATTTAACTCTGTAAATGCGTAAAATGCGTAAAATGCACGTGGATATGAATATACTCGAGAACATGAACACATGATGATAACCAAGCATGACCAAGTTCACACTTTTCTTGAGGAATAATATTTCTCCCGAGTAAAATTAGAATTCAAACCACCAGTTACACAGGCAACAAACACAGTGGTTATTCGGAGGTAACCATTGCCGACGGAGAGGCAAATGGCGGTAACCGCTGTGTTTGTCGACGGAGCCTCGTTTTTTGGTGTTGTAGCTTATCTCTTCTATGTCAATGTCGCTCCTCAGCAAGCTCGTGCGAAAAAAACACAGTGAAGCAATGAGGAATAATCTCAGGAAGCGCCTTGGTGATTGATGCACCAGTTATATTTTCTTCTTTCACATTTGTTTCTGGTCTTATTTATCAAGTTCCTATTGAGTTTTTACAATTTTAATCGATCTATGAAGCACCAACATAGACAAACACGACGCCACCAAATATAACACAACTTAATTTGAGAAAACAACATAATTCAATATAATTACATGTGTCTGTGTAAGAAACTAACACATGTCAGACATCGGATACACTTAATCAAAAGTGTCAGTGCTACGCTATCAATCATAAAGGTCAGATAATTACTAATAGTTGACCTTCATTTATAACTACCGTCAAGGTTAAACACATGATTGGTTGTGATGCGCATAAAACTTTTTACACCGTCGATTCATAAAAACGAGACTCAATATATTTCATACATTGTTTCATTGAGGGAAGTGATCTTTAATGAATTTTGTTCAATTAATGCAGGTCAAAAATGAAGTAGGTTTTAATAAAAAAAAGAAAAAGAAAAAGCGAAGTAGATTGAAGTGGATTACAATGATTTGTGAATAATTGAAGTGATGTTGTGACAACCTAACCGAAGAAAATAGAGGGTTGTATAGTCAAGGATATGGCTTTGGGTAACTCTTCAGTGAAGGATGGCTCTATTTTGTATCTGGGATTTGTTTAGTTAACTTTAGAATCTCAGGTGGATATATGTAATCTTTTACCAGTAGGTTATGGTTTCAGATGATGAACAATACAAGTAATTATTGTTGTGGTCCTATATATGAGAAAGTTGGGTCAACAAAACTTGATGTATCTGAGCCAAATTTTGAACTAGATACATCAACTTTTGTTGACTCAACTTTTTCTTATATATAAAACTAGAGGGAGTATTAGTTTAAACTTCAAATGATGATATATATTCTTTAAAGGACTGTTCAATAACTATTAGTTTAAACTTTTTCGTGTTCTTATGTATGTGATATAAATATTGTAAATTGTTTAAGCTGAAAAGTGAAAACAAATATCTGGAGATGTCATGAAAAATGCATTTATAATTTTCCAGATACAAAACTAAATTGGTAACAGGAGAAAGTATCAAACAACTACACAAAACATATCAAACAAAATTATGATTGCAGGTTCAAATCTTTGTAGCTAAACTGCTTAGTTCTGTAAAATTTATAACTTGTTAGGAGCATTATGTCTTTCATGATTGTTGCTTAGTTGTTGACTCGTCTCAGCCCCTGTCCCAGTTGCCTGTTGAGGTCAACCTGGTTGGAAATTCGTTCACTCTTCAACCTAGAGGAACTCAGTTCGAGAACTTGGCACCGAGTCCCTGTCCCAGTTCCTCTGAAGGCCTTGAATTCGGATTCTGTAACCTTGAAAATTCCTATTAACAATACTTCGGGATTCAGTATAATGACTGATGACTTCAACACAAAATAAAAGCTTATAACAGATTTCATATCATATGTGCCATAGAGAACCAACCTGATTATTGAACATAATTCCAACAGCATCAACATAATATGTAGTAAGATCCATTCATCATCTTAGTCCAACTTCATTTGTTGCCTTTGATGTTTCTCCTTAGGAAATTAATCAGGCTACATAATGGTATGAGTTGAAGTATGAATTTTGTTCTGGTCAATTTTAACTTTAAGAATGATTTAAATTTAGTGCATACTTTATGCAGTTTTTATCAATAAAATTAGCTGATGTAAACCTAATGCTTGACTTTAACATTAATGGATTGTTTGCTAAAGAGGTAAGCACAGTGCAAATGAAAGATTTTTAGCATATGGACCATGCCATATACCGTTCTTTTGACTCGTATTTTTTTCAGTTGCTGACATACTCTCATTGTTGATTGATTCCCACTGGTTGGGTAGGTTAAACCAGTTGTTTAAGAATCTGTTGAGTCTTTTTCATCTGTTTCCTCGATGCATAACCAGTTTTTTAATTTAGTTTTGGTAAACGAAAAATATAACCTGTCCATACTCATATCCTACTTAGTTGCTTCAATCTCTGCAATCTCCGTATCTCCACGACCTTCCACTCTCATTTGCAACCTCTGCAGTTGCACTTGCGCCGGATAACTCCCTTTTTTCTTTCAGTTTGCAACCAACATTTCTTCGCTTCCAAGAACTGCAACTGCAGTCAGCCTTGGTGGCCTGCAATCTTCTTCTCCACACATATTTCCCACATTCCCCTAACATGTGTATTTCTGTGTATCTAGTGAAAGTATGCATGTCGTTGGCTTAGTTGAGCCAATATGGCTTCTCTCTTTTTTATGTTTGTATAAGGTAAAGATTAACTATTTCAATATTAAATTTTGGATGCTCTTTTAAATATTTCAATTACAAAGAAAGAAAATTAGTATGCTAATTTGCCTAGTCCAAAAAAATATATTTTAAAGCTATGATGCTTCAATTTACTTATCATTTTGAATTCTCATCTCAAGGTAAGTTTAATGTTGTGACTTAGAAGTTATTTCTTTTTTTGAAACAACTTGGAAGTTATTTTCTATATCTATTTTTTTATTTTTTTGGTAGAATCTATATCTATGTTTTTATATTCATGTGTATGTGGAGAACAATTTTGCATTTTAGATAGGATCATTACGATAATCGATTCTTTTAACCGCTACCTAATCTTACATGGAATATCGTTTTTTTTTTTTAAAACATTGATTTAAATATCTCTTCTTAAGACTATTTATCCACCCTCCCGATGTACTTCATGAGAAAAAACAACATTCTTAGTCATCTCTTCGTCATATATTACAGGAGAAAAAAGACTAGCCAGATTTTACCAATATTTTTTTCTCCTCCAAGAACACCATACCTGATATGGCCAAATGAAATATAAGCAGCTCGTGCTGCAACTTTAGCAGTATGTGACATGAAAAAATAAAAGAAGTGAGGGAAGTTAAAATCTACATATCAAATAATAGGTATTGGCATGTCAAGGAATACATTGGGTCAAAATATATATGCATTGACTTCTCATTGCGTATACTTCCTTATATTCTACTACTCACACTTTGTGTAAGCTAACTTTAAGTTTATAAAAAGGGTGGCAATTTGATCCACCAATGCTCCACCCAAAAAAAAATTGATAATGGATATGAAATCTATCCATTTAAAACTACGAATAGATTGGATTCATGTACCTTATTTTAAAAGTTTAATGCATCAGCTCAACTAATAATAAATGTTTATTTGATAAAAAAATTATTTATAAATTTAATTTAAAAGGGCAACTTGATGCACTAAAACTCCCGTATCTGCAGGGTTCGGGAAAAGGTCCCACCATTTTATAAATTTAAATCAATAAGAACCGTGGCGGAGCCAGCAATTTTAAATTGTGGAGGCAATATTCATATACTTGAATGTTAAAAATATTATTCCAAAAAAAAAACATACTTTTTTAAGATTCTTCAAGTAATAAAAAGCAAAACAAACCCCTAATAACATAGAAATAACAATAATACGTTTATAAAATCACTCTTATCAAATATTAATACATTTTTATAGATACAAAGTGAAAGTTATTGGCTTGAGAATATTGCCTAAAAAAAATAATGCAAATATTAGTGTACAATTAGAAAAAGTTATTAAAATTGCATTGAAAATTAAAATGATAATTTAATTTGAAACAAAATTTTAGTACAAATAAATCATTAATTACTCAAAAGAAATGCAATGGGAAACGGTCATAGTGGAGACTTACAAAAACCATAGGATAAACAAGGTTAGTTAATGAGAAGCTAGAAAATGCATCCATTATATGCATAGTCTTGCTAAGGCAAGCCATCAAACAAAGGTGTTCATCCAATTGGTTATTGGTTGACAATGTTCAGTATAAACTCATCAACATAGACTTGCAACGGGGGCATGTGGTTGGAATATATATACTATTATATACTAAAATGAATTAGCAGTGTAGGCACATGCCCACACAAAGCTCTAGTTGCTCCGCCACTGAATTAGAAACAGAAAAAAGTAAAAAAATTTAATAAATTCCTTTGAAAAAAATTAATAAATAAAAAGGTGAAAAAAAGAAGAAGAGAAATTACCTTAATATAATATTGAAATATTATCAAGTTAATATATTATTAAAATAATTAATATTATTTTAATATTTAATTATTATATGGTGGTTGTACGTAGCACCGGTCAACGCTAGAGCTCCTTGTTGTTGTTTGGACTTTTTAACTTTCGTGCCATTTGTTAGTGTCATTTACTAATATAGCAATTTCCTTGTAACCTCTTTCCCTGTTCACGAGTCCTGATCTTCCATGCATCCACACTCATAATCTTTGACGCCAACACCATGAAAATGATAGACTATCCATGCCTGCATCAATTTATTTGTTTGATGCATGGATGCATGTGAGTGTGTTGTGTTTCTGGTATACTGATGTCATATTTAATGTCTCGACATCCTGATGTGAGAATTTATTTTTCTATGACTAAGATTTTTCTTGTGAGAGTTTATTTTTCTCTGATTTATTTTTGTGGGACTTTATTTTTCAATGGGTTGAGCTATTATGAGAGTTTATTTTTCTCTGAAGTTGTTTTTCTGCGAGGCTGAGTTCTATCTCATTTCTGTTGCATATGCCTCTGATGTTCTTGGTGTTGTTCCAACTTTTGTTATTTTTGAAGATGTTCTTTTGAAGTAATGTTGAAGTCGTTTTTTTACTTTCTTTCAAGATGAGTTTTTATGTTAAAATGAAAGAAGGTAAGATTGTATCTAGGGATGTCAATGGGTACCCATGGGTACAGATAGTATGATACTCATCCCCGCCCCGTTGGATAAATATGATACCCGTGCCCGTCCCATACCCTCATGGGTACCCATTATGCGGGTACCCATGGGTATTGAGGTATCCATGGGTATTCATGGGTACCCATGGATTTTTGAATTTATTTATTTTTTTGTACAAATAATAACTTTTTTTTAATTACCAAAAAACTTCAACTTTTAAACATACATGCATAATCCATTCTAAATTTCATAAATCATACATAATCCATAGAAAATTCGTGATTCTTATATAATCCATATGTTTTATAATGTGAATGAAGTTGAAACAGTGAACTTGAAAAGATGAATTAAAAAAGTTAAAATTATAAATAGGTTATTATTGAGCAATTTTAGGTGGGCGGTAAAATTTCCTTCAATAAAGTAACAACTTTAAGTAATAAAATAAGATATATAAAGATATTTTAGTATTTACTTAATTTATTATCGGGTATCGGTACCCGTGGGTATGGATACAATCAAATCCGTGTCTGTATCCATATAATAATGGGTAGCCAAATACCCGTTTATTATACCCGTGGATACCCATTTAGCTATCCGCCCCGTGCCCATGACGGATTTTATCCACAGGTACCCATGGGCATGGGTATTTTTGCCACCCCTAATTGTATCCCTCTTGTTCTTATTTATCTGTGCAAGTTTATTGGTTTATTCAAGATGTGCTATGCAAAGGTTGTTTTAACCAAAATTTGTCAAATGGGGAGATTGTTAGGTTTGTATATTGTAATTGGTTGCATTTTGTTAAAACAAGTGTTCTAGCAAGATGTCTTGACATGTTGGTATGGCATCGTAACATGCCTTGTTTCGCATCTTGAAAGACTTGTTTTAAGCGTGAGATCTCTAAAGATTCTATAAAGATATGATTCATGTAGTGTGTTGACCAAGAAGCGTGTGTTTTCTAGAAGCAGCAAATGGTAGCTTAAGCTTTGTTTTGTTTCCTAATAATGATGTCAAAACATTTAAGGAAACACTATATATGCTTCTGGAGTATTGTGTTGAAGACTGGATCAGATCAACTGTGTGTTGATCTCGAATTGCTCATCAAGCCCATGTTATTCTCAGGCTATATAAAGGAAGACTCTAAACTTAAGAAGACGACCAAAGCCACAATTTTGAAAGTGTCAATTAGGGTTTTAGTTTGTCCATTGTTATTTGTGAGCCACTGATCTCAAATCATCTTGATGCTAGAGTTGGACTAATAGTTGAGTTGTAATTGTGAATCACTCGTAAGCTTTTAAGCAAGAGTGAATTCTATTTCTTGGAGTGTGTCTCCATTTGAATTGTATTTGTTGTAATCACCGGTGAGTAAACAATTCTTTGGTGTAGCTCTCTTTTCTCTACTCTTTATTTTGTTTATTATTTAGTTTGATTGTGGTTTTGCTTTTCACTTTCTTGCTAGATTAGATCTAGATAGATTGTTGTTGCTTGTGGCTATTTTAATTAATGATAGCAATTGATTCTTACCCTACACATTTAAATTTTATTGATGTGAGATTTGGAGTCACTAAATTCACAACATTCTCATTATTATATTATTATTATAATTGAGGGGGTGGCTTCGGTTAATTTTTGTGTTTAATAGATGGGTTGAATACCACTTGTAGTTTATCACATTAGTGGTTTTAATTCCACTTGTAATTATAGACGTTGCCTTGAATAATTTTTTTTTATTTGTTGTAAAAATTAATTCAAAAAAAAAAGGAGTTATACATGCAACTTTCAAGTCAAAGAAGTACACCTGTCTAAGAAGAAATCACTTGGTTAACTGTGAAAAACGTTTATAGTCTTCAATATTAATTATGAAAAGCAAGTTGGAACGTAATAAAATACATTTTTTTTTACAAAATGCGATAAAATATTTGGAGTAGATTTACTCGATAACCTTAATAATTTAACATATTCTAAAAAAAACCTTAATAGTTTGACTAACTACAATTTTTTTTTTACTTTCTATAATATTTGATTTGATATTCATATTTTATAAATGGAGGTTTAATCAAAGTGTGTTTAAATAAGATGAAACATGTCCATTTAAAATTGCAATCGCACTAAAACCTTAAAGTAACACTTTATCGTCTATCTAGTGCTGTTTGGATCGATTGATTGTACTGCCAAATCTTGATAGGTGTATGGAATATTGTATAAAATTTTATCATTATGTAGAGAATAAGACTTCTTAATTATCAATTGCCGACAGTAGCCATGGACTTATTTAGATATATCAATATTTTTCATTCGTAAAAAAATAAAACAGATTCATCATGCATGAGTACCCGACTGCACATAAGTTGGTCATCAGTCATAAACGTGCTTCCCGTGGACTTTGTCACATTCCATGCAAGTTGGTTCTTTTTCTTTTGTACAAAAAGTATTTATACTTTGCATGCAATTTTTTATTTTATTTGCATGCATCTATTTAGCTACGTACGTCTGATCATTTTCTCTTTAAAGAAAGATAAAAAAGAACAAGGAATAGTAAATGACATTTATCTCACTTTGGATAGGACGTAATGTTTGTATCCTATTTTGTTTTGTTATCTTGGTAAATCGATTCCATTTTCCATAATTTACATGTCCTATAAAGTCACGCATGCATCACAAATTCTTTAAGAGGCAAGTCAAAATTGATGTTCTTACTTACCAAGTTACAAGTTATTACAATCAACTATCAAGAGAGAATAATAGGTGTCATATATCTTGGACGGTTAGGGTTAGTGGACCATATACTATTGGACCTTCAATGAACATGGAATGGTCCCACATCTATACCCTAGTAATCTAGATCCACACCTAGACTCAACCCTACACTATAAAAACCAAAGTCCTCACGTGTGCCACGTGCCACTTACCAAATTTTCATCAACATTATTATCTGCAACTCTTTTGTTATAGCATTGTACAAATGAAAAGAGAATTGAGAAAGAGCCATGCCAACGACATAACAGTAAAGAATAAAGATGAGTTGACAAATTGGAGGGTAAAATAGTACCGGTTAGGGCTTCTGATATGGTGGGCCCAAAACCCAAAATTTGATACCCATTGATTTTGTGGACCCCGTTTATAAGGTAGCCCCACCACCCCGCATGCCTTCTATTTCATTTTGTCGTGGGTCATGAAACTAATTTGGCAAAACTATTAACATAACAATATTATTCACGTGATTTTAAGTGAGCTAAATGCTATATATCTTGTCAAGAAATGAGAGAGTTAAAGGGATATAAATACTGCAAAAATAAAAGGATAGTTTGGAACATAAAGTCTCTAGAATCCCACATTGGACAGTAGAGTGTATTAGTGAGTGTAATTTGAAAAACGTTAGAGTTTCATATTGCTTAGTTTCACACATTAGTTAGTTTTCAACATTATATATGAAGTATTCAAGACTTTTTTCAAAGTGCACAAAAGCCTTGGGCATTTTCAAGCTTTCTCTTTTCTTTTTTTTCGACGAACTTCCAAACCACTTCTTCCATTTTTTTTGAGTGCCTTCGATAATTATGGTCCTAATATCATAGTGGCCGGAGTATTATTGTCCTTTCAGTTTATGAGTATTCATAATGTCAATTTAGAGTGATCAGAGTACCATTGTTCCTTCAATTTAGAAGTGCTCAGTAGGGCTGGGCAAAAAAACAAAAAAACGAAACCAAATTGAACCAAGCCAAACCAAAGACAAAAAAAAAAATTGAACCATCACTAACAATTCTAAAATTAAACTGAAACAGTTTGGTTCGGTTCAAAACAGTTCGGTTCAGTTCGATCCATATTTAGATTAATAGATTTGATGTTTTGACCATGATTCAAACCAGAAATCCTCACTCATGAATGTTACTTTTCGAGTGATTATTATCGTTTCATCTATTTAAAAAGAATATATTGGTTTTTTTAGGGAAAAAAGAATATATTAGTAAAAATAAAGATATTTTTCTTTGAATAGTGAGCATCTTTTTTATTTCATTAATTTTTTAGGGTAGACGTATTTCTTTAATTAATAAAAGACTCACTACCGTTCTACATTATTTATTTGAGTCAGGCGGCTGGAGAAAAATGACAAGAAGAGCACATGCCAATTAATTCAATGTGCTGTTTTGGCTTGCACAATATTTGTTTTTCACGTTTAGAGGGTTGAATTACTTTTTATTTTTCAAGTAATTAATTGACAGTAATATGTATGATTTCTCATACTCATCATAATACTTCTTTTCACTTATTAAAAATAATATTTGTGAAATTTTGAACTATTTGATATGATATATTGGATTACACCAACAGTTCAAATGTTGGCATGTATTAATATAATAACTTATGATTTGTTTTTCTGTGTCACAACATATGTGACACTCAATATAGTAGTAGATTATATTCTAGAGTTTTTCTATGACTTGTGAACTTCTTCTGAACTTTGAGAGGTTGAAGCATCTAGGTAATTGCCCTAATCATATACTTATTCCTTGGGGTGGGGGAGTTGTTATTCGGTCGTCTTATTGTTCTATAATAAATTACTATGTTGTTTTACTATGTTTTATAAATTTTGGTTTCTTGCTAGGGCTACATATGCTCTTTTGTTAGCCTATGCTTGCACTAGGTGTTTAGACTGTTCATTACACCAGATATTCCTTTCATTATTTATTTGGATTCTCAAGAGTGAACTTGTTTTTTTACTTAATATTAATATTAATATTAATATTAATATAAATAGTGCAACTTTGTTTTAAAATTACAGCTTTGAGTACCGTACTCAAATAGGTTATCCGGCCAAGTCTCTAAATCTAGGGCCAATAAAATTAGATTGGAAAATTCTCCTATTCCACAACATATATACCTCACTCCCTCCTTAAAAAAATATATATAGCTCGCCCTTGCAATTCTTTGAAAAAATTCAATTATACACTTTTTACCATTTACCTTTTTAAGCCTTCAATTTTTGCCTTCATTTTTAATATTTTCGAGTTTAACATGAGTTCGCCCCGCATTACATTCCAAGTAATCTTCCACAAAATTGTAAGTAACTTTTACAGTTTACAGTTAAAATTTCATAAAACTACTAGATCGCACGGGTCCTATAGATTTTAATACAAATCAACAAGTTATTTGTATATTTCCATGATGTTCAACCCTTGAATATTTGGTTTTAGAGTTAAACCCAAACATGTGGTTTCTGTCATATACTACATAGGATAATTAATTGGCTTAATAGCAGTTTTAGCCCCCTAACTTTCTCAAAGTTGCGATTTTGGCCCCCTAAGAAAAAAAAACTACAAAACCGCCCTCTAAGTTTTGCATCTGTGGCAGTTTTGGCCCTCAAGGCCAATTTTGACTCGATCAACGCTGACGTGACACCCTAAGTGAGGTGCCACGTGTTTTTTTTTACCTTGGGGGGCCAAAACTGCTACAGTTGCAAAACTTAAAGGACGATTTTGTAATTTTTTATGGGGCAAGAATCGCAACTTCGTGAAAGTTAAGGGGCGAAAAATGCTATTAAGCCTAATTAATTTAAGATACTCATGAACATACATGAGTTTCATATTGAAATCACAGTGAGTCTCACAAACATGTATATTACCTAAGGTATACTCATTAATGCAAGGATATCTTCAAATTGGGGCTTTTTTTTTTTTGGTCGAAAAATATTTCATTCATTCAAGAAGCCATAACAACACAAATTACACCATGTGTAGATCACTATCCACTATTGGGATAAAGTACAAAATTTTGCCGAATCAAACAGATGAAAACTCTAAAGCACGAGACTAGCTCCTGACTTATACATCTACGGAATCACGGTAAATTTTGCAAGCTAGGAATGAAGGTAGTAGGAACTACAGAACAAAGCAAGAAACATAAAAACCTAAATCAAAGCTAAAATTAAGTCTAAAAAAGAAAATATCCCACCAAACTACCATCACCCCCTAAAAGTGTTACAAAACAATCTTTGACCAACATATCCCTGGAGAGCAGACACCGTTGTTGGTAGACCAGAGCTACTTCGACGGTAAGAGAGATCATGTTAACGACAACCGATCCTTTGCTGGTCATGCCCAAGGAGAAAATTAGTCTTGAACAGATAGAACCTTTTCACCTGCTAAAATCATAAACTCAAAGCAATAACTCAAAATACATTGAATCAATAAAATCAGTAGGCTATTACCGTTTTTGATTGACAACTTGAAGAGACCAAGACTATGATTTCATAAGAGGTTAAAGGTTCAACTTTTAGGTAAAGATCTGGATTTGGAAAGGGGGTAAAAAATAGAAAATCTATATACCAATAGAAGATCTAAATGCTAATCATAAAGATGTTTAAAGGTACAAACTTTTTGGTTCAGATCTGAAAATGGAGGTTGACAACACAAATTCAAACCAAAACAGCAACATATCACATAATACATGAAACACACAAATTAAAAGACAACTAAACATAAAAGAAACAAACCACTGATTGCAACAGACTAGAAGGACGAAATGGAGACAAAGGAGGGGGCTCCGGAAGTGGTCGGGTTAACGCCGGATGTGGGGTAGGTGGTTGGGCACGACCATCACCGTCGGAGGTGCGATTTGTAGGATGGTTGCTGAACAGCAACAACAGAAAGGCCATGAACAAAAGAGAAGGGGGTAGGTGAAGAGGGTGAAAGAAAGGGCTCAAAGGAGGATGAGTGAAGGAAGGAGAACAATCTCCTCTGAAAGGAGAACAAAAGACCTAGCTAGAGGGGTGAGCGGCGCTAGGGAACAAACAAGGACCTCTTTAGCATATGCGGCTGAAAGATGTCATCATTGACTTATGAAGCCTCGAAGAAAGCAAAATGAGAATATTGGGTTTCTACTTCCCCTCAAATAGAAAAAGCAAAAATGAATAAAAACACTAAAAGAATAAAAGAACCTCCAATATAATAAAGAAAAACGAATTCTTAATTAAAACTTGTTAGAAAGTTGCCAAATATTATAGCAGAGTAATACAATTAAAAGAACACCATAAAAAATCATACACATCTAAAGTAACGATCATAAAATTGCAAGCAAATGAAAAGAAATCAAAATAGATTTAAAAAGAATTATGAACTTTATAATAGAACCCTTCTTGGATTTTGGTAAAAGGAATAGAAACTTGTTGCAATTGCTCCAACTCGTGAGATCTTCATAGTTTGTCAAATTTTATTCCATGAAAAAATAATTACTATTCAAAATAGAATTAGACTAAAAATGATTAGGTTTAGATGCAGCTAGACCCAATAAGTTTTAAGAATAAGGGATAAAAAAGATTTACGATTTAGTTAAAATTTTTTGTAAAACTCATTTAACATCTCCAAAAATAGAACCGGAAATATTTAAAACCAATTTTCGGTTAGTTTTTTTACACAAAAATAAGTTTAAATATGTAGTTAGTCCATGTAAGTCTGCGTGTTTTTTGTTTTTGTCTCTGTATCTTTTTTTTTTCTTCTCAAACAAACCTTGTAAGTTGTATACGTTTTGGTTTTAGTCCTTACCGTCATGTTCTGTTACAAAAACGTCTATGTGTCAAACAGTGGATGACGTGGTAATGAATGATTTGGCAAATGAGGTTGATTTGACAAAGTGGATGATGAGTCGCAGAGTAACAGGGAAGAACAAAGAAAATTCGTAAAGGGACTATAACCAAATAAACCAAATAATCGAAGGGACCAAATCCAAAAAATGAGAAGACAAAATTTCAAATTAAAACTTGATTTTTTCCATCTTCTTCCAGTATCTCTTTATGTCTCTCTTCGCTGTGAAGAACAAACCCTCTTTTTAATTAGTTGTTGAATAATCAGATTACTCTATGTTGTTGTTATTTTGTGGGATTATGTGTATCACTTTGGTTAATAAGCTAGTAGATTTCTATGTTTTATGTTGTGGAGTTTTGCATTTTCTTGATAAAATTTTAGGGTAAAAGAGTAGGTTTTGAAGTGCAACTTCATGAATTATATGTTGTTTACTTGTTACTTATAATTGAACAGGTTTTGAGCTTTACAATAATAACTTGTTTTTGCATTGGTGGAGTGATTGGTGAGTGAGATTTGTGGATAAATACATATCTATTATTGGAGTTTCTCGTTGCAGAAAACATACAAATTAACGTCTTTGTGATGAGGTTTTTAGATTTTTAAGTGATAACCATGTATAGATGTCATAAGGAAAAAGTGAGATCATCTCTGATTTATGGTTAACAGTCTTACCTTGTATTTGCATGAGGTTAATTCCACAATTTGAGTGTGTAGGTACATGGTAACAACACCAATGTTGCATCAACTTAGGGTGTGTTTGGAAATGTGGTAGGAATAGGATAGTTTTCAATGTTCAGTTAACAAAACCAAAGCTTCTAGTTGTTGCTTTGAGCTCAACTGAAGGTGATATAATTGCTTTGTCTCTCTCTCTCTCTCTCTCTCTCTCTCTATATATATATATATATATATATATATATATATATATATATATATATATATATATCCGCTGCATTAGACTCTGAACATTGCTCTAGAATCTGAACTCTATTAGACTCTGGACTTTGAACTTAGTTTAAAAAGAAGAAAAAGCTAACACAATTCAACCCCCCCTTCTTGTGTTTTTCTCACCTTCACATACTTCCTACCTTTCATTCTAATATGTAATGGCATGGTATGAGAATATGTTGCCAAGTTATAAATGTTCGTTGTGGCCAATTTCTTATTTTTTTTTGTATAGTTTTTTTTTCCATTTCTAATTGGTATGAATATGCCTAAGTTATGTGATAAAAATCAATCATTTATAGACACCATTGTTGCATTCATAACCACACTAAGGTTTGATACACGAAAAGTTATAGTAAGTTGGGCTAGGTAGGTTGGTGTTAGAAATAAGGTGATTGTTGTCATTATTAGATTATATACAGAGTCAAGAAAGAGATGTCGAAGTAACAAATTAATTATGGGTTGTGACAAGGGTGGAAGGTACAAGCAAGTTGAAAGTTCAATCGAAAGTGCTTCTAAAAAGTGTGGTTATCCATTCAAAATTATATCAACACCATTTTATGGAGTTAACAACTAAGGGATACCTAATAGATTGGTTGGTCATGCATTTGTGGGTTTCAAAGTGTAGAAGAGTATAAACAATCTAAGGATTTGAGAAAGCGTCATGTTCTATCAAGACACAAACTTTTATCGTTGCAAGAACAAGATCCACATAATGTCACTTGGATTACCCAAATATATAAGAAGAGGGATACAATGCAAAATGATGTGAGAGGTCCTAGAATAGACATGCATCATTTGTTGAATTTCTTAGAGTATGAAAATTATTTGTGTTGGAGTAAAAGAAGAGATGACTCAAATGTAATGAGAAATATATGTTGGGTGCATCCAAATTCAGTTAAGTTGTCGAACATATTTCCGATTGTGTTTTTATGGATATAATATAGAAAACTAATAAATAGAGATTGCTAATGCTTGAAGTTATAGGTATGGCATCCACAAAGTTGACATTTGCAGTAGTATTTGCTTATATACAATTTGAGTAGACAAATTTTTTTGTTGAATATTTGATAAGCTAGATTAAATGGTTATAAAATTAAGAGTTATTTCTCTAAGTCATTTTGACTTATAGGAATCTTGTTTTGATGAAAGGCATTAATGTTGTATTTTCAAATACTATTAACTTGCTTTGTAAGTTTCACGTGAACAAAAACATTTGTGTAAAATACAAACAATATGTCTAGTAGGATATACAAAGTGGAGCAGTGGTGGAGGCAGAAATTTTGAGTAATGGAATATAATATCTCTCTTTCTTCCATTGTCACTCTCTCTCTCTCTCTCACACACACACACACACACACACACACACACACACATATATATATATATATATATATATATATATATATATATATCGTACTAAAAATAATAATTTTCATCTCTAAATATGTGATATGCATGCAGTCACTAAAATTTATGAATTTATTAAAATTACGAACACATTTTCAAATGTCTCTTTTATTCTTAATTGTATATACCAAATTGATTGACAAAAAATACAATTGAGGATTAAAATAACTAACTAAAGATACATTTAAAAGGCAAAATAATCCCTTTTGATTTTAAACTTTTTAAGTTTTACCATAATATAATATTACATTATTACCATATAAATTATTAATAAAAAAGAAACCAACATCAACAGAGACATTAAGAGACGGAGAATGGTTTTTTTTTTTATTGGGCAACATAATATTTTTAAATTACTAAAGATTTCTTGTAGTAAATATAATAAGTAATTGATATGCGTATCACTATACATGTAATATTCATAACTATTATACACAACTTTATGGGGACACTAGCTCACACAACCATATGTGGCTCCGCCCTTAAGGTGGAGTATCAGCAGTGGTTGCAAAATTTTAAGAAACCATATGTTGGTTGTAGAATGTTTGTTGATTACGTGAGAGACATGGTTGACTTCTCACGTGCAAAGATTTGTTGCAACATTGATCATTTGACTTGTGCATTAAGGGGGAAAACGACTAATAGGTATGATTACATTGTAATTCTATGTGATATTTCTTAATTTCAATATAATTTTGTTGAATTGTATTGAATTGACTTTTATATTACGAGTTTAATTATGGTACACTTACTGTGTAAAGTTAGATTTTGTAGTCATCCAATATGAATGTGCCACATCATTTAGTCATAAGTTTGTGTTATTTAATTTATAAAAAAAATCCTAAAATTAATTTTGTTTTGTTTCCTTCGTGCCTCAAATCTTCGTCAGTTCCCATTTGTTCCCCTTCATTCTCGCAACCACTCTGTAACTCTATTGCATCCTTCTGCAGTGCCAACACTAACTACATGGTCACTACACGAAATCACAGATCGAGCTTCTTCCATAGAGGTAAATTACATATTCTACTTGTTCTTTATCAAATCTTTATTCCATTTGTCCCGCTTCAATTTTGATTTCCATTGGTTTCCAATTTTAAATTAATATTCTCTTCGATTTTGACTCTCTTTGAATCGTTTTTCTTCCACTTAATGGTCTCTGATCTAGTGTGATAAAAAATTAGTTTCCGAGTTTAATTTTAGGAAATATTTATGGAGTTGAATGTTGAAGTTCATTGTTTGACACTAGCATTCTATTCAAAGTATATATTACTAAGTTATCCGAATTGGGTCTTTATTATATTATTAATTAATAATAGTTCATATGCCAACAATTTTTGCTCTTAGTTTTGAGGTTGTAGTTTTTCAATTTCTGATTCTTATTTTCTGGTGCAACAAATAGCAAGTGTGTGTGCCATTGTTATTTACTAGGGATTGGTTCAATATGATCACCCTTGGACTGAGTGGGAATGGTAAGCTTTTTGTTTGACTGGTATTGGCTTTGCAGTTTGTGAATTTGGATCCCTACAACTGTTGTATGGTGGAGTAACTGTAGAGTCTGTTAGGCCCAACAACCGTAGCCACGATTAGACAGTAGAGGATCATAATATTGAGTGACTTTATAGAGGGAAAGGTACAGTGACTTTAATGTATTTTAGGGTGTTTTATGCGCAAGATAGTAAATTGTCGGACACGTATTTGACACATCATTTAGGTGAAATTTTATGTATTTTTTATTACAAGTTTAGCTACAGTAGCTAGTAACTTGGAGGTGATCACATTTGTCTAGAATGCTTTAAATTCTTCCAATTTTGGCTGTCTGAAATTGATGACATATATAAATTACATGCAGGGTGATTGGTCACTTGAAGACATACATACATTTGGAAATCCTTTTCTTATTCCAATTGATACCGTAGAATACACGACAGTTATGTATGGTTCTGTCAGCGTGAACTTAAACTTCATTTATGTCGAGGATAATGCAGTATCCTAGGAAATGGATCCATATCCAAAAACAAGTTGTGTTGAAGTAGAACACAGCAAATTAAACGTGTTTTGAGAGTGGCTGCTTTTGTTCATCACTTTCAGGCATGTTTTGCATTCTTACATCTACTTTTATCTTCATAATCCATCTTAGTTTTTTTTATCTCTTTAACTTTTTTGTAACTTTTTGGCCTTGAATTTTTTCGGAGTTACTAATCATTGTATGTACACTTTCTTGAAAAAAGAAGTAGTCATTTGTGTTCTTAGATAAAACTAGAAATGGAAAAATTCAAAATTGTTAGTGTTGTATTGATGTGATAAGTTGCCCGTATACAACGCGTTTTCACTTTTTTCACATCAATTAGCATCAAAATTGGGTTCCATATTCATATTTTATTTGTGATGTTAAATTTTGAAGCTAATGTTGTAAGCTTGTAGCCACCAAAGATTTAGTTTAAGACTTAGGGATCAACTTGCTTGAATTTAGGAGGTTTCTTATGTGAGGATTTGGCTGACAATAACTCTCATTTTTAGTAATAAACATAATTTATTAACCAGATTATTATAATGTCGTTTTGTTGAATACTGTTGGACTATATATTTTTTACTATGTTCAAATAAATAACAATTTTACCACATAATTTAAGATTTTCTTAATCTACAGAATTTTATGTATGTTGGTTGTATTTAGGCACATTTACCCATGTTCAATTGGCTAGTTGATCTACTTGTCTCAATACTTGGAGTGGCGGCCAAAAAGATGGAGTGCAACCAAAAAGACCCAATTAATAATCGAAGTTTGAACTATCATATTAAAAATGCATTTGAAAAATTCTTGGCATTTTACTTATATTACTTGTCCATAAAATGAACAACAGATTTTGTCAAATACCATACTCTTGATTCTCCTGTGTGGTTGAGATGAAAGTCACTGTGCCATTCAACAGAAAAAAGAAGGCACTATATGTTTTCTTTCTTAGTGTATAATTGTGAATTAAAATGACCGTTGGAAATGCATAAACTGATCAATTAGGTGTGACAAGTTTTTCTTTGAATCGTGTCTAGTTTTATGTTATTTTCGATTTCTGTCAATCTTATTTATTTCTTTTTTTTTTTCCAGCGTGACATTTTAGTAATGAGGTTAATGTCGCAGCTAGGCCTTCTCCTCAGGGAAAAATGGTTGTGAAAAATGACGGTGAAGTGGCGTTGGACCTTATAATGTTGGCTACAAACAACCACCTTAGCGAAATGGATAAGCTACGCACTGATGCTGTAGTTACCTCTACCATTTTTAGCCGTGTCAATATTGACAATATTCATGTAAACAGTAAAGGACTTGATGCTAGAAGTTCAGACGATATTGAGCAGGGCAGAAAGTTTTGTATACTAAAGAAAAATGATATACAATTATACAATTGAGATTATTATACATTCTTGAAAGTTTGCTAATGAGATGTTTGCTAAAGAAAAGAAGAAAACACATGTGTAGATAGAGCAAAGGAATATGATTGGTAGCTAATGAGATATTTGAATCTGAAATTGAAGAGAAGAAGGTCTAGAGAAGTTTGAGACTTCAACTGATGCACCTCACATCTAGATAATTGTTGAACATCATTTTTTTTATGAACTTGTCATTTTATCATATAAAATGTTATGGGTTTGACAATGAAACCATGTACCTTTTTTTTTTTTGGTCAGGGAAACCATGTACTTTATTGTCTTGCCAACTATTTTGGATGACTTTCATATTGTAAATATAAAATTGTTGTTTTTTTGAATGGTTTCCAGGTTGTGAAAATAAGGATGACATATGTCGCGTCATTTTTTGGGAGATCATCGCTATTTGACTAGCTTTGACTCACTATTTTTATTCACGACTGAACTTTTTAATTTTTTAAAGAGGGGGAAAAAAGTTCAAATTACCCATTTGAAAGAGATTAGGGTTCGGGGGTTAGTTATATCTAAGGAAAGTATTAGCACCCTAAATATTCGTAGTACTCTACGAGAACCTTTTGACTTTATTTTACTTTTTTTGTGCTATAACTTGCTTATTTTCATTTAAAAGAAGGAATTGCAAAATAGAGATTAAAAGAAAAGAAAGAAGCCTATTATCTACACATTTTATTGATTTGGAAGGAAAAGGTCTTTTGCCTACGTACCCGCGAGGGATCAAAACATCGTAGTTCGGGGTAGAAATTGATGTTTGATTGATTTTGTGTTTTTATTGGTTTTGAAAAAGATTTTAAAATAAAAAGCCAAGTGGCGAAATAAGCTTGTTTGTATTTTTTAATGTTGAAGAAAATAGACTCGAAGTAGAATTAAAGTTGATTTGAAATTTGATTAAGAAAGAAAATTAAAAAGAACGATCACTTGATCTTGGATCAAGTTTTATTATGAAAGAGTATTTTTGTGATTTTTGACTATTTACATGTTTTTGTTGTTTTTTTATATTATTGTGCTCGACAAGAGTTTCATCTTGCTCCTACGTATCTCCAGGTGCGATGGAGAAATCAAAGCTACGTAGTTCTGGGGCAAGAAAATGTTTTTGTATTGATTGATTTTATTTATGAAAATGATTTGGTCGCGCTTGGTGAAAAGTTTGCTTAAAAAGGGGGACGGACTCGCATTTGAGCGATGGCGATCTGTTTTGAGAAAAATAAAATAATAAACGCGCATGGCGTGAAAAAGAAGATTTGATTTAAAAAGGGGGACATACTCGCATTTGAGTGATGGCGATCCGTTTGAGAAAAAATTAAACGCACATGGCGTGAAAAAAGATTTGCTTAAAAAAAAGGGGGACAATCTCGCATTTGAGCGATGGCGATCCGTCTGAGAAAAAATTAAACGTACATGGCGTGAAAAGAAGATTTTTGGTTTATGTTAGTCCAACAAATAAATAGTATTTACATATATAGGACCAGAACATTCTGGATAATGATTACATAAGCGGAAATGTAATATTAACAGTTAATTTAGGACCAGAGCACTCTGAATTAATTTAATTAACAAGGGCCAGATTGTTCTGGAGGATAAAGAAATTAGACAACAATATAATATTGACAGTTAGTTTAGGACCAGAGCACTCTGGATCAGGATGTGTGTAAAATAAATGAAAAATTTAAATATGCATATGATAATAATAGTAACAATAGAATATAATGCAGAATAAAATAAAAATGCATGAAATAAGTAAAATAAAAGGCAGGGGGTGCAGGCAGTAATATGGGGGGTGCAAGAATTAAAAAAAAGGAGGTTGGGCCAAAAAAAGAGAGAAAAGGTGCGCTGGGCCTTGAGAGTGAATCGAACCAGTCTGGTTCAAGTGAACCGGACCGGTTTAGTATTGGCTATATAAAGGGAAGGGGCCGGGTTTTTTCTCATTTTTCAACCTCTTTCTCTCTCTTCCCTCTTTCTAGAGAGAGAGGCTCTGTCTTCTCTCTAGAATCCTGCAGCGATTGCTGCCTTCTTCCCCGGCGAGTTGGCCGGTTCCGGCGCGGTGGCCGACGAGTCATCGCGGCTGCGCCACCGCGCCGGAGTTAAAAGAGTCCCCTTTTTAAATATTTTTTTGTCCTCTCCACCTCTTTTCACTCCCTCTTTCCGATTCTTTGCTCAAAAATCTCAAACAAACAACACAAATCCCTAGATCTAAAATTGTAGAAAACTACCTTTTGGGTGTAAAATAGGCCGGTTTTGGATCGGTTTAGTATGAGGGTGGTGCAAATTCGTGACTGTGTGTGTGTTTGGCTGTGTAGTGATTTTGATATGGGTTTGGAAAGGAGTTTAGGTTGGTGCCGGTTTTTGTCTATGTGTTGCTGGATCCGGTTGAGGGATTTTTGAGGTTAAGGTTGTGATGCTGTGTGTCTTTACAGGTTTATTGTTTGTGCAATTTTGCTTGCTGTTTTGTCTGTGGAAAGAGGAAAAGAAAAAAAATGTGCGTTGTTTTAGAGGAAACGGTGTTGTGCGGCCGTGGCTGTCTTTTCTTTGTGTGCCGAAAATAGCGTGTTCTTGTGTATTTTTTTGGAAATTGTTTGTGTGTTTTTGCAGGTTTATCTTTGCCGTAAAAATTTTCCTCTCCTTGCAGTGAAAAATCCCCCTCCCCCCCCATTTTGTGTGTTACTGCTCGCTGGTTTTATAGCGGTAGTGGCTTGGGGAGGAAGTGCTGATAGGCTATGTACAGCTGGTTCGGACTATATTCAGATATTTCAGACAATTTTTGATGAATTTTTGTGGACATTTAAAAATAAATAATAATGATAAAAATGGAAGGACAAAAAATAAAACAAAAAATGAGATAAAAAATAAAGATTAAAAAACAAATTTAAAGTTAATAAAAGATGGAAATAAAAATTGAATAGATATAAAACTAAAAAAGTGAAAATTGAGAGAAGAGGGCCCGACTCGGAACCAAGTATGAGATATTTTAAAATACCTCTCTGCCGAATTTTTCACTAAAAAAGGTTGAGATTGACCAAGGTTAAAAGACACGTGTCAGTGGTATCTTGGGTCAAAAATTGAGATATGACAACATATTTTTAAATTGTGTTCTTAATTCTAATGCATTTACCATATTACTTTTAAATTATGCCTAAGTAATCAATAAATTATCTCTATCATAACCTTTCATATTTCTTTTTTGAGATGATATATTTTTATTAATAACTAGAACTTCAACCCGTGCTACGCACGGGTCATATAGAATGTAAAATTTAACGAAAATAGGTAAACCTATAGTAGACTATAGTGCAATAACATATAAGTCATACCAAGAATACGACTATGATTCAGTCCTACCAAACAAAGAACAAAATTTAGGATATATTACGAAAAACTTCTTTGTAAACCACATTAGATGTGACATCCGTGTCTTCACCATCGTCATTTGATATTAATATCTTCAAACCCTTGACGGTGCATGTACAATTGACCATGAGAAAAGACATACGATGGTAAATATACCCCCACATGCTTTAGAGATTGACCATGACTTTTGTTGATAGTCATTGCAAAAGAAATGGCCAACGAAAATTGTCTTCTTTAAAACTTGAAAGAAATTATAGGAAATCGAGTGAGAGATCAAAGGTTATTGTAACAACCTCTCAAATTCACTCAATAATGATTGCTAGTAAATGCAATCCATATTTATGTTTTTTGAACATACAAAACACAGTTGACAACATTCTCATCACAATCGAAAATGAAATTTGTGATAACTATGAATGAATATGTAACTCCCAACATGTATTTAAATAGTGCATTTATTTTTGGCAACAAATTTGGAGCAATTTTGGGAAGCTATAATGTCCGATGGCTTAAGACTGGGTTGTGCTATAATTTACTTATAATTGTTCCTTAGAAAATTTCCCAACCATTTTCGAAATACATTTGATTCAGAACAAAGTTTGACCGTTGTCGCATAATGACTGTGACATTTAGGTTGCAATTCGTTTTTGGATTCTAAGTGATATATACATCTGATACAAAAAAAAAATCGAATTTTTATTCCCATACAAATAGAGCTCTGATTATTTAACTATCCTGTGAAATATATAGACATTTCTTGAAAACTATTGATTTATTTTTAACGTGAGCATTGGGAATTAAGGCAGATAAAATTGCAAGTTGCTATTTAATATATAAAACAATGTCAATATTGGTCCCAAATCACAGCCTTATAAAACAATTTCTTGATTCCTTAAAAAAAAACAATTTTTTTATCTTACCTAAAAAATATAATCACTAACAGCAAAAGTAGCGAAGCTGATGAAAGCGTGCAAAGTAAACATTTCATTGCATTTTGAATATTAAATCAACTTGCAATACAAAATAACATTTATATGTATCTAAAAGTGATAGATCAATGATAGGTTAGTATTTTGTATCTAAAATATGTGCATTTCATCAGCAGCAAGTTCGTATAAAAATGCACCAAAAGAGACAGGCCATACCTATTATATTTCCTCATAGGTATATCTAATAAGCATGAGCATTTTTGTTATAGAAGCAAAAAAAATTCAAGAACAGAATTGAAACCTAGCAATTCATCTTCATAAGACACTTCAGTGATGTAGAAACTCTAGCAATTCATCTTCATAAATCCATTAGAATTGAAACCTTAAACACAAATAGCATAAAAACCTTGCTTTACGACATGATTATAAAAAACAAACCAATTCAGGTTATTAACTGAACCAACTTCACTATCCTAAAACCAACATCACATAGAAGAAGAATTTAAACCAAAACAACCAAAATGGCATATATGTCATTGGAAGCTATTAGAAAATAAGAATAAAAAAAAAGGTAAGGATAGAACCAAAAACCACTGCCTAAAGGAAAATCAGCCATCACACGCAAAAACGTCAATGAAGGAATAGCCAAATCATTTATTAATTTAAGATCAGGATCAATATAAAATAACATTACTCTGTATCTTCAAATGCTAGATCAATGAGCATGCTCTTGTGAAAAAATGCTTCCGTTAATCCTCTCAACCCTCATTTCAAATTCGGTACCATTCCTATCTACCAAAATAGCGTAACCATCAATCTCATTGCCGAAATTGGACCCAAAGCAGTTGGGTATCATGACTGCACCAAGTAGAAACAGTAAGACATTAAAAGCACAAAAACATTCCTGAGTGGATATTAAAAGCAAAGGAAACTTGATATTCCAAAGGTCAGAAAATTAGCACGTTCTAAGCTGTTTAACAATGAAAGCGGTTACAATTTT
This sequence comes from Medicago lupulina, assembly GCA_958299785.1. Classification (NCBI taxonomy): domain Eukaryota; kingdom Viridiplantae; phylum Streptophyta; class Magnoliopsida; order Fabales; family Fabaceae; genus Medicago; species Medicago lupulina. The sequence goes on along the minus strand of OY283141.1, from coordinate 26,644,851 downwards.
TAGGAAAGAATGCACTAAACGTGGCATTAGAATAGGAAAGGTCAGAAGGCTATTAAAATTTTCGTTTTAAAAAAAGGAGGGATGCAAAGAGTTTTTGAATTTCAAATTTCACATTTTAAGGAGGAAATTAATGCTTGCACTATGGAGGGAAAAATTAGGGTTAAATTAGGTTAAGTTATAGCTTGACCAGACAAGCTTTAGAAAGAAAGATAAAGCACAACAATATAATGTCATGTTTATTACAACAACGAATGGTCATACACATCAAGAATATACCACTTTAATAAGAATACATCACAAAATGCTAGCAAATATGTTGCATCATACACGCCATGATAGGAAACTACACCATTTGAGATTCCAACCTGCAACTCATTGTGCATCAACAACAATACTTCCACAAATACTCCTAATTTTAACAAACCAATTCTCATTAGCCTACGAACTTGCCAAGATACACACCATAAAGCAAGCTTATACATTTTTTTTTGGAACAATTATACACCTTTATTATAAATGGTAAAAAATAGTATCATAATTGATGATATATAAGTGTTATTTCTTCTTGTAGCAGCAATAACATTCAGCAAACAACAACTCCTTCTATTAAAGAAAAATGTTACAAGAGGAAGCAAAAATCAACCAAAGCAACTACTAGCCAGCCAAAACTAAAATACCAACTCCTACAAATCAGATATCAAAACCGAACAGGCCTCCTCCTTCTAAACACAATTTGAAAAGTTGCAAAATCAGACCCGCACAAGAGGTACAAAGGCTGGGAAATTTACACCAGAAAAATAGAAGGAAATTCATACCAGAACCATATCTAAGACCTGAAATCACACCAGAAGTTCATCCAAAGCCTAAAATCACATGATAGAAATCCACCACCATGAGCTCATCAAAATTATCCCTTATTGGCAAAACAAGTCTGCAAATAACCAATACTAGGAATTAACACTAGAAGAACATGATCTTTTAATATTAATATTTTTAGGATCAAAATAATAATTGTATAGCATTGCCAGCAAACACAATAACATCAATACCTCTTAATCAACCAAACCAGAAGCTTTAACATTGGAATTTGAAAGTTGACCATTGATGATATCACACCTAAAATACATTGGTTTGTAACTTAATAAACTTGGCATGGTAAAACGAAAAATTCAAATTAACTACACAATTACTTGTAACATGTAGTTTTAAGATACCTTCCATGTTTTAAACTTGGACATCTACGTTTGTTGTGGCCTTTTCCATTGCAATAACTGCAATTGATTGAATTTTTATTGTGCAATTCAAAACTACCTTTCATTCGTAAACTGCGTGGACGACCTTTAGGGACCGCACATGTAGGATCACACAAGTTTATGGTCTAGACGTCGGAGACTTTAGGCATAATTTCAAATGTCAAATTATCAAACTTTTCATTTGGTTCTTCAAGATCCAATTGACCAAGTTTTATGAATGCTTTCCACAAAGCTTGAATTGCAATATCATGATGCTTTTCTGATCGTGAACCTCTTTAAGATAGCTCAAGAGACTCAACCATAATACAATTAAATAATGAAGTACTTGAAGCCCTAATTTTGCCTTACTCAAGGTCTTCAATTGCAATTCCTTTACCTTTTTCCTTCTTAGCATTTATTGTCCATCGACTTATAACATATTGGGAAGGGAGAGAATATACATTTTTCTTTACGAATACATTTAACACATGTCTACAGAGAATGCCCACAAACTCAAACATGCGACAACTACATTTTGCTTCTTTTGAAATGAAATGAAATGTCATATGATAGTTAGGTTTTTCTTTGTAAATTTCATGAATCTATATGTGGAAACTTCATCAGAAAACTCAACTTTCTCTGCGATAAATATTTGGGACCCATCCAACTCATCTTGAAATATCCTGAATACATTTCTTATATAAATTCTTGAAGCCTCTTCTTCCATGGGATATATAGTACGCAAAAGTGGTTCTGAATTCTTTGTCTTGACATTCTTGTCTATTTCCTTGTTATAACGTGCATCAAGAGCCTTCTCATATTGCATCACAATCTTGCTCAATGGAGTACTTGAATTTGAAAAGCTCTTAACAAATTTATTCATACTTTCACTCATTTGGGTGGTGGATATTCCAGCACAAAAACTCCGACGTACATAAGAAGGAACCCATTTTGCTCGAATGGAGTATATCTTCTTTAGCCATTGGTTATCTTGCAACTCGTACCTATCTATCATTGCTTCCCAATCAGAATCAAAGTTTTCAATAGTGGTAGATTGGTGAAAGCACTTGTAAAATTGATTTTTAAACTCACTATGTTCATGATAGATATGGTTCAAGTACTCTAGGGTTTTCTTCTCAATATGCCACATACAATAATGATGATTGACCTTCGGAAAAAAACTTTGCAACTACATTAGAAATAGATGTGTCTTGATCTGTGATAATAGTATTAGGACTGACTCCATCCATTGTTTCTAACCAAGTACTAACCAACCAAACAACACTCTCTTCAATTTCGTCCCATAATAGAGCACAACCAAAAAGAATAGATTGTTGGTGATGATTAACTCCAGTGAATGGAGCAAATGACATTTTGTATTTATTTGTTAAGTATGTTTGATCAAAAGTCACCACATCACCAAAATATTTGTAAGTCATTCTAGACCTTGAATCCACCCAAAAGCAATTTGCTAATTTACCTTCCACGTCCACTTGAAATGCATAAAAAAAACCCACGATTCTTCAACTGACAATTCTTAAAGTACGATAACATCAACTAAGCATCTCCATTTTCTAATTGCTTTTGTCTCTTTACACTTAAATAATTAACAACATCTTGTTGGCTAAATCCAACATTATCAACACCACGACTCTCAGTACATAACATTGATCCTCTTTTACTAGGGCATATACCAGAATCATCAAGCATATCAATAAGTTTTTTTGCGCTGGGGTTTTCTTTCTATGTACTCGAAGATGTTGTGAACTTCCTAGGGAAAATAGTTCATGATTATGGTTTCCTACAAATCTAGAAATAATCCATCCATCCTCAGTTTTCTTGATGTACAACATTGATTTGCATCCTACCATTGTTTGATCGTGTATTTTAAGACTACAATTTTCTTTCTTCATTTTTTTTTGGGATCTAAACCCCTCCTTTGAACAAAGAATCTCTTGACCAATTACAATACCATTCATTCTTGATTTAGTAACACGACCAATGCGAAAACTAAAACCTTTTTCTTGGCATACCTTACTTAGTAATCCTTTACATCTTCAATTAATGCAAACTCCATTCCTTCAAAGGTCTCTAAGGGGAGCTCTGATAGTGGTCTATCGATGAGAGAATCTGCATCAATAGCATTTGCAAGAATATCATTTGAGCCATTCATGGTGGTATGTTCATACATATCTGTAATTTCTTGATCTGTCGTCGTAGCATTCACAATCCTTTTATGTAAATGTGTGATGATATCATGCCAACATATATATAATTAAAAAAGTGGTTTCGCTTGAAAAGCAAGAAAATAAAAATCTGTCATGCTATTATAAATGCTTATTATAATGCTACCCACAACCACCAGCAAACTAAAGATTGTAGGTTATAGATATCATTAAGAAAAATATTAAACTTAAATAACTATAACAATTATAAAAAGAAAAACCAAAAGAATAGAGGTGCAGGGGATGGCTACGACTATGTACATAAAAAATTCTAATTATTATCACTTTAAATATCTAAAAGCTTATCATGAATAGATGTGCATGCAAATATAACGATGAAAAATTCCAAAATAGATGAGCAACAATGAAGAATTGAACAATGGGAATTTGATATGTGGAGATGATCAACCAAAAAACAGAGATTATATTGTTTATAGAGTGGAGATTAGCGATATTCCATACCTTCAATAAGAAGTTACAATAGGTAGGAAGAAATTTCATTTACCAAAAGCAACTTTTTGGACGGTAGTAATTTTTTAACGTCTATAGCAGTGGAAATATTGTACACATGCAATGTCACACATCACTAGATGAATTTAAGTTTGAGTTTTATTTTAAGTTTTGAAACTGAGTTTTTATTATAGGGAGGCTATGTTTTTATAAGAAGTTATTGATGAAAAACAACATACGCTCTCTACTAGGGTTTCTCAACATGTGCAGCGCCAACACTGCCATTCACATATTGTTTGCGATTAATTCTTTCTTAATCTCCAATTTGGTAATTTATTCCAATTAAAGATATTGTTTTCACGTTGATATTTGGTTCCCACCGATCAACCCAAACTTACAATTCGATTAGTGGGATTAATCAATTGCTTCAATTTAGTTATTCCATTGGTAGGCTGGATTGGATTAACATTATTCAATTCATTGGATTATTTTGTTAATTTCAAGTGGTTTCACAAATCCAATAACTTTTGTTGGTTGCTCAAAATTTGATCGTAGAACAAGAATTTACCGTTCAATGATCTGAATTGTTAACTAACCTTTTGCCATGGTTGATCCTAGTCCTTGCATGGTCTCTTCCACATCGACGATCACCAAGTCTTTTGTACAAGCAGTGTCAAATGTCAAGACAATGGTCAGCGCCCCATACCGACACTGAAAATTAGAGGAGATTTGTTATGTATCAAGATAACGCATCATATTTAATATTATAAACAGTGATTGGTGTCTAAAAACATATCACTTCTACCTAAAAATGTCATATGATCTGACAAAATCTTCATGCGTTAATGATCATGTGTACAATCAACATTTTCCATTATATCTACATTAAACACGAAGCATAACATGTGTCACCTTTGTATAGTTCAATATTATATTTCTTGATACCCGAGTTCACTTGGTAATAACACGTAAGCTCAATTTCTCATATTGACTTATTTTAGCATGGCCATGGATTTTTACCATCAAACTTTATAAAAGGGGCCATTGAAATTACTCTTGTTTTATAGGAGGGGAAAATCCATCTATCTCACTTGTATCCCTTAACATGATTTATGGAATGATCATTAGACGACCGATGATGGAGTATTATATGAAGTTTTAGGTTATGTTTTTAGTTTTTTTTTTTGCATTTAAAGACAAATAAGAGGTCATTTAGAGAATTTTATCCACAGTTTAAGGAAATTTTGTATTGTTATCATTCGAATCGTTGTAATTCAGTTTCTTCTATAATCATGCAACTACATGTGTTTTTAGTCTTTTTATTGCTAAATCATGTAATTAAGGAAAGTAAGACACCACATGAAGGATGAAGATCAATGGTTTTTAGAATGTTTTTGAAGACAATACAATTGGGGGGGGGGGGGGGGGGGGATGCGTCTTAAGGAAAAACTACATAATTAGTAGAAACTACATCTTAAGATCCAAGACATCTTAAGATGATAGAACGCTCGTAAAAGAATGAAAAACTACATAATTTCAATTCTGGCTACTGCTGAGTACATAAGATAAAGGAGGAGATTGATGATGTTGTTATTGTTTTCATTAGAACCTCAAGTAACCCCCTCCAATTTTCATTTCCTTTTTTTATTTTTTTAATTCAGTAATTTATCACTTGAAATTTTTTATTATTTTTTAAATTAGTAATTATACACGTGGGATGCCACTCAGTTAAGTGAAATATGTAACAACCCGAATTTTAGGTTATTATTATTTTAATTGTTTATTATTTTTTTTTATTTGATATGTTTGAATTGTTGGGTTAGTTGGTTTTTATTAGAAATTGAGGAGTTAAGAGTATTTTGATAATTTGAGGATGAAGTGCATTTTAGCAATTTAGAAGTGGAGGTTAATTTAGCGAAGTTAGTAGAAACTTTGAGGAATTAAGAGAATAGAAGTGAATAGTAAAAAGGGGGTTTAAGTCAAGTAAATGTGTAGTGTTATTTTTATGAGGAAGAATGGTGATTAAGCTTAATTGAATGAAATTCATGAAGTTGATGATGAATGATGTTAAATTTGTATTCTTATGTGTTATTTTGATTATGGGTACATGACTGTTTGTGAGTTTATGAAGCTATGATGTTAATTCCATGAATTGAAAATATGAGAATTGTGTTCTTCAGTTCTATGTTGAAATTGTTGAATTCCATAAAGTTGTTGCATAATTGATGTTTGAATTGAAGATAAGCGAATGTTGTTGTTGTTGATGTTGTTATCATGTTTAGTAGTAGAATTGTCATGTTAAGATTGAGTAGAAACAACTTGGAAAACTTGAAAATCATGAAATTTTGGGTGTTGTCTGTCAGCCAAAATCGGGCCACGATTTTGGACCAAATTTGGGTGTTTTGGCTTGACAAAAATCAGGTCACGATTTGAGAAAATTGGACCATGATTTTGTCAGGCCAGAAACCTTAAAACTGCCTTTTAAAAGCTTCTAAGTATCTATAAACTCTATATAATGTGTAGGAACTTGTTCTAGTAACAAAAGACGTTTTTCCATGATCAAATCAAAGTAAAATGATGTGTTTCTTAAACATGAAATATTGGTGATTATTTGAATGTATGAGATGTTTTATAAGAAGTGAAATAAGAGTGTTTAATGAAGTGAATATGATGTAGGAATGATGAAGATGTATGTGAGCATGAAACTTAGCTTATCTAAATATTGAAAATAGACGAACTTAGTGAATTGATGAATTATGGCATGTTGACTTATAATTATATGTTGATGATGATGTAATTATGATAATATGATGTGGTTATGATATTACGTTGACGTTGATGTGATAAACATGATGAGGTGATATTATGACGATGTTGATGTGATTAGGATGATGATGATGATGATATAAAGAAGTAGCTCATGTGTAATTGATGAGTCATTTGAATATTGTGCATTGTCGAGTCTTGGTGAAATTTCCATGCATTCATAGTCTTGTAATCTTGATTACGTGAATCACGATGATATGAGATTAATTATGTAACATAATTTGGAATTATCCAATAATCTTGATGATGAGGGATCAATTAGTAACATAACTCTGACATCCAAAAATGGTACTACATGCATATAGAGTCGAATAGAACATTTCATGCATATGAGTCCTTGTGGAAGATGTATATGTGACTATGTGAATTAATGTGAAATATGTTCAAATCGATTATGTCCACTTATGTTAAAGATGTGTTTTGATGATAGTGATGAAGTGTGAATACCATGTCTCCGACTCTGGTGGTAGTCTATGACGGTATCTAGGTGTTCCACGTGTTCGTCCAGAAATTTGGTGCCATTGTAGACCTCCAACTTTGGCGGTTTTGCAAAAACACGGGGAATAGGATATTGCACTATCTTCCTGGTGAAAGATCCCTTGCAGCAGTTCCTATGGTGGCACCACAGAGAATAATCCTCATTCCTTTGACGACTTTGGCGCGGGGGAGAATATTTTCCTCCGTGGCGATCCGATGGCTTATCGCGATGAGAATGGTGAGGAGACGGACTGTTACTCCCTCCGTCTGAGTCATCAGGAGGTTTCTTGCCGCCTTTTCGATTGTTACTTCTTTAGGTGTTCAAGTCTGTTACTTTGCTGTCGGAGCAAGTTCACTAGGTTCGTCAGGATTTTGTTTGTTTCCTGCGGTGGAGGAACTTGAGGAGACGGAGGAACATCCTCTGTACACGGAGGAGTAGGCATGGCAACAAAACCCATACCCGCGGTTACCCGCCCGAACCAAACCTAATTTGACGGGTTTCCTCCGTTTTGACTGGCTTTGGGTATGGGTATGGGTTTTTTCCGATTTCAAAATATGGGTATGGGACGGGTAACGGGTATATAGGTACCCACCTCGAACTCATACCCATACCCGTCCCAAATGTAAAAAACTACTTTATCTAGATATGTCATGTTATTTTGTTTGATAATTGTCATGTTAATAAAAACCACCATCAACTAAAAAATGTTAAAGTGAGCGTATTGTTGGATAATGTATTAAAACGTTGCTCTTGGGGATGCAAAAAAACTTATATTTTTTATTAAAAAAAAATACAATGCTGGGACGGGGATGGGGCGGGGATACCCGAACCCGTCGGGGATGGGGATGAGATTTAATTTTTCATTCCCGTTGGGTATGGGTAGGGTAACATGTAAGTATATGAGAATAGGGTATGGGGACGGGGAAGGTAAAACCCGTCCCCATCCCGCCCCATTGCCATGCCTACGGAGGAGGCAGAGGAAGGACCGTCATGTTAATCACTGCGGTAGTACGAGCGTCGATCGTAACGTCGAGGATCATGTTTTTCTTTTGGATTCACCGGGTCGAGAATCAGATTCGTTCGATCTTGGAGGATTTGAATCGCAGGATGTGATTCATGCGTCGTGGAAGAGCGGCTTGTGGTGGCTCTCCTTTGAGTTCCGGCCATTACTTCGGAGAAAGGAGCAGTAATTGTCAACCGTTGCGGTGAAGGAACGTGTAACTAAAAACGGTTACGGTGGAGGAGCGCGTAACAGAAAACGGTTACAGTGGAGATCGTTATACCGTGGTGCTTAGTGAACTATCCCCCTCCTTCTAGCGCCGAATGATCTGTCCGGTGAGGATGGATGAGTGGCAATGGTGGCGGAAAGTGCTATGGTATGATAGAGACGGTTTCCGGTGCGGCTGTGACGAATCCTTGCGGTGGAACGAAAGGTGCCTGCAGGCACGTTAGCACTCTGACGCTCAAGTTAGTAATTGAACTGAGAAAGAGTGTGTAGAAAGTGTTGTGAAAAGTGAATCATACCTTGAAGGTGAAGCAAGTTCACCTTTATATAGGCGCGCGTTGGTGATAGCCGCCTCCAGGTTTTGCAGCGTGTGATTAAGGACGATTAGAGGACACGTAGCTCCTGTGTGACGCATTACACTTAAGTTGGCGTGTTCCTTCAGACATGAAACCTTAAGACAGTGTAAGTTAAGTCATGTGTCGATGTGTGGTTGGTCTTCTGACCGGTACAGAACACCACGTAAATAAGAGATAAGCACCACCTAAATCTTTGGCTTGGAATCAAGCAGCGTGTCTCTTCACCACTGAATCTAAAACAAAACAAAAAACCATAGTCATAATCTCAATTTCACACAAACTAAAAAAAATTAAATGACATAATTCAACAACAACAAAAAAAGCACATAAGCTTACAAACGAGAAAAGAAAACTGTAAAATATCCAAATTTGCACTAATTTGAGAAATATATATCTCCCGGTCTAGACGTTGCATCAATGATCCAACCATTGAAATGAAGAACCACATGTCCCAAACTAGATACAAAATTTGATAATGATCCAAAATCCTCAGTCACAGTTCAAGGTGACAAGTTTGTGAGAATGATAACGACTTTTATTCTTGGTTTCTTTCTTTTGTAGATTTTCTCCCCTTAAATAATCACTTCTTACGACCCTCAGAAGACTCTTATCCACTTATATAAGTTAGAAACATAATTAACTAAAAAAATTGGAGTTTTTTCCACATAAGATGAGAACCCAATACACATTAAGCACTAGATTAGGCTCAAAAGTAATTGTGGCCCTAGAAATAGATTTCAACTAACTAAGATAAGTGAAGGCCATGGCTCAATAATGATACACATATCCAAAAATTTCATTCAAATCTTATGAAATAAGAATAAGCTCTTGATAGAATATCAGATACCGGGAATTCAAACTTGGCATGAGCTAATTAGGGCATCCACGTTTAGCTCCTTAGATCATATAACTAATACTATATGAGGGCACATACACTCCATGCATGATTAATCCATATATTCTACTCGTAAACTATGCTTAAACAGAATCTTACATTGACATCAAAGTCTTTTGCATGTACCTTTCACTCATTGAAGTAACAATAGGGGATTTATCAACAAAGAAGGATTATCCTTGGGAAATATCTAGCTTGTATCTTTCTCTCAAAGTTTTCATCCATCATGCTTTTTCTCCCTAAACCTTCCCTCCATTCTCTTCATCCTCATCTCAAATTATCTCTCCAACTAACTCACTCTTGTAATCCTCAAAACCCAATACATTTCTTGATTCAAACCCAATTACTACACATCCACAACAAAAAAATTATTCGATCAACGTCTCTTACTTGTTTGTTAGGCTGAGTGCCATTTTCTCCAATTGATCCATCCACTGTCTTGAGTGAATTCTATAATGATCATATTGTTACACAATTGCTCCACTAAACAAGGCTTCTCTTCATCACAAGCTTAATAGATTCAAGATCGAAAAATCTAGAACCTATCTGTAGGACATGGACGGATCCAACGTAAGGCATGGTATGGCTATAGCCACACAAGATTATTCATAAAAGATTTAACATACGTTGGATGTCTATTAAAACAAATGAAAGATGACCATTTTTTCAGAGCAATGAGAAGAATAAAATGTTAGAGGAGGTTGGTGGTTCATTTTGTTCCAATTAGCAATTGTTAGGGTTACAAATGGACGTGAGCTAATAAAAAACTCTACTAAAATTGTTATTTTTGGTGAAATAGTACATAGTCTTTATTTTATTGGCCAATTTTTTTTTATACTATTATTTTAGTCACACTAAAAAAATTAGTTATGGATCTTCCCCTACTGTAGATCAAACAAGAAATCAATTCAAAGAACAAGGAAAAGAGAGTAAAGGAACAAAAACATCAATATTATTTACCTATTTCGATGCAAATCGACCCATGTTTGAGGGATAGAGTAATTCTCCAATCCACTGTCATTGAGTCCTTACACAAGATACAAAGGAGTTTCAGGAACTAGCTTTAATTAACAAACTCTAGTTTCTACCCTTTCCCATTTTCTCTACCCTAAAAAAATACCACTCAAGAAAACAAGAGCGAAAACTTAGATCATTTCTCCAAAAAAATCTCACCATCAAAGGTTTTCAGAATGTGTTTTCTAACTCTACAATCTCACCCAAAAGTACTAAACGCTTTTAAGATTCTCTAAGATTTTCTAACCCTTTTTTGTTGAATATTGGTTGGTATAACAAAATCTACTAATAAATTTGTTGTCCTTATACCAAGTATGAGTGCAAGCACCTCGCACACCACATCAGACGCCTCGCGTGTAACTGACTTTGGGAGCAAGTTATCGCCCTTGTGTGAGCCGCTCTGTAGATCATCCTAGATGCCTCGCACCAAAGACAAAAATCCTAAACTGGGTTTTAAGCGTGATTTTTATCTAACATGCACAAGCAAACACTACTAAAAAAACAAAAGTTAGCGAGAACAATTTAGAGAGGAAAAAAGTGAAATTTCTCCTAATTCAATCACCAAATTTTATGACGAAGAAATTAGTGAGGGATTTCATTTTCCCCTCACTAATTTTTGTCCCTAATTTTGGTTTTTCTAGTAGTGAAAATGGTCTTGAACCAAGACAAGTGTATTTTTCATTTCAATGAATCACATCATATCTCATTTAATTTAATGGTGAGATCTATTGATCCAATTGTGAAAAATTAACTTCTACACGATGCACCATAATTGTGAAAAACTAACTTTTACACAATGCAAAAAATATGCACCCTAAAATTGACGTTTAAACAATTGCCATAAAATTACTTGTGCACAATAAAATTGACCTTTGAAAAATTGTCTATTTCAACATATACCGTTCACAAAATAAACGACTTGTGTACCACAACAATTGCCTTAAAATATATCTATTGTTTTGAAAGAGACCGATCCTAAAATCTAATATGATTGATAATATTCGACTTGCCAGCCTACAATTGAATCATGTTATAATTTATAACCATGATCATTAGTGGTCCTTTGTATAAGTCAAATAAATGAGCATGCATATGTCCAATCGAACAACCATTTCAAGTGATTAAAAGGAAATTGAGTCACTCACTACCACAAAAATATCAACTATCTTGCATGATAAAAACGATTTCTGACATTAGATTTAGCATGCGTGTACTATTTTCTTTGGTCCAATACTTCCTTAATTCCATAATAATTATCCAACCCTTGATCATCACTTTCCAAATCAAGTATATCTCTGTGTCATTCCCCCTGCCATTTGGCGTTTTCAAATGTATCTAGCTTTATATTTTCTATTTTGCTTTCACTCATTGTATTGGTCAAATCACAAATTATATGCTTGGAGCATATATTTGATTTATTGTCCCATTGTATCAAATTATTATGCATATACTCCCTCCGTCCCATAATATAAACAAAAAAAACTCATTTTCTTTGTCCTAAAATATAAGCAAAAAAGACAATCTTTTATCCTATTTAGTCTTGTTTTTTTAAAAAATCTCTTTTTAAGAAAAACTTTTGTTTATTCTCATAAAATTAAATGCAAATTGCATTCAATTTTCTCTCTCTTTCAATTTTTCCATAACCAATAGCCAATGAAAATTGTTTTTACATCTTCCTATGAAACTTTTTCCAAAGAAAACACAAAAAACTATATTCCAAATTCTTATGTTTTAGTTTTCTTAATAAATGTGATTTTTTTTTTTTTTTGCTTATAATTTAGGACGGAGGGAGTATATCTTGATGGGCTAGTTAAACCCAACCCTCTTGGAACTAATCAAGGTGATAAGATAGCTCATTAATGTCCAAAAACAATGCAAAGGTCAGAACTAGTTGAGTCCCTACCTATGAAAAGAAAGTCTAATATATCGGCCACTTAACATTTTTGTGTACCCTATTATCAAAGATAAAATGGTCCATGAACAAAGACAAGTAGTATGCCTCAAGTATATAGACTTAAAGACTATATATGGTCCCCACTATAATTTGAAGGAACAATAACAGAAATTATGAAATTGCACAGGGGAGGAAAACTTTTTTGAAAATTAATTGGCACGAACTTTCTGATGGTGTTTCTTATTTGGCATGTGTGTTGGGACTATACCTTTCAATCTGAATTATTGCTTTTGTTGGAGATTTAGAGTCATATACACGCATAATAATACAATTAAATTCATTCATCCATCTGGGATCTTTGTACTTTTTTTGACTTTAAAAGGACCACATGTAAACATACTAGTAATATAGTCACAATGATTATTAGTATTAATATAACTGATTGGCCCACTTACCCTTTTACTTAGTCATATTTAAAATTTGATGAAATTAATCTGAAATATTAACATAAATAATGTGCATGGCATGTGTAAATAAGACCACCCTATCTGTTTAATATAATTTCTTAAGAGTTTAATATTCAAAATTTGATGAAATTAATCTGTAATTTTAATATAATTAATGTGCATGGAAAGAAAGTTTTTAACTTTTTCTTATAATTTTAAACCAGAAATTAAAAAGAAAGAGACATGTGCTCGAATCCAATTTTGAGTAATTAGAATTTAAACTTTTAAGAAATTTTTTCTGTCTATTTGAGTTCCACAAAACTCTTGCTATTAGTTTTTCTAATCACATGTGAAAAAATTGGAGATAGTACAATTTTTTTTTTCTCAAGCCAGTTTACAACATAAAAAAAGAGCATTAGATGAACGTGCATTGACGTTTATTCCTCGCATAAAACAAACATACACTTATTTTTTAGCGTACATTTATATTGTGACATTAGATAATTGTTTTATTTGGAATAAACGCTAATGCACATCATCTAATGCTATAAATATGTAGCTTCTTCAAAACCACGACCAAATGGCCTCGAAAGGAGAAAAGCAAGTCTACCACACCACATATCTAAATATTGTATAAGTGTTAGAGAGCGCGTTAAAAACAATGTTCTTAACTCTACTTTGTGAGACATTAGAGAAGTTTTAAGCATGAGGTATAAGATTCCATCCTAAAATGTAACTTTAATTTTCCTATAAAAAATAAATTGCGGAGAGTAATTTTCTATTGTAAAACTAAAGCATTGGGTTGGTTTTCAGGTATATTCACAATTTTTTTTTACAAGGTCTACACATATTAAATGAATAGCTATGTCTTGTTTATTAATTAGTGTGAGGTGTACGAATAAACTCAGGTGCAAGATGCGTATCAAGATCACAATATAGATTTCATACATCGTTCTTGGCCTTATGTTAACAAGTTGTTTCTTGAATATATCACTACTTACAATGAATTGCACAAATTACAATCTGGAACATACACTCTCCCTGATCTCATACAATGACAATATTTAGTAAAACCAATGGTAGCATCTCCATATGACAAAAACCATTTATGCTTGCTGGCTTTGGTCAATCTAATAAATTAAAATAATTGACACAAATCCATGTCTTGCGTACGTGAGTGCATGTGTATATATGTATTATATTTGTAATGCTGGTTAGATTAATGAAAATAGTCATGAATCATGATGCAATTTCTTTCCAAAATAAATAACAATCAATGTAAGTTGGTAAAGATTCAACTCATATCTAACAAGGATATGAATTCAAATTCGGTGGTCAACGGGTTGTCGGTGTTAATCTTATTAATGGTTAATATGTAAGTACTTCTAGAAACTTTCTCCGAGTTTAAAGACTTTTTCGGGTGTTGTGAAACCTAATTCACTTAAATATTTTTCAATAAAAAAAGAAAAAGATATAAAAGACATGGACTTTAGTGGTGTCGTCATCATATCTCAATTCTTTGCTTTTTTTAATAAGCTCATCATCTCAACTCTCACAAGCTAGGATAGATCTTGCAAAACCCAGTTGGTGTGGTATTTCATTTGGGGAATGAGGAATCCCCTGAATTGGAAAATATTAAATTTGTGGTTCTGTCACACCCTATGTATTATGTGAAGTATATATTATTCAGTTTTGCCTTTCTCTTTGGCATTGCTTACCCTACTTTCCTTAAATATCTCATTTGCTTGTCTTGTTCCCCATCACTTGTTGAAATAAACTACTGAGTAGTGAGATATTTCCATTTATATAGACCACCCACATCACAATTTAAAATATCATAAACAATATCATGTAACATGTATTGCATGATTGTTGTCAAAAAAAAAAAAATGTATTGCATGATTGGTTGATATTGACTAAGCAGTACAATACTAAAAAAAACTATAAGTTAATAATCCATATATTGAGAGTAATATAAAAATATGTTAATAATTAACATGGCAGATTCTTAGGGTTTTCTAATATGGATTTGGTCCAACGATAAACCGTATTATTTTTAGTAAATTATAATAACATATTTTTTTATTCTTCATTTTTTATTATTATAAAATTCATTTTTTATTAAAAAGATGTGACACGTCAGATTTCTAACCTAATCCAGCCTGTGTCTTTCTTCATCTTCAAGGATTACTTCACTAGGTCAAGCAACATACATACATGTAAGAATAATACAAAAATTTCAGGTTTCGGCAATTACATGTAAGCAAGTCTCATCATTTGCAGGTTTTTCTTCTGGAAATTTAATTGCTCTCCATGTGTTTTGATTTTATTAGACCGTCGGATCAAAGAAACTATGACACGATGAGAAATAAACAAGTATATATATACCTGGAGTAAGATGACATAAGAATATATAGTTGTTTGTATTAGGTGAAAATAATGAAAAAAAACAAAGAAACTCAATTATGGGTGTGACTCTATAACATATACTTAAACTAAAACAAAATAGTTCAAACCTTTGTAAAGAAGGAAAAGGGTGTCTGAATCTACCTGGAAATTGAGGTGAATTTTGTCTTAATGGAAAAGACATTGTCTAACTAAAGAAACCAATAAATAGGAATAAAAAAAAGGATATGGAGGTAGACAGAGATGAGACCAGATAAGTAAACAAAGAGAGAGAGAGTGTTTGTAAGATGTAAGTGTGAGGAGAGGATTCATACACGAGTGCCTAGAAAAGGGTTTTGTGTCTTCTCTAATTGGACAAATCTTATCTCATCTATTTTTATTGGGAAGCCAAGGCATCTATGGATATATTTTATTCCCTCAACCGGGGAAAGTAATTATGCTCAAACGATAAATGACTTTTATTGATGACGAATTCATCGCAATAACTTGAGTTTGATTTTCAGTAGAATGATTCACTTTATTTATCTTCTGAAAGAACTTCAATTTTTCCGTACGAGCAATCAAAATGAAATAGTTAAAAAAAACTTAACCGTAAACTGTATATACAATTTGTAATTAATATATATATATATATATATATATATATATATATATATATATAAACATTGTATATAGTGGATAAATTGCATGCAATCAATTTGTTTTTTTTATTTAAGAACATGCAATCAATTTGTTGTCACGTAAACACTGTAGGTTGATGAACCTTCTGTTTAATCGATGTGGTTCTAATATGCATTCATTTATCTATGATCTTCTCAAGAGTGGGATTTGTTTGGTACTAAATATTTGTCTAAAAAATTTCCTCACTGATTTAATTTTATTTAGAAATATTTTTCCTAAATATTTTAAAATTTTGACCATTTTTAAGCTAGAATTTGAATCCAAAACCCTTGATTAAATAATTACAAGAGACTTGCGTCATGGTATTGAAGTATCTTTAGATCCATAATAACTAGAAATGGCCAAACAGTAAAGATAAAGTCATACACGTGACATAAATAATATTCTTTCATCCTGAAGAAAATACACTTTGGAGATACTTAAATGAATTAGACCTATATGCGTGTACATATGTCCATCATATGTACAATTGCAAAAAAATACGAGGTGATGGACCACACTCCCTTGGCTATGTTAATTTCTCATAAATTCATCAATGACAACCCCTAGCCCGATCTGAAGCATAAAAATAAAGTGATTGGGAAGTAAATTAAAAATAGTAAGTATGTACCGTGTTACCTATTACATATGTACGGCATTTCGTTTATCCTAACTAGAAAGGTTGAAATTATTAGGGTTTTTTTTTTATAAGTAAGTTATTAAAAAACATAAAGTCAATGGTTGTTTGGTGATATTGAGGCAAAATGAAAAAAGGGAATTCGGTGTGTAAATTAATTGGTAAAAGGGTAAACTAGGCCGGCTTTGGATGTGATTGAGAATTGAAGTATAGTGAGGGAACAGATTATGATGATTATTGATTATTACTTTGTCTGAGGAGGGAATGCCTCCCATAACTTGGCTTGATTTGTTTTCAATTTTAGTAACATGGGATGTCCCTAATTACACGAAATTACTCACCTGTATAATCTCTTTCTTTCTCATGAATCATCCATCAACATACATGTCCGGCCAATTCAGTAATAATTCATTTTTATTACTACACTGACAGTCTTTTGTTTTATAAGAAACTTAATTGCCTTTATTATTTCATAAAATGAGCCTGTTGCAGCTAATTTCATTTAAAAGACTTTCTAAAAGTTCCACATGGTGTCATGAGGCATGAACATAATCTTACTACATAATATATAAACTAGGGGTGTAACAAGACCAGTTTTCATTTGAAAAAATATTTGGATTGGTTTGGTTTGATTTTCATTGTTTTTCAAAAAAGGAACCGACCTAAACTAATTGGGTTGGTTCGGTTTGGATCATTTCAGTTGATCGGTTTGTTTGAAAATACATTTAAAAAAAATTCATATTCTCACATATTTGTATTTCAGACATACACCATACTAAAATATTTCATAAAACTTTGTATTTCATATTTCATCGAAAACAATGGCATAATTAAGTATCAATCAATAAATAATACGATGTTTTTTTTAAAAAATTTGAAGACAACATGATAAAACTAACCAAGAGATGAACGATCTCAACGGTGGCGAGGAACAGTGGGTTAGGTGCGGTTGACGGCTAAGGTTTCTTTTTCAGAAATGAAATAGAGTTTGAATGATGAGATGAAATGTTGATGGGAGAAAGTGAGTGGATATGATTAAGGAGTACCTTATGTTGTACTATAATTTGGACTTAATCATGAGTGTGTGAGGAGAGATAATATTAGTAAAATAAAGAGTGGGGTTATCATCGGTTCCATGCATGAATCTCGAAATGAAAAACCGAGAACTGAACCAACCTAAATCGGTTTAGATTGGTTCGGTTCGGTTTGAACCAGACCATATAATGTCGGATACTTTTTTGGTTTGGGTCGGTTTGGACTTTCGGTTTAGTCGGTGAAAATCAGTGACAAACAAAATGAAATTCCTCACCAATTCTCTCCTAACAAAATTTAGTGATGGAATTAGAGAGCAATGTCTTGTTTTCCTTCTCTAAATTTCTCTCGCAAATTTTTGTGATTTTAGTAGTAATAAGTGAAGAAAATCGTCACTTAATAAATCTATTTTGTATAAGTGAGAATCCAAAAAAAAAAAAAATGTATTTTAAATGAGAAACAATTTTGAGTAGTGAATATTATTTTCTACTTATGACTTTTGTATAAAAAAATTCTAAATAAAAGTGGTATTTGCTTTTCTGAACTAAAAATCTTTAAAACTTGCTAATCTCAAATTATTAAAGACTAAAATTAGTTTATTTTTATAATGTATAGAAAACAGGTCCAAGAAAGTCGTTTAATATTTTGACACATGAATTAACAAATGTAACTAATATTATATACTTTATAAAAATATTGCAATTTAAAAACTAGTGATCAAGTTGAAAGAGGTTATTTGTAAAAAAAAAGTTAAAATAAGTTATATATATCATCTTTTTTTTCTTTCTGACGTTCAGTTGTATCATCTCATACTAACACCTCTTTCTATATCATTAATTTTCACTAGGCATAGAAATTTTCTCACCTCTTCCAAATAAATTGAGGTGTAATTAAAGAATGTATGGCAATTGATATATTTTTACATGTAAGAAACTTTAAGGGGTAACACACTACAAATCAAATTGTTATTTAGTAACTCAAGATCAATTTAGAGAGAAAAATGTTAAATTAGTCGTTAAATTAATCACTAACATTAACAAATGTTCTTCTGAAAATGACATTTACAAATGTTTAATAATTTTTGACAAATCAAATTATAGATTAACTGCGAACTCATTTATTGACTTAGAAAATTATTCGGAAAATCGATCACTATAGATAGTAACGAAAAAATCATGATTATATATAGTAATTTTATTATTAGGATATATTGTTTACAACACTTCCACACTACATACCACTTGCACAAACTTGTGATGGTAAAATATTATAATTTCTTTAGATAAATATGGAATGGGTGTAAAAAAAAATATTATTTATTAAAACATACATATTATATTAGTAAATTTAACGTGTGAAGATCAATTTTAGTCCTTGAGAAAAATATAAAGATTAAATTTAAACCTTAAGAAAATAATTATTTATAAATGTTGGGAAAAATAAACCGAAACAACATAGTTGCTACCTTGTTTTCCTCTGTTTGGTTGATGGATGAAGGAAAGTAAAATGAAAAACCGAGAAAAGAAAATAAAAGGTATACGATGCAAATGGAAAATGAATGAACAATGGATCGGAATATGCCCGAATAGATGGAGTCCTAATATGCACATGGTTGGCTCCTCAAGTGAGTAATAAGTGTTTTTTGCATTCTTGCAGAATTAAAGTACTTATAATTATCGATCTTCAAAGACTATACAGTTTTTTTTTAAAGACAAAGACTTGGTAATGTGAATCGTTCAACTTTTTTGTTAACTATTTCAAGTTACATTTTGAAAAGTTTGTTATTCTAATGGGTTATGCTAATAAGTGTCCGCATGACACTTGTTAATGATAAAAAAAGAAAATGTTGTTAAATTTTATGTAGAAAAAGTTACTTTTTAATCTTTCAATAAGTTAAATGCACATTACAAGATAAAGTTTCTATTGTAAGCTTCATTTCCCTTCTTGATGAGTAAAACCGCAAGTGCACGGTTCTACCGATGTAGTAATAAAAAGAGTATCGTTCCATCATGGAGTTGTTTAATTTGATTAACTTTAGATGATGATTAGAAAGAGAATTCAGTTGAAAAAGTTTGATTTTTAACGGAAGAAAATAATAATAAAAGCGTCTTGGGATTTATTGGTCCATCTTAATGACAAGTCCTTCACAAACAAACCCTAAACCGGTAATTTTATATTAGACCCACTTTCTAAAGACAAGTTTCTCTTAAGCGTATCAAAGCTTCTCTCGAAGTCAGTGAGTGTGTCCCTCTAGCAATCACGCCTATTCTCATGGTTGATTGCTATTAGGATCCTTGAAGAACGAAACTTTATGTGTCTCAAGGTTTGCTAGACTATTCTCATGTTTCGCAACCCTTGTCTAATTTCACTTGTTCCAATATCAAAACTTCTTCTTTCGATGCTTCACTTTGATATTTTTGATGATGAATTAACAAATACTAACCCTCCGCGTTCGCTTTATGAGTTTGGTATTTGTTAATTCATTATAAGATCAATGAAATTAGATTAGAAAGTAGGTTTATATAAAATTAGGGTTTATGGTTTGGTTTGATTAGAATTATGTCATTAAGACTTATCCAACAATCCCAAGACAAGAAGAGTCTACTCACTCATGTTCATCGTAGACATAGAAGAGAAAAAAAAGAACATAAAATAACAAGAAAGTAAAAGAAAGAACTTTTATTAGGAAAGACAATTGTCACTATTGAATTCCAAAAACAAAAGATGAATTGTTGTGATAGCTAGCTACTCTATTTATAGTTTACAATGACTTAAACCCTAAGAAATATATCACTAGAATGATAAACAAGAAACCAAGGGCTTTTTTAGGTTAGAAATAAACTAATAGGTAGCTTGTCCGTAAAGCGAAAGCAGCAAAAGAGAATCCTGGGACATGGCACGGCCGTGTGGCTGGTGGCACGGGCCGTGCCAAGCTTCTGACTTGGGGGAATTATATTTTTGTGCTGAATCTTCGTATTTTCAGCCCGAATCAACTCTATATCCTCTTTCTTTTGCTCCAAGACTAAATCTTTAGAATATTTGTTCATGAAATTAAATAACTTGCAATTGAAGTAAAATAGTTCTAAAAGGAAATAATATTTAAATAAAACGAAATCAAATATAAATAAAACAGACTCAAATATTATATTAAAAACACTAATTATTGACTCATCACTTCTTTAATTGATTGATAGAATTAAAGTGGGTGAAACTAACAATTGATAATGTTGTGTCGGGATTAAGCTTCATTAGTTAATCATCTAATGTCCTTTTTATATCGATTATATATTTATAATATTTTAACTATGCCTTCATTTATCGCCTTGAACTTGAAGTGTGCTCTTCTCAAAGTCTCAGTTCGATTTTCCCTAGTACCAATTTTAGTTGGCTAGTTTGACTTCTTAATAAAAAGGTAGGGACTAAGTTGTTGCGATTTTTTTTCCTAGGGACTAAATCACTTCAATTTTGTAAGGACTAAACTGTATCTTGCGATTTTCAAGGACTAAAATGGGTCTTCACTCTGATTTAAATTAAGACTCATCATACGACAACTCTAAGAGTTTGGTCTATTGGTGTGTGTGTGTGTGTGTATATATTGAATACTTAGGTTTTGGGTTTGAGTCGTGCTTATTTACAATCTTATTTGCCTTGGATTGAGATATCATCTCCACACTAAAGAGATTTATTATATCAAAAAGTAAAGGATTCGACATTCGTCAAACTAGATTGGTCTAGTTTGTAGTAGTTCATTCATATCTCTCATTATTTATTTATTTTGACAAAAATAAAACGATATTCATTCATTCAAATCGATAGAGTACATCAGATACAAACATCGCTAAAAACGTAAAGGGTGAATCTGCGAACAAACTCATAGCACCCAAGTTAATAGCATACATCGGCAAAATGCCTACAAATAATATGGTAAAACCTAAGTCACCGAAATGCCCATGCTTCCGGATCTGCAACGTTGACGCTCAAATCATTGGTTGAATTTGTAATTGACTGATGTAGATTTTTCAATAGGAAATAAACTAACACCGCGATAAGACGCGAAAGCAAATGTCGCACAAGACGACGAACAACACAGCGCCACACTTAGATGACGAAATCATAAAAAACAAAAGGAAAAACTTGACCTAAAATCACCCCTCCTCGATGAACGAATGAGAAAGAAAGTTTAGAGAGAAGTTAGAGTTTCTCTCACTAGAGAACTAGGGTCGGCTTTTAGACCTCTCATTAATAGAAGACAATGGAATTGTCATCCGAATTTATCGATTTTTGGATTGGATATCAAGTGTTATTTAAAAAGTATAAAATGTATAATATTTTTAGATGTATCTAATCCTTTTCTAATTAATAAACACATGTAATCAAAACAATTTATCAACAAATCAATCAAAATTATACGAGTAACTTTACATATGTGATATACACATACTAACATATACTTCACTTGCTAATTTGTCCATGCAGTCACATTTGATTGATTGATGTTTAAAGAAATACATGTCGACGAGTGTTTCTAGAGCACTATTTATAGACTTTAAAGGGTAATTTTTTATAAAAATTTGTCTAATCAATGCATTAAAAATCAAAGTATTTGACTTTCTTAACAAATAATTTTCTATTTTAAAATTCTTAAAGAATGTCTCAAGGGTAGGGGTGGGAATAGGCCGGGTCGAGTTAGACTTTACTTAAATAGGTCAAACCTAATTTAAACAGTTTAAGTTTGACCTATTAGCCTGTAAAAGGTTTTATTTTAAGTCTTACCTAGCCATTTTAAAAGTCTGATCGACCTATTAGCCTGTTTGTAAATCATAGTTTGCTAAGGATTTTAAATAGAACATTTGAGCTATTGATAAAAAGGCTAACTTGCATATACTTTTTAAAAGGTTAATAGACCAATAAAATTTTGTAGAGCATGTACATCTATTTTGAAGAGGCCAATAAGCAAATATTGCATACGTTTGGCCTATTGCCTTGTTTTTTTTGTACCTGTTGAAATTGGTATAAGAGATTAATACCGAGAGTTATGTAACTCATTGAAAATCTCAAATGCAAAAACCAAATTGCAAAAAATAAATAAAATGTGGTATTTGAAATTCGAATATGAACCAAATATTAAAAAAGCTTGAGCCTAACATATTTACTAAACGAGTTATGCCGAATCGAACTTTGAATATACCAAGTTATAGCCTTTGGTCTGGTGAATAGTCTGACCTATTTTCGCCCTTACCCAAAAGACGACGGTTAGCAAGACCATGTTTAAATTATTTGCACTTCTTCAAAGTTAACCTAAAATTCTGCACCTAGTTTTTGTTTTAATTACATTTGTTTTTTCAGTTGACGTGTATTAATTTTTTCCATCTCTAGCTTTCTCTTTCTTTGTCACATATCTTGGCAAAGCTCCATCAGATAGTATATAGTTCCCATCCCACATCAAACCATAATCATCACGTCTCTTCTACATCAAACCATTCTATATCCTCTTTCTCTTTCTTTCTCTCTATCCATAAATATTCCTCATCAATTTTCACTTTTTTTCTCCCCAAACCAAATCACACTAGCCACTCTTTACATGGATCTTTCAGAAACATCACTCTGGTGGACTCAACAACATCATCATCAGCAACAACAACCGATGTTATTAGTTGAACCAACTTCTTGGTCTCTCCATCACCACCAACCTCCATGGTTCAATTCTCAAATCCATGAAAACCCACCTCATTACAACCTCAAAAACATCGAAGATGAAGATTTAGACACCACCACCGTCGTAAAACCGGAAGACGAAAAAGAACCAATGTTTGAGAAACCCTTAACACCTTCTGACGTAGGAAAACTCAACCGTCTTGTTATCCCAAAACAATATGCTGAAAAATACTTTCCACTCGGCGGAGCAGACTCCGCCGAGTGCAAAGGACTTTTACTCAGTTTTGAGGATGAGTCAGGGAAGTGTTGGCGTTTCCGTTACTCATATTGGAACAGTAGTCAAAGCTATGTTCTAACAAAAGGTTGGAGTCGTTATGTCAAAGACAAACGACTCGATGCTGGCGATGTCGTTCTGTTTGAACGACATCGTGTTGATAGTCAGAGACTTTTTATCAACTGGAGGAGGAGGAGGAGTGGGGATGATCAGTCGGCGTATGTTAGCAGAGGGGTGGAACATCATGGTAAGGGTAGTGATGGGAATGGTAAGAATGAGGTTGTTAATGGTGTAGGGTGGTCCAGAGGGTTCTATTCTGCGCATGTTCCTTATCCTGCGCATCATCATCAAGTCTTGCCATACCAACATGATCAATGTCTTCATGCAGGTTTTAATATCTCTTCAATGCTATCTCATCTTATTTTTTGCATTCACATTATAATCAAACAAGTACTAACCATCCCTAAAAAAATGTAAGTACTAACCAACCATATAAATATATAATTATAATGTTCATTACCCTAATTCAACTACTTGATTGATAACAAGAGTACTTAAATGGGATGTTTTAATCTTCATCTTGACTTTGTTTGAATCTAACTCTAAAAATGTAGCCGTATTAAAACTCTTGAACAAGAATTTTGTCGGCTATTATAATCCGTCCAACTCGACAATTAATCTTTACGGTATCATCTTAAAGATATTCGCTTTACACTAAAAACTAGATTGATTATATAGTACAATTAAAACTATATTTATACCGAAAAACCATGATATCATAATCCGTCCAATTCGACAATTAATCTTTACGGTAACATCTCAGAGATATTCGCTTTACACTAAAAACTATGTTGATTATATACTACAATTAAAACTATATTTTTACCCTAAAATCATGTTTTTCCTTTTTTTCTTTCACAATTTCATTTTATGAGTGTGGACAATAACAATATAGTTCAACTCAGCTTCCTTTTTTCTTTCTTTTATCTTTCTTGATTAACTTATGCTTTCAAATATGCTTGATCTACCTTTTTTTCTATGAAAAATTTATAACAAGTAAAGAACATTTTTTTCCACTACTTTGTTTTTAAAAAAAAGAGAAAAATATTTTGACCAAAAAAGAAAAAAAAAACAAGAAGATGAAACAATTATATTCTCATGGAAGTGCGTGAAGTCTACCTTCCAATTAATTGGGAGAAATGTGGTTTTATGTTGGGATTTGTGAGAAGCCAAATCCTTTGTTTTCATCTGTTTACTTCAAACACCGCGTGCGTATACGCTCTCATTTTCGTTCATTGAACGTGCAATTTTTTTCTTTCAAAACATTAATGTATGAAAAATATTTTTGTTAATTTTAATAAAAAGTTTATAGGTTCAGAAAACTAGGCGGTGGTGTTTGATTTGTTTCCTTCACATCATCCTAATCAGAAACGAATTTTGAATAGTCACATTTTTCTTATTTTACGGCCCCTTCTTTTGTTTGTATGCACCAATAGTAATAATAATAATTTGATTTGATTATTAGCATAGGTTAAAATTTTAATCCATGCACGTGTTATAATGTTACAGGTAGAGGGTCCCAAAGTCAGAACCAAAGGACGAAACCGGTGGGAAATAGTTCAAGTTCAACTTCTAGTTCAAGGGTACTTAGGTTGTTTGGGGTCAACATGGAATGCCAACCTGAACATGATTCTTCAACACCCCAATGTTCTTATGATAGTAACAATATGCCATTAACACAAGGTACTCTAGATACCTACCAATATCATCAACCTTCTAATTCCAATTCTCACCCTCACGTGGTACGTCACCAACCATATTACTACTAGATTTGTACCATCCTCGAGGTTGGGTTCTAAGTTATTTTTGTCTTTTTTTATTTAGGTGTAAGATATTAACTATGTATCGACTTTTGTTGATTATAATTATTGCTAATTAGTTTATGCATTAATCTTTTGATTAACATGAAAAGGAATTGTTGGTCGATTATAGAGGATCTATATATCTTGTCTTATGTTTTGGAATGCATGAAAATTTAGTTTGTTTATTTGTATGGGACCTTCATGTTCTCTTTCTACACGAGTTAGTATAAGAATTCACTAATTAAATTATGCGAGAATGCAAGAAGGGACATTTTCCCAATGCAGTTTGCCTCTTCTTGGGACGTTTACAAATTGATTTGGATCTATTTGAACAAGGCCATATCCTTATTTGAGACATATATTTTATGAAGAAGGTACTCTAGTAGATTATAATTAGGACTTAGTCCTTTCAACTGATCACATTAACTTGATTCCACTTGAAAAATATAGTGAGTATTTAAAAGTGGTTGAAATTAGAAAGTAATGGTTTCCATCTTAGGTTATTTTGCAAGTGTTTTTTAAAGCAAAAAACAAAGTCATAAAGAAAGGTACAAGGAATATTATATATTCAATGAAGATATGTAACATGCTAAAATTACAACTTGAAAAATGTTGTAAACTTCAACACCAACAATACAAGCTATAGAAAATAATTTTCTAGATGTTCTTTTGTCTATTTTTGCATGGTCTATCGGTTTATAAGCCTCCCTAATGCACACAAATATTGATGGCACAGATTGAAATAGTGTTGTTCGAAATGGGTCGGCCACATTTTATGCATGTCAAATGAGAAATACTCATAGACACTTGTTAAAAAATTAAACATTTTAAAACTTTAAAAATTGACTTTTTCTACATAAAACATACTCACTCTAGAATGAAATGTATATAAAGAGCATTTGAAAAGTCCAAAATTCAGACCAAATACATCAAGTTAATTTTCACACACTCTCTTTACTTATATAACATTTCTATGGTATCATTTATTTTATTTTTTTCTTAACAAACACCCTCAATTATTAATTGTAAAGAAACTAATATTTCAAAGTTGTATAAAAAATAAAATTAGTGAATTAATATAAAAATGAAAAAAATAAAATGTGTTGGACTAACCCATTAGTCCATACGAATTTGAAATGGATAGGATTATATTAAAGTCGTCTCTTGAGGGTGGTTCATAAATAGTATAGATAGACATTCTAGGTTACTTTAGTGAGGTTGAATGAACAATTCTATCATTTGTTTAAAGGGTATTGCTAACACGTGTTTTAAGACACCGGTTAACATTACCCTTATTTAAATCCGTTTTAATTGTAACTCTTTGTAATGGGTTAAAGTAACCATTGTACTCTATTAATAGAATCTTTGCATATTAAAAAACATAAAGATAACAATGGTGTTGATAAATGCAAAATAAATTACTTGAAAGAAAAGTTTACCATATAAATATATTGTGTGCTTTACCTAATTTCTCATATTGTACTTTGAATATTTGATAATGATTAAAGCTCAATACAAAATAAATTAAATATTAAAAAATATTATGCAAATTCAGTCATTTGTTTTTTTAGGCTTATGAGACATATTGGAGAGTATAAAAAGGTTACAATTTCCAACATATGGTAAGATTAATAGATTTTAAAACTTTCTCCAAACAAACCCATACAAAACGTTTTTTCAAAATGGTAAATATAGTCAAGTACTAGTTTGCCTCCTTTCTCCTTTGGAAAACATATTATAAGTAGGGGCTTAGGGCCACTTCATATCGCACTCTCAAGTGTAAGTGTATAGATATATTCAAATTCAGAAAAATAAAAACTCCTCTACTACAGGTGTATCCCGAAATTCAAAAAACCACTTCCACTTTGTAACATGAATTGTACAAGTAGCAAACGGGGAGAGAGGCTTCAGTGAGTTTGTGTTGGATAATTTTGGTGACTTTAATGTAATTTAGATGAAAGAGAATGATAATTGAATGATTAAAATAATATATTTTGATGAGAGAAAATTATTAGTTATGAAAGAGATAGAGACAAAAGCACCCAAAGACACCAAAGTCAAAATCACCAAAATACTGCCCGTAGCAAACGTGTTCTAGTGATGATCTCCAACGAAACCTCCTGATCATCTGAAAAGAGCGTCACAAAATTTCATGTCACATGAGTCTTTTTCTTTTACTAATGTCGCAAGTCATAGCAATAATTATCCCACAATGTTTGAGAAGTTTAACAAGCGTACATCAGTTGATAATTATCCAAAGATATTCCTTCAAAAAAAAAACTATCCAAAGATATTATAATAGAACTCAAGGTTTAAACTCTAATTTTTCCATTAATTCACTTGTGAATCTAACCAATAAATTATTTGACAAAAAAACTTTTGAAAATATTTTATTTATTTTTATCTTCATGATCTTTTGCGAAAAACAACATGGCAGGTAACAATTAGTAGTAGAAAGAGTATGTGTGTGATTGAAACAAGGGATCCGGACCAGATAAGATGAGAAAACACCGAGGATATAAATATGTGGATGTGACACTCTATGAATTGACCTAATTTAAACCAATTATAGAAGATGCATCAATTTTAACTGAATTGACAAAAATGCATAAATTATTAAGTCGAATATTGTGATTAAGGTTTGAATCCTGATCATTGTATTTATGTGTGCGAGTTTTAATAACTATTTATTATTTTGTCGATATAAAAAACCGATATGAGAGGGGACCCTAAGATAATAGATAATAAAAGAAGTTGTCATAAAAATTGTCTAAAATGGTCGTTCAAATATCAGTATACTCTTTTATATACTAGATTTTTGTTTTAGGTTTATTAAATATTCGACGTCTGGTCTATATATGAGACGGAGGAGAGTACCCTCTTCGGTCTCAATTATAAGATAAAATTTATTTTTAAGGTTCATTCAATAAATGATATATTTAGTTTTTAATATAAACTAGATACATCATTTACTAAATGAATCAAAAAGTAAATTTTCTTTTATAATAGCGATGAGAGTGATACTTCTTTTGATTCTTTAAACAATACTTTAAGAGCACTCATGAACCTTCTCCTATTTAAATTTTGTAAACAATTTCTTTAAACATTACATTACATTAAGAATACTAATAAACCTTCACCTTTTTAAAATGATCTTATAATTAAGAACAAATAGAGTATTTTAGAATGGAGTAAAAATGTCATTTAAACACAAAATGTTAAACACACCGAGTGTGACATCATATAATTGTTTTTTGTTTTATACAACTTTAGATGAAAAAAGACCTTATTTTTGTCAATTTTATGTGTCACTTTAGCATTTATTTACATCAAAGGAGTTAACGGTGGGAAAAGAAAAAAGAGATCAAGTAAAGTATGGCCCTGTGGAATGGAGAGGAGAGGTAGCATATGGCCCACTAAGAGAACTGTGGCTTCAGCCAAGTGGAGTAGAAGTAGATTGAGAATTTTGTTCATTATTATAGAAATAAAAATAAATCTGGAATCTGTTTGCTACTGTTGAGATTCTGCCTGATGATTTTTCTTTGTCACAAAACAATGGCTCAAATCATATGGCATATAAGATCAAGATATGGTTTGATTTCTAATTTTATAGTCATGGAGTGCTGCATTTGGTGGGTGGGTGTGGACCTGACTCTTGATATGATAGATAGCACCCAAGAAGGGGCAACACATCCACACTTACACATGTTATGGACGTAAAAGATCTCTATAAAGCTATCTTTTTTTTTTTTTTTTTTGAGGGGATCTACAATGCTATCTATGTTTTCAAATTTTATTTCTAGTGTATAAAATTCAGTTAGTCTATATACTTAATTGGTCCCACTAATACTATGCACACATTTTGATTAAATAATGGTGATGGCGCTAGACAATGTCACAATTATTTATAAAAAAGAAAGACAATGTGACAAATTTAGTAATAATAATAATAATAATAATAATAACAACAACAATAATAATAATAACACGAGGCCTATCCATTTTAGTTAAATAACCTTCTAAAAAAACATCAACCTTTTCAATTTAAAAAACAAAATAAATCGGCATAGACTGATTGTGACATAAAATAGGCCGATCTCACATATTTTCATCCCTAAGGCCTCTTGTTTATCTTCACACTCCTATTTTCAAAAGGAGACCTACATTAAGCAATTTTCAAGTTATTGTTTATAGAATCAAGAGCAAGCTAGCTGCTTGGAAAACCTCTTTTTTTATCTATGGCTGAAAGAATTCAATTGGTCAAGAGTGTGATTGCTTGGCACATTTATTCTTGGCTTGTATCTTTGATCAAAGAAGTGGACAACTGAATTAGAAATTTCATCGATAAAAGAAAGTTTAGTTCAATTGCTTGACACAAGGTTTGTGTTCCCACTGCTGAGATCCTTTAAAGATGTCAATGAAGCTACTACTCTCAAGTTGCATATATAGGATTTTGAGAAAATAGAGGCATCATCAACTATCACATTGACTCTGGTTTCTATCTTGCATATTGATCCTAATAAGAAGCCTCATTTAACTGCAAAGGTTATGTATTTCATTCATGATGGCCAATGGAGAATTTCGAAATGTTTATCTCAATAACTTGTTGCGCAAGGTTTCTATTCATAAATTTGACAGTTATGACCATTAGAAGCCTCTTGGTCAGAAGCTCCCTTGGGCTAAAATTATTTGGCATTATCAATACTGTTGCTTCCTCATGTTTTAAAATTTCAAATGAGATTTTAGGGCACCCTCTCAATACTTATTAGATAAAGTGTCCTGAATCAGATGTTTGTGGGGGTTCTGCTTATTATATTTGCATTACCACTAACATACATGTTGAGTTAATGGAAGTTATGATAGATATTGAAATTGATTACAAAAATTGATGCCATTTTCTTTGGATCAAATCAGACTCTCAATTGGTTAATCTTGCCACCAAGACTCAATATATTGTTCCTTGGTGCTTAAAAAATACATAGATCAATGCTCTAGCTAGGCCTTCATTTGAGAAGTTACCAATGGTGGGATGGGAGACTTTATACATCACAATATCTCAATGTACTTACCATAAATAGAATTGAATTATTTGAGTATAGGTTTTGTTAGCTTTATGCATGTTAGTTGAACACTGCATTCTTTTTTTCTTTCACAATAATTTTATCACATTGAATTCTTCGGGTAAAATTTTACGAGGCAGTTGTCTATGTATTTACATGTGCTTCCTTTGACTTTGATAGGTTAACAGGTGGTAGGTGGCATGGTAAGACCATAATTCTTTCTTATTTTGTTATTTTTCTTTTTATTAATATTCTTTTTAGGATGTTATAGATTGATAACATAAATGCAATGTCAATCTTATTATATGATCATGCTTGTTCACTCTATACTTGTATCCCTTACTCATCTGGTTCATGTTTGACCTATGACTAGTGCTTTTGAAAAGAAAGAAAAAAAAACTTATCGGTAAAAGTGAACCTCTTAAGTCTTAAAGGAAAGAATGTTTTAACTCTAATCACTAATTTTGTATGTTGAGTACATACATAATTGAGATAAGAATACTTTATGATGCGTAACACATGTTAGCATGAAAAGGAAAGAATGATTCTTACTATATATGTTGACTACGATAGTGATGGTAAGGATTAATATGGTATCTGCCTTTCTTAATTTGGCGTCAGCATTCCAGCATCAAGTCAAGTGTAGTTGAAAGAAATTCAATACAAGCACGTCTACAAAACGGTCGTGGCCCACTTTCCACTATATATTTTTGCAAGATTTGTTTTATATGGTATTGCTTTGTTTGACTAAATTTTAAGCTTCTGCAAACTATAATCAAAAATAGGAGTTACCTTATAAAATTTCATTTACTAGGGTGAAATGTTTAATCAAAAATAGAAAAAAGTGAAAAGTCCAAAACCAAAAAAAATGAGACATAAATATCATTTGGCGTAAGCAAGCAATAGAGTGTATCAAAGTAATGCATTAATTAATGTTATACATTGAAAATAAACTTTGATGTTATTATCAACTTATCTAGTTTTTCACGGCATCTAAGATCCCCATAAACATACATCTTGCGTCTTGTACTACAAAAAAGTTATTAGAAGGAAGAAAATGCCAAAAACAACTCTGCCTCAGCAATCCATTGGATCAATTCAATTCATCATTTTGTGGCAACCTCAGTTCTCATTTTTGCCTGCGAGTCATAAGGTGGAGGAGTTTGGAGGCTAAAGGTGCTTTGCTTCATATTCACCAAATCACATACTAACTATATATTAATTACTAACTAATCACGTTGCCTGTTTAACAACAAAAAACTCACTTCTGCCTATTTAGAAAAGTGGTTGATATTACACGCATTCGAAACACAAGTGATCATTAGATCAAGATGAAATTATCTAAATTTAAGTTTGGTATTTGAAAGTATAAAATTAAAGGAATTTATGTCCATAAATGTTAGTTTACGAGGATTAATTTGCCATTCAAAAAAGTTTAACGGTGTAGCTTCTTATTCGTTTGTCTTCTACTCATCTAGATTATATATATATATATATATATATATATATATATATATATATATATATATATATATATATATATAGGAGGGGGTTATTTTGACTCCAAGAGTAAGTGTAATAACTTACTCCAAATCTTGACTTTTAATTTCAATTTTGATCAATGGGTTAGATTAATTGATATGGTATGTTTTAATTTCATTTTCTATTGTAG
Source organism: Medicago lupulina (assembly GCA_958299785.1). NCBI lineage: Eukaryota > Viridiplantae > Streptophyta > Magnoliopsida > Fabales > Fabaceae > Medicago > Medicago lupulina. The sequence goes on along the minus strand of OY283141.1, from coordinate 26,612,552 downwards.
TCAACACTTATTACCACAAAATATCAAAGCAATAAATGTCTTTTAATTGTTTATTTTTTTCTTCTCTCATTGCTTTTTTTGGTCTTAACACAAATTTATTTATTTTTGTACAAGTATTGTAAATGAATTGGATATAAGAAAAGATCAAGGTTACTTCCTCTATTTATTTTTCGTGACAGATTAGTACAAAAATGTGTGTTTACAAAAAATATAAGAAAATATCAAGATTATAATTAAGAAACTAAATAAAATATGTCGTATGAAAAAATAGTAACGGGAGTAGAACAAATATGCAATTCTTTAAATTTTACAATTGTTTTCTTTAAAAAAGATAAATATGCAATTTTTTTTAGCGTAATAAAAAGTAAAGGGAGAAGAAAAAAAAATCAATGGGAGAAGAAAAAAATTCTTTTAGCGTAAAAAAATATATGCAAATATTTTCTTATGCAATTTTTTTTGAAGGAATAGCAAAAAATTTCTTATTCAATTTATTTCAAGGAATTCTTTTTTTCTTTGCAAATTCTTTTATCGTGAAACCAAAAAAAGCAATGGGAGAAGGAAAAAAATCAAACAATTAAAAGACATTTATTGTTTTGATATTTTGTGGTAATAAGTGTTGATTACAATAGAAAATGGAATTAAAGCATACCATATCAATTAATCTAAACCATTAATCAAAATTAGAATTAAAGGTCAAGATTTGGAGTAAGTTATTACACTTACTCTTGGAGTCAAAATAACCCCCCTATATATATATATATATATGAATAAGATGGCTCCTTCTAGGTGGGGTAGTGATACATGTCGCCCATAATTGGAGGGTCGGTCTATTATAGACTGATTGTACCATATTCCTTCCTCAACTCTTCTCTCACACAAATGAGTCAATCTTTTTTCCGGCCCACCTACGACTGCCATCTGCCACTGCTCCTTTAGACTACCTAGTCGTTGCCGCTCGATGCCACTTGTTCTGACTACCTACTCGCCGCCGCTCTACACCACTTCTTCCAATTACATCCCTTGTCGCCGCTCTATACCACTTTGGAAACGATGAATGATGGTTCTGATTCTTCATACATGTTCTTTTGTTCTATTAATTATTTGATTAGACATTGTTGCTAACTATAGTTAAACTTTAGATTTTGTTGTAAATTCAGAACTCAAAATCGCACTAATAAATTTAGATGTGTGGAGCAAGTATCAATAGCAACCAATATCTAAAATAGTCGCAAGCAACAACAACAGATCTAGATCCAATCTAGCAACCAAGTGTAAAGCACAAACCACAATCGAACCAAATAATAAGATAAAGAGAGTATAGTATAGAGAACAAACACACCAAGGATTTGTTTATCTAGTTCGTGTTATGTAACTTGATTGTTGAGAAGAGTCTGCTGCACTTGAAATTTGAAAAGTTAATGATTAGGCATGTAAAACTCAAAGCATCTGGGGTTACCAAACTAACCTTTAGGTTCGATTTGCCCCCACCAATTTATTGTATATTGGATGCAATAAGAATGACAAATGAATCCACTTCAGGATACTATGAGTTCCTTGATGTGTATTGCATAATCACACCAAGTGTATCTCTTAACAGTATTTTACAGATTTATGGTTCCATCAATTCACTCATGCATTAGAGAATTGATGGATGATTTAGAGTAAGAGAATGATGGAGAATTATGTTGTTAATGTAACAAAATTCGTGTTCAAATTGATGCTCAAATGTCAAACATTTATAGTGCATTACATGACCTTTCACATGAGAGAAAACACTCATTTGTCAAAGATTATGATCATATACATTAGATTTTTGACTTGAATCAATGATACGGTTCGTTAATTTGCCAAAGGTTATGATCAAATACATAAGATTTTTTACTTGAATCAATGATATGGTTCATTATCTATCAGTAAATAATAATGTTCCAATGTATATGAATGATTTCCATGAAGAGTTACAACTCTTGATGAAGAGTTACAACTTTTGGTTTTAAAGTGATTCCATTATTTTGGAACTCATCGACAGTTCGGCTTAATAATGACACTTTTGACCAACCCAAATAAAACTCTACTAACACTTTTGACACTTGGAGTTTGAACGAACCCACATATATAAGGCTCTATCTTCAAACATCATTCAGGAAAACATGGAGTGTATGTCAGAATCATCCTTAAGAATCTCTGGATAATGAACCACAATACATTTGTCGTTATTATCACTCAGATCTATATGTTGAACTTGAACTGCAATGTAAAACATAGTTTTATTTTCATGATCATTATGAAAGGAATTGTTAAATAGTCTCTCCAACTCATCCAACTCGTTAATGGGAGCTAAATACATCACCACTGTCTTTTTCAAAGCTTCAAATCTGACATGAACTTTTACCGAAGGCAAGCTTGAGAGATGTAGAGACCAGAGAAATTATCAAAATAAAATAAAAGTTTGTGAGTTCTAGATATAAACAAAACATATATATTTATATAAGCATTGGTGAAATATTAAGTCACAAAAAATATACGTGGATTGTGCACCACAAAAAGTTAATAAAATTATGGATGTTTTAGAACACTAAATGACAATAAACATTCATTTGCGCATAAAATGTAAAACATGTATTTATATAAGCGTTTTGATGAATAATGGGCCACAAAAAGTGTCGATACACTATGAATCACAAAATGAAAATGTTGATGAACTTAAAGACCACAAAATAGTGTCGATGCACAACAAAATTATATCTTATACAAGTCATATCCTAACTAGTCAAATTACTTCTTCATCTCACTATCCACTAGAATCGGATCGTCGTTATTTATTTGTTACTTTGGGTGGTTTGCCACCTTTTTCAATTTTCATGATTTCTTCAAACAAAATATGTCGCTCCACAAATGAATCCTTCCATGTCTGTGATTCATCCTTTTTTTTGTATTGCTTCCACTTCATACATGTGGGAAGCGGTGAACACCCATCCTTCGGATAAACATGAACAAATTTCCCGAACATATATCTAGTGCACATGATGTGAGAAGATGTATTATGTGGTGGATGACCTCAAATTTGGAAAAAGGTATTAGAAACTATGTTTTATGTCTTGAAAACTCAACTACAACTATATTATAGAAATTTACAATAATATGACTCATCGAAAAACTTCAACCATTTATCTTTTGGTGCAACTCAACTCTTCAACTTTGGAGGGTATATACCATCTCTAATATATTTAAAACGTGTCTGAGAGCCAAAGAATGACATATAGTCACCCTTACGAAAATTTAGCTCTCTAAGCAATGCAAGACAATTTAAACTGTGACTATGCCAAGATGCTCATCTATAATGCGGAATCCATAATTACGATTACCTCTAAAATCCACAATTTTTTCAATATATGAATGCATAAATAACGACATCTCATCAATATGAGGAATGTGTGGTCATGGAACTAGCTTAGGCGATGGATTACCAATACATGTGTTTCTTTTTTTTTCTTTCCAGGGAATGTCTACTTTGTCTATGATAATTGGCTATCTGAAAATAGGAGTCAACATGCATCCAAAAAGATGGAGACCAAGTAGTGGAGGTGTCACTTGGTGTAAACTTCACTATCTTTTTGACACCCTTTGTTTGTACCTTTTGAACGAGCAGAGTCAATGACGTCATTTATAGAAATAATATCTTACACATTTTCTCTTGATCTTTTGTTTCATATTATAATCAACTTTCTTTAGACATTCATGAAATAGCAGACAAATAAATTTAAGTACTCCAACCAACATTATCATTCAACTTTTTTTTTTACAAAAACAAAATGATATTCATTCATTCAAATCGGGAGATTACATCATTCAACATCGCTAAAAACGTAAAGGATGAATCTGTAAACAACAAACTCACATCATCCAAGTTAATAGCATATAACGGCATAATGCATACAAAAATATATGATAAAATTAAAGTGACCGAAATATCCATGCCTCCGGATTTGCAACGTTGACGCCCAAATTTTTGATTGAATAATCGATCTTCAATATGAATCAAATGAACACCGCAAGAAGACGAGAAATCAAACAACGCCGCACAAGACGACGAATAACAAACCACCACACTTAGATGATGAAATCACAAAGAAAAAATCTAGATCTATGTGAAAATCACTTATTTAGATTGAAATAGAGAGAAAAAGATGAAGAGAGGTGATTTCAGGTCAAAAATTGACCCAAACCAAGATACTTCAAAAGATCAAGATACATTTGTAGAACCTAAGTTAAATTATCATCTTTTTCAAATGTCAGAAAACTAAATCCGACAAAATATGTCATCTTCTTTTAGATCACACCTACTATCTCAAACAATGACATTTTATACCGATTGGTTTTATAGGTGGAATCCATCAAGAATACAATATGAGAATTGTTAAAAAAAACCCAAGTAATTTAGGACCAGCCCATAAAATATACATAAGAGTTGTAGACTCACTAACAGTTTTAAACTTGTAAACATGGTTGTGACCATTCGAACATTTCAACTAATGTTGCATTTCTGACAATTCAATTCTTATGGATTTTTTGTACCTTTGACATGTGTTGTAAAATTTCTTTATATATTACATTGTCTTTTATTTTATCTTTCAAAGTCATCAAGATATTCATTGGTTGGACCATATTCCTTGTCATGTTAACACCAATCTCCTTATGTTTCTCATTTAAACTTCTAACAAATGTGATCTTCAAAATTTAACTCAATTAACAATACTCGGTGACCATACATTTGATTTCAATAACCAATCACACTACCTAAATTGACATTCATGCTTCCTTGACCCTATGTCTTCTTGTTTCAATTTCTTCTTGGTTCCTTGGTACACACCACCCTTTTCACAATACAAGACTAACTTTGACACTTTTCGTCTCAACAATAATTGATTTCAAATTAACAAAAACTTCGACATTGTTTGATTTTGGATCAATGAGATATTCAACTATAAATATAAATTTAGAAGAAAAATAACTAAATTATAATTTAGAGACATTGAAATATTACCATAAAACAATCAGTGCACTAAATGGTTTGGGAGTTGGAGCCTGATCCAGGTTAAGATCTTAACTCATAATGAAAAGTATTCAGGTTAAAATAAACGTAAGAACAAGGGTCAAATGATGTAATATACGTTCTTTGATGCCATATGAGTGTAGAAATCTTATAGCAATCATTCACTGATGATTTGAGACACTTTTTTCCCAAAAAAGACAATTGGGTAGAAGAGGTTGTGTAGTATAGGTCTAGTGGCCTAATATATAAGTGAAAATAGTTTGGATTGTAACTCTAGAACTTGAGCGAGTGGGAGCTACAATCAAAGAGGTTGATATCATAACTCCCAAGAGGCTTGAGAGGGGTATTTCTGGATTTCTTATAGGCTTGTGAGCAAATGAGGAGGCCTAATGAGCAAATTTAGGTTTTAATAAGCACATGGAACAACCCATGATCCTAAAAAAATGAGGGATAGATTGATACCCATGGCCTCTAGTGATCGATATTAAAAGTCTTAAAACTAATACCCGAATCAATTGTGATTGGATTTGTTTAGTTTGGTTCAATTTACACCTAAATATAGGGAAAAATCGGATCACTTAATTAGTTTTTGTGTGTGTGTGAAGCATGTACCCTTTGCACGACATCAAAGACTAATCCTCAAGTCAAGTATAACTATAATGGATGGTAAATTCTCCTTCTAGAGATTTCACAATGCCACATTCATGGGCTAGATTTGAATCCATGATCTTGTTTTAAGCGGAAATAGATCACTTACTATCTTATACGTATGCATGCTATTGGCTAATCGCTTAATTTTTTTTTGAATTATACATTTGAGTTTATTATTATTATTTTTTTGAGGGAGAGTTTATTATGTTATTGGTTTGGTTGTTACGCTTATAATATAAACTTACATGTGCTCGTCTACCCTATTTTCTTGAATGAAGATCATAGTCGGCATATATCATAACAAAAATTAAATTTAAAGTTGTGGACAAAGTTTAATCTTTCCTTCTGCTGTTTTTATTTTTTATTTCAAATACTATGTTTTTAATTCAAATTTGAGTTAAGGTTTTTTTAGATTTGATTGTCCATGATTTATTTAAGAATTATACTAGTATAAGACTTTATTTAAAATTTAAATTAGGATTATATATGATTCAATTCAAGTTTGAAATTACATTACTATATTATTATTTTCCTTAAGAAAAAAATGAAACATTAATCAACGGAGCTTCATGTCCACACACAAGGAAGGAGTGATAGGCTAGGACTAAAAAGAGTTATAAGATATACAATCAACCAACAATGAACCAAATCTACTAATAGCTTAATACAAAGAATTAGTTAGGAATCATGAAAAAACATTGAATGGGATTGGTCCACCAATGATGAAAATCAGATTTGAGTTACCAATACTTGCTTGTAACCATCTGAAAGAATAGAGAGTTTCATGCTATCCACCAACTGTTGTAATGATTGATCTATATGTCGAAAAATACAGTTATTTATATCCTTCTAAATGGTCTGAACACTCGATAACCAAATCACATGTAGAGCAGAACACAACTTTTTAAAGTCTCCCACTAAATAAATAAACTGATGGGGTGATAAAAAATTGGTAAACTGTCAGCCGCTTGTATACCAATCCACCTCCGAATATGCTCCCAAATGCTACCATAATATGCACACCCCCACAAACAGATGATATGCACATCCAGATTGACCACAGACACTCGCACACTGACCTAATGTTTGCGGAATGATTCCACGATGTATCAAGTTATCTTTCGTAAATAGCCAGTTTAGTAATAACCTCCAAGCCAATATCGAGACCTTCAAAGGCGCCTCTTTCTTCCATACAATATTGTACTATTATGATATCTCATATTACGTCGTAGAACCAAGTGGCCTCTTTACTTTATTATTATTGTTATTAGCGTTTAGACGGGCACCCTTTTTTTGTTTATTGTGCTAATGTGTATAAGTTATGAACAATAGTTTTTATAAAATTTTGATTTTGATTAAAATTATAGGTATAAATATTTTGCACTTTCATATTGTAACAAACTATACTTATCTTTTTCAATGGCACCAAGAATATAACAAATATAGTATAAATTCTTATCTTTTTGAATGATACTAACAATATAAGCATTCTTATAGGCAAATTTGTCTAAGGTATAATTGAAAGTGAAACAGTCACTCGAAAATCATGTATTATCTTTATATATAGTTAGGAGTGTTCAAAACCAAACCAATCCAATAGAAAACCTGCAAATCGAACCAACTCAAATCGAAACTGCAAAAACCGCATTTGGTTTGGATGTATTCAGATCATTGTTTTACTCAATCGCGTGTTTGGTTTGGTTTGCGATTTTTACATTACCAACCGAACCAAACTGCAACATATGAAAAAACACTAATTAAACATATGTGACATAGACAAATACTCATAGAAACTCAATCGAAACTTCTATAAAATAAGATATATTTTTTCTCTTGATAAGTTTCTTCTTTGCTTTTTATTTCAAAAATGTATTTATTTGCTACTTGAACTTTTAGATAATAATAAAATTTTAGTCTTTTACATTTCTTACATAATATGATTACTTTTTGCCCACGTTTTTAATTTGGTCTATGTTGTTGGGTGAAAATGAAATTGTAATGTTGGATGAAGGAAAAATTTGTTCTGTACCATGGATGAGAAACGGAAAGCGACGAATGTATTGTATCCATTGGATTATTTATAATAGCCATTGGATTGAATTTTGATTCTAGTTTTTATTTATTTTAAAAATATAAACCATGACACACCTTTTATGGTGCGCAGGTCGCACATATAATTTTCACCATATAACAAAGTTGGTTGGATAAAATATAAAACATTGTTGAAAATATGTTGTGTTTTAGATTTTTGACTTGATTTTAATGTTGAAAACAAAAAATGCATTGCCTAAAAAAAACCGCACCAACCGAACCAATCCAAGCCGCATTGGTTTGGTTTGGTTTGGTTCGGATGACTTTTTAAAAGTTACCCAAACCAAACCGTACTGCGAACACCCATATATATATATATATATATATATATATATATATATATATATATATATATATATATATTATTAAAAATTTAATTATGTAAAGAATGATGAAATTATAAATAAAATATTCACATTTATGATTTTATTTATTTAGGTTAAAAAATGTTGGTCGTAGGTCGTGGCCGACCTACTTATTTCAACCCTAAGCAGCCACCTATAACACAATAACACCTATTAATTTCTTGCTCACATAATTTTTAACGAAAAGTAACAATGAATAGAGAATTAGCATATGCACTCTCTTTTCTTTTCGTCTTACTATCTTCTCTATTCTATTTCAACCTCCCTAACTTTGATCCAAAATCTCTTTTTCGTTTTGATTTCTTGTCACGTACAGCTCCCAATAATTCACAAAAATCACTACCAATTGAAGCATGTGATTTTTCCAAAGGTCAATGGGTTTGGGGCGAAACTTTTAACTCACATAAGTTGTACGATGAAAATTGTCCCTTTCTTGATCCCGGATTCCGGTGCCGGCAAAATGGACGGAACGATGAAGGTTATCGTAAATGGAGATGGCAACCTAATGATTGTGACCTTCCACGGTATGTTACTTGCATGTTAATGTCAATTTTATGATCATATGTCGTGTACCCTTTCTATTTCATTGCATGTATGCATGCATGGTTATGTGTTTGTTATGTATTATTATTTCTTGATTTGTTTTGTTACTAGTTTTGTAATTTTGAGATGTAATGCTAAACCTCTTATCGCAACAATCATGGCTTCATGTGATTTTCTGTCCTCTCATTTTTGGAGAAGTAGGTTAATTGGAAATAGTCAATAATGGCATGGAAATAGGAGAATAAGAGGCCTTCATTATAGAAACAACACACTAGTGGAATACTAGGTCTTATTTTCCAGAAGGGGTGTTTTCGAAGGTTTAATGTGTAAGTTTTCGAAGGTTTAATATGTAAAATGGAATTATAAATAATGTACTTATAATAGTCTTTACGTATTTATTATGGAAAAATGTTAAGGACTTAAATTTGTTTATTGGTGAGACTCATGTATGTGCCCCCAACTAACATACATGGGTCTAGAAACAAAAAATATTGGTTGAACATGTAGCTCACGATAGAACAACTTGTATTCCATTTCAAATCAAATCTTAATACAAACATTTTTTATTTTTTATTTATATTTAGGGACAAACATCTTAATACAAACTTGAAACATGACAATCTCACTTTTACCTTGATTGCAATAGTTGCATGCAGTTTTTTCTTCATCAAATCCGTTCAAGAAAATTTGACGGATTAAGTTATTCCGAGAGTAACTTGAGATAAATTACTTTGCTTAATTACTCATTATAAATATTAAACTTTATTAATCTAAGCATTGATTAATTTCATATTATATTATTGATCGGAGGAGTGATAACAATAAACTTTTTGACGCTCTTTTATTAGCACTATTTTTTATAGGTTAAAACTCATGTACACAACAAAATAGTAATAGCGAGTGTATTCAAAAGCGTTAATAACATTATTGAGTTCTTTAACGAAGTATCAAATAATTTTAAATTTTATGAAAATTTGTGCAATTAATCTACTCAATTCTCAAACTTTAATATTTATAATGAATTATTAAGAAGAATAACTTAGCAAGATATACTTTAGAGTGTCCTTTTAACTAGTGACGTACTCTTAAGTAATGATCAATATCTAATAATAACTTCTCTTCATTAATTCCTTGTGTTACACTCAGATTTAATTCAAGTGACCTCCTAGAAAGAAGTCGCAATGGACGCATTGTTTTTGCAGGTGATTCAGTGGGCAGAAACCAATGGGAGTCTATGCTGTGCATGCTGTCAAAAGGGGTCACTAACCTCTCAAAAATATATGAAGTGAATGGAAGTCCCATAAGCAAACACAAGGGCTACTTGGTGATGAAATTTGAGGAATACAACATGACTGTAGAATATTATAGGGCACCTTTCTTGTCTATTATAGGTCATCCACCACCAAACTCATCTAGTGACATTAAAATGACCATCAGGCTTGATGAGTTACATTGGTATTCTAATAACTGGAAGGAAGCAAATGTTCTTGTTTTCAATAATGGTCATTGGTGGAACTTAGACAAAACTATCAAATCGTAAGTATACATACTGAATCTACAACTGTTATTTTGAGATCATTTGATTTAGATGAGCCTTGCCTTTTTTTTTCCTTAGAAAAAATCTTTTTTAAGTTTTTTATGATCACTTTAAAATTTGTTTAGAAACTCAACTGTTTGTTACAGCTTAGTTCATGTGAAGATTGTAATATTTTAATATCTTTTTTGATAGAAATAACACATCTAAACATGGTCTATCATTTTGCAGGGGTATCTATTTCCAGGAAGGTGGGAAGGTAAATGTGACTATGACAGTGAAAGAAGCTTTTAGTAGATCCTTACAGACATGGAAATCATGGGCATTGAGTAATCTAAATCCTATGAGGAGTTTCATCTTCTTCCGTAGCTATGCCCCAGTTCATTACAGGCAAGTATATTAACACATTTATGTGACCTTGATAATCATAAATTCGATTAAAAACATTAAAAGGAACGGCATGAGGGGGTGGGAATGCAATCCAGAATTTGAGGCAGTCAAACTCAAACTTGAGCTAAAGTAATGTCCAATGTTTAGAGCATAAGCGCTTAACATATAAAAATTTACTTATGAGATATTTCTATAACAGGATAAAATAAAGACAATTGTTTTCATATAAGGTATAAGCTTATGCTGAAGAGCTTATAGAAACAAGTTGTTTCCATAAGCTCTCAACAGTCTCGAAGGTTCTTATGACACTAGATAAGCTCAAATGAATCTTATCCGAATAGACCTTAAAACTAAAAGTATGTCAACTCACATCAAATTTACACCATTTTAGTCATCCTATTCAAGTATATTTGGATAAGAGTCTGTACAGTGAAATTGTAGGAATGGCACATGGAATGAAGGAGGAAACTGTGACAAAGACAAGGAACCAGAAAACGACCCTACAAAACTTGAAGCTGAACCGTATTACAACGTATTTATATCTGATGTTGTTAAAGAGATGCAGTATGGAAGCTGGAAAGTCAACTTTTTGAACATCACATATCTTTCGGAATTGAGGAAAGATGGTCACCCTTCCAAATATCGGGAACCAGGAACTCCACCCGATGCTCCTCAGGATTGTAGCCACTGGTGTTTACCCGGAGTGCCAGACACGTGGAATGAACTTATCTATGCCCAACTCCTCTCTAAGAAATATGGCATCAACAAAAGTTTTCCAGAAAGTGAAGAACGCAGCTGATCCAATTTTCATCAGACCAGGAAGAATGTTAAGTTTTGTTAGCTATATATAAATCGGCATTCCTCCTGATCATTTAACTTCATCCATTTCATCATCTGAATCCACATCACTGGTTGACATTGACATTTGCTTCACTTTCTCAAGCTGCCTCAAGAGGTCCAACCTTTCTGGTGCATAAGTGGATGGAATCTGTGCAAGGAATATATATCAAATTCTTATGACGTGACGATCAGAGATTTAAAATTTTGAATACAAGACTGAAATAAATAAGAAAAGCAGAAAGTCGTAATGTTTATACCAGGGATGGTACATATCTCTGAATAGCAGCCAACATTGCTGCATGCCCAACGGCAGTAACCTGTGTGAAGTAAACATTTTCCTTCTTAGTAAGAAATATCTAATATTGGAAAATGGTAATATGAAATATCAAACAAGTTCATTTCCTTCTATCTTCTCTCGTTTACATTTTCTACATGCAGGAAGTCCATTTTGTTCCACTTCAATATTTATAATGAGCAGAAAAATTAAAGGTTAGAATGAGTTAGATCATCATTCAAATATTTATAGGATTGTACATTGTCCCTGTATACATGTTAGAGATGCAATAGAGCTATTCATAAGTCATTGCTAAGCAGTTTAAGATATTAAATTAATACTAATTAAGAATGAGATTGTGAGCCTTGGCACAGTGGAAAGGTCACTATACTTATAATCTAGTGGTGATGGGTTCTAATCACACAAACAACCCTCCTCCTTAGACCCCAGTCCTCAGTCCCACAATGGCGAGTGAGAGTCTCATGCATCAGGCCACTCTTTCTTTTAGGTTTTGTTTGGGAGTTTAGAGGGGAAGGGAAGGAAGGGTTTTGGGGGGACATAAATATATGGGAAAATTGAGAAATCTATCATATTCAAATTATGCTAAGCATTTCTGTGATTTAGAAATTAGAAGCTTAGCATAATTTGAATATGATCTTTTTATTATGAATGAACAGTATGCTTCTCTATCCAGAACAGGTCATATTATTCAGATATAATTGATAAGAACAATCATAAAGGTGTTCAACTTACAGGAAGAAGCATTAAAATGCCGATAGGAACAACTGAAGCCATGTCAGTTAAGGTTCTTTTAAGTGCTTTCTTCTCCTTCTCAGTCAATTCATCACCTATTACGGTCCTTTTGACCAAACCCGAGGCAGCACCAACATCAATAGCAAGAAGTTGAGTTCCTTGCCAGACATCCTGTTTAATAAGTAGCAAACTTTAAATCTATTATTATATTATTTGTTTGAGCTGCGAACAATGTCAAAATCATCATAGATGCAACACACACACATGACATAATTTTTCTTTTAGTTTTAAAAGACATGGAATAGGGTGAGGTAAAAGTAACCCAGCATCATCGGACCAATGTGATAAAGCAGATGAGTTCTTAAAGCATGATAATACTTCCAAACAAAGAAAACTGTCAGACTAAATCATACCGTTCCTGCTTCTTTTAGTTTGTCAAAAGATTTTTGTAGGAAATTTTCATTCTTCTGAACTCTGACCATCTGAACACCTCCAGCATCACCATTATAACGGGCATCATCATCACTGATCATCAAATCCTGTCAAAGCAATATAAACACAATAGCATGCCATGTGATAAGGATGTGAAGATAAAGTAGTCAATACAAATGGCAAGTAGATTTATTAAGAAATTAACAGTAGCTTGAAGCAGAGTGTTGTAAATAGCGTTTATTAGGACAGATTTTACTTTTGCTCATATCACCATGACATTATGTAACTATAAGGACATATTTTTTTTCCCTTTTTTATTCATTACCATTTATTAGGATTCATGTACAATGGTCTTATATCTTAGAGCCTCTCTAGTTTGTAACATAAAGTCTTCAACATAATTCAGACCTTTTTCAAGTGAAGTGGACATTAGGATGAGACAGCATAGTAGGAAAATAATAATGCAATATCTAAGTAAAAAAATTCAATACGGCGTATGTCCAACCTTGTGAGTCGTCTAATTCAAATGTTTCAGACGTACCTCATTATTTTCTGATTGATAGGCACTTCTTTGGACCCTTTTCTCAAGTTCCATCAGCTCATTTCTTAGAAGCTCAAAGCGGTGGATTTCATTGGGTTCTTGTTCCACAACCCCTACATTTGGTGCAGGCTGTTCAATATAATTTTCCTGCAAACAAGATAGCAAGTCCATATTACTCAAAACTCAAAGAAGCATCCACCAACCAATTAGAATAGATAATTAATCATCCATGCAGCTAAACCAAATGAACCACTGTTCTGTTCCAGTTTATGCATGATTATTAGGCGATATAATTTCAAAAAAATAAATAAATCATATTGTAAGCTCCTATAGAATTCTCACTTGCAAATAAGATTTTGGCGAATTTAACAATCCGCCACTTTACGAGTAATGAGGGAGGAACTTAAAAAACCAGTTTTCTTGTTGTGTGAGTGGGTGGGGGGGAGGGATGTGCTAGTCTAAGCAAAAGCAAGCATAAAAATTAGCTTTATAGATTCTTGAGATAGGTTTTTGTTAGGTCATTTTCACTTCTATCAGAATAATCTGTAGCAATCTATAACCAAATCTAGTTCGTAACTAACCAGCAACTATCCTGACTAAAGCACACTACTCAATGGTTTATTATTTTTTATTTTTTTTAGCGACACTCAATGGTTTATTGGTTATCTAATGAAAAAATATTTCTCGTTGCATCTTTACAGGACATCTAGTCACTTTTTTAAAGGACTGGTCTATTTACCACCTACAACTATACTGAAAACCAAATATAATCTTAGTTGTGCCACCCATAGTAGTCAACTCCGGATAGCGGTGCATAAGTGGAATAGCGTATACCAGTATGACAAATAGCGGTCACCGATATTGGATTATTTTTGGACAAATTACAAGAATAATACTATAACGTATAAACAAATTTATATATTTCTCAACAAAAATAAAACTTATATTTAATATAAAATTAAATATAACACTTAAATCTCATGAGACATTCATAAATCAAAACACCAAAAAACAAAAGACAGGAATAAATAAAAAAACCATAAGATAGCAGATAGAAGAGTGTGTTCTGCGGCACAGGTGAGAAGAGAGAAAAAGTTGAAAAATGATAGGGTTTACAAAATCCTCAAAATGCCCCAAAAAAGGTTTTAAAAATAGGGTCAATTTCAAAATTTCCGTTACAATCAAATAGCGGGTGCACCACTATGCCGCTATAGCAGCTGAAGCGGCTGCTATTTGATTCCACACCATTACGACGATTACCATAGTGGTTCATCACCGCTACGCTCGGCCGCTATCGGCCGCTGTTGACTACTACGGTGCCACCAATCAAGCATATTTTTACTTTCATGTCAATTTAGAAATGACTATGATTGGACAACAAGACCATTATTGAAGAACATATATGATATAACAGTAGAAAAACATAATTGACACACATCTTATGTTAATACATTAATTAAATAAAAGAAAACTAAATATACAGTTATATTTTCACAAAAGATATGAAAAGGAAATCAACATCGTCAAATAATGAGGAAGATAATGCATACATGAGCATCCACATCAGATTCCGGGTCAGGCTTTCTGGATATAGGAGGTACAAATATGCTCCAGAATCCACGAGATTTTCCAATTTGTCTGAAAAAGACGCATGTATGTGTACCATTTACATAGGGCTAACCAGAAAATTACATTTACCTAAAACAGAAGAAAGTAATAGTTGGCACTGCATGAAAAAAGAAAAAAACAAGCCTTCATACCTTTTGCTCCTGTCCACCTTTACATTGCCATTCTTTCTGCTTTTCCCTTTCATAAACCTGTCCTCCTCACCAACCGGTGTGATGGTTTGATCACTATTAACTCCCTGCATGAGTTTAATACAAGCACCATTGGCAAGCAAATATTCAGTTTCTCAAAAATCAAACATGTGACTAGAAGTATGCATACGAGTCAAGCAAGATAACAATGAATTACAACACAGAAATGAGAACACCAAGTAATAGTATAACCCACATTACTCCACTAATTTGAAAGAAAAAAAATACGAATGCACCTGAAATGCCATGGAAAAAAAGCAAACAATATCCATGCATACTACTAAACTTGTACCCAATTTTCACCAAGACTTTTAAGCAAAGACATAAAACTGGCTCAAGAAGGCAAAATCTATGTTCGGGGAACAGATGCAAAGGGGACGAAGGGCACCTAATCTGCATATTTTACTCCAAAGTACTGCATATGATTATTCTTCACATACATACTCTGGAATTCATTTTTGTCCACCGCGTATTGTATTCTCTGTTGTTAATAGCGGCCGCTCCCGCCGCTATCGCGGCGCGGAGCGGCAAAAAACAGCCTACCGCGTCAGAGCGCTACCGAGTCGCGCGTTAGGGAAAAGCGGGTCAATAGCGGGTTTCGCGGCCGCTATCCGGTGGTGCGGGGCGGACCAATAGCGGGTCGAAGCGCCCACTTTACGGGTCAGAGCACAAAACAAGGAAAAGAGAGCAAAACGACTGTTTTTTCAACCCATTTTAGCCATGTGACCCGTTTTTTACCAATGCGACCCGGTTCGTGCCTTTCATACTGGGAATAATAAAAGCTCATTATTGGTTATAAAAAATAAAATAAATGCTTATTTATGATTTCGTTGACCCATATTGCTTGCTGAAAAGTCACACAATGAATGTGCCAGCTAATTGCTTGCTATTCTTAATATTATTTTAATGTTTTTAATGCTTTTTTTGGTTACAATGTTTTCAATGCTTTTCTTTACCAAGAATTTTATTTTTTAACGGTAATTTCCTAACTATACTCTCTTTTTTAAATAATTTGATTGTCTTTAGCCTTAATAATTTTTTTTATGGAAGCCTTAATGATTCTTATGTTTGATATTCATATTCTTTCAAAAAAAATCGTATATTTAATATATTACTTTATCACTTCATATATATTTTGATAATTATTTTTCTGACAAATTATTTTAATGGTTAATACTATTGGTTATTAATTATTTTTCTTAATTTTAATATTATTTTATTTCAAATTATGAATACTTCATAAATTTTGAGTAATATTTAAGGTATTTTAGTATATTTTTTTGTATAGTATGGTATTTTAATATTAAATATATTAGTGTCCGCGTCATGAAATAGCGCCCGCTACGCGCCCGCATACCGCGTCGCGTCAATTTTTAGGGTGGCCGCGCCGCGCCGCTTTTCCGCTTTGACAACAGAGATTGTATTTATAAAATTAAAGTAGCCATTAGGTTAATAAGCGGGTACTCTATTACAGGTTATTTGGGCAACAAAGCCCATTAGAGAAATGAAGTGAGTTTTTGTTGAAAGAGACACATGTTGTAGACCTTTCAAACATATATTTGCCATCGTTTTGGTTTTTCTAATTACTAGTACCAAAATGGGAGCTCAGTGTCAATGAAGGCTGTCAAAGTGGTCCATCCACCAAATTAATCTTTCGTAGACAAAAAATTATAACCTTAATTGCCATTTAGGGGCCAATTTGTTTTCTCATAAAAGAGGAAAAATGTAATGTCAATTTTGTCTTTAAAATAGTAGAATACACATTCACTCCTACGTTATTATCGATCCCATCACTGATTATTATCTGGTTCCATCCCTGTTATGTTGATCAGTCAATCTACTTTTATCAACAAGCACAAAAAATTCAGGACACGATTATTTGGAGGTAGAAACCGAAAAAGATTCCTACTTTCAGGAAAAAAAATAGAAGACATCAACGTAAAGAAGGAGAAACGCGAAAGAGGTTGTATACTTTCAAGGTAAAAGTCTTTGACACACTATTATACCAGGAATTGGTAAAGGAGGTTGTGGATGATATTGTGGAGGATATTGTGTACCTCTTGCAGAGAATCAGCTTTTGCTTGGAAAGATGCCTCAAGGAATTCAGCTTCTTTCTTAAGTTTCCGTATTTTTTCCAAGTCAGAACAGGCTGCTTTCAAATGCTCCTTTCCAGAACTAGAGCTTGACACATGCAATTCTTGAAGCAACTTTTCAAGCTTTATCACAGTCTCTTCGACACTTTTTAATGCCTGAAATCAAATGTTAACAAAAGGCATAAATAAGAATATGATACATCAAAAAAAAAAACAAGAAATTGGGGTTCATCTAAAGTATGAAGAATATTGATATGTTAAGGTATGAAAATGTCAGATTAGGAAATAATACACTACTGAAATGGAGAGGCTCGCAGCAGATATTAAATTCAGATTTTAAAGTGTGGGAATCAAACCTCGTCAAAAGAACCTGAGCCTTCTATCGTTGACTGAATTGTGGATCTTTGCCCGACAACTATTTTCGTGGCATCACTCTCCAATGTCTTATCTCTGCATTAAATTTAAAAAGATAACAAGTGGCACAATGTTTGGAATTAGAAACTCTTGGTGTAAAAAATGTTTTCGCAACATCTAGAATTTCAATAAAAACTATAAATACAAGGTGTATAAATAAATAGGTTCAAGAAAATATTGCCACAGTACAAGACAATTAGCTTGGAAACATTTTTTCTGTCGTGGCTCTCTGGTAGATAAAGATGTTTTTGTACTACTGTACGACAATTAAACACATTTCCATTGGATTGGATTTTCTTCCTTTTCTAGAGAATTGGACATTTTCCAACCAAATCTTACTGACATATCAATGATATATGAAAGCCAGAGTCACATATTAGAGAGTTAATGTTAGCACCGTTTTGATCAACCTCTAAGTTCATTTCCTGAAAGGATTGTATGGACTTTGACAAGATGCATTTGAAAACTACTATGGTTTGTGCATAGATACAGAATATCATAATGCTTTGAGCACATGTGTTGTTCTAGCCTCTAGATTCAACTCTTGGACTCCATTTTGTCTTCAATCCATCTTTTTTCTAGAGAAGCCATTT
Source organism: Medicago lupulina (assembly GCA_958299785.1). Classification (NCBI taxonomy): domain Eukaryota; kingdom Viridiplantae; phylum Streptophyta; class Magnoliopsida; order Fabales; family Fabaceae; genus Medicago; species Medicago lupulina. Next base: position 26,594,168 of record OY283141.1, on the reverse strand, counting down.
GTCATTTACTTTCTTTACCGTGATTATTCCGTAGAAAGAAGGATCCACCAAAAGAGCATTTGTAGGATAAAATCTAATCCAGTTTCGAATTTCATATTGAGAAATGAAATGTCTATTGTAGAAGCTAAAGTAAAGTTGAGGAGATGCCCACATTTAAAACCACATTAAGACAAGAACAACCATGAACGTTTGACAACCCTCCAATTCTTTTTGTGAACAACTATGAACATTTGACAACCTTGAACGCCAATTTTGGGGTGAAATGACTAAAAAGTTCCGAACTTTACCACTACAGCTGTTTTTTGGCTGTTGTTGGCGGCACTACAGCCATTATATAAAACGGCTAAACGTGGGATTTCACATAGCGCCTAGGAGCAACTGCTATTGACTACACAGGAATAGCTTTGACATGACTGCTCTGAAGCAATAGCAACTAAACACGATGTTGCTGAAAACATTTCATGATCAATATTTTACCCCAAAAATGTAATGTTTTGATGCATGAATCATGGTATCAATGAATATGCACGTGCACCTAATGGAATGCAAAAAAGACTGTAGACGGTGACATTGTCACATAGCTTACTTTATCATCCCAAGTTCCTCCATCAACATGTTGTGCCTAACATAAAATAAATAAGACACATAATTTATTAAGTTTGAAGCTGGTATTTCATTAAATTATAAATAAGCATTGCTCTAGTTACCCTCTGGACAGAAATTCAGCTGCTTTTACATTTGAAGGACTCTCAAGCCATGTGCTGTATTTAATAAAGCTCTGCATCCAATGAGAGCAAACAGAAAATGCTTGGGTCACTGCTTCCGCATTTGGAGGACCCTCTGGTTTACTATGCCCATGAGACTGTTTTGTGATGCTGGTGATTCCCGGATAAAAAGGAAGCCAATCCAGCTCTTCACAAACTACCTATGCAGTTAAAGAACTTCCCCAGTTAAATCAACTTAATAATCAAGCATACATCGTTAAATGCAAGGACCATAAATACTAACCTCAACATACAATTGATATGAACTAATGGATGAGAGTTGAGGGTAGTATAAAACACTTCCCCCAATAAGATACCTGTAATAAATTATCGTATAAATAAATAAATAAATGCACAAAAATTCATAGGATGCATGACAAGACATTATGATGATAAAGGTGCTTAAGTTGCTGGGAATTATTATGATGATATTATGCATGTAAAGTTACTAACCTTAAAACACCTATATATACAATCATCTGACCAAATGCTAGTAGTACAACTAGCACAGGTCCAACCAAAAACTATTCATGACACTCCTAAAACAAAAAGACACCTAGTACTCTAACAAACAATAGTAATACTACATAATAAAAACAGTACCTGATGAAATCTTCAATTGGATCATCGGGAGAATCGAAACCATTTGCCAAAAGAAATGTTCGTGTACTTCTGCCTAAGGCAATAAAAAATCCAAATATAGCCAAATCCTTCTCTAAAACCTGCACCATGCTAACATTCAATTGAAGCCTTTTGTTACAAAATACACAAATAAATGGAAAAGGATAGAGCTCTATTATACTCAATTCAACTAGTCTCTATTCTTATTAGTTTATTTACATAAAGTGCTTTCACTTAAAACTTCCTAACAGAAAGCCAACTTATCTCAATTTTTAAGCATATTCCTCCATGCTGGAAAAAAAAAATCATTTCTATCCCTAGTGGAATAGAAAGTAATGAATTCCAAAAGTCAATACAACAACAACCAAGCCTTATCCCACTGGGTGACGTCGGCTACATGGATCAAATTACGCCATAATATTCTATCATAAACCACATTTCGGTTCAACTCATTAATCTCTGAAGAAATCAAAAAAATTATACAGTCACAGGCACAAGACAACAACCACGTTAATGAATAAGAATTTTTAAAATGATATAATTAAAACAATGTATAACTTTACTTTGGTAATTTAACTGTATGTATAGTCATTTCAATTGAATATGTATTCCTTGACATTCAATCCAACATCACCAGTTTAGTGCCAAAACCACAATATCTTCAAAACTGAACATAACTAACCTCAATGCTTTCAGATGTTGTCAGTCTTGACCATATTTTCTCCTTATCAATAGCTTGCTGAAGCTGCTTCTGAACCAGATTTACCCAGAAAATAACCTCTTCTGAACCCCACTCATCGTTTGCTCTAAAAGCTGCAGCTCGAGGACCAAAATGTACAAGAAATTCTCTGTGTAGACCAACATCCTTTATAGAATTATAAGCTTGGCTTACAGGAATTAAACCAACCAGCATGTCCATCAAACTACCAGTTATCTCTGTGCTCATGGAAAAGAATTGTGAGCAAGAAACTTTTGCCGGGCCAAGTTTAGCAATTGCAGCAATGCATGTAAGTGCAATTAGGAGAAGTGATACATCACTTGCACTGCTCAAACCCTTAGTTTTTCCAGACCTGGGAATTCAGTCAAAAATATCATTTATGAATCGTCTATAAATATAACATGAAGGAGCAAGAACAGAGGCATAAAAGTTTACATCTCAATATGTAGAAATGTTAAAAGAAAACATACAAAGCAATGGCAGAAGTGAAGCGCCCGTCCCCTTCAAACTTATTAACAAAGGACGTCACTACAGCTGGAACTTGCTCAGACCAAAACCATTCGTACACTTCAGGCTGTTTGGCAGATAAGTTTTCTCTGATTAAGCTCTCCAAGGGAGCAGATAGCCTTAGCAAACTGGACCAATGCAACATTTACACAAGTTTCAGGCCCAAAGCAACTAGAGAGAGCACTATTATATATTAAAACTAAAGATGTAAAGAAGGAACAAAAATAAGAAAAACATGAGGCATGCAATACGAGTGAATCAAATATTGGAAGGCATTAAAAGCAGTATATAAGTATACAATCACTGTGATGGTAAAATCTTGAAGTGATATTTAAAGTTTGCCTGCTACAAAACTTCCATATTAAGGGTACTACACAAGTTCCTACCTTAAACATGAGTCATAGATTTAAACTTTCAGATGATTTGCATAATATTCAATAAAATACAGATTTTATCAGGAAAAAGATATGCATTTGAAACTTCAAAATTTGACATGAAGATGTACCATAGCTATGCAAAATATATTTCATTGTTAAAACATCAAACGACTGAACTAATTATCTGATGAATAGTTTCAGGTACATGGTCTATTATAAAACTTCACACAGGGTCAACCGACGAATTTCTATTTCATTCTAATAAATAAGTTTAATGCAAAAGTAACACAAAGTGAAACAAAATGCGAAGCAATATGCTACCTCCTTTGAACAAATACATTGACATTTCTATCTCTGCTATCTCCTCGGGATGAAATTTCACTTGCAGCATATAATAATGAGTAGATGGCAGCCTGAGAAAAATTAATAAACTGTTTATCAGTTTTTCTTAAATTTTGCAGGTTAGGAAATAGTGAGATATGATCAACTGGATAATAAAAAGAAACATTGCCAAAAATTCATTTATGATGAAGAATAGGCAATATATAATTTGCATCTATCTTTACAAATCATATTCATTTGGAAGACATTAGCTAACTCACAAATCAAGTTTATATTTTAGGTAGCCAAATATGGCTAACTCGGTCTAACTTGAACAGTCACATAATTCTGATGACAAGTCAGCAAAGTCAATTTAAAAAAAAAAACTTCAAAACACAGGACTCGGCTGTGGTTCATTTTTGTTCAAGAATGCATGTTGCCATGTTCGCTTTCCGCACTTCATTTTTACAGCTTTCGTTCTCTTCATTTATACTAAGGGCTCTCTCAAACTGCCATTGAACACTAGATGATCGAAGTTCACCTACGGCAAACATTGTCGCTCCCTCCCGGCAAAACTTGCCTGACTCTGCCCCTTGCTTTCTACGTTCGAACACTCGATAGGTGCATCCACATTGAGTCTACCACTTCTGCATTTGAAACTCAAGGGCCTCCCTAACCCTCTGTTTTGTTTTGTTTTTTTATCTGGTTTGTTTCTTTGCTTTATTATGGAGATGGAATGTAGAATTATAATTCTATTATTGGTAGTATAATATTATTCATATATGTTATTTATAGTTTTTATATTAGGTAAACTCTAACAAATTCGTGAGTCTTAGTCTAACCCCTAAGCCTAAGAGATGATTTTTTTGAACTCGACGAATTTGCATAGACTTTTGAGTTTGACAACTTTGGATATTATTACTATTGGAACCAAGACGTTTCAATACTGAAAGTATATTCTAGAAGGAAGTGGGATTAATAGGTTAAGGGAGTAGATTTGTGCAACCAGTTATACTATCAGTCTAGGTTGAATGTTAGGTAAGAACCTTTAAATACAATTATATAGGGGAGTGACTCGAGTGATTTAATTGACTCTCTCTCTCTCTCTCTCTCTCTCTCTCTCTCTCTCTCTCTCTCTCTCTCTCTCTCTCTCTCTCTCTCTCTCTCTCTTGATTCTTAAGAATGTTTCTATACCAAAGAAAAGTAATTTACCAAAGAAGGTGAAGCCAAATCACCTAATTTAACAAACAAAAGTAATTATAGACCTAAAAATATACAATACACTAAATTACCCCAAGTTGGACATTTAGGGTCCGTTTGGTGCACATCATATGATAGAGATAGGATAGGATATGAAACTGGATAAGGATAGGAAAGACATAAACATGATAAACATTTGTCATATCATATCATATGTTTGATGCACACATGATATCATATATATCATAATTAAATGACAAAATTACCCTTGTAATTAATTATATTTTTTAACCTTTTTTAAATTAAATATAATTATGCTAATATTAATTATACAAAGTTATTGAAAAATAATTATTTCAAAAAACAAAAAGTTACAAAAAAAATTGTTAACCTTCTTCCTTGTTTTGTGTTCGACGGCTCAAAGAACAAAAAGTTACAAAAAAAATTGCTATCTTCCTTCAAAAAAAAAAACTGATATCCTTCTTCTTCCTTGTTTTTTTCCGAGGATAGAAGAATGGCAAAATTGATACAAGTCATAACAAATTCCTGTATCAGAACCATTTCCACCCCCAATTCTCAAACGTACACTGTAGGAGAAACGATATCACGAAAAGGGGACGTAAACGGCAGCGACGTAGTTTCGCACCATGGTTGAAAGAACGGCAGGAGTGAAGGAAACGGTTTCGTAAAAGATAGAAGAGATGGCATTGAAAAGTTATGGAGGAGAGGAAGAGAAGATAGAACGTGAACGATGAATTGAGAAAGGGCAAAATAAGGATTCTAGTGCTAATCATGATAGGATAATTCTAACCCACCAAAAACTAAGGATAAAAATAACAAAGGGTGAGTAGGATAGGATTAGAAATAGGTTTAAATTATCATTTCCTATTGGTGCACCAAACATCAATTGAATCAGGATAGGATAGTTTTATCATGTGCACCAAACGGACCCTTAATAACTGCCTGCTTGTCAATGATAATGGGTCTTAAAGAGCCATAGCAAAATTTCTTTAGTATACATTAAATGTAACCCTCTAAATTTGTTAAAGGAAGCAATAATGTCAATCTGTTGGATAAAAGACATAAACCATTAATTTTAAAATATTGAAACATAAAACACCTACTTTTTTTGTTTGAAAATTCGGTATCTGGCCAAAGGACCTACTTAATTAGGAATATTTACAAAAGGTGAAAAGCGTAAATCAATGACTTAATACCAATCCGCACATTGATAAGTAGTTATGTGGAGATGACACTTAAGAGTCATATCATACCATTACATCACTACTGAATTGACCTATGAGGAGAGAAGTGCAGTTTTGCCATAAAGTAATGCCATTCAGTTACCATAAAGCAACAGTATTTGTTTCACAATTCAAATTAATGCGTTTAACAGTTGGATTGAATTAGCTTTGTATTTTGTTCTAATGATGAACAAAGCAAACAATTTTAAGTTATCGCGGATGAGTTGGTATTATGTATAAAAATCTCGGAGACACCGTGACACTAGACGTAGTTCAAAGATTAAGTTCTATTAACTCCAATTACTACCTGAACATTGCTGCATGTTTTTAAACACCAACAAGGCATGCTAAACAAAACTTAGTCATGCTTCTTCCTTTTACAGTTCATCTAGCATGTATTTGTCTAAACTCACACAAGTTAAACAAAAGAACAACATGCCATCACAAAGGTTGTCTCCTATATTTTTATTTTCACAAATGCAGGTCATACTTTACTCTTTACAGATGATATGAATCAAACAATACTTTCTAATAATTTAAGTTCTGATAATACCTGACATGACAATGCCTTCACCCATGCGGTTTGGTCTACCCCAAGCCAAGCTGTTGAAAACCAGGATACACGTGATGACGATTTATGGTCTTTAATTGCGAGCTCAAAAACCCTGGCTGCATCATATAAAGCTTGAACAAGTCCGTCATAAAAGTCTTCATCTTCAAGAGAGCTATTCAATTTCACCCTCATTTTTTCAAGGTTAGCACTGGCGTCAGCTTGTGGACTCCCGTTGACAGTCATACCATCATCAGAGGTAGCAAATGGAAGCAAATTTACACTCCTTCCCGTCTTAGAAAATGTAAAATAGTGTTTTCTACAGCTCACAGAACCTTGACCACTGCTCGAGGACAAATCATGTTGTATAAAGCATCCCTTTCTTGAACTGCCCCATTTGCTAAATAGTAGGCAATGCAAGTCTGACACTTTTCTCCCTACAGTTGAGGAACCATTCGAAAGGCAGCAATTTGAGGAGCTGCCAAATGACTTGCAATTAGAAACAGCACACACACATACACACACAGAATTATATACAAAAAACTAAGCTCAGAGGAATGCAATAGTTACTATGTAAAACAAAATAGAACAAGACCCTGTTTAAATAACCAGGTTAACTAAGCACTTATAGCATTGGCGCTTATCACATAAGTGCGTATCAATAAGCTATTTCTGTAATAAAAGATGAAATAAAGTAAAACTATTTTCATAAGCTATCGTGCAGCTTGTGGAAATAAGTTAAAAACAGCCTATGAGATGAACATGTTATAAGTTGCATAATAAATAAGCTACCCTGGAGCTTGTGGGAATAAGTTGAAAACAGATTATGCCAAGAACATGTCAGAAGTTGCTTAACAAGTTGTCCTAGAGCTTGTGGAAATAAGTTGATAACAGCCTCTGACATGAACATGCCATAAGCTATTTTCATAAGCTCTCCCAAACAGTCTCATAAATGCATATGCCAGTAAATAAACTCAAATAAATCAATCCAAACAGACCTGAACTTCAACCATACTATTTCTTGTAGCTTCGTACCGTATAATATATATTTGTAAATACTGCATTACATAATGACTTTTAAAAGCTAATTAGTTTCAAATAACGGAACCCATGGACAATATTCTTCTCCAATCTGAGTTTTGCTCACGCCTCATTCGCAAGGCAGTCAAAATATAGATTTTACGCATGATTATGATTGGTAAGGGGAAGTAAAATCGTAAATCGCACAATCACAACATTAATCGTAAGACTATACAAAACTCATAAATCTCAAATATATGTATATAATTTCCACCACCGCAATCATAATTTGTTTCAAAGATTCGTAGATTATACAAGATTCCACCAAAATAAGATTTTGCCGATATTTATAGTATTCAAATCCTACGGAGCAAAATAATCGCCAAGGGCCAGTATAATCGCAAAATCATAAAATTTTAAGATTCAAATTGAGATTTTGACTACCATGCTAGTCACATGCATTGTGGGATTGATACGAATTCAATGATGTATCGATTACATAGAAACAAATCAAAAAATGAATCAACAAAATGATCTTATTTATATTTGAAATATACAAGACAATATAATATTTTATTTTGTGAATCCATAAATATAGTATTTTTTAATAAATTTTAATCACATTCCTCCTTAATAACATAACGGTAAAACGCGGGTCTCCAACACCCAATGTCGTAGCATGATCCCACCCCATTCTTCTTAGATTGAGAATGCATTTGTATATGTTTAATCAATCTCCATCTAACAACCTATCCATTTTGTTATCATTTCCAATTCGATATCCACTAATTCAACCGACGGAGAATTATAAATAGATCATTTTTTTTTACCGGAGATTGGGATTAGACGGACTCTCTATAGGACCTATTTTACGACGGGATTTATAACTACTTTAGCCACTTTAGCAGCTTAGCCGGTTACTCGAGCTCTAAACTATGATATACCATTAGACCAACAAATCGATTTGATAATTCACTATTGACCTACAAAGGTTTCTTTTAATCATTCATATACACGTGGAGCCACTCAAAATCAACACTAACACACATTGATATAATTATTACCTGAATCACCTACAAGAAAACAATGCATCATAAATATTCTCAATAACAATTCTTCACAAATTCAAGTAAAAAACGAAAGAGAAACGAAAAACGTCAAGTTCAAGAATTAGAATTTCAGTTAGGAATTTCGTCAAGCAATTCATGTGCATAGTAGAAAACAAGAAAAAATCGTTACTGTCAGTAAAAGTAAACCTAGCTTCTACATGTCAATGATTCACTTTATTTTTAAAACTCGGTATCCGGTCCAAGGACCGAGTGGACCAATTCCACCGTCTACTAACAGAGCCAATTGAAGCTAGAACAAACACAGTAATTGATGGCACCAGAGAGATTCGAACCTGAGACTTAGACAAAGCAGAGTCTATAGAAAGAAGGATAGAGAAATGGATTTACCTTAACGGAAGAAAATTATTGGTGCTATGAGATTTAACTGCCATGTAACGGATGAAGAAGAACTTGAAGAGAAATTTAATAAGTTAGATAGAAGAGAAAGGAGTGAAATAGAGGAAGAAGAAGAAGTTGCGTGGTGGAAAACAAAAATGGAAATAAAGAAAAGAAATGAAAATGATGACGTAGCATGAGGTGAGTGCTTTATCTGTATACGTGGATAACTCACAACAACACTAGTCTTAGTATTTGCGGCCATCACACAATAGATCATGTTGCAAAGATACCTACATAATTATTATAATAATAATGCTAACTAGAGTGTTGTAATGGAGTGTGCGAAACACTCGTTAACATTTATCATATTTACGTCTTAGATTCAAATTTAGATGTAAGTGTTTAGTTTAGTAATATCACGATTGTCGGTTGAAGTTGGTTTTGTGAAGAAAATTTTTATACGTTTGTAGTGTATCGGAAATAATCATTCAAATTAGTTGAATGATAATCAAACATGTGTTTGTCTCAATATGTCTGCACAAATACTAAAATTACTTGCATGATAAATTTGTGAGAATAAAACGTGTGATTTTTCTTAGGGAAATTATAACTTGTGCCCTTAAGGCATAAGTTAATGAACCAATAGTCGAAGAATGAAACTTCTTAATTTTATAGAAGAATAAACATGAGATCTTGTATTCTTTGTGGATATATTTTTAATTTAATTTTCTAAATTTTTTGTTAATTTTAGTTGTTAATAAGGAGAAAATAGATTTTTGAAGTCGATGTTTTGCATTTTGGAAATAATGACAACGATAAAATAGTTATTTTCATTATTTCTTGAAATTAAATACATCATCCATAGGAAACATTTTATCTTTTCTCCTCATGCTGATTCATTTTAAAAGTTTATTTTCTCTTATCAACGAGTAAAACTAACGCTTATAAAATAAAAAGTAAAACAACACAAGTTTTATGAAATTAAAATATAATATATTTTCAAAGACAAAACGGGGCCTTGATATTTTATTGATATCGTACAATAATTTAAATTTTGCATAATTTATTTTCTCAATGTGATTTATAATTTGAGACTGATGAAGTATTTATTAATATTATTAATTTGTCCTTGTCTTGGGAGATAAAAAGTTAAATTAAAATATATTTATAACGAGTGGTAATTTAGTAACAATTGTCCCTTTTTTCTACAAATAGTAACAATTATGCATAAAAATACATCAATTGCATCATAAACTTTTTTCATAAAAAAAAATACCAATTTTTCTAAATATACATGAAATGTGAAAAAACTTCTTCGAGATATAGAGTCTATGACTCGAGTAAAACCAAGTCACACCTGAATAACACAAGTAAAATAAAGGATAAAACGTGCTAGTTAATTCGATAAACGAGTGATTTAAATCAAGGGTGGAGCCACCCCCTAGCTAGCCTGGGCACTAGCCCGGACTCAGCGACGGATCGCCTATAAGACCATAAGAGTCAATGCAGGTATGCAGCCCCCAACTTACCTATAATTATCATGTTATCCATAATTTATCAAATGTTGCATCCATGCTGCAGTGGATTGGTGAGCTCCCTAACCTGCAAAGGGTGTGGGTTTGATCCATGCTACTCTTTTTTTTTATTTTCTATTGTATTAATAATATTTTTATTCAAAAAAATTAGGTCATGTAGGGTCTTGAACCGTTGTTCTCCATGTTTGATTCAACAAAATAAACAACTACACTAGTTCACAATTTTGTTAGAATTTTAAAACTGTTTAATATATATTCTAAAAATATTTTGCCGAGGCTCTACACAATTTCTGACTCCGCCACTGATTTAAATCAGATAAGTATGAAGGATATGCGTCATGATTCTCCAAGAAAGAGGGCCACAAATGAGTCTAATATATATATATATATATATATATATATATATATATATATATATATATATTCTTGGTGTCATTAGAAGTATTGACAGCAACAAATATTTAGGTCTTTTCTCTATGGTAGGTCGTGATAAGAAAGTCATCTTTATCTACCTCAAAAATAATTTGGAATAAGTGACAATCTTAGATCTCTCTCTCTCTCTCTCTCTCTCTCTCTCTCTCTCTCTCTCCCTCCTTAACCTAAGCCAAGTTATAACCCTCAAAGTCCTCTAAGTGTGTAAATAATCTGATTTTGACTGTCTGTTTAAAATTGTCTCAAATTTATAGCAAGATACACTCATGTGATGACTGGAGAGGGCAAATGTCATGACCAGCCCTACTGGCTTTAGGAGATACAAACGTGTATCATGGAAAAGATTATGGTTGTGAATATTGGTTACTTTTACCAAGCCAGACCCGCTTGAATGTACTATGGTAAGTTAGTTGCTACTCTGCTATAAATGCGGTGAATGATGTCCTAAGCACAACTCCCAGAAAGGTATGTTTTTCTTGAAAAAAATGCAAAGAATAAAATATGTTTTTCTTTCGTTACTTGAGGACAAGCAACAATTTAAGTTTGGGGTTGTGATGACAGGTCATCTTATGTTATTCTTAACATGTTTTTCAGTCATTTTCAGTAGGTTTTAGCAGTAAAAAGGAGGAGTATTAGAATGATTGCCTATGATTTTGGGAATTTTGTAAAATTTTCTATATTTGAGTCTGTAATTCTAGTTTTCCGGAAACATAACAATTTTAGGGGGTTTTTGAAGTAATTCACGAAGAAATCATGCAAATCGGCAAATCAAGAACATCTGAAGAATTGTCAAGACTTTGGGAAGACCAAGAATGAAGATTCAAGAGGCCTCATGAGACTTTACATAGGGAGGAATTCTGTTCTCAAATTCCGAGGCAGGATATTTGAAGATGAAGACCAAAAATCGACAAAAATCGAAGAAACTGGGCCCAAAAGGAGGATGCCATGCACCTAGGGCATGGCAACATTGAAGGATGCGCCTATGGCATATAGCATGCGCCTAGGGCATCTTAAAAATAACACTATATGCACCTAGAGCATGCTATTTGCGTCCTGAGCTTCTCAAATGCGAGGTGCGCAGGCGTATTTTTATTCGTTTTTGTGGGTTTAGCCTGCGTTTTTAACCCAAACCCAGTTAGAAATCTCCACTATAAATACTAGCTTCCTCATTCTGAATTTCTCGTTCAGAACTGTGGCAATTCAAGAGGAACGCGACTTTGGAGTTTCAGGAGAATCTATCTTCTCCTTGATTTTCTAGGGCATGTTTTTATCTTTAGTAATTTGTTTTTAGTTACCTTTTGTAACTAAATCTTTTAGGTTAGAGTTCTAAGATGAACATTTGTTTATTTTTGTTGGATATTTATTTAATTTAATGTCGTTTATATTTTATTTATTTTTTTGTTCGCTATTTAGTTTTATTAGGAAATTCCTTAGTTTATTTATGTGATTTATTTATGTGATAGGTGCAACCCTAGATTAGGTACTTAGGTTGTGACATGGCCTAATATTGCTATCACTAACAGGATGGTTATATCTTGATATTTTTATCCTTTTACTGATAACTATCTGTCTAGGAAGTAAGTGATTATTAACTACAGAAAGATACCGAAAGAGAGTCGACCCTAGTTGTAGGTACTTATGAGGTGACATTACTAAGACTGAGTGGTGCTTTACCGAACCTAGGGTGTAACTGGTTAGTAATTATAGAAACAAGTGCCTAGCTAAAGGAAATAAGTCGTAGCCTAATAGAACCATTTTCTTGAAACTCGTAGTTAGGTAGACGTAGATTAGGGCTGTCCGTTTATAGAACTACTAAGAGCGGAGAGAGAGTGTTCTATGAGTGTCCTAAGATTCATAGATGAGCAGACCTACTGGAACATTGGACATGACCCACACTAATAATCCGTACGAAGGTGACAAAATCCTATAGGATTAATAACCCTATACTGTAGTGCACGTATAACCTTAGTGTGACCATAATTGCCTTTGGAAAACCTGGAAAGTCAATTTAAGTTTATGTTTCAATTAGCTTTGAATTAGCAAGACCTCGCACGTAAGGATCACCGTGCAATCAGCAGGTGCAGTTAGCCATTGGAGGGATAGACCAATTAGGGTTAGTAACGTTCCAACGGTCTCATCACTTGTATAGTCTACCAAGATAAATAAACACGACATTACTGTTATTTAATATCCAACAATATAAACAAGGGGGATTCGAAGAATCCTACCCACCGCTTACTTTTCTGCAACCGAAAACAGGTAAACTGCTCTGTTGCAAACATATAAAAACTTCAACTCTATCTTTTATTTATACCGTCAAAACAAAAATAAGTAACTTGAATTGTTTGGACGAAACGACAATCCCTGTGAATACAATACTCTACTTACACTTTATTACTTGGTAAACGATTTGGTACACTTGCCTAATCCACACATAAGTCTCCCAAGGACATGGAGACCTATGGTCACATTAATCACTCAAGCCAAAGATCTGAACACTTTGACTCTAGAAGTACTCATAGGCTCACTTAGAGCTCATGAAGTCATACTTCAAGGAGACAAACTAGTAAGGAAGGTAAAAACTCTAGCATTAAAAGCTTTTCAAAACTTTAAGAAACCAAGATGATGTGCAAGAACTAGAAGAAATAGAAAGAGATCAAGAGGAAGAAGTTGAGGATGAACTTGCATTCATCTCAAAAAAATACAAAGAATGATGAGAAGAAAGGATCAAATCAAAAGGAAGTTTCCAAACATCAACGCCAACACAAAAACTGAGAAAAGTCAAGTTAACTACTTTGGATGCATCAAACTTGGACACTATAAAAGTGAGTGTCTTGAGCTTAAAAAATTGAAAAAGAAACCTCCTTTCAAAAAGAGATCCATGATGGCTACTTGGATGATCCAAAAGAAGCACAAAAGATGAAGAAGTCAACATGTGTATGATGGCTCAGTCAAAAGATGAGGAATAGGTAATTGTTTATAAAAATCATCCCCTATTTAAAGATTTAGAAAATAAATTTGATGGCCTCTTATATGACTCAAACTTTTTAACTTAAAGATGTCATACATTACTGAAGGAACTTGTTGTTTTAAAAGAAGAAAAATATAAAATTCAAATCAAGTATGCTGAATCTAAAAAAATCATACAAACACTGCAAAATTCCCTTTTTACAATGTCTGAGCAACAAAGAGAGCTGAATAAAAAATAAATGGGTATTTTACCTAAATCTTATGAAATACAAAAAGAAAATATTATTTTGAAAACAAAAGTTGAAAAACTAAAAAATGGTCTTACTTGCTTTATAAAGTTCACTTAAAATTTTCAAAATATTTTTGACTCACATGATGGGATTATTAAAAAATCTTGAATAGGATTTAAAGATTCAAACAAAATGCTTATTGGAAACTTTTTTGTACTAGAAGGAACTGAAGTAAAAAATAAAGATAAATTACTCATACTACAACAAGTTATGACATCTTGATTTAACATGTTACCATAACAAAAATTTTGAGAAAAATAGTCAGATTAATATTAGAATAAAATTTTCCTTTCTCAGCACATTATAATATTTTCATAAGGCTAAAAAGGCTATGAAGAGTTGCTCTTCCTGTAACAAATATGGTCATGTGGATACAGAATGCTACAATAAGAAGAAATCTCTTTGAAAAAACTAACCCTCAAAGACCTGACATAACATGGGTACCTAAGCTTTTATTTTTGTCAAGTGCAGGCCTACTCTCAAGATGCAAAAACAAAATCATGATATTTGGACACTGATTGTTCAAGACACATTACATGTGATTAAAAATGTGCTCTCTCCTTTTAAAAGAAGGATGGAGGATCAATCACATTTGGAAACAATGACAAAGGTAAAATCAGAGGTAAAAGTACAATAGGTAAACTTAACTCTACTAAAATAGAATATGTTGAGTATGTGGAAGGTTTAAAACATAACCTACTTATTATAAGTCAATAGTGTGATAGTGGTTCCGAAATTATTTTTAAACCTAACTTATGTGAAGTAAGAAAAACATCTTCAAGAAAAATAATTTTCTCACGATCAAGGTAAAAGAACTTGTATGTTTTGTACTTAGATGAAATATCAGCTGAATCATGTTTTATGTCTCTTGGAAAAGATAAATGGATTTGACACAAAAGAGCTCGTCATCCAAGTATGAAAACAATTGCAAAAGTTTCACAACTTGATCAAATTAGAGGATTGCCTAAGATCAATTTTGACAAAGATAAAATATGTGACACTTTGTGTCAAGGGAAAACTAGGAAGAAGTGAAAAAAGGTTCAAAATGAAAAAAGTTCTAATATCATCTCTATAAGAAGTGATCACGGAGGTGAATTTGAAAATTTATTCTTCAAGATTTTTTTTTCGGAATATGGTATTTCACATAATTTTTCTTGTGCAAGAACTCCTCAACAAAATGACATTGTTGAAAGAAAAAAAATAAATTTTTACAAGAAATGGCTAGAACTTTGATAAATGAATCAAATGTTGAAGATTATTTTTGGGCAGAAGCCATCAATACATCTTGTTACATTCTGAATCGTGTATCAATAAGAAAAGTTATAAATAAAACCCCATATGAATTGTCGAAAAATATAAAACCAAGGATATCTTACTTTCACATATTTGGTTGTTATTGCTACATTCTGAACTACAAATAAAAATTGGGTAAATTTGATCCTAAATCAAGTAAATTATTTTTTGGGATACTCTACCACCTCTAAAGAGTATAAAGTGTAAAATTTAAAAACCTAGACAATTGAAATCGACATGCAGGTTATCTTTGATGAATATGATGAATCTTTACAATCAACAAATTATGAAGATTGTGTAGTGACAACACTTTAGAATGTTGATAACTAAAATGTGGTAAGCTCATTAGATAAGAATGATGATCAGGATGATCAAGCCCCATCCTTAGAAAGTCCTCCAAAAAAGCTAGAGAATAATCAATGATCATCCTAAAGATCAAATCATTGGAAGCACAACAGATGGTGTAGGAACCAAAATATCATTTCAAGGTAATAACATCGCAATGATCATACAAATAGAGCCAAAGTCAATCAATGAAGCAATTTTTCATGACTCATGGATTGAAGCCGTGAAAGAAGAATTTTCTCAGTTTGAAATAAACGAGGTATGGTATTTAGTTCCAAATAATCAAGGTAAGAACATTAATGGAATAAGATGGGTCTTTAGAAAAAACTAGATGAAGATGGAAAAGTTGTCACAAATAATGCAAGGCTAGTTGCTCAAAGATACAATCAACAATAGGGCATTGATTATGATGAGACTTTTTCTCCGGTGACAAGGTTAGACGTAATTAGAAATATTCTTACATATGTTGCACATAAAAGCTTAAATCTTTTTCAAATGGATGTCAAAAATGCTTTTTAAAATGGTTTCTTAAATGAGGAAGTTTATGTAATCCAACCTCCTGGTTTCATAAAGAAGAGAAACCTAATCATGTTTCTAAACTTACTAAAGCACTTTATGGTCTTAAACAAACTCCTAGAGCTTGGTATGAAAGACTAAGTACATTTCTAATTGAAAATGGATTTTCTAGAGGAAAAATTGATACCACACTTTTCAGAAAAACAATTAACTCTAATTTACTCATAGTTCAAGTTTATGTGGATGATATTATATTTGGTTCAACCAAGGAAAAAATGTGTGAAGACTTTTCCAATCTCATGTAAAGTGAATTTCAGATGAGCATGAAGGGGGAACTTAGTTTTTTCCTTGGCTTGCAAATCATGCAACATCAAAATGGAATTTTTATAAGTCAGAAAAATATGTAAGATATTCTTAAAAAATATAAGATGAATGAGGCAAAAATCATGGTCACTCCCAGACATCCATCATCAAGTTGGGATAAAGATGATAATGGAATATCAATTTCTGATAGTAGATCTGACATAATGTTTGAGTAGGTTTATGTGTTTGATTTTGTAGCATATTGTGATGCCTATTATGTTGCAGATAAAGTTGAGAGAAAAAGTACAAGTGGATCTTGTGAGTTCTTAGGACAAGCCTTAATTGGATGGTCATGTAGAAAACAATACAATTACACTCTCCACAACAGAAGCTGAGTATGTATTTGCAACCAGTTGTTGCTATCAAGTTTTGTGGATCAGAAATTAATTAGAGGACTGTTCTTTAAGGTACTATTGCATTCCTATTATGTGTGATAATACTCGTGTAATAAATTTTTCAAAAAATCTAATTCAACATTCCAGATCTAAAACATATTGAACTAAAATATAATTTCATTTGTGATCATGTTTATAAAAAGGATATTGAATTAAGTTTTATTGATACTACAAATCAACTAGCTGCTTTTTTTACAAAGCCATTGGTTGATAATATATTTAATTTTATTAACTAAAAATTATGCATCATGAAAAATTTCAATAAGGATTGATTACTGTGATACTACTGTATTTCTCTCTAATAGAAAGAAATCAAGGGCCTAAGACAACCCCATTTGAACATTCTGATTGAACTTTAGAAAGTTCATCAGAGTCCAGAACGTTTATCATAGTTAAAAAAAAAAAAAAAAACTCATTGACTCATAAACTCGTGAGTCTATGTGAGTTTGTACGAGTCTACATAAGTCTACTGAGTCTACCACAAAAATGATTCTATGTGCGATTTCATTCGTTTTTTCCTTATAGACCCGTAAAACTCGTACGATTCTATGAGTCTACTCGCGAGTTTGATAACTATACATGTGGCGGATCTTATTCGTAGATATGTGCAGACTACAGGTGTTGAATTTTTTGCCATCCCTTATTATCAATGTGTATAAATTAAGATCTAGCCAAATGTTGCTTAAGTAGAAAACCATTGATTTTCTAATCGAGTCAAAACAATAACAATTCTTCACCTTTGTTTTCAAGATTAAACGCATTATAATCATATGGTTTCCCTAGGTTAATTCATTTTAACTTAATTTTTTGGCATCTAACAATTCTCATTTTTAAAACAAAAATATAAATAAAGGAAAGAGCACAAAAATGGGTTCGTTTGCTGTTCCAAAATGGTTCATCCTCTCTTACTACCATTTTCCATCAATTTTGTGTCTCCTTTGCTTCTCCAACGTTAGAATCCCTACGAAGGGAACATGCAAATTAAAGTCCAGTCAATTAATGTTGACGGTTTATTTTGATCTAATATATATATATATATATATATATATATATATATATATATATATATATATATATATATATATATATATATATATATTCTGGAAGAAAAATATAGAGAATACATTAGGCTCTTAACACCCCCAAGTACAACATTTATTAAGATAACAAAATATGTAAAACAAACTATTCGTCCTTATCCCATGAAAAACAAACATCACTCCTGTCACCATTGAACCTACATGGCCCTGATTGAAATATATACCAATTGCATGAACGACATACACCATGATCTCTAGATGCTTTGTATATATCGAACCTGTATAACTCATCATTCCATTGAAAGGAACAAAAGAACAATGTTTCGCCAAAAAAATTCAATCCAAAACCCCAACGCACATTGTCACCATGATGAAGAAGGTGAACTCCAAGATCATCATCTTTAGATTTGCAATGAAGGGTTAAGTCCAAGTTATCTAACAAATAGTTAGTAACATTCACATGTTGTGTTCTCCAGAAAATAGAATCTGAATGCAGTGCAAAAACATGGTGTGCTGATAGCAATGTCAACACGCATAGCAAGAGAAATTTTTGGGTCATCAGAGACATTTAACCTTCAATTAATCTTTTCTTTGGTCGATAATAATATGTCTTAAAAATATTTGGAGAAAACCATATATTTATAGAATTTTTTTAGGAAAGAATAAAAACTATAAAAAAAAAAAGCATATAAAAAGATTGTAAATTTTTTTTTAATACTTTTGTACCTTTTTCAAGAGGAAAATACTTCTGTACTTATGAAAGTAATTGTTAATTTTAAAATTTTATTTTTTAAAAATTAATCAAGTACATCCTCGGATCATTATCATAAGAAAAAATTTCTTTTGCAATTCATTGAATAGCTTATGTATTTGATCTATATATAAACCAAATACATCAATTATTCAATGAATCTGAAAAATGAAGTTTCATTTATATTAGTTACGAGATATTGTAATATTTTACGGATACAAATAAAATTTATATAAAATTTAGTTACTTAAATATATTTCAAACTTAAATATATTTCAAACATTAATTAATAATATTAGTAATTAATCTTTGACTTGACCAAAGTATTGACTAAAGATATCCAATACATTGAATTTAAAGAGGGTTGATGTTTTATTTAATGATTTAGTTTGTATATATTATTAGTGTAAATATGTTTGATATTACTACCTCCGTCCCTATATATACTCCCTCCATCCCAAATTGTATGACGTTTTGGACATTTCACACATATTAAGAAATGCAATTAATATTGTGTGGAAAAGAGATATTATGAGTTGTTTTACAAAATTGTCCTTAATAAATAATATGGAAAAGATAAATGAAAGAATGGAAAGAAGAGAGAGTAATAAATAGTTAAGGTTATAATAGGAAAAGTAACATTAATGTTACATTGGTATTGTGAAGCGACATATAATTTGGGACAAATTTTTTCCCCAAAGCGACATACAATTTGGGACGGAGGGAGTATGACCCTTTTGCCAAAATTGCGGGAATTAAGAAAGTGAATTTTTGCATTAAAGTTATTTGTAATTACTATTGTTTTTACAATTTTATCCTTTAAGAAAGAGAGTTGGTTTATGTTTTCAACATGTTATTTATTGCTAATTGAAGAAAAAGATGTAGAATAAATAGGGGCATGTAAAGAAATAGTTAATGTACTTGAAAATAACAAAAGGGTCTTATAAAAAGGGGCAAATAAATTCTCAAAAGGGTCTTATAATTAGGGACGGAGGTAGTATCAATTAGTCATAACCATCATATAACTAACAATGTTTGACTTTATTCAACTACATTTAAAGTCAATCATTTAATTGGTCATGATTTATTGATATTATAAATTTTTTTCAATAAAAATGCATAAGGCTAAATTAATCTAATGGTCCCTCAACTAATTACCAGTTTTCATTTTGGTCTCATAAGTCTTAAAATCATCATTTTGATCCCTCAACTTTTGCTCCATTATTCAATTTGGTACATGGCTGTTAACTTTAACCCAAATGTCTATGGTGGACCAACCTTAAGAGTGGTCCACCATAGATCCTATTAATTATTTTAATTTAAACCGTTCGATCTATATTTTAAAATGAGGATTGTTGGATCATGAAAGTCCATTGTATCTTATTGTGAGTCAAAAACATGAAAACCCAACTCATGAGTTTTTCCCTTCTTTACCAAACCTTCATAACGTTTCCTTCATCATTTTTCCAGAATACCCACCTCAAAATCTCAAAATATTCCAAACTTATAAAACCATTGTCCGCAGGTCTTGAAATCGGATCCAATTCATCTTCATCCATTCATATATTCATCACATATTTGCATAAAATATTGTATGAATCATTTCCAGAAAAATCCAGAAACATCATACCATCATCAACAACAACAACATCATCATCGATTTCTCTCAATAACAACCCAGAAGAAAAAAAAACTGTTAAATCCATTGTTCAGATTTCAACAAGCAAAGAATCCATTAAAACTCAAAGAAGGAAGCAATGGCCTCAAATTCTTGATATTATACTCGTTAAAAATCCATAACTCATTCACAAAAAACCCCAAGCCTTTATGTCGCCTCAGATTCTTGGTGTCCATAACTCAAATTCACAAAAAACTCCAAATCGTTTAAACTCAAACCTCAAGCTAAGAGGTCTCCAGAACTCATCCTTGATAGTCACTATATTGGATCTGAAACAAGAGTAAACTCGCGATTGAAGCGATGATTAATTAGTTTTTTTTTTATTTTTGCTGAGATTTTTCAGAGGGAGCGACGTTGAGAAGGTAGATCTGGATAGAGATTGATATGGTTAGGAGCAAGAGATTGAAAACAAAACTCTCTTTGTTCCTTTTGTTGAAAGTAAAAGTAAAAGAGGGATTGTGGTTTGGCAGATACCAATGTTAAGAGTTCAACCTACCCATGATATTAGGACTTATGTGTCATACCCTCATTTTGGACCTAAAAATACTCCTTCAAATTTCCCTGCTATTTTCTAATACTTTCAAATTCACCGTGTTTTCTACTGTGCTTCAGCTGTATACGTTACTGTTTCTGTCTTTGTATTTTTGCATAAAATCATACAAAAGGGTATTTTGGTCATTTCCTACAAAGGAACCCATTTTCAGTCCCTGCATTTGTCCCTGAGTCTTTTCAATTTGTCTGCATGAATCATTAATCAAATTTTGTACAAAAATCATCTTAGTTTCGCATCTGAGTCAGTCTGAGGCAGTTTGAGTCGTTTTTGCCCCCAGGGGCATTTTAGTCTTTTCACATTGTTCAAATTTTGGGCAGAGAGGTATTTTAAAATACCTCATTTTGGTAGTTTGTTCGTTTTAGTCCATTTTGTCGTTTTTAAATGTTTCACTTTACGTTGTTTTCAAACTTACATTTTTTACCAATTTTACTTTAACCTTTTTGCAGTTTAGTCCAAATTTTATTTTAATTGAAATTTAGTCCAAAATTTTACATTTCATTGCAGAAGTGTCCAAATTTTATTTTCAAAACAGTCCAATTCAGTTTTAATTTCAGAGGTCCGAATTCTTATAAATTGCATTTCAGTCCCAAATTTTTCAAAATTGCGTTTTAGTCCTTTTTTGCAGTTTTGTCCAAGGGATGCCACGCAAGCAGGAAAGTCCACATGTCACAAGCTCATTGGATCAGGTACACACATGGCAGCCTATAAAAGGCCACCACTGTACAAATCAGAATCAGAGTCCAAAAAATCAAGTGCCACATCACAAACACAATACAACTTTCTCTCTCCATTCAGTTAGATCAAAAATCACAAAAAATCAGAAAGTTCAAGAACAGTTTCATGAACCCTAGCTTTTTCCAGAATTGAATACAAGCGAAATCAATGGAATTTGGGATAGCTCTCAGAGATTCAATGGTGAATCTTCATCACTGAGCCTTCATTTCTGCAATTCAAGCATCAGATTCATCGCTGGAAGCAACGAATCCAAATGCGATCACAGAAGCAAAATTGAGAAGAAAAGAGAAAGAATTCAAGGATTCCGAACCAGTTCAGAAGAAAAAGAAGAGGATTACCGGTCAAGTTCCAAATTCAAGCCAAGAAATCAGCGAAACAGAATCAAGATCCAAGGTTTCCGAAGATTCCGGCTCAAATCACAAGCTAAAACTCAGGTAACACCTTAACTTCATCTAAATCTCTTCGTATGCCATCACGAAAGCCAGAACAACGTGAATCCGGAGCCAATTGAACCGTTCGATCCAAAACCCAAACCCTAACAAAAAAATCGTTTTGAAAATCAGAGATTTGCTTCGGAATTCACAACGAGTGTGAATCGAAGCAAATCCTCACATTTTTACAACATTTTCAGCAAGAAAAACGCGAGAAAACGAACGGTTCAAACATGCAGAGGCAAAACTCAAGGTTCACGTTGATTCAACGGTTGAAATCAATTTCTTCTGACTGATTCATGCCTAGGACAATAGTACGAACAGTTTAAGCCATGATTCTTGGATTCCTGGGTAGGATTGAGCAAGATCTAGGGTTAGGGTTTGGAGAGAACTACATGGAATTTTGATCCCTTAAAAGGGTATGTAGGCAAGAGATTCAAAATCTCTCCAAGTCCAATAAAAACAAACACTCAAAATCCTCTTTTTCTCATTCTTAAAATCAATCTTCTTTACAAATAGCAATAAAAGCAAAGCGAATACATAAGGCTAGTAAAACGGTTCCTATAGGATACTATAGTCATTGCGGGTGCCTAATACCTTCCCGTAGTGAAATCAGCCCCGAGCTCAGAATTTCTAAGGTTTTCTCTCGATTTTACCTTTCCCCAAAAAAAAATAGAGATATCAATGATTGAAAGGTTCAAATCTAATCAATGATTTGACACCCGAAAATCGCGATAACAGAAATGGCGACTTCACTGGGGATTCTTTTAGGGCTACACCTAGTTTTACATGCTTTATGTTTATGCTTTGCTTTATTGTTACATGTAAAATTTTCTTGTGTACGTGTGGGGGTGAGAATATCAAAAGCCCTATACCCGGGCCGAGTGAACCTAAGATTAGGAAGAGATATAATCGACAATCCATTCCGGGGGTTGCCTCGTGCATTGGATTACGCGATCAATCTCACATAGCTGAGGCATTTTGGAGGTGATGTTGTCGGCGTGTGTTGTCATGCTTAGGCACTTTACTTCCAATTGATCGATGGAGGCTATGGACCGTAGTTACCAAACCCATCTTTGGCCCTTCTTAGGACGTAGTGCGGTGGCTAAACCGAGCGTTGCCTCGAAATTTAGTCGTCACGCGATACTACACCAAAACTAGACCTGCTTACGAATAATCATGGACAAGCGTTGCTTTGTACTACCATGATATATGCAAGAGAGGTTGTGGTTTGGGGACTTTATAGAACCTTGGTTACTACTATCAAAGCCTTAGTTTCACCGGACACCGTGTCCACTTGTTACTTTAGCCCACCGTGTTTTCTTTGTTAAACAAAACCATGCATACATGGATTCATGCATAAACCTTTTTACATGCATCTATCAAAGGGTATAGACAAACTAAAATTCTTTGCAAATATAACCAGGCATGAAGATGACTAAGTCTTACAAATTCAAAGAAGTTGATTTGGCTAGCCTAAGGGAGTTGGCACTTAAGGTTAAGAATCCGACTGGGTTTCGTCTCCGATACGGTGGTTTGCTTGGTATTCTCCGAACTAATGTAGAAGAGAAGCTGGTGCACACTCTGGTGCAATTCTATGACCCGGTTTTCCGTTGCTTCACTTTCCCGGATTTTCAGTTGGTTCCTACACTCGAGGCTTATTCTAGTTTATTGGGTTTACCTATAGCCGAGGGGGTACCTTTCACGGGCCCAGGATCTACTCTTACTCCTCTGGTTATTGCTAAGGATCTTTATCTCAAGACTTTCGATGTGTCTAAGAATCTCGTTACCAAGTCTCACATTCAGGGTTTCACTTCGAAGTACTTACTTAAGCGGGCTAATCTCGAATCTACTTGTCAGGACACCCTTGAGGCTATTCTTGCACTACTCATCTATGGGCTCGTTCTCTTTCCGAATCTCGACAACTTCGTGGACATGAATGCTATTGAGATCTTCCATTCCAGGAACCCAGTTCCTACTTTGTTAGCTGACACATACCACGCCATCCATGATCGGACTCTCAAGGGCCGTGGATTTATTCTTTGCTGCATACCTCTTCTATATAGGTGGTTTATTTCTCACCTCCCGAGTTCTTTCCATGCCAACACGGAGAATTGGTCTTATTCGCAGCGGATTATGGCTCTTACTCCCGATGAGGTGGTTTGGATCACTCCAGCAGCTCGAGTCAAGGAGATTATCACTGGTTGCGGGGATTTCCTCAATGTACCTCTTCTCGGTACCCGGGGAGGAGTCAACTACAACCCCGAGTTAGCCATGAGACAGTTCGGTTTCCCTATGAGAGCAATGCCCATCAACCTTGCTACATCACAGGAGTTCTTTTACTATTCCAATGCTTCCACCGGGCAAAGGAAAGCTTTTACAGATGCTTGGTCTAAGATTCGTAGGAAGGATGTGAAACACTTGGGTTTGAGATCCGGTATTGTTCATGAGGCCTATACTCAGTGGGTGATAGATCGAGCTGAGGAGATTGGCATGCCTTACCCTGCTATGAGGCATGTATCTGCATCTACTCCGTCTAGACCATTACCGCTGCTTCCCGCGACTCTTGAAATGTATCAGGAGCATCTAGCTATGGAGAGTGAGGAGAAGCGAGCGTGGAAAGCCCGCTACAGTGAGGCTGAGAACTTGATCATGACTTTGGATGGCAGAGACGAACAGAAAGATCATGAGAACCGGATGTTGAAGAAGGAACTAGCCAGAGTTAGGAAGGAGCTTGAGGAGAAGGATGATCTATTGAGGAGAGACTCCAGGAGAGTCAGAGGTCGTCGAGATTTCTTTGCCAGTTATTGTGGTTCAGCTTCAGACTTGGATTCCGAATACTACCCAGTCGCCCCTTAGTTCTGGATGATAGGATTGCTATTGGTTATGTTGTTTGTTCAGCTTATGTTTCAGAAGCCTACTCCCTTGGCTCAATTTATCAAAACAACTTGCTTTGAATAATTTGTTAGTCCAATAATGTTTGCAAAGAATTCTAATTTGCCTAAAAAACCCTTCGGTAATAAAAAGAGTCATTTTTGCATCCGCATTTGCACATATCATTCATCATATGCATCATTCATCAGTCACAAAAAACTTCCAAGTGCTCATTGCCTCCTGGTTCTTCTGCCGCAGTGTGAAAAGTGGCTCGCGCTCGAAGGACCGATCAACCTACCAGAGTACATCAGACTAGACAATACAGAAGAAGGAATCAAGTAGCTATGGAAGAAGAGAATGCACAGCTCCGTACTGAATTAGCC
Source organism: Medicago lupulina (assembly GCA_958299785.1). NCBI lineage: Eukaryota > Viridiplantae > Streptophyta > Magnoliopsida > Fabales > Fabaceae > Medicago > Medicago lupulina. The sequence goes on along the minus strand of OY283141.1, from coordinate 26,568,814 downwards.
TCTGTGAGAGAAGAGCTAGCTAAAGCTCTCGACGCCATGACTGCTCTGATAGCCGCTCAAGAGCAACCAACCTCGTCTGCTCTAGAGACCATTGAGGCAATCCCAACATCATCTCTCGATAACCGCTTCGCCATGCCAAGGGGATACCCATACGGACTCCCACTTTTCTTTGCTCCTGATCCCACAACAGGTGCTTCTAGTGCTGCCAACGGTAACCAAATCCCCGTCTCAGGGCACGCCTCTCTTCATACTACCTTGCCTCAGTCAACGGTCTTCACCGATCCAATTGTACATTCTACGCCTCAGGGCGCCAATGCTAATGATTACCGTGGAAAGACTCCTGTATTGGGAACTATGGAGGAAAGAATGGAGGAGCTTGCCAGAGAACTCCGTCGTGAGATCAAGGCCAACCGCGGGAGCAGTGACCTCGTCAGAACCCACGATCTTTGTTTAGTGCCAAGGGTGGATGTCCCCAAGAAGTTCAAAGTCCCGGAATTTGACCGCTACAATTGGCTGACTTGCCCCCAGAACCATATCATCAAGTACGTCCGGAAGATGGCTAACCATGCAGACAATGATTCACTTATGATCCATTGCTTCCAGGATAGCCTAATGGAAGATGCCGCGGAGTGGTATACCGGTTTGAGCAAGGATGATATTCGCACTTTTGATGATCTGGCTGCTGCTTTTAAAAGCCACTATGGATTTAACACCAGACTCAAACCGAATACGGAGTTCCTCCGGTCTCTTTCTCAGAAAAAGGACGAAAGCTTTCGCAAATATGCACAGAGGTGGAGAGGGGCAGCTGCCCGTATCACTCCTGTTTTGGACGAGGAAGAAATGACTCAAACATTCTTGAAGACCCTGAAAAAAGATTATGTTGAAAGAATGATTATTGCTGCCCCAAGCAACTTCTTTGAGATGGTCACTATGGGGACCCGCTTGGAGGAAGCTGTCCGAGAGGGGATTATCGTGTTTGAGAAAGGTGAGTCTTCGAATGCACCAAAGAAATACGGCAATGGTCACCATAAGAAAAAGAAATCAGAAGTTGGAATGGTGTCTGCCAGAACCAATCAATCTGCCACTGCCGCTCCCGTCAATGCTACACAACTGCCTCAACCGTATCAATACCTACAGTATGCCCAGCATCCGTTCTATCCGCCATTCTACCATCAATACCCTCCACTACCGGGCCAGCCTCAGGTCCCTGTTAATGCCATCGCCCAACAAATGCAACAACAACCACTAGCTCAACAACAACCGCAACAACAACAACAAGGCCCTCAATCTAGACCATCTTTCCCGCCGATACCGATGGCGTACGCTGAACTACTCCCAACTTTGTTACATAAGGGGTATTGCACCACTAGACCTGGCAAGCCTCCGCCAAACCCATTGCCTCCCAGGTTCCGCTCCGATCTCAGATGTGATTTCCACCAAGGCGCCCTAGGTCATGATGTAGAAGGTTGCTACGCTCTGAAATACATTGTGAAGAAGTTGATCGACCAGGGAAAGCTATCTTTTGAAAACAATGTCCCACATGTGCTCGACAATCCACTCCCCAACCATGCCGCCGTGAACATGATTGAAGTGTGTGAAGAAATCCCTCGTCTCAATGTCTGTAATGTTGCCACTCCTCTAGTGCCGCTACATATCAAGCTGTGCCAAGCTTCCTTGTTTAGCCACGACCACGCTGCTTGTCGTGAATGTCTTCAGAACCCTATGGGTTGCGACGTAGTCCAGACTGATATCCAAAGATTGATGAATGACAGCTACCTGACTACCAGTGATGTTTGTATGATAGTACCGATCTTCCACGATACTCCGGTCAAGAGCACGCCCGCCAGGAAGGACGTTGAACCATTGGTCATACGGTTGCCTGGTCCGATGCCATATACTTCTGCAAAAGCCATCCCGTACAAGTACAGTGCGACTATGTTGGAAAACGGGAAGGAAGTACCTTTGGTGTCCTCAAGCACAGTAGGCAGTATCGCTGAAGTGACGGCTTTGAGGAGCGGCAGGGTTTGGCCCCTCTTGTTTCAAAAGAAAGATGATGTGCCAGTCGTGATTGCTGCTGATAAGACTACTCCATTGTCAATCCCTCCTGTTGTTGAAAATACCAGCCGTCCCGGCCAGTCCATCGAAGATTCCAATCTGGATGAGATTTTGAAGATAATCAAGAAAAGCGATTATAAGATCGTTGACCAGCTATTACAAACTCCTTCGAAGATATCCATCTTGTCCTTACTCCTTAGCTCGGAGGCTCACAGGAACGTATTGTTGAAGGTGTTGGAGCAAGCATATGTCGACCACGAGGTCACAGAGGATCAATTTGGTGGAATAGTGGCTAACATCACTGCTTGCAGTAATCTTTGGTTTGGTGAAGATGAACTTCCAGAGGCAGGGAAGCACCACAACTTGGCCCTGCACATTTCCATGAACTGCAAAGCAGATATGCTGTCCAACGTGTTGGTAGACACTGGGTCGTCGTTGAATGTGATGCCTAAGTCGACTTTGGATCAGTTAAGTTGTCAAGGAGTTCCTTTGAGAAGGAGTACTTTCCTAGTCAAGGCTTTCGATGGTTCCTGTAAAACTGTGCTTGGAGAAGTAGATCTCCCCATGACTATTGGCCCTGAAACATTCATGATCACTTTCCAGGTTATGGACATAGATGCCTCTTACAGTTGCCTCCTCGGGAGACCGTGGATACATGAGGCCGGTGCAGTCACTTCTACCCTCCATCAGAAGCTGAAGTTCGTAAGGAATGGTAAACTTGTGACAGTGCATGGGGAAGAAGCTTATCTGGTCAATCAGTTATCATCCTTCTCTTGCATCGAAGCTAAATCCGCCGAGGGAACTGCATTCCAGGGTTTGGTTATCGAGGGTACGGAGCCCAAGAGAGCTAGTGTTGTTATGGCTTCGTTGAAAGACGCGCAGAAGGCCGTTCAGGAGGGTCAGGCCGCCGGTTGGGGCCAATTGATACAGCTGCTGGACAACAAACGCAAAGAGGGTCTCGGTTTCTCTCCGACGTCAGGCGTGTCAACTGGAACGTTCCGTAGTGCTGGATTTGCCAATGCAATCCTTGACGGTGCTGTTGAAAGGGGGGCTAGGCCTACATTTGTGATACCAGGAGGCATTGCAAAGAACTGGAACGTTATCAATCTCCCTGTGTTTGTGCATGATTCTAAGTAATATGTCTTGCTGTTTAGGCTTTGTTTTCAAAATAACAGTCCTTTCGCCCTGCCCGAGGCGGAAGTGACACTTTTGTAAAGGGCATGTTTGTTCCGACATCACCATTATCAATAAAAAACGTCGTTTCTTTCACGACTCTTTTTCTTTCTTTAATGCTTTTTCCCTTGGAAATAATGGTAATGCCAGAAAAAACCAAAACATCTGTATTTTCTTATTAATTTCAAAGATCTGCATGAAAATTATTTTCTAAAAAATCATCCAATCATGTCACGCAGATCGAACCAAAATGAACCCGTTGAACACAGTGACCCTATGTTTCTCCAAACTGTTGAATCCCCGGTGTTTGAGGCCGAAGATGAGGATAGTGATGACATACCAGATGAGATTGCCCGATTGCTTGAGCAAGAGGAGAAAACCATTCGGCCTCATCAGGAGGAGATCGAGCTAATCAACTTGGGTACCGAGGATAACAAAAGAGAGATCAAAGTCGGTGCTGCATTGGAGGAAGGGGTCAAGAAAAGGATCTTCCAACTTCTCCGGGAGTATTCAGATATTTTTGCATGGTCGTATGAAGACATGCTGGGTTTGGATCCCCAGATTGTGGAACACCGGATACCGACAAAACCAGACTGTCCCCCTGTCAGGCAAAAGTTGAGACGGACTCGGCCGGACATGGCTCTGAAGATCAAAGGTGAAGTGCAGAAACAGATCGATGCGGGTTTCCTCATGACAGTTGAATATCCTGAGTGGGTTGCTAATATTGTGCCTGTGCCAAAGAAGGATGGTAAGGTCCGGATGTGTGTTGATTACAGAGATTTGAATAGAGCAAGCTTGAAGGACAATTTCCCATTACCTCACATCGATGTGCTCGTTGATAATACTGCCCAGTGCAAGGTGTTCTCCTTCATGGACGGTTTTTCTGGCTATAACCAAATCAAAATGTCACCCAAAGACAGGGAGAAGACGTCGTTCATCACTCCGTGGGGAACTTTCTGTTGTAAAGCAATGCCGTTCGGTCTAATAAATGCTGGTGCTACTTATCAAAGGGGGATGACCACTTTGTTCCATGACATGATTCACAAAGAAGTCGAAGTGTACGTGGACGACATGATTGTCAAGTCAAGCGATGAAGAGCAACACGTCGAATATTTGGCTAAGATGTTTGAAAGGTTGAGGAAGTACAAGCTTCGGCTGAATCCAAACAAATGTACGTTCGGTGTTAGATCAGGGAAGTTGTTAGGATTCATTGTCAGCCAAAAGGGCATTGAAGTAGATCCTGACAAAGTCTGAGCAATCCGTGAAATGCCGGCCCCACAAACCGAGAAGCAAGTCAGAGGGTTCCTCGGGCGTTTGAACTACATTTCTAGGTTTATATCCCACATGACTGCGACTTGCGGGCCAATTTTCAAGCTACTCAGGAAGAATCAACCTGTGGTATGGAATGATGAATGCCAAGAAGCTTTCGATAGCATAAAGAACTATTTGCTAGAACCTCCTATCCTTGTCCCGCCGGTGGAAGGAAGGCCATTGATCATGTATCTGTCAGTGTTGGATGAATCCATGGGATGTGTGCTCGGTCAGCAAGATGAAACTGGAAAGAAAGAGCATGCTATCTACTATTTGAGCAAGAAATTCACCGATTGTGAGACTCGGTATACAATGCTCGAGAAAACCTGTTGTGCACTAGCCTGGGCTGCCAAACGCCTGCGCCACTACCTGATAAGTCATACAACTTGGTTGATATCCCGGATGGATCCAATCAAGTACATCTTTGAGAAACCGGCTGTCACTGGAAAAATCGCACGTTGGCAAATGTTACTGTCAGAGTATGATATTGTGTTTAAAGCTCAGAAATCCATTAGAGGGAGTATCCTGGCTGACCATCTCGCTTGCCAACCACTTGATGATTATCAACCTTTGAAGTTCGACTTCCCCGACGAAGAGGTTATGTTCTTGAAGTCAAGAGACTGTGAAGAACCACTGATCGGTGAAGGTCCAGACCCTGATAGCAAGTGGGGATTGGTCTTTGATGGTGCTGTTAATGCCTATGGCCGAGGAATTGGCGCAGTAATTGTGGCTCCGCAGGGGCATCACATCCCTTTCACAGCCCGGATTGTGTTTGAATGCACCAACAATGTGGCCGAGTATGAAGCATGTATCTTGGGAATTGAAGAAGCCATCGATATGAGAATCAAGCATCTGGACATCTATGGAGATTCTGCACTAGTCATCAACCAGATAAAGGGAGAATGGGAGACCCATCATGCTAATTTGATCCCTTACCGTGATTATGCGAGGCGTCTGTTGACGTATTTTACAAAGGTCGAGTTGCACCATATTCCCCGAGAGGAGAACCAAATGGCCGATGCTCTTGCTACCTTATCCTCCATGTTCCGAGTAAACCATTGGAATCATGTGCCAATGATCAAAGTACAACGCTTAGACCGGCCCGCTCATGTGTTTACTGTCATTGACGCAATTGTACAAACGGGTCCAGACGGAGTCAACAACAGGCCTTGGTATTGCGATATCAAGCAGTTTTTACAAAGCCGTGAATATCCGCCGGATGCTTCCAACAAGGACAAGAAGACGCTGCGCAGGCTGGCTAGCAAGTTCCTGCTGAATGGGGATGTTCTGTACAAAAGGAATTTCGATATGGTGTTGTTAAGATGTGTTGATGAATGTGAAGCAGAACAGCTAATGCACGATGTGCACGATGGCACCTTTGGGACCCACGCATCGGGGCATGCTATGTCTAGAAAGCTGTTGAGAGCTGGTTACTACTGGATGACCATGGAGCGCGATTGCTATCAATATGCCAGGAAGTGCCACAAATGTCAAATATATGCTGATAAGATCCATGTGCCGCCGCACGCTCTCAATGTTATGTCTTCTCCATGGCCTTTCTCTATGTGGGGCATTGATATGATCGGAAGAATCGAACCGAAAGCTTCGAACGGTCATCGTTTTATCCTGGTAGCAATCGATTATTTCACCAAATGGGTCGAAGCTGCATCATATGCCAACGTAACTAAACAAGTGGTAGTCAAATTCATCAAGAACAATATCATCTGTCGGTATGGTGTTCCTAGCAAGATTATCACTGACAACGGTACCAACCTGAACAATGACTTGGTGCAAGCCTTATGTGAGAAATTCAAGATTGAACACCACAATTCTTCTCCTTACAGACCTCAGATGAATGGTGCAGTTGAGGCTGCCAATAAGAACATCAAGAAGATTGTGCAGAAGATGGTGACAACATACAAGGACTGGCATGAGATGTTGCCCTATGCTTTACACGGCTACCGCACTACAGTTCGTAGTTCAACCGGGGCAACGCCTTTTTCTCTTGTATACGGCATGGAAGCAGTCCTCCCATTGGAAGTGGAGATTCCATCTCTCCGTGTGATTATGGAAGCAAAGTTGTCTGAGGCTGAATGGTGCCGGAGTCGGTACGACCAGTTGAATTTGATTGAGGAAAGACGCCTGGATGCTTTGGCTCGCGGTCAGATGTATCAAACAAGGATGAAAAATGCTTTTGACAAGAAAGTTCGTCCTCGGGAATTCAAGGAGGGTGAACTCGTATTGAAGAGGAGAATGAGTCAGCAACCCGACCCAAGGGGCAAATGGACGCCTAACTATGAAGGACCTTATGTTGTCAAGAAGGCTTTCTCTGGCGGTGCTCTGATTCTCACACACATGGATGGTGTAGAACTTCCTAATCCTGTGAATGCCGATGTAGTCAAGAAATACTTTGTATAGATATGAAAAGAACAACGTGGTAGGTCGAAAACCCGAAAGGGCGGCCTAGGCAAAAATGCGCTTCCCGGTGGATCGAAAACCCGAAAGGGCGATCCAGGCAAAATAAGGGACAAAAAACAAAAATGTAAAAGCTCGCTGAGATTACGTGTAACTCAGGCAAAAATGAGCGTCTCGATGAGCCGAAAACCCGAAAGGGCGGTTCATGCAAAAATGAGATTGAAATAAAAGACAATTGACTGTATCTGGCGAGTTATCATTCCCCTTGGGATCTTTGCAACTGATGATTGGCTGTTCTCATCCGAGGTTCCGACGCCTGTGGATTCAAAAGTTTCAAATACCATAGTGGTTACTGTGTTCAATGTACCACCAACCAATAAAATTACCATTTTCCAAGCTTTGTAAATCCGTGGAGTCACGCCTTCGGCTGATTACCACCCTTATACATCGATTTGAGCCTATGCTTTTGTTTGGCACTCTATTTCTCTAATTCTATCTTCAAAGTTTTATACAAAAGATTCTTTCTATGATAATAATGATGCATGTCTGGAATGAACATTCTGAAAAATGAAAACCTTTTTGAGTATTTTGAAAACAGGCTTGAACAGCTAGGTACATTCAAGTGAACATGCATGAACAAATCTACATTGATATCGGTTCCAATTCAAGTTATTAGCAAGCTTTCCCTCCAGTGACGGTCTGTGGTCAATGGCAAGAATGAAAAAAAAAAGGAATAAGAAGCATGAAAAATGAATAGGCTCGCTAAGTCGAAAACCCGAAAGGGCGGCTTAGGCAAAAATGAGCACCCCGATGGATTGACAACCTTCAAAGGCAATTCAGGCAAAACAGGGGCATTTGAAAAAAACTATTCCCCGGTGGGTCGAAAACCCGAAAGGGCGATCCAGGCAAAAATGGGATGATGAAAATAAAAATGAAAAGAAATAATAAAAAACAAACATGCAAAAGCATTGACCACAGATGCGATGTCCAAAGTATTTATGTGACTGTTCCAACAAGCGGCAATACCGTTCAGACTGTTTTTCTCTACGATTTTACAGCTTCCTGCCTTCAAGCGATGGTCTCGATGTATCTTCAAACGACGGCATCCCCAAAAGAGGAACTTTTGCAAGTATATGTCCGAGCACGAGCCATTACGTGCCCAATATTCCAATGTTTCGTCTGTCTTTGCGAAATTATGTCTACAGATTGTCAATCATCATGCATTCCCAAGCATTCATACATGCATAATCATGCATCCTATATATTCATGCACTTGATAAAATTGTCATGCTATTCATACGCATCTTCATTCTCAATTCCTATGTTAATCTCAATTGGAATCAATCATGTCAATTTCAAAATTTCTTCTGCTAATAACAAATGTCTACTGTCTTGTCAATTTCAAGATTCAACAGTCTTGTTCTAACATTCCTGTCAAATTCAAGCTCCTGCAGTTATGTCAATCAAATTCTGTTCTTTTTCAAATACAATTTGTTTCTGTTAACGGCCAAGTGGCTAGTTTGTACCCAAGAACAGCTTGTGCCTATCAATTTGTCCTTGTTTCCGGTCAAGTAGCAAGTTCACATCCAAGAACAGCTTGTACATATCCTTTTGGTATCCGCCGAGCGGCTAGTTCAGATCCAAGAACAGCTCGTGCTTTCTATTTTGTTTCCTGTCAGCCAAGTAACTAGTTCGTGTCCAAGAACGGCTTGTGCTTCCTACTTTTTCTTTCAGCCAAGTAACTAGTTCAAATACAAGAACAACTTGTGCTTTCTATATTTTCTTTCAGCCAAGTGACCAGCTCAAATACAAGAGCAGCTTGCACCCTTTGATGTCAATATTCCCGGTCAAGTGGCCAGTTCGCATCCAAGAACAGCTTGTACCTGTCAAATTCGCTATCGAGTCTCCCCAGTGAGTCTTGTTATCTGCTACCTTGTTAATGTCTACCAATCCCGCAATGGATACGACATACTCCGTTTTTGCTATTCTGTTAAATGTCAACCAGTCCCGCAATGGATACGACATATTTTGTTAAATTCAGTTCTCAGTCTGTCTTGCATTCATAACACAAATGTTGCATGGCATACATGACATTTACAAACGTATTTTTACGCCCAAAATCAGTGCCAATGTCGATATTTAAGTATCTTCGTCGTGTCAAGCCAAAGACTCCGTCTCTTGACTCTCCAGACAAAGAAACTTAAATAGGGGCAGCTGTCATACCCTCATTTTGGACCTAAAAATACTCCTTCAAATTTCCCTGCTATTTTCTAATACTTTCAAATTCACCGTGTTTTCTACTGTGCTTCAGCTGTATACGTTACTGTTTCTGTCTTTGTATTTTTGCATAAAATCATACAAAAGGGTATTTTGGTCATTTCCTACAAAGGAACCCATTTTCAGTCCCTGCATTTGTCCCTGAGTCTTTTCAATTTGTCTGCATGAATCATTAATCAAATTTTGTACAAAAATCATCTTAGTTTTGCATCTGAGTCAGTCTGAGGCAGTTTGAGTCGTTTTTGCCCCCAGGGGCATTTTAGTCTTTTCACATTGTTCAAATTTTGGGCAGAGAGGTATTTTAAAATACCTCATTTTGGTAGTTTGTTCGTTTTAGTCCATTTTGTCGTTTTTAAATGTTTCACTTTACGTTGTTTTCAAACTTACATTTTTTACCAATTTTACTTTAACCTTTTTGCAGTTTAGTCCAAATTTTATTTTAATTGCAATTTAGTCCAAAATTTTACATTTCATTGCAGAAGTGTCCAAATTTTATTTTCAAAACAGTCCAATTCAGTTTTAATTTCAGAGGTCCGAATTCTTATAAATTGCATTTCAGTCCCAAATTTTCCAAAATTGCGTTTTAGTCCTTTTTTGCAGTTTTGTCCAAGGGATGCCACGCAAGCAGGAAAGTCCACATGTCACAAGCTCATTGGATCAGGTACACACATGGCAGCCTATAAAAGGCCACCACTGTACAAATCAGAATCAGAGTCCAAAAAATCAAGTGCCACATCACAAACACAATACAACTTTCTCTCTCCATTCAGTTAGATCAAAAATCACAAAAAATCAGAAAGTTCAAGAACAGTTTCATGAACCCTAGCTTTTTCCAGAATTGAATACAAGTGAAATCAATGGAATTTGGGATAGCTCTCAGAGATTCAATGGTGAATCTTCATCGCTGAGCCTTCATTTCTGCAATTCAAGCATCAGATTCATCGCTGGAAGCAACGAATCCAAATGCGATCACAGAAGCAAAATTGAGAAGAAAAGAGAAAGAATTCAAGGATTCCGAACCAGTTCAGAAGAAAAAGAAAAGGATTACCGGTCAAGTTCCAAATTCAAGCCAAGAAATCAGCGAAACAGAATCAAGATCCAAGGTTTCCGAAGATTCCGGCTCAAATCACAAGCTAAAACTCAGGTAACACCTTAACTTCATCTAAATCTCTTCGTATGCCATCACGAAAGCCAGAACAACGTGAATCCGGAGCCAATTGAACCGTTCGATCCAAAACCCAAACCCTAACAAAAAAATCGTTTTGAAAATCAGAGATTTGCTTCGGAATTCACAACGAGTGTGAATCGAAGCAAATCCTCACATTTTTACAACATTTTCAGCAAGAAAAACGCGAGAAAACGAACGGTTCAAACATGCAGAGGCAAAACTCAAGGTTCACGTTGATTCAACGGTTGAAATCAATTTCTTCTGACTGATTCATGCCTAGGACAATAGTACGAACAGTTTAAGCCATGATTCTTGGATTCCTGGGTAGGATTGAGCAAGATCTAGGGTTAGGGTTTGGAGAGAACTACATGGAATTTTGATCCCTTAAAAGGGTATGTAGGCAAGAGATTCAAAATCTCTCCAAGTCCAATAAAAACAAACACTCAAAATCCTCTTTTTCTCATTCTTAAAATCAATCTTCTTTACAAATAGCAATAAAAGCAAAGCGAATACATAAGGCTAGTAAAACGGTTCCTATAGGATACTATAGTCATTGCGGGTGCCTAATACCTTCCCGTAGTGAAATCAGCCCCGAGCTCAGAATTTCTAAGGTTTTCTCTCGATTTTACCTTTCCCCAAAAAAAATAGAGATATCAATGATTGAAAGGTTCAAATCTAATCAATGATTTGACACCCGAAAATCGCGGTAACATTATGAAATGGAAATGAAAACTGGTAATTAGTTGATGGACCATTAGATTAATTTAGCCAAATGCATAATTACTCCCTCAGTTCCTTTTTATAAGAATATTTTTTTTAAAAACAAGGGTATTAAGAAAAGTTGTTGGTTAATAAATTTGTCTGAAAAATGTGTCAATATTACTAAATTGACATGAAATTATGGAACGCAGGGGCAGATGTCGTGTACAATGTCCATGACCAAAAGAATGTCGAATGTGATGTCTAGGACACATGATAATAAATATTAAGCATAATAAATAATAAACAACTTAAAGTAAAGTGTAAGAAGGAAATAACACAGAGTACTTGTTAACCCAGTTTGGTGCAACATCACCTACATCTGGGGGCATCCAAGCTAGGAAGGAAATCCACTATAATAGTATTAGTTTGAAGCCCTATGTGAACAACCTCCGGTACTGCCTTCGCACTTAATAACTACACATGCTATTTCTATCTAAGACTTCCTAGATATGAGATCCCATCTCACTTCGTCTCAATCACACAACCCGTGATTACAACGATTGCTATCAAGAAGGAGGCACACTCCATGATAAAGACCCATGATAAGGCCTGGGAATGATAATGGTCCATTGTCTCTATGGTGGGTCTCAACAATTTTTTTGATATTATTGTCTATGACTAAAAAAATGTGCAATTGCTTACCAGCAAAAATATATTATAACAGGTAGAAGTTGTCAAGGGTAGTGGAGGAAACATGCCCTTTGACCTGGTGAAACTAACCAGTTTACCATCACCATTAACATCATAAATGTTTCCCTCGGATCAAATGGCTTGTGCAACCAATTCATTGTCCTAATTCCCCCTAGAAGTTTGCTTTGGATAAGCACATGCTTCATCACTCGGATTTTAAAAATAGTAATTTAAATATGTGTTGATGGCTTCTTAGTAAAACTTGTTTTCCACCCCTCTCACCATTGAAGTAAAGTTAAAGAAGGTTTCCTTGTCAAAACCAGCTAACCCTTCTTCAAGATTCTCTCGATTGTTTATCCATAATCCCTCACTAGACATTATGTCTAGCTCATAAGAATCCTTGATTTTTAGCGATGGATGAGAGATTAGATCATATTTGGATCTTAAGAACATGAAGATGAAATGCAAAATTATTCTAACCTTTTTCGATCTTTGAGATTTGTTTTGCAGGTGGTTCAGATTTGGCTACTACAAAATCTACAAGACATAGATCATATTTGGATCTTAAGAACATGAAGATGAAACGCAAAATTATTCTAATCTTTTTCGATCTTTGAGATTTGTTTTGCAGGTGGTTCATATTTGGCTACTACAAAATCTACAAGACAACCTACATTCTAATAAAATCGGAGGCCTAACTCATCCTTAAAAACCGGTTCATAAGGTGAGGATTATATCCTCTATATAAACTCTTACCATGAGTCTTATCTATCCGACGTGGGACATGGGTTTTTTCCAATACACCCCCGTCACGCCCAGCACTCTTTGAGCTTTAGTACGTGAATCGGCAGTCACGCCTAAACGTTTTTTAGAACATAAGACTGTAATAAAATACGACAAACGTTTTTTTAGAAGAACGTCCATAGGGCCAAAAAATAGAAACGCCACTGGCGCCATTCGCCAAAGGTTAAGTCGCCTAGAAGTACTAAAACGCCGTCTGATCATATCTAGACCAAACGACTCGCCCTAAGCAATCTTCGGTGTAACCCAACTCGTCCAGACAATATCACCACTTCGCCTTGTCTCAAGACTCGTGCTTGGGGGGATGTGGACCATCTACATTCCTAAAAAGCATTTGAAAACACAATAAACTCATGTGATTAATCAACCTTAGAAATTCATCACTTCGCCTTGTCCCAAAGCTAGTGCTTGGGGGGCTATGGACCGTCAATATATTCCTAAGGGCCTAAAAGCCTCTAGAAAGGCTTAGGCGCCCTTCATAAGGGCTCTTGAAGCCTAGGCGCGCCCTTCCAAAGGCCTCATCTTAGTCAGATTCTAGAAGCATCTAGAACAGTATAAAAAGACCTAAAGCCCAGCTTGCTTGGAGCATAAGTCACGCTAAAACAAGCCAACAAGAGGCTATAAATACCACCCTTGGGATCATTCTCAAGGAATCTCATAAACAGTTTAAACCCTAGATTCTATTATTGTACTCACTTCAATTACAATATTGTACTCGCGTAAAACATGGTTTTCCACTTATTGCTAAGAACAGAGTTTATGGCGCATTTTGTGAATGGCATAAAAATTGGTGATCAATAGCTGGTATATATAAGGGTGGAAAGTTATCAACTCATGGAATGAAAGGGAGGATAAATTGTGCCTTTGACTATAAAGGTATAATTAAGAAGAGGGATATAACTTCGTGGGTGGTGGGTAAAGAGGTGCATGACTATCAGGAGATACAACTGCACAAATTTCTTTCACCACATGTCCATAAGATGTTCCTTCACATATCAGTATTAACCAGACCCTGTCCCTCAACAGTTAATGATTCTTCTCCATGCCACAACTCTTAAATTCCTTCTTCAGTGAATTCCAACCTAACTCTCCCCCAAATACCAAAGTTGTATCACGATGTAGCTTAACCTACCACGCTACACTGTTAGAGCTAAAGTTGTAGCTTTCACCTGCTTCATACAAACTTAACACAAATTGTAAAACATTATTAGATAAAAGAGGTTGGAATGTGAACACTCTCCCTCCGTGACAAAGGGTTGCCTCCCTTAAGAATGCTTGGTTTAACGTCCTCAACCCAACAGTCATGACTCCAAAGGAATCAGTTAATAGTGACTGAGGAATCAAGAGCAACCATTGGGGACTCACCCCAATAGTGTGTAACTCTCTAGGCATTAACTTTAAATTCTTTCCTAAAATTATTTTACAAAGTTACAACTCTAGTGGGAGAGACTTGTGTGATCACAAAAGGTCCAAACCATTTAGATTTAAGTTTTCCGAGAAAAAGTATTAATCTGGAGTCAAAAAGAAAAAATTTCTCCCCCACCTTAAGCTTTTTTTCTTCTTCTTTTGAATATGACCTCATGCCACTTCTTAACCTTTGTAACACCCTATTTTTATTATCTAATTATTTTGTCGAGTTTAGTGTCTTTTTATATATTTTATTTGAATAATTGCGATGTGTGATGTTTTGTGTTATGTGTTAGTAATATTAGTAGTTTATAAAATATTATTAGTAAAGGAATAAAATTAAAAATAAAATATTGAGGTAGTAAGGGCAGTTTTAGGAATAAGGAGAATTTATTTAGGTTAAGAATATAAGAAGTGAGGAATAGAAAGTCAGTATACGTGAAAACAGTTTTTGGGAGAAAAAGAGAAAAGTGAGAAGTCAGAGAAGAGAAGCTTGTAGATTTCGGAATTCAACAAACCTAAGGTAAGGGTGGGACTAACCTTTTATAATCTTAAACATATGATTATGTAAAGGGTCTAATCATGTTGTTGTTGAGTTTTGAGATTATAGGAATTAGGTCTAAACTCAATAAAATTTGTTGAAAGTGTAGGTAATTCCATGAATTAATGTAAGGAAGTGATGTCTAGGTTGTAGAATAATAGTAGGTAATGTTTCCTCTCAATTTTTGGGTTTGGGGTTGTCAAAATTAGGGTTTTGGAGTGAGAACAGAGGTCTGTTCGAAGACCTTTCTGTCGTCGCTCGCCACAACGAGTGCTCAACCTCGCCTAGCGAGTAGAAGTCATCGCTCGCCCAACGAGTGTTCTTGGTCGCCTGGAGAGTAGTTCCCAACTCGCCACAACGAGTGTTTTTGGTCGCCTGGCGAGTAGATCCCAACTCGCCACAGCGAATGTTTTCCCTGCCTAGCGAGTAGACGCCGTCGCTCGCCACAGCGAGTAGTTGAACTCGCCTAGCGAACTGTTCAGTGGCAGATTGCCCGTTTTGCGTTCTTGTGTCTTTTTCACTCGTTTCTGT
Organism: Medicago lupulina; assembly: GCA_958299785.1. NCBI lineage: Eukaryota > Viridiplantae > Streptophyta > Magnoliopsida > Fabales > Fabaceae > Medicago > Medicago lupulina. The sequence goes on along the minus strand of OY283141.1, from coordinate 26,553,743 downwards.
TTTGAGTTGAATTTTGTCATAAACATGAAAAATGTTGATAACTGATTTATCTTTTCAGTGGTTTTGAGTTGATGTGAAAATCTTTTGTGGTTGATCTAATATGAATTTATGATGTTGACGTCGTTGCATTTAAGTTGTGTCATTGCATAAGCATTGTCAAACGAAGGGGGCTGTAGCCTGACAAGTCGAATATGACTTTAGCGAAGGGGGTTGTAGCCTAATTATGACTTTAGCGAAGGGAGTTGTAGCTTTGTTGGTACCACATGCATAATAATGTTGCATTTGTTGAGTAGTCGTTGTTGCATTGTTGAGTCGTTGTTGTTGCATTGTTGATGTTACTCCTGCATTATTTGAATGAAGTTGAATGATAATTGTTGTTGGCATTATGTGAAGTATTCTTAAAGATGAATTGTTGTTGTTTTGTTTTGATTAATTCTTTACATAAATTGTTGCTTATTATTATTGAATGTGAAATCTCACCCCTTCTGTTTGAATGTTGCCTCCACGTGGGTAACGTGCAGATAACCAGGAGTAACCTCTGATGTGAGTTGATTCCTCGTGTCGTCATAGGAGTCATGCTCTGATACGTAACAGGATGAGGATATTTATATGTTTTGTTTTCCTTGTTACGTATTACTTTTTAAGTTGTTGTTGTTGAACCACTTTTGGATTTGAAACTTTATTATGTTGCTGATGTTGAGGCCTTAGTGCCGGGTTTCTTTTTAAAACGTTGAATATTTTCCGTTGCGACATTATTTGAATTATTGAAAGCAGTTGTTTAAATAAATAGTGAATTTAACTCTATTTATATTTGATGATATTTTGAAGAACGAAATGTGACATCCTGTTTACGATGAAACTCTGATTTATTATATGTTATTTATATGTTGGGAAAACGGGGTGTTACAACCTTGGTCTTGTAAACTTTTGAGTTTTCATAGGCATTGAGCCTGAACTCTTCCAGCTCAAGGAGCCATTACACTTCTGAATCAAACCAAATCTTATCTCGCATTGGACATGACAATTAAAACCTTGCATTCACTCTCAATCTTTTATTTTATTTACTTTTCAAATAAATTTGCTAATTACCGTGTTGAACTACAATCCTTTTGGAGACAATAACCTACTACTTTATTATACGATTGGGTGCAGTTGCCTAATTTTACACCATCAGTCCCTTTTTAGGAATAATAACGTCCCTTCAGAGTTAAGAATTAGCTTAATAGTGTATATATCCTTTCGATAACTTTCTACATTTGAAGAAATTAGAGGTTAGAATGGCAATAACATAATATTTGGGTGATCATAGTACCATATTAGAGTGGTTTCAGTATTAAATTTGAGTGGTCTTAAAAGCCATATTTGAGGGTGTAATTGTCGAACGGTTAGCTACAGTGCAGTAGTTAATCATACATTTGTCGTTGGAATTGTTTTATCCTGGAGACGACGTGGCTGATAGTCCGCCTTGCACAATTTTGAGCAGTGTCACAAAATTTCTTAATGTGCGACCTGGTTGTGACTCAAGGAGTCACAACATGCTAAATGAAAGTTCCTTTTCAAACTAGATTTTGGAAATTCAAATATAACCGTTTGAAAATCTAAAAACCAACACCCAAAGCTTTCCGACGCAGTTGAGAGGAGAACGACGACGGAAGGAACATAGTGCTTGAGCTATTGTCCGAAAGGATAGCAAGAGGTGGCATGGAGGACGGATGTCGCTCGTTGCACCACCAATCATGAAGGCTACATCTTTAAAACAATGTTTGGGTCGACAAGGAAGGTGAAAGCATATGTCGATTTGTGAAAAACCTATAGAGAAGTCAATGGTTTGGAGCTTAGAGAGAGAAGCGGTTTTTTTTTTTGGGTCAAATAGCCTAGCGGCTAGAGAAATTCTCCTTAAAGGTGAATAGGTGGGGTGTCTGGGGTTCGAACCTGGGCCCCTGCATATATTATGCATTATCCCTTACTAAGTGAGCTAAATTCACGTGAACAGAGAGAAGTGGTTTTACAACTGATGTCATATAAGATAAATACTTGAATACAATTCTAAATAAAAATGTTTGGACATCCTTACACAAGTAAAATAAACTTAAAAAGAAAAATATTAAATATTACTATAATTAAACTTTAGTAATTTGTTTTTAGGGTATCATGTGTAACTAAATCTTTTCATGTTAAAGTTCTAAGATGAACCTTTGTATATTTTTGTTGGATATTTATTTATTTTAATATGTCGTTTATAATTTTATTTATTCTTTTGTTCGCTATTAAGTTTTATTAGAATGTAGTTTTATTTCCGTGAGAGGTTCAATCCTATATTAGGTACTTAAGTTGTGACAGGGCCTAATATTGCTATCAATAACTAGATGCTTATATCTTGATATTTATATCCTTTTACTGATAAATGTTTGTCTGGGAAGTAAGTGATGATTAATTAGCCAAAGATGCCATAAGAATTGTTGACCCTAGGTGTGGGTACTCAATGTTAAATCCCATTGAGTCGGGTGGTACCTTATCGAACCTTGGAATTAATTGGTTAGTAATTAGGGAAACAAGCACCTAGATCCGACTTAGAGCTACAACCTAATAGAACCATTCTCTTGAAACCCTTAGTAAGGTAGACGTAGATTAGGGCTGCCCGTTTATAGAACTACTAAGAACGTAGAGAGTGTGCTATGAGTATTCTAAGATTCATAGATGGGTAGATCTAAGGAAACCTTGGACAGGACCCCAACTAATATCCCATACGAAGGTGGCAGAATCCTATAGGATTAATACCTTATACCGGAGCGCGCGTATAACCTTAGAGTGACCATAATTGCCTTGGAAAACATTGAAAGCCAATATAAAATTTATGTTTCAATTACCTTTGAATTAGCAAGACCCTGCACGTAAGGATCACCGTGCGATTAACAGGCGCAGTTAGTCATCGGAGGGATAATCTTAATTAGGTACCTAGTGGCTAGAACCCATTGGGTCAGGTGGTGCCCTACCTAAATGGGAACGTCTCAACGGCCTCATCACTTGTATAGTCTAGCTAAGATAAATAAACGCGACATTTGTATTACTTATTATCCAACAACGAATATACAGAGGGGGATTCGAAGAATCCTAACCGCTGCTTACTTTTCTGCAACCAAAACAGGTAAACTTCCTCTGTTGCAAACAGATAAAAATTGCAAGTCTTTTTTATCCCTTAACTTTTATATCGTCAACTTAATAAAAATAAGTACCGTGAATTGTTTGGACGAAAGGACAATCCATGCGGATACGATACTTTACTTATCACTTTATTACTTGATAAACGATTGATACACTTGTCATATAAACCAACCGTACATTACGCCGCCAATTATAAAGACTACATCTTTGAAACAATGTTTGGGTCGATAAGGAAGGTGAAGGGATATGTCGATTTGTGAAAAACCTAAAGAGAAGTCAAAGGTTTGGAGCTTAGACAGTGAAGTGGTTTTACAACAGATGATGTCATATGAGAGAAATATTTGAATACAATTCTAAATAAAAATAGTTGGGCATACTTACACAAGTAAAATAAACTAAAAAAGAAAAATATTAAATGTTATAATTAAACTTATTTTTCTTTTAATTTTTTTATTTGTGTATGTCAAAATAACTTTTATTTAGAGTAGTGCTTATATGTAAAAAAAAAAGAAAAAAGAAAAAAGAGTAGTGCTTATGTAAGACTACTTTCAATACGATGAAGACGGGAGCAACACAACAAGATTGAAATTAATCTTCCAACGAAGTGACACATTAAATAGAGTATAGCTCTAAAGATGTTTATAAACTTATAAAACGAGGTCAGGCGGCAACGCTTCCGTCATCCTTACCTGCTGCTCTACTTAATTCACACATTATTATATTTGAACGATGTTTCAATGGAAAATCTCTTTGTCCACTTTCATGACAGATTGAATCAATATTTTAATAATCTAAGTTTTTGTTTTTATATATTAAAAAAAGAATGACTATAAACTATTAATTGTTTGACAAAAAACTAATTAGTTCACGGAAAAATGAAAAAAAAAAAGAGGACGGTTCTAAATAACAAATCTACTTTCCCTAAAATAAATAAATAAATAACAAATCTACATCTAAGGGTCGTTATCATCTCTCAAGTGAATTAATATCTATTCGTTCTCTCTCAGTTTATTCTTTTTATTATTAAATTTATAATATTTTATAGGACTAAAATGAAATATGTAACAACCAAACCAAAAAGCTTTTTCAACACAAGATGTATCGAAAAGAACTTATTAAAATAGCAAAGTTACATCAAAATCAAATCCAAAACGAGAAGAGAAAACAAACTAAATTACAACATATAAACAAATATTAGGGTTAAGCCTATAAAACTGATAATCAAAATCGAAAGTAGGCTATCTCGATTTCAATGATCAAAAAGACTGCAAGTTAACTTTTTCATTTGAAGATTGTATGTGATCTTCGTTATGTTAGAATGTATGTCTATTCTATTTCATTCAAAATAATCCAAACCAAAAACCGATGTTAAGAACTGAACCTTTCTCAAATGAACTGAAACCGATGTTAAGAAATGAACCTTTCTCAAATAACCATGTAAATTGTCATGTGTTGTAGTTGAGAAACCTAACCAAGATGCAACGAGATACCGAAGTCTGCCATAAAAATCACATTTCACAAACAAATGGTCCAAGTCTTCCATCAAACCACAACCTATTGAACACCCTTGATCATTCAAATTATAATATGCTGCGCTACCAAGTATCATTTGGTGTGTATACAATATTAAACTTTTTAAATATTTTTGTGTGTATAAAAAGATTTAAATATATTTAATGTCACAATTTTATATTTATATTTTCAAAACTACAATAACGAGAGAAATTGAGAGAATAGAGAATGAATAGGGCTCTCTAACCCCCTCGGCTCCAAGTATTAATTTGAAATTCTGATTTTTTTTAAAAGAAATCTTAAAAGAGTATAATTTGAAATTATAATAATTTTTTTTATGTCTTGGTATTGAACTTAGGGTTAAATATATTTTTGATCTTTATAAATATACAAACTTTTCGTTTTAGTCATCGTATATTTTTTCTTTGACTTCTAGTCTCCCTAAAGTTTTCAGTAGTCATTATTGGTCTTTACTTAAAAGTCAACTTATGTGAAACCTTATTACTTTGAAAGAAATTTTTTGAAAATATTTAAAATATTATAAGAATCTCTCCGAAAAATATTATTAGATTTTTTAAACAACACATGAATTTGTAAGCACTAAAAACATAAAAAATTCATATTTAATTCATGTTTTGTTAAAATAAATCTATTTTTTTTTAAAGATTCTTATAATATTATAAACATTCTTGATAAGTTCAATCACAAATATGAAGGCTACACAAGGTTGATTAAATGTTGGGACATAAAATGTATTTTTTTCGAGGACGAAAAGTGAAAGTAAAACTTGATAGGGAGTAAAACAAAAAATTGATATATTAATATGAAACAAAGATATATTTAACCCTTAAAACTACGGTAGCAAATACTAAATTAAGTTGTAGTATCCTAGGTTTTTTCACTAAAACATAAAATAATTTTTTTTTACGTAATTAATAGTATACTAAACTAATATATAGACTAGCTTTTGGTACATACTTTTATATTCATGTTATAACTGGCCATTTTGCCAAGACTAATCACCATCAAAGAATTTGGAGGCATTCCCTAACAAAAAAAATAAAAAAATTGGAGGCACATCGGGCAATGATATCCCCTAACGGCCTCTTTGGCTCTGCCCTAATGTGCTTCCCCAGTTCAATCTCACTAATGAAGTTGGATTTTCGAAGCGGTAACTCTTCACTGATTAAGCCAATTAGATATATAGTCCATTGATGAACACCATAACCATAAGTTGTTCGTAGGTCTCCTCAATCCTCACTACGATAACAGTGAGAAAAACACAAGAGGGGGGGGGGGGGGGGGGATTGAATTGTGTTGGTTTTTTCAAAAAAGGTCTGAGTGTTTGCACTGGTCAGAGTCTAAGTCAAGTTCAGAATCTGAAGAGTGCACATAAACTGATTGCAGCGGATTAAAGTAAACACAAAGATGAGAGAGAGAGAGAGAGGACACAAACAATTATACCGGTTCCTCCTACAATCCAGGAGTAGTTTAGTCCCCTTGCACTTCCAAGGGATTTCCACTATAATCATATCTGATTACAAATTGCTTATGAACACAACCAAGAGACTTAATATGCTTATGCACACAAGCAAGAGACTTCCAAATGCTCAATCACAATCTGACGAGGATTCGTGGTCCGGCCTTTGGGTCTTAATCTTCAGAGTCTGGAGGTCTTCAAAGTCTAATGTAGATCTCCAGCTTCCGAGTTCCTTTCTTCTGATCCAAGGTGTTGAATTCTGGTTGACCTTTCTTCAGATCTTCTGGTTGATCTCTTGTGCTTGTGATGCTCTTATACATGTTCAGACCTTGTTCAATTTTAATCTATGGTTCTGCACACTTGAACATATATTAGCAAATCCAATTGTTCTTCAATATTTTGTTATCATCAAAACTCTAGAGAAATTGTACAAAAATCACATTTGTTCAAACAGACGACACTACTAAATCATGCCCAATACTCTATAGGCTTATCTTGTTGTTGTTTTATGTCGAAAAATATGAGATATACAATGGCCTCACATTTGTATCTGTTATCCATCCACGAATGGCAATTGGATATGTAGCGCCGAAGAATGTTTGAATCCGGGGAAACTTTTTGGGAGGAAATGATTTGTTTTCACCAACATCATTCATCTTCATAGATCTTCTATCTCTTTCGTTGATTTTTGTTCTGCAACCTCCCTCCGTCGGCTGTCTTCGAATTCTTGCACTTCCATCCTACATTGTAGTTATTTCTCTATCGCCTTCTTTCTTAAACAAGTTTACTTTTCCAACTTCGAACGATTCTTAATTTCTCACTTTCGTAAGTTGTCCATCCTTGCCAAAAGGGGCTCAAATATGGCATTTGAAATACCCTCATCAATGTTGCTTTTAGAATCACCACCACGTAACGTTGATGACATTATGATTGGGTAGTATATAGTCAGTAGGATAGCTAGGCGTCAAAGAGTTTTACCTAGACCCATGGTGGGCGTTAATGTTCTGGTGTATAACAAAAGCTTAAGGCTTCACTCCTTAAAATGGAATGCTTCCTATGGCTTAAGTTGTGTGTGTTATGTGTAGTAGATTATGTCCTTGACCTCAAGAATCAAGTCACCCATTTATAGCAGCTGCTCTAGGCTTTCGTCTTTTAATGGCTCATTCCAATCTTTGTCTTGGCCAATAAATATTTTTTTCATGCATACCAGTGATTTGGCGTAATGTGGTCGTGCTAAATAAAGCATCATCCAGAGGGGGGGGGGGGGGGGGGTGTAAGACAAGCCGACCTCTCTCCCACCTTTGGATTGCATGTCCGGCCTAGTCGATCTACATGCCCATTCCCCTAGTTCGGCTATCCCCCAACCTTCATATGCTCTTTGATGTGGCACTGAACGATACATAACAATGTATTTGATTGTATTATAACCAAATACATTAATTATTGAATAAATTTAAAAAATAATTTTGTGTTTATATAATTGATTTCAAAGGAAGTATTATCTTAAACAATACTTCCTCTGATTCGTTTTATATAAAAAAAATGAGTCAATCAAAATTGATGTATTTGGTTTATATTGTAGATCAAATAAAATAATTTTTCTTAGAGCGATGTTATAGAGAGCGATAATTATCATCACAAATGTATCACGAGGAATTGATGAGCGTTGGATCAGTTTAGATCCGGAAAACAAGGGTGGGGTAAAATTAACAAAGGGGTCCAGTGTAGTTACAGATAAACTATCCTAATGTTTTCGTGAAGACAAGCCGACCTCTCTCCCACCTTTGGATTGCATGTCCGGCCTAGTCGATCTACATGCCCATTCCCCTAGTTCGGCTATCCCCCAACCTTCATATGCTCTTTGATGTGGCACTGAACGATACATAACAATGTATTTGATTGTATTATAACCAAATACATTAATTATTGAATAAATTTAAAAAATAATTTTGTGTTTATATAATTGATTTCAAAGGAAGTATTATCTTAAACAATACTTCCTCTGATTCGTTTTATATAAAAAAAATGAGTCAATCAAAATTGATGTATTTGGTTTATATTGTAGATCAAATAAAATAATTTTTCTTAGAGCGATGTTATAGAGAGCGATAATTATCATCACAAATGTATCACGAGGAATTGATGAGCGTTGGATCAGTTTAGATCCGGAAAACAAGGGTGGGGTAAAATTAACAAAGGGGTCCAGTGTAGTTACAGATAAACTATCCTAATGTTTTCGTGAAAATAGTTTTCGTTGGAAGTAGCAATTTCCTTTTTCTTAACTCACTTATCTTTTATGAAAAGAATCGGAGTAGCATTTTCAGCACCAAAAATCTGCACAGCAAAGCCTTTAAAAACAATCTTTTCTCTTAATTTTTTTTAAGAATGCTAGCAACATACCTTCTAACATACATTTTTCAACACATTCTCTTTGATTGGTTAAAATTCACATGAGACCCACCAAATTTACATGGGACCCACATGATTTGGTGGGACCTGTATGAATTTTAACCAAATAAAAAAAGTGTGTTGAAAAGTGTGTGTTAAAAGGTGGGCTAGCATTTCTATTTTTTCTTTTAAGGATTTCCCTTAATTTATTTGTTACGTAGGTTTGTAGGGAAACTCTTTATTTATTTCCATTAAATTATTCGTTACCTTGGTCTTTTCACCATATTAAAATATTGCTAAATTACAAACCATTATATAAAATCAGCATTCATCCAAAAAAGTCATCATTATTGTATAAAATAAAATGATTTAATATAAAATCTTGCTCCAATGATCATCACATTTTGGTAACAAGTCAAAATCGTGCGTCGACCATGATCCAAGTGGGCCATCAATCAAGTGCTAGATAGTGGATTGAAGAAAATGAAAATTAAATAATCATTCATTTTAAGTTCATTGACTCTGCAACTTGCACCTCAACTCACACTATACACTATAAGTATTATTAAGCTTCCATCATGCATTCATGCCTCATTTCACAAGCACACACATACATGTAGTGAACAACCCTTCCAAAAAAAACTAAAACCCTAGAAAAATATCCCTATTTATAGACTACTATGATTTGTATTACCGGCGAGTCGGAGGCAGAGGAAACAACCACAATCGCCGCCGTCCACTCCGACATAATCCAAACACACATACTCACCCGCCTCGACGGTCCTGCTCTTGCTTCCACCGCAAGCACCTGCTCCCAATTCAACTCTCTTTGTTCCAATGAACATCTATGGGCTAACATGTGCCACTCTACATGGCCTTCCACCAACACTGAACGTGTTCAGCAAGTAATCTCAAACTTCCCTAATGGCTTCCGCTCTTTCTTTGCAGACTCTTTCTCCTCTCATCATCAAAGGGATACAACTTTAAGAAATCATGACCAAACCCTAAGTTTAATCTCAGCCGTTGATATTTTTCATCGTGAGGGTTTAGTGTTTTCCAAAGTAGTTGAAACTGAGACAGTAACTGGGTGGTTCCAGTGCTCTCCGTTTCGTGTTGACCTACTTGATACAAAGGACGTGATAAAGTATCCAGTTGTTGGTGATGAAAATAATGTCACATGTCATGATCTTGGGGAGGAGCTGAGGCTGAGCTGGATTTTGATTGATCCGGCAAGTCATCGGGCGGTGAACGTGTCAAGCGGGAAGGCGGTGGCTGTGCAGAGGCACTGGCTGAGTGGAGAGGTGAAGGCGCGGTTTGCAACGGTGGTTTATGGAGAAACAGCGACGGCGTTGGAGGTGGCGTTGTGTAGTGTGGTAGTGATGTTGGCTGAGGAGAGTATGGAAGTTAGAGAGGTTAGTTTGCAAGTGGAGGATATGGATGGGAAACATGTGAATGGAAGGGATAGTTTGGTAATTTTACAAAAAGCATTGGAAGGTGGGAGGAAATGGAAGGGAGTTGGGGAGGAAGAAGGTTATAGGGAATTTGTGAAGAAGAAAAAAGAGAGGGAGGAAAGAAAGAAGAGGGTAGAAAGGATAATGGATATCATGTGTCTATTTGTGGGCCTTGTCTCTTTGACCTTTGTTGCATTTTTTGCTTTGTGAAGAAGATGGTAGTGGTTAATAGTTACTGGTTAGTGCACTAGTGGAATGAAGTGGTCACATACGCTTGTATACTTTTTCTTTTTGTTGTATAAGAACCAAAAAAAATTGAAATGGATGATGAGAGAAAATCGTTTAAAGCATATAATAATTGTGTATTTTTTGGAGTTTAATTTATGGGAAATGTTAACTTGTACCTTTAATGTCTTAAAAGTTGCAAAAATTACATTTTCAATATAAAATTTATTTTTAATTTCCATTTTAAATTGTGTCTTTATATATGAAGTTACATCTATTATTATATGTATAAACTATCCCTATTTTTTGTGAAATTTTAGCAATATGTGCATTTGAGGCTGGTGGAGTGGTGTGCAGCCTAAACTGTCCATGTCAGAAGGGCGCTCCTATTTGAATAAGACCAGCTTTGGTTGTTGTTTAATAGAGGGAAGCATTGGTTCTGTGGCGCGCAATTGGTTGGGCATACAGCTTGGACTGCAGCTTGTGATTTTTTAAATAGACTTGATTCAATTCATGCCTGTGTTGGTGGAAATTCATAGTACCACAATAACTAGTTAAAAACCCGTGCGAACACTATTATTTTAAAAATCTTTATTATATGTTTGAATAAGTTAATATGTTGTCAACCGATTAATTTAAATGTATGTTTATTAATGTGATTTTTTTAGACGCAGTGCGCTATATCTTATAAACGTATGTTGCTTGAATTCTAAACTTTCGATTTTGCCAAAGACATGTCCTGAAATCGCTCTCGACGATAATGTAGCACCTTTTTATTCTACTCTTTAAAGGGCTGACACAAAACATTATAAAGCTTTGCTGCATAAAAAGTGTCTCTTTCATTCTGATCAAGAGAAACTGGTGCAACTATATAGTAACATTCTCATGTTTTTCAATGATTAAAATTATGTGTCATTGCATGAAAGTTATATTTTGTAGTTTGTAACATCAGGGTCTCTGCAAATGTGTTTCTATGGAATGATATAAACATTTTTATCTTTAAATGTATACATCCTGTTTCAGCAATTTTTTTACAGAGATGCTAATTTCCATTTGTTTCAACAATGTTGATGCATTTTTATCACCTCTCTACATCTTTTTTTTTTCTACATTTTTTTCCCTTTTTCTTTCAGTCTAAATAAGTGGTTTTCACATATATCAAGTTTTTCCTTGTGTTTTTTGTGATTTCGTCGTCTAAGTCCGGGGTTCGAACCCCCCCGCCCCTGCATATAATATGCAATATCCACACCAACTGAGTTAAGCTCGTGGAGATTTTTTTCTTTCATGTTATAAATTATTAACTTATAATAAACGAAGAAAAGGAATTTACCAATTTTACTCTTAATTTAATCTATTTTATTTATTAATTTATCCTTTTTATAACATTTAAAGTATTAATTAAAAAAATATAAACCTCATCATAATACACGACAACAATAGGAACAATATTATCTTAAAATTGTGTATTATTCCAGATATACCATTTGAACAAATTTTTCTATAATAATGTTATATTGTTGGTGTCATTGAAAATTATAAGAGTTTATATTTTATTTTCAATATTGTTGTCTAAATAAAAAATATAAGCAATATTTTTTACAAGTCACAAGCATCTATACATATAATTTTAATCAAAATCTAAATATCATAAAAAATTATTTATAATTTACACGCGTTAACGCAATAAAAAGAGCATATAAACAAACACTCCGTACCCATCAACCACTACTATATATAAAGAAAATAGAGTATTTTGGTTTTTTTTTTTTATTATTCTAATTATACCCTTTAACAAGTTTTTTTTAACCCAGCAAGAATTCCTATGCAGGACTTCCAAGATTGGACAGATGCACATAATCTCTTACACTTACCTACGAGAGGTGCTCATTATACTTGGAGTAATGGTAGGAGAGGTAGAAGGCACACTCAAAGCGGTTAGATAGATCAATTTGTAACCAAGAGTGGCTGGATTTATGTGGCACAACATCTTGCTCCACCATCATCAAGAACAGGTCTGACCACTATCCATTATTGCTGGAATTTAAAACTTTTGAGGGTAGCTTCTCCTCTAATTTTAAATTTCTGCAAATGTGGGCAAAGCATGAAAACTGTAGAGATTTCATAGCAGCTTGTTGGCAAGAAAGAGTTGTTGGTTGTCCAATGTTGCTTCTGAAAGATAACTTGTGCACCTGGAACCTTGAAATTTTTGGCAATATTCACAGTCATGTCAAAGAGGCAGAAGACAAACTTCAATCCATACAACATCAAATCAATTCCTCTAACCCTACAGATGACCTTCTAAACCAGGAGAAGCATGCACAGTGTGATTTTGACAAAGTGTTGGAGAGACAAGAGTGTTTTTGTAGAGAACAAAACAAAACAAAACTGATCACTACAAGTTGAAGAAAATATCTTATCTGATCCACAAGAGATTTCTAATCATGTAGTTTCTTATTTTCAAATTTTTTTTTTGCACTAATGTTGTTTTGCAGGATCAGGAGCTAGTGGAGGAACTCATTCCTAACTTAATTGGTGATAACATCAATGCCACACTCACTATGCTTCCCAGTCATGATGAGATAAAGAACGCTGTCTTCAGTTTGTATAAAGATGGAGCCCCAGGACCTGATGGCTTTGGGCCCTTCTTCTTTCAAACTTATTGGAAAATAATCCATAAAGAGGTGACGGACGCAGTTTTACAGTTCTTTCAATCAGGATGGATAATGCCCAGTTACAATGCCAACGCTCTCATTCTTATTCCAAAGGGCCCCAACTCAGAATCAGTGGAGCAGTACAGACCAATTGCAATGGTCAATTTCAAATTTAAAGTGATTTCCAAGATTCTTGCATATAGGTTAGCACAAATCCTTCCATCCATTATCTCAAAAAATCAAAAAGGTTTCATTCAAGGAAGAAATATAAAAGATTGCATTTGCTTAGCCTCTGAAGCAATCAATCTCATGCACAAAAAATCCTTTGCTGGTAATATAGCCTTGAAGATAGACATACACAAAGCCTTTGATACTCTGAATTGGAACTTCTTGCTCAAAGTCTTATCTTGCTTTGGTTTCAATAAAACTTTTGTCAACTGGATTGCTACCATTTTATCATCAGCCACTCTCTCTATCTCAATAAATGGTGCTCAACATGGTTACTTTGCTTGTACAAGAGTGTTGAGGACAAAATCTTTATTTGATGTTTTAAAGATTACAAACATTCAATACTTGTTTAACTTGTTATCTACTAATGAATTTTGTGAGAAATGTTTCATAAGAATGTTCTTAACAAAAGAAAGAAGGTTCTTTGCTCACAAGACAAGTTAAAAACGTCCTTATCAAAGCAATTAAGCAAAAGGACATAATTGGACTTTTTGGAACAAATTCTAGAAGCAAAATATTCTCTATGTCTCACCAAAAGAAGATACTTTGGATATATGACATAAATGAAAAGAATATCAAATGATTACATAAAGGCCATTGCATTTGAAAAGGAATTGGAAAAGCACGTGCCTTAAAGAAAGAAGAACAAAATTGTTTTACAAAGAAATAATGTTCTTGAGAACATTCTGGTGAAACTACAAATATGGATAAGGATGATGTCATTCAATCACAGCCAATTACAACTTATACACAGCTGTACTACAACCTCACGTGGGCTGTCTCAAATGGCTAGAAAGAAGAGAATGTTCTTCAGAACATTCTTCACTTGGAATAACACATTTTTTGCAACACTTGTGCATCAAGCAACAAAAGCAAGAGCACATGGGCTGTTTTTCGTACAAGCTTAACAACTATATGTTCATGTATAATGTCAAGTGAGCTTCACCACTTCAGCCTCTATAAATACAACAAGATAGCAAGGCAATTCTTAAGAGCTTACACACAAGAATTCTATTCTTTCTCTCACGTGAATACTCAAAGAAATATTCATCAAAACTCTTCAAAAACAACAACAAAGCAAGCTTCAAATATCTTTCTTCTCTTTTAGCTAAGATATCTCTAAAAGTTTGTATTGAAAATATCTCCAAAGTTGAGATATTATTTAAAATATCTCTTTGAGATATTATTTTGAAATCTCTACGTGAGATACTTTAGAAATCTCCAAGTGAGATACCATATTCTACAAAAACCCACCACCATACAAATTGTAACTAGATCTCAAGTCTATTGGGCTTAATAGTTTGAGACAGAACTTTTCTTGTGTGATCAAGAATCGTAGAAGCCTGCTGAGGTTGATAATACAGAGTGTAACGGACTGATATGGTGTGATCAACATATTATAGTACTATTCAGAAGTCTCTGATAGCAGGATACTATAGTGGATAATCTCACACGTAGTGTGGGGACTGGACGTAGCCGGTTAGACGAACCAGGATAAAACTCTTGTGTTCTCTCTCTTCTCTCATCTCTTAATTCTTGCCGTCACATATAACAAATAACTAACTATATTAATTTTTCAGAGTACTCTGGTCCCTAAACTAAAATTAAATAATTAACCTACTTAATAACTATCCAGAACCTTCTGGTCCGACTCATTAACTAACTATTTCCAGAGTTCTCTGGTCCTTTATCGCTTTATTTATTTCAGTTATATATCCAGAGTTTTCTGGTCCTTTACTGCTTTATTTATTTCAATTATATATCAAGAGTTTTCTGGTCCTTTACTATTTTATTTATTTCAGTCTTTTATTCCAAAACTTTCTAGTCCTTTTATTTATTTTATTATCCGGAGTTCTCTGGTCCTAATATTATAATATTTTATTATTACTAACTTAACACTAACCAAGAATTTTCTTGAGCATATATATTTGATTTAACTTACAGGAATAATTTTTAAAAGGGTCACAATTCAAACCCCCCCTTTCTTGTGACGTTTATTGCTACTTCAATTGGTATCAGAGCCCGGTCTCTGAAAAAGATAAAGCACTTAACACGTGCTAGAGGAAAAGATTCAGAAAGAAGCAATGTCTTACATACCAGAAGGACTTTCTTGTACTAGGCCTCCATTATTTAATGGAAAGAACTATTACTTCTGGAAAGGGAAAATGGAACTATTCCTAAAATCTCAAGATATAAACATGTGGAAAGTTGTCACTAACGGTAACTTTGTACCACAAACCACTGATGCAGTCACGGCTGCAGTGACTATCAAATCTGAGGCATCATGGACTGATGACGAGAAAAAGAGAGTTCTCTTAAACTCTAAAGCTCAGCTCTTTTTACAATGTGCATTAACCATGGAAGAAAGTGAAAGGATATATGAATGCAATACTGCAAAAAATATATGGGACACTTTAAAAATTCGCCATGAAGGAACAAGCCATGTAAAAGAAACAAGAATAGATATTGGCGTAAGAAAATTTGAAATTTTCAAAATGAATGAAGAGGATAACATTGATGTATTCCAGATTCACTTCCATAGTTAATGAATTAAGGTCATTAGGGAAAATATATTCCCCTCATGACAGAATAAGAAAAATACTAAGATGTCTCCCAAGTACATGGAGACCCATGGTTACTGCAATCACTCAAGCCAAAGATTTAAATACCTTGGCTTTGGAAGATCTCATTGGAACACTGAGAGCTCATGAAGTCTTACTTCAAGAAGACAAACCAATGAGGAAAGAAAAAAATGATTGCCCTTAAAGCATCTCAAGCTACTCAAGACAATCTAGATGAAATATCCTCACAAATTAAGGAAACAGAAGAAGAACAAATTGTTCAAGAAGAAGCAGAAGATGAACTAGCCTTGATTTCAAAGAAAATCCAAAGAATGATGAAAAGAAGAAACCAAATCAAAAGATACTTCCCAACCAGAAGAGACAACTCAAAGAAGAAAGTTGATAAAATCCAAGTAACCTGCTTTGGATGCAACAAGCAAGGTCACTACAAAAATGAATGTCCACAAAACAAAAAGAACCAAAAATCTCCTTTCAAGAGAACTGCATTAATGACGTGGGATGAACTCGAAGAATCACAAGAAGAAGAAGAAGAAGAAGAAGAAGAAGAAGAAGAAGAAGAAGAAGCAAACATATGCTTGATGGCAAACTCAGATAACAAAGAGGTAATTCTATTCGAAAAATCTTCTTTAAATAAAAAATTAGAAAATACAATTGACAGTCTTTTATTCAACTTAAACTTTCTAACAAATAAATGTTATTCTTTACAAAAAAAAAAAAATGAAATAAAAGAAGAAAGAGAAAAACTTCAAACTATGAACGATGATCAAAAGAAAATCATTTAAAGTTTGTAAGACTCATATTTTCAAGCAATTGAAAAAATAAAAGATCTTAGCAAAACTCAAAATCCTATTAGCACTAAAAATGAAAATACTTTATTAAAAAATGAAGTAAACAGTTTGAGAAACGATCTAACTCTTTTCATTAAATCTACTAAAACTTTTCAAAATATTATAGGATCTCAAGTAGAAATGAGTAATCATACTGGTTTAGGTTTTGATGCTTCTAAACATAAAAAATTATATAAAAACTTTTTCATACCAGAAAAATGTTCATTCTGTGACAAAAAAGGACATAGTGAATCTTTGTGCTTCCATAAGAAAAGAATAATAAAAGAACATTCTCTTCAACACAAAGAAAGAACTTTTATTAAAAAATGTGTCTTTTGTAAAAGAAGTGGTCACTTAGATGTTGATTGTTTTCTCAAGATTAAAAATCTTGAGTCATTGAAAACTAACAAAAAAGGACCCACAGACTATAGGGTACCTAAGAAACCACTAACTCAAAATGCAGGAATCCTCTCAAAATGCAAGGAGAAAGCCATGGTACTTGGACAGTGGCTGTTCTAGACACATGACAAGGGACACACACTACTTTATCTCCTTCATAAAAAGAGAAGGAGGAGCGGTAACCTTTGGTAACAATGACAAAGGACAAATTAAAGGAAAATGTATTATTGATAAATGGATTTGGCATAAAAGAGCTGGACATGTAAGTATGAAAACTATTTCAAAAATATCACAACTCGACTTGGTAAGGGGTCTTCCAAAAATCAATTTTGAGAAAGATAAAATATGTAAAACTTGTATTAGAGGAAAACAAGTCAACAGTAGTTTTAAACCAAAAAATATTGTCTCCACTCAAAAAATATTGTCTCCACTCAAGTCTATTGGGCTTAATAGTTTGAGATAGAACTTTTCTTGTGTGATCAAGAATCGTAGAAGCCTGCTGAGGTTGAGAATACAGAGTGTAACAGACTGATTTGGTGTGATCAACATATTATAGTGCTATTCAGAAGTCTCTGATAGCAGGATACTATAGTGGATAATTTCACACGTAGTGTGGGGACTGGACATAGCCGGTTAGGCAAACCAGGATAAAACTCTTGTGTTCTCTCTCTTCTCTTATGTCTTAATTCTTGTCGTCACATATAACAAATAACTAACTATATTAATTTTCCAGAGTACTCTGGTCCCTAAACTAATATTAAATAATTAACCTACTTAATAACTATCCAGAACCTTCTGGTCATACTCATTAACTAACTATTTCCAAAGTTCTCTGGTCCTTTATCGCTTTATTTATTTCAGTTATATATCCAGAGTTTTTTGGTCCTTTACTGCTTTATTTATTTCAGTTATATATCCAGAGTTTTATGGTCCTTTACTGTTTTATTTATTTCAGTCTTTTATTCCAGAACTTTCTGGTCCTTTTATTTATTTTATTATCCAGAGTTCTCTGGTCCTAATATTATAATATTTTATTATTACTAACTTAACACTAACCAAGAATTTTCTTGAGCATATATATTTTATTTAACTTACAGGAATAAATTTTAAAGGGTCACAATTCAAACCCCCCTTTCTTGTGACGTTTATTGCTACTTCAAAGAGGAGTGAGGCAGGGTGATCCCTTATTTCCTCTCTTGTTCTGCATAGCTGAAGAGGTGCTTAGTAGAGGTATTCTGAAACTTGTTGAAGAAGGGAAAGTTAATCTCATCACAGGTTCCAGGCATTCTCAAGTTCCTTCTCATTGTTTTTACGCAGATGACATAATGATTTATTGCAAAGCCAAATTTGATAGTCTACAGGCGCTAAAAATTTTATTCACCAGATATGCTAATAGTGCCGAACAAATTATAAGTGCTAGCAAATCAACAATTTTTTCTGGAGGTATCTCTGAGAATAGATTGTAAAATATTATCAACCTTTTTGGTTTTAGTATTGGTTCTCTTCCCTTCACTTCTTTAGGAGCACCGATTTTTAAAGGGAAACCAAAGTCTATTTATTTTCAACCTATAGCTGATAGAGTGAAATCTAAATTAGCTAATTGGAAGGTCTCTCTTCTTTCAATAGCTGGTAGGGTGCAATTTGTTAAATCAGTAATTACTAGCATGCTAACTCACACAATGTCAATCTACTCTTGGTCGGTCTCTTTATTGAGAAACATGGAAAAATGCATTAAAAATTTCATTTGGAGTGGGGACACTTCAAAAAGGAAGCTTGTCATAGTGGCTTAGAAGAAGGTCTGTAACACATATGAGGAGGGTGGTCTGGGCATAAGGTCTCTTGTTTGTTTGAATGAAGCTTTTAACTTGAAGCCTGGTTGGGATATGCTACACTCTAATGAAGACTGGGCATCAATTCTTAGGAGCAGAATTATCAGAAGGAGAACACCAATTAACTATCACATATTCTCATCCTTATGGAATGGCATTAAATCAGAGTTGTCAGTGATCACAGAGAACTCTACTTGGCTGATTGGAAATGGTAAAAATGTCAATTTTTGGTATGATCTTTGGTGTGGGGATACTTTGCAAAACATTCTTAATCTTAGTGACACTGAAGCTAATAATTATCCTCAATTTGTTTGTGACTTTATATCAAATTTTCACTGGAATATTCCTCATGATATCACAAATAGATTTCCTGCTTTGAATTTACTAGTTAGAAAAGTTACCCTCCCACTTGAAGACAAAGAGGATTTGTTGATTTAGAAACACTCAACTTCTGGTGATCTAACTTTGAAGGATGCTTATCAGTTTAAAAAACCTCAAGAAGTTGTTAAGCATTGGGCTTCTAACATTTGGAGTAAAGACATTCCTCCTTCAAAATCCTTGTTGGTTTGGAGACTAATGCACGATAAAGTTCCTACCGATGAAAAGCTTATGGAAAGAGGATGTTCTCTTCCTTCAATGTGCTCTCTTTGCTCCATGCATACAGAGACTTCCTTTCACCTTTTTTTTGAATGCAGCTTATCATTTACACTATGGTGTTGGCTAGCTTTAGTGCTTGATTTTCCTCTTCAACTCCAATCTTTAGAAGACATTTGGACTTTGTGTGATAGAGGTTGGTCCCCGCAGTGCAAGATAGCGGTGACAGCTGCCATTGTGAATATCATATCCTCTATTTGGTTTTATAGAAACCAGGCTAGATTCCACTCTAAAGTCACTCATTGGAGACTAGCAATCAATGGCATAATTTCTAACGTGGCTTTGTCAAGTAACAACACTTCAAAGACTTCAAATTCATCTGTCAGGGATCTTCTCATCTTGAAAAAGTTCAATATAAAAATTCATGCTCCAAAATCCCCAGTCATCAAAGAAGTAACATGGCAACCTCCCATCGCAAATTGGGTGAAGTGCAACACTGATGGTGCTTCGAACACAACCTCTTCTTCTTGTGGAGGTATTTTCAGGAACTCTGATGTTATTTTTCTTTGTTGCTTTGCGGAGAACATTGGAGGAGGTACCGCTTATCATGCTGAGATCTCAGGAGTGCTTAGAGCTATTGAGATAGCTAACCAAAGGAATTGGATGAACCTTTGGATTGAAACAGACACAGCTTTAGTAGTTATGGCTTTCAAAAATGTCACTTTAATTCCTTGTAATCTTAGAAACAGGTGGAATAATTGTAGATTAATGTTAAATGACATGAATTTCATTGTTTCCCATATTTACAAAGAGGGAAACCACTGTGCTAATAGACTGGCAGCCTTAGGTCTAACCATCCCAAATCTCACAATTTGGTCAGAAGTGCCTCTTGATATTAGAGAGTTTTATGTTAAGAATTGCCTTGGTATGCCTAGCTATAGGTTTATCAACTGTTAGGAGGTTTTGGCTCTATGTCCCCCTCTTTATTTTGTATTTCTCATCTTTCTAATGAAGTTTTGAGGTAGCAGACTTTTTCTGCTCCTCTTTTTTGGTTAAAAAAAATAAATTCTGTAATAATGTTATATTGTTGGTGTTATTAAAAGAAAAGAATTTGTATTATATTTGTTATATTATTGATGTAATTAATAAGAAAACATGATTTGTTGGATTTATTACAGTTTAAAAGTCATAAAGATCTATGCTTATAATTTTAATCAAAATCTAAATTATATATAAAATATTGTTCATTCTTTCAAAAAAATATAAAATACCGTTCATAATTTAATACGTTAACACAATAAAAAAAGCGAATAACGGGCACGTGAGTACTCGTCTTTCCACTAATTTAAGTAAAAAATTTATTATGTTATATTATATTTTTAACAATTAAACTTGAAGATTGTGATTTTTATTATTTAAAAAAACTACAGAAAAAAACATTTATGTTATAAAATGATATTGATTAAAATAAATTTTTCAATTAATTTTCTTACATTCTTAGATTTTTATTATTATTCATCTGCATTGAATTTCTAACAAATATTATATCTTTAAAACATTGACTCTTCTATGAAAAAATACATTGACTCTATTCAATATTATATCGAATAATATTAATTATTTAAAACATTAACTTTTCTATCAAACAAAAAGAATTGACTCTATTTTTTCTTTTTATTCAAAAAAAATATTTTACTATATTTAATATTATATCAAATATATTAATTATTATTTAAAACATTAACTTTTCTGTCAAACGAAAATCATTGACTCTATTAAATATTATATCAAACACTGACTCTTCTAACAAATATCATTGCTCTACGTTGAATTTCTAAAAATTAAAATATTAAAAAATACATTTGATAAATATATCAATTATATATTAATATACTTATAATTTAATTTTCTTATATATGTATTCATTCCTAAAAATATTCTATAAATTTATGTTTTTCTTTTAACAATTTTTAAGACATTCATATATCAAATATTATTCAGTTCCAAGAAAAGATTAGTTAAAGGTGAAATGTCTCTTTTTAAAATATTACTCTTGATGTGTGTGCTGACATTGCTATCAACTCACAATAGTCTCGGGGTGAATGCATATTCTTCATTGTTTTTTCAGAGAATGCATGTGAATGTTACTAACACTTTGTTAGACAATCTAGACTTAACTATTCATTGCAAATCTGCAGATGATGATCTTGGGAAACATATTCTTCATCACGGTCAAAATTTTGTTATGAATTTTAGAAATAATTTTTTTGGCGAAACACAATTCTTTTGTGGCTTTCGATGGAATAATGAAGAGTTACATTGGTTTGATATATACATAGCAAACAGAGATGATTGTCGTACAATCTGCAATTGGTATATACTGCAATCAGGACCATGTAGGACCATAGCTCCAAAAGATAATGTTGAATGCTTTGCATGGAATAAGAACAAATAATGTGTTGCCTTTTTTTTTTTTTTTTTTTTTATCCTAATAAATGTTGTACTTGGGGATATTGAGAACCCATAAAATTCTCTATCTTGAATATTGGGGGTATTAAGAACCCATAATATTTACTCTCTTATCATATTTTTGTGATTTTACTCTGGACTCATAATTATTTGTTGGCAAGTTTTAGTTCCTTAACTTCACTTTCGTTAGTCATATTAGTTTGTTCTATTCATTTTTATCCTAACTTTATAAAAAAAAACTTTATTGGTTCTTAAATATTTTTTGATCCATTAACCATTAAATACTGATATTGTGGTTGATCCATAAAGACTTCATTAAATTTTTAACTTTAACCATTAAATATTTTTGTAAAAAACCATTATTGGTTCTTAAAGCTTTAGTAACATCATCTTTGATTGTTTTGGTGGAAATAAACATGTGATAATGGTTTTTTTTATGCTATACATATACATTTTAATTTTTTTATTGAGGAAAAATAAAAAGTCACTAATAAAAACATTTTTTTAAAGAGGATATAAACACAAATTATTATGGCCATGAAAGTATTTGTCCTCTAAAGAAATGTTTAACCATAAAAGTATTTGTCATCTAAAGAATTATATAAGGCTACGCTGAAATGATTTGACATTTTTTATTTCATAAAGATAACTAAAGAATTTTGTTGATGAAGTAGACTTGTTTAAACCGCATATATACACGTTCGATATAAGTATGACGTTGACCAACCATTTAAACAGAAAGGATAAACTTGAATTAATATTTAAGGTATGACATTGAGTCGTTATTAAAACTCACAGACCAAATTGAACTGAAAACTTAGGTTAATGGAGAAAAAAATATATTTAAAGCCATAATATGTTGGAACAAAACTGAATTTATACGGTGATTTTAAAGTTTTGATGATAACAAAATAATGAAGAACAATTGAATATGTTAATTGTTCTAGACCGGCTAAAAGGATCCTTGGCCCATTTTCTTAGGCCCAATATAATCTAAAGCTCAAACGCTACGTTTGACAATATTACATGCGGTACCTCTCTTCCCCGCGAAGGGGTGTACGGAGCAAACGAGACCGGTTCAAACGAACCCCAACGTCTCTTTGCACGTTCCCGCAATAAACTATCTAGCGGTTACACTTCCCACGATTTCGTAACCGTCAGAGTGGGGTGTGCTGTTACAACGGGTATGTAGCTCTCCACCTCTATAAATAGGGGACTCAATGCAGTCCCCAAGGTAGAACTCTTCTTACTCTCTAAACCCTCACACTCTGATCTCTACTAACTTGAGCGTCAGAGAAACTGCAAGTACACAACCCCCTCCGTTCGCAGGAGCATTCTAAAGCTTTTCACCACCTCAATATCACCTCATTCAAAGCACCGCCAGTACCTTTTGATCAGGTACGATCAGTGGCGCCGTCTGTGGGAAAATAAAAGCTCTCCCCGTTTTTACCTTATAAAAACCAAAGCTTACCAAAAAGATTAACCATGGCTGCCAACGATGCTAGTCCACGAGTACGAAGTGAAGTCCGCATACCTCAACGCGACAATATGACTTCTTCACCATCACCTGTGGATACCAGGGAGGAACCGGTGCAAGCCATTCCTCTCCAGTTAAGGCCTCTTCAAGGTCCCCCACGACCTACAGACACACGTGAAGACACTACTCCAAATGGAGCCATCGTCACCGACTTGCTCCGCACGGTTCAACGACAGACGTCGTTAATGGAGGTACAAAATCGACGTTTGGCAGATCTGGAACGGGCTCGCTCATCAGTCCGACCTGGGCGGTCTCCCTTTCCAACCCCTAACAGAAGAGGAGGGAGCCCACGTCCTTCCCGTTTCAGATCCCCTCGACAATCCGTTAGTGTTAGATCAGATCTCCCAGCTACCGTAGGAGATCGCCCAGAAGGAGATCACCAAGACGATCCCCTCCTAGAAGATCCTCACCACGGAGATCTCCGCCAAGATGCAACAGACGCTCTTGGACCCCCTCCAGCTCTGAGGATACCCGGGATGTCCGGCATGACCGTGATGCGTACGACCCATTCACACGGCGCGTACGAGACGCTCATATTCCCCGCGGGCTGGAGAAGCCTCCCCAAATGGACTCGTACGACGGGACAACTGATCCAGACGAGCACATAGAGAACATTGAGGTTGTTCTCACATATCGCTCGGTGCAAGGTGCCGTGAAATGCAAACTCTTCGTCACGACTCTACGACGAGGAGCAGGACCCTAGTTCAAGAACTTAAGGAGAAACTCCATAGACTGTTGGAGCGACCTCTGCCACGAGTTCACAACCCACTTCACTGTGTCTAGGACGCAACCAAAAATGGTGGCCTCCCTCGAGGCCATCGTCCAAGGAAAGAGCGAACCTCTTCAAGACTACATCGAAAGGTTCAATAAAGAAGTTGTCCAGGTAAGAGGTGTTGAAGATTCCATGAAACAATACCTCATTACCAAAGGTCTCCGCGAAGGCACAGACGTTAAAAAGGTTGTCCGACTGGATCGTCCAAGGACTCTCAACGAGTTCTTGGCGATCGCAAAAATCCACATCACTTATGAAGAGGAGTTGTACGCGGACAACCTCAACAAACCCAAGAAGAAGGAACCCGCTGCTGAATCCTCCAGAAAGCCCTTCCAGGAGAGAAAGAAGGAAGGCAAGGTAATCCGTGAAGGTAAAGCACCCAGTGGTCACTTCACGGAATATACACCCTTGGCCACATCCAAGGAGAAGATCTTCGCTGAGTTCGCAGTAGTCGATCTGGCGGAAGCTGGTGTCAAACCACCAAAAGCCCCATCACAAGAAAGAAAGGGAGTCGACAGGACAAAGTACTGTCGATTCCACAAATGCCATGGGCACACCGCCGACGAATGCATCCATCTAAAACATGCAATCGAACTCCTCATCCAGCGAGGACGACTCAAGCAGTTCGTGAAGAACTCCGAGTCAGAAAGGAAGACCATCGAGCTCATCATCGATGGTACAACAACGGCTAAGATAGTGGCAATGTCCGTTGAGCAGTTACGCGATTTCCCAAGCAACATGGAAATCGTCCCCTACTCATGCACCTGGGAGCAGGTCCCCTCTATAAACGTCATCACCGGGGGAACCCTGAATATCTCCATGGGGAGCATGAAAAGGAAGTTCGAGGAGCTCATGAGCGTCAACCTGTTGGTCCCCTCCAATTCTAACATCAGAGGAAGACCACCGTTGGCCTTCTACGACTCCGAACTCCCTGGCGGAGCTACCAACTCAACCATTCCTCTGCTCGTGAGAGCAATAATGGCCAACACTGATGTCCGTCGAGTCTTAGTCGACACTGGGCCTCCTGCGACATCATGTATACCAGCCTGTTCAAAACCCTTCAACTGATGGAGAAAAACCTCTCTCCCTATGTTGGGGGTGAACTCTACGACTTCAATGGTTCGTCTACACAACCTTGGGGTTACGTTCAACTTTTGGTCACCTTCGGCGAAGGGGAGGCCAAAAAGACAATAACAGTCCCATTCTTGGAGATCGACTTTCCTTCTCTCTATAATTGCATTATGGGGAGAACCGAACTGGCCCAACTGAGCGCTGCATGTTCAACCGCTCATTTGAAGTTGAAGTACCATGCTAAGGATGGCATCATCGCCTCTCTGAACGGAGACATCGAAGCTGCAAAAAGATGTTTTCTTCAGGCAAATAAATCCCAGAGCTCGGTTTCCCTACCCAGCAAACCTGCTGAGGACAAAGGGAAAGCTGCTGCGAGCATCCCGGATGCAAACTTGGTCGAACTGGACCCTAGGTTCACCAAGGAAGACCTAAAGGAACAAAAGAGGGAGCAGAAGGATCCGCTGAACGCGAAACTTCTCAGACCCATTCCTGACGGTGAGTTCGAGCTGGTCCCCTTCGGAGACGACCCCTCGAAGAACTTCAAGATCGGCAAGGATCTTCTAGAACTTGTCAAAGCGCAGTTGATCGCCTGCCTACGCGAGAACGCTGACCTATTCGCTTGGAGTGCAGCTGACATGCCAGGGATCGACCCAAGCGTCTCTTGTCACTAACTGACAGTCGACCCTAGTGTTAGTGTTGTAGCTCAGCGACGTAGGAAGCAGTCTCCTGAAAAATCAGAGGCTGCAGAAAAAGCTGTAAAATACCTCTGAGAGGCAAATTTCATTTCTGAGGCCAAATACACTACATGGCTCTCCAATGTTGTACTTGTCAAAAAATCTAATGGAAAATGGCGTATGTATGTTGATTATACCGATCTTAATAGGGATTGCCCTAAAGACGCATATCATCTTCCTAACATCGATAAACTAGTTGATAACTCCTCCGGCTACAAGCTGTTATCTTTCATGGACGCCTATTCTGACTACAACAAGATACCCATGGCAGAAGAAGATAAACAGAAAACGTCCTTCATGACTAAATCAGGGAACTATTACTTCAACGTAATGCCCTTTGGTCTTCGAAATGCGGGGCCGACTTATCAACGAATGATGAACAAGGTTTATGACAAGAAACTTCTCGGCGACATCCTCGAAGTCTACATGGACGACATGATTGTAAAATACCAACAAGAGGTCGATCATGTTGCCCATCTCAAGAGGGTGTTCGAACAAACCAGGAAGTACAACATGCGACTCAACCTAGAGAAATGCACTTTCGGAGTTCTAGCGGGCAAATTCCTTGGTTTCTACTTAACAGAAAGAGGGATCAAAGCGAACCCCGATAAATGCCAAGCATTTACACAGCTTCCTACGCCCCATTCCAACAAGTGCATCTAAACCCTCAACGGTATGCTTACCGCCCTCTCAAGGTTCGTTGCTAAGTCAGCTCTCCCTTTCTTTAAACTACTAAGGAAGGAGACAAAGTTTGAGTGGACAGAAGAATGTGAGGCTGCTTTAAAACACTTCAAAGAAACTCTATCTGCACCTCCAGTTCTCTCACGACCCGATCAAGGTGAAGTACTGTACCTCTACCTTTCTGTTTCCTCTGACGTGGTCAGCGCCGTTCTGGTCAGAAAAACACCCGAAGGCTAGAAACCAGTCTACTTCACCAGCAAAGCTTTGCTATGACCAGAAACTAGGTATCAAAAGATAAAGAAAGTATCTCTTGCAACCCTTACAACAACACGAAGACTGGGGCAATACTTCTTAGCTCACACCGTGGTAGTCCGAACGGACCAACCCATAAGGCAAATCCTAGGACGACCAGATATCGTCGGACGGATGATGAAATGGTCGCTCGAACTATCTGAGTTCGACATACATTACGAATCCATAAAGGCTTTGAAAGCACAGGTCTTTGCGGATTTCCTCGCCGAAATGACATTCCCTACAGAGGAAAACAAGGAACAGTGGACCGTCTTCGTTGATGGATCCTCCAATTCCAAAGGGAGCGGTGCAAGAATAGTTGTAGATAACTGCGAAGGTATGGTAGTCGAGATTTCTCTTGGTTTATCTTTCCATGTAACTAAAAATACTGCAGAGTACGAAGCCTTCTTAGCTGGGTTACGAATCGCCAAAGATCTAGGAGCCCGTAAAATAAGAATCTTTACTGATTCTCAATTGGTGGCTTCGCAAGTGACTGGTGATTATCAAGTCCGAGAAGAGCATCTACAACAGTACGTCCAGCTAGTACTCGAAAAAATGAAAGAATTCGAAACAGTGGAGGTAACTCATGTTCCCCGCGAACAGAACACCCAAGCTGACATTCTTTCGAAGCTCGCTAGCACACGGACTGCGAACAGGAATAAAACAGCGATTCAAGAGGTCCTTAACGAACCTTGCTATCAGAGGCAAAAATCTTAACCGCTTGATATCAACGCTATCATTGGAATGGAAGACTGGAGAGCACCCATCACACGCTACATCCGTGGCGGGGAGCTCCAATCTGATCTTTCCAAAAAAACTAAGTTGAAGCTAAGGGCCTGCTCATTCACTTTAGTGGAAGGAACCTTGTACAAAAAGGGTTTCATCACACCACTCATCAAGTGTTTGGGACCAGACCAGACCCAAGAAGTCCTCGTCGATGTCCATGACGGCATTTACGGACAACACCTCGGTGTCAAGGCTCTTGCCAAGAAGGTCCTACGAGCAGGATACTATTGGCCCACCATGCTGAAGGACGCGAAAGCCTATGTCAACCTGTGCGACAAATGTCAAAAGCACGGAGAAATGCACCTCGCACCACCTGCCGAATTGACATCCTTGGTCTCTCCATGGCCGTTCGCTTGGTGGGGCATCGACCTCCTGGGACCATTCTCCAAAGCCGCTGGTCAACTCAAATACTTAGTCGTCGCAAGCGACTATTCCACCAAATGGATCAAAGCAGAACCATTGGCCAAAATCACCATAAAGAACGTGCTCCGTTTCTTCAAGAGAAACATTCTGGCAAGCTTCGAAGTACCGATTCTGGTGGTATCGAACAATGGGCCTCAATTTACCAATCAAAAATTCCAGGACTACCTGAGAAACATCGACATTAAGCAAAGTTTCACATCTGTGGAACACCCTCAAGCCAACGGCCTTGCCGAAGCGGCGAATAGGGTCATCCTGTGAGGAATACGCAGAAGGATGGATACAACTAAAACTAGGTGGGCTGAAGAGTTAAATACAGTCCTATGGGCTTATAGAACTACTTCCTACTCCACTACTGGTGAATCACCCTTTCGACTCACGTATGGGATGGAAGCAATCATTCCCATTGAGCTCACTGAACTTACTTGGCGAACCGACACTAACACCGATTTCCCAGCCAACGCGACCTACTTACGTGAAGAGCTCGAATTTGTTGATGAAGTTAGAAGTGAAGTTGCTTTACGAGAAACAACGCTAAAACAAAAAATAGCTACTCATCACAGCAAAAAAGTGATAAAACGAGAATTCGATGTTGGCGACCTCTTCCTTTGGCGTAACCAGAAGGATTCTGAAGATGGAAAACTCACCGCTAATTGGGAGGGACCCTACAGAATCCGGATGAAAACCGGGACAGGAGCTTACGGACTCGAAGATCTCCACAAAGGCATCACTCCATGAACATGGAATGTCGAAAAGCTCAAAAAATACTACACTTAGAGGGCGAGCCTAACCAACCAACTCTAATGTACGTATCAAGTTCAAAACAACGAACTCCATGCTCTTCAAACAACAAATTGCTACAACGGAAAGGGAAAGTCGTGCCACTCCTGATCCAAGAATGTAAAGGATGAGAAAACATCTACTCAACAAATATGTTCACTCCTCGATACGCTCGCTCGACAGCGGTGTCATCGCTCGGCATGTTAGGTAGAAACCCAACTCGCGATGGGTGATTCACGCCTTAGTGCGCTGAACTTAAATTGATTTTTTCATTCATTCGTTGTTCTCTATCCGAAAACAACTTTGGGCACACATCTAGACAAACAAATCTCTTGGATGTGAAAACTTTCTAACAAAAACTCAACGAAAGGTTAGAATTTTCATTCTTGAATTTCCTTAGTAAAACAACCTATGCAAGTATATGTTCCAAACGAACAATGATGCCTAAGGAAGGAAGAGTAAAACTCTTAATTCAAAACAACGAATTAAAAGTCACAACTCGCCAACGAGCAGGTAAATCCCTCCAGTCATTTCCTGATTACATTCGAACAAACGACTGCGGGGGGTGGATCATTACCAGCTCGGCAAACTCATCACATTGGAGCACCTGAAGTGTCAATTTATAAGCATACAAGTAAACAATTCGCTCTCAAAGCAATACAAAAAGCCTCTCGCAATGAGCACTCAATTCGCACGTTATACTTGAAAATAAAACAAACATTTTCAGCAAGGGTGTAACGAGAAGGCCAAAAGTCAACAATAAAAAAAAGAGATTACAAGGCCACAAAGGCTCGGGCGTTCAAACATGCCCACCATCAGTTTGAGGAGAAACCATCCTTCCATTTTCAACATACTTCAAGAAATGGATGCCATCCACACAGAACTCTACATCTGGGTTCAACACCTTGAGTTGATCTAAGGCATTGTCAAAACCATGACGAGCAACGCCTACCAGGTTTCTCTCCAGCTCCTCGATCCGGTAGACTAATGCAGGACGGGCCAACACTGCGGTATCTTCCGTCTCATCTTCTCTAGGTGGAGAGTCACGTAGAGCATTCTCTAGAGCTTACTTCTCCTAGACAAACTTCGCATGGGCTTCCTTCAATTCTTGGTTGTATCGAGCGGCTTAATCTGCTTTCTTCTCCAAGAACGCAAGCATTTTGTCTTTCTCTGACGCCACTTTCTTCGCGGTGTCAAGCTCGGCTTCCAGATCAGCTATCCTCTTGGAAATCACCTCTTTCTCTCGGGCCAAGGCATCAGAGCGTACAACTTCTTCAGTAGACGAGTTATTCATGTAAACAACAATTTCCAAGGCTTTCATGGCACTCACCACCCCCTCCATCACCGCTCGAGTCCGACCGGCTTCTCCCAAGTCATGGATCGCTCAAAAACAAGGAGGCCTGAGAACCGAAACTTTCCGACTCTGACCACACTCGGGGGAGCTGGAACAGCTCGTAACCACCTGAAGGAGCACCGCGAGAAGGAACAGGAAGTTAGGTCTGAACTTGCTTGCCCTTATCAGCAGAAGAGATCATCTTCCTCTTAAGAGGAATCTCTTCCTCCTCAGGTTCATCATGCACCCGAACAGGGAACTAGATGTATGTCGTCCTATCTCGCCGTTCGTCTCGTTTGCGACTTGCATTGCTCTGACTGTTGACTTGCATGGTTCACCAAAGCACGGATGTTGGACATGTTTCCTACACGACAAGAAGTGAACAAGTCATTAGTAAAGAAACATAGCTCAGATAAAAGATAGCATCAATAAAGCAAACATACCCAAAAGGACCATGGGGTCATTCAAGAGCACTAAGGAGCGGGTATCAATCACACGAGGTTTAGTAACCGGGTTCCCCCGCGAATCTAAAACGGGGTTACCATCCTCAGATACTACAACCGACCTTAGAGAAAGAGCGCACAAATTCAAGAATGTGAGCATAGCTCGTCTTGTTCCGCTCAGATAAACCAGCGTAACCGTGTCTAAACATCTCCGACGCATGCTTCAAATGAACCTTACTCCAATAAAAAGGGAAGCGAGGAACCCTTGTGGATACAGTGCCAACATCAGCATGAGGGCGTTCCACCACTTTAAGAACACTTTTTAATGCCACTTCTGTTCGCGGCCTAACTAAAAAGAATCTTTCTTGGAACTTCGTGGTCTCACTGGTAAAGACCTCGAACAACACCTGCGCTGACGGAAGGACACAAGGTTGAACCTGCTATCTTTGTCTAAACCCCGCTGAATGGTAAAGATGGCAAAAAATAACTCTCTGGTCGCAGGAAGACGCAGAAAGCGACACACTAGTTTGAAAGCTTTCATATAAGCAAAAGAGGTCGAATTTAGCTGGGAATGACATAGTTCCAACTACTCAAAAACACCAACGTGAAACAGAGAGAAGGGAAGTCGAAAACCCATCTCCCGAAAGACTTCTTCATACATGGGGATACGGTTCACCAGGAATCGCGAACAAACCCTATCTGAAATGGTAGGGGGAATCATTTCCCAGTCTTTTCTCCTCCCAATAAAGCAGCGCGGGATTCTCGTCGCCCCATTGATTGAAAGATCATAAGTCTAAACCTGAAAGGTTGCGTGCCATAATCTAAACCTGAAAGGGAAAAGCAAGGAGAAGATCAATCCAAGGATCATACTCATTTCTCCTTCAGGTCAACGACCCTTTTCAGGAAATCTCGACCGGACACAACCCTAATATGGAGAAAAAGCACAACCTGTCGCCAATGTTTCTCAAGCAAAACACAGAAACAGACAGCAAAAACCTAAAACTCCTTTAGTGCAGTGAAATCCACCGTGGTAAACGGCTGCAACCACCGCGTCGGAGTAACTACCACCCAAAAGAGCATGCAACCTTGTAGTTTCTTAAACGGGAAACTAAGGAAACCAACACGTAAAGCAAAGGGTTGAAAGATCATCGGAATAATACCTGCTACGATGGAAGAAGATAGAACTTGAAGTGAAGAACTGTTGGGTCGGAAAGGCTTCGCCTCTGAAAGAACTCTCAAAGATTTTTCTAAGTCTTAGAAGTGAAAGTGGTAAAAGTTCCAAACAAGAGATTGAACTATTTATACCCACTTCACAAACCTTTCAGAAACCACTAAGTTGCATTCCACTACAACCCGTCACCTGCAGTTCCACACCTAAGTGACAAACTCACGGCTCAGATTTAATCAAATCTTTCATCCAAGGGTCCTGATGATAGGAAGAGGTTAGCCAAACGTCAAGATTAAATCAACGATACTGATAACATCTTGCAAACACAAACCAAGAAGACACTCCAAAGCTATAGGTACTCAAGTACCACAATAGCATTTACATGTGTCAGTCAGAAACAAAAGGTCATGTCTCCTCAACCTTTCCCTCGAGACGTAGGCATTAAATGTAGGAATGACAATCGACAAAACTCTCTGGCGAGGGAATCTTTCAATCCAACCAAATAAACCGAGCATCCACACATCGAACACTCATCACCTGAAAGGCGGACTTGTCTGGATGGGAGCAATAATTGTTATAGGATAACGAACGCAAGCCTCTTACGTGTCCGCTCAAATCCTACCACACAATATTGCAACCACCAAAGACTAACAGTCTCCAAAACCGGGGCGATCTCATATAGCTTGTCCGCTCGACCTTGTCGACAACATTCCTTTACTGGCCGTCCCTAAGCATCAAAATATGCCCGCCCTTAAGTCATCACTCTTTATCAAGAGCAACGACTTGGGGGGCTACTATTATGGACCGGCCAAAAGGATCCTTGACCCATTTACTTAGGCCCAATATAATCTAAAGCTCATATGCTACGTTTGGCAATATTACTTGCGGTACCTCTCTTCCCCGCGAAGGGGGTGTACGGAGCAAACGAGACCGGTTCAAACGAACACCAACGTCTCTTTGCACGTTCCCGCTGTCATATCCCATTTTTTGACCAAGATTCTTCGCTTAACCATCGTTTTATGTGCATTTTAAGATTCATTTTGTCCGCCTTTAATTCCCTTTTTATTTGCATTTTTATTTGCATTTTAACCATTTTGTAATGCTCGATGCGTTGGTATTTAAATCCTCAATTTTATTTGCATTTTAAAACTTTTTATTGTTCACATTGTAATTTTTGTTTTATTCGCATTATTAAAATACCTGCATTTTATTTCTCGTTTTCGTTCGTTGTTGAAAGTTTTTATTCATATTTTATTTTGTTACTTCATTGTCAAGAGAACTCAAATTTCACACCAAATGCATTTCCATTAGTTTTTTTTTCTTTCTTTTCTTTTCTTAGTTACTTGTTTTACAAGTTAACTTCAAATTCTCCATTTTATACATATTTTATTTATTTATTTTCACATTTTTATTTTTGTTACTTCGTTCTCAAGAAAACTCAATTTCATCACAACAAACATTTCAATTCCAATTCATTTCATTTCTATTACATTTCTAATCACAAAAATCACAACTTTACACCAATTATTATTATTAGGCTTAATTGCACTTTTGGACCCCTATCTTTCCAAAAGTTGCGGTTATAGACCCCTAACTAATTTAAATACAAAACAGCCCCCTATGTTTTGATTCTTTGGCAGTTTTGGACCCCCAGTCCATTGTTGATTCGGTCAACGCTGATGTGGCACCCTAAGTGAGGTGCCACGTGTCAATTTTTATTTTTATTTTGGGTTAATATGTCTTTACCCCCTTGTAATTTGGGCGAGTTCCGGTTTTCACCCCTGTAAAAAAAAAAGTTTAGATTCCAATCCTATAATATGAAGATTCTCCACAAAACACACCTGTAATATAAAGATTCTCCACAAAACACCCCTGACCCCATCCAGACGCTGACGTGGCACGCCACTGTGTAATTATTTTTATTTTTATTTTTTTTAAAACCTGACACGTGTGTAATGGACGCTGACGTGACACACCACTGTGTAATTATTTTAATTTTTATTTTTTTAAAAACTGACATGTGTATAATGGTTTAAAAAATTATTTTTAAAAAGATAAAAAAATAAAAATAAAAACTGAAAATTTATTTTAAAAAATAAGAAAAAAATTGATTTTTTTAAAAAAAGAAAATAAATTAGACTTTTTTAAAAAATAAATAATTTTTTATATTCATTTAAATTTAAAAATAGAAAAAAATCAGATTATTTTTTCTAAAATTGAAAAAATCGGAAGAAAAAATCAGATTTTTTTTTAAATTTAAAAAAACAGAAACAAATTCAAATTTTTTTTTCCTAAAATTTTATAAAATCTTTTTCAAAACTAAAATATTAGAAAAAAAATAATTATTTTTTACGAAAATGAAAATTTTTGGAACTTAATGTATTTCAAAATTTTCGAAAATAATTAGAAAATATAATTCGAAAAAGTTTAGATTTTTTTTTCGTAATTAAAAAGCTTCATTTTCATCTTTATACAAAAAATAAAAATTTTGGAAAATATTTTTCGTAGTAAAAAAAATTCCTGAATTTTTCAAAATTTTATTTTTTCGTAAAATCAAAATTCCAGATTTTTTTTCTTCTTATTTTTAGAAATTTTTTATTTTCCTGAAAAAAAAATTTAATTTCAAATTTGTTTTCCTAAATTTTGGTTTTTTTAAATTTTAAAAATTAAACTCCAGAATTTTTTATTTTTTTTGAAAATATTTTTTTTACGATTTTTTTATTCTAAAAAATTAATTTTCTGATTTTTAAAATAATTTTTAATTTTTCAATTAATATAACTTCATTTATATTATTTTTTATTTTAAAAAAATAAAATAAAAAATTAATTATACAGTCAGCGTGTCACATAATCAAATATGCATAGTCAGCGCGCCACTCAGCATGCCACGTCAGCGTCAGGGTCTAAAACGAAAGAATCTTAAATTACAAGGTTGAAATCTAAACTTTTTTTTTTACAGGGGTGTAAACCGGAACTCGCCCAAATTACAGGGGGGTAAAGACATATTAACCCTTTTATTTTTTGTCTTGGGGGTCCAAAACTGCTAAAGAATCAAAACATAGGGGGTTGTTTTGTATTTAAATTAGTTAGGGGTCCATAACCGCAACTTTTGGAAAGATAGGGGTCCAAAAGTGCAATTAAGCATTATTATTATTATTTCAAAATTCAAAATTTCAAAAAAACACTAACTTCCACAAATTCACACAAAATGCACATTTCACTCCCACTTCATTTCTTTCTTCGCAATTTGTGCATCTAGAATCATCTTCACATATAACACCTCATCACTATCCTATACATCATCATTCACCACCAAAAATCCTCCAAAAAAGTCACAAAAAACTAATTTTTCACAAAAATTCCAAACTACCCTTTCTCACTCCCCACTTAACCTAATTCTTCACACTTGGTGACCAAGTTACTCCCACTATAAGTACCAAACAACAACTCAAGAGAGAGGGCCGAAAATTTTGAGAGAGTAAAATCATCATTTTCATCAAAAAATCCAAAATCTTAATTTCTTCATGAAACTTCACCATTCTTCAACCAAAAGTTCATAATCACTTCCAACAAACTAAAAACACTCAAAAACTCAAGAAATATCACCCAAAACCGTGAATTCAAAAGCACAATTTCTCAAGAAAAAGTGATAGTGAGTTAGACCATTTCAATGCTCAGTTAAGGTGAGTTTTAATGATTTGATAACCCTGGGTTGTTGTGATGCTTACCCTTTAATTATTTTTGCCTAATTCACTGTTGTTTGAGTTGTTATTTTTTTGGGTCAAAACTTGTTGTTCACTTTTCTCTCTATACAAACATTCACTGTGAAATCTAAGCTTAGATTCATGATCAGCGTGAAAATTCAATCAAAATGATATTTTAGTTTGTGAGATTTGGTGACCATTTGAGGTTTGAAAATTTTGAAGGATGTTGGTGTTCTTGTTGTTATAATGCCGCGGCTAGAGGAAGAAGAAAGAGTGGACTCTCTTTCTCTTCCATTGACTCATGTGGGACCCATATATTTTGTCCTATATAATGTTTGCTTTGACACCCCTCTTTTGCTTGCTGCACCCATGTTTTCCGATAAAATTTTCTTCTCTTTATTTTCTAAAAATCTTTGTTTATTTTAATTGTTTTATTTAATTATTCTCCCTTTTTTTCCTCTTTTTTAGTACTCATACTCTTTAGTTTATTATTATTGTATCTCTTTTATTTATTTTGTTTATTTAGTCTCTAGTTTATTTATTTTGTTTTTGACTTAGTTTACTTTCTTTGTTTTTTTTAGTTAGTTTAGTTGCTTTTATTTATTATTTAGTTTATTTTTATGTTTATTAGAATAATAAACATCTCATACATTTTATTGCTTTTTATTACTTCATGCATTTGTAGTTTTAATATGTCATCTTTTATTTTTTTCGTTATGTTTATTTTAGAGTGTTCTTAGGTCATATTGTAATTTAATTTATGTACTTTATTTTCTTTTCATTTACATTTTGAGCTTTAGCATGTACTTAGGCACAATATAAATATCCAATAATGAAAATATGCACCGATACCACAGTTTATTTATCGCTTTATGTCATAACCACAATCGAGGACCAAAAATGAATTAGTGACAAATTAGGATAATTATTGGACTCTAAAAATTTTCTTAAAATTAAACTATTAGTAATTTTAGGTTCACTTCAAACTTGAGAATTTGCTTAGGATCCAACGTCCTTCGTAAATTTCTCGCTTTTTATTACGTCATTACGCTTAGTTTTATAGTTTGTGTTTAACTTAGAAAAATCATTTCCAAAAACATTCAAATATGCAAAATCACAAAAATATTTTCTTAACAAACCTTGGAAACAAACCAAGTAAACCTTCCTTTCTTTACTTTTTTCCAAATCAAAACTTCAATCAATTTTAATCATTTAGACTTTCTTTTCTTTAATTAAAATCAAACAACCTCACATTTTTATTCTTCTATGCCTTTTGGCCTCTTTCTTCCTCTAAAAATATTTTCAAACTTTTAAAATCAATCCAACTCACCAATCGAAATTTTTACCCCGAACTACATGATTTTGATCCCATTTCGGGTATGTAGGCATAAGACTTTGTCTTTCCAAATCAATAAAAACAACAAAAAAAACATACTTCTTCTCCCTCCATTCTTTCACTTAGACGTTAGGCAATATTTTATAAATAAATAAGCAAGTAATTAGCACAAGATAATTTAGGTAAGAGACTCATTCGGAGTACCGAAGTCGTTTAGGGTGCCTAACACCTTTCCTATTCGAAACCAACCCCCGGACCTTAATCTCATAAGGGTTTTTACTCACTTTTTCCTTTCCCACGAATAAAAGGTTGAGAGTTCAAAGATTGAAGGTTCAAAACCAATTAATGGATTGATACCCGAAAATCACGAGCACAGAAAAGGCAACTTCACTAGGGAACAAAATTTCCTATGTGGGTTAAGCCCATCTTACCTTCATTTATACTTGTGCTTTATTATTGCTTATACCTTGTACATACATGCTTATTTGTTTGCTTTTAAACGTGAATGGTGAGATAAGTCTTACACCCAGACTTGAGGGAAATATAAGATAGGAGTGGTAGAATCATAGTGACATTCCGAGTGTATTCTCGTGTTTTGGCACATGTGATATAACCATGCCTAGCGGAGGTTCTTGAAGTGATATTTGTCGGCGTGTGTTGTCACGTTTAGACCTTATTACTTTTAAGTTCCGTCGAAGCTAAGGACCTTAGTTATCTTTAACACATCTTGGACTTTAAGGACGTAGTGCGGTGGCTAACCAAGTGTTGTCTTGGTATTAGTCGACACGCGATGTTACACTCAAACTAGGCTTACCGACGAACGTTGTTTGGACCGGGTGTTGTCCCATCATCCAATAAAGTTCGGAGGTGGTTGTAATTTGGGAACCTTGGTAGAACCCTTGTTACAAGTGCAAATTAAACGATAGTCCTTACCAAATGGAGTCGTTACCCTTAAGCTCCAACATTGTGGAACTTAACCTCACCATGTTTTCAATATTCTTTAGCATAATCATGCTTACATGCATCCATTCATGAAAAACTTTTTTTCTCATCAAAGAACTTAGACAAGTTTTATTTAAACATCACGGATGAATGGACCTTGTAAGAAAGAACACCAAGAATTCCAACTTCAAAAATCTTAACTAAGCTTTTGCTTTTGTTAAGAACTTCTTCCTTGGTTTCGTTCTTACCTGTTGAAAAAGGACCTTATTGTAATATATTTGCAATTTTCAAACGAAACCATGTTCCTCTACAATGTTTACAATTCACTTTGATAAGTCATTAAAAAAAATTTCACATTTTTGCATAAACATATCATGCATCATTTTACATTCATAATTTCTAGTCCGTGTCTCACATTGTGTCTTCTGAATAAAAGGTCAATCCATCAGTCGACTCGCATCTACAACACTCGAGCAAGTCAGGAAAAAGAAAATGGAACGTCTTGAGCAAGAGAACAAGGAACTCCGTAAAAAATTGGCATCCATGCAATCCGAGATGGAGAAGCTAACTGCAATGGTGACTACTCTGATGGCTGTGCAGAATCAGACATCAGTCTCTCGACCCATTAGCACCATTTTCGAGCCAGTTGTGTTTGCTATTCCAGTATCGACTGTGTTTACCAGTGCTCCTCAACGCACAATGCCGGGAGCTTACCCATGGGGCATGCTGTATATGTTCAGTAAAGGTCCTCACCCTGTTGTCACTGAAGTTCCAACTCCTTTTGTGTCGTATCCTCAGCCGGGTGCACCTAC
Organism: Medicago lupulina; assembly: GCA_958299785.1. Taxonomy (NCBI): domain Eukaryota; kingdom Viridiplantae; phylum Streptophyta; class Magnoliopsida; order Fabales; family Fabaceae; genus Medicago; species Medicago lupulina. The sequence continues at coordinate 26,515,136 of OY283141.1, read as the reverse complement.
TCCTCAAGCTGCCATGACTTATTCAACACCGTTTGTTCATACAGTTCAGCAAGGCTATGAGCCCATTTTCCATTCTGATAGTGTTAAAGCATCTGGCAGAGTAGAGGGTTTGCAGGACACAATTGATGAAATGCAGGGAGAGATGAAAGCTCTTCGTGGAAAGGACACATTTGGACAGAATGTGTATGAACTCTACTTGGTTCCTAATGTGGCGGTGCTGCCCAAATTTAAAGTCCCAGACTTCGATAAGTACAAGGGAAATACTTGTCCCAATGCCCACTTAACAATGTATGCAATGAAGATGTCCACCCAGACGTACAATGACAAAATGCATGTTCACTTCTTCCAGGACAGTTTGACCAGTGCTTCTCAAAAATGGTACATGAGTTTAGACAGTACTAGAATCCGTACTTTCCATGACTTGGCAAATGCTTTTATTCACCAGTACAGCTACAACTCAAATATGGTTTCGGATAGAGAGAAGCTTAAGGCAATGACTCAATGGGATAAGGAAACTTTCATGGAATATGCCCAAAGATGGAGAGGGTTTGCCGCTCAGATCATTCCACCACTACAGGACAAGGAATTGACCAGGATCTTTCTCAAAACCCTTAGTCCATTCTACTATAAGAAGATGATCGCCAGTGCACCAGGTAACTTCGCCGAAATGGTAGGTATGGGTACGCGTCTTGAAGAAGGGGTTCGAGAAGGACGGCTAGTCAAAGAAAGCGTTTCCACTGACGATTCCGAAGACGAAGATCAGGAAGTGAGTATGGTGAAAGGTTGGCATCAACAACAGTATCCGGCTTATCACCATGTTGCCGTTGTTATGCCCGACGCCAATGTTGTTCCAAATTCGGGTTATCAACCCCAGCTTCTACAGTATCAACAACTTACCGATTGGGTATTAATCTGATCTCTTTTGTGCCTTCCATCAAGGGGCACCCGACCATGACATCGGGCATTGTTGCGCTTTCAAAGCCGAAGTCCAGAATTTGATCGAGGCCAACATTTTATCTTTTGAGGGTTCGACTCCAATCGTGCAAGCAAATCAGTGGGTGTAGTCTATCGACACAGTGCAAGACAATACCGGATCATGGTACTTAATGACAACACATGGAATGGTTAGTTGTACTTGGGTCGCTGCTGACATTTCTTTCTACTACTCTTTTGTTCGAATAATATGTCTGTTTGTTGTTTTCTGTTTTTCAAAAAAAAATCCTTTCGTCCCACCCGAGACGGAAGTGAACTCGTTTAGGGCTTTTGCTTTACATATTTTCATCATTATAAAAAGGTCGTCTCGATCCCGACTTTGTTTTATTTTATTTTGTGCTTCTTCTGGAAGTGGTAATACAAAAAACCAAAAAAATATATAATTTTCTTTTTTTTTTTCAATGTTTGCATAATCATAATATTTATTTACTTGTCAAAATCCACAAAATCATGCATTGATAAACCCGTTGAACACTTTAACCTTGTGCTCTCTACCAACTTTGAGTTCCTTGCATCTGAGGCTGAAGGAAAGGAAAATGAAGGGATTCCCGATAAAGTTCTTGTCTACTGCGACATCTCAGCCGTTAAAGCTACAAACAAAGACATTAAGAAGATTGTCCAAAAGAGGGAATTCACTCACAAAGACTGGCATGAGATGCTGACATCTTCTTTGCACGAAATATCATACTTTAAGTACGCACTTCAACAGGGGCAACCCCCCTCCTTCCCTCAATGAACAACATGGATACCGTACTTCAGTACAGACTTCAACAAGGGCAACCCCCCCTGCTTCCCTCAATATACAACATGAAGACCGTGTCCCCCACAGAGGTCAAGAAGCTTCCAACAAGAAGGTTCGTCCCTATGAATTTCAAGAAGATCTTATGCTAAAAAAAAAATTATCTTTCAATCAGAATCCAGGGGCAAAAAGATGCATAATCACAAAGGATGGTGGCAAACTCACATGTCTTAAAGAGAAACTTGAGCGCAATGTATTCTTGTTGTGAAATACGACACCACTGAAGGAATTGAAAATTTATTTCAATAAGAAAAACAATAATCTCGTGGTGATAGAAGCACATAATCCCCATATTTTCAATGAGTTTTATTTAGAGTACAAACTTATTCATGAAAGAACTAGCTCTTATTTTCCTGAAATGAACGACAAAGAAGAAAAGAAAGATTAGAACCTTTACCGAGCTAGTAGTTTAAATCATGCTTAATTTTGGTACTGTATCTCATTGTTGAAGGGAACTTTTATTGATTGCTTGAAATGTGCTAAATAGAGTAGTCAAGTCTAAGAACAAAATTTCTACTTATGAAGTTTTGACGAAAAGACAACTCAACTTGTCTTATTTTTGAACTTGGAATTGTCTGAAATAAGTTCAGATTTCAAACCCAAGAGAGTTAAACTCACTAGTGGAGCCTATGAATGTGTATTCATTTGGTATGTTATAAATAACGAAGCATATAGGTTTTATGACATAAATGTTAAAGTGATCATAGAATTAAAAGATGTCGATTTCTATGAAGTAAGTACCCCTGTAAATTAAAGAATAGTGGGGGCACTAGTGGGGGTAAACTAAATTCCCCTTGTATATTAAGAACTAGTGGGGGCACTATATCTGATCATATTTCAGTAATCAGGAATAGTTATGAGAACATCGTACGTGATGTTATAGAACCTCGAAGAGGTAAGAAAGCTAGAATTGCTAAAAAGTATGAACTTGGTTTGTACATTGGACGAAGATCCATTAAGCCTTAAATAAGATATATCCTCATTGGATGTTGAATTTTGGCAAGAAGCAATATACGATGAAATGAATTCTCTAGAGTCTAACAAAACGTGACACTTTGTTGACTTGCCACATGGTTGCAAACTAATCGGTTGTATTTGGATTTTTGGAAAAAGAACTAAAACCTGATGGTACGGTTAATGAATGCAAGGCTCTCGTTGTAGTCAAAGGTTTTAGACAAAGAAAAAATATAGACTTCTTCCATACTTATTCACCAGTCACAAGAATCATATCCATATGGGTAATAGTCCCTTTAGCCGTTGTTCATAACTCGATAGTATTCCAAATGGATATGAAAGTTGCCTTTTTTATGGTGAACTAGAAGAAGAAATTTATATTAAACAACCTGAAGGTTTTGTGATTCATGGACAAGAAAACAATGTCTGTAAGTTAGATAATTCTTTGTGAGGTCTAAAATAAACTCTCAAGGAATGACATGAAAAATTTGACATTCTAATGTTATCAAAATGAGTATAAAATGAATGAAAGTGACAAATGTATTTACAACAGATATGGAATTAATATTTGCACGATCATATGTCTTTATGAAGATGACTTGCTCATATTTGGTTTAAAGATTCATGTTATGACTCATGTGAAATCATTGTTTATCAATAACATTGATAAGAAAGACCTAGACAGTTGAAGTAATTCTTCGTTTCAAGATTACTAGATCAGAAAAAAGAACTTTTTTGATGACTCTCACAAAGTTGAGAATATCTTAAGGAAATGTAATTATATGACTGTAAACTTGCAACACACCTTATGATCCAAGTGTAAAACTTTTCAAGAACACTTGAGATGGTGTTAGAATATGTGAGCATCATTGGCAGTCTTTAGATATGCCATTGAATGTATTAGACTCGACGTTGGCCGTTGTGAGAATTTTGTTCAAGTTTACTAGTATAGAGAAGCATTTCCATGCTATTGAAAGAGTCATGAGGTGTCTTAAGAAGATTATGACTCTAGGATTACATTATGAGAAGTATCGTATTGTACTTGAATGGTACAAGATACAAATGGGAAGTATCATATTGTACATGAATGGTACAAAATACAAAATAGAACATCCTTCAGATGAGTCTTAAAGCAACCAGTGACTACGCATTGAGCACCACTGGAGGATTTGTTTGTTGAAACAAATGATATTGACTCAGTCCACTATGGAATGAATCTGAGATGAGAACACTAGAGAAAACTAGTGAAGAAGCAAGTTGATAAAATGCTTGCTAGTTGAGAACCCTTAATGGGTAAAACTGTTTTAAGAAGTGTTAATTCATTGTGATAGTATTGCAGCTATTACAAAAATTGACAATTGTTACTACAATGGCAAGAGACGATTATTAAGGCACGAACACATAAATAATTAGAGAGCCATCTATTCTCAAAAGGAACAGTTAAAGTAGATCATGTACGTACTGATGATGACTTAGTTTATCCTTTGACGAAAGGAATAACTAGAAAGAAAGTCCTAAACACATCCAATAGGATGGGACTAATGCCCAAAGGTCACAAGTGATGGTAACCCGACCTACATGACTGGAGATCTCAAGAAATAGGTTCAATGGGTAATAACAAGTCATGAGTGATAGAACATGTTATGAGAAGACTAAGAAAGCATGATTCCTACAGCAATAGAAGGATGAGATAATAGATACTCTTAATGAGATCTATACTCTATGTGAATTGGAGTACATAGCTACAGGAGTACTCTTGATAGACTCACCTATACGAATGTGGAACTAGGGCCGGTTACTATGGAATTCGGGGCAGAATACCTAGAGCGTTCGTTAAAACTGGGATAGACGTGCAGGGCCATAAACGCACGAGCTTTTAGAATACACCTTAGAAAAGATTTGTGTGGATTCTATGTCTGAGATAGAGTTCAATGTTGTAAGCAACTTTTGTTAAATCGGAATATTATCCGCTATGCAAGGTTCAAGTTGTAGACGACACCTTTGTTTACTAGCAAATCTTATGGATACGTCTTTGACGTTATTTCTGAAACCATTTTTTAAATTCAAGTGGGGGATTGTTGGAACATGTGTGGAAATTGAGTAAAAAGACTAAACACAAATTTCCATGTTGGGTAGAACTAGTGTTGTGTGAATTGAAAAAAGTGGAAGTCCCACATCGGATGGAACACACATTAGTAGTGTTTATATAGTGGGGGTGTACCTCTAATTAATGGGGGTATATAGTTATGTGAACGAAGTAAGCACTAGAGAAAAATATATGTCGATATATATTTTATTATTTGAAAATGATAAATTAAATAATTAATTTAATCATTATTAGAAAGTGCTTTCTTAGTCCCCAAGTTTTGCTAAATATTTTGAAGACTAAATTGCATTTTTGGTCCCTTAACTATTTAGGTAGTATCGGTTTGGTCCCCTATCTAAAATTTGATTTATTTTGGTCCCTTAACTTCTCTCTGTTACACATTTTGGTCCTTTTCGTTAGTTTTAATTCAAAAACGTTAGGTTTTCTTTATCTTCTTCTCCTCTTTTTCATCTTCATATCATCTCTATCAACATTCAACAATAAGAATCCCAGAAAAATTCCAGAAGAAAATGAAGAAAACCTAACGTTTTTGAATTAAAACTAACGGAAAGGACCAAAATATATAATGAAGAGAAGTTAAGGGACCAAAATAAATCAAATTTTAGTTAGGGGACCAAACCAATACTAATTAAATAATTAAGGGACCAAAAAGATAATTTAGCCTATTTTGAAACGCAATCTAGAATATTTTTGGAACACAATCTAAAATATTTTGGTAGGCAATCTAATATATTTTAGTGCTTGATCTGAAATATATTTTGGTACATAATATAATATATTTTTGTACTCAATATAATATATTTTTGTACTCAATTTAAGATATTTTTGTACTAGATCTAATATGTGAATTACTTGCTCCTAAAGTTTCTCACTTGTTAGTTGTGATCTTTCTCTATAAATAGAGAGCTCACACAGTGTATTCAACACACCAAAATTCACAGTTGATGCTTCCTGTGTTTTTTCCTCTCTTCTCCCTCCTTCGACTTGTGTTGACGAGTCATTCTCCTTTACTTCTTCTGTCCCTTCGGAATTAAGAGTGTTCTTAAGACCATAATCCATTTTCAATATATTGTCTATTCGGAATCAAGAATGATCTTAAGAGCTGTCATACCCCAATTTTTGACCTAAGACCCCATTTTTATTTTTTATTTTTTCTTTCAAAGACAAATTTCAAAAATCACAAAAAAATTAGTTTTTAATTTGTTTAATTTTATTGTTTTTTATCGTTATTAATTTCCCCCAAAATAAGAGGAAAATAAGAGAAGCATAAAATGAAATTTCATCAAGGATACAAGTGGAACAAAGTGACATCACCATATCCCCTCATGTTGCCACCAGATCCCAACTGTTTATTAGTCACGTGTGTTTGTCTCCAAAAGGAAAGGAACAACAAGAATGTTCTTAAGAACATTCTCCATATGACAAATTTTACAACTTGGACATTCTTGCTTTCCAAACAAAAGAACACACGCACATGGGGTATTTCATGAAAGGGGGAAACAACTGTCCTTGATGCTTGTTATAAAACAGCTATAACTCAAGAGAATGTTTTCAAGAATGTTCTACAAACTAACAAAGTTATTTTACAAAGAAAGAATGTTCTTGATAACATTCTAATGAAACTACAAATGGATAAGGATGATGTCACCCTATCACACAGCTGTGTTACAACCTCACATGGGCTGTCCCAAAAGGCTTAGAAGGAAGAGAATGTCTTGAGAACATTCTTCACTTGTTAAAATTCACATTTTGGTCATTCTTGCTTTTCAAGCCACAAAGGGCAGCACTTGTAGCTTCCATGAAGTGCCATACAGCTGTGTTCCAAGCATCTACAGCCTGCATTCACGTGTGAACCTTTTTTTTGCAAGCTGGAAGTTCCAGAACGTTCTGAGAACGTTCTGCAAGAACAAAATTCACTTTTTTTTCATTCTTGCACACCAAGCAACAAAAGCAAGAGCACGTGGGTGGATTTTGGCAAGCAAAACACAGCTGTTTGTGGCTGTAAGACTTCAAGTTTCTCACCTCTATAAATACAAGCATGGATCAAGGCAAAAAGGGAGCTCTTACACACAAAAATTCAAGAAAACTCTCCACACACACAAACAAAAATTCAAAAGCTCTCCCAACAACAAACAAAGCCCTTTCTTTCTCATCATCATCATCAACAAACAAACAAAAATCAAACAAAACAATCCTTTTTTTCTTTCTTTCTTTCTCTTACTCTCCCCACAAAGGTACATAATCTTTTCTCTCTCTCTCTCTCTCTCTCTCTCTCTCTCTCCTTCTCTCTCTCTCTCGTGCTTCTCTCTCAGTCTCTCTACCTTTTTTTTTCTTCGTTTATTTTACGTTAAACACACACTAATTAATCCAGAGTGCTCTGGTCCTAAATTAACTGTTAATATCATATTTTTTGCTTAATTTATTACTCTCCAGAACAATCTGGTCCTTGTTAATTAAATTAATCCAGAGTTCTCTGGTCCAAAATTAACTGTTAATATCATATTTTTGTTTAATTTAATTATTCTCCAGAATAATCTGGTCCTTGTTAATTAAATTAATCCAAAGTGTTCTGGTCCTAAATTAATTGTTAATATTATATTTTGTTTAATTTAATTATTCTCCAGAATAATCTGGTCCTAATTAATAATCAAATTATTCCAGAGTTCTCTGGTCCAATATTTATTAGTAATATTGTTCTACTTTTTATTTTATATTTCTCCAGAATATTCTGGTCCGTGTTAAAAAACTTCATAATTCATTTTTAACATCATTTTTCTCATTCTGCTTATATAATCATTCTCCAAAATGTTCTGGTCCCATATATATATAATACTATTTATTTTGCTAAACTAACAAAAAACCCAAAAACATTTCCTATAAGCACAATAATAAAAAACCCAAAAACATTTCTTGCCCCAGAACTACGTAGCTTTGATTTCTCCATCGCACCTGGAGATACGTAGGAGCAAGATTAAACTCTTGTCAAGCACTATAATAAAAAAAACCTAAAAAACATTTTTCTTGCACCACAATAAACAAAAAATACAAAAAACATTTTCTTACCGCACCATATACAAAAAACAACAAAAACATTCAAATAACAAAAATCACAAAATATTTTCATAATAAACATTGATTTTTCATCAAGTGATCGTTCTTTCTATTTTCCTTTCTTAGTCAAATTTCAAATCAACTTTAATTCTATTTTAAGTCTATTTCCTTCAACATTAAAAAACACAAACAAGCTTATTTGCCACTTGGCTTTTTAGCTTAAAGTCTTTTTTTTTTCAAAACTAATAAAAAACACAAAACCAATCAAACGTCAATTTCTACCTCGAACTACGAGGTTTTGATCCCTCACGGGTACGTAGGCAAAGGACGCTCGTCCTTTCAAATCAATAAAAAATATAGATAATAGGTTTCTTTTTTTCTTTCAAATCTCTATTTCTCAATTTCCTTCTTTTTAATAAAATTAAGCAAGTAATAGCACAAAAAGTAAAAGTAAAGTCAAAAGGTTCTCGTAGAGTACTACGAATATTTAGGGTGCTAATACCTTCCCTAAATATAACTAACCCCCGAACCCAAATCTCTTTCAAATGGGTATTTTTGAACTTTTCTTCCCTTCCCCCAAAAAATAAAAAAAGTTCAGTCGTGAATAAAAAATAGTGAGTCAAAGCTGGTCAAACGGCGATGGTCTCCCGAAAAATGACGCGACAAGAGCATAGTCCCTTTAATTATTTATATCTCTTTAGAATAAATAATATTTTAAGATCATAGTCCCTTTTTGGTATAATAAGAATGATTTTAAACATATATATTCTTCTTCAATTCATAGAGAAGTTAGATGTTAGAATGGTCGTAGCACCATATTTGAGTGGTTGAAATACCATATTGATATTTGGAGAAGTTAAAATTAGAATAGTGGCAACACCATACTTGAGTGGTCTCAACACCATAATAGAGTGGTCACAGTACCATATTGTTTTCAGTATTAAAAGAATGGTCTTAGTACCATAACAAAGGTGTAATTATCGAACAGTGCAGTAGTTAACCACACGGTTGTAGTTGGGCTTGTTTTATCCTGGAGGCGGCGTGGTTGACAGAATTTTGGACAGTGCCACGAAACGTCTTAAAGAGAGCGACGCGACCTGGTCGTGACTCAACCTAGTAACAACTTCGATAGATATTCATTTTAGAATTTAGAAATCCAAATAACAACAGTTTGGAAATCCAAAAACAACACAGTATATGTATGATGCAATAGGTAAAAGCTTAAATTAAAACGAAGTAAAGGAATCTTGATTTAAACGTGCATTGAAAAGACCAGCAAAATCCAATTTATAATTTTTATTCGCAATGATTCGTTGGTCTTGAACATTCAATGCACCAATAGGGATAGATCCATAAAACTTGCGAAATCATCCTTGATATTTATCTAAAAATATAATTTAAAGCTTTCATTTTTCATAGAACACATTGTGTATATTGGAATGCTTGATTCATATATATGATCTAAAATCTCATTGCTAAAGATGAGAGAAAACAAACAAATTAATGGGAAAGTGCTGGTTTATATACATTGAAGGTTGTAACACCCCCCACAAGCTGATGATTGGTAAATGTCTAACAATCGAAGCTTGGAAAGAAGGGTTACGGGTGATAGAGCCTTGGTGAATAAGTCGGCAGTCTGGTTTGCGGAGGGCAGACAGCTTCTCCCTAACGACAAGACAATCGATCTCAAGATATATGCTTTGTCAGTTCGTTAAAGATTGGGTTTGCAGCAATGTGTAGAGCAGTTATCAAGATAAAGAACAGAAAGCATGATACATGAAATTTGTAAATCAGAGAGTATGTAATGAAGCAATTGAAGCTCGCAGGTAGCTGCACAGTACTCAGCTTCGGAGCTGGAACGAGCAATAATGGATTGCTTTTTAGAGCGCCAAGTGATTAATGAATTCCCCAAAAAAAAACAGCAACTGTTGATATATCTAAGTGAATCAGGGCAACTAGACAAATCAAGGTCAATGTAACCTTGTAAATCCAGTGCAAAAGATCCGCTAAAGACAAGGCCTTGACCATGGGAGCTTAGATAAAAATTGAGACAAACTGAGAAGGAAATATAATACCTAGTTGTGGTCAAATAGAGGAGCTTTCCAACCAAGCGCCTACAACGAGCAATGTCGTGAAAAGAAGGGCTGTCATGGTGCAAACGAGAGCCAAGTTCTGATGATAAATTTGGTAAGTGCATCAAACCATTAAGTAATATAATAATAAGTTATCATCTCCACAGAGATTGCTGCTTCGACTAGGCGATTTGTTAAACTTATTAATAGAAGAAGTAAATTTGGGGGAGTTTGCAAGTATGATTTGGTTATGCAAAGCGGGTTGGTTTGATAGAAGAAATAATAAAAGGGTTTGATTCAGATGATTAGCGGAAATTAGGATTATTCGATTCCCATCCATCTCTTTGTTAAACTTAATGCAAATATGTCAATCAATTATGAATTAAGTTTTATATAGAAGTGGTTAACGTCGTGAGACAGAATCCTCTAGATGTCATGCTGCTCCTCATCACTCTAAAGATGTATGTGCACTACAATAAAGGGTCGTCACTCCTCTAGGCTTCCGTACACATTGATATTTTTACTAAAGTGGGGACTTACACTCACATGTAATTGAAATGAGGCAAATGTTTAAATTCCTAAATTGTCATCTAAAAGAACTACAGTGCACAAGAATCTTAGAACCTAACCACATACCCTAATGACCCCTAATAAATTAAAGACATTAGAAAAAAATTCACATGTAACGAGTCTAATTAAAGCAAAACTTTATTCTTAAACCCTGATCTAAGTTCAATCCGCATACTAGGTATGTCTCGCCCTCTAGTGTAAGAAAACATTAAGCATGAAACATATGAAACTTAAATGTAACTCAATAAACGACTTGCATTAATATAATCCAACAAGTAAATAGAGGTTCATCTTAAAACCCTAATAAAAAGGTGTTTAGTTAGTCATGGTATCAAAATACATAATCAAAAAGAAATAAAACATACTTAAGAACAAAAGTTGAGGAGGTGTGAGACTCACCCTTGATGCTCCATATGCAAGCCTTCCTCTTGAACTGTCAAGTTTTGAATGAATATTTATGTGTGGAAGGAGCTCTATTTATAGGCATATTTTCAACTGGGCTTGAGTTGAAATCATGGGCTTTTTCCCCAACTCACATGGAAAAACAACAAAATGTTGATTTTATTTTTCTTTCAAAACACCATGTGTGCGGCACGCGAGTTTGTGTGTGGGGCGCATGGCAGCTAGCAGAGAGAAAATGCTCTATGTCCCATGCATTTGGGGCGTGTGAGGCACACGTGGGGTGCATGACCTTAGGTGAATATTTTAACCTTTTTCATTGTTTTTCGAGTGTTTTCCTTCTCTAAATTGATCTTTGCACAAAATTTCTCCAATTTGTAATGCCATCAAATCCTTATAGAACATTCATGATCTTCATTCCATGTTTTTCAAAATTTCCATGTTGTGTCTTGTTTGCCAAATTATGTTTTATCTATAAAAGGCTTAAATCACCTATGAAATTGTTTGGTTTAGGAAAAAAAAATATAGAATTACATGACTTAATTGAAAACAATACAAAATTCCACCTTAAACAATTAAAAACATTTCTAAAACTCTTATATAATGACTCAATTGTCTATTAAACTGACTCAAAAATATAATGAAATAATGTATGATGATCTATCGTCATAACCTCAAATTTAAATTATTGTTTGACCTCAAGAAACGAAAATAGCTAAGATGAAATGCAAATTTTCGGATAACATACTTTTTCGAAGAGGGTGCTCACATCATCATATGTACCACTTCCAACTTTGACCAACTTATCACTTTCACGCAAGTGGGACAGACTTATAGAAGATAGCTCATTCTCTCAACCAATTCTATTTTCAAATGTATCATCTTAAAGACAGTAGAGTAGAGTTGGTCATGACCTTTGTCCGCTCCTGTCGACATGTTAAAGTATCTTGCTATGAATTTGAAGAAATTCTAAACAATCATTTGAAGTCAACATTATCACACACATTTTAGAAGTATTTGAAGGTTATAACATGACTGAGCTCATAAGCCACTTCTTCCGTTATCAATGATACAGGAATAACTAAGAAAAGTAGGATACTACAAAACAGAAAATTAAAATAGGAAAGAGGCATTTAAAAATTGAACACATTGGCTCAAGTCTCAACTCCTCTAGTAAGAAACTGTAACTACATTTAATATAATGAGACACATATTTGAATCAACAAAACCCCTTTCTTCCATATTTAGTGTATGAGTTTTGCTGAGTCCCTTTCGAAGAAAAAAGAAAAATCAACACTTTGGCCCAAATTCTTATATCAGAAAGTCACAAGTATTTTTCTTTTTAATGGAGAAATCTCCTATAAAAGTACATACATATATAAAAATTGAGTATAAGAAGTACTCAAATCAAGCGATAACAAAATGAAAGGATCCCCATAGTCACAAGTATTAATAGAAGGCGATCCATAGAAACATTGGTCCAAATTAATTAAATACAAAGCAATCAATTTTACATTTCAGCACCTCATAAAAGGAAATTAATCTCACAACCCAAAGAAGACTTAAAGAAAGAAAGAAATAAAAAAAAACAGACAAAACCAAACCAAACATAATGAATAATACAGGTAACTTATGCCCCTGCATGCTTCTAATAATCTTATCTTAATTTTCAATGCTTCCTAAGAGCCAAAGCAGACATCACAACCAACACGATTAAAACAACCACAGCAATAAATGATGCCACAACTGCTCCACTTGTCTGTGCACAAAAATCTCCAAATTGGTTGCAAATGGCAAGCCAGTTTGAGTCTTGATTGCCGTTGTGTGCCAAGTAAACCATGGCAGCTGCTGAAGCACCACTAGCAGTGGCCAATGTCAGAAACACCTACAATTTATATCCAAACAAGGAATTTTTTAAATTTAAAATTAAAGATTACCGTTGTGTTCGTATACTAGAATATATATGGTCATGTAATTTTTTTTTGAAGGGTTCTCAAGTAAAATTATTGTACTTTAATTAAGAATTAATTAGGAAATTAGGAGCATAATTACTGTGTCTAGGATGATGAGGAAAAGCCTTGGTCCAGGTGCATGAGGACGAATGATGGTTACTATGGAGAATGGTAGGGATAAGACCAGGTAGCCACTCACAAATGCCATTGCAATAACAAAAAACCTGCATATTAAGAATAAACATTAACTAGAATTTTATCTCGTGCGACGCACGGGTCTTCTCGACTATTATAGAGACTAATCAATTATCTTTAACCCGTAGGATCATGGGTCGATCAATAAACGCAAATTAGATTATTAGAGATACAATATTACAATCAAATGATAATAAAAAAAATTATAAAGAAAAAAGATAAAAAGAATACAAAATTATATTATTGCACGGGTCAATTTTATTTATTACTTTTATAGTTAAACATTAAAAATTAATGCAGTTTATGGTTCCTAACAAATTATTTAGGGTAGCCCAGTTTTTTATGGAATTTAGGGTATTCTGTTTGTAAATGTATTAAATAATAAGTGTACAACAACTTGTAAAAAAAAAACAAAAATCTACAGACCTAATAAAAGTAATAAATAATAAGGATAAGGATTAAGATATCTATTAAATTTTTGCTTTGAAAAATATTTACGGTTATTAGAGAGAAATGAAAAACATATATGATGCAAATTTAGAGCCAAAATTTTAGGATAGAGTTGTTGCAATTAGTAGAGGGAAAAGATTAGGTTAAGACTTAACAAAATTAATAAATAAGGATTTTTTTTTTACAAAAATTTAATTTAATTTCTATGAATATACGCACACAATTAATAACAAAATATAAATATGTGTGTAGTTCAAATTTTGTTTTGGACTAAATACACCTAGGTTTTACAATGGAGGGAGTATAGAAATTATTTAAGTTAGAGGTTTGAGTGTGACATACTGAAACGTTGAAAAGCTATCATAACTAGCTTCAAATTGAAGGAACTGAGTGAAGAAAGGGAGAATCTGATCACTAGTTGCCATGGTGATAGTTGCAGCAAGAGAAGCTGCTATAGCACCTAATCTTAGAACAAAATCCATTATGGCTATGCCTTTTTTCCATCCTCCAGGCCTTGCAGTGGCTCCAATTAAAGCAGCTTTTTCATTAACATGAGCGTTGCTTGATTCTGCCATATCAATAGCGGTTGACATTTTTGGGATAATTAAATTAGAAACTTAGATAAGAAAATGCTCTAATTGGAGTGTATATATAAAATAATGATATCAAACAATTATGCAAATCAGCTTTCATTGTAGCAGCTTTTATAGAGAGAACAATATTAATGCATGGTCAACGTTATGGTATTTTAATATATGGGAAAGGATAGTGGAGTGGCTATGAAACCACTTCCACTTCATATGTACAATCATATATATACTACTCTCACCTTTAATAGCAAAGCAAGTAGATGTACGAGAGAAATGATTGTTAATTTTCTTAGTTCGGGGATTTGTTTATTTTTCTATGAAAAAGAAAAAGAAAAGTTTATTGTGGTCAACCTTTGGGGGAGTGGGGTTTGTTAATTCAAACTTGTGTGAGGTCAAGTGGTGGAGCAATAATATATTTGTTATAAACGCTAAGATGTTTAGAGCTAAGAAACAAAGATGAGTACTTGTATTTCTTCAACAACAAAAAAATTTGGGTACTAGTATATTTACTATTTTGTGGGGTACTAGTATGTATACTTAATCTAGCTTTGTAGACTCTGTCGAAAAAAAAATCTAGCTTTGTAGACGGGATACTTATTAAACAAAAATTTTTTTATAAGAGGGACTTTAACTATTGAATCAAAATCAAATTGTGTAAAATGACAATAGTTAATTGTCATTTGACATAGCTGTTAAAATAGTAGCATTAATTGTCATTTTACAATTATCCAAATCAAATTTGAATCATTTTCTTGTTAAAATAAAAAATTGAATCATGTTCTTTAAGATCGCACAAAATCAAACTTTTATCATCAAGTTGACAAATCTTGAACTTTAAAATCAAACTTTACAATAAGGAAAATGCTACCATGTCTCCTTTAAAATAAATTATGTCAAAAATAAAAATTGTGTCAATTCATTCCTTAAAAAGTTAGAAATTAATTTTTGACCAAAAATCATCTCTCTAACTCGTTTTTCTATTTCCCTTTTATTGAAATAAGTGATTTTCACATCTATTTCATTTTTTTCTTTTATGATTTCGTCGTCTTAGTGTGACGTTGTTTTGTTTGTCGTCTTTGTGCGACGTTGTTTGTCTTTCTTTTTCGTTCAGGTATTTGTTCGATTCAAATTGTCATATCAGCTTCGATCCAGTGCAGATCAAATCAATGACTTTGGAGTCGTCAACGTTGCAGATCCAGAGACATGTGTATTCTGGAGACTTAAATATAGTCATATGTGTAGGCTTTAATACTTTGTCGTTTTATACTATTAACATGGATGTTGTGAGTTTGTTCACAGATTTATCCTTTTTGTTTTTAGCGAATTTTCATTGTATTGATGTACTCTATTAATTTGAATGAATAAATATCATTTACTTTTGCTTTTAAAAAAAAAAATGTGTGTTGTCGTTAAAGAAAATTGATTGGGAACAAAAAACAAGAAATTAATTGGGGGCAAAGAAACACTTTTCTCGTTGAAATTGATATAGATTTTGAAGAAAATCGGAAAAAATGAAAAAAGAACAAAACACAAAGAAATGTATAAGCAATGGGAGTCGAAGGAGGTCTTGTGAGGAATAAAGGATATGTGTGTTTGATAGTCTTATGTTATTAGATTGCTAACTCACAAAAAAGTGAGGATAAAAATAACAATGGGTAAGTAGGATAGGATTAGATACGGATTTAAGTTATCATTTTTTGTTGGTGCATCAAACAACGGATTGAATCAGAATATGTTAGTTTTATCGTATCATGTCTTCGTATCATGTGCACCAAACCTGCCTTTATAATCTTGAATTCTTTGAAAACATTTAATGGTATACGTGCATAGAAAATTACTAGTATTTCCACCCGTGCAACGCACGGGCGAAAAAATATATTTTGTGATGTTAAGAAATTATAACTCTGGACATACCATCAAAATACAAACATATAATACATTTGATAGAAAAAGTGGATTATGTTGTCATCATAAAATTAAAGATGTCATCGTTTGACATATAGTTCAATTTAGTCTTAAACAATTACATATCCTTGACCAATAACAATGAATACTACATATGTTATAATTAACATAAAAAAGTAGTCGATACTTTGATGAGCAGTTAATCCAACCAACAGAATCCTTGTGGAAGAATAGATGCAACATCACTATTCTTGCGCCAAAATGATCTACAAAAATAAACAAAAGTTTGTGCATGTTATCAATGTATATCGGAAACTTGAAATTGACAATGAAGCGTAAATATAGACATATTAATACCTGATAACCGAATTGCTACAAATTTGAAAACACCTCCGGGAAAACAACATTGAGAGTTGAGGTGCATGGATTGCCATCTTCATCTAAAATCAACATTTTCAACCCTTTCTTTGTGGTTACCCTCGAAACAGCTACATACAACTGGCCATGGGTAAACACGGGTCGAGGAAGATACAATCCAACCTTAGACAATGATTGTCCCTGACTCTTGTTTATTGTCATGGCAAAGCACAGTTGAACAGGAAATTGTCTTCTTGAAAATTTGAAGGGAAATCCTGAATCTGAGGGAACCAATACAACTTTAATAATGAGTGTCACTTTAGCCAAAAAAATGTGTTTCAAAATGAATGTTACTTTATATTTCCAATACAACTTTAATTTTTTTCTCCCAACTTTACCTTCAAAATACTCTAACTTTTCTCTCGTACAATTTTCAATGCAACTTTAAGTTTGTCTTTTTCTTGGGCAATTTAGTAAAAATGCTATGCCTAATGATTATTTCATTTCATTCCTTAATTTGTGTGCAATTAGCTAAAACGACATTCATTTTAAAACGGACGGAATATAATCTGAAGATTTAACGGACATTCATAAACTGTATGATTTGACCAACAAAAAAATAAATAATTATATCAAAAAATCGTTATATATGTAATATGTGTTTAGTTCCCTAACAATATACATTTGAAATAATCTTCGGCAAAGTCTAAGTTACCCCAAATCATCAGTTTTAAGAGTATCATCTTCAATTTTTACTACATTTACAATTTTCTTTATCATCTTCTAGATTTTCAACTATCATCACATCATCATTTCCAACTACCACATTACCCGCAGTACGACTAAGTTCATAATAACTAACTATCATATAGAAATATATAGGCTTCCATGTCGTTGCATCATATTAGTGGTGGTGATCCCATAGTTAAGACGTATAAGGAATTAGATAGTCGTCCTTTAGATATACTTGTAATAATATTATAACGGTTAAACGTAAATGTGAATAAAAAAAACTATGGATGATAATCTGATAATATTATTATAATGCAAATAGAATACTTTTATAGGAGAAAATACAAGAGTCAACTTCTTTATTATTATTATTATTATTATTATTATTATTATTATTATTATTATTATTATTATTATTATTATTATTATCGTTATTGTTGTTGTTGTTGTTGTTGTTCTTATTATTATTATTATTTCAATTGTTGTTTTCGTTTTTAAAAATTGTACCAAACGAATTTATCGGGGTGAGTCACGACCAGGTCGCTTTCTCTAAGACGTTTCGCGGCACTACCCAAGTTTGTGCAAGGTAGACTAACAACCGCGCCGCCTTTAAGATAAAACAGCTCAGATCACTGTTACAATTACGTACTGCACAATATGTAATCGCTCGAGAATATACACCTCAAAATATGGTTTAATCGTTCCATTAAAAACCACTCGAATATGGTACATAATCACTCTTATCGAAACCGAAGGGACAGAAATGAGTAGAAGCAGAAGAATGACTCGTTAACACAAGTCGAAGGGTAAAGAGAGGAAAGGCACAGGAAGCATCAACTGTGAATTTCGGTGTGAAGAATGAGTGGGGCGAACTCTCATTTTATAGGTAGAGTTCGTAACAAAAAAGGAGTGACTTGGGGATCAAGTCGGCTTGATCCTCAAGTAACCACGTTTTTGTTTCTTAATCGGATATATCCAGAAACTTCTGGATACGCGTTTTGGATCAGGTCGTAACAAATTTATCTGTTACGCGTAGCGCTATTTTGACCCACGACCCAAGCCCCGCCGGTCGGACAGCGGCGTCGTCGTCGCGCGCGTGATCAGTGGCTCGGGCACCCGCCCGGGCTCGATCGATAATTTCTTCACATTAGGTCCAACCCAAAAGCCCTTTAACACACTTTATAACAAAAATATTGGGCAAACTCACGATCGGTCTCTCAGTTTTGAAGATTATACGTCTCAGCTCCCAGTCTCAGCTCTCTCTATGGTTGCTAATCTCTTCTCATTCACTCTAAGACTAAAGGTAATCTCTTCTCCATCCTTCCTTCCTTCCTTGTTTAGTTGTTTTAGGGTTTTAGAAAAATTGATTATTTGTGATTTTGTAATTGAAAAATTAATTAACGGTTGATGAATTGGTGTTAATGGTTGATGAATTGGTGTTAATGAATTGATGAGTTGATTAATTGTAAAAATTGGTGTTAAGAAATGATGGCATCCCTCTGCTTACTGTTAGATGAAAACCCTTTATCATGCAACATTGTTTCCTGGAACATGGTTTTGACTGCTTACGTGCAACACAATCAAATTCGACTCGCTCGCTACCTGTTTGATAAAATGCCTCTGAAAGACGCAGTTTCGTGGAAAATCATGCTCTCTGGTTTTCAGAGAACTAGAAACTCATAGGGACTCTACAAATGTTTCTTACAAATGGGAAGAGCTGGCGTAGTGCCTAATGACTACACCATCTCAACGTTGCTCAGAGCAGTTATTAGTACCGAGTTGGATGTTTTGGTTCGTCAAGTTCATGCTTTGGCATTTCATTTAGGACTCTACTTGAATGTGTTTGTTGGGTTTTCTTTGATCAGAGCTTATGCATGTTTAAAGGAGGAAGAAGTTTTAGGTCGAGTGTTTGATGATATAACGATGAAAGATGTTACATCTTGGAATGCTTTGATTTCTAGTTATATGGAATTGGGAAAATTCGTTGATGCTCAAACTGCCTTTGATCAAATGCCTCAAAGAAACATAATTTCTTGGATTACTTTGGTGAATGATTATGTCAAGAACAAGCAGGTTAACAAAGCGCGGTCTGTTTTTGATGATATGAGTGAGAGGAATGTGGTTTCTTGGACAGCAATGATTAGTGGGTATGTCCAAAACAAGAGATTTGTGGATGAATTGAAGCTTTTAGTAGGAAATATGTATTGTGCGTGATATATCCGTCAAAGAGCAAATGGCGGTGATGTTGAGGTTAGTAGTTGTATTTTCTAATTTCTATTATAAAGCATTCATTCTCAATATATTTGATAAGAAATTATAGTAACTGATATGAAACTATATCAGAAATTATAAAGCATTCCTTTATAATTTGTGTTTCTCTCATTGTTGATGTATTTGTACCAGTAGCTTGCTAGCATGAAACTATATCAGAAACTACTTGTATAAGCTGTTGCAAATATTTATACAGTATTCAATTTCAATACCATTTCATGAAACTACTTATATAAGCATGAAACTATAGCATGATTTAGATTAAATGTTGTCACTATTTCTTTGTGCCAAATATGAAACTACTTATATAAGCATGAAACTATACAGTACAGTATTTATGCAAGTGTTAAAAATATCTAACTAGTTTTAGTATAACACTCCTTTATAAGTGGTTGTAAAGAATTAAGTCAACATACTACAATAATAAGCACTATGTTACATTTGAATTTGGGATTAAATTTTTGCCTAGGCTCTAAGAAATTTCTGGCTCCGCCACTGCGCGTGATATATATGTTTTTGTAAGCGTTCACCCGTTCACAAAAGTTGGTACCCCAAGGGCACACTCTTGGAGGTCACTCTTCCCTTATATAAACACTTACTAGTTGAGGTGGCTCACCAATATGGGACATTTTTAAGTCACACATACACTAGTTCTTACATTGTGTTTTTGTATCTAATTTCTCACTAGATTTAACTAGTGTTCCAACATCAATAGTAGACAACGAAAACATTAAATTCAAATTAAAAAGAAAGATTCCACAAGAAACTTCACCATCATAAAATAATTGTTATTCACATCACATCTACAAGGCACATGAATTGGTTACTTTCTGATGATGCACCATGTAAAGAGAAAAAAGAATTGAATGCCATGTTCCGGATAATAAAACTACCACATACTTATAGTTCTGTGCAATAAGAGAGCACATATTTGACAAAACCATCCATCTATGTCCCTAAGGGTAGGAACAATACTAGCAGGCGTCATAGCATTTTTTACCTCATTGCATCGATTCTCTATCCCGTACATGATGAGATAACACTCACAATCATTAAAGAATATGTAGTTCATGGTTCCAGCTTTTCTTCTTTATTTCTTGATGAAGTTAGTTTATTGTGTTAATGTAATATCGTACTATGATTTGCTAAGTCTATATTGTTGGTACTGAAGTATAATAAATAAATGTATATTTTGCTGTGTATGATTTTATTATACATTTAGAGGTAAAATCATATTTTGACTGGTTGAATTTTTCTTTTTGGAGGTTGATTTTATTAATTAAATAATAACATATTGTAACAGAAGGTATTGACATTACTACACCATGAGTTAAATATTCAAAGCTAGAAGATCACTTCCACAATCATAACTTTTGTTGCTACGTGGTGACTTCTGTTTATATCGATTATTCTTTTTATTTTTTTGGGGACATAGGTGAATTTGTTAAGAGAATTTTTTCATCCAAACCTTGTGAATTTGTTGGGATTTGGGCGAGGGAACGGTGATCTATTTCTATTGCATGAGATTTTGCACTTATAGGCAGTTTGGATAGCCATCTTTTAGGCAACAATTTTCACATGTTGCCTTAAAAAGTGTAGCCAGAGACAACAAATGGTGCAGTGTTAGAAGTAAGAGTTGCTAACATTGTTGAATACTTTAATTACTACGACGTTACCAATTTCATTGACTTAATGCAAATTGATTGTTAGGTATTTAGTCACCTTTGGTCTTCTCTATACTTCATCAAAAAGCTAAAGATCAAGTTTATGGTTATGTGGGATAGATTTGTCAGATGAATTCCGAGTTATATTTCAGCCATCATTGGCATTGTTAGAGTGAGAAATTTGACAAGTGAGAGTGCGCAATAACATCAATTATAGGTCGTTAATTCTTTGCTTTTAGATGGTTTCGTTAAGAGAGTGCATGGCTAAACAATCCATTTTGGAATTTGCTCAAGATTCGATTCTAGAGTGCAACTAAAGTTATATTATCTACCTGCTCAACTTCTCTTCATTTGTGATTGAGTAGTTCGATTTTTGAATAAATGAGAAAGATATGTGTCTTACTAGGATTAACAATGATATATTTAGTTTTTTTTTTTAAATAGCAAATATATTAACCTCGCTTAAAATGTACAAGAGGACAAAAAAAAAACAATCAAGACAGCATAAACATGCGCAACCAAACGAACAAAACACCCAAAAGACCCAACTAGGGTAGACACGAGACCGGGCTGGAGAATCCAAAAAAACAAAAACCCCACTAGTAAAAAACAAAGAACTCTATCTCAACAACAATCTCTAGGGTTCCAACACCATTCATAGAATAGACAAGATGGCATTTTTAATCTACTCCAACTTCATTGCCAAGATAACACATTAATCTCTTCAACCATTTCATCGATCTCTTTGGTGGAATTGTTAAAAATATTATTATTTTAGATTTCCAAATCACCCAAATTATTGCATGCCAAATCAACCTCCAACCCTTTTGAAGCTTCTTGTTCCTAACCTCCTCACTCCAACATTCAAAATGGAAAAACGAATTTTAAGGGGTAATCATATTAATTTCAAGCCAATCCAAACATAAAAAAGCACATGACAATCTAGGAAGAGGTGTGAAGGCGTTTCCGCGACTCTCCTACAAAACACACAATTTAAATTTGCCTCCAAAGAGACGCAATTTCTCCTTGCAATATTATTTTTGGTTAGGATATGATCATGAAGTAACTTCCAAAAAATGCCACTACTTTATATGGTGACGGACTCTTCCAAATTAATTCAAATACCATTTCCTTTGATCGACTCAAATGGCCTTCCAATAACAATGATTCTTCTAGCGATTTATAGTCCGACATGACTGTGAAAAATCTTGTTTCGGCCACTCTCCACAACTACCCATCCTCAAAATCTGATTCCTTCCATTCCCCACTTTTCTCACCACATTGCTATGAAACCAATTTGTACCCTTCAAAACTTCCATTTCCACGATATCCTTCCACCACCTTCATGCAAACCACAACCACTCATCCACAATCCCATCAAACAAGCCTCCCATACGGTATCCGTACTTGGACACTAGAATTTATTTCCATAGTGGATTTCCACTTCGTATCATCCTCCATCTTTATTTAATTTGGCAAGAGACTTAATAGTTTTTACTTATTGATGAAGAACTATTTAGCTTGTACTTTCACAAGGTTAGCATGTTACATGTTGACACATGGCATGTGTCTTTTTTACAAACTAAACATACGCTTTAATCCTTATACTAGGAGTCATATTATCTACGTTGGATTATGTTATTATTCATCTTTGCAATTTATTTCTTTTAGGTGAAGATTAGAGCTAATATGGAGACTTGAAGATGAAAGTTTGAAAATGTTCATTCACGTGTGTAATCTTATTATTCTTATATTTTTATTCAGATATTAATATATTTTCATCTACAATAATCCATTTAGATTTTCATTATATTAGTTAAGCTAAAAGAAAAAATGAAGGCAACAATATATGTTTGGAATATCCTTTATCTCTTACTAAAATAAAAGAATATATGTTTGGAATATCAAATAACAAAAAAGCAAGAATTAGTTTTTTTTAGTCAATGAGTACAAGTGAAGAGAAAAAAAACACGTAGAGCAATATATAAAAAAAAAAACACAAATACAAGAGGATTCATGACGAAACCTTGTTGGAAATGAACAAGTGTAACATGGAAGATGAAGAAATGAGACAACACAATAAGGATTTTTTTTGAATACATCGAGCAGAAGAAAGGCGAGAAAGAACATATTGGAGAGGAATAGGTATAAAGATGGGTAAAAAATTAATATTTTAATTATAATGTTCCATTCCATTCTATACACTCCAAATTGAAGAAAAGGAAAATTGAAGGATTTGATGGAATGGGTTCCAATCCACTACATTTGTTTTCAACAAATTCAAACAATAGAACATAATTACTAACTACTTCATTGCATCCCTCTCCATCACATTTTGTCAATGCAAACAAAACCTAAGGTGTGTTCATTTTGTTTGGAGGAGAATAGGGTGAAGGAAAAAAATTATTAAGACTTTGAGTGATTGGTTCAATTATTTCCAAAACACTATATATAATGAAAAGTCGCAACAAATTTATGTACAAAATTGGCAAAAACATGCCTCAATCAATACCAAAAATTTGAAAATAATACAAGTGAGGTAAAAATTGGGGTTTTATTCATTCAATATAAACTTATTTGATTTACAGATGGCCTCCGGCTACCACTACAATATCAGTATACAACTTCATATCGTGATTCAGTGTAGCAATGGAAGAAGTATTAACAATCTTTTCATTAGCTAAGCTACGTTCGCACGTGTCAAGTGCATCGCTAGCATATTTGACAGCCAACCCTATCATTTCTGGATCCTCACCCAATGCACCTTTTACCTCAACAACCATGGTACTGTAATCATCAAAACACTCTCTGATGGGATCAGAAGAAGGATATTTTTCCGTAATTTCTCTGACTTGTTGTTGGGATTTTATTGCCTTGTCTATTACTGCAATCTTTAAAAATGACCTGCAAAATGTAAGATAATCTTCGATTAAAGTAATTTGAGGGTAAGCTTCTATAAGTTTCAAACAACCTTGTTCGAAGTCTTTCTGGCCAGGTTCTTTACATACGTTTTGGTACAACTTAGGGCTTGGTGTTGGTGTTGGTGTTGGGGCTGGTGTTGGTGGACTTGGTGTTGATGTTGGGGCTGGTGTTGGTGTTGGTGAAATGGCATGAGAAATAAAGATCATTGAAGTGGTGAGCAAAAATGATAGTAAATATGTTGAAGGTGCCATTTTTTTCTTTGGTTAATTATAATGGACAATAGACGTTGCTTAAGGTTTTAAATTTATCGAGAATACATACTGCAGTCAATGAATCTAGTCAAAAACATTAATACTCCTGGTTGTTTGGACTAGTAATTACTACTTATAGCAAAAATTTGCCATTTTATTTAATTCAGTCAATTTTTACAAATGAGGAGACGCCAATCGTTTTCATTTTCCATACTACTTCTGGTTTTTTTTTTTTTTTTTTGTCAAGCCTCCTGGTTTTTTCTGGAAACTAGAGGTTTAAATATTTTCAGAATCTGTTCCGGTCAACCCAATTAATTAAAAAATTTATAAATAATTATATTATTTTTTATTTAGCTAATAAATACATCGAATTGGATATAAATGGTAGATGACCATCGACAATTCTGTTTCAATATGTATTGGTATATGATTTTTTTTAGTGTTGGATTATGATTTTTTTTTGGCTTAATTACACTTTTGGCCCCCTAAGTTTCTCAAAGTTGTGATTTTAGCCCCCTAAAATAAACAACTCTTTTCAGGCCCCCTAAGTTTACTTTATGTTGCAATTTTGGCCCCCTAGCCCAATTTTGACTTAGTCAACGCTGACGTGGCACCCACTTTAATATTTTTGTAGTTTTTAATAATTTTTTTATTTTAAATTTTTGTAATAAAAAAAACCAAAAAATTGTAATAATTTTTTTTATTTGTATAAAAAAACTAATTTTTTTTTTAATTTTGTAATTAAAAAAAACTTTTTATTTTTGTAATTAAGAAAAACATTTTTATTTAATTACAAAAATATTTTTTTTATTTTTTAAAATTAAAAAATATAAATAAAAAAATTACACACGTGGCGTGGGGGCCAAAATTGTAATAGAAAGTAAACTTAAGGGGTCTGAAAAGTGTTTTTTTTCAAAGGGCCAAAATCATAACTTTAGAAAACTTAAAGGGCTAAAAGTGTAATTAAGTTTTTTTTTAAGGATTGTATATGATATGTTGTTTGGTAAAAATATTCATGGATAATATAACCATTCTACTTTTTTCTTTCAATCAAATTTATAAATAGCATGATTTCATTTAGTTTTATATTTTAAAATTTTAGATTGAATACTCAATTTAGTTCATGTGAAAAATCTTGAGACCAAATTTTATCTGTATCGTTCCAATTTTATCGGATATTCGGGGACATTATAAGACCAAATTTTAGTGTCTAAAATAAAATAAAATAAAATGGACAACTTAGTCTATAATATCTTACTTACACTTTGTTGGTTAATAAAGGAAACTAGTAATGAAAATGAACTCATGCATTCATACGGGTCTAGAAATAATCATGACGATAAACTCCGTCCGTTTTACAATATTTGTCGTTTTTGGAGAATAATTTTGTTTTATATTATTTGTCATTTTCAAGTTTCAATACAATATTAATTATTGATTTGTCAATAATACCTTACTTATTTATTGTAGAAAGAGAAATAATAGAATGAAATAATAAATAGTTAAGGATATCATAGAAAAAAAACATATGAAATTTCATCAAAAATAACAAATTTTATTTGATTTTTTTATATGTGTAAATTCCTCAAAAGCGACAAATATTGTGAATCGATAGAGTATAAAAATACATCGATAATGGTTAAAAAAAAAAAAAAGGACATCAATAGTTAAAGATGAGATTGGGTCTTAGAAAGCAACACCGCCTTACTCCCTTTATGATTGAGATTGAGCGTATATTTTTTTTTTCAAATTTAATGGATTAAATTAAAAAAAAAAGCCATTTCACACAATAATTTAAAGGGTTAATATGTCATTACCCCTCTGTAATTTGAGCAAGTTTTGGTTTACCCCTGTAAAAAAAAAAGTTTAGATTTCAACCGTGTAATATGAAAATTCTTTTGTTGTAGACCCCGACTTATATGACTGTACAGAACTGATGAGGTGGCGTGTTGAGTGGCACGCTGACTATGCATATATGATTATGTGACGCGCTGACTATATAATTAATTTTGTTTTTCACTATTTTAAGGGTGCACGTGGCATTTATGCTTATTTTTTAAAAAAAATTGTGAAGATTGTTTACAAGATAATCCTATCTCTTATAAAGATCAGAGTGACTCTTATTAAGGACATGTGTGTATCTCCTCTCATCAGTACTTTTGTCATAGATATTCTTAAAGTGACTTAGATGAGCTTCATATGTTCTTGGACTATTTTGACTACTCATCACTGATTCTTCCTTCCATGACCTCCTTCTGAAGTAACATGCTTCACAACACTCTTTTCTTTCTTCAGGTTTCCACATATAGCATTTATCACTTGATCTTTCTCCTCTCATGAGAACATTGTTGTCTTCATCAGTTACCAAGCATGATGTTTTGGTAAACGTAACCTTTAGACCTTGGTCACACAACTGGTTGATGCTGATTAGGTTTGCAGCTAGTCCTTCCACAAGGAAAACATTATTTAGTTCAGGAAGACCTCTACAAACAATGTTTCCAATTCCTTTGATTTCCCTTGTTGCTCCATCACCAAACGTGATAGAATTGGTTTGATAAGGTTCAATATTAACCAAGTAATTGTTGAACCCAGTCATACGTCTTGAGCATCCACTATCAAAGTACCAATTTCTAGATGGCTTAAAGATTGTTTGAGCCATGTCACAAGTGTAGTTGATTTTAGGTCTCCAACTTTTAGTTACACCATGGTTAGACTTAGGTGATATAGACCTTCATGAATACCCATTTAGCTAATAGCAATAGGGTTGTGTGTGACCATTCCTTTGACAGTATTCACATTTTCATTGAACATATTTGGCTTTGTCTTGTTTCTTCTGAAAAGGATGTTTTGACAATTTCTCGTCATTTTGATCTTGGTTCTGGCTCCTTCAGGAGTGTGATTGTTTTTGGAAACCCTACTTTGTTTATTTACAGGTTTGCAATTTAACCTTCTCTTCTTAGTTTTGAGAATTTTTTTCAAGCATGATCATGTCATCCCTTATGTCATGACCATTGTTTGGCATTATGATAGGTTTGTTCACATTATTTAACCTATGAGTTAAGTATCTTACCTCATTTTTAAGATCAGAGACAGTTGATGTAAGACTTCCTAGTTCATCTTCCAATTTGATAATGGTTCTTTTCATCTTATCTCTCTCAACACATACTTCTACATAAGAATCCAACAATTCATCATACGCAATGTCATTTTCACATGAGTCTTCCTCAAATTTGCATCTTCTAGTGAAGGCTGCAACATGGTCAGCACTCTTTTCACTCTGTTCTTCTTCTCCTTCGTCAGACCAGGAGATATGGTGCCCTTTTTGTTGTTTCTTGAGATTAGTGGGACACTCAGATTTGTAATGTCCATACCCTTCACATCCAAAACACTGAGGCCCTTTTCCTTGATTATGCTGCTCTTCTGCCTTGATTATTTCTTGAGGGTCATTGGTCTTCTAGATGTCAGCAGAAATGTTCCTGACATTTGGTTTTTGACCTCTGCCTAGTCTCAGCAGAAACTTGTTGATTTGTCTTCCAAGAAGAGCCACTACCTCTGATATTTTATCATCTGGCTCTAAGTCATCTTCAGTTTGATTATCACATATGTTGGACAAGAATGCAATGCCTTTGTTTTTCTTATCAGGATGATTATTTATAGCCATATTAAACGTTTGAAGTGACCCAATGATTTCTTATACTTTCATGTTTGCAATATTATGAGCTTCTTCAATAGCAGTTACTTTCATGTCAAACCTTTTAGGTAGAGACCTGAGAAATTTTCTTACTAATTTTTCTTCAATCATCGTCTCCCCCAAGGCACAAAATGCATTTGCAAGTTCAAGAAGGTTCATGTGATAGTCATGAATAGATTCATCATCTTGAGACTTTCAAACTTTGTGGAGATTAGTTGTAACTTTGACATTTTTACTTTTGATGTTCTTTCATGCGTAGTTTTCATGATGTTCCAGGTATCTTTAGCCACAGTGCAACTGTTGATCAACCTGAACATGTTCTTGTCAACCCCATTAAACAGGGCATTCAAGGCTTTGTTATTTCCAAGAGCAAGATCATCTTCCTCCTTAGTCCATTCTTCTTCAGGTTTGAGATCAGAGGTGTCATTTCCATCCTTGTCTTTGACACGTGGATGCTCCCATCCCTTGAGAACTGCTTTCCAGGTCTTGTTATCAATAGACTTGAGAAATGATATCATACGTATATTCTAGTAGTCATAATTAGAACCATCCAGAACGGGTGGTCTATTGACTTGTCCTCCTTCCCTTTCCATGGTACCAGAAAATCCTCCCTGGAGCTCACCGAGAAACAGAACAGGGTGCCTGCTCTAATACCAATTGTAATTCTGGCATTCAGTAATAACAGATGTTGGACACGATGTTATGACAAATTAGATGTCTCATAAAATGTCAGAACATCGCAATACCAGTGACAAACAATAACAATTGTAAATTAAAGGACAGAAAGTAAATAACACATGTTATTTGTTGACACAGTTCGGTGCAACTTCACCTACGTCTGGGGGCTACCAAGCCATGAAGGAAATTCACTATTGTAGTATCAATTCAAATCATACATAAAAGCCTTCACCGGCCTACTAACTTCTCACTTAATCACTACCCGTCATATTTCTACCTAAGACTCTAACTAGTCCTAAATATGAGAGGCCACTCACTTCCTCTTAGTCACAGACCAGTGACCGTCCTTGAAATCCTTAACAAATAATGGAGACACTCTCCTAGAACATGAACCTTCTCGTGCTTAAAAGCTTAGAGAGATTCAGAGTATTACAACTCAATTACAAAGTCCAAATCTAATATCAAAGTGATAAGAGAGTGGCTCCCAAATAACAAAGACAGACTAAAACCCTATATGACTATTTTCTCAATTGCGGCTTTAGTGAGTTTTTAGGTCTTCAGTCTTTGTTTATATAGCCTTGATGCATAATTGGTGTGATGCGCAAGTCTTGGCTAAAGATCAGCAGAAATCTCGATATTTCAGTACAAGGAGATCAGATGTTTCCTTAAATGTTGCAACAACAATCTTAAGGACTAATAGCTTGTTTGGATGTGCGATAGAAGCAACTTTCTCGCGTTCCAAGGCATAAATTGTCGTGATTTCAAAAAACTACATATAGTAGCTTCACTGTAAACGTGCTTCCTGCCGTGATTTTGCCTTTGATGTGGAAATTGTACTGTATAGCAAAACACAGGCTAAGTTAAGCATAAACCGCCTTCCTCTGCTTCTAGAATCTTCACTCCTTGGTCAACTCTCCATATGATAGTAATCTTCACAGAATATATGAAAATCTTCACATTAAAATAGAATCTCCAAGTAAGCGGATCATGGCACGTTCTGATGTCGTACCAACATGTTAAGACATTGTATCTGACATCTTGTTATAACTAAAGTTTTAACAAAATGCAGCCATGTCTAAAACCCAACATAAAGTAAATAAAAAATAAAATAAAGACACTCCAAAAAGATTATTTTATATTTTTTCTTTTTACATGTGGAAGGTGTATAGATAGGGTGGTACGCCTATCACCACTCTAAAAAACTATTGAAACTTTTTTGTGTCGTTGCATAACTTTCCAACAATTCCTTATTCAAAAAGCCAAAGAATATCAGAGCTAAAAAGTTTATAAAAGTATATAACAGGCACTTCAAAATTAAACACAATGGTTCAAACGTTTATAGATCACAAATATTGTACAAAATGTTCCACGGCAACATCTAACCAAATTGATACTATAAGTTATCACTTCTTCACATCATGACTTCAGAAAAGCCTCACAACCTAAGGAGATTTAGGAACAAATATGCATAAAAATAACATAGGTAATTCAATCTTAATTTTCAATGCTTCCCAATAGCCAAAGCAGACATCACAACCAACACAATTAAAACAACCACAGTAATAAATGATGCCACTACTGCTCCACTTGTCTGTGAACAAAAATCTCCAAATTGGTTGCAAATGGCAAGCCAGTTTGTGTCTTGATTTCCATTGTGTGCCAAGTAAACTATGGAAGCAGCTGAAGCAGCACTAGCAGTAGCCAGAGTAAGAAATACCTGCAATTATAAGCACCACAAAGAAAAATCATAACTAATTATGCTAATACTAGCGTGCAGATGAGCATTAATTAGATGCTTACTACTATCTCCGGTCTCAAATATAAACAAAAGTTGAGTCAACAAAAATAGATGTATTTAATTCAACTTTTTTTGACCCAGCTTTTGCTTATATTTGAGACTGGAAGGAGTATGTCGCATTATTACACCAAAGAAATGATCAAGAGTTAGAAAATAGAGAGCTTACGGTGTCTAGGATGATGAGAAAAAGTCTTGGTCCAGTTGCATGGGGGCGTATGATGGCTACTATAGAAAAAGGTAGAGACAAGACCAAATAGCCGGCCACTATTGCCATTGCAATAAGAAAAAACCTGCATTTTTTCAATCATTATGTGAATAAATTGCATATAGATTACAATCTAATTTTGATACATCATTAGTGTAAAACGTTTTACACTATCATCAAATCATAACCAATCTTATAACGTAAAACATCTTTATACCGACGGAAAGACATAGAAAGTAGAGTGTTGAATGTTACATACTGGAATGCAGGAAAGCTATCATAACTAGCTTCAAACTGAAAGAACTGAGTGAAGAAAGGAAGAGATTGATCACTTGTTCCCATCGAGGCGGCAGCAGCGAGAGCGGCTGCTATGGCACCTAACCTTAGAATGAAATCCATTATGGCTATGCCCTTTTTCCATCCTCCTGGCCTTGCAGGTGCTGCAACCAAAACAGCTTTTCCTTTAGTATCTTTGCTTGACTCTTGGATATCAATTTTGGTTGACATTTTTGGATCTAAATATGAGAGAAGCTAATTATATATTATATATACTAGACTTTGTATGAATCAATGAGACCAATGATGCAAATGTATTAATCTTTGAAGCTTATATATAGAGATTAGAGGACAGGGTGTTCAATTTTTTTTATAATAATAATAAATGATGCCAATTAGTGAAGTTGTTTGGAAAGTTTTTCACTTAATATTAAATCATATTTTCATTCATAGCAAGTAAACATTATGTCACATTTTTTTAATCACATTTGACTTAATCCATGAACTAAACCACGTAGTCTCCCTAATCCATTACACTCTAATGGATGCTTTGTCACCCTATGTATGAGATTCGTTGCTAAACTAAATTAAACTACGAGGGAAAATCAATTTTTGGATATGTTATGGATATTTTTTAGAAATGACAAGTATTGTTGATATTGGTTTGAAAAATTCTTTCCATTGAATGACTGTATTTTAATGCTAAAGACGAAACATATCAAAACTAGATGATTTATTGGCGAAGAAACTATTTTGTGACATTTTATGGTGTAGGTACTAAATTGTCTCTTTTCTTATTGTTAGAGACATGATAGTCTCTTTTTTAAGATAGTTAAAATAAGGATTAAGTTGTCCCGGTTTATTTTTTTCATAGTACAAAAGTTTATTTTATTTTTCTTAGGAATCAAATTAAATTTCTCAATATTTCTGAGGAATAGATTTTCAGTCATAAACTATTTATATACATTCAAGAAACTAATTAATTTGCGAAGTCTCATCATTGGAGAACTACTTCATGTACTTTATTATGATAAAATGTCAACTCAATTCCCTTATATTCTATTTCAGTATTTCTATCTAACCCTTGGAAGCTGGTCAAGTTGGAGAAAAAGAGAAAGAACACCTACTCAACCCACTGATTTTATGGGTGGACCCGAGTTAACCCAAAAGTTACAGGGATGCAACCTGCACTCCTACAATGTGTGAGAGTTTCTTCCATATTGCACATTTGTGTTTCAATGCATGGTTACAACAAGATTACTCCTTCACTACCATGATCCTAACTCCTTATGAATCAATTGCATCAATTTTGTCACAATCAAGAAAACCACGAACGTTAAAACCTTCAAAATTTGATCTTGTTATTCAACTTGAACAGCTACAAATCCAATATTGAATCCAATATTTCCGGTCAATTTAGCCCTTTTACAACCTCATAACCTAAAAATTCATATCCTAAGGTGAAAAGAAAATGATTATTTTCCTTCAATAAACACCTTTAATCTAATCAAATCTAGATGCACATTATACAAAGAGAGAAAAAAAAACCATATTTAATTTCAACATATATACACTGAAACGTAACACCTTTTGAAAAAGTTTTCGTTTGGTCCCCTTTTCTATCTTGTACTCTTTTTGGTTTCTTCTAATGAAATGATGTTCTTGCATCTGTTTATATATATATATATATAGTGAAACGTTCTGATGAATGAGTAAATGAGGTTTATATAGGAAGAGGAATAAAAAAAAAATTAGATGTATTAAAACTTGATAGAAAAAAAGTTGATACAAATCACCCTATAGGTCGATTCGAATCACATTTCTATGGAGGTATCCATGAATCAATTTTAACTAGGTGATTTGGATCATGACTCAAATCAACATTTTCACCAAGTTGATCTAAATTACTCTTCAACATATTAATCAAATCACCCGAGCATGATCCAAATCACCCATCAAAAGATTATTCAAATCACCCTTGAGCATAACTAAAATGACAATGACGTGGCCCATTATTTGAGCAAGTGTTGGTGAGCGAGTGTCATAGTGTCTGTCGCTAGCACTGCTCTAGTGGTAGAGTTGATATTTTCCGTTGAAAGTTTTTTTTTTTTTAAGATTCGTTTTCAGTATTTTTGTATGAGTACAATCCCTACTTGAATTGAATTGTATTATTAAGCATCAAGCATTAAAGTGTATTCAAATCTTCCTTTAAAAAATCCTTTCAATATTTAAGTTATAAACTTGATATTGCAATTAGTCCAAAAACAAACTTGATATTGCAATCTGCAGAGACAAAAAGCAAATTTGACATTTGTGATTAAGCAGAAGGTGCTTATCCACTAGAGGAGCCAAGCAAGTGCTACCACTTAACAATTTCTAGCTCCAAGCTGATTGTCCTCACCTTTACCAATACTCTACATGCATCCTTCTCACAATAAAAACCTATGTAGACCATATACTACATCAAACATAGCTTGAATTGTGACCAACTAAACCAGATGACAAACATGTCCGTCATAGTTTGTGAGAAATATTTTCAATGTTATCTACCAAGCATAATTAAGTTGAAACTATATAGAGATTTCTAAGGTGAACACAGTGGTATGTGATACTCCCTCTAGTCTCAAATGTAAGCAATTTTTCACTTTTTAGGTTCATTCTCAAATGTAAACAACTTTTCACTTTTTAGGTTCATTTAAATGAACCTAAAAAGTGAAAAGTTGCTTACATTTGAGACCGGAGGGAGTACCTCTCAAGTTTGGATGGATGTTTACCTATCATTCAATTACTCAATGACTTGTCATATTTTTGTATTAATTTATTTTGGGTCTTGCTAACAAGTGTCATAACACTACAAGAAAATATGTGATTTGCTACGCGCTTTTTCGCAGCTATGTCGCAGCTAATTCCTAGCAATAGAGTTTAGCTACGGACATGATACAGAATAACTATTGAATAAGCCGTAGCCTGAATTGAGAGGCAAATCTGCTAGGGAATTATTCCTAATAAATCCGTAGCTAGTAAAAAAAAAAATCCTAGCAGATATTTAGTTAAACCACAGCAAATAAGAATTCAAAATGAATTTTCCGCAGCAAAATAACCATGACTTATCATAGCAATTACGCAATAAA
The DNA here is from genome assembly GCA_958299785.1 of Medicago lupulina. Lineage (NCBI taxonomy): Eukaryota > Viridiplantae > Streptophyta > Magnoliopsida > Fabales > Fabaceae > Medicago > Medicago lupulina. The sequence continues at coordinate 26,481,123 of OY283141.1, read as the reverse complement.
TCTACGGCAACATAACTAAGACTTGTCGAAGCAATTCCATAGCAAGTCTACAGCCGAAATTTAACAAATATTTTTTAATGGATCCTTGCAATTAGGACCTTTTAACCTTTAAAAAAAAACATTTAAATCAGTACCAATCAAGTAATAAGAAACATCAGTTGAACACCACAAGAAATACAAAATAATATTGATAACAAACAAATTAGGTCTCATACAAGTAATTCAACATGAGTTTATACAAGAGATTCTTCATACTAGAACCATAATCGTTTTTAAAAATATCTACTACCTAAAGAATACATAATGGCTGAGTGCTTGAGAAACTAGGTGAGATTTCAGTAAATTACTAGCTAATACACATTATCAGGTTAGTACTAAATTAATATAAAGCAACTAATCTACCTCAGCTGGGACAAATGTAGGTCGCTTTGGCTTTACGACATTAATACATGGCAGATCTGCTGAGTACTGCAGAGAAATTTTTCTGCAGTTGACAAAATAATCATAAACAGCGATCTCCTTTGTATCATCTTCTCCAAGAACAACACCTCTCTTCTCCAGGAAAATTACTATGAGATATGGATGTTATTAAATATCCATCGATATAGTTATACTAATGCACTTCTGTTCATCTAGTTAAAATTGGAACACATAGAAGATATAGTTATTTTTACAATTATTTATCCAAATGACAGCAATTAAAAGCAATAACTTACACAAAGGTACCAATGCAAATAAAATATCTACTTATGCTTACACCAACAATGTACAGACCCCAAAACACGAGCCTAGATCAAAGTAACCAAGCCTAAACACATACATCGTAAAAACACAAACCGAGACCTTGAAGGATACGCAAACCAACTAACTAACAAAACACACGCAAGGGCAAAAATGCAAAACAAAACACCCTGAAATTCTGATTATGATACATCTCCTAACCAAGCTTCAAAATTATGATTCATTAATTCCTTAATCAGTCAAATAATTAATCATTAGAATCAATACTAAGCAAGAAGCAGCAAGAACAATAGAAAGAAAAGTAAAAACCTCATCGAAAAGAACACGATAAGCATTTGAATCATGGTATAGTGGACGACCCTCAGAAGTACAATAATGCAAAGCTTGTGCAATATAAAGAGCAACTCTTAACCGCATGGCCCACTCAATAGTGTGATCTTCCCCTGAAAATTAAATCATCCATTAACTCATTCATTCATTCACCATCATCAACAACAAGAAATTAAGAAAATAGAAAATAAACATACAGTGAAAGAGGTGTCTAGCAAGGGTATCATTGGGCATAAACTCAGCAACAAGTAACCTCTGACTCCATCCTAGGTCTTACATAACAATCAACAAGTAGCCATGTGTCAGCAACACAACATTGCTACCCTAATACACCCAAAATCAGTAATAAATTGCTCAAAAAACTCTGCATACAAGACAGCTCCCCAAAGATAACCAGCTCGCCAAAAATGAACAAAAAACTCACAAATGAGGCTAGTATTGTACAAAATTAAACATAAGAGGTTGACGAATACTAACATTGCACAAGGTGGCAGGAGCGGTGCATACAAACACTTGGTTTTTCATATGCTTCTCTCATAGAAATGAAACAAATAAACATGATTTTACTGTAAGAACACAACAAACAGTAATACATTTAGAAAACAGGACAATTACTCAGTTTCAGAAGGTAAGTAACTAAATTGTTTATGTTCCCTCTCAGAGGTTGTGTCGTCAGCCTCTCTGCATCAAATAGAACATGGCAATATGTTTTAGGATCATTAAAAGATCTTAACAAGTGAAACTATACTCTTACATAAATCATTATTCTTAGAATATCAACAGAAGCATTCTAGTTATTCTTCAATACAAATTGTTCTACCGACATGATAACTATGAATAAGATATCTAGGATCTCTGTATCTATCCTTACATTTTGATTAGTTTGATAAATGAATCAATCGGGTATACTTAATCATACCACATACTGAATCTATTCATAAAATCAGGGCAAAAATGCACTTACAATTTAGTGCTAAATTTGGATTAGTGGTCAAAGCTGGTTTGTCACGATCCATGTATACTGTGACAGATAAAGAACCATGGCCAGTTTGAAAATGGTACTTCTGAAATGTAAAACCATTATCAATATTCGAAATGAAATATGCAAAAACAAAGTCAACAAGAAAAGGGACTTAAATGCGTCAAAGTAGAAACAGTAAATAGGCAAAAAAATTGCCTGTATTGCATTATAACTCACTGTCAACAAAAATAATCTAAAAGAAACATGTGAAAGTCCGGTATAAATTCTCCATTACCACGTATTCTAGAGATTACAGGACTAAAATTCTACCGAAATATTCAATCAATTACCACATATTCTCATGATTCATTGACAACCACATGGGGACTAAAGTATATACTCATATACCTTGTTGAAGCACTAAATCAAGAGCACTGTTGCTTTTAAAACATGCACATGCATTCGCAGAAAATCCTGTACCATGTAAAACATCAAGATTACCAAAATTTGCTGATTGTTGTCAATTAAAAAATGGTTGGAACAAGAATTTAACAACAATAACACCCCCAAAGACCTACCAAACAAAATTTCAGATAGCTCTCTGTCAAATCTCCAAAACAAGTAGTAATATCATCAAACAGAGCAAATAAATAAGAGAACACTAAGTCCATCCACAAGACTCATACTAAAGACGAGCATCTCCACGAGTCGTCTTGTCACACTCCTCTTTCAACTTTTCATCGCCAATACAGTCATCAACAATCTTAAGCTATAATTAAGAGAAATCAACATGATTAATATACAAGTAAACAAGCAAATAAGAATGATTGAATGTAATGCCAAACGAGAACATAATAGTTTAGTAGACACTCTGAGTTCCAAGAAGTTCAGACATCCTTGTTGCAAGTGCCTTCAAACTGTATTTAGGGAATCAAACTTCTATAACACTCATAGTTACTACCATCACTCAATAATCACTAATATCACACTTCTCTAACACTCATAGTTTCTCAAACTCTTCATAGGAAATCAAAACATTCAAACATCAAATACGTAAAAAACAACTAAAATGGAAACCCCAGAACCATATAATATACCTTCAGATTGATATGTTTTACAAATCTCATTCATATACTAGATTACTAAAACAAACAAAAAATAAAACATTTCACCACAACCAGGAACAAAATCAGTCACTTAAAATCCACAAATACATATATGACATTGCTTTCACGGTTACTATTATTATACATTTTGGACAAGTATGGAATCTCAGTGGATGGTCGCATTACAATACTCAAATTCAACAAACTTCATGTTACTAAAATCATTCACTAGTCACTGATATCACACGTAGTTTCTTTTTCTCTTTAAATTTTGATAACTTATCTACCTTGGAATGCCATCTATATTTTCTAAAGTTATATTATTTTCCTATAAAAGTGTCTTGACATTATTAATAAGAGTATTCCTAGTCAAACTAACATCACATATCATTCAAGAACATATCAAATCACTGCAACTAAAGTTTATTCAAATACTAGGAGAAAATCAAAAACAGAATTTAAACAGAAAATCACTGCAACTAGAGTTTATTCAAACACTAAGAGAACATCAAAAACAGAATTCAAACAGAATTTAATTCCTCTACTAAACCAGAATTGAAAAAAAAATCAAAATCAAGACAATTCATCAAAAACAGGACAATTCAAACAGAAAATCAAAGAATATGACAATTCAAACAGAAAATTGAGAAGGATCAGTATGAAACTCACAAAATATTAAGAGAGTACTTTTATCGAACACCTTCACTGCAATTCAAGAAAAAGTGACAAACAAGAAAAAAATCATCATGAATGGCAACAAATACAATGAATTTGAACCTAGAAATATGAATTCAGATATAACTTAGCATTCAAATACTACGGAAGAAAAAAATATTAAGAAATTAATGCTAGTTTAAGAAATTACCTGAGAAAAGAGGTAAAAATGAGAGATCGGTGAATGCGGAATCAACGAAGATCGAATGCACAAGTTGATGAGAAACGGTTCAGATTGGAGGAGAGAGAGACGGTTCAGCTCAGAGGAATGCGTCAATCGATCGGAAACTCATAAGGTTGTGATTGGAGGGGAGACAGAGGTGATCGAAGAGGCGGAGTAGATCGGAGAGCCGGTGGTGATCGGTGGCGACGGTGACGGTGATCGGGAGTGAAAGAGTTTTGGTCGTGTGGTGTGCGTGTGTTCAGAGAGAATGAGTTTTTTTTTTTGAAGGAAGAGAATGAGAATTTTTTTGATTTTTTTAACAGAGGGATATTTTACAAATATTTATTTAAACATACAAAAAATCAAAATATGACTAATTAGTCAAATGGTAGTTAATTAGGTTGATATTCACTACCATTAAATTTCCTAGCACACTCATGGTAGCAAATCTTAGATTTTCTTGTAGTGTAATAATATTGTTTAAGAAATTCATAAAAAGAAATTGTCTTGAAAATATAGGTCGAACAAATGTAAAAGTCATAATTACTCAATTTCTAATGCAAAAATTACTATTACTTTTAAATGTTTAAACAATGTTTCAAGGCACTTGTTAGCATTTTCAATTTATTTAAAATAAAATCAAACTTTGAATGAATTTTGTCTACAAATACATGTCCCCAACCAACGCAAGAATTTACCTATTTTCAAAGATAAATGATATTTGTACAAACCAATTTGTGACAATTTTGTGATAGCTTTCTCTTTTATACTTGTATTATGTTTTTTAATTTTTTCTCTCTTTGGTTTACGGGTCAATGACTATTTTTCATTATAAATTACTAAATAATGATACTATATATTCTTGAGAGATTTGAATTCGGTTCATCGTGTTGTGAGGTCTAGCTGAGACTCAGTTGGCAAATGAAATAGTGTCTTTCAACCATGATGGACAAACTTCCATCAAGCCCTTAACATGAGGGAAATTTGAAAATTAAAACTAGAGAAGGGACAAAGTAATATACATATTGGCTCAACTAAAATTTCCAAATATCAAAAACATAAATCATAATTAATATTCCATAACAACAATTTCCCAAAATCAATACAAGGAATCAATTTAACACAATTCATGACATCATGAAAAACCTGAAAAAAAATTAAACAGGTAACTTAGGCTTCTATAGCATAATCCCATCTTAATTTTCAATGCTTCCCAATAGCCAACGCAGACATCACAACCAACAAGATTAAAACAACCACCGTAATAAATGATGCCACTACTGCTCCACTTGTCTGTGCACAAAAATCTCCAAATTGGTTGCAAATGGCAAGCCAGTTTGTGTCTTGATTCCCATTGTGTGCCAAGTAAACTATGGAAGCAGCTGCAGCAGCACTTGAAGTGGCCAGAGTAAGAAACACCTAAAATTTCATAAACACAAAAAGTTTCAAGTTGAATTAATTTATAATAATACCTAACATTAAACTTAATTAAATTGTATACATCAACCGGTCACTTGTCGCACCCCTCGATAGATAAATAGATAGATAGACAGACAGACAGAAAAGCTTACGGTGTCTAAGATAATAAGGAAAACCCTTGGTCCGGGCGCATGAGGGCGAATGATGGCTACGATGGAGAAAGGTAGGGATAGAACTAAGTAGGCAGCTACTATTGCCATTGAAATAACAAAAAACCTGCATTGTTTCAAGCATAAGTTTATTAGAATTATGGATTAGTGTTTTGAAAAGGAAAAAAAAATATTAAGTTTTGAATGTTACATACTGGAAGGTTGTAAAACTATCATAGCTAGCTTCAAATTGAAAGAACTGAGTGAAGAAAGGGAGGGTCTGATCACTTGTTCCCATCGAGGCAGCAGCGGCAATAGCCGCTGCTATGGCACCTAACCTTAGAATGAAATCCATTATGGCTGTGCCCTTTTTCCATCCTCCAGGTCTTGCAGGTGCAACTAGAATTGTTTTTTCCTTGTTAATGTTGCTTGATTCAGGGACATCAATGGTTGTTGACATATTTTGTTATAAAAATAAGAGAAGCTTGAAAGAGATATTATAAGGATGTGTATTAGCTAGGTATGTTGGAATGAGAATATGAAATAGGTTGATTGTTGAAGCTTATATAGAGGAATTGTAAACATGCATTTGTATAAATGAATATGATAAGTAATGTCAATGTGAGTTGTTATATGATCTACGCCATTTCCACTACATAAGCATTTTTTATAAATAACAAAGCAAGTAAAAAAGGATAATGGTTGTCAAAGTTTGGAGGGATATATATTGGATTTCTTAAAAGAAATTTGCATCATGCGTTGAAACTAAAAAAATAATGCATCATGCGTAGTGGTTGAAATTATAATTTATACATTTTCTTAAAAAACAAAAAATTATACAGTACGTTATAGAATCCAACTTTACGTTGTACCAACAAAAAAAAAACATATTCACCTCTACCTCTACGTTGACGCTTTGAATAATTCTTTTTAAAAAAAAAAAAAAACTAGCCTATTTGATTAATCAGTCAACCAAACCATATGCACCTAATCCATTAATGCATTGCATGCATATACTCCCTCCGTCCTATATCTTTCTTACTAAAGTTTGTCTGGTCAAACTATTGGTAACCCTAATTTTAACCTAATATTTTCCCTCCATCACCCAAGTATGTAATTTTCGTTAGTGCTTTCCTACTCAACAAGCTGATTTCAACTTTTAAATTTCCCTCCCACAACCTTTGCATTCTGCTGATGCATGTACCTCAAGAAGTTGAATGATGACATTGAATTTTCCCTTACCTCATTTCTATGTTTCCAACGTGATTGTTATTGTTCTCATGCATATTTTATTCTACTCTCTTTCCCATGCCCATGTATACATGTGTTATATATATATATATATATGTGTGTGTGTGTGTGTGTGTGTGTGTGTGTGTGTGTGTGTGTGTTTTCTGGTAACAATTTCCTTTGCCTTTTCCAATCCTTAATACATCATAGTACATGTGTTCCGGAAGCTTTTGCTACACGACCAGTCACTTTGTTCTCAATTTTTTATTTATTTTCTTGCTATAAACGTTGAATTACATGTTGAGGGTGATGTTGTTGGGCTCTTAATTCAAATGATTAGTGATATCACAAGAATATAGTCGGTGTCTTGTGCCTATTCGGTTGAAAGAGAAATTGCTTTGTTGCATCACAATTTGGGCTTGCAGACACAAACCAGAAGAAGCCATGATAACTCTTAAGAAATCAATGAAAAACAACTGAAGAACGGTTCACTACAATTTCGGCGAGAACGATTATGTGTGATATAAGGTTGTGCACTTGTGTTCTATTATGTGAAACATGTTTTGTTTTAATAATATGTTCTATCAGTTTTTCATCCGTTAGATTAATACACCCTCTGGTCACAAATATAAGCAAAAATTCATGTTTTAGATTCATTCAATAAATAATGTATGTGGTCTTTATTGTAGACAACATACATTATTTATTGAATGAATGTAAAATATGAATTTTTGCTTATATTTGTGACTGGAGGGTGTACAATGCACAGTGAACAATCATTTCATATTTTAACATCTATTAAGATAGGCAATATAACCAAGAGTATTTTGTTCTATTTTAATATGATACGCTTGAATGAATTAGAGAAATCAATAAGATGACCACGGCCCCTAAAAAAAATAAAAAATAACCAAGGTGCAATTTAGTGAAAAGAATGTAAAATAAAGTTGATATAGAGCATTGGTAAACATATTGCAATTTAGTTAAAAAGGGTGCCATATAATAACAAAGATTATTGTGTTTCATGATATATCATAGTATAAGTATAGGCTTTATCTCTTTTGGAATACAGCAGTTGAATTAGGGCGTCTTGAGTGACAGAATTATCTTTCATCTTGATAAGTTTTATTCACCATGTTATTACTCATGTTAATATTCACAAGTTATGTCTTGACTGTATGTGAACCTTAGCTGACATTATAAAAGCCTTATTATGCGCAAAATTAAATGTGGAAGATGCATGGTTCTATTAAATGGTACATTAGCATACGCAAAGTTGTTTCTTGGAATTAACATCTGCAACAGAGTGGATGGATACATTCAAATTAATGTTTGATGATTGCCAATGTTTATGGTTATTACTCACTCTATGGATTCGAAAGTTTGTAATTAATTACATCCTTATGAGCTTTCCCATGCGCCACTTTGGGTGCCGCATACTTATTTTGGAATCATACACACGGTTATAAATCTTATTCAATGCCAGAATGTGAAAGAAGTTGCACATTTATTTATAAGAGTGTGGCACATCTCTCCTTATAAATAAGAAGTTTTTTGTTTCTTTACTTGCAGAAGCTATCAAACCATATACCCAACTTTAGTTTTAGTGTTTTTTGTTTATTGATAATATGGCCAACATTTACACTCCACTCTTAGCTGTTTTCGGAGGAAAGAGAGATTTGAAAATGAAAGTTCGTGTAGCTCATATTTGGTGTATACCAACTAAGAAGGATCCCAACGACATTACGTTCATGAACATCCTCTTAGTTGATGATAAGGTCGATTGTCATATGTTTTTTAATCAAATTAGTTCAGTTTTTATTCATGCTAACGTTCCAGTTACGTTGTTAAGAAATATAAATCAGAGTTTGGGATTGTGCAACGGAACGAGGTTGATTATTACAAGGATGGGCAAATTTGTGCTTGAAGGACATGTGATATCTTGAAGTAATATAAGTGATGAAGTCTTTATTCCAAGATTATCTTTAACGCCGTCTGATACTAGAATTCCTTTCAAGTTTCAAAAAAGACGATTTTCGATAGCTGTTTCTTTTGCAATGACCATCAACAAAATTCAAGGTCAATCTCTAAAGCATCTGAGAGTATATTCACCATCGCTTGTCTTTTTTCATGGTCAATTGTACGTGGCACTGTCAAGAGTGACTTCTAGAGAAGGTTTGAAGATACTAATATCCAATTATGACACACCGTAACTATTTCAGATCATAATAACAATACAAAAGCTTAGATTCATTTCAGATATTTTCCTCTTCTCTCTCTTTTCATTAGTTTTAGAAGTTTTTCCTTTTGGATTTCAAAATGCTATATTTTATGTTTCTATATGCTTTCACGGAGGTACCTTGTTGACTATTTCCTGTCTTGCATTTTTTTATGTAGTTAAAAGTGCAGGCATGAATTTCTTTCCTCAATGCTATTTCCTTTTCTTCTAGAAGTAATATTTTTCCATCGTGTCTCTGTTAGAAATTTAGGTCTTAATAAAAAAACAGATTCCATAAAACATGTTCAACAATTGAATCAATAGCGGAAGCAAACAAAACATTGAACATGATTATGATCGAATCTACGACATGTTTGATTTATCAAGGATATTAAGAATTATGGTATTAGGAATACCTAGACAAAGCTTTCATGGCAACCCTCTCATCAACAACGATAACAAAAGAGAGTAGATGATATGAAACACACAATAGAGTTAGCGGCGGCTGATTTGGTTTTTCCTCAACCGGTACCTTTATGCCTCAAGTTCTCTTCAGATCGGGAGAAGAGAGAGTTTGACGTGTACGGTATATTGGAGACCATAGTCTCTTTTATATTGGATGGCCATTAGGGTTTCCCATTATTCCGTTAATGGGTCATCCGGACATCCACTCATTGAGTCCATATCAACTAATTAAATATTTACTTAATTATCTAATTAGAAATCTAATAGCCTTATTACTTAATTTGATCACTAATCAATTAAGACTCGGAATTGATAAATAGCTAATATAATTATTATTACGATATTTGCCCACATAATGATATTGAATTATAATTAAATAATAAAATATTCCAACAATCTCCCACTTGGGCTACATATCTTAATAGTTATATCAGAATACTTTAGGCGCGCTCCGAATGCTATTTATCTTTAGATTTCAACTTTACAATCTGGTCCACCTCATACATAAATAATGGGACCACCGCGGCTTTCGTCACTGACGTATAACGTGACGGAACCCCGACGACCACCATACCAATGCACTTGATGACATAGATCGACATGGATGAGTGGCATGGAAATTTCATGTAATGTGATCTCTAAATCATGTCTATTTCCAACTGATCCAACTAAAAACTTTAGTGAGATCAAACTGAAGTTTGCAAATTTAATATTTGCACAAAATGATACAGAAATGGTTATAACAAAATAACCTCATGAACTTTATTTCTGCATAAAATCTTAACATAAAGTATGTATCAATACAAAAACAAAAGTATAGAACATAAAATAAAAGAGACTCCCACTAATCCAAGACATCCTTAATGACAACAACCATATGAAAGACCTTAAGTGTCATGTCTTTGATTAATGGTATAGCTAGCATAAAGTTTGTATCTACAAGTTCTATCATTTAACAACAATAATTTATAAAGTAATAAACCTTATAATTTTGTTATTGAAGCTTTATATGACTAACTTATGTCACTATATAACTTAAGTGGTCTTTCAATACCTTTAACTATATGCAACCAAGTGACATAAATATTTACAGTCATTTCATGAGTTAGGATGTCTTATTATATACAAACATCCAAAAGCCAGAGACTAACACACTAATGATCTCCAAATTGTTAAATCTCTGCTGTGAGCATAAGCTCTCTTGTTCTCTTTAATAATTCTTAAGGTTGCCTTTTTCAATAATTCAAACTTTGAATTGCTCAAGTATCTAATCATATATGTTATTCCCAAATGCGTATAATAAGATCATTCATAAAAAATTCTATAAGCAGAGCATAGGAATATACTTAATTTTATGAAATCATAAATTTTCTAATGGGCAATATTTGGGACTGAAAAGTCTCTCTCGGTGATTAAGGTCACCCATAACTTATTATGTCAATTTATTTTCAACTTTATTGATATAACTTTTTTGTGATGTCCGAATAATACCTTGAGAAGAATCTCTAAGTATTGAAATGCCTAATACAAAAGAGGTGTCCCCGAGATCTTTTATCACTAACTTTTGTTAGAGATTTCCCTGATTTCACATAACAAACATATATCATTGTTGACTAAATAAAATAAAATTGACATATTAAACTAGGAATATAAATTTACTCCCAGTGAGCTTACTGAATCCACAATTCTCCCTAATATTATCTCAAAACCAAATGAGACAATTACTTTATGAGAATTTTTGGTAACAATAAAGAGACAAATTTCTTAACTTTATGGATTTCATGATTTTGCAAGCCATCCATTTTGTATCAATTGACACAAAAGCTTTATTCAGTTGCACCATATTGCATCATTAATGTCACCATTAAGAAACACTATATTGAAATCTAACTTATGCAGCTCCAAAATTATAATAAGCAAACTACTATCATGATTGTCCTAATAGAGTATTTCAATTAAATTAAATAGAATTTCTCTTTACACTAGAAGAACATATTTCTTGAGGGTGTTGAGGGCGTTGAGTTTGTCCTAATAGAGTAATTCAATTCTTAATGACACTAGAAGCTATATTTCTTGAGGGTGTTGAGTTTGATCTATATGAATTAATTTCTTAACTTGATTGAGAGGAAGAACATTGATATCCTCATGAGGATCCAAATATACTATAATAATAGTAACTATATGAATTAGTTTAGAACTAATTCTTCCTCATTCAATTTTGTTCTATTGCCATATCTCTCCCCCAAACTCAATATCCTTTAGAAAACTTAATGATTTATGTCTCAAAATTTTCTTAATTTGTGGGACGAAAAATTTATAGTATTCAAAATCAGAACCTTAAACACATAGAATGTCACAAGTCAGAATTGAATTGACTCTAATAATTGAACTTAAAAGACACATTGAATCATCATTTGAAAATAAAACTCAAAATATCATGATTTATTTAAAGAGAAATTAAAACAAACCAAAAAAAAATATCAAATAATGATTCACCAAATTGTCTTTTAAATACAAAAAAAATCCAATAATGACAATCTAAAAATAGTTCAAAAAATGAATAAAGTAATATTTATCGACTTTGTCCATTCTAAATTGATATATCTTTCAACATCATTGGACATAAGTCAGTCAAGACTACTTTTCTTTATTTGCCCATATTTTTTGAGGTATTTTCTAAATGAGCACTATTTTATTTTCTCTTGCTTCAACCTTTCCTTATTTGCACACTTTATGAATTGATCATTTAAATGATCATTTCTAACTGTAACTGTTATAAACTTAATTGTGCAAAGAGAATATTAAATATTGAACTCTCGAACAAGTCATATGATAGTTGAAATTACCTAATTTACGAATAAGTCATATGATAGTTGAAATTATAGTGTCTTAGCAAGATTAAATATTTACATAATGTGCTCCTAACATTTTCTTTGCCTAATAATCTTATGAAATACTCGCTCTCCAAGGAGTGCTTGTCTTTCTCTATATTGCTTTAAAAGCACCTTAGTTTAAGTAAAGAAAATATGACAAAAATTTGTCATCTTAAACAACACCTCTAATACATATGATATTTTAGCTTTATGATCACATATAACCTATGAGATTTGGTGTATACTCACTTGTCAAACTTGATTCTCACATTAGATGCTGAATTTGTGAGAGAATGTAAGTTTCACCGTCCTTATCTAAGGTCTAGATCCAAGAGCAATATTAATATTATTCTTTAATTCCTAAAAGTTAGAACTTTAAGAGTTAAAAAATTTAACTCAAATTAGCAGATACATAAACTATATTAGTTTAAAGAGAACAAGTGTAGCCAAATGTACTCACCACAATACCTAGTGCACCATCAATATCAAGTTTTTAAACAATAATATCAATTGCTAGCGGAATTTTACAGCAATGATCAAACAATGACAATTTTCTTTGACAAAATAAATTCTTATAATTGTCATATGTTTACCATCACATGTGTGGATGTAAACTCTTAAATACTTGAATGAGTTTACACTCACACAACATTAGTAGACATGTCAAAATTAATTAATTGTAAGACATATGCACAATTTATCTTTATTTGTAAATTAAAAGACAAAAACAAGATACCAAGCGTACCATTAAAACACAATCTTTTGATTGCTAAGAATTAATTGCAAGTGATACTCTCAATGCAATGATCAAATATTGGTAATAAGTCCTGTCAGATAATGGGTGCCTTTTGACATCCTCATTATCCACATGAAAAAACTTAAGAATTACCTCATATTTAACATCACAAGTTGTAAATTAAAAGACCCAAAAACAAGATACCAAACGCATCGTTAAAACACAATTTTTTGACTGCTAAGAATTAACTGCAAACGGTAATCTCAATGCAATGATCAAATAAGGTAATAAGTCCTGTTAGACAATAGGTACCTTTTGACATCTTCATTATCCACATGGATAAAACTTAAGAATTCCTATCAGATAATGGGTGTCTTTTGACATCCTCATTATCCACATGGAAAACTTAATAATTACCGCATATTTACCATCGCAGGTATGTAATTATTCGGCCAAGATGTACCTATCTTTTGTAATTCCAACTGAATCAAATCTATGCAACAGGGGTTACTTTTGCAACTTGTTGTTTCAACCAACTCAATCAAAATTACTAGACAATTCAATAAATGAATTTAAATGGGAATGATCTTAATTTTACAAGGCAAATGGGAAATGTCTTAAATTTACAAGGCACTACCAACACAATGTAGGCCGAATTAGTCCATTATGTCACTAAGTAACCATAAGGTCACTCGGCAACCCTTAAGTGTGGAGACAAATTCACAAAAATTTAATAGAAGATGTAAGTCAAAAAATCACATCAATGTGTGTATGACAATACATTTACATATATCGCATAAAAGCAACAACATAAATAGCATGAAATATGTCCAACATGCATGATTGGAAAGAAAAAAATGATATTGTAGAAACTTAATAACAATAAACCCACCCATCACAGTCATGCTATAAATCAAATATTTAATTTCAAATCAAAAGAAAATTGAATCTTATATGCCAAAAATATTCATGTCACAATTGATTCACATATACACTTAATTATTCTTTAAATAAAGAAACAAATAAATCTAGAACCAATTATTTCCAACATAAAGAAAACAAATCTTTATATGCTTTAAAAATAAACAAACAGCTCTAGACTCTTTCCAACATAAAGAAAACAAATCTTTATATGCTTTAAAAATAAACAAACAGCTCTAGACTCCATGTTTCCTATTGTTAGAAGAATCAAATCTTTAAATCATGTACTACAAAATTCTTTCATAATATTTTAAGATGTGTGGTTAAACACTATTTAAAAGAGACAACAAATTTTTACAATGGATATATGATGACCAAATATATATCAAGAATTGTCCAATATCTCAAAATAAACTTTGAATACAAAAGAAATTGTGAATCATTTTAATTTCAAATATAAATTAAGCTACAAGATATGATAATGATATTTGAAAATTATGTCAACTAAGTGATCATTTTGATTTTCTATTAAGTTAGTTGCTATTTTGTGTAACTATTATGTAGTTAGATGCAGCTGTAATGAATGAAACTCAAATTCATGTAATTCCAAAAGTTACAATGATTCCATGAGTGGTTCTCATGCCATTTCAGCAATACAAAAATACATTAAAAATTGACAAGTCCTGGAAAACAAACTAAATAAATTGAACAATGGTTCTGCCTAACTACTTTACAAGTCCTACAAAATTTCTGCAGTGGTTCTGCATAACTTCAAATTCTACAATACACACATTCCTTGTAATATTTTCAAATTATGAGTTAGTGTATTGGATAGCCTCTTTGTTGAATTCAGGACCCGTTTGTTTTAAATTTAAAAAAAAAATAGATTTTTCTTTGTATTTCTAAAAATGGAGCTCAATTAGTAGAAGTTATTTCAAACTCATTTTGCATAAGTTTTGTAGTGAAAATAGGAAAAGTATGGAGTGGAATATGGAAAATAGGGAGCTCAAATAGCAAGGACGATGATGTTTTGTAGTGAATGGAAACCAGAATGTATGCAATCAATCTTATCATATCCTAATTGAATCAACGGATTTGCTCATTCCCAAGTGAAATGATCAAAATACCCCTACATGACTTAAGTCACGCTAGTGTAAACTTAAATTGAGTTAAGTCACGCACATCCTTTGAGGTAAAATTAGGTTTGCTTCCTTTTACTCCCAAAATCTTTTTACCGTGGGTAAAAAGACTCATCATGGGGGTATAAAAAGAACCAAATTTAAATTTACCTCAAGGGATCTTGATGTCATTTTCTCCAACGGGACTGATCACTATTTTCCCCAAGAGCTATTGGTATATACCGAAGAGGGTAAAAATAACTTTTTACCCCAAGATGGTAAAAAGATAATAAGTAGATTAGTGAATTCAAATAAAATATATGTATTCATTATTGTAATGTTTGAATGATAGTAATAAAACGAAAGTAATATTTATTAATTTTGTTTTTTATTTGTATTAATATTTGCATTTATTTTATAATTATGTATTCAAGAAAAAAAAAAGTAGCGTATTGAATAAACTCGAAAAAAAAGTAGCGTAACAAATAAACTCCAAAAAAAACTAGTGTAACGAATAAACTCGAAAAAAAAAGTAGTGTAACGAATAAACTCGAAAAGAAAAAAAAGTAGCGTAACAAATAAACTCGAAAAAAAAAAGTAGCGTAACGAATAAACTCGAAAAAAAAAGTAGTGTAACGAATAAACTCAGTGTAAATTCGAATAAATAAATACTAATAAACTCAACGTGCATTAGAATAAAAATTGCGTATTGAATAAATTTGAATGAAGGTTACATTACATTAAATTAAATTACATTCGAGAATGCATCTTCCAACTACAACAATTATCTTACCTCTAAATGGGGTAAATTCAAACTAGCCAAACAACAGGACTCAAGCATTCGCCCGCATTCAAGTTTTTTCTTTGAAAAGAATAAATTTTTGTTAGGCTTGGTTTAGATGATGGTATTCAAGTGCCACTGAAATGAGGTACATTCCTTGACACTTCAATACCGTCATCTAAACCAGCCTAACAAGAATTTAATCTTTTCAAAGGAAAAACATGAATGTCGGATGAATGTTGAGGACTTGTCGTTTGGCAAGTTTGAATTACCTCATCTAGAGGAAGACAATTGTTGTAGTCGGAAGGTGCATTCCCTACCTAATCACGATCTTCTGGCGGAATCAGACTCTTAATAATATCTTCAGTTGATCTCAGCAACGTTACCCGCATATCGATCCACTGGAACATGATGTGCTCCCAAAACATGCTCGTCACATTTTCGTCGTTCTTTAACTCCACCCAAGCGAATGATACTCTCCCCTCGTCGAGTGTTGGACGTTTATACTGAACGTTTTCCACCCTCCTTGTGTCTCCGGGAATCCTTGGTTGAATTCATTCAGTTCATCCTTGAGGTCTCTTAACGTTACATCAAGGCACCGAACCTTCAACCTCTGAGCTTCTCCACCGTTGAATTGTGCATGAACGTCGATCCACCCGGCCATTGTTTCAAATCTACACAATAAGATATAAAAAATAATCAATGAAAAACTCATTCAAACATTTCATCAAACACTTGGAGTGCAAATTATACATAAATCTTAAAAATGATAAGTACAACATAAACATGCAAACATCTAAATAATTAAGCAAACCCTAACTAAATCTAAAAAAATCAAATCTAAGTGTAAAAAATCTAACATAATCATGCAAACATCATTTAAACAAACCCTAACATAATCTAATAAAAAAATATCATATCTTAAACAAACCCTAACTAAATCTAAAAAAATCAAATCTAAGCATAAAAATTCTAACATAATCATGCAAACATCTAAACATCATAACAATTAAGCACTATAAGTCATTTGCATGTAACATTCTATCATTTCTTGAATAATTTTTTTTTAAGAAAACGCTAAACCTAAAAAATTATAGATTAAGTGAAAAAATCTATCATACCAACATAATTTAAGTGAAAGCTTACTTGTTCTTGTTGTTGGAGTGTTGTTTGATTTGAAGTTGAAGGAATTTTGGAGTTATGTAATTTGAGAGAGAATTGAGAGTGTTGAAAATGGAATGAGGCAGAATGAGCCTCTGTCTGGGCTTATAATAGATCGTAGCGTGAGTTAACTCACGTTACATGACTTAAGTCATGCTACGTGACTTAAGTTACACTACGTTTATAACTAGCGTAAGTTAACTCACGCTACGTGACTTAAGTCACGTAGAGGTATTTTGGACATTTACTTTGGGAATGAGCAAAATCATTTGGGTAAAAAATAGGATTCATCCTAATTCTAGATCATGAATGAACGAAAGGATTACACAGTAAATTAATAATTTTTTTGGTTAGTTGTCATTTAAACAATGTTCCCGATAGTATGAATGAAAAGTATGTACATATACCTGCTATTGCCAGTCTGTAGGAATGAGCATGGGTGGACCTTAAAAGAGGGTACATATTAGGGCTCCCATTTTTTAATCTAGTTTAAAATTAAGAAAACAAATAGACATGTATCATTAATCACACGCGATATCTTGTTTGAAATATTGATTCATACATCAAAATCAAAATAATACTTTCACTTTAATTTAAGAAAGGAAAGCTTAATACTACTTGTCCATTTTAGAGAAAGCTTGTAAACATTATGTATCATTATTAAAATGTCTATGTAGCCGATTTTGATATGGATTAAATGACGATGATGAGGCAAACAGAAACAAGGCTTTCAGTCACAAAAAAAAAATGTATGAGAACCCTTAAAAAGGGCGATGATATGGATTTACTTTTTTAATAAATAAAAAACCAAAACTTGAGAACCTTAAACATCTTCCCTTCCCCAACATCTCTCAGATGCAGATCTCAATAGCATAAACAAGAAATCGAATGACAAGCATTTGAAGAACTTCTATGACTTAATCTACAGAGTAACTCCTTTCTGTTACAAAACGACCTCACTCATCTCCCTTTCCAATCTCCTTCTCAAAGCCCTCACCCCATCTTAATCAACACACGTATAATAAGAACACTACCAAAGCAATCACGAATTGGTTTAGTGCTACTTTTCATAGGAAATTACTTTTTCAATCAATCAGATAAGCTCCATTGTTGTGAACTGGCCAACAATGACATTCTAGAAAAGAAAGGCAGTAAAAATAAATTTTACATAATCTACACCCTAACTACTATAATCATTGTTGTCGTTTAAATTCTACCAAGCTGCAGCACTATAGCAACTATTTGACATCACTTTGTACTCAATATCATTGCAAACTAGTGATTTGTTCATGGCCGCTATAACCGATATTTGGACTATAATTCAGGGAAAAAGACGTGTTACAGCTATCGAAGGATGCCATTTAAAGCAGCATCGCCTCCCTGCATATCCACAGCAGTTGACGAGACAAATCAATTTGATAACCATTGCTTACATTTCTTTCCCAAAAAAATTGGCAATCTATGGAAAGCTTACTTTTTGTGAGGCTATGGTTCCTTCAAGCCTCTTTCATTAGTAACCACAATATACAATACCAGATTAATACTCCACCTATAATACAGTTCAACACCCTTGAACCACTCACTACAAACTGCAAAAGATTCTCATGAAGTTCAACTCGCACCCACCACTCCCTGCTTACAACTACTGTATTTCAAGGACCCACCACTCCCTGCTTGCTACTGAATTTCAACGACCCACCATTTTCTTCGCATCCGTTAATATTAAGTTTCGGTGGCTGCGATGAGTTGAATCCATTGGCCATGACAGATCCAGGGCTGCCCTCACTTACATTTGCGACCCTTGTTGGCTCAGAGTTCTTATCGGCAGAACCCGACTGCTCTAACAATTCCATGCGTTTCAAAGAGGGAACATCTCCTATGCAATATCTGCGCCACATGTTCCTATATGTTGACTCTAGACCAAGGATAAAGTTTGCTCCATCACAGACGGGGGACTTGGACATGAGCTCTCGCAGACTCATTCTCAAGTTTTGTAATGCTGGAATGTTAGACGCTAACTTCATGGCCAATTTAACATATTCATCTTCATTTTTGGCAACCAAATTCTCCAGACCTGAAATGTTAAAAGTTAGATTCTCGGTAAGTGAAATAGAGGGAAACTAAGGAAAACTATAGGTAGAACGCCACAAGATTTAATAGCATTGATTAATTAATCCATATAGTCGACCCAGCATAGTGAGAAAAGGCCAAGTTGATAAATTAATCCATATATAAAAATGTATAAATCAATTTATTTTAAGAAAACCTATTTTATTTTGTTAAGACTGGCTTTTAAACTCTTTTGGATAACAAAAAATGTTAATTTCAATAAAAGCATACGAAATCAAAGAAAAACAATAATGTGACAACAAGTTGGACATGAATGCTGTGCCAAAATGTCAGTAAGTTTCATTGACTTTAGCCAGGCACTGCTTTGGTGTGCTAGAAGGCATTCTATAAACTGCTTTGGTGTGCTAGAAGGCATTCTATAAAACCACAAAGTTAAACATAAAAAACATGAAACGGCTATTGGGAAGTAATAGTAAGACAATATATTAAAGTCGACATCAAAAACAAGTATTAAAATGGATTCCATACCAACATTGCTAAGAAGACTAACACCAACATTGTGTGCATGTACTGAACCAGCCATTGTAACACATGGAACTCCCATGTATAAAGATTCACATGTCGTAGTTGTCCCAGCATATGGAAAGGTGTCCAAACTACAAAAGAAAGAACAGTTTACAAAGGGTAATAAAACAGAACAATAGTGCAAGTAGTTGTTTCGTAATGCGTTTCACACTCAATGAACCAACCAAGAAATAACTTGTATCCTATATTTTTATATAGTCTTTAATTGCACTATTCTATATGCTGTTCATATGTTACTTTTCAAGGAAGGTACCATTACATAGATAGACTACTCTTACAATGAAATGTGAAAGGGCTATGCCAGCAAAGGGTAAATTTGAGATCTTTGGTTTCCCAAATAACTATTCCAATGTAAGTAAATTTTATATTTTAAGTTTCCATGCTATTCAGTAATTAGCATCAGAAACAACCGACCTTGGTATAAATAGTGAATCACGGAATTATAGGATGCATATGTAATTTAAGAGTTGGAACATGTTTGACTTCACTGAATTTTTCCTCAGAAACATCTTTTGAATAAATGCTCTTTCTTGAGAACTTTCATTGTAAGTTCCAAATGCATAGGTTTTCATGTATAAATTATGCTACAATCCTAGTTGAGTCAAATATTTCAGGTTTACAAGAATTGATTTTGTATTGCACCACAACCATATCCAATCCGCATCAAGGATATGAAAAGGTTAAAATTACTGAGAAGAACAGATAAAACAGAGATGCTGCGCATAATAACGGGACACAGCCATTAAACCAATATCTGTTTGTAAAACAAAATGAATTCAGGCAGGACCATTAAAACATTAAAGAATACAAAAATAGATGTTACCTGATGTCCATCAGAGAATAGGCTTGCATATGATCGTGGTTAAGAAGAATGAGGGGCAGAAGATCAACTCGTAGTGGTTCCAATCCCAACTGTTCTAACGTTGAAAGAAACCTCTGTCTCACACTATCACAGCAAAATGGTTTACATTTTACCACGAGGCGAGAATTTGGAATTGCACACAGTATCCTTGCCCAAACCTTCAATACTGTAGGAGTAATCTGATGAAACAAAATAATATAAGTCAGCGCATACATGGCCTATCTTTAATAATTTGTTCTTTGTATACAAAATAGACATGTAAACAATAATATTTTAACGCACACTACCTTGGCAAGATTGTTAAAGCTACCGAATGTAATAAAACCATTGGAAAGAGCAGGAGTTGGACAAACAGGACCGGCTTCAGGGGAAGGAGTGTAACAAAGGAAGCAATCTGGTAATCGGACCAACTCTTCAACATGCCTGTACACAGGAAACATAACTTAGAAAATAAACTGCGATAGGAGTATTCAGAAAAATATAGATCAATGACAAGAATGTACGGAAAATCAAGAAGATAACTACTTCTGCTTTGTTTCAGGAGGGTCTGCCAGTGAATCGGTGATTCTGTAATCAATTGTAGGCAATCCTGTAGTATTGGGATAACCGATCCACGTCACCTGCATGTCAAGCAATATAAGTTGCAATGTTGCGGAGATCAAATTATATATAATTAGCACATTAATGACAGTGTAACACATATTGTCATAATTGATTTTGCTCAGAAAAAAAAGAAAAAAAAAACACATACATGTTGTCATAAATAGATAAATTCAACTTCATATCACATGCTTAGTGAGTAGATTTAGCACGTGCATGGAGAAGAGTGTGTATGATCGAAATAAGAGCATGGGATAAAGACATCAAAACCTATTTGTGTAAGTTTATTTTGAATATTATACATAAATGGAATCTCACTTCTGGATTCTTGCCTAATATTGCTAATCAACAAGTTAAATATTGTCCCATTTTAGGAGTACATACTAGCAATTAGCCAGGCTAAACTAAGTACTGTCAAAGAATTCTTCTAGTTTCAATTACACGGAAATATACGTTGGGAGAAATCAGAAATAATATGCCAACATATGCAACAAAATACTAATTTGCATTTTCACAAAAAAAAATAAAAAATCTGATATAACTACACAGAGATTGGAATATAAAAAGGAAAACTATATCTGTGCTGTTTAGTAAAGCAAGGATAAGAAAATCTGTAAGCTGAAAAACAATGGAAAAAAGTATACATACAGATTCGTTAAAAATACCTGAACTGGAGCAGGTCGACATGCCATCATTCCCAGCTTATTGTTTGCAGTATGACCAGTAAGTTCTACCAAAATATCAACTTGATCTTCTCTAACCATATCAGCAACCTTCTTTTCATCAGTCCCATAAATATCTTTCCAGATCCCACCCTTCTTTATGACTTTCTCTCTAAACCGAATGGTTTTTGCATCTGCCTGCAACATCAAAAGAAAATCATTTCAAAATGGAAAAACAAATGGAGATATTGAACAGAGAACAAATTATGAAACCTCAGTTAGAAAGTTAACAACAATTATAATCATGTCAAGATAAATTATATTGAAGTTTCCGTGTCGTGCTAAGCCTGAGGAACCATAAACTACCCGGTGCTATAAAGCTCCTTCTATGGCAAGATCCAGGAAATGGTCAGACCAATTGTGATGCTACTACAGACGGCTCATCTTGCATTTACAAGAGCAAGCCTGAGCATTTGTAAGCCACAATAATCGATAGAAATATAAAGTTCATTTAACACTTGATCCAAAATATCGTATGAGAACCAGTTTGAATGGATGTCCATAGCAACAAAAAAATAAAAAAAACAATTATCTCTATCATCAAAAGAATGCCATAACAACTTCATACATGGCTTATGACAACTAAAGGTTAGTTTTCCAATGGTAACAAGAATACCAACCAAGCAGTATAACATATTTTCAGCATTCCCAACAAACCAATTCAGCAAGCCAAATGTCAGAATATAATAAAGTAGATGCTTCTCCAGAAAACTTATTGAATATTTGCTAATGTAAAAACTGATAAGATTATAATACTGAAACCTCATGCATAACAGTTCTGATGGAATTAAACATGAAACCAGAATGGGGAACTACAACTTAAAAATATATAGTATATCTAACTACTCCCTCAGTTCCTATCTTTTATAACACTATTTCTCTTTTTCTTATAATACCCTTAATCATTTATGATTTCATTTCATCTATTTCTCTCTCTGCAATAAATAAGGGCATTATTGATAAATCTATAATTAATATTGCATTGAACTTTGAAAACGATAGTAAATAGAAACAACAAAATTATGTAGATGCGAAAAAAATACTAACACAGCATACTAACATTTTCTATTCAAAAAAAATAAAAAAAATAGAGCGGAGGGAGTACATTTCAATACTATGTTGGAGTACTAAATAACTGTCGGAAAACAGGACTCACAACAAATATGAAGCTATGGGCCAGAAACAAATTCTTGAAAAGTGACATTTCCTTCAAAAAAAAAAAAGGTGACAACCTTTCCTAAAGAAATTAATTTCCTAGATCTATAATCATCAGCAAAGATTGAGAACTTTCTCTTCCAAAAGCTCTCAAATCGCTAGGCACAAGACATTGTCAGTTACCCTGAAAAAAAAGTCTCCAACTCCTCTAATATTTGTTTCACATCTCTACTATCAAAGAAAAAGACAAACATCCAAGTCATAACAAATTTGAAGCTAACCAACTAAAACTTCTTTCAGTTCCTGCCACGGAGTACAAATAAACTTAACCTCTAATTCTAAGATTGCACAGGAAAATATATTATGCAAGTAGCTATTGTAATGCCCAAACACAATGCAAAACCTTTGAAAATTTACCAAACGTATTAAAAGAACAAGAAATATATGAAGGATTTCACACGCATGGATCGTAAATGATACCTTGACAACTGCTGAATAAACAATCACTTTATATTTGGCGTAGTCATGATAGATAAGGGGAGCTTCAATGAAGTATGACACAGAGTGTGTAAAATAATCAGGAGATACATATCCTATCACAAGAGGCCTTTCAGGATCTTTTGAGTTGTCCCATGATGTAAATTGTTGATATAGTCTCCTAAATCGCAAACCCCAATCCCTGAAAGGAAAAGTTGTTTTGATAAGACTGAAATCTAAATGTCATTCTGCTTTTTCACATAAAGCAAATTGTGGCAGATAAAAATATTATGACCAACAAAATTTAGCAATTGAAACTACAACCAGTTATAACCCATGCATTTCACTGATCACATAAAAAAATGTTGCTTGCGGAGACAACATGAAGAAAAATATACTTCTAAATATATAGCAAGATTATGGCTTATGCTTACATAATACGGCATTGTGATTTAAAATAAGAAAGGTATGGCTTATGTATGCCATACAACTATTCGTTTCTTAAGAGGCAGCTGGTGAAGAGAAGTATTTTTCTTTTAACCATAAACAACATTATCAACAGCTAATAAAAAAAAAATTATGTCTCTCTCGCACCACACACATCCTTCACCACCAGCACCATGCAGATACAGGATAAGTATTTTTATTTTGTCATACAAGGAAGTTATATATACATGTCACCAAACAATTATGAAAAAATAATGAAGTTGGTCGCGTAATCAATTAAATTTCTATTTTCTCTCGTCACACACTAAAATTATATACTATGTCATAAAGTATAAAGAAAAGAATCAATGAAGTTGATGAAACATTATAGATAGTTAAATCAGTCAAATGCAAGTAACAATACAAATAGAAGTACAAAAGTTCGTAGGAGAAAGCTGCTACCTGTGAGCTTCAAAAAGTTTGTCATCATTTCCTTCATTTATGTAGTTCATTGCAAGCAAGCGGTTCTGCATATTAAGGTATATTAGAATTCAACTACTTCAGAAAAAACTTCAATAATCAAAAGACATATAATTCTTGCAAAGAACAAAATCCAATCATCTACACTTTCTATCACAATCAATGTGAATATAAATATCAAACTTTCTAATGCTTAATTATTAGCAATATTAGTCACAAAAAATAAAAAACTATTAACAATGGAGAGAAGCAAAACAAAATAAGAAGAAAACTTATTACGAATTTAACATGACTCAGCCTACAGTTAAGTTTGTGTCCATGAAAGAAACACAGAACATATTCACAATGATAGATGAAGATTGCACAAAGTTACTTACTCAACACACAAAATCTAGTCACAGTATACCCAAATATACATATATATGGAGAGAGGGGGGAGGAAGGAGCGAGACAGAGAAAAGCCTTAAGTTGCTTATTCTATTAGTGTGTGAAAAGGAAAGTATAGGCACGTAAGATACCAAGATTATAATACAGATGTAAGCAACAATTTTAAGAGGTTATGTGGCGTTTACATCATTTATAAACCCTTGTTAAGTTGGGTCATCTGTGATTTACTCCATATTTGGACTTTTAGTTATTGGCTTAAGCTTTTAGAAGAGTTATTCCTTGACACTTCTAATGCAATTGTTCACTTCAATAGCAGTTAGAGTGACATGATTTTCCCGACAGCTTGCACAGCAGAGGAATTGCTGAAGGATCAAGAGAAATCCTAACCAAAAATAGAAATAATGTTCTTCAAAAGTTAAAATACCAATACGGTCTCTCTAAACAACTCCACTGTATCCGGAGCAACTTTTAAGAAATAATGACAGATTCATATTGTTTCTACACACATTCTCTATGAACAATGACAGATGTACGTAGAATCTTTGGAAAATTTCACACAAGTTAACAAGAACAAAACATTCAACCATAGTGCACCAGACCTGGCCAGCATTTCGAGAGTCGGGATCAATCTTGAGACATTGTTCATAAGCATTAATTGCAAGAGCAATATCACCAGCATCCCTGTAAAGAACCCCTGCATAACAAGAATAGAAAAGATGAAGTGTACCATAAAACAGATGTAAGGGTTTCACTTGGGCACCTTAAAATAAATCATATTTGCAAGGACGGATGTATGTTCATCCATGTGTGGGCTTGTGCCTACACTAAATTTTTAGAAACTATTATTTTTAGTGGTATAATGTATCAATAGTTGACATTTTGACTACATGGCCCACACTTATCACAAATTATTTCTCTTTTGGCCCACACATATCATCATATATCGCAAATTATTTCTTGAGAGTATGAATATTATCAAGAATCAGATGCGAAATCGAATGAGAAATGATCGGTTAAATGATTGTTTAGTTATTTATATAGCGAAAGATATTTTTATTGATTTTCAAAATAAGAAAACCATTCTAAGTTTCCATAATATGAAAAATTGTAGAGGACAATTATCAATGATACAAATTTTTTTATATGGTGCCCCCACTATTCAAAAATCCTGGATCCGTCACTGCATATTTGTAACCATATACAAAGAGAAACAAAATTTCATAAAATCTTCTGACAAAGGAAGGATACCATACAGAAGTTTCCGTGCAAAGAATGGATACACAATTACTTGCTTTTTATTTTAAATGCATGGAACATTTAGTGTATTACTACGGCAACTTTTGACATCCTTCCCTAGCAGAAGTAATACCATTTCAACATAAGCTCTGTAACCAGTTTTTTGCCCAATATCTTTGAATATTTCTACTTATAAAACTGCTCGATAGACTTCTATTGTTTTAGCAAAAATAGTCCAACAAAAAAGAGACAGCAAACATGATTTATCACAATGACCAAACAACTAATGTATTAGAAAGGATAAAAAAATAAAAAGACCTAGGTTATTGTATGCTTCTGCATATGTCGGATTTGCAACGATAGCTTTCTCAATCATACTTGCAGCAGCATCCATCTTGCCCTGGAGAAATTAGAGAAGATAATTAAATTAGCAACTGAAGACATTTGATCAACTTGAAAATTCAAAATTCAAACAATGCTTGCCTGGACAGTGTATACCACACCAAGGTTATTTAATGACTGTGAAAAGTTCGGTTTGATTGACAAAGCAAGCTACAATACCAAAAAAAAATGCTGCTGTCAAAAATCTATGCAATCCAATGAACCCATCAAGGGTTGAAACAACTGACGCAATTGTCATTACCTGGTAGCATTCTACAGCTTTATCAAGGTTGTCACGATCTTTATATATAACGCCTAGATTGTTACAAGCTTCCGCACAATGTGGATTGAAATGGAAGGCAAGTTCATAGAACACAATAGCCTGAGTGGTATAGAAAGATTTTCCAAAGCAGCAATCAATACTACATTAAAGCTGTATCTTAATATATTACATGCAGGTGCATTATGCGAGGAATATACACATATGTGCGTGCAAGACATACCATATCAAACTTAAGCATCTCACCATAAGCAACCCCAAGATTATACATAGCATCAGCATAGTGCCAATTATAATACAAAGCTTTCTTATAAAAAGCCACACCACGGTTGATGTCACCCTCCAGTTTAACCTATATATAAAAAGAAACCCTGATCTCCGTTAGCAAGAAAAAATGATCCAGAGTTGTCAATGCATCTCATTGCACATGAGGAATAGAAAGAAAGAAAGGTGCCCGTAAAAAACTGTAGACAATAAATAATTAGAAAACATTGATTCACAAACACAAACCACACTACTGCACGTCTCAAGTCATAAGAGTTTTCCTAAAATTTGTTCCTAGAAGGACATTGCACTATTACTCATGTTGATAATACCATTGCACTATTATTACCTAGAAGCCATCATTTCAATTATATTACCATTACACTATTATTCATGTTTATAATAGAAGTATTTCAATTTCATGGTTTTTATCTTAAAACAAAGATAGAGGAAGTCATACATGAGGACAATATCAAAAAAATTGCTAAAAGCTGTTACAAAATAAAAAATTGCTAAAAAAAATAGCACTGCTTGTGTCACCATTACACTATTATTCATGTTTATAATATAAGTATTTCAATTTCATGATTTTCATCTTAAAACCAAAGATAGAGGAAGTCATACATGAGGACAATATCAATAAAATTGCTAAAAGCTGTTCAAAAAAATAAAATAAAAAATTGCTAAAAAAAATAGCACTGCTTGTATCACCTTTGTTCCCAAATCTGTCAAAGCTATAGCCATATTATTTTTGGCAATCTCAAAGTTAGGTGAAACAGCTAAACACCTGCCACAAAACAGTAATTGATCATAAAAGCATACAGCATACGGCCAGTCATTAAGTGCATGTTTCGATTAGATTAAAGTCCATGTGTTTGTGCTTCTTCTAAAGAAAATGTGTTCTTTAAAGTTAGAAGGTATCTCTGAAAAAATTTATGACAATTATGTAATTGAAAGAAAAAAAAATCAAGAAAGTCTTTTCATCCTTTTCATAAAAGCTAAAAATGGTAGGGCTATTTGGTTTGAGAATACGTGATCTGTTTTCATTTCTGTATTTTCTTTTTAATAACTAAACTGCCCTCTTGTTTTCACTTTTTATGTTTTCAAAGATTTTACATGAAAGAACTGTTTTCACTGTTCCCAGTAAAAATTTGGGAAAGAAGAATCAGAATGAAAATAAGGACAGTTTAGCAGTAAAATAGAAACCTAAAATTTAGGCAGAAAAAAAATTCTCAAACCAAACAACCCTATCTCTTCCAAAAAAAAATAGTATTATTATAGAACCCTCTTTTTAAGGTAAGACAAGCAAGCTTAAAAAATGTTCTACAACAAAACTTTACAAGAGCTTTTTTCCAAATACTATTATATCTACCTTCTAAGAAAAGCACTAAATTAGCTTTTTTGACATTTTTCCATTTTTCTTACTGAAAAACATAATTTTATATACAATTTTCACTCGTCTTCTAAATACAAAGTGACAAACCCTTAATTTTTAGGGAAAATCATTGTTTCCCAAAAGCTCTCTTGATAATATTTTGATTATAAGCTACTTTGAACACAAAATAAGCTAATCATTATACACTAAACAAAAACAAACAAAAAAACTGCAAGCATAACTTGGCTTGTCAAGGTGCAAGCCCTAGGTATATCGTGTACCTCTCATAACAAGTAATAGCAGCTTCCAAATCCCCACGATTTTTATAAATGACACCCATGTTGCAATATGCTTCAGCATACATAGGCCTCTCTGATGCAGCTTTTTCATAGAAAGTCAGGGCCATGTCATATTGCATCATTTCAGAATAGACCACGCCAAGGTTATAGTATGCTGGCTGCAAGGACAGATAGAAAGAAAAAACAGTCATATTATGCAGGGAAAAGGCTGATTTATTTATTATTTAATTTTAAAAAGGATTTAATAAAAAGGAAAAATGCAGGAAAAGGATTGAGATAGAATTACCGCATAATGTTGATCTATTTTGAGAGCTTCAAAATATTTTTGAATACCCTCCTGAGTGTTTCCTGCAAGCTTTATGTTGGTACCGATATCCGTTAGAACAATGGCTAAGCATTCAGCAGCTGCTTTGTATGTAGGATCCACCCGTAACGCCTTTTGATATGACTGCTCCAAGTAAATCATTTGATTATCAGCGATAGCTTCTATTAAAATCATTTATCATATGTCTAGGTTCAATGAATCATGTATATGCAGTAATTGGGATATTGTGTCTTCATATATACTATATTCATCTTAGTGTATAGTTGAGATGCTTCCTCTTTCTTGACAACTAGAACGCAAATTGTTAACATACTTCTGAAATCAATACTAGTATGGGAATATTTTCTTTGGTTACAACTATCATGGGAATATGCTTAAGTATATAATAAGGTAAACTGTCAAACTTTGTGGTACAGACAAGGACAAATGTGACACTAATGACATCTACATTGAGCTGTGCATACCTAATAATGCCCTAACCAAGGCTTTGCGATTTTACTTGGGATAGGGAAGAAGAGTCGAGATTGAAATCGCAGAATCATAACACAGATAGTAAGATCCTACTGAAAATATTAAAATATATTTTAATGTAAAAATGATATAATTAGTTAATGGATATTAGTATAATGAAATTCAAGAATGCAGACATTTATTTTATAGTTGTTTAATCATTAATATTTTAATGGGCTAAAATTTCTTTATATTTAATAATGATTATGAAAAGGAAAAAAATTATCTTTAAGAGAGACGGTGAGACATCAGTAGAAAATATTTATAGACAAGTATAAGATCAGAGGGGTGATATGGAGGACCACAGAAATCAAATTGAAAAGAAAGAAGAATTTTATTGACAGAATGAGAATACTTTTACAAAATAGGAACCAAGAGTGATCCCTCCTCCAAGGGTCTCCCTTTCTGAGCCACTAAATTACCAATTACAAATTGTTCAAAACACTTTTCCCTCTATCCTTTTATCCTCCTATTTATACAAATATTCCTCGAAGTACTGTTTACTACTTGAACTCCCTTTTATTCTATATCCTAACAATACACCCCCTAGAAAACAACCTTGTCCTCAAGGTTGCAAAGTTGATAAACCAGCTGGGTACAAAATTCTTTTTGAATCCGATCAATCTGCACTTTCCTGTAGTAGTTGCCAAACCACTGTTGTTTCCAATGATGATAAGTCTTTCCCAAACACCATAGAGGCAAGATCAACTTGGCAGTGAACTTGGTGAACAACCTGGTCGGTAAATAAAAGGTGTTATGGAAACATGAGCATGTCTCCCAAATTATGAATTGGATGTGCCTTGGATTAGGCCCAATGAATTTTGGTCTTCAATTAGGATAGCTTAAGACCCTCTTTTCATGGACCCATCAGATACTATCAGCATATTGGGACTTACCCATGAAATCTAAAAATAACCCCAACTTGCAGAATACCCATTTTTCCTGTCTTTGTTTGTTCTCCCCAAAACCTCCAAGAACAGCTTTGGGTGAGACAGTTTTGGTTGTGATTCTTGTTTCTTTTCTTCAGTCATCATTTCAGCCAGCTCCAAGTTTTGACTTCCGTCTCGATCTCGACAAATGGGTCATCTCCATATTCTACAAATGTACCATGATTTCTGCTTCTTTCTTATTCTTCCGGCATTGTTTTCGGTGGTGATATAATTTTAGCCTTGTTTCTTGCCTTGATGACACCCAAGCCAATGGAATGGTCAACATCACCCTTCTGCCTTGCCCAAGAACAAGATTCTTAGTGGCTATCTGCTTCAGAAATGTTTTTCTGTTGCTGTGACAAGGTCTTCTCTCGAGAAGGTTTTACCTCCAACTTGTTCGACTCATCATCGTGTATCTGCACCCCTTGACCATCGACTTCTTAGTTATGCCAATCCCTCGACACTCTTCTTGAACAAAAGGGTTGCAGTCTCTGCTCTTTCTTGGTCGCAACCAAAATTCTGCCTTTTCAGCGCATGCTTCAGCATTTCCTTAAGCTCAACAAGGCTCTCCATTGGAGGAGGACTTGGTTAACCATGACTGTCAGATCCATTCAAGACTCCTATTTATACAAATATTCCTCCAACTAACTAACTAGTTGCTCTAACTACTCTAACTCTAGTTCCCATTTATTCTATATCTTAACAAAAATTAAGCCCATCAAGTTTCACAAACAAGACTCCTCAAAAAAAAAATATATATCATAGATAAGAAAAAGCATTCATAAGCAATATCATCGATTGCAGATGGGAGAGCACGGCGGAATGACAAAAAAAAAACTATGATTTTACTGTTATTTTAAGCAGGCATGTCCACCATAAAACACCTTGGCGCCACCTACTTCGTAAATTGGCAATGGTGGTTGTCAAAAACAATCCACCACTGAAATCTGCCATGGCCGATATTTGACAACACTAATCACAAGTACCTAGCCCAACAAGCACTGAACCAAGAGAAGAGTTTTAAAGAGCAAAACCGCAACCAGGGAGCAACAGGTGAAGCTTGAACAAGAAGAGCAACACCCAGCACCCATGAGCTTGCAGGAGAGATTCAAGCAAGCTGTAACGCAAGTGGGGCTGAGGTAGAGAAGCTAGTGGAAGAAACGCATGTGGCTGAAGCATCTGAAGAAAAATGCAAGAAGACGGCTGTGGGCTGCGCCTGCCGGTAGCACAAGGCATAGACTCGAGAAGAAATGAGAAATCGGGTTAGGATTCTGTTTTAGTCTAGCATGGGTTTTTAAAAAGTGGTTCGTGGAACCCGGCCTGAAAATAATTTATTTAAGTACCAACCAATCCCATGAGCTTACACAGAAATCTCAGCCGATCCAACGCACTCATGATTTTCCTGTGAATCAGGATCACTCAAGGATGGAAAAATCATAAGAAAGACCAATCTTACACACCAACCCCCACTTTTAACTACCATGACCCTAACGATATATAGCACTAAAAAATCAATCCACAGTAGCCTCATGTCTAATCCATTAAAATACATCATGTTCTGTTCCTAAACTAATCAAATAAAGTATGCTGGCAGTCTAAGTATATGCATTCCCTAGTCAAGAACCGCATGGATGTTCTGAAAGAAAAGCAAGCTAGCAAATCTATTATCCAGTAGACAATAATGATGTGCATAGGAAAATGAAAGGTTTGTTAGTTAAGAAAGAGTAGGTAACGGGTTCCCCCTGTCTTTGTTTCTAATACAATTCTGTTCTTCAATATTATAGTGCAAATCCTCGAAGAAAATTCTTTGCTCGCTGCATAGGTACTAAGGAACTGAATGGAGGTGGATAGGAAAAGATTCTCTGCACTTATATGTAAATCATGACTATAACTATTTCAGGTTCTTGATTTCAGTATCGACAAACATAATCAACACTGTATTGAACTCAGTTCAAGGTGACAAGCAATCAAACATCATGATGGCTATGATATGTTGAATCTTCTCATTTAAATCTAAGTGGGCAGAAATTAGCAATATATATCACTACAAGGATTTACAAGGGAAACCCACATGATTTGATTGTATGAGGTTTTTATGTAATGTAACTTGCATATTTTCAATATTATCAGGATTTATGGGAGTCAATGCATAGTTGAATATATTAGATTCATAGGAAATAGTTCAACTCTTTATTGTTGTCTTGTAAACCTAAAATGTAATAATGTATCAATTCTTTTATGCATATAAACATCAAGGATGCTGACACCAAGTGCCCTTACTAAGTAATTCACAGAACTTACAATCTATTTTTTATCAGTCTGTTCAAAAAGTTTCATATGTGTTCTTATGTTGAAAAAAGACTTTACAAACTACGTTAATAAGCACATATTCACCGCATAATCAGAAACCCATCATACTCATTAGAATTTTACCATATGCCTCACTCAATATAATATATAAAGCCTAGAAAGTTATGTAAAATGGACGCAATCAAGAAATAAAATCTATAGTCACCACTAAGTCGGTTAAATACAGGGTTTAAATAAGAACAAGAAAACTTTTCCATTCGGCAAAAGCACTACTGTATCATCTACAACAGATGGAATTAGAAAACAAAAATACCATGCTATTTCATCATAAAAAAAATAAAAAAATAAAAACTAGTCATCTAGCATGTACATACCTCAGCCGCCTCCATCAAGCGACCTTCTTCTTTGTAAAGAATACCACAATGTGTGAGAGCACAAGCATTCTGAGGGTCCAACTTAACAGCTTCCGAAAAACTATCAAAAGCAAGCCTACCCATATTCTGCATCTGCAAGCATATCCCTTTTCCAATGAGGGCCTCTACATTTCCACCATCACTCTCCAAAACACGCTCATACAAAGCAAGAGAGTCCGTAAACTTGTTCCTCGAACGCAAAACGTTGGCAAAAGAAATATCGTCTTTCACTTCAGATCTTTTATTCCCCGAAACAGTATCATCTCCACCAGCACTAACAGACGGTTCTTTCACTTTCAAAAAACCATTTTCTCCCCCTAACTCCTTTTCTTTTCCATTACCATCATTTTCTTCCATCCAAGCCATCTTAACCACACTTTCCTAACCCCAAACAAAAACATTTTTCGCAGTTATAATTTTGCACTCTAATCAACCAATGCCAATAACAAAAAACAAAAAAAAAACAAAAAAAAAAAAAACAGGAAAACAGCTATTTTGGTGGATGAATATGTGAGGTTGTCATTATAGTCTCTAAATGCATCAAAATTGCAAATACATCTCTAAGTGACTCCTTTATTCGCAATTTTACTTAGTAAATTGACTGATCAAAATGACTAACTAAAGGACCAACTTGAGGATGTTTACAATTTCAATACGTTCGAGAATTATGATGACAGCACCTCACACATTCAAAGAGCAAAATCGTAGTTCTTTGTAAAAAAACCCAATTTTCATAGTAAGTCATATATATATATATATATATATATATATATATATATATATATATATATATAAAAGGGACACACTACAAGAACCCTAAGGACACTGATTAAGAAAGCTAAAAGTATAAATTTTGCGTCGAAAATAACAAATTTTAAACTTCGAAAAAGTTGAATCAACAACTTCCAACACAAAAATTCTATATTTATTAACTTAACAAATGCCTTAAGAGCACTTATTCACACTTTTCAAAATAAAATACCAAAAAATGAATCATGAAATTCATGTAAAAAAAATAGAAAAGCTAAAAACCCTAGGAAGTACGGAAAAAAAAGTAAAAAAATGAAATTGAAAATTAGGGTTTGGGAACTTACAAGAAGGTTCTAGAAAGTTGTTGGTGTTGTTGAAGTGGAGGTGGAGAGAAGAAGGTGAAGATGAAAGGAAGAATGGAAGTTTTCCTCAGGTGAAGAGTGGCGGTGGTGGTGGCTGAGATGCTCTTCTTCCTCTCCGGTGACGGCGTTTGGAGGATGAGTCCACACACTACCTGAGACTGTTTCGTTGATTACAACATTGGAATTGGACGCAAAGGGACAACGCAGGCTTTTTCTTTCTTTACTTTACTTTACCCCTTTTATCATACCACCATTATTAAATACTGCCTCCGTCCCTTAATATAACCCCCTATTGCTTTTTTCACATTTCTTAAGAAATGTTGTTGATGTAGTTAATGTGTCTGTTTTATAGTACAATTTTACAAAATTAACCTCATTAAAGAGATAAAGTGAAAAGTCAATTTATTGTACTTTTAGAATTAGTAGTAGTATTAAATAAGGGTATCTATGGAAAAAAATAATTAATGTGTGTTGTAATTTGAAAAGGGGGTTATATTTAGGGACAAAAAAAAAACAAAAGGGAGGTTATATTAAGGGACGGAGGGAGTATTAATCAACTAAAGTGTAAGTAAATTTTAAGCTATGTTTTTTTTTTTATCAAATTTAGTTTTCATTTTGATTAAAATTATATATAAATGTGTTGTCATTTTATTACCAATAAATAATCCTCGTGAGCTTACCTCAATTGGTAGGCATAATGCATAATATATTGAAGGTCTGAGGTTCGAATCTTGGACACCACAAAAAAAAATATAAATTGGATCGAATTAATCAAATTTGAGGTTGACTTAGAGTTTGATTTCAAAATAATAGATCTATAACCAAGATTTCAAGCCAATTGAAGACCACTTCAAATTGTTGTGAGCTCAACTAACAAATTAGACATTTATCTTGTTGGACCTACAAAGATGGTTTGTGTGGTGAGATATGTTGTGTTGAGGGATTAAGCTTTACATCATCCACCGCGAGTCCTTCTCTACCTAAGGAGGGTGGTGTACCTGCACGTGCTCCGACGCCCAAGTTAGTAAGGGGTTCAAGAGAGATTGTGGCTATATTATGGGTAAGAAGTGTCAAACCTAACTCAAGGCTAAGCATGGGCATATATAATGGGCAAGTAGGGTTTTGGTTGTCAAGCCTTCACTTGGATAGTTGTAGCATGACTTTCGAACAGGTAGGTTAGGATCTCTTAGTTCGGACCATAATCTAGTGGGATATATGGCGTGCCCATCGTATGGTGTCGCCTGCTTCGGATTGGACCCTAGGGCCGGTTCGGAATAGTTTCCTCTCAAACTATAGGCTGAGGGAATCAGACTGTAGCATGATAAAGTCTCCTGGGGGACTCGTCTTTAAGAACGAGGGTCTTTCCGGTCTTTGTGCTTGTGGACTTCATAGAATCTCACCGAGCTTTGGATGACCCAACGAGGTTTTTGGCGATACCACTTCCAAGGCTTCTTAGCCTGCTAGTTTGGTGGCGCCTAGACCTTCGTGGGTGCATTTGAGTAACCCTTAATGGGAAGTTTCGATTATTCACCTGACGGCCTTAAGAGTTTGTCGTTGATGATGTTGTTTTTTCTTTTGGATGAATGACTTCCTTGGTTAATATGCCACCTTCATATCTTCTATCATGAATGTTTACATAGGATTTGGTCTTTCCTCCACATGGAGTTCAAAACCGAAACCAGGGTCTTTAGTTTAGGTTAACCATAAAGGCTTTAGATTCATGGCTTTTTCACCTTCGTACCAACTTGGTATTGGAATTTCACGAGATGTGTGTGCTTCCCTTCTCCAGTATTCCAGCCTTGATGAGGCTCGCCTGAAGGATAATGGCAACCCGCTTGTCCCAACCCAAAGGGTAAACGTTGCTTCATTCTGCCACTTTTCAGCGGTTTCTGACCTCTTGTATGATAAGTTTTCGTTTGCTGGGTTTCCCAAGGACATATTTCAAGTAACATGGTCAAGTCCATTTGGGACACCTTTTCTTTTTTGGATTTGGCGTCGCTGGATTTATCCATGTCGGCTTCTCGTTCTTCCAGTCGTTGAATCTTTGTTATTCCAATTGGTTCCCTCTAACCTATTTAAACAGTCCTAATGTTCTTTTTTTGCGGTTTCCTGCATTGTCTCTTGCTCTCTTGGCTCTTCGGCGAACGGGAAAGAAGTTTTCCTCTGCACTCGCATTCTTCATTGTTCCCTATTACAACTACTTTACCAAGTAAGGTTCCTTTCCTTCCTCCTTTTGGTTTTCTAGCTTTATTTGCATTCTTAATGTGTTATTTGAGAGTAACGATTGGTTTTGACCCTTCTTGAAGGGGGAAACGCCCCTTCTATGGCGTTTGCCTCTATATATTCCTTTAGAGCTCTTGCTCTTGACCTCTTTTTATGGCAAGTGATAGGATTGCTTCATCTTTTTGTTCCTACCTTTGTTTACCATTCTAGGACATCATTGGCAAGTGTATGGGGCAACACATGGCGAAGTTTCGTCTCGACCGTAGTTTTAATTGGTTCGCCTTTGATGAGTTAATGGCCAGCTGTTAAGACCACGAACAACTAAACCGTCAAGATTTGGTTCTGTTGAGTGTCGCGCAACCTTTAGAGGGTATATTCGTCTTTGTGTTGGTATGATACTATGATCCTAACCTCATTTTTTGTGGACATGTCTGATGATATGACTAAGATGAGGGGTTACCCTTGAGACTCTGGAGACATTTAATCTGGCGTCAGACAGAGTGTTGGGTATCACTACTGGAAGGATGATCAATGGCACATCCCTCTTCAACATGAAGGCCATTAAGTCAATCCTCACTGATTCAAAGGATTTGAAGGAGTCTGAAGCCCCTTTCCCTTTCATCAGAAATTTTCCTTCTATTCTTAAAGAAAACCACCCTGAAGCATTATCTGCTTATCTAGTAGCTTTTGCTAAGGAGTCTGGAGAGGCTCAGAGGAAATCTGAAGTTGCAGTGGTCAGAAAGCATAAGGCTGCTAATACTCAAGCAACTACCTTTGGAACTGTAACTACTCCAAAGAGGAAAAGAGGTAAGGCTGATTCAAACATGGAGGAAAGATATCAACGAGCCCAGGAAGAAAAAGAAGCTGGTTTTGTTGAAACTGTCAGACCACTCAAGAGGCTAGCAACAGGGGAGATTGTGATGCCTATGTTTGAACCCACTCCTGAACAGCAGAAGAGCAATGAGGAATACTATCAGAATCTCAAGAATGAGAAGAAGAGGTTAAAAGCTCAATGCCGAATTGACAGAGACAAGGCTCTGGCAGCTATAGGCATTGACCATGATGAAGATCAACACCTCATTGAGAAGGTTATTGAGGCTCAGAATTTGGCCAGGAAGCTGGAAGAAAGTGCTGTGAAGGGAGCT
Source organism: Medicago lupulina (assembly GCA_958299785.1). Taxonomy (NCBI): domain Eukaryota; kingdom Viridiplantae; phylum Streptophyta; class Magnoliopsida; order Fabales; family Fabaceae; genus Medicago; species Medicago lupulina. The sequence goes on along the minus strand of OY283141.1, from coordinate 26,443,471 downwards.
CAGAAGGTTCTGCAAGAAACTTCAAGAACTTCTGAAGCTGATACCTCAGATGCTGTCCCTCAAGTGAATGCTTCAGTAGCTGCTGGTCCTCCACCAGTAATCCGGACAAGTGTTTCTCTCCCAGAGAGATCAGTCACTGGGATTACATCAGAAGCTGCTGCTTCAGAGGCTGCTGCCTCAGACGTTCCCAAAATGTCTAAGGTAACTCAGAATCCAATTCCCCCACCTTCTACTTCTACTTCATCTTCTACAGACTCTGACTTAGACAACGTACCTCTAAGTCAGAAATTCAACATATCCAAACCTGTTCCTAAGGCCAAACGAACCCTTAGAACTAAAACAACCACTACAAAATCCAAACTCTCTCCCAAACCTTACAAAGAAGTTTCAGATGATGTCTATAAAACAATAGGGGAGTTGTCTGAAAGGAGGATAGGTATCTGTAACAAGTTACCTGCCGACCATCCCTTCCAACCACCTGTTGTCCAACCACTAAACATGCTTGCTCCTGATGCTTCTATTCCACCCTCCTCAACCTCAAACCAAGGTAGTCCACAAGTTGTTGATTTAACAGCTACTGCTGAAGAGCAAGTAGTCACTGAAAATCAAACTGCTTCTGAACAACCTATCTCAGAGCCACCAACAAACAAACAACAACAACCAACCTCTTCACCACAAAATAAACCCACTGAACAGGATGATCTATCCAATCTTGAAAACCATTATTCAGGAGAACTTTCTAAATACCAACAACAACAACATACCACTGTCAACCAACCACCAGCACAGACCATTTCAGAATCTGTTAAGGAGACTGTGGCTACAGAGTCTGTCCCAGTGATAGAATCTGAACCCACTGTGTCTGTTTCACCTTCTGAACCAACACAAAACCATACCTCTGATTCTGACCAATCCTCACCCTCTTCACCAATCCAAATGTCTGACCAACCTCCCTTAAACATTTTGGATTCTGAATACCTGGACGAGCGTCTGGTAGAACTTAATGATGAAATGCAGAGTTTAGTGCTTCTAAGGAACACTCCATTTCTACCATTCGTTTATCAAGACAGCTGGTGTAATCTCATGAACAGGGCATTGAATTTCATTGATGGTGTTGCTCAGAAGTGTTGTAATATTCAAGCTCGTGCCATGAGACGTCGTTTGCAAGAATCACACTCTTTTCCTCAACTCCAAAGCAAGCCTTTGTATCTGGCAAATGCTCCGTTCTACGCTGAGTCTGAGTATGTAACAAGAGACTCCAAGGTCTTCAAGATGCTGAAGCAAAAGGTGCTGAAGCAGCAAGAAGAAGCTAAGGCTAGGGAAGACCATCTTCTTCAGAGACAATTGGCTCTGGAAGAAACTGTTAGAAAGCAGTCTGAAGACATTAAGCGTCTGATGGCTCTTGTCCAACAGCAACAGCAACAGCCCCAACCCAATCCTTAGTTGCACACCTTGTTTTTTTGTTTTCTTGTTATATGCTTTAAATGCTTGCTCAAAATTCTCTGTACTCTTTTGATTATCTCTGATATACAAGTTTCTATTTTTCTTCACTTTTGTTCATTGCGTATTTTCTTTACTAGTTTTTATTATTCTTTTTAATTGATGACAAAAGGGGGAGTAATAGAAAGTATTTAACAGAATCTGAGCCCAAGAATGAAATAAAACTTAACAAATTTTATTTGAGAACCCAATTTTATTTCATCTACATTTTTTGAAAGTATTATTAAAATGAACTTAATTAACCTGGATATGACTTAGGGGGAGCTTACAAACCTCACCTTAAAGAATATCAGACTCAGGGGGAGTCTGGGCTTACAAAACTCAGAACCTTTAAGAGTCAACTTGTTAATTAAGTTAACAACAATTGATCTTTTTAAATACTTATGTTTGTCATCATCAAAAAGGGGGAGATTGTTGGAACAAAGGGTGTTTCACAATTATACCACTTAAGTTTTGATGATAACAAGGTATTAAAAATTATCAATTGGATATGCTAAATATTTATTCAAGTGTACAGGACCTTTATCAAAGTTTTATTTACAAGAGGTTCTAATTGAATGAATTAAAGAGCAAAGGAAATTTAGACTGAAGCTTGAAGAACATCTGAATGAAAGCGCTCCTGGAAAATCAGAGTCAGAATGCGTCTGAAGAAAGAGCTTCTGAAGATGACGTCATCAGAAGCAAGTTCTTCAGAGGCAGACTCATCAGAAGCAAATGGTCTCCAGAGGCTGATTCATCAGAAGCAAAGATTCTTCAGACACTGAAAAGCGTTTACAAAGCATAATGTACGAAAAGTACAACCACTATGCCTACGCCTGTTCCTACAACCACCAACTCTGCACAGTGTCTTTTATACACGACAAGAATAACAGTAACTAAAGCAGAAACTTTTCCATATTTGCTGGAATGGATTTGAATTTGATTTCATTGTACAAGCCTCAAATCAAGCAAAGGATCAAAGGTGTCAAATCAGCTTCGGTAAAGAAAAAGTGATGAGCTGGCAGTTTCCAACGTCTCTCAAATTCTCTATAAATAGAGCTGAAGACTTGAAGAATATAGACACAAGAAATATAACTGAATATACACGCGAGTTGAGTCTGTCTCTCAAATTCCAAGTCGCAAACACTGCTCATCAACAACTTAGATAATTCTTACAAAAGCTTACATTTTAGAATTTCTAAGTATCTAAGAAAACAGAGTCTGTTCTGTTTCGTTTTGTATTGTGAATACCTCTGATTGTATATCAAGTATTCAAAACACTTTTCAATTCTCTGTAATTGTTTTGAAGTCTCTCGCTTGTGTGCTTGAGCATTTGAAGTCTCTTTCTTGTGTGATTGAGCAAAGGAAGTCTCATACTTGTGTGTTTGAGCAACTTGTAATTTGATATTACATTTTAGTGAAACTCTCCTTGGAAGTGCAAGGGGGACAGGACTACTTCCGGTTTGTGGAAGGAACCTGTATAAAATTGCTTGTGTCTTCTTTCTTTCTTGCATTTGTTCTTCATTCCGCTGCTAAGACTCTGAACTCTGATCAGAGTCTGAACTCTATCAGACTCTGTATCCTGAGAACATTGTTTTTTTTTTTAAGAAAGAAACGTTTTTGAAAACACAATTCAACCCCCCCCCCCCCCTTCTTGTGTTTTTCCCACCTTCAGGTTGCCCCTACCAGTTACATCCCTTATTATGGAGTTATATGTGTGCATTCGTCTGGGTGTGCCAGCGTTATGGAATTGACGCCAGATTGAAAACCTTCCTCTGTATGTTCCACCCTAGATGAAAATTTCAGTGGGGAACTCAGCGTTGAGAACTCCTATCTTTGTCCAGACTGTTAAGATGTTTGAGCCTTACATATGCTTTATTAACAACTTTAGGTCCAACTATGTAGTGATAAGACCAACTACGGTGGTTGTTCGATAGACCATTTACAAGCATCCTTCGGGGGCCGTTGGCGATCCTAGAAATCAAGCTATTGGATATTGTCATGAAACAATTGCAGACAAACCAAATGTCACGAACTCATAACTCACGAGCCAGCTACCCCAAAGTTTGCATTTAGTATTATCCAATCTTATATAACCACCAATAGAATAAGAAATGGTGATAATTTTTTATAACTTAAGCTTAATTCTAATTAGTATTAGTTTGTCTTTTAGTTATCCTCCTTGTGACTCTGTAGTATTGGTCTATAGGGGTGATACGCTTTCTTTTCTAGGTGGCTTTGTGCATAAGATTAGCCATGCTACCCCTGTTTGCTTTGAAAAAAGAGGAAAATCTTAATTTGCAAACATTTTGATTGAAATTGATGCCCTCGTGGTGGTCAGGGCTTTTAATTTTAATATCAAAGTCCCTTGGAAGTTGTGTAATAGGTGAATCAATTAACTAACTTTAGCTAGAAGCAAGACATATTTTTGTACTCACATTCATAGGGAAGGCTGAAGGGAACTTAATTGCGTATGCCTTGGCAAAAAATGTGCAATGTGTGCCTAGTTTTGCTTCCCAATGGTGGAATTTCCCTCCCGAGTTTATTCTTCATTTGCTATCTAAGAATAGTCTTAGCTTACCCTTTCAAAGATTCTCTTACGTGTAATATCTGTTTATAATGGTTCAGGCCTCCCGTGATTTTTAGTGTTTTATTGTTTTGATTAAAAAAAGTATTAATTAATATTAAAGTTTATTGACTAAAATAAGAGAGAATGACTAGTTTTCTTATAATTTCATGTAATCATCATTCTAACTTAAAAATATGGTTGCACTTCTCAGTATCATAAAAAAAGAGCGCACAGTACAAGAAAATTCATGAATAAATGATATTTTATGATACAATTTTCTTGAAAGGTCCAATTAAATGATAAAAAAATTTATAATTGTTACAAAATAATATATAAAAAACATAACAGTGAATCCTACTAAACCATTTTACTCAAGTGAGAAATTAATATTATTTATCAAATATTTCCATACAATTTACTTTCATTTTTCATTTGATTCATATGTCATTAACCTCTCTAGAATCATAACAAATTATGACTATAGAATTTCAACATTAGAGTTGTGACCACAATAGGACTCCTCCAAGTTAATTATCCAAAAGCTACCTTCTTTAATTTTGTAGTTCTTGCATCTTCAATCCTTAACTTGTAGCTTAACTTCCCATTCTTCTCATTTAACACTAACTTGTTTGGGATAACACTAACATGAAAACCTTTAATAACAGTAATGCTAGCAATGAAAATCACATGTTCCTCTCTAACATTGGAAATTGTCCTCTAAATGGTCAAAACAATTATGAATAACATTTTCTAAACGTAATGTTCCTATTGTTTTCATGGGTTTATGCGACAATGTTAGGGAGTTGAAAAAAGTAAAAACCAAGATTGTGGTGTGTGCAGACAAGAATGAAACTAGTCTTTTCGATCAAGTTAATAACTTGAACGCAACAAAAATTTTGAAAGTTGTTTTCAAGTCAATAGCTGAGACATTTGAAATCAACACAACTCCTAAAACTTTTGTTGCATTCAAGTTATTGACTTTATCAAAAAGACTAGTTTCATTCTTGTAATCACACACCACAATCTTAGTTTTTACTTTTTTCAACTCCTTAACATTGTCACGTAAACCCATGAAAACAATAAGAACATCATGTTTAGAAAATGTTTCTATAGAAAGTAACAATCATGAAATTTTGTTACCATTTCCAAGTGTTAGAGTCTCTTGAAGTTGTTGTCAAAAAAAAAAAAGTCTCTTGAAATAGTTCCAGCAGCCACAATTATAACCCATAATGATGATGATTATTATTATTATCGACTAGGTATATAACCCGTGTGTTGCACGGGTTTGATCAAAATACTTGCAATTTGTTTAAGAACCATACTCAAGCAATTTTTTTAATTTGATCCACCAATTTTCCCACCTTAAAATATACTATTGTTTCTAATATTTTAAATGCAACATATTGTTGTCGATCAAACCAATTGCTTAAACTTCTTTACATGACTTTGTGGTAACAAAGCTCTAAAATCTTCTCTCTAATTGTTATGCATATATAGAACCTGGAAACAAAATTAAGAGAAAAACAACATCAATCTTGTTAAAAAATAATAATGTGCTCTCTCTAAAAATAAAAAACAACGTTAATCTTGTTAAGAAAATAATATGCTCTTTCAATATATAATGATACAAAAATTGAAGAGTATCATCCAAGAGTTGATTGCAGAAAATGATAATGATGATCCAAAATCAAAATAAAACCACCGAAAATTATACACAGAAGGATAGGACAATAGCCCTTAATTAAAATTACAACCATACAATTTTCAACAAAAATGTAGAAAAGTATTTGTTGTGAAATTGATATCAATAGAAGGCATGGTGGAAACATTGAGTGAAAATGAATGTGACATAAGCTGTGGTTATAAAGGGTGAGTGGGAATTCAAAAAAAAGTACGCTTTAAATTTTTCTATTTTGTAGGTTATAATTGAAGGAATGTTAAGAGATACATCCAATGATGATGGTGTAAGAAATTATGAAATGTTTTAATAGTTTGTTAGGTGCATAAACCGTTACTCTTAGATTCTTAAAATGTGGCTATAGAAAAACAATGATGTTTTTGTTCATTAACGTAACTTCTTTGTTGTTGTTTTTTTTGTCTAGAGTGAGTTCATAACCCATTGTATTCTAATGCATTTTATGATTGAGTTAGCATTATTGCGAAACAAATATATGCGAGAAGTTACGATCTGATTAGTTTATTAGATATAATAATTAAAGAGTATAAATTAAGCTTTTTTTAGAGGTGCCACATAGGCACAATCTTAGAATTAGAGTGAGTCAAGTTTAGTTTACAAAGAGAAGAAGATATAGATAGATAGATGCTCCAAAGATGTGACACTCATCTTGTTCCTCAGCTCCTTAAACTTGTCATGCTTCACAATTTTTGTTAGAACGCCCGCTTCATATATAGCAGTAGGACAATGTAGTGGTTCTAAATGTGTTTACGGTAAAATTTATCAAATTTTTTTTAGATCGGTAAAGTTTCATAGTGTTTAATTTGAGTTTAACAATTAGATTGGAGAAAAATATGACAACTTATAATTATTTTCTTGGTTTACATCATATTTCAAATGGTTCAAGTAAAAAAAGTAATTTATTTCATGTGGTTCATAAAACATACCCTGTAATCATTTGTTTACAACTCATCAATTATGCGCTACATAATTACCTCACATCCTCCTCTAATCCAACATTGCACTCCAAAAAATCATACTTATTTTAATTTATTTCTCATTCTCATTTTCTTTTTCTTTTTGACCAACTCTTTCTCACATTTTCTATTCTCAACACCTTTTTTAATGGAGGATAAATAATAACTACAAATATATTAAAAAAGGATGATAAGTTTTGACTTAAAATTACTTGCATTATTATAATTATTAGATTAGATTAGATAGAATAAGAAGGGTGAGAAGTTATACTATATGTGAGAATGTTTTTTTTTAGAGGTGACGCATATGCATAATCATAACTTAAGAATAATGACTTAAGTTTAATTTATGGGAAGGTCTTAGAGGTACCATATCATCACAATTCTAGATCAAGAGTAACTCAAACTTACTTTACAATATAATATAGAAGCCAAATATATAATTGATAAAAACACTTATACATTCAACTTTAACCTCATACTTTCAAATATATATAAAATTTATATAAACTTTATTAATTCAAATCTAAAAATATTGCTCGTAAGTTTATTAAACCTTAATTTTTTTGGTTACAAAATTTATTAAACCTTAATTAAAAGAAAACAACTAAATGACAATAAAGTCTTTTAATTATCCATGATAAAAAAAAAGTAACAAAAAAACTTCCCCAAAAGAATGTGAGTAGACAATTCCATGATCTGCACCCAAATTTACTCTTAATTGTACGAAACTAAATTGATGGAAAGTATGAAGATCAGCCAAGTCCATGGTCTAGGGTTAAATATCCATATTGATGCGTTCAAATCATCAAACGATGATTTTGTCTCTCCAATTTCACGAAGATCAAGAACATTCCATTAGAATTTTGAATAGATGTGTGCTTCTGCAATTAGTTACCTAGATCTTGAATAGATGTGTACTTCTACAATTAGTTACCTATGCCTTGATGTTAATAACTCTTACAATAAACTATTCAATTAAAAACATAATAAAAATACTTTCTCTTATTACAATGACATGAATAATTGATCAAATTAAACTAACACCTATGGATAAAGATTCTTACTTTTTCTTGTTAGACCCTTTTGGAATTTTGGTGTTGAGAACTTTGAGTTTCTTGTAAGCTCCATCCAAATCCACCTCCATCTTATGGCAATTAGTTGAGAAGGAAAAATATCTAATAGTTATAAGAACAACCACATGTTGGTTTGGAATAAAAAAATATTCATTTTTTTATGCATTTTTAATATGTTTCCTTCCACATGTTTAGTGAACTCTTGATCTCATAACAATTAAATAAAAAATAATAATGAAAAAAAATTAATTTCAATGAAAAAATACAACCACCATTTCATATATGAAGTGTCCTTTCAACAAAACTCTCCCTTTTCCCAAAACCTGTGTATGTGAAATCAAATAAATAATATCCATTAAAGAATATGAAATTATAGAAATAGAAAAACACACACACACACACGAAGCTTGAACAGAAAATTAAAACTATCAAAAAATAAAATGGAAGAAGAAATGAAAAAGATAACATAAGCATATATATGTGAGCTTAGAAAAAAAATGAGGAGCATTATAGTAAACTTGTGTGTGATTAAGAATATGAATAATTTTAAAATGTAACTGCTCAAAATTAATAAAATGGATTACAATGCATTCATTGTGCAACTTACATGAAGGGAAGCAAATGGAGTGTTTTGTAACTGATGGAAAATGAAAGATAGATAGTAAGAATGACTAGTAAAGAATCAAGAACAAAAGAGAGCCACGTGACATAAGTATTAGAGATTAGTTATAAAAGGGTGACATTGATGAAGTGACAAATAGACAAAGTGTAGTTTAGAATACATGTATATAGAGATAGTGTTTAATATTACTGTTTGCTGATGCTCATTGTTTGTTTGGATGCTGATTAAAAGTAGAAGGTTAATTTCAACTAATTCCCCTGTATTTTTCCATCAAATGTATTTTTTTAAACAATGTTTTGTACTCTATTTTGATTTTAATAATCTGATTTATAGTGTTTTATTGATATTGTTCCCTTTTTGTTTTTATATATGATATGCTTATATGAATGTGTTTCTTTACGCAGTGATACGAGCTTTTTGGGCAGTGTTGGTGGATACGGGGTTTATGAGTGGTAGTGGTCAAATTATCATTTTTATTGAAATGGCTGTTTTTTTATTTTTATTTATATGTATTGTTAAGATCTCCTTGAGTTTATATTCAATTTGTGCAATTTATCTCTCACTTGTGGATTAAAATGTTTTTTTTTGTTAGTTTGTGAATATTTTAGTTTTTGTTTCCTTTTATTTATGTTATTTCTTATGTGTGTTATAGATCAATGGACTACTAGGCTGACATTACTGCAGTCCTTTCAAATATATTAACCATCGACTAGATTATTCGTGCATTTGCTGAAGATAAATTGCACAATCTCTATGAGCTAAGTTATGCGAATTACATTTTGTGTCTATCTGAGAAGGAGTTGGCCGATGATCAAAAGACTTTGAACATTAGGGAGGCAGCAAGTGCAGCTCTCTTGCTTGTATCTCACTCATCGGATCCACTTAAAAGTCAAAAATTTGGTTAAAGATGGAAAGATATGTCTCCTTATTTTGGATAGCACTAACACGAAAACTTTTAACAACAGTAATGCTAGCAACGCAAATCACATGTTCCTCTTTAACATTGGTAATTGTTCTTTGAGCGGTCAAAACATGTATGAATAACATTTTCTAAACATAATGTTTCTATTGTTTTCATGGGTTTATGCGACAATGTTAATGAGTTGAAAAAAAGTAAAAATCAAGACTGTGGTGGTGTGTGCGTACAAGAAAGAAACTAGTATTTTTGATAAGTCAATAACTTAAATGCAACAAAAAAATTGAAAATTATTTTCAAGTAAATAGCTGAGACATTTGAAATCAAAACAGCTCCTAAAACTTTTGCCGCATTCAAGTTATTGACTTGATCAAAAAGACTAGTTCCATTCTTGTCATCACACATCAGAACCTTGGTTTTTAATTTTTTTCAACTCCTTAACATTGTCAAATAAACCCATGAAAACAATAAGAACATTATGTTTAGAAAATGTTCATATATAAATTGACAATCCTGAAATTTTGTTACCATTTCCAAATGTTAGAGTTTCTTAAAATTATCCATCCATAATTCCAGCAGCCGCGCTTATAACACAAATTATAATTATTATTATTATTATTATTATTATTATTATTATTATTATTATTATTATTATTATTATTATTATTATTATTATCGGTAGTGTTTAATGTTATTGTTTGTCGATGCTCACTGTTTGTTTGCTTGTTGATTAAAAGTAGAAAGTTAATTTCGACTAATTCCCCTGTAATTTTCCATTAAATATATTTTTTTAGCAATGTTTTGTACTATATTTTGATTTTAATCATCTGATTTATAATGGTTTATTAATATTGTTCCCTTTTTGTTTTTATATCTGATATGCTTATATGAATGTGTTATCTTTACGCAGTGATATGAGATTTTTGGGCGGTGTTGGTGGACATGGGGTTTATAAGTGGTAGTGTTCAAATTATCATTTTTATATAAATGACTATTTTTTATTTTTATTTTTATGTATTGCTAAGATGCCCTTGAGTTTATATTTAACGTGTGCAATTTATCTCTCATTTATGGACTAAAATGTTTATTATTACTTTTGCTACGCTGTGAATGTTTTAGTTTTTGTTTCCTTTTATTTATGTTATTTCTTATGTGTGTTAGAGGTCAATGGACTACCAGACAGACATTTTTGCAGTCCTTCCAAATATATTATCTATCAATCAGACTGTTCGTGCATCTGCTGAAGATAAATTGCACAATCTCTATGAGCTAAGTTATGTGAATTACATTTTGTGTCTCTCTGCGGAGCTGGCCGATGATCAAAAGGCTTTGCACATTAAGGAGGCAGTAAGTGCAGCTCTCTTGATCCACTTTAAAGTCAATAATTTGTTTAAAGATGAAAATATTTGTCTCCTTATTTTGGATAACACTAACATGAAAACCTTTAGTAGTAGTAATGCTAGCAACGCAAATCACATGTCCCTCTTCAACATTGGTAATTGTTCTTTGAATGGTCGAAACATGTATGAATAACATTTTTTAAACATAACGTTCCTATTGTTTTCATGTGTTTATGGGACAATGTTAAGGAGTTGAAAAAAAGTAAAATTCAAGATTGTGGTGTATGCGGACAAGAATGGAACTAGTCTTTTTTATCAAGTCAATAACTTGAATGCAACGAATTTTTTGGGAGTTGTATTCAAGTCAATAGCTGAGACATTTGAAATCAAAATAACTCCCAAAACTTTTGCTGCATTCAAGTTATTGACTTGATCAAAAAGACTAGTTTCATTCCTGTCATCACACACCACAATCTTGATTTTTACTTTTTTCAACTCCTTAACATTGTCTCATAAACCCATGAAAACAATAAGAACAATATGTTTAGAAAATGTTCCTATATAAAGTGACAATCCTGAGATTTTGTTACCATTTCCAAGTGTTAGAGTCTCTTGAAATTATACATCCATAGTTCCGGTAGCCACAATTATAACCCAAGGTGTCCCATTGTGAAGAGTTTTGAGGGCAGGCCCGTCATTTCCAGTTTGAGTTGAAACAAAAACACCATATTTCATAGTTGTAAATGTTGTTATAGCTACATGGTCTTCATACAAAGGCACATCATTAAAACCAAATGAAAATGAGAGAACGTCCACACCCTTAGAAATTTCAGTGTCAATTGCCGTTATTCAGCGGCGGAGCCACATGTAAGTGACGGGATGCAGATGCATTCCCTGGACTTTCAAAATTTACATCATGCTGCTCAATTTTATTTCTATTTGAACCTCTTGAAATTTTTCTTTGGCATTTGCTCCAAAGATTTTACATCTATAATCTAAATTTTCCTCCGTATAAATGTCATGTGACACTTCTCTTTTTGTTTTTCATATCTTAAGGCATCTACATTTCTTTTTTATATGTTTCTTTTTAAGAATTTATTCATTTTATATTATTTTCATATTCATAATAGTTTCTTATTAATAATTAAATTTGTGTTAAAGTAAAAATGAGACACTAGATCGAACATAATTTTTACAAGTCATATGAGAAGTTTTTACCATTAAACCATATATATATATATGTGTGTGTGTGTGTGTGTGTGTGGGCGCGCGCGCGTGCGTGTATGCCTTTATTACTTAATATTTCATATAATTTCATTTCTTTTAAAAAGATTTCATATACTTTTACAACTTTATCCTCCTTACATCCTAAATTATAAAAACAATTGTTTTCTTTGTCTTAAACTTATAAGAAAATAGACAAATTTTTACCCTATTTAATCATGTTGTTTAAAGAAAACATCTTTCTAATTGTTTTTTTTACTTATTATGATAAAATTAAATGCAAATTGTATTTAATTTACACTAACTTCGATTTTCTCCATAACCAATAATCAATAATAATGTTGTTTAAAGAAAAGTCTAGGGATGGCAATGGGTACCCAATGGGTAGGGTACTATAGTACCCTTCCCCATACCCGCGTATGTAAAAAATGCCCGTATCCGAGCCCATACCCTCTTGGGTAACAACTTTAATGCCCTTCCCCATAGCCTATAGGTACCTAAGTGTTCATACCCGTACCCATTACCTGGACTTTAATTATAAAAAGACAATAAAAAACATCACAATTGAAATAAAACTATGATCCAATCTTTTTAAAGCAACTCATAAAATAGTAGAAATCGTAGTATTTAGCCAAATAAAAAAATATTCAAAATATTCCTCGAAAATTAAAATAAAAACATTTAAAATACATATAAAAAAATGCATGCTAAAAAAACATTAAATTGATTTAAATCATAAATTGGTAGCTCGTGAGTTTATGAGAGTAAGGATGAAACTATTACTGTATTAGTTTTTAGGTTTAGATTTATGCTTAAATAGTTAAATAAATTAAATAATTGTACACCAAAAATAAATAAAATATTTATTATATTATATAAATATGTATATGCGGGTTGCGGGGCTGGGTAGTATAGTGCCCTTACCCGCATCCATACCCATCTAAATTTGTGGGTAATTACTCGGACCCAATCTCATACCTGTAAAAGCGGGGTTTTACCCTACTCATTGCGGGTATTTTTTGCGGGTGTCCATTGAGTCTGGATCTAATTGCCATCCCTATACCTCACAAACTATGGGAAATTCCAAAAATATGGTTTTTATGAAGAACCAAAAATAACGTGTTTATTTATTTTCCTTTAAAAAAGTGTTTTTTTATGAAGAACAAAAAATAACGTGTTTATTTATTTTCCTTTAGAAAAGTGTTTATTTATTTAAATTTAAATAAAAACTGAATTTAAAGTTCCAAAATTTGATTTCTTTTTTAAAATTATTTTTTATCTGAAAATATTTAATTTTTTACAAATTCAAAAAAATTGCAAAAGAAAGTAGTTTAGATTAAAAAGGGGAAATCGAAAATTTCGTTAAATTGTAGGAATATAAGGATAGGGTGCAGATCCTCTCCATTTAGGGAGGAAATTGAAATCTCAAGTTCCATTCATTAAAACATGATACGTGGAAAACTAAATATCAATGGCTCATATTTATTTTATTTTAAAAAAATAATAATAACTTTATATCCCACGATTCCTCCTTTGTTCTGTTTCAACAGCACACACTTCGTCTTCAACCTTCACCATCGGCACCGTGCCTTCACCGGTTTCCGTCGACTGCTGTACAACTTGCCACCACTTTCCGCCTCATGTCTGAATTTATTTCCTCTTTCTCTGTGACTGTTGTGTGTTGTGTTTAGAGTTTAATGCTTCAGTTTTAATCCCTTTGTAGGGGCATGAAGTTTAGTTTTTTTTTAAGGAAGGGTATGAAATATATTTGTTAATTTCTTTTCTCATCTTTCATGCTACTTTCACATTTTCTAAAATTCCAAAAAAGTCTTTTTATATTTGGATTTTAAAATCTGAAATAAGTTTTTCTAATATTTTCAAGGAGAAAAAATTAGTCACGTTGTATTAACCATGATTGAACTGTGGCTAGTATGTAATATAGGCATTCGAGTAAGATTACGAGTGATTATATTAGTTTGTCCTCTAACATAAGCTAGAGCATAACTAGCATTAGATAAAAGCATAGTCCTAAAATTAGAGAGTAAAATTCATAACTCATTCACATAAGAGCTATTACCAAGGAGTGCATTCAAAACTAGCTGACAATCAGTTTTGAATACTACCCGATTGAGGCCAATATCAAGAGAAATTTGGAGGGCTTGTTGTATAGCGGTAGCGTCACATTTAACTGCAGTTGAAATAGAGGGAAAATCTATTGAGTGAGCTTGGATAAGTTGTGCAAGGCTGTCTCAAAAACAGACGCCAACACCAAATTTTTCTTCAGCTTAAAAAATGACACAATCAACGCTACACTTGATTCATTCTGCCTGCGGTTTAGACCATATTGGAGTAGCAGACTACACATTATCATTGGGACGGTTGCACAATTTAAAGTCTCGAACAATATCCAATGCTATGAGACAATATGCGATTCAAATTGTTGAATCTAAAAATTGGAAAAAAAGAAGGTTTGGATTTATAGAGGATGCGTGAGAAACAAGAAGGGTGAGATAAGAAATTTTCAATATATTTTTTAACCAACAGATTCCAATATTCATGGCCCGAGCACTCTACCTTTGTGTTTATGTGTCCATGCTCATTATAAGACTTTGATATATAAAATTCTCAAGTTCACATTTTGTTAAATAGACTAACGAAATTTGCTTTTATGGCTCCCTTTATTGCTCTCGGACCCCCAAATTTTTAGTTTTTGCTTCTAAACATAGCATTCAAGGGTAACGAATTGAATGAATTGGAAGATAACTTCCGTTTGGTTAGACCATATTTCCTGTCATCTCATCATCAAACTCTTTCTTTTCCGCATTTAGACGACTGTTCAAAATATGACCTTTTAAATTTTGCTCCATCTTATAATTATGAAATCCAAAAATAATCATGCGACCTAAATGGACATCTACATTTTCTAGAACATCTGTATTCTCGTTGTCTTTTGAGCAACAAAGTATTCCGCACTATCAATAGCATGTACTTTTGGTTCAACATTTTTTGGTTTAGAAACAACATGAGGTTCGACCATATCTACATATACTCCCTCCGTCCCAAAATATAAGTAAAAATTGGTCAATAAAAGTTAATGTATGTGGTTCAAAATTTGTACCAAATACATCAACTTATGTTGACTCATTTTTGCTTATATTTTAAGTCGGAGTAGTATATCACAAAACAAAATAAAAAACAATACCTGAAAATACTTATCCAACAATTTCATGTTAAAAATATCATACAAAACCAAGACAATTGACAAACACTTAGCAAAATTAGTGAAAACAAGGCAAATATGAAAAACACCCAATTCTTTTTGTATATCCGGTAGGTGTAATCTACAAAAAAAAAAAAAAAAATCAATGTAAAAGTCACTTATAAGCTTTACATTGTATTTGATCCCTAAAGAGTGAAAAATGATCATATTTCGTTGAAGGGTTGTGATTAGAAAGCAAAAATAAAACGCATAGAAACTCAAACGGTAATAAAAATAAAACGCATAGAAACTCAAACGGTAATAAAAAAAAGGCTCGTTGGCTTCGTCCTAAGGTATGTGTAGACAAGATGGTTACATTTGTAGTAAAAAAAAAATTCATCTTTTTTCTATTCACTATATAAAAATTAAATTCATTTGTAGGCAAAGATGCAACCTAACACAAATGATTGTGGATATTATGTGATGAAGAACATGTTAGACATCGTCTCTGCTAATATTACTAACTCTTGGATGAAGGTATATACCATATGTTTGCACCATATATATTTCCAAATTAAGATAGACATGTCCTTATTGTTATTAATTACTTATTTTAATCTATTGTACAAACTGTAGGTATTCAGTGATACAACAGCATTGACAGAAGATGAGCTGTATGATTTGCGAAACGATTGGGCAACTTGTTTTCTTGAATTATATGGAACTTAGGAATTATTAAGATATGCTTCAATATAATTTAGTTCAATGTAATTTAGTACTGTGTTGGTTTCTTATTTCTAGCTGAGAGATCTGTTAAGCACTTGAAGAGAGACACCCCTTTTTTTTTTGTGTTTTCGTACTGATACTGATATAGCATGACTTGTTTGTTGACTTGTTTTATGTATGAACCTTTTTTGTTGTGGATGTTCCTTCTTATTTTTTGTTTGCTGGTGACGTAGATTTTTTAAAGGTTTTGTTTGTTGGTTGAATGACTATTAAATTTTGTCAATTCAAAGAAAAAAGACAGATTTGATTTGGTACTGTACCTGGCGTAATTAGAAAGAAAAAAAAAGAGTCTTAATTCACATCGGTGTGTCTCCAACTGATGTCAAATGTGTTCCAGTACACTGGAATTCACATCGGTGGAATTTACACCCGATGTGAATTACGTGTATGTGACATCGGCCGCCTTTGTATAACCGATGTGAATCCTACTATTGGCTGACATATCAAATCAGTGACTGCGTACCCGATGTGGTTTAATACATACCACAATGGTTACATGCCCGATGTGAGAAGTGGATGACATACAACCTCATCTTTAGGCACATCGGTTGTCACCCGATGTGAAATGTCAATTTCAACCGATGTGAAATGTCATTTCTGTAGTAGTGTATGTATAAAAGAGTTGATTATTTCAAAATGGATCATCTTGGCATCCATTATATTAAGTTCATTATTTCGAAATGGATCATCCTAATAAGATTTGATCAAACTTTTAAATTCTTATAGAAAAATAATATTTGAGTTTTTTAAGGCAATTAAATAAATTGCAAAAATGTGCAAATAGAATGTTGGATCAGACAGAAGATACTAACATCCTTGAATATATTTTTTTAGGGAATGTCTCAAATATTATGATGTTTAAATTTGAAAAACATATAAATAAAAAATACCCCTAAAAAAATACTTATGAAACTGCCCCTAAGTGTAACTCAGTTGGTAACTATCAGAAATAATTTATGCAAGAGTCGAAGTTCGAACACCAAATTCCTCACTTTTCCACACATAATGTATGTGAATCTAGCCACCAAACTATTTGAAAAGAAAATATACTTACCAAACTGACAAATATTACTTTTCTATACATGGTGGATATCGTTATTGTAATTTTTTTTATTGAAAAATAATGGAATCCTTGTTGAATAATATTTGACTACTTTCAGCTTCTTTGCTTTTCCTTTGCTGCCATGCACGTTGTGTCGCTTTATGACTCATTGGAGAGATAATTAATGTCATATTGTATTCTTTATCATTGTGTTTCAATGTTAAGCTAATTGAAGCAAAACATCAAATCAATTCCATTGCCGCCATGGTTAAATTTGTTTTTGTTCGTCAATCTTGGGTTGAGGGGGTGGAGTTTTAGATCCAAAATCATGACTCAATTAACACAATACTTTTAATATTATATTCTCTCAAAACAAAAACAAAAAATCATTGCAGTTCTTGTCTCTTATTTGAACTACTTTATTTCTTATAGATTAATTTCTTGGTATTGGTATAATACTAGACAATAAAAAGAAGCCAAATTAAACCCGTGATAAAATATAGTTTCAAACAAAAATGATTCCCATGTAGTGGACCACAAATAACCAAGTGTGGTCTCCCCATTTTTAATGAATGATACCATATTCTTTAGAAAATACAAAATTGAACTATATCATTGGTTAATTAAATGTCAACAATATTGTTATTTTTAAATCTTTGATTAGCCCTTAGTTTGCGCCATTCCATTGACACGTATGCAATGAACACCTAAAAATTACAACCAACAAATTTGGAGTTGAGACCCACCACATCAACTGTATTATCATACTGCTCAACCACTTATAAGTGGTAGTGTGCCACACATTGTTGGTGCTTTTTTTCTTTATTTTTTAATAACAGTAGAAGATAATCTACTTTTATCCCTTTTAACTATTATTAGGTCATGCTTAATTATACTACTAACCACACTTCAAGACAACTTTGATTTTCAATAAAAAATTTGAGAATATTTTTTCAAGAAAAAGGACATATGCAATAGTGAAATTAGCTTTGTATTAACGTCCAATAAAAAATTGATATATTAGGGCTATTTATAAATTTTCAAGGAAAAATGACACGAGGTTATGTAGATAAATTTTCTTTTTTGAATAGATAGATGTTGATTTTTCGAATTTGAATTATGAAGATTAAAACTCCTTAAAATTTATCGAGTCTTTTAGATCATTAACCAAACTATCTATATAAAATCAATATGATGAATTGTTATTAAATGTAGTGTAAAAGTAATTTAAACCTATAGTACATCTTAAAACATTCACATGCCATAACTTTTTTACATAATTCAAACGTGGAAAGTGGACTTTTTCAAAAGGTACACATTCCCTTTGTACTTTTATTCGTCCATCACCTTCTTACCTCTTTACAAATATAGTCCTAAAGTCCCCCCTCAAACTTGCACAAAAATCATCACAATTTCCTACACATACCTCTCCTCTTATTTTCAATTTAGTTTAATAACAATAATCAAAATGCTAGGGAAGAGAATGGTATCATTGAAGAAACTGGCCAAGAAGGTGAAGGCTAGTGGTGGAGCTGGAGCTGACTCAAACACTGATCCTCCCTACAATGAATGTTTGTTGAAGGGATATGAAGAAGAATTCTCCACAAGCACAACTCCAACTGGTTTCTTTGCACTTTATGTGGGAGAAGAGCACCAGAGACATGTGGTTCCAACAAGCTATCTTTCTCACCCTTTATTCAAGATGCTGCTGGAGAAGTCATACAATGAGTTTGGATTTCAGCAGAGGAATGGTTTGGTAGTTCCATGTAGTGTTTCAACATTTCAAGAGGTTGTAAATGCTATTGAATGTAACAATGGCAAGTTTCACTTAGGCAAGATTTTTCAAGATTTTGTTTGAAGTGTTGAAAAATAGATGTTGTCCTTGTTTCATTTTTATTGGTTAGTGTTACAATTCATTGGAAGTATCACCTCTCTTGTGGGATTTGGATCCCTACAGCTGCATGGTGCATTTGTGGGACAGGTTGTGGAAATGGAGAGAATCCAAGTCACCATTTACTCTCAATCTTCTCTTTCTTTTTGCTAGTTTTTGTTGTAGAGACACACACTACAACAAAGAATCCAATTGGACTTAGAGATGACATGGATTCAGATCATCTGCCACAATACACGGTAGAGTGGATTAGAAAACCATTTGATCTGAATCTATAAGTAATTTATATTTAGATCAAATGATTCTACAACCCACTATAACGCATATCAACGATAATAGATCGAAACTCGAATATTTTAGCGACTTTTAATTTCTATTGAAGCTATTGCTGCAAGCACTTTGTCAATTAGAATTAATTTAACATGTAAATAATTCATGGTCATAGTGATCTTTTTCCATATTGGTCAACTTATGCTTTTTTTATTATTTACTTTAATATTTTCCCCGTATACTGTTTAGCAAACATGCCCCCAACTTCTACAATTGTCATCAAGTGCCGCAAAAGTGACCTCAGTAATTAGTGGCAGAAATTTGGCACTTTCAATTAGTCAACTAGTGTCTTACTTGAATTTGTAATGCATGGATTTGGCAAACATATCTATACCTATAATAAGTTCACATGTAGCACTAAAGAAACTTGGCTAGCACCGAAAATTTCACATGTGTATTAGGTGTTCTTCTCTTAGACTTTCCTTGTTATCATGAGGTGGTAGTTAATATTACTGTATGTTGGTTGAGTAATTCCGCAAGAGTACATCAAAAATATGGAAAAGTTGAGTAAAATTTAATACATCAATATAAAAGAATAGACAACTATAGTTACATTATAGGTGTGCTCATGTAGAATTTTTTCGTACCCTTGGAGGGAGGGACATTCTGTGTGCTACAATGATTACATTCAACTATGGGAATATTGCTTGTTTCTTGTTATCAAAATTCATTTCCAATAATGTTTTATAATTGTTTTTTTTATTGGGATGCAATGTTCTCAAAGATAAATATTACTATAATTCTAAAAATTCTGATTATTTAGAATACGGAAATGTGTAACTGAAAAGTAAGCAACTAACATGGAAAGCAACTTGTTAAAATGGATCCCTACCCTAGCATCCACAATTGGTTTTGCACACTAAAACTAAATTGAATTAGTGGCTTATCCAATTATCCATACATTGGTTCATTTTAGCAAATTTTGTATTAAAAGTGAAAATGGGCAATCATTTATTTGTTATAAGTTTCATTCAACCTCTAAATAATGAAAAAATTTCCTTCAAAAAAAAAAAAATAATGAAAATTTTCATTTCGTCTTTCTCTTAAAAAATAAATAGATAGACAATACTAACTTAACGAACAATGTCCGGGTCCAAGATGCTTAAGTGCATATTAACACGAAGCACATCTTCTCACGTTTGTGTAAGGATACAAAATCAAAGTTCAGGCGTTCATAAAAAAAGTGGAAGTTTTAACAAAAATGACGAATATAAAAATGTTCAGTGAATATGTATGCAAGGTGTGTGAAAGCATATTATAGTAACTTGATTCAGTCATAATTGTCGAAGTTTCTGATTTCTGACTGAAATAAATCAATAACTCTCATTTCTTGAGACCATCTCAGAGCAGAGAAATAATCTGCATTTCTTGAGAAGGTACTACCACAAACTGAAAATGAAGAGGCAACAAAGCTTATGAATTGGTCAAAGAAATTTTCACCACATGCTCGTAATTAAATTATTGATCAACTTATTGATTTTCACTGTTACAAGCATCCACAAGTATTCTCTTCATATGATCAACTAGTTCTTGAATCTGCTCTCTTGAATGAAGGGGTGAAGGATATATACAAGCACAATCCAGTTTTCCATTCCGTATGGCGTCAAACATGGCTAAGGATGGGCCAACACCATGAGCGGAAGCGCAGCCCAAATAGTCTTCCAATCCAAGCTCTTCATGCATTTCATTTGAATCATCAATGACAAGGTCATCAAATACAGAGACCAATGCAGTTCTAAGGGATGACGATGGTGTCAAACCAGGGTTATCAATGGCCTTGCACATGAGGAAGTTCAGGTCAGCCATATCTGAGAAATGCTTGTTGTAGTTCAAAGCATTTTCAAAGGATGTGTAGCTTCTCTTTGCCAACTCCCATAAGGTTTCTCCACAGACATCGTGGGTGTTTAAAATGGCAGAATGGTAAAATCCTGAACCAAACAACAGATTAATAGGTAAGAATGTTAAACTTTTGCCAAACAATTTAAAAGGAACTAACATTCATCCCTAAATATAAGACCTCGTTGACTAAATCACAATTGGTATTTTTTTTTACAAATTTACTATTCGGAAAAAGAATTACTTTATGTTTCGATCATAATATTTATTACATGTTAATATATATATATATATATATATATATATATATATATATATATATATATATATATAAGGGTATGTTGGTAAAGAAATAATTAATGTTGATGAAAATTTGAACAGAGTCCTAAAAAAAGGGACGAAGTCAGTATCACTTTCCATCGGTATGCTTGGATCATGAATAATTGGCAAATGGTAATGCAATATTTGGAGGTACCCAAGTTCATTAATTTCACTAATTTGTCTAAAAGCTGGGAACCTAATTGCTCCACAAAATTAAGCTAATTGCACTGCGAAATGATGTGAACAGGTTTTTGTCAACCTGTCATGTGTAATGTCAAAGTACCAACAATATATTGAATGCATGCGTAAAACTTTTTAACACTACTAGTACGTACCAATTACATTCATAAAACAAACAAAAAATGGAACAAAGAATACCAGAAACTATGGCATACCACAATGGCTGCTGGAAAGTACTGGATCAAGAAGTGGGCGACAATCAATGAGTGTTACTACCGCATATTTTTCTGATTGATAATCAGGAAGGCGCTTAGAGACCCATGCGGCAATCATTCCAGCTGCTGCAAGTGCCGCACAAAGTTTAATTCCTCTTGATTTGCATCCCTACATAATCTTGCATGATTAACTTAATTCATTCAACTGCAAGATCATAGGCAAAAAGTGTGTACAGAGAGTAGGATGCTATATCGATCAAATTTCATAACAATTAGATTGACATTGGATACATAACAAACTGATTTCGCATGTTGAAGAAACTTTTATCAGATGAGCAGGCTTATAATACTCGGTGCCTAGATTTTTATTACGAAGACCCACGGATGAAAGAACAGATAAGATAAATTTATGCGTCCAAAAAAAATAGCAGCTGATGTGATATTATTTAAATTGGCTGTTACTTTCTCTCAAACAAAATATGAACTAACACATTGTTTAGTTTATTCTAAATTAATTGACATTTTAAAGAGATTGAATCACACCACCAGGCCCCAGGGCGTGATGGAACACAATCCCCCTATTCATAATGGAGGCTCTCCCTTCTTAATTCTTACCAGGCTTGAGTTCTAACTCTAAGAATACTCTCTGTATATAAGTAATGTGCCAATGAAGTTTTGTTTTCAAAAAGGTTAGCACCATCATCTTCTTTATAGAAAAAAGGAAATCTAGGCTTGCATTCAAGATTAGTTTTTAACATTTGAAGAGACAGAATCAGTGGTTATAAGCCAAGCTATACTAGAGACTAATCCTCTGAATTGAGTAGAATACACAAGAGTATAACTCTCCTCAGGAGTTTTAAGTTGTTGCCCACTCTCTTCTCAAATATTGCTTAAAATTTAAATTAATCTTTCTAGAGATATTTTAATACCCATCAAGAACCAACCTGACAAACATTTTATTTTTTTAGAGAATAAATTAGTAATTTTCAATTCTCATTTTATTCTTGTAAAAATATTATAGATTACTTTTTTTGCTGATATTACAACAAATTTATAAATTTCGTTTATTTACTCTGTTTCTTTATTCTTTATAAGAAAGACCTATCATAGGGTGAATGTAGATAATCACTTTATAGTTATACACATCATCAAAATAATCAAAACATAATGGGAATCAATGAATTTACATTCAAAAACATAAAAATCAATAAACATTAATAAAAAAACAAAAATAAATGCAAAATTATCCCTACACATCAAATTTTAAGGAAAAAAAGTTACTGTGTTTCCATAGTTGTATTAGAGATACATCATATTGCACCCATGTCTGTCCCCATATCGACCTATCCTCAATCACCCTTCCAGACATGAACCCCCATACACAATAAACGTCTCCCCAATGGGTTGGGATTCTCTCCAATCATCTAACTTTTTTAGTATTGAATAAAACAAAATCAGCGGACCTACAACTACCAGTACCAATGTAAGTAAGAGTTTTGTTTTTATTGTTGATAACAAATTATATGTGGTTTTATTATAATATTAAAATAGCATTAATTAACTATTTTTTAATAATATCCTCATTTAATTAAATAATTCATTGTTACTTCGTTCAACTACTCCAACTAATATGGAGTATTCATTTAATAACTGGTCATTTTTAACAAAATGCAATACCTTAAACGGCAATTCATAAACTTAGTGAAACAAATAAATAAATAGCAATGATGATAGAACCAAAAATAAAGCTAATGAGGAGTCGATGTCCAAAGAGACTAGTGATGTTATGGGTGTGGGGACCAAAGTTTAGGAAACACGGGTAAAGTGAGGATACAAGAGTAGGAAGACTACACCAAGTCACCAACATATTGATTAGTTTCAAAGGTTTAAAATACCATACAATAATTGTAAAAAAAAAAAAAAAAAATTGTGTTATTTGAACAACCAATTATGGAATCAACAAAAACAGAAGTGCATAACAAACTTTAATTAAACATGATAAAATATCAGTAATATTGTTCTGATCTTTGTAATGTTAATAGTACACAATCTAAAAGAGAACACACAAAAATGTAACCTAAAACTACTAAGAAACATATCCAAGAAGTCTTGAGCATGATACTATCATATATCATACTATATGATAAGTTGATAAGAAGTAGAACACACTAATAGTATTTCGTAAACTATTTTGTATAAGGTTTCAACGACGGCAACACATACACTTTTGATTGAGGTCTGCCTGATGTCCGACACTAACACAACATTTTACAAATTATTTCCGTGTTAGTATCAAGTCAGGTGTATCAGTGTATGCATAGTTGTTGCAATTAGTATTTTGTATGAGAATGAAAATAGAAGTAGTAAGCATAACCAACAAAAGAGAAAGAGTGATAGTGACTTACATCAAGCAACCTCTTGGTTTCATCAGCATTGAGCTGCAACCTGACCATCCTACTCCTTCGTGGCGAATCAGCATTCACGAAACTCAAATTCGAAAACCGAAACGCATTAAGCGAATAACCAAGCACGTCTAATCCACGCGCCCAAAACGGTTTATTCTTCTTCCCTTCCGGAACCAGATCCTCAATCGCCAAATTCACCTTATCCTCTTTCACTCCATCACCGCCATCACCTCTTCCAGCAACGAGCCGTAACAGTTCCTTCAACAACGCAACCGCTGCAGCACGGTCACACGCTGACGTATGCAACCGGAGAAACACCGCTAACCGTTTTTCATCAATCGCGTACGTGCTAGCGTACATAACATCAACATCTGAGTCTCGCCACGTGTCGCGGTTCATCTCGTGTTCGAGTAGCTTGTGGAAAGGATCGACGAGATCGTCGTGATCGCGACCGTTGAGGATTTGTTCAGTTTGTTGAAGATCGAAGGATTGGATTTGGACGGTGGGATTTGGAGGAGTTATGAAGAGGAAAGTGTTGGCGGTGGTGTCGAAGTGGATCTTTGAACGGAGGATAGGGTGGGAATTTTGGAGTTTGTGGAGGGCGTTTTGGAGATGAGGGATTTGTGGTGGTTTTGAGAGAAGGAGGCTTAATACGGTGGAGCCGGTGCCGCCGGGGACGGCTTTGCACCAGCCGTATTCGGTGCCGCCGACAGGTCGGGTTGTGGGTGGTGGTTGATCTGGATTCGCGCTCTCGGACTCTTTGGCCATGGTGCTAGGAGAAGAGAGTAGAGTGTGGAATGCTTATGCTACACAACGGGTTAAAGAAATGAGGAAAATGATAGCAATAGGCAGTGCTGGCGTATTATACTCTATCTTGCTCGACAATTATTGTTTTCATTATCAGATATTTCTTGTAGCTCTCATTTCAAATGTCTAATAAACATTTTTTTTTTCCTTCAAAAAAGTTAAAATATCAATATAATATTTATTTACTACACTCATTTCGTCCAACTTAACTATTCTAGTGATTATTACTCCTTTCGTCTCTATTAATAAAAGTATTTTAGTAAACGATACCAATTTTACTATTAAAATCAACACAATTAATAATTTCTTTAATAATAATACACAATACTTAAACTACTGTTAAAATGAGTCGGAATGAGTACATACCAATTTGTGATAACTTTCTTTCTTTCAATATATTAGTATTGATCGTACTTGATCAAAAGGTGACTACCAAAGCGGTGTTTGGTGGTGGTGGTTGTATGCGGCTGCAAAGACTGAAACAACGGAGGGTGTATCTGCAGACACTCCGACGCTCAAGTCAGTATTGAGAATAAGAATGTGGGTTATAAGAGATAGAATATTGTAACCTTGGGGACTATTGAGAGTCACATTTATATAGTGTGGAGGGGCAGGTGTCGTTGTAAGGCACACATGGGGTTCGACGGTTACAGATTCGTTGGAATTGTAACCGCTGAGGGAGAGAGTCGCGAGAGTCATGGAGACTTCCCTTATCGTTCAGTTTTGAACAGGTCTTTGCTGCTTCAAGCACCCCCTCCCCACTCGTGGGGAGGAGTTGTGCTGCGAGTAAAGTAGCCCAAATGTTGGATTTGTGTTGTTTTGGGTTGGGCCTATGAGCCTTTGCTCAGTCTAGAATAGTAGCCCCCTAAGTCGTTGCTCTTGGTCAAGAGTGATGACTTTGAAAACGAGGCTATTATCTGAGTCGAGCGTTTCGCTTGTTTGATATTTGTATGAAGGTGAAAACCTTTGAGCCTGTTTTGGTTTGGCGAGCGTGTGGAGAGCATTGATGCTGGTGAGGTGTTAGTTCGTCAGCGAGGTATTTTTGTTTGTCATAGAAATGCTCGAAACAAATTCCAGTATCATATGTTCGCTTCTTTTGCACGAATACAATGTGACCATTTGATGCCCTCGTCTAGGGTTTAGTCGTTTTTCTCCTTAGCATTTAATGTGTATGTCTCGAGGGTGAGAGTGATGGGATAAGACCTTTAGATTTTATTTGCCACGTGTAAAGACTAATAATGTACTCAATTACATAGGCCCTTGAGTGTTTATTTTGGAGTTTGTTCCCGAGGTTCCATCATCACCGTTGATTAGGTTTTGACGTTTGGAAATTTAAAAGATTCGCCATGGACTATTGGATCCATGAGGGGTGTCAATCTGAACCGTTGCTTCGTTTTACTAATACAGATCTCATGGGGAGTGTCGAGTATAAGTAGTGTCAAGTGTTTTTCAGAAACAATTTTACTATTCCTTTAACTTAGCAAGTTCAAGGCTTACAGAGAGCCCCAAGTTTCTGAAGCTTTTCCGATCATCTTCGTTTTTAGACTTCTCCAATTTCAAGCTTCTAACTTTCCTTCCATATAACCAAGTTGGTTGTTTTCGCCATTTTTGTTTCTTTCTTATGAACTATGGAAACTCGCGGTTTTAGGGTAGAAGATATAAACGGTTAATGTTGGTGGTGGATTCCACTTTAGGAAGTGGTGGTTTTCACCATGGTTAGATTAGTTTTAGAAACTGATGTAGTTTTTTTGCATATAAACCACCGATGTGGGGTGTCTGACCTGTTATGGGTCTAGCCCATCTCCACTGTGTGTGTGGTGTTGTTCTTCCGTAAGTGGTGGTGTTGATCCAAATCTCTTAGTTTTTCCTCCAATTTGTCGTTTTATTTGAAATTTTCTGTTGATCTATTTGGTTTGCAAGGACGTTAGAGCCCTTCCTTGCATAGATCAGACCGATTGGCGAAGGAAGGGTGGATTTTATTATTGACCTTACAATAAAAAATGTTATTGAAGATTTTATCATCACATAGGGGTTGAATAACTCAACTAAATTAAGCTTTGAGCTAAGGGTAAAGAAGTTGGATGTCTAGACTTTAAATCTCGATTAGGAGAAAAAGCTAACATATATAATTCATATGACCCTCATGAATAATCTATATCAACGAAAAATGTATGGTTTGAGAATTATCAAATTACAAAAAAGGAGGCGCATGTGAACTTCTTGACCGATCCACTAGATAGAAGATCGACGCTTAGACTTGTGAATGTTATGGTGTACTGATGGGTAGGAGCAAAACATGCATGTGTGGACTTGACTGGGGTTTCACCACTTGTGGGATTATGGATCAGGGCTTTTACGGTAGGACATGCAGCCCTAGAAGTTGCGGCAAGCAAAGTGGCTAAACATGAGAAAATGCGTTCTAACAATCAACATTCTTTTATGTCATTTGCTTTCGAGACTTTTGGCTTCCTAGCATCATATATTGTTGACCTTCTACGTAGAGTTCAAAGGGTCATGCATATCAATGTCATGTCTCATAGGTCTATGAATGTTGTGTTTACGATGATTGAATTTGCCATCTAAAAAGGTTCTTCCCTATTCTTCTTCTATAAGGATGCTCTCATGAATTTGTTCTACATTTTTTGTGCCAATGTAGCCTTCACAAAGAAACAATTTTTTTAACAAAATAACTTATCCTTGTTACTTTAGCTTCAAAGCCATCACAATTTCTTGGTAAAGATTTTAGCCTTTCTTAAGAACAAGTCATAGTCATACTCATGATGAATGAACAACCATTGGGTGATGCCATCATTGATGTGATGGAAGATTTCATGCTTTCACCTCATGCCAGGCTCAGAGACACGCCCGCCTTCAATCAGAAATGTGGTGCAACAAAGCCGACTGCTGATAGCGACTCAACACTCACAACAACCCATTTTCTGAAACCAATTGGAAACTCCATTCATAAACAACATTTTGAATTTAACCCATTATCATCATCTTGTATTTTGGAACCAAAGGAGTGGCCTTTGAAAATCAACTTCAATGGGCGGCACCACCGAAAGAGATTAACATGCCTCCTCATCTCCGGACCAGAAAAACAACCAAACAATGTGAAAGGAAGGTGCTTTAGATATGCGTTGGGAGGATGAAGACGGAGACGACGGCGGTCGTGATGGCAGGTGGCGTAGTGGTTGTTTGTTGGACGTCATGGTTCGTGTGAGAGATGAGATAGCGGTAATGGGAGAGACAGAAATCGTGAGAGAGGTTGAAGGTAAGGGTGGGGATGGTTGGGTTTAACGACAGAAATCTGGCTTCCGACGGCGGCGGCGGCGACGACTGGAAGTTCATTCCCTCTTCTTTCTTCTTCTTTTTGTTTATCATTTCTCAACAAACAACCTCAATCAAGTAGTGTTCATCAAAACTCAAAGTTTCATGGAAGAATTACTACAACCGCAACTTCAACCACCATCTGGTAACTGTGGTATTGGCTTCAACGCAAATAGCTCCGACAAAGATGATTTTGATCTCAATAGTTATACACATTAACCAGTCACCGATTCAATTGACTCACGCAAGCTAAAAATTTAAATCAAAATTCAGTTTAAGAATTTCAATTTTAATTGTAAATTTGTAATTATTTTAGTTAATTTTGATTTTGTGGATTTTTTATTTTGGAGAGTTTGATTCCTTATGTAAGTGTTTGGAATTAGAAATTGAATTTTCTGGGTTAGATTGCTAGAGATTGATGTACTTTGTTAGATTTTCAGAAGTGGGGCTTGAAGAAGAACACAAAGGAGGAGGTGGAAGGTTTAAAGTAGAGAAATTATTCAATCAAATACTAACATCATATGTAGGAGATTTTTCCCAACGTGTTTCACAAACTTTTGATCATTTTATACACCAAACAATTCTTTGCTTAAACAACCACCACTTAGAATTTCACATGCTTCAAAAGCTAGAGGTATTAAATCGTGAAAGAGGAAGAATAGGGAGGGAAGAATGATAAGAAAAGGGTAGAATGATCTTTTTAAATGTATCTAGAGGCTTTAAGGATAAAATGGTCATTTCTGATAGAATTTGCCGAGTCATCATTGTACTTTTCTATGTTAGTTAATGTCACGTCACTAATCGCATGCCACATCAGTAATTAAATATGATATGACCGAAACTCATATGATTAATATTTTGCAGTGGTTGTTTAAAATGATTAGTAACTTCAAAAACGAAAATTCAAATGATTTATATTTTTAGGGATTAAAGACCTATTTAAGTCTACGAAAAATTAACAACTTCCTACTATCACATAGTATCTGGAACAAAATATAAGCAACAGTGTTTATATGCTAATTCCATGATGCACGAGTGAAATAATGTTGTATTATAATAGATATCATATATAGACTCAACAATCAACATCATAGCATGACAATACATTTCTCACGCTTTAACCTATAATTTAAAACCCAAAATATTCCTTGATAGACGAAATGCAACCTATAATACACATCCATGAAATGCAACCTAATCTAATAAATACTAATCCAATAATTAGGCAGTGATGATGTGATTAATTTCATTTCTTGAATGTCTTAGCAGCATCAATAAGGATAGCCTTCATCTTACCAACAACCTCTTGCATCTGTTCTCTAGAGTGTAATGGTGCTGGATACACACAAGCACAATCCAAACTTCCATCTCTTATGGTATCAAAAATGGCAATAGATGGACCCACCCCATGAACAGAAGCACATCCCATATAGTCCTCTACACCAACCTCTCTTTGCTTCTTTATACTGTCGTCTATAACCGTGTCCTCGAACACCGATATGATCGCCGTTCTTAACGAAGAAGATGGTGTCAACCCTGGATTCTCTATGGCCTTGCACATCAGAAAGTTTAAATCTGCCATATCTGAAAAATGTTTGTTGCATTTCTTTGAGTTTGCAAAGGCTCCATAGGTTTTCTTTGCAAGCTCCCATAGAGTTTCCCCTCCTTTCATCTCGTGGGAATTTAGAATGGCAGAGTGGTAAAAACCTGAATATATTCGTAGGGTCAAATCAATTGTTTGATTAAATACAAGGCCAAATTTATTGAGTATTTGAATGCATTTTCTTTCAATGTTATGTTACGTCCTTTTCTTTTATATGCTCGTTTTGACTAGTGTCTTTTGTGTGGACGCATGTAATTTAATGTGACAAAGGAGTAATCGTGAACAAATAAAAGAGCTCTTATACAAGTACCTTTCCAATTTTCCAACACATATTTAACACCATCATATTAATTTCTCTATTGTTTTCTCTCTCTCAATGTATACATGGGTATTACATTGAACATTTTCTTTTATTTTTTTGGTTACGAACATTTTCTTTTATAAGAAACGTTATTTTTTTATCTTAAATATTAATAAAAGTTTACTAAAGTGTCATGTTTAATATTTTGAGAAAAAAACTTTGTCAAATTAATTTCATTAATTAAAATAAAATGCATCTTTACCTATTTAAAATATTTTTGTTATCTTCATTGATTGAAATAAAATACATCTTTTAGTTTATAAATAAATAATTAGTTTAGCTTATTTTTATTTTATCAAGTTTTTATTTAAGAATATTTATGTCATTTTATCAATAAACATTTTTTTTATTAATACAAATATTTAATTTTATCAATAATCCCTTCTTTTTACTTTGCTTTCTTTTATCTTTCTTTTATCAACTAAATAAAGTGTAAAGAGGGGAGAGGTTAACTTTTCATGATTTATTTTTCTTAAGGACTAAAAATTAATTTTATTTTTAAGGGAGTAAATTAGGTCTTACGAATTTTCTCAAGTACTAAAATGAGTTTTAACTCTTAATATAAAATAAACATCAATTTGATCTTGATCCATCTCTCTAATTCGATCCGTAAACTATTATAAATCCATTAAATTAGCCCCCTCAATTCCTTTAAAAACAAGATAGAAAATGACCCTCTTGAAAAGATAGTAGAAAATGATGGTCCAGCGACTATCTTTAAAACTTTCTATGAGATTCGTATTAGTTGTGCAAAAGAAAAGGAGGCAGGGAGTAATAATGTGTTAATTTATTACATTACTATGTTTAGAGAATTCATGCATTTAATACCATAAGGATACATTGCAAAACTTAATGCACCAACAGACCAACTAGACTCCCATAACATTTCCTTCAAAAAACAAAAAAAAAAACTAGACTGCCATAACATACAGTGCAGGATTCCAAATGCAGTCATCACCAATCACCTTTTTTATCGTCACAAACCTTTAATTTAATGGCCATTTAATAGTATTTGTACGAAGCAAGTTTACTTTTATGGTTCGTAATGAACAACATGGTTGAAAGTTGGCATAAGTTTGAATCCGCCACCATGGAAAATAAGTTTAATCATAGTTTTAATCTTTCTATTTTCATCACTCATGTAATTTGAACCCTATTTTAAAAATATGATGTAATTAGTCCCCTAATCTTTCTATTTTCATCCACTCGTGTAAATGTATTTGGATTAAAAAAAAAAAGATGTAACATATTTTAAACGATATGTCATGCGATTTAATCATTTTGTGATAATTTTTGGACAATTCTTTTAACAAAAAAAAAAAAATCATTTTGTAATAATTTTTGGACAATTATCTCTCATATTCATGTTATGTTCCTACTCTCTCTTCTTCTTTTTTTATCTCTCTCTGACCAATAAAAACAAAAAAAGAAGGTTGTTAATAAGTATGGTTGTACAAATATCATTACTCAAACCCTAAACATAAACTCACCAAAATTGTCGGAGAGACGAGATTGGAGTGTGGATCTGCAATCAGTGAGAGTAACAATACCATACTTCTTGGAACCACGTTTTGAGCCATGGGCAGCCATCAACCCCGCAGCACTCAATACCCCACACACTTTTATCCCATTCAAAGCGCAACCCTAACAATTAAAATTCAAACATCATCATGAGACATAAATTTAGTCATTGCATGAACATTAAACTGAAAATATATATATGGTAATTAAGGAGCTTACAGCTAGAACCCCCTTGGTGTCATCTTGATTAAGTTGCAACCTTACCACTTGTGAAAACCTCGTTGCTTTGGTGTCACAAAATTTCATATTCGTTAACCTAAGTGAGTTGAGTGAGTAACCAAGCATGTCAAAACCACGTGTTAACAAAGCCTTCTTTGTTTTCTCACGAGGAACAAGATCCTCAATAGCCAAACTAACCTCATGTTTAACTTCCTTATCATTTTCTTCACTAAGGATCTCTTCCTTTTCTTCCATCAGCTCAAGCAACTCTCCCAAAAGTGACAACGCCGTCGTGCGGTCACATGCAACGACGTGGAGCCGCAATGCGACAACCCAAACGTTGTTCGGCAGTGTGTAAACACTGCCGAAAAACATTTCGTTTGAGTCACGCTTTGCATCGCGCCACTCGCTGTCGTTGTTGAGTTCGAGTTCTAGGATTCGTTGGAAAGGAGAAAGTGAAATGGAGTCGTTTGTGTTGTTTTGGTTTGACGAGAGGTCGTGAGTTGTTAGTTGGAGGAAGGGTGTGGGGGATGTAAGGAAGGAGTAGGTGTTTGTGTGTTGGAGAAGAGTGGACCTGAGGATAGGATGGGAATTTTGGAGTTTGTGGAGTGCTGTTTGGAGACGGTGTGTGTTTGGTGGTTTTGAAGTGCGTAATGTTATGACGGCGACACCGGTGCCGCCGCGAGCCGCCTTGCACCAGCTGCATTCTGTGCCGCCAACGGTTCTACCTTTGCGTTCGGTCATGATGAATGGTTTGGATGGTTGGAAGGGAGCTTGATGATGAAGTATTTATATTGGATTTTATGCATAGTTTGATTGAGCCAAATGAAGAAAGCATGCGTCACTTGATCATTAATTATTATTGAAAAAAATATACAATTTCATACTTTTTTTATCAAAAAATTCTATCAATGTTTAATCGAGTGACTAATATTTGTCGAAGATCATTTGCTTAAGTGGTCAAAATTTCTTGGATCAATTTATTGTTGAACTTTGGTCAATTTCATACTAACTATTAAAAATCATGTTTTCGCAAACCAAAAAATATTACGCTTTACCCAAAAGTTGTGAGTCTTTTCATGTTTAATTAAAGTTATGAGTTTGAATTCAACCTTTTGCATGTAACAACGTTAAAATTTTAAGAGTTTATCATCCATTTAGGTCAAAAAAAACTCGAGATATTAGTCTTCGCGGTTGAACGCTAAAAACATGTTACACTTTCATTAAGTATTTTTATTTGTAATCCTTAAGTTAATACATTCTAGGAGTATATATAAGAATTGGGTGAGCCGAACTAGACTTTGTAAAATGTAAAGTCCAACCGACCTGGCCAAATAATTCAAGGTCTAAACTTGACTTGTTATTTGTTACAATTTTTTTTTCCTTCATGATCCTAGCCATTTTGAAAGTTTAGTATGGCATGTTAGCTCAAATAAATATGTTTGTTTTGGATCTTTGGATGGATTAATGAATTAATAAATCAATAAAATTATTCTCAATTTTGATATTTAACATGAAATTTTAAAGAAAATTACATTATTGTTAATAATAGAATATGACTTTATATTATATCATATTTCAATTTAGTTTATAATTATGCATTTATATAAAAAAAAATCAACATGTGACAAAATTAATGTACATCAATATACTTAAATATACTAGATGTGAAGAACTCTCTTAACCGTAATTTGAATCATTGATTCATCATTATATACTGTCCTTTAGAAAACAAATATTTTTTTCTGAAGTGAGATTGACACCACGTCTTCGCCTAAAATCTGAAGACATTATATATTTTTTTTTATCTCGCTTATATGTTACTCAATATATACTATTGCAGCCAATATAGAAGTTTAACTCACACATGACACATAAACATATATTCCTTAAATGTGAGACTCCATATGTGTATGATCTGGTGAGATAGCAACATAAGTTGAGAGGCACAACATGGTAAAAAATATGGGTTGACAGTGATTTCAAAGAGGGATGTTTGTTTCAGTCTTTCATGATAAGAGATAAAGTACATTAGAAATGGAAAGAAGATGACAAATAAATTTGAACTTGATAGAAATGATAAAAGAGAGAAAAAGGAGTGTGTGTTTTATCCTTAAGAGTCATTAAAAAAATGCTACTCAATTTAAAATAGGTAATTATGCTACAAAAATATTAGGAAACTATGCTACCAAAATATTATACTCATTAAAAAATATCACTCAATTTGAAATATCTAATAAGCATGTATTTTGTCAACACATTAGAACACATCTACATTTTTCCATTGGAAGATCCCACGAAATATCAAAAGTGAAGGAATTTGAAATGATATAGAGGTTGAATAATTTTTTTTTGCATGAAAGCGAAGGACATTCAAAACAAAAAATTTAGATAAAATATCAAACAAATAAACCCATAAACTAACAAAATAAATCATCATGATGTTCAAACTTCCGTGAGAGCCTACATCGGTTTCTATTATCACATTAGACTGAAAGAAATTACACAAATGAGATTCAACTCACATCTTCTTTAAAGATCTTAAGGCATTGTGTATATGAGTAATCTCTTTTATATGTTGCTCACATTTACTCTTGCTTACAATATAAAATTTAAACTCACACTTTACACTTTAACATTTCTCCATTAAGTGTCATGATCTTCGTGTCCGTGATCCACAACCAAGAACCACTCCCGCTCCCCTCGCAATATTGAATCGGGATGTGATATCACCATTGGAATCTCTGGAGGAGCCTAGACCGGTGTAGATAGACAATTTGGAGAAAGAGCAACCACGCAAGTGAGAATGATACCACCACATCTTCATCCAAAAATTTAAGGCTTACATATAAGATTTTTGTTAACTAATATTGATACATCTCAATATTCTCTCCCTCAAATATGACAAAATTCTAGCCCGTGCTTGGCACGGGTGTCCATACTAGTTTTAATTCATAACCGACTGTATTCAGCTGCGGTGACACTACTATTCAATGGAGGAGTGGCGGTAAAGGCATAATGATTGTTTATAGTAATTTATTGCTGTAATAAGCTGATGACTACTACTCACACCTCTTGGGTATATCTCCGACTAAATATAGCAATCTGTCTCCCAACCATATTCATTGAAGAACTAAATTTATAAGACCCACCACCATTAATAAAATTTATAAAAATATTTAAAAATATTTGTAATATAAAATTTGTAAGAAATGTGAGTTGCTTCTTTCATAATTACCTCTACTATCATAAGAGTAATTTTTTTTTTTTTTTTTACATTTTCTAATTGTAAATTAAATATGGAAAGGGAACATTATATTTAGTGATGATGGATTAATTTAGTGATATAGGAACACAATTCTTTTTTGTTTTATCGGTAGAATCAATTCAAATTATTTTTGGATCTTTTGTTATACACATTATTACACAAGATCAGCTAAGAGCGTAATCCATGTGCATGCACTTCTTGTTTATTTTGAGCTTCATTTAATTCGATACCATGTAGTTCTATATACTTATCCATGGCAGTAGAGCTGTCAAAACGGGCCGGCCCGTATGGGCCGGCCCGAAAGCCCGAATAAAACGTAGGGCTTGGGCCTAATAATTGCAGCCCGAATTTTTTTAGGGCTTTTTAGCCCGGCCCGAAAAAGCCCGGAGCCCGTTAGGGCTAGCCCGTTCGGGCCACGGGCAGCCCGCAAAAAAATAAAGAGTGGTTCATTTTTGGTGTGGTGTTTGTTGGACCTGGACTGGGCAACCCAAACCCAATATTAAGGATCCGGCCCAAGTCACAACACAACATGCCACAGCCACACGGACGGTCATTCTTTTCTCTCTTTTCTCATTCTCTCTATCGTATTCGTATTTCGTACCGTACCACTGTGCGTGAAGGTGAAGGGAATGGTGAACAAGAACAACTGATGCGCGCACGCGATTCCGATCTTCTCACGCGCGATTCCGATTCTTCTCACAACACAAGCTCACGGCGATTCCGATTCCGGCAACACAGCACACAGGTTCGTCTTCTCTTCTTCCTTTCTTCGTTTCTTCTTCTTCTTCTTCCTTTCTAATTCAGGCTCAGCAGCTCTATTTCTAATTCAGGCTCAACAGCTCCGTTTCTTCTTCTTCATCATTTTCCAGGTCCGTTTCTTCTTCTTCTTCGTTTATCTGTTAAAATGTGATATTAGGGTTTGAAATTGAATAGGTGAAATCCAAATCGTGAAACCCAATTGAACTTCAATGTTGCTTTCTTTGTTCCCACTGTTTAATTTTCGTTTTGAATTTCTTTCTCAGCAGCTATCTCACCGTATCTGTGAAACTGCGTTCCATTGTCGTCGTTGCGAAATCGTGTTTTGTCGTTGCGAAATCGTTCTGAACATCAGGTTCATTCTTTGATTCTTTCGATGTGCTTATTTAATTTATTTTGTGAGTTTGTGGTGATTAGTTTAAGACAATAACATGGCTGAGTTGCAGCAATGCATAACAGTGATACTGAAATCATTTTAGATTATAAGATTAGAGAGTGACTGTGAGAAAACCTCATCTGATGGCCTTCTAAAATTGTATTATATCCAATTCATGTTCCTAAAAATAACATGATCCTTGAAAAATGTACCAAACTGACATCACTAATGATCACACAACAGAAAAACACCAAAGTTTACTAAATATGTGAGTTCTTAAATAATAGCATAATGTAATCAACCTGCATAAAATGGTATTACCTTGTATTTTCGTTTGACTTTTATCCCAAAACATTTCTAAAAATGCGAATGGCTAGTCCTAAAAGGTTATTAAACAAGTTTCATGTTTTCTATAACCAACCTATACAATAGTACAATATGTTTTCTTTAACCTATATAAGCATGTATAGAGACTGATGCTATTTTGAAATGTAAGTTGTTAGAACTTTCGGCTCATTCAGTTAAAAAAAAGCAAATTACTTGCAAACTGGTAAATTCTCAAAGTTCTTTCAAATGAATTTTGCAATTATTCATGCAGCCTATCAAAATTATTAAAATATGAGCTATCAATCATGTAAAGTTACACTTAAAGCTTATTAGATTAAATTATAAGCTTTGAAAAATGAACACTGGTTGACCTAAATATCAAATAATTATACTGAAAAAGGTTTTCAGAAAACATGGTCTGGTACTTTTGAGAACTGAACACTGGTTCAATACATTGGGGGCACATGGAACATATCATGTACTTTTGAGTGCCTCTAATAGAGGAGCTTTCTAATTCTATCTCTGAGTCTGAAACAGCCCGGCAGCCCGCATAGTTGCACATAATATGACAACCTTTTATAGCTTCCCTTGGCAACTTAAGCATAGTTGAAATTCCATTCTCTAGATTATAAGACATTATATATGGTACTGCTTGTTCTATTATGTTCTATTCTGTTCTTAATGGATTATTCTATTCTGTTTTGTGTTGTCGTATTGGTACTGCTAGAACTTCTAAATGAATTGACTATTTATGTAATCTTTAATGATTGATTTTATGGTTTAGAAGTTGATATTCTACATTTAATTAGGCTTTAAATTTGGCATATAATTTTGTAGGAATTACAGCCTGTTTGTGCTTCAAAAATGAGGGATAGTGATACTGATGGTAGTGGAAGTCATGAAAATATGTGCGTTGATGGGGAAATTGAGAGCCAAGCTAGGGAAGTTCCACCGGCACCACCAATTGATCAAAATGCACAAGAAGTGTCTTCCGATCCAAAGGATAAGAAGCGTAAGGGCAAGGCTAAGGCTAAGGACAAAGCTACGGGCAAGGTCAAGAGCAAGGGTAAAGCCCTAACATCTGACGTGTGGCTATATCTTGTGAAAGTTGGTATTGTAGATGGAGTAGATAAATGTAGATGCAAGGCGTGTCACAAATTATTGACTTGTGAATTAGGAAGCGGAACTAGTCATTTAAAGCGTCATGTACTTAGTTGTAAAAAGACTATCAAAAATCATGATGTGGGTGAAATGATGATTGATGTTGAAGGAAAACTGAGAAAGAAAAAGTTTGACCCTATGGCTAATCGAGAAATTTTAGCTAGAATCATGATTACACATGGTGCACCATTTAATATGGTTGAGTGGAGGGTGTTTAGAGAATACCAGAAGTTTTTGAATGATGATTGTGTTTTTGTTAGTAGAAATACTATAGCCAAAGAGATTTTGAATGTTTATCGTGATGAGAAAGAAAAGCTGAAATCACAGTTAGCTCAAATTCGTGGGAGAGTTTGCTTGACTTCTGATTGTTGGACTGCATGCAGCAATGAAGGTTATATTTCTTTAACTGCTCATTATGTTGATATAAATTGGAAGTTGCAAAATAAGATTTTGGCATTTGCTCACATGGAACCCCCACATAGTGGGCGAGATTTAGCTTTGAAAGTTTTGGAAATGTTAGATGATTGGGGCATTGAAAAGAAATTTTTTTCCATCACTTTAGATAATGCTTCTACAAACAACAGTATGGCTAACTTTTTGAAAGAACATCTAGGGTTATCAAATAGTTTGTTGCTTGATGGAGAATTTTTCCATATAAGATGCTCAGCTCATATCTTGAACCTCATTGTTCAAGATGGACTCAAGGTAGTTAGTGATGCATTGCATAAGATTAGGCAAAGTGTGGCTTATGTGAGGGTAACAGAAAGTAGAACACTACTTTTTTTCGAATGTGTTAGAACTGTTGGTGATATTGATACAACCATAGGATTGAGATTAGATTGTGTTACTCGATGGAATTCCACTTTTATAATGCTACAGAGTGCGCTTGTTTATCGTCGTGCCTTTTATAGCTTAAGTTTACGGGATTCAAATTTTAAGTGTTGTCCTACAAGTGAGGAGTGGAGAAGGGCTGAAACAATGTGTGAGATTTTGAAGCCATTTTTCACTATTACAAACTTGATGTCCGGCTCTTCATATCCTACATCGAATCTGTACTTTGGTGAAATATGGAAGATTGAGTGCCTCATAAGATCTTACTTGACAAGTGAAGATCTTTTGATTCAAAAAATGGCTGAAAGTATGAAGGTGAAATTTGATAAGTATTGGAGTGACTATAATGTTGTTTTGGCAGTTGGGGCTGTTCTTGATCCAACCAAAAAGTTGAACTTTTTGAAATTTGCTTATGAAAAACTTGACCCACTCACTAGTGAGGAGAAGCTGAAAAAAGTTAAGATGACTTTGGGGAAGCTTTTTTCCGAGTACGTCAAGAATGGAATTCCTTCTAATCCAAGCTCTTCACAAGTCCAGCTTAGCTATGGTGGAGGAACTCGAATTATGTCATCTTCATATGATGTAAGTCCATACATTCTTTCTTTATTTTATTCTTTAATTAATTATTTTGTTTTTGTTTGTATGAATATTTTGTAACTTGGTTACGTTGGATGATTTGTAGGAATTTGAAGAATATGAAAGCCAATCAAGTAACAACACCGGAAAATCAGAGCTTGATACTTATTTAGATGAGTCGCGGATGCCTCGATCTCCAGAATTTGATGTCATAGCTTTTTGGAAGGAAAGAAGTCGTAGAAGTCCAAATCTTGCAAGGATGGCTTGTGATATATTGAGTATTCCGATAACAACGGTGGCATCAGAATCTGCGTTTAGTATTGGCGCCCGAGTTGTGAATAGGTATAGAAGTTCAATGAAAAATGATTCTGTTCAGGCTCTCTTGTGCGCACGTAGCTGGTTACATGGTTTTGAAGGTATGATTTTTGAAGTTCTATCATTTTTACAATTGTTTTATAGTTTATATAATATAGTTTATATTATTGTCAATAGAACTGAATGAGTTTGATGTGAAACTCATGAATTTAGTTTATGAATCAAAACATTTCAAAAACTGAAGCATTTATCCTTTTGTTACTTTAAATGTTGCTTTGATCATATAAGTGGGTTTGTATATATAGGTTTGATCATACTTTAAATGTTGCTTTGATCATACTTTAAAGTTAAACTGAAGCATTTCAAAAGTGGCTTTGAAGCATTAGACAAAGATGGCATATATCGAATGCTAGATTAGATAGTTAGTACGCAATATTTTTGGACTTTCATGATTGAATTTTGTTCAATGCTCATTCTCACAGTAATTGATTTATTTTTAGTTATCAATACTAAAGTGGTTTTTTAATCTCTATATTTAACAATCAAATTTCATAATTTGTAGAATTATATGATGACAACAATGATGTTCAAGAAGATGAAACTCTTGGAAGTGGACAAGCATCAAATAGTACCGTGGATGTTGTGAACCTTGAAGAAGATTAAGTGACTTTGTTGGGAGTGACTTTTTGGATTAAAACTTTTGTTATGTTTTTTTTTTTTGAAGAGGCAAAACTTTTGTTATGTTATTACTTATTCTGGATAATTAGTATTTTGAATTTAGAATCTTCATTCTGGATAATTGGTGACTTGTGTTAATTTTACTATGGATAATTGTTATTCTAATGTTAATTTATCTTTTGTTCACTATTTGTGTACATTTAAGTTATTATGTTCAATCCTTAAAGAATGGGAAGGAAAAAATGGAAAAAGAATGGAAAAAAGGAAGAAAAAAAATAAGGGCCAGGGCTGGCCCGTTAGCCCGGGAGCCCGTATAGGGCCGGGCTCAGGCTCTATTTTTCCGGCCCATATTAAAACCGGGCTTTTTAGCCCGGCCCTCAAAAGCCCTTTGTCCGTTCGGGCCGGGCCTAAACGGGCCGGGCCGCCCGTTTTGACAGCTCTACATGGCAGACCTACATACAAGGACCCCAATGTGCATCATCATGGTATACATTAAATTCCACGCAGGTTTCCTTGCTTGTTAAGGTAAGAAATTTGACCATCGAGCTGCTCATATTGGTTATCTAGTCTGTAATTTTTTGAATGGAGAGGAGTTTCTTTCATTTGAAGATAGAGCTGTTAGAATGTTGGTTTGATTGATCCACATTTTAGCATGGTTGTTTTCTAAAAAATTTGAAAGATAATTTTCGAGGGACCTTTTTTTAAATTTTTTAACACATCCAGGAGATAATTCTCATAAAACATTTTTCAACACAAAGAGACATAAGAGATGTTAAAGGGGTCTAAAAAAAAACCAAAAGCTTAATCGAATTATTTTGGTTCGATCCGATTAGTCCTAATAATGAATTGGGCTGAAATGACTCATTGGATTTTGGACCAACCACTAAACATCTCAATGTGATTTTTGAAAAAATAAATAATATTTTTAAAATCTTTAAAAGCTATTATTGAATTTGAACATTATTAATAAAAATATATTTAAATGTTTAAATTTAATAAACAAAAAAGATAAATTTAGCTTCTTATTTTTTTTGGCAAAAGATACATTTGGCTAAAACTTATAACATTAAATTATATATGATATGATATGATGATTAATTATAATTAGGTTCAAGTGAAGAAATAAAAATGTAGTTAGATTGATATTCAATGTTATTGTAAAAAAAAAAATATACACTCAATCATATATCACAATAGATAATTACGAGAAACTACTCCATTAAAGCAACATAAAATAATGAAATGGGAGACTAAAGAAAACAAAAAATAAAATGGGTCGGATTGATCCATTGATCAACATAGCCCGTAGTGGTTGGGTCATGCATAATAATTTGCATCCCAATAACTAACAAGCTTGTCTGGTCTAATCAATTTATGTAATTGGTCATGTTGGATCGCACTACGTGGATCCAGTCAACCCATTTGATACCTGATACCTCTATTCGAAGTTGACTTATACCTTTATTTGAAGTTGGTTTATATGTTGTGTTTTAATTATTTATCATTTTTTTTAAAAGAATGTTAAATTTATGCTTAATTGCTCTTTTCGTTCTTAAGTTTTTTCTAAGTATCGTTTAGGTCCAGCATTGTAGGCGTTGTTTGTGCCATGTGTTTGTAAAAAAGAAGAAGAATGAAACTGACCCAAAAGAAGGGAATGAAGCAGCAGGACAAGAATAGTAGAAAGGTTGAAACTTTATCGGGATTGAGTAGGTTTATCCTTGTTATCACCATCATGAGAGGAATTAAGGTTGCAATTAAAAGAGGGTATGGGAATTTCACCCTTGATGAACCAACCAAGAGCAAAAAAAGCAGCACCAGCATGAATAGCAGTGCCCCAATCGTGAGAATATCATTTACAATAGTGTATGGAATCGTTGTTTCTGCTGGGTTGATATGAGCTTTGTGGCCTGAAAATTTGGTTGAACCATGATCTGCACTTGAAATCTTTCATCTAATAAACCTTAAATTTATTATTTTTTTGTCAATTATACTATCTTTTTGTATCGATAATTTGATATTTAGGGAAATGTTAACCGCCGGGCACTGGTTAAGGAACAAAAGTAATAAGTGATTGTATTGGAACTTGGGTTTCAACTCCTAAAATACATAAAAAAGTGTTATTTTCACTTTAAAATTTCATTTTTTTAGTTTTCTTAACTAGTACTCTGGAGGCACCAATTAACAAAACCCTTATATTTATTACTATATTGGAAAGAGAGAGAAAATATAGTTGAGTTAATTAATGAATTGTGAGGATATAATTAATTTATTTATGCAAATGACTTACACTTATTACTTCCTCCGTCCCAAATTGTGTGCCGCTTTAAGGAAAATTTTTTATCCCAAATTATATGTCACTTTACAATATCAATGCAACATTAATGTTACTTTTCCTATT
This sequence comes from Medicago lupulina, assembly GCA_958299785.1. Classification (NCBI taxonomy): domain Eukaryota; kingdom Viridiplantae; phylum Streptophyta; class Magnoliopsida; order Fabales; family Fabaceae; genus Medicago; species Medicago lupulina. The sequence goes on along the minus strand of OY283141.1, from coordinate 26,400,861 downwards.
ATAACCTTAATTATTTATTACTATTTTTTTTCAATTCTTTCATTTATCTTTCCCATATTATTTATTAAAGACAATTTTGTAAAACAACTCATAATATCTCTCTTCCACACAATATTAATTGTATTTCTTAATATGTGTTAAATGCCTAATGTAACGCCCTCTTTATTTATTTAATTATTTTATTAGAGAGTATAGTATATTGTTATATATTATATGATTTTTGGTGATTATGCGACGTATAAATGATGTTGTGACGTGATGCTTATTTTATTGTTTAATAAAATAAGATATGTGATGTTTATATATATTTATATGAAAAATAAAGATTTGTTAGTAAATATATATATATTTTGAGAGATGGGGTTATATTTATAAATAGAAAGAGTTGTGAGGGTTGAGTTAGAATAAGATAAGTTGAGAGGAGGTTTATAAGGAAACTAGGTTAAGGAAAGTCAGTACGCGTTACAGACATTTGGTGAAAAAGGGAGAAAACGGCTAAAGAGAAGAGGAGAGGCTAGGCTGCGACTCTGCAATTTTTCCAGGTAAGGGTGAGCCTAACTTCAGTATTATTAACTGTAATTCATCTGTTTGAGATTAACTAAGGGATTGGGAAGAAATTTGAGAGAGTTCATGAATTAGGGTTTTGATGGATTTTGATGAATTGACGTGAGATTGATGTAAATTGCTGTATAAATGTGTTACAGAACCTAGGTTAATCACTAGAATAACATTGTTGATGAATTAGAGGCTTAACATGAGAGAATTGAGACGTGTTGGTGAGAATTTGAGCAAACCCGTAATGAAACTGACATCGCTCGCCTGTGGCGAGTGCTCTACTCGCCGCTCACCCCTTCTGTTGGAATTGCCGCCTTGTGGGCAAGTGCAGGTAACCAAGCTTAGGTGCGCCGATGTGAGGAGTCTTGTGTGATGTCGTAGGATTGCTCTGATACGTAATGGGATGGAGTCTATGCTATGAGTCTATTCCTTTATGTATCATGTTGAACTATTTTATGACTTTAAGTTTGTCGATGAATTTCTTGAGACGTTTATGAGGCCTAGAGCCAAGACCTTTTTGAAAGGATTTTGAATTATGATTTTCGCTGCTACATTGATTTATTTTGCGAAGGATAAATTATTATCTATTTTGTTTTAGAGATTTTATTGTTGAGAATGTGACACTCCTTTGTGATGTGCTCTGATATATGTATTTATTTAATGAAATTTTTAAGTCGGGAAATTGGGGTGTTACAATTGGTATCAGAGCAGGTTGGTCCGTCCGGCCAAATAGAGAGTCGAGCGACGTTGCCTTAGAGTTAGAATACTATAGTTGTATTATTCTAACTTATGTTTGCTTTGTAGAGAACTAAGATGGCTGGTAGAAATGATGCTGCTCTTGCTGCTGCCTTGCAAGCAATGGCTAATGCTGTGGGTAATCAGAACAATGCTGGTGGAAACGATGGGACAAGGATGCTAGAGACTTTTCTGAGGAATCACCCGCCTACCTTCAAAGGGCGATATGATCCCGATGGGGCTTAGACATGGCTCAAGGAAGTTGAGAGGATCTTCAGAGTCATGCAGTGTGAAGATGCTCAGATGGTACGATTTGGTACTCACATGTTAGCTGAGGAAGCTGATGACTGGTGGGTTAGTGTTCGACCTATCCTTGAAGAGGGTGGTGCTGCTGTTACTTGGGCTGCATTCCGGAGGGAGTTCTTGAACCGTTATTTTCCTGAGGATGTCCGTGGAAAGAAAGAGATCGAGTTCCTTGAGTTGAAGCAAGGAAATATGTCCGTGACTGAGTATGCTGCAAAGTTCGTGGAATTGGCAAAGTTTTATCCGCATTATACTGCAGAGAATGCTGAGTTTTCCAAGTGTATTAAATTTGAGAACGGTTTACGTGCTGATATTAAGAGAGCTATTGGTTACCAAAAGATTCGTAATTTTTCGGAGTTAGTGATGAGCTGCAGAATTTATGAGGAGGATACCAAGGCTCACTACAAGATAGTGAATGATAGGAAAGCTAAGGGCCAGCATAGTCGTCCTAAACCTTATGATGCCCCAAGAGATAAGGGAAAGCAAAGAGTTAATGATGAGAGAAGACCTCAGAAGAAGAATGCTCCTGCTGAGATTACTTGTTTTACTTGTGGGGAGAAAGGTCACAAGAGCAATGTGTGTACTGCTGATGTGAAGAGATGCTATCGTTGTGGTCAGAAAGGGCATACTACTAATGACTGCAAGTTTGATGATGTCGTGTGCTTTAACTGTAATGAGCAAGGACATATTGGTTCGCAATGCAAGCAACCAAAGAAAGCTAAGACTATGGGAAGGGTCTTCGCGTTGATTGACACACAGACTGAGAGTGATGATCGTCTGATCAGAGGTACTAGTTATATTAATGATCAACCTTTAGTCGCTATTATTGATACTGGTGCTACGCATTGTTTTATTGCTCTTGATTGTGCTGCTAAGTTGAATCTTGTTGTATCTGATATGAACGGGGAGATGGTTGTCGAAACTCCAGCTAAGGGTTCGGTGACTACTTCCCTTGTGTGTTTGAGATGTCCTGTGTCTATGTTCGGTCGTGACTTTGAGATTGATTTAGTTTGTTTACCGTTGGTTGGGATGGACGTGATTTTGGGGATGAATTGGTTAGAATACAATCATGTCCTTATTAATTGTTTTAGCAAGACGGTACAATTTTCTTCTGCTGAAGAAGAGAGTGGAGCAGAGTTTTTATCTACTAAACAGCTGAGGCAGTTGGAACGCGATGGAATTATGATGTTTTCCTTGATGGCGTCTTTATCTATTGAGAATCAAGCGGCGATTGATGAGCTACAAGTGGTGTGTGATTTTCCAGAAGTATTTCCTGATGAAATTCCTGATGTGCGTTCGGAAAGAGAAGTTGAATTTGCGATTGATCTTGTTCCTGGGACGAAGCCTGTGTCTATGACACCTTATCGTATGTAAGCTTCTGAGTTGGTCGAGCTGAAGAAACAGTTAGAGGATTTGCTTGATAAGAAGTTTGTTAGACCAAGTGTTTCACCTTGGGGAGCGCCAGTGTTGCTAGTAAAGAAGAAAGATGGTAGTATGAGGTTGTGCATTGATTATCGACAGTTGAATAAAGTGACGATAAAGAATAGGTATCCACTTCCAATAATTGATGATTTGATGGACCAGTTAGTGGGTGCCCGCGTGTTTAGCAAGATAGATTTGAGATCAGGTTATCACCAGATTAAAGTGAAAGATGAAGATATGCAGAAGACGGCGTTTAGGACGCGTTATGGGCATTATGAGTATACAGTGATGCCTTTCGGTGTTACCAATGCACCTGGTGTATTTATGGAGTATATGAATAGGATCTTCCATGCTTATTTAGATCGTTTTGTTGTGGTTTTCATTGATGATATTTTGGTATACTCTAAGACCGAAGAAGAACACGCTGAGCATTTGAAGACTGTTTTGCAAGTGTTGAAAGAGAAGAAGCTTTTTGCTAAGTTATCAAAGTGTGAATTCTGATTGAAAGAGGTGAGTTTTCTTGGCCATGTTATTTCTGGTGATGGTATTGCAGTTGATCCGTCTAAAGTTGAAGCGGTATCACAATGGGAGACTCCTAAGTCGGTTACAGAAATTAGAAGCTTTTTGGGATTAGCAGGTTATTATCGAAGATTTATAGAAGGATTTTCTAAGTTGGCTCTTCCGTTAACGTAGTTGACGTGTAAAGGTAAATCTTTTGTGTGGGATGTCCATTGCGAGAATAGTTTTAATGAGTTGAAGAAGCGTTTGACGACGGCTCCAGTCTTAATTTTGCCGAAGTCCGATGAACCTTTTGTGGTGTATTGTGATGCGTCTAAGTTGGGTTTAGGTGGTGTGCTTATGCAAGATGGTAAAGTGGTTGCTTATGTATCAAGACAGTTGAGGACTCACGAAGGAAATTATCCTACTCATGATCTTGAATTAGCTGCAGTCGTGTTTGTGCTTAAGATTTGGAGACATTACTTGTACGGTTCCAGATTTGAAGTATTCAGTGATCACAAAAGCTTGAAGTATTTGTTTGATCAGAAGGAATTGAATATGAGACAGCGAAGGTGGCTTGAACTATTGAAGGATTATGACTTTGGTTTGAATTATCATCCGGGCAAAGCTAATGTGGTTGCAGATGCCCTAAGTAGGAAGACTTTGCATATGTCTGCTTTGATGGTGAAAGAATTCGAGTTGTTGGAACAGTTTAGAGATTTGAGCTTAGTTTGTGAAAGGACACCTCAGAGTGTAAAGCTGGGAATGTTGAGAATTGATAGTGATTTCTTGAAGAGTATTAAAGAAGCGCAGAAGGAAGATGTTAAGTTTGTGGACTTATTGGTTACTAGTAATCAGACTGAAGATAGAGACTTTAAAGTCGATGATCAAGGAGTGTTAAGGTTCCGAGGTAGAATTTGCATTCCTGACAATGATGAAATGAAGAAGATGATTCTTGAAGAGAATCACAGAAGTAGCTTGAGTATTCACCCGGGAGCTACGAAAATGTATCATGATTTGAAGAAGTTGTTTTGGTGGTCTGGATTGAAACGTGACGTGGCACAATTTGTTTATTCTTGTTTGATTTGTCAGAAATCGAAGGTTGAGCATCAAAAACCTACTGGATTGATGACACCTTTAGATGTGCCAGAGTGGAAATGGGATAGTATATCCATGGACTTTGTGACGAGCTTGCCGAATACTCCTAAAGGAAATGACGCAATTTGGGTGATTGTTGATAGATTGACGAAGTCAACCCATTTTATCCCGATTAATATTACTTTTCCTGTAGCTCAGTTGGCAGAGATTTATATCCGAAACATAGTGAAGCTGCATGGTGTTCCTTCGAGCATCGTATCAGATAGAGATCCGAGATTTACTTCTAGATTTTGGAAGAGTTTGCAAGAGGCTTTAGGTTCTCAGTTGAGGTTGAGTTCAGCTTATCATCCGCAGACAGATGGTCAGTCGGAGAGGACGATTCAGTCCTTGGAAGATTTGTTGAGAGTTTGTGTGCTTGAGCAAGGAGGGACTTGGGATAGTCATCTTCCGTTGATAGAGTTCACGTACAACAACAGTTACCATTCGAGTATTGGAATGACACCTTTTGAGGCTTTGTATGGTCGGAGATGCAGAACTCCGTTGTGTTGGTTTGAGTCAGGTGAAAATGTGGTGTTAGGACCGGAGATTGTTCAACAGACTACCGAGAAGGTAAGAATGATCCAAGAGAAGATGAAAGCGTCGCAGAATCGACAAAAGAGTTATCATGACAAGCGTAGGAAGGACCTTGAGTTCCAAGAGGGAGATCATGTGTTCCTAAGAGTTACTCCAATGACCGGTGTAGGTCGTGCCTTGAAGTCAAAGAAGTTAACCCCGAAGTTTATTGGTCCGTATCAGATATCAGAGAGGATTGGGACGGTGGCATACCGTGTTGGATTACCACCACATTTATCGAATTTGCATGATGTTTTTCATGTGTCGCAACTGAGGAAGTACGTTCCGGATCCGTCTCATGTGATCCAAAGTGATGATGTGCAAGTTAGAGACAACCTTACGGTTGAGACCTTACCAGTAAGAATTGAAGGTCGTGAGGTGAAGCGTTTGAGAGGCAAAGATATACCTCTTGTGAAAGTCGTTTGGGACGGAGCGACGGGTGAAAGCTTAACTTGGGAGCTAGAGAGTAAGATGCTGGAATCCTATCCAGAGTTGTTTAATCGAGGTAAATTTTCGAGGACGAAAATCCTTTAAGTGGGGGAGAGTTGTAACGCCCTCTTTATTTATTTAATTATTTTATTAGAGAGTATAGTATATTGTTATATATTATATGATTTTTGGTGATTATGCGACGTATAAATGATGTTGTGACGTGATGCTTATTTTATTGTTTAATAAAATAAGATATGTGATGTTTATATATATTTATATGAAAAATAAAGATTTGTTAGTAAATATATATATATTTTGAGAGATGGGGTTATATTTATAAATAGAAAGAGTTGTGAGGGTTGAGTTAGAATAAGATAAGTTGAGAGGAGGTTTATAAGGAAACTAGGTTAAGGAAAGTCAGTACGCGTTACAGACATTTGGTGAAAAAGGGAGAAAACGGCTAAAGAGAAGAGGAGAGGCTAGGCTGCGATTCTGCAATTTTTCCAGGTAAGGGTGAGCCTAACTTCAGTATTATTAACTGTAATTCATCTGTTTGAGATTAACTAAGGGATTGGGAAGAAATTTGAGAGAGTTCATGAATTAAGGTTTTGATGGATTTTGATGAATTGACGTGAGATTGATGTAAATTGCTGTATAAATGTGTTACAGAACCTAGGTTAATCACTAGAATAACATTGTTGATGAATTAGAGGCTTAACATGAGAGAATTGAGACGTGTTGGTGAGAATTTGAGCAAACCCGTAATGAAACTGACATCGCTCGCCTGTGGCGAGTGATCTACTCGCCGTGGCGAGTAAGTCCACATCGCTCGCGAGGCGAGCAGCACAGCTCGCCGTGGCGAGCATGACCTCTGAAACCTGAGATTTTGGCCAAACTTTAGATGGTTTTAAGTGCCTTAATATTTATAAGATTGATCTGTGAAGTTGTTAGGATCAAATTGGACCTAGGGAACCTTAAAACGAAGATTTTAGGCGAAAAATGTCAAAAAGGCCGAGAGCACCCAGTTTTGCTCGCCTGTGACTCGCCCCCAACTCGCCTTTGGCGAGTAGCTTTTGAGAGAGCTCGCCTTCAGCGAGCAGATCACTCGCCGTGGCGAATGAGTGCGTTTCTGGACTGTTGCTTCGTTTGCGATCTGTTTCGCATGGGACTTTGAGAGTACACCTTTGGGTAGTGTTAGAGACGTTTCATGACCTGAGATAAAGTCTGTAATGATGATTAATGATGATTCTCTTATGTTGGTGCTAATGCGATGTATTGTTTATATTTAAATGATTTATAAGTATGATGTTAAGCGACGTTATGATGATGTTTATGTGCTGTTGAATACGTGTTTATTAAGCTGAACTTTCTGCCATGTATTTATTATAATTGCATGTGTCAGCCATGAGTTGTTAACGACGTTTGAGATGTTGTGCTAACTTGTTTAAGATATAAAGAGTCGAGTCCATGCATTTGCATAATCTGAGACGGTGGAGCTTTTGCTGAAAGCGACGGTGGAGCATTTGCTCAAAGCGACGGTGAAGCATATTAATGCTTATATATGGTACCACATGCATGATGTCAAGATGTTAGGGTTGCATTTTGTTGAGTCACATTGTTGACATATTATGAGACGGTGTTTTGAGACGATGTTGATGTGTTTGTTTTGAGAGGTTCTTGATGATGACGTTATCATTGTATTTTTAATGATGTGATATATGTGATAAGTTATGTTGTTAGTCTTAAATGTTTGAGTTATATGTTAATACTTCTGTTGTGAATCTCACCCCTTCTGTTGGAATTGCCGCCTTGTGGGCAAGTGCAGGTAACCAAGCTTAGGTGCGCCGATGTGAGGAGTCTTGTGTGATGTCGTAGGATTGCTCTGATACGTAACGGGATGGGGTCTATGCTATGAGTCTATTCCTTTATGTATCATGTTGAACTATTTTATGACTTTAAGTTTGTCGATGAATTTCTTGAGACGTTTATGAGGCCTAGAGCCAAGACCTTTTTGAAAGGATTTTGAATTATGATTTCCGCTGCTACATTGATTTATTTTGCGAAGGATAAATTATTATCTATTTTGTTTTAGAGATTTTATTGTTGAGAATGTGACACTCCTTTGTGATGTGCTCTGATATATGTATTTATTTAATGAAATTTTTAAGTCGGGAAATTGAGGTGTTACACCTAAAACGTCAAACAATTTGGGACATATGGAGTATTTTAGAGAGAGAGGGGGGAGGGAAAGTATGATGCAACATACACGATCAATTTACAGCTGAAAATTTGTTTCAATATTGAAAGTTATATGCCATAAAATATCCTTCAAGCATGACATCAATTAAACCGTATCTGAGATGTTATTTCGTAATTCAAATGAGAATATGGTCCAATGTTGACATCATATAATTTTGTTGTGCATGTGATTAAATTGAACACTAGGTATATAATTGTGGGATTTTTTTTTATAAATTATTGGAAATAACAATTTTGGTAGTTTTTTTTTTTTTTACAAAAACAAAACGATATTCATTCATTCAAATCGTAGATTACATCAGATACAAACATCGCTAAAAACGTAAAGGGTGAATCTGCGAACAAACTCACAACACCCAAGTTAATAGCATACATCGGCAAAATGCCTACAAATAATATGATAAAATCTAAGTCATCGAAATACCCATGCTTCCGGATCTGCAACGTTGACGCCCAAATCATTGGTTGAATATGTAATTGACTGATGTAGATCTTTCAATAGGAAATAAACGAACACCGCGACAAGACGCGAAATCAAACGTTGCACAAAACGACGAACAACACAACGTCGCACTTAGACGACGAAATCACAAAAAACAAAAGGAAAAACTTGATATGTGTGAAAACCACTTATTTAGATTGAAAGAAAAGGGAGAAAAAGATGTAGAGGGGGTGATTATAGGTCAAAAATGACCTAAAATCACCCCTCCTCGATGAATGAAGGAGAAACTCTAAATTTTCTCTAAACAATTTTGGTAGTTCTAATGAGTTATTTTTTATTTAAAAAAATATCATTAAAATATTTTTAAACTTTTGTCATTGTCAAGTAAGAGAGTTAGTTAAAAGTTTATTTTGACATAAGTTATGTATCGTTCCCTTGTATATAGAAATCAATAAAAGTGTAGTTGAATAGTGAATTATAACACAAATTTCTTATATTCTTTGGTTTTCTTGGTTTAGTTTATATCTCCTATGTTCTCTTTATTTTGATATGTTTTTAGGTTTTAGAAAGAAAAAAAAAAGTTAGATATTATCAAAATTTTATTCTGACTTGAGTCAATTAAATTATTTTATTTCACAACGATCATATTCAACATAGTTTAATTTAATAAATGACTCATTTTTCATATGGTCCACATGCTGAAAAGACTCGTGTTGGCGTGTAGGGTCAGTCGACAATCCTAAAAGCAGTCTGGGACGTTACAAATAGCACGTTATGACATCATGGTTTAATAAATTAGTTTTATCTATATAATCATCAACTATATAAAAAAAAATCTCTGCAATTATTCATTTCATTCAAATAATAAAATGACTATTAAGATAAAATAAAATTATTTCCACAATAGAATTTTAACCAAATAATAATGTAATTATTAAGACACGTTACGTACATATTATAGAAGACACTATGTTTGATTAAAAAATTTAAAATGCAAGAGTGAGATATTTGTAAGAATAAGATAATATGATGAATCTTTACTTTGGATTTAGTTGGATGAGGTAATGAGAAAGATGGCTTTTCCGGTTTTATGGCGGAAATGGATAAAAGAATGCGTTTCTACAGCTACAGCTTCAGTCTTGGTAAATGGTAGTCCTACTGATGAGTTCCATTTGGAGCGGGGTCTTCGACAAGGTGATCCTCTCTCTCCTTTTTTATTCCTTCTGGATGTCGAGGGACTGAATGTTATGATGTCTGAGATGGTAAATACAAATAACAACCTTAAAGATTAACATGCCTCCTCATCTCCGGACCAGAAAAACAACCAAACAATGTGAAAGGAAGGTGCTTTAGATATGCATTGGGAGGATGAAGACGGAGACGACGGCGGTCGTGATGGCAGGTGGCGTAGTGGTTGTTTGTTGGACGTCATGGTTCGTGTGAGAGATGAGATAGCGGTAATGGGAGAGACAGAAATCGTGAGAGAGGTTGAAGGTGAGGGTGGGGATGGTTGGGTTTAACGACAGAAATCTGGCTTTCGACGGCGGCGGCGGCGACTGGAAGTTCATTCCCTCTTCTTTCTTCTTCTTTTTGTTTATCATTTCTCAACAAACAACCTCAATCAAGTAGTGTTCATCAAAACTCAAAGTTTCATGGAAGAATTACTACAACCGCAACTTCAACCACCATCTGGTAACTGTGGTATTGGCTTCAACGCAAATAGCTCCGACAAAGATGATTTTGATCTCAATAGTTATACACATTAACCAGTCACCGATTCAATTGACTCACGCAAGCTAAAAATTTAAATCAAAATTCAGTTTAAGAATTTCAATTTTAATTGTAAATTTGTAATTATTTTGGTTAATTTTGATTTTGTGGATTTTTTATTTTGGAGAGTTTGATTCCTTATGTAAGTGTTTGGAATTAGAAATTGAATTTTCTGGGTTAGATTGCTAGAGATTGATGTACTTTGTTAGATTTTCAGAAGTGGGGCTTGAAGAAGAACACAAAGGAGGAGGTGGAAGGTTTAAAGTAGAGAAATTATTCAATCAAATACTAACATCATATGTAGGAGATTTTTCCCAACGTGTTTCACAAACTTTTGATCATTTTATACACCAAACAATTCTTTGCTTAAACAACCACCACTTAGAATTTCACATGCTTCAAAAGCTAGAGGTATTAAATCGTGAAAGAGGAAGAATAGGGAGGGAAGAATGATAAGAAAAGGGTAGAATGATCTTTTTAAATGTATCTAGAGGCTTTAAGGATAAAATGGTCATTTCTGATAGAATTTGCCGAGTCATCATTGTACTTTTCTATGTTAGTTAATGTCACGTCACTAATCGCATGCCACATCAGTAATTAAATATGATATGACCGAAACTCATATGATTAATATTTTGCAGTGGTTGTTTAAAATGATTAGTAACTTCAAAAACGAAAATTCAAATGATTTATATTTTTAGGGATTAAAGACCTATTTAAGTCTACGAAAAATTAACAACTTCCTACTATCACATAGTATCTGGAACAAAATATAAGCAACAGTGTTTATATGCTAATTCCATGATGCACGAGTGAAATAATGTTGTATTATAATAGATATCATATATAGACTCAACAATCAACATCATAGCATGACAATACATTTCTCACGCTTTAACCTATAATTTAAAACCCAAAATATTCCTTGATAGACGAAATGCAACCTATAATACACATCCATGAAATGCAACCTAATCTAATAAATACTAATCCAATAATTAGGCAGTGATGATGTGATTAATTTCATTTCTTGAATGTCTTAGCAGCATCAATAAGGATAGCCTTCATCTTACCAACAACCTCTTGCATCTGTTCTCTAGAGTGTAATGGTGCTGGATACACACAAGCACAATCCAAACTTCCATCTCTTATGGTATCAAAAATGGCAATAGATGGACCCACCCCATGAACAGAAGCACATCCCATATAGTCCTCTACACCAACCTCTCTTTGCTTCTTTATACTGTCGTCTATAACCGTGTCCTCGAACACCGATATGATCGCCGTTCTTAACGAAGAAGATGGTGTCAACCCTGGATTCTCTATGGCCTTGCACATCAGAAAGTTTAAATCTGCCATATCTGAAAAATGTTTGTTGCATTTCTTTGAGTTTGCAAAGGCTCCATAGGTTTTCTTTGCAAGCTCCCATAGAGTTTCCCCTCCTTTCATCTCGTGGGAATTTAGAATGGCAGAGTGGTAAAAACCTGAATATATTCGTAGGGTCAAATCAATTGTTTGATTAAATACAAGGCCAAATTTATTGAGTATTTGAATGCATTTTCTTTCAATGTTATGTTACGTCCTTTTCTTTTATATGCTCGTTTTGACTAGTGTCTTTTGTGTGGACGCATGTAATTTAATGTGACAAAGGAGTAATCGTGAACAAATAAAAGAGCTCTTATACACGTACCTTTCCAATTTTCCAACACATATTTAACACCATCATATTAATTTCTCTATTGTTTTCTCTCTCTCAATGTATACATGGGTATTACATTGAACATTTTCTTTTATTTTTTTGGTTACGAACATTTTCTTTTATAAGAAACGTTATTTTTTTTATCTTAAATATTAATAAAAGTTTACTAAAGTGTCATGTTTAATATTTTGAGAAAAAAACTTTGTCAAATTAATTTCATTAATTAAAATAAAATGCATCTTTACCTATTTAAAATATTTTTGTTATCTTCATTGATTGAAATAAAATACATCTTTTAGTTTATAAATAAATAATTAGTTTAGCTTATTTTTATTTTATCAAGTTTTTATTTAAGAATATTTATGTCATTTTATCAATAAACATTTTTTTTATTAATACAAATATTTAATTTTATCAATAATCCCTTCTTTTTACTTTGCTTTCTTTTATCTTTCTTTTATCAACTAAATAAAGTGTAAAGAGGGGAGAGGTTAACTTTTCATGATTTATTTTTCTTAAGGACTAAAAATTAATTTTATTTTTAAGGGAGTAAATTAGGTCTTACGAATTTTCTCAAGTACTAAAATGAGTTTTAACTCTTAATATAAAATAAACATCAATTTGATCTTGATCCATCTCTCTAATTCGATCCGTAAACTATTATAAATCCATTAAATTAGCCCCCTCAATTCCTTTAAAAACAAGATAGAAAATGACCCTCTTGAAAAGATAGTAGAAAATGATGGTCCAGCGACTATCTTTAAAACTTTTTATGAGATTCGTATTAGTTGTGCAAAAGAAAAGGAGGCAGGGAGTAATAATGTGTTAATTTATTACATTACTATGTTTAGAGAATTCATGCATTTAATACCATAAGGATACATTGCAAAACTTAATGCACCAACAGACCAACTAGACTCCCATAACATTTCCTTGAAAAAACAAAAAAAAAAACTAGACTGCCATAACATACAGTGCAGGATTCCAAATGCAGTCATCACCAATCACTTTTTTTATCGTCACAAACCTTTAATTTAATGGCCATTTAATAGTAATTGTACGAAGCAAGTTTACTTTTATGGTTCGTAATGAACAACATGGTTGAAAGTTGGCATAAGTTTGAATCCGCCACCATGGAAAATAAGTTTAATCATAGTTTTAATCTTTCTATTTTCATCACTCATGTAATTTGAACCCTATTTTAAAAATATGATGTAATTAGTCCCCTAATCTTTCTATTTTCATCCACTCGTGTAAATGTATTTGGATTAAAAAAAAAAAAGATGTAACATATTTTAAACGATATGTCATGCGATTTAATCATTTTGTGATAATTTTTGGACAATTCTTTTAACAAAAAAAAAAAAAATCATTTTGTAATAATTTTTGGACAATTATCTCTCATATTCATGTTATGTTCCTACTCTCTTTTTTTTTTTTTTTTATCTCTCTCTGACCAATAAAAACAAAAAAAGAAGGTTGTTAATAAGTATGGTTGTACAAATATCATTACTCAAACCCTAAACATAAACTCACCAAAATTGTCGGAGAGACGAGATTGGAGTGTGGATCTGCAATCAGTGAGAGTAACAATACCATACTTCTTGGAACCACGTTTTGAGCCATGGGCAGCCATCAACCCCGCAGCACTCAATACCCCACACACTTTTATCCCATTCAAAGCGCAACCCTAACAATTAAAATTCAAACATCATCATGAGACATAAATTTAGTCATTCCATGAACATTAAACTGAAAATATATATATGGTAATTAAGGAGCTTACAGCTAGAACCCCCTTGGTGTCATCTTGATTAAGTTGCAACCTTACCACTTGTGAAAACCTCGTTGCTTTGGTGTCACAAAATTTCATATTCGTTAACCTAAGTGAGTTGAGTGAGTAACCAAGCATGTCAAAACCACGTGTTAACAAAGCCTTCTTTGTTTTCTCACGAGGAACAAGATCCTCAATAGCCAAACTAACCTCATGTTTAACTTCCTTATCATTTTCTTCACTAAGGATCTCTTCCTTTTCTTCCATCAGCTCAAGCAACTCTCCCAAAAGTGACAACGCCGTCGTGCGGTCACATGCAACGACGTGGAGCCGCAATGCGACAACCCAAACGTTGTTCGGCAGTGTGTAAACACTGCCGAAAAACATTTCGTTTGAGTCACGCTTTGCATCGCGCCACTCGCTGTCGTTGTTGAGTTCGAGTTCTAGGATTTGTTGGAGAGGAGAAAGTGAAATGGAGTCGTTTGTGTTGTTTTGGTTTGACGAGAGGTTGTGAGTTGTTAGTTGGAGGAAGGGTGTGGGGGATGTAAGGAAGGAGTAGGTGTTTGTGTGTTGGAGAAGAGTGGACCTGAGGATAGGATGGGAATTTTGGAGTTTGTGGAGTGCTGTTTGGAGACGGTGTGTGTTTGGTGGTTTTGAAGTGCGTAATGTTATGACGGCGACACCGGTGCCGCCGCGAGCCGCCTTGCACCAGCTGCATTCTGTGCCGCCAACGGTTCTACCTTTGCGTTCGGTCATGATGAATGGTTTGGATGGTTGGAAGGGAGCTTGATGATGAAGTATTTATATTGGATTTTATGCATAGTTTGATTGAGCCAAATGAAGAAAGCATGCGTCACTTGATCATTAATTATTATTGAAAAAAATATACAATTTCATACTTTTTTTATCAAAATTCTATCAAAACTTGACTTGTTATTTGTTACAATTTTTTTTTCCTTCATGATCCTAGCCATTTTGAAAGTTTAGTATGGCATGTTAGCTCAAATAAATATGTTTGTTTTGGATCTTTGGATGGATTAATGAATTAATAAATCAATAAAATTATTCTCAATTTTGATATTTAACATGAAATTTTAAAGAAAATTACATTATTGTTAATAATAGAATATGACTTTATATTATATCATATTTCAATTTAGTTTATAATTATGCATTTATATAAAAAAAAATCAACATGTGACAAAATTAATGTACATCAATATACTTAAATATACTAGATGTGAAGAACTCTCTTAACCGTAATTTGAATCATTGATTCATCATTATATACTGTCCTTTAGAAAACAAATATTTTAATTCATAACCGACTGTATTCAGCTGCGGTGACAATACTATTCAATGGAGGAGTGGCGGTAAAGGCATAATGATTGTTTATAGTAATTTATTGCTGTAATAAGCTGATGACTACTACTCACACCTCTTGGGTATATCTCCGACTAAATATAGCAATCTGTCTCCCAACCATATTCATTGAAGAACTAAATTTATAAGACCCACCACCATTAATAAAATTTATAAAAATATTTAAAAATATTTGTAATATAAAATTTGTAAGAAATGTGAGTTGCTTCTTTCATAATTACCTCTACTATCATAAGAGTAATTTTTTTTTTTTTACATTTTCTAATTGTAAATTAAATATGGAAAGGGAACATTATATTTAGTGATGATGGATTAATTTAGTGATATAGGAACACAATTCTTTTTTGTTTTATCGGTAGAATCAATTCAAATTATTTTTGGATCTTTTGTTATACACATTATTACACAAGATCAGCTAAGAGCGTAATCCATGTGCATGCACTTCTTGTTTATTTTGAGCTTCATTTAATTCGATACCATGTAGTTCTATATACTTATCCATGGCAGACCTACATACAAGAACCCCAATGTGCATCATCATGGTATACATTAAATTCCACGCAGGTTTCCTTGTTTGTTAAGGTAAGAAATTTGACCATCGAGCTGCTCATATTGGTTATCTAGTCTGTAATTTTTTGAATGGAGAGGAGTTTCTTTCATTTGAAGATAGAGCTGTTAGAATGTTGGTTTGATTGATCCACATTTTAGCATGGTTGTTTTCTAAAAAATTTGAAAGATAATTTTCGAGGGACCTTTTTTTAAATTTTTTAACACATCCAGGAGATAATTCTCATAAAACATTTTTCAACACAAAGAGACATAAGAGATGTTAAAGGGGTCTAAAAAAAAACCAAAAGCTTAATCGAATTATTTTGGTTCGATCCGATTAGTCCTAATAATGAATTGGGCTGAAATGACTCATTGGATTTTGGACCAACCACTAAACATCTCAATGTGATTTTTGAAAAAATAAATAATATTTTTAAAATCTTTAAAAGCTATTATTGAATTTGAACATTATTAATAAAAATATATTTAAATGTTTAAATTTAATAAACAAAAAAGATAAATTTAGCTTCTTATTTTTTTTGGCAAAAGATACATTTGGCTAAAACTTATAACATTAAATTATATATGATATGATATGATGATTAATTATAATTAGGTTCAAGTGAAGAAATAAAAATGTAGTTAGATTGATATTCAATGTTATTGTAAAAAAAAAAATATACACTCAATCATATATCACAATAGATAATTACGAGAAACTACTCCATTAAAGCAACATAAAATAATGAAATGGGAGACTAAAGAAAACAAAAAATAAAATGGGTCGGATTGATCCATTGATCAACATAGCCCGTAGTGGTTGGGTCATGCATAATAATTTGCATCCCAATAACTAACAAGCTTGTCTGGTCTAATCAATTTATGTAATTGGTCATGTTGGATCGCACTACGTGGATCCAGTCAACCCATTTGATACCTGATACCTCTATTCGAAGTTGACTTATACCTTTATTTGAAGTTGGTTTATATGTTGTGTTTTAATTATTTATCATTTTTTTTAAAAGAATGTTAAATTTATGCTTAATTGCTCTTTTCGTTCTTAAGTTTTTTCTAAGTATCGTTTAGGTCCAGCATTGTAGGCGTTGTTTGTGCCATGTGTTTGTAAGAAAGAAGAAGAATGAAACTGACCCAAAAGAAGGGAATGAAGCAGCAGGACAAGAACAGTAGAAAGGTTGAAACTTTATCGGGATTGAGTAGGTTTATCCTTGTTATCACCATCATGAGAGGAATTAAGGTTGCAATTAAAAGAGGGTATGGGAATTTCACCCTTGATGAACCAACCAAGAGCAAAAAAAGCAGCACCAACATGAATAGCAGTGCCCCAATCGTGAGAATATCATTTACAATAGTGTATGGAATCGTTGTTTCTGCTGGGTTGATATGAGCTTTGTGGCCTGAAAATTTGGTTGAACCATGATCTGCACTTGAAATCTTTCATCTAATAAACCTTAAATTTATTATTTTTTTGTCAATTATACTATCTTTTTGTATCGATAATTTGATATTTAGGGAAATGTTAACCGCCGGGCACTGGTTAAGGAACAAAAGTAATAAGTGATTGTATTGGAACTTGGGTTTCAACTCCTAAAATACATAAAAAGTGTTATTTTCACTTTAAAATTTCATTTTTTTAGTTTTCTTAACTAGTACTCTGGAGGCACCAATTAACAAAACCCTTATATTTATTACTATATTGGAAAGAGAGAGAAAATATAGTTGAGTTAATTAATGAATTGTGAGGATATAATTAATTTATTTATGCAAATGACTTACACTTATTACTTCCTCCGTCCCAAATTGTGTGCCGCTTTAAGGAAAATTTTTTATCCCAAATTATATGTCACTTTACAATATCAATGCAACATTAATGTTACTTCTCCTATTATAACCTTAATTATTTATTACTATTTTTTTTCAATTCTTTCATTTATCTTTCCCATATTATTTATTAAAGACAATTTTGTAAAACAACTCATAATATCTCTCTTCCACACAATATTAATTGTATTTCTTAATATGTGTTAAATGCCTAATGTAACGCCCTCTTTATTTATTTAATTATTTTATTAGAGAGTATAGTATATTGTTATATATTATATGATTTTTGGTGATTATGCGACGTATAAATGATGTTGTGACGTGATGCTTATTTTATTGTTTAATAAAATAAGATATGTGATGTTTATATATATTTATATGAAAAATAAAGATTTGTTAGTAAATATATATATATATTTTGAGAGATGGGGTTATATTTATAAATAGAAAGAGTTGTGAGGGTTGAGTTAGAATAAGATAAGTTGAGAGGAGGTTTATAAGGAAACTAGGTTAAGGAAAGTCAGTACGCGTTACAGACATTTGGTGAAAAAGGGAGAAAACGGCTAAAGAGAAGAGGAGAGGCTAGGCTGCGATTCTGCAATTTTTCCAGGTAAGGGTGAGCCTAACTTCAGTATTATTAACTGTAATTCATCTGTTTGAGATTAACTAAGGGATTGGGAAGAAATTTGAGAGAGTTCATGAATTAAGGTTTTGATGGATTTTGATGAATTGACGTGAGATTGATGTAAATTGCTGTATAAATGTGTTACAGAACCTAGGTTAATCACTAGAATAACATTGTTGATGAATTAGAGGCTTAACATGAGAGAATTGAGACGTGTTGGTGAGAATTTGAGCAAACACGTAATGAAACTGACATCGCTCGCCTGTGGCGAGTAAGTCCACATCGCTCGCGAGGCGAGCAGCACAGCTCGCCGTGGCGAGCATGACCTCTGAAACCTGAGATTTTGGCCAAACTTTAGATGGTTTTAAGTGCCTTAATATTTATAAGATTGATCTGTGAAGTTGTTAGGATCAAATTGGACCTAGGGAACCTTAAAACGAAGATTTTAGGCGAAAAATGTCAAAAAGGCCGAGATTACCCAGTTTTGCTCGCCTGTGACTCGCCCCCAACTCGCCTTTGGCGAGTAGCTTTTGAGAGAGCTCGCCTTCAGCGAGCAGATCACTCAGCGTGGCGAATGAGTGCGTTTCTGGACTGTTGCTTCGTTTGCGATCTGTTTCGCATGGGACTTTGAGAGTACACCTTTGGGTAGTGTTAGAGACGTTTCATGACCTGAGATAAAGTTTGTAATGATGATTAATGATGATTATCTTATGTTGGTGCTAATGCGATGTATTGTTTATATTTAAATGATTTATAAGTATGATGTTAAGCGACGTTATGATGATGTTTATGTGCTGTTGAATACGTGTTTATTAAG
This sequence comes from Medicago lupulina, assembly GCA_958299785.1. Taxonomy (NCBI): domain Eukaryota; kingdom Viridiplantae; phylum Streptophyta; class Magnoliopsida; order Fabales; family Fabaceae; genus Medicago; species Medicago lupulina. The sequence continues at coordinate 26,382,049 of OY283141.1, read as the reverse complement.
CTGAACTTTCTGCCATGTATTAATTATAATTGCATGTGTCAGCCATGAGTTGTTAACGACGTTTGAGATGTTGTGCTAATTTATTTATGATATAAAGAGTCGAGTCCATGCATTTGCATAATCTGAGACGGTGGAGCTTTTGCTGAAAGCGACGGTGGAGCATTTGCTCAAAGCGACGGTGAAGCATATTAATGCTTATATATGGTACCACATGCATGATGTCAAGATGTTAGGGTTGCATTTTGTTGAGTCACATTGTTGACATATTATGAGACGGTGTTTTGAGACGATGTTGATGTGTTTGTTTTGAGAGGTTCTTGATGATGACGTTATCATTGTATTTTTAATGATGTGATATATGTGATAAGTTATGTTGTTAGTCTTAAATGTTTGAGTTATATGTTAATACTTTTGTTGTGAATCTCACCCCTTCTGTTGGAATTGCCGCCTTGTGGGCAAGTGCAGGTAACCAAGCTTAGGTGCGCCGATGTGAGGAGTCTTGTGTGATGTCGTAGGATTGCTCTGATACGTAATGGGATGGAGTCTATGCTATGAGTCTATTCCTTTATGTATCATGTTGAACTATTTTATGACTTTAAGTTTGTCGATGAATTTCTTGAGACGTTTATGAGGCCTAGAGCCAAGACCTTTTTGAAAGGATTTTGAATTATGATTTCCGCTGCTACATTGATTTATTTTGCGAAGGATAAATTATTATCTATTTTGTTTTAGAGACTTTATTGTTGAGAATGTGACACTTCTTTGTGATGTGCTCTGATATATGTATTTATTTAATGAAATTTTTAAGTCGGGAAATTGGGGTGTTACAATTGGTATCAGAGCAGGTTGGTCCGTCCGGCCAAATAGAGAGTCGAGCGACGTTGCCTTAGAGTTAGAATACTATAGTTGTATTATTCTAACTTATGTTTGCTTTGTAGAGAACTAAGATGGCTAGTAGAAATGATGTTGCTCTTGCTGCTGCCTTGCAAGCAATGGCTAATGCTGTGGGTAATCAGAACAATGCTGGTGGAAACGATGGGACAAGGATGCTAGAGACTTTTCTGAGGAATCACCCGCCTACCTTCAAAGGGCGATATGATCCCGATGGGGCTCAGACATGGCTCAAGGAAGTTGAGAGGATCTTCAGAGTCATGCAGTGTGAAGATGCTCAGATGGTACGATTTGGTACTCACATGTTAGCTGAGGAAGCTGATGACTGGTGGGTTAGTGTTCGACCTATCCTTGAAGAGGGTGGTGCTGCTGTTACTTGGGCTGCATTCCGGAGGGAGTTCTTGAACCGTTATTTTCCTGAGGATGTCCGTGGAAAGAAAGAGATCGAGTTCCTTGAGTTGAAGCAAGGAAATATGTCCGTGACTGAGTATGCTGCAAAGTTCGTGGAATTGGCAAAGTTTTATCCGCATTATACTGCAGAGAATGCTGAGTTTTCCAAGTGTATTAAATTTGAGAACGGTTTACGTGCTGATATTAAGAGAGCTATTGGTTACCAAAAGATTCGTAATTTTTCGGAGTTAGTGAGTAGCTGCAGAATTTATGAGGAGGATACCAAGGCTCACTACAAGGTAGTGAATGATAGGAAAGCTAAGGGCCAGCAGAGTCGTCCTAAACCTTATGATGCCCCAAGAGATAAGGGAAAGCAAAGAGTTAATGATGAGAGAAGACCTCAGAAGAAGAATGCTCCTGCTGAGATTACTTGTTTTACTTGTGGGGAGAAAGGTCACAAGAGCAATGTGTGTACTGCTGATGTGAAGAGATGCTATCGTTGTTGTCAGAAAGGGCATACTACTAATGACTGCAAGTTTGATGATGTCGTGTGCTTTAACTGTAATGAGCAAGGACATATTGGTTCGCAATGCAAGCAACCAAAGAAAGCTAAGACTATGGGAAGGGTCTTCGCGTTGACTGACACACAGACTGAGAGTGATGATCGTCTGATCAGAGGTACTAGTTATATTAATGATCAACCTTTAGTCGCTATTATTGATACTGGTGCTACGCATTGTTTTATTGCTCTTGATTGTGCTGCTAAGTTGAATCTTGTTGTATCTGATATGAACGGGGAGATGGTTGTCGAAACTCCAGCTAAGGGTTCGGTGACTACTTCCCTTGTGTGTTTGAGATGTCCTGTGTCTATGTTCGGTCGTGACTTTGAGATTGATTTAGTTTGTTTACCGTTGGTTGGGATGGACGTGATTTTGGGGATGAATTGGTTAGAATACAATCATGTCCTTATTAATTGTTTTAGCAAGACGGTACAATTTTCTTCTGCTGAAGAAGAGAGTGGAGCAGAGTTTTTATCTACTAAACAGCTGAGGCAGTTGGAACGCGATGGAATTATGATGTTTTCCTTGATGGCGTCTTTATCTATTGAGAATCAAGCGGCGATTGATGAGCTACAAGTGGTGTGTGATTTTCCAGAAGTATTTCCTGATGAAATTCCTGAGGTGCGTTCGGAAAGAGAAGTTGAATTTGCGATTGATCTTGTTCCTGGGACGAAGCCTGTGTCTATGACACCTTATCGTATGTAAGCTTCTGAGTTGGCCGAGCTGAAGAAACAGTTAGAGGATTTGCTTGATAAGAAGTTTGTTAGACCAAGTGTTTCACCTTGGGGAGCGCCAGTGTTGCTAGTAAAGAAGAAAGATGGTAGTATGAGGTTGTGCATTGATTATCGACAGTTGAATAAAGTGACGATAAAGAATAGGTATCCACTTCCAAGAATTGATGATTTGATGGACCAGTTAGTGGGTGCCCGCGTGTTTAGCAAGATAGATTTGAGATCAGGTTATCACCAGATTAAAGTGAAAGATGAAGATATGCAGAAGACGGCGTTTAGGACGCGTTATGGGCATTATGAGTATACAGTGATGCCTTTCGGTGTTACCAATGCACCTGGTGTATTTATGGAGTATATGAATAGGATCTTCCATGCTTATTTAGATCGTTTTGTTGTGGTTTTCATTGATGATATTTTGGTATACTCTAAGACCGAAGAAGAACACGCTGAGCATTTGAAGACTGTTTTGCAAGTGTTGAAAGAGAAGAAGCTTTTTGCTAAGTTATCAAAGTGTGAATTCTGGTTGAAAGAGGTGAGTTTTCTTGGCCATGTTATTTCTGGTGATGGTATTGCAGTTGATCCGTCTAAAGTTGAAGCGGTATCACAATGGGAGACTCCTAAGTCGGTTACAGAAATTAGAAGCTTTTTGGGATTAGCAGGTTATTATCGAAGATTTATAGAAGGATTTTCTAAGTTGGCTCTTCCGTTAACGCAGTTGACGTGTAAAGGTAAATCTTTTGTGTGGGATGTCCATTGCGAGAATAGTTTTAATGAGTTGAAGAAGCGTTTGACGACGGCTCCAGTCTTAATTTTGCCGAAGTCCGATGAACCTTTTGTGGTGTATTGTGATGCGTCTAAGTTGGGTTTAGGTGGTGTGCTTATGCAAGATGGTAAAATGGTTGCTTATGCATCAAGACAGTTGAGGACTCACGAACGAAATTATCCTACTCATGATCTTGAATTAGCTGCAGTCGTGTTTGTGCTTAAGATTTGGAGACATTACTTGTACGGTTCCAGATTTGAAGTGTTCCGTGATCACAAAAGCTTGAAGTATTTGTTTGATCAGAAGGAATTGAATATGAGACAGCGAAGGTGGCTTGAACTATTGAAGGATTATGACTTTGGTTTGAATTATCATCCGGGCAAAGCTAATGTGGTTGCAGATGCCCTAAGTAGGAAGACTTTGCATATGTCTGCTTTGATGGTGAAAGAATTCGAGTTGTTGGAACAGTTTAGAGATTTGAGCTTAGTTTGTGAAAGGACACCTCAGAGTGTAAAGCAGGGAATGTTGAGAATTGATAGTGATTTCTTGAAGAGTATTAAAGAAGCGCAGAAGGAAGATGTTAAGTTTGTGGACTTATTGGTTACTAGTAATCAGACTGAAGATAGAGACTTTAAAGTCGATGATCAAGGAGTGTTAAGGTTCCGAGGTAGAATTTGCATTCCTGACAATGATGAAATGAAGAAGATGATTCTTGAAGAGAGTCACAGAAGTAGCTTGAGTATTCACCCGGGAGCTACGAAAATGTATCATGATTTGAAGAAGTTGTTTTGGTGGTCTGGATTGAAACGTGACGTGGCACAGTTTGTTTATTCTTGTTTGATTTGTCAGAAATCGAAGGTTGAGCATCAAAAACCTACTGGATTGATGACACCTTTAGATGTGCCAGAGTGGAAATGGGATAGTATATCCATGGACTTTGTGACGAGCTTGCCGAATACTCCTAAAGGAAATGACGCAATTTGGGTGATTGTTGATAGATTGACGAAGTCAACCCATTTTATCCCGATTAATATTACTTTTCCTGTAGCTCAGTTGGCAGAGATTTATATCCGAAACATAGTGAAGCTGCATGGTGTTCCTTCGAGCATCGTATCAGATAGAGATCCGAGATTTACTTCTAGATTTTGGAAGAGTTTGCAAGAGGCTTTAGGTTCTCAGTTGAGGTTGAGTTCAGCTTATCATCCGCAGACAGATGGTCAGTCGGAGAGGACGATTCAGTCCTTGGAAGATTTGTTGAGAGTTTGTGTGCTTGAGCAAGGAGGGACTTGGGATAGTCATCTTCCGTTGATAGAGTTCACGTACAACAACAGTTACCATTCGAGTATTGGAATGGCACCTTTTGAGGCTTTGTATGGTCGGAGATGCAGAACTCCGTTGTGTTGGTTTAAGTCAGGTGAAAATGTGGTGTTAGGACCGGAGATTGTTCAACAGACTACCGAGAAGGTAAGAATGATCCAAGAGAAGATGAAAGCGTCGCAGAATCGACAAAAGAGTTATCATGACAAGCGTAAGAAGGACCTTGAGTTCCAAGAGGGAGATCATGTGTTCCTAAGAGTTACTCCAATGACCGGTGTAGGTCGTGCCTTGAAGTCAAAGAAGTTAACCCCGAAGTTTATTGGTCCGTATCAGATATCAGAGAGGATTGGGACGGTGGCATACCGTGTTGGATTACCACCACATTTATCGAATTTGCATGATGTTTTTCATGTGTCGCAACTGAGGAAGTACGTTCCGGATCCGTCTCATGTGATCCAAAGTGATGATGTGCAAGTTAGAGACAACCTTACGGTTGAGACCTTACCAGTAAGAATTGAAGGTCGTGAGGTGAAGCGTTTGAGAGGCAAAGATATACCTCTTGTGAAAGTCGTTTGGGACGGAGCGACGGGTGAAAGCTTAACTTGGGAGCTAGAGAGTAAGATGCTGGAATCCTATCCAGAGTTGTTTAATCGAGGTAAATTTTCGAGGACGAAAATCCTTTAAGTGGGGGAGAGTTGTAACGCCCTCTTTATTTATTTAATTATTTTATTAGAGAGTATAGTATATTGTTATATATTATATGATTTTTGGTGATTATGCGACGTATAAATGATGTTGTGACGTGATGCTTATTTTATTGTTTAATAAAATAAGATATGTGATGTTTATATATATTTATATGAAAAATAAAGATTTGTTAGTAAATATATATATATTTTGAGAGATGGGGTTATATTTATAAATAGAAAGAGTTGTGAGGGTTGAGTTAGAATAAGATAAGTTGAGAGGAGGTTTATAAGGAAACTAGGTTAAGGAAAGTCAGTACGCGTTACAGACATTTGGTGAAAAAGGGAGAAAACGGCTAAAGAGAAGAGGAGAGGCTAGGTTGCGATTCTGCAATTTTTCCAGGTAAGGGTGAGCCTAACTTCAGTATTATTAACTGTAATTCATCTGTTTGAGATTAACTAAGGGATTGGGAAGAAATTTGAGAGAGTTCATGAATTAAGGTTTTGATGGATTTTGATGAATTGACGTGAGATTGATGTAAATTGCTGTATAAATGTGTTACAGAACCTAGGTTAATCACTAGAATAACATTGTTGATGAATTAGAGGCTTAACATGAGAGAATTGAGACGTGTTGGTGAGAATTTGAGCAAACCCGTAATGAAACTGACATCGCTCGCCTGTGGCGAGTGATCTACTCGCCGTGGCGAGTAAGTCCACATCGCTCGCGAGGCGAGCAGCACAGCTCGTCGTGGCGAGCATGACCTCTGAAACCTGAGATTTTTGCCAAACTTTAGATGGTTTTAAGTGCCTTAATATTTATAAGATTGATCTGTGAAGTTGTTAGGATCAAATTGGACCTAGGGAACCTTAAAACGAAGATTTTAGGCGAAAAATGTCAAAAAGGCCGAGAGCACCCAGTTTTGCTCGCCTGTGACTCGCCCCCAACTCGCCTTTGGCGAGTAGCTTTTGAGAGAGCTCGCCTTCAGCGAGCAGATCACTCGCCGTGGCGAATGAGTGCGTTTCTGGACTGTTGCTTCGTTTGTGATCTGTTTCGCATGGGACTTTGAGAGTACACCTTTGGGTAGTGTTAGAGACGTTTCATGACCTGAGATAAAGTCTGTAATGATGATTAATGATGATTCTCTTATGTTGGTGCTAATGCGATGTATTGTTTATATTTAAATGATTTATAAGTATGATGTTAAGCGACGTTATGATGATGTTTATGTGCTGTTGAATACGTGTTTATTAAGCTGAACTTTCTGCCATGTATTTATTATAATTGCATGTGTCAGCCATGAGTTGTTAACGACGTTTGAGATGTTGTGCTAACTTGTTTAAGATATAAAGAGTCGAGTCCATGCATTTGCATAATCTGAGACGGTGGAGCTTTTGCTGAAAGCGACGGTGGAGCATTTGCTCAAAGCGACGGTGAAGCATATTAATGCTTATATATGGTACCACATGCATGATGTCAAGATGTTAGGGTTGCATTTTGTTGAGTCACATTGTTGACATATTATGAGACGGTGTTTTGAGACGATGTTGATGTGTTTGTTTTGAGAGGTTCTTGATGATGACGTTATCATTGTATTTTTAATGATGTGATATATGTGATAAGTTATGTTGTTAGTCTTAAATGTTTGAGTTATATGTTAATACTTCTGTTGTGAATCTCACCCCTTCTGTTGGAATTGCCGCCTTGTGGGCAAGTGCAGATAACCAAGCTTAGGTGCGCCGATGTGAGGAGTCTTGTGTGATGTCGTAGGATTGCTCTGATACGTAACGGGATGGGGTCTATGCTATGAGTCTATTCCTTTATGTATCATGTTGAACTATTTTATGACTTTAAGTTTGTCGATGAATTTCTTGAGACGTTTATGAGGCCTAGAGCCAAGACCTTTTTGAAAGGATTTTGAATTATGATTTCCGCTGCTACATTGATTTATTTTGCGAAGGATAAATTATTATCTATTTTGTTTTAGAGATTTTATTGTTGAGAATGTGACACTCCTTTGTGATGTGCTCTGATATATGTATTTATTTAATGAAATTTTTAAGTCGGGAAATTGAGGTGTTACACCTAAAACGTCAAACAATTTGGGACATATGGAGTATTTTAGAGAGAGAGGGGGGAGGGAAAGTATGATGCAACATACACGATCAATTTACAGCTGAAAATTTGTTTCAATATTGAAGGTGATATGCCATAAAATATCCTTCAAGCATGACATCAATTAAACCATATCTGAGATGTTATTTCGTAATTCAAATGAGAATATGGTCCAATGTTGACATCATATAATTTTGTTGTGCATGTGATTAAATTGAACACTAGGTATATAATTGTGGGATTTTTTTTTATAAATTATTGGAAATAACAATTTTGGTAGTTTTTTTTTTTTTTTTTTACAAAAACATAACAAAACGATATTCATTCATTCAAATCGTAGATTACATCAGATACAAACATCGCTAAAAACGTAAAGGGTGAATCTGCGAACAAACTCACAACACCCAAGTTAATAGCATACATCGGCAAAATGCCTACAAATAATATGATAAAATCTAAGTCATCGAAATACCCATGCTTCCGGATCTGCAACGTTGACGCCCAAATCATTGGTTGAATATGTAATTGACTGATGTAGATCTTTCAATAGGAAATAAACGAACACCGCGACAAGACGCGAAATCAAACGTTGCACAAAACGACGAACAACACAACGTCGCACTTAGACGACGAAATCACAAAAAACAAAAGGAAAAACTTGATATGTGTGAAAACCACTTATTTAGATTGAAAGAAAAGGGAGAAAAAGATGTAGAGGGGGTGATTATAGGTCAAAAATGACCTAAAATCACCCCTCCTCGATGAATGAAGGAGAAACTCTAAATTTTCTCTAAACAATTTTGGTAGTTCTAATGAGTTATTTTTTATTTAAAAAAATATCATTAAAATATTTTTAAACTTTTGTCATTGTCAAGTAAGAGAGTTAGTTAAAAGTTTATTTTGACATAAGTTATGTATCGTTCCCTTGTATATAGAAATCAATAAAAGTGTAGTTGAATAGTGAATTATAACACAAATTTCTTATATTCTTTGGTTTTCTTGGTTTAGTTTATATCTCCTATGTTCTCTTTATTTTGATATGTTTTTAGGTTTTAGAAAGAAAAAAAAAAGTTAGATATTATCAAAATTTTATTCTGACTTGAGTCAATTAAATTATTTTATTTCACAACGATCATATTCAACATAGTTTAATTTAATAAATGACTCATTTTTCATATGGTCCACATGCTGAAAAGACTCGTGTTGGCGTGTAGGGTCAGTCGACAATCCTAAAAGCAGTCTGGGACGTTACAAATAGCACGTTATGACATCATGGTTTAATAAATTAGTTTTATCTATATAATCATCAACTATATAAAAAAAAATCTCTGCAATTATTCATTTCATTCAAATAATAAAATGACTATTAAGATAAAATAAAATTATTTCCACAATAGAATTTTAACCAAATAATAATGTAATTATTAAGACACGTTACGTACATATTATAGAAGACACTATGTTTGATTAAAAAATTTAAAATGCAAGAGTGAGATATTTGTAAGAATAAGATGATATGATGAATCTTTACTTTGGATTTAGTTGGATGAGGTAATGAGAAAGATGGCTTTTCCGGTTTTATGGCGGAAATGGATAAAAGAATGCGTTTCTACAGCTACAGCTTCAGTCTTGGTAAATGGTAGTCCTACTGATGAGTTCCATTTGGAGCGGGGTCTTCGACAAGGTGATCCTCTCTCTCCTTTTTTATTCCTTCTGGATGTCGAGGGACTGAATGTTATGATGTCTGAGATGGTAAATACAAATAACAACCTTAAAGATTAACATGCCTCCTCATCTCCGGACCAGAAAAACAACCAAACAATGTGAAAGGAAGGTGCTTTAGATATGCGTTGGGAGGATGAAGACGGAGACGACGGCGGTCGTGATGGCAGGTGGCGTAGTGGTTGTTTGTTGGACGTCATGGTTCGTGTGAGAGATGAGATAGCGGTAATGGGAGAGACAGAAATCGTGAGAGAGGTTGAAGGTGAGGGTGGGGATGGTTGGGTTTAACGACAGAAATCTGGCTTCCGACGGCGGCGGCGGCGACGACTGGAAGTTCATTCCCTCTTCTTTCTTCTTCTTTTTGTTTATCATTTCTCAACAAACAACCTCAATCAAGTAGTGTTCATCAAAACTCAAAGTTTCATGGAAGAATTACTACAACCGCAACTTCAACCACCATCTGGTAACTGTGGTATTGGCTTCAACGCAAATAGCTCCGACAAAGATGATTTTGATCTCAATAGTTATACACATTAACCAGTCACCGATTCAATTGACTCACGCAAGCTAAAAATTTAAATCAAAATTCAGTTTAAGAATTTCAATTTTAATTGTAAATTTGTAATTATTTTGGTTAATTTTGATTTTGTGGATTTTTTATTTTGGAGAGTTTGATTCCTTATGTAAGTGTTTGGAATTAGAAATTGAATTTTCTGGGTTAGATTGCTAGAGATTGATGTACTTTGTTAGATTTTCAGAAGTGGGGCTTGAAGAAGAACACAAAGGAGGAGGTGGAAGGTTTAAAGTAGAGAAATTATTCAATCAAATACTAACATCATATGTAGGAGATTTTTCCCAACGTGTTTCACAAACTTTTGATCATTTTATACACCAAACAATTCTTTGCTTAAACAACCACCACTTAGAATTTCACATGCTTCAAAAGCTAGAGGTATTAAATCGTGAAAGAGGAAGAATAGGGAGGGAAGAATGATAAGAAAAGGGTAGAATGATCTTTTTAAATGTATCTAGAGGCTTTAAGGATAAAATGGTCATTTCTGATAGAATTTGCCGAGTCATCATTGTACTTTTCTATGTTAGTTAATGTCACGTCACTAATCGCATGCCACATCAGTAATTAAATATGATATGACCGAAACTCATATGATTAATATTTTGCAGTGGTTGTTTAAAATGATTAGTAACTTCAAAAACGAAAATTCAAATGATTTATATTTTTAGGGATTAAAGACCTATTTAAGTCTACGAAAAATTAACAACTTCCTACTATCACATAGTATCTGGAACAAAATATAAGCAACAGTGTTTATATGCTAATTCCATGATGCACGAGTGAAATAATGTTGTATTATAATAGATATCATATATAGACTCAACAATCAACATCATAGCATGACAATACATTTCTCACGCTTTAACCTATAATTTAAAACCCAAAATATTCCTTGATAGACGAAATGCAACCTATAATACACATCCATGAAATGCAACCTAATCTAATAAATACTAATCCAATAATTAGGCAGTGATGATGTGATTAATTTCATTTCTTGAATGTCTTAGCAGCATCAATAAGGATAGCCTTCATCTTACCAACAACCTCTTGCATCTGTTCTCTAGAGTGTAATGGTGCTGGATACACACAAGCACAATCCAAACTTCCATCTCTTATGGTATCAAAAATGGCAATAGATGGACCCACCCCATGAACAGAAGCACATCCCATATAGTCCTCTACACCAACCTCTCTTTGCTTCTTTATACTGTCGTCTATAACCGTGTCCTCGAACACCGATATGATCGCCGTTCTTAACGAAGAAGATGGTGTCAACCCTGGATTCTCTATGGCCTTGCACATCAGAAAGTTTAAATCTGCCATATCTGAAAAATGTTTGTTGCATTTCTTTGAGTTTGCAAAGGCTCCATAGGTTTTCTTTGCAAGCTCCCATAGAGTTTCCCCTCCTTTCATCTCGTGGGAATTTAGAATGGCAGAGTGGTAAAAACCTGAATATATTCGTAGGGTCAAATCAATTGTTTGATTAAATACAAGGCCAAATTTATTGAGTATTTGAATGCATTTTCTTTCAATGTTATGTTACGTCCTTTTCTTTTATATGCTCGTTTTGACTAGTGTCTTTTGTGTGGACGCATGTAATTTAATGTGACAAAGGAGTAATCGTGAACAAATAAAAGAGCTCTTATACACGTACCTTTCCAATTTTCCAACACATATTTAACACCATCATATTAATTTCTCTATTGTTTTCTCTCTCTCAATGTATACATGGGTATTACATTGAACATTTTCTTTTATTTTTTTGGTTACGAACATTTTCTTTTATAAGAAACGTTATTTTTTTTATCTTAAATATTAATAAAAGTTTACTAAAGTGTCATGTTTAATATTTTGAGAAAAAAACTTTGTCAAATTAATTTCATTAATTAAAATAAAATGCATCTTTACCTATTTAAAATATTTTTGTTATCTTCATTGATTGAAATAAAATACATCTTTTAGTTTATAAATAAATAATTAGTTTAGCTTATTTTTATTTTATCAAGTTTTTATTTAAGAATATTTATGTCATTTTATCAATAAACATTTTTTTTATTAATACAAATATTTAATTTTATCAATAATCCCTTCTTTTTACTTTGCTTTCTTTTATCTTTCTTTTATCAACTAAATAAAGTGTAAAGAGGGGAGAGGTTAACTTTTCATGATTTATTTTTCTTAAGGACTAAAAATTACTTTTATTTTTTAAGGGAGTAAATTAGGTCTTACGAATTTTCTCAAGTACTAAAATGAGTTTTAACTCTTAATATAAAATAAACATCAATTTGATCTTGATCCATCTCTCTAATTCGATCCGTAAACTATTATAAATCCATTAAATTAGCCCCCTCAATTCCTTTAAAAACAAGATAGAAAATGACCCTCTTGAAAAGATAGTAGAAAATGATGGTCCAGTGACTATCTTTAAAACTTTTTATGAGATTCGTATTAGTTGTGCAAAAGAAAAGGAGGCAGGGAGTAATAATGTGTTAATTTATTACATTACTATGTTTAGAGAATTCATGCATTTAATACCATAAGGATACATTGCAAAACTTAATGCACCAACAGACCAACTAGACTCCCATAACATTTCCTTCAAAAAACAAAAAAAAAACTAGACTGCCATAACATACAGTGCAGGATTCCAAATGCAGTCATCACCAATCACTTTTTTTATCGTCACAAACCTTTAATTTAATGGCCATTTAATAGTAATTGTACGAAGTAAGTTTACTTTTATGGTTCGTAATGAACAACATGGTTGAAAGTTGGCATAAGTTTGAATCCGCCACCATGGAAAATAAGTTTAATCATAGTTTTAATCTTTCTATTTTCATCACTCATGTAATTTGAACCCTATTTTAAAAATATGATGTAATTAGTCCCCTAATCTTTCTATTTTCATCCACTCGTGTAAATGTATTTGGATTAAAAAAAAAAAAGATGTAACATATTTTAAACGATATGTCATGCGATTTAATCATTTTGTGATAATTTTTGGACAATTCTTTTAACAAAAAAAAAAAAATCATTTTGTAATAATTTTTGGACAATTATCTCTCATATTCATGTTATGTTCCTACTCTCTCTTTTTTTTTTTATCTCTCTCTGACCAATAAAAACAAAAAAAGAAGGTTGTTAATAAGTATGGTTGTACAAATATTATTACTCAAACCCTAAACATAAACTCACCAAAATTGTCGGAGAGACGAGATTGGAGTGTGGATCTGCAATCAGTGAGAGTAACAATACCATACTTCTTGGAACCACGTTTTGAGCCATGGGCAGCCATCAACCCCGCAGCACTCAATACCCCACACACTTTTATCCCATTCAAAGCGCAACCCTAACAATTAAAATTCAAACATCATCATGAGACATAAATTTAGTCATTCCATGAACATTAAACTGAAAATATATATATGGTAATTAAGGAGCTTACAGCTAGAACCCCCTTGGTGTCATCTTGATTAAGTTGCAACCTTACCACTTGTGAAAACCTCGTTGCTTTGGTGTCACAAAATTTCATATTCGTTAACCTAAGTGAGTTGAGTGAGTAACCAAGCATGTCAAAACCACGTGTTAACAAAGCCTTCTTTGTTTTCTCACGAGGAACAAGATCCTCAATAGCCAAACTAACCTCATGTTTAACTTCCTTATCATTTTCTTCACTAAGGATCTCTTCCTTTTCTTCCATCAGCTCAAGCAACTCTCCCAAAAGTGACAACGCCGTCGTGCGGTCACATGCAACGACGTGGAGCCGCAATGCGACAACCCAAACGTTGTTCGGCAGTGTGTAAACACTGCCGAAAAACATTTCGTTTGAGTCACGCTTTGCATCGCGCCACTCGCTGTCGTTGTTGAGTTCGAGTTCTAGGATTTGTTGGAGAGGAGAAAGTGAAATGGAGTCGTTTGTGTTGTTTTGGTTTGACGAGAGGTTGTGAGTTGTTAGTTGGAGGAAGGGTGTGGGGGATGTAAGGAAGGAGTAGGTGTTTGTGTGTTGGAGAAGAGTGGACCTGAGGATAGGATGGGAATTTTGGAGTTTGTGGAGTGCTGTTTGGAGACGGTGTGTGTTTGGTGGTTTTGAAGTGCGTAATGTTATGACGGCGACACCGGTGCCGCCGCGAGCCGCCTTGCACCAGCTGCATTCTATGCCGCCAACGGTTCTACCTTTGCGTTCGGTCATGATGAATGGTTTGGATGGTTGGAAGGGAGCTTGATGATGAAGTATTTATATTGGATTTTATGCATAGTTTGATTGAGCCAAATGAAGAAAGCATGCGTCACTTGATCATTAATTATTATTGAAAAAAATATACAATTTCATACTTTTTTTATCAAAATTCTATCAAAACTTGACTTGTTATTTGTTACAATTTTTTTTTCCTTCATGATCCTAGCCATTTTGAAAGTTTAGTATGGCATGTTAGCTCAAATAAATATGTTTGTTTTGGATCTTTGGATGGATTAATGAATTAATAAATCAATAAAATTATTCTCAATTTTGATATTTAACATGAAATTTTAAAGAAAATTACATTATTGTTAATAATAGAATATGACTTTATATTATATCATATTTCAATTTAGTTTATAATTATGCATTTATATAAAAAAAAATCAACATGTGACAAAATTAATGTACATCAATATACTTAAATATACTAGATGTGAAGAACTCTCTTAACCGTAATTTGAATCATTGATTCATCATTATATACTGTCCTTTAGAAAACAAATATTTTAATTCATAACCGACTGTATTCAGCTGCGGTGACAATACTATTCAATGGAGGAGTGGCGGTAAAGGCATAATGATTGTTTATAGTAATTTATTGCTGTAATAAGCTGATGACTACTACTCACACCTCTTGGGTATATCTCCGACTAAATATAGCAATCTGTCTCCCAACCATATTCATTGAAGAACTAAATTTATAAGACCCACCACCATTAATAAAATTTATAAAAATATTTAAAAATATTTGTAATATAAAATTTGTAAGAAATGTGAGTTGCTTCTTTCATAATTACCTCTACTATCATAAGAGTAATTTTTTTTTTTTTTACATTTTCTAATTGTAAATTAAATATGGAAAGGGAACATTATATTTAGTGATGGTGGATTAATTTAGTGATATAGGAACACAATTCTTTTTTGTTTTATCGGTAGAATCAATTCAAATTATTTTTGGATCTTTTGTTATACACATTATTACACAAGATCAGCTAAGAGCGTAATCCATGTGCATGCACTTCTTGTTTATTTTGAGCTTCATTTAATTCGATACCATGTAGTTCTATATACTTATCCATGGCAGACCTACATACAAGAACCCCAATGTGCATCATCATGGTATACATTAAATTCCACGCAGGTTTCCTTGCTTGTTAAGGTAAGAAATTTGACCATCGAGCTGCTCATATTGGTTATCTAGTCTGTAATTTTTTGAATGGAGAGGAGTTTCTTTCATTTGAAGATAGAGCTGTTAGAATGTTGGTTTGATTGATCCACATTTTAGCATGGTTGTTTTCTAAAAAATTTAAAAGATAATTTTCGAGGGACCTTTTTTTAAATTTTTTAACACATCCAGGAGATAATTCTCATAAAACATTTTTCAACACAAAGAGACATAAGAGATGTTAAAGGGGTCTAAAAAAAAACCAAAAGCTTAATCGAATTATTTTGGTTCGATCCGATTAGTCCTAATAATGAATTGGGCTGAAATGACTCATTGGATTTTGGACCAACCACTAAACATCTCAATGTGATTTTTGAAAAAATAAATAATATTTTTAAAATCTTTAAAAGCTATTATTGAATTTGAACATTATTAATAAAAATATATTTAAATGTTTAAATTTAATAAACAAAAAAGATAAATTTAGCTTCTTTTTTTTTTTGGCAAAAGATACATTTGGCTAAAACTTATAACATTAAATTATATATGATATGATATGATGATTAATTATAATTAGGTTCAAGTGAAGAAATAAATGTAGTTAGATTGATATTCAATGTTATTGTAAAAAAAAATATATACACTCAATCATATATCACAATAGATAATTACGAGAAACTACTCCATTAAAGCAACATAAAATAATGAAATGGGAGACTAAAGAAAACAAAAAATAAAATGGGTCGGATTGATCCATTGATCAACATAGCCCGTAGTGGTTGGGTCATGCATAATAATTTGCATCCCAATAACTAACAAGCTTGTCTGGTCTAATCAATTTATGTAATTGGTCATGTTGGATCGCACTACGTGGATCCAGTCAACCCATTTGATACCTGATACCTCTATTCGAAGTTGACTTATACCTTTATTTGAAGTTGGTTTATATGTTGTGTTTTAATTATTTATCATTTTTTTTAAAAGAATGTTAAATTTATGCTTAATTGCTCTTTTCGTTCTTAAGTTTTTTCTAAGTATCGTTTAGGTCCAGCATTGTAGGCGTTGTTTGTGCCATGTGTTTGTAAAAAAGAAGAAGAATGAAACTGACCCAAAAGAAGGGAATGAAGCAGCAGGACAAGAACAGTAGAAAGGTTGAAACTTTATCGGGATTGAGTAGGTTTATCCTTGTTATCACCATCATGAGAGGAATTAAGGTTGCAATTAAAAGAGGGTATGGGAATTTCACCCTTGATGAACCAACCAAGAGCAAAAAAAGCAGCACCAGCATGAATAGCAGTGCCCCAATCGTGAGAATATCATTTACAATAGTGTATGGAATCGTTGTTTCTGCTGGGTTGATATGAGCTTTGTGGCCTGAAAATTTGGTTGAACCATGATCTGCACTTGAAATCTTTCATCTAATAAACCTTAAATTTATTATTTTTTTGTCAATTATACTATCTTTTTGTATCGATAATTTTATATTTAGGGAAATGTTAACCGCCGGGCACTGGTTAAGGAACAAAAGTAATAAGTGATTGTATTGGAACTTGGGTTTCAACTCCTAAAATACATAAAAAGTGTTATTTTCACTTTAAAATTTCATTTTTTTAGTTTTCTTAACTAGTACTCTGGAGGCACCAATTAACAAAACCCTTATATTTATTACTATATTGGAAAGAGAGAGAAAATATAGTTGAGTTAATTAATGAATTGTGAGGATATAATTAATTTATTTATGCAAATGACTTACACTTATTACTTCCTCCGTCCCAAATTGTGTGCCGCTTTAAGGAAAAAAATTTATCCCAAATTATATGTCACTTTACAATATCAATGCAACATTAATGTTACTTTTCCTATTATAACCTTAATTATTTATTACTATTTTTTTTCAATTCTTTCGTTTATCTTTCCCATATTATTTATTAAAGACAATTTTGTAAAACAACTCATAATATCTCTCTTCCACACAATATTAATTGTATTTCTTAATATGTGTTAAATGCCTAATGTAACGCCCTCTTTATTTATTTAATTATTTTATTAGAGAGTATAGTATATTGTTATATATTATATGATTTTTGGTGATTATGCGACGTATAAATGATGTTGTGACGTGATGCTTATTTTATTGTTTAATAAAATAAGATATGTGATGTTTATATATATTTATATGAAAAATAAAGATTTGTTAGTAAATATATATATATTTTGAGAGATGGGGTTATATTTATAAATAGAAAGAGTTGTGAGGGTTGAGTTAGAATAAGATAAGTTGAGAGGAGGTTTATAAGGAAACTAGGTTAAGGAAAGTCAGTACGCGTTACAGACATTTGGTGAAAAAGGGAGAAAACGACTAAAGAGAAGAGGAGAGGCTAGGCTGCGATTCTGCAATTTTTCCAGGTAAGGGTGAGCCTAACTTCAGTATTATTAACTGTAATTCATCTGTTTGAGATTAACTAAGGGATTGGGAAGAAATTTGAGAGAGTTCATGAATTAGGGTTTTGATGGATTTTGATGAATTGACGTGAGATTGATGTAAATTGCTGTATAAATGTGTTACAGAACCTAGGTTAATCACTAGAATAACATTGTTGATGAATTAGAGGCTTAACATGAGAGAATTGAGACGTGTTGGTGAGAATTTGAGCAAACCCGTAATGAAACTGACATCGCTCGCCTGTGGCGAGTGAGTCCACATCGCTCGCGAGGCGAGCAGCACAACTCGCCGTGGCGAGCATGACCTCTGAAACCTGATATTTTTGCCAAACTTTAGATGGTTTTAAGTGCCTTAATATTTATAAGATTGATCTGTGAAGTTGTTAGGATCAAATTGGACCTAGGGAACCTTAAAACGAAGATTTTAGGCGAAAAATGTCAAAAAGGCCGAGAGCACCCAGTTTTGCTCCCCTGTGAATCGCCCCCAACTCGCCTTTGGCGAGTAGCTTTTGAGAGAGCTCGCCTTCAGCGAGCAGATCACTCGCCGTGGCGAATGAGTGCGTTTCTGGACTGTTGCTTCGTTTGCGATCTGTTTTGCATGGGACTTTGAGAGTACATGTAACACCCCAATTTCCCGTCTTAAAAATTTCTTTAAATAAATCATACATCAGAGTATTCGTCATAAAGGAGTGTCACATTTCATCTTTAAAAATAACTTAGATAATAATTTATCGAATTACAAAACATTCAGTTAAGCAGCGGAATTCAAAAAGGTTTCATCTCATAAATGTCTTGGCTTAAAAGCCAGCAAAAACGTCTCAAAATATTAAAGTTTCTACATCACAAAAGTCAACATCCTTTATTCAACACGATACATAAAGGAATAGACTCCACAAAAGACCCCATCCCGTTACATATCAGAGCAACCCTAACTTCACACATCCTCGCATCAACGCAACTACGACTGGGTACCTGCACTTGCCCACAAGGCGGCAATTCCAGCAGAAGGGGTGAGATTCACAACAATAATATTAATATGTAATCATAAGTCAAGATTAACAAATCATACACCCAACTCATCACATATACATAGCATTTCATGGCATTATCATAAGCATCATCATAGCAACATCATAAACATCGTCATAAACACATCATAAACATCATCATAAACACATCATAAACTTCATCATAAACACATCATAAGCATCCACGTCTCAAAACATCACCTCATATATGTCACAATTTGACTCAACTAAATGCAACTCTAACGTCTCAACATCATGCATGTGGTACCATATAATTATAGCATTAATATGCTTCACCGTCGCTTTGAGCAAATGCTCCACCGTCGCTTTGAGCATAAAGCTCCACCGTCTCATAATTATGCAAATGCATGGACTCGTCGTCTTCAACTTAAATACACCGTCTCAACATCATTCCATTTTCAAGACTGACACATGCAGTTAATAATAATTACATGGCAGAACATCATCTCATCATACACGCACATTGTAACACATAGCATCATCTTATTCAATTAGCATCATACTCATGCATCACTTATATTCAATAACACATCATTTAACAAAGGTCTAATAGAACCATCATCATTCATCTTTACAGCATACATTAAAGGGTATAGAACCTCACTAACACTACCCAAAGGGCTCCTCTCAAAGTCCCACGCGAAACAGATCGCAAAAACAACAAACAGTTCTGAACCAACTAACTCGCCACGGCGAGTACATCTGCTCGCCACAGGCGAGTACTCCCAGCAGCTCACTCGCCAAAGGCGAGTTGGGGGCGAGCTGGAGGCGAGAAATACTGGGTGCTTCGGCCTTTTTGACATTTTTCAACAAAATCCTCATTTTTAAGCTCCCTAAATCCAATTTGACCAAACCAACTTCACAGGTCATCTCTATAAATACTGGGACACTCAAAACCATCTAAAGTTTGGCAAAAATCCTAATTTTAAGGGTCAAGCTCGCCACGGCGAGCTATACTGCTCGCCTCGCGAGCAACCAAGGGTTACTCGCCACGGCGAGTGATCTGCTCGCCACAGGCGAGCGATCTCAGAACCACTACGGGTTCAGTCCAATTCACACCAAAACCTGCCAATTCTCTCCAATTAAGCTTCTAATACATCAGCAATAGCATCCTAGGGGATAATCTAGGTTCTGTAACACATCTATACAGCAATGCAACACATTCTCACACCAATTTCATCAAAAATCCCCATAACCCTAATTCTCAAAACTTCTCTCAATTCTTCCCAATTCCTAAGCTAATCAAGAACAGATGATTTAACATTAATACTACTGAAGTTAGGCTCACCCTTACCTGGAAAAATTGCAGAATTTGCAGCCTAGCTATCTCTTCTCTCTTGACCGTTCTTCTTCTTCTCTAAAATGTCTGATACGCGTTCACCAAAAACTTCCTTTCTTAACCTACCTCTCTTAAATACTCCCTCACAACTTAACTAATTCCTTCTTAACCCACACAACTCTTCTTAATTATAATTATAACCCCATCTCTTAAAATTCTATCTTTTTCCACCACATCTATTAATTTACTAAATAAATATTCATATAAACATCACTTATATTATTTTATTAAACAATAAAATAATAATGCTTCACACGTCACAAATACGTCACATAATCATCACAAGTCATATAATATATAAGCATATATCATAACATCTAATAAAATAATTAAATAATTAAAGAGGGCGTTACAGTACACCTTTGGGTAGTGTTAGAGACATTTCATGACCTGAGATAAAGTCTGTAATGATGATTCTCTTATGTTGGTGCTAATGCGATGTATTGTTTATATTTAAATGATTTATAAGTATGATGTTAAGCGACGTTATGATGATGTTTATGTGCTGTTGAATACGTGTTTATTAAGCTGAACTTTCTGCCATGTATTGATTATAATTGCATGTGTCAGCCATGAGTTGTTAACGACGTTTGAGATGTTGTGCTAATTTGTTTAAGATATAAAGAGTCGAGTCCATGCATTTGCATAATCTGAGACGGTGGAGCTTTTGCTCAAAGCGACGGTGGAGCATTTGCTCAAAGCGACGGTGAAGCATATTAATGCTTATATATGGTACCACATGCATGATGTCAAGATGTTAGGGTTGCATTTTGTTGAGTCACATTGTTGACATATTATGAGACGGTGTTTTGAGACGATGTTGATGTGTTTGTTTTGAGAGGTTCTTGATGATGACGTTATCATTGTATTTTTAATGATGTGATATATGTGATAAGTTATGTTGTTAGTCTTAAATGTTTGAGTTATATGTTAATACTTCTGTTGTGAATCTCACCCCTTCTGTTGGAATTGCCGCCTTGTGGGCAAGTGCAGGTAACCAAGCTTAGGTGCGCCGATGTGAGGAGTCTTGTGTGATGTCGTAGGATTGCTCTGATACGTAACGGGATGGAGTCTATGCTATGAGTCTATTCCTTTATGTATCATGTTGAACTATTTTATGACTTTAAGTTTGTCGATGAATTTCTTGAGACGTTTATGAGGCCTAGAGCCAAGACCTTTTTGAAAGGATTTTGAATTATGATTTCCGCTGCTACATTGATTTATTTTGCGAAGGATAAATTATTATCTATTTTGTTTTAGAGATTTTATTGTCGAGAATGTGACACTCCTTTGTGATGTGCTCTGATATATGTATTTATTTAATGAAATTTTTAAGTCGGGAAATTGGGGTGTTACAATTGGTATCAGAGCAGGTTGGTCCGTCCGGCCAAATAGAGAGTCGAGCGACGTTGCCTTAGAGTTAGAATACTATAGTTGTATTATTCTAACTTATGTTTGTTTTGTAGAGAACTAAGATGGCTGGTAGAAATGATGCTGCTCTTGCTGCTGCCTTGCAAGCAATGGCTAATGCTGTGGGTAATCAGAACAATGCTGGTGGAAACGATGGGACAAGGATGCTAGAGACTTTTCTGAGGAATCACCCGCCTACCTTCAAAGGGCGATATGATCCCGATGGGGCTCAGACATGGCTCAAGGAAGTTGAGAGGATCTTTAGAGTCATGCAGTGTGAAGATGCTCAGATGGTACGATTTGGTACTCACATGTTAGCTGAGGAAGCTGATGACTGGTGGGTTAGTGTTCGACCTATCCTTGAAGAGGGTGGTGCTGCTGTTACTTGGGCTACATTCCGGAGGGAGTTCTTGAACCGTTATTTTCCTGAGGATGTCCGTGGAAAGAAAGAGATCGAGTTCCTTGAGTTGAAGCAAGGAAATATGTCCGTGACTGAGTATGCTGCAAAGTTCGTGGAATTGGCAAAGTTTTATCCGCATTATACTGCAGAGAATGCTGAGTTTTCCAAGTGTATTAAATTTGAGAACGGTTTACGTGCTGATATTAAGAGAGCTATTGGTTATCAAAAGATTCGTAATTTTTCGGAGTTAGTGAGTAGCTGCAGAATTTATGAGGAGGATACCAAGGCTCACTACAAGGTAGTGAATGATAGGAAAGCTAAGGGCCAGCAGAGTCGTCCTAAACCTTATGATGCCCCAAGAGATAAGGGAAAGCAAAGAGTTAATGATGAGAGAAAACCTCAGAAGAAGAATGCTCCTGCTGAGATTACTTGTTTTACTTGTGGGGAGAAAGGTCACAAGAGCAATGTGTGTACTGCTGATGTGAAGAGATGCTATCGTTGTGGTCAGAAAGGGCATACTACTAATGACTGCAAGTTTGATGATGTCGTGTGCTTTAACTGTAATGAGCAAGGACATATTGGTTCGCAATGCAAGCAACCAAAGAAAGCTAAGACTATGGGAAGGGTCTTCGCGTTGACTGGCACACAGACTGAGAGTGATGATCGTCTGATCAGAGGTACTAGTTATATTAATGATCAACCTTTAGTCGCTATTATTGATACTGGTGCTACGCATTGTTTTATTGCTCTTGATTGTGCTGCTAAGTTGAATCTTGTTGTATCTGATATGAACGGGGAGATGGTTGTCGAAACTCCAGCTAAAAGTTCGGTGACTACTTCCCTTGTGTGTTTGAGATGTCCTGTGTCTATGTTCGGTCGTGACTTTGAGATTGATTTAGTTTGTTTACCGTTGGTTGGGATGGACGTGATTTTGGGGATGAATTGGTTAGAATACAATCATGTCCTTATTAATTGTTTTAGCAAGACGGTACAATTTTCTTCTGCTGAAGAAGAGAGTGGAGCAGAGTTTTTATCTACTAAACAGCTGAGGCAGTTGGAACGCGATGGAATTATGATGTTTTCCTTGATGGCGTCTTTATCTATTGAGAATCAAGCGGCGATTGATGAGCTACAAATGGTGTGTGATTTTCCAGAAGTATTTCCTGATGAAATTCCTGATGTGCGTCCGGAAAGAGAAGTTGAATTTGCGATTGATCTTGTTCCTGGGACGAAGCCTGTGTCTATGACACCTTATCGTATGTAAGCTTCTGAGTTGGCCGAGCTGAAGAAACAGTTAGAGGAT
This sequence comes from Medicago lupulina, assembly GCA_958299785.1. NCBI lineage: Eukaryota > Viridiplantae > Streptophyta > Magnoliopsida > Fabales > Fabaceae > Medicago > Medicago lupulina. The sequence continues at coordinate 26,358,948 of OY283141.1, read as the reverse complement.
TTGCTTGATAAGAAGTTTGTTAGACCAAGTGTTTCACCTTGGGGAGCGCCAGTGTTGCTAGTAAAGAAGAAAGATGGTAGTATGAGGTTGTGCATTGATTATCGACAGTTGAATAAAGTGACGATAAAGAATAGGTATCCACTTCCAAGAATTGATGATTTGATGGACCAGTTAGTGGGTGCCCGCGTGTTTAGCAAGATAGATTTGAGATCAGGTTATCACCAGATTAAAGTGAAAGATGAAGATATGCAGAAGACGGCGTTTAGGACGCGTTATGGGCATTATGAGTATACAGTGATGCCTTTCGGTGTTACCAATGCACCTGGTGTATTTATGGAGTATATGAATAGGATCTTCCATGCTTATTTAGATCGTTTTGTTGTGGTTTTCATTGATGATATTTTGGTATACTCTAAGACCGAAGAAGAACACGCTGAGCATTTGAAGACTGTTTTGCAAGTGTTGAAAGAGAAGAAGCTTTTTGCTAAGTTATCAAAGTGTGAATTCTGGTTGAAAGAGGTGAGTTTTCTTGGCCATGTTATTTCTGGTGATGGTATTGCAGTTGATTCGTCTAAAGTTGAAGCGGTATCACAATGGGAGACTCCTAAGTCGGTTACAGAAATTAGAAGCTTTTTGGGATTAGCAGGTTATTATCGAAGATTTATAGAAGGATTTTCTAAGTTGGCTCTTCCGTTAACGCAGTTGACGTGTAAAGGTAAATCTTTTGTGTGGGATGTCCATTGCGAGAATAGTTTTAATGAGTTGAAGAAGCGTTTGACAACGACTCCAGTCTTAATTTTGCCGAAGTCCGATGAACCTTTTGTGGTGTATTGTGATGCGTCTAAGTTGGGTTTAGGTGGTGTGCTTATGCAAGATGGTAAAGTGGTTGCTTATGCATCAAGACAGTTGAGGACTCACGAACGAAATTATCCTACTCATGATCTTGAATTAGCTGCAGTCGTGTTTGTGCTTAAGATTTGGAGACATTACTTGTACGGTTCCAGATTTGAAGTGTTCAGTGATCACAAAAGCTTGAAGTATTTGTTTGATCAGAAGGAATTGAATATGAGACAGCGAAGGTGGCTTGAACTATTGAAGGATTATGACTTTGGTTTGAATTATCATCCGGGCAAAGCTAATGTGGTTGCAGATGCCCTAAGTAGGAAGACTTTGCATATGTCTGCTTTGATGGTGAAAGAATTCGAGTTGTTGGAACAGTTTAGAGATTTGAGCTTAGTTTGTGAAAGGACACCTCAGAGTGTAAAGATGGGAATGTTGAGAATTGATAGTGATTTCTTGAAGAGTATTAAAGAAGCGCAGAAGGAAGATGTTAAGTTTGTGGACTTATTGGTTACTAGTAATCAGACTGAAGATAGAGACTTTAAAGTCGATGATCAAGGAGTGTTAAGGTTCCGAGGTAGAATTTGCATTCCTGACAATGATGAAATGAAGAAGATGATTCTTGAAGAGAGTCACAGAAGTAGCTTGAGTATTCACCCGGGAGCTACGAAAATGTATCATGATTTGAAGAAGTTGTTTTTGTGGTCTGGATTTAAACGTGACGTGGCACAGTTTGTTTATTCTTGTTTGATTTGTCAGAAATCGAAGGTTGAGCATCAGAAACCTGCTGGATTGATGACACCTTTAGATGTGCCAGAGTGGAAATGGGATAGTATATCCATGGACTTTGTGACGAGCTTGCCGAATACTCCTAAAGGAAATGACGCAATTTGGGTGATTGTTGATAGATTGACGAAGTCAGCCCATTTTATCCCAATTAATATTACTTTTCCTGTAGCTCAGTTGGCAGAGATTTATATCCGAAACATAGTGAAGCTGCATGGTGTTCCTTCGAGCATCGTATCAGATAGAGATCCGAGATTTACTTCTAGATTTTGGAAGAGTTTGCAAGAGGCTTTAGGTTCTCAGTTAAGGTTGAGTTCAGCTTATCATCCGCAGACAGATGGTCAGTCGGAGAGGACGATTCAGTCCTTGGAAGATTTGTTGAGAGTTTGTGTGCTTGAGCAAGGAGGGACTTGGGATAGTCATCTTCCGTTGATAGAGTTCACGTACAACAACAGTTACCATTCGAGTATTGGAATGGCACCTTTTGAGGCTTTGTATGGTCGGAGATGCAGAACTCCGTTGTGTTGGTTTGAGTCAGGTGAAAATGTGGTGTTAGGACCGGAGATTGTTCAACAGACTACCGAGAAGGTAAGAATGATCCAAGAGAAGATGAAAGCGTCGCAGAATCGACAAAAGAGTTATCATGACAAGCGTAGGAAGGACCTTGAGTTCCAAGAGGGAGATCATGTGTTCCTAAGAGTTACTCCAATGACCGGTGTAGGTCGTGCCTTGAAGTCAAAGAAGTTAACCCCGAAGTTTATTGGTCCGTATCAGATATCAGAGAGGATTGGGACGGTGGCATACCGTGTTGGATTACCACCACATTTATCGAATTTGCATGATGTTTTTCATGTGTCGCAACTGAGGAAGTACGTTCCGGATCCGTCTCATGTGATCCAAAGTGATGATGTGCAAGTTAGAGACAACCTTACGGTTGAGACCTTACCAGTAAGAATTGAAGGTCGTGAGGTGAAGCGTTTGAGAGGCAAAGATATACCTCTTGTGAAAGTCGTTTGGGACGGAGCGACGGGTGAAAGCGTAACTTGGGAGCTAGAGAGTAAGATGCTGGAATCCTATCCATAGTTGTTTAATCGAGGTAAATTTTCGAGGACGAAAATCCTTTAAGTGGGGGAGAGTTGTAACGCCCTCTTTATTTATTTAATTATTTTATTAGAGAGTATAGTATATTGTTATATATTATATGATTTTTGGTGATTATGCGACGTATAAATGATGTTGTGACGTGATGCTTATTTTATTGTTTAATAAAATAAGATATGTGATGTTTATATATATTTATATGAAAAATAAAGATTTGTTAGTAAAAATATATATATTGAGAGATGGGGTTATATTTATAAATATAAAGAGTTGTGAGGGTTGAGTTAGAATAAGATAAGTTGAGAGGAGGTTTATAAGGAAACTAGGTTAAGGAAAGTCAGTACGCGTTACAGACATTTGGTGAAAAAGGGAGAAAACGGCTAAAGAGAAGAGGAGAGGCTAGGCTGCGATTCTGCAATTTTTCCAGGTAAGGGTGAGCCTAACTTCAGTATTATTAACTGTAATTCATCTGTTTGAGATTAACTAAGGGATTGGGAAGAAATTTGAGAGAGTTCATGAATTAGGGTTTTGATGGATTTTGGATGAATTGACGTGAGATTGATGTAAATTGCTGTATAAATGTGTTACAGAACCTAGGTTAATCACTAGAATAACATTGTTGATGAATTAGAGGCTTAACATGAGAGAATTGAGACGTGTTGGTGAGAATTTGAGCAAACCCGTAATGAAACTGACATCGCTCGCCTGTGGCGAGTGATCTACTCGCCGTGGCGAGTAAGTCCACATCGCTCGCGAGGCGAGCAGCACAGCTCGCCGTGGCGAGCATGACCTCTGAAACCTGAGATTTTTGCCAAACTTTAGATGGTTTTAAGTGCCTTAATATTTATAAGATTGATCTGTGAAGTTGTTAGGATCAAATTGGACCTAGGGAACCTTAAAACGATGATTTTAGGCGAAAAATGTCAAAAAGGCCGAGAGCACCCAGTTTTGCTCGCCTGTGACTCGCCCCCAACTCGCCTTTGGCGAGTAGCTTTTGAGAGAGCTCGCCTTCAGCGAGCAGATCACTCGCTGTGGCGAATGAGTGCCTTTCTGGACTGTTGCTTCGTTTGCGATCTGTTTCGCATGGGACTTTGAGAGTACACCTTTGGGTAGTGTTAGAGACGTTTCATGACCTGAGATAAAGTCTGTAATGATGATTAATGATGATTCTCTTATGTTGGTGCTAATGCGATGTATTGTTTATATTTAAATGATTTATAAGTATGATGTTAAGCGACGTTATGATGATGTTTATGTGCTGTTGAATACGTGTTTATTAAGCTGAACTTTCTGCCATGTATTTATTATAATTGCATGTGTCAGCCATGAGTTGTTAACGACGTTTGAGATGTTGTGCTAACTTGTTTAAGATATAAAGAGTCGAGTCCATGCATTTGCATAATCTGAGACGGTGGGGCTTTTGCTCAAAGCGACGGTGAAGCATATTAATGCTTATATATGGTACCACATGCATGATGTCAAGATGTTAGGGTTGCATTTTGTTGAGTCACATTGTTGACATATTATGAGACGGTGTTTTGAGACGATGTTGATGTGTTTGTTTTGAGAGGTTCTTGATGATGACGTTATCATTGTATTTTTAATGATGTGATATATGTGATAAGTTATGTTGTTAGTCTTAAATGTTTGAGTTATATGTTAATACTTCTGTTGTGAATCTCACCCCTTCTGTTGGAATTGCCGCCTTGTGGGCAAGTGCAGGTAACCAAGCTTAGGTGCGCCGATGTGAGGAGTCTTGTGTGATGTCGTAGGATTGCTCTGATACGTAACGGGATGGGGTCTATGCTATGAGTCTATTCCTTTATGTATCATGTTGAACTATTTTATGACTTTAAGTTTGTCGATGAATTTCTTGAGACGTTTATGAGGCCTAGAGCCAAGACCTTTTTGAAAGGATTTTGAATTATGATTTCCGCTGCTACATTGATTTATTTTGCGAAGGATAAATTATTATCTATTTTGTTTTAGAGATTTTATTGTTGAGAATGTGACACTCCTTTGTGATGTGCTCTGATATATGTATTTATTTAATGAAATTTTTAAGTCGGGAAATTGAGGTGTTACACCTAAAACGTCAAACAATTTGGGACATATGGAGTATTTTAGAGAGAGAGGGGGGAGGGAAAGTATGATGCAACATACACGATCAATTTACAGCTGAAAATTTGTTTCAATATTGAAGGTGATATGCCATAAAATATCCTTCAAGCATGACATCAATTAAACCGTATCTGAGATGTTATTTCGTAATTCAAATGAGAATATGGTCCAATGTTGACATCATATAATTTTGTTGTGCATGTGATTAAATTGAACACTAGGTATATAATTGTGGGATTTTTTTTTATAAATTATTGGAAATAACAATTTTGGTAGTTTTTTTTTTTTTTTTACAAAAACAAAACGATATTCATTCATTCAAATCGTAGAGTACATCAGATACAAACATCGCTAAAAACGTAAAGGGTCAATCTGCGAACAAACTCACAACACCCAAGTTAATAGCATACATCGGCAAAATGCCTACAAATAATATGATAAAATCTAAGTCATCGAAATACCCATGCTTCCGGATCTGCAACGTTGACGCCCAAATCATTGGTTGAATATGTAATTGACTGATGTAGATCTTTCAATAGGAAATAAACGAACACCGCGACAAGACGCGAAATCAAACGTTGCACAAAACGACGAACAACACAACGTCGCACTTAGACGACGAAATCACAAAAAACAAAAGGAAAAACTTGATATGTGTGAAAACCACTTATTTAGATTGAAAGAAAAGGAAGAAAAAGATGTAGAGGGGGTGATTATAGGTCAAAAATGACCTAAAATCACCCCTCCTCGATGAATGAAGGAGAAACTCTAAATTTTCTCTAAACAATTTTGGTAGTTCTAATGAGTTATTTTTTATTTAAAAAAATATCATTAAAATATTTTTAAACTTTTGTCATTGTCAAGTAAGAGAGTTAGTTAAAAGTTTATTTTGACATAAGTTATGTATCGTTCCCTTGTATATAGAAATCAATAAAAGTGTAGTTGAATAGTGAATTATAACACAAATTTCTTATATTCTTTGGTTTTCTTGGTTTAGTTTATATCTCCTATGTTCTCTTTATTTTGATATGTTTTTAGGTTTTAGAAAGAAAAAAAAAAGTTAGATATTATCAAAATTTTATTCTGACTTGAGTCAATTAAATTATTTTATTTCACAACGATCATATTCAACATAGTTTAATTTAATAAATGACTCATTTTTCATATGGTCCACATGCTGAAAAGACTCGTGTTGGCGTGTAGGGTCAGTCGACAATCCTAAAAGCAGTCTGGGACGTTACAAATAGCACGTTATGACATCATGGTTTAATAAATTAGTTTTATCTATATAATCATCAACTATATAAAAAAAAATCTCTGCAATTATTCATTTCATTCAAATAATAAAATGACTATTAAGATAAAATAAAATTATTTCCACAATAGAATTTTACCCAAAAAATAATGTAATTATTAAGACAAGTTACGTACATATTATAGAAGACACTATGTTTGATTAAAAAATTTAAAATGCAAGAGTGAGATATTTGTAAGAATAAGATGATATGATGAATCTTTACTTTGGATTTAGTTGGATGAGGTAATGAGAAAGATGGCTTTTCCGGTTTTATGGCGGAAATGGATAAAAGAATGCGTTTCTACAGCTACAGCTTCAGTCTTGGTAAATGGTAGTCCTACTGATGAGTTCCATTTGGAGCGGGGTCTTCGACAAGGTGATCCTCTCTCTCCTTTTTTATTCCTTCTGGATGTCGAGGGACTGAATGTTATGATGTCTGAGATGGTAAATACAAATATGTTTGAGGGATACTTTGTGGGGGCGCATAACCCTTTGGTGGTTTCTCACCTTCAATTTGTTGATGATACTCTTTTGTTGGGCGTCAAAAGTTGGGCTAATGTCAGAGTTTTGCGTGTTGTGCTTTTGTTGTTTAAGGCTATGTCAGGTCTGAAGGTTAATTTTAATAAAAGTATGATGGTTGGTGTAAATATTTCTGAGTCTTGGTTGGTTGAGGCAGCAGCAATTTTGAATTGTAAAGTAGGGAAGGTGCCATTCGTGTACTTGGGTCTCTCTATTAGGGGTGATCCTCGTAGGTTAGCGTTCTGGGACCCTGTGATGCATATAGAGCTGTCAAAACGGGCCGGCCCGTATGGGCCGGCCCGAAAGCCCGAATAAAACGTAGGGCTTGGGCCTAATAATTGCAGCCCGAATTTTTCTAGGGATTTTTAGCCCGGCCCGAAAAAGCCCGGAGCCCGTTAGGGCTAGCCCGTTCGGGCCACGGGCAGCCCAGCAGCCCTCAAAAAATTAAGAAAGGATCATTTTTGGTGTGATGTTTGTTGGACCTAGACTGGGCAACCCAAACCCAATATTAAGAGGATCCGGCCCAAATTGACATTACCAACCCAACACAAGTACACGGTCAGGTCAGTCACACACTCTTTTCTTCTCTCTCGTGTGCGACACTGCGACGGCTGAAACCACAAAACCAGAACTCCAAAATCGTGAACGGTGAACGGTGAACTGAAGCGTGCGATTACGATTCCGGCAACAATCACACAGTCACACAGGCTCACACGCGATTCTGGCAACAATCACACAGGCTCACACGCGATTCCGGCAACACTCTTTTCTTCTTCACCGTTTCTAATTCAGGCTCCAATCACACAGTCTTCTTTCTTTCTAATTCAGGCTCAGCCGTTCAACAGCTCCGTTTCTTCTTCTTCTTCATCGTTTTCCAGGTTCGTTTCTTCCTAATTAGGGTTTGAAATTGAATACGTGAAATCAAAATGGTACTGAGTACGTGTTAAAATGATGTATGTCATGGTACTGAGTGAGTAGGCATGCCACAACATAACATAGGAAATCCTATGCTGTATGTTTCAATGTTTGGATGAGCCTGATGGACTATCTAGCCTGTCATATTGGTGCTGTATGTCATGAATTGTTCTATTATGTTTTGTGTTGTTGTATTGGTACTGCTAGAATCTTTACATTGAGAGTGTCTAAGAATGAATTTTTTTTATTTTTTTTGTGTTGTATATATATGAGATATATATGCTGAAAATGAATCCTTACATATAGGTTAAGTAATGGTTTGGTTGTGGTGGATTGAGAAGTTGCATTGGCATGCTCCCATAATCTGATTTGAGATAAAGAATTAACCATATAAGCAAGAAATTCATCATAACAAATCATTATATATAGAACAAGATTAGAAGAAAACAAGATTAGCACATTTTGCTTTGATCATCAATAATAATGGAACCAATGTGGATGCAAAATTTAAGTACCTTGATGAATCAAATACTGGCTGAGAATCTCCAAATCTAATGTTTGTTCTATCATATTGAGGTAGGCCCATCTGCACAGAAAAACAACATTTTTTAATACATGAGTGAATGATATTAAGAAGAGATTACAAGAAGCGGTATCATAGATTCATAATTGACATATAAACTTGGTCTTGGTTAATGTGGTATTTTTCAATTTTATCTGATTGGAATTGTCCAATTGAATTTAGAAAAGAGTTCTTGTAAATTGACATATAAACTTTGTTTTTGTATATATACAGATTAAAGCAACTTTCTAAATGAATTTACTATCTATGTAATCTTTAATGATTGATTTTATGGTTTAGAAGTCGATATTCTACATTTAATTAGGCTTAAAATTTAAATTTGGCATATAATTTTGTAGGAATTACAGTCTGTTTGTGCTTCAAATATGAGGGATAGTGATACTGATGGTAGTGGAAGTCATGAAAATATGTGCGTTGATGGGGAAATTGAGAGCCAAGCTAGGGAAATTCCACCGGCACCACCAATTGATCAAAATGCACAAGAAGTGTCTTCCGATCCAAAGGATAAGAAGCGTAAGGGCAAGGCTAAGGCTAAGGATGGGGCTACGGGCAAGGTCATGGAGCAAGGGTAAAGCCCTAACATCTGACGTGTGGCTATATCTTGTGAAAGTTGGTATTGTAGATGGAGTAGAGAGATGTAGATGCAAGGCGTGTCACAAGTTATTGACTTGTGAATCAGGAAGCGAAACTAGTCATTTAAAGCGTCATGTACTTAGTTGTAAAAAGACTATCAAAAATCATGATGTGGGTGAAATGATGATTGATGTTGAAGGAAAACTGAGAAAGAAAAAGTTTGACCCTATGGCTAATCGAGAAATTTTAGCTAGAATCATGATTACACATGATGCACCATTTAATATGGTTGAGTGGAGGGTGTTTAGAGAATACCAGAAGTTTTTGAATGATGATTGTGTTTTTGTTAGTAGAAATACTATAGTCAAAGAGATTTTGAATGTTTATCGTGATGAGAAAGAAAAGCTGAAATCATAGTTAGCTCAAATTCGTGGGAGAGTTTGCTTGACTTCTGATTGTTGGACTGCATGCAGCAATGAAGGTTATATTTCTTTAACTGCTCATTATGTTGATATGAATTGGAAGTTGCAAAATAAGATTTTGGCATTTGCTCACATGGAACCCCCACATAGTGGGCGAGATTTAGCTTTGAAGGTTTTGGAAATGTTAGATGATTGGGGCATTGAAAAGAAAATTTTTTCCATCACTTTAGATAATGCTTCTGCAAACAACAGTATGGCTAACTTTTTGAAAGAACATCTAGGGTTATCAAATAGTTTGTTGCTTGATGGAGAATTTTTCCATATAAGATGCTCAGCTCATATCTTGAACCTCATTGTTCAAGATGGACTCAAGGTAGTTAGTGATGCATTGCATAAGATTAGGCAAAGTGTGGCTTATGTGAGGGTAACAGAAAGTAGAACACTACTTTTTTCCAAATGTGTTAGAACTGTTGGTGATATTGATACAACCATAGGATTGAGATTAGATTGTGTTACTCGATGGAATTCCACTTTTATAATGCTACAGAGTGCGCTTGTTTATCGTCGTGCCTTTTATAGCTTAAGTTTACGGGATTTAAATTTTAAGTGTTGTCCTACAAGTGAGGAGTGGAGAAGGGTTGAAACAATGTGTGAGATTTTGAAGCCATTTTTCACTATTACAAACTTGATGTCCGGCTCTTCATATCCTACATCGAATCTGTACTTTGGTGAAATATGGAAGATTGAGTGCCTCATAAGATCTTACTTGACAAGTGAAGATCTTTTGATTCAAAAAATGGCTGAAAGTATGAAGGTGAAATTTGATAAGTATTGGAGTGACTATAATGTTGTTTTGGCAGTTGGGGCTGTTCTTGATCCAACCAAAAAGTTGAACTTTTTGAAATTTGCTTATGAAAAACTTGACCCACTCACTAGTGAGGAGAAGTTGAAAAAAGTTAAGATGACTTTGGGGAAGCTTTTTTCCAAGTACGTCAAGAATGGAATTCCTTCTAATCCAAGCTCTTCACAAGTCCAGCTTAGCTATGGTGGAGGAACTCGAATTACGTCATCTTCATATGATGTAAGTCCATACATTCTTTCTTTATTTTATTCTTTTATTAATTATTTTGTTTTTGTTTGTATGAATATTTTGTAACTTGGTTACGTTGGATACTTGGATGATTTGTAGGAATTTGAAGAATATGAAAGCCAATCAAGTAACAACACCGGAAAATCAGAGCTTGATACTTATTTAGATGAGTCGTGGATGCCTCGATCTCCAGAATTTGATGTCTTAGCTTTTTGGAAGGAAAGAAGTCGTAGAAGTCCAAATCTTGCAAGGATGGCTTGCGATATATTGAGTATTCCGATAACAACGGTGGCATCAGAATCTGCGTTTAGTATTGGCGCCCGTGTTGTGAATAGGTATAGAAGTTCAATGAAAGATGATTCTGTTCAGGCTCTCTTGTGCGCACGTAGCTGGTTACATGGTTTTGAAGGTATGATTTTTATAGTTCTATCATTTTTACAATTGTTTTATAGTTTATATAATATAGTTTATATTATTGTCAAGAGAATTGAACGAGTTTGATGTGAAACTCATGAATTTAGTTTATGAATCAAAACATTTCAAAAACTGAAGCATTTATCCTTTTGTTACTTTAAATGTTGCTTTGATCATATAAGTGGCTTTGTATAAATAGGTTTGATCATACTTTAAATGTTGCTTTGATCATACTTTAAAGTTAAACTGAAGCATTTCAAAAGTGGCTTTGAAGCATTAGACAAAGATGGCATATATCGAATGCTAGATTAGATAGTTAGTACGCAATATTTTTGGACTTTCATGATTGAATTTTGTTCAATGGTCATTCTCACAGTAATTGATTTATTTTTAGTTATCATTACTGAAGTGGTTTTTTAATCTCTATATTTAACAATCAAATTTCGTAATTTGTAGAATTATATGATGACAACAATGATGTTCAAGAAGATGAAACTCTTGGAAGTGGACAAGCATCAAATAGTACCGTGGATGTTGTGAACCTTGAAGAAGATTAAGTGACTTTGTTGGGAGTGACTTTTCGGATTAAAACTTTTGTTATGTTTTTTTTTGAAGAGGCAAAACTTTTGTTATGTTATTACCTATTCTGGATAATTAGTATTTTGAATTTAGAATCTTCATTCTGGATAATTGGTGACTTGTGTTAATTTTACTATGGATAATTGTTATTCTAATCTTAATTTATCTTTTGTTCACTATTTGTGTATATTTAAGTTATTCTGTTCAATCCTTAAAGAATGGGAAGGAAAAAATGGGAAAAGAATGGAAAAAGAATGGAAAAAAGGAAGAAAAAAAATAAGGGCCAGGGCTGGCCCGTTAGCCCGAGAGCCCGTATAGGGCCGGGCTCGGGCTCTATTTTTCCGGCCCATATTAAAACCGGGCTTTTTAGCCCGGCCCTCAAAAGCCCTTTGTCCGTTCGGGCCGGGCTGCCCGTTTTGACAGCTCTAGATGCATACTATTAAGTCTAGATTGTCGTCTTGGAAAAGTCGTTTCCTTTCTTATGGGGGCCGTCTGAATCTGCTGAAATCTGTCCTAACCTCTCTGCCTGTCTACGCCCTTTCTTTCTTCAAAGCTCTGTCAGGTATAATCTCTTCCACTAAATCTTTATTTAAAAATAATTTGGGGGGGGGGGGGGGGGGGGAAAGGAGGATGGTGGTCTGGGGGTTAGGCAGTTGTGAGAGTTTAATTTATCCCTTTTAGGTAAATGGTGTTGGCGGCTGTTGGTGGATATAGGAGGTTTTTGGTATAGGTTGTTGGCTGCTAGGTATGGTGAGGAGGCAGGGAGGTTGGAGCTTGGGGGTCGGAGTGTCTCTTGTGGGTGGAGGGAGGTGGCGAAGATTAGAGATGGGGTGGGTGAGGAGGGAGAGGGTTGGTTTACTGGGATGGTGTCGAGGAAGGTGGGCAATGGGGAGACCACCTTTTTTTGGCTGGATTGTTGGGTTGGAGATGTTCCTCTTTGTCGGCGCTTTAACCGTTTGTTTAACTTAGCGGAGAACAAGTTGGCTACTGTGGCCTCTATGTGCTCGCTAGGTTGGGAGGTCGGGGGTCGAGCGTGGTAGTGGAGGAGGAGGTTGTGGGTGTGGGAGGAAGAGATGTTAGAGGAGTGTAGGATTTTTATTTCTAATGTCTTTTTGCTTCCTAATGTTTCAGATACTTGGCAGTGGCAGCTTGACCCTGTAGGGGGCTATTCAGTGCGTTCAGGTTATGAGGTCCTTGCTTATCAGGAACACCACGTGTTGGATGCTGCTCAGAATCTTATTTGGTACCCTCAGGTTCCGTTGAAGGTGTCTATTTTAGCTTGGCATTTGCTTCGAGACTGGTTGCCGACAAAAATCAACCTACTCAATCGGGGCATTATTACTGTTGCAGACATCTCTTGTGTAACAGGGTGTGGCCATGTTGAATCTGTTGATCACCTGTTTTTACATTCTAATTTTTTTGGTGACATCTGGTGTCAGGTGCGGCTTTGGCTTGGTTTTTCAGGAGTAGATTACCACATTATTGGAGATCATTTTCTTCATTTCACGTTGTATTTAGGTGGTTTGAAGACTAGGCACTCTTTCCTTAAGCTCATTTGGCTTCTCTGTGTTTGGCTAATCTGGAAAGAGCGTAATAATAGAATCTTTAATAATATTACCACTCCTATAGAGGAGCTAGTGAAAAAGGTTAAGTTTCATTCGTATTGGTGGTTGTGTGCTAATAATGCCGCTTTTGTGTATGATTGTCAGCAGTGGCGGTCGAACCCGTTACTTTGTTTGGGTATCGACTAATGTCTGCTTTTGTACTTTGTCAGATACTTTGCTTCTGATGCGCTTCTTTGGCACACCTTGTGCTAAAGTGGCGTCGTGTTTTGTGTGAATATATATCATTTTAGTTTCTTCAAAAAAAACATCTTTCAAAAAATAATATATTTTTTTGGGTACAGAAATACAATTCTTTTTATTTAGGCCAGATAAGTAAAATGTAAAATTAAATATATGACATCAACATCCAAACTTTTACAATATTCAAAATAGATTAAATGTTCAAAGAGCTTTTCGAATCAACTTTGTCATGTGTAAGTAGTATTTTATATAAGATAAAATTGTTCGAAAATCATTTGATGCCCGTATATAAACTCTACTAAATCAACCATGTTTAGGCCCTTAATACAGATACAAATATAATCTATTTGGGCAATTGTTAGCCTATAAATTTTAAGGGCTATATTAATTATGGTCAATGTGAAGATTGACTTTATTATCGAAGATGCTTCTTTATTTATCGAAGTCGGGCTTGCTGGAGGTGTTTGAAATAAACATTTCAGTTCGACGGATTAGAAGTATCGAAAAGTAGTTAGATATGGATAAGGTTAAAACAATTCGAAATTCAAATCGAATGGTTGTCTTTATCTATTTTCCAGGCAGTTATGGTTTTTATTAGATAGGTAGTTACTTCCTATTTTAGTATAAATAGTAGTTTTTCGAAAGAAAAAAAGGTCACAATTCAATCATACACAAAACTTACACTCAAATTATCCAAATGCAAGCGAGAAACGAGTCACAAGTTGCAATGTATGAACATGTGTACCAATTTATATTCAAGCAATGCAATTTAAGTTTATTTTCTTAAATGTCTTTATCATGTACTTGTTTCTTTTAAACTTTTACTTGTTATCTTTACTGCAAAGCAATCTCGATAGATTTGATTAAAACGAATTTGTTGATATTATTCATATTTCTATTAGATTCATCAAGAACAATAACAAATTTCTGGAAAACAACAAGCACAATATGTCTTTAAGATTTACTGCTTGATCTTGCACGCAACTAATTTTAAACCAGCGATTATTTACCAAAATTCAGTGTAAACAAATTGGCACGCCCAGTGGGACCTTTTGTGCTTTGTTTATTATTCTTCTTTCGAAATTTATCTGTGTAAAATTGTTGGTTTGTATTGTGTATGCGCCTGAGAAATAAAAAACAACTTCCTGAAATGACTCGTCCAAATCAGGGCACTGGGGCAGCAAACGCCACCAGTACATCATGCACGGGGACTAACCCACCAAATTCTCAAAATGATACACAAATAATTCAAACAAGTTCAACACCCTCGTCAGGCGCACCAGCCTCGATGGTTACACCGTCAACTACGGTTGCACCAACTTCGACAGTTGCTCCAACATCCCAGGCTATTCCTACTTCGGGAACAACAGCCTCAACGGTCGCTGCAACCACACAGGCTATGCCTACAGAAGGACAGACTTCGAATCAAGGATTTTGGAATTTTGGCACGGTAAGCCATAGATCGGTGCCACCCGGCAAGCCCACTACTTCGATGTTAGGCCTACATACAAGTTAAGCAAGTTCTTCCCAGAATTTGCATGCATAGTTACCACCACTGTTTACTCCTGGGGTCGCCACCACTTTTCCAACGCCCCAACAAACATTGACCAATAACTCTTTGGTCGCGTTAAGGCAACAAATGGAAGAAAGTAACCATGAAATGGTCAATATGGTAACCCAACAGATTGGTACAATAATCAATCCCTTGATTCGAGATACCAATACTAGTTATGAAAGGTTGTTTGCTCAGATGGAGCGCATAGCCAATTACTTTGGCGCTCCCCCGGTAAGAAATGTGCCTGGACCCCAAGAGACCAATACATCGATCGAAGTTCCTACTGAAAGGAACGCAGATCAATTAACTGAAAATAGGGTATTACGGCGAGCGCCTCGCCCAAACCAAGAGGAACCAGAGAGAGTTCCAGTATTGGTTAATAGGCGCCAAAATGCAGACCAAGTGGTCATGCAGGCCCATCAAGATAACTATGAGGGTCATAATAACATAACGAATTTGGTCGAAAATTCTCTGGCCCAAAATGGGTTCAATATGGGTTTTCGCAGACCCAATTTTTCTGAATATGTGTTGATGACTTAATTACCAAGAAATTGGAAAGTTCCAAAATTCACCAAATTTGCTGGTGAAACTAATGAGTCCACCGTCGAACACATTGCTAGATATTTGATAGAGGCAGGAGACATAGCCAACAATGAGAATCTTAAACTGAAATATTTTCCTAGTTCATTAACGAAAAATGCTTTCACTTGGTTTACTACCTTGCCTCCAAATTCGATTCACTGTTGGACTCAATTAGAGAAGGCTTTTCACGGTCAATTTTACATGGGTCAATGTAAGATAAGCCTAAAAGAACTAGCCAATGTGCGTCGAAGGACTCATGAGTCAATTGATGATTATTTGAATAGGTTCAGACTCCTTAAGGCTAGATGTTTCACAGTTGTGCCTGAACATGAGTTAGTCGAAATGGCCGCTGGTGGCCTAGATTACTCTGTTCGAAAGAAATTAGATACACAATATCTTAGGGACATGGCACAATTAGCAGATAGAGTCCGACAAGTCGAGAGACTGAAGGCTGAAAAAGCAAGGACCACTAGGCATATAAAAAAGGAAAAGATAGCCTATATTGATACATATGACAGCGACCCAGAATTCGATTGAGGGTCGGATGTTGTCGAAGACAATGAAATTAATCTTGTAGAATTAAAAGATGGGCCTCCTTATGTATGTTAATTATTAAGGCCATCAAATGGTAAAAATCCTAAAGAGCCTAAAAATGACAAATATCCTCCTAAAACATATACCTTTGATGTTACTAACTGCGAAGAAATCTTCGATCGTTTAGTGGCTGATGGCATAATCTTGGTGCCAAAAATTTAAAGGTGCCTCCTTTGGAGCAACGAAAGAAAAAGGGATTTTTTAAATTTCATGGTTTCTTAGGTCATAATTTGTCTCGTTGTACACGTTTCAGGGATTCTGTGCAAAAGGTTTTCGATGAGGGTAGGCTGAAATTTGGCGACAAAGCCAAGCAAACAACGTAAGTTGAGGCAAATCCTCTGAAAGCTGCTGATTCTATGTACGCTGAAGTGGTTGGAATCAACATGGTTGACATTTCAGAAGAATCTATGGCTTTCGAAACATCAGCACATGAAGAAAGCTTGTCAGCCAATGCTGAAAAGGTCACTGAAGACCATCATTTCGATGCTAAAATGGTTACTGAGGACCAGTTCGCCGAGAAAATGAAGACAACATACCCAAAAGCTGAAGAGGATTTGATTGATTTCCTTAACAAATGTAAGATTTCTAACACATATGCCATGTTGTGCCCTAGATGCAGTGCAATGTTCGACAAAGAAGCCGCAAAGTCTGTGGAAGGATTTCGACCGCAACCAAACAGATCGATGGATGGACAATCGTCCAAAGTATGGTTTCAACAAAATGGGCGTTCCTTACAAGATGAAATATGCGGAGAAAGGCCCACACAGGAACCATCAAAACACTTCTAATCCTCCGTCGAAGTCACCCACGGACACCTGGGTGTTCTCTGGCGGCAAGAAATATGCATATTTTGCCCCAACAACTAAGTGGGTGGAAAGGGTTGCCACAACTTTGAATCAAGAGGGGGCATCAAACTCAAAGCAGTTCGCCTATAGCAACAATTACCAGGCTAAGCACCCCATGACTAAAACACAATGGCGCGGATATCAACGTCAGAAAAAGGCAGATGCCTTGAAAAATATAACAAATGTCGACAATGACAAAGGAAAACAACCAGCAGTTTTCGAGATGGTGAAACGACCAGCCACCGAAAGGATTTTCCCTCCTTTGTCAACCATCAAGAAAGATCTTCCAAGAGAAGGTAAAGAAGTGACTTCCAACTTCACAGAGTCAGAGCTTGGCCTCGATATCATGTGCAATGTTGTATCGGTGCTCCCGGTAGAATACGACGTTCCATCAGAAATCGATGAAGTTGAGAGTGATTTCACAGAGGAGATGGCCCATCATAAACCATTATGCTACTATGTGATGAACAATGGGTGTGTCAAGAATCAACATGTTGTATTCGAAAAACCTGAGTGTCACACGCCTTCATCAATTCAAAAGTAATTCATTTAAATTAAAAACGTCGCGACAAAATAGTTTTCAAAACATCAAAGTAATTATCACATCATTGTATCAACATCAAAACTGAATTCAAAGACGAATTATGAAAACAATGTCTGAAATAAAATGAAACCCCAATCGCTAGTGATACTGATCAGAGCATTGACTCAATAAAGACTCCGAAAAACGAAAAAAAAAACGAGAAGGCTCAAACACCATCCTCCGAGACTCACTACTGCTAAGTTTCTTCTTCCTGCGAATTTGTGCCAAGCGATGGTACAGTCCAGTAGAGGGTGAGAATATATCCAACATAAGAGATGCATAAGCACATGTATAGTTTCAGATAAAAGAACACATCAATTGCATTTAGGCACGTATATGTCACAGTCAGATAATATTCACATTTAAACATATACATTCATTTAATAATATCAATAGGCATCAATCAACATCTTATATTAACATGTAAGCATCAACATCATTTACGAATATCAAGTAAACATCTAGCAAAATACAGACCATTCACACATAAAAATATAGAAGCACATCATTGAATATCACATCTTTAAATAGTTACACACCTTTAAATAACACATCTTTTAGTTATACATATTCAAATAGACTTGTAGTTATGTAAGCAATGTCCCTAACTCGACTCTCTATGCATGTGATACTGGTTTTGGATATCAGAGGTATGTTACTGATTTATCCCCCATCTTTAAATCACATCTTTTAAATCCGACTGACCCTGAATGCATGAACACCAAGTAATGACTCAACAATGCACATTTTTATATGACTTGACAATTACATATCTTTAGATAACACATCTTTATATGACACATCTTTTTATAACACATCTTTATATAACACATCGTCGAATAATATATTTAGTTACACATCTTAAAATATACATTATTTTCACATCATTATATGTTTCACAAAGTAAACTTCTATAGACATCCCATCCTTGCCCATGATTTAATTACATCTTCTACTCAATTCGTCGCCCAACGTCTGATATTAAAAATTGTCAAGTTTTCTCACTTACCCTCACTTATTATCAATGAAAATTATTCCATTAAGTCCATCTTTATATTAATTGAATACACTACTGTATTCCAAGTTCTTTCTAAAGTTATTTCATCGGCTGTACTGAATCATGTTACTAAGTTAAATCCTTAAAATCTTTCTAACTTTCATGATTCTTATTCCAATTTAACTTATTAACATTAGTTCATCTTAATTACTCATCCCTTCTCACCAAAGCCCCAAAACATATGCGAATCAGTGTCAAAGAAATGCGCTAGAACGCCCGAAACACCCCCTCTACCCATAACTGGCATAACAACTTACGATGTTGTTGTCATGCTCACTTAGCGAGTAGGGGGTTCGCTTAGCGAGACTCTCTTGGCAAAAATGCCCAGAAACTTGTTGTTTTGCTCGCTTAGCGAGCCATAAACTAACTTAGCGAGCGTAACTGTACCAATAACTCAGAAAATCGTATTTTGATCTCATAATTGACTCTAAATCATCCAAATGTACCCCGTTTTTTTTATCCCTTATGACCCGAAAGTGGTAGAAAACATTACCTAGGTTATTTATGCACTGAGTAGACGCTTATTTCATCTTAAACCATTAATTAACCAGCAAATTTTACGACTTTTTCACACTTTGACTAATAGGAAATCAAAACAGAACATAACCATGAATCAACTACAAATTTAGCACATGGAAATAATAAATTCAGAGACAACAATATACCCAAAACTACATCAACAAATATTTACACATCACTTGGGTTTAGGGTTTTCTCATATATTTACATATCCTTCTATTTATTTAATTAAAACACTATTTAACTTACTTACTTAAACCTCCTTTTTACTAATACACATCTATTCTCTCATATTTGCTTAAAAAATACCCCTTTCTCCTTAATTTCTCATAATCTTTTATTTTTCAACAACTAACTAACTAACCCATCTATTCGCTCAATACCCACAATTCAACAACTTTTATTGAAAACACCAAACAGACATTTTCTTTATAATACTAATATTACTTATATTATATAACAATAATACTAATAAATTAATATTAAAAATCGGGGTGTTACAAATAGGAAAATAACAATTGGTAAGAATTATAACTAACTAACTTATTATTAAAATTTTGTATTAATACAGAGAGTGAATAAATAGTTATATTTACAGAATGAAATTTAAAGAATATGAATCAAATTGTAGTTTAAAGGTTGATGTGTTAAAGTTATTTAAAATAATAATATGACAATAGAAATTATTAAAAATTGTAACTAATTAATTTATTAATTGTGTGGTTAAAATTGTAGTACATATTATCTTATTAGTTGTGGGTTGCTTGTTAAGAATTATATTATTTAACTGAAACTAAATGTATAGTTATGTAAGAAGGCTTCTATATTAATATTATACACCACTATCAGATTTTTTATTTTTTTTACAAAACACCACTAAAATAAAATAGGCACAATCCTCTATTATTATACAACTGTCTAATATTATAAATAAAATAAAAATTATTTGTATATGACATATAAGAGATGAGTTGTTATTTTGACGCATATATATATATATATATATATATATATATATATATATATATATATATATATATATATATATATATATATATCTGTGTGTGTGTGTGTGAGAGAGAGAGAGAGGTAAGAATAACGTAAACTTATTCACTTAAAAAAAATGTAAACATGAAAAATCTAAACATAAAATAAGACGAATTTAGATTTCATGCTATATTTAAAATAAATTTAGCATGCGAATCAAAGACAAAAAAAAACTTCGACCAACATTGACAAAAGAAAAAAAGGAAACGAAATACCTTAAAAATTAGAGCACTCTGATCTTATACATAAAATATTCATTCTAATGCGAGCATTTTTTTTCCTCATCCTTATATCATCTCCATTCTCCACCATGTTAAATGCGAGAATTTTTCAGTCGTTGTTAACTCATCTACACCAAGTTGAGAGATTAAAGCATTTGAAGTGAAGTTCACATTTTACCGTGTCACTAAATGATTTGAGCAAAGCATAATTTTCACTCTTGCATAAACAAAGTGAAATTCAGAAGCCAAGTTTAATATTGATTATTGACATATGAGGAATGCTAACCAATCAAAAAGAGTGTGTTGAAAAGTGTGTGTCACTAGAATTTCTCTTATTGATATTTGTAGAATTCTCATTACCATAACCACGCTCACCATGAGATAAAACCTAGAGGGCAATGTGTTACGACACTTGAAGCGCAATTCAAATTAAAATGTCAAAACACATTTTTTGTTTGTGGTGTCCAGGGTTCGCACCCCGGACCTTGCATATATTATGCATTGTCCCTACCAACTGAGTTAAGCTCACGAGGACTTCAAAACACATTTTAAAATCACTATACTACTTTCATTTAGTTGAATGTCCACCATTACACATAGCTTAAAAGTCAAAACGTATTACCAAACCACTCAAACCATATGAGATGAGAAAAAGAAAGTAAAAAAATGAAAAAAAGAGAGCATACTTTCATAAATTTCTATGCTTATGAAATGTATAGAAAATGAGAAAAAACGACTTGTGGCCAACATTAGCTAGGAAAACTCTTTGTTAAAACTGAAACATAATTATTAGCACATGAATACATTAAGCCATCCATTGTCAAAATTGCGAAATAATTATAACAACATCAAGATATATAGGTCTTGTAACCTAATTTCTCTCGCAAACACTAGAAGAGATTCTTGTTCCTTTGCGGTTAAAGATTAAATTGGAGAATTCCTACTCAAGATTTAGAACCATAATTTCTAGTAAATCTAGCTTATGCATGAGCTACTAGAAATATCTCATTTTTAATAAAAAACTACTCTAATGTTGACCCACCAGAAGGCATGGTGTGGTTGTAGCCACACCAGATTACATCCCAATTTTTTATATTTATTACGCATATGAATTATGAGGGAACAGAACACCACAACTCATTCTTCTATGTCTCGCATTTCATCTTCTTCTCTCTTAAAAACACACACAAATCACAATCGCTCTCCTATTCTCACAAACAAATTGCAAGTTTCTTCTCTCTTCTTCTCACAATAAACAAGCAAACCCAGTCAATGACTCTCTTTTCCACTCTCAGCATCATCTTCTCTCTTCCACTTCTTATTCAAACCTAGTATCTCTCTCTTAGTCAAATAGTTAATTGATTCTCTACTTTCTCATTCATTTTACAATTGCTTGTTTTAGGGTTTTAGAATTGATAATTGGTTTTTTTTTTTCCAGGGTTTCAGAATAGGGGATTTACTATTGAGAATTGTTAATTGTAATAGGAGTAGATTTATTGATCATTCAAAGGAACAGTGACACATAGATGATAGAAATTGATTCAATTGAAATATTAATGCATTATACTTATGTATGATGTATGCATCGAAAGATTTTGTAGGCTTTTTTTGCTAGTGTCATGTCTTTGTTTGTTTTGTTTCATTAATAATATAAGTTTTTAAAAAAGAATAGGTTCATATTTAGATTGTCTTTGTTTGTTTTGCTACTGCCAGTGTCATGGCTTTGTTTGTTTTGTTTTATTAATAATACAAGTTAAAAATTGCTTGTTTATGATAATTGATTATTGTACAATGGTGTTTATAGGATGAAGAAATTCTTTCTTGTGTTGTCTAGAGACAAAGGTAGTTCTTCGACTAGTAAAGAAGCATCAAACACGGATATTGCTCCCAACTCGACTAATGAGGGTATTAAAGTTGTATTGTAGTTTCTTTGAAAATTTAGCCACACTAATATGAAATGTCTGGGTCCGCCGCTGCTTGCAAGAAACCCAAATGAAAGATCTTAGCGTTTCAATTTTTATGAGTTTTGTTTTGCCCCAAAACTAGAAAGAGGGTTTTCTTATTTGATGGATGGAATTACTCCATTGAAATGAATAACCCTTTTTAACGGGGAGGGAAGAACATTAAGAAATCAATGTATCAAAAAAATCAGATAAAAAAATTATTCCTCAAACAACCTTCGCCGTAGATGGTTGTGGTGGTGGAGGTGACCACTGAAACTGTTGAGTTTGCTGGTGGTGGTTAAAAGCAGGAGATTGTAGGGAAGTTGAAATACAACTTCAGATCATCCAACGTAAACACAACCCATTCACGGTTACCGCATATCTGAGATAGTGTCTTAGTGGATGAATGAAATAACATAAAAGGGTTTCAAATGGCTAGGGTTTGTTGGGAGAGATATGGAGGAGAGAATGGTCGAGGAAGAAAGTGAGAAAAAATATAATGTTGAAGGAGCATGATGAGATTGTGTTCTTTACTTAATCTTATGGTCAAAAATACTTTCCCATGATGAGATTGGAGAATTGAACTATTCATGAATATTGAGTTTTGAAGAAGACAATTATTCATGGGTGATGGGTCTTGGAGAATTGAGTTATTCATGGATATTGGGGTTTGGTGGAGTGAATTATTCACGGGTAATGGGTCTTGGAGAATTGAATTCTTCATGGCTATTGAGTTTTGGAGGAGTGAATTATTCATGGGTAATGAGTTTTAGAGGAATGAATTGTTCACGGGCAATGAGTTTTGTAAAATTGAATTATTCATGGCTAATGAGTTTTGGAAGATTGAATTGTTTATGGGTAAATGGTTTTGAATAATATGTTTTGAGGGAAGAGGCATACCTAAACAAGGCGAAGAAAAAGAAGGTCTTATGAATTCAAGTGGTGAACTTATGAAATTCGTTGGAGAAAGTGGTAACATAGGAGAACAATGTTGGAAATTCCTTGGTTTGACAGAATGAGGTAATTGGTTGATAAAGATTGTGTTGTTAAAGGGACACTCACCTCATTATCTAACACGAGACCTTTTCAAATGATAGTTTGACAACCTCAACTGTGACCAAAGTCATGTTATTGATGATAAATGTCACAATGGAAGGATGGAAGAGGTTTATTGGAGTTAACTTTCCGCTATAATAATTTTTTATTTTATGTATTAGACATTAATAGCCCTTTTGAGGTTTATTAAGGGTTCTTTGGAAACACTTGTAGCAACTTATTGCTTAATAACTGCGATATATATTTTAATTCTACTTCTGTTTGAGTAAAGGTAAGTTAAAATCTCCATATCATTTTGAGTAATTTGAGTACTTTTTTGTAGGACCATTTGAGTATGATATGAATGGTGTTGTGGTCGCACAAAATGATTTGAATGATATGGAAAGTAACATATGGTTCACTAGTATATTTAAACCTATTAGAAACACTTAATGCTCCTTTACTTATATGATATCAATTTCAATCATAAAGTTGTGTTTGATTGGCATTTGTGTACATTAAATGTTACCTTTGGCTACTAACTCTAGTTGTAAGTAATAATAGTTAATCATAAGCTAATGAACTACTACACTCTCACTATAATGGGTTTTTCTTGTATAAAATTGGTTACTAGCGTATTTTATAAACGTATATTCTTACATATTTAGTATATCTTTGCAAAGAAACTTGCTCTCATTGTCTTAGGTTGTCACTTTACAATTATATTCCTAATCTTTCTTTAGAGTTTATTTCTCTTCTTGAGCCAAACACATATTTGTAATTGTCTATTTGTTTCTTGTTTGTTTCCTTTTCTATTTGTTTTTGAGATTTGTAATTGTCTATTCTTGTCCATGAGCTTTGTCTGGTTATTATTTTTAGTTACAGTGTTGACTGTTGGTCCCTTAATCCGCATAGACTACATTCACATATGCATGATTTCCTCTTCCTTTATATACTTGGTGAGGCAGTATCAAATGTGATTAGTTTGGATACTACACTACTCAAATTAAAAGGTTAAGAGAATGAAAATTTGACATAATGACTTATGTTAGACTAATTTATTACATTATGTGAGAAGATTCTGGTAAGGGTCTAATAATGTTAAGGTTAAAGGGTCAGAGCATTTAAATTAAGAGATATTATAGGATCAAACATTTAACATGAGAGTTATTTTATGATCAAGAAATTAAATCATATTGCAACTGATTAGAGATAGTCAAACAATAACAGTAGGAAGCAATTATATTAGGACAACAAATATGTTTCTATATATTGTACCAATATACCTTGCGATAATATGGCAAAAACATTATTCTTTATTAATGGTACAAGGTTAAATTTAATGCAAATATGGATCTTGAATCCTTGATGAAGTGATGCTTAAATTGCTTGGTTGCAATAGAAGCCCCCCTTTCTCCATTTTTCATATGAAAATTAAGAAAGATTTTAAATATTGTAAGTGTAAGAGCTTGGTGAATGAGGAAACAAGAGATTGTTAAATTTTAGTATGGTATGAGGTTTAAGAGTCGACACAGATAAGGAACCAATAGTGGTATGAAAAAATCATGACCATTTCCTATAACGACATGATAAGATATTGGTTATTACACGATGTTTGCACTCAAGTCAAGATACTAGCTTTGACTATAGAAAGAAGGTGCATCTTTACCAGATATTGAGAAGGTGGAACAGAGGAAGCTCCACCATATCCAAAAACAAATTTAGGTCTGAAGTTACCATATGCTAAGTTTAGAGATTGTTTGGGGTCTCTATACGAAGGGACAACAAATTGTTGGGGTCTAAAGTTATCAAGTGTTGTCTGAAAGTTCCGGTCCTTAGGAATCATGTTTGAATTCTTCACATAAATGAGGTTCTTGTGGGTAGGCATTAAACCATACGTGTTTTTTTTTTAGAAACTACTGCTATTGTATGTTTATGTTTCCTTTTTATTGATAATTATGTTTCGGATGAACTTTTGCTCTCCAAGCACTGCCTACCATTAGCTTGAGGTATTACAGCGAGGCAAAATTGATTTTTTGTATGTGTGCATGCATATGTCTAGATTACATTAAAGGTGGTATATCCAAAATATAGTTGTAAGCAATATTTTTATTAACTATACAATTCACAACATTTAATTTATAATGACTGAATACTACTATTTTTCTCATGTGCCAAGTTTTCTGTTACACATGTCCATATATTGTTCATCTTTGGATAATTAAAAACTTGGATGTAAAGTAATAATTACTTTTTGCACCATAACAAGATCTTCGGTGCATTGGTATCGCTTAGCAATGAAAACTGGAAAGTCTAATTTAGACAGAAAGTAAAGTGGGTTTTGCTCTTAAAATTGCACAAAGAGACTGCAAGAGACAGTCCAAGGATTCTTCACATATGGATTTAAAATCTATGAATTAACCTAACAAGTTGCTTATCCTTAAAAGAAAAGTTGCTTGTCTTTTTTTTTTTGGCTTATTTATGCAAATAGTCCCTGCAAATATACGTCATTTGAGTTTTCGTCCCTAAACTTACTAATCTTTTCAAACAACCATTGCAATTATTAATCACTTGAATTTTGGTTTGTAATCCCATTTTGTTAAGAATATTAGTAGTTTTCTTATTAATGTTGAACTTCATGTCCATGATGATAAAATAGCTCAAAATATAGTTGTATGCAATATTTTTATTAATTATACAATTCACAAAATTTAATTTCTAATGATTGAATACTACTATTTTTCTCATGTGGCAAGTTTTCTGTTACACAACATGTCCATATATTGTTCCTCTTTGGATCAATTAAAAACTTGGATGTAATGTAGTAATTACTTTTTGCACCATAAAAAGGTCTCCGGTGCATTAGTATCGCTTAGTAATGAAAACTGGAAAGTCTAATTTAGACAGAAAGTAAAGTGAGTTTTGCTCTTAAAACTGCACAAAGAGACTGCAAGAGACAGTTCAAGGATAATTGGATTTGGAAAAAAAGGAAGGAGTAAGTGGAAGAAATAGAGGACATTTGGAGGAGGGGCTTTGGGGGGCTTATTTTTCTTTAAAGCTTTTCCTTTCCATCTAAACTCTCAAACAAAGCCTAAGAAAATAATCAAGTAATATCTCAATATTCATATCAGGAACGCGATTAGCTAGAGAAGTGAACTCCTGCAATACTGAGCAAGAAACAATCAGGCTCACCCTGTATTAATCCGGAATGCACAAACAAAAACTAGTTGGGTGTAGCATGCGATTCAATAGTTTTGTTTGGTTTATTGTGAAAATTGCTTGTGATTGGTATAAACACATATGGTGCCGTTATAAGTTGCATGCTTGGTGAGTTAATGTGGTGCATCTTATGATATAAGCTGACTTTCTTGCATGATGCTCAAGTGCCCTGGTTTGAAACACATCATGTTTCTGTACTATATAAAATAAATTTGTTATATAGTGTTGGATTTTATTTTCAATGCTGATTTTCTTCGTCTCGTAGCAACATTTCCGTTGGATCTTGTAAGGCGAAGGATGCAGTTAGAAGGGGTTTGGGTAGTATTTGGATGACATTGGTCAACCACAATGTCACAAGTGTACAAAAAACAAAAAATATTTGTGAGAGAGGAGAAAGCCACTTGTGACATTGTGGTTGGCCAATCACATGACATTAGTACCCCAATGTCACCCAAGTGCTACCGAATTTGTATAGAGGCATTTTGCCCGAGTACTAAAAGGTTGTTCCCGGTACTCGGTATCTTTTTCTATGATTTACGAGATACTGAAGTCCCTTCTTTTTAGCTATCAAAGTCATTAACAGACAACATTTTCCATCATATATGATACCCATGACTTTAGTTGTAAATTTACGGGGAAAAATCTATTATTTTAAGAGGGAACAATATTTAAAATATCTAATATTTTAACAAAACACACACAAACATTAGTGGGGGCAATTGCCCTCAATCTAATGTGACTAGATATGTGCCTTCATATATAATGTCAGGAATCTACTAAACTATATAGAAAAATAAATGTCTGTTTTTTTTACCATTTTGCCCGTGTGGGAGTATTTTTGTCATTTGGTAATTGGGGGAGTGGTTCCCTATATATATGGTGGCTTATGATTTCAATTCTCTTCCTCATTCCCACTACCTCCTTCTTCTTTGGTTCTTTTCCCTTTCACCATTGGTTCTTTGTTCTTCAAAGGTTGTTGTTGTTTGATTGTTTTGCATGTCTATGTTTTGTGGTTTTTTTTTTCATTTCTCTGTGTTTTGGTTTTGTTCTAAGTCTGTTTTTCATCTTCTTCTTCAGGTTTCTTTGCCATCAAGCATAAAGGTTTGTGTGCTAATGCACATATTTTTATAGGAGACTGACTTGTTAATGCACCTGTGTGCAAACTTCTAAAAGAAGTATGCAGCCATGTAACTGTTGTCCTTATGCTTAAATGGTGGCTGTTATCTTAAAAGATATAATTTCCTTTCTCCTTTCTAACATAGCAGCTTTACTATTATGGTATCGATTTAGCAACTATGCTATCATGTATATTACCATTTATCTATTATTTTCTACCAATAATATTGTAGTAAGATGAGTATGTTAACTCAAAGTCTCAAGTCTTAGGAGGGACATAATATTTAGTGATTGACTGAACTTCTCAGAGTCTCAATTTTTTGCAAACTTACACACAATCATTTTCTGATGCAATTCTACATTAGCCTATTTGGATTTGGGTAATAGTCATTCCAAAAATGCCTAGACTTAGCATTGATGAGAAGAGAGCAACAAAAGCATAAACAGGCACATTATTAAAATAAGTAGTAAGCATATTATGAAGATATTGTGAATAAGAATATAAGTGTACTCATGTTCTGGTTGTGGTGACATAAATCCCCCTTACAACTCATGAAGAACATTACCAGGGCTTGACATGCCGCGACAATCTTTCAAAAATGATAATAGAATTACCAAACTAAGTGAATCAAAATTATTGTCCCAGTATTCATCTGCTTTTAGAAAGTAAAAGTAATGGATTGTACCTTATCATTGGTTAATTGAATAGTAGAAGTAAAAGTAAAAAAAATAAAAATTAATATACATGGATTTAGGAATTCAGTATTATTATATAGGCTAAAGTGCATGTTTGGCCCCCTATCTTTCAAAAGGTTGCGATTTTGGCCCCCCAAGTATAAAAACTACAATTTTGGCCCCCTAACTTTTAGCCCCTTTGCATGTTTGGTCCTTTTGCTCAATTTGGACTTTGTCAACGCTGATGTGTCATCTCATTACACGCGCTGGCATGCCACATGTGTATATTCTGATTTTTTTTTTATTTTTAATGCCACGCATGAAATTCGTTGATTTAAAAAAAAAAGAAAAAAGAAAATATAAGGGTTTTGGCACGTGAGAGCTTTTCAACGGTCATGTATTAGGGTTTAAAAAGCCCCAAATCTGACCCCAATCTCCATTGTTCCTCTTCTTCTTCCCTTTCTTCTTCCATTCTGAGTTTGTTCATCCTACTCCATCGTTCTTCCTTCCACCATTCTTGCTTCTATCGTGAGTTTTAGGAACTTCTTCCTTCCTTCTTTATTCTGACTTTTTTCAGGAAATTGTGTTCATCATCATGTTCGATTTGCAGAAACAGAAAATGGCTGGCCAATCTTCATGTTCAACCGTGAGTGGGTCATCATGCTTGGGGAAAACAAAGTTGGTATGTTACTGTGGCGTTGAGTCCCCTCTAGTAACAGCCTGGACTAATGAAAATCCAGGTAGGAGGTTTCATGGATGTGGAAGGTATTGGCAGAGAAGAAAATGCAGCTTTTTTCGATGGTTCGATCCAGAAGTTCCCGAAAGGCAGAAGAAACTAATTAGAGGCCTGTTAAATAAGAATGATGCATTGAAGAAGAAGGAGAAAAAGCTTGTGTTAACTATTGTAACTTTAGGAATATTGTTGTTTGCAAGTTTGTTGGTGATTTTCATTAAGTTTGGATAAGTTATGTAGTGATTGCTTTTATGTAATGAAAACTTATGAAATGTTCTTATGATGTAAGAAATGAAATGTATTGAGTTTGATTGATGTTTTAAATGAAAAGTGATGTTTATTCAACACCAGTTCCTATAATTGATAATGTTCCTATAATGTATTGTTCACAAAAAAAAAAAGTTCCTATAATGTAATCTAAATTTGTTGTGATGTAAACTTATGCATTTCAAAAGGATATAACCAACTGTAAGAGATTACCATAACCTAATAATGTAATCTTATGTAAAGAGTACTTAAATTAAGAGGACTTATCATTCATAACCTTAAGAAGAGTACTTGACATTTAGATAGCAAATTACTAGATCATTAGAGTACTTAACATTAACAGTACATAACCAAAAGATACTCTTTAGAGTACTTAAATTCTGAGTACATTTCCTATAGCTAATTATGAGTACTTAAATAGAACTTAAGCAAAATATAATTAATAGTACTTGACATTACAATACATAACCAAAATTTCATTAAGTTTCATCACCAAAACATTACTCTAATAACTCTCCTATCATAGCTTAATTCTTGTTCACTGACTGTTGAGTCCCAACATTTCCAACCTCATCAATTGACCTCTTGACCCCTGTGGTTCTACTTTTTCTTGGCACAAACAAAGCTACGTCACCAACAACATGGCTGCCACCTCTCATTGTTCCAGTAGTCTTGGTTGTAGCATTGGATGCAGCAGGTACAAAATGTCTAGGACTGTTGTTAGCAGTAGTTTTAGCAGACACAAAAGTGTTGGCAGCAGTAGTTTTAGCAGACACATAAGTGTTGGCAGCAAGGGTTTTACCAGTTCCAGCAATGTTGTTGACAGAAGTTGTACCAGTTGCAGCACAAGCAGTTGTACCAGCATCTGTGTAACGCCCTCTTTAATTATTTAATTATTTTATTAGATGATATAGTATATGTTTATATATTATATGATTATGATGATTATGTGACGTATTTGTGACGTGTGACGTATTATTATTTTATTGTTTAATAAAATAATATTAGTGATGTTTATATGAATATTTAATTAGTAAATAAATAGATGTGGTGGAAAAAGATAGAATTTTAAGAGATGGGGTTACATTTATAATTAAGAAGAGTTGTGTGGGTTAAGAAGGAATTAGTTAAGTTGTGAGGGAGTATATAAGAGAAGTAGGTTAAGAAAGGGAATATTTTTGAGAACGCGTATCAGACTTTTAGAGAAGAAGAAGAACGGTTGAACAAGGAGAAAGCTAGGTTCCAATTTCTGCATAATTTCCAGGTAAGGGTGAGCCTAACTTCAGTAGTATTAATGTTTAATCATCTGTTCTTGATTAGCTTAGGGATTGGGAAGAATTGAGAGAAGTTTTGAGAATTAGGGTTAAGGTGAGTTTTGATGATTTTGATGTGAGAATGTGTTGCATTGCTGTATAGATGTGTTACAGAACCTAGATAACCCCCCTAGGATGTTATTGCTGTTGGATTAGAAGCATAATTGGAGAGAATTGGCAGGTTTTGGTGTGAATTGGACTGAACCCGTAGTGGTTCTGAGATCGCTCGCCTGAGGCGAGCAGATCACTCGCCGTGGCGAGTAACCCTTGGTTGCTCGCGAGGCGAGCAGTGTAGCTCGCCGTGGCGAGCTTGACCCTTAAAATTAGGATTTTTGCCAAACTTTAGATGGTTTTGAGTGCCCCTATATTTATAGAGATGACCTGTGAAGTTGGTTTGGTCAAATTTGATTTAGGGAGCTTAAAAATGAGAATTTTGCCGAAAAATGTCAAAAAGGCCGAAGCACCCAGTATTTCTCGCCTCCAGCTCGCCCCCAACTCGCCTTTGGCGAGTGAGCTGCTGGGAGTACTCGCCTGTGGCGAGCAGATGTACTCGCCGTGGCGAGTTAGTTGGTTCAGAACTGTTTGTTGTTTCGCGATCTGTTTCGCATGGGAATTTGAGAGGAGCCCTTGGGGTAGTATTAGTGAGGTTTTATACCCTTTTATGTATGCTGTAAAGATGAATGATGATGGTTCTATTATATCTTGATAAATGATGTGTTGTTGAATTTAAGTGTTGCATGAGTGTGTGATGCTAAATGAATAAGATGATGTTATGTGTTGCAATGTGTATGTATGATGAGATGATGTTCTGCCATGCAATTATTATTAACTGCATGTGTCAGTTTTGAAAATGTATGATGTTGCGACGGTGTATTAAGTTGTTAACGACGAGTCCATGCATTTGCATAATTATGAGACGGTGGAGCTTTATGCTCAAAGCGACGGTGGAGCATTTGCTCAAGCGACGGTGAAGCATATTAATGCTATAATTATATGGTACCACATGCATGATGTTGAGATGTTAGATGTTGCATTTAGTCGAGTCATTTGTGACATATATGAGATGATGGTTGAGACGTTGATATGTGATGTAATGTTGTTTTAGATGATGTTTATGATGTTGATATGATGATATTTATGATGATGCCATGAAGTGCTATAATGCATATGTGATGAATTGGATATATGTTATGTTAATCTTGACTTATGATTATATATTAATATTATTGTTGTGAATCTCACCCCTTCTGCTGGAATTGCCGCCTTGTGGGCAAGTGCAGGTACCCAGTCTTAGATGCGTTGATGCGAGGATGTGTGAAGTTAGGGTTGCTCTGATATGTAACGGGATAGGGTCTTTTGTGGAGTCTATTCTTTTATGTATCGTGTTGAGTAAATGATGTTGACTTTTGTGAATGTAGAATCCTTAAATATTTTGAGACGTGTTTGCTGGCTTTTAAGCCAAGACATTTATGAGATGAAACCTTTTTGAATTCCGCTGCTTAACTGAATGTTTTGTAATTTGATAAATTATTATCTAAGCTATTTTTAAAGATGAAATGTGACACTCCTTTATGACGAATACTCTGATGTATGATTTATTTAATGGATTTTTTTTAAGACGGGAAATTGGGGTGTTACAATCTGTCTTAGACTTTTTATTCCTTGGTTTTTTTCCTTTTGCAGCAACAGATTTTGTAGCAGTTGCAGCACCAAAAGTTGTACCAGTTCTTGTCACAGTTGAATGCACATTGGTTGTGCCAGCTTGTGCAGGTGCAGTGTTGTTAGCTTGTGCAGATTGTGCAGTATTGTTATCCTATAAATGGTAAATATGTTATTATTAGTTTCCTTACAACATTACCTATAAATGGTTGCAACATTGTTACCTTACAATTTATATAAGGAAACTACTTAACAAAATTACCTTGTTCCCTCCAGGTGGAATACTTCTGTCAGCACCTGTCTTTCCACCACATGTCCTGCTATTATGTCCAAGCTCTTTACACCTTCTGCACCTAACTGTTTCCTGATTTCTTTTGCCTTTATTGCTTCCTGATTTGGGCTCATCATTCTCTTTCCTTCTAGCCTTTTTAGGCCTCCCAGGTGCCCTTCTGGCAGGAGGTGGGAGTATTGGTTCTGTATCAACTTCTGCCCATAGTTTTGGGCCATTTGAAGGAAGGATCAAATTGTCATAAGTATCCAGAAATGTTTGTTTCCTACCATTTTTATAGAAACAGATCAATCAGCAATCATATAAATATCAGTTAACACTACAAAATCAATAACAAGTTAATATTCACTCACCTATACCAGTGTGTCACATAATCATCAGGATTAGCTTGATTATAATAGATACCAGCAACTGCATGAGCACAGGGGATACCACTTAAATCCCATTTTCTGCATGCACATGTTCTATCTTGAAGATTGACAACATATGTGTCAGTTCCATCAGTAACAGAGAACATAGAGGAGTCTCTATCACCACACCAGATTGGGGTCCAACCAATTGCATCCTTCTTAGACTTTTCCACAATCTTCCTTATCATTGGACAAATGTCCCCTTGATACCTTAACATGTAGTCCCTTAACTTAACTATCCTATTTGTTATGTAGAACTTCAACCCCTCAACAAGTGAAATGATTGGTAAATCCCTTAGATCAAGTATTGCAGAGTTAAATGCTTCACACATATTATTGACTTGCAAATCACAATTTGTGTGAGTACTATATCCTGCCCTAGACCACATACCTGGTGCATACTGCCTCATTTCCTCCCAAGCTGGCACACTTAAAATTTTCAGATGATCCATAGCTCTGTTGAACTCGGGCATTGTGTTGGCCCTGGCTGCTCTCCATAAAGCTTCTTTCAACTGCTCTCCAGCAAACCTTTTCCTCCAGTTTCCATACAAGTGTCTGACACATAATCTGTGCTCAACGTGCTCACCAATAGCAGCTATGGTATTCACCAATCCCTTTTAAAAAAACAATTACAACAATATACAATTAAGCAATGTAAATCAAATTTCAAATGAAAGTTGAATGAGAAGTAAAATTAAATGAAAATTAAAATTAAATGAATTAAAAATTACCTTTTGTTGGTCTGATATGAAAGACCATCTCTTGAATTCTATTCCATTCAAATCTGATAGAAGCAGATCCATAAACCAATCCCATGACTCTTTTGTTTCAGCTTCCACAACAGCAAAGGCTATGGGGATCATTTGATTGTTAGCATCTTTACCAACAGCTGATAACAAATGTCCAGCATACCTCCCTTTCAGAAAACATCCATCAAGTCCTATTAATGGCCTACAACTACTCACAAAAGCCCTCTTACAAGCATTGAAACAAACGTACATCCTCTGAAAAAACATTCCTCCTACACCAGGCTTGCATTGAATCTTAACACTACTCCCAGGATTACTTCTGAGCAACTCATCAGCATATTTTCTTAGATGACCATATTGTTCATCACTAGCACCATGAATCATTTCCAAAGCACTTATTTTTGCTCTGTATACCTGAAAAGAGCTCATCACCACATTCCACCTAGTCTTACACTCTTCTTTCAGAGCCTTAAGGGTCATAGTAGGTGTATGCTTAAGTAAAGGAACCAGTTTTTTTGCCAACAACTTTGTGGTTAACACTCTAATCTTACCAGTTGGATGACAATTGTGATCAGGCTTCAAACTAGAAAGAACATAATGAGTTTGAGGAGGAACCCTACTAAATCTAATATGATATGGGCAACCTTTTGAGCACTTCACCACAATTCTTTTTGGCTCATTCTTCTCTAAGTAGACATTCTTCTTGTTCTGCAGACCATACTCCTTCACAGCAGTTTTAACTAAAAGACCATTTGTAAATATTTGACCCACCTCAAATACAACATGTTCATTGTTACTTCCCAACTTAAACCTATTCACTTTTTTCTTTCTTGTTCTCTCACTTTCTTCAGATGAATCAGGACTTTCTAATACATCAGAGTCTTCATTCTCATCTTCAAAGTCTTCCACACCAGTCACTTCATGGTTCCTAGAGACTTCAACACCAACTACGGATTGATTAGGGTTGACTGACTGACTAACAGAAGTTGGGTTCAAAGTTTGGCTAGGCAAAACACTAGTCCAATCCCACTCTTCATCATAATCACTATCATCAACAGATACCCCATCAACACTTCCATCCTCATCTGCTAATTCACATTCAGGAACATCTCCCTCCTCATCACCATTGTAATCAGGGTCTGTCTCATCACTAGCATCAGACTCATCAGCTGGTTGCTTCCCTTTGTCAACTACAACAACCTCTTCAACATCACTATCATACCTGCTATCTTCAACTTCAACATCTTTGGCTTCAACATAAAACTCAGCACCTACAGAATTCTTATGCTCATTTATGAACCTAACAACATCCCTATCAGTTTTCAACAACCTTAAACCATCAACTATGTCAAAACCTGGACAAATATACCACAACTTGTACTCTCCTACCACCCCAATCTCCCTGATCAGTTTGTCCAGATCTATTAAGTTGACCTCATCAATGTCCCACTCACCCCCATATTCATGTATTTCACCCTTCTTGTAAGCCACAACAGGGTCACAAATGAAGTAACCCTTGTAGTGAAACCTAATCTTTAAACCGTGGTCCTCAACAGCCCTAAAAGGAATGAATAAATGCTATATGAATATTTAATTCAAGTTAGATTACAACTGTTGCATTATACAGTACTCAGATGTATACATAATGTATATCTATACAGTATACATACGGTATATTTATACTCTATACATACTGACTTTTTCATGAAGCTTACAGATACATACATTTATGATACGATTTTACACATACAAAGGAATCTACAGTTGGCATATTCCATTTTAGGGTATAAAACAAACGAAATAAGACAAAAAGGTCAAAGGTCACTTACTTTGATACATTATTGTCACCTACATTATGCATGTTTCCTTCATTTGTTGTTGAACTCATCTTCGCTGCTACAGTCACCTCCGTAACCTTCTTCGCCGTCTCTGCTACAGTATTCGCCGTAACCGCTACCTTCTTCGCCGAACTCGTCTTCTCCGAACTCGTAACCTTCGACTTTCCATTTTCGACCCACTTCATTTCGTTTGGATTTCGTTTTGGGTAACAACAATCAAATTTGGTAACGATTTACAGATGGATTTGGGGGAAATTTTGACTCAGACAAATTGATTGAATGTAGGGGGCCAAAATTGCAGCCCCAAAGTTAAACCTGGAAGTGAAAGAACTGAAAAGCTCTCACGTGCCAAAACCCTTATATTTTCTTTTTTCTTTTTTTTTAAATCAACGAATTTCATGCGTGGCATTAAAAATAAATAAAAAATCAGAATATACACATGTGGCATGCCAGCGCGTGTAATGAGATGACACATCAGCGTTGACAAAGTCCAAATTGAGCAAAAGGACCAAACATGCAAAGAGGCTAAAAGTTAGGGGGCCAAAATTGTAGTTTTTATACTTGGGGGGCCAAAATCGCAACCTTTTGAAAGATAGGGGGCCAAACATGCACTTTAGCCTATTATATACATGGAATTAGAAGATATAAGCTTTTATTACCAGGAAACTGATAGACATAGTTTGCTGAATCTGATTTTGTTGATATTAGGTGGTTGTTTAATACATTATTGACAACCTGTACATTGAACTGATTTTAAAATTTTTGTTTTCCTTTTAGGTTTTGAAGGAGAATTTAACTTTCTTTCAATTGTTATGGAGTCCTCGGATGGACTTTATGCAGCAGCAAAAGGCCTGGGAATTGATTTGCAGATTTTCTTCTCCTACTCACCTGAGTTGACCAATGAAGTTATGATAAACTGCATTAAGAGTACTTCCATTCTGACAAGGGGTTTGTATGCTAAAATGTCCGATTCAGTAACTCTTGCTGAGTCATTTCTTACACAATTTCCTGGAATAAATTCTTTTACAGCACATTCTATACTATCTTTAGGGGTCACGCTTCATGAATTTCTTGCTTGGTCACATGAACAAAGGATACATGTTTTCCTAATTATTGTAAACTAAAGTTCGAATTTTGACCGAGAGATGTAATTACATTTAACTAATATGCCTATAATCGGATTAACTTTAATGGAAGAAACCAATAAAAGAAGAAAAAAGTGTTATATAACCATTTAAACTTTTGATAAATGTTTGTTTGTAAATAATGGTGGTGATGAGAGCTTTTCTTCTATGGCATTCGGACCTGTAGGTCCTGTTGGTGCGGGTTTGAAGCTGCAAGTGTCAAGTCTATACTATGTATTCTCTTCTATTAGTTTTGGCTCTGATGTTAGTTTTGTCATTGGAACGTAGTGTCATTAATTTTTATATTTTTTTTTCAAAGTTTTCCTGTTAGTTTGGTGAACTAAGGTCAAGGCTAGTATTAGAGTAAAAACAAATTAAGTTTATAAAAATTGTAACAGCTATGAATTATGAGCAATTAATTTAGAATATCACAAGGTCTTTCAAACTTGAATGTGATTAATAATGAAAATAAAGTATGTGTTCTCACAGCTGATACATTTGAAAGCAATCCTCAAAGTAAATATTTTAAACACAGTGATCAAAAAAATGAAAACCCTCCGTATTAAAACAACACAAGCATTATATTATATATAGAAAAGTATAAAGAATGGAGTTATAACTAGGACTGATCCCTTTTTCTTTTGTCTCCTTTTAAAAGCATGAAATTGAATAATTAATGCATATTATAAGAAAATGTATTTGCAAGTTTCATGTTCATATTTGTGTTTAATAAACCAAATGTCTAACATATACACGAAAGACTATACTAGAGCTGCACAATGTTGCGTCGGTGTAGAACTCTTTTACACTGATATTCAACGACAAGTCATCCTATTTGTAAGATTTATGTGAGCTATTTCCTTAATTTACTCATTTTTTTCATTTATAACAAAGTATTTCTAAAACGCGATATTTAACCCGTGCGAAGAATGACAATATTCCGTAATTTGAACATCTCTCCTTTAAAACAATTTTTTTTAAAAGTACGTAATTCAACCCTTGCTTCGCACAGGTTTGTAACTAGTTTATTAGAAAAAAAATGAAACGTTTGTTGTTTTAGTTTCCAATC
The DNA here is from genome assembly GCA_958299785.1 of Medicago lupulina. Taxonomy (NCBI): domain Eukaryota; kingdom Viridiplantae; phylum Streptophyta; class Magnoliopsida; order Fabales; family Fabaceae; genus Medicago; species Medicago lupulina. Next base: position 26,321,461 of record OY283141.1, on the reverse strand, counting down.
TTATGATTGAAATTTATTACAGTAGCAAAATCTCTCTTTTTTTTCTTTTCTTTTTTTCTGTTATAATGTTAGGATTGAATTTTCATATTTTTCTTTGCCAAGACTTTTCATGTTCGCTTGATTAGTGCGTAGAACCAAAAAGAAAAAAAGAACTGATTAGTATATATTTTTTATGTAGACATATGAGGTTTAATTATAGTATTTTCAATATTTTCTTATAAAACCATCTTTTATAGTAAAACATAAATTAGAGTATGCACCTTTTCATCTTCAACTTTACAACTATGGTATAAGTTTATTAGAGAAGCTCACAGAAAAAATATCGATTAAGCTTGACACTGGATTTTCACTTGGAAGATGGTGCAAGATTAGTGTCAGTTATATGAACAACCTTCCGTTCAAATACTTTTTCGCCAATTTTTTTTTTTGCATCAATACATGACAACTTTCTATGGCACTAATAATAATAGAATAAGAAAGAGTTAAAAGTTTTAATTCACACAACATTATGATTTAGGTGACATTTACCATGGGAAAGGTTAATCCTTTCCCATCATGGAAAATGTGACATTTTAACCTTCAAATGCAAGTCAACAAGTTGCAAGAGATTTTTTTTGGTGTGATGGTTTTGACAAAAAAGAAAAGAATGGAATATTAAATTAAATTTTGAATTACATCTCCCATATAAAATAACACTACTATCTACACCTCTCATGCGCGGTTCTTAAAATAATCATCCGTTGAGTTGATTTTAATGATAAAATTTAATAAAATATTTTTATTAATTATAGTTAGCAGAGTATTTAACTGAACTGTAATTCATTTAATATGTTTACAAATATACCCTCATAAAAAATAATACAATATCATATTAAACTTGGTATTACACCTCCTTGTAAATTGATTTGCTTTATACACCATCAAAATCATCTCTCACTTTATTTCATTTTTAACCTTTAATATTATTTTTTATTTAAAAAACTATCCACATAAAAGAGAAAAACTTCCCACGTAGTGCTTAATATTTTGTACGGTCTGCTTTTTTTGTTTTTTTTTGGTACAATTGTACTGTTTGCTATAAGTTGGTTTTTAATTGATTTTTTTTTGTTTCCGTTGGTTGAAATATTATTCTAGATTTGATGTTTTTTATACCGCTTCTTTCTATTAAATTCATATCTAAATATTTATTTATTCCTTTAAAAATTTATAAATAATGAATTATTATTATGTTTTCCTTTGAACATATTTACCAATATAAATCAAAAGAAATAATTTTCCATGACATAGGCCTAAAATTGTGTAGAAAGCCCAATAAATAAAATAACATTTTCCATATACTAAATAGGGTCCAAATTTTTGTAAAATGTAAAACACAAAAAGTTAAGAAAAGGTTAAAGGTGAACAATCTCAACCATTCAATTTTTTTAATAATATATCTATGGTCAAAATCTACCTTTCCCATGGTGGGAAAGGATTAGACCTTCCCATGGTAAATGTCACCTATGATTTAGTGGAGGATTAATGAGATATTTCAAAGGGTAAAAAATTATAAGTGAGGTGAAAAGATTTTTTGAGAATGATAGTTTAGTATTCGAGAATGAAAAGCTTTTTCAGATGTGACACATCATCAAAACTTTTGAATAAGAAATACTCAAGTTTAGTTTACGAAGATAGATAGATGTATTAGAAGATAGATAGATAGATTAAATGATATTTCACCCTAAAAGAAACTCATAAAAGTGTCATAAATGTTTAACTCACTTCTAATATTGATATTGTTAGATTGAACATCTTTACCACAATTCAAATTCGTTACTTTGTAGTTGTCTATGTGAATTTCAGATGATGTTTATCACTTTGCATAAAGACAAAAAACAATCATAACATTGAATTTCTACGGTCTTGGTCTCAAACATTTCAGTTTTGTCGAAAGAAATTTGATTTTTATTAAAAAACAATTGATTGAAAATTAAGGGGACTAAAATAACATTAAATATCTCATTTGTAGTTCTAGAAATAACTTTTAAATGTTTGTTTTTAATTTACTTTGAATTTTGTAACAAAATACATAAAAAAAAAATATGCAAAGATTATAATAATTGAAAAATACATTGATTAAAAAGTAGTATTTATAACTTTTTTAAAGCAAAAATTAGAATGTAAAAACACCACATTTCAACTTTGACATCTTAACTATGTTGGCACCTTAAAACTATCAAATATAATTTACATCACCGTATAAAAATTATTAAAATTAAAAAGAATGATAAAACAAACACTTGGGGGACAACCCAAGATAATCAAGAGATTATACATCAATTGTTTCATTAAAAACTTTACCAAAATCATAGTAAAGGAAAAGAGGAGTGTAGTGCAAAGTAACAAAATCAACAAAATGTCATGATTAACCAAATCTAAACTAAGGAAGGTTGAGCTCATTCAATCTAAAAACCAAGAGCAGAAGTCCTGTCACACTTAAAAATATACACCTTCTTTTTTACTTGAAACATTACACACCTAACTGCTAAAAATTACATATAAACACAACTCACACTTAAAAATATTCACAACTAAATACTAATTTGACTACAATATCTTAAATAATTACAGTCAGAAATCTATATCTATCTATCTATCTATCTATATCTATCTATCTATATCTATATCTATCTATATCTATATTATATACAAATGCAAATGTTTTACATTGGCAAGTATTAAATGCTTTTTTTATCTAGCCTATCCACCTATGCATTTTGCCACGTGGCACTCAATCAAAAACTTATTTCAATTATACTTACATCACACATTTTCATTAGACCTTAAAACATCATTCCTCATTCTAATTTTGACAAAACTAATTATAAAAGACAAAAATCATAAAAGACATTAAGTATTAAATGGTATATAACAAATTTTTAATTTTCATTCTTTATTAGAACAATTATTTACAATCATTTGGTTCTTTATTTGAACATATAAAAAATACTAATTGTAACAATCCATGATAATCATTCGAAAAGAATGAATTAAAAATGCTATCAACTAATGTCTTATGCTATGAAATTCCCCTTTCTATCTACAAATACGTGTATCTATAAATTTCTTTTTTTTTAATATAATATTATTCCTATACCTACTTTTTAATCCATAAGATGCTTAATGTCCTAATCACTCGTGTGGGCTACTTACATAATTTTTTCAAACGTATGCATTGATCAAAATTAATACTCTGATTTTCAAAATTAGTGCAAATTAATGTCTACATAAGTAGTGTTTAAAAGGGTCCGTACAATAATACATGAACAAAGGTATTGTACAAAAAGTGACTAATTTAAATTATATGTTTACATTTTTACAAATCTCAAACAGTCAACTGTCATAAAGGACTGGTTTTAATTCGAGTTCATTTTCATTTAAATGTAATTACAACAATTTATATAATTAACAAAACTACATTCTCAATTATCCTATAAATGGGTTGATCCTTCAATCACTCATCACTACATTGTTTCTTATGTCTCTTTTTCTTTTTCAGAAGAACAAACTTTGAAAACTTATTTTTTAATTCGGTTGCATTTTTTTGTTTTCAAAATGGTTGTATGTTCTAAAAATGTCTTGATTTTTTATGTTACCGAATATGTCCACAGTTTGTTGATGACAATTAGGGTTTTGAGAATGTGGCTTGTGTCCAAGTTCTCGGACCCATTTAAATTCTGATTCACTCAAGTTGGTTTTGAAGGATTATGAGGTTGATCAATATATTATATCTTTGCTTTTTGTGTTTTTCTTTTATATTATTCAATGTACTAAAATCATTTTAATTCAATGTATACATATAGGGTATAAGACCCTGATTTACAGATTTTAGTACATCATCAACTTTAACAAATAACAATTTTCAATTAACCTTCATATCATGGCAACTATATTTTTTCCTTTAAATGTATCATGTAATTGTCCTTATATGATTGGCTCACACTTTAAGTACTCGCAAAACTAATATGAAATTTGTTAATCCTTTAAAAAAAATGGAATTTGTTAAAATAACATTAAAACAATATTAAATTCTCATTACTTATGATGTATAATAATTTTAGTATTTTTAGTGTCAATCTATTATATACAATTGCAAATGTTTTACTATGACCTATATTAAATGCTTCTTTTCTATTAGGCTCTCCACATATGCATTGTGCCACTTGGCAAATGATGATTAAAATTCTCAATTTTCATGACACTAATTATATAAGCAATGTTAATTAGCAAGATTAAATTTCTCATTTGACTTTTCTCCGTCGTCATTTAAATTTGTTAATTTTTTTTATTTGATCAATCAAAAAATAATAATTCTAAGATTGCTTGATAATCCTTTGAAAAAATAGTTATCAATCCATGAGGGTCAATTGAACAAAAAAATTACCCTATAAATAAACGTGTAGAAGAATAGTGTCCAACGAAAAATTAAGGAGAGAATATTAGTGAAATATTAATTAGAATGAATCCAATTATTAGTGAAAATGACTTACAAAAAACATGTAAAAAAAATTAGTAAAAATTATTAGAAAAACACGTAGTAAAATATTGGTGAAAATGAATCTAAAGAAAAAAAGTGTAGCAAAATATTAGTAAAAATTATTATAAAATTGTGTAGCAGAATATTATTGAGAGAGAATTGTGTTGACTTGAAATTGTCACATGATGTGATTTTAAAGCATATTCATTTTCATTAAAATCTAATTACTACAAAAAAATTGACTTAACAAATCTACATCTCTGATTGTCCTATAAATAGGCTAATTTTGCAGGCACTTTCCACCACATCGTTTCTTCCGTCTCTTTTTCAGAAGTATACTAATATCCTTGATTTGATGCAAGCTTTTAAAAGTATCAAAATATACTCAGCAATGTATAGAGATTTTTTTTTATTTATGGGATTTTGAAGCTAAAGGTTTCTCTCCTTTTACTATGCATAAGGGTGAAACTAGCTATCATATTCTTATACTTTGATATGCCATAACTTTTTTATGTGTTATGAAACTCAATATTAGATGTATTGGTTTTTTATTAACCTCATGTACATGGGTATACCATTATATATTTGTGGATATGTTACTATTCATTTATGTATCGTGAGTTTAATTTTGTATGAAATCCTTATATGTATAGAATCAAAGAAAAAGTTAATTGATATAAGAATTACTTATCAATTCACTTTTAAAAGCTATTTTGTGTGTTTCCATAGGGTTTGCCACATGTATCAATTTTTTTCTTCATATTCTATTTCACATTGATGCATATATAGGAACTTTGGTTGGAGTTGACACATGTATTTTTTTCCTTCAATATTCTATCTACAAATAGGAACTTTGGTTGCAATCGTTTGAATTAAAAGTTACAGTTGTTTGTAATTAATCAATAATTTTTTTGACAAATGTAAATAATCAGTAATAAATAATATAAACATACTATTAAAAATTAAAAAATGTCATTACATATCACACTATTCTCATTATATGTTTAAGTATGAGATATCCGTTGAAATATAATGTGCAAACCAACAAACAAATAAAATGTTATTTGAGCTTGAAATATATTAATAGTACATGCAGTCAACAAAAAAAGTTTTTAATTGTTTTGAATTACCATTTCTCATTATAAGTTTTTAATGGTTTCCATATTATAGGTAGGAAGTTTCTCATGTCATTTAACAGTGACTAATCTTCGTCGAAGAATCTATAAATCAATATAAGTTGTCCCTGAGATGATATTTTTTCTTATACAAATCTCATAGCACTCGGATCAATTCATCGGTGATTTTTTCAATATTAATATTTTATCAAAAAAATTATGGAGATATTCACAAATAAAACAGATCATATATCATCAAATAATATTAATAATTTAGAAACTTTGAAATAAGGTGTATATAGACATAATAATATACAAGCATAATTTCATATGTTACTTAAAAAAATCATATGTTAATGCAATTTAAAATATATATTAATGCAAGAATTGACCGATGATCGTCATTTATTAGTAAATTAAATGCTTTTTATTTCTGAAATTGATGCTATTTTGAAAAATCAAATGGGGGCACTGATGAGAGTGGTCCATTTTTCCTATAAATATGTAAAATTCTAATGTGAAAAAGCACACAAAGCCTGTTTTTTTTTATCCTTTGTTTGCTATCATGGTGTGTTTTTTGCTTTTTTATTTTGGCTCCTTTATTTATCAATTAGTCTCTTTTTAAGATTTAGTGTTTTTGTTGTCAAAAGTATATTTAATTATTTATTCGGTGTTTTGTTTAGGGAAATGATAATTCTTACAAATCAATGTGATAACAAAATGTAAGAATAACATTTTCTTTGTTTTCCTCTCAACAATAAAAAAGAATTGTTTCTTACTTTCCTAACCACAGTTTCATCGGTCTCGATCTTTTTTAAATGGTGATAAAACTTGGTTGACCACTTTTTCTTCAAAATGTTTTCATATTCTCTTTTTATTCTGCAATAATTGTTATATTATTATTTTTATCAGAAAAAACTTATTTATTTATTAAAAACAAATCATAAAGAGTTAATTATTGTTTTTGTGATTAATAATGGTTTTTTTTTTTAATATTTGCAGTATTTCACATGTCAAAGCAATTAAAAGTAACAACTTTTTATTGAAAAATAAGAATTTTTTGCTAAATAATTATATATTTAATATAGAATGTATAAGTTCAAATACAAACATATGATTTAATTTTATTCAAAAAATGATGGGTTGACTTGCTACATAGGATTATTAAATTTAATTTTATTCTTAATTAATTTTTTCTTTTAAAAAAATAATTATAATATTTTTATATTTATCATCATCATGAATATTCATCATCTTTTTCTTTAAAGTTAAAACCCATAAAATCAAGAATCTTCGTCTTCTTTTTAAAAAATCAAACAACAAAAAAGATTATGATGAAAATTATGATTAGTGTGATGAAGGTCAATGAAGAAGATTGAAGATGAAGATAATTGTGAAAATTATGAATGTTGTCTTTTTCTAGGGTTTTTGATAAAAGAAATTATATAATAATCTTACATGGTTGGCCAACTCATCATTTTTTGAATAAAAAATATGAAAAAACACTAACTTGTATACACTTTAAAAGATAAAAGACATAAATTAAAAAGAAAAAAAAATCATCTCTTCCTTTCTTTCATTTATCATGTTTTCTTAGTCTGTGTGAAATTGTTAAAAATGATAAATATTGTAGGACAAATGGAGTACATTTTTTTTTTTACCTTTTTTATTGTTTATGGTGCATTGTACTTACTATCATATATCGTATGTATATTTTTAGTGATTTAAATCATTGAATATATTTTTGTTAGCCAAATTCATTGAATATATAACAGTATATTAATTTTATATTTTTATATTCAGTTATAGTAATTTTTTATTATTAATCTTTTCTTAATTTTATATTCCAAAGATAAATTATTTATTAGAATAAAATATTTATATTATTCTCTACAATATACCATATGTGTAATAATATTAATAATCAACGAATATGATTATCTTTAATGGAAAAAATATATAAGAAAAGAAAAAAAAAGTTTCAAAATAATTATTGATTAATAAATATGTTGGAAAATAATAAATAGAGAGAGCGTGTTTTTAGTTTTGTGTCTGAAATATGATACGAGGTTCAAATGAAAAAAAGGCTCCCGCGTGAAAGGGTAATAAAATCACGTTTGTCCTAAGTCAAAACCCATTTCTCTCTTCTTTCTTCTTCATTTCTTCATTCTCTCTTTCAATCCAAACATGTCTTCTGTTCGCCACGAGAAGGAGAAAGGTGTCAACGTTCAAGTCCTCCTTCGTTGCAGGTATTCATTCTTCTTTCCATTCAATTCAATTCATTTCTCATCATGAAATCAATTCATTATTTTGTGTTCTTCTTCTTCAGGCCTTTCAGTGAAGACGAATTGCGTAGCAATGCGCCGCAAGTTGTGACCTGCAACGATTACAATAGAGAAGTATCAGTTTCTCAGAATGTTGCCGGCAAACATTTTGACAGAGTTTTCACTTTTGATAAGGTTGGTTATTCTTCTCTTTCAACTGTTTAATTCATTTATGTCATTGTAAAATGCTTTTGTTTAAACCTAAATGAGATTAACCTTAGTTCTTAGATTGTGATTGAGTAATTTGAAAGAAGAATAATAGGTTAAAGAGAATTGTGGTCAAGTCACTATTGAATTTATGATGCTTCAGAAGAAACGGAAATGAAATTTCAAGCAATACACAGTAGGAGACACGTCGAAATGTTTAATAATTTGAGAAAATATAACAATGAGTATAACCACATGTGTCGGTGTCAGACATGTAGCGATACGTTCTGGCTGACTTGCTATCAGAAGTGTCGGTGTTACATAGATTTTAGCGCTTCGTTGTTAAGTGGAAAAGTTGGGATAGCTTGAAAATAACAAAAGTATTAGTCAAAATCTTAATTCAATATACTGTAAAACTCTAATCGAATTAATTAATCAAGCCGCAATACAACTGAACTGGAATTGAGGCAAAACTAGAGTTTTTGAATGGCAAAATGTGATTTGGAACTCTTAACTCTCGGGTATTCTAAAAACCTACTTCTTTCCCAATTTACTTATCTTAATTCTCAATTACCTATACGTAACTCTTCGTATCATTTTTTATATTTTTTTTGTATTATTGAATATGAATACATGTAGTTATTCTTTATTAACAGATGTGGGTCCTAATCCTTTGCTGATCCTCTATTCTATCTAACAAAAACTCTACTTATTAGGGGGTTTGATAATTGGTATAGATTCTTGAAATATAAAAAATGATGAAAGATTGTTTAAATAACAGGAAAGTTTAAAAATCTAATAATTATCTCTTCTAATACCAGTGTTGTTAAATAGCAACTATAGAGGCGAAATAGCGCTATAGCATAGCGGAATTCAAACAAATCGTTACCGTTATGCAATACATTTTTTAATACAAAATATTGTCAAATAGCGGTCACAGTGGGGCTATAGCACTGGTGCATAGCAGAATTTAAACAACCCGGTATATGCTGCTATCTGCAATTGACAACACCACAATAACCCTTGAACATTCTTCTTCATTCTACGTTGGATTCTTTAATGAACAGTAATTCACAATGGCTTAAACTTTACAGTTCAGGATAAGCCAACATTATATGAGAAATGCAATGGTTTGCAGGGTGGTTGCTTTTTATTTTTAAACTATGAAATTTATTCATGGTATATGGTGCAGGTCTTTGGTCCTTCTGCGAAGCAAAAAGATCTCTATGATCAAGCTGTAGTTCCAATAGTAAACGAAGTTTTAGAGGGCTTTAATTGTACTATATTTGCATATGGTCAAACTGGTACGGGGAAGACATACACAATGGAGGGTGAATCCAAAAAAAACAAGGTACAATCTAGTGTCAACCATTTTCATCTGAATCATTAATGAAAAGATTCTGTATGCATGCTTCAGACTCACTGATTATTCTTAATAAAGTTATTTGATTATTCTACAGAGTGGACCGAATGGAGAGTTGCCTTCAGAAGCAGGAGTCATACCTAGGGCGGTTAAGCAGATTTTTGATACTCTTGAAGGCCAGAATGCTGAATATAGCGTGAAAGTCACTTTTTTAGAATTGTATAATGAGGAAATTACTGATTTGCTTGCGCCAGAGGAACTTTCAAAAGCTTCTTTGGAGGAGAAGCAAAAAAAGCAGCTTCCTCTTATGGAGGATGGTAAAGGTGGCGTTCTTGTAAGAGGTTTGGAAGAAGAAATTGTAACAAGTGCAAGTGAAATTTTTACCCTGCTGGAAAGAGGGTCTGCCAAACGGCGTACTGCAGAAACTTTATTGAACAAACAGTCAAGGTAATGATTGCTTTACGTGTCTCTTATGCTTGTTTGAACAAATTGTCAAATTTTTATTTTTGATTATCAATAACAATTGCTTTCCCTTTTAGTCGGTCACATTCTTTGTTTTCCATTACAATCCACATCAAAGAAGCAACCCCAGAAGGTGAAGAACTTATAAAATGTGGCAAACTAAATTTAGTGGATCTAGCAGGTTCAGAAAATATTTCTCGTTCTGGTGCTAGAGAGGTATTACACTTTAAGCATACATCTTACTTTGTATACACTCTTAGAATTTTCCAATGAGATGATTGATTGGATTTGCATGACTTATAAGGGCCGTGCAAGAGAAGCGGGAGAAATCAACAAGAGTTTACTTACTCTAGGGCGGGTGATCTCTGCACTTGTGGAGCACCTTGGTCATATCCCTTACAGGTTTTGCCCTTTTTGTTTATGTCTAGTTTATGCTCCATTCTATCTGTTAACACCCTTCAATTGAAGTCAACACTATCGTAATTGTTTATGAAGCATTATGTACATATTTTTGTGTATCTTTTTCTTGTTCACTTACATAAAAATGTTGGAATTTAGGGATAGCAAGTTAACGCGCTTATTGCGTGATTCACTTGGGGGAAGAACAAAAACATGTATCATAGCAACAGTCTCTCCTGCAGTTCATTGCTTAGAGGAGACCTTGAGCACATTGGATTATGCACATAGGGCGAAGAACATAAGAAATAAGCCCGAGGTTTGTTACTACTCTTAAGATCTTTGTTAAACTGTGCATATGTAGTGATGTCTTAGTACTGCTAGTCTTTAGTGACATGTTACAAGAGTAGTGGTTTCGAAGAATTGTGTGATATTTTTAGGGGCCATTGTATGGAACATTTGTAACATATAAGCAGGCATGATATGTGCATAACTTTATTTCCCATCTGAAAACAAAGATGCTGTTTTGAAAATTTTGATTAATCTGTTTGTGTCATTATCTTATGAATTTAGCTGTTTCAATTCAAATTTTGAGTTGCGGTAAATTTAGCGCTTGCTTTAGGGGATTAATGAAAGCTGTCATATTTACTTATTCCAATTGCAGAGAGAACTTGCCTACTACTGATACATTAGTGTTTCAAGTTTGTTGTCAAGTGAGCTGATAGTAGACTGATGATAAGACATGCTGGATGTGTGGACATTTTTTCTTTTTATTTACCATGACAAATGTTGTCTCATTCTGCCAAGACATTTTTCTTTTCTAATTTTACTAGGTTAACCAAAAACTGATGAAAACAACTCTAATCAAGGATCTCTATGGTGAAATTGAGCGTCTTAAGGGAGGTTAGTTGTGTTTGTCTCATGGTTGATAAAGTAAGTTACGGAAGGTTTTAGCTTTCTCTTTTTTGAGTGTTTCTGAGGTTGATGAATTTATGATTTTGATAAGAGGTTTACGCTGCTCGTGAGAAAAATGGCATCTACATACCCAAGGACAGATACATTCAGGAGGAGAATGAAAAGAAGGTTGTTGTTTACTATTTTATTTTATGCTTGTTACCTTTACTGTTGCAATACAATTATTTCAACATGTTTATTAGGAAATGTATTTTATTCCATGTAACTTTCAACCACTGAGGATGTTATTACTACTTTTGTCTGTAGTTTAAAAATTCCTTTTTTCTAATATGCTTACTTTATTTGTTTATGTTCTTTTGTTGGAATAATCAGGCCATGAGAGATCAGATTGAGCAGATGAATATTGCATTAGACGGTCATCAGAAGGTATATTTTGTTGGCTATTATATTTCGATGATACTTTGGCTTGCTCCTTTTCCCTGTTATGCTTAGCTTGTTTTGTTTGTATATTTCAATTAGAAATTTGAGGAATTGCAAAGCAAATACAATGACCAATTTTCGCAGTGCTCACATTTGAGCACAAAACTCGATGCCACCGAGGTAAGTTGTCTGAGCGTTTGTTCTTTTTGTTGCACAGTTCTGTATGCATTCTTTTAAAAGAAATTATTTTTTCCGTGCAGAAAAACTTGAAGCAGACCAGCATAATGCTTGCCAACACAGAGGAAGAATTAAAGAAATGTCGGTATACTCTGAAAGAGAAAGATTTTATTATTTCTGAGCAGAGGAAAGCAGGTACGAATGGTTGCATGTTTTAATTTTATCATCGTTTCTTTTGTTGCTTCGTAATTTTTTATAAGATATTTCCTTACTTTGTTGTTCCAATGTTAATTACTACGTGCAATAGAAAATGCTCTTACTCATCAAGCATGCATTTTACGAGCTGATTTGGAGAAAGCTGTTCAAGATAATGCTTCGTTGGTCTTAAAAATTGGTGAGGTTTTTATTCTTTTCAGCGTTCGAATTGATGAAAAAATATTCAAGAACCTAATTATGTATGTTATTACATTTTTTAGGTAGAGAAGATAAATTGAACTTAGATAACAGAGCTGTGGTGAATAATTTCCAAGTGGAGCTAACCCAACAAGTTGGTTCTCTTCGTAATACTGTAGCAACATCATTGTCTCGACAGAATGAACACCTTGAATGTGTGGAGAACCTTTGCCATTCATTTATGGGCATTCACGATAAGGTGTGTAAAATAATCTATTGTCAGAGTTGGATTGTGCCATCCTTTCAGGCTTTTACTAAATTTGTTGATTCCTTTTCCAAAGTTTAGAAACTCTCGTTCATGATTTCACTTTCTACTTATTTTATTCTTGTACTCATTCATTCATGCATCCATCTTTTTATTGATTGTAGGAAGTTGCCGATTTGAAACAGAAAGTTACAACTCTGAGGGCTTTGTATATATCTCATGTCGAAGCAATGCAAAATGTTGTGCGTTTGCATAAGTCGGGTTCTGATGCTAGCTTTCAGGAACTATCATCTCTTATATCCTCTAATGGTCACTCCGTTGAAGAAGTACGTTATGCTATAACTATTGAAATTGCTTATGTTTATTTGGTATGTCTCACTAGCATACTTCATTCTTGTTCAACTATAATTAAGTTACTTTTACCATGTGAATCAGTTTCTTGCATCCGAGGCCACCAAAGCAGGTTCAATACTTGATGATCTTCAGACTTCTCTTTCAACTCAGCAGGGTGAATTGACACTTTTTGCAAGTGAGCTGCGCCATGTAAGTGCTTCTGGATTTGCTTCTGTTTATATTTATAACTGTTAGCCATTCATTCATATCCGTGCTTTTTTCTCTTGCAATTATATATTTGCTTACAAATTTTTGCTCTGTATATTGTATCGTTATTTTGACTGTACAATTGATTTACTTATGTTTTTTGTTGTTTTTTGGCTTGGTCAAAAGAGATTAAGTGCCAATGCTGAGCAAATAAAGGATATATCTGAGTGTACTCATGAGTTTGAGGATACAATTTTGAAAGAAGCAAAAAGTCTTGAAAACTTTGCGTCTGCAGCTGATGAAATGCAAATGAAGAGCATCGCTGAGTTTAAAAAAGCTTATGAGGTGATATAATATGGTATTGTTAATTTATTTATTTTTAAAATATTTTATCGTTGATACTGATTTGCAAATTATTACACTTATACTGTGCAGGAACAATCAAGATCTGATGTAGAGAAACTTATAGCTGATATGACTAGTTTATTATCAAATCACGCTTGTCGTCAAATTGATTTGGTCTGTTTTGTGTGTTCCTTTTGATATATTTTCCATTTTCTTTTCTTTTGCCCCTCTAGGGGAGGATTGTTAATGGGATAATGTATGTGTTTATTCCCGTAAGTTAATACTGAATAGAAATGGATCGGTGATTGACTCTGTAGGTAGATACAAAGCTTGTAGAGCTTAGAAAAAATGGCATTGCCAGCAAGTCATTCGTGGATGAACATGTATCATCAATGGGAGATATTGTCTCATGTTCAAAGAGAAAGTGGCACGGCATATGCACGCAGGCAGAAAAAGATGCCAGAGACACTGCCGAATTTTCTGCTGCTAAGCATTCTTGTATGGAGGAGCTCCTGCAGCAGAGGTGATTGTTATTTCTTTTAGATTCATGCCTTTTCTGTTGCTTTATATTCTAACAATCTCTTTGAAATCCTTCTGTTTAGTATCAATACTGCTCAATCAGCTTTCCAAACTACAAAGAAGACACATGAGGTTATAAATGAGACTGGAGCCAAACATGTTTCAGCAGCAGTGTCACTTATCAGGTGTGTGGGGAATTGATTGAAATAACTGTCTCCAATGGTCACAACTCTTCTCTTTTATTTATCCGAGTGTAATGTGTTTTCTCAACTACTAATTATCTCATTACTAGGTTTCCATTTAATATTGATTAATTTGATACAGGGATGCTACCGATAGCAATATGCAACATGACATTGAAATTAGTTCTGCTCGGATTACCGCCGAGGAAGATGTGACGAAGAACAGTGACGATGTCCTTCAACAGTTTGATGGTGAGTGTTGTGTTCAAGATATTTGACCTTTGATTTAGCAGTATTGTTTTGATGAGTTAAATCCTTGTTTCTTCAAATTATTTTGCACAATGTGATTCACTAAGCATGTAAGTGTCTAGTGGGGTGTGTGTGACACTAATACATGGATTTCAAAGTTCTTTTGTCTGTTGCATTAAATGTGGTCATTTTCTTGTGATACTGCAGACATGTCTGTACAAGAGAGAGATTCTGTATCTGGTATGTTGAATGTTGTCAAAACTCATGTGAATACACTTGAGACCTTCAGAGAGGATCACTCTAGCATAGCAACTTCAATTGAAGAAAAAGCAAATGAAATTTGTCAGCAACAATATAGGGTATGTTTTGCTCAATATTCTGTTCAAGTTAATGTTCAGAAGATAATCTTTGCACGCTATTAAATAGGACATGTTGATGAAATTATGCATATGATTTACACAATTTTGTGTTATACAGGACTATGAGCCAAGTGGGACTACCCCAATAAGATGTGAACTTGAAGTTCCAAGTAGAGCGATAATAGAGTCTCTTCGATCCTTGCCAATGGAAACTCTTATCGAAGAATTCCGGGAAAACAATTCGTATGAATCATTTGATATAAAGGAATTGAAACCATCACTAATACCTCGTTCTCCTCTCAGCCAAGTAAATGCAACTAAGGGAAGAACAAGGTATCAGTGATTAACAATTGCATCATTGATATGTTTGTATTTGTAGCGTAGTTAATATCAATTGATATATTACCGTTCATTTTTTTACTCAATATAATATTGTTCATTGCTAGCTGCAGTGTGTATATTTTGCAACATCTGCATGTTGCTAAATTTTGTTCTTTCCCATCATTCATCTGATAAACAGTACCTTGTAAAGTTTTAATGATATAAATGATTTACTAATCAAGGAGTTTGTCATTTGGAATCCTGTCAAAAAAAATTGTGTATGATGGTAATTTTGAATCTCAGTTTCATTTCTTCTAAATTTTAATGGTAGAATAGCATTGAGACACATAAACCAAGCTGGACGTAGATCATAAATCCATCACTACCAACATATGAAATTCTATTAAAAAAATCATGTGAAATTCCTTATGTAGTGATTAAATGAACAATTATACAAAATCAAGATTGTAAGAAAAAACCAAATACATAAGTTTAAGAAAGGAAAAATCTATGCAAATATTTTTATATTTTACTGTTATAGTTTTTGAAACAGATAATGGTAATGTACACAAGCATTTTACCTTTCAATATTTACGATGAACACTGAGTACCATAGATGGCAGCCTTAACACCCTTGCTGTGATCAATCTTCCTATGCTACAAACTCCACGCCACCCCCAACATAACAACCATAAATCGGTACATGGTGCATAATGTAACGCCCTCGTTTTTAAAAGAGGTATTAGACGTATGGTCTCAATCTAGAAGAGGTGAACATATCGTTAGTTAAAACTTTAGAGTTTGAAAAATCTTTTCTGCAGAAATGATTCTGAATCGACTCACGTATATCCCGAACACTATCGAATGAATTGTATACAACAAATTGATTGTTTATTACATTATGGACTATGAACAAGTTCAAGAAACTGATTGTTTAACTTGAGCGATTTAATTTTATCAACCTAGTATATTTTAATCAAAGTTTTATAGAAAATGTTTTTTGTTAATTATATTCACAAATACTTAATTTTCAGTTTAGCACTAAGACAGAAAAACTTGGTTGCAACAATTTAACAGAAGTTTTTTTTTTTTTTTTTTTGAGGGAACAATTTAACAGAAGTTGAACTTGTATATTGCTTTGATTCTATATTGTTATGCTGAAAAGGGATGCATGAATGCTATTTATGTGTTAAAAAAGATATAAGGAGCTTGTCATTTGGAATCCTGTACAAAAACAAAATTGTGTATCATGTTGCTCTGAAATTGTCTAAGCATATGTTTGGTCCTACGGCGTGGTAGCAAAATCAAGATTTGAAGTATAAGTCTCCTACAAATCACAAATCTATCACTACCAACATATGAATTTCCATTTGATTCATAAAAAAAATTAAATTAAATTCATTAAAAAAATTGAAGGTCCATTCTTCCATGTTTGAGTGAGTTTAACTTTTGCTAAATTTTTATTTCTAGAGTTTTTTTTTCTTTCAAATAGTCTAGAGGCAAAAATGATAGTATACACTAAGGTTATGTTTAGAATCACGATGGAACGAAGCTTTGCTGCACGTCTCCCAAACTAAATGCAGCTTTTTGTTTTCACGGTAAAATGCCTCATAAATGCATGGTGGCAGAGTTTTGACTCGTATCCAAACTCTCACTAAGTATTTAGTAGTGAGGAATTACGAGTTCAAACCCGCATCCTAATCTCTAACGCATCAAATGTCTATACATCATCGTAGTTACGGAACTTGCTAAAGTACATTCTTAAAAATGTTCAATTAGATATATTTTTTAGGTTAGTAATTAGTTATCTTTTTAAATTATATGACGAGTACCAATTTCTAATAAAAATGTAAATATATACATATATTTAAGACCGTGTGATCTGAAAAGAAACCATGTAAAATTGAGAATCTTGAACTTATGTTTGTGTTTAGACTTGGATCAAGATTGTTAAACTCTTGAGTTAACTCTTAAACTCTTACGATCATACGATTTTATGTCATGAAAACGAGTTAAATCACATTTGAGCTCTATTTTTACTAAACTCGAAGTTCACAAAAATTCTAATAAAATTGATAAATATTAGCCAACATTTGATTTAATTATTTATGTGTTGTAATATTTATTTGTTTCAAAAAGAAAATTTACCTTCTTAAGCTATGTTTGGCATCACGATGTTTGTGCCAAAAATCACGGTGAACAGAAGCTATAAAGTACAGCTTTTATAAAATCACGATAGGTTACGATGATTATGTCATATCCACCGTGATACCAAATCACGGATGGACACTCATGATATCATGATATGAGCTTGCTGGTTTTCTACCATTTCATGTTTTTATTTCACCATATTTCTTTTACTATCATAAATATTTATTTATTTAAAAATATTTATGCTTCATTATATATTTTTTTTAAGGAATACTTTATTATAAAGATTAAATATCAGGTTTTCTTTTTTGATTTGCAGCGGAAGTGACCAAATACTATTTTGAATTCACACACCATCTTTAAGTTTTGAGTTTGAAATAGATAAAGATGTTCATCGTAACAATTTCAACACTATCAATTAAACTAGATCTTACTAACAACATTATTATTATTATTATTATTTGAAGCCTAATAATATTTTTATTTTTTTAAGGAAACAATATTATTATTTTATTTTTTTAAGAAATTAAAATGAAATATAAAACTAACACCGGCTTGTCCTCAAAGCACAAGGTGTACCACAGAAGACAACCAAAAAGCTATTCCTCTAAAAAAAATTACGTTTAATGGTGGTGTGTTGACGCTACAAAACAACTTTGCACATACAACCACTTAAAACATTTTAAATTGCCACCTAAACTAAACTCTATTATTTATATTTATTTCATTTGAAAGAGGCCCACCATCTTTGGAGTTTATTTACACTCTCATTCTCAATGGCAACTGAGTCTTGCATTCGTCTTCTTTACACCTGCAGAAACATTTTCCATATCAGACAAGTTCACGCCAACGCATTAATCAATGGAACATTCAACAATCTCATTGTTGCAAACAAGTTCCTTAACTTCTATATTCAACACAAAGCAATCAACGATGCACATTATCTGTTTGATGAAATGCCAACAAGAGACCCAACAACTTGGAGTATCATGGTTGGTGGATTTGCCAAGCTTGGTGACTATACCAATTGCTATGCAACCTTTAGGGAGATTCTTCGATGTAATGTTACGCCAGATAACTACACTTTGCCGTTTGTGATCAGAGCTTGTAGGGATAGAAAGGATATTCAAATGGGTCAAATGATTCATGATGTGGTTTTGAAACATGGGTTGCAGTTGGATCATTTTATTTGTGCTACGCTTGTTGATATGTATGCGAAGTGTGTGATGATTGAGGATGCTCGGAAGTTGTTTGATGTGATGGTTAGTAAGGATCTTGTGACGTGGACGGTTATGATCGGTGGTTATGCAGATTATGATGCGTATGAGTCGTTGGTTTTGTTTGATCGGATGAGGGAAGAAGGGTTTCTTCCTGATAAGGTTGCTATGGTGACGGTTGTTAATGCTTGTGCGAAATTAGGGGCTATGCATAGGGCTAGGTTTGTTAATGAGTATATTTGTGGGAATGGTTTATCTTTGGATGTTATATTAGGGACCGCGATGATTGATATGTATGCTAAGTGTGGAAGTGTTGACTCTGCAAGAGAGGTTTTCGATAGGATGAAAGAGAAAAACATTATTTCGTGGAGTGCCATGATTGCTGCTTATGGATATCATGGGAAGGGGAAAGAAGCTCTTGACTTGTTTCATATGATGTTGAGCTGTGGAATTTCGCCAAATAGGATAACCTTTGTCTCCCTCTTATATGCTTGTAGTCATTCAGGATTGACCAACGAGGGTCTTCACTTCTTCGATTCGATGTGGAGAGATTATGGTGTTAGACCTGATGTCAAACATTATACTTGTGTGGTTGATCTTCTTGGACGTGCTGGGAGGCTAGACGAGGCATTGAAATTGATTGAGACCATGAATGTTGAAAAAGACGAGAGGCTGTGGAGTGCTTTGCTTGGAGCATGTAGAGTTCATGGGAACATGGAGTTGGCAGAAAAGGTAGCTGAGTCTCTACTTGAACTACAGCCAAAAAATCCAGGGATTTATGTATTACTATCTAATATTTATGCAAAAGCCGGCAAGTGGGAAAAAGTGGCAGAATTTAGGGATTTGATGACACAGAGGAAGCTGAAAAAAGTTCCTGGATGGACATGGATTGAAGTGGATAACAAAACATATCAGTTTAGTGTTGGAGATAGATCTCATCATCAATCGAAGGAGATCTATGAAATGTTGACAAGTGTAATTAAGAAGTTGGAGATGGTTGGTTATATACCTGATACAGAATTTGTGTTGCAAGATGTTGAGGAGGAAGTTAAGAAAGAAATGTTGTATACACATAGTGAAAAGCTTGCTATTGCATTTGGCTTAATTGCCATCCCAAACAAGGGTGATCCTATTAGGATCTCTAAAAATCTGAGAGTCTGTGGTGATTGTCACACATTTTGTAAGATGGTATCAGACGTTATGAAAAGGTCCATAATTGTTCGGGACGCAAATCGCTTTCACCATTTTAATGAAGGGGCTTGCTCATGTGGGGACTATTGGTAGCTTTATGTAGCCCCAAAACTTCAGTTTGAAGGCGTGTCCGGTGTGCAATACATGTTAGTGTCCGACATGATATCAACATACGTGGCTACATTAAATTATTCTATTTTCTCAAATTATTACTGGCGTTGAAGATGTTAGTGTCATGTCCGGTGCTCGTGTCAGTGGTGATTTTTTATGAAGCTTTTGCAAACAATTATTGTAATGCAATGTGATTTTTGCAATGTGAACCAGAAAATATATGAAGCTTTTGCAATGTGATTTTTTACTACAACAGCTATGTACTTGGTAAGTTTAGAGTCAATATAAAGAAGCCTTCTGCATTTGAGTTGAATTTTTGGGAAAATTCCCTTATTGTAATGCAAACAGAAAAGAATCTTATTGATCCACAATTCCACACTATTTGATGGATAGAATAAAAAGAACAGAGAAAAAAATATGGGAATCTGGATTGTTTTTATTCTGAACATGTTACATGGTCGTGTATATTACTTTTGCTAGCTCATGATAACTAAATATATTTAGATATTGCTGAAATCAAATTGCGCTGTTGTCAACTTGGTTTGTCTTTGTCATCGTTGTTAGAACCTAGTGGTTTGGATGTAAGGACATTTTATGCGGAATTCCAGGTTCAAATCCGGGTCACCACACTTCCCCCTCCCTATGTGTGTTTTTATTTTAGTATGTGCTGGTCAATAGCAAAAAAGAAAAAAACTTGGTTTGTCTTTGTATATCATGCTTTTAATTGGTTTCTGAATATCATGCTGCCCTCCTCCCTCTTGCCTGTTGCTAGTCCTTTAACTCCATACTAGATAATTTAGATTCAGTTGAACTTTTTATGGAATCTATATTATGGTTAATGCGAGGAAAAAACACTAACATTTAGGAATGTAGTTGAACCGTTGAAGTAAAGAGCTATGTTGACGATTTCCAAATCATGTATAGTTTTTTTTTTTTTTTTTTATATATTTATAAAGGTTTTAAATAAAGGTTTCAAACCATGCTAATACCCTGATAAGAAGAGCTAGGAAAAATTGATAATGACAAGCTTTCCACAGTGCCAACAGTAGAAATCTGTGTATTTTTACTAGTTAATGAGTATGAGTATCCTATGTTCCATTTTATTTTTATTTTAGATTTGCTGTTGATACAAATTCTTGAAACGCTTTTTCCTTTTCACTTTATGTTGCATGACCAAGCTAAGCTTCAGGCTCTATTTCCACCTGTCTACACTATTGTTATCAAGAACTATGTATTGGCTATGTTATGATAATTATACTATGGCTCGCTCGCTCGCGTAATTGCAACTTGCCGTCCCTTTCAAGAATGTTAGTCTTTCAAAGATACACTTGTTTTCCTCGAATTGTGTGGCTGAAAGAATGAGGTATATAGTAAGCAAACCTCTTCTTGTTTCATTTCTTAGTTGGATTAGTCAATGTTATTTGTGTGATTTCAGTTCAACTTGTGTAGATATCTAATCTTATAATATCACTGGACATTGACATGTATTTTCCATCAAAAGGTGGTTGAAAATTTTCTCATTTGTCTGATATGACTCTTTTCTTTTGTGACACACAACACAGTTGATATACAATTGAGTTGTTGATGCTATCTGCTTGCTGGCAGATTGCTCTCTTACCTAAAGAGTGAATGCCAAAGATGTTTCAGTCAGCATCAGGGAATTGAGTCCTCGGATTGATCCTCTCCATAAGATTTATGTGCTCACAGAAAATGGTGCACTTTTGGATACACCTAACAGGGGAGCAGGCGCAAAACAGCAAGGGGCGTGTTTGGATTTTCATTGCAAAAAACGTTTAGATATGCGTGTTTTCTACGGAAATCCAAGCATATCTGAAGTATATAAACCTTGGAGAAATATAGTACCCATGCTCGTATCCACGGTTTAAAAGAATACCCGTACTCTTGTGGATAACAACTTTCGTCCAAGATTGGATTTATTTTCTATTGCCCGCGTGCTCATATTCTTAGTTCTTACTATTATTTATTTGCATGAGGGGTCATTAATAGATGAGATCAACTTTACTCACTTCACATCTCTTAAAAATCACATAATTTTGGAAGCGTACACATTCAGACCATATAAAAACTGTTCTATTTTGGATGTGTACTTTTGAAATGATTTTGGATGTGAGAAAAGTTCCTCCCTTACTATATCAAGTAAAAGTATGGGGTTTTATTGGATCTTGGAAATGCATTTCAATGGGGCATATGAACTTTCTCAATCTCATCTTATTTTTTAGCTGGAGTTAAAACTTGTGGTTGATGAATACAATAAGAGAATAATTCACACTTTATTGCTATTATTCATGAGTGCAAATAATCTTCTCTTTTGTCAAACTTTTCACTTGAGTTTTGGGAGTCAAAAACAAATAAAGTTGCTTATATTTTGAGATGTCTTATTTGGATATACTACAAGTTTGAGAATAAATTTCGACCACAATTTAAATGGTTAACATAGTTAATGATATAGCAAAGTGTGTGGACTCATTAACTATCAAGCCAAGATAATTAACTACGATTTTAAACTTCATTAACCATATATATTATGGTTAGTTGTTATCATGTATAATTGAACACAATTTGAATGATAAATATATAGATATAATGTATACATATTTGTTGACATCTAAAAAATCGTTGTTAATAACACTAAAAAACATGTTTAATTGAATAACTTGTTATATTTTTTAAACATTTTCTGAACATAATTAATCACATATTTAAAAATAATTTTTTTTTGTTGAAAATATGTTGTCAAAATATCATATATGAATATTTTGGCAAGGATTGACTTGTTAACTGCCTGTTCATATGGTTTTGATGACTTGCCAACTTGTATTTATATTATTAATATTGAAATATAATATTTTTATGAGTTTATTGATGGTGGGTTGATAGTCTAATTTTTATGAGTTTAAAAATAATCCAACTTATGTGTGTTGGATTCTATAACAACAAAAGTTGATTTCAATGAATTAATTCTACAAGATTATTAGTAAAAACTCTCATAAAAGAGCCTCTAAGATCTCTAAATATCACGACGCAAGTGGAGAGGCTAGGGGATTCTCTAGATGCACCATTAGTGTTGCATTTAAGTCAAAATTTGGGAGGAGCAAGACAACTAACTTCAGTGATTTTAGGAGCAGCTGGAGCATGACAAGTAGCACACAAAAATTTATAATGCATGCGTATGTCCTTTATAGTTCTTCATCTATTGGTATAGAAACCAACTGTATCAAAACACGTTGATTTTGCACATGTACAATAGAAATCATTCTTAATTTTCCATGATTTTGCACATGTACAACAGAAATCATTCTTAATTTTCCTTATGTACCTGTGAAATTGATTTACACTAACAATGCATATTGATCATTAGTTAAAATGAAATAAACAAAATGATTTATATTTTCATACATTCACATATAATTAATTTGAATATTATGTCATTGGTTAGTGATCAACTCAAAAGACTCAATTGAACACACACATGTAAGAAGAGGAAATATTGTGACCCATGTTCAAACCTAAAATATATCTTCACAACCAAACCATTATTCCGTAACAACTGGGGTAAAAACATCACATTTAAAGATTAGAACTTCAAATCTAAACTTTAAATTAGAATACAAAATGAAGTATACCAAAAAGTACATAGAGGTGTAATAATTAGTTTTATGTAACTAAACTGTTTTTATATCTTAACTAAAGTGAATCCCAACCATCAAGAATTGACACTAATAGAAGAGAATAGACTTGTACAACATAGTGAACTAAAATTCGAATTCAAACATAAACAACTAGAAGAAAAGAGTGGATTCAAATTGCCAACTTGGCCTAGAAAAGAGTGGATCCAAATTGATGACTGTGCCAAAATTAGAAGAATTGAAATGGAACGTGGAAATATGCATGCTGTATGTGTAAGCCAGCATTCGTGTGCAAGTGGCAAATTCCCATTCTTCCAAAGGAATTGGTGTACGAAAAAAGTGTTTAGTTTGTATTTGCTAAATAAAAACACTACAGTGGGCATGTGGGTTAATGGGTACTGTAGTGGGGTGTGTCATTGAGCATATTCATAATTCCATTCATTCCAACAACAACAATAACAATATCATGTTTGAGTTTGTCTTTCTCTAACTTTCTATTTCACCATTGTGAATTGACATGCACTGCATGGTTGATGCCCAAACATTATACTCCAGATGCCATGAATTATATTATATACGATCTTATATTTTGCCCTAAAAGATACTATACATTATCTGGCTTAATATAGTAGCTATCTTTTTTTGCTTAATAAATAGTTATCTAATTGTTTTACCAAAATAAATTGTTATCTATTTGTATTTTTTGCTTTTCATTCAACTTTCACTTTTTCTATAATTTCAAGTGAGATTCACATTGTCAATGATAGAGAATCTCGAACAGATTATTAATTAGTTCTTTTAATTTCCATTTCTTTTCTTTTCTTGCTTAAATAATTACACAAAAATATTATACAATAATCGATCTACTATTAAACTATTTCAAAATATGAAAAATATGTATAAATAAAAAGATAGAATAATGATTTTATATTACTTTTATCAAGTATTAGTGTGTTTATCATTTTCATAAATGTGAAATGGAGAATATTGAATTTGAAGAGATGAATGTAATATTAATTAGAGACTAAAATATAGGTAAAAATAAACAAAATTGTCTTGAAAAGTGAAATGTGCCAATTATAAATTACTGATTAAAATATTATTGACACATTGACTATCTAGATCAGACATGGATGCCAACATAAGGAGAAAAAAAATACTACATTTGAAGCATTAGACATTGTTGTTACAACGAGCCTTCAACATTTGGAACAAACATGAACCAATCCTCTATCGAAAGCTGAATCACTTCATTATATCAACCATTATCAATTCCACATATGTTTGAAATCATAATAAAGAAGTCGCAAAAGAAATTTTTAATTCACGAGTTCGAGCGTGAAAATCAAAAGAAACCCTTTTTTTTAGAGAAAAAGATAAGAAAAGAAAACCTTATAAATATTACAAGACTTTTTACATGACATGTTTTTTTTTTTTGAAGGGTTTTTACATGACATGTTGGCATCCATGTCTGATCTACATATATATTTACTTGATGATAAAGATCATATGATGTAAGTTTAGGCTTTTTCTTTTTTGGCATTTAAAGATAAATAAGAGATCATTTAATGGAGTTGTACATGGTTTGAGAAATATTTAGTATTGTTTTTATTTGGGTCGATGTAATTTAGTTTCTTCCTTAATCATGCAACTTCATAGGTTTTTTTAGTGTTCTTATTGATTAATAGTGTAATTCGAAAAAACTAGACACCACATGAAGGATCAAGGGATATGAAGAATGGAGATCAATGGTTCTTAAAAGTGTTTTTCTAAGACAAGTACAAGTTAGAGAAAATTCATCCAAATTTCCAACGCATTTCAAGACAGAAAAATGCTCGAAAAAATATGAAAACTCCATAATTCGCACCATGGGGGACTGTCTCATGTACACGCTTTTCTGCATGCAAAATCCACTATTTGCTTGTTTTTCAAGCTAGATCGGAGAAAAAAGCCCAGAAATCATAACTAAACCTACAAACAAAGATGCCTATAAATAAAGACCCTTGAGCACACTTATTTTCATTTAGAAATTTGGTTGTACAAGGCAAGGGTCAAGCAACTAGAGTTCCAAGGCAGGGTTTTTATCCTCTTCTTGTTCTCTATAGTTTGTTTCTCTTCTTCTTTTTTGTAATGATGTATGTTACCATGTGTAACTAAACCTCTCTTGATTAGGGTTCCAAGATGAACCTCTAACTATATGTTGGATTCAATTAATAAAAATTTCTATTTAGTTTATGATTCATGTAGCCTGATTTAATTTGTAAATGTTCCAAACGTTATAATGTTTTTAAACTAGCGGTTGATATGGTCTCTAGTTTAAGGTATATGACTGACTATCCTACCTTCGCTTGAACTAAAAGAATAGTAAATTGTTTATTTTATTTTAATCTCTTAATTCAATCTAAGTATGATTGTTAGGATTATGATTCATCTTTAGGGGAAGTCAAACATATAGCGCTTGTTTAGGCACAAATACTAAAACTTCCTACCGATATATCACATGGTAATATCAGAGCTTCATTAATCAAGACTAAGTCATAACTATAACTAATAATTACTCGCGTTAATTCCAACAAAGAAGGTAGATGAGATTCAACGGAATTCTAATCGTCATTAATCTTCTGAATCAAATAAACATAATCTTGCATTGTTCAAGACAATTCAAAAATTGTAAAACCCTATTATTTGGAAGAAAAAAAATCAAGTCCCACATACGATAAAAATAAAGTCTTAAATGTGTTTATAAATATTGAGACCCCTAACATTACAAGTTAGTTTTATAAGGATGAGTTGGGTCCAATATAAGCACATAATATTGTGTTATAGTTTATTAGGGATGGCAAACATTGGACCCAGATCCAATGGACACCTGCAAAATATACCTATGATGGGCAAGTACACACTCGCATTGTTGGGTATGGGCATGAGCTCGAGTAATTATCCGCAAATTTGAACGGGTATGGGCGTGGGTGCAAACACTCTAATGTCCACTCTGCCCCATGCCCACACATTATATAGACTATACCAATAATTTTATGTATATTAAAGTTAGTTAATTAATTTTAAGTCTTTGATATTTGTTGTAATATGCACTTGTTTTTATATTTTAGATGCTTTTTATTTGGCTAAATAATTTGATGCGTAATATTTCATATGTTGATTTAAAAGATTACAAATCATATTTTAATTATGTTGTGATATTTTTTGTTATTTATTGTCTTTTTGCTGTGAAAGTGCATGTGATAAGCGCGGGTACAAGTGCTTAGATACCCATAGGGTATGGGGACAGACACAAACTTGTTACCCACGAGGGTATGGGTTCATGTCTGTGGATTTTTTTTTTTAAAACATGGGTATGGGGATATGCATTATAGTACCCTGCCCAAAAGGTACCCATTATTTATGATCATGGACATCTATCATTTATATTCACACATTAAGCCTAGTAGTGATGGTCGTGAGGGAGT
Organism: Medicago lupulina; assembly: GCA_958299785.1. Classification (NCBI taxonomy): domain Eukaryota; kingdom Viridiplantae; phylum Streptophyta; class Magnoliopsida; order Fabales; family Fabaceae; genus Medicago; species Medicago lupulina. Next base: position 26,294,669 of record OY283141.1, on the reverse strand, counting down.
GCAATGAGAAAAATCTCAAATCACATAGGATAAAGATATATCTAGCATGAATTTATAAAGAGTTACAGTCTTCATCCTTACAAGCTGGCTCTTTATGAATGAATTAAATCAAATATAAAAATCTAATATGGTATAAGAGTCTATTGATTCGGGCCACCCAAGTTCTAAGTGTGGGGGTGTATTTGAAAAAACTCAAGTCCCACAAAGATAAGACTGAAAATCAATTTATAAAGATTGACACTCCTCGCCTTAAAAGTGGGCTATGATTAATTGTTGTCATTGCTTGATGCAGTCACTTCGGTCACACAATGTAACAACCGTTGGATATGTTTACTCTAAATCATGGCCCTTGATATATTTTAATAAAAGAAATTTAAAAAATGCAAGCTGGAGAGAGATAGAGAGGAATGAATGCAAGGAAACTCAATCCCTTAAAAGTTAGTTTTGTAAGAATGAGTTAAGATATATGTTTTTAGTACGAGACGAGTTATGAGGGTCACGTCAATTAATGATAAAACTTGAACATAATTTAAGAGAAAAATTGGAGAACTACCAAATCACAAAAGAGGGTTAAAATTGTACAAAAGACATGAGATGCTAAAATTGTAGGATCGCACTATCATGATAAATTAAAGACTAAAAGTGCACTTAAACCTATAAACAATTCTCTCATACTCATATTATGTTCTTACTCTCTATATATTTTTTGCCCCGGAAAAATAAGCAATAATTTTTGTCTCAAAAGTTGTCCAAAAAATAATTTTCCAAATATGTTAATCTAAATCTATAATATCTAGTGATTGGTTAAGCTTATCTAACTTGACTTCTTTTTTTGACAGTTATCTAATCTGACTTTGAGCATTCAATTTAACAAAAAGTTGGTATTTGATGTAAGACCAAACATTCCGGTAAAACTGAGTGCTATAGTTTCATTTGTTTTTTCTTTTCCGTTTTTACTTTGAAGAATGTATGCATCACCTTTTCTATCTTAACTTTAATCAAGTAGCACTTAAGAAACGAAACAGGTTCACAAATGTAAGATATAGTGGAAAACAAGTTTGGAAAAGTAAAACGATGAGGATTTTTCATACAAAAGATTAATGAATATAGAGAAATGAATATGTTTATTTGAGCTTTGTATCATGTTAAGAAGTTGAAGCAAGCAATTAGAAATACTTGCTTATGTTACTTTAATTCGTTGTATAGTTGTCCATAAAATAATAAAAAAGCCATAATTATATGATTTTTTTGTCATAGTAAAAGAAAATTCTATTTGTCTGCAAAACAAACAATAATTCATTATAACATGATTTAACAAATGTACGTAATTTACAAATGTGAATTTGGCAAAATGGATAAGTTTTATAAGTGTTATATTACTATATAGTCCCCATCACGTGAAAACAATTCCAAAACAATTCCACATTTTTAAATATCCATTTTTCTTGGACTTAATTACTACAATCAAAATTTAATTATAAAAATTATATGGACTTTTACGAATAACAAACGTTAACTGTACCCGTGGGTTAGCACGGGTTTGTCACTAGTTTACTAGTAACAGGCTAACATCAGTTTCTTATTTTACAACTTCAGAATCTGTTAATATAATTAAATGATTAATAACTGACTTTTTTATATTTTATTATTATGATATCATAGTTCTGAATGGGTGTTAGGGTGTATCTTAACTCAAAATGTCATATAACCATTTTTCAAAATATTTAAGATGAAGTGGGGAGGTGGTACAAGATCAGTTTATGAGGAAACAATACTTGGATAAACACTACTCCCTTAAAAATATGAATGTGGAGAACATGGTTAGCTAAAATTCAGTAGACAATTCAAAGTGTTCATGAACGACTTATTTCCTTGGAGATCAAGTTATGAACGACGTGGTTATCTATATTCATATGTTACTATGTTAGCTATGATTATATGAGGTAATGTAATGTGAGTTTGTGGGTAACATGGCAAATAATGGTAGTGCAGGTTTGTTAGTTATTCCAAGTTTATGAAAATTCATTGTACATATTATTTTTGACTCGTTTAGTTAATAAAAAAACGTATTTTCCTATTTTTATCCCTTTCCTTTATCATTGTTTCTTTACTTTTGATGCAACTGTACATGTCTTCATCCTCAATTTTCACTTCAATGTTCACTAAATCATTAAGGATTTTGTTGAACTCCGACAATTCCTTTGTGATGGTTTTAAACTCCACCATCCTGAATGAGTAGTTTTTATTTCAGAATTGTCTATGAGTAAGCGACTTGGTCGTATACAACTAGGGATGAGAATAGATCAGGCCAGGCCAGGCTTTGATAGGCCTGAGTCTGGCCTACGAAAGATTTTACAAGTCTGAGTTGGCCTATGGTCTATCATAGGTTGTTTTTCTTGGTCTGTCCTGACCTAATTAAAAGTCTGGACTGGCTTAAAAGCCTACTTCCGGGCCTACTTTACGTTAAGGCCATCAAATAGTTTATTTGGCCTACTAAATAGGCTAAACAGGCCTTAAAACCTACTTAAAAGCCTATTTCACTACAACTAAGTTTGAACTAGATTAAAACATACTTAAAAGCCTAAAACAACAAAGCTTATTAAGCAACTGATAGATAGAGAAAAATGTGTTTATATTTTTAATGTATGTGATTACTTTAATATAAAAAAAACATTTTTTATTAAATAGATATAATAGGTTGGCCTATTAGGCTTAACAGGCTTTTCTGGGAGCCTAAGCCTAGCCTATTTAACTAAACAGGCTTTTTAAAAAGCCTAGGCCTATCTACTAAACAGGTCAGGCCAAAACAGGCCAGGCCATAGGCCCCTGTAGGCCGGCCTGACCTATTCCCACAACTTCAACCTTGCCCACATTACTGTCGTGGTTGTCTCATTCACTATTTCTCCCAAACAAAACTTTGTCTATGAGGCACAAGACAATGGAACTTCTAGCCTTGTCCACCACCATCTCAGTCTTGTCTACTTGTCACATGGTAGTCGGCAACGTGGTCTCACCCTTTAATGCCTCTACACACCTTTGTTGGATCAAGACTGCTTGCATCTTCACCTTCCACAGTCTAAAATCATTTACTTCGATGAATTTCTCAATAACTCACTTGGTACCCATGGTGTTCGCCTAATGATTTGTTCTGATTGCCCATAGTGGGCACCAATTGTTGTGAATTCACATCAATATTTTTATGCGTAGTGAAAAATTAGAAGCACCCAAAATCAAAGTGATTAAATAAGTACAAACAATATAATAAGATAAAAAGGGAACCAGAAGAAGAACACACCGATATTTGTTTACCCAATTCAGTCTAAATTGACATACTATGGAGAAGAGAACATATTTCTATTCCACTAATCAAGATAGAAACATGAAATTATCCTTTAACTAGCTCTCTAAGAGAAAACCCTAATTTCTATCTTTTTCTTGAATCTCTACCTGCGACCAAGAGACTTGATGATTTATCACACCCAAGATGTTTGAATGGTATTACCAAACCCTAGAATTTACCCCAAAAGCCTTGAACCTTTAGCCTACTGATTCTCTTAAGATTCCCTCTTTTGGTTTCGTTAGGTTTGTCTTTTTCTACTTTCTAAAACACTAAACTCGAGCTACCTATTTATAGGATTCAATCAGCCCTTAAAACTTGATGACTAAGAAAATAGGAAAATTATGTACCCACAACACGGGTCCATCACCCACATCGCAAGCTATGTATTAGCTTGGCTCCCTGTAATCCTTCCAACATTTGTGTCGTGAGCCTTATCCCCACATCTCGAGATAGGAAGAACTCAAACTTACAATTTTAAGGCATAAACAACACTCTACAATTTTTAATTAACTTAAAATGATTCATTTCTCTCATGGTGTGATCTCCCTAATCAACCCAAACTATCTTCTTCTTTATCTCTAAAAGTTTGAAACTATGAATTTCTAGTGATGTTAGGATGATTTGATTCAAGAGAGACGTACATTAATCTTCTTTATGTGTAAATCATATCATTTCACTTATATATGGACTACAAAGTATATGTATAAACACAAATAAAGATATAAATACATGAGCTCATAAACATGCTATCATTTAACTTAAGAATTACAAAGTATATGAACATTTATCAACGAAGAATATAGACGTACATTAATTCATTCAATCATGTATCAACATTGAGAGATGAGAGAGATGAGAGCCAATAAGTGTTTCATCACTTCTGCTATTATTATGTTGTTTTAAGTCATTGTGTTTTGTGCCTTCTTCAAACTTAAACACAAATTAGAGTTGTTCGGATTATAGAATCCAAAAATATTTAGCCAGTTTCGAATTATATAATCTGAAACCTCCTAGACTGTATGGATTGTGGCATTTCATCCAAGGTTTCGACGATTTGTGGTGTATTTAATCCATTTTTAGTCGGTTGGAGCATTGAAAACGTTTCCTTTAGTTGTATTTACAGTCTATGATAGGTTTATGACTATAAATAGTCTTGTATGCTTCAATAATTTCGTTCATTCTTTAGTTTCTATCATTTCTTACTTTTTCTTAAACTTCTTTTAGTTTTATAAGAGTGTTTATGATGTCATGGTCATTGTTGACCATTCGTAGAATTCATGCATTTGTTTTACAGTTTATGCGGCGATTCTACGACGGTTAGCAGAGACCCTTCATATCAAATACAACACAGTTTTTGTGTAGTTTGCTTTATTTCGGATTTTAGAATCCAAACATAAGGTATTTTTGGAAGAAAAAAAATAGGATGTGCGAGTATATAATAAGGTTGAAAAAGTAATAGTTATATAAAAGAGTAAATGGGAGCACAAGCCATACACATCCACAAACAACGACAAATCAATAAAAGAAACTAAAATCAAAATATCGGTTATTGTTAATTAGTGATTTTAACTCCCAGATAAATTTTCTAATTGTTGTTTCGAAGAAGAAAAAAAATCTAATTGTTAATTTGTCTTTTCTAAATTACCTCTATTTTGTTTATTAAAGATTCATTTTTATAATATTATAGCAAAGCCTCCAATTTAATAAGGACGGTCACACCGGATTCGCGGTGCAACAAAAAACTACTTTTAATTTCCTAAAGATCGATCACGCAAAGAGGCTTATGTCTATGGAAATTAAGAAGTTCTCTAAAAATAATGGCTCAAGTTATTACAAATTATTATATCTTGATGGAATTACAGAGGGTGTTTAATTCGTTTTCGTATTACGTACACCTGTATGGCAAAGATGCAAAAGGGACTATTGTGGATGCACTTTCTAGATGATATTTATAAAGTCTTTGTCAATCAAAAAATCATAAAAGTATAAAAACAAATATTTTTTTAAATGAGACATTTATAAAACTTCTTTTAAGCAAAGGGGCTTTGAAAGTTATTTGTATCAAATAAAATCTAGAGATTATGGCATATACTGCGTAACTTTTTTTATACATACACTTTTTTTTGACGTATACATAATTATTTTTTAAACTTTATTCATTTAAGAAATTAATCTTGTCCAACATATATATATTTATTTATTTTTGCATATTATCAAGGGTAAATAGAAACTTTAATAGATTAATCTTACACAACATTTAAGAGATTAATCTCCTTTATAGAATATCACTATATATATCTATATCCAAAATGTGATTATATACACTAATGTAAAATATTTTCCATGCATGATTAAATCCTAAAATCTAAAATGAGAATTAATTTATGAATAAATTTCAAATAAACCAAATCAATGTTTAACTTATAATAATATTCCAAATAAGTAAAAGTCTTATTTTATGTACATACGTATATTCTTTCTATTTGGCCTAATGTTTTTTTTTCTACTCCACCACCTTCCTCCATTCCCATTATTTGGTTCTATAAATAACGGCACTAGGCACCTCTCTTGTTCCATAGTCTCCAATTCCAATTTCTTATATTGTTTGTGTTCTTGTTTATCCTAATTATGATTCTAAAAAATTGTGTCGCTATTTTTATAGTTGTTTGTGTGATATGTAACAATGGTGTTGAAGCATTTCATCGCATATACCCTCATCTTCAATCAGCTTCCACTCGTTCAGTGAGCAAACTTCATAGAACTGGATATCATTTTCAACCTAATAGGAATTGGATCAACGGTAAATTAACGTTCTTAATTGTTAGTTAATTTCTTACTCATGCAGTGCACTTTGAGTGCAATTTTCCTTTATTCTTAGTGCCGTTTTATTATAAGTGTCATTTCATTTTCTACTATTGTTGATTATTAGCTTCATAATCAGTAAATACATATATTTTGAGTCATTTGTGCTTAATTAAATGATTAAAGAGTGAATGAAAAAATTAGTAGAATAAATCATATATAATTGAAGTGATAAATACAACTTCTAAAGATCTGCATAAAAGTGACACTAAAATGAACATGATGCATACTTCAAAAATCTGAACATCACGATTCTTTCAACTAACGGACTAAAAAAATTAAGGGATCAAGATTAACATTTTGTATTAAACTCTCCATTCCAGCAACAGTGTTAACATAATTCTGGTGAGTAATATTTTAAATAAATTAGACATAATAAATAGAATTTAGTTATTTGTTATATTATTTAATAATAAAAATAATACATCAGCCACAATAAATAGAATTTTTTTATAAAGAAACACTTTTCTTGTGCCACTTGAATTTTTTTCTAATAAACTAATTAAATGATGTGATAATATAATATATTGACTTATATGATGAAGTGCATTAAATTAAACTTAAACAGTATCCTTGTTACACTTAGGCATAAAGGTAAGCTTAGTTTATATAGAAACACTACGTGTGATTGAATGGAAAGTATACAATGAGCCTAAGTGTATATGCCTTTTGTATGACCTCTTAATCGATTCAATAATCATGCATGGTGACTTCTACATGGCATGCTCAAGATGGGACAAACCAGCTTATATGTGTTAGTGCTTAGTTCTTTTGAATCATTTTAGTGCTTAGCAGATTTGAGTATCTGTGATGTTTTTCATGGAATAGTATTTCCTCCAAGTCTTTATGAGCTTGTAGTGACATATCAAACTTAATTTGTTGAAGTTTGATGTACGATATGACATATGGGGTTCCTACAATTAGGTGTTAAATATATGACAAAAATGAAAAAGTAAGACTTAAATGAATTATAGTTAAACTTTGATTTAAATTATTAATAAGTCCTCTTAAACAAATATTAAATCTAAGTAAATTAGAAATTTAGTCGGACGGTTATAATTGACCGACGATGTAAAATTACACCATTATTATATATAATTAAAAAGTTTTGTCTATCATATACAAACAAGATGATTTTGCACTACGCACATGTGTCTTTTTTACCATTTGATCAAAAAGTCATATCATATTTTTTAAAAAAATTTAATGAGATTTATTGATTTAATGTTGGAAATTGACTTGTGCAAAATGTAACATTTGTTTCACTTGTTCACTCTATAATTGGTCTTTTCCACCCTTATCAATAATTCTATTTTTTTGTGACAATAATCCAACTTTTTTAATAAATTTGTCATTTTAATTATGTATAATTACAAAAGAAAGAAAAAGGTGATATTGACTAACGTATTTGATATTACACTTGGTTAGTGCACCATCACTTTTTTCTATCTTCTACATTTTTGGCTAAAATATAAAATCAACTAGTGAGTAATTATGAACCCAACCCAAAGTCCAATTCCAAAATGTAATGTTTAGAAATGAAAGTGGCTCTTTTCATAACAAGTAACAGTCACTTCTTGTCTATATAGTCCCTTCACATCCACATGTGCCACTTACACATGGAGATGCAGGGGTAATTTTGCACTAATATGGAAAATAACATCATATGCTTTATAATATGAATTTGGCCAAAATTGCTTCACAAATATGTATTCATCATTTTGAGAATTAATCTTACATCAAGATTACCATTTACAAATATATTCTGTTGTACAACCCAATTATATTTCGAAACATCATGGATGTATGTACAAACGTGCTTATTTTGGTCGGTTCAAGAACATGCGTGCCTTTGTTTTTTCTCATACAGAATTGTAACATAATAGAGTCCTCATTTTGGATTTATTCAATACCAATTGCACAAATGATAAAAAGGATGGTTAAATTCTTAAACAATTATTTTGGTTAAAAAGCAAATTATTTTTATACTATTGTTTTCCACTAAAAAGTTACTATCTCACCATCTAAAGAAAAAAAAAAAAAAACGTTACTATCTCAAATAATAAGAACCCTGTGAAAAAATTAATATGCTGAAAAACCTTGCCACTCAATTTGTTCATCCAAGTTCCAACTCATTAGTCAATGTCCAAAACGTAATATAGTCTTAAAAACAAAATAAAAAATAAAACTCCCTTTTATTTTTATCATCATATAATATAATACTTGTCTAGCTTTTAGAAATGAAATCCATTGTTATTGTTAATCCTATACATTTAGCTTAATACGTATCTATCTAATAAGCCATATTCTCCTTCACGATCGGCCTATACTAACTTTCTCTATTCCATGATTCTCATGTTGTCCAATAATTGGTGGTGTAATGCTCATATGCATGGATGATGGATCCAGATCCAAATGGTGAGCGAGCTCTTTTCGTATCATATATATTTCAATAACCATATATATATACAATTCATTAATCTTGTACCACGCATGCTATGCTATGCTATGCAATGGCAACAAAACAGGTCCCATGTACTACAAAGGAGTCTACCACCTATTTTACCAGTACAATCCCAAAGGAGCAGTGTGGGGTAACATTGTGTGGGGGCACTCAGTATCAAAGGATCTCATCAATTGGAAAGAACTTCAACCTGCACTATACCCATCTAAACCGTTTGACAAATATGGTTGTTGGTCCGGGTCGGCCACAATAATCCCGGGACAAGGACCTGTCATCCTCTACACTGGAGTCGTTGACAAGCGAAGCAATGAGGTCCAATGCATTGCTTTACCCGCGAATGCATCTGATCCGTTACTCACAGAATGGGTTAAGCCTGACCGCTTAAACCCAATTGTGACTGCGGATCATAGCATGAACGGATCAGTGTTTCGAGACCCCACCACTGCTTGGTTGGGCAAGGATGGGCACTGGAGGATACTTGTTGGTAGCAAAAGGGAAGATATGGGACTAGCCTATTTATATAGAAGTAGAGATTTTGTCAAATGGACCCGGGCCAAACACCCGATTCACTCGGCTAAAACCACAGGTATGTGGGAGTGTCCCGATTTTTACCCGGTTTCTTTGGAAGGAAAAAACGGGTTAGACGCATCGACGATAGGTAATAGTGTTAAGCATGTGCTAAAGAATAGCCTTGACATGACGAGGTACGAATACTATACAATTGGAACGTATATCCAAAATAAGGATAAGTATATACCGGATAAAACTTCCGAGGATGGTTGGGATGGCCTTAGATATGATTATGGCAACTTCTATGCTTCCAAATCATTCTTTGATCCAAGCAAGAGTAGAAGGATCATATGGGGATGGGCAAATGAATCAGATACCAAAGAAGATGATGTTAAGAAAGGATGGGCAGGAATTCAGGTAGTTTATGTTGCGTTGCTATGATTCTAGTTTAGTTTTATCTTCGTTTGTTGCTTCCTTTTATCATTGACAATTTATTTCAGGCAATTCCAAGAACTGTGTGGCTTGATCCTGGTGGAAGACAGTTAAGACAATGGCCAGTTGAAGAATTAAATAGGTTAAGAGAGAAAGAAGTTGGGATAAACAACAAAAAGGTTAAGAAAGGAGGTTATGTTGAAGTGAAAGGAATTACTGCTGCTCAGGTCAGGCTCTTAATTCAACCATGTGAATGTGATAACATAACCTAAAGTTTAAGAAAATTTAAATGTTGTCTTATGTACTTTAGGCTGATGTGGAAGTTACTTTCACATTCTCAAGCTTGGACAAGGCAGAGACATTTGATCCTAAGTGGGTGAATGCGGAGGATCTCTGTGCACAAAAGGGTTCAAAGGTTCAAGGTGGGATTGGACCATTTGGACTCCTGACATTGGCTTCCAAAAAACTTGAAGAGTATACTCCTGTGTTCTTCAGAATTTTCAAAGCTTCGAACAAACACGTGATTCTCATGTGCTCTGATGCAAAAAGGTTTGAGTTATGTTATGAGGATTTATTATATTCATCCAATTAATTTACATGTTTTCTAACTATTTTGCTTCTATATAGTTCCTCTTTGAATAGAGAATTATACAAGCCATCATTTGCAGGCATTGTTGATGTGGATTTGGCAAATAATAGGAAACTTTCTCTTAGGAGTTTGGTATGTCCAGTTTTAATATTTATTTACTTACATTTATAAACTCTTCAAAAATTGATTAATGTTTAAATTTGATGGCAGATTGATCACTCTGTGGTGGAGAGTTTTGGAGCTGGAGGGAAAACAAATATATTGTCTAGGGTTTATCCAACGCTAGCAGTGAATGAAAAAGCTCATTTGTTTGTGTTCAATAATGGCACTGAGCAGATAACTGTGGAGAAACTAAAGGCATGGAGCATGAAAACTGCTAGTCGAAATTAACCACCGGCTAGAAATCAACAAATAAAGTATAATTATATGTATCTTCATCTATGGTGTTGTCAATTGAAGTGAAAGAATAAATAATACGATCTAGTTTTAATCACACGAAAATGATGTTTTTAATCACAGATATCAACTATTTGACTCTTTACAAGAGAGCTGATACACATTGCTTTGCTCTCATCTACGATATCTCCCATCAAAAAGTACCAGTTGGTATACACAAGGGTGGTACCGCGGCAGCCATCCCAACTAGTTCATTCCAATTATTATTAATAAAATAGATCTGTCATGCTTGTTTCGAACACGAATTATCCACAATCCATTCTTTTGAATACCTAAATAGGTAAATCATCCTCTTTAGATGGTCAAAAAAATGAATTATACGCAATTCATGTCAAACAAAGAGCACATTAGTGAGATGATCTATTTTACCAGAAAATATGGTTTGATAATCGATGTTATAATAATGAATATTTATAAGTTTAATTAAAATTCAAAACAACATGAAAATCAGAATGTAGTTAAACCAAAATTGTTGGTAATGTATATTATAAGTCATGAATCCTCAAAAACTAAAGACTAGACATGAAATAGATCAATACAATTGAATGCCACATAAACAAAACCAAAATCATTCAAACATTGTTTAACACCGTACTAAACACATGATCTCAACTGTATTAATCAACAATTGGTCGCCAGGTCGAACAACATCAGAGCCACAATCTTCTTCTTTGGCCTCAACTGCAAGACGAGATATGATAAACAACATTACATTTCAGTAATGCATAGTTTTAGGCAACAATTCACACACTATAAAAACTTAAAAGAGTGGAAATCAGCCACACCTGATTACTGTGACCACACTTCTTTTTCCGGCAGTTCACAGCCCTTGGATGCAGACGAGCATAGCATCTAACAGACCAAAAATGAAAGGGAAAAAAAATTTTGTAAATGCCAATGTAAAAATGTACACCTATGAAGCACAGACACTCTCGGTTAGGTGTGTTCCGATCGGTGTCCAACACTAACACCTATGATTACACTGAATTACTTCATTTTCTCAAATTATTATTTGTGTCGGTGTCCGTGTAGTGTCGGTATTTATATATGTGTCAAACTAGTGAATTTTCATTGAAAATCATCGTAAAATAATTGGAATTGCCAAGCGATAGTGTCTTCCCTGTTAGGGTTTTCACCAATATCTGCTGATTTTTCCAACTGAAAATAATTGGAATTGCCAAGCGTGAAGAAAAAAGTTGACAGCTGTGGGATTTGAACCCACGCCCTTTCGGACCAGAGCCTAAATCTGGCGCCTTAGACCACTCGGCCAAACTGTCTTCTTGTTCATGTTTGCCATCATTTTGTACTTGTACTTTTATATTTTTTATTATTCAAAAATTAATTCACTTATAGAAGTGGATCATTTGTTCTTAGGTCTTGTTCAAAATATATATATATATATTTGTCCTTATGTCCTTGATTAATTGGTTGGAGTAAGCTAAAGCTTCTTCTAGATATGTATTTATTTACATTTATTTTATCCTTTTGAGTGAATAAAAGTTTATCTAACATGTACTTTTGGCTCCATTTTTGCTGGGATCTTTAGATTTTTAGGAATGATGAGGTGTTTAACGGCAAAAGAAAATGGCATAAGTGGCGGATCGTCAACTCCACAAATTCAATTACTATTTCCCGGTTTAGTTCGGTCAATGTCGCGAAAATGGTTGTTCTCTTCTCCGGGTATAACAAAGAGAGTGTTGTTTTGGTGGTTTGATACATAATCATGCAGGTGAATGTATTGTTGGGCTTGCTACTTCCTGTGGCATTGCCTAATCCTTCAATGAGTTTGCAGAACTCATTGCAATTTTGAAAGGTCTTGAGATGGCTTTGTTGTGAAGACTGTAGGAATGTGGTTGTTCAATCTAATTCATTCATTTCTACTAAGTTTATTTTGGATGATTCTCTTATTTTTCATCCTCGTGTTCCTCTTCTTCGTCGCATCGACAAGCATGTTGATTGGTCATGGTCAAATTCTATCATGCATGCCTTAAAGTAGAGTAATTTTGTACTGATTGCTATCTACAATGAGTCGAATTTTGGTGTCATTGCGACTCACTTGTAGCTTTCTTTTCTCTTTATCAAAATAAGAATATATTCATTTTAATCTCTTAAAATTCAGTCACCAACATAAATAACACCAAATTAGTTCATGGGGGACTAACTTGTCCCCCCTTATAAAAATGTGAAGGAGTAATATGGTGTTATTTTTTGTCGTAGACTAATTTAACGGACTAAAATGAATCTTTAATCAAAAAATAAAAAATAAAATCCACCAGTGGGGTGGGGAGGAAGAGTTTTTTTTTTTTCTTTCTGGAATTGGGGTGAAAGAGTATTAAGGAATGTATTAAAAGTATGACATTATATATAGTGTCAAAATGGAATTAGGACCAAGAATTCTGGCAGAATATAATGTTACAAGCTTTCTAGTCTAATTCCTTATTCATATTTATTTTGTTTAAAAATAAATTAATACTAAATTTTGAGGTGGACTTTTTTAAATACACTCCAGAGCAACAAAATGCAAATCTTTCAAATTCTTAACATGAGTATTAGTCAAATGGATCAATTCTCAGGTCATGCTCGCTTGCCATCTTCATCCCAGTGCAAAGACAGGTTGGACACATAACCTAAACAAAAAACACATATGACAATTAGTTTAAAGACTACTAATTGCAATCACAAATTAAACAGTTACATATATTGGCAAATGAATTAGGGTTGTACCTTTCCAGCACCAGAGCAATTTGGACACCTTTTGGTTGTAGGAACCTGCAGGGGTCTAACAGAAGTACCAGATGCCGAAATCGGATTAATGTTCAAACATACACCACTTGTGGAACACCGAGCGCAAGCCAAGTAACCTGTCCATAAAATTACAAATTTTATAAAGTACACAATTCTGGAAAGAATAGAAAGGAATAAAACAAGAAATACGTCTAAAATGAAGCAGTTCAACTTCAGTGTAGAAACATACCAGTTCCAAGGCAATACTTGCACCTTGTTTTCTCTTGTTGCTCAACATTATTAGCCTCAATTAACATCAGTACTGAAATCACACCAACTGCTCCACCAGAAAAGGATGCCACAATTGGGTCAACTTGACTGAATTCATGAACCAAACAAATTGTAATCAGGTATTGATCAGGTAACTATGTTCATTCAGAAAGGAAAAAAAAGTAACTATGTTGTTCATCAACACAACAATTTCTTTCTAATCGACGAAAATCACAAACTGATTAAGTAAGTTAATAAAAGAATAGCATACCTTAGTTGCAAAGGCAAATGCAAGCTTCTTATGAAATCCTCATATGAGGTGCCACCTATACCCAATTTCAGCTCCAGCTGCAATTAAAATAACAATTCAATATTTGAAATGAATGTAGATCATGGTCAAGATCTACAAATATAAATCTTATGAAATTCTATCAAAGTGACAAAAATTACTTTTATGAGACCACTCTAAGGTAAATGTAAAACGTGTGTGAATTGGCTAAAACAATGTTTTTCAATGCCTCACTCTTAAGATTTCTCTATTTATGGATTATTTCATCTAAAGTCACAGTTTCATAAATCAGACCTCAAAGACGTACCCCAATGTATGGGTTGGGACGCTAAAAGAGTATTAAGAAGGAGGTCCCAGGGTTCAATCCATACGGCTAACGAATTCTCTTTTCTCCTAACAAATTAACCGCCAACATTTGCCTATAAAAAATCAGTTTTTGAAATCAGGGTCTTCTTATACTACATGAATCAATGCACCCTCTCATTTTACAAAGTTCCTATACATTACTACTAATTATAGCAAATAGCATAAAGGGCAGTTAAGAAACACTTATCTTTTAATCATTTGCTCTTGGATAGGAAGTATCCTAAATTCAAGTTAGCGCATCTAAACATATATAATCATTAAACTAAACTTGCACCCAAAAGTTTAAATTGTCACAATTTATAATATATCACTTTCCTTTATCCAGTCTCAAAATTTTCTTCTGATTTAAAATGAAGGGAACATATTTATGCAGCAGATAAATTATTCTCATGCAGAAGAAGTAACCTTTTTTATAAACTCCAAAAAGGTAGAAGTCAACACTTTCAACTTAACTCAAGGGAAGAGGGTAGTATTAAAATTAGTAGCAAATTATAATAGGATGCACAATCCATAAAAGTATGAGTGAATGCGGTAAAGTAAGAATTAAAGAGTAATAAGGATGTCAGATTCATATGACAAATAGAGATGATAATAGGATCCATTAACAGACACTCAATTCAGGTTGATTATTTGGCATAGATTAAAAAGGAATAAAACAATAAAATTACCGTTGGTGCAATAAGCCCGCCAAATAAAATTATTGCAGATATGAATGATGCGCCTGTTAGATAGAGCTTCTTCAAAGTGTTGGGCGTCTAGTTCAATCCGAAAAGCACATAATTAGTTAAGATAAAAAACGACAAATGCTCTCATTTCGAATGCATCAAGCATTTGATAGATGAAAAACAAAAGGATGTTATTAAAAATGACTTAAAAAAGAAAAGATGTTCAACAAAAGCTGTTTTACAAAAAAATAAAATCAATATGAAAAACCTTAAGTGTCTTATTTAAACTATCATATTCATGTGAATAAGCTTCTTCAGTAGTTATAGATATTGGAATGGTTTAGTCAACAATTCAACACCAATAGCTTAATCAAAACAAGGTTTTGAAACTCACCACATGAGGAAGAAAAGGAATAGATGATAGAATTTCCGGCATTTCATTTGCATCTTCCTCTCCCTCTTCACTGAAAGCTCTTTGTATATTTCTTAGGCGCTGCTGCACACGCAATCTCCTTACCTGCCATACTCATTTCTCATTCGCCATTATCAAAAGTGTGTTGCTCACTTACTATAAGATATAAAAGGCTTGTTTGGATTGACTTATTTGAGTTTATTTACTGACATAAACACTTGTGCGACTATTTTGAATAACTTATGAAAACAGCTTAGGACATATCTATAATTCCCAAGTACTCCAGGATAGCATACGAAAACCGCTTATAACTTACACGAAACAGTTTGATTTTATCATATCTTTTGTGTTATAGAACTAGCTTATACATAAGCACTTATATGATAAGATACGTGTATATGCTATAATCCCTTAATTAAGTTGTTTATCTTTTCTTGGTGGTGGCCGGGGTTTGAACCCCTGACCTTGCATATATTATGCATTGCGAAACTCACGAGGACAATTAACTTGTTTATCTAACAGAACCATAATATGAATGAAAATTGAGACAATTTAATTAACTATGGTGAATATAAACTAACCTCTTCCATAAGAAGAAAGATTTTGTTGCGTCTACTCTTTATATTATCTTGAATTTCCTGCACCTGCATCTGAACAAAATCCTGAACCGTCTCTGGCCCTTCAATAATGCAAAAGTTGCTGATAAAAAAAAAACATATTTTTTTTTTTATCAAACCAGTTGCAAAGTTTAAATTTTGAATGAAATTAAAGACAACCAATAAGCAAAAAAAAAAAAAAAAAACTAACTTTGGTGTGATTTCATTGGAGCCTGCATCCTGTGGAGAAGAGCACGCAATTATCCTTGACTTAGAAAAAGAAAATTGGTTGGTTTTTCCTTTAAAAGGGGCAAAGAAAATGGAGTTTTTGGAATGTGAAGGGAAGGGTAGAATTGTGGAAGAAGAAGAGAAAGTATTCATTGGAATTTTTGAGGTCATAGAATCATTGTATTGTGAATGGAATGGAAGTAGCTATGAATGGTGGAAAGTGGGAAAGTGATGGAGGATGGAAAATCCACCCAACCCAACACAACAACAGAAGAGACAATAGCAGCTAAGGATGATATGTCGCACATGAACAATTAATACATCAAAAAAATACTTTTTTTATGGATAGTGTCCTTATTTGCCATCCTTCTTCATCTTACTCACTAACATATAGTTCTATATTTATAAAAATATTATTTTATTAATATTCATATAAAACCAATTTCAAGAAGAAGAAAAAAAAACTAAATGTAAAGTAATATATGCCTAATAATATTCATTTAGGTAAAAAAAGGTTTAAATACTGCAAATATAGGTCATTTGAATTCTCGTCCCTGAAATTACTAATCCTTCCATTTTGTCATTGCACATATTAATCATTTGACTTTTGGTCCTAATTAGGTTTTATTGCTGAGGTAGGCTGTCATTAGCGACGTGGTGCCCATGTGGCAAGTGATGATTGGGCGAAGTAGTTGGCTTAAATAGATCTTTTGTCCCTGCAAATATAGGTCATTTGAATTTTCGTCCCTGAAGTTACTAATCAGATGTAATTAGGATCATTTTTCAAATGATTAATATTTGCAATGGCAAAATGGAAGGATTGGTAACTTCAAGGACGAAAATTCAAATGACCTATATTTGCAGGGACGAAAGACCTATTTAAATCCAAAAAAAAATGATTACATTGACGTTTAATGTTAAGTTGGTGGGTTAAGATTAATTGCTCTCAAAACTATGATTCATAGATGTAAGGTCGGCCATGTGCAAGTGTAACTAGGCCCTTGGCACATGGCCTCAAACTTAGAAGGCCGTAAAATTTGAAAAAAGTAAAAAAAAAAAAAAAAAAACTTTTATCTATGGTCAAAATTCGTCAATAAATGTCTTTTTTTGTATTTAAAAGTCCGAAAGACAACAATTTTGTTGTTATTTACATTGTCCATAGGTAAATGTTAATTTATCTGTAGGTAAAAGTCATGTTTAAACCATTATCCTCATATATTTAACTGCGACTTAGTTATCTCGTTATAAGTAGTGTTAGATTTATTTATTTTTTCAATTCTTTTTAAATGAAAAATTGTCAGGCGGTTAATTACTCCATGGCCTTTATTTTAGAGGATCCTCCCTAACTTTTAATATTTTGATAAAAAAATATGATTATAAAAAAGAAAATAAATAAATCTTTGGTAAATTCTTAGATACCAAGTTTGGTTGAGTATCGGTATTCCGTGACCAAAATTCATTCTTTTTTTTATTTTTAAATAAATAAATACAAAAATATAATATGACATTGAATAATTGAATGATGTGTACATATTAAACTAGACTTCAAGATGTCATTGTGTTAAAAATAAATTCAAACGCATGGATGGACGGTTAAAATTCAAAACAACAAAAATATTTAAATGCATTAATTACTACAAAATTATTTTTACTTTTAACTCATTAACTTATGTCTTAAGGGCACAAGTTACCGTTTTTCTAAAAAAATTTAAAAAAAAAAAAAAAGGTCTTAAGAAAAATGTACAATTTTTAAATTGTAATTTTTACTTAAAATACTTATATATCCTTCATTTAATGTTTTTTTAATATTAATAGATGTGTTTAATTCTTCACAATTTTGATGAGGATATATTTATATTTGTAAAATTACACCCTCATAAATTGATTGTTAAACCCAATCGAGTTGTCCTCGTGCAAAGTGTGGGTTCAAATCCCGGCCAGCACAAAACAAAACAAAAAAACAATCGAGTTGGGTCGGGTAACCTATAGACAACACAAGTCGGGAAAGGAAATGTTTTAGGGTTTTGCTTGCTGCGCCTAAATAAAACTATGCTTTCTGCCTTTTTTCAACATTGTAAGGTTTAGGGTTTTTACCGCAGTGATTCAAACTGAGATGATTTATGTGTAAATAATTTGTTCCGGTAGATGGAAGTCACTCAAACATAGCTCTCAAACCATTTCATGTACCTAAATTAGCATAGGATATTTCAATTTTTATCTCTCAATTTAAAGCACGTTGCAACCCCGATCGATGCCATTCGTGTTGCAGTTCATCTCGATAATTTCCACGAATCATCTGTGTCAAAGTAATGGCTACATCGTTCAATAACAATTAGTTGCCTATGATGATATAATCCAACTTGTTTGAGGTGTTGTGGAGCCAAGCCCCTGTTTTCAGGGAGAACCTACTTGGTGAAGCTTCATTCATATGACATCAATGGATTTAACTGAGGCAAATATTTACATTGCCAACTTCATTTTCTAAATATTTCTCCTAGAAAATTACAGTTTTAAATCTTGTATGCTTTGTATGTATGTAGAAAGTAGATTACTAACTATAATATAGTGTCATAACATAGAGTGAAGTAGTATTGCGGTAATTTTAAAATTAATATTGAAAAATATAGCATTGATTATAAAGAAAGTTATTCCATAAACAAACTGATTATCGATCGAGGATGAACTATCTCTAAAAACTCAAATTTAGAAAACATGTATTCTTCTTTTATTATCTCACTGTTGTTAAAGGTAATTGGAGGTAGTGTTCAATAAATTTTTAAAAATTACACCAAGTGATCAAGTTGCAGGAAGGTAACAGAGAGCGGAATTAATTCAATTTTTCAATCCACAATTCAACTTATCATTGATTTCTTTTTATTTTTGCTTATTCTTATACATACCTATACTCAAGGTATTAAAAAATGGTCCGTTACCCAGAAAAATGCCGCGACAAAAAGGTATAGGCAGTGGAAGTTACGGTTTTTCACCGATTTTACAAAGTGAACAAAAATCACAACGAAACGCCGTTACAGCCGCGACGAAACACCGTTACGACCGCAAACAAATGCCGTTCATGACAATAGACATAGAATTCGGATATTTTTTCAATTGAGATAGATGAAAATGATAGTACATATTTGATCATAAATTACATAAGTTATCTCCTTATCTAGTTTGAAACTCCAAATCTTTCTCTAGTTTAAGTTATTTAAGTTACTATCATTATTTAAGAGTTGTGCAATGTTGTGATTGATTCACACCGCGACAACCGCAAGCCGTATCGCAACACCCGTAACGGCTGAAATCATGAAATCCTATACATGACCGCGATCGTGATTTAAAACCTTGCCTATAGTATGCTGAAAATTTTCTGCATTTTGTAACATAATCTTGCAGAAAACCTAGACTGTAGGTCTCTATAGTCCATTTAAGTGTCTAAATCTATGCAAAACACATGTCTTTCAAATTATTATAAGGAAAACAATTAGTAGAACATTAGACTTGATTCTCATACATGTCATTACTTTATCTCTTGCAGGTATGGACAATCAATATGAAAGAGTTCTTGAGAAAGCTTACAAATGAGGCATATTTGACTCAAGGCTAGCCAAGAATAACATGGTTATGGGAAAAATGATAACATAGGAGGATAACATGAGTTATTTACTTCTCTGTTAATATATAGGGGAAGTAGGTTGGCCATCATTCATAGTTAATGTTGTTTTAATAATGGTTTTTACGTGAGTAATTTATTGTACAATGATTTTTGCATTGACTTCATAACAATAATTTTTTTTATAGATAGACGAAATGTCAAAGTCATTATAAACTCACACACAAAAGTAGAGGTACCGGGGTTCGAACCCCGGTCGTGGCATCCGGTCTAACAATTTCGGCACTTTACCAGTTGAACTAGGACTTCTCGATTCATAACAATAATTTTATTCACATCAAATTAGGAACAACAATATATTGTCTATATAACTCACACATGAACTTTTTTTCCTCTCTCTCTTCTCTCCTTCTCAAACCCTAGCCGTCACCCCTTTCTTCTTCTTCTTCTTTTCAGATGGGTGATTTAGGGTCAATTTTGACCCAAAAATCACCCCTCCGAATTGTTTTTCCTTTTATCCTAATTGAATAAGTGATTTCACATATTTTCTGTTTTCTTTCATTTGTTTTTGTGATTTTGTCGTCTTTAAACGATTCTGTTTGTTTTGATTTCCCATCTTTGTGCGGTGTGTTTTTGATTTCCCGTCTTAGTGCGGTGTTTATTTGATTCAAGTTGAAATATTAGCTTTGAGCAAGTGCAGATCCGATCAATGACAATGACTTTGGCGTCGTCAACGTTGCAAATCCGAAGAAATGAGTATTCCGGAGACATGAATATAGTCATATTAGCCATATTTGTAGGCATAGGTACTTTGCCATTTTATGCTATTAACATGGATGTTGTGAGTTTGTTCACAAAATCATCCTTTTTGGTTTTTAGCAAATTTGAATTTGTATTGTATTGATGTACTCTATCAATTTGAATGAATGAATATCGTTTATTTTTGTAAAAAAAAAATAAATAAATAAATAAATAAATAAAACTCACACATGAAAATACTATTAAATGTGGACAACAGAGAAGTGTTTTCTAACTTATGATAACTAATGGTGTCTAAATCTCATCCTCAAAAAGGTTTTTAGTATATTTAGTGGTAATACAATATTTTTCTATGACATAATTTATTGGTCTATTAAAATCGATAGGACTCTTGTGTTGCATGGGTCAAAAGTCTAATAAATATTTGTAAAATTGTTAGTGATAACTAATAAAAACGGTGTATAATATGTTTGTGAATTGTCAACTTATTTTCATAAGCTCACTAATATAGCTTATGAAAATAGTTTGTAGTTTAATAAAAATAACTTTAGTTTATTTTATCTTTTGTTATGGAAATGGAAAAAAGTGTTAATATATAATAAGTTGTTTGTGCTAGAAATTATAAAGTAAGTTGTTTATCCAAGATCATCGTAGTGTTTTAACTATTTTGTGAAAGAATTGCTCGTAATATAATTTTGAGCGGGAATCCATTTTCCTCCTTCAAAATTTGTGTGGACCAATTTAATTTTTAACGAAAAAATAAAACTCAGTAATTTCTGACATTTTTATACCGGAAATTAAATAGTCCATTACTCAGTATAACTGAGAATCTAATTTGTCCTTTGTTGGTTGAGCTTGAGTTTTTTCTCTTTTTCATCTATTGATTGCACTTGCATCATCCCAAAACAACACGTACTACTTTAGAAATGACCCAAAATTTACATGTTGCTATCTATGTTGATTTGTACTAAACATCCAATTTAACGCTTGGACTATTCATTAAACTTGTAAAGATTTGTCTTAGATTTCCAATTTCCAACCAGATAACTTTCATTCTAATGCCACATATACAACATTAGTTATGCTCAAAACACAAAGATTGTTTTGGGAGTTTCTATCTACAAATTATATCCAATCATGACTCACTTGTAGTAAGTATATCTACATCAAATTTATACTTCATTTAGGATAGTGTTCACTTTTCAGCTCAAAAACACCCTACAAGTACATTAGGGAGAAGGAGAATTACAAAGCCTCACAATGAGGCAATTTGAACTGACTTCTGAAGAGCTTGCATAAGGCTCCTCATGATCCTGGGCTCACCCGGTGGCACCCTATCTTTCATGCGCCCATGTCTAGTTGCGCGGAAAATTGGAGGGGAGGTTTCATTTGGTTGAAAAACCAAACAGTCAATGTACACAAGAACTTCTGTTTCCCCAATGTCTATAAACCCCAATCTTGCTCCACCGGGTATTTTATCAACCTGTTTTATTAAATTGAAATGTGTTAGATTGTTACATGAAAATGATACTAACACTCTACAAAATTGTTCAAATTAATTGAATTTCACAAATAAGAGTGTAGAAAAGAGTGTTAAGATGAGTGTTTGTGACATTGTTCTTGGTACATACTACTTAGCTGTAGGCTAGTAGCAATGAATTCACACCATCTTATTGTAGTGTATAGTGTAGGGATTTAAATAAAGAGTTGCCGAAATTGTAATGCCATCCCGATTGAGGCTGCATTGGCCGCAACCTTGATTCTCCATAATAGCAAGGATCACGACTTGATTACAACAATTACCATGACCGTTATTTATTGGTGACAACTAGAGTACCCATGAAAAATGGTGGGTAGTTTACCTCAACCAATGAACATTCACCTTTTTAGGTGGTATTCATGAACTATCTTGACCCCATCAATAAATTGCTCATTTTCATTGGTTGGTGGGTAAATTACCCATCATTTTTCAAAGGTAACTTAGAAAAAAACCTTATTTAAAACACAGTGTTACCAACTATAATTTGAATTCTCTTAACTAGGCAATGATTTAATAACTTTTGTAGTTCTGTATTGTTCAAAGAGTAACAAATTAAGCTATCCAGCATGAACTTAAGGAACTTGAAACAAATCAAATGGCTACCATAGGAAGCTAAGGGTATCAACAACCTAATATTGTGTTGAAAACGAATACGCGATCAAATCAAAATTTCAAGTTAAACTAATAGGAACATATAAAAATGAAATACATTAACAAAGATCGGGAACATATATTATATGTGTACCTTGAGAGGCGTGGGAAGTGGTAGAGTGGCTCCCTGGCAAAGGCTGTTTGCCCACTGCCACAACACAAATTATAATTTTGTTCATCAATGCTTTAAAACTCGAATTAATTAAAATAACATTTCTGTTTTAAGTTTTAACCCACTTCTTATCAGATTCATTCATACTTATGTTGAAGAAACGCTATTTAGGATAATGTGAGATAGAGATTGTTGCTAGTAGTAATCCTAAACGTACTAGTATAATATACCTGAAAGAGAAGGGAATCGAATCTCTGAAGGTCTATGTTGACCGGCAGCTTCATGGTGCCCAGAGAGACTCCATCGTCGTCAGTGGGGCTGTAGCTTCCTGCAGAAGCTTTGGGTGCCGCCACTGTGAAATGTAAGCGGCTGTGAAGCGTGAGAGAATGGGTGTTGTTGTGATAACTAGGAATGAGGGAGTGCTGAGAAGGTAGAGGAACATGGGAATTCAATCCTGTTCCTCTCAGCTGCACACTCAAGCAGACACTCTGCTGCCTTATACTACCACTTACCATTGCCATGTCTTTCCCTTCTTCTCCCACACAAGTATGGTTTGTAACTAACTATTATTGAGTATAATTGAGTATATTATTTATTTTTTTGGAACAAAGGTAGAAGATAATGCTTCATCTGTTTAGGTTTATGTGGAACAAATGGCTCTCAAGAGCCCCACGTTGCCAATTTTGTCACCCGTCAGCAAAATTCAGTTCTTATGTATTCCCACTTGTAAAGTGACTTAGGAAGTAAAAGAAAACACATTTTTGTGTAGTCATATATTTCCAATTAAAATTACTGCTTTTTTTTCTTCCGGGTGTGTATAATTTTTAAAAACGTAGAGAATTACGGTTCTGCACATGTGAAATCTCCGTTAATTAATTAATTTTGCCAAAATTGCAAAGTGACTTAAAATGTACCATTCAATCATTTGTAAAGAAAGTACAGCCTCTATGGCAGCCAATATGAAAGCTGAACATAGTATCAATCAAATTCTAATTGGACTGACCAGAAAACACCTCAATGTGTCTATTATGTATTTGTAAACTAATATTTCAACATTACCACCGTGAGTTGGTGAGTTTAGCTCTCAAAGCTGTTTAACTCAGCTATAATTGCATACTTCAATTGGCCACACGTCAGACCAACATAAGAAACAAACATCCTATATAAGGAAATGAAACAAGGGAGAAGGAGAAGGAGAGGAAGAAGAATGAAAAATTAAAAGAGTAGGTCAGTTAGGTGTCAAGGGTGTCCTGATATTTCAAATATAGCATTTCAATTTTTTAAAGACTTTGTACAAAATCAAAGTAGCAAGAAAATCACATCTTTTACAACATAATTTGAAACAGCATAGAACTCCTGCAGGCCCTATTACAGAACAAGAGCCCTGTAGGAGCTCAGTAGTACTCGCCGATAAACTCACTATGAAGAGGAACATGCTTCTAGTTTAGGAAGCAAACTTCGCCATGCATCTGCAATACCGTTTGCTAGGCGTGCCTGACCTTTGGCAAATTCATGGAAAGCAATCCCCATATCTAATGTTTTCTGTTCCTGAAAACGCCCTATTTCTTCATTCATTAATTTCACAATTGTCTCAAATGTCTTTGTTGCTTGTTCACTCTCTGCCTTCAACTGCATGGTAAAGTCATGTCAGCCTAGTCAAACAAACTAGATGTATAATTTCTAATATTAACCGGATGCAAATGATAAACAAACTTGCCTCGTGATATTCACGCTCAGCTTCTGCCACTTTTTCAGAGCGGATCAACATGAGTTTGTCACTGCATTCCAAACAACAATATATCAGGATAAAGTCATCAAGCAATCTTCTGGTCCATCAGCTAGATTAAAAAATTAATACATATTCTACAATACAAGACACAAAGCCTTACTCAAAAGGAACAGATCCTGAACTTAATTCAGCCATTGAATCTTAGGTCAAAAGGTGATAGTTAAGTATGGCATGCAAACAAAATTAATCAAATGGTAAAAAGTGAGAAACAGGAGGAGCATACAGATTAATCTCCTTCAGCTTCATTGTTTCTGCCAGTTCACATTGCCTCCTGAAGGCATTGGCCCTCTCTGCTATTGTTGCCTGTTTCAGAAAAGAATAATGAGCATTTGATTTAAAATAAGGCATAACAATCCATTTTAACTCATTCTTGGGGGAGGGCTGGAGGAGCACGCAAGTGAGGGATCTAATATCTGAATTATTGTTTTACTGTGCCAATTGGGAAATACATTTCAAAGAAAACGCATAAACAAAATCTTAATCAGATTAGACAATTTTATTATTACATACATAATGAAAGAAAACATAACCAGACCTACCTTAATAGATTGTACAGCACGGACATAGTCTTTCAAAGGTTCTTCAAAATTCATCAAAAGCTGATGTGCCTGCTTGACAGATTCAAATTAGGATAGTTCTTTTCACCCTTCAAAAGCATGTAAATTTATGCAAACAAACATTTATGAGCAGTCAGTAGATTAAAGTATAACATCAACACTTAGAGCTGACCTCGTTTTGCAGCTTTACTGATAAAATCTCTGACTTCATCCCAAGTTCAGAGAATGCTTTCCCAAGTGCATTTCCTTCTGAAGCTCCTAGAAGTTTCACAGCTTTTCCAAAATCTGACAGTGATTGTCCCAACTCTGCAAGAGCATTATAAAGTACATTTTATCATAGCAATTAAACTTTGGCAGAATGATGGATAAAATATACCAAGGAAGCACATAAGAGTATAACAGAAAAGAACAATAGATATAGAAGACAAAGATTAGTACCAAACTGAAATCTTAAATGAAACCGTTACCTCTATGCCTCTTCACAAGACGATATGCGTGCTTTTGAGCTTCAGCCAAATGGTTTTCCAGTTCAAAAATGTAATGTTTTAGCTTCTCATATTCAGCATCTGATTCTTCCACTGGCTTCTCCTTCCCAAGGACAACATCGCTGACTTTTGATTGCACATCCTGCAAAAGTTCACTTAATCAACTTTGAATCTTGCAAGATACCTGAACAAACAGCACTTAACCAAGTAGACTAGCAAAAGCAAGTGTCTAAGTAAAGGAAATTTTTAATCCAGGAGACCATTACATTAGATATATTCATGGAAGTAGTAGAATTGCATAAGCATGCAGCAAAATGCAAATATCAAGTGCAGAGTATATTTCATTGATCTACCGAGGATAAAGATAAAACCTGTTAAATCCCTGATCACACTCTCTATGGATCTACATGTCATCTATGAGATGTTTATTAGCAAAAACTAAAGCAAATCTAGTAAAAGGAAACTATTCATATTTGAAAATACCAGTAGAACACGTTTTACCTTAAAAATTTGCATCAAATCAGATGGCTTCTTAAAGATACCAGTCTCGTGGGACCTTAACCTCTCCATTGTCTGCAAAGTATATTTAATGAAATCAAGCTTAAATAAGGTTTATTTTCCCTCTTAAATATCAAATGTGACAAAACAGCAGAGCTAGAGCAGTTGCAGAGACAAAAGATATAACTAAATCACATGTGGGAGAGGATGGGGGAAAACAGTATGTATGGCACATTCAACATCCCACACTCTCCAACATGTACAGTGATTAGGAGGTAGTTATGGCGTTATGGAATCGACGATCATATTGCATAATTCATTTTTCCATAAATATATATATTTTAAGGGTTTTTCCATATAAATATAACAACCACTAACATAATATGAGCTACAGTATATGAAATCAAGTAGTTAGTGGTCAATTTAGGAGACTACACATCGAACTAAGCAATCAATTTAGTCACAGTGGTTAGATTAAATCAAAGATTTAGACTCAAAAACAGTGCAGTGACGCGGCACCATGATGAAAGTTGAAAAACAAAAAGAAAGAGCAGCATAGCCAACAAATCACATATAAAATAGATAAAGATGCACAGAGAACAAAATAATTTACTGAAGTCAAAGGTATCACCTCTTCCTCTGCCTGCAGAAATGTCCTCAGATCCTCACTTTGTCGAAGTTCATGATGTGATGCTATTCTATTTACAAATACATCCAATGCCTGTCGCCTCATCTCAATAAACTCAGCACTGAAACGGAATTTCTCTGTAATACAAACCAAAATAAATAGAGTGTTGAATGACATGATATTTGAAGTTTCAAATAAACTACAATTAGAAATCAACATTTTTCTATGACAGGAATCTTGGATATCATTACATCAATAAACATTGTTCAACAGCAGCGTGTCAAGTCTACAAGGAATATTTAATAAGCATAACACAAGGCTGCTTGGGACCTTCGTCAGCTTAGACTGGTCGTTATCAGCGGTAATTCAAGTCAACCACAAACTAAATGCACTATAGACCATACTATAGACACTCAAGGTCACACTATATATAATAAATAGCCTTTTAAACTCTGAAATTAAAGACGTTTATAATATAGATCAGACAAGCTTTTTATATTTGTATTCAAATTATAAAGCACCATCAGAAATCTGAAAGGCAAGGGAAAATACACCAGGCAAAGCAGATGACAGGATACTTCCAAGATGAATTCTTCATTTTTAATATATATATATATATATATATATATATATATATAGGGAACGACTCTGGTAACAACACTTAGTTATTGTGAGAAATGAAAACATTCATTCCTCACCGTAAAATACAAATCACTGGTCTAGCTTAAAAAAATCGATTAAGGGTCGCGTGAGTTGTTGCTATCTCTTCTACGTGTAACTGCCCTTCCACCATCTTTGTCGTGTAACAACTCTGTATTTCTTCCACCACTGTCCCTACGGAACAAGAACCCCTTTGTTCTTAATTGATCTTATTACTTTCATGGCTATAAATCCCATTGATTCTTTTCCTTTCTCCTATTAAAACCATAAAAATACTAACAAGAATTTTGAAAACTTGCTTGAAATATAATATTTGATGTTAACCCATTTGGGTTGGCCTAGTGGTATTGGCTTGGGACCTGGGAGTGTGCTCCTCCTCGTGGTCTCAGGTTCGATTCTCTCTGGTGTCAATTTGGGTGGGCTAATTTAGCTTCTTCAAAAAAAAAAAAATATAATATTTGATGTTCTTGATTAATGAATTTCAAATTAAAAACACTCATGATTTCAGAGAAGAGAGAGACGGGAGATTGAATTTATGGGAATAAAATAAGTTTCGATAATATTATCACAATTCACTGGGGCACGTTGTTATTATCCCTAATGACTGTGACTTTATTGCACAATTTAGGAGAAGGATAGCGCAACCCAATTACAGTTGTGTTCATAGCGGAAAGCTTTTGTGACCTGCATGGTGGTCAGAGAAAAACTGTGGCTGCCATTGACAATCAATTTTGAAAGATAGAAACAGATAAGAGACATAACTACAGGTTCATGATATTGCGAATAGTGTATGGTCACGTGACCTTTTAATGAAACAAATAATCTGAGCTGCAAATATTTATTGGACAGTGATGATTCATTGTTCTCGTTTCTCACCAAAGTTGTTACCTATATCTGTGTGTGTGTATATATATATATATATATATATGGGGGCATATCAAGTGAGAATGATATGTTTATATGAGAATGGTAAGAATAAATATCAGCCTTTGGATCAAAACAGACGGCTGTGATTAAAAGCTCCATTTAAAACAGCACATGTACCTAACCATTCTTGATTGATTTCCTGAACCCATTCATCTTCTCCAACCTTACAATAAAACTTTGCAGCTATGATTCTGGTAACACGCTTGAATCATCAACCTTACCATTCATCTTCGTAACTCGCCGTCTCTCTCAATCCGACATCACTCTCTCACTCTCGCGTCTCTCTTTAAATTCAAATCGAGATCTGCCGACAACAACAGCGACGCCAGCGAAACTGCAACAGGACGGTTGAGGCGATGCTCTTCGATCTCGGCCGCCATCGTCATCTGCACTCTTTGATTGTAAAAAAAACATGAAAATAGATTTGTCCTGGCTTCTATGATTTATTTTTGCTATATATTGTTACACATTATTTATTTTAGTTTTTCCTGAATTTTAAAATGAGCTTAAAAACCAAAACAAGTCACTAGAGAGAGATGAAAATTGCAGACCATGGCCTTCCAGACCTATGTTGCAGATGACCGACAGTGAAGAAGACGAAAAGGAAAAATGGGTTAAAGAAAAAATATTACACTAAGGAAATGTACACGTGTTCTCTACCTTGGAGCTTTTAATCACAGCCGTATGTTTTGATCCGAAGGCTGTTATTTATTCTTACCATTCTCATATAAACATATCATTCTCACTTGATATGCCCCCCCCCCCCCCCCACACACACACACACACACATATATATATATATATGCACAGGATTAAAAGTGTAGTATAGTAAGAGATGAGATGAATAAATAATGACCATTTGAGCAAATTGTATGGCGCAGATCATAGTTGTCAAATGCGGTGCGTAGTGAATTTTTCGCCTTCCCCGCATCCAACCGCGTCGGCGCGTGTCAGTTGTGCATAGCGGCCAATCGCGGCCGCTTTTCTCCGATGCGGTGCGGTTTTGGTGTGGTCCAAAGCGCCGATCCACAAATAGAAACAAAAAGACGTTTTTGCCCAAAATTTTAAACCATTTTAAGGGCTTTTTTGTCATTTTCGAAACCCTAGCATTTTCTGCACTATAACACTGCTGCGCCTCTTTCTATTTCTCTTTCTCTTCTCTTCAGAGATCCAAACAAGCAACAGAGAGGCATCAAATCTCTTCTTCCTTGAGCCTACAGACTACATAGGTACTTCCTTTTTCTTTTCTTCTCTTCTTCCTTTCTTTTCTGTTCTCTTTTTCTTGTTCTGTTCTTTCTTTTTTAGACTCTAATTGTTGACCTATTCCTTTCCAATAGCTATGGCTACTCAACCATCATCATCCTCCCAAGCTCAATCAATTGATTCATCTGTTAAACTGTTCAAACCACCCCTTCCTGATATTAGATGGAAATATAATAGTGTAAGGGACTTGAAAAATCTTAGGAGAGTCACATGTGATTTCTGTCTAACAGAGTCTACTGGAGGAATATCTAGGGCCAAACAACATCAGTTGGGAAAAGTAGGAAATGTGAGACCTTGTACTAAGACACCAGAAGAAGTGAAATTGATACTGTATATGATGATAAGAATGAAAGAACGCCAAAATAGTGATGATAAGATTGATCCGGTGATTTTGGATGATATTAATGCTAGTAACGAATGGTTATTGGGAGATGAAGCACGAGTAGAGGAACAGATTGAAGCGAAAGAGGATGAAGAAGAGTATGTGCACCACTATAGTGGTGGAGGAAGTGATGATGAAGATTTTCATGATGATTGAACTTTTTATTTGACTTTTGATGTTTAGTACTTTTGTTACTTTAAGCTTTATAAACTTATGTTGCTTAAGACTTGTGGTTTTTATTTCAAATTATGAATACTTTATTATTTTTGATTAATGTGTAAGGTATTTTAGTATTTTTATCTCAGCAACATAGTATTTTTATCTCAAAAGTATAGTATTTTTAGTATAAAATATACGCGTCCGCGCCATTGAAAAGCGCCCGCACCCCGCGCCGCGTCAAATTTTGGGGTGGCCGCGCCGCGCCGCATTTCCGCATTGACAACTATGGCGCAGATTAAAAGTTCAACATAAAATTAATTGCACAGGATTCGTTCCCTACACGTCTCCTTCCTCTCACCTGTTACGCTCATCTCCTTCCTCGTTCTCGATCGTAAACGCCCTAAAACACTGCTACAGTGCTACTTGATTATTCCTAGAAATTTTGTTAGGTTAATTTTGAGCTATTCAATCCCGACCAATTTCTGAACACACCCATTGTTTGTTGGAATCTAATTTCCCTCCATATCCCCATCCTTTCAGAGGAATTGTGAACAACGCTGTTCATCGTCCCTTCCCTTGTCCACTTCATGTTCTTCCCTTTTTCTGCCTGCCAACCGTTTTCTTTCTCAAATCTCGCCCCTCTTATGGTTTGGGGGAATCAAAGCTTTAACCTAAATCTCTCGGAGCAAATAAATTATTTTGCTGGCAAACAATTCAAATACAAAGCGTTGTGACCCTTATTAAACATTTAAAAGTAGAGTTATTATATTATTAAACCATATACAGTTGAAATTGAGATTTTGGAATTGTGGGTAAAAGAATAGTGGAATTATTAAGCCGCACAATTGCTCCTCTTGGCTTTTCTCTTTTGAAGATTTGAACCGCTTCTTTTGCCGTGAAAAAATATGTTGCCAGTGCTCTTCACAATCTTCATGATTTGGGGATGGAGGAACATCGATATCCAATTGAAAAGGGCAAAAAAGAGGATAATACTAAGTAAAAAGGGGGAGAGCACCGAAAAGGAGAGAGCATGCGCATCATAAGAGATAGAATTTTAATCCTAAGCGTTACTTAAAATCTAATGGTCGATAATTGATGCTCTCGTCTCTCATAATAAAAACTCATCTCGTTTGATCATGTAAAAAATTAAGGTGAAAAAAAAAAATTCCTATCAAACAAAATGTTTTTACTGCAATGAAAGGAAAAGCAACATAACTTCTTAACAGTAGCAGGAAGATAAAGCACAGAACAAGTGTCAAGGTGCCATTGAAATTAAATCTCAGTGGGAGTAGACAAATTCAAAGTATTATTAAACTTGCAAGAAAGAGTCCTATTTAGATGTTACCTACAGCACTTTTCTCTGGAAGAGGAGGAATGAAAACGCCTTTGAACTTCTCGAAAAGGCGATCACGTAACCAAACAAAGTCACTGTAACGTCGGATGACAATCTTCTCGGGTCCCTGGTATTCGGGAAAATTTGTCTGCCACAATGTTTCAAATAGTCAGATGATGACGTGTAGCATATTTGCAGTTACACGTTTACTCGATGCGTTTAAGTGGAACTAAAATGACGAAAGATAATATCTTCGTGATGAATATAAGGGAGGAAATAATTATTTATTCTCTCATAGAAATTTAATAGATATTAGATACATACCTAATAAATTTCATCTAGAACAATAAATTTAATGTATAAAATCAAAGATTAAGTTTTTCAGATAGTATTTCGGCTAGCTCAATTTATCTGTTATCCTTAAACTTTCAGCTTCTGGAAAACCCTAAGAAATTTTTTCCTATCAGTCCATTCGAACCACCACTTAGTTTCACCTAAGCTTCATCCTGATCATGGATAGATCACCCAGGTCTAGTAATTGCAAATCCCAAAATCACTAAACTGAAACGGCAAGCCTTCTCCGGATCACCAAGCCAAAAAGGCAAGAGTCGCGATGCAAGGCCATAACTCATACCGCAATCAGTAGCAATGCTCTAACAGACATCATTAACAAGCATGTATGTTTCATTGTAATTCTTAATCACAACAACTATATAAATGCATGTTCCGTCTTAGTCCGGCTCTGTAATTTCTCTATGCCTATCTAATCACTTAAGCTTCAATTTCAATCACTGCATTCATTAATTGAAAAAACAGTTGATTATTTCTAGTAATTTAATCACTTAACCTCGATCAACAACAA
Organism: Medicago lupulina; assembly: GCA_958299785.1. Classification (NCBI taxonomy): domain Eukaryota; kingdom Viridiplantae; phylum Streptophyta; class Magnoliopsida; order Fabales; family Fabaceae; genus Medicago; species Medicago lupulina. The sequence continues at coordinate 26,262,248 of OY283141.1, read as the reverse complement.
AACCCCCAAACTAAACTTCTAATTTCACAGCAAAATTTGAACACGCAAATCAAAGTCTCACTTGAATTGAATTAGAAATTTTCAACAAAATAAAGAGCGTGATAGGAGAAATATACTTTGGTAATGACGCGGTAAGAGATATAAGCTTGAACGCCATTGCCGAGTTTAACGGGATCGGTAACGGAAACGGAGAGAAACGGTTGCGAAGAAGACGAAGATCTAGGGCTCAACGACGATGAACTTCTCTGTTGTTCCATTCCTTCAAAACTTACCATCAAATTTTCAAACTAAAAAGATTGCTTATTTTGTGAATCAGAGCGGTGGCAGATTCGTAATTACTGATGAATTCATGGAAGAGGGCGGATGTGAGTTGTTTCGGAGAATCAGTGACGGGTGGTTGTGTTTGATGTGGCGGTGAAATTTTGTTTCCACTTGAGAAATTTTGCAGATGTCAAACGGGTCGGGTGGTTCCCGGATCAGTTGATACTTGCTTGTTTCGGATATAACCGATTTGTAAGAGGATTAACATTTAACACTGGAAGTATTTAAGAAAAAAATGCAATTAATATTTTAGGGTTTATGGTGTATTAGTGTTTTTTTTAAGGAATGGTGTATTAGTATTAGACTTTTTCTAATTACACCCCGTATATTCATGGTTACACTCCAAAATGACAAAATTGTCCTTTCATAAAATTTGATTTTCAAAAATCCTCTTCATTCTCTCTTGGTTACACCCCAAAACCCATTTTTCTTAAACTTAATTTAAGTAGGTCATGTAAATTTAGTTTAAGTAGGTCATGTAAATTTAGTTTAAGTAAGTCATGTAAATTGAGTTTAAGTGTACATACTTAAACTCAATTTAACTAGGTCATGTAAATTTAGTTTAAGTAAGTCGTGTAAATTGAGTTTAAGTGTACATACTTAAACTCAATTTAAGTAGGTCATGTAAACTTAGTTTAAGTAGGTAATGTAAACTGAGTTTAAGTGTACATATCAACCTTGTTCAATGATTCTACGTAATCTTATTTTAAACATATACATGTAAACTCAATTTAAGCAGGTCATGTAAACTGGGTTTAAGTAGGTCATGTAAACCGAATTTAAATAGGTTCATGTAAACTGAGTTTAAGTAGGTCATGTCAGTTAAGAAGGTTCTTGTAAACTTAGTTTAAGTAGGTCATGTAAACTGAGTTTAAGTAAGTCATGTAAACTCAGTTTAAGTAGGTTCATGTAAACTTAGTTTACATGAACATACTTAAACTGAATTTAAGTTAACCTCAACAATGTAAACTGAAACCCTCGTACATTACAGTTGAAAAAAAAAAAGAAAAAATTGAAACTAGCATTATTGAAAAAGAAGAAGAAATTCATTTACTTATATGCAATCAAGTATGGATGTAAGATATTTGGATTCACTCTTTAATCTTCCATAGAAATTGATTGAACATCAGTTTGTTTGATCGTTTATGGATGAAAGAGGGTGAAACGTGACAATGAATAAAATCAAGGTTTTAAGAAAATTTATATAAAAGGGCAATTTTGGTATTATAAAAAACTTTTAAGAAAATTTGGGTGTAACCAGAAATATATGGGGTGTGAATAGAAAAACTCTTAGTATTATCTGTTATACCCTCATTTTGGACCTAAAAATACTCATTCAAATTCCTCTGCTATTTTCTAATACTTTCAAATTCACCGTGTTTTCTACTGTGCTTCAGCTGCATACGTTACTGTTTCTGTCTTTTAATTTTTGCATAAAATCATACAAAAGGGCATTTTGGTCATTTCCTACGAAGGAACCCATTTTAGTCCCTACAATTTGTCCCTAAGTCTTTTCAATTTGTTTGCATGAATCATTAATCAAATTTTGTACAAAAATCATCTTAGTTTTGCATCTGAGTCAGTTTGAGTCGTTTTTGGCCCCAGGGGCATTTTAGTCTTTTCACGTTATTTGATTTTTGGGCAGAGAGGTATTTTAAAATACCTCATTTTTGGTAGTTTGTTCATTTTAGTCCATTTTGTCAATTTTAACCGTTTCACTTTACATTGCATTCAGATTACATTTTTTAACCAGTTTTATTATTATTGCATTTTAGTCCCAATACTTTCAAAAATTGCAATTTAGTCCAGATTTTACATTTTATTGCAGAAGTGTCCAATTCCAATTTTCAAAACAGTCCAATTCAGTTTTAATTTCAGAGGTCCGGATTCTTTAATAAATTGCAAAACAGTCCCAAATTTTCCAAAATTGCATTTTAGTCCTTTTTCAGTTCAGTCCACATGTCACAAGCCCATTGGATCAGGTACACACATGGCAGCTTATAAATAGGGTACAGTGTCAGAATCAGCGCAGAATCATCAAGTCAGAGCTACATCACACAAACAGATCCCATTTTTCTCTCTCTTGGCAGTTAGGATCAAAATCATAACAAACTCAGAAAAACTCAAGAACATTCATAAACCCTAACATCAAATTCCAGCACCAATTCAGCGTAATTTCACACAAGTTCATTGAATTCATCACTGAATCCGATTTACAGAAGCAAGCAAAGGCGAAATGCGAATGAATTTGATGCAACTGCAAGCGATTCTTAGAGATTCATTGTGAATCTTCATCATAGAACCGTTGTGCTAGCAATTCAACGCGAGCACGCCACCGGGGGTAGCGCGCTTCGAGCGTAATCACAGGCTGTGGATCAGAGAGGAAGAGGGAAGAAGCAGTGAAGGATTTCACAGGATCCGGATCAAAGAAGAAGAAAAGATCGAAACAAGCTTACCAGTAAAGATCAAAGCCAAGAATCAAAGAAACATTTCGAATCTCCGATCAAAAACACAGGTAAAAACCTAATTCCATCTCATCTCTTCCTTCAGTATCATAGAAATCCAGAATGATGTGAATCTGAAGCCGTTTCGAACCGTTCGATCCAATACACAAACCCTAACACGAAAATCATTTCGAAAATCAGAGGAACGCTTCGAAATTCACAACGAGTGTGAATCGAAGCAGTTTCACGTACATCCATAACAGTTTCAATCAAAAGAACAGAGAAAACGAACGGTTCGAACACTTTGAGATGAAAATCTCAGATTAACATCATTCAAACGGTTAAGTTTGTGTTCTTGCGTAGGATTCATGCTTAGATCAGTAACAAGAATGATTTAGTGCATGATTGAATTGTTTCTGGGCGGATTTGGGAAAAGCTAGGTTTAGGGTTTGCGAAGAGAGAGGCCGGAGAAGAAAGAGAAAAAAGAAAGAAAAGTGAGCAGATCCGGATCCTGTGAGCTTTATGTAGGTGTGTGGGTCGGGTCGGTTTAGACCCGATCCAGTTCTTATGTTTGCTAGGCCGTTAGATCTAGGGTTGGGGCATCCGGATCAATCCAACGCCCCAGAGGCGTTCTGGAGATCCGGATCCATCCGTGAGTTTGGGCTTGGGCTTTTTACCCACGGGTTTAGTCTCTTTTATGTTTTCTTGGTGTTCTTGCTATGCTTACCTCCTGTTCTTGCTATCTGAACCTTTATGTGCTTTAATTTTCTCTCAAAAATCCCAAAAAAATTACTCTATGTTCCTGAAGCATTTCTTTATTATTTTGTGATGTTGTTACATGTTAAGATTGATAAAAAATGTGTGCATTTATTTTACACATTCGTGTATTTTTGTGTGTTCACTTGATGAGTTTCTTGCATAATTGTTGATCTAAATTCATGCCATATAATGTTGATTGGCACTTGATTCTATGATTTTATCCCCTCTGATTCCGTGATAGCACATTTGATCTTAGCAAGGTTAATTCTCTTTTGTTTTGTGTAATATTTTTCGACTTTGTTAAAACTTGAATTTCGCGGTATTTCTCATGTTCTTGTTAAAATTGATTCTTGATTACAATTTTGTGACGTTCCTTTTTAACTTTGTTAAAGGTGGTTCTTGATACCAATTTTTTTTGATATTTTGCAATTATGTTTAGTTTGGTTCTTGATACTAATTGTGGGATATTTTGCAATCTTGTTTAGTTAGAGTTTTGATGCCAATTTTGTGATATTTTGCAATTTTTGTTTAGTGTGATTTTATGTTAATTTTGTCGTAGTTTACTACTTTGTTTAGGATTAGTATTTCATTATCATTTTCTCTTGTTTTACTAACCACTTTACTCTATGTTTCATGCATGCTAAGCATTTCATCTCATTCCCATTTCTTCCTTTAACCCTTCCATGGGACGTTCAATTAATTCTCATGCAATGTTTAGGTAGTTTACTTTCCTTTAATTTCATGCAAGATCATAGAATGTAAAATAGGACCCGATGTAAAAGACTATGGACTATAATGGTGTACACCGACACACGCACCGACACGCACACACGTTGCATGAGCTAACGCTAGGTGTATGTTTAGGATGCGCGATACTTAGAGAAAATTAATCTTTTTTTAAAAAAAAAAAAACAAATAACTTCCATCACTTCAAATATTTTCCAAATAAACCTTGGAGTCAAAACTCCAAAGGATTTTCCCTTTATTTTCTTAATCAAATCAAAATGCAATTAATTTCCAACTTTAACCGTTTTCATTAACAATTGAACCAACCGAATGTTTTTTTTCTTTTCAATTCTAATGCCTATACGGCCTCTTTTCCTTCTTCAAAACCTTTTTCAAACTTAAAAAACAAATTAAACCCACAAAAACATTTTTGAAAGAGAACTACATGGAATTTTGATCCCTTAAAAGGGTATGTAGGCAAGAGACTCAAAATCTCTCCAAGTCCAATAAAAACAAAACTCAAAATTTTCTTTCTTTCATTCTTAAAATCAATTTTCTTTACAAATAGCAATAAAAACAAAGCGTATACGTAAGACTAGTAAAACGGTTCCTATAGGATACTATAGTCATTGCGGGTGCCTAACACCTTCCCGTAGTGAAATCAGCCCCGAGCTCGGAATTTCTAAGGTTTTCTCTCGATTTTACCTTTCCCAAAAAAAAAATAGAGATATCAATGATTGAAAGGTTCAAATCTAATCGATGATTTGACACCCGAAAATCGCGATAACAGAAATGGCGACTTCACAAGGGACTTTTAGGGTTACACCTAGTTTTACATGCTTTATGTTTATGCTTTGCTTTATTGTTATATGTAAAATTTTCTTGTGTACGTGTGGGGTGTGTAACACCCCATTTTCCCATCTTAAAAATTTCATTAAATAAATCATATATCAGAGTACTCATCACAAAGGAGTGTCACATTTTCTTCTTTAAAATCAACTTGGATAAATATTTATCAAATTACAACAACATTCAATTAAGCAGCGGAATTCAAATAGTCACATCTCATAAATATCTTGGCTTAAAAGCCAGCATCAACGTCTCAAACATTATTATTTTCAACATCACTGAAAGTCAACACTTAATCAAACATGATACATAAGGAATAAACTCTATAAAAGACCCCATCCCGTTACATATCAGAGCAACCCTACTTCACACATCCTCGCATCAACGCATCTAAGACTGGGTACCTGCACTTGCCCACAAGGCGGCAATTCCAGCAGAAGGGGTGAGATTCACAACAATAATATTAATATATAAATCATATGTCAAGATTAACAGTCTTACATCCAACTCACAAACATATACATTAAAGCACATCATAACATCTTCATAAGCATCATCATAAACAACATTACATCACACATCAACGTCTCAAACATCATCTCATATATGTCACAATTGACTCGACTAAATGCAACACCTAACGTCTCAACATCATGCATGTGGTACCATATGATTATAGCATTAATATGCTTCACCGTCGCTTTGAGCAAATGCTCCACCGTCGCTTTGAGCATAAAGCTCCACCGTCTCATAATTATGCAAATGCATGGACTCGTCGTTTAACAACTTAATACACCGTCTCAAACATCATTACATTTTCAAGACTGACACATGCAGTTAATAATAATTACATGGCAGAACATCATCTCATTATACATACACATTGCAACTCATAACATCATCTCATTCAATTAGCATCATACTCATACATCACTTATATTCAACAACACATCATTTATCAATGGCCTAATAGAACCATCATCATTCATCTTTACATAACTCATCTAAGGGTATAGAACAGCACTAACTCCACCCAAAGGGGTACTCTAAACGTCCTATGCAAAACAGCTTGCAAAACAACAAAACAGTCCTGAACCATCTAACTCGCCACGGCGAGTACATCTGCTCGCCACAGGCGAGCACTCACATCAGCTCACTCGCCAAAGGCGAGTTGGGGGCGAGCTGGAGGCGAGAAATACTGGGTGCTTCGGCCTTTTTGACATTTTTCACCAAAATCCTCATTTTTAAGCTCTCTAAATCCAATTTGACCAAACCAACTTCACAGTTCATCTCTATAAATATAAGGGCACTCAAAACCATCTAAAGTTTGGCAAAAATCTTAAATTTAAGGGACAAGCTCGCCACGGCGAGCTATACTGCTCGCCTCGCGAACAACCAAGGGTTACTCGCCACGGCGAGTGATCACTCGCCACAGGCGAGCGATCTCAGAATCACTACGGGTTCGGCCTAAATCACACCAATTCATCCCAAAACTCTCATGTTAAGCCTCTAATTCATCAACAATGTTGTCCTAGGGGATAACCTAGGTTCTGTAACACGTTTCTACAGCAATGCAACACATTCACACATCAAATTCATCAAAATCATCATAACCCTAATTCTCAAAACTTCTCTCAATTCTTCCCCAAACCCTAAGCTAATCAAGACAGATGATTCAAGATTAATACTACTGAAGTTAGGCTCACCCTTACCTGGAAAAATTGTGCAGAAAGCAGCCTAGCCTCTCTTCTCTCTTCACGTGCCTTTTCTTCTTCTCTAAATGTCTGTACGCGTTCTCAAAATATTTCCTCTCTTAACCTACTTCTCTTATATACTCCCTCCCAACTTAATTAATTTCCTCTTAACCCACACAACTCTTCTTAATTATAAATATAACCCCGTCTCTTAAAATTCTATCTTTTTCCACCAAATCTATTTATTTACCAAATAAATATTCATATAAACATCACTAATATTATTTTATTAAACAATAAAATAATAATACGTCACACGTCACAAATACGTCACATATACGTCACAAATACGTCACATAATCATCAAAATCCATATAATATATAAACATATACCATATCATCTAATAAAATAATTAAATAATCAAAGAGGGCGTTACAGGGTGAGTATATCAAAAGCCCTATACCGGGGCTAAGTGAACTTAAGATTAGGAAGAGATATAATCGACAATCCATTCCGGGGGTTGCCTCGTGCATTGGATTACGCGATCAATCTCACATAGCTGAGGCATTTTGGAGGTGATGTTGTCGGCGTGTGTTGTCATGCTTAGGCACTTTACTTCCAATTGACCGATGAAGGCTATGGACCGTAGTTACCAAACCCATCCTTGGCCTTTCTTAGGACGTAGTGCGGTGGCTAAACCGAGCGTTGTCTCGAAATTTAGTCGTCACGCGATACTACACCCAAACTAAACCTTCTTACGGATAATCATGGACAAGCGTTGCTTTGTACTACCATGATATCTGCAAGAGAGGTTGTGATTTGGGAACTTTATAGAACCTTGGTTATTACTATCAAAGCCTTAGTTTCACCGGACACCGTGTCCACTTGTTACCTTAGCCCACCGTGCTTTCCTTGTTAAAACCATGCATACATGCATTCATGCATAAACCTTTTTACATGCATTTATCAAAGGGTATAGACAAACTAAAATTCTTTGCAAATATAACCAGGCATAAGGAAGACTAAGTCCTACAAGTTCAAGGAAGTCGATCCCACTTCCTTTCGCTTAGCATTTCAAAACGATTTGTCTTGACAGATTTCTAATTCCATCATCTTGCTAAATGTTTGCAAAAGTTTCTAGTTTGTCTAAAACCCTTCGATAACGAAAAGAGTCATTTTTGCATCTGCATTTGCACATATCATGCATCATATGCATCATTCATCGGTCACAAAAAACTTCCAAGTGCTCATTGTCTCCTGGTTCTTTTGCCGCAGTTTGAAAAATGGCTCGTGCTCAGTGGGTCTAGGCCCGTGTTTGTTGTACCAGGAGGCATTGCAAAGAACTGGAACGTTATCAATCTCCCTGTATTTGTGCATGATTCTAAGTAATGTGTCTTGCTGTCTAGGCTTTTGTTTTCAAAATAACAATCCTTCCGCCCTGCCCGAGGCGGAAGTGACACTTTTGTAAGGGGCATGTTTGTTCCGACATCACCATTATCAATAAAAAACGTCGTTTCTTTCACGACTCTTTTTCTTTCTTTAATGCTTTCCCTTGGAAATAATGGTAATGCCAGAAAAAAACCAAAACATCTGTGTTTTCTTATTAATTTCAAAGATCTGCATGAAAATTATTTTCTAAAAATCATCCAATCATGTCACGCAGATCGAACCAAAATGAACCCGTTGAACACAGTGACCCTATGTTTCTCCAAACTGTTGAATCCCCGGTGTTTGAGGCCGAAGATGAGGATAGTGATGATATACCAGACGAGATTGCCCGACTGCTTGAACAAGAAGAGAAAACCATTCGGCCTCATCAGGAGGAGATCGAGCTAATCAACTTGGGTACCGAGGATAACAAAAGAGAGATCAAAGTCGGTGCTGCATTGGAGGAAGGGGTCAAGAAAAGGATCTTCCAACTTCTCCGCGAGTACTCGGACATTTTTGCATGGTCATATGAAGACATGCCAGGTTTGGATCCCCAGATTGTGGAACACCGGATACCGACAAAACCAGACTGTCCTCCTGTCAGACAAAAGTTGAGACGGACTCGGCCGGACATGGCTCTGAAGATCAAAGGTGAAGTGCAGAAACAGATCGATGCAGGTTTCCTCATGACAGTTGAATATCCCGAGTGGGTTGCTAATATTGTGCCCGTGCCGAAGAAGGACGGTAAGGTCCGGATGTGTGTTGATTACAGAGATTTGAATAGAGCAAGCTTGAAAGACAATTTCCCACTACCTCACATCGATGTGCTTGTTGATAATACTGCCCAGTGCAAGGTGTTCTCCTTCATGGACGGTTTTTCTGGCTATAACCAAATCAAAATGTCACCCAAAGAAAGGGAGAAGACGTCGTTCATCACTCCATGGGGAACTTTCTGTTGTAAAGCAATGCCGTTCAGTCTAATAAATGCTGGTGCTACTTATCAAAGGGGGATGACCACTTTGTTCCATGACATGATTCACAAGGAAGTTGAAGTGTACGTGGACGACATGATTGTCAAGTCAAGCGATGAAGAGCAACACGTCGAATATTTGGCAAAGATGTTTGAAAGGTTGAGGAAGTACAAGCTTCGGCTGAATCCAAACAAATGTACGTTCGGTGTTAGATCAGGGAAGTTGTTAGGATTCATTGTCAGCCAAAAGGGCATTGAAGTAGATCCTGACAAAGTCCGAGCACTCCGCGAGATGCCGGCCCCGCAAACCGAGAAGCAAGTCAGAGGGTTCCTCGGACGTTTGAACTACATTTCTAGATTTATATCCCACATGACGGCAACCTGCGGGCCGATCTTCAAGCTACTCAGGAAGAATCAACCTGTTGTGTGGAATGATGAATGCCAAGAAGCATTCGACAACATCAAGGACTACTTGCTAGAGCCATCGATCCTTGTCCCGCCCGTGGACGGAAGGCCATTGATTATGTATCTGTCAGTGTTGGATGAATCCATGGGATGTGTGCTCGGTCAGCAAGATGAGACTGGAAAGAAAGAGCATGCAATTTACTATTTGAGCAAGAAATTCACCGATTGCGAGACTCGGTATACAATGCTCGAGAAAACCTGTTGTGCACTAGCCTGGGCTACCAAACGCCTGCGTCATTACTTGATAAATCATACAACTTGGTTGATATCCCGGATGGATCCAATCAAGTATATCTTTGAGAAACCGGCTGTCACTGGAAAAATCGCACGTTGGCAAATGTTACTGTCAGAGTATGATATTGTGTTTAAGGCTCAGAAAGCCATTAGAGGGAGTATCCTGGCTGACCATCTTGCTTGCCAACCGCTTGATGATTATCAACCTTTGAAGTTCGACTTCCCCGACGAAGAGGTCATGTTCTTGAAGTCAAGAGACTGTGAAGAACCACTGATCGGTGAAGGTCAAGACCCTGATAGCAAGTGGGGATTGGTCTTTGATGGTGCTGTTAATGCCTATGGCCGAGGAATTGGCGCAGTAATTGTGGCTCCGCAGGGGCATCACATCCCTTTTACAGCCCGGATTGTGTTTGAGTGCACCAACAATGTGGCCGAGTATGAAGCGTGCATCCTGGGGATTGAAGAAGCCATCGATATGAGAATCAAGCATCTGGACATCTATGGAGATTCTGCACTAGTCATCAACCAGATAAAGGGAGAATGGGAGACCCATCATGCCAATCTGATCCCTTACCGTGATTATGCGAGGCGTCTGTTGACGTATTTTACAAAGGTCGAGTTGCACCATATTCCCCGAGAGGAGAACCAAATGGCCGATGCTCTTGCTACCTTATCCTTCATGTTCCAAGTGAACCATTGGAATCATGTACCGATGATCAAAGTACAACGCTTAGATCGGCCCGCTCATGTGTTTACTGTCAGTGATGCAACTGTACAAACGGGTTCAGGCAGAGTCGACAGCAAACCCTGGTATTATGATATCAAACAATTTTTGCAAAGCCGTGAGTACCCGCCGAATGCTTCCAACAAAGACAAGAAGACGTTGCGCAGGCTGGCTAGCAAATTCCTGCTGGATGGTGATGTCCTGTACAAAAGGAATTTAGATATGGTGTTGTTAAGATGTGCTGATGAATGTGAAGCAGAACAGCTAATGCACGATGTGCACGATGGCACCTTTGGGACCCACGCATCGGGGCATGTTATGTCTAGAAAGCTGTTGAGAGCTGGTTACTACTGGATGACCATGGAGCGCGATTGCTATCAATATGCCAGGAAGTGCCACAAATATCAAATATATGCTGATAAGATCCATGTGCCTCCGCACGCTCTCAATGTTATGTCTTCTCCATGGCCTTTCTCTATGTGGGGCATTGATATGATCGGAAGAGTTGAATCGAAGGCTTCAAACGGTCATCGTTTTATCCTGGTAGCGATCGATTATTTCACCAAATGGGTCGAAGCTCCATCATATGCCAACGTGACTAAGCAAGTAGTAGTCAAATTCATCAAGAACAATATCATCTGTCGGTATGGTGTTCCTAGCAAGATTATCACTGACAACGGTACCAACCTGAACAATGACATGGTGCAAGCCTTACGCGAGAAATTCAAGATTGAACACCACAATTCTTCTCCTTACAGACCTCAGATGAATGGTGCAGTTGAGGCTGCCAATAAGAACATCAAGAAGATTGTGCAGAAGATGGTAACAACATACAAAGACTGGCATGAGATGTTGCCATATGCTTTACATGGCTACCGCACTACAGTCCGTAGTTCGACAGGGGCAACGACGTTTTCTCTTGTATACGGCATGGAAGCAGTCCTCCCATTGGAAGTGGAGATTCCATCTCTCCGTGTGATTATGGAAGCAAAGTTGTCTGAGGCTGAATGGTGCCAGAGTCGGTACGACCAGTTGAACTTGATTGAGGAAAGACGCCTGGATGCTTTGGCTCGCGGTCAGATGTATCAAACAAGGATGAAAAATGCTTTTGACAAGAAAGTCCGTCCTCGGGAATTCAAAGAGGGTGAACTCGTATTGAAAAGAAGAATGAGTCAGCAACCCGACCCAAGGGGCAAATGGACGCCTAACTATGAGGGACCTTATGTTGTCAAGAAGACTTTCTCTGGCGGTGCTTTGATTCTCACACACATGGATGGTGTAGAACTTCTGAATCCTGTGAATGCCGATATAGTCAAGAAATATTTTGTCTAGATATGAAAAGAACAGCGTGGTAGGTCGAAAACCCGGAAGGGCGGCCTAGGCAAAAATGCGCTTCCCGGTGGATCGAAAACCCGAAAGGGCGATCCAGGCAAAATAAGGGACAAGAAACAAAATGTAAAAGCTCGCTGAGATTACGTGTAACTCAGGCAAGAATGAGCGTCTCGATGAGCCGAAAACCCGAAAGGGCGGTTCATGCAAAAATGAGATTGAAATAAAAGACAATTGACTATATCTAGCAAGTTATCATTCCCCTTGGGATCTTTGCAACTGATGATTGGCTATTCTCATCCGAAGTTCCGACGCCTGTGAATTCAAGAGTTTCAGATACCATAGTAGTTGCTGTGTTCAATGTACCACCAACCAATAAAATTACCATTTTCCAAGCTTTGTAAATCCGTGGAGTCACGCCTCCGGCTGATTACCACCCTTATACATCGATTTGAGCCTATGCTTTTGTTTGGCACTCTATTTTTCTATTCTATCTTCAAAGCTTTACACAAAAGATTCTTTCTATGTTAGTAATGATGTATGTCTGGAATAAACATTCTGAAAATTGAAAATTTTTGAGTATTTTGGAAACAAGCCTAAGCGACTAGGTATATTCAAACGAAACATGCATGAACAAATCAACATTGATAATCAGTTCCGATTCAAGTTGCTAGCAAGCTTCCCCCCAACGACGGTCTGTGGTCAATGGCAAGAATGAAAAAACAGAATGAAAAGCATGAAAAATAAATATGCTCGCTAAGTCGAAAACCCGAAAGGGCGGCTTAGGCAAAAATGAGCACCCCGATGGATTGACAACCTTCAAAGGCAATTCAGGCAAAAACAGGGGCATGTGAAAAAAACTATTCCCCGGTGGGTCGAAAACCCGAAAGGGCGATCCAGGCAAAAATGGGATGATGAAAAGAAAAATGAAAAAAGAAATAAAGAAAAGCAAACATGCAAAAGCATTGACCACAGATGCGATGTCCAAAGTATTTATGTGACTATTCCGACAAGCAGCAATACCATTCAGATTGTCTTCCTCTACGATTTTACAGCTTCCTGCCTTCAGAGATGGTCTCGATGTATCTTCGAACGACGACATCCCCAGAAGAGGAACTTGTGCAAGTATATGTCAGAGCACGAGCCATTACGTGCCCAATATTCCAATGTTTTGTCTGTCTCTGCGAAATCATGTCTACAAATTGCCAATCATCATGCATTTCAAAGCATTCATACATGCATAATCATGCATCTTATATGCTCATGCATTTGTTAAAATTGTCATGTTATTCATACACATTTGCATTCTCGATTCCTATGTTGATCTCTGTCAAAATCAATCATGTCAATTCCAAATTCATAACTGTCATGTCAATTTCAAAATCCAACAATCCTGTCAATTTCAAACTTTAGCTACCTTTTCAAATTCAAGCTCCTGCCGTCATGTCAAGTCAATTTCAATTTGTTTCTACAATACAATTCGTCTCCATTAACGGCCAAGTGGCTAGTTCGCGTCCAAGAACAGCTTGTGCCTGCCAATTCACTCTTGTTATCGGTCAAGCAGCAAGTTCGCATCCAAGAACAGCTTGTACCTGTCAATTTGTTTCTGTTATCGGTCAAGTAGCAAGTTCACATCCAAGAACAGCTTGTACCTATCCTTTTGATATCCGCCGGGCGGCCAGTTCAGATCCAAGAACAGCTCGTGCTTTCTATTTTGTTTCCTGTCAGCCAAGTAACTAGTTCGTGTCCAAGAACGGCTTGTGCTTTCTACTTTGTTTTCTTTCAGCCAAGTAACTAGTTCGTGTCCCAGAACAGCTTGTGCTTTCTACATCCTCTTTCAGCCAAGTGACCAGCTCAAATACAAGAGCAGCTTGCGCCCTTTGTTGTCAATATTCCCGGTCAAGTGGCTAGTTCGCATCCAAGAACAGCTTGTACCTGTCAAATTTGCTTTCGAGTCTCCCCAGTGAGTCTTGTTATTCTGTTAATGTCAACCAGTCCCGCAATGGATACGACATACTCCGTTTTTACTATTCTGTTAATGTCTACCAATCCTGCAATGGATACGACATATTTTGTTGTCTGCTATCTTGTTAATGTCTACCAGTCCCGCAATGGATACGACATACTCCGTTTTTACTATTCTGTTAATGTCTACCAGTCTCGCAATGGATACGACATATTTTGTTAAAATCAATCCTCAGTCTGTCTTGCATTCATAACACAAATGTTGCATGGCATACATAGCATTTACCAATGTATTTTTACGCCCAAAATCAGTGCTTATGTCGATATTTAAGTATCTTCGTCGCGTCAAGCCAAAGACTCTGTCTCTTGACTCTCCAAACGAAGAAACATAAATAGGGGCAGCTGTTATACCCTCATTTTGGACCTAAAAATACTCATTTAAATTCCTCTGCTATTTTCTAATACTTTCAAATTCACCGTGTTTTCTACTGTGCTTCAGCTGCATACGTTACTGTTTCTGTCTTTTAATTTTTGCATAAAATCATACAAAAGGGCATTTTGGTCATTTCCTATGAAGGAACCCATTTTAGTCCCTACAATTTGTCCCTAAGTCTTTTCAATTTGTTTGCATGAATCATTAATCAAATTTTGTACAAAAATCATCTTAGTTTTGCATCTGAGTCAGTTTGAGTCGTTTTTGGCCCCAGGGGCATTTTAGTCTTTTCACGTTATTTGATTTTTGGGCAGAGAGGTATTTTAAAATACCTCATTTTTGGTAGTTTGTTCATTTTAGTCCATTTTGTCAATTTTAACCGTTTCACTTTACATTGCATTCAGATTACATTTTTTAACCAGTTTTATTATTATTGCATTTTAGTCCCAATACTTTCAAAAATTGCAATTTAGTCCAGATTTTACATTTTATTGCAGAAGTGTCCAATTCCAATTTTCAAAACAGTCCAATTCAGTTTTAATTTCAGAGGTCCGGATTCTTTAATAAATTGCAAAACAGTCCCAAATTTTCCAAAATTGCATTTTAGTCCTTTTTTCAGTTCAGTCCACATGTCACAAGCCCATTGGATCAGGTACACACATGGCAGCTTATAAATAGGGTACAGTATCAGAATCAGCGCAGAATCATCAAGTCAGAGCCACATCACACAAACAGATCCCATTTTTCTCTCTCTTGGCAGTTAGGATCAAAATCATAACAAACTCAGAAAAACTCAAGAACATTCATAAACCCTAACATCAAATTCCAGCACCAATTCAGCGTAATTTCACACAAGTTCATTGAATTCATCACTGAATCTGATTTACAGAAGCAAGCAAAGGCGAAATGCGAATGAATTCGATGCAACTGCAAGCGATTCTCAGAGATTCATTGTGAATCTTCATCATAGAACCGTTGTGCTAGCAATTCAACGCGAGCACGCCACCGGGGGTAGCGCGCTTCGAGCGTAATCACAGGCTGTGGATCAGAGAAGAAGAGGGAAGAAGCAGTGAAGGATTTCACAGGATCCGGATCAAAGAAGAAGAAAAGATCGAAACAAGCTTACCGGTAAAGATCAAAGCCAAGAATCAAAGAAACGTTTCGAATCTCCGATCAAAAACACAGGTAAAAACCTAATTCCATCTCATCTCTTCCTTCAGTATCATAGAAATCCAGAATGATGTGAATCCGAAGCCGTTTCGAACCGTTCGATCCAATACACAAACCCTAACACGAAAATCATTTCGAAAATTAGAGGAACGCTTCGAAATTCACAACGAGTGTGAATCGAAGCAGTTTCACGTACATCCATAACAGTTTCAATCAAAAGAACAGAGAAAACGAACGGTTCGAACACTTTGAGATGAAAATCTCAGATTAACATCATTCAAACGGTTAAGTTTGTGTTCTTGCGTAGGATTCATGCTTAGATCAGTAACAAGAATGATTTAGTGCATGATTGAATTGTTTCTGGGCGGATTTGGGAAAAGCTAGGTTTAGGGTTTGCGAAGAGAGAGGCCAGAGAAGAAAGAGAAAAAAGAAAGAAAAGTGAGCAGATCCGGATCCTGTGAGCTTTATATAGGCGTGTGGGTCGGGTCGGTTTAGACCCGATCCAGTTCTTATGTTTGCTAGGCCGTTAGATCTAGGGTTGGGGCATCCGGATCAATCCAACGCCCCAGAGGCGTTCTGGAGATCCGGATCCATCCGTGAGTTTGGGCTTGGGCTTTTTACCCACGGGTTTAGTCTCTTTTATGTTTTCTTGGTGTTCTTGCTATGCTTACCTCCTGTTCTTGCTATCTGAACCTTTATGTGCTTTAATTTTCTCTCAAAAATCCCAAAAAAATTACTCTATGTTCCTGAAGCATTTCTTTATTATTTTGTGATGTTGTTACATGTTAAGATTGATAAAAAATGTGTGCATTTATTTTACACATTCGTGTATTTTTGTGTGTTCACTTGATGAGTTTCTTGCATAATTGTTGATCTAAATTCATGCCATATAATGTTGATTGGCACTTGATTCTATGATTTTATCCCCTCTGATTCCGTGATAGCACATTTGATCTTAGCAAGGTTAATTCTCTTTTGTTTTGTGTAATATTTTTCGACTTTGTTAAAACTTGAATTTCGCGGTATTTCTCATGTTCTTGTTAAAATTGATTCTTGATTACAATTTTGTGACGTTCCTTTTTAACTTTGTTAAAGGTGGTTCTTGATACCAATTTTTTTTGATATTTTGCAATTATGTTTAGTTTGGTTCTTGATACTAATTGTGGGATATTTTGCAATCTTGTTTAGTTAGAGTTTTGATGCCAATTTTGTGATATTTTGCAATTTTTGTTTAGTGTGATTTTATGTTAATTTTGTCGTAGTTTACTACTTTGTTTAGGATTAGTATTTCATTATCATTTTCTCTTGTTTTACTAACCACTTTACTCTATGTTTCATGCATGCTAAGCATTTCATCTCATTCCCATTTCTTCCTTTAACCCTTCCATGGGACGTTCAATTAATTCTCATGCAATGTTTAGGTAGTTTACTTTCCTTTAATTTCATGCAAGATCATAGAATGTAAAATAGGACCCGATGTAAAAGACTATGGACTATAATGGTGTACACCGACACACGCACCGACACGCACACACGTTGCATGAGCTAACGCTAGGTGTATGTTTAGGATGCGCGATACTTAGAGAAAATTAATCTTTTTTTAAAAAAAAAAAAACAAATAACTTCCATCACTTCAAATATTTTCCAAATAAACCTTGGAGTCAAAACTCCAAAGGATTTTCCCTTTATTTTCTTAATCAAATCAAAATGCAATTAATTTCCAACTTTAACCGTTTTCATTAACAATTGAACCAACCGAATGTTTTTTTTCTTTTCAATTCTAATGCCTATACGGCCTCTTTTCCTTCTTCAAAACCTTTTTCAAACTTAAAAAACAAATTAAACCCACAAAAACATTTTTGAAAGAGAACTACATGGAATTTTGATCCCTTAAAAGGGTATGTAGGCAAGAGACTCAAAATCTCTCCAAGTCCAATAAAAACAAAACTCAAAATTTTCTTTCTTTCATTCTTAAAATCAATTTTCTTTACAAATAGCAATAAAAGCAAAGCGTATACGTAAGACTAGTAAAACGGTTCCTATAGGATACTATAGTCATTGCGGGTGCCTAACACCTTCCCGTAGTGAAATCAGCCCCGAGCTCGGAATTTCTAAGGTTTTCTCTCGATTTTACCTTTCCCCAAAAAAAAAATAGAGATATCAATGATTGAAAGGTTCAAATCTAATCGATGATTTGACACCCGAAAATCGCGATAACATTATCATATACTTTTTGTCGCGTAGATTGATGATTAGAAATTCATCTCATAAGATGAATAAATAAGAAATATGAGGTTCGAACTCTGACCATTATATACTATATTTAATGTCTATATCTATTAAATTATGTTTACGAAGACATCATTATCATTCATATATTATTAGTTATTAATACTATCGGATTACTATCAATTATTAATGTTAATGTCATCCTGTTCTAGTAGTTAAATTTTACTATACAAGAAATTTAGGAGATCAAGTTTAAAAGTATAATTTAGTATATAATAAATAAATATTTGTATACATACAAGAAATTTAAGGAAATTCCTCTAAAAAAAGGGAAAATTTAGAAATTATAAGCTATATTCAAGGTTAATATTGTAAAACAAATCTAAAAAAAAAAAAAAAACTTCGAAAGTAAATTGATACATAGGCCCCGTTTGGTTTGAGCTTATTTTGAGCTTATGAAAAATAGCTTATGTAAATAAATAAGCTTTTATTTTAATTTATAAACTCTCACTAATAAAAACTGCATCCTCATAAACGGTTTTTTCATAAACTACTTTAAAAACTTATAAATAATACATAAAAACTTATTTATTTGCATAAGCTGTTTTATATAAGCTCAAAAATAAGCTAATCCAAACGGGCCCATAGCATGATAGGCTTGCAATGATAATGTTAAACAATCAAAACAAAAACAAACTGACAATTACATACTTGGTCTAGAACCGATATCGATGGATTACGCATTGCAATTTGTATGTTGCATTATTCTTTTTCCTAACATAAATATGATATGATTTGTGAATTTGACAACGATGCTTCAAAAAGAAGTTAACACAAATTAGGCTTCAGATATATTAATATATTGTTTGTTTTATATTTTACTTAATTAAAAGATTTTTAATAAAAAAAAAATTGATTGTTAAGCCATACCATATTAGTTCAAAAAACTAGCTATTATATAATAACATATCAAATTAAAAAAAATATATAATGGCATACTAGTATGCAAATTTGAATTAACTCGAAGGGAAGATTTTTCAAAATTATATGTCGGTCTTCCTTACTGAGGATGACTATGGGTCATTATGAAGCCCAGGTACTCCAAAACATAGAATTCTGCTCTGCCCCCAGCAATTTTTGCTCGCGCCCTGCAGCCATGCTTATTTTACCCCTGCGCTAGTTAAGTAGCGCCGCGCACCTTAACTAGCGCAAGTATTGTTTGCTGCGCCACTTAAGTACCGCTGCGCACCTTAAGTAGCGCAGCGTTACTTAAGTCATATACACGGGACATAACACATTTCCTCGCTTCTCCAACTTTTCCAAACACGAAAATTTCCTCTCCAAGTGCGATTTTCACCATTCTTGCGTCATTCAAAGCCAGTTCATCCCATATTATCAAGTAAGTGATGATTACCCTACTTAATTACATTTAAGTTGTAGAAATTTTTGTTTTTTTGAAGAAATTGTGACTTTTTAGGGTTTTATAAATTTTGTTTGCATGTTAGTTTTGATGATTGTTAGTGATGAATTAACTTAGGAATTGTTGTTTAGAAGTTGTTTAGAGTACATTGTGGTAGTTTAGTGTTTGAAAATTGTTAGATTACTTTGTTGTTTGAAAATTGCACACCAAGTGTTTGATAAAATGTCTCAATGGTAATTGTTTTGTTTTTTTGGATTGTGACTTATGAAATTAGTTAGCATATGGTTTGTTAATTTTGATTATAATATGTTTGACTGCAATGTGATAGTTTACAGATTGAAATGTCATTGTTGGAATTTTAGTGTTGTTGTTGAATTGTTGGAAATGAAACAATGTTCATGTGAAATTGTATAATTTAATGTGTTTTGTTAAATATTGTGCAGATATGTCTAGGAGGAATACTTCTCAGATACCGTCCGAGCAGGATAGGAGCGACAGACTTAGGGCAGGGAGGATTGCCCCTACTGGTAGTGTAAGGAGGGAGAAAGAAGCATCACGCCCTCCTATGGCTGGTCGAGGGAGAGGTGGGGGAACGAGGATTGCTAGAGATGATGTTGCGGGAGGGTCATCGTCGCATACGGGTCCATTCCAGACGGTGGACCCAACGCAGTATCAGGTGTATGAGCACCCGCATGGTCATGAGTATCAGTTTGAGGACCCTCAGCCTCACCAGTACCAGTTTGATGCTTATCAGCAGCATCAGTATCATCATGAGGAGCCTGTTGTTGAGGAACCTCAGCAGCATGAGGAGGCTGTTGTTGACGAACCTCCGGCTCGATTTGAGGGTGTGCCCAGGGTGGTGTACGAGGCCGGCCCGGACGGCTATGCAGGGGGGCCTTCTGACCTCAGGCTTCTACCTGACTTTGGTGGACATGTGGCCTGCAGGATATGGGTCGATGCCGATGTAAGTATAATTTAATGTTTTTTTTACTTTTCTTTTACTATTTATACAACTTAATCTAATTATTATTTTACTTATTTAACAGTGCTGTTTGTTGTGTTTTGTTTTTGTATTTCAGTTTCGAAGAAAACATAGGGTGAAAGGCATATCTCACGGGAAGAAGCTGAGCATTACAAACTTGACATTGCCTATGCCTAGGGAAGGAAATGATTGGTTTTGGGATGTAGTGATTGGGTCCAACCTTAATCCCCTCCTCAGTAGTGGATATGAGAACATATCTCACGGGTTCGTTTGTGCGATGACCGAGAGATGGCATGGGGAGACCAGCAGCTTCCACCTACCTGTTGGAGAGATGACCATCACACTAGATGATGTGGCGTGTCTCCTAGGCATCCCCATCACTGGGAGGCTCCTTCCCGATAGAGAGTTAACCCGTGAGGAGGGGTTAGAGATGATGCAGGCGGACCTACTGTTTACACTAGAGGATGCCGCTAAGGAGCTGAAAAGACAGGGTGGTTGTTACGTCAGTTTTGGTGTCCTGAAGAGGCGCTACGAGGAGCTTTTGCACAGGTGTAATCAGCTGCTTCAGATTGACATCGAGGAGGAGGAACACGAGCGAGCTCTGGTTAGGTTGGCCTGCGTTAAGGCGTTTTTGTTGCTCTTGCTTGACTGGACCATTTTTTCCGCCAAGAACAGCAAAAACATTAATCTTCTTTGGCTACTTGCGCTGCAAGATATGGATGAGTTGGACAACTGATCATGGGGTGGGATGGGACTTTCTTTCCTATATGAGCAGCTCTCACTTACCTCCGACTCATCGGTGGTTACATGACATTGCTTGTGGTAATATTTGTTTTTCTTCTTCTTTACTTATTTGATCGTAAATGTTTAGTTGTTTGTATAATTCTTGCGGTGATATAAATATTTGTTTCTTTGTGTTTGCAGGGATGGACTTTGGCGCACTTCTCGAACATCATTCCGAGGATTGATGATGATGCCTACGACCCTACTGTTGCCCCACTTGTGAGTCAATGGAGACCTCCCCGGGGATTTTCTAATCTTGGACACTACCGAGCTGCCATTGATTCCTTGGACCATTCACATGTCACCTGGAGGCCGTACGAGAGGCGACGACACATCACGCTCTTCCAGGACATATGCTGGTACTCCGGATGGATCATGGCCGGCCGCGACAGGATGGTCTGTCACTTGCCAGAGCGGGTTCTTAGGCAGTACGGGTATGTCCAGAGGATTCACAGGCCTCCTACAGACATCGAGGTTCTTGCGGCGGATGACGTGGCCGATGCCTTCATGGAGTTTGCTCTACATGTCCTCAGCCATCAGCAGAGGGGTGAGCAGGTTCCGGATAACCAGCCGTGGGCTCATACTAGAGGCTACATGAGATGGTTCGTTGTAGTGTCACATCCTATTGTGAACCCCCCTGTGGCCATTCCTGATTATGCATCTGCTGCCCCTCCTCGTCCTGTCCCTCCTTACGAGGAAGTTATTGTTGAGCAGCAGTGGGCCAGACATCCTCCAGACCCATACCAGATCATTAACAACATCAGGGCCAGAGTGGACAGCGCAATGGGGCATCCTGATGTGTTTGGTAACCCGGAGGTTCTTCGCATCATGCAGGGCATCCAGTCGGAGTGGAGCATGATGGAGCAGATGGCGCCGCCCCGGAGGAGGAGTAGGAGTCCACGAGACTAGGGTTTTTTTCTAGGTTTTTTTTTAGGTTTTTTTCTAGATTTTTTATGACATTTTGAAGGATTTGATTGTAATCCTTTTAATTTTTTATAACATTTGATTTTTTATAACATTTGCCCTTTTATGATAATATTCGTTAATTTTTCCTGTTGTTTTATTCTGCTATTTTTGATTGATTGAATGAATGTTTGAATAAATGATGAAAAATGATTGATTGAATGAATGTATGAAAAATCAGGGAAAATAGAGGTTAGCACATGATTGTACCGCAAGCACATACTGTGCGCCACTTAACTGGCGCATGTGCTAAAAGGCTGCGCCAGTTAACGCGCGCAGTGTTTTACACATGCGCTAGTTAAGTGGCGCATCATGCGTTAACTAGCGCAGTTTTTTGCACTTGCGCCAATTAACTAGCGCAGGGGTATTTTCGCCATGGCTGCAGGGCGCGAGCAATTTTTGCAGGGTGGAGAGCAGAATTCCAAAACATAAGTCTACCTTTATCGGATATCGATTTTCTATTGATACTCGCGGATGCGTACCCACAAAATATAAGAATTAATTATTTTAATTTTTAAAAAATATATTATCGGATAATTATTTTAATTTGAAAATATATTGTTTCTCGATGAACCAATTAAAATTATACTTCTTGTGGATGAGGGTAACAAGAGAGAGGTGATTCGGTTAATCAACATTAGATAAAATTTGTGTTGAGAGTTTTTTTAATGATGTTTCTTTCGATATCCCAACATATAAAAATATATGGTTTATAAGAAAAATTTATATTTTTTATTTTAATCACATATATTATTTTTTTTAAATTGTGACTTTTATAATAATATATAATAATGAAGAGTAATGAATGTTTATTTTCTTCAAGTATTTTACATACATATAAGTTTTAACATAAACATGTTGTTAACTTATCTTAGCTGTATCGTATCCTAAATTAAAAAAAATTAAAAAAATCGTGTATCCGTGCACTCGTATTGTATCGTACCCGCACCCGTATTCAGGCTTCGTATGAGACCAAAATGAACATGTTTAGTAACTTTACCTGGTTCTTCTACATGGTTGAAAATTATTTTTCTTACATAGAAAATGTAAGAAAAACTTCAAAACGTTTACTAAGTACTCCCTCCGTTTCATAATACTTGTCGGTTTTAGAGAATAATTTTGTTTTATTTTACTTGTCACTTTTAAGTTTCAATGCAACATTAATTGTTGATTTGTCAATAATACCCTTATCTATTTATTGTAGAAAGAGAAATAATAAATGGTTAAGGGTATTGTAGAAAAACACATAATTTAATCAAAATTAACAAAATTTACTTGATTTCTTGGTATGTGTAAATTCTTCAAAAGCGACAAGTATTGTGAAACGGATGGAGTATCCTTATTTATTAATTTTGTTAAATCTTAACATAATTTTTTTCTTCCATTAATTCCTTATTAGATTGCAATAATTCAACCCTAAAATTTTGGCTCTAAATAATGTTAATCCTCAACCCTAAAATTTTGACTCTAAATTTACATCATTAAATGATAATCCCTTATTCTTTAAAAAAAAAATCATTCATATCATGTTGTGTCATCGTTTGTATAAATATGTTGTTTATGTACACTTATCCTTATTTATTAATTTTGTTAGGTCTGCAGCAACTAAACCTAATAATTTCCCTCTAAAATGCTACATTAGGTTAGCAGCAATTTAACCAAACAAATTTCATTTAAAATGTTGTTAAATGCATATTAAGTTAATTTTAATCATAGTATTGTATACTTATTAAGTTTGTTTGTGATTTTTAATTAAACATGTGCGACGCGCCGTCAAAAGTCTAGTTTAAATTCAAACGGATGGAGTATTCTCTTCAAAACGGATGTAACCTATGAATAACTTGTGTTTAATTTTTATGATCCATGTTTAATTTTTGTTATTTCATATCGTTTCCATTAAAGTATTTTCTTATAAAGTGATTGAATGCATGACAATTTAAATCAATCTCATTTGCCATTTTGTAAAAACATATATATCAACAACAAAAAAACATTGATTTTGTCTCTGTGATGAGACAAATCAGATTATATAATCTCAAATATGTGTATTTATACACAACAAATTGTCTTTTATCAGGTTTTTGTCACATTCGAATTATATAATGTGAATTACTGCAAATTCAACTGAAAAACATATATCATATATATAATGTGCCCACCACAATAGAATCTTCAAAACTAGATAATGATTTATTGGCTTCATCCCCGAAAAAATGATATTTTTTATCCATTTTACTAGACAAAAAAGGAAAGACAACTTTTGAGTTTTGACACATGTGATTAGTGCAGCAAAATTGACAACATGTAGTATCAATAATTTATAGTCTATGATTTTTTTATAAGTTGTCATCGAGTTGAACTATATTTTTTGTAGAGATTTGATATCAGCTATAATTTGGAGTCTATAATTATGACAGATTTGATAAGATCATACTTTGGTGGTTGAATAGCAGCTTAGTAAGCGTTGTCTTTACATTAAATGCCCCAGAAAGACACATGATTAATTAGCCATTTATATTTACCTAGGATAATTATCTTACGTGTCACTTTATTCTTTTTTTTCTATTAAAAGAACTCAAGACAAAAATAATGTTGAAAATTATTGCGTATGCGCGTCATCATTTTTAAATTCATATGTTGTGATTCCTATATATTGTTCTACTATGTATGATTCCTATTTTTACATGCATTCCAATTCCATATTTTTATACATATGTCATACTTATTAAAGTCCATACGTGAACAACTTGACACGACCTTTCAAATCAATTACGGTAAGATATAATATTGAGCAATTGTGACCGGTTATTATTTGTAGGCTATCTCTGATGAAATGTCGACAATCTACCCCAACAATCAATAAGAATTAACCACATAGATAAATTAATTTGTAAATGGTACCAACAAACTAATGTTTTTTTATTTTGCAAATTTACTTAATTATGTGACAAATTCTGAATCTTTAAAGGGTGGTCTAAATCTTACAATTGTGGCCACAACATAAATGAAAGCACGGGATTTGGATGTTGATTTTCACTGTTTTCTCTTAAATCGTAAGAGTTTAAATTCATATATAAGTATTGTAAAAATAAAAAGAGTTTAAAGAGGCATTAAACAATTTTTATTGATTATTTTTTTTGTTTGACAAATTTTTATTGATTATTGGTTATGGAGAAAATCGAAGTAAGTGTAAATTAAATACAATTTGCATTTAATTTTATCATAATAAGTAAAAAACAATTAGAAAGATGTTTTCATGCACTTGGTGGAACGCGAGATACGGTTCCCTCTCCGTCAGACGCCACCCTTCCTCGTCGTGCCGCCGTTGTCTCTCCTCGCCCACGCTGATCGGTCATGAGTAATCGTAAGTTAATTTTGGAATTTTAACTTCAAAGTCAAACAGTTCAAACCGTATAAATAATTTTGTTGTTTCAGATTTGTATCGCTTAATTTCAATTCAAATTTGATCATTGCTATTATTAATACTGCTGCATTCTTCTTGTTATGATCATGGTTAAGTTAGTATATATGAAACACGAATACAGGGATAACCAAGATTTTAAATAACAGTCGCGATCAGGGTCGCATTAAGGTTGCCGCGATTTCGGCTGTAACGGACGCTGCGATACAAATAATTGTCTTTGTGGTGTGAATTAATCAAAATGTTTCACAAAACTTATTAAAACTATTTATATTATCATATAATGTATAATAACTTTGATTGATACTTTTTCCCATAATTATAACACTCATTTATAAACTTTGTAATGTTTGAAAATTGGTATGCAATATTTTGTTATAAATGATTTGATGCTCTAAGAAATGCATGATAAAATCAATTCCAAAAATATATGACTTTTAACCTTAGTTGTTTGCATCAATTTTTTTAATATTTAATTCTTAGCCTAAAATGCAACTATTCTTTCATTACTGGTTCATGCTCCTTTCATGGAGATATAATATTCATAAACTATTTTATAAATCAGATTTGATGATTAAAATTGTTGAATTATGCTTTAAGTTTTAAAAAGACATGTTTAAGATTGCATTTAATTTGAATTAGTGTGTTTTAAATTCAATAAGGAGCTAATGTTGTATAAAGTGAAATTTCTGAATATTATTCCCTACTTTTACATTCATTCTTATTCATTAACATATTCATTTCTTGATTCTTAAGTGATATATTTTGAAAATCGTCTTTGCAAATATGTTAATATGGATTATGAAAATTTCATTCTCCAAATATGTTTTTAAATGGATCCTAGTTTAGGATTTATCTTTGAAAGATTTTTAAAAGAAACACATCATTTGTTCTTGAACTTTTTATGATGTTGAGAATGTTCTCATTACAAAGATTAATTAAAATTTGCATGTATAAACTTAATGAATTAACACTTGTGTAAGTTCATATTTTTTAGGCAAAACTTTAAATGTATATTGATTGCATTATTAATCAATGTCTTGTTATGTAAATGTCTTTCTATATCTTTTATAAAAAACATATCACTCACCATTAATACGCTAAAACTCCATGAGTTAGTCTTTTATTCATAATGGATGATAGACATGAGATATAGAACAAGAAAAATATCAAAATATCATGATTTTGATAATACAATATATGTCATATGTTATTCTTACATATGTATTTTCCTGAATTGATTTTTGATGACTTATCTAAAAATCATATTCAATGTCTTTCAATATGAATATTTTAATTGAGTTTTATCGTTGATAGGATTTCAACAAAATAAAATAAAATAAAAATCATATTTAACAAGAGAATAATTGTGTGAATTGTTAATAAATTAACAATAAATTCAAAATTGATCTAAAAAGGGATTATCATATTTTGTTCCTAAACTAATATTGAACATGTTTTTGGCATGAATATTTTGTTTAATCATTGTTGAATGTCTACCCTGTTGCACTTGCAAAATTTGGAGACAAAAATAGATATAAACATCAATGACATACTAATATAGGTTTGTGCATAAATATGTTGCATAAATACTTCTCTTCAAACTCATCTTATGTGTTTAGAATCTCTTTTAAGCATGAAAACTTGAAAGATAAGTACCTAAGATAACTCACACAAGTACATTTAGAGATAAGTTTAAACACATACTTGATTATGAACATGTGTGTTTTCCAAATTTAAAATACATGTAGTTGATTTCTATTATAATGAGAAAATCATATTGCATATTCATTTAAAGATGTTTACCCATTGAAAATATTTAGAAAAATCTTCAACATGAAAGTCTTTGAAGAGAGAAATATTTTTGACATTGTGTCAAATAACTCTGATTTCATCGATTCCACTAATGGATTATTTTCTCTCACTTTAAAAAATTGTTGAAAATGATCAATTGATCATAACTGTCTTTATTCAGATGATAAATTGAAATGCATATTAATCATGATACATGCTTTATTATAATTGATAATAGAATATGACTTCGCAAGAAAACATGATTCTTATGTGCAATATATTTTTGTTGTTTCTTCCCACATCTGTACTTCATTTTTTTTATATATCATACTTAATATTTTTTGATAGATGCCAAAGGGGGGAGAGATTTATGTGATGAGAGAGTAACATAGGATGGGGAGGAAAATTCAAGATGGATTTGATCAAAATGAAAAATGTAAAGAATTAACCTCTTACATATGTTTAGTGGAAGTTTAATTAGAATGATAAGAATTAAACTCTTGCACATGTTTAGGGGGAGCTTAATTTCATATCTATGAACATTCTTACATTTTTTATTATACACATCTATAAAACTTAAGACTTATTCAAAAGGTTTGTCATCATCAAAAATGGGAGATTGTTGAAACAAAAATCTTTTTGATGAATGTTTTAATGATAACAAACCTTATGGAATAAACACTAAGTTTTATGAATGGTGATCTACTGATGTTTGCACTTAAGTCTTTTTACAGAAGTTGACAAGAAAGAAGTCTCTTACAAGTGCATATATATACTCATTGGAAGAATACCAAACCAGTACTATCACAAGCTCAAAGAAGATATAAAAAGAATATTGTTTGAATCAAATGAGTGTTGATTGAATATTCAACAAGAAGATAAATTTTATGATCAATTGACACATCTTCGTCACCACATGGTTTTCTTCAAAGTCTTAAAGATTCGAGGAATAAATGATTAAAATTTGAAAGGAATTATCTTCAAATAGCTTCTAAAAAGAGTTTAAGGAAAATGTACAAAAGTTTCATTCAAAAGAATGATTGAATGTACCTTCATGATTACATGCACGCCTAAACTAAAACATCTCAAAGATACTCAATGGAAAGAAACATTGTGTGAAATCACCAACATGAACTGTGAGATAAATTGCAACATAAACAAAATAATTAAAGGTTAATTAACCGAGAATGTATTGTCATCCCATATAGAAGAGAACATTATCAACTCCGATGAAAGAATGTTCTCATGGTGAGGATGCATATTACACTAGAAATTATTCTCATCGTTTCATCAAAATGATTAGAATCAGCTTTAAAGAGAAATCAATTCATGAATGAATTATTTATTAAGTCATTCATTTATGATATTGATCGGAGAATGATCAAAGAAGAAAATTCATGATTATATGTTTTGAGATCCTATCATAAAATAATCATGATGGTCCAAGAATCCTCTATCACTATTCAATATATGATTTGGAGAACAATAATCAATCAAATGAATTTTGACTTTGAGAAAGGTTTTTCATGTTCCTACAAATATCATTTTGGTCATACAAAATGAAAAAAACATACTCATTTGAAGTTTTAAAGATAACAAAAATGTTACAATTATTATTTTGTTGTCTACTAGTGTGTTTTGTGAGAAATGTTTCATGAGAATGTTTTTGTTAAAGAGAAGAACATTCTAAGATTACAAGTGAAGTTGAAAACGTCCTTATCAAAGCAAATAAGCAAAAGGACATAAATGAACTTTGTGGTACAAATTCAAGAACAAAATATTCCCTATGTCTCACCAAAAGAAGATACTTTGATATATGACATAAATGGAAAGAATATCACATGATTACATAAAGGCTTTGCATTTAAAGAAATATTGAAAAAACACGTACCTTAAAGAAAGAAGAAAAATAGTTTTGCAAAGAAAGAATGTTCTTGAGAACATTCCGGTAAAACTACAAAGGAATAAGGATGATGTCATTATGTCCCATTCATTTAACACAAGATCACAACTGGATTATTACATCATGTGTTCTTAAAGAAAGAAGAAAAAATTGTTTTACAAAGAAAGAATGTTCTCGAGAACATTCTGGTGAAACTACAAAGAGATAAGGATGACATCATTATGTTCCATCCATTTACAACTAATCATAGTTGTATTATTACAACCTCACGTGGGTTGCCTCAAAAGGCATGGAAAGAAGAGAATGTTCTTCAGAACATTCTTCACTTTGAATAACACATTTTTTGCAACCTTGCGCATCAAGCAACAAAGCAAATGCACATGTGTTGTTTTGGAACGTACAAACAACAGCTATATGTTTATGTATATTTCAAGTGAGCTTCAAAGACTCCAGCCATCTATAAATATAGCAACATATCAAGACAATTGGCAAGAGCTTACAATACAAAAGAATTCAATATCTCTCTCACGTGAATATTTTTCATAATTCATGTTCAATGTCTTTCAATATGAATATTTTTTCTGGTTCCTTTATTACTTTATTTATTTCAGTCATATATTACAGAATTCTATGGTCTTTTTATTCACTTTATTTTAAATATACAATCTAGAGTTCTCCGGTCCTTTTATTTATTAATTAACAAATATTTTTATTTGTTTAACTCTTACCAAGAACTTTCTTGAGTATATAAACTTATTTAAGTTTCAGGAATAATTTTTAAAAGAGTCACAATTCAAACTCTTTTTCTTGTGACTATTTCTTCCACTTCAGGTAGAACGACGTGCAAGATCATAACTTTCACTATCACATTCATCGTTGTTATTTCCACTTCCTCCAAAGAATCAAACAATCTAAAACTTTTTGGTGGTTCTATTTGTTGGTAGTCATATGAAGAATTTGTTGATGAGTCATGGTGGTAATTCACCAACAAAATCACAATCACAACAACATATACAATCAAAGTACAAAGTTCTAACATCAAAGTCTCAATTTTTTCTCTAAAATTTCATCTAGTATTTGTTACCTAAATACTCAAATTAAGAGTGTCAATTTAAAATTACCTTGAACTTAATGAATAAGAGATTTTTCTGGTGGTGTTCAGGATTCGAACCCCAGACCTTGCATATATTATGCATTATCCATACCAACTGAGCTAAATTCACGGGGATACTTAATAAATAAGAGATGAATGCACACTTTTTTTTGTTTGAGTTTAATAAATAAATGGGTTAATATTTTTTTACCCCCTGTAATTTGGGCGAGTTCCGGTTTACCCCCTGTAAAAAAAAAAGTTTAGATTCCAACCCTGTAAAATAAGATTCTTTGATTTTAGCCCGTGAACCATGTGACTGTGCAAAATTGCTGACGTGGCGAGCTGAATGACATGCTGACTGTGCATATTTGATTATGTGGTGTGCTGACTGTATAATTAATTTTGTTTTTTATTTTTTTAAAGGTACAAATGGCATTTGTGGCTATTTTTTTTAAATTTTAAAAAAAATTCAGGATTTTTTTTTATTACGAAAAATATTTTCAAAAATTCCAAAATTTATAATTTAGGAAAAATATATATTTCAAAAACAAAAATTCAAATTATTTTCGAAAAAAAAGTTTTTAAAATTTTCTCAACAAGTAAAATTTGGATATAAATTTAGGAAAATTTAGATTTTTTTCGAAAATTTTATTCCGGAATTTTTTTACGATGTGTTACATATTTGAGAATATTTTTTAATATTAAAAAATTGAGGATAAAAAAAATTGGAAATTTTTTTAATATTTAAATTTATTTTTATCTATTTGTTACATGTGTTATTTGTATTAAAAATTGAGGGTATTTTTGAAAAACAAAGTCAATCCAAAAGAGCTGAAAGGGGTTGTTATACATACATATATATATATATATATATAAAATAAAAAAATTCCTAAACTTACTATATTTTGAAACTTTTGAAATTTTTAAAAAAAAATCCAAATTAAATTAAAATTTTAAAAATATTCAAAGAAAATAATTTATGCTAATTTTTGAATGTTTTGGTAAAAATATTTTTATTTTTTTTAAAAAAGTCTAATATATTTTCTTTTTCTTTTAAAAAATTGATTTTTTTTCTTATTTTTAAATTTTTGAAAATAAATTTTCAGTTTTTATTTTTATTTTTTATCTTTTTAAAAATAATTTTTTAAACCATTACACATGTCAGTTTTTAAAAAAATAAAAATAAAAATAATTACACAATCGCGTGCCACGTCAGCGTCTAGATGAGGTCAGTGCTATTTTATGAAGAATTTTATATTACATGTGTGTTTTGTAGAGTTTATAGGGTTGAAATCTAAACTTTTTTGTTTACAGAAGGTAAACTGAAATTCGCTCAACTTACATGGTAAAAACACATTAACCCTAAATAAATATATGAATAAACCATCTAAAATAATTATTAATTATTATTATTATTCACTCAAGAAAAAAAACAACAAAATCGCAAATCGCAAACGGCAAGCAAGAACAAACTGAAATCGCAAACCTGAAGAAAGAGAATGAAGCAAGAAACGGCGGCAACAGCAGAATCGCAAATCGCAAGAAGGAAGAGAAGTAAGTAATTGATTTGTGTAAAAAAGATAAGATTCAGATTCCTTCTTCTCCTGTTCTTGTATTCTTGTATTCCTTTTCTCCTGTTCAAATTTCTGAATTTTCAAGTCTGTAACGGAGTCCGTAACGGCGATTTTCCTGTGATTTTTGTTCTCGACGTGAAAAGGTCCAAAAACGGTCACGGTGGCTGCTGATACCGTTTTATAACGGCCTCAATCCCGTTACCAGTCCGTTTTTTGAAACCTCGGGGATAACACTTGTGTACCCTAAGATACCGGATATGACACTGACACTCACTCACTCAGACACCACTAATAATTTGAGAAAATCACATAATTTAGTGTAATTATATGTGACGGTGTCCGTGCTTCATGAATCATAGGCCGGTATTGATTAAAATGCATTTTTACGTGGTGCCTTACTTTGTACTAGGTATGATTTGGTTCTGAGTACGCATGAGTTCAGTGCGTTACAAAATACTGCGATTAACGATGAACATATATTGCTTTGGAAGGAATCTCGCCACTGCATCATGCTGTTTGCCGCCCGTGCAACTTCCAGCACAAAAGTATGACATAATCTTATAGGTTGTCACTTGATATATTAGGTGCTGACTATCTTGTATGTTGCAATGTAGGGAAGCACATTTTTGGTATGTTTTACCTCATGAAGTGAAGTGTACAAACCTATTGAACCGATATTTTGAAATATTATCACCTTGTGAGAAAGAAAATGTACTACGCATGCGTGGGGAGGAGCTCAAGAAAAGTGCTCTCCTAGCTCGTGCATTGGTTCGCACTACATTGGCAAGATGTATGTTTTGAAGTTCTAATACTTACTTTCTTATTGTTACTATATTATTTGAAATGGAGGAGTGTCTTGGGTGTTTTATATGATGCTAAAGTATTGCTTAAGTTGAAAGGAAAATGTTGTACGGGACGAGTGTTGGGCGGTAAAGAACCAACACAAACATAAAGTAAGCGTAGCAGAAATGAGGATGTTACGATGGATGTGTGGTAAAATTAGACGGGATAGAACTAGAAATGATGACATTAGAGAGAGAGTTGGGGTAGCACTTATATGAGAAAAGATGGTAAAAACTACATTTAGGCGGTTTAGGCACGTAGAGGGAATACCTATGGATTTTGTAGTAAGGAGAGTAGATCAGATGAAGGGGAGTCAAATCACTAGAAGGGGAGTCAAGCCACTAAAGGTAAGGGTAGGCCTATAAAAATTATAAGAGAAACTATTAGGAAGGATCTAGAGATAAATGAGTTAGAGAAAAACATGGTTTTTGATAGAACACTATGGCGTCGTTTGATTCATGTAGCCAACCCCACTTAGTGGGATAAGACTTGGTTGTTGTTGTTGTCACTATATTATTATCTATTAGCAAATATTCATGTATACATGTTCAGCCAGATTTTAGTATTGAGTGGACCAAAAATGTGTGGTTTCATTTAGTGGTTGGTACTACCATAGCAATTAGCGAGATTTGGTTTTCTGAATCTTGCTAATATTTCTTGATTACATATTTTTTTCTCTTTGTACTTTTTATTTTTTGTGATCAATGTCCTGTACCTCAGTGGCAATTGTGAAGATCGCTGACAGATACCAGAAAGTCTCACACACAAATTAGGTAATTGAAATGCAATTTTATTAAGAACAAGATTCTGAACAACAATTCAGAACCAATACAACTAAGATTACAAGAATTGAATGAAAATACGACCCAATAGGAAATTCGAGAATGCCTACGCTCTTCCAAGTCTACCTGTTTCCCAGTCTGCCCTCTATCCTTCTCCACAGTGACTCAAATAACCCCCCACTCTGCTCTCCCTGTA
Organism: Medicago lupulina; assembly: GCA_958299785.1. Taxonomy (NCBI): domain Eukaryota; kingdom Viridiplantae; phylum Streptophyta; class Magnoliopsida; order Fabales; family Fabaceae; genus Medicago; species Medicago lupulina. The sequence goes on along the minus strand of OY283141.1, from coordinate 26,228,753 downwards.
ATCACTCTCTCAACTGCTTCCTCGGCAGAAAGTTGTAACTCCTATCCCCTCAGGAATTTTGATCAAGCGCTTTACATCTCTTCATCCTCCTCTCATAGACTTTATAATTTTGGGCCCTGGTCTCAGGCACATAACAGTCGCACCTGTTGATGTTGTTTCCCTTTTCTTCTGGAACCAACCAATCACATTATGTAACTCCTTACCTTTACAACTTTTAACACAATTTGTTTGATTATGTTTTCTCTGATAGACATATAGCCTGCTTGTTTGGTGGAACATCTGTTATCTGTATATTGTTCATGTTCTTGTATCATTTGGTTTTGATTCTTTCTATATCGCAATAGAGTTCACATGTCTAAACAAATTTTTTTGCTGCTAGACCAGACAAATTGTCTAATTGATCCAAAATCCTTGAAGTTTCGGAAGAACGATTATGGCAAACCTGAGGTGTGTTTTTCTATTCTTAATTATTACTTGTCTATTACTTCTGAAAGATTGCACTTTTATCTTGCTTATGCTTTGTTTATTGAGTTTTTTTTTGTAATCCAGTCAAAAGTTTTAAGTAGCATATTTGAATAGGTAGACTGGCAATATGCTGACGATCGGAGCCTACCACCACTACATTTTAATATCTCGCACACTTCTTCTTTGATAGCATGTGGAGTAACTGTCGGTTCACCGGTATGTATTTTATATTGTTATAGAAATGGTATTCATTATTTTGTCATTATATTATATTCTGTTCTAGTTTTTAGATTTATTATTTTTGTTGTCATTTTTCCTGCTCAAGACTATTGTCTTTGAACATATTTAACTTGTGTTCTCACTGTAGATTGGAATTGATGTGGAAGAGAAGCAAAGGAGGTTAAAGAATGACATTTTAGCCTTTGCTCGTCGATACTTTTCTCCCCATGAAGTAGAAATGCTAGCTCACATTGTAGATCCTGAGCTTCGGCGTCAGGAGTTTATTAAATTATGGACTCTGAAGGTTTGTCACATTATTGAATTGCATTGCTGCTATTGGGTTGATTTTTACTACTCAGTTAGGATTGAGAGTTGGGTTAGAAACCAACCTGACTCTTTTTTGTCAGAAGCACAAACGTGACTTATTAAACTATTAACTGGAGAAAATTTGAGTATTTTTTTGGTTAGTTCTCGTATCATTGATTTTTCTCTTTGAGCATTACTTACTTTTTTTTTATACTAGAAATATTTGCAATACATAAATGTTGTGATACAAAACTTCTCAATGGGTAAGGATGTATATTAGTAAAATGCTTTTTTAAGTGTCTAATTGTTTGTTTTTTCTATTTGTTAGCTCTAGTCTTTAGTAGTTCTCTGTTCTATGTATGAGTTCCTTATTTTTGTGTGAAGCATTTGTTCAATCAATCAAGTGTTGAGTAGTAAGCATATTTTTCCTTTGGTACTTACCTGCTTTATGATAATTGTAATGATAATGTGACTAGGGAGCATAAGTAGGTTGAGAATTCAACCTTTTTTTTCCTTCCTATTCTGCAGTTCACTTACAGAAACATTTGCCATTTATAGGAGGCATATGTAAAAGCACTGGGAAGGGGCTTCTCAGCATCTCCTTTTAATACTTTCACTATTCGATTAAGAGACCATGTGGTGAAAGGAGGTATCCATGTTCCACCCCATGTGATTTCTAAGGTATGTTTCTTATAAAGTTGGTTAGATATTTATGTTGGTGAACTACTGGGGTAGCTACTGTCATACGGGCATGCCCTAAATATTCGGGCTGAAATTGCAGTATAGTGAACAAATCCTTGTGTTAGTACCATGTGAGTTATTTGATTTTGTCTGCTTCAAGAGTTTATTTTGCTGACAGGAAGCTGAAATTACCGTTGAGCCTTCAGGTGATCTGAAGAATCTCTCAAGCAATTGGCATTTTGTGCTTTTAGAGTTAGTTGGTTCTCATTATGCTGCCGTTTGCATAGAAAAGGACAACACCAATGCAGGTAGCATGCCTTTTCTTTTGTTGTCATAAGAGTATATTGCTGAAATGGTAGTTACACAGTACTTTCATAATCGCACATGCTGTTGATGCCACATGTTAAAACTATTTTCTGGTACCAAAATGCAGCAACAGTTGTTGTGGTCATTTTTAGATTCAACAATTGTATGAGTAACATTATTTTTTGATCTAGTAGTTTGAGCAGTTTGAGTAGCTGATAATGGCTCATGTATGTGGTTTGTAGACAAAGGGAGCATTCCAGTAAATTTGATTATACGGAAAACAATCCCATTTGTTGAAGATGAATGTATTTCCGGAACAGACTCTGCGGAAGTCATCGGCGGCTTGAGTAAACTGCTAGTGTGTTGATTATTGATTCCATAATAAAATGGATGTTTCAACAACGGCTTTACATTTTAGAATCAGTGTTCTCATTTATTTTAGAGCTCCATTTTTTACTGTTGCTTGGGAAGGCTGGGATACTGTCTTAGATGCTGATATCTACTGAAACTTTGGAGCATAATGTACTTCCTTTTCCCCATTTGCCTCTGCAGTGGTTGTTGCACGTGCAGGAAATAACCAATTTGTAATGTAATAATCCATGTAAAATTTATACATTATTTGAATGATTTAAGCATCTTGCTTATACTAAGATTAGGCATCTTGTTTATAACAAGATGTTCAAAAAATTACTCTTTTTGCATTTGATGTTATCTTAAGAGTCCATAAAACATAAAATTTAACCCTTTCTATTACTTCAAAAATGCTGCAAGTTCAACAGAGTCTCTAAAGTTAATAAATAATAATTCATTGAGTGCTAGTTAATAAATGCTGCAATTATCTGAATATTGAATTATCAACAAATAATAATTCATTAAGTATTTTCCTTCTATCAACAAATAATAATACTATTTTCCTTCAAAAAATAATAATTCATTAAGTATTTCTTCTGGCACCATATAGGGACGCTAGTTAATAAATAATTACGAACTTACTAGGCACATAAATTTAAAATGCTAATAGGTTTTGATTATATGAATGAAAAGAATAAAATTTAACTTTATCGTTGTACTCCTTCGATCCCTTAATAAACATTGCATTTAATCATTTCACGTTGATGTAATTTCATTATCATAAATTGAAAGTTTAAAATAATAACATGACAGTGATGTACATAGTATTATTTAAAGGTGCATTGTAGAAGAAACAATTAAAACCACATTTAAAAGTGAAAGTGACACTCTTTTAGGATTATTTTTTTTGCGTGTAAATGTGATGGACATTATGAGATAGAGGGAGCATATTTTTTATTTTTTTTGGGTAAAATGTATTAAATAATTTATTTATACTGCCAGGGTTTTATCTCATAGCATGAGCGCCGTTTTTCATCATCATATATTCTAGCTCAACATTCTTGATTGTAATTGTTCAACGACATAGGTTGTGTTTGTTTCATTCAGCAACATTTGCAATTGCCTTGCTCTCAATTTTGGCTTGTAAATCAAACCGTCATTTGATTTTGTTTCATCCAATACTATTTGATATTAGGTTGTATTCTTATTTTGTCTTAATCAACAAACCAAAATTCAATAGCCACCTATTCCAAGTTGCAACGGTTGGGTATACTCTTGTCAGTCTTTCGGTGAAGGCATTCAACAAGGTTTTGCATGGTAGAAAAACCACCAATTTGCCCTAGGACATTCCTAGTGTCGTCGATAAATTCAACATTGTTGCTGCATATTGATAACAAATGATCGTTTGTTGACGCATTCTTTGGTTCCTTTGAAGTGCAATCGAGCCAATTTCCAAAGCCATGCATTAAGGGATACTCAAAGTGCATTATGATTTCACAGAAAGTGTATGTTCGAGGAGTGGAGGTATGTCGTAACAATCTTCATGGTCACGTCATTCTCACCAAAGGTCATGTGTCTCTCATTGCATGCAATATTTTGTCAAGTTGGGTTCTCTATGGAAGGATATTGGACAATGGAAACTAATCTCCCTTTGTTTGGGTTCTACGAGTTCCAATTTTCAAACACTAGAGACAACAGAAAGATTTGGATTACTAGAGCATGGAATTTTAAGCCAGGGTTTGCAGATATCCAAGTGGACTTCGGATTTCAATATCCACACATAGCGCCTATAACACCATTTTTTAATAGCGAAGATGCATTTTTTTTAAAACAATTCATATTCCTGGTACTAAAAGAATTCATGATCATCTTTTCTTCTCCAAAAATCATAGTAAATAAATCATTCCTAGGCAATGAGTTTTCAAATCCAACTATAGACTATCAAATTATGAAATAGAGAAAATTGATATGTACGACTCCACAAATAAGCTCAAAGTTGATCTTGAACTTAACCTGAGATGACAGAGCACTAGGACCCACTGATGGCATCATGCACGACTTCCTCCAATTTCCAACAAGGTCACCTCTTGTGACTTGCCTTGAGCGTCATCACGATATCAACAACTAATACACTAGGAAAGTTTGGGGCACATACACCCAGATTTCTATGGATAAAGTAAAGGGTCACGATTTAAAAACAATATTATTACAGAAATACTACATGCATAAAATACATGTATGGTAAATGACATCAAAATAAATATTCTGCAAATAAGATTCCATAAGATTAAGGTGGGCTCCTTCATGCTAGTCTACAATACGTGGTTATTTTCGCAAAATCCTAGATTTAACAAAGACTCGCTACATTCCTGTAAAGTTAAGGCGGGTTCCTTTAGAGTAGTCCACACCCCGTGGTCCATCATATATGCCATGTAACTTTAAGATGCTTGAGCATACAATTCCCCTTATATGTTGATGTAATATCTTACCTATCACATCAACATATGTAAAGAGACGATATGATAAGAGACAATATGAACACGAAGAGTAAGGCAATTGTGTCAACGATTACGCCATCTGCAAGGAACAATGGGAAGCTTATTAAAATCAAAAGGAGAACTCGTCAAATCACCTTCAATTCAAACATAAGACCAATGATGAAGGGCGGCCATTTAAATCATTGTGATACAATGCAACAACTCGACTTGCAAAACAGAGAGAGCACCTAAATTAGATTAGAAACAACTCAAGAACAAGAAGGCTCAGCTATGGTCCCGAAAAATACCACCACAAGCCGCATGAGAACCCAATAATGAACCGTCGATATTCACTTTCATACAAGGAGAAGTCAGAAACTTCCAAATCACTATCTTGATTTACTTGATACCCTGAATCCAGGGGAAACCATAAAGTTGTCCAACAAACGGATATCAGAGACAATGGGTAAGCATAAGCCCTTAGAATTAGTTCCTGACATGGCCATCATGGTGTAAATCTTGTCTTTTGTAGCATGTAAAGTGACAATGGCATTATGAAAACGAACCCCATTCCTAATCAACCCGATCGTATGAAACATATGGAAAATACTAGCAATGACCATATCTCTAATTTGCGAACTTTGTCTCAAGGGAATACAAGAGAGAGTGCTAAAAATAGTGGGAGTATCAATAACACAAAGCAATATGTCTCTAGCTAGCCATTTCCAAAGGTGCAAATCAAACGGACATGAGAGAAATAAATGATACGATGATTCAAAACTCATCATGCAAAGGGCACATGGAAACAACCGTACAACCCTGTTGTCTAAGATTCTCATATGTTGGCATCTTAATATGCATGAGTCTCCAAAAAAATAAAAGAACGCCAAATCAAGGACTCCCAATCAACATGAGTATAGGGAGGTAAAAGGAAGAGATTATCTTGTTTAGAAGAAAGCTGACCATCAGGAGAGTGAGACCACGCTAACATGTGAGGAAGCAAGGAAGCCAGTAAAACAACTTGAACAATCCGATGAGCAACCAAAGGAAAATTAAAAATTGCATGAGACCACGCTGACCATGTAAAACAAAAGAGGAAAGCTTGCCTAAAAGGGACGGGGTCAGAGAGTTGGGAAGAACCAAATGATCCATAAGAGTAGATCCAAGCCAATTATCCGTCCAAATAGTAATATTATCACCCGTGCCAACAATCGACCGAGAGTTGTCAATAATAGTATCCATATGCTGATGAATACCAAACCAAACAGAAGATTTAAAGTTCACAACTTCATAACGTCTCCTAAAAGCATTTCACCTAACAAATGATTCAAATATTAGTTTTTCATGGTATCTTTCTAACAGGACCAACTTCTATTAGTATACTATGTCGTCTTAATTGGAATCCTCTAATTGATCGGCTAGTGATAGAATAGTTATTTGAAATTTACATGTATAATTTTAGTCATCAAATGGTAATAACCTTAACAACATTTCACCTATGTTTAAATCAATTTTAATTTTACTATACATATGTTCCGAAAACATTTAGTTTTCCTTTGTTATACAACGTAGCGATGAGCTATTGAAACTTATTTTTGTCAACATTTTGACAATAAGTTATCCACATATAGATTTTTCTTTCAAAACAAAATATGATAAAATATTTAGTCCTTCAATTCAACATAATTATATTATGTTGCTCATTAAAAAAATTGAAGATTGTGGATTGGTTACCTTCCTCTAATCAAGTAGTGTTTTAAACGGTAACCATTATTTTATTCTTTTCTGATGAAATGTACACCATCATTGACAATCTCAAGTTTTAGCAAATATGAACATAAATTCATACTCGGTTGGGTCACCCCTTGATTCTGCCAAATTACCAATTTCTTGACGGTTTATCTGCGGCAACCTAGCCGAGTATGAATTTCAGTTGAATTCTAATGTACAAGATCCTTTTTGTTAATGAAAATGGTGGAAATGAGTAATGAATTTTGGAAGAAGATTGGGGAAGAAGATTGCATCATGTGTTCCTTCCTTTCTCATTTTTTTAATTAGAGCATTACACCTGTGGCATTTTTATTTATTTTTAAATTGAAAATCCTACTCAGAGGTGCCACATGTGTGTTGACTTGGTCAAAATTGGTCTGGCGGTCAAAAGTGAAAAATGGGGTAAATTTAAGGGTTAAAATTGTTATTGTTTTTCTTCAAAAAAATTTGTTATTGTTTTTTTGGGGATGAAAATCGCAAGATTGTGATACTTAGGAGGTCAAAACTTTTTACAAATTCAATATCAATTGCTAACATTTTAATTAGTTAAGTATCTAAAATATTATTATAGTATTTTTGCAAAAAACAATTCTATTGCAATAATAATAAGAGTAAATTACACACTCCCCTCTCTTAAAAGGTGCTTGAATTACACTCATCTTCCCTCTTATGTTAAAATATACATTCCCCTCCCTTGAAAAGTAAAATTTATACTCTCCTCCCTCTTTGAGATGCTTGAATTGCAACCCCCTCCCTCAATAATTAAATATGCCATACACTTTAATCTATTTTAACATAAATAAATATTTATATGATATATACTAATTTTGAACCACCATTTAAGAAAAATAAATTCTTTTCTTTATAATTTAAATGTCAATGATAATTAAATTTAAATATTTTGTTATTAATTATAATTTAGAGTATAAAATTCATTTTTAAATAACCATACTTTATCGCCTTTTGTAATTGTTCAAATATTTTAATTTTATTTTGAATTGTTTCATATTTTATAATAAGGTTTAAAACTATATGTTAATGAAATTGTGAATAAAAAATATAGAGAAAAATATGTATTCAAATTTCGATTATATTAAAGTGGACTCACAATACTATTTTTCTTTGAAGTGTGTTCAATTAGTTATTTTTGCTAGATTATTAGAAATTAAAAAAAAAATTGTTGAGGAAGTAAAGTGTAGATTTTAACACAAGAGGGGAGAAAAATATAATTCAAACTTCTCTCGGTGGAGGGGAGTTAAATGTTTTCTAACTAGTAATAACGCCCGTGCAACACACGGGATACTTCTAAGTTATATGTTGATAGTTAAAATATTAATTGCAAAATATTTTTAATAAATGTTTGAGAATATGTATCTACTATACCTTGATTATATATGTATATAAAATATGCAACTATTTTCAATGAATGTGTAACATGTCTATTAGATTCAAATGCAAACATAAGTGGGTATTGATATGTCTATTATTTCACAAACTAACATTAACAACTGATTTCTAATATTTGCGATAAAAAAACATAGGTTGGATAATTCAAATAATAAAAACATGAAGATAATCCAAATTTAAAATCAAATGACATGATTTATTTAGTTGTTCTTACATACCATATGAACTGCTTCAATTATATAGTTGTAGTGTTAGTCGCAAAACACATTCAAAATTTTACCAAAAAAAAAAAGTCACCATATTACAAAAAAAAAAAAGACACTTAATGTCGATATTGAAAAAATTCCGGTTCTTAAGTTGGGTGTGTGTCGTCGTTCCTGTAAAACGTAACAACAAAAAAAAATGTCAGTTTATATGTATCATAGCTAATTATAATTATAATTAAAGATCAATGATAAGTCTATATAAATATAAGGTGGGCATGAAAGTTACCTTTGGGTGACTAAGTTTGAAATGCCAAAGTTCTATAAATTTTCAAAGACTTCAGGATAAACAACATTGTTAGTAGTTGTGCAAGGCTGACCATTTTCATCCAAAATTAGGATTTTTAATCCCTTTGTAGTTGTAACTCTAGATATTGCAACATATAATTGGCCATGTGTAAATATCGGTCTTGGTAAATACAACCCAACTTTTGAAAGAGATTGTCCTTGACTCTTGTTGATAGTCATTGCAAAACACAAACATACAGGAAATTGTCTTATACTAAATTTGAAAGGGAATCCTGAATCAGTGGGGACCAAATCCATTCTTGGAATAAAAATTGATTGACCAATATTTTTGCCACTGATCACAGTTGCAGTAATTAAATTCTTACCCAAATCCTTAACTTGCAGCCGTGTACCATTACAAAGACCTTTAGCTTGATCGATATTCCTTAGAAGCATAATAGGAACACCAGCCTTTAAAGTCAAACGGTGATTTGGTATACCAGAACATTTAATATCATTTAGAAACTCACTGTTAAACCAATCACCTTGAACTTCATAGTCCTCATCCGACTTGCATGGTGTATCAGCACTTAAGTAATCCTTAGCTTCTCTAGGAATCAAAGATAAAACATAGTCGTTAACTTGTTCAACAACCTCTAAAGTAGGACACATAATTGCTTGGTCTTGAAATAAATTAGCATTTTGAAAATTTTCAACTACTTTGGGATAGATAAAGTCAATTAACGAATGTAAAGGATTTGCACCTTCAAGAATGCACAACTCCTTTGGAATAGTAATTTCAGCAACACCATTCTCATCGGCTTCCATGATACCATCACCAATAGTCAAAATCCAATCAACAAATTTTTTGATATCAGAATATGATTGACTCGTTGAATCACCACTTAACCGCATGTTCTTTGTCAACTTGAGTACTTTGCATGTCCTCCAAACTCTAGAGGAGCTAATTGTTGCCTTTATGACATCCCCTCTTGGTCCTCTTCTAACAACTGGTAAAATTTGCCTAAAGTCACCACCTAGAACAACAACTTTGCCACTGAATGGTTTTTTCAAGTTACTCTCATTTTGAACCCTCATGACATCTCTCATAGTCCGATCAAAAGCTTGAAAGCAATATCGATGCATCATCGGAGCTTCATCCCATATGATAAGACTTGCCGCTCTAAGAAGTTTAGCTCTAGGACATTGTTGTGTGATGTTGCATGTGGATTTTTCATTTATGTCCAATGGAATAGAAAAGGTAGAATGAGCAGTTTTTCCATTTGGTAACAACAAAGAAGCAATGCCGCTTGAAGCAACATTCAAAACAATTTTTCCTTGAGATCTAAGAGCAACGAACAATCTTTTCCACAAGAAGGTTTTTCCAGTTCCACCATATCCGTACACAAAATAAAATCTTCCATCACCTGATAAAACTGATTGCATAATTTGTTGATAGACATTGAACTGTTCAGCAGTCAACATACCAATTAATTTTTCATGCAATAGGGTTAGCTCAACTCGGTTATAGTTTAGTTCATCTGCTATCAGTTGGTTCTCAAAGGTTAACAAATCTTCATGTTCAACAGGAGGCATAGATTTGTAATCTTTTAAAGCTCTTCCATTTGCCATCAACAATTTGTCCAACTCAATTAGACATAAATTTTGCAGCTCATCATCTCCAATTTGTAAACCTAAAATACATATACATAAATAATAACATAAATTTTTGAAATTTAATATGTATTATTGTAAACATAAGAGTGTGCTAATTTTCAAATACTTGGAATGTTAAGCGCCTTCCTTCTATGATAAACAATTCCATCAGCTATCAATTTCCATGTGGAAATCCATACTACATTTGGTTTGCTCATGGTATTCATAATCAACAATCTAACGAACAGGTCTCTCATCTGGAAACCAGATGTTGTGAGACTTGCTTCAATGATTGCATCGATAAATTCTTTATCATCTTTTAATAAACCTAGCTCAGAGCATGCATCTTGGAAAGTTGGCAACACCTTGCCATTAACTGTTTTAACACTTTCATATGAAGTGCACCCCCTTTGCATAGTCAACAATATCCTTAGGTAATACAATTCTCCAGCACCAACCGGAACATAGAAAGCCTCCCAACACTAAACCTTGCTTCCTTGGTTGCCACCTATGTTTATTAGTCAAATAAACAAATTTTGAAGGAAACTCTGCATATGTTAGATTGCGACCCTGTTCATATATTTGGTTTGCCTCGAACCAAGCAAGAAACATTGTATTAGTCATCTCATGGTAAGCAACAACATTATGCAAATCTTGGTTCTCTTTATAATTCACTGTTTGTTCATTTGGTAAGTGAACAGATAACCTAATGACAACAGGAAACTTCTGATGAATATCAAATTTAAATATTCTCCAAGCTGCCTCAAATGGTGACAAATATCTACAGTCATAATACCTTTTGATTTCATCAACAGGTTCAGACTTGTGCGAAGTTGAAGAACTATTGGTAATCTCAATATTTGAACGATCAGGGCCTTTGTTCACATACTTAAACAAATATTTGATGGCATTTGACTTATTGCAATATTCAACATTGACATGTGCATGATACCTCATTAGCAAATATGGATTGTATGGGACAACATTCCCACTGTTCAACTTGACTCCACCTTTGTTAACAACAACACCGGAATTACGCCGTCTATAAGACGGATATCCATCATCGTCTATATAAGTAGATGACTGGTGTTTTTTTGGAAAATATTTGGTACATTTAGGACCCTTCATGCAAGGCGAGTTATAGTTGGCAGCCCCACAAGGTCCGTGCATCATGAAAGATGAAACTGAAGCATACAAATTTGGATAAAGTTGTGGATGGGGAATTTCAGCAGAGATCACCTTATCAATATCTCGTCCCGTATTCAATTTGTTATCACCATCCAACCACAATAATATGTGTGCATGTGGTAGTCCTCGCTTCTGATACATGCCTATTAAGTTAAAATAATCGTTGATTAGTATTGTTAATATAATAAATATAAAATATTAACAATGTAAAAATTCAAACGAATGATGGTTATTCTAATTTGTACTTGCCTGCAATGACCTTCCCAAAAATTTCTTTTTTTTTGAAATCTGACATCATTTCATCCAACTTCATTTTAAAGACTCTACAAACAATATCTAGCCGATCTGATGCTGTGAGACCCCTTGAAGTAACAAAGTCTCGTATTTCAGACCAATTTGAATTGCATGTCACAGTAATAAACAAATCAAGATAGCCAAACCTCTTGCAAATCCCCATTGCATCTTGACAATTATTGAACATATATCTTGGACCACCTGTGAATGAATCGGGAATGATCACACTCTTTCCAACTGATGACGGTAGTATGTCTCCAGTTTCAACTGCCTCTTGCAATCCACTCAAAAGATCGCTTCGAATTTTATCTTGATTTTCCCTGATGTAAGAAAGTCTCTAGGCCTCAATCATTGTGTAACAATCAACCAAAAATTGTTGGAACAACCTTTTAGCATTAACGATGGTACCAAATTCAATCAATCTTTCCATAATCCTAAACGCCATGAAATCTCTAATTGTAACTCTTGCTCTTTTTCTCTTAGGCTTATCTTCCTCCACTTCTCTTAATGGGATATCTGGTTCCCATCCATTTTCACCTCTAGGAAACATTAAAGGATACTGAAGCGGCAAGACTAATACACGTGTTTCATGCAGCCTGGTCAAACCTAAACATGTATCATTAACAACAACATCTCTGCCAATATCTGAATCGTCAAAATCACCAACTATCAAACCAGCTACCTCATCTACTGTAGGGATATTGTGCATTCTTGAATCGTTGGAGCGTTTTCTATACAATCTGAGAGCTAATGTGGGAGGATCTCCTGCCTCGACAACATCTCTGACTCTTCTAAAGCTTTTAGCAAGTGGATTACAATCATCGATCATCTTTGTAAGATCCCGAACTAAAGAAGCATCTAAGGGTTTTGAATCACTCCTTGAGCTAAAATCAATAAAAATAATAAAAATCATATGTACTTGTTATTATAAACTTCAAATGTTATGAAATTGAATAATATAACAATGTCTGGCTGTACCTAAAATGTCCGATTCGGTTTTGCAATTCATTTTGTGTGTCGTAAATGTACAACTAAGCAAACTCGGGAGTTGCTCCTGGTTCTGGAAGTAAAGATCCAATCCTGTGATAATTTTGGCCACCCAAAATAAATTGAGGAGGGCCACTTCCATTGTTGATGTGTGATTGAATCTTACCCCCCATTGATGTAAATGCAAACATGTTGTTGTAAGTCCTAAAATTCTCTTTGAAATGCTTGCTTCTACGATCTCGACCTTGTATTAATGATAACAATAACTCTGGTGGTCTTCCAATAAGTGGTAGTTCAACTTGTCCTTTTTGACAGCAAATTGAAAAATCAACATCCTTTGAGTCCCTTGATTTGTCAGGTCTTTCTTCAAACCATAATTCAGCAGAACACCATCTGCAAGTTATCTCAAGTCCTCCAAAATTTAGGCAACCTACATGTAAAAGGGAAATAAATTTAATCCAATGTACATTAAACTATAACTTAGTTAATGTGTCTGAAATATTAATTACCTTCGTTCTCTGATTCTTGATACATTCTAGACTCAAATGAAACAATATCACCAGTCTCGTCGTCTAAAGTACATAAAAATACAAAAAAACCATGCATTATAAAATAAAATTAAAAACTTCTAAGTTACTAACTTTTACTTGGCATTAGTTAATGAACATACCATTAGGAGTTTCATCCTCTTCAAAGCCTAATCGTTTGACGCCAATATATACCATTTTTTTTGTAGTTTTTGTTCTCTGCTTTCGGTGAGTAGTATTGGATGTAGGATCTATAACTTCAGACAATGCCAAAGAAGATATTGTTCCTGACGTATTATTTTGACACATAGTTAATGTATTATACTAATATATAAGTTTAACTATATATTGAAATCAAAATTATACATGTAAAGACTACTTCAAACCTGAGTTTTGTTTAGATCCTGTTTGATAATTCCGCGATGATTCCCCGAAAGTGTGTTGTGTATTGTTCAATATATACGACTCAAGAGTGACAGATTCAGAATTATGATTCCTTAGTCTTTTGGATGAGAATTTGCTATTCCATGATTGTGTTAGGTTTGGACTAATTGTTGAACCATCTAAAATTAATTTATATCGGTGTTAGTGATTTATGTGTTTTTAGGTAGCATGCAACATTTTATGAAAAATTATAAATCAATAAATAACAGCTACCTCTATTTAAAGGAGACAAAGGTATCCTAGTTGCCTTTCTCTTGGTTATAGAAGAATGAACATTGCTGTCAACAATGCCATTGTTGAAGCTATCATTTTTTCTATTTCTTGGCCAGTTTGCGTTGTTGCAAGAAAGGTTGAATGTGACTTGGGATGTGTTTTCCACACTTATTGGACTAATGTTTTCTGCCATTAAATCAAATAAGTACTCAAAATTACAATACATTTTTGAGAATTAAAGAAAAAGTGGAAAAACTTGTATGAAGTAATCAATGTAAACAAACCTGAATTTGAAGTATGCTTGTTACCAGACCTTTGCTTCATGAGAGTTTTTCTTCTAAACCTTGCAATCTTTGTAGCATCATCTTCCATCTTCAATGTTTATGTTATTTGATGTAGTGGAATTTTTAGGGAGGTAAGATCATTTGGCTAACATTTTGTTGATGTAGGATGTGCAACTATGCAAATTCATATTTTTTTTTTTAGGTCAATGTATTTGGCAAAAAATGGTGGCTGCGCTCTGTGTTGCTTAAGTTGATGTGGTTAATATCATTTTTTAATTATTTGGAAAGGAAAATGTATTGTTAATTTTTTAGGTCAACTATGTGTGATTGAGAAATGACAACAGTGGCTTTTAAGCTAACATACAAAATAATACTTTTAATGGTAAAATGAGACTTCCTATAAGCTATGGAAAAAGACACATGAGAAATGAAAAGAATCTATGTTATTTAAGTAGTAATATGCTACTTGTTTACCATGTCTCAGCAAAAAATAACCTATATTTTTAGCTAGCAAAAAATAACCTTTTGAAAACTTCTTTTAAGCTAGTGAAAAAGACACATGACAAATAAAAAGAATCTATTTCATTGAAGTAGTAATAACATTTTCTGCTGTTGTGTCCAATACGTACCTATCACGATGACACAATGTATATTCATTGTAGAGGTCAATTTGTCTTTATATAAGGGAAGTGGAAAGGTTTTGAAATCTGAAAAAAAGAGTACAATTTTTAACTTCTATCATGATAAAGTCATAAACACAACTAAAGGAATTATTTGTTACAATTTCAATTTCAATTATATATATCCACAAATTTATAGTACAACCCATTTATTTATAGTTACATTCTTTCTTACAAAAGATCCCTCTAACACTTTACATATCGAATATTCATTGTTAGTTAGTTGGAAAGATGAGAAAAGTTAACAAACACAAACATACAAAAGATAAGAGTCAATACCAGGTGTGTTTGAAGATTTCAAGGAACACATAGGACCAAAAGACAAACACTGCATCATAATGGAAAGTGTTACCGAAGTAGGTATGAATTGATCTGGAGGAGTGAACAGTTCTCAGTTTTGAATGTGATGGACTTGGAAAAGATAAAACCCATAAGCAATATGTGGTGAGTTAATGTAATCGAAAGCTAAATTAAGATAAAACCCATTGTTTAGAAACCAACACCTGTAACCTGACACATGATGTGGTGTCATAAAATAATGGTCATAGCTGATTTATAATTTTGTTGTCCCACAGCAAACATGTGCACAACTAACTTGGCCCACAAACTTATTTTTTCACATGTCAATGACCCTTTTATTTTTAATTTTTTTTCAAACCATAGCTTAGTTTGTTAAGGTCCCATGTATGTTATTCTTGTAGTTACTAATTAATTCTTATCAAAACTTATCGTTGAGATTCTTTTCTTAAATATTGATAAAGTACATCCTAACTAATGTATTTAGCAAATCCTGTAATAAAGTGATGTTATTGTTATTTAAAATAGTATTTAGAACTAAATAAAAAGTGTTAAAAACCTTTTTTGTAAAAGAAAAGTGTTAGAAAACTATAAAGCAAAACTGAACAAAACACATCAACAATGAGGAATAATTCAAAAAACCCGACTGCAGCTTTCACACTTGATTGTCTAAAATGTTAACATTACAACAATAACATAGATGCCCACAACAAACTAATGGATGTTAGATGGACCAATCATAACACAACCAAAATGCCCAATATAACTGGGTCTTACACTGATTCGAAATACTTAATAATAATAAACTAAAAGTCATCCAAATTTCCTATTTGGTGGGATGCCACACTTGACTCTAACAAAAGATCCTCCATATGTGGGAGTGATACTGATTAAGAAAACAATACTTGAAATAAACACTGATACACAGTTTGATAGGAAGGTTCAGATCTTCATCTTCTTTAGCAGTGGGTGAAACCCTTTTACCTCCCTTGTTTTCAATCACAACATCAGAAGTACCACCAATGCCCAAAGGGGTAACATACTCTTCTAGCCCAACAACAGCAGATGAAAACTTGGAAAGCATATCCTGTAAATATATACACAATAGATAATTAAAGTCCAGTCATTTATTAATTTTGAATGTTATGTTAGTTTGACAAAATGAGATAAGTAAGGTACATCTGATGGGGTTCTTATAAGTACCTGGCTAACAGCAAGGCTAGCATAATCAATCACAAGTTCCTTCCCCTTGTTTTCAATCACAACATCAGAAGTACCACCAATGCCCAAAGGGGTAACAGACTCTTCTAGCTCAACAACAACAAATGAAAATTTGGGAAGCAGATCCTGTAAATATACACAGTAGATAATTAAAGTCCAGCCATTAAGTAATTTTGAATGTTATGTTTGTTTGACAGAATGAGAGATAATTAAGGTACATCTGATGGGGTTCTTAAAAGTATCTGGCTAACAGCAAAGCTAGCAGAATCAATCACAAGTTCCTTCCCCTTAGAAGAAGATGCACTCAAAGTCTCAAGTCCCTTAAATTAATTATTAAGAATAATAAAATTAGATATAAGTTACACGATTGAGTTTGTTGTTACATTCCATTATAGTTGAAACATAGAGTAAAAAATTAACTTATACCTCGGACAACACAAGAGCTGAAACACCAGCCTTAGATGAACCACTATCTCCTGCCAATCCACTCAAAGAACCCCACTCCTATCAAATTGAAATTGTAAAACTAACATTAATTAAATACAATTTCATACATTAATTAAAAAAATAAATTAAATGAATACTTATGATTGTAGAAAAGCAAAAGAAATATTTACATTCCTATAGAAGATTGCCACCTCCTTCGCCCACTTGGTCTTAAATTGATTTATGATAACTCCACTGGTGCAAATCTTACGCACGCGAAAAGACTGTTCAAACCTAGAACTTGTATCCACTTTGCATTCGACCTTAAACAGGTAAGTGGAATTAACCAAAGTAGAAATCTCGGCTGGAAGAACTCCAGGAGCAGCATTCTGTGTTACGAATGAAAAATTTGAACAAATTAATAAACATAAGTATAAAGCATTCTCAAATTCTCAACAGTTAACATATAAAAATTACAGATTTTAAGCAAAGAGTGTAACATACCACATCATGTGCCTCCAAGACCTCAGCACAAGTCTTGTTAAACAGCATAGTGGAATCACGATCAAATATAACAAAGGTAGCACTGTCGGTATCATCCATGACACAAACTTTTATTGAGAACCTAACAAAAAAAATTTGATTGTTTTTTTTATTAGCTTAAATAAATTCAAGAATTTTATCAAAGTATGAGGTTGGTGATAGTTATATATACCTTTGGGTAACATTTTTAACGTGCCTATTGCACTTCTCACAAAACCAAAGGCCTGAATCAGCATAAACTGACTTGTTACATACACAGGCAGTGTAGTACCAATTGTTACTACCCACAATATGCTTAACAGTCCCAAAAACAACAAATGTATCATCCTATGTAATATAAAATATGCAAATCCAAGTTAGTTAAGTATGATGGAAAATATTTTATATATATCATAGTAATTTAATTTAATTTTATAAGCTAAATACATAAGCTGGCAGAACTGGGGTAACCTTTGTGCAGTCCTTAAGACCTCGAATAGTGCTCATGGGAGTGTTGTACAAAAATTCCTGCAATGGTTCAACTACAGGCTGAGCAGCAATTGGTGTCACATTCAAAGGGGAAGGTGCATCATCATTGCCAGTCATCCTAAAACAATAACTAATCAAAGTTAGTTAACATAATTTTACATAGATATTCATTGTATTCAAAGAGAAGGTTTAAAAAAATACCTATGTCTCAAGCTTATGGCTTCTTCACAAGTAGGGTTAAAAAAAACCTTCGTACATGACATACAATTCTGAATATGAATCTTATCTACAAAAACCATGTCAACAACTTCAGTCCACGGTTTGTTGAAGTAAAAAAAAAAAAGAAAAAAAAGAGCACATATTAAACAACTGTCATTTTAAGAATCTTGAAAAAGCATAAAAATAGAATGTTTTGAAGTATACCTTGGAAAGTTTTGATCTTTCCAAATTGGATTGCAACAACAACATTCTGGGTTTCTCCAGATGCTAAAAATGTGTTCAATTCATCAACATATAAACCAAAAAGGGTACATTGGATCTTATGGCTGCATGTTCATACATTAAGTGTTAAATATGATTAATATAGAATGTTGAATATATTTTGAAATGTTAACATAGACTATTAAATAAGGAAGTACCCATCTGCTTCGAGAGCGATCACATTAAGCTTTGTAGTCTTTCCATGATGATCATATTCACGTTCAGAGTCAACTCCAGTAAGCATTCCAACCACATTTGATGAAATTTAATAATATTAAGCAAGCATTCAAAAAGGAAAAAAATGATATAAAGTTAAGAATTGGCTGATGAAAGACTAACCAACTAAGACTTCATCATCACAAGTGCCTCCACATATTTCAGATATGGGAACAAACTTAAAGGGAGAGCCAGTTACAATGGCAGAAGACAGAGGCATAACTTTAGAAGCAATCTGGAAGTTCAGCTTAAATGGATGTGTTGTGGTTTTGTAGCTACCATTATTAGTGTCGACAGTCAAGTTCTCAAAAGCATACACTTTGCCTTCAACAATTTGGCTCTGGAACTTGTAAAGAAGAGTTCTCTTAATGGAGGCGTGAATCCTACCTCCCTGAAAACAGGACATCATAGACAGACTTAAAAGTTGAAAGCTTTAAACTTATGTAAATCTGTTGTATCATTAGACAATCAACACGAAATTTAAAACACATTTAAAATATGTTATTGGTGTAAAATCAAAGTTATAGAAAAAAAAAATGTTTTTGACAATAATTGTTGGCCACTAAATATACTTTAAAGGTAGTTAAAAGGTAAAACCTTAAAAATTATTAAATTATTACTTAAAACTACAATATCAATCAAAAATCAGTACTGAATTAAAAACACAGTTGTAAGAAATTGTTCTGATGATAAATATGATGCACTAAAACTACTACAAAACTACTTTGCAGAAAATAAGTAACATTATTAGCTAAATAAGAACAATAAAAAAAAATGAAAGTAATTTTAACCTGAGCATCCATAAGAACCAATTCAACAGAGAAGGGCAATGCGTTTTTGTTTAAATTGTTGACCAACCACAACCTAAGGATTCTGGCCTTAAGATTCCAACATGTTTCAGAAGTGTTAATTTCAGAAATTGAGTGAAAACTGTTAGCCATTTCAACTTTGAAAACAAAAAGGGTTTTGAAAGAAAAAAGAGAGAATAGTTTTTGAATACAATGTTGGAATTGTGGTGTGAGTAAACTTTCAATATTTCCCCCAATTTATAGAACCCCGAGTCTACCACATAATCTATTAAAAACCATAGAAAAAAAGTAACAAAAATGAAAATTTAAACTTACATTGTTATCAAGGCAGAACGAATCTCTCCACAGCTGCCCTAATTTCCTGATAATGGGTAGATTATTTAGAGTCAACTTTGTGGAAAAATATTGAATTAGTGAAATCTGATTGAGAAAGGAAATGGCTTGGTTTTTGTGAATTGGGGATATGTGTATGGAGGTTTAAAATATGAGGAAATTAGGGTTAGATAATGACATAAGGTATAAAGTTTTACTGTGAAACCTTGTTTAGATAAGATTCATGTGCTACTCTTAGCCTACATCATTGAGAGGGAAATAGACTTCTGAAAAACTTGCATGAAATAAGGATTGTTGGAAGAAGATGACATTCTAGTATAGGGGAATCGCTTCCCTGTTGGTAATCAGTGTTGCGGTAGACCGTTTGTTTGTGAGTCAAAAGGCTACGAAATCAATGGGCCTGATTTGAAGCCCAACCCAATTAAATTGAATCTTAAAGCTAGTTTGAAATTTGAAATCGAAAGCTAAATAAGGATAAAAACTTGTACTCTATAATATTGTGATTAATAGGTGGCATTGCTTAGAAACCAACACCTGTAATTTGTTACTATAAAGGTGTGAGGTAAATGTCTAATATTAAGATATGTTTTGAATAAGAGGGGAGGGAAGTGTATATTTTAATAATTTATTATTCATAATTATTAGTATTGGTCATTGACATAGATACCGAGTTATCAAAAAGTAATATTTCATTAAGTATTTCTTCTAACAGCATAGAGAGACATTGGTTAATAAATAATTACCAACTAATCGGGCATATAAATTTAAAAAGCTTATAGGTTTCGAACATATGAATGAAAAGAATAAAATTTAACGTTGTCATTGTACTCCTTCCATCGCTTAATAACCGTTGCATTTGATCATTTTACATTGATGTAATTTCATCATTATAAATTAAAAGTTAAAAATAATAACATAAAAGTGATATACATAGTATTATTTAAAGGTACACTTGAGAAGAAACAATTAAAACCACATTTCAAATTGAGGAACACTTGAGAAGAAACAATTAAAACCATATTTCAAATTGAAAGGGACACTCTTTTAGGATTACTTTTGCGTGTAAGTGTGACAGATATTATGAGATAGATGGAGCATATTTTTTTGGGTAAAATGTATTGAATGAATTATTTATACTTCCAGGGTTTCATCTCCTAGCATGAGCACCATTTTTCATCGTAATATATTATAATAACTCAACATTCTTGATCGTAATCATTCAACGACACAAGTTGTGTTTTGTTTCATTCAGCAACATTCACAATTGCATTGCTCTTAATTTTGGCTCGTAAACTGAACCTTCATTTGATTTTGTCTCTACCAATATTATTTGATAGGGTTAATAGTGTTTTTCACCTCTGTAATATACCCCATTTTCGGTTTTCGCCCCTGTAAAATTTTTAGTTTGATTTGTGCCCTTGTAAAAAAAAAAAATCTAGCTTACCACCCTCCTCGCTCCAACTCACCAGATGAGCCTATGTGGCGCTTATGTGGATTTTCTTTTTATTATTTCTTTTTTTTCACTTTTCACGTGTATAATTATTTTTTATTTAAAAAAAATCAATTAAAATTTGAGAAAATTAATTTTTGTTTTTTTAAAACTCAATTTTAATTTCAATTAAAAAAAACCCATAATTATAAAAGGGAATGTGTAACGTTTTTCTTCTTTTCACCCTTGTGAAATCTCAGAAACTTTGAAACTTTGAAGACAAAGAAACCCTAAGATCTGAATCACAAACCCTAGCGAAATCGAAACCCAGGAATTCGAAAACCAGAAAATCGATGAAAACGATGAACAAAGGTGCGAAGATGAAAACGAAAAACACAGGAAAGAAGAAGAAGAAGACGGTTGCGAAAGTTACGAAGGTAACGAACGAAGGAGAGAAGACGAACACGAAGCATGCGAAGAAGATGCAGGCGACGAACAGTGGAGCTCTAGTTACTGATGTAAGTTATATTTTGCGAAAAAAATGAAATCCCTTTACTTTCTTGTGTTTTTGTTTGAACATGCATGCTCTCTATTTGTTTATTGTTGTTGTGGTCCTGTAAATGAGGAAAAGGAGGAAAACGTTAAACAACAAGTGATTTTTTTAGGGTTTTTAATGCATTGAACATGTTTATTGTTGTTGTTTGTGTATTGTGGTATGTGGGGTATGTTTGTGGGGTCAAATAAGACACGTGTCTTACTGTTATTGGTCAAAAAAATTATGTGCAGAACCACAACACCAAGTTCAACTGTATTTTTTTACCATGGGGGAGAGTTTGTTTAAGAAGAAACCATATTCTATAGAAGTGGGCTTGAAACCATTGTGTCTGACTTAGCTCCAGATGCTTGGAAAGTAGGTGTAATTAAGCAACTTGTGTGTAGCTGGGGTTATCAAGAACATGAGTTTAGGTTGTGGTGTAAAATGGGAGAGGTAGTGAATGAGTTTGTCAAACTAGATCAGGACCATATTGCAGATGAGGTTGCCATGTTTCCTGTAAGTAGAGGAATTGATGGACAAATTTATGTAGAGCGTAATGTTACTGATATGTCTGTCAAGGTTGATATGCCTCACTTTGTGGATTTGAATGGGTCTAAAGAGGAAGATGAAGACAAGTTGTACATGTATTCAAGTGATGATGGTGGTGCCAAAGGTGTGAAGTTTGATGACAGTGAGGATGAGATGGCTACTGCACTTAATGATGGGTTTGGATATGTTGAAGTTGATGCACCAGTGAATGGAAGTAATAGAGTAGATGTTGCTGGGAAGTCATTGAGGATTAAGACCTGTGGAACAAAATCACCAAAGAAGAGTAACACTCCTAAAAAAATGAAATTGAAGATGCATACACATAACGGGAAGGAAGTTGACGATGAAGCAGAAGAGTACCATACTGATGAACTAGATAGCTCAGACCCTGGTAACTCTGACCATGAGAGTGGGCCCAGATATCCAAAGTTTAGATAGGAACAACTAAATGCAGGCTATGATTTTAAGTTAGGTATGAAATTTAGTTCAATGAGAGAATTCAAGGATGCAGTAAGACATTGGAATGTGCTGAATGGGTATGAAATAAAGATGCCAAAAAATGAACCACAAAGGGTAAGGGTACTTTGCAAAGAAGAGTCTGGTTATTTGGTCTTTTGCTCTAAGGTGGGGATCATCCACACTTATCAGATAAAGACTTTTGATAAAGACCACACATGTGGAAGGAAACAAAAAAACAGATCTGCTTCTTCTAGTTGGGTGCTTGAGTTTGTTGTGGTCAAGAAGCTGCAAACAAATAAGAAGATAACAATAGAGGACATAATGGATGACATGAGGAAGAATCATGCAGAGGAAATCACCAAAGGTAGAGCATGGAAAGCAAAACAGATAGCTCAAAATATAGTTGAGGGTGATTCTAATGGTCAATACTCAATGATCTAGAGATATGTTGCTGAGCTTAAAAGAGCGTGAGATGGAAACACTGTGAAAATCAATGTTGATATGCCAGATCCAGGATTACAACCAAGGTTTGGATCTTTTCACTTTTGTTTTGATGGCTGCAAAAAAGGGTTTACAAATGGATGTAGGCCATTTGTTGGGGTTGATGGCTGTCACCTAAAGACAAAGTATGGGGGATGTTGTGAATTCGATGAAAAATCACACCAATAACAACTTGATGTGTGGAGCAAGGAATAATCAAGCAACCAAAACAAGTGGGTAACAGTTATAATCACAAACAAAAGTAGAAAACAGCGAGAGAGAACACAAAAGAATTTGTTGACCCAGTTCGGTCCAAATTGACTTAGTCTGGAGGAGAGAGCAGCCCTCTGTTCCACTTTAATGATGAGTAACTTTACAAAAGAGATATCAATGGGTTACAAGAACAAGTCTCCCACCTAAATCTACTCAAAGTCCTAATCTCTTCTCGTAACCAAGAGACTCAATCCTAATAGTGTTTCCCAAGGTGAATCAACCCTCAAACCCTAGTTTTGTTGCCAAGAGACAAACTCTATACAAACCATAGTTTTGTTGTTGTCTTTCTAAACCCTTGTTTCAGCCCCCTCTATCTCAAGGTTTGTTCTGATACAAAGCCTATATTTATAGTAAAAGTAACCCTCATAAAATTGTAACAAATCTGACCCAAAAATACGTTTCCGAAAGAAAAAAATTGTCACACGAAATCGGGCCCCGAATTCCTCCATTCGGGCGCCGATTTTTGTCGAAACAAACTGCTCCACAGGCAGCCAGAAATTGGGCCCCGAACTCCACAAATCGGGCGTCGATTTTAGGTTTTCCAGCAAACATGATTTTGCACTCCAAACTCCAATTTTGAGTCACTTCTACAACAGGGGTCAACTACTTATTGTTGTTGGTAGAGACCCAAATGACCAGTACTTTCCTCTTGCATTTGGTATTGTTGAAATTGAGTGTAGGGCAAGCTAGAAGTGGTTCATTGAGTTGCTGTTGGATGACATAGGGAAGGATAAAAGATATGTATTCATATCAGATCAACATAAGGTAAATGATTGTCTATCAAAACATGTTATCTTTCATTTAAATTTCATTTATGACCATTTAAATTTTTGTTATTTTTTAATTGTAACATGATTACTTTTGGATGTTTGTAGGGACTAATGAGTGTGTTTGAAGAGTTGTTTCAGAGTGTTGAGTACAGGTTCTGCCTAAGACATTTGTATGCTAACTTCAAGAAGAAATATGGTGGAGGTACTCTGATTAGGGACTTGATGATGGGAGCTGCTAAGGTTACATATTATCAAGGTTGGAAGACACAAATGGATGAGCTTAAGAAAATTGATGGAGAGGCATGGAAATGGTTGATGGGCCAACCAACTAAAAGCTGGTGTAAGCATGCCTTTAGCTATTATTCTAAGTGTGATATACTAATGAATAACATGTCTGAATCATTTAATGCTACAATCTTAGTTGCTAGGGATAAACCTTTTTCTGACTATGTGTGAGTGGATTAGGAATTACTTGATGAATAGGATGTCTACATGTAGGGTTAAGCTTGATAGATGGCATCATAACATTATGCCCATGCCTAGGAAGAGATTGGATAAGGAAGTTTTTAAGAGTGGACATTGGACACCAATATGGTCAATAGGTGATGAGTTCCAAGTAACCCATAGTTATAAATAGCCAGTAGTTCATTGTGAATGTTGCTAACAGAACATGTGCATGTGGGTTTTGGGAGTTGGTTGGGATCCCATGTAGGCATGCAGTTGCAACATTAGGATATAGACATAAAAACCCTGAGCAATTTGTGGATGAATGTTACTCAAGAAAATCATATGAATTGTGTTACGAAAATGCTATAAGTGCAATTAATGGTAAAGAGATGTGGACTGAAGTTGAGTCAGAGGAAATCCTGCCACCTAACTACAAAAGTGGTCTAGGAAGGCCTAAAAAACCGAGGATTAGGGAATTTGATGAAAATGGAGGTAGGATGAGAAGGCCTGGAGTAACTTATAGATGTACTAAATGTGACAAAATAAGTCATAACAAACGCAAATGCAAAAGTGATGTCCAACACCCAGAAGCTGCTAAGAGACAGGTAAATTTGAATTGAATTTAGCTTATAATATGAGTTTGTTTTTTTGGTGTAATCTAACTTTGGATTGAAGGAAACAGAGGAAACCTGTCAGGAATAATAATGGTGGTGCAAACACTAGTCATGATGGAGAGGCAGAGAATACTGAAACTGAAGTTGTAGCCAACATGTCCACTGAAGATGCTGGCAACATGGAGACTGAAGTTGCAGGCAACAATGTTCAAACTTCAAAACATGCTAAAAAAAAGGTAACTTTTGATTCTTATTTTGTTTGACTTTTGGTTCTTTTTTTGTAATACTTTTGGTCTTATTTAGTTGCACTATTTACATCAACAGAGGAAACTTACAAAGCTCAGAGATCAAACTGTCAATCCTTCAGAAACTGTCAACACAAGTCAACAAATCCAACCTGAAGTTCTCAACAGTAAAGTCATTGACCAAAATCTGTTTGGTGATATACCAGATGATGTTTTTGCTTCTATGCCTGAAATCCAACCCACAGAAATTGCCAAGAACAAAGAAGTATCACAACAAAGTAATGTAGCTCAACAAACTGAAGTTGAGGGTGTAAGAGCAGATGTTGCTGCTGGACCAAAGATGGTGAATGGACCAAGGATGATGAATGGGCCAAGAATGCTTAATGTACCCAAGGTGAAGAAGAGAACCAGTGACAGGTTGAGGAAGTTGAAGACAAAAGAAATTAAGGGCCCAGGTGCTACTGTTGAAGAGCCATTGGTGTTAGATGAATTTGAAGAAGGATTGCTGACACAAGAGGAAGGTGTTGTTACATCCAAGGATGGGATTGTCCTGCCTTATGTCAGAAATATGCCATGTCTTGTTTTACCTCAGGAAAAGAAGAATGATTAAATGCACTTTTATTTTGGTTTATGTCTTTTAGAAGTTTATGCACATTTATGTGCTATATTTTGGCTTCAAACTTGTAGAAGTTTATGCACATTTATCTGCTATATTTTGGTTTCAGACTTGTAGAAGTTTATGCACTTGATGTGCAATCTTTTGGTTTATGACTAAGACAAGTTTCTGCACTTTATGGTACTAAGTTGTAACGACTTGAAGCACTTTATGTGCATGATTATGCTATCTATTATCAGTGCAATTATGTTCTATCTATTATCAGTTCAATTATCTTTCATTAGACTGAAATCAAAGTTTCATTTAAATGTAACCAAACTAAACATTAAATTGAAATCAAACTTTCATTAAACTAAAATCAAATCAAACTTGTACAATTCATGTAACATTACAACAACTAGATAACCTTACACAGACTGATAAATTAGACCATATTACATCAACTGATACACTTGAACATCTTACATAAACTAGAGAAGATGTTTCACATGAACTTCAATACAACAACAACAAAAAAAAAAAACCCAAGACAACACAAGTGCAAACAGTAGGATAGTAGTTTTCTTTCTTTCATTCTGCAACTTCTGCTTAGTTTTCAGATTCTTCCTAGAGACACTTTCTCTCACATAATCCTTGCCCAATTCTTTTCCAAGTTCAATTCCAATTTCCTTCCCAATCTCTTTGCCAAATTGCTTTAAGTAATCAGATATCACTGCACAGTTTTCTCACCCAACTACATCATTCTTTGAGGATACATCATTCTTTGAGGACGCATTTTGAAATGTACTGGAACCAATGTTGCTAAAACCACCATCACCTTCACTGTTCTTTGCAGCCAGTTTTTTAAGCATGGCTTTAACTCTAGGCATTTCAAGCTCATCATCCCATATGAACAAATTGCAATGGTAATTGTTCTATACAAAAAACATATCAAATTGTTTACATTACGATATATTTTAGACCAAATACATACAAATCGTTTACATTACGATTTCAAAACACTTACTTCCCAAAAGTTTCGACATCATCAAAATTTCCTCTTTGGATTTTCATTTGTATTTGACACGCACAATTTCATCATCTGATTACAGCCACACTTCAGTAAAATTCTTCCAATTGGGTACCCAACAGCTGAAGCTTTGCTTCCCCCCATTTCATGAACCCTAATAATACAAAATAGACGTGGAAAACGAAATACCCACTTCAATCTCAAGTCGAATTTGCAGTAGAGGAAGAAAATGGAAAGGAACAGCAAGAACGGTGGATGAAAATTGACTGAGGGTGAAAATGGTGAAGATCAATAATGAAGGAGAAGAAGATGGTGGAAGAGAGAGTGAGATGATTTATGTGCATTCCCTTTAATAATTATGAGTTTTTTTTAATTGAAATTAAATTTGAGTTTTAAAAAAACGAAAATTAATTTTCTCAAATTTTAATTGATTTTTTTTTATAAAAAAATTATACACGTGGCAATTGAAAAAAAAGAAATAATAAAAAGAAAATCCACATAAGCGCCACATAGGCTCATCTGGTAAGCTGGAGTGAGGAGGGTGGTAAGCCGGAATTATTATTTTTTTACAAGGGCACAAATCAAACTAAAAATTTTACAGAGGCGAAAACCGGAAATAGAGTATATTACAGGGGTGAAAAACACTATGAACCCTATTTGATATTAGGTTGTCTTTTTTTCTTTCTCTCAATCAACAAACCAAAATTTGGTGGCCACGTATTCCAAATTACAAAAATTGGGTATTCTCTTGTCATTCTTCCGGTGGAGGGAACTCGACAAGGTTTTGCATGATAGAAAAACCACCAATTTGCCCTAGGAAATTCCCAGGATCGCCAATAAATCCAATATCGTTGTTGCATATGGATACAAAATGATTGTTTACTGACACACTCTCTAGTTCCTTTGATGTGCAATTGAGCCAACTTCCAAAGCCACATGTTAAAGGAGATTCAAAGTGCATTCAGATTTCGCAGGAAGAGTGTAATGCCAATACTAATTTTATCTATAATATTTAGCATATGCGTTAAACTTAGTACTGGAGACATTAACATTACAACATGAGCAAATTTGTCCGAATAAATTACAACAAATCCATGCTTTCATATATCATAAAAATACGTACATTTTAACAAACATACATAATACATGAATTTTATCTGAACCATGTATACTAACTAACTAATATACAGATGCAAAAGAACATCCGCTACGTTTGAAACATGACATGAACATGTATATCACCCAGTTTTTTCTGCTCATCTTCACCTCGATCAACATGCTTATCTGAAATAAAATAAAGGGATTGGGGTGAGACATGATGTCCTAGTGAGTTCCAACTATCCTAGGTTGTAGGAAAAGTCGGGGAACCTATGTTAGCCATATGTCTGTACATATACATAATCTATGTTTTACTGTTCTGCCATGCTTATTGTAGCGATCTGGGAATGCTAAGATCGCTGACGGTATACTATCATAAATCTTGACATAATCATTTCATATTTCCATATACGTAATTTATTTTGTTAGTGTAGAACAAACAATTATCTACGTTCATTTTACGGAATGCCCCGAGTGGAGAAACCCCGGCCACATTCCACCGTTGACCGGCGAAAATTCCTATCGTATCAAGCTAATGTCGAACTCCCTGTAGTCATCGTGAAGGTTCCCTTGCAGGCTGACCTGTCTAGACATAATCTGGAGCTTATCTAAGCCACAACTTAACTTATACTTATACTTAAAGATGTAGTCATCTCGTCTTTACATAAAGTTAATTTCCCAGGTTAGTAATCTAACCAACATAATTCATTTATATATAGATTAATCTTCGCTTAACTCTCAGGTTAATGTGTTGTCTCGTGCTTGCGTCTATATTGGAACCTTATAGCAATCGATAGCACTTTAGAAAATTAGGTTTTTAGTCATAAAACTCACATAACAACTGGTTGCTTGGGTTGTGCAAACGGTTTCATGTGTGCAACCGGTTGCATGGTGATGAGAAACCAATTTCACATGACCTTAGCATGGTGCAACCGGTTTCACTTTAGGTGTAAACGGTTGCACATGTTAAAAATGCAGTTTTCTCAAGGTCAGACAATGTGAAACCGTATTTCGACATCAAAAATCATGTTCCAACAATAAATGCATCACAATTAGGTATTAACCAAGTGGGAAACAATACCTAGCATACATATAACATATAAACAGAGTTATCTCACAATTCACGCATAACTAACACCCAAGGGGTGAGATCTAATCTATAGGAACTTAACATAAGTTATTCTGGCAACTTCAAACAACTTATGCCCTAATTCAATGCTCTTGACATTGCTTCAATGTTCTCATTCAGCTCTTAATCCAAGCACCAAGCTCTGTAATCTTGTTCTCAACAAACAACATCAATAACACTTCTCAACTTTAATCTCTCAATGAAGATAAATTCATAATCTTGATGACTTGATGTCATTCCAGATCTTCCCAATTCCATAACCACTTGATTTCAAACCCCATAGGTCTAAATTTGTGCCCTTTCTGCAAAAGGAACCATACTCATGTGCTCAAACAACCATATGGTCATAAACTAACTAAATTGAGCTCCAAAGCAAGTACCTGAACTTCAATTCTACACCCAAACCCTAGCTTCAATCTTACTAAAGCTTCTGTTTTTCATACCCAAATTATTCCAATCTAAAAACCTTGCATGCATTGATTATCTCTTAGAATTGTTGAAACTCCAAGGTTAGAGAGAGAGAGAGAGGTTCAGTGCAAAGGGAGAGAATGGAGGGAGGAACATCAAAGCTTAGCCCAAGACATTCCATATCTCCAGGGTTCAAAAAAATCCAATTGCATGTTGTTTTTCTTGAGGGTAAATGAGAGTTTGATGAAGATTAAGAGAGAAGGGAGAGGAAGACGTGAGAGAGAGGAGAGTGGGAGGAGTTTGCTTTCTGCAAAGTGAAAGGAAATAGGAGAAAATGAGATGAGGGAATTAGGCTCCTTTGTATACACATGTGACAATTACCTTAATGCCCTTTCTTTAAAACAATTTTTCCCTAACACGTTACTGATACTGCAATATGTTTGAGGAATGGAGATTTGTCGTAACAATCTTTATGGCCACAACATTCTCAACAAAGGTGATGTGCCTCTCTGCACATGATCTTTCTATCAAGGTGGGTTCTCCGTGGAAGGATATTGGACAATGAGAACTATTCTCCCTTCGTTTGGGTCTCCACGAGTTCTAATTTTTAAACACGGGAAATAAAAGAAAGATTTGGACTATTTGAACCTAGAATTTGAAGCCAGGGTTATTGTGGATATCTAACTGGACTTCAGATTTCAATATCCATACACGACGCCTACAACACCCTAACTTTTTAATAGCGAAGGTGCACTTTTATTTTAAACAAGGCATACAAGATTCTACGAAATATAAGAAATTAAACATTTAGCTAGGATTCCGACGACTTCAACAAATTTTCTTTTAAACAATTTGGTCTTTTCAAGGATCGCCAACCGAATCTTCTCTTTGATACTAGGAGTAGGAGATGAACTCATACAAATTCGAATCATCATTACCCATTACGACTAAATATCAAAATAACAATCTTCATAACCAGATCAATTCAAAATTTCACTTCCAATGTCCCAATCAGAGTAAGAGGAGTAATAGCAATCTTGTATTGGAAGTCTGAAATCTTTAACTTGTTTGCGGCACCTTTTCTGTAAAATTTCACTAAAATAATAACTATAACATCCTTTCAGGTCAAGAGATTCAAGAAGCGGACATCAACCAAGAATGGCAAGAACCCCATCGTTAGTAGGCATTTCTCCAGAAATTTTAAGATGAAGTAACCGGGCATTGTTTTGGCAATAGCAAATGAATACATATCTTTCTCCTTGTTGTCCAGGACTACCCCGCTGTATTTTAGTGATTTCAAAAGAAGGCAATATTGGACAACAACTTCAAGAGAATCCAAAACACTTTGCAACTTCACTAAATACTTTATTAGAGAGTCCAAAACACTTTGCAAGCTGCATGCGTCGCAGATGGTCAACACTGTTAAATTTGAGAGAAAAAATTGTTACTAAATGGTTGACAATAGAAATAAGATACAAAGACGGTCATAAATATATTTATTCAATAAATGATGTATGTGGTATATATTATATATTATAAATTACATATATAATTTATTGAATGAATCTAAAAGTAGATTTTTGTTTATAATTGAAACCGGAGAATGTATATATCTTTCTTAAATACCAATTATCGACTATGTATTCAAGGAGATCATCGGTTCTAAAATTCTCAACATCGATGTTTTTTTTTTACACAACATCGATGTTTTTGAAATTGAAGGATATTTTTCTCAAAACTGATTTTTTTTTTTTAATGTCATAAAAACTGAATTAAAATATGTTATTTCCAACAAACACTCCGAGCTCGTGAATACTCCATGCTCATCAATTAATACATAAATATATTTTTGTTTACACTTTCAAATAAAATAGTCATACATATATTCTTTCATTTATCTAAAAAATATTATATTAATATCTAGATAGATATTAACGAATAAAGATAAACTTTACTCTGGACAAACGTACTCTAAATCTTATTTAACACAATACTATACAGTACAACTATCTAATTTTATGCAGCAATGACAAGTTTGTTCCTCTGATGGTTTCTATAGTATATCATCATTAGCGTATTATAATTTTTATCACACTTTCATCAAGTTGTTTAAGATGACGTAATAATCAAATACACCCAATCCTTTCAAAAAAAAAATACACCCAACCCAACGTTAACTCTAAGGCCTATGGAATACTTGCAATAAAAACATTTTCATATTAGTAGTTGATAGAGAATCTATAAACCCAACATTAACTCTAAGGCCTTTGGAATACATGCAATAAATTGGTATATGCTCAAAATTTTCACCTGCATTGGCAAATTGTTCCTCATTTCTCAACACTTGATGTCAGTCATCTATAAACTGAAAAACCACCTTACGATTTTTTCTTTACAAAATCAATTGGACTGGTTAATTTATTTGTGGGGTGGACAAAATTGGAGGTGATATTTCAGGAACGAACGCAATTAACGAGGCCTGGCAAGGGACTGAGGGATGAAAGGTTGGTCAGCTTCTCCTTTGTAGGACACTTCCAAAAGAATGATGTGAATGAAAATGAACTATAATCCCAATGAAATCTCTCCCCTGAATTTCTACAGAATTTTGCAGAAAAACCGAACCCTGTTTTTTATAAAGTATCATAACCAACTCTTTGCTGACACAGCATTGTTGCACTATATGCTATGTCAGCAGATGATGAATGTCATCCACATAACTTTCAGCAAGAATTGCAAATCATGTGTTATAATTGCATTCATCCTTTCAGTATTCAAACAATTATCAAGAATTAATCAACATATCTCATTTTAGTCCTCCTCGCTCACCAACAGCTACAATCAACTAACCCTGTTTTTTCTAGACGTATTTTGATGTCCATAAAAATACATCGTAGTTTCATAAATATTTCTGTGCTGCAATGATTTTTTCTTTACCAGTAGTCCTTGCAAGAACAGACACCATTCTTGAAATGGTGAAAGCGAGTGGTATCTCTAACAATAAATTGGCGATCGACAATCTTACTAACCAACTTAAAGAACACATGACAATCCACACACACTCTCAGGTTTTTCATGACAGTAATATCTGTTCCAGGCCTAGTGTTCAACAGACCAAAAGCAATTGCTAATTTTTCACTGTGCACGCCAGCACCAATTGACGGTTCTTCACTCTTACCCTGACACTTGTGGTCTTTTCCATGAATATCCTTCACAAGATTTTCCAATTCATTCAACATTCTATATATTGCCTTGCTTTGGGGGTGACTTGTATCCCCAGAGTAAAAAAGGTGCATTTTTCCTTTATATTCGACATAACTGCAACCGGGATCCTTTCTAAGCTTTCGATCCCTCATCATGACTCGAACTTTCAAAACCCCCTCTGAGTTTTTAGTATCAGAGTACAAATTTGACAACAAAACATAGTAACCTATATTTGTAGGTTCAAGCTCAATAACATGTTGAAAAGCCACTTCTGCTAATTCTACGTTTCTATGAATCTTGCAAGCACCAAGAAGTGCTCCCCAAACAGGACCGTCTGGTTTCACCTTCATCGAGTCTATGAGATCCATTGCTTCCTTCAACCTACCAGCCCGACCCAAAAGATCAACCAAGCAGGAATAATGCTCGGGACCAGGCTGCAAACCATACTTCCTCTCCATCTCATCAAAATACTCCAACCCTTTCTCAGTCAACCCAGCATGACTACAAGCTGAAAGAACACTCACGAAAACCGTTCGATCCGGCTTCACGCCTGACCTAACCATTACATCGAAAAGCTCCACCGCAGTCTCACCTTCCCCATGAATCCCATACCCGCCTATAATAGCAGTCCAAGATACAACACTCTTACTCCTCTCATCCATACAATCAAAAACCTCACGAGCACGAACCAAATTACCACACCTAGCATACATATTAATCAAAGCATTCATCAAAAAAGAATTCGAACGAAACCCAAATCGATCAATTTCCTTTTCCACCTCACGACCAATTCCTTGCGCACCAAGATTCGCACAAGAACACAAAACCCCAAGAAGTGTAACAGGATCAGGATTCACCCCACCCACCTTCCTCATCTCACGATAAATCTCCAAAACCCTCCGTGCATGCCCATTTTGTGCATACCCCGAAATCATCGCATTCCACGTAATCAAATCCTTAACCAAAATCTCATCAAACACCTTCCGCCCATATTCCACTTCACCACACTTAACATACATCGTCAAAAAACTATTCCCAACCGACAAATCATTCTCAAAACCAAACTTAAAACAACAACCATGTAAACAAAACCCAACTCTTAACTTCTCCGGTACCATAATACCCGAAACCAAACCCAACATTGTAACTGAATTAACCAAAAACCGATTTTCACACAACATTTTCCGAAAAAGCCTAACCGCTTCAACAGCCATCATATTATTAGTATACCCGGAAATCATGGCATTATAAGAGATTGTAAGGTGTACAGGACTTTCATCAAACACCTTACGTGCAAGGCAAGGAAGGGAGGTTTTAGAGTACATATTGATGAGAGAAGAGTGGGTATACGGGTCGGGTTGAGAGCCGGTTTTGATAAGGTGGGAATGGAGCTGAGAACCGGTGAAGGGGAGGGAGAGGAGGGCGCAGGATTTGAGGAGGACAGGGAAGGTGAATGTGTTGGGGAAGAAGGATGAACGGAGCATGTGACGGTATACGGTTAATGCTTCCATGAATTTTCTTTGCTTCGAGAGTTCTCGGAGGTAACAGTTCCATGCTGTTGTTGGGTTTTGTTTTGATTCGCCGGGAACGGGTGGCGACGATGTAGAGTGACGGCGGTGGGAAGTGTTCATCGGTTGAACTTAGAAAAATAACAAAGTATTGGGGAGAAACCCATTTATTTGTTTTAAAATGAATTATTAGAATTTTGGACAAACAAATCAAAAAGAGTAAAGTTCATTACATGAAGTAATTAATTTGTAACAATTTTTAATATAATATTAATTATTTTTTTCAACTTAGATATTGTATGTATCATTATTAATTTTTCCAAAACATCCGCCAACAATAAATGACTAAGCTTAGTCCAACAATACTCAAAGTATAATGTTTGAATCCAACTAACAATTAATATTTGTTAAAATATCAACACATTTCGTAATATAACTAATGGATAACAAATAACACCCGTTCTAGGGGTTTTATTCCATCAAGTTTCCAATAAAGTTTCTTCTTTGGGACATTTGGGGCATTGGCAATGATGAAAAGATCTTTCTCGTTTGGTTATGCACTTCCTATACTCCCATGTTTTCTCGGAAGGAAACTCCTATGCTAATAAGTTGGCTACATTGGGTCATGTCTGTGGTGGGATACTTTCTTGCGGGTTCATTAAGGGACTTTTGGATGAATCGTTGTAAACTCTTGAATTTATTTTTTGTTGATTTTCTTCTCTTTTTTTCCTTTCCTATTTTACTTTTGAGGTACGGGTATATGAGTGATAGACATAAGATTAGAGGTTCTAAGAGCTTGAGATGACTTAGCCTCTTTGATGTTATAATAACACTCTTGATTTAGCAATAAATAAATGATTTTGATGAGTGTCAACTCATTATGAGTAAATATTCTCAGCTTTTGTTGATGCATGCATAATATAGTTAGAGAAAGTCTTGGTTGGGCACATAACCAACACTTCAATTTTAGGCACACACATAAAATCAAGAAAAAATTAAAGAAAAATAAAGTTATAATATATCAATTGATGTGACTAAATATTTTTTTATTTAATTTTTTTAGTTCTATATGAGTATGTGCCTAAAATTGAAGTGTTGGTGTCCAACCAAGACTTTCTCATACATATTACAAGACCAAAAATAAAATAAAAGAGAATACAATTGAATAACGTCAATCGATGTGACTAAATAATTTTTATTTAATTTTATTCATTTCATGTGTGAGTGTTTAAGTAATATTAATTTGTGGTTGTGTCCATAAAAGATTTCCTCGCGAAACATATTCTATTTTGGTATTGAAGAAAGTGGAAACAAGGTCTATTAATAGTATACCTGTTTTCTGTTTTTGATTTGTTTTTCTTGTAGGTAAAGTAATGTACTATATTAGTACCACAAGTTGAGGCATGTCTGAACAAGTATATCGGCAAGTTTGAGAACAAGAAAGCTATAACATCCTCATAATTCGGAACACTAGCACGTGTCAATTTAAAATGAACAACCTTATTTGGCATTGATCCTTGATAATGTTTTGATTCATTATTTCTTAATTTCTCTTCTCTTTTCTCTCCCACACCATTATTCCATAACAACGTTATAGTAACATTGCTTGATAGCTAGAAGAAAATATGGCAAGCTCAGACGAAACTTTTCCATCTGCAGATATTGCTGCAGAACTGAATCCTGGGAATAATACTGAGGTTCAAGTTGATCCTATATCTTCTGAGGTTGCTGCTTCCAAGGATATGAAGGTACCTACATTGATTGTTTTTTCTATGCAACACCGAGGTTAAGTTTGTTCGGACACCGGCAGACAGATTACATTCAATTACTTTCATTTTTCAAATTATTACATGTGTATGTGTCAGTGTCGATGTCATGCCTTATGTCAGTGTTCATAGATTTTCTTTCAATTTTTAGATGGAATTATGGAACATGACTGAAGAACTAATATGTATCTTATTTTTTTGTACCATGGTGCTTATTGATTGAAGGAGGAAGATGCAGCCAAACAGAAGAAAAAGCAAATAGAAAAGAAGGAATATTTGGATAAACTAAAATCAGCAATTATAATTTCAGGCATTGTTGTGGCTCTGGCTGGAGCAGCATTTGCCATAACCAAGAAATTGAAAGAGAAATGATCCCACATTACTCAGTGTTCGAGAGTATTAGAAGATTCATAGATATTCTCTTCTTTATTTGTTTTAATACAAGTTTTCTTTCTTTTTGTATGAATTAGTGGTGCCCATCCTTTCTGGAATTTTTGGGTTCTCAAATAAGTCCCCAGCACCATAAACTATTTAATATTTATGGGATGATAATCATAGACATTTTTCACTACGTACTTTCATATCTCAATAGTATTTATGAAATGATAATCATATATACTTTTCAGGATGTAATTACCCTGCTGATTGATGTATCCGTGTGTTAAGTAACTCAAGTTACAACAATCTATATATCATGTTTCTTGTGTATGAGGGTAATTTTATTTATATCATTGGTGCAAAATATCTATCAACTTTATCAACAATCAATCTTTACCGAAGAACTGGACTAACTGCCTTTAGTAGAGTCTTCCTTCCCAACCACGTTTTTTCCATCCACGATGTTTAAACTCGAGTCTAGTTCTACTCATAGATTCTTTAACTTGATTTAAAGTTCTATATTGGTTCTTTATTATTTTCAGGTCTTTTATCTTTTTAAATATAAGATTCAAGAGTGTTGATTTTTTTTTTAGAGCAACAATGTTGAATCTTTAGTGATTTTCTTTCCAAAATTATGAAAAAATGTTATGGCTTGATATTTTTGCCGAAATTTTGGTCTACATTGTAGAACACGTTTAGTCGCTTGATATTTGCACAAGGCTGCCGAGCTTTGAAAACAAATGAATTTACCTTCAACCGTTTGGGCATAAAATCCATACCCTTAACAACACGAATAGCCCAAAAAAACACTGTAGATGGCCATTTTTAGAGATTTTGGGATTTTTGTCACATTATGAGCATGTGGTCTTATGTCAACGCTGTCAACTTTTAATGTTTATTGTCAGGGTTAAAAAAAATTAACTTATAATTGCATGCCACGCAGAGGACACTTCCTAATTCTAGAAATTTTGGTAGAGGTGGCGCTAAATTTCAAAAGTATGATAGAGATATAACTGAAAAAGCCTAAAAATCTAGAACTTTTCAATCTTATTTTACTGAATTCATATTTTTTTACTCCTCTCAAAGATTGCATCCAGATTTTTGGGGTCATTTCTTTGTTTTACGTGTTGTAAAGTAAAATTACATTTAATTTACAACACTTTATCAAAGACTGTGGAGTTGAAAAAGAGAAAATAATGTAAAAAATTATAGAGAAAAGTTGAATGGCATCTTTATTTCAATATTTAATCTCTACCATATGTAGTATTTTTAAACCCAATATTGCTCATTCATTTTCCATACTCCTCTTGCCAAATTCTTCAAACCCTTTGCCATACTCTCTGCTGATGCTAAATCCTTCAGACTCCCTATTGTACAAGTCAATGATTGTTTTTCCTTCATGGGCTGTTTTTACTATTCTTCTCTTTTTATATATTCAAATTTTATATCCATCCAATTTCTTGAATCTTCTGTCTCTAATCTCAGGATTCCAAAGCCAAAGTTAGGGACTAGAGGAACCAGCAACATTGAAGAGCCACCAATTCTTGCATCTTCTTTGCATGGTTCTAAAATCAACATGAAATAAGTGCCAATATTTGATCTTTGTCTAAAAAAGAGGTTCATTAACACAAGTTCTACACAATTGTTGTCATAATTTTTGTACTCACAGTGATGATGTGTATTTGGACATATTTTCGGCCTTTGAGTTGAGTGCACGTAAAGTTGGCTGCACCTTCATAAGAGAGTTTCTCAATGTGTTCGACCAACAACTCCTTCAATGCATTCTACGTTGAGGGCTTGATGCCCTATGAACTTTTGCTCTTTATGTTGAGGGCTTGATGCCCTGTGAGTGTATTTATGCTCTTATGTTGAGGGCTTGATGCCCTGGATGGTACCACATGCATGATTAAGAAGTTGAGGTCGCATAGCCGAGTCAAGTCGTTGTTGTTAAGTTGTTATCCATGAGTTGTTAATGAAGTTCTTTATGAAGAATTATTGCTATGATGAATTGATGATGTCTATGTTGTTAACTGTAATTGATGAATTATATGCTTAATATTATTGTTTTGTGAAATCTCACCCCTTCTGCTTGGAAATGTTGTCTCTTTACATGGGTAACTTGCAGGTAACCAAGAATAGTCGCGGTCGTGAGTGGTCTCTCTCACATGTGTCTTAGGTGCTCTGATACGTAACGGGATGATAATTTTGTTGTTGTCTTCTATTCCTTACGTATTACTTCATGAAGTTCATGAATTGTTGTTGAATTGAATTTTATGAGATTTTTATGATGATGCCTCGTGCCAAAGATCTGTTTTAGATGTTGAATAATTCCGCTGCGAAGTATTAAATAATATGTTGTTGAATTTTGAAGAATAAATAGTTATTTTATTCCGTTTATGATTTTATTGTAAGAAGTGTGACATTCCGTTTATGTTGAATACTCTGATTTATATGTGAAATTTTTATGTTGGGAAAACGGGGTGTTACAGCTGGAGCTCACACATTTTAAATGTGAAGAAGTGGGGTGTCAGAGGTTCGAACCCCTGCCCCTGCATAAATTAACTCTCTTTTTTTCTAATATATATACTCTTTCCAATTTAATTTTTAAACTATATAAATATAATAAATAGTTCGTAAAATGTTTAGAAATATTTCAATTTAATATCTAAATTAATAGTGTTTAGTTATTAATGTGGTCAAAATAAAAATTTCAATTTTTAAAATTTTTTGAAAAAAAAAGTATGATTTTTTTTTCTTCTGATTTTTAAAATAATTTTAGCTTTTTAAAAATTAATTAAAAACAGTTAGAAAAAGATTTTTTTCGTTTTTTAAAAAAATGATTTTCTTTTATTTTTTTAAGAAAAAACAATTTTTTTGTAATTTTAAATTTTTCAGTTTTTTTTAAGTAAAAAATGACGTGGACAGTTATTTACACGCGTGGCATGGTAAAAAGAATGACACGTCACTGCCACATAGGAGATTCTGCTGACTCAATGGGGTCGGGGAAGAATCTTCATTTTTCAAGGGTGAAATCTAATTTTTTTTTTACAGGGGCTAAAACCAAAAGTGCACTATATTACAGGGACCAAAAACACTATTAACCCTATCTTTTACTGATTTTTAGAATGAAATTAGGTCCTATAATCCACCCACTTTTTAGAGTGCTCCAAATTCAATGCCTCTTTCTAAGTCCCATGTTATACTCAAAAAGCTCCTTACACTATGAGTATTCCATCCCCACTTCCAAAGGTGACATGTTTTCTTTTCTCATTGTCAACCATTAATTTCATTTTCCTTTTTTCTATTGGGATTCTGTAACTCTCCTACTCCCAAGAAATAATTTTAGAATAAATCATCAATTTGATTTTTAAAGTTATACTTTCTCTAACTTAGTATGGACAATGAGGAAATCCGATCAGTACCTTCTACCCCTGCAACACCAGGTACTCCTGGTGCTCCTCTTTTTGGTGGCTTCAGGTATGAGAGAACCGGAAATAATGGTAGAAACAACTCACTCCTCAAGAATTTAAAATGTTTTAGTGTTAAAGATTGGACTTTGGAAGATGGAGCCTTACCTAAAGTTACTTGTTCTTTGCCTCCCCCTGCTGTCCCTCTTGCCAAAAAGGTACATTTAATTAACATATCATATACAATAATTCATGCATACACATTTGTGCAATGATTTAAAATACATTCACATCTTAATTTTTAATATTATAGAGAATTAAGGTCAAATA
The DNA here is from genome assembly GCA_958299785.1 of Medicago lupulina. NCBI lineage: Eukaryota > Viridiplantae > Streptophyta > Magnoliopsida > Fabales > Fabaceae > Medicago > Medicago lupulina. Next base: position 26,188,563 of record OY283141.1, on the reverse strand, counting down.
AAGCTTAGTCGTCAAGCTTGACTTTTGTAGAAGTTTTACGGTATAACTTTTATCAAAATCTGGTTGCATATCGTGATTCTGTCATATTCATCCTAAAATTTAAACATGTACTAAAACTTGATGTCGCGGTTCAAACAGTAGTTGTGGATTTCTTTTAAATTTTATAATCTTGTATAGCTGCATACATATGTAAACAATTATATCAAGTACAAAATTGGTAAAAAAAAGTTAACGGGGTTCCTATTTTTGATATATTGATGTATTACATAATGTAGTTTGGTTGATTAATCTAATCATTATCAGGTTGGAGCAGAGGTTGGAGCAGAGTTTATAGGCACATACATTCTAATGTTTGCTGGAATAGGCAATTGTGAATCAAAAGATACATAACTCAGAAACATTAATTGGATGTGCTGGAGCTACTGGACTTGCTGTTATGATCATAATTTTATCAACTGGTCACATCTCTGGTGCTCATCTTCATCCGGCCGTCACACTTTCATTTGCTGCATTAAAACACTTCCCCTGAAAAAATGTAACTAAAAACCTTAAATTCATCTTCTAATTCAATTTTTAGTACATGTTGATTAAAAAGTGCTTATTTATATTTTGTGAATTAATTTTAGGTGCCTTTGTATATTGCTGCACAAGTTTTGGCATCAATATGTGCTTCATTTATTCTCAAATACTCTCAAAGGGGTTTTTCTTTATGAGTGGGTGGTGGTGTCACGGTTCCTTCAGTTATATATATATATATATATATATATATATATATATATATATATATATATATATTCTATTATAAGAACTTTGATCTTGCATTTTTATTTATTTTTGGTTTGAATTGAATGTTATATGTATATGTATATACACCTAGTAAAATATGTAAGAACCGATCATGTGCTTGAGGATTGGTGTAGGACTATAATCCATACTTTGTTTAAGAAAAGAAGGAAATGCAAATAAACTATAGGAAATTAAATAGTGTATATGATCTCAAATGAAATTTGTGCTAAAAAAAATTTTGACAAAGAAATTTGTGCTAAATATTAAATTAAACAAAATGAGCTAGCTAGCAAAATCAGCATATATAATTAGAAACAAATAAATAGGATACAAAAAAGTATGTAAGCATGCAGTTTATGATTTGCAATTAGCACCCTTTCAGCACCAATCATTACTTTTGATGTCTTATGATTCAAGCCACTAGGCTAGCTTTGTTCAATCAAGTAGTATAACTCATTAAGTAAATACAAAAACAAAAAAATAATTATAAAATAAAATTTATTAATTAATTCTATCAAAAATTGATTTTCACAAAAGAAATACAAATTATTAAAGGTACAATTGTATATATGGATATATTAAAAATATAAAAAAATTTCACATATAATAAAATTTAAGAAAATACTAGCATGTATCTTTAAGGTATTTGTTCGTGTACTTAAGATAGAAACTTTATATTATAAATTAAGTTTTTTATTTCTCAAAAAAATAAAATTTATTTTTTTACACATGATTATTATTTATAAATTTCTTAACATGTACTCTTAAATTATAAGTTAACATCACCTTAAAATTCAATCCATCCAAAAAATAAACCAAGACAAGCAGGATACATGAAGATTGAGGCACATAAATCCAAAATGCTAAGATTGAGGCGTCCGAAAAGTGTGAGATAGGAAAAGAAATTCACCAACAATAAGTTCATGTTAGGAAACAAGGCCTAAATGAAATATTGGATCTTTCTCGCTCTTTGTCAAGTTTATATCATTTGCTTTGTCCGATATACACACGGCTTTTTTCATCTAAACATTTTAGTGGTTAAAAATTCAACCTTAAGACAGATGAGAAATCTGAAGTTCAAACTCCAAATTCTATATATTACCATGTGTCTGTCAATTAAGTTATGCTCATCGGACACTAAACAAACATTTTGATTGATAATAAAAATATATATTTAATGATCTAGTAATGATTAATGTTAAACAAATATTTACATTCACAATACATGCTAATTAGATCAATTGTATAAACATGAATGTGATTAAAATAATAAGGACTGAAAGTTGGAACATACCCAGCAATGAGTATATTGAGCATGACAGTGGCTCCCACCGCGATTCCCGCAAGTTCTCCCACCTGCATCATGTTAGCACAAGTCATTATCGACATTAATTAATTCATAAAGAGACCCCTTGTCAAAAACAACAATAATGTGGAGATTCATCTATATCTATATATTTAATTTCGTCTAGCTTTGTCAAAAAATTCATTTCATAAAGCTGAATAAATTAAGTGTTTAGAGTTCGAACATCGACTCTCTCTCTCTCTCTCTATATATATATATATATATATATATATATATATATATATATATATATATATATATATATATATATATATATATATATATATATTATGTAATATCTCTGTCAACTAAGTCAAATTCACATAACTAAAATTATAACTTTAAAATTAACTAAATAGGGTTTCAAAAACATTATCATTAAATTAGTAGAATTTATTTAAGAGTTAGTGTGTTATTATATTAAATATCTTCTAATTGAATTTTTTGTTGTTGATATATATGAGACAGGTGGAGTATGTGTTTCTACATATGTTCAGTAAGGACATGCTATTTTGAATAAACTATTTTCAGTATATGTGCCTAGTTATAATTATTTGATGCAACAAGCAAAGATTCCAAAATCCCACATGTCTTCAACTATTATCAATACAGAGTCAAATATCTCACTGCAAAACATGTATGCAGTATGCATGTTCATTGATACAGTTAGTGGTCACAAAGAACGAATTTTATATATCCATTTAGTGAGGACAAAAGTTGCTGACATCCATTTTGAATTTTATCTTCATGTACCCTGCTTGTCTTGGTCTACTTTTTTCGATTGAATTTTAAGGTCGTGTTAACTTACAATTTAAGAGTAATGTTAAGAAATTTATAAATAATAATCATGTGTATAAAAATAAATTTTATTTTTTTGAGAAATAAAAAACTTAATTTATAATATAAAGTTTCTATCTTAAGTACACGAACAAATACCTTAAGGACACGTGCTAGTATTTTCTTAGATTTTTATATATGAAATTTTTTTATATTTTTAATATATCCATATATACAATTGTACCTTAAATAATTTGTATTTCTTTTGTGAAAATCAATTTCTGATAGAGTTAATTAATAAATTTTATTTTATAATTATTTTTGTTTTTGTATTTACTTAATGAGTTATACTACTTGATTGAACAAAGCTAGCCTAGTGGCTTGACTCATAAGACATCAAAAGTAATGATTGGTGTTGAAAGGGTGCTAATTGCAAATCATAAACTGCATGCTTACATACTTTTTTGTATCCTATTTATTTGTTTCTAATTATATATGCTGATTTTGCTAGCTAGCTCATTTTGTTTAATTTCATCTATAGCACAAATTTCATTTGAGATGATATATAGTACTATTTAATTTTTTTATAGTTTATTTGCATTTACTTCTTTTCTTAAACAAAGTATGGACTATTGTCCTATACCAATCCTCAGAGCACATGATCGATTCTAACATATTTTACTAGTGTATATACATATAAATATAACATTCAATTCAAACAAAACAAAAAAATGCAAGACCAAAGTTCTTATAATAGAATATGAAATATATAATATATATACTCACAGCTCTTGTGTCGGTGGCCTATGCAGTGACAACAAACATGAGATTAAAACTGATAATAAACTCTAAAGCAAAAGCTTGGCCATATTCAACCGAAGGAACCGTGACACCACCACTCATGAATGGATGAAAAACCCATTTGAGAGTAAATGAAGCACATATTGATGCCAAAACTTGTGCAGCAATATACAAAGGTACCTAAAATTAATTCACAAAATATAAATAAGCACTTTTTAATCAACATGTACTAAAAATTGAATTAGAAGATGAATTTAAGGTTTTTAGTTACATTTTTCCAGGGGAAGTGTTTTAATGCAGCAAATGAAAGTGTGACGGCCGGATGAAGATGAGCACCAGAGATGTGACCAGTTGATAAAATTATCATAACAGCAAGTCCAGTAGCTCCAGCACATCCAATTAGTGTTTCTGAGTTATGTATCTTTTGATTCACAATTGCAGTGGCTATTCCAGCAAACATTAGAATGTATGTGCCTATAAACTCTGCTCCAACCTCTGCTCCAACCTGATAATGATTACATTAATCAACCAAACTACATTATGTAATACATCAATATATCAAAAATAGGAACCCCGTTAACTTTTTTTTACCAATTTTGTACTTGATATAATTGTTTATATATGTATGCAGCTATACAAGATTATAAAATTTAAAAGAAATCCACAACTACTATTTGAACCGCGACATCAAGTTTTAGTACATGTTTAAATTTTAGGATGAATATGACAGAATCACGATATGCAACCAGATTTTGATAAAAGCTATACCGTAAAACTTCTACAAAAGTCAAGCTTGACGACTAAGCTGTATTTGACCGTAATTCTCTATAATATTAAAAATTAAGATGTGAATGTATTTTAAATCATTGCACAAATGTGTATGCATGAATTATTGTATATGATATGATATGTTAATTAAATGTACCTTTTTGGCAAGAGGGACAGGAAGGGGAGGCAAAGAACAAGTGACTTTAGGTAAGGCTCCATCTTTTAAAGTCCAATCTTCAACACTAAAACATTTTAAATTCTTGAGGAGTGAGTTCTTTCTACCATTATTTCCAGTTCTCTCAGACCTGAAGCCACCAAAAAGAGGAGCACTAATCTTGGTGTTGCAGGGGTAGAAGGTACTGATGTGATTTCCTCATTGCCCATTGATAATTGAGTTAGTTCAAATCCAAATTCTAATATCAACTTAAAAAGAAGAACAACCACCTAATGTTTGGCCACCTAATGTTTGGCTACCTAATGTTTGGCCGCCTAATGTTTGGCTGCCTAATGTTTGGCCACCTAATGTTTGGCTACCTAATGTTTGGCCGCCTAATGTTTGGCCGCCTAATGTTTGGCTTTTGTTAAATATCTGTAAAAAAAAACTTCCTATATTCTGAAATGAAAAGTCTTCATTTTTACTTACAAAAAATCTTCTATTTATATCATTATTGCAAGAACAAAAGAAATCTTCAAAAAACACATCTCCAAAGAATTCACAGAAATAAGAAAACAAAATTGTTTTATAAAAAAACAAAATTGAATAAAGGATTTTTGTTATCAATAGTATAAAAAAAAAAATTATCAACTGTTTTAGAACTAAAAAGGATTCATCTGCAAAAGAACTTTTACATCTCTGGAAAATAAAACAAAATCACATTTAATTTCATATTTTTACTATTGTTGTTGTTGCTGCATGGAAACAAAATATGTAAACAACTTCACCTTGATGAAGACAACAACACAGGTAAGAGACCAAAACATCGGCTCTTTTCTGGCGCGGTGGTTGCAAACTTCGGCACGGTGGTAACCGGCGAAATTGATCTGATCCTGATTTTTTTTAATGGGTTTTGTAGAGAAGATGGAGGGGACTATTTTTATGGTGATGGTTTTTCAAAAACTTGTATGTGGTTGACTAGATCTAGCCGAAAAAATGGCCGTAGGGAAATAGAAAATCATCTTTAACGTGAAAATAAATTTGATAGAGTAAAATTACTAATGAAAAGGATAGGACGAAGATGGTGGAACAATGAAACGCCGCCGCCGGAGACACACTGAAGGAGGGAGGCGGCGGCTAGGGTTTCTTTGATGAAGAGAGAGAAAAATAACTATGAAATGAGTATAGTGCTGGGGAATAAAGTTAAATGAAAAAAATAATAATAAAAAGAAAATTATAAAAAAAGACTGCTAGGTTTTTTAATTGCAAAATTGACAAATTAGTGTAACATAATAATAATAATAATAATTTGTCAAAAAAAAATAAAATAATAATAATAATAATTTTTAAAAAATATTTAAAATAATAGTAGGAGTTTAATTAACCTCTAAAAAATAGTTAAATTAATGTTATTTTACACATATCTAACGACATGTTGTCGCATTAATTAATTAATATTGAAACTTTTTTTATATTTATAAAAACATAAAATAAATAAATTTCATTGTTACATAATAAAATTAACGGTAAAACATTGATCATCTGATATGTACAAAAAGACATGTGTACTGATAACTATTTAAAAATATGTGTGATATTTATCACGGTTGAATATAAAAACAAATATATAAGAAAAATATTTTTAATTGATAGATAGAAATCAAGAATAAATATTTTTTTGTAAAAAAAAAAGGAATAAATATTTGTCTCCTTAAAAAAAAAAATTATTTGTCGGTGATACATACAAATAAATATGGGAAAAAGATTTGTCACAAGAAAAAACACAAAGATTTGTGATTGATAGATATAAGAAAGCAAGAGACAAATATTTGTCACTTATAAATTTTAAAAAATGCCACATAAATATTTTTCGTTAACATATAAAAATTTGGAACAAATATTTGTCACTGTGTACAAATAAGCATGTGACAAAGATTTTCTATTGATAAATAGAACTATCTCACCAACAAAAAAAATAGAAATATCATGCCCCCTTAAGGAAAAATCATGCACAAGATACATTTTTTTTTTTTTGAAATGGGCGCAAGAGACAAGTTGGCATTAATGAAATGCACAAGAGAAGTTCACATTGATTATATTAAACTATCATGCATTTGACAAGTTTTTGCTAATAAAATATCAAAATTAACTCAAATGCATGAGATAAGTTGTCATCGACTAAACTAACTTTGATATACTGGAAAAGTCGTTATTTATAAAAAATAATTGATATGCTAAAATATTTCTACTATTTATAATATCACCTCCCTCCTCAATTCTACAATGATATTGAACCTTCATCGACTAATATACACGAGACATGTGAACATTGACTAAAATTTTATAAATAACCAAAATGAAAGTTGAGAAATTGACATTGATTAAATAGAACGGTCATGCACGAGATAAGTTATCCATAATAAAATGCACAAGAGAAGATGACATTGATTAAATTACAATATCATGTAGTTGACAATTTTTCACTGATAAATGTTCAGAATTAACTAAAATAAACACGATAAGTTGTCACTAACTAAACTAACTTTGATACACGTGATAAGTTGTCATTTATAAAACATTATTCATGACAAAGAGTTTGTACTATTTAAAATATTAGTGAAAAACTAACTTAAACATTTAAACAAAACTCAATATTATACGCGAGATGACATGTTATCAGTACAAATTTAAAATAATCATAACAAAAGAGACAAGTTGTCGCCGGTATAAATTTCAAGATAATTATTAACCATGTGACATGTCACACTGATATATATTATAAAAGATTTAATATACACGAAATAAGTTGTCACTGTTAGCTTTAAAAATTATTATTATACACGGGCGAAGTCGTCACTAATACAAATCTACCAACATCTACGTCTACTAATAATTACTTTTACACACGGACGAAGTCGTCACTGATACAAATCTACTAACATCTACTTCTACTAACAATAATAACAATATATAAAAATCGAAGTCCACCAAAATTTCATAATCGTACTTATTAAAACTCATTATCTTCTTAATTACATGTGTTAACTTTAAAAGATTTATTATACACGAAATAAGATGTCATTGTTGGCTTTAAAAATTATTATTATACACGGACGAAGTCGCCACTAATACAAATCTACAAACATCTACGTCTACTAATAATTACTTTTACACACGAGCGAAGTCGTCACTGATACAAATCTACTAACATCTACTTCTACTAACAATATATAAAAATCGAAGTCTAGCAAAATTTCACAATCCTTCTTATTAAAACTTGTGATCTCCTTAATTTCATGTGCATAATGGTTATTTTGCAAAATTTAATTTATTTGTTTTTTATAAAATTAATTACGGATAATGGTCTTCACAAGTGTGACTTTGCAAATTTTACAAAGCACAGCATATGTAACAGCCTCATATTATGTGAAGATAATGGAGAAAACCAAAATTTCAACATCATTGTCAATAATGATCGCAAATTAACTACACAAATTGGACAAAAGTGGAATAACTTCTCCCAAATTAATAAATTCCTACCGGAATGCACTATCAAATTTAGATTTTCTATCAATAATTTTTTATCTTTTGAAGGAATTTTCTATAAATAATTAATATGTTTGCCATGTATTTACCATAAAATAGGACTATGTAGGTTATTTTCATGACTATTTATCATAAAATTGTACCAATGCATTAATGTTGCATCTCAATTGTTTTTTCTACATTTTAAATAATATTAAGTGTCTTCTACGTACTAATTCCAAAAAGTTTAAATTACTTAATCAATGTAATTTTACTTTATTATACCATCAAAAATATAATACACAAATATTTCGACATTTACTTTAAATTGACATACAACTCAATTATATTAAAACTCTTATTAAAATTTAATGATCTTTTACAAATAATAAACGTTTACTATACAACTAAAATGCACAAAATAAACAGAGATTGAATAAAATTTCGTAGATAACTGAAATCCATCGAATAAGTGGTTATTGACTAAAATTTCATAAGTAACATAAATGCACGAGAAATGTTTGATTTAGGTTTAGATTGAAACGAGGGTGTGAATGGAACGGAGTGAAGGAAAAGTGATTTGGATTAGGCTTGTGTTGAATGAATTTGGGAAAGTTACGTTGTATTTCTATCATACAAATAAAGATAAGATGCTCTTATGTTATATTATTATTATTATTATATTATTATTATTATTATTATTATTATTATTATTATTATTATTATTATTATTATTATTATTATTATTTATTATGTTTTTTTGTCTAAAAAAATTAGTGACTTTGGTCCCTGAATAGGAAAGAAATCGTCACTTTAGTCCCTGAATGTATATAAATTGCAAAATAGTCTCTGAATGTATACTATGTTAGTCAACTTAGTCCGTGAATGCAGACTTCGTTAGTCAATTTAGTCCATGAATGTAGACTTAGTTAGTCATATTAATCCTTGAAATTGACTAACAGAGTCTACATTCAATGACTGTTTTGCAATTTCACTGCATTCAAGGACTTAAGTGACTACTCTTTTCTCATTCAGAAACTAAAGTGACTAATTCTCCAAAAAAATTATTATGTTATTTTTTTTATTTTACAAAATAAAGATATATTATTATTATTATTAGGCTTAATTGTACTTTTGGACCCCTATTTTTCCAAAAGTTGCGGTTATGGACCCCTAACTAATTTAAATACAAAACAGCCCCCTATGTTTTGATTCTTTAGCAGTTTTGGACCCCCAAGACAAAAAAAAATAAAAAAAATTGACACGTGGCACCTCACTTAGGGTGCCACGTCAGCGTTGACCGAGTCAACAATGGACTGAGGGTCCAAAACTGCCAAAGAATCAAAACATAGGGGGCTGTTTTGTATTTAAATTAGTTAGGGGTCCATAACCGCAACTTTTGAAAAGATAGGGGTCCAAAAGTGCAATTAAGCCTTATTATTATTACTATACTATGTGTTACAAAAGAAAAAGCAATATTTTGTTTTGATTTTTTAATTTTTTTAAGAATGATTGGAGGAAAAATTTGTATTTAGGTGAACAAGTTTAAAGGGAAGATTGCCACCAAAAATTTGATGTTGTTGAAATTTTTATGAAATAATAGAGTAACGCTCCAAAAATGTCCCCAAAAGTATTTAAGGGGACAATTCATGATTGTTACCAAAGAAATAATAGAGTGACGCTCCAAAAACGTCCCCAGAAGTATTTAAGGGGACGTTTTCCAGGGGTTGCGAGTTTATTTCTAGTGACAATCAAAAAACGTTGCCTTAGGGACTTTTAGGGGACAATTTTTGCACGTCCCCTAAAAAAGTGTTGCTAGAGACAACAAATGGTGCAGTGGCAACACATCATTGCTACCCAAGTGACAAGAATGTCAAGTGATCTGACGAAACCTTTCATTGATAACACTCATGTGTACAATTACTCCTTTGTCTCAATATCTTTATTGATCCCAAGGCATAGATATTGTCACCCTTGTATAGATCAATTCTTATGTTTCTTGATTCCGAAATATACTGAATAACGAATAAGTCTAATATCTTATATTGACTTAGTTCGGCATGGTCATGCAGTTTTACAGTCATATTTCATCAAGAGGCCTAAAGATATATCTCCTGTTTATGAGGAGGGACAAATCCCATCTAGGACACTCATGTCCCTCGGCATGATTCATCAAGAACCCATCAACCAACGTTATGGTTATCCTTTTACAGACAACGTTAGAATGACAACAAAACACTTGAGTCCACATGTAGGGATCATAGTGGTTTCAGGTCTAAGAGCGATATACACTATTATCATTGTGAAAATATCTTATAACAATCTCATAACTTACTATGTAGTATTCTCACTGTGGGTCTATCCAGTATAAATATTACTCCTAATATTTATACCTATGTATAGACTTAATATCTCATATCTATGACCCATGAGATGCGGTCATCGGTCTACATACATAATAGTCTCGACTCTTTATTATTATCCTTTATTCATATTGAAGCTTTGACTACGGATACATTTAAGAATATCATTCTTTATGATAATGTAATCTCATGATTAATTCACACTTAATATATTATTACTTGAACTATCTATTCTAAGGACTTTATTAACATTATATAAATATAATAAAGAGTGTCATATATTATTCAATAATAAAAGTCATGATACATAAGATAAGTTTGACATAAACTATTGGCCTTTAGGGCTTACTCCAAAAAAAGAATCTATAAATAAAATTCAGGTATTTTTTTAACAAGGGTAGTAAAGCATTTTATTTTATTTTAATTTTTGAATAAAGGGGTAGTAAAGCTTTTAGTTACTAAGATAATAGTGTCATTCCAATATTTTTGTGTTTAAATGTCTAATTAATGTTGCTAATTTTCAAAATTGTGTGTATTCATATATGTCCATTTATTTTAAAAAATGGAGTGTATCTAACTTATTTGCTTTTTTAAAGAAATAAAGAGGACTCTGATTTCAACAACAACAAAATGAAGATTATCTAAGAACAGTGCTAAACTTAGCGAAAAAATCATCCCGAGGAATTCACGATGCTTATGTGTTGTTTTAATAAACAGTGACAATCCTTTAAATACTTATGTTAGTTGAAATCATGGTGGCTCAGCAAATAAAAACAATTTGCGAGACCGTCGTTAAACAATTCTTTGATATATTTATTATTTCACATTATCTAACTACCCATTCAAAAGATCTAATAATCTTGTATACATATATCTTGTAGATCCACTAGAAAACCAAATATCACAATGATGGTGAGTTCCTTTCTACTAAAACAAAGAGTCTATAATTTATGTGAAAAAAGAATGTAGTCGATTGAGTTCAAGGAAACATCAAAATATACAATATTGATATGGTTGGCTAAAAAGTGTAATAGGTTATAGGATAGTACTGAGTTGCTTTTGAGGTTCATTGCTTTTTTACTATCGTGTTTGCTTGACAGAATTTGAATCAAAATCTCTTTTATGATAACCTTGTTTGTAGAAAAGTAAAACAGGTAGGGATTCAAGAATTGGACCATTACCAATTCATCGTACCAACATGAGAACATCAAAGGATAACTCAAAAATGGACCATTTATTTCCATTTAAACTCCAATGCAAGTCACATCACCATGTGCCCTAAGGCTTTGTTTGGATGCACAAAGAAAGTGAAAGGAAAGAATGAGAAAGGAAAGATTGTCTATGGAATGAAAAAGAGTAGAAAGTGAGGGGATTGTTTTGGTTGTTTGGTACAAAAGAAAGTAGAATAGAAAGTTGGAGGAAAGAAAGACCAAAATTTAGTAATTGACATAAATATCCTTAAACAAAAATAATATGTTAGCAAAAAATAAATAATAAAAGTTGGGGTATTTTAGACATTTTAAATATAATACTTGTGTTTTTCAAACTTTCTGTCCATATGTGGGTGGAAAGGTTTCAGACGTGGGACCCACATATTATTCTTTCTTTCCATCCCATTTTAGAGAGTTCCAAACAAAGGAAAGTCATTCTTTCCCTCACCTTTCTCTCCTCATAGCTTTCTTTCCTTTAAAACAAACATACCCTAAGTCTTGCAAGGAAGTGGTCATATGAATATGACAATTGGGAGACAGATACACATGTGTCTATGGTTCATTAGTTGTTGTGTTACTATATGTTATATGTTAGAGTTTTTCATTCTTTCTAATTTTTCTTAGTTAATTAAAATGCCTATATAACTTACTAAATGTATCTGGAACACACATTTTAATGAGACCTATTTAAGTTCAACAAATAAAAAAATTGTTAGAATATTGAATGAATTGTTAGCTATCATATTAAAAAATGATAGAAAACTAGTTTGAATGAGTTTTTAACTCTTCAACAAGGTATATTAAAATAAATGCTATGTTTATGAACTTTTTAAACGATATATTCTTGTATATAAGATGTAAGTAATAGATAAAAAATAAAAAGATAAAAGTGCTTACATGTCTCATTGTCTCAATGCTTTCTAAACTTTTCTCATTTAACTTCTTCAATACACTGTTGAAAATATAAATGAAAATACTGAAGGGAAATAAGTTCATGAATTGATCCAAAGAGATATAAAGATTGGAGGTGATAAGGAAATTACAAATTCAATTCTTTTATTATATAACATAATTTTTGTGTTAACTTTCAATTTTTAAGGGAAATGGTTCTTATAATCCAAAGTTTCATCGAAAGATAAGTAAAGTCTAGCTAAAAATTATTTCAGTTAATAATTGAATTCAAGTCTATAACGAAGCTATTTCTAATGAATTTGTCAACGAAGTCTTTAGGAAGTATTTAGTTCTGATTTCTTATGTTTGGTACTAGCATCATTATACATAGAGTAAATTACACTCTCCTCCCCTCCCTCATAGACAGTTTTCTTGAAGGTCTAATTATCTGCGCTGATTTCATTTGATAATAGTTTAGTCTTCATCAATGAAAGTAGTAATAGAATAATTTGCTAATAGGTGTATAATTATTGTTCATAAATAATAGAATATACTATGCTTTTGTTCCATTATTTTTACTCTTAACTCTGCTGAACTTTTGCTTCTTCTTGCTCCACAAAATTAAAACCAGATTCTTATCTTTCATTGATTCAGAGAAATCAGCACACTCCATCAGTCGATTAAAACAATTATACTACAAAGAAAAGTTTGGATTATTAATGTTTGTTATGCAATCTGACCAAAATATATTTCTTTAAATAAAATATCACTATTTATGTGACCCCCTTTGAAATAAAAGTGGGAAGATATGCAATGAACAAACCAAATGGGCCATAATGATTCAAGATTGTAATACTATATAATACCTTCTTTCTCTTCCTTATTTATCTTTAGGTTTGTTTATTTTAATTTTAAGGTTGTTTTTTTTTTGTTTATTTTAGATGTTCTTATTTTGTGAATGCATTATTTAATGCTATAAGTAATTATGCCAAACTGCGTGGAAACAATCCTATTGTGACCAGGACTCTGTTTCCAAATTGAAGAAAATATTGAAGAGTTTGAATTTTGCTTTCTCATGTATATAACTCAGTATAATCATTGTACTGAAAATGGGTATTAACCCCATTCTTTAGACATATTCAAACACTTTGTTTTTTCCATTCTCTATGCTTTTAGAAGAATTTGGATATCTTTAAAGAGAAAAAAAGGTATTAGATAGAAAAGAAAACTTACATGTTTTTGTTTCTACTCACAACTCCTTTCAGAACTATTTCTTCTTTAGCTTCCCAAAATAAAAATCAGCTCCATTGCTAACAAATAAACAAAGAAAAACATATCGCCAATGGTGGGCATCTTATGAATTATTTTCCCTTTTTCCACAATTTGAGCCACTTATTTTCTTCCACCATAAGCTAAAAAGAAAAATTACAATATATACATACATACATGATTTATAAAAGGGAAAAAATATTTTGACAAGGAAAAAAAATAGGATCAAGTAGACTTTGACATATAAATATTTTTTTTCTTTTTGAAGTGCATAATCTAAGGGTGATAGGAAGCATTGAAACAATAAAACGGTTCATCATAATTAAGGGGAAATTAATTATTGAAGACTTATACATTAAGCTCGATGAAGGATAGCTAATCTTATTATGAATTTTAGCAAATTTTGTGTCAATGCATTGTTATTGATGAAAAGAATTTCAAGGTTTTGTGTGAATATTTGATTGTGGTACACCGTCACAGAAGAAACAAGAATGTTAAAGTGCCCATGCCAAAAACATGTATCGAAAAGGACTTTTAGGATAAATTTAAAGATTAGGACTTTTATTGGCTCACGTGGGAAATCCCTTAAAATCTAGAGTTTTCAAGAAAAAGCCATGAAACAAGGGATTGAAGTCAACATTTTTGAAAAAAAAAGAGAACCTAAAAACATGGCTTTAATAGCTGCACCTATAGGATAGAGTTGCCTAAGATTAACAATTTGATAGGTGAATGACATGGATGATTCAAAAAACTATGTTTCTTTAAAATTGTATTTGTGTAGGAGTTCAAAGAATGGCACAGTATGAAGGTCCAACATCAGCCTAAGATTTGGCTGAGAGGAAATACACAACAATGAGCAACTACCACCAATAGAATAAAATAATTAACAAGGCATAATTCATGTATAATGAAACGCCCTACTTTGATAAAAGAAAGTGCAAAAATAAAATTTGTTAGATGAATGGAATGCATGATTCATAAAACTATGTTTCTTTTTCAATTGTATTTGTGCATTGGTTTAGAGTAATTTAATGTTTAATCATTGTTGTGAAAATTAGATTTTGAAAACCCTTTCCCTCCCCCTACTATATTTCGTCCCCCCACCCCAAAACACAATCAGCAAACAAATTGTTCAAAGAATGGCACAATGAGATTGTCTAACATCAATGGGATAGCAAGCATGCCATTACAAAAAAAAACCCATGCATTGAAGGTTTATCAATACAAGAGTTATTAAGGCTACTTGCAAAATACACTTCATACCAAAAAATCGAAGAATGTTTGGTATCAATTATCTTAAGAATGTTTACTATCCACAAAGTTTGGTTAAAAGAAACTTAAGAAGGAAAATAATGATTATACACAATTTCAAAACACAATCATCCCTTATAAAGTAGTAGCTCCATCTTAAACTATTGTCTTCACACAATCATAAATGTCTCTGTCATGTTTTTTGGTTCCTAATGGGAGGGAGGAGTGAGATTGAGATAATGTTAGATATCACATTAAGTGGTTATTAAGTAACATTTGGCAAACAACATACACATGTTCATGCTTTTTTCTCTTATAAAAGCCACATAACAAGTGACAAAATGTGAATACCTTAGAATTCTTTTTCTTAAGACATTTGTGAAACTTAGGGTGATAGGAGAGGGCTCGGGCTTGATGAAAGAGTTTAGGCTTGGCCCAATTCTATTTAGTTCTGGGTATATGCTTAAAACGGTGGTGTGGATAATATGCCCAAAATTGAATTTATTATTGAATTTGATAAAATAACTTCAAACCTATAGAATGTATAATTTAATTTTCAAAATATATACACCCTTAAATATATCTCCAAAAATTTATTCAAAGTATTTTCTGATTCAACTTAAGCCTATTTAGGTTGTTTGCACAATTTTAATTTTTATAATTGACACGCATAATATAAAACAACTTTGATCGTGCACGTGTTACATAATACACACGTAATACGAAACAACTATTATTGTACACACATAACATAATACACGTGTAATGTGAAATTTTTTTGATTGTTTTTTTCTTTTTTGCAATAAAAGTTACGTAACAACGAGCGCTCATAACACGTAATCGTCTACCCGTGCATCAACACGGGTTACACACTAGCCAAAAAAAATGTTAGTTTTGGATCAGTCTCATGAAGGGATAGGAAAGACCATTGATAACTCGATCGTAATTGTGGATGATGTTGTTGATTGTGGGGTTGTACAGGATGAAGACATTTTTACTCATTTTGATTCTCTTCCCAACAGAAGTTTTGGTGAAGATTGGGTGCCATGTGAATATGTTGGTCATCAGACAGTCTCAAAGTCATTCGTGATGTCAATATTGTCGCCAATCGTTATAGTTATGTTTATAAACTATGATACGTATACACCGATACGAACATTAGACATGATGTTAACATTGGTGTTTCGACAAATTCTTTTAATTTAAAATAATGTTGTTCAGTTTAATCATTGATACAAGTATTGTGTAGATGTCGGACATGAATAGACGATTGCTTGGTATCGAGACACGTTTATACAAGTGACAATGGTTTCAATTTCACACATGACATGGACTTTGACGTGTGATCTGTTAGTACTAATTTGACAAACTAACATCGATTGCGTACTAATGTGTATCACTATCATGTCAGTGATGGACATTGAGGTGCGGTTGTCCATTGACGAGACATGCGTTATACACACATTGAGGTTTCATTGTCCTTTGTCGATATACGTGTTGCCAAGCATTGAGGTACGATTGTCTGTTATTGTGACATGCGTAGTCCAAAGATAAATTTACCCGTGCGTCTGCGCACGGGTCACACACTAGTTAAGGACAACATAAGCACTTGGAGAGTAGAAGGGGCATAAATTAAAATAACATGACACTTTGCTTATATTAATACATGATTATAGAAGAATGTACAATAGATTTTCCAAAATTACAAGTTAAAATGGAGTCAAGGGATAAAGACTCCTCTTATGTGAGCAACTTACTTTAGATTATCAACCATTGATAAACAAGTCACCGGTTGATAGTATATGCACATGCATAACAAATCAAATCATGAGTGATTAAAATGTGAACTATTTATTTTCTCACTTTACTAACTACTCATCTCACCCGATTCAAATTGAGACAAGGTGGTGAACATCCATATAATCACATGCGTACATAAAGTCCATAATTTTGAAACTATATGTGAATACATATTATCACACTCACAATACATATGCAAACATATGAATCCAATGGCCATATATTCAAACAATATGACCAGAAGATAGCAATGAATCCATGTGACCATTCATCATAGTTGAACGAGGCAGCTCTTCAAGCTTTCCATTATCCAAAAGGAATATTCTTTTAGCCATCATAACGGTTTCCAAGCGATGAGAGATCACAAGCACCTATGAATTGAAAACTGTAAGAATTACTTAAGGTCTCAATTAAGCATATCCAATTACTAACATATTGAAAACTGAAAGCAAAAAAATGAGATGCCAAAATAATCAAATGGCAAAGTAGCTCTGGAAACTCAATGTTAAATCATAACATTGCTGGTTCTGTGATATAGACTAGGATCTGAATGTATCAAAGAAATAAGAGAAACTTTGCAACAAAAAAAAAAAAAAAAAGAGAGAGAGAGAGAGAGAGAGAGAGAATAAGATAAACAGGGTGTACAACAAATACTTATCTAGCTGATCATATAATGTTAAATGTCTCATTACAAATAACAGAAAAGGTTAGTTTCCATACCGTACGATTTTCCATTAAACGCTCCACAGCGTGTCTCACTAACAACTCAGATTTACTATCCAACGCAGAAGTTGCTTCGTCCAGAATCAATATAGAAGAATTTTGATAGAAAGCCCTTGCAATAGCCAGTCTGTAAGTTTGAAAAAGGAAGTAACAGATCAAATTTGAATGATATTTCATAAATATTCAAAACATCAAATTTGTTCTTTACATCAATCATAGCTACCAAAAGCTCTTTCCAAACAGAACAAAATTAGCTGTTAATACATGGTTTATAGAACAGAATGAAATTTGAATTTGAAAATTTACCTTTGCTTCTGGCCTCCACTTAAAGTTGAGCCTCTTGGTCCAATATTGGTATTGTATCCTTCTGGAAGTTTTCTAATAAACTCGTCTGCATAAGCAGTTTGAGCTACAAGCTTCACTTTCTCCATGTCAATTTTTGTTGTCAGATCCCTATAACCAATGTTTTCAGCAACTGTACCTGAAAAAAGTGTCTACAATCATATACCATCAGTATTTGAAATTGAAGTAAAAACTAGATATCTAAATGCAGTGGAGCTAGTCTTTACACATAAGGTGTTTGGTACCCAAGTTTTTTAAAACTGGTTCTTGTGGAAACCAATTTTGAGACAAAAATGGTGTTCTTTAATACATCATTTTGAATATGGCTATTTTCTAGTTCAACCATTTCCAATTCTCTCTTTTCCATTCTATTCTTCCTTTCTATCCCCTTAAGCTAGATCTCAAGGGTAGATAAATGATGAGGATAATTATAGGAATTACTCAGAAATATATATTTTAAAAGGGATTAGACAAATTAGTTTAAAATATATTTTTTAAACCAAACTTTGTTTCAGTTAAAACTAGTTGCAAGATAACCTGAATTTATACTAGTTTATCATAAACTGTATCAAACCAGCTACGGGAGTTTGCCAAACTGTGCCTAAAAGCTTGTACATTTTTAAAATTCTTGTGAACTGAAGTACAAATCCTTCATACAAAAGAAGAATACAGAAGCTTGAGTGATGAATCACTTACTATATCTTGAGAAACTACACCAACATGTCTTCTTAAACTCTGCAAACGAATGTTCTGGATGTTTTCGTTATCAATCAGTATAGAACCTGCGCATATAAGAATATGAATAAAAGCTATTAATAAGCAAGATGAGAAGTTGAGAACTGAGTGTAAAAGTAAAACCAGTTAGTATAAGAAATGTATTTGATAAATCACTATTCCCATGCTAAACCACACATGATAAAATTAAGCATATTCATATTTATATTAAATAAATGGCTCACCAGATATAGGGTCATAAAGCCGAAGCAAGAGTTTTGCAAGTGTTGTTTTTCCTCCCCCAGACGGGCCAACAATAGCAACTATCTCTCCAGGCTTAACGTGAAGGTTCAAACCATTTAGGATATGAGGTAGGCCATCATTGTACTTAAAGGAGACATCACAGAATTTCAGGTCCCCTGTAACATAGTCCAAATCAACAGCACCTGGTTTCTCAACTACCTATTATTCAGAAAGAAAGAAAAAAAGATCTATTATTGAAGTTCATCTAGCTTTTTTTTTTTAAAAAAGGGGGCAAGAGCAAATTATTGTGAAATTAAAGTGACACTAATGACCATTTTACAACCGTTCTCGAGGAGATTTGAACCTCATCCATTGAGATTACATGGTTAAAACTTTTACTGAGTTGACATCTCATGGACATCAGTTCATCTACTTACATTGACAGAATATTTTAACACTGTAGAACAGGATATTATATGCTCAAATCAAACCATCCTAGATTTTTTTTCTTATTTCCTCAATTTCAAACAAAATTCAGACAAATTGAAAAGGAAATATAAAACAATGGAAAAGGAAGGTGAAAGTTAAACAAGCATGCAGATCCAATGTCATATAGGGTCTTTTAAGCAAGTGGTCATAAATTTACCTTATTTTTGAACCTGGTCATAGCAAACAAGCGTTCAATAGCTGGCTCTCCTTCTCTCCATTCATTGTAAGCTTTTCCTACATCCTGCGTGATTCTTTATTTTAAGATTGATAACCAAAGACAGCTCCTCAAAAGCTGAACCATGATAACAATACCTGAATAGGCTCAATTAAGAAAAGCAATGAAGTCACAAATGAAACCAAGCTACAGCGATCAAATGAACCTCTTGAAATCACCATCGAACCTGCACAAAGTATGGAAAGAACTCCAAAATAAATAGCCTGAATAACCTGGGGAATTACTGCTTTCATCCTTTTTTTGTTCAGCTTTGCAGAAAAGTCCATCAGGGCGAGTCTCTTAAATCTGACACTCTCGAGTGACTCTGCGTTGTTTGCTTTCACAAAGAGATACGCAGGCAGCATCTAATTGTTTAGGGGGGAAAATATTGAACACAGGGTAGATAACAAGATTTGCAAACAATGCAAGGCTTTTAAGATTTCTTTGTTAAAGTACAATGAAGGAGCACGAGACAATCACGTTTACCTCATTCAGATAAGCTGAGAGAGCAGCAATGCTAATATGTGACTTTTTAGATATTTTGCGAAGTTCTTGACCAAGAAAGGTAACAACTAGAACCATGCAAGGAATAACCTGCAATTTGCAAATTCATAACGCATGATTAAACCTAGTCTTTCTGAAAGAACAATCAAGTGGTAAGAAGAAAGCATAATCCTCTGACTCACCATAGCTGATATCAAAGAAAGTTCAGGACTTATAGCCAACATATGCATTATCATTGCAGAAAATTGCAGAGAACTTGGTACTATGGTCTGTCAGAAAGAAGGGCTAATCATAAAAAATATAAACAGATACTATAAAGTGACCAATCAATTGAACTAAAAAGTAAAAACCACGTGCAAATAAATGGAATTATTGTGCAATGTACTCAAAACTACAAGCAAAAACATGAGAAGGGTCATGTTTATAAATTATAAACCCCAACCATTCAATCCTCTATTTCTCATTTTATTTAAACACATACCTTCTCATTCAACATATTATGGAAAGGGTTAGGATTTAACCTCTCAAAAAAATGAACGTCAGGGGATACATTTCCCATGCCCCTCACACCACAAAGTACAATAAATTTGAGCTTTGCACAGATTCGCCATTTATTGGGGTCTTACAAAGTACCATATTAGGTACAATCCATGCCATGTAACAGGGTGACACATTCTACTTATAGTATGTGCACTTAAAAAAGCAAAGAGATGTTTTATTTTGACACACAAATTTGACAACAAATTTTAAAAGTATTTTGGATTGTTAATGCAATTTAAATATGTTATTAATTATGTTCAATTGTTTGTTAATGAAGGAGCCGCAACTCATAAGTTATCCCCTGAATGTAATAAACCATAATTTTAAGTGTCATTAACCACAAATTTTACAGTTAATTTATGACAATATAAAACTTTTGACAAAAATTAACGATTGAGATTAATTTTGATACATGACCTATATAAAACTTTTGTCACTGTCAACCAATCAGAATTTGCATGACATGACATTTAAGATAGATATGATTAAAAAATGTTTTTAGTTATCTACAATTGTGATCGACTATCACTATTTAGTAGAGCCGACCAAGGATAAGGCCTAAAAGTTAAAATAAAACTTACTTGATAAAATGCCTCATATATTCAATTATTGACACAAATTTACTTGGCAAAAATGTCTCATATTCTACCACAATTAATAAAATATGAACTAAAATAAATTTGTCACGAGCTTAGCTCAATTGGTAAGGACATTGCAAGGTCTGGGGTTCGAACCCCCGAACACCACAAAAAAGTACTATTATTAGCTTCAAACGTTTTACACGGTAGGTGTATATAGAAATTAGTCTTAAATGCATTTTTACCCCCTATTTTGATTGAATTTGGATTTTATCCCCCCTATTTTAAAACTTGGAATTTTACCCCCCATTTTGGTTGAATATGGATTTTGCCCCCCTTATTTTAAAACTTGAAATTTTACCCCCATGTTTTATGTTTTTCAAGATTTTGCACCCGTTAGATTTGAGTTTATTTTAGTTAATGTGGTAGTGCTTACTAGACTTAAATTATATTATATAAATATCTAGATATTAATTATTATTTTTTTAGGAAAGTATCTACATAATTAATTATTTATATTAAATGTTCTTTTTTTATTATTTTTTTTTTATGAAAAAATTTTGAATAATTTTTTTTCCAAAAAATCGAAATAAAAAACGGAAAAAATATTAAAACAAATCAATAAAATACTAAAAAAAATGTATAAAATTAGTATGAAATTACATGAAAATAGCATATATTTAGAGGTGCAAATTAGTTTTTCATGTATTTTTAATTGAACTTTTTCTCTTATTTAATTTTTTTTACTGAATTAATATTTTTTTATTGTTTCTTTATTTTTCTGGCTCTTTATATTCTTACTTATTTTAAAAAAAAAATTATAGTTTTACATTTTTTTTTGTTTTTTTCTAAAGGAAAAAATTATTCAAAATTTTTTCATTAAAAAATAAAAAGTAAAAAAAGTACCTTTTATATAAATAATTGATTAGGTGAATATTTGTTTAATATAATTTAAATCAAGTCAAGCACTATCACATTAGCCAAAATGAACTTAAATGTGATGGGTAAGGGTGAAAATCCTGAAAAACATAAAACATGGTGTAAAATTCTGAGTTTTAAAATAAAGGACAAAATTCAAATTCAACCAAAATAAGGGGTAACCGAGTTTTAAAATAGGAATGGTAAAATCCAAATTCAATAGAATAGAGGATAAAAATGCATTTAAGCCTAGAAATTAACGTCAAAGTTGTTCACCAAAAGTGTGTGTAAAATAGTAGTGATAGTAGTAATAATAAGATAAAACTCACGTTAAGAAGAGCGTATAAGGTAGCGGCAAGATCAGAAGCTTCAGCAGTAATACGATAAGCAATATCCCCACTCGAAACGGCGTCGTTACCTTCAAAAAACGCAAGTTCCCTCTGCATCACACGATCGAACACATGAACACGAACATCATAAACCGCGTTCAACGAAGCTTCCCAAAGAAGCGCGTGTTGTGCATACGTGGCAATCAATCGAACAAGAACCAAAACGCCTAGCGCGAATCCTTGTGTGACGTCGACGGTTGTTGTGGCGGTGGTGACGGCGGAGAATTTGGAGAGAAGGTTGGAGAGAGAGTAGACGGAGATTGCGCTACAAAGCCAACCGTAGAGGATTGGTTTTTGTTGGGAGGTTAGGTATGGTTTGAGGAATTGAATTGTGTTGTTGTTGGTTCGGAGGGAGGTGGTTCGGATTTTTAGGTTCGGGAAGTGGCGGTTATGGTTGTTGGTTCGGAATTGGAGGTTTGGGAGAATGAATGATGATGAGGGTGAGTATGAGATTGGCATTGTTCTTTATTGAAGAAATGGAAATTGGAATTGGAATGGTGTTATTTGAAACATTGATCATAAAACATCAGAATGGTAACTAAACACACTTTTTTAAACACAATGCAGACATCAGGGCTAGTTTGGACCGACAGCGGTCATGATGTATAGCATCGTGCGTCAATTCAGAAATACTAGCAGGTGAAAAAAACTAAGGATTCGTTTTTGTAAGTTGTAAAAACTAAATAAACAATTTCTAAATTTATACAAGGTGCATAAGGATTTTCTTATGCACCGTAACCGCACCCGTTTGGAGTTTTTCACATTAAAACATGGGCATTGTTGTAAATACACCTCACATTTGTTCTTCATCCCTTCTCTGGTGTCTCTATTGTGTCTAAGAAAATGTGTTCATTTATCATTTTTATATTAAAATGGGTGAATGAATATGATATATAAGTGGCATGTGGATTAAATTGGGAGGATCATGCATACATTATTAAATATTGTTGTTCCAATTTCTATTCAATTCATATGACTTGTCTCATTAACATAAAAAGTATGCTTTTCTTACGACATGCTCATTTATTTTCATTTTTTTTATAAAACCATCTTATATTCCATATCTATTTATATCATTTTTTTACAACAATTGATTGGTTCAAATTGTAAGAGATTTGAAACTCTTCAACATCGTATTTATCTAACAATGTTCAATCTATCCATTAAAAGTCACATTGTATATGACATTTCGTCATTTTAATTTACATTGTCAATCAGTCATAATCTTAGTGGTTTATTTTAGGTATGTGCTAACACGTGTTTTAAGACTAATAATTAGAAGAAATTAAAAATTAAAAGATTTTATTAGAATTTTAGCTTGCCCATGGTTGGCAGGATGGGTGCTCATCTCAATATTCCTTCATAGCGGTAGTGCCATCAAAATATGGCTTTGCAAATTGTGGGTTATTCAGCAACTATCACATTCAACCATTTTTATGGGTGGAATTAAGTGGAATGAAATAACATCTAGCCTATTTTATTCCATTTCACACCTTATAACAATCATCCAAACATATTAGGCAGTTGTATTAGTGGACAATCCAAACAAGCATAAAAAAGCCATCAGACCATCTATATAAGTCTATAGATCACAACGTCCAAAATAAATGTAAATAAAGCTGCAAGTCATGAGTATTCAATTATATGAACTTCTTTTGTTTTGGACATAAGCACCATGTACATCGCTGTGTTGGGAAAATTCTTGAAATTTTTTGAGCAGCAGAGACAAGATAGGCAAAGGGCTGAGTCTTTGGTATGCCCCAACAAATCTGAAACTAGCTGTATGAAAAATTAAGAATTGCATTACTGCACTAAGAGTCCAAGACAACTAGCTGTATGAAAATGCCACATTCCAACATAAGAGTTTCATACATTGACTTTCAAGTCTCTGGTTAAAAAATGGTATAAATTGCACAACAATATAGATTGCACTTACCAGTTCAGCTGTAAAAACATGGTATCCAAACACAAAGCTAGCACAGTAAACACAAAACCAACTTTGTTGCTAGGTGGAGTGTATGACATTTAATATAGTTGGTATGGTTTGCTTGTATTTCAAGTATTTGGTAGGCAGGGAATGAGAAGCTTTTAAACAACAAAGTGGTTTCCATTGATAATATGGTTGAATTTGTAAAAAGGTGTTTGTGGAATTGGTTGAATGTTAAATCAAACGGTTAGGATTATGGTATCACTCAATTGTACTTGAATCCTAGAGTATGCCTTGATTGTGTGGAGCTGTAATTTGTGTTGTAGTCATGGTTCGGCTGCGATTCAGTTCGCTGTTTTCATCTACTAACTGTGTAGTTTCTTAGCTACAGGTTGTTTCCTCTAGAGCTGTGGTGTTGTTCAACCAGTTTTGTATTTGTCTTGTGGACGTTATGTTATGTTTTGTGTTTAAGGTTGTTTGCCGTGAAGCAATTATGTATGTATTCTTTAATGTATTTGCTGCTGCACTGAACTATTTTAAATTTTTATTGTTCTTTCTTGAGGGTAGCTTTGGTGTCTTTTCCTTTGGTAATTTTTTTTTTTTTGGCTTTTATTAAAAAAAAGACTAAATGAAATTAAGTTTTCTTTTTGGTGCAGAAGATTGCATGTTTATGTTATCTTAATTGATTCAAAGCTTCGTTTGCTTGCAAATAATTTCATTTTGATTTACTATTGTACATATAATTTCAAACGAAGAGGCATTTTTTACCCAAAAGGGGAAGTCACAAACACATATAGCTGGAAATGTCTATTTGTTCATGGTGCGCTCACATTTACATCTGCAAAATTTTCAGAAGCTCAAGACATCGACAATGCATGAGTTGTAGTAGTGTTTATAACTGTGTACACAGTTTCACCGAGAATACGGATTTTTTTTTCCTGACACGAAGAATGAGATCCTTATTTATTAATTTTGTTAAGTCTGCAGCATTTTAACATGATAATTTTCCTCCAATTTACTGTATTAGATTAACAGTAATTTAACCTAACAAATTTCATCTAAAAAAATGCATCGCACCAATTTCATTCCTGTTGATTTTTGTTTTTTATAATATTTTGTACATTTATCCTTATTTATTAATTTTATTAAGTCTGCAACATTTTAACCTAATAATTTCTCTCCAATTTGTTGTATTAGGTTAGCAGTAATTTAACCTAACAAATTTCATCTAAAAAAAATACATCGCACCAATTTTGTTAAGTCTTCTTTTCATTCATTTCATGTTGTATCATCGTTTGTATATATCTATTATTTTTGTAGACTTTATTTTTGACAAGTTATTGTACACTTATTCAATACGTTTACAAACATAATACCCTAATTTATTTATAACAAACCCTCAACCGTGTTTCTCTAATAAAAAAAAAACCCTAAACCGTAGTAAATTAAAGAGACACAAAGAATCATATATTTTAATATTTTGATTTTTGCGGCCACTGGGCCACCAATCCTCAACATCACACCTTCTGTATAATATCTCTTATACATGGAGGGTTTATTTTTATGAGTCGGCTCATTCAAGTAACATAAATTTATGATGTAATTGAAACTTAGGTCCTGTTGTGATGCAAGCTAATTTTATTTTTTTTGGTAAGAAATAATGATGCAAGCTACTCTATGTGGACTTAATTTGCAGATGTAGATTATTTGTTTTTTACTTTTGTTACATGAATTTGTAGGTGTACTGCTAATGTCTCACTCACTCTGGATATTTATAACTACTTGATTAATTTAAAATCTCATCAAAATGCCTTATGTTATCTCCTAGGTCAAAGATAATTTGACAATTTATCGGTCTCTATTACAGGTGGTAGGACCCGTGCGTGCACGGGTCGAACGTCTAGTAACATTCATTTTTGAAATTCCAACTATCCTATTGCCCTAGTCTATTTTGTTTAACCATTTTGTTTAACCATACACCACCAATCCAAACATATTGTACAGCTAAAATCAAATTAGAAAACAATCAAACCAAATAAAAAATTTATTCAGGGCTTCGGCCCTCTTTGTACCAAAAAATAAAATAAAATTATTCAACATAAAAAACCAAACATAAAATGAAAGGTGGATAGCCATCTATATAGATCTATAGATTGTATGTCCAAATTAAATGTCAACAAAGATGCGAGTAATCAGTAATAATTTATATGAACTCCAATTGTTTTGCATATAAGCACTACGTCACTGCGCTGGGAAAAATCTTGAAATTTTTTTAGATTAGCAGAGACAGGGTAATCAAGGGACTGAGTCTTTAGCATTTTAGCATGCCTCGACAGATCTGATTCCTTCACATATAACTTATAAGTAGCCTCCTACATACAGCCCGCCCGTAAAGATGCTGCCTTCGGCATGCTTCCAAATGAGCTTTACTAATGAACTGCTACACACCAAAGAGAGATAACTAGGAACTCTGAAATTGCAGCATGGAAATGTTTTCATGCCGTGGATTAAGAATTGTATTAATGAACTAACTAGATGTATGAAAATGCTGCATTACAAGAGAGAGTTTCATAGATTGACTTTCAAGTCCCTAGTTAAAAAATGGTATAAATTGCACAACAAAATAGATTGCACTAACCAGTTCATCTGTAAAAACATGGAATCCAATCACAAAGTTGGCACAGTAAACACAAAACCAACTTTAAAAATCTGCTAAATAAGTTCAGCACTCTTTAGTTCAAACAAGGTTTTCTGAGTAGTCAGAATTGCTGGTGCATATTTTATTCTTTGTACATCAGAGGTGTACTCAGTTAAATAATGAGAGCAAAATCTAAACAAAATGGTGCAATTAATAGTGGCTGTGTAGCCAGTTAAACTCAAAGTTATAAGTTGGCTATGGTTACACGACAAAGTAAGGAAGCAGACTAGATTTACAAGTTAGTGACGTGGAGTGTCTGACATTTAATATACGCCTTCTAGGCTTTATCCTCCCTTGTCATTGTTAATTTCTTTCAAAATTACAAGTTAGTGACGTGGAGTGTCTGACATTTAATATACGCCTTCTAGGCTTTATCCTCCCTTGTCATTGTTAATTTCTTTCAAAATTACAAAATGCATGAAGAACTCAGAAGCCCTGGCCTGTCGACTTGTGTTTTTGTTCTCCTTCTTAACATGGTAAGTTGTACCCCCTCCTCTCTTCTCTCTCCCAAAAAAGAAAACCAAGCAGCAGCAACAACAACCAAGCCTTAGGTGGTGTAATTTACACAGATCAAATAATGGTATAACATTCTATCGTAAATCATATCTGCATCAAAACCATTGACCTTCAAGTCTTTCCTAATAATTTGTCCAATTGTTTTTCTTGCCTTTCCACCCTTTATCTAATATACTCTCCAAGTCTCCTTACTACAGAATCTACATGTCACCTCCGCACATGCCCAAACCACCTAAGGTGAGACTCAACCATCTTTTGTACAACAAGAAAACCAAGAATAAGACATTCTTGGCTTGATAAACTTTTACCCTAACAGTTATTTTTTCCTTCTTTTCTTCCCTCCCTACTAAGAAATTTACAGAGCAAACTCACGACTTACTACCTTGGCAAACTATGTAAAAATAAATAAAAATAGGCGTTATGTTGAATTTTAGGCAGACATTTTACGAAAGCTGATTGTTTAATGTGAATGAATGAACTTATTTAAGATTTTAACAAATAATTCAACACATTGACAGTGACCAAAGCCATTTTAAAAGTATTGACTAGCATTTACAAGAGCTTTTATGTAAAAGGTGCAGTCGATGCTAAGTATTATTTATGAGTTATGACCAAAACTGAAATGGGAGATGATACAAATTTTTTACGGACATTAATCATTTTTTAGACTTGTAAATGAAACATAGTTTTGAGTTTAATTTTGGCATTCACAGTTTTATATATAATCAAATCAATCGTGTTGGATGCATTAATAGAAAAGTTGACTTTTTAGATAGCTATTATCACAGTTCAACTATTATAATGAGATGTCAACAAATGATTAGATGATAGTGTACAACAGTATGAATGGATCATATTCAAATCCTATAACATAACATAAGAATAAATGGACGATGAATCCTAGATTACACTGCAGGTAGCAAGCATTGATAATCAAATGAAATAATAAAACACCAACAATGTTGATGAACTGTTAAAATATACACATTTAGCAAAGCACAACCATATACTAGCTTATTATGCATTAGTTTGAAGCATATAACAAGAAGTTATAAAACAAAGCTAAAAACCAAGTGATAACAAATACCTCTACACATTACTGATTTTGGAATGTCCATTTGTTTCACTAAAATTCTTCACGAGAATCCAGAAAAATCCTTTGGTGGTTCAATCCATATGCTTTCAAAAGGGTCTTGTTCACCCCAGTCATGCCACTGCTTACGAGGATAGTAGCGATAGTCATCAAGAGAGAATGATATGCAACGCTTTCCATAAAAACGAACTTTAGAGAAGTAGATACTGTTCCTCATATTTCCAAGGAGATCAGTCCTTGAATGAGAAGACAAGAAACTAGCAAATAGAGTTGCTCCATCTAGTGTTTTTAGCTCTTCCCATTCCATTGAGGCCTGGTCTAACTTGAAAATAATAGGGTTTTCACTAGAACATGTGTACATTACTATAACATCTCCCTCTTGCTCGGTCATAAATTTCCCCTTCCACCAATTTTTGGCGAAAAAATTCTCTGGGCATTTGGGTGGAGGTACTGATAGAACACTCCAAGTGCGTTCAGATGGATCGAATACCCCTAGCCAACCCGTTAGACTCAGGCAATAAAAGAGTCCATTACAGAACACAAGCTTATTCCATATGCTACTGACAAAAGGCAGACGGTTTTGGTAATTAACAGTGACCCACTCGGTTGCCCCGGGGTGACATGTGCTGATGGCCACAATAGTAGGACTAACATGCTTAACAGTGAACAATACACAGTCAGGTGACGTTGGAGCACATGAGAAAGCAACTATCTGGTATGTCATCTCAAATCTTGGCATTTTGATAGTCTCCCGAGTAAAGGGATTAAAGAAAAACACTCTATCAGTTCTTGGCCGGTATAGCAGTAACCAACCATCTTTTGTGTAACAAACTCTAGATCCATTCAACTCTGGAAACTCAATGGAATAGGTCTTCCGCTGCACAGGGTCATAGAATTCATACCACTGACCGAATTTCGGAAAATACATCAACCATGGTGATTGGTTCACCATCCGTACAGCATTGGCAACAAAATTCCAACTCTTGCAAACCGCAGAAGCACGGACATTATCCTCTAAGGCTAAACGAGATATGATCATTTCTAATAGTTCAGCAGGGAGATCAGCCCATGTTTGCAGCTCCAAATTATCATTTTTCACCTCTGTTGCTTCTCTTCTGCTCTTAGCAATTGTATCACTTAACCTAAATAATCAGAAATGCATGTAAGAATTCTACCGAACAAATCCACTTGAATGCTCTTAAAATGCAACAACTAGGATAAAAAATTATTAGAATTTTGTGACTTTATCAAGTCTTTATATTATTAATGAACCCAAATCTAAATTCTTCCACTACCCAATTGTGAATAACAAAAAATTAAATTAGATAACATAATATCTAGGAACACTATAGAGTGATAATTATATCAATCTGAGTCAAAACTCAATCATTAACAAACAACACACCCATCAACTAATGATCACTTTAAAAAGTTTTACACTGTCAGTCCATCACAACCAATCATGTACAAGTCAGATGTTTCTAATTACCTAACAGTGTAAAATACTTAATCCTGAACTAATTTAGCTTAATTCTTAAAAAATAAGCACGATGATAGCAGATTAATAAAATTAAACACATCAATAGTAGATAACAAAACATGCATCACAGTATTCAACTAACATCTGATCTCACTAATTTCATCCATAAATAAACCCTAATGCAATCAATGTGATAAACATAAACTAGCAGCGAATTTGTTAAATTTTGTTCAATTAAGAGTTCAGATTCAATAATCCAACATGAAAAAACTTAAATCCACCATTCTACACAGAGATCTAACATTGAAAACCAATTTTCACAGTAATTAATCAATTAATTATGAATTATAATTGAAAATTGGTAATTTGATTAGATAAAGAAGTAGCTTACAATTTCAATTTCCTTCTCTTTTTCCCTGACATTATGCGAAATTGATGAAGTAGCGTTGTTGTTGTTGTAAGAAAGAAAGAAGGAAGGAAGTGGAAAGTGTGTCAAAGAGAAGAGAGAAATGACAGCACGTGGATATATGAATCAAAGTTGATTGAGTTACCGCACTCACACGTGCGAGGCGGCTACGTCTTAGTTACCTGTCCGTCCATCAAATACGTGTGAACTTTGTTGCTTCCTCAAATATGTACTAGGTCATTTAAGTTATGTTTGTTTCAGATAGATCCTTTAAGTTTCTAAGGTTTCAGATAGGTCCTTTAAGTTTCGAGTTTGTTTCAGATAGCTCATTTCTATTCAACTATTTCTCTATCACAGAAAGGACCTATCTGAAACAAACTCAAAACTTAAAGGACATATCTGAAACCTTAGAAACTTAAATGACCTATCAGAAACAAACTCGAAACTTAAAGGACCTATCTGAAACCTTAGAAACTTAAATGATCTATTTGGAACAAACATGAAACTTAAAGGACCCGGGAAGGTATTTGACTTTTTTTTTACCAAACTAGTCGAGATATCCATGCTACAACACAGGTAGGGCGGCGAAGTAATTGGATGCTTATCCTTATTAATGTTAATGGATTGTTTACTAGTTTTTGATGATGTTACTCTATTTTGTCCTTGTTAATGTTAGTGTGTTTTGCCTTCGATGTTTTTAATTGAGGATTGCTATCTTAGAACCTCTTAAAGCACCTAAGCTTATCTGTGTCTCAAGTTTTCCCTCACATTTCATATTTTCTGTCAACCCCTTTCTGTTAGCGCATGAATCGATTCATACATATCTGAATTGACTCATAAAAGTCTCTAGCTTTGTGTGAATCAATTCATAACTGGTCTAAATCGATTCACTTTGTGTCAATTCAAATATTCTTCTTTTTTTTGCATAAATCGATTCATACTTATCTGAATTAACTCAGAAAAGTCTATGACTTTGTGTGAATCGATTCATAACTGGTCTGAATCGATTCTCTCCGTGTCTATTCATAAACGCATGAGTCGTATCATAAATATGTATGTCTTAGTTTGAATCGATTCATTCTGTCATTGAATCGTGTCGCGTCATTTTTCGGGAGGTCATCGCTATTTGACTAGCTTTGACTCACTATTTTTATTCACGACTGAACTTTTTAATTTTTAAAGAAAGGGGGAAAAAGTTCAAATTACCCATTTGAAAGAGATTAGGGTTCGGGGGTTAGTTATATCTAGGGAAGGTATTAGCACCTTAAATATTCGTAGTACTCTACGAGAACCTTTTGACTTTATTTTACTTTTTTTTTGTGCTATAACTTGCTTATTTTTGTTTAAAAGAAGGAATTGGAAAATAGAGATTAAAGAAAAGAAAGAAGCCTATTATCTACATTTTTTATTGATTTGGAAGGACAAGGTCCTTTGCCTACGTACCCGTGAGGGATCAAAACCTCGTAGTTCGGGGTAGAAATTGACGTTTGATTGGTTTTGTGTTTTTTATTAGTTTTGAAAAAAAGATTTTAAAATAAAAAGCCAAGTGGCGAAATAAGCTTGTTTGTATTTTTTAGTGTTGAAGAAAATATACTCGAAGTAGAATTAAAGTTGATTTGAAATTTGATTAAGAAAGAAAATAAACAGAACGGTCACTTGATTAAAAATCATGGTTTATTATGAAAATATTTTGTGATTTTTGTGATTTCAATGTTTTTGGATAAGGAATGAAAATTAAACTAACAGAGCAATAAAAATAAAAGCGCGTGGATTTCTGCAGTGACGTTGAATCACCACATAATCCCTATCCTAATTTTTTTATATTTTTTTGATATATAGAAAGCGGTAAAGAAATAAAAGACACACACACACTTTTTCTCATTTATATTGTACAACTAACCTAATTACATTATATATCATATGCAACAACAAAAAAATAAATGGCATAAAACAAATATGTGAATGATAGTGAACTTAAAATGAAATGCAAGAAAGAAAGAAAAATGAAATAAATGTGCAAAAGAAATAAAAATGTATGAGGATATAATAAACGTAAAGTAAAAGGAATAGAATGCAAAAGAAAGAAAAAATACAAGAGGAAATAAAAATGCATGAAAGAAATAAAATAAAATGCAGAGGGAGGGTAAGCAAGGAATAAAGGGGGTGCAGGAATTAAAAAAGAGATTGGGCCAAAAGAGAGAGCCAGGCTCGCGTTTGGGCCTTGAGAAAGTGAACCGAACCGGTATGGTTCAAGTGAACCGGACAGGTTCAGTACTATTATATATAGGCTAGCGCCGGTTTTTTAGTCATTTTTTCAAAATCTTTCTCTTTCTTCTCTATTTCTAGAGAGAGAGGCTCTGCCTTCTCTCTAGAATCCGGCAGCGGTCGCCACCTTCTTCTCCGGTGGGACTAAGCCTTC
Organism: Medicago lupulina; assembly: GCA_958299785.1. NCBI lineage: Eukaryota > Viridiplantae > Streptophyta > Magnoliopsida > Fabales > Fabaceae > Medicago > Medicago lupulina. Next base: position 26,155,429 of record OY283141.1, on the reverse strand, counting down.
CGACGCGGTGGCCTGCGAGTTATCGCGGCGGCACCACCGCGCCGGAGTTAAAAAAACTCCCCTTTTTTTTTTAATTTTTTTCAGAAAGATAGCTCTCTTCCTTCTCTATTCTTTTCTTGGCCTGAAATTATCACAAAACGAGTCAGTAGCCCTAGATCTAAAAAAAACAAACCGACCTACCTTTTGTTTTTGAACCGTTTTTTATGACTGTTTGGTTCGTTGCTGGATTCGTCGGAATTTGTTGAGGTTTGTGTGATTATGACGGCCTTGGTTTGTGTTGGAAATGGTTTGTGGTGTTGTGGCTTGGTTTTGAGGGAAATGGCCGATTATGTTATGATATTGGTTATGGGTTGGATGCTTCGTGACCTATACTGTGATGTATTTTGTTGTTGGATTTGGTTTGATGAATGACTGGATTTGTGGTTGATGATGATTTGGTATTTGTGTTGTTTTTTTGTCACTAGATATTGATTTTTGCAGGTTCTGATGAATTTTTGTGTTTTTGTGTCCTTGTCTTTGTGAATTTCGGTTCCCTGTGTGTGTTTTTTTGGCTGGAGAATTATCCCTGAAATTTTGTTGTTTGAAATTTTCTCCTCGAAGTTTTTCTCTTTTTGTGTGTGCTGCTCGCTGGTTTTTTATAGGCCAGGATTGAGACATGGAGTCTATTAAAGCAGTGACAAAAAATTGCCTTGGCTTGGATTAAGGGAACATGACAGGCTGGCATGAGCAGGTTCCCTTCTATTTTGGATATTTATCGGACAAATTTTGGACATTTAAAATAAATAATAATGATAATGATAATGATAATAATAAAAAAGATAAAAAATGGAAGGACTAAAAATAAAAATAAAAACGAAAATGAGATAAAAATAAAGATTAAAACGAAATTTAAAGCCAATAAAAGATGGAAATAAAAATTGAGTAAAAAATAAAATAAAAAATAAAAGTGAAAATTGAGAGAAGATGGCCCGACTCGGAACCAAATATGAGGTATTATAAAATACCTCTCTGCCGAATTTTTTTGAAAAAGGCCAAGATTGGTCGAGGTTAAAAGGCACGTGTCAGTAGTATCTTGGGTCAAAAATTGGGGTATGACAGATGCCCCTATTTAAGTTTCTTCGTCTGGAGATTTGAAGATGGAATCTTTGATTTGATGGGTCGAAGAGACTTAAATACAGAGTCACACCATTTTTGACCTAAGATGCTATGAATGCTTGTGATGCAATTATGAATGCAAGATGGTAAAAACATTTTGACTGGGATAAGAAACGACAACGGGAAGATACCCAAGTCTGTTGAAGAAAGGCTAAACTGCACTTTTCGACCCCTAAGTTTTAAAAAGTTGCGATTTTGGCCCCCGATCTTAAAAAATGATAATTTTGGCCCCTTTTGTCCCAAAATTACTGAGAAGACGCCACATGTCCCAAAAAAGGGGCCATAATCGCAACTTTTTGAGAAGATAAGAGGTCAAAAGATCATATTTCCCTTATGTTAGGGGTCAAAAGAGCATATTTCCCTAAACATATGGGGTCACTTTTGTCATTTTTTTTAATAGGGGGTCAAAATCGCAACTTTTTAAAACTTAAGGGGTGAAAAGTGCACTTTAGCCTTGAAGAAAAGGGATCCGATTCCACTTGGGGGTAATGTAGTTTCACTAGGGAACATGGTTGTCTATTATCGTATTGGTTCGGACGACAGTTTGATGAAGACAAAACCCTTTTGGCGACACCTCTTGAACAGATACTCTAGGGATGACGCTTATGAGACAACTGTAGAATGATTGCAAAAAATTGTTCGTTTGTTAGAACTTGCCAATTGACACATGGTGAAAGGGAAAATGGGAGACGTTCATTTGTTAGAACTTGTAGAATGAGAGACGTTCATTTGTTAGAACTTGTAGAATGAGATGTGTTCATTTGTTAGAACTTGTTGAATGAGATGTGTTCATTTGTTAGAACTTGTTGAATGAGATGTGTTCATTTGTTAGAACTCGTTGAATGCAATGTTCATTTGTTAGAACTCGTATGTTTATTTGTTAGAACTTGTTGAATGAGATGTTCATCTGTTAGAACTCGTTGAATGCAATGTTCCTTTGTTAGAACTTATTGAATGAAATGTTCATTTGTTAGAACTCGTTGAATGCAATGTTCATTTGTTAGAACTTTTTGAATGCAATGTTCATTTGTTAGAACTTGTTGAATGAGATGTTCATTTGTTAGAACTCGTTGAATGCAATGTTCATTTGTTAGAATGAGATGTGTTCATTTGTTAGAACTTGTTGAATGAGATGTGTTCATTTGTTAGAACTTGTTGAATGAGATGTGTTCATTTGTTAGAACTCGTTGAATGCAATGTTCATTTGTTAGAACTCGTATGTTTATTTGTTAGAACTTGTTGAATGAGATGTTCATCTGTTAGAACTCGTTGAATGCAATGTTCCTTTGTTAGAACTTATTGAATGAAATGTTCATTTGTTAGAACTCGTTGAATGCAATGTTCATTTGTTAGAACTTTTTGAATGCAATGTTCATTTGTTAGAACTTGTTGAATGAGATGTTCATTTGTTAGAACTCGTTGAATGCAATGTTCATTTGTTAGAACTTGTCATTTGATATGAGGTAGATACCAGTTGTTCGTTGGTTGGAACTGGTAACTTGACATTCGATTTGTGACATCTCTGAACCAGGCATACTGGGGATGACACCTTTGAAAGGGTTCAAGTTGTTCGTTTGTTTGAACTTGCCACTTGAGACATGATTAGTGACACCTCTTGACCAGACTCACTAGGGATGACACTTTTGAAAGGGTTCAAGTTCTTTGTTTGTTTGAACTTGTCACTTGAAATGTGATTAGTGACATCTCTTGACCAGACTCACTGGGGATGACACCTTTGAAAGGTTTCAAGCTGTTCGTTTGTTTTAACTTGCCACTTGAAACATGATTAGTGACATCTCTTGACCAGACTCACTGGGGATGACACTTTCGAAAGGGTTCAAATTGTTCGTTTGTTTGAACTTGCCGCTTGAAATGTGATTGATTAGTGACACCTCTTGACCAGACTCACTGGGGATGACACCTTTGAAATGTTTCAAGTTGTTCGTTTGTTTGAACTTACCACTTGAAACGATTTGAGGACTGAGCCGAAGGGGTACTGCCGGAATAGACTCTGGGCGAACGATGCAACCATGTGTGACTTGATGTTGTATATGCATGTGTACACATGAATGTGTGAATACATGAAAATATTGATGTGTGGATGCATGAATGCATGAATGCAACTTGAGTGATCGTATAACTGTATGGGACAGGTGACTCGATGAAACATGTAAGATTGGAGAGGGGAGCAATTTCGCAGTACAACACTCGGCAATCTTCATTGGATATGACATTCTTGATGGCTTGGTCAAGCCATCTGATATGGTAAGCTCAGTGTCACTGGGGAGAAAGTCCACTCTTGACCTAGAAATCTTGGAAGAAGTCGCCATTTCTTGTACCGGCGCAGTGTATTCTTCCATTAGCGTGTTTCAGCAACCACAGCCTTGTTTTTGTTTTTTTGTTTTTTTGTTTTTGAAATTCCCTGATTTTTGCCTGGACCGCCCTTTCGGGTTTTCAGTCCACCGGGAGTATATTCTTTTTTGTGCCCCTAATTTTTGCCCGGACCGCCCTTTTGGGTTTTCAGTCCACCGAGACGCTCTCTATTGCCTAAGTCGCCTTTTAAGGTTTTCAACTTAGCGAGCCTTTTTTGTTTTTGCTTTTTTTTTTTTTTTTGTATTTTTGTGTTAAGACTGCATCTTGCTTTGAAGCGGAGGTCCTCTTCATAGTGCTTAGCCATGTTTCTCTTCCGGAATGTAACCGTACTCAAGGCGGACGTTGATGTACGTTCTGCTCATGAATTCAAAAAGAGTGTGTTTGTTGTTCACATTTTTCAAAAGATGTAAGAAGTTTTGTATTTTGAAAATTATTTTGCTTCAAGTATTGTCATCAAACGTAGAAGAAATTTTGCAAATAGAATAAAATGAGAGTTCCAAATAAATGGGTACGGGCTCAATTTTGATGAATTGAGTGGTGGCCTGCCAAGGGCATGGCTCCACAAATCTTTTAAAAATTTGGAAAATGATAATTATATGGGGAGGTACATTGAACAAAATAACTGTTATTCTCCCTAACAACTTTGAATTGCCCATGTTCGAGTCTTTGATTTGTGGACGCCTCGAATCAGAAGTCTTTTGATGACTGGATGCCCCAGGTTTACTATGCCTGACCGGATGCAGTTACTTTGTCTTTTGATACTTAACTTTTGCATAGATCACCCTTGCGGGTTTTTCAATCTATCAAGACGATTATTTTTGTTCATGTCTCTAATTTTTGTCTGGACCGCCCTTCCGGGTTTTCAGTCCACCGAGATGCTCCTTTTTGCCTAAGCCGCCTTTTCAGGTTTTCGACTTACCAAGTTGTTCTTTTATTTTTAGGCAAAGTATTTTTTGACTGCATCTGTGTTCACCGGTCGCGAAAGTTCGTCACCACCCATAGTTGTAAGAGTCATTGCACCGCCAGAAAAAGCTCTTCATAGTTAGGCGTCCACTTGCCCCTGGAGTCATGTTGGAAAGATTGGATCTTCTTGTGCACAAGGTTTCTTGAAATTCACGGGGACGAACCTTTTTGTTGGAAGTTTGTTTCAACCTCCCTTGATATAGTTGTACAAGGCTGTCATGCATTTTAAGTTCAATCCAGCTTGGATTTCAGCAGAACTCCGATCGACGGGACTTTGACTTCCATGGGAAGCATGGCCCTTCATGTTGTATACTTGAGGGAACGAAACGGGGGGGGGGGGGGGGGGGGTTGCCCTTGTTTGAAGTGTGCCCTTGAAGTATGATGGTAGCATCTCGTGCCAGTCTTTGTAAGTGAATGCCCTTTTCTGGACACTCTTCTTGATATTTTTGTTTTCGACTTTGACGGCTGAGATGCCCTAGTGGGCGAGAAATTTCAACGGGAACTTCTTCATCTTCCTCTTCCTCGAGTTTCGGACATAGGGAACTCAAAGTTGGGAGAGAGTACAAGGTTAATATGTTCAACGGGTTTATTAATGCATGATTTGATTATTGATTTTGACAAGTAAGTATAAGTTATGGTTATGCAGTCTTGAGAATGATTAAAGAGAATTTTTTTTTTGGTTTTTTTCGTATTACCATTTTTCTTGAAAAAGCACAAAACAAAATAAAGCAAAGTCGGGATCGAGACGACTTTTTATTGATGATGAAAATTCATGAAGCAAAAAGCCCTGCATAAGTTCACTTTCGTCTCGGGCGGAACGAAAGGATCTTTTTGAAAAGCAGCAAACAACAAAACAACGCATTATTTAAACAGACTGAGTAACGGAAGAAACATCAACGACGAGCCAATTGCGGAGAACTACTCCACCATATTGATAGATCAGGTCCCATGATTCGGTACATCTGGACTCAATCTTCGAAAGACAGGATATTGGCTCGAATCAGTTTTTGGACTTCACTCTTTAAAAAGCGACAGTGCTCGACGTCATGGCCGGGTACTTTTTGATGGAAGGCATAAAAGAGGTCAGGTTGATACCAAACCGACAACTCATTAGGCACCTGAGGGGGCGCTCTAGTCTGGACAAGGTTCCTCTGGAGCAGGATGGGGAGTAGCTTCACATATGTCATTGGGATCGGGTCAAATTGAGGCGCCCTCTGAACATGTTTCAGTTGTCGAGGCTGCTGTCGATGTTGGCGTTGGGGGCCTTGCTGGAACTGCGGCTGATTCTGCAAAGCCACCAGATAAGCTACCAAGGTACTCAACTCCTCTATCTCAGCACGAAGTGTTATCACCTCTTCACGAATCTCATGAACCTCTTGTTCAAACTGATCCATTTTTCTTTAGTGTTTGCCCGAGTGTTGTAAATGTGAGTTGGTTTCGGACGAGGATGTCGGGACACTTTTGAGATGGACTGACCCTTTTATTGAAAGAAAACAATGTGTGAGACTCTGACTTGAAACTATGAATGCAAAATGATGCATGATGCTTATGCAAAAATGGATATTTTTTTTCGAAGGACTTGTCAAAGTAATTTGTAACCATTGCAAAGAAACATGGTTTTATTTGAAAATTGTGAAGATATTGCAATCGGTTCCCTTTTCAAAAGTAAGAACGGAACCAAGGAAAAAGTTCTTAAGAAAAAGCTAAAGCTTAGTTAAGATTTTTGAAGTTGTATTTCTTGGTATTCTTTCTTACAAGGTTCGTTCATCTGTGATCTTTGCAAAAAAAACTTTTCTAAATCCTTCGATATTTGATGAAAAAAAAGTTGTTTATGAATGAATGCATGTATGCATGATTATGTTAAAGAACATAGAATACATGGTGAGGTTTAAGTCCACGATGTTGGAGCTGAGGGTAAACACGCAATTTTGCTAGGGACTATGGTTTCATTTGTACCTGTCTTTGCTTCAAGTGGTTAGTCCTAAACAATGGACAGCTTGAGTTTATCTTTTGTCTTGTTTCAAGTGGTTAGTCCTAAACAATGGACAACTTGAGGTTATCTTTTGTCTTGTTTCAAGCAGTTAGTCCTAAACAATGGACAACTTGAGTTTACCTTCTGTCTTGCTTCAAGTGGTTAGTCCTAAACAATGGACAGCTTGAGTTTACCTTTCGTCTTGTTTCAAGTGGTTAGTTCTAAACAACGGACAGCTTGAGTCTACCTTTTATCATGTTTCAAGTGGTTAGTCCTAAACAATGGACAACTTGAGTCTACCTTTTATCATGTTTCAAGTGGCTAGTCCTAAACAATGGACAACTTGAGTCTACCTTTTATCTCGTTTCAAGTGGTTAGTCCTAAACAATGGACAACTTGAGTTTACCTTTTATCATTTTTCGAGTGGTCAGTCCCAAACAACGGACAACTTGTGTTTACCTGTCATTCTCTCAAGTGTCATCCCCGGTATGTCTGGTCAAGAGGTGTCTCCATTAAACTACCATTCCAAACCAATACAATAGTACACAACCATATGATAAGTGCCAGAAAGTTGTGTTTTAAAGGATTAAATTCGGCACATTTGTTTCGTGTTTTGCAAGTTATATAGGGAAAGGTCGAGATATCAGTGTAAAATTCCCTATTATGCTTTAATTATCTTACTTTACCCAATTGTGCAGGTATTGATCTTAAGACATGGATCAAAGAGGAAAAACAAAGAAATATTCAAAAGGTTAACTCGCCACAGCGAGTAAAAAGATGTCAAAGGCGAGCTAGAGGCGAGCAATTCCAGAATGGACCAAAGTTACTCGCCATAAACTCGCCAAAGGCGAGCTAAAGGCGAGCTACTCGCAATGGCGAATATAAGGCGAGCTCCGAAGGCGAGCAATTCCAGAGAGCAACAAAAATCACTCGCCCTCAACACGCCAAAGGCGAACCAAAGGCGAGCAACTCGCAATGGCGAGTGATTTTACTCGCGAGGCGAGTTAGGGCGGCTTAACCTTCTCAGAGCTGACGTGTCACAAACCCAATGGTGAAGCAACCATTACTCGCCATGGCGAGTAACTCTGCTCGCGAGGCGAGCTGATGCAGAAAAGAAACTCTATATAAAGCCACTTGATTCATTCATTGAGAACTTCTTAGTTTTTTCATAGTTTTCACTTCTGCAACATTAAAAGAGAGAAATAGGGCGTGTACTTCAGAGAGTGAGAGTGATAGAGGGATTAGTTCTTCATACTTAGTTGAGAAATCACAAGTGTAATGGATCCTTCTCTTTTCATTCATTCTTGCAAGGCTTCCATGGAAATGAGTAGCTAAATATCCTTTGTTGGGATTAGAGGTACTTGATCTTAGCTTAATATGTAATCTTTTGATTTATAAATACATGATTCTAGCCTTTGATTTGATATTGATGTTATTCTTACACTTTCATGCTTATGTTTGATTTAATTGTGATTGAGAAATACATTTGAATCTAGGTTTAGAATAACCATCTATCAAAACATAGGTTCTAGACATGGAATTGATGTTTTGATAATCACTTTTTGTATCTAAACTTAAGGCTTTCTTATCATTAAATAGGTTGAGAAATCATCGATTAAATGATAAGATCGACTCTTGGATCGTTCAATAGTTTGAGACATCGACGATTGAACGATACACTTGATGTCACGATAATATTTGGACACGAATGTTATTGCCGAGGGATACGTGATAATATCAAAGAAAAGCTAGAATCCGTATACGATCATTAGGTTACGTATGACGTTTAATCAAGGAACTCTAATCCTAACAAGTTTTACGCCCTATTAATCTCAATTTATAATTTTGCAAAGTAGTTTCATAGTTACAAACAAACAAACTTATCTTTCAACTTAAAATGATATTAGTTGTCGAACGGTCTGTGATATCGCACTAGTCCCTGAGGAGACGATATAAATACTTACAATTGTTTGATGCAAAAATACTACATCACCATATCCCCCAACGAAACTACACTATCCCCTAGCAGAGTCGGATCCCTTTCTCAACGAATTCAGGTATCCCATTATGGTTTCTCGTCCCAGTCAAAATGTTTTCGCCGTCTTGCATTCATATTGCATCACAAGCATTCATAACATCTTAGATCAAAAATGGTGTACTTTGTATTTAAGTCTCTTCGACCAGTCGAATCAAAGACTTCATCTTCAAATCTCCGGACGAAGAAACTTAAATAGGGGCATATGTCATACCCCAATTTTTTACCTAAGACACCACTGACACGTGTCATTTAGCCCTGAATAATCTCCGACTTTTCAAACGAAATTTCGGCAGAGAGGTATTTTAAAATACCTCATTTTTTGGTTAGGAGTCGAGCCCTCATCTCTCTTTATTTTATTTTTATTTCCATCTTTTATTTAAATTTTAATTAACTTTAATTCTGATTTTAAACTTTACTTTATATTCTTATCCTATTCTTTTATTTTTTACCTTTAGTTTTAGTTTTAGTCTTTATCTTATTTTGTTATTATTTATTTATTTTTTGTCCAAATAATATCCAAAAAAATTGTCCAAATCCGAAACAGTTGTTATCTGCAATTTGTTCCAATCCAAAACCATGTTTTGTGTTCTTTTAAAACAAACCCTAAACACAAATTCAACACTATAAAAGCAAGCATGCACACACATCAAAAGGGAGGCCAATTTTCAACGACAAATTCATAGGCCGAATTCATCACAAAAACTTGCAATACACAACAACATCATGACACCATCATTCATCAACCATCAACTCAATCTTACGGCCTAAATTCACAAAAACCAATTCTCAGAGGCTCACTTTCGTTCATAACCTGCATCAACATCACAAGTACCAATTTCCGCACAAACAGCCAGCCAAACACCAATTTTCGCACAAACAATAAACCAAACAGAAGGTTTTTCGCAAAAACAGCAAAGCAAACGAAAGGTTTTTCTCAGACAGCAAAACAAACAGAAGGTTTTTTTCCTCACAGACAGCAAACCAAACGGAAGGTTTTTCTCAAACAGCAAACCAAACAAAAAGTAATTTTCCCCTTTTCATTTCGGTCTCTAGATCTAGGCTCTTAGTGGATGTGTTTGTAAATTTTGAGTAAAGAATCGAATAGAGGGAGAGGAGTAAGAGCTTCTCTCTCTAGAGAGAAGGTAAGAAAGAGAAAGGGGAAGAAAAAATGAGGAAAAACCGGGCTACCCCATATTTATACTGCAACTGAACCGGTCCGGTTCACTTGAATCAGACCGGTTCGGTTTATTTCCTTAAGCCTAATCCTCCAACCTGTTCGTAAGCCCATTAACTGTTTTTTCACTTACTACACCCCCTTATTTACAACTTGCACCCCCAGTCCCTTTATTTTGTATTTTTTTTTCTTTTACATGCATTTTTATTTTCTTTATTTTAATTCCATATTTTTATTTTAATTATCATAACTATCACATGCATATTTAATTTAGTCTTTTTTTTTATCGTACTGATTTTAGAATGTAAATTAGGTCTTTATGTAAATTATTTATTTTTCCGTTATTTATTTTCCCGCAGACCGTAGAATGTATAGTTAGGCTTAATGTAATTTCATGCATGTGTGCGTGTGTGTTTTATTTTTTCTCTAGTTTAGGTTAAAGGTTTTTATGGTGATCCAACGTCACCACGAAATACCTACATTTTATTTTCTTGCTCCGTTAGTTTTAATTTAATCAAAAAACAACAAAAACATTCAAATAACAAAAATCAAAAAAATTTTTTTCACAATAAACCTCGATCCACAAATCGAGCGATTCCTTTTTTATTTTCTTTCTTAATCAAATTTCAAATCAACTTTAATTTTACTTTGAGTCGTCTTTCTTTTAATATAAAAAATACAAACCAATTCACTTTGCCACTTGGCTTTTTATTTTAAAACCTTTTTTCAAAATCTTAATAAAAAACACAAAACCAATCAAACAAAATTTTTACCCCGAACTACGAGGTTCTGATCCCTCACGGGTACGTAGGCAAAGGACCTAGTCCTTCCGAATCAATAAAAATGTAGATAAATAGGCTTCTTTTTTCCTTATTCACCATTATTCTTTTCCTCAGAATTAAGTAAGTTTATAGCACAAAAAGAAATAAAGTTGAAAGGTTCTCGTAGAGTACTACGAACATAAGGGGTGCTAATACCTTCCCCTTATGTAACCAACCCCCAGACCCCATCAAATTCAAATCTTTTTTAAATCAAAGTCGTGAAATAATTTAGTGAGTCAAAAGCTAATCAAATAGCCTTGATCTCCAAAAAATGACGCGACAATAACGTTGACACGAATGCTCGTGACAACAAGAGTACTACCTTCTGTGAGGCCTCCACCGAGTGGGGTTATATCACATGTAAACACCACTCAAGAATGCTCTTGGTATGTCACTATGATTGTACCCCGTCCTATCTTATGTTTCCCTCAAGTCCGGGTTAGAACTTATCTCACCACTCACGTTAAGAACGAAAAAATGAAGGAAGAAAACATATACACATATTTCCATCTTTTATTTTTGTTTTTGTTTTTTTTAAGCAAGTGATAGCACAAAAATTTAAACAAAGTCAAGTTAGGCTTAACCCTCGAATCGCGTCCCCAGTGAAGTCGCCATTTCAAACGCGTCATTTTTCGGGAGGTCATCGCTATTTGACTAGCTTTGACTCACTATTTTTATTCACGACTGAACTTTTTAATTTTCAAAGAAAGGGGGAAAAAGTTCAAATTACCCATTTGAAAGAGATCAGGGTTCGGGGGTTAGTTATATCTAAGGAAGGTATTAGCACCCTAAATATTTGTAGTACTCTACGAGAACCTTTTCACTTTATTTTACTTTTTTGTGCCATAACTTGCTTATTTTTGTTTAAAAGAAGGAATTGAAAAATAGAGATTAAAAGAAAAGAAATAAGCCTATTATCTACATATTTTATTGATTTGGAAGGACAGGGTCATTTGCCTACGTACCCGTGAGGGATCAAAACCTCGTAGTTCGGGATAGAAATTGACGTTTGATTGGTTTTGTGTTTTTTATTAGTTTTGAAAAAAAGATTTTAAAATAAAAAGCCAAGTGGCGGAATAAGCTTGTTTGTATTTTTTAGTGTTGAAGAAAATAGACTCGAAGTAGAATTAAAGTTGATTTGAAATTTGATTAAGAAAGAAAATAAATAGAACGGTCACTTGATTAAAAATCAAGGTTTATTATGAAAATATTTTGTGATTTTTGTGATTTGAATGTTTTTGTTGTTTTTGGATAAGGAATGAAAATTAAACTAACAGAGTAATAAAAATAAAAGCGCGTGGATTTCTGCAGTGACGTTGAATCACCACATAATCCCTATCCTAATTTTTTTTTATATTTTTTTGATTTATAGAAAGCGGTAAAGAAATAAAAGACACACACACGTTTTTTTCATTTATATTGTACAACTAACCTAATTACATTCTATATCATATGCAACAACAAAAAAATAAATGGCATAAAATAAATATGTGAATGATAGTGAACTTAAAAGAAATGAAATGCAAGAAAGAAAAAAAATGAAATAAATGTGCAAAAGAAATAAAAATGCATGAGGATATAATAAACGTAAAGTAAAAGGAATGGAATGCAAAAGAAAGAAAAAATGCAAGAGGAAATAAAAATGCATGAAAGAAATAAAATAAAATACAGAGGTGGGTAAGCAAGGAATAAAGGGGTGCAGGAATTAAAAAAGAGATTGGGCCAAAAGAGAGAGCCAGGCTCGCGTTTGGGCCTTGAGAGAGTGAACCGAACCGGTTCTGTTCAAGTGAACCGGACCGTTTCAGTACTATTATATATAGGCTGGCGCCGGTTTTTTAGTCATTTTTTCAAAATCTTTCTCTTTCTTCTCTATTTCTAGAGAGAGAGGCTCTGCCTTCTCTCTAGAATCCGGCAACGGTCGCCACCTTCTGCTCCGGTGGGACTAAGCCTTCCGGCGGGGTGGCCGGCGAGTTATCGCGGCGGCGCCACCGCGCCGGAGTTAAAAAAACTCTCCTCCTTTTTTTTATTTGTTTCCAGAAAGATAGCTCTCTTCCTTCTCTATTCTTTTCTTGACCTGAAATTATCACAAAACGAGTCAGTAGCCCTAGATCTAAAAAAAACAAACCGACCTACCTTTTGTTTTTGAACCGTTTTTTATGACCGTTTGGTTCGTTGCTGGATTCTTCGGAATCTGTTGAGGTTTGTGTGATTATGACGGCCTTGATTTGTGTTGGAAATGGTTTGTGGTGTTGTGGCTTGGTTTTGAGGGAAATGGCCGATTATGTTATGATATTGGTTATGGGTTGGATGCTTTGTGACCTATACTGTGATGTATTTTGTTGTTGGATTTGATTTGATGAATGACTGGATTTGTGATTGATGATGATTTGGTGTTTGTGTTGTTTTTGTGTCACTGGATATTGATTTTTGCAGGTTCTGATGAATTTTTGTGTTTTTGTGTCCTTGTCTTTGTGAATTTCGGTTCCCTGTGTGTGTTTTTTTGGCTAGAGAATTATCCCTGAAATTTTGTTGTTTGGAATTTTTTCCTCGAATTTTTCCTCTTTTTGTGTGTGCTGGTCGCTGGTTTTTTATAGGCCAGGATTGAGACATGGAGTCTGTTAAAGCAGTGACAAAAAATTGTCTTGGCTTGGATTAAGGGAACATGACAGGCTGGCATGAGCAGGTTCCCTTCTATTTGGATATTTATCGGACAAATTTTGGACATTTAAAATAAATAATAATGATAATGATAATGATAATAATAAAAAAGATAAAAAATGGAAGGACTAACAATAAAAATAAAAATAAAAACGAAAATGAGATAAAAATAAAGATTAAAACGAAATTTAAAGTCAATAAAAGATGGAAATACAAATTGAGTAAAAAATAAAAGTGAAAATTGAGAGAAGAGGGTCCGACTCGGAACCAAATATGAGGTATTTTAAAATACCTCTCTGCCGAATTTTTTTGAAAAAGGCCGAGATTGGTCGAGGTTAAAAGGCACGTGTCAGTAGTATCTTCGGTCAAAAATTGGGGTATGACAAATCGTATCAACATTCATACTTGGCAATCTGAGTCGATTCAAATACCATTTGATGCGTATCAACCTTCATAGCTTTCCTCCTTCTTCTGTGTGTCTCTTAGAAGTCTGAATTGATTCATTCATTTATTGAATTGATTCAATTAGTTGTTTTGGGTTGTTTTTTTTGCTCTTCATCACCTTTACTATATAAATTATTCTCCTTATAACTTATAATTCATAATCATTTGCATCTATTCTCTCTGGTCTCAAAAACTCATAGAACATAAATCCTTCAAGATTAAACACTTTTTCTTAGAATCACTTTGCTCTTTGAGATACATTGATTTGCTAGGGTGCTATAGGGACTGTAAGTTGGTTCTCTCAAGAAGATGGATTGGGCTTAATCAAGGCTTCAAAGTGAAGTGAATAATCTCATCCCACCTCCAAAGGACTTGGGGGTCTTTCTAACCGTTCTTGAAGTCGAAGGGGGTTTGTTTACCATGAACAAAGGTAGAAATAAAAAATGACAAAATAATTAAATTTTTAATACGAACAAACATATATTGATTTAATAGAAATTTTAGATTGTGAAAAAACAATTATTCGACGTTGAGAATATTTTAACATGATTACAATATTTTTTGCCATGATAGAATTGGGTCTAGTGTTTGAAGTATGAAGTATGAAAAATCACAGTTTATATATTATATGATATTGTTCTCATTTTTATGTCGATGATATTAAAAAAAACTGGTCACATGGCTAATTTAGTCACTAATATGGCTTCCATCTATGATTGGTGATCGTACTTGATCATAAGGTGATTGTCGGAGCTTCTTTAATGCGGTGGTTGAAGGTGGTGAAAATGCGTCAGTTGAGTACTAGAACGGTGGGGGGTGTGTACCTGCAGACACTCCAACACTAAAGTCAGCAGAGGTAAAAAAATGTGGGTTTAGAAGTGAGAGATTTTACCTTGTGGATTGTGAGGAGTCCCCTTTATATAGAGGTGGGTGAATGCAGAATCATTGTAATGGCACACGTGTCTCAACGGTTACGAAATCGTGGAAAGTGTAACCGCCGGTGAGATATTCACGAAAACGTGGGAGAGACGTTAAAGTTCGTTTGAAAATCTAGAGATGTAGAAAAAAAATGTAGAGAAGTAAGGTCCTTGATGAGCAAAACCGCAAGTGCACGGTTCTACCGATGTAGTAATAAAAGATATCGTTCCGACAGGGAGTTATGAATTTGATTAACCTTCAACAATGATTAGAAAAGAGTTTTAAAGATATAATGGTTGGATATTTAAGTAAAAGACAATAAGAATAAAAGGGAGCCTTAGGATTATTGGTTCGTCATAATAACAAACCCTCCACAAACCAAAGCTTTATCCTTAAAACCTTATGATAGACCTAGTTTCGTATGACCGGTTTCCCTTTAGCCCCCTTACTTTTCCTCTCAGTCCAGTAAGAGTTTACTCCTAGCAATTAATCCTATTTCGCTGAATTGATTACTAGGAGATGCATTAAGGCTGTGAAACTACTTCGTCCCAAGATTGCAAAGACTATTTCACTGCCTTTGCAATCTCTGTCTAATATTCACTTGTTCCAACATCTCATCGCAGCTTTCGCTTGTAGATTTGACGTTTGGGATAATGGATTAATAATTATCATAACCTCAGCTTTCGCTTGTTGGTAGTTGATAATGATTAATCCATGTTTAACCGGTGAATTTAGATTAGAAACTAGATTACTTAAGAGTTTAAAGAAAAGGCTTGGTTTGCTTTGGATTACGTCATTAGACTATCCAACAATCCCAAGACAAGAGAAGTCTACTCACTCATGATCATAGTAGACAAGGGGAAGAAGAGAGAAGACATAAAGTAAATAAAATAAAGAGAAATTATTATTAGAAAACAACTGTCACTATTGTATTCCAAGAATAAGATAAATATTTGTGATGGAAGGCTCCTCTATTTATAGCTTACAATTGACTTAAAGCCTAAGCAACTATAATACTAGAGTGCTCCACAAGAAACTGTGGGCCTAAACTAAAAACAGAGTAGCTTGCACAGGAAGCAAAAGCAGCTAAAGAGATCCTGAGAGGTGGCACGGCCGTGCCACATTTGGCACGGGCCGTGCCAAGCTTCTGACTTGGGGGAGACTTATTTTTGGCTCCGAATCTTCGTATTTTTGCTCCGAATCAGCTCTGAATCCCTTTCTCCTGCTCCAAGGCTCTTTCCATCCAATATTCGTCCCTGAAATATAATAGATTGCATTCTAAAGTAAAATAGTCCTAAGAAAATAAATAACAATAATATAAAATAAACTTAAATCTAAATATAACGAGACAAAATATTATATAAAATAAACTTAGATCTAAATAAAACTGAATATTATATAAAATAAACCTAGATCTAAATAAAACAGGACTGAATATTATATAAAGTAAACTAATCACTAATTCATCTAAATGACTTAAAAAGAAAATAATAATAAACTTAAATTCAAACAAATAAGATTAAATACTATATTAAATAAACTACTTTATTGACTCATCAGTCCTTGATTTTAATCTAATAAATACTGACTTAAAATCTAATAAATACTTAATTGATATTGTGTTTGGACCACCTTCTACTTAAAAATGTAGAGAAGTAGAAAGAAAAAAACCGACCAATAGATACCTAAGAACTTGTGTCATCCACGTGATAAACATTTTCTTTTAAAATATTACAAAATTTTATAAAATGGTGCGTAATTTTCACAATCGATAAAATGGCTAAAATAAATATACGGAATACATATAATACCATAGGGGTTTCTTACAAACTTAGCATTGACGATACTCAACATTAATGATAACTTTGATAAATTATAAGCTTAATAATTAACATTGTTGCCTCAAATCATGATCCAAATCATAACCTCATCACTTATGCATTCTGTATTTTAATGGCCAAATAAAAACATGGTATGATAAAATTACAAAATACAACTAGTGTACTTTCCCGTGCCATGCCAAAACTCATTCGAGGAGCTAATCCATAAACTAATGACCTACTTAACTCTCTGTTTCTGTTGATTTTTGTCCTTTCTGTGGCCTCTTCCTTTTTCTGATTCTCTTCATTGTGTTGTCTCTGTTTGTTTCCTACATAGGATTCAAGTAAAGGAAACATCAAGCAGATCAGTAAGAGGTTTGGAATTTGTTTAATATGCAAGCATAAACAAAACATGAACAACCAAGTATATAGCATCTAAACTGTTTTGCACAGTTGTAACAACTGATGCTATCTTAATTTGAAAAATACTATAGCATTACAGAATTTAGTTTTTCAGGTTAGACAATATTCTAAAAAAGGTAACCAGGTACCACAATACTCCTGGCATGGTTAACGAAAAGTTCGGAACTTTGCATTTGCAATAGACCGATTCAATCGCCTGAGATTCTAGTCAGAAAACAGTAACTCTTAGCTGTTGTGCCATGACCCGCCCTTCGGATAGTTATAGTATATATTAAAACCATTAGAGACATAAAAACAACCAAAGTCTTCACCATGCAGCTTGGCCATTTAGGATATTTGGTCTTAGCTATTGCCGATTCAACTCACATATTTTCTGGTCTAAGAAGAGAATTTTGACGCCTGTTTTGGTTGGAGGCAGCTAGAGTTTGTGTTATGCTACAGATGTTCTAATCCATATATTCCGTAAAAGCTACACATTGTAATCTTTTCATGTCATAATCCATATTTTATGTAAAAGCAATAGTTGTCATCAACAATATGGATTTAACATGCAATTTTCTCAATTTTAATGTTTTATTGCTGTTTTGTTTTGTTTTTTGTTTTAATGTTGTTGGTTTATGTAAGGGTTGAAAAAGGATGTTAAAAATTTGTCATTCTATATACTGATGTTATTCTTTGATGAACAAAAACTCCGCTTATTATCTGATACCTTCCCTATATCAGTTAAAAAATATATTGTATTATGAATGTTATTTTTGGGCCTTATTTTTGACTTGCCAATTCATGATAAAAAAAGTCTCTCACTGTGGGATACTTTAATTTTGTTGTGTTTTAAAGAAAATTGGGTGGGTTTCATGAGTTTATTCCTTACCTACCGCTTTTCATGATGAGGACGTAGAATTATTTTTTGTTTAATTTGTGATCGGGTATATATCAATTTATTATTGAAATCCATATCTATTTTGAACATTTTTATATCATTGTGTCTTTATCTGACACTTATATATACCTCGACTATCATTGATACCATCTGATACAAGAATTCCATTTTAGTTTCAACGTGTAGCAATTTTAAGAATTACTTTAAGGGATCGTCTGAAAATTTTGCTAATAGATGAATATGGTATTTGTATTGATAATATTTTGAATATAGTGTTTAAAAAATATTCCGTTGTTTTCAAAAGAAAAAAAAAATTATTCCATAATTTGTAGGAATGAAATAACTCCGATTATGCATTGCGGTTTACTTTTGTCTACTACATCTACAATATATATGATTTGTGCAGTAGAACGGGTGAAAAGTCTAGTTTTAGAGGAGTATTGGGCTTCATAGGAGCTAAATGCATATCTGAACAATTAACTCTTTTTAGTGTTGATTTTAAAATGTTAAATTATTAATTCACCTTGAATCTAGAAGCTGCATGTTGAGGAAGTTTCAATGTGTAAACGTGGCAACCGACCAGTCTTGACAATAAGAAATGTGGCTGAATAGTGTTGGCGGCTTCTATTCTGCTTCGAGTAACTTCATTGGATGAATAGAAATGCAGAATCTTACACAAAAAATGAATAGAAATGTAGTAATAATCCATATTATTATTTGTCACTCAGCGTGCTTTGACTTTTACCCTTCCAGAAGTAGCACTCGTATACTACTACTACTACTACTACGTCCCTCTCAACCTAACATAAGGTCTTATCCAACGCAACCAAGTCACCTTGTTGTTCTTTTTTTAAATAAAAAGGAAAGTTCTCCTAACGTCTTCTAGAAACAAAAATGTTATAAGAATGCAAATCCCTCTAGTTACTTCCTCCCTCGTATGATTGGTGTTCAAACATTAATAAGTATTTGATTCTTTTATTTTTGTCATGGTAAATGTACGTCTCTTTAAGGCAGATAATACATACAATTGATTTGATGAATGTGTAAAATTCTATTATGTGCATACTAACTTACAAAGTTATGTTTGTACAACAACTAATAAATAATAGTGGATGGTTTGTTAGCCGAAACTTCATAGTATTTAATTCAATGAATTTTGAATTTGAATAAATGTATTTATATGATACCATCTTAAAATTTATGGTTTGCCCTAACTCAATCTCACAAAATTAACTTGTAAGATGATGATTGTCTTTCATTTATATAAACATATTATCGGGTCATATATTATCCGATGTAAAACTCTTTAACATGTGGTACATTAAGTTTATCCAGTTTTTGAATTGTTAACCTTTTTAACACATTCCAATGAAAAAAGAGCAAGCGTGACATTTTAATGAGGAGATAACTCGTGTACAATGACAAATTCATCACACACCAAGTGATAAAGTATGAGGTCACGGTGTCTAACCTAACAATTTTTTCATTTTTGTTCGATGAGCTAGAACTTGTCGACTTCACTTCTTCTTCTTTGAATCTAAATTATGAAGTCCCAAAATGTTAAAACTCATATATCTAAATTTTCACAACAATGTCCTCATTAAGTATCAATGCTTCAAATTTACGAATCCATGATAATGAGTAGAGGTGGACATGGTTCGGTTAACCATAAATATCGAACCGAACTGAACTAAATTGTTGAAATGGTTTAGGAAAACTGAATCAAACCGTTTAAGATTTGTAACTAACCAAACTGAACTAAAGTTATAGTTCGGTTAACTATTTGTTTATCTATTAACTGAATTGAACCGAACCAAAACCAATTTTTTCAATTTTTTATCCTTTTGCGAATTTAATTGTTTTTTTTCCTTTTCTTATGTAATTGCAAATATTTTATCAGTAAGCACGTTCTGTTTCTGTTTCTTCTGAAGAACAGTTTGTTAGCATCAATTCTTCTACTTCTCCTTCTCGTTCTCGTGTTTCTTCTTCAGGTTCTCTTTATAATCGATTATTTGTGATTATGCTTAATTACTTCTTAATGATCAATTATCACTGTGTGTTTATAATAATCGTGATTATGCTCTGTTTTGCTTTTTGGTCAAAAACGAAGAAAGAATAGAGAATTAGTAATTAAGATTGTTAATTATTTTTTTTATTAAATTAATGTTTAGTTAGATTTTCTAATTTTAGTTTCTGCAATTTCTACATTTGTATCGCATAATTGATTAACCAAATTTGAATTTGTGTATTTGATTTATTTTCAATTGCATGTTGTGTTTTAGAATTTAAAATTATTCGTAGTTCATTTTTTTTTGAACAAAAAGTTATCATGTTTATAGCTTATATATGATTTGCATTTTTTTTTTCTTTTAGCTTTTTTTTTTTAAGAAATCAAAATGGAATTATATTAATAACGGCGTTGAAGACTCCTCAGTGCAAGGTGTACTAGAGGATCCAATCCAATCAACAGATAGTTACAAAGTATATATACAAGAGGGAGGTCAGTCGATACCCAGACACAGTAAAGGGTTCGACCACCAATTCTGAGAACCGTACACAAAAGTGGTCTTATTAGCTTTCAGCCACCACAACGAGTGAAATTTAACCTTATCTAAGAGCTGCTCAATAGATGTTTCAGTGTTACTAAACAGTTTGTTATTTCGTTCATTCCACACTAGCCAAATGCAAAGAAGTCATAATAATTGTAAAAACGACCGACGAGCCTTTGAATGACCTGAATAATGAATAAATTGTTGAAAATGTTCACGAATATTATCAATATCTACTCCGGACACGCCAATCCACAACCTTATTTGATACCAAAGCGATCCAAAAACCTGACACTGAAGGAAAAGATGAGCTGCCGACTCTTTAGTTGAATTTATGTTTCCAAATTAAGTTGTAATGGTTCAGTACGGTTCATAACAATTAACTGCGGTTAACAACAGTTTGATTCAGTTAGTGAACTGTCTTTGAAATAATGGTTCGGTTAGATAACCAATATAATGGTTCGGTTAATTTTAATATGGTTTGGTTCGGTTAACCGGTTTAAAATGATTTTTGGTTATTTTTGCCCAGCCCTAATAATGAGTATGTAATTCATATCTAGTGTGACGTATGATGAATGACCAATGTACAGGGGCGGAGGGTAGTATATACCTTGGGGGTAGCCTTTGACTATCCCATTTTTTAACAAGTTAAGAATTGAAATATGAGAGTAATAAATAATTAAGGGTATAATAGAAAAAGTAAAATTAATGATTCATTGGTATTGTAAAACGACTTATAATTTGAGACAATTTTTTTTTCCAAAGCGACTTATACTCTGGGACGGAGGGAGTAAGAGAAACTCAATTTGTTTTCATATTATTAAAGTAGTTAATTTCGTTGAAGTCAGTGTACATAATATTTTGTAGAATGAGTAGTGCTAACAACACTCTCTTTAACATTCACTTATTTATTAGTTTAAATCAATGTGGAACTAACTTTAGAAATGAAACTCACATAAACTAGTAGAACATATAATGATTTCATCCAATAAAAAAAGTAAGGGTTAGTGAAACTAGTATTAAAATAGAGTTTTGCCATCGTTCCTTTTGTAGAATACTTAATGCTAATGCTCCATATAAATCCATGAGTTCTACTGATATATCGATTGAAAGGGAAAAACATACTTACTAATTTGGTGTGTGGGCAAAGGAAACATATATGCAACATCTTTGACCTCTTAACTAGTTTTTTTTTTTCTTCCCAAAATTATTACCAATTGATTTTTCTATATCTTCTGTACCTCACAATTAACGTTTTGATTTCACTAGGGATTCTTGATATACAATTAGAAATGCAAATCGCATGCATATATCAAAAGTTCTATTTTGATTGTGAGAGATTATTATAGATGTGTAGTGTTATTGTTCAACTACAAAAGAATTATTGTTTACATTTTTCACCATCAAAACGATGCTAAATGAAGAAATAGTATTGGGAGTGTGGGACAGTGACCAGCTTATCTTTGATACCTTTTAAATTTCCAATGGAGATTAGTGAATCTTCTAGATCCAGCTAATAGTTGTAGTTGGACTATGGAGTACATTACATATGCTAGTTATAAAAACCACTATCCATTCATAAAAAAGAATAACTATTTAATAACATGATTAGTTCTAAATATAATCTCTATTCAAGATTGTGTGTTGTGAATAAGTAATAATCGATGCTGCTTATTTGATCATGAAAAGACGAGTAAAAAAAGAGGCATGTGTTCAAAGGTCAGAAGATTGTTCCAACGTGCAACAATATATGATGATAAATAAGATCAAGGTTACCCAAAAGAGGCAAAGACAAATTAGACAAATAAATATAAATATATATCATCAGTTCGGTTCAAAAGATAAACGAAACAATAAAACTTAAAACAATAAAACACAATATTTGATTACAAAGTTTGGCCAAGTAATGTCTCAAAATTTTTAACTTTTTTATTATAAAAAAAAAAAAAGTGATGTCTCAAACTACTGAGCAACTATAGTGTCATCTTATTGATAGTGAAAAGATTAAAGTTACAGTTTATTGATAGTGAAAAAGATTAAAGTTACAATGTTAAAACTCATATATAAATATGACAATTCATATTACATCAATACCTCCAAACCTTACGGTGGGGGCGACACCTCGACCCCTCACAAAAAACTTTTGGGTCAAATACTTGTTAGGCCACTTGTAAGTACCAATGAGTCATATTCAACAATTATTATTTATTTTTTTGGTAGATAGAGAAAAAAATGATAAATAACTATTAAAATTCACACATAAATAAAGACGTTGGGGTTTGAACCATGATCACGATTCACGGCGTTTGGTCTAACAATTTTAAAAGTTTTTATTAGCTGAGTTGGGACTTAAGAACTATACAACAATTATTTTAGTTCACAACGGAATACATATTTTTAGAGATATCCATCAATAATGTTATGTGTTATGCTTTGAGATAGTGGAGGAAACACACAATCATTTGTTCTTTATTTGCTTGTGGCAAAGCAAATTTGAAGGAAATATTTTGATTGTATTGGTTGGAGTTCAACGGGTTGAGGGAGTGAGAGATGGTGGAGAAATTCTTTACTTCAATTCAATGTGGAATTTTGTTTAGGTTTTGTAGGGTAAAAGATAGATAATAATTGATAAGCTAACTTAATCTTGTCAGTAGATAATTTAACTTTTGAATTTGTAGTGTTTTATAAAATTAACAATTATATTAACTTATAAATATGAAATGACATAAAAAAATATTATATCACATTCACCGGTAGCTCTTAGATAAACATAACCTCAAATAAATTTTATTTTGGCACACACATACATGATACAGTAATATTTAAAAGACATAATTTAGTCATATCACTTAATATTATTTTTTTTCTAAATTTTATCTTTTATATGCGCGTGTAAGTAAAATTTATTTGGTGTTATCACTATGTAAGAGTTATTATAGATGCTTTCCATCGGGACCGGGTTGACATTATGGAGATTGGTCACATAATCTCCGTGTGTCGACGTTTGTTTACTTCACACTTCACAAACTCGAAGATTGAGTTTAATAGGTAACAAACAAATGAGTTAGCTCACACTTTAACACGGGTTGCCACATTATCGGTTAATCTCACTACTTATTATATTGTACCTCATCGTATTGAACAACTTATTATTAATGAAATGTTATAAACATATTTTCTTTACAAAAAAAAAAATCACTATGTAAGAGTTGGTTCACATTCACGTCACCTTCTTGTCATATTTATCATATCATTTTCTTTATTTCTATCTCTACCATGGTGTTGAAGTGTTTATGGGTCTACTAAAATCTCTTTCCATGATAACCAATATGTTGGGTGAGCCATTAATTTCATGTCACGCGAGTACAAAAGTAGTCATTTGTTGTGTTTATTTTATTTTTTAACAAACTAAAATGAGATATATTACGAACAACAAAGTTCCTTAATAGCATAAGGTTTGCCAATAAAAACCTTAAAAGTAGTACAAAAGATTAAGTCATGATTAAAACGAAAATACAACAAATTAATCGATGCTCAAACAAACAAACGGGCTAGTGTGTCTATTTTTATGCACGTTTTCCCAAATACCCCTTGCATATTTATGTGTATAATTTAATTTTCATCTTTTAAGATAGAAATGATATTAATAAATGATATATTTTAGAAAATAATAATAAATGCTTTTAGTAATTCATATACTTCCTCCGATCAATATTATAGACAAACAAACACTTTTAAACTTATTGAGTAATTGATGCATCTAATCAATACTTCCTCCGTCCCAGTTTAACTGAGTCAGTTGACAATTTCACAGATTAAGAAAATTGTATAAATAAAAGAGAGAGAAAAATGGTTTTGAGTGTTTTTGTTAAGTATTGGTGCATTCTTCTTTATCATAATGTAAAATAGAAGTATTGAATTGGTAGTGGTGAAAGTAATATTAATTAGAGTTGTAATTGGAAAGAAAAAAATAATTAATGTTATATTAGAAAGTGAAATGGGTCCATCTTTTTGGAACAATATTTTTTTACAAATGACTCAGTTATTATAGGACATATGAAGATAAACTAAATACATCAATTATTAAATATGTTTTTTTCTTATCATAATAGTGACATACGCTTATGTTTAGAGTTTACAACTTTTTTTCAAAGAAATTTTGTAATTAAAGATGAATATTGGTTCGGAATACCACAAAAAACAAGAAAACAAATATAGCATCATAATTTAAGGGTCATAGATTCGAACAAAGAATAGTCACGGTTAACTAGTGGATAGTAGCCTATACTCTCTCCGTCCCAAATTGTATGACGTTTTGAGCATTTCACACATATTAAGAAATGCAATTAATATCGTGTGGAAAAGAAATATTATGAGTTGTTTTACAAAATTGTCTTTAATAAATAATATGGAAAAGATAAATGAAAGAATTGAAAGAAGAGGGAGTAATAAATAGTTAAAGTTATAATAGGAAAAGTAACATTAATGTTACATTGGTATTGTAAAGCGACATATAATTTGGGACAAATTTTTTCCTCAAAGCGACATACAATTTGGGATAGAGGGAGTATAATTCACATTAACTAATGACTCAAAGACATTTAGTATTAATGACTTTAAGACCTTTATTAATAAAATAAGGGTTTTTCTAACCTATGCAACATTGCATAAGATAAGGTGCAATAAATGTCTCACTATCTTTAACATAAACTATACTCCATCCGTTCCTTTATAATTGCCACTTTTGCATAAATTTATTGTTTCTAATTAACTGTCGTTTTCAAAGTCCAATGTATCATTAAATGTGGTTTTACCTATATTACCCTTAGATACTTATTACAGAGAGAGAAATATATAAAATGAGGTATTAAATTATTAAGGTTATTATAGGAAAAAGATAAATTGTTGTATCAAAAGTAGTAAAAGTATTTGTTGTCTTGATTTGTGTAAAAAGTCAAAATATGACAATTAAAAAAAACAGTGAGAGTATTTATTATTCTTTTCTTGAAAAATGTCAATTTTCTCTATCCTATTAATCATTCTATTTTTTATTTTGTTATCACTTCATACTAAAAAAAAGTTTACTTATATGCATGAAAAAAAATGCAAATGGAACGGCATTGTAACAAACAAAATGAAACTAAATGGAAAGAAATTATATGAGCACAATTCTTACATACTAAGACTTTAATTTCCTGATATACTAAGACTTTAATTTTATGATGACTTCTTTTTGGAGTTCTATATTAACGTAGAAGAAGAAAATTTTTACATATACTTTCACACATTTTTTCATATGGTAATGGAACCACCATATCCTTGAAGAAGAAAAAAAAATTAAAGGAGATGAAGAAAATTGTGTTACAAATGGATGAGTTTGGTCACCGTATATAGAGAATCTTGTTCCAATTTTTTGTTGTTACAAATGGTCAAATGTCGTTCCATCATTCCATGTATGATTTTTTTTGTTAAAAATTAAAAAAATAAAATAATTAATAAGTTAGAGAAAATTATTATTTTTCAAGAAAAGTATAATCAATATGATAATTTATGTTGAAAATAGTGGGACATTTAATGAACTTTATCCTATACAATGTTGCATAGGTTAGAAAAACCCAAATAATATTACTACCTCTGTCCCTATATATAAGACCCTCTTACTAAAATCACAGGAATTAAGAAATTGAATATTTATATTAAAGTTGTTTGTGATCACTATTGTTTTTACAATTTTATCCTTAAGAGAGAGAGTTAGTTTATGTTTTCCATATGTTATTTATTGTTGATCGAAGAAAAAGATGTATAATAAATAGGGACATGTTTGTAAAGAAATAATTAATGTAGTTGAAAATAACAAATAAGACTTATAAAAAGAAACAACAAAATTTCTCAGAAAGGTCTAGTAATTAAGGACGGAGGTAGT
Source organism: Medicago lupulina (assembly GCA_958299785.1). Lineage (NCBI taxonomy): Eukaryota > Viridiplantae > Streptophyta > Magnoliopsida > Fabales > Fabaceae > Medicago > Medicago lupulina. The sequence continues at coordinate 26,129,318 of OY283141.1, read as the reverse complement.
ATTACTATTTTTTTCTTCCAGTGGTGTATTTTAAATTTAAAAAGATAATCACACCAAATATGAATACTTATTATTCATTACGACCTAAGTTCACAATATTATTATTCCGTTTTTCTAAGCGTCACTTGTCCAAAAGATCAGCAAGGTGCATGAGGATATATATCTTAACTAATAAACTCTCCGGTCACTAATATAAGAAAAAAAATCCACTTTTTATATATATTCAATTAACGATGTAAGTAATACATAATAAAGACTACATACATCATTAATTGAATGTATCTAAAAAACAATTTTTTTTATTATATTAGTGACCGGAGGGTGTATACTATGTACGTCCCTCTTTATGTGAACTTTTTGAGAAATTTTTTTGTCTCAAGACTCATTTGCTATTTTCATCATACCCTTATTTATTTTATATTTTTTCTTCAATCGACATTAAATACTACATTGAAAACATACACTAAACCCTCTCTCTTAACGGACAAATTTATTAAAACAATAGTAATTACAAACAAATTTATTACTTCCCCCGTTTTTTAATATAAGCAAATTTTGAATTTTAGATTCATTCAATCAATGATGTATATAGTCTATAATATAAACCACATAAATCATTAATTAAATGAACCTAAAAATCAAAATTTGTTTATATTAAAAAACGGAGTGAATGCTACTTTTAATTTTTTTAATTCCTGTTATTTTAAAAACGGAGATAGTACCTATTAATTAAGAAGTCTCATCGTTGTTTCTAAGTAGGAATTAATAACTTTGAACCTGATTTAAAAAACATGCAAATTTGCAAAACCAACGACCCACGTCACACCTGATCAATCAACTGTATTATATTAGACAATGTTGCTTTTTTTGCTTTGACATTGCTTTCGTCTTCTTTTGACGAGCAAATAACAAAGAAACTTTTTCTAGAAGAATAAAGATAGCTTTGGAATTTATCGAATCTTCATTCATTCCTTCCTTCATATAAATATACAACTACACCAAAACCACTACCATAGCATAAACACTTACCAAACATTCAAACTTCAAACACTATCCTCTTTCTATTTTCAACAACTACAATATGCCACAACTAGATTTCGAAACCCTAGTTTCCGCCTTATCCGGCGTCGCTACCGACAGTAAAGTCGCTTGCGAACCAACGGATGAGGCGGAGGACTCACCACCGGAATCATTCTGGCTCTCCAACGACGCTGAATACGACTGGTGGGACAGAAACGCCGTCTACGAACGAAACCAATCAACAAAAGCAAGCTCAACTTCCATAAACCCTAACTCAGCTTCAAACTCTCAACGATTCTCAAAGAATTTGAAGAAATCAAAAGCTACAACAATAATTGGTTTACCGAAATCACAGAAAGCTTCGTTCGCTGAAGCTAGAGGCTGCCGTCGTAATCATCACAAACCGGGAAACACCAGGTTGTTTCCAAAACGAAACGCGTCGATCGGAGGAAAATCTGATTCTACTGTTTTTGAACCTTCGTCGCCGAAGGTTTCTTGTATAGGTAGGGTAAGATCGAAACGTGGACATAATCGAAGGTTGAGAACTCGTCAGAGATCGATTTCCTCAACCACTACCGGTGTCTCCGCCGCCGGAGTTGTAAGACAGAAATCTTCACGTAGTACTCAAAGAAAGAAGAAAACCGGTTTCATCGAAAGTGTTTGCTCGATTTTCAGGAGTCACCGGAGAGAGAAAACTGTTCAGAAATCGAATCTTCCGGCGGAAGAATCTTCAACGAAGAAGAAGAGAAACTATGGAAGAAAAACGCGGGAAGGAAGTACGGCGAGTAGAACGGTTGAGGAGACGGTTCACAGTGAACCGGTCGGTTTGGGTTCGATGAGCCGGTTTGCGTCGGGGCGGCGGTCCGAGTCATGGGGAGTAGGTGAAATTGAAAACCATGTGTGAATTCGGTGGCTGCCACGTGTGGGGTCCAATATCAGCGTGTGTTCGTTGGGCTCGAAGTTTTGAATAGTGGTTAGGATGGTGACGTGGCACGTAGAATAACTGTTTGTAACTGTTTTTCGTTACGACTTGCTGTGAAGCGTGTTTGAATTTGCTGTTTTTGGTTTTTTGAACTTATCTGTTTTAGCAGTAAACGACAGCGTTTTTGTAAATATGATTTGTGTGCTTTTTTTTTTTTTTTTTTTTCTGCTGTAAGGAGTAAGCAGCTGTATATTTTTCAATGAGCACCTTCCACTTTCAATCGAGTTACAATTGTTTGGTTGCCAGAGTTGAATAGAATCAATTTATGTACACTCACAAAAATGATACAAGTTAAAAAAGAAAAGAATTAAATAATACGAGTAGTATTTTTGAAATGGTTACCCAAGAGTATGACTGTATAAGTTGTCATACGTAAATCATAATGTATTTATTATTGAAATGAAATGTCAAGGGTTAGGAATGTATTTGTTGGAGGGTATTTATTACTCAAATAGTCTAATTTGTGTTATTTTGTTGATTATGAGCACTTTTATTGTGCTAGTTGGTTTTACTTCATTCATGGGTTGCTTTCGTGGTGTAAGTCTAAGCTTAAAACTTAGGTTCTATTTGGTAAAAATATCGGATAACTTATAAGTTAGCTGATAGTTGATAATTTATAGTTGATAATTTATAGCTGATAGTTGATGACTGATAGCTGATAAGCTAATTGATGTGTTTGGTAAAATTAGCGGTTCAACTAAGTGATAAATGTAAAATATTATAAAAGGACATTTTAATTCATAATAAAATGTATAAAAATTACTATTTAAGTATTTAGTAATTTATTTATTTTTTAAAAGTAATTTAAATTTATTAATTTAATATATCACTTATATTATTAAATTAATTTTTATCAACTAAAATTTTATTTTATAATTATTTGTTTGTTTGTACTTTATATTATAATGGCTAAATTATCTTTTTGGTCCCTTAACTATTTAATTAGTATCGGTTTGGTCCCTTAACTAAAATTTGATTTATTTTGGTCCCTTAACTTCTCTCTGTTACACATTTTGGTCCTTTTCGTTAGTTTTAATTCAAAAATGTTAGGTTTTCTTCATCTTCTTGTCCTCTTTTTCATCTTCATACCATTTCCATCAACATTCAACAACAAGAATCCCAGAAAAATTCCAAAAGAAAATGAAGAAAACCTAACGTTTTTGAATTAAAACTAACGGAAAGGACCAAAATATATAATGGAGAGAAGTTAAATGACCAAAATAAATCAAATTTTAGTTAAGGGACCAAACCGATACTAATTAAATAGTTAAGGGACCAAAAAGATATTTTAGCCTATTATAATATGTATTTTCTTTTTAGAAGATTAATTGTTAAATGTTTTATTAACAATAGATAGATACTTACAACTCTCACGTAAAAAAAAAAAAAAAAAAAACATACTTACTACTCTATCAAAAGAAAAAAAAAACTCTTGCCAAAAAATAAAAATAATTGATACACGAATAATATGTCACTGAAGGCATATATATTGTTAAGTGTTAACAATGGAAGAGATATCGTCGTGATGAAGGAAAAAAAAAAAACAAGGGTTAATAGTGTTTTATCTCCTGTAATATATATCATTTTTGGTTTTCGCTTCTGTAAAATATTTTTTTGGGATTTCGTCCTTGTAATTTAAAATTTATTTGGTTTTGGACCTTCATGAAAAATTCCACCCCCTGTAATTTGTGAAAATTTCGGTTTACCCCTGTAATTTGAGCAAATTTTGGTTTACCCCCTGTTAATTTGATCAAATTTCGGTTTACCCCCTGTCATATCATCAATTTTGTACAGTCAAAATTCATAAAGGTCCAAAACCAAAACACTTCAAATTACAAGGACGAAATCCAAAAAGAAAATTTTACAAGGGGGAAAACCAGAAATGACTTATATTACAGGGGGTAAAACACTATTAACCCAAAAAACAATAAAAGGCACACAGTTAGTAAAATAGTTGCGCATGTGGACCATTACGTAAAGACAGTGAAATAAATAATGGAAGGGTAAAAGTGAGTTTTGATTAAAATAATAAGGGTAGAAAAGGAATAAATATTGATAGGCTATAAGTTATAAACTCAAACGCTACTTGATATAGCGTCTGAAAAATAGCTTATAAGCTCGTGAAATAAGTTATAAGCTCGTGGTGAAAAACATTACCAAACAGAGCTTTTTTGGTTAGACGAGCTTATAAGCAATCCGCTATAAGCTATAAGCTAATTGAAGTGTTTTACCAAACAGACCTTTAGAAATTAGGAGTAAGACTTACACCCTCCGGTCATATATATAAGCAAAAAAAACAGCTTTTACGATGATTAAGAAATGCAATTAAGTGTAGTTGATTTTCTAAATTTTGTGTAAAACATAAGTTAAATTGACTATATTACCCTTTTCTTAAAATTAATACACCAACATCATTGTACCGCGTTCAGAGAAATTTATTGTACCTTCTGGTTTCCCCCCTCACATGAGAATAGGCAAGGCATTGGAACAAAACATTAATTTAAGCTAATTTAGTTGAAAACATCAATTCAATTATCCAAAGTAACCTCACATTTATTTCAAAAACCACTTGTTTAAATTATTTTGAGAGTTTTAAAACAATTTCATTTCAGCTTCTTAACACACCAAATATTTGGTGTGCCGCCAAAATTTTCATTTGAATGAATGACACTGCAATTTTCATTCCATGTCAAATTTCAAAAGTTTTTTTTGGGACGATTCATTTTCCATATCATGTTCCTATAAATAGGCTATGAACATTTAAACTATCACCATCTATGAGTATTCTTCAATATGGCTTTTGATATTGACTTGAATGAACCTTATGATGATGTTGACGGAGTCGCCGATGGGTCGCTGGTAAATGAAAACAGAGTTGTGTTACCCATCGACTTAAATGTACAGCCTTACGATGAAGATTACATTTTCGACTTGAACGTTGTTCCGTCACTTGAAGATGATTGTGTAAATGATGTTGAAAATGTCACGGGTGGAAATGAAGCTGATGATATATTTAGAGGTAAGTTAGTTAGTTTTATTGAAGCCGAGGAATCTATAATGTAGTGTAATCAAATGAGTTTTCTTTTTCTTTCTTTCTTTCTTTATTTTTTATAAACTTTTTGTTTCAGGGACCCAAGATGATACAAATGATGCAGATGAAGACATGGGTGACTTATTTAGTGAAGAAGATGAAGATATGGGTTATACATTAAATGAAGGTGAGACAATTAATTCAAACTATTACACACCATTGGTTGAGATATTAACACAAAAATATTGCTACTGATTGATGGTGTACATGACACTTTAGAGCAATCTGCCATTGATTTTTGTTGTAACCCAACTACCAAATTTAAGTCCTTCTTTAACCAATAATTTTAGTAACCGTGAAAGTTTAGCTTGAGATTAAAGAACGATAATTGCTTGTTGTATTAAAGAAGATTAGAATAAATTGGTTTAGTATTAAAATTAAAACATTGTTTTCTTCTTACGGTTCTGTATTTTTTATTCTTGTGCATTGGCATTAACATTGCTTGCTTGCTGTATTAAAGAACTTCTTTTTTTAATCATGCAGAGATAATTATCATTGAGGAAATTCAACGATCTAATAACAAACGTTCTTTTCTCGACAACAATCAACGGAAGCTTGTTTCTCATTTATTGTTAAATTCAAGTTATAATGGAAAACTTTGTCGTGGGATTGTCAGAATATTGGCATCTTATTTTTCAGTCTCTCAAGATGTCATTTATCGGATTTGGAGGCAAGTAAAAGAAACGGGTGATCCGTGTCATAAGAAATCAAAAAATTGTGGTCGAAAAAGGATCCAGATTTCGACAAAATGCCCAATGCTTCATTAGCTAAGCGTAGCACTCTTCGATCTTTACAAACTGTCTTGGGGCTTAAAACCAAGACAACTTTGCTGAAGTACATAAAAGAAGGGGTCTTACGCCGACATTCGAATGTGCTCAAACCATATTTAAATGATAATAATTTAAAAGCTCGTATTGAATTATGCTTGGATATGCTTGAGGAGAGTAGCATACCACATGATCCAGTTGAAGTAAATATTTTCACAAGAAAGGGGGTTTGAATTGTGACCTGTTTAAAATATGTCTGATAAAAATTTTCTTTTAATTTACAAATCACGATTAGTTTGTTAGTAAATCAATAATAACAATAATGATTGTGAGGTGTGTGATTTATGAACAATAAATTAAAAGTGAGAGAGAGAGAGAGAGATAAAGAGATAACACACGAAAGTTATCGTGGTTCGCCAAACACCGGCTACTTCCACTCCCCACACAAGTGTGAGATTATCAACTAGGTAGTTGTGTTAATTGACGTTAAACACAACTCCTCTTTTGTCTTCTTTTTCACAAATGAGTAACCTTTACCCTTGTTAGATTCGACTAATCTTTCCTGCAAATGAGTAAATCTACATTTGCCTTTTACAACCAAAAAACAAACGAGTACAAATCACCCTTGCTAGATCTTCTTGATCTTTTCCTACAAACGAGTGATTTTACCCTTGTTTTTTTACACACTTGTTACCTACAAGCTTTTACAATCCACTAAGAAACAAGTTCTTACTTGGATCAAGTATCAAATAAAAAGTAGTAGTGTTTTACTAAAAATAGCTCAAAACAAAAGAGCAATTTTAGTTCACCGTAAAAAAATAAAAAGAGAGAGCTTTGTGTATTTTTGCTTGTGTATATTTTGCTTGCTTTCTCAAAAATTCTCGGGTGTTTTTTCCTTGCCCAGCATGTGTATTTATAGCCACAATTGCTCCAAGAATTTTGCTTGCTCTTTCTTCCCACGTGAGGAGCGTATGACTCATTGCACTACACATGTGTGAGAGATAGAGCACAACAACTCATTTATCTTGTGTTCTCACGTGTATCTTTCTTTCCATTCTAATTGCTTGTAGTCCCACATGTGTATGTAAGATAGATATTTTTTCTTCTTCTCACGTGTGCCAAGTTTAAGGCTTTCCAGCCAATTATGCTTCATGCAAATCCATGTGTCCTCTTGTAAGTGGTCTAAAAGTGTAACTATCCATTTTGCTTGCTATCCACCTTTTGCCTTGTTCCTTTTCGGCCAAAAGAAGCATTTTGTTTGTACTTGCAGTATACCAATTGATTTGAAATGTAGTGGTATAGGAGACATAAGAAACCAAGAGCATAAAACCACTTATGGTATATGTGTGCCAACGTGTAGCTTAAACTTGAGCAAGTATATCCCATTGGCATCTTAGACATTAGTTTCTTGCTTCATCCATTGTATGAGAGACTCAAATCATTTTTTAAAGAACAAGTCATTGTATCCTTCATTTAGGACTATGTTCCTACAGCTAAAAATATCTCACACAAAGATGTTAAATACAATAATGTCAGAATCCATTTATAAATTAAAATCTAAATATATTTTTTTCATCTTTAAAACTTAAAATAGGGATTTATGAATATTATCTCAACACCAGTGTTTAAGCCTATGTATAATGTTGTTCACATTGATGAAAAATGGTTCTACATAACGAAAAAGTCATCCAACTATTACCTTGTTGCAGATGAGGATGAGCCACATCGTATGTGTAGGAACAAAAACTACATTGGCAAGGTCATGTTTTTAGTTGTTGTGGCTAGGCCAAGATTTCATAATGATGGTAATGAGACCTTCTCAGGAAAAATTGGTTGCTTTCCTATAGTTCACAAGGTACCAGCACAAAGGTCTAGCATCAATAGACCTGCAGGGACACTTGAAACAAAACCAATCACTTCTATAAATAGAGAAGTCACTCGAAAGATGTATATCGACAAAGTTTTACCGGCAATCAAAGAAAAATGGCCAAGAGAACATGCACATGAAACAATTTACATTCAACAAGATAATGTACCTTGTCATGTGCCTTTAGATGATGAAGAGTTTTGTAGAGCGACTTGCGATGGAGGATTCGACATTCGATTGACTTTTCAACCTCCTAATTCTCCCGATTTGAACGTATTGGATTTAGGTTTTTTTCTGCCATTCAATCATTGCAGCAACAGGAAGTAACTAATTCAGTTGATGCACTTATTGAAGCTGTGCAAAAATCTTTTGATGCTTTGTCCGCCCAAAGTTCGAACAACATTTTTCTCACATTTCAGTCTTGTATGATTGAGATAATGAAGGCGAAAGGATCCAACAACTACAAAATTCCTCACATGGAGAAAGAGATGTTGCTTAGGAGAGGCATGTTACCCACTCAACTAAAATGTGACCCGAAATTATTTCAAGAAACTTTTGAGTACTTGTATAATGTTGAGAAAATGTGAGGGCAAAAACTCAAACTCTTACGTACTTGTATTTCATGATTTCTTTTGGTGTACTTGTATAATGTTGAGGAAACTTTTTTATTTCAAGAAATTTTTGAGTATTTTTTTATTTCATGAAAGGTGATGAATTACAAGTAAAAGAAAGAAAATAAAATACTATAATCGGGACAAATACAATTTTATAAAGAGAGGTGTAGTTTCATTATGAAAGAAGGATCAACCAAAGATAACAGGTTACATAAAAAAACTCATTCCAGTACTAAAAAACATCAACTCTTTCTATGCCACACCTAGTTTAATGAATCTATGTATATTTTCAGCACATCTTCAATCCCTTTCCTCAACTCTTCATTCTTCAACACCTCAATATCAAGTCCATCCTCCAACTCTTCATCCTCCAAATCCTCAATCTCAAGTCCATTTTCTAACTCTTCATCATCCAACTCCTCAATCTCAACTCCATTCTCCAACTCCTCAATCTCAAGTCCACTCTGTAACCCTTCATCATTTAACTCCTCAAACTCGGCTCCAGAGTCCATTGTTTCAACTGGAACTTCATTCAGATCAAAGTTTTCCATGTTTAAGTCCAGAAAAGCTCTCTCACATGGTTGGACAATTTTTTGACGCAGATTTTTCACTCTTCCTGATTGCATGACTTCTGGAACTTCGCCACAAACACTCATATAAGACCCATCTTCATTAGGGGCTTTGTTCAAGTCAAAATTGTTCTTGTATTGCCCTCCAAATGCTACATCTTCAAACAACCATGTTTGCTTTGTTGTGACCTCATCATCACTTTTTGACATCACTTCACCTTCAAACAAAGTATCTTGAATTAAGTTGGTATCTCTATCCCCATCAAGTGAGTCTTCAACAACAAGAAGGGAAATATCTTCCGAGTTGCTGTCAATGCCCAAATCAAATGAGGGTACTTCATTAAACCAATTTTGTGGGGATGCCATTTTTGTTTTGAGTTGAAAAGAAGAAGTTGTATTGCAGGGAGATTGACAACCGTAAATTAGAGGAAGATAATATTGTGGAGAATTGACAATAAATGGGTTTTTATAATATTGGGTACACCAAGAGTTAAACTTGTGGAGAATTGAAATGAATGCATTATGGAGAGCTGTTATGGGAAACATGTACTGTACGTGTATTTCAAGAGGTGTTTGAAAACCACATAAGACTTTAAAGGGGTATATTAGGAATAACAGTGTAAAAGTGGTTAGTTTTGCTTATATTTGTGACCAAAAATTAATGTTTTTTTTTGCTTATATATATGTGACCGGAGGGTGTAAGAGTTAGGAGTGTGCTTCTCTTTAGGTCTTCATTAGATTTAACCCTCTTAGATGTTAGCAATATTTGTGTTGAAGTTTAACTTTGCCTTCAATTAAGATATTCATTAGTGGAATTGACCCCACAAATTAATTGATCATTGAACTGAATACCGAATTTAAAAATAAATAAACATTTATAGTCCTGCATAATTGTAATCATTTTACTATAGTTGATTATTTAGATCCATGTACTGCATAGATTAACGTCACATTTGAACATTTCATATTTTGAATTATCAATATTTTAATTCAGCTCTATTATTTCACTTGAATGATAATTTTATATTTTATCTCAAATCAATTTGAAAAAGAGAGAAATAGTACTACTCCATATTATATGAAGAATATGGAGTAGGGGACAATGGATTTGACCCCACAATTTCGAACATTGAACAAAATTTAAATTTTTTTTTTTTACAAAAATTATAGTCCGGCATAATTGCAATCATTTTACTAAAGGGTTAAATATATTTTTTGTCTCTATAAATATACCAACTTTTCATTTTAGTCCTTCTAAAATTTTTCTTCAACTTTTAGTCCTTATAAAATTTTCAATCACTACTTTTGGTCCCTATTTTTAAGTTACTTTTTGTATTTGTTAATGAAATTGTGCAGAAATGTGTAGAATATTGTAAAAAAAATTCGCCAAAATAATTAGAATTTTTTAACAAAACATAAATTAATTATGAATTTTTAACTGTCAAAACTATAAAAATTCATGTTGTTAAAAAATTATATTTTTTTTTGGAAGAGATTCTTATAATATTATGAATTTTTCTGCAAAATTTTATTCAAAAATATGAATTCTACATATGAGTTTACCTTAAAAGAGAGACCAAAAGTGAAGAAGGAAAAATTTCTAGGGACTAAAAGTTGAAGGAAAATTTTAGAGGGACTAAAATGAAAAGTTGGTATATTTATAGGGACCAAAAACATATTTAACCCTTTTACTATATATATAGTTGATTATTTATTTATTTAGGTTCATGTATTGCATAGATTATTGTCACATTTGAACAATTTATATTTTGAATTATCAATATTTTGAATTCAGCTCTATCTCACTTGAATGATAATTTTATAGTTTTCAAATCAATTTGAAAAAGAAAAAAAAATAGCTCTAAATCATATGAGGAATATGGAGTATCATTAAATGCATTTTGATAAAGACCAATTACATAGTGCTTTGACCTTAATAATAGAAGTGCGTAGAACATCATTAGAATAGAGAACTTTCAATTTTCTGATAATTCAATTCTTTCATAGTCTAGAGGATAATGTACTACTAACATCTAGGGCAAAACGAGAATATTTTGCTTTCCTAAAGTTTCTTAACGATATTTTAATTCATGGTGTTTGAATCCCATGCATCTATTTGTGGTAGTTGTACATCTCAATTTTGCGACCATTCAATGGTTGAAGAGGCCTTGCGTTGTGCTGAAACTCTACATCCAGTGGTGCCTTTAAAAGTTCAAGTTGTTTCTTGGAGAGTGTCTGAACCTGCATGTTGAACAGGTAACAAATTACACATGAATGAAAGGCAAGCAGACAATAAGTTACAACATACTGCTAAATCTCTTTAGACAACAAAACCAATACTCGTAAAAATTAATTTAATATAATCAACTCAACTTCTATCACAAAATAACCAAATACACTTTGTACCTTGCCAATGACGTTCCAAATGACACCTTCTTTGCATGGAGGAGTAGTAAGAGAGCCAACGTATCTATAATATCTACAGATCTTTTTATTTAATTCCTTTACATCAAAGGTGCCAAGAGCAATGTTACCATCTTTATTGCCTGCACGGTTCTCATTGGCTAGTTTATAGAACTTGTCTTCAATCTGCATCCAATAACCATATGTAATTGGTAACAATATTACTCTCTACATATATTATGTGCTATTAACATTCCAAATGATAAACCCTTTATACTTTATATATATGAGTTACACAATAACAGTGAATGTGATTTTAACTCTACCTTGGAGATTAGAGGATCAGGAACACCCAATCTGTAGAGCTGTGCCACAACTGCTATGTTATTGTTATCTTCTGTGAAGTGAACTAAGTGGAGCTCAGCGTCATGTCTGGATTAAGAATAATTTGTACAAAGATTAGAGTCCAAATTAGTCCTCCCAAAAAAGTTAGAAAACTATTTAGTTGCTACAACGCACTAAAATGTCCCTAAAATTTATTGTAAAATGACTATTGTGACTTAATTTTTTTATTTTTTGAAATATAATGTGACTTGAATTTAAAACTCTTAAAGATGAAATTGATTTTTTTTGTCAGAGGCTAAATATATCTCTATATTTGTTGTCAAATTCTAGTTTGGTTAAATACTATTTATTGTTAACTTTAGTGAAAGAAAATCGTTTAATATTCTGTTGAATTACCGTATCATTTTTCTAAACTCCAATATCACTATTTCTTATTTATATAGTAAAGTACTAATAGAAAATTATCAGCATGATTACTGATGTAACAATAGAATCTAACATTCTTTTATAGAAAAATATACTTGTTTAAATATAAATTACGAGTTCCGCAATAATCAAAAGGTACTATGGCCTTGTTTCTTTTTTTAAAAAAAATGCTTGTTTATTTTTAATCATAAAAATGATTGTACCCTCTTTCTGATATACCACGGGCCAAACATTATATTCCACAGTAAGCAGCTCTTTTTCAGTAGATGTATTTAATGTTTGACAATTTTTTATCAAAGAATATTTTTAAAAATATTAAAAAGTTTCAATCATCAATGATTGTATTGGTTTTGAATGTTTTAACTATTTTTCTTTTTAACAAAAACCAAAGCATAAATACCACTCTGGGTGTGTTTTATCATATGTCACATGAAGAGTGCTAAAAACATTCTCTTTCAAATACGCTTACTAACATTTACTCTTTTTATTATGTGAAATCAATTTGGGTTTCATCACTTTATATTATATCTTTTTTTAAAGTGTGATACCTATATAAGTTTCTCCCAATAAAGAATGAATGTTAAAAAAGTGTTGAAAAAACGGTGCTCCTAACCTCATCTATGTTCACTTTGAAAATACATTTGTGTTAGATTATAAAGTGCTACATTAGAATATAAATATGACATTAATGCTTAATTTCTCTGTTCTATATTATTAAAGAAAAGTAATTTTCCAAAATCATACATAATTTAAGGAGTGTAAAAACACATACCTTGGTGAATTTGATGACTACAAAAGTAACAATTTCCATTGTCTTTTACAATTATGGTTGTAGGGAGAAAATGGTACAATTTAAGTATATGCAACAAACACATTTTTTAATTTATTGAATAATTGATATATTTCGTATGTAATATAAATCAAATACATTAATTATTTAATAAATTTTTACTTATGACAATGACCATATAGTATATGTTTTACCAAACCATTAAAGTATTTTTCATTTCATCTACAAAATTACGAAATGCTTGTTTCCAATATAACTTTGTAAAAAAAATAATGTTTCCAATAAAAAAATATTTCCAATATAAATTATGTGTTGTCACTGTTGTGGCACACGGCTAATTTAATTTTTTTCAATGGGACAATATTATTTTTTTTAAAAGACAATATATTGTCTTAATTGTAGTTTTATATGCAACTTTGTTTGCTCATTAAAAGTCACAATTATTTCTTATAATAATCAAACAAAGCTGTCAAAATGGAGTAAAAATGGTAATAATCAAGTAATTAAGAAAACTATAATTTAAATCAGAGAGAGTTTCATCAATGTTTGTTTTGTTTTGATTATTATGTCCAAAATAAAAGGCATCACCCTTGATTGGGTGAATGTATTGGGAGAGCAGAAGAGAGGGAACTTACAAACGACCATGAGCCCTGTGCTCTGCAGGTGAATGCCAGTGAAGTTGTTTCAATGAATAATTCATTCCATTTATATTAATATCTCCCACTTTTCCTTCAAAATGCACCTATAGATACCAAACTCAACCATATTATTTAGTTGATATCAGAGTTTTCCTTTGACAAAACCAAAACTAAAAATTAGAGCTAATTACTGCATAGACACCAGACAATAATAATAATAATAATAATAATAACAACAATAATAATAATAGTAGTAGTAGTAGACACCAGACAAAAAAATCGTATTAAACATCAAACATGTTTTTATATAAAGTGTTACATAGTCAATTCAAGTTAATTTTAATTTTTTAACTGATTTGTTAGTTGATGAAAATACATACCCCAATACTGGATTGGTGGTTAACAAGTGTGGCATTTGTAGGAAGGTAGTTTCTGTCTAAAGATTTCAACACATTGTTCACAACAATATTTGTCATTGCAAGATCCACTGGACTTTGTGCTTTCCCATTTGAGCATGCTGCGAATGATTGTTTTAATGTTCCCCACTTCACAGGACCATTTGGTCCAATATAGCTAAAATTAACCGAATCTAACATAAAAAGGAAAAACCTCAATCATAACATGTAATCAGTCATATCATTTTGTGAAAATTTTAAGGTGGAGTTTGTGCGGAGACAAGCAAATGAGGCAGCCCAGGCTTTAGATAAGGAGGCAACATTATCAGCTAGTTTTCAAGTTATGTATGAAATACCATATTGTATTGAACACATTTTAATTAATGAAATGCTTTAAGCTTTTTCCTTTAAAAAAAATTTAATCATCACATATTAAGAAAAACAATAATACTCTTTTGTGTGATCTTGTAAATTGTAATGGTTGTAGAATGAAGGAATGAGAAAAAAATGTAGCACTCAATTAATTTTTTCATATTAAATTATGATGAATGTAAAATGAAATCTTACCGTGATTTGCTGAAGTGCATAAAGCCAAAGCAGCTATGGAAAGGATTGAGAAGTAAATCTGCAAGGCCATTGTTATGATTGGTTTGATCTAAGAGCCAATGTTTGATTCCTTCAGCTTTTATAGAATATATATGCAGTGATAGTATACTATCACTGTCACTATTATGTTTATTTTTAGAAATCTGGCGCATTAATTTTGTAGGTTTTATGGCGTTTTATTTAGTTTCCTAAAATAAGTTTTTTTTAAAAAAAAAATAGAGTTAATTGAGTAAATGTTTTTAGTCGACAACTCCTAGTTCAACGGATAAAATAGTCCAAACGCTGTGATCGGGATTCTATTTGTGTGTGAGTTTAAATAGTTATTCATCATTTCGTCTATTTACTAAAAAAAAGTAAACAATCCTTATAAATATATAAAGTATTGTTTTTTGTTCCTACAAAAAAAAAACTCAGTTTTTAGTCTTTGCAAAATTTCCGTCAAATGTTTAATCCTTAGAACATTTTCTATCATCATTTTTAGTCATTGTAAAATTTTCCATCAACCTCTTTTGTCTTTAAAAATGCTAAATAAAAATGCTAACTAAGCCCATTTTAGGACTAAAAATGAAATTTGGATATTTGGATATTTTAGGACCAAAAAATATTACATTTAAACGTCAACATCCCATTTTTAGGACTAAAAATGAAATTTGGATATTTTTATGGACCATTTTAACTAAGCCTTAAAAATATTTCCATATTTGCTCACAACTTCGTATATGTTTTTAGAGTGGTAACCCATTTTGGTCCCTAGCAAAATGTACAGGGGCCAAATTAGTTTTTGAAAAATAAAAATAACCTATTTAGTCATTTATAAAATTAAACCGCGACAATTTAGTCCTAAAATCAGCTTCTAACATTAAACCTTTTTTCTGAGAGATTCTAACATTAAACCTATGATGTGTCTGTTAAGTGATAACGTGAAATTAAAAGAATTTTTAAAGGTACAAATTAGTTCCTCATTTAAAAAAAAAAAAGATATAGTAGAATATAACAAAAAATAATTAAATAAGTTTTTCGTCTATAAAAATATAGTGAATTTTGATTTTAGTTCCTAAAAAATAAAAACATATCATCCCAATTTTTTCATTTCACTTTCGCTCCCCAAATAAACATAATTTGGATATGTCATTAACATTTCTTTGAACTTAAAAGGTTGGATATAATAGATTTTCAAAACAAGGAAATTTTTTGGAAGGACAAAAACATCCCATTTTATTATTAAAGACTAAAATTGTGATAAAAAAAATTAAAGACTAAAATTAAAACATGAAAAACATGTTTAACCAAACAAAAATATCAACAGTTTCGCAATAAAATGATGACCGAACGGTTTAACACAAAAAGATATTGAATGAACCTTGTCATATAAGAAGATAATGAATGAATCGTTTTTAATCCAGAAGTTATTATGAGTTATTAGAAATTACTTATTTCCTTTTTCGTCTTTAGCCATGCTTTTTTTTTTTTTCATGCTTTCTCTATTTACTTTTTTTTTTTTTTTTTTTTTTATCTTTTTACAAATAAACAATATTAATTATTCAAATTGATAGAGTATATTGATACAATACAAATTTAAAGAAGCTACGAATAAAAAGGATGAATTTGCGAACAAACTTACATCATCCATGTTAATTGCATAAAACGAGAGAGTATCTATGTCTATAAATATGATTATATTCAAGTCTTCGGAATACTTATGTTTCCGGATCAACAACGTTGACGACGCCAAAATCATCAATTGATTATGCACTTGCTCAAAACTAATTTTTGAACCTGAATCAAATAAACACCGTACTAAGGCGGAAAATAAAAAAACACCGCACAAAGACGTGAATTCAAAACAAACAAAGTCATGCAATCAAACTCAACTTGGATTTACATAATTTGAAGATAGTATTATTTGAGTCCGTACAAAATCAACACCGGAGTTTACACAATAATGTGTAAAAAGAGCCTTACATTTTTTAATAATAATCCTAAACTCTGCGATATCATGTTTAGAGGACGAGAAACCATCCACTCCCTTTTTAGCATCAAACTCAAAGTCTATAGGTCCTAAACTCAGGTCATTAACCCATTGAAAAGCAGTTAAAAGTCCTAGAGCTTAACCAACATGTACCTCCCAAATTGGTTCAAACCATTCAGTTTTAGCCAACAAAAAATTGCTCATCTTATCCCTTATACAAATTTCAATCCCAACTATGGTTTGTTTTAAGAAAGATGCGTCAATGTTACATTTAAATCTGCCGACATTAGATTTAGACACAACTTGTTGTTACCTACATTTATTTGTGTGATGCATGTCAAACTTCTTACAAATCTGATGGCCTTCCAATCTTGCAGCATTGTCTTAGCACGAGAGACGGATTTGTTGATTTCTTTTTTAGAATTGTTGAGATGGGGTAAACTTGCAAGTATAATTAATTTTTTTAGGAGTGTTGAGAGGTCTTGCAACAAATATTCATATGTATTTTTTTATTTGTCGATGGAGTTTTAAATACAACATAAAATTCACAAACACAAAAGTTTGATCAAAGTCTAACCCAAAACACCAATATCTAATATAACAATTTTGGTATTTTATGGTTGAGCAAAGACTTACGAATTGCATTTTTAATTGTCATATATATAGTTTGACACTAATTCCATCCAAGTACTAAAGAGGAGAGACAAATCCATAAAGGTATCGATGGGAGCCTAGAATTTTTTTAGTGATTATTATTATTATTATTATTATTATTATTATTATTATTATTATTATTATTATTATTATTATTATTATTATTATTATTATTATTATTATTATTATTATTATTATTATATAAAATTAAACCACAGTAAAATCTCTAACAAGAATTCAAAATAAATAAGTTTAATAATGTATAATAGGACTCGTCGATTATATATATAAGTTGTATAAATAATATAATGGTATATGTAAATATAAAGGGGCTCTTTATGGGGGAGATAGTGACCAATACGCAAACCTCATCTATTGGGATGGGACATCTGTTGTCTTCCAAAAAATAAGGATGGCATAGACATTAAGAGACCTCACCATACGAATGACGCTTTTTTAATGAAGATGCTTTGAAATTTGATCACCAAACCAGATGACCTTTGATGCAAGGTTCTCTATAGTAAGTATGGAAGGAACAATGACATTAGGGTAACAAAAAATTTCTCAACCTTTTAATTCTCTATGTCGAAAGCTTTAGCATGTATTTGGGATCAATTTCAACATAATATTGTGTGGCAGTTGGGTAATAGTAACAATATTAATTTTTGACTGGACAAATGGATTTTTAGTGGAACTTCTCTTATCTCCATCACTAACCAAACTAGCATCAACACGACTCTCATTGTGAGGGATGTGGTAACCCCCTCAAGTGATCATAATTATAATTTCCTTACTTCTAACTTACCTCATACCTTTGCTTTTCAGGTTTTCACCATCTCTGCACCTAAGGACACATATGAACATGACAAGATTGACTAGGGAGGAACCAACACTAGGAAATTCACAACATGGTTCATGAGCTAAGTTTAGGTCCTATAGACTTTGAGCTTGATGCTATAAAAGTAGCGGAGAGTTTCCAATCCTCTAAACATGTTATCGTAGAGTTTGGGATGATTATTAAAAAAAAATGTAATGCTCTTTTTACACAATATTATGTAATCTCAAGTGTTACGTTTGTGCAGAAATAAGCAAATTAGTTAACCCTTAAGTTAGCTAAGGTGACCACTTTATCAGCTAGTTTTCATATCCTAGTTGATATATCATATTGTTTTAAATACATTTTAATTAAAAGAACGCGATAATTTTATTTCTCTAAAAAAAATAAAAATTGGGAGAAACTTTTTGAGGAAAAAAATCTTTAGGTTCACTCTTGGTTTTGGAAAAAGTTTGTAATGTTTTGTTAAGGTCATTGTCTGTCTTGTAATTCTTTAACTGTACAACTCTATTGTTTTCCATAGTCTTTTTGGTATAGGTCATTGGGTTGATATGATCACAAGACACGTAGTAGAAGTTACGAAAGCATGAAGACCAAGCACAATGAATTTTTTAAGTCCAGACAACTTGGGAGAATTTTGTCTGAAGTCCCAAACATCACATGAATGATCGAGGATATGAAGAATGAAGATATATGATTTTTAGAAGGTTTTTGAAGACAATACAAGTTGGGGAAATTCATCTCAATTTCCAAGGCATTTCAAGATGGAAAGACGCTCGAAAAAGAACGAAAAAACAACAAAATTTGCATCGGAGTTGTTGCCCCATGCTCCCCTACGTATGGCCATGCGCCATTGCCTATGAGCCATGCACCCCTTCACATGAGTCATGCACCCTTACACATGAGACATCCATGGAGGATGTCCCAGGCGCCTCTGCGCACGAGTTCGGGAAAAATGTAGTTTTAGCTCCAGGTTGAATCGGAGAAAAAGTCAAGTTCCCATCTCTTAATCATTAAGTAATGATGCACTATAAATATACACCCTTGCACACTATTTTATTCATTTAGAAAGCTAGCGGTACAAGGCCAAGGTCAAACATCAAAGCTTTAAGACAGATGATTTCCCTCATCCTCTTGTTCTCACTAGGGTATGTTTTTCTATTATTTTGTAATGATGTTTGTTGCCATGTGAACTTAAGCCTCTCTTGATTAGGGTTCCACGATGAACCCCTTCTTATTTGTTGGATTCAATTAATAAAGTTTTTCATTTAGTTTATGATTCAAGTGTCAGATTTAATATGTATATGTTTGTTCTCTAATGTTTTTTTAAAACCAACGATGAAACTGATCCTAGGTGGAGTATAAGATTGACAACACTACTTTTGTCTGACCATGACAATAGTAAATTCCTTAGTTTTTAAAATGAATTCTTTTAATCGAATCTACGTATGAATTTAGGGTTTTGACTCATCTTAGGGTTTTGACTCAGTTGAACTCTTTAGAGTTTTAACTCATCTTAACATAATCTTGAGTCATGATTGGGATAAATCTACTTTGTTAAACACCGTGAAGATAAACCTTAAACTACCATTGAATTAGGCCCTAATGTTACCAAACAATGACATAAAAAGGATTCAGGAAATCCTAATTGTTTGTCATCATTCTGTTTCAAGTATTTTTATTTCAACTGCAACTAATTGTTCAAAACGCCCTTATTTATTGTTTTTAATTAAGTTTAGTTAAATTGCCGAGTAGAAACCACAATATTTGGGAGACAAATCTTTATAAATATTGTTATTTGATAACATGTTTGATACATTTGTCAAAAGTTTATCTGCTAAGTTGAGAAACACGAAAAGAGGATATTAGTAAAAAAAAAAAAATAATACTATATTGATATTTTAAAATGACAAATAATATGATACAAATAAATTTTCTAAATGCTACCTTTAATAGTATATTATTTTATTATATATCTTATGAGGAATAAAGATTTACATAACTTAATTTTGATAACTACCAAAAACAGAGTGATTTCATTATCAGAAAGAAAAAAAAAAGGACATGTCCAAAATCCTAATAGAACATCCTTAGAATAGAGAACTCTCAATTTTCTGATGCCTACATTATTTTTCCGGCTTAGAGAATACTAATATCAGGTGCGAAAAATCAGTACCTAAGCATCATCATAAAATTTGTTAAAAACTATATTTAATTCATGGTGTTTGAATCCCATGCCTCTATTTGTGGTAGTTGTACATCTCAATTTTGCGACCATTCAATGACTGAAGAGGCCTTGCATTGTGCTGGAACTCTGCACCCAGTGGTGCCTTTAGAAGTTTTAGTTGTTCCTTCGAGAGTGTCCTCACCTAAAGTAAGAAATTAATACAAATTATTAGTTTGTTCATGCACAAATTACTTTACATTTAATTCAGTTTTAGTAAAATCAATTTTATAAAACCAATTTCTATCGATCAAAATCAATTTCTATCGGCGCATAACCAACTAATTAAACTTAGTACCTTGCCGATGATGTTCCAAATGACACCTTCTTTGCATGGAGGAGTAGTAAGAGAGCCAACATATCTATAATATCTATGGATCCTTTTGTTTAATTCCTCTACATCAAAGGTGCCAAGGGCAATTTTGGCATCTTTATTGCCCACACGATTCTCATTTGCTAGCTCATAGAACTTGTCTTCAATCTGCATTCAAGAACCACATGTTGGTAGCCATACTACTATCTATTTATATTTGTACTACTAATATTCCAAATAATAAATTCTACTACTTTATAGTCTTGAGTCATGTAATACTTGTTTGTATTCGTGGTAAATTTGACAAAATCACAATGAATTACCGTGATACCGAATATTAACATATTTATGAATGTGACTTAAATAACTCTACCTTAGAGATTAGAGGATCAGGATCACCCAAATTGTAGAGGGCTGCCACAACTGCTATGTTATTGTTATCTTCTGTGAGGTGAACTAGGTGGAGCTCTGCCTCATGTCTGTATTTGGAATATTTTGTACAAAGATTAGTAACTGACATTGTAAATTGTAAGGGTAGAATAGATTTTTATTAGAGGTGTAGGGCAGAAAAAATCAGAATGCATGGAATCCCATTCCTTGTACTAATATATTAAATTAAATGTAGAATATACCATATGGTAATAAAAGATAAACAAGAATTTATTCCTTTACAAAAATCTGGAACTAAAGAAAAATAGTGTTTTTTTTATGTTCAACATGTGTCACATTATGTACCTCAAGTTGTCATTATCAAGCTTCATGACTAGTTATAAAAATGGTTTGAAAGGATCTATAAAGTTATATTGTAAATAATTGCCTCCTATCCTTTAAATATTCTGTTGAATTAGTTTATCATTTTTTTTTTAAATTCAATGTCACTAGAATTTTAATATAAATATAAAATAATTTCTTGACCTTTTTAGATAGTAAAGTAATAAAAAATTTACTATAAAAATATTGCTTGCAACAATAGAATCTGACATTTTTTGTAAATATACTGCTTGTATAAAATAAATTATGGGTTTCACAATAATCAACAGGTACGGCCAAACGTTTTGTTCCCCCTCTTTCTGTTTTTTTTTTAAAAGACGTTGTCTTTCTATATATATATATATATATTTCTGAAGGATTCTCTTTCTGTTTATTAAAATGCCGAATTAAATAAATATAAAAATGATTGCCCCTTCTTTCTTATATGCCACGGGCCAAACGTTCTATTCCATAATAAGCAGATTTTTTTAATCAATTTTCTATCAGACAACTTTTCTATAGATGTAATTGCTGCAACAATTAAGGTTGGAGGGAGAAAATGGTAAAGTTTAAATATATGTTCTTTTTAATTTTTATGTTTCACCAAGTCATTCCAAGAAGTACTTTTCATCTTTTTCCATGGGACAATATATTTTTCTTAGTTGTAGTTTGATATGAAACTTCGTTTGCCATTTTTTTTTTTTTAAGGTGCTTCGTTTGCTTGTTAAAAGTCACAAAATAATTTTTTTTGATAACAAAATCAAAGTAATTAAAAGATTTGGATAGATCAACTAATTTGAGTTAAGGATTAAGGGAATTAAAGATCTCCGGTTCAAATATAGATAACAGCGAAAAATACTAATTTAACAATTAATTACTAACATTCATCATTATTTGAAAAATAAAAGTAATTAAAAAAAAACTATAATTCTATAATGTTTTTTAGTAACCATAAAATAAAAGGCACACCACTCTTTTCCCTTAAAAAAAAAAGGCACCACCCTTTGATTTTGGAATGTGTATTGGGAGAGAGGAAACAAATATAGAAGAGAGGGAACTTACAAACGACCATGAGCCCTGTGCTCTGCAGGTGAATGCCAGTGAAGTTGTTTCAATGAATAATTCATTCCATTTATATTAATATCTCCCACTTTTCCTTCAAAATGTACCTATATTTTTAACAAACTCAACCATATCAATTGATATCACAATTTTCCTTAACAACCTTACCTTATAATTGTGTAATTTTTGTAACATATACTGGACCCAACACTGATACATAGACACACAGACTAATAATAATAATTTAAAAAGTATAAATGATTGGCATCAACTCGTGTCTGACATCGAACACACATTCAGTTTGAAGTGATTTGTATAGTTGATGAACATACATACCCCAATGTTGAATTGGTTGTTAACAAGTGTAGCATTTGTAGGAAGGTAGTTTCTGTCTAAGGATTTCAATTCCTGGTTCATGACAATATCTGTCATTACAAGATCCACTGGACTTTGTGCTTTCCCATTTGAACATGCTGCGAAAGATGGACTCAAGGTTCCCCACTTCTCAGGACCATTTGGTCCAATATAACTAAAATTAACCAAATCTAGCATTTAAAAAAAACTTTAGTCATAACAAGTAACCATCATGTCATAACATATAACTTAATCAACTGCATCTAATATTTTTTTGTACTATGAAACAAATCAAATAAGTTATGATAAATGTAAAATGAAATCTTACTATAATTTGCTGAAGTGCATAGAGCTAAAGTTGCAATAAAAAGAATTGAGAAGAAAACTGCCAAAGCCATTTTGAATAGCTATTATCTAGCTATGATTGCTTTGATCTAAGAACCTATGTCTTATTTCCTCAGCTTTATGGAACATATATAGTGATGGTTGTGTGGTGTTGTGTTCTTCTCCAATATATAGTATCAATATTATGATTAATTTGGACATTTTGGGGATATGCTCAACTTTGGATGGTGGATGAATTTGTTGGGGTTACTTACAAGATCAGTGGAGAGACAATGCTGTCCTTTTCTATATAGGAAAAGTATGCTGCCAAGGAGCATTTAACAGATTCTGTTGGGACTTATGATTGAAGAGTTTTGGATTTTAAATTTTATTTCTATTATTTGTATAGATGTTTTAAGAATAAATATAACAAAGCTGCATCATAATGTGATTTCTTTTGGTAATCATGTTATTAGTATGAATGAATTGCAAGTATCTTCTAATTTTATCAACGACTAATTTCTATCAAAAACATAACTGACCAATTTCGGTTGGTGTTTTTCCAACCATATTTTTTTTATCAACAAGGCTCAAATCAAGACTTTGTTGAAGGGATCCGAACTTAATTTCACTCGGATAATTGGTCATTATAATATCATTCGCTAGATTGGATAATGTGAAATTAATCTCATTAATTAATTAATTGGGAAAAATATAACTTGTTTCAGTTTGGTTTGTCATCAATTTTATCTTTTATAAGAAAAAAAATGTTTATCATTTTTCCCCGTGACTCTCTCATGTCCAAATTATATATAAAGTACTTAATTAGATTTAAAAAAAAAGGTTATATTACATGATGATAAGTGTCAAACGACATAACCAAATGATTAAACTAAAATTTATTAATAAATGAAATTTAGTTAACGTACCATTTTCATTTACTTAGACAATAATTAACTAGACTTTTTTTTTTTTTTAGTCAAGTAGTCTAGTGACTAAAATTTACCTTCTTCAAGATGAATAAGTGAGGTGTCTGAGGTTCGAACCCCAGCCCCTGCAAATAACAATGCATGTCTCTGTTAACTGAGCTATGCTCACGGGACTAATTAACTAGACTTTATTTATCTTCAATCAAATATATCATATTAATTAAAACTCTTTCTTTTTAAGAATTGGAGGGTTAAAACCATAATATGATTGTATGAAATGAAATGGCAAAAGTTGAAAAGAATGTTCCATGTCATCTAACAGATTTTGATAAAGAAATTACAAAGTACTTTGTGAGCAATATTGCACAAGAAATCACAAAGTAAGATAGCTTACAATACACAGATGCCAGCAAAGAGAAAGAAGGCTGAACATTGTTATAGGAGATACAATGTCAATTACTTTTTTTTTTTTGGGACTAAGTTTACAATTCTTGTCATGACTAGTTACTACCAAAATTCACATGTGCTTGATTTTGTTTTTTTTTTAATTAAGTTACACCGCTAGTGGTAAACAAAACTGATATTAGATCAAGAGAATTCTTTTTTTTTTTTTATACAAACTCTGTTGATGTCCTTTAAATACGATGTTGTTTTGTTCGTCATCTTAATACACTGTTGTATGATACTATGTCTTTTTGCAATGTTAGTTACATGAGTAAAAAAACCACATGCTTATAGATGTAGTAGTACTAACAACACTCATTTTCTTAAAGTTTCAATTATGATGGATCTCACACCTTAAAATGAATTTCAAAATGATAAGTCATGCATTGGTTTCATCCAATAACAAAATAATATTGAAGGAAGTATTGAAAAAAGAATAACCCCAACATTCCTTATTTGATGTTGAACTTTGTATCAAGATGACATTTCCAAAAAAAATATAATAATTACATATACAATAGAATTAAAATATCACAAAACATTGAAAAAATTAAATATAAGACATGGATTTTCTCATCCTTTCCGCCCATGGGAGGGAGGAAACATTTTTACAAGTTGGTGGTGTCTGTCTCACATAACTTTTTCTTCTTTCTTGTGCTGAAATAAACATGGAAGATTTTTTGATTTGAGTGGTTTTGATCCATAAAATTTTGTTCCTTATGCATTATTTTTTACGAACAAAACATACGCTACATGTCGGTGTTTTTCCTCAATATGAGTGGTGATTAAAATGGATGTAAAAGTAGGCACTATTGGTGACACAGATTGAGATTTGGCACGCGTACAAAGCACTATAACAGGCTAAGAGACAGATTTAATTATTTTGTTACTCCAAATTATAAGTATCATATGAGTTGGTCTCTCATTTTCCATTTATAAATGGGAGTACTTCTTTGAAAGTAACGACCATAAATCAGTTTTGTTACTATATTATATAGAATATGTTAATTTGGTAAGGTTTTGTTTGGTAAAAACAACATATATTTCATAAGATAATTGATAGCTTATAGTTTGATTGATGACTGATAATTGATAGTTTATGACCGATGATTGATAGTCGATAAAATAATTAAAGTGTTTGATAAAATTACATGTTCAATTAGCTAATAAATATAAAATAATTAAAGTGTTTGAATAGTGTCTTAAAAATAAGATACAAGTTTATGAAAAATCAATTATTAAACTTTTTTTTAAAAAAAAAAAAAACTGATAAGCTATAAATTAAGTTATTGACCTTGCTAATCATACCCTAACTAGAAAAAGAGGCAGTTTAGCCCCATACAAAGTAAGCAAAATAAATAATAAAGTGATTGAAGAGAAGTAAACTATAGTAAGGAATTACCTTCAAGACTTCTCATAGTTCTAGTATTTGTTGACTTTAGTACAAGTGGTAAGTTAGCTCAAGTCAATTGTGATTTAGGGTATACATGTCTTAAATTCGATGTCACAAAAAGATAGGGTCAAAGCTAAGATTCCACTACTCATCTTAAGAGCCCCACAGTTCCATATTCCCAAAGAAAAGTCTCAAAACATGCCACTGCCACTGCCACACATGGTGTGCTCCCATCATAGGGAAGCCACCAAAATCCATCCTGCCTTTTGAACCAATTTAGTTCACACATGTCATTCATTCATAGCTTTCCATGAAAACTAAACTTAGAATCAAATGCTTGTTGGTTTTCTTGTTTGTTTCAAAAGAGCTTAATGCAGTCTTTTACCGTTTGAATTGTATTCTAATTAATATGTATTAGTATTACCTCTGAAATAAAATACAAGTAAAAATGTAGTCTATGTATCTTTTGCTTACTTAAGGAGGGGGTAAGGACATATTCCTTTTTGGTCATAATGATGTAAGAATATATTTGAGAACTCACACTTGTTATTATTGAGAACATGTGTCAGTTTACAATTTGTCCTATTATGTTTGTTTATTATTTATAAATTAATTATAAATTCTTTGGGGCCCAACGTATAAATGAACCTCCCCCAGGTAGAATGGTCATCCTGAAACATGCTTAGTGTCAGATATTGGAATCTCATTGTCTCTACCTCCCTAACATCTTTCTGCCTTGTAAATTAAGTCCTTAAGCAAATGAAAAACAACTACCCGTAATTCACGTTTACTATACTGTTAAAAATTAATTTAACGGTTGAAGGAAAGAATTTTCACTGTTGATATAACTTATGTGACACATTTAAATTCCCAAAACTGCTACTCTGTGAAGCCAGAAATTTTGTAGAACCCGAACAAAATATTTTGCCAAATGTGTCACATGGGTCTGCAGAACTGCAATGGCTCTTATGGGTCTTAGGTGATCCACCACTGAGCCTGGGCGTGTGCCCAGACTAGCTGGATTATAAAACCACCCTTGACTCTGTGCACTGATAGTAGGAACGGGAAGATCTCGAGAGATGTTTTTCTCTCGTGATCTAACGGTTTCTACTATTGTTGCGTGCAACATTAGTAGGAGATCCTGATCTAAGTAATTGAAAAAGCATGAGTAAATAATTAAAGTAACATATATAATATAGTAGCAAATCAAATTAAGTTCTTTAAGCCTCTGACTTAATAAATCTAATTTCAAGTAAAGAAGTAGAACACTCTGATATCATGTCTACATAGATTAATTCTTATTGATAATACTAACGATCCAAACAATACTCTTAAAATAAGATTTTTCTTTGTTTATGTATATAATCGGGTTTGAACCTAAAACCTCATACATACTATTCAAGTTTCTCACGACTAGATCAATCATAGTGACTTAAAATAATAATGTAAATCGAAAGACAACAAAGTGCATAAATATTAAATTGAAATCTATAGAAACCAATTAATTAAATTATGCAAGATTAACCGGTAATTTACTCATAAATAAATTGTACAAGTTGAAGGCAGGAAAAATCATCTCCAAAGGCAGTAAATGGCTAGTTGGACAGCAGACAATAAAAAGAGCAACTTGGTGCATTAAAGCCCCCGCATACGCAGGGTTTGGGAAGGGGTCCTACCATTTGGTGTATTGTACGCAGTCTTACCCTGTTATTACACAAGAGGCTGTTTCCAGGAGTTGGACAACAAACAATGAAGACTAAAATATAAATACATCAGCAATGTATTTCAAAGTTTTAACTTTTGAGCTCCTCAAACAATTGTATAACTTTATTGTTGATGGACTTGAATCCTCTATTTGATTTATTTTCCTATAGTAACAAGTTGATTTTTTTTTGGGTATAATAGTAAGGAGGAAATGAAGGCTAAGACAGAAACAGACATAACATGAAATTGAGTTAAAGACCCTCATAAGCCTCGCAAAAATGACTACCAAAGAGCGTATTTTTTTTTTTACAAACGTATTATTGACGCAAAAAGACATCATTACAAAGTGTAGGTTGCTCGAATGTACTCTATAATTTCTGCACTCTCAAACATTTCTACTCCAGTGTTCGGATCTTCCAAAAAAGGTACCTGCGAACCATAACCATAAGGATTAACATCATCCATTAACAAATACCATGTCATGAAGCTTGTAAAGAATGTGTATATTTGCATAAAATGGAATCAATAAAATACCTGGAAATGTCCAGTTTTCTGATATAGTATATTTCGTTTCGGGCTACCCCTTGCACAACTACAAAGAAAATATTTAAGTAACATGAAAAAACAAAACTTGATGAGATATGCGTTATATCACCAATAAGATTAAACTAAGAGATTCATATCGATGGGGGAAAAATCATATGGCCAGTAGAAAATTAAGAAACTTACTTGACAAGCAAATGTGGCAGCTCCAATTCCACAAGTACTTCACGTACGATTTTGCAGAAAGGAGATCCCTGAATAAATCATATCAGTGATACAGTCAGTTACTTACTAGTAATATTTAGATACTAGTTTGTTCGCCTATAAAAAGGATTGATATAACCACTTTTTAATCACTTAACTCATTCAATCAAATATAACATTTAGTTTTCTCTCAATTCTCTGTTTACTTATCAGTTAACCATGTTTTCAAGTATGTAAAATAAAGAATTTGTAGCACTAGATTAGATAAATGATACATTGCCATGCATTCCAATCTATAACTTATAATCTAGTAATGGTTGGCTTGAATTTGTTCATTAAGCATTAGGATGCATGGTTTGCATGTTGTGCACCAACCTCATACGCCCATAATTTAAGTGGCTTCGGCGGTAACTTCGCTGTAGTATATGATGTTCCCTGAAATTTCAAAAACAATGAATACTTCTATTAGTACTTCTTTGTAAGTTACATCTCATTGAGTACCAAATATTGAAATTAATGTATAGTATTCCCTTCCATTACATAGCAAAGGGAAATAAATCAGATATTACCTTTGTAATACGACCAAGCATAGCAAGACCGCAAGTCAATGACTGCAAAAAAATATAGTTTGACATTTAACATCAATGATACATAGTTCACCTTTCTTGTGATAAAAATTAATGATAGTGATGTCAGGTTCTAACCGTTAAAAATCCAAGTGATAAAGTAAGAGGAATGTTTCCATCACCTACAAAACAGATAATGAATGTCAAAACACTCGCAATAGGATTATTTTTGGTGAAGAGTGCATACCAGTAATTTCTAGAACCTATAAGGATTACTGATGCAATACAAAATGAAGTATTTTTGTCACAATGTTATGGTGCTTAAACACATATACGTTGCATGTTGCTATGTTACAAAATGATTCCCCTTTATGTGGTAAAATACTCAATTCTGAAAAGTATGGATGTTAATCTCTTCTCTCAGACACATGTTATTTATTTGGACAAACGGTCGTGTATGACATCGCCTAGAAGATATGACCTAAATAGAGCTTATAAAATTTGAACAATCCTGATCTTACGAACCGATTTTGTAGGGTTGAGTTAGACTAAAATCTGACACATGTTATTGTGATGAGAAAGACTGCAAAACAAAATAATCCAATAAAAAAGATATATCTGAAGAAACTAACCATATGTTCCAACCAAATACTTAATTATTTCGTCTGATTCATACATCGCAACGCCAGTATTTGGGTCAACCTAAAACAAGAAATTGTTATTTCTTAGTCAGAGACACCAAATATTAAATAACCATCACAAGGTGACATAAGCAAAGTGGTCATAGATGCGAGATGGATTCATGAACAACTACCAGATAGTTTTTACATCAATTTCATCGGAGCATTTTAGCTTAGTGACTGGTTATCCCATCTATTTCAAGATGTGCAAAAAATCATAACAAGAAACTACCAATTTCGTTTTGTTGGTTGTTTTGAGGATTCAATCTTACCATGTAAGGGAATTGTGTTTTACCACCCATCTGAACAACCTTTGAACGAAAATTTGGACCGTTTCTCGGGCAAGGATAGAAAAGAACATCAAGGTCCAAAACAGCAACAATTTCTCTAACCTGTATAGTCAAAATATTGAGCCACAACAAAAAGAATGTCTGCTAGTTAAATACAATACAAAAATTATCAGCTGAGAATTATTTTCAAAAAGAGTTAACATCAATCCTACAAAACAATAGTCCATACCTTTCGACAAAATGGACAGCTGCACCCGATCCACGAAGAACATTATTAAAGAAGAAAACAAAATATCAAATAAGTCTATTCTTTAATCTTCATAATGGCTGTGGCATATAAAAAGCCATATTGTTAATGTAAAACTACAGAAGATAAATATTGAGAGGGAAGTATGAAATACCTTTCAAATTCATATATCTCAATGGGCTTCTCTGGTCGAGTGCCTATCTTTGATGTTTCTTTTACTGTAATACCTGAAACCGCATTACTCGTGTTAACAAGGAAAAAAGAACAAGAATCAAGATAAAAATTAAAATATAGAGGAAGGGGATAAAATATTGACATGTTGAACATAAATATGTTGCATATGAGACATGCATTTTTAAAAAATCCAAATTGTATATAGTAACAGAGAACATATAAATCTGCCATACTAAAACTGCAGAAATACAGATATTCATATTGTTTCTTTGATGTGCAGATACACTAAGCAGCCAAATATTAATCATTCAACACTTTTACAGCACAAAGTGATTAAAATGGCAAGTGCTAGTAATTTCATTTTGGAACTTTACAAGCACTTCAATCTCCGAGACATGTGTGAATTTAATTATCAGATAAATGTTTTTATTTCAATAAGACAGCCAAAAAGCTTTTCTTTGGAACCTTTTCATGCATGGACAACATGAAATTTTGTAGAAACGTTAATGGAAAAGCTATCCAAAGGAAGAAAGAAAAAATGATTACATAAGATGGAATCATTGTTAATTTGGTAAATAATCTTCTTAGCTTCCACTGTCTAAATCACTTTTGTGACAACTAACCTAGTATGCAATGCATAAGAATTAAGAAGTGATAAGGTGGTTTAGGGGAGGAACATAGGAACTGGAGAGATAAGAGATTGTGGGTTTGAATACCCTCACTAAGTACTAACATTTCTAACAACTAATTAGTTGTTAAATACAAAACCTGGTATGCAACAATGAGTAATGAGCATTAAAATAAAAGAATGGTGGTACTACCGGAAAGTCGAAAAGCATATTCATTTGGTGGAATTTCATCCTTAGAAACAAATGAGAATGAATACCTGCAAAGGCACAACAAAAAACAGAATTTAAATTTTGGCCAGGAGAACAACCTCAATAAATTAAAAAAACTCGGCATATAAATTATGTTACGTTGGCTTTTGGACACTGCTTTTATATGTAATAAAAATTTCATTGAATCATTTTCATATGAATCAATAATTGAGCAGACAGATTTCTGAATTATGTATGATTTTCCACTTTCTTCAACAGCAACAACCAAGTCTTATCTCACAAAGTGAGGTCATCTACATGGAAGTCATAATGGTCTATCATAAACCATATTTCTTAATAGTTTCTCTTATAGTTTTTCCAGGTCTTGCCTTTAGTGATCTACTCTCCTTACTACAGATTCTACATGCCTTCTCTCTACAATAAAAATTAGAAAACTACAAAAATAAAAGTTGGTTGAAACTGTAGAATGCTTCAATAAAAATTACTATTCAAGCTCAAAAAAAAAAATGCTACCACAAGTACTGCATAGAACTAAATGTTGAGTGATAACAGGCAAACAATATAATGACATAAATTTGGCTTTGCGAATAATAGAATCTTAAAATGGATGACTTGTTTTGATAGCCTATACAAAGGCTTGATGTAATCACTCATTCTAATTCAATTTTCTTTTTCAGTTTGTGTATCTTTTCTTTATTTTCATAGCCTCTATCAAATTAAGCCGTTGAAATTGCTTTATCAATAATCTATGAATATTAACAATCATGGGTGAGTTGTTGAAACTTGAAAAATAGACCCTTTATTTCCACACTTAACTCTTTTAGTAACTTGAGAACAGTCAAATCTACAAATGCTTCAAAATCAAACAATTACTTACTAGTGAAAACTGAAACTATCCAATTCTATTAAAATTTGCACTTACCCAGAAACGAAAACTCCAGTAGCAAAGCGAAAGAGCAAGGGAAGAGAAGCTCCAAGAATCTCAAAAGTCTTGTCAGATCTTATTGCAAAGCGTTTAGGTTGAGGGGGTTTGAAATTTGGAGGAGGAGTGATTGACACTGAAGTTGAAGTGGAAGAAGATGTTTCTGTTTCTGACATGGCTCTAATGCAAACTCTGTTTCTGGATAGTAGTTTTGTTCTGGAAAATGAAACAGGCCTATGAACTGAGAATTGAGAAAAACTCAGAGTTCCTGTTCCAGCCATGGCCATTACCTTGGAAAAGGAACAGTTTCTTTGTTTTCTTGTTGGGAGGTGAGGTGAATAGTGTGTGTTTTTAAGGTTTTTGTTTGGGGAAATGGTTTTGATGGACGGTTAGTCAGCAAGCAACGGTATTGGAGAGAGGGAAGGCAAAGTGGTTGATCTTAACTGACTTGGCACATTCGCAAGCACTCAAACATAAATATCTTGTTTCAATTGGAAGCTTTTTATATCCTCGATGAATTTTGAACGATTGGTCAAACTACATTCTATGCTCGAGTTTCACCACGTTTATTTGCTGGTTAGCTTTGAGATATCCACAAACGAGGGAATCATCAACTTCGTCCACATGAATCGGTCAAATTCGTTCCCCAATTTAAATATCAAAATAGTCACTCAAATTGTCATACGTCCATCAAAATGGTCTCTTCGTCCAAATGTTCTGTTACATGTTGTGTTGTCTTGTACATATGTTAACAAGGAAGCCACATGTATCACCAATTTGATGGAAGCGATGAAAAAAAATTAAGTTTTCACTTTTCAACATCAATTTTTTCTGTTTTTCTAGTTTTACCCCTCTTTTACCGTTGCCTTCCATCCTCATATTTCACTCTTTTCACATCAAACATGTCCATGACCTTTCTCCTTCCCGCTAAAATCTTCACCACTCCAAAATCATCAGCATCTTCGGCGATCAACGTTGGATTTTTTAAGGAAGAATTCGTATCTGGTTAAGGTAATGTCGTTCCTCTTCTTTTTCTTTTTCTCTGTTTGTTTTCACCCATCTTTTGTTTGTTTTTTATTTATTTTCGTTTTCAGTTTTTATTATTTCATTTTCAACTTTAATCTCCATTTGATGTTTGCTTTGTTGTTTGTTTGTGAGTGTTGTGTTTTTGAGACTATTGTTTAGATTGTTCATTTTAGGGTTTTCAGTTGCCAAAATTCATAGGATGGAAGACGGTGGCGATTTAGAGCGAGATGAGTATCGTAGGCAGCAATATGTTTGTGGTGAATTCTGTATTTGGGAAAAAATGGATGCCGATGAGTTATGTTTGTGGGACATTGCAGAGGCTACTTCAATGATCAAATTGATTTCTGTTTATATAGTTCAAGGACTTATTTGATGGTTTTTTAATATAATGTAGGGATCGGTTTGATAGTTAGACAAATAATTCAAGGACTAATATGATGGTAAAATTATTACAAAAAGGCTACATTTCAGTCATCTTCAACCTCTTTTCATTACAACTCTACACACACCTAGAACAATACAGTAGCATGTTAAAAAAACGTCCTACAAATGTTTTCCGTCACGATTTTTAGTCTCTATTTTTTAGTCAACTTATGTGGACCCTCTATATTTTTATGAACAGATAAGTTGACTAAAAACTTTTGGAGGGATATATTGACCCCATATATTTTTAGTCTGCATTTTTCTGCTAAATTTTATTCAAAATTATGAATTTTATATGAGTTTACTTTAAATGAGAGATCGAAAGTGAAGATGAAAAACTTTTGGAGAATTAAGAGTTGAATAAATTTTTTAGAGAGATTAAAACGATAAGTTGATATAGAGACCAAAAACATATTTAATACTTAATTATAATTAGTGGAATATTTAAATGAATTAAGATACAAAAGTAAAAGCAAGGGAAAAAGCAATTAACTCTCCATTAATTTTCTAAAGAAACAATCAATTTGAGACAGAGAAATATTACAATTGATCATGACTTTGTCTAACCTACACGAGTAAATTGATTTTTCACCATGCACCAGTTTATTTTACAGCATTAGAACAATAATAATTTTCATATTACATTTAATTTAATAGTAAAGTTTATTTATCTAATGGTGAAAATAACCTTATGCTTGGTGCAAAATTTGCATTCCTTGTGCATCATAGTCGTGGCCTTGAAACTTAAAACTAGACCAAATTAAAGGAGTATGTGTTAATCAAATTACAAGTATTCGTTTTATGTCTCTTCATCTTGTCAAAAGAAAAATATCTTGTGTCTTTTCAGGTTGTGCAAATATTTATTTATTTTTTTGCTGAAGAGGTTATACATAAATAACATCCAGGTTTTTTGCAACAGGAGTCACATTACAATCTCTTCCTAGTTAATACATTTGAGTTATCACTTAAAACATAATCTATGTTGATACTCAAAATGGTCTACAGATGAATTAAGTTTGAGTTGATATCAAGTTAATAGAAAGAAGAATCAATTGAACCAGGAACATTCAAATATGAGTTAGTCAAATATTTCATAGGTTTAAAGAGTGTCAAGAAGGTCTTGGAGGTGTACGAATTAGTCAAAGACACATAGAACTAATAATTTGACCTCAAAGACTCGTACTTCATATTTTTAGCTTATGGTCGCAAAGACAACTATAATCTTGGAATCTTGATTGAAGAGAGATTGTTGCATGAACAAGGTACCTGAAAAGACCGTGAAGCATGTGGAACAATTCCAAATATAGGGTACTACGTGCACATAACAATGATACACAAACTATACGCATTACCCGCGAGTTTAACCAAATTCTTTCTAAACCATGTCCATGACCAATATGATTATCTGCTCTCACGATGTCAATAAATATCATTTGTAAATTTCTTTTTAGAGATACTCTATCAATCAAACTATCAATTTGCTCGCATTTTACCTTTGTCTATCTACTTTCATTAATCTATGTTTTTCTTCGTTCATTAGCTCTAAAAAACACAATAATTCCTATTTAACACTCTTTGGAGGGGTTAAGAAACTCACAGCCAAATAGTCCCTTCATCCGCGTAATATCTCGAAGTAAATTGAAATTATTGAAAGTTATTAGCCGAATCTTCAACTAATTTTCAAGTTCAACAACAATTTAAAACTAAAATTTAATCATTTTACGAAAAATGTCTATAAAAAGGTAGTAGGCAAATCACATAGTATTTATGGGTAAATCACCTGCAATTCGTCAATAGCAACCTAGGTTTCACCTAATACTTGTTTTTGATAAAGAAGGAAACTTAATTGCAGTTTTTTTAGTGTGTTGTTTTAATTTTAACTATTTTCTAATCAAACATACACGCATATAGGTCGTATCGTATCCAATTGTAAAATCAAAACAATATATTTTAAAAATCTAAATATTATAAAATATTTGTGTGATGAATCATTGTCTTCTTTTCTATAATCAAAATTCATACGGGGGATATATAATATAATATATGCAAAACAAAACAAAATAAAAGATTGATTGTACAAAGATTGGGATGCATAAACCATCCATAATCAAGCAATATTATAACAGTAAAACAAAAACTCAACACCTATAGTGGAATCTGAATCCTAGTAGCTTCTTGAACCAAAGCTGTTCGAGCAGTGACAATTTTACTATTAGAAATTAAAGGAGGATCAAATGTTGTGCAATCTATCCAATCCTTCAAATACTCTTCTTGTCCCCACATATCTGGAATCCATACTCTTCCAGCCATTTCAACTCTATGCCTCTTTAACCTCTCTCTTCCACTTTCTTCTTCTTCAACAATAGGCAAAACCACCTTCTTCAAATATGCAATTTCAATGTTTGTGTCATCCTCTTCTTGTTGTTTTTGCTCCTTAATATTGTTATCTTTGAGTTGATGAGGTTTCTTCAATTCAATATCAATTTGGTCATGAGATTTAGCACATGATTGGTGAGTCATTGTAGTGGTATTTGTGTTTGTGTTTGTGTTATCTTTCATGCAAAACAGGACCATATTGGAGAAAGTATATAGTGTTGATATTTTATTTTCTGTGTGCTATGTGTATTATTTGTGTATCTCAAACTTTTTTGAGGAGTGGTTTTGTGTGACGGTGTATGGGGGAAGTAAATTAAAGGCATAAGGAGAATGAAATGAGTGGGAAATTAGTTCACACGTCACCCTACAAGACAAGACTACGAGGGGTTCTTTTGTATGGTATGTGACAAACGTACGTGTCTTGTTTCATGTGGGACTTTTATAATGTGTGGTTTGGAATTTGGATGTTGGTTCTCAACTTGC
This sequence comes from Medicago lupulina, assembly GCA_958299785.1. Taxonomy (NCBI): domain Eukaryota; kingdom Viridiplantae; phylum Streptophyta; class Magnoliopsida; order Fabales; family Fabaceae; genus Medicago; species Medicago lupulina. Next base: position 26,093,077 of record OY283141.1, on the reverse strand, counting down.
AAAAATAAAGAATTTTCTATTGGAAAATGAAATAAGAAAAAGAGAAATTGAAAGAGAGTGGTGAGGGATGATTGATACCTTGGATGGATATTTTGGAGGATTGTGAGGTTGACGTTGGTCTTCTGGGCTTCTATTTATTTCAATCAATTAGCATTGTGAATTTGATTTTTGGTAGGGTACATTAATTATTATATAGTGGTTTATGTCTCTTTCTTTTTGTTCTTTTATTTTATTGAGAAATGTATGACAAAACCGTAAATGAGGTAGTAAAATTCTAAAATTAAAAGGGGCTACACACCAATAATGTTGGTTGAAAATATGGGTTGAAGAAGTTTCACATTACTTAGAATTATGAAAGAAGAGGTAGAATAAGATAAGTAAAACTGTTACTTGAAGTGCAAGACAGGCAGAGTGATGCATATATATAAGGTCTATTTCTTCGTTACAAGATGGACTAGTCATAAATGTTTTAAGCTTATATGGCCTTTTCTTTTCTCTTCTACTCTTGTCATTGAATGATGTGAGATGTAGTTACGTATTTGCTTTGAAAAGTATGAATGTACTGGAGGCGATAGGTGTTTGAAAGTAAACTATGTGCTGTAAAAATTTGAATATTATTCTCTGGTTATTATTAGACAACAGCTGTGGTTTTTTTTTTTTTTACACTGTTTTTGGAGTTTTTATGTTATGTACTACTTGTGTTGGAATTGTGTTCTTTTATTTTCTCTATTTCAGGTTTTTCCCAACAACTAGGACAACCTTTTTCTCTCTTTTTATTTGACAAAAGAGTGAAAGTTGAAACATGACAGAAAGAATACATGTACCAGGTTTTGTAATCCTATCAGGTTGGTAACCCACCAAAATTAAGTATTAAAATAACAAAGGGGGAGAGGGATAGGATAAAAATAGTTTAAACTATCCTTTCATGTTGGTGCTACCAAACAACAGATTAGGTAAGGATATAATATTTTAATTATATCTTGTCTCCTTATCCTACGCACCAAACATGCTCAAGGTTAACGAGCTCATATATTTTTTATTAAGTATTATTGAGTAAGATATATATTTCAAATAATGTCATATCAGTTCTTATTATTCAATAAATGTTACTTATAACAGATTACAATTATCTTGATACGCAAAAGTTTTTTATTTTCATAGAAAGGAAAATGTTATGAAACAGGCCAAAGAATTATAACAAGCTCTAAGCATTAAGAAGCATTCCCTATACAAGAATACAAGCTAATTGACTTATTCAAATATGTCAACAAGGAAAGCATAAAAGCTGCAAATCTGCAAGAGTCTAAATGAACAAACTAAAACAGTATGAACAACTCTTGAGTAAAAGCTAAAAAGGAGAAAGACAGTGATGTAGTAACACCTAGACCAACGTTATTTATAACCCCTAAGTAAAAATTGATGCATTGGTGAAGAAATGCACAACATTGTGAAGAAGAGTATCAAACCCTAGGATAGCGTGAGCGTCCTTTCTTCTTTAAGAAATCAGGGATCTCAAACAAACTACCATTGATTGAAATCGATAGTTATATCTCTCTGAATGAGCTGCTGATTAGTCTGTGTTTAGAACATGAACCAGAATTATGAGTATGAATGACATGGATGGAGAGGAAACGAGAGGGAGATTTGAATTATACCTGTAGGGGCTTCTCTTCATCTTCCTCTTGACGCTTGAATCCGGTTGCAATTAATGTTATGCTTACCTATATGAAACCAAATGGCATGGCTCACAATATAAATATTTTTTACATTGTCAATCAATCATAATCGTTAGATCCTTTTAAACGATTGACTTTTTTTTTTATCATGCCTACTTTAAAATCAAGTATATGATTGGTTGTAATTCGTTGTCAGGGAAAAACTTTTTACAATAACAGTGTATCAAAATTAAACTGATTATATATTCAATAAAGTTTGAAAGTATTCAACCATAAACACCAGCCAGCTAAACAAAATATAACTGGAGAAACAGTACAAGATCTAAACTTGATCAAGTAATTTTTTTCTTTCTTTTGGTCCTTAATATTACTTGGGTTTTGTGGTCCATAACGTGATAAAACGACAGTCTCTATTCTTTTGAGGACGTGGTAATTTTTTTTAATGATTTCTTAAAAGCTACCGTTGATTATTCTCTATTTATTATAGTTGATTTAGTTTCCTTTTTTGCTTTCCTGATATATTCTCTCTTGTATATAAGCTTGCATACATCATTGTAAATCATTCAAGTCATTAATTCTAAATTATTCAAGTTGGTACCTGGTTAGGTACCTTCCGCTGTTTTGAATTAGGGTTTCAGCCGCCGCGAGCGGTGACCCACTGTTGTTTTTAAACGCAGTCAGAGTGACTGCTACCGGAACCACCACCGGTGATACGGCCATACCACCGTGATCGGGACCCTCTGATCTGCCCTTGTCCGAAGTTTCTCCGTCACCAGGTTTCACACGCGCCGCCTCTGTCAGCTCGCCCAACCGGTGCGTGTGTGTCACACACCGCCCTCTGAACTCCTGTTTGTGGCGGTGCTTATTCCAGTAGATTCGTATTTTGTTTCTGGTTCTGTTGGGACACCTTCCAGTTTTTCGGGTCTCACGTTTGAGGTGCGTTTCGGTGATTCTTCGCTTCAGCTGCCTGTTATTGAGGTTCTTTACCCGTTGCTGCAACTGTTGACCCATTGAGAAGGTCCTTTGAGGTGTCCTTGTTGGCTTCCTTTTTTGGTGAATTATTGTTGTGTTTTGCAGCCATTGTGCATATCTGCACATTTATCACTATTGTTTACAGTTTGCTTATTCCGTTGTGTGTATTTGATGGCTTCCCAAAAGGTTTCAACTTCAGTTACACTGGCTCATTTCAGTAATTTTACGGTTTGCTTATCTCACTCTATGGGATCATGGATTTTAGATTCGGGTGCTTCTGATCATGTAGTTGGTAATCCGTCTCTTATTTATAATTTGTCACCTCCTAAAATACCTCACAGCATTACCCTTGCTAATGGTTCTAAGGCACAAGTTACCGGTGTTGGTCAAGCGTCACCCCTGCCATCTCTACCTTTGGATTATGTGTTATTTGTGCCTGGCTGCCCCTTCAATTTGATTTCAATCAGTAAGCATACTAGTTCTCTTGATTGTTCCATAACAATTACTTCTGGTTCTTTCTTTATAAAAGACCAAAGTACAGGAAATAAAATTGGAGCAGGCTCTAAACAACAAGGTCTCTATTACATTGAACCAGCTTCACCAACTGTATGCAATGTTTCTGCATCTCCAGATTTCATTCGTCATCGTTTGGGTCATCCAAGTTTAGATAAGTTGAAAGTGTTGGTTCCACAACTCTCACATTTAAAGTCTCTTGATTGGGAGTCGTGTCAGCTTGGCAAACATGTTCGGACATCATTTCGCAATAGTGTCAATAAAAGATCCAAGCATGCCTTCGATATTGTGCATTCTGATATTTGGTGTCCTAGCCGCGTTCCCTCTAATTTAGGATACAGGTATTATGTTACATTTATCGATGATTTCTCGCGATGTACTTGGATAACCTTATTGAAGGATCGTTCAGAATTGTTTGGTGCATTTAAGACTTTTTGTTTAGAGATAAAGACTCAATTTGGGAAAACAATCAAAGTTTTGAGAAGTGACAATGCCAAAGAATACTTTTCTGCACAATTCAACTCCTTTTTGATTTCTCATGGTATCACACATCAGTCTAGTTGTCCGCACACACCGCAACAAAATGGTGTAGCTGAGCCGAAACACCGTCATCTAGTTGATACAGCTCGAACCTTATTGATCAATGCTCATGCACCTTTAAAATTTTGGGGTGATGCGGTTCTGACAGCCTGTTATTTGATCAACCGCATGCCGTCATCAGTTTTGGATAATGAGATTCCACATTCTCTCGTTTCCTAAGGACCCCTTGTATTCTGTCCCACTTCGGGTTTTTGGCTCTACTTTTTTGTTCATGATCTTTCTCCTGGTCGTGATAAGTTGTCTCCACAAGCTGTCAAGTGTGTGTTTTTGGAGTACTCCAAAGTTTAAAAAGGATATTGGTGTTATTGTCCATCTACACATCGTTTTTATGTCTCTGCAGATGTTACTTTCTTTGCCACACCAACTACAACAGATTCTGCTTCTCAAGTGCTTCCGATTACTCTATTTGAACCGCTTGTTCCTACTCAGAGACCTCCACAGTCAGAGTCGTCCTGAGTTTCGTCGCTATGGAGCTACTTATGAACGTCGACATGTCACAGTTCCAGAAAGTGCTTCTATAGATTTTGACAATATTGTTCAAGAGACCACCCCTACTATTGTTCAAGAGACTACCCCTACTATTTCTGATGATTCAGGTTCTATTCCAATCCTTTCTCCCATTGTTGACCCACCTGATCCTTCAATTGACTTACCTATTGCTCTTCGTAAAGGTAACCGGTCTACTTCTAATCCTTATCCTATTTATAATTTCTTGAGTTATTATCGTCTGTCTCCACTGCATCATGCTTTTGTGTCTGCTGTATCAACTATCTCTATTCCTAAGACTGTCAAGGAAGCATTATCTCATCCAGGATGGAGACAAGCAATGATTGATGAAATGAATGCATTGGAGTCTAGTAGTACACGGAAGCTTGTCCCACTTCCTCATGGAAAATCTAAAGTTGGTTGTCGATGGGTTTTTGCTATTAAAGTAGGCCCTGATGGATAGGTGGATCGTTTGAAAGCCCGATTAGTAGCAAAAGGATACACTCAAATTTATGGGCTTGACTACAGTGATACTTTTTCTCCAGTTGCAAAAATGGCCTCTGTTCATCTTTTCTTGTCAAAGGCTGCTATGAACCATTGGCCTTTGTATCAACTTGATATTAAAAATGTTTTCTTGTATGGTGACTTAGAAGAGGAGATTTATATGGAGCAACCACCTGGCTTTATTGCTCAGGGGGAGTATGGCCTTGTTTGCAAGTTACAAAAATCATTGTATGGTCTAAAACAATCACCTCGAGCTTGGTTTGGAAAATTCAGCAAGGTTATTCAACAGTTTGGCATGATTCGTAGTGAAACGGATCATTCTGTATTCTTTAAACGTTCATCTTTGAACCAGGTCATTTATCTTGTAGTATATGTAGATGACATTGTTATTACTGGTAATGATCAGGAAGGCATTAAAGACCTAAAGCAGCATTTATTCAGCAACTTCCAAACAAAAGATTTAGGTCGATTGCGTTATTTTCTTGGGATTGAAGTAGCTCAGTCCCAAGAAGGCATTGCTATTTCTCAGAGAAAATACGTTCCTGATATTTTGGAAGAGACAAGGATGCTTGATTGTAAACCAGTTGATACTCCTATGGACCCCAATGTGAAGCTTTTACAGAATCAAGGAGATTTGTATCCTGACCCAGGCAGAAACAGAAGGTTAGTTGGGAAGCTGAATTATCTTACTATGACTAGACCAGATATTTCGTTTGCTGTTAGTGTTGTGAGTCAATTTTTGAACTCACCTTGTGTTAGCCATTGGAATGCCGTGGTTCGGATCTTGAGGTATATTAAAGGGTCACCTGGAAAAGGACTTGTTTATTCAGACAGAGGACATACCAATATTGTTGGATATTCAGATGCAGATTGGGCAGGTGATGTGAATGATAGAAGATCTAATTCAGGTTATTGTGTTCTAATGGGATGAAACTTAATTTCATGGAAAAGCAAAAAGCAAACTGTTGTTGCAAGGTCAAGTACTGAGGCGGAGTATCGTGCTATGGCACATGCTACTTGTGAACTTTTATGGTTGAAGCACTTGTTGGAAGAATTGAAATTTTGTGAACTAGGTCCTATGGAACTTAAGTGTGATAATAAGTCGGCATTGTATCTTTCGTCAAATCCAGTTTTTCATGGAAGGACAAAACACATAGAAGTTGATTGTCACTTTATCAGAGAGAAGATACTTTTTGGCATCATTAAAACCTCTTCAATGAGCTCCAATGATCAGCTAGCCGATATCTTTACCAAACCACTACGGGGACATCAGATTGATTATATATGTAACAAGCTGGATGCATATGATATATATGGTCCAGCTTGAGGGGGAGTGTTGATTATTCTCTATTCATTATAGTTGATTTAGTTTCCTTTTTTTGCTTTCCTGATATATTCTCTCTTGTACATAAGCTTGCATACATCATTGTAAATCATTCAAGTCATTAATTCTAAATTATTCAAGTGCTAATATTCATACTTAACAATATTAAATCAACACAATGAGAAGATTCTCCTAGAAGATTTTGGGACTGCAAATTGATTGTTGGCTTTTTTCTATACACAAATATTACACTTAGTAGTTATGCTAGTAATCAGAGATCGAATCTACTTATATCTCCTTCGATGTCCCTTAGCTCATTAGCCAAGTTTATACACTACAATTTAAAATAAACCATTTCAAATCATTTCTGAATTTCTTATGGCTAGCATATATCAATTGCTAAACACTTATATAACTAGGAATGATTGCTGTGTATCTGCTTCTCCTAGGGATATACTGAAATGCGGTAAGTTGCACAGTTCATAAATGGTGAAAGTGGCATATCATGCATGAGGGCATAACTTCTTATGATTAATGTCAAAGATTATATCCAGTCAAAAAAAGATGTTAAAAATTACACAGTTTAACTTACTTGACCAGTGAGTGAAGGATCTTTTACTGCTCCAAAAATCAAATTAGCCCTAGGGCCCACGACATCGTAGATAACTTCCGCAGCAGCATTTACCTGTAAATGATTATATTAAAAAACATAGCATACAAAAGGGGCATCATTCATAGCAAGCCTGCAAGAGCATGCTGAATTTAATATACTGTGGTAGAAGCCATAAAATCAAGATAATGAATTTAATGAATACTGGTGAGCTCAAGGGCTCTACAATGCTGGAAACGAAAAATGAAAGGGATAAACCATAGTGCGAACACTTCTACAAGAGCATAATGCTCCTAACCAGAGAGAAATCTCTCCTAACCAACTTCTACTAACAATACTTCTCAATGACTCCCCTACTCACCACTACCCCCCTTATAATAACATCTAGCATAATCACAAGAAAATATATCCCCACGTCCCTATAACTAACTCTGATTCTCTCCCCTGGGTCCCACTTCCTTCTAGATATGCCTAGGTGTCCTATCAGACAGCAGATCATGAATCGCAATGCCTCAAACAAGTATTACCTCCAAATAAAAAAGGCATAATTGCAGTTTTAACCCCCTAACTTTCACAAAGTTGCGATTTTGGCCCCCTAAGAAAAAAAAACTACAAAACGGCCCCCTATGTTTTGCATATGTGGCAGTTTTGGCCCCCAATATCAATTTTGACTTGGTCTACGCTGACGTGGCACCCTAAGTGAGGTGCCACCAGTTACTTTTTTTATTTTTTTTTGGCCTTGGGGGGCCAAAACTGCTACAGATGCAAAACCTAGGGGGCCGTTTTGTAGTTTTTATTCTTAGGGGGCCAAAATCGCAACTTTGTGAAAGTTAGGGGGTTAAAACTGCAATTAAGCAAAAAAAAATATTGAAAAGGTATTAGCTCCATTAAAAGTCGAAGTTTGCAAAATGATTAGATCAAAAAGTGAATTTTGATTTGAAGAACATTGTGAAGAACATTTTTTTTTTTTTTTGAAAGGGAAATGATTAGATCAAAAAGTGAATTTTGATTTGAAGAACTTTGTGAAGAACATTTTTTTTTTTTTTTGAAAGGGAAATGATTAGATCAAAAAGTGAATTTTGATTTGATTTAAAAGCTTACCACATGCCAGAATATGAAAATGAAACATGGCTTCATAAGAAGAGAGTATATAGCATTTTGAGAATCAAGAATGAAGATTCAAATTTAATAAATAAGGGTGGATATATGAACCACTAGAAACTTCCCCTGGTACCTAGACAATTCAAATTTTAAAGGAGCAGAGGGGGAAAGGAAGCCAAAATAGCAACAAAGAGATAGAAAAAATAATAACATCATTGGCGCAGCTGAAATATATACTTGGCAAAGATTAAAGCATATGATCACCCTCACCTCAAACATGGTTAGATCACTCCCACCAGTTATGTTCCATACAATTCCAGTAGCCCTTTCAATACCAATATCTAGTAAAGGAGACTGAATAGCATTTAACGCAGCATCTCTTGCCCTTGTTTTCCCTTGAACACACAAAAAATGTCATAAGATAAATTCCAATAATATATGAAGTTCAAAAGTTAAAATACGCTCATAATTCTGAACCAACAATTGCATAAAAGAGCCTTAATGCACTTCAATATTAGAATAATGAAAAACAAAAGGCGGTGTAGAACTGGTAAAAATTGAAGTCTAAACAGCATTGAATCGTTTTCAGTTTCGATACATACCAGTTGCAGTTCCTATCCCCATTCGCCAAGAACCAGCATTGGCCATTATAGCTCGAATATGAGCAAAATCTACATTTACCATCCCAGGGATCTGCACTCAGTAAGTAAAATCAATGAGCATTATTGATTTTACTTTTTACAGAAAGGAAATGCAGGAACAACAGGAAGGCATAGATCATTAGCAATTTCATACTGTAATAATGTCGGATATGCCACGAACACCCTGTCGAAGAATATCATCAGCAAGATTGAAGGCTTCGGTTACAGGGGTTGATTGAGAAACTGCGGTTAATAGTTTGTCGTTTGGAATAACTATCAGAGTATCAACATTATCTCTTAAAGCTGTAATTCCTTCTTGTGCTTGAATGGATCTCTTTCGTTCTTCAAATGAAAAAGGGGTGGTGACAATCCCAACGGTCAGTATACCCATTGACTTTGCAACACCAGCAATGATCGGAGCACCACCAGTGCCGGTTCCACCACCCATTCCAGCCTGCAAAAGTTCATTTTAATTTTCAAGTTTAGGAAAATGCACAAACAAAGAACAATTTAAAAGAACCGCAATCACGTCTCTTCCAAATTTTGAAAAATTTAGGGTCCGTCTATTTCTCATTTTTCGTGTTTTCATTTTCACTCCTACTAATAACCACAAGATAATATAGATTCAATACTCGCCTCACCATTTTCTTTTATAATTTTTTAAAATAGATCTAGCATTTTCAAAAACATTCAAAATGGCAAAACACTGTTTTCATTGTTTCTAAAAATGCATTCTTTCCAGCTTTCCTTCCACCTTTTCTCTATCACAATTGTTCCCTACACGAGTCTTTCATCTACTTGTTAACAATTTAAAATGAACATATATTTTTAAAAATGAAAACTGAAAATATATTTTGAAAGAAAATAGGGTCTTACATTCTTAAAGATATTATAAATATCTAGAACTGTTGATCCCTTGTCTTAAAAGGAAACTAATTATCAAAAAGCAGAATAATAAATGACTTTACATTATTTGATAAATTTCCTCCTACACTACTAAAAGAAACACCACAAATGACCAAATTTGTATTCGATATCAGAGTGCAATAAGATTAACTTATGATCATAATAACAAACATTTATTACGAATTTCTTTTTGCATTTGACTAACTTGTCCCTACTGTATAACGAGGTATTGCCTAACATAGCATAAAGCACTCATAAGTGTTCAATAGCAGTTATCAGTAGTTCAGTCGAGGCTGTCGGTGTTGTCGAAGGCAGATCGCAGTTCAAATTTTGCTATGCAGTAAGGTTACAGGGCTATAGGCTATAGCCACTATTTGACACTTTGTACTAAATTGCATATTAAGGATCAATAGCGGTTTGTTAAAATTTCGGTTACATTGTAGTGTTGTAGCTACTACTGACATCATTGAGCCGCACTTCTAGCTCAAAGAGCTCTAGTGAGAGAGGATGTCTAAGATATAAATTAAGTCAATGTTTGGGGGAGTTGATCCCTAGCGCATATACTGATATTTGTACAGTGGTGTAACATTTAGACCGATAAATACTAAGAAAACTCTTAATGTAAAATATAAATCAATGTGCAGAAATCATAATTAAAGAAAAGTAGTTGAACATACTGTAACAAAGACCATATCAGCTCCATAAACCGCCTCTTCAATTGATTCTCTACTTTCTTTCGCAGCATTCATTCCAGTCTCAGGGTTACCACCAGCTCCAAGACCTCGCGTACGCTCAAAACCAATTTGCAGCCGGTTCTCAGGAAACACAGGCGACATCCTCATAGCTTGTACATCAGTGTTAACAATCCAAAACTCAACTCCGTGCATCGAACTCTCTATCATACGATTCACCGCGTTAGATCCACCACCTCCCACACCAATAACTTTAATCTTCGCCTTATTGTAATTACTCTGACTAGATATATCCTCTAAGCTCTCAGATAAATCCTCACCCAAACTAGAACTACTCTTTCTCGGAAGATACACCACAGGATGCAGAAGTGGAAAAGGGTCTTGGTTATGATATGAACTACCATTATTGGAATTAATTGAACAGTTAACTTGAACTAAACCTAACTTTCTCTCACTACCTAAAAAACCAATTTTGCTATCAAAAAATTTCATGAAATTAACTCTCATAGGAAATTTTCTTCCTCTAACAACATCAAACACCCCCGCTGAATTTATAGCATTGGAATGTGAAAAATTTGTTGGCACACAAGTCACCATTTTGAACTTCGAAATTGGGATATGTAAGTCAATTTATGGAGAAAATTTAGATACTCAAAAGATTCAAACTTTCCACTTGCCCAGAAAATTTTCTTCCAAAACCTGTTCATTTAAGCAAAAATAAAAGGTACCCATTAACGATAAACTATCATTAAGTCACTAATAACAAAAGGGTTACACACAAAAAATGAAATTTGTGAAATACGAAATAGTTGGTAGTTCAGTAAATTGGTTTGATATGAAGAGTAGTTTCAGAAAATTGTAGTGGAGAAAACAAGAGTAAACAACATTGCAGTGAATGAAGAAAGCGTAATTGGTTAGAGAAAGAGAAACCTGAGAAGTTGTGGGTGGAAAACTATCAAGGGTTTTACAGTTAGCACGACCGACTACCTTTGCTCATTGTTCATTTTTTCTCCATATCCTTATCCTTATAATTTATAATTTAGGTTAAAGTGCACTTTTGCCTCCTAAGTTTGAAAAAGTTGTGATTTTAATCCCTTATGTATAAAAACTATAATTTTAGTCCTTAAGATTTAGCTTTTTTGCATCTTTGGTCCTTTTAGTCAATTTTGACTTATTCAACGCATATGTGGCATGTCACGTGTGTAATTAATTAATTTTAAAAAACCAAATAATCAATTTTTAAATTAAATAAATGAAAAAATAAAAAAAATAAGAAAAAAAAAATAAAAAGTGAACGTGTGGGATGTGAGGAATTTGCAGATTTTTGTGCGTTTAGTTGGTTCAATCTTGCTAAAAATTGGAAAAATTGAGAGTTATGAAGAAATAGAGAAAAATGGGATTGAAGAAAATGACTAACCAGGAGAATGAAACGATCGTGAAGATGATGAGGAATCTGAAAATGGATCAAAAAAATTGCGAAAGAGAGGGTTGGGAGGGTGAGGTTCGTTTGGGATTATGCGTTTGATTATATGAATATTTTAAAGAAGAATATTTGTCGCCCATTTTATTAATTCACAATTTTTATTTTTTAAGCAATTTTTTTTTTAGCAATTTTGAAGCAATTTTTGTGTAGGTTTAATACCTTATACAAATAAAATTCAAACCCCCTAAAAAAACCAAAGTAATCCACTTATAGTCAGACAAATTAGTACATTAGTTATATTAGTTGGGGATTAATTTTTTCTCGACATATAAATATTAAGGACTATTTTGAGTTTTATTTTTATGAGAGACTAAATTCGTTCATATAAAAATTTGTGAATGACTAAAATGGATTTTTACTCTTGTCTTTTTTCTTGTTCTCATGTGGAATTGTTGTATAAGAAGACAATATGATTGAAATTGTCTCTTAACATTTCTCTATATAACCTTAAGCACCCATTTAAATGGTGTTTGATTTCATGTTTAGATGTCTTAGAAGTGATTTTCAAATGCAAGAAGCAATTTAAATGGTGTTTGAATCTCCATGATTGGATTCGAACTAACTCCATTGTCCCTTCAATGTGTTTATTCTTAGTCGGTCTTTGGTGGAATTGGATAGCTCGTAATATTGACTGTGTGGAAAAGGAAACAATCTTTTTGTTTCAATTCATAGTAAAAACAAGAAAACTCGCTTCTATTATAGAAGTTTGTTTTCCAAACAGTAATATTTCGCCAATTGACAATAGATAGGTGTCTTAGCATCCAACAGTAGAGGAGTGTTTTGTTCTTAACACAGATGGAAGTTGCCTTGGTGACGGTAGAGCTAGAGTCGGTGGTTTAATTAGAATAGGAGATGGTGGTTGGATAATTAGGTTCAATGGCTTTTCGGGTATTGGCAATAATACCTATGTGGAACTTATGACATTGTTTCTTGGTCTGAGGTTTGCTAAGAATATGGGTTGCAATCAAATTTGTTGTTATTTAGACTCGAGAACTATTTTTGATATTGTTACTAAGCCCATCAACAAGTACCACTACAATGCTTCTGTCATTGTGTATGTCCAAAAGTTATTGAGAATGAATTATGACGTACAATTATGTCACTCTGTGAAAGAAGAGAATGCTAATGCATATTTTTTTGTCTAAATCATGTGATGCCAACAATGACAAGTTCAAAATTTGGGACTTTTCACTAAAAGATTTGAATTATTTTCTTTTAAGTTATTCCTAGAAGGTTCTTTATCCTCGAAGCTAGGTTTTTTTTTTGTTGAGAAATCAATTTTGAGGACTAAAAATAATTTTATTAAAGTTATTATTTGTAACTTTTAATTCTAAAATTGATTCTAACAAAGAAAATTAATTTTAAAAAATCAATTTACTTAAAATCAATTTTTTTCATCAAAACAAAACCAAACATAAGTTTTGAGGGTAATTTATAAAACATAATTATGTTTTTTTTTTTTGTAAATTTTGGAAGAAAAAATGAGGATGATCAAATTTTTTTTTTTTTGAAACAATATCGGATGATCAACTATTAAGCCTGAATTAATTCTATCTATAATTTGAGACGGAAGGTACAAATAACACAAACTTTGTGAAAGTAAAGTTTCCTATTAAAATATCAAACGAGAGAGAAGACCCATCCGATCTGCCACACAGACACACACACAATTTCCATCTTCTTCCGAATTCGTTGGATTGGAGTCTGGACGCCACGCGACCCAAAATAACGAACATACCCTTACATGTTCAAATGACCAAATTATCCTCACAGGTATAAATCCCCAAACACCATTGAATCTCAGCAATTTCGTAATTAACAAGCAATGGGTTCCAAGGCGATGGCTATGGCTATGGCAGCGGAGAAGATAACCACGGCAGTGCGACGGCAAGCCGTTTCGTTAACCGACGCCGCCGCCTCTAGAATACAGTTCTTGCTTCAGCAACGGCAAAGACCGTTCTTAAAGCTCGGCGTCAAAGCTCGCGGTTGTAATGGCTTATCATACACCCTCAATTACGCAGGTATGCTATTTGCACCCTTTTTGAATTTCGTTTATTATTTTGAGAAATTGTTTTGATTTTAAGATTTGTTGATAGATAAAAAAGAGAAATTTGATGAATTGGTTGAAGATAAAGGTGTTAAGATATTGATTGATCCTAAGGCTCTTATGCATGTTGTTGGAACCAAAATGGATTTCGTTGATGATAAACTAAGGTAATTCTTTCGTTCAATTTGTTTGTATTTTTTCTCAAGTTTCTTCGTTGCATTTTGTTTTGGCTTTTTTTTTCAATCATATTTATTGCTTATGAATCTTATTATCTTATCAAAGTAGACAATTATCCAAGTTGCTAATACTTTTGCTGAAAGTTTTTACTGTTGTCTGAAGTTGGAAAATGTTCATATTTTGATGTTGAGTGGAGCTTAGAATGTTAATTAAACATACTTGATTTTTTACCATGTTTCTAATATTCGAAACTATGACAAGAAATTCCGACACACCACATGAACAATAATTAATAGCATCAACCGAAAATTTTGAATCAGTCTCGAATGTAAAACTGTACAAATTTCTGCTATGAATCCACTGTACAGCGTTCCATAATCCCAGTGCTTCACAACCGGAATCTAGAACTGGGTCTGTCCAGTCTGACATGGCCGAAACAAACTCACCCTCTGCTCCTCTTATGCAACAGCTACGTTGCATTTCATGCGCGATCTTACATAGGTGGTTTTTGAATGTCGCTGCTGTTCGTGCTCTTACTGTTCACAGCAGATTGTTGAGAGATGATTGCATCCAAACTGAATCTTTGCCCGCAGCCATGGTATCACCAATCAGGAATATGCATTACTTAAAAGGGAAGCTTTTGATGAAACACTCATGAAACGTGGCTTCAGTATTCTGCTATGCTATGCTTGGTCTTAGGAGTAGTCAGTGATTTTGTTGCAATCTCGATTCTATGTGGGTAAAATTCTACTTCACTAAATGAAATTTCTATGCCCAAGAGGACTAGCTCAAAAGAGACTATTTCACATTAGTTACTGTTTGATCTATGGATCAATTTTGTCAATTGCGGAAAATAGCGGTTTATTCAACTTTTAATATGCTACGATGCTATAGCTCACTAAATGAAATTTCTATGCCCAAGAGCACAAGCTTAAAAGACACTAGTTCACATTAGTTACTGTTTGATCTTTGGATCGATGTTGTCAATTGCGGAAAATAGCGGTTTGTTCAACTTTTACTATGCTACAATGCTATAGCGCAACTATAGCTGCTATTTGACAATACTTTGTACTAAATAGCGTGCCACAAATTCCACTAAGCTATTTTAACATCTATTTGGCAATACTTTGTACTAAATAGCACAACTATAGGCTCTACTTGAATCCACTGCTCTTGATCGGATCCTTTTGATGCTTCTCTGCCTCTATTTTAGCATATGTGGCAGCCATAGACCTCTTTTGTAAAAGAGGAAGATATTGATGTGCATGATCCTGCTACTTGCTTATATTTTTCTTTTTGGTGATTGTGTTTAAAATACTATTTCCCCTCTTTTCCTGGCAGATCTGAGTTCGTTTTCATTAATCCAAACTCCAAAGGCCAATGTGGTTGTGGTGAATCTTTCATGACAAAACCAAGTACTGGAGCCTCTAAGGAATGAAATGGTTGAAACTGTCACTCAACTAGGTGTTGACCACACTTATGAAGTTTTTATTTCCTGATTGCATTGTTGAGCATGCAAATACCACAATTGGATTTCTGTAATTTTGCTTGCGAGTACAAAGGAAAATAACTCTGAAGCTGATGCTGACAAGGCTTAAGACAACAATATGTACTAGTATATCATTTATTCAGATAATTCTTCATTCATGTAAAAAAGTTGTATTTTGGATACTGTATAATTTGTAGGTTGAGAAAATCAATAAAATAATTTACCCTTAATTTAACAATCAGCAGACCAGGTGCTTACTGCTGAACAATTTTTCTTATATTTACTTGTTTATTTGTTGTCAAATGCCAACTATGATTGCACTTTCACTTGGTGATGGTAGCCATAGCATTGCTTTTCATGAAATGTGGAAAATGGAAGGACATGTTGAGATGGTGCAGTATCTTTCTGCTACTACATGCTGGAGCTTTGTAATCAGTTATGTAATTGAATTCTGATTATATGATATTACTTGTATTAGCTCTTGGTGGGTGATGTGTAGCACTAAATAGCAATCTTCAAGCTGACCAATTAATTATTTTTTTGAAACAGCAAATATATTCATCGTCGAGAGGGTGAAAGCAACACCTACAACTCGCGGAACAAACAAAGGAATACCAAAAATTCACACCGATTACAAAAATAAACCCAAAAATCATGATGCCGAGGTATTCATTAGGCTGACAAGGACAAACCCAACTGAATACCCCTGCCTCACAACCAACAGACCCGCACAGCCAGGGAGGAAGGCCGAAAAAGCCACCCCAAACTGATGACAGAGGCGCAGCACCTGCTGTCGAACACCTACAAAACCCCCCTGCTACTACCAGAAGCGCAAACTCCATCAAACCAACTGCAGGAACAGCCTGCACTCCCACAGCCGAACTGAAATGGAGATTGGCAGCACCCAAAACCTGCACAGCAGAAGGAATAACAGAAAAACAGTATGCCAAAAAACAACGGTCATCTCAACAAGCAATCACGAGGACTCCACTCCCACTCGTAGAACATACAAGCCGGAATGTTTAGCCTTCCCAACAACCACCCCCAAGACAACACCTTTATTTCTTAAACAACCTCATCTCACCTAGTCACACCACCATTGAAAACGAAATCATTCCGAGCTTTCCAAATTAACCAAATTGCCACTTGCCAAATCATACGCAAACCTTTCCTAATTTTCTTGTTCATGACTCAGGCACTCCAACATTCCCAATTAATTGTTGGCAGGAAATATGTTTGTTCATCTACTATCAACAATCTGGCTATGTGGGCTTCTGAGAGCCATGATGACAATGCCATGATGGCACAATTAATTTTGTGAAATGATTTGGGTGAATGAAATTACATATATTAAGTGCAGCTGACTTTCGTAACTGAATATGAATAAGAAAAATATATTGTATGGATATGAAGCCATGTACAATTATTGGTGTTGGTTTAGTTCTTCTTTGATTTGGTTTGGTTTGGTTTGATTATCTTATTTTAACCACATGAGAATAACGGTTTCAATGTCGAACTCTTTTTTGTTTTGTATTAGGAATGGGAGGGAAAGAGAGCGGATATATTTTGCATACATTTTTTTGAATCATTGGATCCATTTTGCATACATTTTTTGAATTCCTTGTATTAAAAGGTTTTAGTTCAATAAAGAATTATAAACTCCTAAGGTGAATGAGTGTTTTTCCATCTCGTTATTGTTTATGACGAAGCTAGTTACACCAATTTAAAGTCAAAAGGTTGCGAATACGCGGCACCACAAATGAGAATTCCAGTTATTTGTAACCATGCTAATAAGAATTTTAGAGTCGCTTTACACAGTGAGCTGTGAAATACACTATCGTCAAGTCATATCAAAACCAAAATACATACCCTACAATTCAGTATGAAGGACACCTACAACAATCTTTTTAATGCAGTCTTTTAACCACTTTCCATTAGAGTTGTGGAAAAGGCCGTCACAACCTAAATTCATGTTTTACTAGTACGACAATTACAGTTGATCGACAATATAACCGGTATATGGATGAAGTTGACTATTTATTCATTGTTAATTTTTTTTAAGGGTTATTCATTGTTTAATTGTTATTAAAAAATCGACAATTTCAATCATATTGTCTTCTTATACAACAATTCCACATGAGAACAAGAAAAAAGACAAGAGTAAAAATCCATTTTAGTCATTCACAAATTTTTATATGGACGAATTTAGTCTCTCATAAAAATAAAACTCAAAATAGTCCTTAATATTTATATGTCGAGAAAAAATTAATCCCCAACTAGTATAACTAATGTACTAATTTGTCTGTCTATAAGTGGATTACTTTGGTTTTTTTAGGGGGTTTGGATTTTATTTGTATAAGGTATTAAACCTACACAAAAATTGCTTCAAAATTGCTAAAAAAAAATTGCTTAAAAAATAAAAATTGTGAATTAATAAAATGGGCGACAAATATTCTTCTTTAAAATATTCATATAATCAAACGCATAATCCCAAACGAACCTCACCCTCCCAACCCTCTCTTTTGCAATTTTTTTGATCCATTTTCAGATTCCTCATCATCTTCACGATCGTTTCATTCTCCTGGTTAGTCATTTTCTTCAATCCCATTTTTCTCTATTTCTTCATTATCGTGTAACTCTCAATTTTTCCAATTTTTAGCAAGATTGAACCAACTAAACGCACAAAAATCTGCAAATTCCTCACATCCCACACGTTCACTTTTTATTTTTATTTTTCTTATTTTTTTTTTATTTTTTCATTTATTTAATTTAAAAATTGATTATTTGGTTTTTTAAAATTAATTAATTACACACGTGACATGCCACATAGGTGTTGAATAAGTCAAAATTGACTAAAAGGACCAAAGATGCAAAAAAAGCTAAATCTTAGGGACCAAAATTATAGTTTTTATACATAATAGATTAAAATCACAACTTTTTCGAACTTAGGAGGCAAAAGTACACTTTAACCTAAATTATAAATTATAAGGATAAGGATAGGGAGAAAAAATGAACAATGAGCAAAAGTAGTCGGTCGTGCTAACTGTAAAACCCTTGATAGTTTTCCACCCACAACTTCTCAGGTTTCTCTTTCTCTAACCAATTACGCTTTCTTCATTCACTGCAATGTTGTTTACTCTTGTTTTCTCCACTACAATTTTCTGAAACTACTCTTCATATCAAACCAATTTACTGAACTACCAACTATTTCGTATTTCACCAATTTCATTTTTTGTGTGTAACCCTTTTGTTATTAGTGACTTAATGATAGTTTATCGTTAATGGGTACCTTTTATTTTTGCTTAAATGAACAGGTTTTGGAAGAAAATTTTCTGGGCAAGTGGAAAGTTTGAATCTTTTGAGTATCTAAATTTTCTCCATAAATTGACTTACATATCCCAATTTCGAAGTTCAAAATGGTGACTTGTGTGCCAACAAATTTTGCACATTCCAATGCTATAAATTCAGCAGGGGTGTTTAATGTTGTTAGAGGAAGAAAATTTCCTATGAGAGTTAATTTCATGAAATTTTTTGATAGCAAAATTGGATTTTTAGGTAGTGAGAGAAAGTTAGGTTTAGTTCAAGTTAAGTGTTCAATTAATTCCAATAATGGTAGTTCATATCATAACCAAGACCCTTCTCTACTTCTGCATCCTGTGGTGTATCTTCCGAGAAAGAGTAGTTCTAGTTCGGGTGAGGATTTATCTGAGAACTTAGAGGATATATCTAGTCAGAGTAATTACAATAAGGCGAAGATTAAAGTTATTGGTGTGGGAGGTGGTGGATCTAACGCGGTGAATCGTATGATAGAGAGTTCGATGCACGGAGTTGAGTTTTGGATTGTTAACACTGATGTACAAGCTATGAGGATGTCGCCTGTGTTTCCTGAGAACCGGCTGCAAATTGGTTTTGAGCGTACGCGAGGTCTTGGAGCTGGTGGTAACCCTGAGACTGGAATGAATGCTGCGAAAGAAAGTAGAGAATCAATTGAAGAGGCGGTTTATGGAGCTGATATGGTCTTTGTTACAGTATGTTCAACTACTTTTCTTTAATTATGATTTCTGCACATTGATTTATATTTTACATTAAGAGTTTTCTTAGTATTTATCGGTCTAAATGTTACACCACTGTACAAATATCAGTATATGCGCTAGGGATCAACTCCCCCAAACATTGACTTAATTTATATCTTAGACATCCTCTCTCACTAGAGCTCTTTGAGCTAGAAGTGCGGCTCAATGATGTCAGTAGTAGCTACAACACTACAATGTAACCGAAATTTTAACAAACCGCTATTGATCCTTAATATGCAATTTAGTACAAAGTGTCAAATAGTGGTTATAGCCTATAGCCCTGTAACCTTACTGCATAGCAAAATTTGAACTGCGATCTGCCTTCGACAACACTGACAGCCTCGACTGAACTACTGATAACTGCTATTGAACACTTATGAGTGCTTTATGCCATGTTAGGCAATACCTCGTTATACAGTAGGGACAAGTTAGTCAAATGCAAAAAGAAATTCGTAATAAATGTTTGTTATTATGATCATAAGTTAATCTTAGTGCACTCTGATATCGAATACAAATTTGGTCATTTGTGGTGTTTCTTTTAGTAGTGTAGGAGGAAATTTATCAAATAATGTAAAGTCATTTATTATTCTGCTTTTTGAGATTTAGTTTCCTTTTAAGACAAGGGATCAACAGTTCTAGATATTTATAATATCTTTAAGAATGTAAGACCCTATTTTCTTTCAAAATATATTTTCAGTTTTCATTTTTAAAAATATATGTTCATTTTAAATTGTTAACAAGTAGATGAAAGACTCGTGTAGGGAACAATTGTGATAGAGAAAAGGTGGAAGGAAAGCTGGAAAGAATGCATTTTTAGAAACAATGAAAACAGTGTTTTGCCATTTTGAATGTTTTTGAAAATGCTAGATCTATTTTAAAAAATTATAAAAGAAAATGGTGAGGTGAGTATTGAATCTATATTATCTTGTGGTTATTAGTAGGAGTGAAAATGAAAACAAGAAAAATGAGAAATAAACGGACCCTAAATTTTTCAAAATTTGGAAGAGACGTGATTGCGGTTCTTTTAAATTGTTCTTTGTTTGTGCATTTTCCTAAACTTGAAAATTAAAATGAACTTTTGCAGGCTGGAATGGGTGGTGGAACCGGCACTGGTGCTGCTCCGATCATTGCTGGTGTTGCAAAGTCAATGGGTATACTGACTGTTGGGATTGTCACCACCCCTTTTTCATTTGAAGAACGAAAGAGATCCATTCAAGCACAAGAAGGAATTACAGCTTTAAGAGATAATGTTGATACTCTGATAGTTATTCCAAACGACAAACTATTAACCGCAGTTTCTCAATCAACCCCTGTAACCAAAGCCTTCAATCTTGCTGATGATATTCTTCGACAGGGTGTTCGTGGCATATCCGACATTATTACAGTATGAAATTGCTAATGATCTTTGCCTTCCTTTTGTTCCTGCATTTCCTTTCTGTAAAAAGTAAAATCAATAATGCTCATTGATTTTACTTACTGAGTGCAGATCCCTGGGATGGTAAATGTAGATTTTGCTCATATTCGAGCTATAATGGCCAATGCTGGTTCTTGGCGAATGGGGATAGGAACTGCAACTGGTATGTATCGAAACTGAAAACGATTCAATGCTGTTTAGACTTCAATTTTTACCAGTTCTACACCGCCTTTTGTTTTTCATTATTCTAATATTGAAGTGCATTAAGGCTCTTTTATGCAATTGTTGGTTCAGAATTATGAGCGTATTTTAACTTTTGAACTTCATATATTATTGGAATTTATCTTATGACATTTTTTGTGTGTTCAAGGGAAAACAAGGGCAAGAGATGCTGCGTTAAATGCTATTCAGTCTCCTTTACTAGATATTGGTATTGAAAGGGCTACTGGAATTGTATGGAACATAACTGGTGGGAGTGATTTAACCATGTTTGAGGTGAGGGTGATCATATGCTTTAATCTTTGCCAAGTATATATTTCAGCTGCGCCAATGATGTTATTATTTTTACTATCTCTTTGTTGCTATTTTGGCTTCCTTTCCCCCTCTGCTCCTTTAAAATTTGAATTGTCTAGGTACCAGGGGAAGTTTCTAGTGGTTCATATATCCACCCTTATTTATTAAATTTGAATCTTCATTCTTGATTCTCAAAATGCTATATTCTCTCTTCTTATGAAGCCATGTTTGCTTTTCATATTCTGGCATGTGGTAAGCTTTTAAATCAAATCAAAATTCGCTTTTTGTTCTAATTATTTTCCTTTAAAAAAAAAACTTTTTGTTCTAATTATTATTTATTCAATTAAAGGAGGTTTTTTTTTTTGTTCCTTGATTTCATTAAAAGTTTCTTAATTTTCTTTAATGAAGATTAAATATAATAGGATATATCTAAATATTATAATAACATTAGTATTTTTTTAAATTATTATTGAAATCAATTTGTACTAATTAGAATAGTTTTTAGATTTTTCCAAATATCTGATTTTTAAATATTTGCATTTTATATTTTTATGAGCATAATCTTTCAAGTATTTCCTCTAAAAAAAAAAACTTTCAATTTTTTTTAATATTTTGCAAATAATACTTGTGCATTGCACAAGATACTTATAGTCATGGTTCCATCGGAATAATGTCTTGCATATTTTATATTGCAATCAGTATGAACTTTCTGTGTATATGATATCAATTTGAGAGATCAATTATAATAAATTCCTTATTGAAACAATTACATTTTCATAGATTTTCTTCTCTGTTAAGCATTTTGCAAACTTCGACTTTTAATGGAGCTAATACCTTTTCAATATTTTTTTTGCTTAATTGCAGTTTTAACCCCCTAACTTTCACAAAGTTGCGATTTTGGCTCCCTAAGAATAAAAACTACAAAACGGCCCCCTAGGTTTTGCATCTGTAGCAGTTTTGGCCCCCCAAGGCCAAAAAAAAAATAAAAAAAGTAATAGGTGGCACCTCACTTAGGGTGCCACATCAGCGTAGACCGAGTCAAAATTGATATTGGGGGCCAAAACTGCCACATATGCAAAACATAGGGGGCCATTTTGTAGTTTTTTTTCTTAGGGGGCCAAAATCGCAACTTTGTGAAAGTTAGGGGGTTAAAACTGCAATTATGCCTTTTTTATTTGGAGGTAATACTTGTTTGAGGCATTGCGATTCATGATCTGCTGTCTGATAGGACACCTAGGCATATCTAGAAGGAAGTGGGACCCAGGGGAGAGAATCTGAGTTAGTTATAGGGACGTGGGGATATATTTTCTTGTGATTATGCTAGATGTTATTATAAGGGGGGTAGTGGTGAGTGGGAGTCATTGAGAAGTATTGTTGGTAGAAGTTGGTTAGGAGAGATTTCTCTCTGGTTAGGAGCATTATGCTCTTGTAGAAGTGTTCGCACTATGGTTTATCCCTTTCATTTTTCGTTTCCAGCATTGTAGAGCCCTTGAGCTCACCAGTATTCATTAAATTCATTATCTTGATTTTATGGCTTCTACCACAGTATATTAAATTCAGCATGCTCTTGCAGGCTTGCTATGAATGATGCCCCTTTTGTATGCTATGTTTTTTAATATAATCATTTACAGGTAAATGCTGCTGCGGAAGTTATCTACGATCTCGTGGACCCTAGGGCTAATTTGATTTTTGGAGCAGTAAAAGATCCTTCACTCACTGGTCAAGTAAGTTAAACTGTGTAATTTTTAACATCTTTTTTTGACTAGATGTAATCTTTTACATTAATCATAAGAGTCATGCACGTAACATCTTTTTTTGACTGGATATAATCTTTGACATTAATCATAAGAAATTATGCCCTCATGCATGATATGCCACTTTCACCATTTATGAACTGTGCAACTTACCGCATTTCAGTATATCCCTAGGAGAAGCAGATACACAGCAATCATTCCTAGTTATATAAGTGTTTAGCAATTGATATATGCTAGCCATAAGAAATTCAGAAATGATTTGAAATGGTTTATTTTAAATTGTAGTGTATAAACTTGGCTAATGAGCCAAGGGACATCGAAGGAGATATAAGTAGATTCGATCTCTGATTACTAGCATAACTACTAAGTGTGATATTTGTGTATAGAAAAAAGCCAACAATCAATTTGCAGTCCCAAAATCTTCTAGGAGAATCTTCTCATTGTGTTGATTTAATATTGTTAAGTATGAGTAGTAGCACTTGAATAATTTAGAATTAATGACTTGAATGATTTACAATGATGTATGCAAGCTTATATACAAGAGAGAATATATCAGGAAAGCAAAAAAAGGAAACTAAATCAACTATAATAAATAGAGAATAATCAACACTCCCCCTCAAGCTGGACCATATATATCATATGCATCCAGCTTGTTACATATATAATCAATCTGATGTCCCCGTAGTGGTTTGGTAAAGATATCGGCTAGCTGATCATTGGAGCTCATTGAAGAGGTTTTAATGATGCCAAAAAGTATCTTCTCTCTGATAAAGTGACAATCAACTTCTATGTGTTTTGTCCTTCCATGAAAAACTGGATTTGACGAAAGATACAATGCCGACTTATTATCACACTTAAGTTCCATAGGACCTAGTTCACAAAATTTCAATTCTTCCAACAAGTGCTTCAACCATAAAAGTTCACAAGTAGCATGTGCCATAGCACGATACTCCGCCTCAGTACTTGACCTTGCAACAACAGTTTGCTTTTTGCTTTTCCATGAAATTAAGTTTCATCCCATTAGAACACAATAACCTGAATTAGATCTTCTATCATTCACATCACCTGCCCAATCTGCATCTGAATATCCAACAATATTGGTATGTCCTCTGTCTGAATAAACAAGTCCTTTTCCAGGTGACCCTTTAATATACCTCAAGATCCGAACCACGGCATTCCAATGGCTAACACAAGGTGAGTTCAAAAATTGACTCACAACACTAACAACAAACGAAATATCTGGTCTAGTCATAGTAAGATAATTCAGCTTCCCAACTAACCTTCTGTTTCTGCCTGGGTCAGGATACAAATCTCCTTGATTCTGTAAAAGCTTCACATTGGGGTCCATAGGAGTATCAACTGGTTTACAATCAAGCATCCTTGTCTCTTCCAAAATATCAAGAACGTATTTTCTCTGAGAAATAGCAATGCCTTCTTGGGACTGAGCTACTTCAATCCCAAGAAAATAACGCAATCGACCTAAATCTTTTGTTTGGAAGTTGCTGAATAAATGCTGCTTTAGGTCTTTAATGCCTTCCTGATCATTACCAGTAATAACAATGTCATCTACATATACTACAAGATAAATGACCTGGTTCAAAGATGAACGTTTAAAGAATACAGAATGATCCGTTTCACTACGAATCATGCCAAACTGTTGAATAACCTTGCTGAATTTTCCAAACCAAGCTCGAGGTGATTGTTTTAGACCATACAATGATTTTTGTAACTTGCAAACAAGGCCATACTTCCCCTGAGCAATAAAGCCAGGTGGTTGCTCCATATAAATCTCCTCTTCTAAGTCACCATACAAGAAAACATTTTTAATATCAAGTTGATACAAAGGCCAATGGTTCATAGCAGCCGTTGACAAGAAAAGACGAACAGAGGCCATTTTTGCAACTGGAGAAAAAGTATCATTGTAGTCAAGCCCATAAATTTGAGTGTATCCTTTTGCTACTAATCGGGCTTTCAAACGATCCACCTATCTATCAGGGCCTACTTTAATAGCAAAAACCCATCGACAACCAACTTTAGATTTTCCATGAGGAAGTGGGACAAGCTTCCGTGTACTACTAGACTCCAATGCATTCATTTCATCAATCATTGCTTGTCTCCATCCTAGATGAGATAATGCTTCCTTGACAGTCTTAGGAATAGAGATAGTTGATACAGCAGACACAAAAGCATGATGCAGTGGAGACAGACGATAATAACTCAAGAAATTATAAATAGGATAAGGATTAGAAGTAGACCGGTTACCTTTACGAAGAGCAATAGGTAAGTCAATTGAAGGATCAGGTGGGTCAACAATGGGAGAAAGGATTGGAATAGAACCTGAATCATCAGAAATAGTAGGGGTAGTCTCTTGAACAATAGTAGGGGTGGTCTCTTGAACAATATTGTCAAAATCTATAGAAGCACTTTCTGGAACTGTGACATGTCGACGTTCATAAGTAGCTCCATAGCGACGAAACTCAGGACGACTCTGACTGTGGAGGTCTCTGAGTAGGAACAAACGGTTCAAATAGAGGAATCGGAAGCACTTGAGAAGCAGAATCTGTTGTAGTTGGTGTGGCAAAGAAAGGTGTATCCTCAAAGAAAGTAACATCTGCAGAGACATAAAAACGATGTGTAGATGGACAATAACACCAATACCCTTTTTAAACTTTGGAGTACTCCAAAAACACACACTTGACAGCTTGTGGAGACAACTTATCACGACCAGGAGAAAGATCATGAACAAAAAAGTAGAGCCAAAAACCCGAAGTGGGACAGAATACAAGGGGTCCTTAGGAAACGAGAGAATGTGGAATCTCATTATCCAAAACTGATGACGGCATGCGGTTGATCAAATAACAGGCTGTCAGAACCGCATCACCCCAAAATTTTAAAGGTGCATGAGCATTGATCAATAAGGTTCGAGCTGTATCAACTAGATGACGGTGTTTCCGCTCAGCTACACCATTTTGTTGCGGTGTGTGCGGACAACTAGACTGATGTGTGATACCATGAGAAATCAAAAAGGAGTTGAATTGTGCAGAAAAGTATTCTTTGGCATTGTCACTTCTCAAAACTTTGATTGTTTTCCCAAATTGAGTCTTTATCTCTAAACAAAAAGTCTTAAATGCACCAAACAATTCTGAACGATCCTTCAATAAGGTTATCCAAGTACATCGCGAGAAATCATCGATAAATGTAACATAATACCTGTATCCTAAATTAGAGGGAACGCGGCTAGGACACCAAATATCAGAATGCACAATATCGAAGGCATGCTTGGATCTTTTATTGACACAATTGCGAAATGATGTCCGAACATGTTTGCCAAGCTGACACGACTCACAATCAAGAGACTTTAAATGTGAGAGTTGTGGAACCAACACTTTCAACTTATCTAAACTTGGATGACCCAAACGATGATGAATGAAATCTGGAGATGCAGAAACATTGCATACAGTTGGTGAAGGTGGTTCAATGTAACAGAGACCTTGTTGTTTAGAGCCTGCTCCAATTTTATTTCCTGTACTTTGGTCTTTTATAAAGAAAGAACCAGAAGTAATTGTTATGGAACAATCAAGAGAACTAGTATGCTTACTGATTGAAATCAAATTGAAGGGGCAGCCAGGCACAAATAACACATAATCCAAAGGTAGAGATGGCAGGGGTGACACTTGACTAACACCGGTAACTTGTGCCTTAGAACCATTAGCAAGGGTAATTCTGTGAGGTATTTTAGGAGGTGACAAATTATAAATAAGAGACGGATTACCAACTACATGATCAGAAGCACCCGAATCTAAAATCCATGATCCCATAGAGTGAGATAAGCAAACCGTAAAATTACTGAAATGAGCCAATGTAACTGAAGTTGAAACCTTTTGGGAAGCCATCAAATACACACAACGGAATAAGCAAACTGTAAACAATAGTGATAAATGTGCAGATATGCACAATGGCTGCAAAACACAACAATAATTCACCAAAAAAGGAAGCCAACAAGGACACCTCAAAAGACCTTCTCAACGGGTCAACAGTTGCAGCAACGGGTAAAGAACCTCAATAACAGACAGCTGAAGCGAAAAATCACCGAAACGCACCTCAAACGTGAGACCCGAAAAACTGGAAGGTGTCCCAACAGAACCAGAAACAAAATACGAATCTACTGGAATAAGCACCGCCACAAACAGGAGTTCAGAGGGCGGTGTGTGACACACACGCACCGGTTGGGCGAGCTGACAGAGGCGGCGCGTGTGAAACCTGGTGACGGAGAAACTTTGGACAAGGGCAGATCGGAGGGTCCCGATCACGGTGGTATGGCCGTATCACCGGTGGTGGTTCCGGTAGCAGTCACTCTGACTGCGTTTAAAAACAACAGTGGGTCACCGCTCGCGGCGGCTGAAACCCTAATTCAAAACAGCGGAAGGTACCTAACCAGGTACCAACTTGAATAATTTAGAATTAATGACTTGAATGATTTACAATGATGTATGCAAGCTTATATACAAGAGAGAATATATCAGGAAAGCAAAAAAGGAAACTAAATCAACTATAATAAATAGAGAATAATCAACAATAGCTTTTAAGAAATCATTAAAAAAAATTACCACGTCCTCAAAAGAATAGAGACTGTCGTTTTATCACGTTATGGACCACAAAACCCAAGTAATATTAAGGACCAAAAGGAAGAAAAAAATTACTTGATCAAGTTTAGATCTTGTACTGTTTCTCCAGTTATATTTTGTTTAGCTGGCTGGTGTTTATGGTTGAATACTTTCAAACTTTATTGAATATATAATCAGTTTAATTTTGATACACTGTTATTGTAAAAAGTTTTTCCCTGACAACGAATTACAACCAATCATATACTTGATTTTAAAGTAGGCATGATAAAAAAAAGTCAATCGTTTAAAAGGATCTAACGATTATGATTGATTGACAATGTAAAAAATATTTATATTGTGAGCCATGCCATTTGGTTTCATATAGGTAAGCATAACATTAATTGCAACCGGATTCAAGCGTCAAGAGGAAGATGAAGAGAAGCCCCTACAGGTATAATTCAAATCTCCCTCTCGTTTCCTCTCCATCCATGTCATTCATACTCATAATTCTGGTTCATGTTCTAAACACAGACTAATCAGCAGCTCATTCAGAGAGATATAACTATCGATTTCAATCAATGGTAGTTTGTTTGAGATCCCTGATTTCTTAAAGAAGAAAGGACGCTCACGCTATCCTAGGGTTTGATACTCTTCTTCACAATGTTGTGCATTTCTTAGGGGTTATAAATAACGTTGGTCTAGGTGTTACTACATCACTGTCTTTCTCCTTTTTAGCTTTTACTCAAGAGTTGTTCATACTGTTTTAGTTTGTTCATTTAGACTCTTGCAGAATTGCAGCTTTTATGCTTTCCTTGTTGACATATTTGTATAAGTCAATTAGCTTGTATTCTTGTATAGGGAATACTTCTTAATGCTTAGAGCTTGTTATAATTCTTTGGCCTGTTTCATAACATTTTCCTTTCTATGAAAATAAAAAACTTTTGCGTATCAAGATAATTTTAATCTGTTATAAGTAACATTTATTGAATAATAACAACTGATATGACATCATTTGAAACATATATCTTACTCGGTGATACTTAATAAAAAATATATGAGCTCGTTAACCTTGAGCATTTTTGGTGCGTAGGATAAGGAGACAAGATATGATTAAAATATCATATCCTTCTTGCATTTGAAAATCACTTCTAAGATATCTAAACATGAAATCAAACACCATTTAAATAGGTGCATAAGGTTATGTAGAGAAATGTTAAGAGACATTGAGAGGGTATGCAGTCATGTGGCTCTATTGGTATGCATGGGGGAGGCCATGGTATTTGATTCCTCTATGTCCTCTGTGAATAATGATTGGAAGAATTGGATAATTTTGCATGGTAATGAGGAGGTGTCTCTTGATGACGTGTGGGGAATAGGCAAGGTGATAAGTGTGAAAATGGACTCGAGTAAAAATGGACTCCAATAATTTGAAATTCAACAAAAAAAAAAAAGAAAGTAAAATTAGACTAAAAATAGTTATAAATCAAACTCTGATACTCTCGATGGATCCTACCTTTTCTATAAAAAAAAAAAACAAAACTATTTCCTCTTTCTTTCTTCTCTGATACGCACTCATCCCTAACCACCATCAAAATACTTCTGCCACCATTACTCCACCTTCCGACGTTTTTTTTACCACACCACCACCACCATTGAACTACTCTCATCTTCCTCTTCAAAAAGACACAAACTTATTATTAGATTGGTAAGATTTTATAAACCCTAACCACCACCTTCTCTCTTACTTTCCGACCACCACAAATCTCCATTTGAACAACTAATATGATTTTCTTCTTCCTCATGATGTCTGCAACAAAACCCCTATATTTATTTTGGGATCGGAGAACTTTTACTGTGACCACCGCGCCGCAAATTGCTGCAACAACACCGACGACCTCCGTTTAATCTCCGCCGGCGACCTCCATTCACGACTCCCATTCTTCTTCTCAGAAATCTTCTATAAAACAAATTAAAATTAAGAGTTTTCTGTCTTTGAATTGACGAAGATGAAGATGAGATTAACTTGTGACTTTTGCTGTGAGTTTTAATTTGATGAGTGGTGCTGTTTTTTTGGATCTGCTATAGAGGTTTGTGTTGCTCGGATCCCTTTGTTGTTGGTGCAGGTTGTTTTGGTTTTTGGTCCTGCTGGCCTCTTCCTTTTGCTGTATTTTTCTGCACTGGATGCTGCTGGTTTTGTTACAGTAGGCACATGGTTTTTCTGTTTGTATCTGTGAAGGGTAGGGTTCGATGAAGAAGAAGGAAAAGGTTCTTACTTTTGTGGAGATTTTCATGAATTTGACAAATGGGTTTGATTGTGAGTTGGATGATGGTGGTGTTGTTTATTCCTGATTTAGTTTTTGATGAAGTTGAAAGATGAATTTTTGAAAGGAAAAAAATTGAATTAAAAAAAAAAATTGGATTTTTTTTATGAAGGTTGATGAAAATGTAAAGGGAAGAAGATGACAATAGAAGTTATGATATGTTGTAAGTCCATTGTATTTTATGTGTGCCTTTCAAAATCCAACCGTTGATCACTAATTCTAAATGACACGTGGAATGTGTTAACGAATTTTGCAAAAAACTAACGGAGAGGACCAAAATTGTAAACAGTAGAAGATTTATGGGACCAAATTGAGACACTTTATAGTTAGATGACCAAATTGAAAACCAAAATAAGTTAAGGGACCAAAGGATATATTAAGCCTATTATAGAAGTCATACGTTAAATTTAATTGAATCATAAGCTAGTCCACGCTATGTATAAAACGGTGCTGACATTGATTATGATTAAAATGATTAATTAGAATCTGTGTTTTTAATTAACAGGGAATTACACCCTGCGTGCATCACTACTAGCATGGCACTAAGGTGTATATATGTTGGTTCATTGGCAAACCATTCATTTTGTTTCATTTTATATACATGTATTTATGTATTTTATTTATGGTGCTGCATGTTCTCATTGCTTTGCTTGTTTGTGAAGGAAACCTATATAATGAGTTGGCTAAATCAGAATGATGAATTTTAAATCCACGCATTGCTGATGTTGTTATAAATGTCAGCACTCAGCAGTATCGGTGTTGTTAGTGGTCCTCTTGGAATGAATAGTGGAATTCACTCTCCTAAGATGCTTTCGAATAAATCACAAATATGTGTCAACAACAACCTACTCTCTAACATATTTCATAATTTTTTTTAATTGGTTAATACTCGCATGAGTCCTACAAAATTTATATAGGATCCACATACTATGGTTGAACCCATATGAATTTTCAACGAATAGAAAAGAGATTGTTAAGATATGTGTATTAAATAGTCTTTTTCTAACATTAATCAAATCACGTCTATGGTTTCCTGTCAACTTTTGTTTGGACCGAGGTAAATCATATTTTAGTCCGGAAAGAGAGTAAAGTTTCTTCGATAATTATTTTGGTTCTTTTGAATGATTTAGTCTATGTTCAATAACACAGTGGGTCTCAGCTGCCGCGTCTAATGCCCTTTTCACTAGTTTAATGGAAGTTCCACCTATCACGTTATTGTGAAAGACTAGGTTGGCCCGTTCTGCCATAAGTACCTCCATATTCCACTCAAGTGAGATTCGGTTCGACAATGAATTTGAGTGAATGATTGGAAAACTTCCCTTTCTTTATGTTTATTCACGTAGAAAATTGAAAAGATGCTAGTTGACCTGAATTTACACCAGTATCATAACATAAATTTACCTAGCTTAGATATCAACACTAACCGTGAGTGATGGGTTGTTGCCGTGATTTCGTTGATGGCCAAACACATACTTAATTTGATTTGACGATAAGAGACTATACTTACGCTGTTTAAATTCCCCTACCACCAAAGGAAGAAAGCCTTGGATACCTATCCATTCTTGTGGAAATTTAACACAGCGTAGACCAAGTCAAAATTGACAATTAAGCCTTTATTTATTTACCGTGTAACTAAATAAAATTGGCACTCCAACATTCCCAATTAATTGTTGGCAGGAAATATGTTTGTTCATCTACTATCAACAATCTGGCTATGTGGGCTTCTGAGAGCCATGATGTCAATGCCATGATGGCACAATTAATTTTGTGAAATGATTTGGGTGAATGAGATTACATATATTAAGTGCAGCTGACTTTCGTATCAGAATATGAATAAGAAAAATATATTGTATGGATATGAAGCCATGTACAATTATTGGTGTTGGTTTAGTTCTTCTTTGATTTGGTTTGGTTTGATTATCTTATTTTAACCACATGAGAATTACGGTTTCAATGTCTAACTCTTTTTGTTTTGTATTAGGAATGGGAGGGAAAAAGAGCGGATATATTTTGCATACATTTTTTTGAATCATTGGATCCATTTTGCATACTTTTTTTGAATTCCTTGTATTAAAAGGTTTTAGTTCAATAAAGAATTATAAACTCCTAAGGTGAATGAGTGTTTTTCCATCTCGTTATCGTTTATGACGAAGCTAGTTACACCAATTTAAAGTCAAAAGGTTGCGAATACGCCTCACCACAAATGAGAATTGCTCCTCTAAACTTACAGTTATTTGTAACCATGCTTATAAGAATTTTAGAGTCGCTTTACATAGTAAGCTGTGGAATACACTATCGCCAAGTCATATCAAAACCAAAATATATACCCTACAATTCATTATGAAGGACACCTACAACAATCTTTTTAATGCAGCCTTTTAACCACTTTCCGTTAGAGTTGTGGAAAAGGCCGTCACAACCTAAATTCATGTTTTACTAGTACGACAATTATAGTTGATCGACAATATAATTGGTTTATGGATGAAGTTGACTATTTATTCATTGTTAGTTTTTTTTAAGGGTTATTCATTGTTTAATTATTATTAAAAAATCGACAATTTCAATCATATTGCCTTCTTATACAACAATTCCACATGAGAACAAGAAAAAAGACAAGAGTAAAAATTCATTTTAGTCATTCACAAATTTTTATATGGACGAATTTAGTCTCTCATAAAAATAAAACTCAAAATAGTCCTTAATATTTATATGTCGAGAAAAAATTAATTTCCAACTAGTATAACTAATGTACTAACTTGTCCGACTATAAGTGGATTACTTTTGTTTTTTTAGGGGGTTTGGATTTTATTTGTATAAGGTATTAAACCTACACAAAAATTGCTTCAAAATTACTAAAAAAAAAAATTGCTTAAAAAATAAAAATTGTGAATTAATAAAATGGGTGACAAATATTCTTTTCCATTGGCATTTTCTTTAAAATATTCATATAATCAAAAGCATAATCCCAAACGAACCTCACCCTCCCAACCCTCTCTTTCGCAATTCTTTTGATCCATTTCCAGATTCCTCATCATCTTCACGATCGCTTCATTCTCCTGGTTAGTCATTTTCTTCAATCCCATTTTTCTCTATTTCTTCATTATCGTGTAACTCTCAGTTTTTCCAATTTCTCGATTCAACAATTTTTTTATTTTCTTGGATACTGATTTTTACTGTTAATGTGAATTCGTATTACCCCTTTGAATTTTACTCATAAAGTTTCAATCTTTAACATGTCAACTTAATTAATTTTCACATTGAGTCTAATAATAATTCTTGTAAATCTTTGCATAATTTACAGTTTCTGAACATTGGTGTAGTTGATTAAGTATTTAAAATTCTGGGTTATGGAGAATCTTCCTATTGAAGTGATTGGTAATATCCTATCCCATGTTGGGTCGGCCCGTGATGTTGTGATTGCATCCTTAACTTGCAAGAAATGGAGACAAGCATGGCGTTATCATCTCCATACTCTTGAATTCATCACTTTTGATTGGCCCGTTTATCGCGAATTAACATCTAGTACTTTGGAAATAATTATTACTCAAACAATTTTTCAAACCAAGGCATTGCGGTGTTTAACGATTAATATGGATGATGTTCATGAATTCTCGGCTGCATCGGTGATTGCTTGGTTTATGTATACGAGGGAGAATTTGCGCCGGTTGCATTTTTATGTGAATACACCGCTGATGTTTAATATTATTGAGAAATGTGCTAGGCAGAAGTTGGAAGTGTTGGTGTTGGGTCGGAATTTTATCACGCGTGTGGAGCCGAGTTATCAGAAGTTTCCTTGCTTGAAATCACTTTCATTGAGTTTTGTTAGTATCTCAGCATTGGATTTGAGTCTTTTGCTTAGTGTGTGTCCGAGGCTTGAGACGTTGGCTTTGGTTAGTCCGGATATTGCTATGTCAGACTCACAGGCTTCCATGGAGCTTAGTAGTGGTTCTTTGAAGGAATTTTCGGTTGAGTCGTTTGGTTTGGATAAGTTTGTATTGGAGGCGGACTTACTTGAGTGTTTGCATCTTAAAGATTGTACCTTTGAGGTTTTTGAATTTATTGGGAAGGAAGGTTTGAAAGTGTTGAAGGTTGATGATGTGAGTGTCATTCATCTTGATATTGGTGAGAATGCTGATAACCTTGAGTATGTAGACATAAGCAACTTCACAATTATGTGGCCAAAGTTTTATCATATGATTTCAAAAGCATCTAAGTTACGTAGACTTCGGCTGTGGGAGGTTGTTTTTGAAGATGATGACGAAGTTGTAGACTTGGAAACGATTTCTGTTTGTTTTCCTCAATTGATGCACTTGTGCTTAAGCTATGATTTGAGAGATGGTGTACTTAATTACGGCTTGCAAGGTTTTTCTCTGATGAAGAATGTGGCAGTGCTAGAACTTGGATGGACTTCAATCAATGATCTTTTTGTGGAATGGGTAGACGGGCTTTTGGAAAGATGTCCTAACCTGAAAAAATTGGTCATTCATGGTTTTGTTTCAGAGGTCAAAACACATGAAGAGTGCCAAATTTTGGCAAAATTTACTGAATTCATTATTCAACTTGGAAGAGAATATATGGATATAAAGATAGAATTTGAATATGAATAGCGAGTCCATTCATTCTTGTCAAAGCCTTGATTTTTATATCAAACGTGTTTTTTTGTTGTTCATTGTTGTCCATTTTCTCAATTATGAATCACAAGAGTTTAAATAATTGTAAAGTGACAGATTTTTTGTGTAAGAGAGAATTTGACAACTTTAGTTCTTTCATTAAATCTTAAGCCTGGAATTGGATATTTGGTTGTCACATCCCCTTTCTTTTAATTCATGTTCTATTAATTTCTGGGGAGATGAGCAGGTTGCAATATCAATTCATGGTTTTTCTTTTGCTGTTTACTGGTTTAGTATACTAATTCTCTAATCTCAGATCTAGTAACTATGTTTACATGCTTGAACATATATGTTTTCTATTTTTTTTCCAGCCTTTTAACTAATTAGGACTGCATCTAAATTTCAGCTTTAAGTAATTAGCAATGCATCTAGAGTTGTGTTTATTTGACCAATCTAGATATCTAGAGGGACATTGGTGAATGATGATCAAACGCATTTGTATCACATTCATCATGTTGCTTGTATTTATTGTAGAAGACTACAATTTTACAGTATAATGGATATTTACTTTTGACCTGTATCACACCCACTTTTAGGGATTTAATAGTTCTATTCCTGGTCTTTTTTATATAATGTGAAAAGGTTTTGGCATCATTTGTTGTTGTTTGCCAAAATAAATTGTATTCTATAGGTACTACAGAATACAGTGTATATGATTCATTTGAAATGTTCCATCCATATGCAATGTTGTCAAATAGGAGCTACAACAGTGCTAAAAGCCTACAACTTAGCGTAATTTGAACAAATCACTATTTTGATGTGAAATAGCAGTTATAACGGCACTATAATATTGTAGCGTATAGAAGAATTTGAACAGATTGTTATTTACTACAATCCATACCTGACAACATTGTTCCTATGTTTTTTCTGTACAAACACTTCAAATATGGCTTTAACATTTATCAGATACTCGAGTCAAACATGACATGACATTTTTAGGGAGGGGGCTGATTCATGGTTTTGCAGGTTTAGCTCATTAGTTGAACTTTCCTGAAAGTGTGAATTATGAAAGGTGCATTATGCTTTAGGTATTGATATTTGTGGAAAGGATACTTTTATCTTTAAGTCTCTCTTATTTGAAGCACCCTTGCTAGTAAGTGTTTAAATTCTCCTACCACCAAAGAAAGAAAGCCTTGGATATATAACTACCTATTTCTTATGGGAATTTATCATTCATGTTTCAGAGGTGTTCAGGTCAGGTCAATATAAGATTAATTTCTCCTTTTCTGGATTGTAGTTGGAGCTCAATTTAAAAGCTATTTCAAACCAATACAGGCCGGTGGTTCATGCCACTTGTCAAAGAATTCTCACTTGAAAAAAAGTAATTATTACTACTTCAAACTTTTACCTTTACTGCAAGTCTATGATTAAACAAACTTCCTATCTTCTTTAATTTAAAATATAAGCTTGCACATCTTTTATTTATTTAATTTGTGTATGTATAGTCTCTTATCGTCAAATCAAATTAAGCGTGTATTTGGCGATCAAAGAAATCACGGCAACAACCCTCACCCATGGTCAATGTGAAGCTATTAAGAATAATAGAATCTCGTAAAAACAGCATATCAACTTAAGAATGCAAATCTCTAATGAATTTTACGATGGTGGTTGATGAAGGTTGATCCGTGTTGTGTTTCTCCCGTTTTTGTTAAACAAAGATTGTTTTTGCCTTTTTAAATCTGAACCATTGAAAATTGTTTTGCTACATGTCGTAAATCCCTGAAGCAGAATGGAAAATTGAAGGAATTGCAAACCGGAGAGTAGAGGAACATAAATGAAGAGGATCTTAACTCAATGCAAAGTGTTGAATCTTAAATCATAAAAGAATACATCACTCAAAAGGTAAACACAACAATGCTCTCTCAATCACACACTATATTCCATTTTTATTAAACCTTGTCTACATTCCAAGCTGTCATTGAACAAACATATTACATAATCCCACCTAAACAATATGCTACAGAATAAAAGAAAATTGGAACATGACAATTAGTAGAAGAAAGCGAAATAAACAAACCAAAACAAAGATAAATGAGAGACAAGTTTGGACGGCACATACAAGTGGACCAATAAAAGGTGTGAATCAATTGTGACTCACCACCAATAATGACTAATGATCCAACTACTATCCCCACATTTTAAAAGATATCTGAGTAATAGAGGTTCCTTCACCTCTCAATCTTCAATATAATCCAACAAAATGTTTTATTCAATAAAACAAACTTCACAACATTTGTCCACTTCTATGATTCAGCAAGCCTAATTGCCATAATTTATAACGAATTATTATTATTATTAATATTGGAAGTTAATTAAATCAGTTTAGTTGAGCCTTTTTCTATTTATGTTCAACAGCAAAGTCCAGCTACAACAAGAAAGAAGAAGAAACAGTGAAGATGGGTTCTCAATGCTCAAAACAAGTTGAAAGAAGAAAAACAATCCACACGGAAAAGAAAACTCTAACCGAACTTAAAACCTCGGGAGAAGACTACCCTGGTTCTGAATACCATCCATCAGATAGAAAAAACTGGATGAATGGTCTCAATCCAGAGAAAATTCATATCAATCAAATTGTATGGCCAGGAACACATGATTCTGCTACTAACAAGATTGGTTTCCCACTCATCACTCGTCCTTTTGCTCAATGCCAATCTTTGTCCATCTATCGACAACTTGCTATAGGCACGCGTGTTATTGACATTCGTGTCCAAGAAGACCGACGTGTGTGTCATGGAATTCTTGTTACTTATAGTATTGATGTTGTTATTAAAGATATCAAAAAGTTCTTGTCGGAAACACAGTCTGAGATCATAATTCTTGAGGTTAGAACAGAATTTGGTCATGATGATCCACCTGAATTTGATAAGTATCTGGAAGAACAGTTAGGTGAGTTTTTGATTCATCAAGATGATCATGTTTTTGGAAAAACCATTTCGGAATTGTTACCTAAGAGGGTTATATGCGTTTGGAAGCCGAGTAAATCACCACAGCCTAAAGCAGGGAGTTCTCTTTGGAGTGCAGGGTTTTTGAAGGATAACTGGATCAATACAGATCTTCCATCAACCAAGTTTGATGGGAATTTGAAGCATTTGAGTGAGCAACCACCGGTTGTGTCGAGGAAATATTTTTATAGGGTGGAGAATACGGTTACTCCGGTGGCGGATAACCCTGTTTTGTGTGTGAAACCTGTAACAAGACGCATTCATGGATATGCTAGGCTCTTTATTGCTCAGTGCTTTGCTAAGGGATATGCGGATAGGATTCAGGTCTTTTCCACGGATTTTATTGATGAGGATTTTGTTGATGCATGTGTTGGACTCACTCATGCAAGGGTTGAAGGAAAAGCCTGAATTATGCTCTATGTTTGTTTCCATTCCACTTGTTTATTGTTTGTTCCTTGATTTGCTGATACTATTCTTCAATTAATTAGTATTTGTTTGTAGATCATATATTTATTGTTGATACGGTACAATCAATCTGTTCTGTTGTTGTATTTTTTTTATTTGTTGGTTTGTAAATGGTATTATGGACTTGATTGTAAATTCCAAACTACACCATGTTCTGTTCTGTTGGTTATACATGCTTTATTCTTCCTCCTATTGCCTCAAATTGATTCTTATTCCCCTTGTTATTAGATAGATACACTCATTGTCAAGAGTTTTTACGCTATCAATCATCATCAATTATATTAGTCATTAGAAACATTTCACATATAATCAACTTTTAAAGTCATACACATGATTATTTGATGACTAGGGTGTTGGAAATGTAAGTTTTAGGTGGATATCCCTCTTCAATGATTTAATCATAAACTGATGCTGGAATTTCCTTGCTTTTTGCTCCTCGTCCTTTTAACATGAGATCTGGCCGCATGAGGCGTGCAGAAGACATTCCTCTTGTGTCGGAATGGTACAAGGAGCATTGGTAAGTTTATCCTCCCTCATCTATACGCTTTACAGATTGTCTTTTATTTTTAATCTCATGCCTACGTTTTTGTTTTTTTGTCTTTAATACAGTGATACTAGTAGACTAACAATTAACCATTTCTTTCTAATTGCCCGAGATGGATGCTTTTTTGGGTTTAAAGAGCATGAACACATGGATGGTTGTTTGGGTTTAAAGAGCACTTAGATGTCTAGATTTTTGTTTACTGTTATAGGTTAGGTACATGTTAAGGATCAGTTAGAAATGAAATGCTTGTTTCCATGTAGGTTAGGTACATGTCAAGGATCAATTAGAAATTAAATGCTTGTTTCCATATAGGTTTGGTACATATTAAGGATCAATTATGAATGAAATGCTTGTTTCCAAAATGTTTCTAAAATTTGATTCTGTTATTGTAGCCAGAAGAGGTTCATGTCTTCATGGATATATTGTTGATTTACTTACTTTGGCAACATGTAGGTTCCTGGTCTGCCTGTTCCCAGAGAACATGATCCTTCAATATGTGAAATCAAAAGCAGATTGGTGGACAAATGTTGCTCATTATAATCGTGAACGTATAAGAAGAGGTGCAACTGTTGATAAGACTGTTTGTCGCAAGAATCTTGGAAGATTGACACGTCTTTGGCTGAAGGCAGAACAGGTGTCTTCAGTGTTCTATAGGATTCAATATCAACTATGACCCAACAATTTTTTTGCTCAAAAAAAAAAACTATCACGCAAACAATTTTTAAATCATTGTTCTTATAGAAATTATTGTTTTCCAAAAATTACACCCTACTGATAGTTTACCCCTGTTTGCAGGAGCGCCAACACAATTATTTGAAAGATGGCACATATGTTACTCCTGAAGAAGCTGTTGCTATCTAATATCTATACAACTGCAGTCCATTGGTTGGAATCTAGGAAGTTCACCCCTCTTCCATTTCCACCTCTAGCATACAAGCACGATACGAAGTTGCTTATCCTTGCACTTGAGAGGTTGAAGGAGTCCTACAGCGTTGCAGTAAGATTAAATAAATGCAAAGAGAGGAGTTAGGGCTGATTGAACAAGCTTATGATAATCCACACGAGGCATTATCGTGAATCAAGCGGCACCTCCTCACCCAATGTGCCTTCAAAGAGGTATGCGAATAAAATGAAAATTAGATTTCTATTCTTAAGGATTAAGGATGTTCATCCCTATCACATGACCCATATAATTTTTTGTTTTGTTTTGCAGGTTGGAATAGAGTTATCGATTTATATAGCTACTTGATTCTGGTTTATGAGATTGAGCCTCTTGAGAAAATTACAGATGCATATCTTGATCAACATTTGTGGTATGAAGGCGACAAACGTCATCTCTTTCCCAACTGGATCAAGCCTGCAGATTCAGAGCCACCACCTCTTTTGGTTTACAAATGGTGTCGAGGCATCAACAATTTGCAAGTGTCTGGGACACCAGCGATGGTCAGTGCGCTGCGATGCTGCAGACCAAGTTTGAGAATTTTTTTGTGAAGATTGATTCAACAATGTTAAATAGGTGTGCATTTGTTAACCACTTTTGAATTTTTGATTGAAACTAGTGCTATCTTCTATTATAAATTTATTTATATTACAGGCTTCTCCGAATGGTTCTAGACCACAACATTGCTGATTATGTCCCTGCAAAAAACAAAGTTGTGCTGTTATACATGAGCCACACAAATTCACATGGTCTTATACGTGGACTGCAGTTTGCATCTTTTGTTGTTCAATATTACGGCCTAGTATTTGATCTTTAGGTATTAATATTTGTGGAAAGGATACCTTTATCCTTCAAGTTTCTCTTATTTGATGTTTGCCCTTGCTGGCAAGTGTTTAAATTCCCCTACCACCAAAGGAAGAAAGCCTTGGATACCTATCCATTCTTGTGGGAATTTAACATTCATGTTTCAGATGAGTTCAGGCCAATATTAATTTCTCTTTTTCTGGATTGTAGTTGGTGCTCAACTTAAAAGCTATTTTAAACCAAATATAGACCAGTGTTTCATACCACTTGTTAAAAATTCTCACTTAAAAGAAAAGTAATTATTATTACTTCAAAATTTTACCTTGATTGGAGTCTGTGATTAAACAAATTTCCTATCTTTAATTTAAAATATATACTTGCACATCTTTTATTTATTTACCGTGTAAGTATAGTCTCTTATCATCAAATCAAATT
The DNA here is from genome assembly GCA_958299785.1 of Medicago lupulina. NCBI lineage: Eukaryota > Viridiplantae > Streptophyta > Magnoliopsida > Fabales > Fabaceae > Medicago > Medicago lupulina. The sequence continues at coordinate 26,052,377 of OY283141.1, read as the reverse complement.
AAGTGTATGCTTGGCGATCAACGAAATCACGGCAACAACCCATCACTCACGGTTAGTGTTGATATCTAAGCTAGGTAAATTTATGTTATGATACTGGTGTAAATTCAGGTCAACTAGCATCTTTTCAATTTTCCACGTGAATAAACATAAAGAAAGGGAAGTTTTACAATCATTCACTCAAATTCATTGTCGAACCGAATCTCACTTGAGTGGAACATGGAGGTACTTATGGCAGAACGGGCCAATCTAGTCTTTCACAATAACGTGATAGGTGGAACTTCCATTAAACTAGTGAAAAGGGCATTAGACGCGGCAACAGAGACCCACTGTGTTATCGAACATAGACTAAATCATTCAAAAGAACCAAAATAATTATCGAAGAAACTTTACTCTCTTTTCGGACTAAAATATGATTTACCTCGACCCAAACAAAAGTTGACAGGAAGCCATAGACGTGATTTGATTAATGTTAGAAAGAGACTATTTAACACACATATCTTAACAATCTCTTTTCTATTCGTTGAAAATTCATGAGTTCAACCATAGTATGTGGATCCTATATAAATTTTGTAGGACTCATGCGAATATTAACCAATAAAAAAAAAGTTATGAAATGTGTTAGAGAGTACGTTGTTGCTGACACAAATTTGTGATTTAAACGAAAGCATCTTAGGAGAGTGAATTCCACTATTCATTCCAACAGGACCACTAACAACACCGATACTGCTGAGTGCTGACATTTATAACAACATCAGCAATGCGTGGATTTAAAATTCATCATTCTGATTTAGCCAACTCATTATATAGGTTTCCTTCACAAACAAGCAAAGCAATGAGAACATGCAGCACCATAAATAAAATACATAAATACATGTATATAAAATGAAACAAAATGAATGGTTTGCCAATGAACCAACATAAATACACCTTAGTGCCATGCTAGTAGTGATGCACGCAGGGTGTAATTCCCTGTTAAATCAAAACACAGATTCTAATTAATCATTTTAATCATAATCAATGTCAGCACCGTTTTATACATAGCGTGGACTAGCTTATGATTCAATTACTGTTAATTAATTTAACGTATGACTTCTATAATATTATTATAATGTAGGAAACCATGTACTTTTGTTACAAAAGTTGACAATTAGTAGGACCCTTATTTAATAGATTATAGTTTTGAAGCATTAATTACAGAATATGTGCCTAATTATTCCAGCAATAAAGCCTTTGTATATGATGTAATCATTCCAAGAGCGTGGTGTAGCTCATTTTCAACTTGTATAAAAATTTAGAAAAGGTGGGATCCATTGAGAGTGTAACTACTTTTAGTCTAATTTTACTTTTTTTTGTGTTGAATTTCAAATTATTGGAGTCCATTTTTACTTGAGTCTGTACTAAAAACATACCTAATTGAATAAAGATCAATTTTAATCTATTTGAGAAAAAATGTGGAATTCAATTTAGTTCTTCAAACAAAAAGTCCACAAAGAGTCATCAAAATAACCAACCTGGGACAAATAGGTCCTTAAAGATTTTGAACATCTGAAACAAACAGTCCTTGATGAAGGGACTAATGTGTCTTAATTTTATAGTTCAAATCGACTATTTGTAGATTCTTATTAAAGTTAGGAAAGGATAAAATCATGATTAATTAAAGTGTTATTAATGACCCATTTTATAACTATCTCATTTGGAATTTAAATTTCATCTTGTAAGATTATAGGATCAAATACTCTTATCATTGAGCCGACACCGACACGTCATGTAAATAGACTATTAGTAGATTGATTACATTTGTTCTACTTTTTGTATGACCAACTAGAATTTGTACTTACTTTATGTATTTTATTTCTATATAAGCAACCTCAAACTCAATCTAATTGTTCAACAAAAAAATGTCTACACAAAAGAACCTTTGGCTTTTGCTCTCTATCTTCTCCCTCAACTTCGTTATCATCACATTAGCCTCAGACCCTGATCCAGTCCAAGACTTCTGCATACCAAACCCAATATTAACTTCCATCAAAACACATCACACCTTTCACACCATTCTCCCATGCAAAAACTCCTCAGAAGTCACCACCAATGACTTTATTTTCTCCAACATGAAAACATCAGGAAACTTCTCAGACACAGGTTTAGCAGTAATACCTGCAAACCCTACAAATTTTCCAGGTCTCAACACACTAGGGATGTCATTTGCAAGAACAGATATTGAAATTGGAGGAATCAATCCACCACATTTTCATCCAAGAGCCACTGAACTAATTCATGTGATTCAAGGAAAAGTGTATTCAGGTTTTGTTGATTCTAACAATAAGGTTTTTGCTAGAATACTTGAACAAGGTGAGGTTATGGTTTTTCCTAGAGGACTTGTTCATTTTATGATGAATGTTGGGGATGAAGTTGTTACTTTGTTTGGTAGTTTTAATAGCCAGAATCCTGGACTGCAAAAGATACCTTCTGCTGTGTTTGGTTCAGGGATTGATGAGGAGCTTTTACAAAAAGCTTTTGGATTGAGTTCTAAACAGATTGGAACCATGAAAAGAAAATTAGATCCTAAACAAGAGAGGTAGATTAGTAGTTAATGGTAGTTATATTGTCCATTTTTACATTTCAGTTTCAGAGTTCGAGTCTTATTCTATGTAGCACCGACACTTCAGATCAAAGATGTATCTAATGTCCGACACGTGTGTCAGTATCTGTTACTAGTTTATACTTGTCAATGCCGTGTGTGTGGTGCTGTGTCTATTTTATTGTTTAAGAGTTCATATGTTGGGTTTTAGTTTCTCCTTTACTTCTTTCTTTGTTTTGGGAGTTTTCAATCAACCTTTCTCCAACTTTGTGTGTCTATGCCTGTGTCATTGACTCGTTGTAATATTACAGTACTTTAAGTGAAGAATGAAGTGCAGATGTGTCAAATTAGAATCATTGGATAAAGATCAAACAATTCATATCCTAAATTCTAATTTTGAATCCTAATTACGGAAGTCGCAATATAAGCCCCACATCTAATATTTCAATTTACTGATTGGTGATTACATTTGGCTGCATTTGTTTTTCTGTTAGGCATATGAAAATAACAAACCTGCATGGCAATCTAAAAATGCAGCAAAACCTATTTTTTTGAAAGTTACATAAACAACTTTAAAAGAATAGGTGTTGCTAACATGTGCCCTAATAACACATGTTAAAGAACTAAAAAGTAACAATTTTGCATTGAAAAACATAATATTATGACTTTTAAAAAGTTAAATGCACGACTTTTAAGACATATTTCTATATTGAGTTTATTAACACGTTTCCTTAAGGACACATGTTAGCATTCGTCTAAAAGGATATATAAGGTTGAATTGGTGATTAGAGCAGGAGAAATAAGAAATGAAGGTTCAATTCCCACACCAAATATAATACTAATTATATTAACATTTGTTGTCAAAAGAAGTACAAACAATTTAAATTAAAAAATCATAAGTGTGATAGGCTTTCCTTCTGCAAGGTATGATAACAATCATAAGACCTTGCCGATTAAGAAAGCAAGCAAAACACATCATATGCAGCACTGCCACACGACATGATTACTAAGACTTAAAATAAAATATCTATAAATTTATGAGAAACTACCCTTTTTATCCCTTTTGTTTGTTTTCTTTGACTGTATTTTTATCAGTTTTGTTGGCAAGTTGGGAACATTTTTTGTGTGGAGAAAACCCAAATCTACATATCCAACCTAACAGCAAGGCACCTATTAATCAAGTAACGATTCAACCGTGACTAATCTCTATCGAGGAACATGTTGGACATATAAGATAGTTCTCCCCTCCCAATTGAATTTTCTCTAAACAAATGAATCAAGGATCAAACCCCATACCCCTAACCCTAGAAAGAAAATAACTAAAACGAGTGTGATCAAACCCTACATAGACTAACAATCCTCCATCAAATGCATTCCTTTACGAAGTTATCAGCTTTCATCTGTTTCACAAAGTGCATGTTCATGTAAATTTGCTGATGATGACTATCACCAAATACATCTCAAAAACAACATCCCAGCTTCTGTAAATTTTAAAACAAAAGAGCAACATGCATACTTAATCATCAAGAAATAACTAGATTCAGCCTACATTCATGTTGCTCAAAGTTTATCAAGAAATAACTGGATAGCCAGTGATTAATACAGAAGCCTACTTCACACCTATAAGTGACTTAATGATAGTCTCACTCACACCATCAGCATTAGGGAAGAGGTGGCCAGAACCTGGAAGTTCATGGTAGTGAATCCACGGAAGGTTTTGCGCGATGTATCGTTGTAGTGTGACAGGAACCATAATATCTTCATCTCCATGCCAAAGATGAACAGAACCTTCATTGTTTGGAAATGGATTTTGAAGATCCATAGGTGTATATTCCCATCTTCCGAATCCAATATTTAAATCACGGTGGAGGCTTTCATATTCACCTTGTTGTCTTACCTGCTTCTGAAGCCACATAAAAAGTTATAAATTCACAACGAGAATTGAAACGAGAAACACTCCAATCGGAACAAGACATATTATTAGATATCATGAAAGAAAGCATTTGGTCGACGAAAAAAATACTGCAGAATATTATGCTCAATTAAATTGAGGCTAATCTGAAATTTGAAGGTTCAATTGATCAACCACTTTTCAGATCATCAGATTCTCATAAATCTAATTTTACTATTAGTGGAGAAAACTCAAAAGGTTTCATTCTTAGAAAAGTGCTTATATTTGTAGAAGCCAAAAGTTGTTTTGCATTTGTCCGATAACTGCAACATCAATTACCAAAAGGACTGAGTCAATAAACTTCAGGTAGTTTATCCATGGATGCGGAGGGAAAATTGATAAATACAAGGTACACTATGAATTGATTCACTCGTTATGCCAAGCTAACCAAGTCAAAGCAGCATTGCTCTTATAACTTTCTAAATAAGTTGTTTAGGCTTTCTAAAGAAAATTGTTAAACCTCTAATTAATTAAAAATATAGGAGGCCTAGGCTTATGGGCTGAACCATTGCTGGAGGAAGAAGGAGAAAATGATGTGCAGGAGGAGAAGTCCGAAGAGCAGGAACCAGAAACAGAGATGAAAGCTTTGCAATTAACTTTGTGTATATCTGGCCTTCTAAGAAATCTATCAAAATGTGGGGAATGGTGGGTGATAAACAAGTTGCGGTCCTGATAGGTTGTGGGGGCATCACACAACTTCATATCTTCCTTGCTGGTTAACAAAGAGGAATTGCAGGTGGAGAGTACTCTACCTTACACAGTAGAAGTGGGAGATGGAAGAAAAATTCGTTCTGAAGGAGTGTGCACTCAATTAAAGCTGCTAGTTCAAGGACTGGAAATTAAACAAGATTTATTTGTCTGAGTTAGGAGGTGTGGATATGGTGTTGGGGATGGAGTGGTTATCTAGTTTGGATGATATTAGAGCAAACTTGAAGGAATTGAGTATAAAAATTCCAGTTGATGGAGGCTACCACATATTGAAGGGTGAACCAGAATCGTTGCATGCTGTAACCTCATTCAAATCAATTCTCAAGGCAATCAATGATAAAGGTCACATAATGGTTGGAAGCTGTTTTGGTTGAATGCCAAGAAGTCTTTCAAGGAATCATAAGGGAGATCTCCGTTTAGAAGACATGATCATGTAATTGTTCTGTGTATTACATAGTTTACATTCACCATACTATTCTGTATCATATTATATTTGTAACCAAGAACACTATTATGGCTATTAATTCCAGCATGATTACAAAACATGAACACTTATCATAAAAAGAAACAATACAGAGCATACAACTCTGAAAGACAACAATACAGAGCATGATTACAAATAAAACTCTTGAACCTAAGAAATCGAGAATAATAAGGATAAACAACTTAATTGAGCGCTTATAGCATAAGGATTTATTGAGTGCTTGTGTATAAACTATTTCTATAAGAAAAGATAAAATAAAGTCAAATTACTTTCATAGTCATAATCTGTATTCATAAATTATCTTGGAGAGCTTGTGGAAATAATTTGAAAACAGCTTATGGACATGTCATAAGCTGTTTCCATAAAGTCTCATAAGTGCTTATGTCAGTAGACAAGCTCAAATAAGTCAATCCAAACAGGTCCTAAGTAGTGAAAGTTGTTCATGAATGACTTCAATAACGGAAGACATTGTAGGCAGCTTTAAACAGTTAAAAATAAACACATGTATCATGGTCAAGCTCGATAAGAATATATGCCACAAACTGAACTTGAGCAGCTAATGCGAGTCCTGATATTTGCATAAACAATCACGGCCAAAATTCAAAATCAATTTTTTAACAATTCAAGTTCAACCAATCAAAACTATCAGCTAAATCACTTTATGTATTGCTTCTAGAAAAACAAATCTAATTTTGCGATCATCTAAAAGCTTGATACTTACCACATAATTCTCTTTATTTTCCATCAACTTAGTTACAAGCTCTTTGTCTTGTTTCGAAAGGATGTCTGGACCACCAGTAATAACACTAAAATTTGGGAACCATCTTTGAGTGTTCCACCAGTATGTTAGCCATGGCGTGTAGTGAGCAACACGAAGCGCCCATTGGTCATGCAATTTCATTTGGGAATAGGCTTCGGCTGTTAAGTTTGCAGGAAGATCAGGCCACCAGTAGTTGACCACTGGAGCTAAGAGCGCTGCACCTGCCAGCCTGTCAGTATTGAAAAATTTGGTGTCAATAGAAGAAAACTACAAATAAGGTATGTTTGGATAACCAAATTAAGTACACGCTTATAATATAAGTGCTTATGTATAAACTATTTCTAGAAAGAAAAAAAAAGTCAAATTGTTTTGATGTAAGCTATCTTGGAGAGCTTATGGAAAATGCTCAAAACAACTTACGCACATGTTATAAGTTGTTTCCATAAACTTTCCCTAACAGTCTCACAAGTGTTTATGCCAGTAGATAAACTCTAATAAGTCAATTCAAACAAACTCTAAATCGTACCTGTGAGGTATGTGCTTAAGGCAGTTCCAAACAATTTGTCCACCCATGGAAAAACCAATGACATAGAATTTGGACCCCAATCCCAATTGATCGGCAAGCTCTTCTATATCTAAGGCAATGCTCTTTAACGTGCGATTTGGATCAGGATCACTTTCTCCGTAACCAGGTCTATCAAAGGATACAACGTAGACCCCTAATTCCTGAACAACATCCTGGGCAAGTTCACATTAAATATATTATTACATACCATGAAGAAATATTAGAATGCGCGTATATCAGACAGAAGAAAATTATAATATAGAAAATTACGGGTGATAGGGTGTTGGCAACCACAGCGTCATGCCTGCAAGTGTTGATACCATGGACATAGATGATTTTATACTTTGCAACATCTTTAGAAACACCATGCTCTTTGTATGCCAAATGCCTTCCATCTCTTAGTTTGATTCTTGGTGCTGTTATAGTTGGCCCATCAGGAGAGCCACATACTTTGGGAGGAGGAGCTTGCGTAACTTGATAAGCCCATGCTATAACCCCAATAAACAACACTGCTAATGTTGTTCTAAGAATTCCTGAGAGTTTGTAATTCCAAATTAAAAGGCAGATACATACAATTTAAAACATAAATTATGGTTAGTAGTCCATAAGTAAATATCAAAATACAACTTAATAATTACATTATGCTGAACACAGGTAAACTAGCTATAAACCTCATGACTAAAAACAATTATGGTTAGTAGTCCATAAGTCCAACAGAGACTGATTCATGACTAAAAACAATTGTAGGATATTTTGAATGAAGATTTAGTGTTGAAAGATGTCCTATAGCCATCTGAGTCTTGTTTTTATTACCTGTTAGTTTCTAGTCTCTAGAAATGTAACCTTCCATGAGAAGATTTTCCCATTCAAAAGATCCTTCCCCATCACCCAGAGCCAATGTTGGAACTACCATCCAACATCAATTCTTCTCCCACCCTTCTTTCCAGCCACCTGAACCTCTTCCCAGCTCTTCTCCCACTCCACTACTTTATCCTATCCATCTTCCTGGCCTTCAATTTCCGAATACAAATAGACACTCGCATAGAACCCATAAACCACCACCTCACCTTCAGGATTACATTTGTAATTCCTCCTCCACCTCTAATTGCACTCATTCCATTCATGAATACCTCTATTGTCTCAATATTTCCTCTAGCCACAAGGATTATGCCTTTTACCTCGATGCTATCCCTGAATCCTCTAACTACTTCGAAGCCAGGAAGCACCCATGTTGGGTTGAGGCTAAGAACAAAGAATTAAAAGCCTTGGAAATTAATTGTAATTTGTCTATTCTGGACAAACTTGTTGGCGTCAATTCTATCGGCCGTAAATGGGTGTACAAAGTCAAAAGGAAGACAGAAATCAAAGGGATTGATTTCTTTAACACCTTTTCTCCGGTTGCTAAAATGGCTACTGTGAGGATGATCATTGCCTCCGCTATCATTAAAGGGCAGCACATTCAACAATGAAACATGGAGAATGCTTTACTTCTTAGTGAGTTAAAGGAGGATGTTATGCCCCAAGTTTGATGAATTCTTCCCCTCATAGGGTTTGCAAGTTGCTTAAATCATTGTATAGTCTAATACAAGCGAGTAGAGAATGGTATAAACGCTTGTCCACCTTACATTTGAGCTTACCATTCAATCAAGCTCGTTATGACCAGTTGATGCTCACCAACATCACAACTTACTTCTATAGAACCCTCCTCCTTTATGTGGCCAACATTGTCCAGGTTGAGGATCATCTTTCCGAGCTCTCCTGGATCAAGAGTATCCTTGACAACAACTTTCAAATTTTGGCATAAAATATTTTGGTATCTTAAAATTCTTTCCGGGCCTTGACGTTGCTCACTCACCTAAAGGCATTTCCCTTTGCCAAATACAACACTGCCTCAATTTGCTTTCTGTCTTGGGCGTACTTGGCAGCAAACCGGTTTCAACTGCTATGGAACCTAGTTTTCATTTTCACCATGATGATGGGGCCCTTTTCAATGACATTGATATCACATTTACTTAACGACCACTAGGCCTGATATCACACACACTTCCTGTTCAGCTACTCTCCCAATTTCTATCCAAGGCTAGTGCGTGTCATTTCAAGACTGCTCAAAGCTCGCATCACTACTTGAAAGGTTTACTGGTTCAGGGAATTTTCTTCAGTGGGAATTCTTCTCTAGATCTACACAGTTATAGTAATTCCGATTGAGCTGGTTGTTCCGACTCATGCTGCTCTAAAAATATTGCTACATTTTTCCTAGGGGATTCCTTGATTACATGACATTTTACAAAGCAGTCTACTATTATTGCTCTCTGAAACTCTAAATCTCAATACCGTGCAATAGCTTCAGCCAGTTACTCGCTTACTAACTTACATATTTCTAGTGTAAAGCTGTCTCTCTTAATCTTATCCAGTGATAATAAAAGTGCCTTCCACAATACTGCAAAACATCTTGAGATTGATTGCCATACGCCGTGGCTAGAATATGAAACTATCCATTGGATTCACGAAGCTGCTGACTTCGTCTCTTACAAGCCAAACATCCGATCTTCACCAAAGCACTTCTACCTTAGCATTTCTTCCATCTCATTTACAAGCATCGATTGATAAACATTTATCAATCTTCAACTTGTGGGGTATTACACAGTTAGCTAATTAGTTAGTTAAATCCTGTTAAAGTTCCTAACTAACTGAACTAGTACAGTTAGATTCCAGCATGTATACAATATAAACTTCATCTATGTATTTTCATTATGTTGAATTGAATCAATATATCAGAATCTAACTATTTCTCTTTCACTCTAGCTATGAGTTCATTATATACAGTAAAACAAAATAATCTGCATATTTCCATATTCATCCTAATTTTTTTCCTGTAACCTGGGAATTCTAAAGCTGAAGAACAACACGACCGATTAAATTTTGAAAGCTAAAAATGAAAACTTTGATGAAGAAAAGATAAAAGAGAGTGAAAAAGCTAAGACCCACCTGAAGGAAGCTGAAAAGAAGTAGATTTGTTGGCCCTCCTGGTGTGAGAACGAGCTGATGCTGCTGAAATTTTTCTGTTAACTCCAGTGGCCATTGTTGTAAGAATACAAGAAAAGAATGAAAACAGAGACAGATCGACAAGTAAGAGAGATGAACGTTGTACTCATACATAGACAGACGTTTACCAGATCAGCGCTATCTGTCTTTTTCTTTGTTTTTCTTCTTCAATTTTATTTTATTTTCCACAATTCTTTACCCCTGCCATATGGACACATCTTGGAAATTCCCCCTTAAAAAATGAAGATTATTTAATTCACACCCCCAAAACTGGATTATTGAGATGACGTGGAAATTGAAAAAAATAAAAAAAAAATAGTAAATACCCAGTCAGCAAGCCACATCATCTCATTTATCGAGTCAGATGGTCTTAGGGGGTAAACCAAATAATCTTCTAAAGGCAAAGGGGAATCTTCAAGTTTTTTTTTTCTTTTAAGGGTAAACCAAATGACCCTCATATGGCAGGGGGTAAAAGTCATTTAACCCAACTAATTATTATCTTTGTTCGTTTTTAATTGTCACATTTTGATATTTTACACAAATCAAGACAATCAATAAATTGATACTATTTTTGATACAATAATTTATCTTTTTCCAATAAAATAACTGAATTTTAATTGTATGTATAACTTTGTTTTTTAAGTTGGCAATTTGTCTTCATGGTGGCGTATTTGTAGATATGGAGAAACAAATTGCAACTACGAGCAAATGAGTCGTTCCATGTGATTCTAAGGATGGTCGAGGAGATTGAGCATTATGAGCATACTCTTTTGACGGGAAAGCCAAGGCAACAAGAGACCATTGACATCAGATGGAAGCATCCTCACAAGAATTGGATAAATCTAAATTGTGATGGTGTTTACAAGAATTCAATGGATGTCACAAGTTACGGCGGTCTTTTTTGGGACTTAGATGGTCGTTGTCTATAAGGGTATAGGCGAAAAATTGAAGCTTGTGATATCATTCATGCTAAAATATGAGTAATGTACACGGAAATGCAACTGACGAGAAGACAATGTACACTTATCTTATAGTTGAATAGTGACTTTAAGCTTTTGATTGATATGATAACAGGATGCTACAAGATCAATGTTAGCACTCTTACTTTGGTTCGTCATATATGTGACCTTTCAAACTTATGATGGCATGCTATTTTTAATCACATTTGGCGTGAAGGAAACAAATGCGTTAATTAATTAGCTAATTTTAGCCTCAATCAGAGTTTGTATGATGTAATCATTTAGGAGGTTCCTCCCAGAGAGCTCTAGAATGTTCTTTTAATAACATATATGCGGGCCTTAAACTCCTAGAAGTGTTGGTGTATTTTTGAAGTTTTTCTTTCTTTCTTCGGCTTTGCCATCATTTGGAGTTTTTTTCGTTCTTTCTTCGGCTTTGCCATCCTTCGTTCTTTCCTAGCATAATATTTTCACATAAAATGGGAGTAATGTTTTCACTTATCTGATAGTCTTCTAACTGATGTTTCATCTAGAGCAATTATGAGCAACTATTTGCAACTGTGATGTATTCTACTTCTTTTATAGACAGAGCAATTGTTGATTGTCTTTACTAGCCCAAGATATCATATATTTACCAATGAATTGACAACGTCCAGTGATGCTTTTTCTTTCAATTCTATCTCCAACATAGTTAACATCACAAAACCCAACTAATCTTTAGATTTCTTATAAATCAAACTAAGATTAGTAGTTCCTTTCATAAATCTAAATATTATCTTAACAACATAAGTGAGTTTCTTTAGGAACAAATTGGAAACATGCTCATAACAAACACTGAATAAAGTATCACGTCTAGATGCAGTTAGGTAGAGAATAGAACCTATCATACATTTGTATACCTTTTGATCTACCTTATTGCTTGAGTCATCTATGCTTAGATTACATGTTAGATGCATATGAGTAGTCGTCAACTTACAATCCACTATGTTGAACTTCTTAAATAGTTCTTTGGTGTATTTGGATTGATGAATATATACTTCATCTTTGCATTGATTGATTTGAATATCAAGGAAGAATTTCAATTTTGACATCATACTCATTTCAAACTCTGCCTGCATCATCTTAGATAATTTCTTGCACATAGTTTCATTATTAGAACCAAAGATGATATCATCAACATATTTGAACAATTAAAATTTCATTCTTGTAAGTTTTTATGAAGAGGGTTATATCTACTTGTCCACTTTTAAAGCCATTTTCCAAAAGAAAGTTACTAAGTACATCATACCAAGCTCTAAGAGCTTGTTTTAGACCATATATTGACTATTTTCAATTTAACACATACTCTGGGTGTTTAAATTTTCAAACTCAGGTGGTTCTTTGATATACACTTCTTCAGAAATAAGACCATTTAAGAATGAAATTTTAACATCAATTTGATATAAAATAATATCATGGTTTACAACATATGATAGTAATAATCTTATTGCTTCTAACCTAGCTACATGAGCAAAAGTTTTAGTGAAATCAATACCTTATTGCTGACTATAGCCTTGAGATACTAGTCTAGTTTTATTTCTAGCAACTTATCCTTGTTCATTAAGCTTGTTCCTGAAAACTCATTTGATTCCAATGATGTTCTTTTTATATGGTTTAGGCACTAAGTCCCAAACATCATTTATTTGATACCGATTAAGCTAAGATTGCATTACATCAATCCACCCATCATCTTTAAAGCTTCATCCATAAAGGTTTGATCAATCATTGACAATAGTCCAAACATAGAATGCTAATTTCTGAATTATGATCTTGCCTTAAGAGGATTGTGCAACAATACTTGAGCTTGCCCCTTTCTCACCTGAGTGTGCAAAATCCTATAGGGCATCAAATGGTGCAACTAGTTCTGAAGCATCAAGGGATTCATTTGGTATAAGATAAACTTCTAGTTTTGCACAAATTTCAATATCTATAAAACTATCCACTAGCTCAATGGCCCTTATACCAATAATCTGCCCTCTATGGTTTTTTCCAAATCCCACAGTTCCTCCCTTTCTTTGAGTTAGGGTTCAGACCATATGCTTTTCTTCCGATATGTGTCGTGAGCAACCACTACCTAGGTACCGTGATTGGTGTTTGAATGTTATTGTTGAGCATATTGAAACATAAATAATTTCAAACTTAGGTGCCCGTATTTTCACAGGTCCTTTAGGGTTAGATTTGACGAGCTTATCCTTTTCAGCGTTTTCAGCTTGAAAGCTTTCAGCATTGAACATGATCTCTGATCATGTCATCCATTTAAGCAGTATGAACAAGTAACATTCCTTAGAGTTTCCAAAATATGAACTTTTGTGATAGGTTTATCTTATGTATACTCAATGCCTCTTTGCTTGTTCCTACTTGCACCATAAATCATTGAAGTCATCTTACTTCGATCAATGTAATTAGAAAGACACTCTTGAAAAGCATTATCATACTTTTCAGAGTTACACTGGATATTAGAGGGTTGAGATTCTTTTAAATACAATTATTAATTCTGAGAATCTCAACCTATTCATCTTGAGCTTTAGCTTTTTCAAGAAGAATTTTGTTTTGTTGTTGCGAAATTTTAAATCTTCTTGATTTGCTGTGAAGATTACTTACCAAATCTTTAATTACAGTGATTAACTCTTCACTAGTAAGTTCATAAAATACACCATCATCGTTCTCAAAGTCAAAATTAGAATGAGTTGATGTAGTTGCCATCAGAGCAAATATTGCTTCCTCTTCAACATTAGAGTCAACATCCAGATCCTCCCATGTTGCCATGAGACTTTTCTTGACTGTGTTTTTGAAAGCCTCCTTCTTGAAACTTTCTTTCTTAGGTTTCTCTTTCTTGAACTCAGGACATTCAACTATAAAATGTCAAGGCTTCTTTCAATTAAAGCAGACCTTATGTTCACCCTTATTTTCTCTAGAGCTGGATCCTTTCGCACCATTGTTCCTTCTAGGGAAGCTTTTGCACTCTCACCATCTTAAGAATCTTCTTCAGACTCTACAACTTGGAAAGCTTTGGTTGTTTTGTCCTTTGATTTAAGAGCAATAAACTTGCTTTTCTTGGATCAACCATCCTTTAACAACTCCATCTCATGAACTCTTCAAAAAGCTTATCATCCTTCATTTTGAATAGTTCATATTGTTGAACTAGAAGATTTGTCTTGACTTCCTTTATATACAATACCATAATTCATGGTACCTTTCAAATATTTCATAAGTCTAGCAAGTGCCTGCCAGTGATCCTTACTCGGGTTATGAATATATCTACTCAAACGACCTACTACATATGCAATATCAGGTTGAGAAAAATTCATCAGATGCAGTAAGCTCCCAATTACTTGAGAATACTGATTCTAGCTAACAGGATCACCTCTATTTTTCACTAATTTAGAGTTAGCATCATAAGGGGTACTCATAGGATTAGAGTCAAAATGACCAAACTTTTTAAGAAGTTTCTCAACATAATGTTGTTGGGATAGTACTCCCTCCGTCCCATATTATAAGCAAAAAAAAAAAAAACACACTTATTAAGAAAACTAAAACATAGTAGTTTGTAACATAGTTTTTTGTGTTATTTTTGAAATAAGTTTTATAGGAAGATGTAAAAACAATTTTCATTGGTTGTTGGTTATTGAGAAAATAAAAGAGAGAGCAAATTGAATGCACTTTGCATTTAATTTTCCTTTGGAAAAGATAATTGTTGGTCTTTTTTGCTTTTAATTTGGGACAAAGAAAATGGGTTTTTTTTACTTATAATTTAGGACGGAGGGAGTATTATACTATCACCCTTCTTTATGATTCTTACTCCAAAATAACACTTGCTTCACCCATGTCTTTCATATCAAACTTAGATGAAAGAAAAGATTTAGTTCTGATCACAATATCAAAGCAAGTACCAAAAATGAGCATGTCATCCACATATAAGCATATAATAACATGTTCTCCATCTAAAGATTTAACATAAACACATTTATCAACTTCAATAGAGGAGAAACCATCACTAATCAAAATTTCATTAAATTTTTCATGCCATTGTTTTGGTGCTTGTTTTAAACCATATAAAGATTTAAGTAGTTTACATACCTTTTTCTCTTGACCAGAAACTACACAGGTTGAGCCATATAAATTTCATCTTCTAAATCACCGTTAAAAAATGCAGTTTTTACATCCATTTGATGTATAACAAGATTATAAATAGAAGCTAAAGCTATTACAATCCGAATTGAAGAAATTCTCGTTACTGGAGCAAAAGTATCAAAATAATCAATGTTTTCTTTTTGAGAAAAACCTTTTGCAACTAAACGAGCTTTGTATTTATCTATTGACCCATCATGATTATATTTTCTTTTAAAAATCCATTTGCAACCAATAGTTTTTGATCCTGGAGGTAAATCGACTAAAATCCAAGTTTTGTTTTTGGTAATAGAATCAATTTCGGTTTTAATAGCTTCTTTCCAGAATTTTGAATAAGAAGAATAAATAGCTTCATGAAAATTTTTAGGCTCATTATCAACAAGATAAATATAAAAATCACTTTCAAAAGATGTCTCTTTTCTTTATCCAGTACTTCTCCTTAATTCCTCATTAGAACCTTCAAAGTTAATTTCTAAAGGTTGCTTAGAGCTACCTTCAGATTTAGATTTCAAAGGAAAAAAAATTTCAAAAAATTCAGCATTCTTAGTTTCCATAATTGTATTGCAATCTAAAACATCACTTTTCAAAACAAGAAACCTATAGCCAACACTATTTTGAGCATATCCTATAAACATACAATCAGACGTTTTAGATCCTAACTTTCTTTTCTTAGGTTCAGATAACATGACTTTAGCAAGACACCCCCACTCTTTTAAATATTTCAAGTTAGCTTGATAACCTCTCCAAAGTTCATATGGTGTCTTACCGGTAGTTCTATGAGGTATTCTATTTAATAAAAAACATGCAGACAATAAAGCTTCACCCCAAAGATTATTAGGAGCATGAGAACTAACTAGCATAGAATTCATCATTTCTTTTAATGTCCTATTTTTCCTTTCAGCTACACCATTAGATTTAGGAGAATAAGGAGGAGTTATTTCATGTATAATGCCTTCTTTTTCACAAAATTCATTAAAAGAAATATACTCACCACCACGATCAGATCTAACTCTTTTAATTTTCTTATTTAATTGATTTTCTACTTCAACTTTATAAGATAAAAACATGTCAAACGCTTCATCTTTATGCCTTAATAAGTAAACCTTAGTATATCTAGAGAAATCATCTATAAAAGTCACATAATAACATTTACCACCTCTCGTTGGAGTTTGCTTTAAATCACCTAAATCAGTATGAGTTAAATCAAGCAAATTAGATTCACGTTGCACAGGTGGACATGTCTTTTTGGTTAATTTACATTCAACACAAACATCACATTTATCATGTTGTTTATCACCAAGAGAAATTATACCAAGACGATCTAATTTAAAAACATATGAAAAACTAATATGTCCTAATCTAGCATGGCAAATATCATATGAATCAATTAAATATGCAGAGGAAATATTTTTATTCATAATTGTAGAGATATCCAACACAAATAAACCATTACTATAAAATCCTTTGCCTACAAAGCCCCCACATTTTAAAAGTAAAACTTTGTTTGATTCAAAAGTGACTGTTACACCCACTTTGCTCAATTTAGACACAGACACTAAATTACAACTCATATGAGGCACATATAAAACATTACTTAAAGAAATGGTTTTTCCATAGGTGAGTTTTAAATCCACTTTTCCTATACCAAGAGCATCAACTGTTCTTGAATCACTTAAAATGATATGTTCCTTTGCTTTCCCTATAGTTTTATAAGATGTGAACATATTTTTATTTGCACAAATATGTGAGGTAGAGCCTGAGTCTACCACCCATGGTTTTTCATTCATTGAAAGTATTGTATGAGAAACAATATTCACATGTATATCATCTGACAAAACTAAATTTAATTGAGAATCAACAACTTGTCTAGTTCCACCTTTGTGTATATATTGAGCAATATGGTGTCCAATTTTTGATTTAAAAATTCTATTGCAAGGACTTTTCAACAAAGTAGATTCCATAATAATAATTATAATAATGTAAATTGCACCGTAGGAAAGCCAAATAAGTGTACAAGAATACTTCTAATTCAAAAACAAATGTATAACATGAAGGTGAGAAAAACACAAGAAGGGGGGGGGGTTGAATTGTGTTAGCTTTTTCTTCTTTTTCTCCTACTGAAGTCACTGGTCAGAAGCAGTTAAAGTACAGCTTCTGAAGTGATGTTCAGATACTAAATGCAGTGAATAAAAACAGAGAGAGAGAGAGAGAGAGAGAGAGAGAGAGAGAGAGAGAGAGAGAGAAGAGACACAAAGCAAATATACAGGTTCCTTCCATAAACCGGAAGTAGTCCTGTCCCCCTTGCACTTCCAAGGAGAGTTCACTAAAATGTAATATCTGATTACAAATGCTCACTGCTAAAACTAGCAAGAGACTTCAAATGCTCAAGCACAACTGCAAGAGACTTCCTATCAAACAAAATTACAAAGAAAAATGTTTGACGTTGAACAATTGATATACAATCAGTGGTGTTCACAATACAAATCAGATACAGACTCTTAAGACTCTAGAATTTATAAGATATGAACTTTGATAAGAAATTCTAAGTGAACTTTTTGATGCAGAACAATTTCAGCAGAGGTTTGGCGCTTTTGAATTGTTGTGAGTCTCTTACAATTCTCCAAGTCTTCACTCCTTTATATAGAGGTGCAAAAGAGACATTGTGAATTGCCAGCACATCAAAATAAGAGTCGTTTGAAGCCTTGATCAATCACCAATGATCTTTTGCCTGATATGGTTGTTGTCCTATGAAAGATCAATTTCAAATCCATTCCAAGTCTGTAGGGACATTGTTGCAGGCGCAGCTGTTATTCTTGTCTTGTAGCAGAGACAAAAACTGAGTAGTGGAGGTAGTGGTTGTACACTTCGTACAATTGTACTTTGTCAACGCTCTTCAAAGAACAAGCATCCAATGCCTTCAAATTCATTTGAATTAGCCGTTGCTTCACTCTTCTGGTCTTCTGCAATGCTTAGACGAGATTAAATCCATTGAACAACCTTTGAAACTTTAAGTCTTGCATCTTTTGATGAACTACAGCTTCTGGTGATCTTCAGCTTCTGATGAGATGCTTCTGATGAACTTGCTTCTGATGACGTCATCACTTTAGGAGCACTTTGACTTCAGGAGGAGTTCTCTTCAGACGCTTTAAGCTAAAGGTGGGAAAAACACAAGAAGGGGGGGGGGGGGGGGGGGGGGGGGTTGAATTGTGTTTTCAAAAACGTTTCTCTCTTACGAAAAATAACAATGTTCTCAGGATACAGAGTCTGATAGAGTTCAGAGTCTTAGCAGCGGAATATAGAACAAATGCAAGAAAGAAAGAAGACACAAGCAATTTATACAGGTTCCTTCCACAATCCGGAAGTAGTCCTGTCCCCCTTGCACTTCCAAGGAAAGTTCCACTAAAATGTAATATCAAATTACAAGTTGCTCAAACACACAAGTATGAGACTTCCTTTGCTCAATCACACAAGAAAGAGACTTCCAAATGCTCAAACACACAAGCAAGAGACTTCAAATGCTCAAGCACACAAGCAAGAGACTTCAAAACAATTACAGAGAATTGAAAAGAGTTTTGAATACTTGATATACAATCAGAGGTATTAACAAAACAAAACGAAACAGAACAGACTCTGTTTTTCTCTAGAAACTTAGAAATTCTAAGATATAACTTTTGTAAGAATTATCTAAGTTGTTGATGAGCAATGTTTGCGACTTCGAGTATGAGAAATAGTCTTATTCGCGTGTATGCGTTGTAATTCTTGTAGCACCGTTTTTCAAGTCTTCAGCTCTATTTATAGAGGGTTTGAGAGACGTTGGGAACTAGCCAGCTCATCATTTGTCTTGATCAAAGCTTTGAATAAATCACCATTGATCTTTTGCCTGATTTGATGTTTACCGTTGTGAAAACAAATTTAAATCCATTCCAAAAATAAATGGAACAAAGACTGCCATTGTTGCTGTTATCCTTGTCTTGTATAGGAGACACAATGCAGAGAAGGTGGTTGCAGAGACTTAGTGGTTGTACAGTTCGTACTTGTACTTTGTCAACGCTGCTTGGCTTCTGAATAACTTGGCTTCTGATGAAACTGGCTTCTGAGAATTGGCTTCTGATGACGTCATCTTCAGAGGCGCTTTTCTTCATACACACTATGCTTCTGACTTTTTCAGGAGCGCTTTCTTCAGACGCACTTTCATTCAGATGCTCTTCAAGCTTTGATCTAGAATTCCTTTGCTCTTTAATTTATTCAGTCAGAACCTCTTGTAAATATATTCTTTGATAATGGTCCTGCACACTTGAATAAACTTTTAGCATATCCAATTGATAATTTTTAATACCTTGTTATCATCAAAAATTAAGTGGCGTAATTGTGAAACACCCTTTGTTCCAACATAAGCTTCCTTTTTGTTGATTCCTTTGCTCTCTTTTGTTCTTCCAGAACCTAATTTTTGTCTATGGTCCTGTACACTTGAACAAATATTAGCATATCCAATTGACAATTTTTAATACCTTGTCATCATCAAAACTCTAAAGAGGTGATGTTAAACACATTTTGTTCCAACATAACAATGTTCAGGTTCACGACAATTTAGATTCTAAATTAATTGTAAAATGAAACTTGTGTACCTTGTAAATTAATCACCCAAATCTTAAACTGCGGTCACATTTCTATGGATAAATTCCAAGATTGTTTTACCTGAAGCGTAAACAGCAACCGCAACACCGCAACTTCAAAATGATAACCGACAACCGCAACTTCAAATAACAACGCAACTACCGTAACTTTAAAATAACAACGAACCAGTTTCTGTAAAACAAACTAAAAAGTAAACCTGCAAAATTGAATGTGTTAGTATTAACCTGAGGCATCATGAAGACTGTCCTTGGAATTTATCCGCCTCAATGTGCGCAAACTCCCCAGGATACAGCAGGTCCTTCTTCTAGTGATGGAGGTAGCAGAACAACAAGAACTATAAGTTTATCTGGTAGATGTTTATCCAGGAATTAGAAAATTGGAGGAGAAGAAATCAAAATTGTGAGTTATGCGTGTGGCTTTATAATTTTGTTGCTACTGATCAAGTATGAGAAAGAAGAATAAAGCTTAATTTTTCTATGTTTGTATATTATATAGCAACAAAATTGACTCAGTCTTGCAAAAATAAAGCCACAATAATAGCTAACAAATTTTGAACGTTAGGAATGAAAAATAACTGTTGTAAACAAGTTAAATGTGCTAGTTAATTGCTTTAACTTTTGCAATAAAATAAATAAATATACAACATCCTTCACTTGTTGATTTCCCTCATATGTGGAGCAGATGGGAATCAAATATACTCTTAGCAGTAAATTTGTCAACTATTTTAATATATTGAGAGAAGGGAAGAGTATTCACCATACTACTGCGAGCTTTATGATGTTTCTTGTAAAAAAAAATTATGTTCTTCTGTCACACTCTTTCTGTTTAGCTTCATCTAGATTGAGTGGAATACTGCAACCATGTTCAATAATATCACATATCTATGAAGCCCCGGATACGCAGCACGGGTGTAGATACGATACGATACAAGTACGCGGATACGCGAAATTTTTAAAATTTTGGATACGATAGGACTAAAATTTTTTAACAAAATTTGTATACTAAAACTTATATGCATGTAAAATACTTGAGAAAAAAACATTGATTACTCTTCATTACTATATAATCATAAAAGTCACAATTTACAAAAAAAAATACATGTGATCAAAATAAAAAATGTAAAGTTTTTGTAAAAATCATATTCTATTTTCATTCATATGTTAAGATATCAACAAATGCATTAATAAAAGAAGTTAAAACAAAGTTTGTTTAACGTTGATTGATTGAATCTCCCCTCTCTTGTTACCTTCATCCACACAAACTTAATTTTTAATTAGTTAATGGAAAAACAATTATACTCATTCATATCTTAAATTGAATCATATACATCACCATTGAATTTTCCTTACATTGTCTCATTTTTTACCCTTCATCTTTTCCAAGATACGTATATATATGTGAAATATCTTATAAGTATTTGTGTATACCTGTCAAGTATCTTATAAGCATCCGATAAAATACTTTTTTTTTGGGTACAATAATAATTAATTACTATGCTACGTGAATACATATATGTGGAGTATCGGCATCCGATACAAGTACATCTTCATATTTGAAGTATCCGGGATTCATAGCATCCCATAGTTCTTCATCAAGAGTTATGACATGACCATACAATTTGTTTTTCCACCAGGAAAATTGCT
The DNA here is from genome assembly GCA_958299785.1 of Medicago lupulina. Lineage (NCBI taxonomy): Eukaryota > Viridiplantae > Streptophyta > Magnoliopsida > Fabales > Fabaceae > Medicago > Medicago lupulina. The sequence continues at coordinate 26,030,888 of OY283141.1, read as the reverse complement.
CAACATCCCCATTGAAGATGGGAGGTGAGAGGATAAGAAACATAAACATAAGAGTACCTAATTATATAGTACCTAATTTAGAGTCAATTTCGTTATATAGTTTTATATACTTGAACACACTTTAGAGTACCTAATTATTCTTCTATACATTACTATCATAAAAAACGTATAGATATTATTCTAAAACTCATATTGGTTCATTAGATTTTTTTTTGAAGAAATATTGGTTCATTAGATGTCATTGTAATTTATTCAAAAAAAATTAAATTAGGATGAAATAAATTAACTACATCATTCCTACCTTCCCGACAACAGGGGTTGCCCTGAAGGTGGGCTGGAAGGGCGGATGCCCAGACCAACATTTTTTTAAGGGTATCAAAATTATTATTTTTACTTAGTAGTTTTTTGATACTATATATATATATATATATATATATAATTTACTTTGATTAATTCTACTGAAAATATATTTTTAGAGAACTTTGATTATAAATAAATCTTTTACAACAAAAAATACAAGAAGAAATATATTATAATAATAAAAAAGGCACAATTTTATTGTTTCATCCAAGACACCAAAAATATTAAGACAGACCGGCCCTGCCCAACAATATCAATTATTGTTATAAAAACATGGACACAATTATTTTGATTATTTACATAAAAACGACAATCTTTTTGTTCAGTCATTTAACCATGGTATGGTCTTTATATAGTATTGTCTATGTCTAATCTTCATGCATTGTATCTATTTTTCTTCTCTCACAATGGGCTCTGGAAAAATTTATGGAGCATCAGCTCATGCCAACACCAAGAGGATCCTCCCTTCAGGTATTGCTTTCTTTTAGTATGAGATTTATTTATTATTGTTTAACTATTAGTAAGCTAAAGTTTAGAAAGAGGCCAAGAACCAACTTAAGTCTTTGCAGTGCAATTTTTTGATAAATACTAATTAAATCAATCCCTAGTGTGAGGTTTATGGCTAGTCTTTCCTGTGTTTAGCATAAACTACCTGTTTGGATAAACAACTTATTTAAGCTAGTTTTACTTGTGTTCCACAGAAGCTAATTGTTAAGTTGTATTTTGATATTGACTTATACATAGACAACAAAACAAACCATATTTTGGTTTAAATTGTATTCTACTGTCTTTTATATGGCATTACATTACAAACTCTCAGGAATACTTAGAACAATAGTAGTAGTGTTGTTCATTGGGTTTCTAGCATGGGCATATCAAGTTACTCAATCTCCTCCTCCTAAGATATGTGGCTCTCCTGATGGGCCACCTATAACTGCACCGAGAATCAAACTAAGAGATGGAAGACATTTGGCATACAAGGAGCACGGCGTTCCGAGAGATGTTGATAGAAATTTGGCAAGTGTACCAAAACCTATCGAAGTAGTAAAAATATCGTTCCCACGAGGATTGTTTTTAATTGCAATAAGTTAACTTTTTTACGCAATAGGATGTATAAAAGTTATGTTTGTTTTGCCACTAGGCGGTTTGTTTGTTTTGATCTTATCGTAACAAATAACAGAAAATAAGATTTGATTAGAAAAGATTAGAGAGAGATGAGATTAGGTTTGTCGAATCCTCTATGTTCCCCTAATCGGTATACCGTACTCTATTGTCATGAATGGTTCTCTAGTTTTTACGATCGTTAACAAAATAGCCCTAATCAATCCCTTGAGTTAGGACCCTCTTCTCAAACTATAGCCCCTAATCCCTTAGGTGGTCTAATAATTCTCGAAGGTTTTAAGAACATTAACCTAATATCACTAATAAACGATTATCCATTCCTAGACTAACCATGTTTATTAGAACAATTCAATGGGTCTAAGGCGAAAGCCAGGGTCAGTGGTCATTCAAACTCACGATGTTTATATGTGATCAATATATAAAAAGAATGAAAAGCAATTGAATTGAATAAAAACTAAATTGTCATTCACGAATAATAGAGTTTCATCACGGCAACATGTATCGATTAGGGTTACATAGATTCATCTCAAACCTAATCTCTAAGAGATTTAGCTACTCATAATTGTGATTACAAATAGCATAATCAATGAAAGAATTAAAACATACATAAACTGGATCCGAGATGATGAAATCACCCCGTCTTCAGCCTTCTAGGTATGAAAATCGCACTTTAGCTCTCCAAGATCGTAACCCTTGTTTTCTGAATAGTCTTCAGCTTAAATAGGCTCAGAAATTTGCCCAAATCGTGTCACGTTTTAAGTAAATCGTGACACTTTTTCCTTGTGTAACAAGAAACAAAATTAGGATTTCACAAATCGTGTCAAGTTTTGGCCAACGTGACATGTTCTCCTTAATTCCAAAAACATGCGTTCTGCATTGTGAAATCGTGTCACGTTTTTCAGCCAACGTGACACGTTTTGTGACTTGACCTTTTTCTTCAGTTTTCTTGCTTTTCTTGCTGCTTAAGTTGCCTTGTGAACTCCATAATGTGATAATATATACATAAAAATCACGTAATGACAACATGTCATCACAACCCCAAACTTAAACCATTCCTTGTCCTCAAGGAATTTACATGCAACATTGACAATCAATAGTAAAATAACAAGTACCTGGTCAAGTGATGGTAACCAAAAAGTTCATCTCCCTACTAGCTAAAAGTGAGCTAGTTTGACTTGAATGCACCCACCAATACACAACTCCACGCAACAGAATGAATAGGGTTCACACTCAATCACATGCAAAACTACATATTGCCATACGCTTGAAAAGTTTCTAAACATCGATTAAAGTCAATATCAATACACACTTTGAGGTCTTTCAAGGTTATAACGGGGCTTAGGTGAAGGTGGGATAATTTCTGGATAAGTAGGCTACACAAAATGCGAGTTAGGCACTCCTACGACGGTTAAAGCACAATTTCATTCATCTTCCACCTATGAACACAACTTTTGTCAAAACGGGGCTAGAGAACATTTTTAACCATTGGGACTTTCGAGTTTAACGGTACTCGGATATTCAATGTTTTTGTCCCCCTTTTTCATTCTATATCTCTTTCTTTTGTTTTTTTTTGATACACCATTTTTGTTTTTGTGTATGTAAAGCTCTATGTTCTCTAGTTCCCCCAACCCAAACTTAGTTGGTTGCAAATTCCAAAAACAACCCCAAACTTAATTTTTAGCAACATTCTACAATGCCTAACTCAGATAAACAATTTGGGATAAATCCTAAAGGGTCTCTAAGCTTGTAATGTGGCTTGTCACCGAACAAAAAGTTCTATCCTACCGGCTCAACTTGGCTAAGAAAAGGATAATTCCAATACAATCAGGGTAGGCTTGAAAAAGGCTCACAGGACCAAACACTTTTGCCTCAGTGTGCATATGATAAAAACCAATCAACAGTAAAGAAACAATGCAAGTTCTAGAAATGTAGCAGCATGGACACTCTATATAAGTAAATTGAAAAAATAAAATAAAATTGGCCATGAACCTTACAGTTATGACATCTGGGAGTTGTGACTACCTAGCACTGCTGTACACTTCGCCTTTGAATCAAGTCACTCCTCCTTATGAACTTTTGGGAACATCACTGGAACACACATTTGTTACTAAACTGGAAACGTCAATGAAACAAATAAATTCATCAATAATAAACAAGTTCAAAAATAAATACAAAATAGGGAATACAACTGATTAAACTTAAAATTGTTCGAACATAAAATAAAAGTACTTAAAAAGAAAGTGCTGAAACAAATGAAAGAAAAACATCAAAAGGAGTGAGCCATCAGTAGCCCACTCAGTCCTGCATCAGGTCCGGGTCAACCCAGGTGCTAGGGTTCTGCTCCTCATAAGTATCCTCACCAAAGTGGTGTCGCGACCTAGCACCACCAACAACAAAGTCGGCCCTAATTTCTTTCTCTCTAGCTTGAGCACGACCTCTGGTGACATCAAAGTACTGGTCCATCGCCTCCTCGGACCCATCAAATCGGTCAAATGACCCCGTAATATCTCTCCTGTTGAGGCAGACCGCCTCAGTAAGCTCTGGTCCGAACCTAGGACGGTTCCAATACTCTTGATCCAACACCTCATTCATCTAGTTGCAGTGGCCGAACATGTAGTCCAGCATCATGGGATGAATAGGTGCATGGGCGCCCGACTGGCTGCTTCCTTCCCCCTGTACAAACTCTAGCTGAGGCGGGGGCTGCTGTGGCTGTGGTTGAGGCTGAGGGCCTGCTTCCTCCTCAGCTCCCAACTGCTGCATGCGCTCCAAATAATCCTTCAGAAAAGCCTCCATGTAATTATCGGTGATAGGCTTCATCATTTTTGTCTCGATGTTATTGATGTAAAGCTCGCAGTCGGCTTCCTCACAAAGCCAGTTGATGAGGCTCACGTGAGGGATGGCCTTCTTATTACCTTGGACAAAGTCAGCAATGTTGTTGGCAATCAACTCACCAACATTGATAGGGCTACCCTTCAGAATGGCAGCGATAGTGTGCACTCGAGCCAACGGAATCTCTGATGAACAAGAAGTGCCCTCCAAAGTTTGCACCACAAATGATGCCCAAGCCTTTGAAACCGGCTTGAAATCCGCCTTCAGCAACATTCTCATGCTCCCTTGCCATTAAGCACCCTCCACACAAAGCAAAGACTTCACCTCTTCCCACGTCTCCTCATCCCAACTCTCACAAGTCTCCCTCCTCCTCTTAACATCACATTGTTCCGGAGGAACAATCTTCAGCAGATCATTGATAGCTTGAAGGGAAAAATTGATGTCCTTTTCCCGCACATAAGTCTCATACCGCCTCCCGGAGAACCGAGCGTTGGCATAAAACTCGAGTGCCATTGTCTTGTTGGCCTCTTGGAAGACCATGTCATTAAGCCCGTGCCACCCCCGAGCTGTGATAATCTGTTCGAATTCTGGGTTTCCTAAAAGTTTAGGGAGTAGAAACCCCCTCTCTAGTATAACCCGATAGCTCCTTATCTCTTTGAACCGTTCTCGGGCCGGGGTGTCGCGAAAACGGTAGGTGATGGAAGGTGGTGTGGCCGGTGGGGCAGTAGGTTTGACCGGTTGTTTGCGTTTGGCTGTGGTTTTGGATTTTTTTGGTTTGGGGGGCTTTTCCCTTCTTACGGGTATCAACCATGTTTAGGGTTAGAGGATAGGTTAGGGTTAGGCTAGGGTTTTGAGGGAAATTTTTGGTGTGGTTGGTGTAGATGATGATTTTGATAGGGTTGATGGTGATGAGGTTGGTTTATGGGATTGGTTTGTTGAATTGGAGAAGAAAAGGTGAAGGTTTTTGATGAAAAAGGTTGGGAAAAACGTAGGTTAGGGTTCTGGCGAAATTTGGGCAGAGTTTTGTTACTTGTGGAAGTGAATGGGGAAAAATTCGTGTGAGGGCTATATATAGAGGGAAAAATCGTGTCACGTTTGGCCAAAAATGTGTCACGATTTATGGTTTGTAACGGTCGAAAATTTTGAAACCACCAAAATCGTGTCACGTTTGGGAAAAACGTGACACGGTCCACCTTTTTTTTGAAAATTTTCTTGCCCAGAAATCGTGTCACGTTTTGGCCAACGTGTCACGATTTGGCTTGGCAGAATGGACATCAATTTTAACTTAGAAAATTTTCGAGACAATTCAGAGGGTGGCAAAATCGTGTCACGTTTTGCCCAAAACGTGTCACGTTTTTGCCTAGTATTTGGACATGAAATTTTTTGTTCCTCTGATTGTTTCAGCGAAAATATTTTTGTATTTTTGATTTTTTTTTTGAAAGCAAAAAAAGAAAAAGCAATAAAACTAGAAATATACCTGCGATAAAATGGTGGGTTGCCTCCCACAAAGCGCTTATTTACCATCACTAGCTTGACTACCACGGACCCTTAAAGGTCCTTCAATACCAGTCCTACCCTTTCTTTTGGTAGGTCGCCACCCAGATATGGCTCATCTCTCTGCCCGTTTACCTTGAAACTTCTGTCACCCTCTGGTGTGATTAACTCAACAGCTCCATGAGGTGACACACTTTTGACCAAGAAAGGTCCAGACTACTTTGACTTGAGCTTTCCAGGAAACAGCTTTAACCTGGAATTATACAACAAAACTAGTTGCCCAGAGTTAATGTCCCTAGATACTAAGTTTTTGTCATGATACATTTTGGTCCTGGCCTTATAGATGAGCGCATTTTCATACGCTCTCAGCCTCATCTCTTCAAGTTCATTCAGTTTCAAGAGTCTTTTCTTACCAGCGGCTACTTGATCAAAATTTAAGGCCTTAATGGCCCATTATGCTTTATGCTCTAGCTCAACTGGAAGATGACAAGCCTTCCCATAGACTAATTGATAGGGTGAAAGCCCTATATGAGTCTTAAAGGCCGTCCTATATGCCCACAGTGCGTCGTCTAACTTCCTAGACCAATCCTTCCTATTGGACGCCACTGTCTTCTCTAAGATCTGTTTAAGCTGGCGGTTTGAAACCTCTACTTGACCACTAGTTTGAGGATGATAGGGAGTTGCAACTTTGTGCCTGATGTTATATTTTTTTAGCACATTTTCAAGAAGATTGTTGCAAAAGTGCTTCCCCCATCACTGATCAAGACTCTAGGGGTTCCAAACCTAGTGAAAATATTTTTGTGGAGAAGATTGACAACAGTTCTGGCATCATTAGCAACACACGGTATCGCTTCAACCCACTTAGTAACATAATCAACACAAACTAGAATATGAAGATAAGAGTAAGAGGAAGGGAAAGGTCCCATAAAATCAATGCCCCAACAATCAAATGGTTCTATTTCAATTATTCCTGTTAGGGGCATCTCATTCCTCTTAGATATGTTACCTGTCCTTTGGCATTTGTCACACCGCCGTACAAAGTCTTGGCAGTCCTTGAACAAGGTCGGCCACCAGAAGCCACTTTGCAAGATTTTTGCAGCGGTTCTTTCTCCACTATGGTGGCCCCCATAAGCTGAGCTATGGCAGTGCCACATGATACTATTAGCCTCTTCAACTACAACACAACGTCTAATCAAACCGTCAGTGCTTACCTTAAATAGATAAGGATCATCCCACAGATAGTGGTTTGCATCCTTGAAGAACTTCTTCTTTTGGGCCGAGTTCAGGTCATCCGGAACTATGTTACCGACCTTGTAGGTCGCCATGTCGGCAAACCAAGGCCTTTCTCCAATAGCGAACAGTTGCTCACCCGGGAACTCGGCCATGATGGCCTTTTCCTTCTTCGTCACCTCCTTATTCTCCAACCGGGAGAGGTGATCAGCCACCACATTCTCGACTCCCTTCTTGTCACGAATCTATAGATCAAATTCTTGTAACAAGAGGATCCACCTCAACAGCCGAGGCTTGGAATCCCCTTTTGTCAAAAGGTACTTTAGAGCTGCATGATTTGTAAAAACAATGACTTTGGAGCCGATTAGATAAGAACGAAAATTTTCCAAGGCAAATATTACTGCAAGCAATTCTTTCTCAGTGGTAGAATAGTTCACTTGATTTTCATTCAAAACCTTGCTTGCGTAGTAAATTGCATGGAAAAATTTGTTCTTCCGTTGGCCTAAAACTGCACCAACAACATAATCACTTGCATCACACATTAATTCAAAAGGTAAATCCCAATCGGGTGCAATGATTATTGGTGCAATCACCAACTTTGTTTTAATCAAAGAAAAAGCATTTAAGCATTCATCATCAAAATGGACAAGTGAAGGCAGTCTTCTCTTGGTCTTCCGGAGCTACCGCAATTTGATTATACCCCGAATACCCATCTAAAAAGCAATAAAAGGCTTGGTCAACCAACCTCTCTATCATTTGGTCCATGAATGGTAGCGGAAAATGATCCTTTCTTGTTGCGGTGTTCAACCTCCGGTAATCTATGCACATTCTCCCACCGGTGACGGTACGGGTGGGTATTAACTCATTTTTTTCATTAGCCACCACCGTCATTCCACCTTTCTTTGGTACCACATGAACATGACTTACCCAAGAACTATCAGCGATAGGGTAAATCATACCTGCATCCAGGAGCTTAAGCACCTCTTTCTTTACCACTTCCTTCATTGTCGGGTTTAGTCTTCTTTGAGGTTGAACTACTGGTTTGTATTCAGCCTCCATGTGTATCTTGTGCATGCAATGTGCTGGACTAATGCCCTTCAAGTTAGAAATTTTCCACCCCAAAGCTCCTTCATTACCTCTTAACACCCTCATTAACTTTTCTTCTTCTAAAGGTGTCAAGGTGCTGCTGATGATTGCTGGTTTATAGGCATCCTTGCTTAATAAGACATACTTTAAGTGAGAAGGAAGTTCTTTCAATTCAGGATTTTTTTTCTTCTTCAACACCCAAAGCTTGCGCCTCCTTATTGTTGTCAACAAGTAATTTTTCGAGTTTTACCAATTCCACTTCTTGTTTGCTTGCCTCCAATTGCTTGACACATTCCTTCACCTCAAGATCTTCATCATTGTCACAACTCTCTATAGAATTCACAATTGCTTTCTCCATAGGTTGTGTTGGTTGAGGTTCACGAGAATTGTCTTCAACGATTTCATCAACAACGTCAATCCGATAGCAATTGGGATTTTTAGCTCTATGTTTCATGGCTTCAAAGATGTTAAAAACCACTTGCTCATTATGGAATCTCAACATAAGTTGACCCATCTCGACATCAATAAGAGCACGGCCTGTAGCAAGGAAGGGTCTCCCTAGAATGAGTGGCATCTCTTCATCTTCAGCCATGTCCAAGATCACAAAATCAGCCGGAAATACTAGCTCATTAACTTTCACTACCACATCCTCAAGAATGCCAAAGGGATAAGAGATTGACCGATCAACTAGAGTGAGGGTCATTCTAGTTGGCTTTGGTTCACCACCTCCAAGCTTCTTCATCATAGAAAGGGGCATCAAGTTGATACTGGCCCCTAAGTCACATAAAGCTCTACCAACTTTCACCGGTCCAATGGAACAAGGAATAGTAAAAGCACCTGGATCTTTCATCTTCGGTGGAAGTTTATTTTGGAGAATAGCGCTGCAGTTCTCTGAAAGAGCAATGTTTTCATCATCTTTTGGTTTTCTTCTACCAGTTAACAACTCCTTCATGAACTTAGCATACACCGGCATTTGATCAAGAGCTTCGCCAAAAGGAATATTCACCTGAAGTTGTGAGAAAAGTTCCATGAACTTTTTGAATTGGCTTTCCTCCTTCTTCTTTTTTTAGCTAAATGAGGGTATGGAAGCTTCACATAAGATGGAACAACTTGTGGTTTATCTCCATCTTTTAATATCTGGCTCTTGGACTTTCTCAAGATTGAGTCCTCATCTATCAACTTCTCACTTTTTTCTCCCTCTATTTTTTCCTTCTTTTCATTTTCAACTACCTCTTGATCATTTTCTTTTTCAACTACTCCCTCATTATTCTCTTTTTTAACTTCATCATCAATCTCTACTTCCTCCTCCACAACTTCATCAACAATTTTCTTAGCTTTCGGGGCTAAAGGTGCGAGAACCTTTTTGCTCCTAAGCTCAATAGCATTGCAAGTTTCATTCTTAGGGTTATCTTTAGTATTACCTGAGAATCCTCCCTTGCTTTGTTCAGCCAATTGTTTAGCCATTTGCCCGATTTGAGTCTCAAGCAACTTTCTTAAAGCTTCATTGTTTTTTCTCTCAGCTTCGTGGCTCTTCTTCATCTCTTCAAAATTACTTTGAGTCATCTTCATGAAATTCATCATCGTTTCTTCAAGAGCTGAAGGCTTTCTTGGTTGTTGTTGTTGTTGAGGATTTGGAAGTAGAGGATTGAGAGTGTTGTTGTTAGAATAACTCAAGTTGGGATGCTTGTTAAAACCTGGATTGTAGTAAGGGTTTTGCCTTTGAAAGTTCACATAGTTTACAACTTCCTCACTAAATCCCTCAGGTACACACTCACCATTTGCATGTCCCTCTCCACATAAATCACACTTGACGGCAACTACTTGTTGTTTGTTGGCCAAAGTGAAACCTTGAAACTCCTTAGTTAGAGCTTCAATTTTCTTGTTCATGGCTGCCTGGTTAGCTAGAATAGAGGTGGTGTCACTTACCCCGTATACTCCCCTTTTCTTCTTCTCCGCATTATCACGGTACTCGTTTTGAGCCATGCTTTCAATTAGGGCTTCAACTTCATGATCGGTCTTGTTTTTAAGACTACCTCCAGCTGAGGCATCTAAGAACATTCTAATATTATGTGTCAAGCCTTCGGTGAAGATTTGGAGGTATTGCTTTTCAGAAAGTTCATGATTTGGGCACCTCTTCAACATTAACGTAAATCTCTCCCATGCATCATATAAAGATTCAGTCTCCCCTTGCTTGAAATTTTGAATCTCCATCTTTTTATCCCAATATTTGGACATAGGAAAGTATTTCTCTAGGAACTTCAACTCGAGCTCCTCCCATGTTCGAATGGTACCACTTGGTAAAGTCAACAACCAATCTCTAGCTCTTCCTGTCAAGGTGAAAGGAAATAACCGCAGCTTCTTCTGGCTATCAGTAACAGTAGCTGGAGGTACACGGAACTCACAAGTCTCCGCAAACTGACTCAGGTGCTCATGTGGGCTCATGGCTTCAGTGCCATCAAATTGCTTATCTCTCAACCCATTCAAAACGGTGCTCTTGATGTCAAAAGCAGCAGGGTTGGCAGGACGCAAAGTGTGTGTCAGTTGACCACGGTGAGTAGCTAGTCCGTAGTCCCCCAACTTAGGTCTCGGTGCAGGGTCTCCCATGATACTTGGTTCTGGAGAAATAGACTTCAAAGATTCGGACGGTGGCGGACTCGGTGGTCGCCCTTTTTCGATTGGTGGAACTGACTTTGACAACCAGACAGCTTTCTGATTGGCTCTTGCAGTCCTTTCTATCTCTGGATCGAACTGTAAATCGTCCTTGCTCTGTCTACCTCGCATAAACAGCAAAATACCTTAGTAGCACTGCACAATCAGAAGTAACAAAATTTTAAAAACAAAAAATAAATTGCAGAAATCCTAAATTATAACTAAATTGCCTTATTGAAATAAATCAACAATCCCCGACAGCGGCGCCAAAAACTTGATAGAAATTTGGCAAGTGTACCAAAACTTATCGAAGTAGTAAAAATATCGTTCCCACGAGGATTGTTTTTAATTGCAATAAGTTAACTTTGTTACGCAATAGGATGTATAAAAGTTATGTTTGTTTTGCCACTAGGCGGTTTGTTTGTTTTGATCTTATCGTAATAAATAACAGAAAATAAGATTTGATTAGAAAAGATTGGAGAGAGATAAGATTAGGTTTGTCGAATCCTCTACGTTCCCCTAATCGGTATACCGTACTCTATTGTCATGAATGGTTCTCTAGTTTTTACGATCGTTAACAAAATAGCACTAATCAATCCCTTGAGTTAGGACCCTCTTCTCAAACTACAGCCCCTAATCCCTTAGGTAGTCTAATAATTCTCGAAGGTTTTAAGAACGTTAACCTAATATCACTAATAAACGATTATCCATTCCTAGACTAACCATGTTTATTAGAACAATTCAATGGGTCTAAGGCGAAAGCCAGGGTCAGTGGTCATTCAAACTCACGATGTTTATATGTGATCAATATATAAAAAGAATGAAAAGCAATTGAATTGAATAAAAACTAAATTGTCATTCACGAATAATAGAGTTTCATCACGGCAACATGTATCGATTAGGGTTACATAGATTCATCTCAAACCTAATCTCTAAGAGATTTAGCTACTCATAATTGTGATTACAAATAACATAATCAATGAAAGAATTAAAACATACATAAACTGGATCCGAGATGATGAAATCACCCCGTCTTCAGCCTTCTAGGTATGAAAATCGCACTTTAGCTCTACAAGATCGTAACCCTTGTTTTCTGAATAGTCTTCAGCTTAAATAGGCTCAGAAATTCGCCCAAATCGTGTCACATTTTAAGTATATCGTGACACGTTTTTCCTTGTGTAACAAGAAATAAAATTAGGATTTCACAAATTGTGTCACGTTTTGGCCAACGTGACACGTTCTCCTTAATTCCAAAAACATGCGTTCTGCCTTGTGAAATCGTGTCACGTTTTTCAGCCAACGTGACACGTTTTGTGACTTAACCTTTTTCTTTAGTTTTCTTGCTTTTCTTGCTGCTTAAGTTGCCTTGTGAACTCCATAATGTGATAATATATACATAAAAATTACGTAATGACAGCATGTCATCACATGTAACAAATTATATAATCATATCTGTCCACGGTTTCATGGGTTGCAGGCACGACGCTGCAGTTGCCGACACCCTATCACCTGTAATTTTTATATTACATATTTCTCCTGCTATTATAGCATTCTCAAATTTCTATCATTCGTTATGTAATAATATATTTAATGTGAGCTTGTCCAGGATGTTGTTAAGGCATTAGGGGTCTACATTGTATCTTTTGACAAACCTGGTTATGGAGAAAGTGATCCCGATCCAAATCGTACGTTAAAGAGCATTGCCTTGGATATAGAAGAGCTTGCTGATCAGCTGGGATTGGGATCCAAATTCTATGTGGTTGGTCTCTCCATGGGTGGACAAGTTATTTGGAACTGTCTTAAGTATATACCTCACAGGTATGATTTAAGACCTATTTGAATTGACTCTTGAACTTATATACCGAGGTTATAAGACCGTTTGAAAATGGTCACTGAAATAGCATATGACATGTTCATAAGCCATTTTCAACTTCTTTCTATAATTCTCTATGATAACTTATGAAAACTGTTTATAGCTTATATGAAAACAATTTGACTATGATTATTTTTTTTCGATACATCAAGGCTGGCAGGTGCAGCGCTGTTAGCCCCAGTCATCAACTATTGGTGGCCTGATCTTCCTGCAAATTTAACGGCCCAAGCGTATTACCAAATGAAATTACAAGACCAATGGGCCCTTCGCGTTGCACACTACACACCGTGGCTAACGTACTGGTGGAACACTCAAAGATGGTTCCCAATTTCTACTGCAATTGCTCGTAGTCCAGATATGCTTTCGAAACATGACAAAGAGCTTGTATCTAAGTTGGTAGACAGTAAAAAAAGTTATGAGGTAAGAATCAAGCTTGTAGGTGATCATAATAAGAAACCTTTCTAGCTATAGTATTGAAATCTTTTGAGTTTCCTCCACTAATTATAAATAGTTTTATGAGAATATGATATATATGAGAAGTGATTGATAGCATCTCATTGGAGTTCCACAGGAGCAGGTAAGACAACAAGGTGAATATGAAAGCATCCACCGTGACTTAAACATTGGATTTGGAAGATGGGAATATACTCCTTTGGATATTCAAAATCCATTTCCAAACAATGAAGGTTCTGTTCATCTTTGGCAAGGAGATGATGATTTGGTTGTTCCTGTTACACTACAACGATACATTGCACAAAACCTTCCGTGGATTCACTACCACGAACTTCCAGGTTCTGGCCACCTCTTCCATAATGCTGATCGTGTGAGTGTGACTATCATTAAGTCACTTTTAGGTGTGAAGTAGGATTTTGTATCGATCACCGGCTATCTGGTGTTAGCTTCGGCATTTATCTTCTTTGTTTCGGAGAATTCAAACTGAAGATGGAAATACATTTATATGATAAACATTGAGCAATGTGGACGATGATTAAATATGTGCGATGTTCTTTTGTTTTAAAATTTAACAGAAGCTGGGATGTTTTGTTTACTATATACATGAATGCATTTGGTGGAGGATTGTTTCTCTAAGTAGAGGGTTTGATTTTATTCTTTTAGTTTTTTTCTTTGACTGATGGTATTTTAATAATAGGGTTAAATATGTTTTTGATCCCCGTAAATATGTCACTTTTTGTTTTAGTTCTTCTAAAAAATTTCTTCAACTTTTAGTCTTCCAAAAAATATTTCATCTTCACTTTTGATCCCTCTTTTAAAATAAACTCATAGGTAGAATTCATATTTTTAAATAAAATTTTGCAGAAAAATGTATAATATTATAAGGATCTCTCCAAAAAAAATAGAATTTTTTTTCTAAAACATGAATTAAATATGAATTTTTTTATGTTTGGAGGTAAACAAATCATATTTAATTCATGTTTTGTTAAAAAAAATCTAATTTTTTTGGGGAGTGATTTTTACAATATTCTATACATTTCTGCACAATTTCATTAAAAAAATACAAAAGTTTACTTAAAAATAGGGAAAAAAATGTGATTGAAAATTTTATAGGGACTAAAAGTTGAAGGAAAATTTTAGAGGGACTAAAACAAAAAGTTGGTATATTTATATAAACCAAAAACATATTTAACCCTTAATAATAATACATAGACATTGTAAATAAATTTTGGGAAAGAGTACTTCTATACACCGTCAGAAAAACCATCCTGATAAATCACAAAGGTCAATGTGTCAAACTCAGAGTTGGGTGTGAAAATACATGAGGCAATTTTCAACAGGAATTGGGCGGAAAACACGGGTGGGTAACCAATAGGAATACTTTCGGGATAACTTCAGGATAAATAATTCGCCTGATCTAGCATCAGGGGCCGGATCTTGGGGTGTGCAAACAACTCAATGGAGCTGGGCCTCCCCAAGGTATGGGTCTAAAAAAAATATAGCCCAGTAGTACTACTAAGTACTGAAAAATTATAGCCCAGTGATCCTCCACCGTAACCGTTTTATGTTACGCGATCCTCTGTCGTAACCGTTTTCAATTACACGTTCCTCCAACGCAACAATTGACAGTTACTGCTCCATCAACCGAAATAATGGCCGGAACTCCTAGAAAAACCACCACGGGTCGTTCCTCCACCGCACAAGAATCACGTCTTGCGATTCAAGTTCTTCAAGATCGAATGATTTCGATTCTCGAACCGGTGAATCAAGGAGGAAATGATAACAACGTTGTCCTAGATGCTGCGATTGATGCACATCCATCAACATCGATGAACGTAACGCCCCTTCCTCCACCTCCTCTACGCGCGGAGGATGTTTCTCTACCACCGTCTCTTCCGGTCCCTCCTGTAACGCCCTCTTTAATTATTTAATTATTTTATTAGATGTTATGATATATGTTTATATATTATATGGTTTTGATGATTATGTGACGTATTTGTGACGTATTTGTGACGTATTTGTGACGTGTGAAGTATTATTATTTTATTGTTTAATAAAATAATATAAGTGATGTTTATATGAATATTTAATTGGTAAATAAATAGATGTGGTGGAAAAAGATAGAATTTTAAGAGATGGGGTTATAATTATAATTAAGAAGAGTTGTGTGGGTTAAGAAGGAATTAGTTAAGTTGTGAGGGAGTATATAAGAGAAGTAGGTTAAGAAAGGAAGGTTTTGAGAACGCGTACAGACATTTTGGAAAAGAAGAGGAACGGTCAAGAGAGAAGAGAAAGTTAGGCTGCAAATTCTGCAATTTTTCCAGGTAAGGGTGAGCCTAACTCCAATAATCTTAATGTAAATCGTCTGTTTCGATTAGCTTAGGAATTGGGAAGAATTGAGGGAAGTTTTGAGAATTAGGGTTATGGTGATTTTTGATGAATTTGATGTGAGAATGTGTTGCATTGCTGTATAGATGTGTTACAGAACCTAGATTATCCCCTAGGATGTTATTGCTGATGAATTAGAAGCTTAAGTGGAGTGAATTGGCAGGTTTTGGTGTGAATTGGACTGAACCCGTAGTGGTTCTGAGATCGCTCGCCTGAGGCGAGCAGATCACTCGCCGTGGCGAGTAACCCTTGGTTGCTCGCGAGGCGAGCAGTATAGCTCGCCGTGGCGAGCTTGACCCTTAAAATTAGGATTTTTGCCAAACTTTAGATGGTTTTGAGTGCCCTCATATTTATAGAGATGACCTGTGAAGTTGGTTTGGTCAAATTTAATTTAGAGAGCTTAAAAATGAAGATTTTGTTGAAAAATGTCAAAAAGGCCGAAGCACCCAGTATTTCTCGCCTCCAGCTCGCCCCCAACTCGCCTTTGGCGAGTGAGCTGCTGGGAGTACTCGCCTGTGGCGAGCAGATGTACTCGCCGTGGCGAGTTAGATGGTTCAGGACTGTTGTTGTTTTTGCGATCTGTTTCGCATAGGACTTTGAGAGGAGCCCTTTGGGAAGTGTTAGTGAGGTTCTATACCCTTTAATGTATGCTGTAAAGATGAATGATGATGGTTCTATTAGACCTTTGTTAAATGATGTGTTGTTGAATATAAGTGATGTATGAGTATGATGTTAATTGAATAAGATGATGCTATGTGTTGCAATGTGCATGTATAATGAGATGATGTTCTGCCATGTAATTACTATTAACTGCATGTGTCAGTCTTGAAAATGGAATGATGTTGAGACGGTGTACTAAGTTGTTAACGACGAGTCCATGCATTTGCATAATTATGAGACGGTGGAGCTTTATGCTCAAAGCGACGGTGGAGCATTTGCTCAAAGCGACGGTGAAGCATATTAATGCTATAATTATATGGTACCACATGCATGATGTTGAGACGTTAGGTGTTGCATTTAGTCGAGTCAATTGTGACATATATGAGATGATGTTTGAGACGTTGATGTGTGATGTAATGTTGTTTATGATGCTGTTTATGATGATGTTTATGATGATGCCATGGAATGTTATAATGTATATGTGATGAGTTGGATGTATGATTTGTTAATCTTGACTTATGATTATATATTAATATTATTGTTGTGAATCTCACCCCTTCTGCTGGAATTGCCGCCTTGTGGGCAAGTGCAGGTACCCAGTCTTAGATGCGTTGATGCGAGGATGTGTGAAGTTAGGGTTGCTCTGATATGTAACGGGATAGGGTCTTTTGTGGAGTCTATTTCTTTATGTATCGTGTTGAATAAATGATGTTGACTTTTGTGATGTAGAACCTTAAATATTTTGAGACGTTTTTGCTGGCTTTTAAGCCAAGACATTTATGAGATGAAACCTTTTTGAATTCCGCTGCTTAACTGAATGTTTTGTAATTTGATAAATTATTATCTAAGCTATTTTTAAAGATGAAATGTGACACTCCTTTGTGATGATTACTCTGATATATGACTTATTTAAAGAAAATTTTAAGACGGGAAATTGGGGTGTTACACCTCCGCCATCAGAGACGAATGACATCTTCACGAATCTGGTGAATTTGCTCCAACAGTAAAATAATAGACTCGAACGCGTGGAAAAGAATAAGGAGACGATTTCGACGGAAGTCGCTACACAAATCGAAGAAGCTTAGCGGAACAATGTTATGCGACACCGGAGACGGTAGATGACGCCGCCTCCATTCCGGCGAACCTTCAAAAAGCGGCATGAAAAGCCTCACGATGAGTCAGATAAAGGAAGTAGCAGTCTGTCTCCTCACCGCAGTAAACCTTCATACCGCCACGGAGGGAAGGACTCTCCTTCACACCAAAGCCGTCGAAAGAAGGAAGATTACTCTACGAAGCGCCATCACAGAAACCATCACAAGGGACCTTTCACCAGAAAGATAGCGCAATATCCTATCCCTCGCGTTTTGGCAAAACTGCCCAAGCTAGAAACTTACGACGTCACCACAGATCATGACGAACATGTGGAACATATAGACACCGTCCTCGACTATCATCAGGCGCGAGGCGTGGTAAAATGCAAACAGTTTGTCTTATGTCTGAAAGGCGCCGATATGACCTGGTCTAAGGGGCTAGAGGATAACCCTCTCAACTCTTGGAAAGAACTCTGCGATGAATTTGCCTCTCACTTTACTGCGAGACGTAAGCAACCAAAAACCATGGCCGTGTTGAACGTCATCATTCAAGAGAAGAAGGAAACCCTTATATATGGAGTATGTCGAGCGGTTCACGCGAGCGGGCGTGGAAGTTCATGAGGCCTAAAACAACTTGAAATGTTTCATTTTCAAGAACAACCTTCATGACAACCGTAAATTCAAAGAGGAGCTGGGACTTCGGGCGGCAAGAGACTTGAGTGACCTGTTGACCCGCGTCCAACCATAAATTAACTACTTGAGTTAAAATTTTAATTAGTTTATTTACTAACAACACAACCCATGAAAAAAATCTCACCTATACAGTTTTTGTCCCACACAATCATTTGATGATAAGTGTTTTAAATTTAAATTGCATACTTTGGATCATAATATTTTTACAATTGCGATTTTATTTTATTTTAACAATCAGTATAAATATAATAAGATAATGTATGAAATAACTGTTATTTTTCATTCTTAAAAACCATTCATATATTTTAATAATTTAAAAAGTAGTAAGGAATATTGCGATGTATACATATACTCTTAAAAATTTATTGCATTTTTTATATTATTCGTAGCTTCGTCACTGATGTCAACGCGGTTGTGTTCCGGTGCTTTGATCAATCTCAAGGCTGTGCTGATGGTGATTGCAGAATCGATCAAGACGGAAAAGAGAATTGTAGCGTTGCTGCAAGCAAATCAACAACCACCGTCTCCTTAGGGTGTATTCACTTGATCATATGTTGCATCATCTGGACTTGATGCCATATGCGGAATCTTACCAAGCTCAGTCTTCAGGACGGTCACCTTCAGTGTACGAATTCCACAAATGCTTCAAGGTGTTGAACTTCCACCACATATGTTTATAGAGTTATATCTGCCACGTTCTCCCGGATATAGTGAAGGAGTCGAAATTCAACGTTACTTCTTTATTTCGCATGTAGTTTGCTTGCTTTATGATGTCATGAATCTTATGCTTCCATTGTGTACCTAAAGTGATTTATTAATCTAAATGTTTAAGTGAAGTATTGTAACTTATTTATTTTAATAGTTGGCAACTTTGAGAACCGAATGAGCAAACGTAATTCCGAGGATGGAACCCAGTTATTCTATATATGGTATTAATTCCTTTGGACTCTACGCATAGTAAATACATCGATTCAAAACGAATATTAATAAGCTAGCATCAACATAAGTTACATAATCTAAATTTCAATTTTTTTTAACAGCCAATACTATTGCAAGATTCCAAACCCTAACTTACAATTTTTTTCTTAATTCAAAGGAACTCGCTAAACTAAAATTAACATCAGAAACTAAAACTGTTATTTCAAGCAAAATGATGATCATAACGTGACTTCTGTTGATGACCATATAGCCCTAGCTAGCACGCCTCGTACTTCCTAGCGCCTTCTAGGAGCCGTTGCCCTTCTTGCATTCAAATAAGCAGCAGCAACAGGGACACCAAGGTCATTTTGAGCAGAAAAAGTACGTGTGTTAAAGTGATCCCTTGAAAAAGGTGCAACAATTGAGTGCTTCTTCCCCTTTTCTTGCTTGAATAGGACAAACACATATCTGTGGATTCCTATATTAGGCTTTGGTTTTTCATAGCTTGTCAACTATAGGGGTCAGTGTTTTTTCTTTCTTTCAACAAGTACATAAATGAATGATCAATGGGTTCATATTCAATGTGCAAATTTATTTTAGTATATTAACAAATCTATGAAACCTACCAAATGTGGAATCTGTTGTCCCTGGAATGTCTGTCACCATCCTGCAAAATGACTTTTTAATTTATCAACCAAAATTGGATATATTGTTAATTACAATATGTACCTTCATAATCCGATTCATTAGTATTACGTAATCATATTACACCATATTCAAGGTATTGTTGGAAATTATTATTGACTAATGAAAAAACGTGTATTTTTCGGGTAAACAATGATATATTATCGGATTGTAAAAAAAAAAAGAGATATACTATAGGAAATATTGTAGCAAAAAATATATTATCGGAAATACAAAGTATTATCTAACTCGTTAAAAATAAATAGACTATTTGTGTGTAGTTTAGTGTCACGATTTGCAAAATCATAACAAAAATCCATGTTCCTTAAGCTTTTTTTTTAAAAAAATTCACGTCAAAATGTCATGTAAACATGCGATGACGGTGAAAAGAAACCAAACAACAAATGAGAATATGCTCCCTCAGAAAAACAAATGAGAATATGCATCTTTGTCATAATAAAGAATTGTGTATTGACTATTTAATTCTTATTATTGTTTTATTTTATTATAATTGGTTTTTAGATAGTCTTTTAGGTTAAATAGCTGGGCTAGAGTTTTGTAAGTTATCTTTTTTGTCACTTTCATATTTTAAAAAATATTAGTTGTTTCAAAAAGGTATTGAACCGTACAACTTTATTTAGGGTTTGGTTAGGATTTGATCTATCAAATAGTATTAGACCATGTCCAATGGTTTGTTTAATGCCATATTCAACAAGATTTTGAACTTCAATGGCATGTTGAAAGCAAGTGAAAGGTGACATGGAAGAGAGAAGTGATTAACACATTCAATTTGTTTAATCTGCCTGCGACAGGACACGTGGCAGCGTCCTAGTGGTTCAGCCTGACGTGTGTGCTACACGCGCCGACAGGCGCGCGTGGGCGTCAGTAGAGGGGAGAGAGAAGATTCCTTGTGGATAAAGGTTGCCACGTGTCTTATTTTGATTGGTTGTCCGGATTCTTATCATTTTAATTATTAAACCTCAATTATTTTGGTGTAAATTAATTTTTTTTAAAAAAATTACCAAAATTCATGATTTTTTTTCTCTACAAATAGAGACTTGGTTCATTTGATTTGGACACAGAAAAAAACCAAGTTTTTCACTATCTTTATCCTTTTATTAACAAACTAAGTGAAGTTTTAACATTTTTTTTAGTGAAATGGATCCCAATAATAACCACTTCAACACCCAAAATTATTCTAATTACCCATTTAACTACGAAAATCCCAACAATTATCAAAATCCAAATCAATTTTTCAACCAATGTCCTCAAAACATACATAATTTTGGTCTTACACCAAATTTCAATCAGTCATCCTCTGCTCCAAACTTTCATCCATATTATGGATCTATGATGAGATATTCATCTCAAACACCCCCTTTTAATGGTTATATGCCAATGGGGAATGAAAATTTTCCCAATGTTAGTGCATCTCAATTTCCTGAATTTTCAACACAAATAACTCCTGGTGGCATGGCAGTGTCTACTGAAGCCACTCCAAGTCCAGAAGATTCAACTCCTAGGAGTAGGAAAAGTAAGGATCCAGCATGGAACACTGAACAAAATTTGGTGCTAATTAGTGCATGGATTAAATATGGAACAAACAGTGTTGTCGGGAGAAACTAGAGAGGTGAAACATATTGGGGTAAAATTGCTGAGTATTGTAATGAGTATTGCTCATTCGATTCTCCGCGCGATCTAGTTGCATGCCGAAACCGTTTTAATTATATGAGCAAAGTAATAAATAAATGGATTGGTGCTTATGAAGGCGCTAAGCGTTTGCAAGGAAGCGGTTGGTCGGAAGATGATGTTTTGGCAAAAGCTCAGGAATTATTTGCATGTGGGAAGAATGTTCAATTTACTTTAAAGCAAGAATGGATCACTCTCCGTGATCAACCACGTTACGCTAGTCAAGTAGGTGGAAATGTTGGCTCAGGAAGTAGTGGATCTAAGAGATCTCACGAGGACTCTGTAGGATCTAGTGCTCGTCCAATGGGTAGGGAGGCAGCTAAAAAAAAAGGAAAAAAGAAAAGCAAGGACGCTGCCTTGGAGGAGGTGGAACATGAGTGGGTTCAATTCAAAGAAATCAAGGAGCAAGAGATTGAACGATTGAAAGAGTACACCGCAGTGCAACAGGAGAAAAACAGATTGAAGAAAATGAAATTGTACCTAAAGTTAACTTCTGAAGAGCATCTCGATGACAGGAAAAAAGATCTGTTGGAAAACTTGGTGCGTGAGCTGTTTGGAAATTAATTTCACTGTAATTTTTGTTTGTATTCGGTCAAAATTGTCAGTGTTGTCTACTCTCCACTGTTTACTTTAATAATTGTCAGTGTTGTCTAGTCGTCGGTGATAGTCCCCAGTGTTGTCTACTCCCCACTGTTTACTTTAATAATTGTCAGTGTTATCTAGTCCTCGGTAATAGTCCCTAGTGTTGTCTACTCCTCACTGTAATTTCACCTACTATTTGCTAATAATTATGCCAACTGTGTGCCACTTATTTCACATACTATTTGCTTTAATAATTATGCCCACTATCCGTGACTTTAATAATTATCCCCACAATTTGCTTTAATACAATACAATAACTTCTTTCGCATCCGTCAGTGTCCACCACACAATGTGCTTATATATAGGGACTCATATCTACTTCTAATATCACAAATCTCATTCATATCTACTTCCAATATCACAAATCTCATTCATACTTCTAATATCTCAAATCTCTTTCATATCTACTTCCAATAACACCAAGTCTCTTTCATATCTACTTTCAATATCACAACTCTCATTCATATCTACTTCCAATATCACCAAATCTCATTGATATCTACTTCCAATAACACCAAAAACTATCAATGGATCATTTTGATATGGATGCCTACTTCCAAAAACGTGATGCTGAAGACACTTATATCGTCAACCGATTTATTCAGCGTCGCAAAAAAATAGAGGAAGGTAGTGGATCAGGTAGTGGATCTCGTACAAGAAAATATTTAAATAGAGATCATGCAACAGCTAACCAGAGACTCATTGACGACTACTTTGCCAATGAGCCTACATATGACGATGCAATGTTTCGTCGTCGGTACCGGATGCAAAAACATGTTTTCCTTCGAATCGTTGGAGACCTTTCAAGTACTGATAACTACTTCACCCATCGAGTTGATGCCGCCAACAAAGAAGGTATATCACCATTAGCAAAATGTACCACAACAATGCGAATGTTGGCATATGGTGTGGCAGCAGATGCGGTCGATGAATACATCAAAATAGGAAGTAGTACAGCAATGGAGTGCTTACTTAGATTCTGCAAAGGAATCATACGACTGTATGACCAAGTGTACTTAAGAGCACCAACCCAAGATGACCTGCAAAGAATACTAAATGTTAGTGAAATGCGGGGGTTCCCAGGGATGATAGGGAGTATTGACTGCATGCACTGGGAGTGGAAAAATTGTCCTAAAGCATGGGAAGGTCAATTCACTAGGGGGGATAAGGGAACTACCACAGTCATTCTTGAAGCAGTTGCATCTCATGATCTATGGATCTAGCATGCCTTTTTTGGATGTCCGGGAACGTTGAACGATATAAACGTTCTAGACCGGTCACCAGTGTTTGATGATGTGGAACAGGGAAAGGCTCCAAGGGTGAATTACTTTGTGAATCAACGTCCCTATAATATGACATACTATCTAGCTGATGGTATCTACCCTTCTTATCCAACTTTCGTCAAATCTATTAGACTTCCTCAAAGTGAACCTGATAAGTTATTTGCAAAACATCAGGAGGGATGTCGGAAGGACATTGAACGAGCTTTTGGAGTGCTTCAAGCTCGATTTAAAATCATCCGTGAACCAGCTCGCTTGTGGGAAATAGCTGATTTGGGAATCATCATGAGGTCATGCATCATATTACATAATATGATTGTTGAGGATGAACGAGATACATATGCTCAACGTTGGACCGATTTTGAGCAATCTGAGGGAAGTGGATCTAGTACACCGCAACCATACTCGACCGAGGTGTTACCCACTTTTGCAAATCATGTGCGTGCTAGATCTGAGTTGCGTGATTCAAATGTTCATCACGAATTGCAAGCAGATCTAGTGAAGCACATATGGACAAAGTTTGGAATGTTTCGTGATTGAAGATGATTTATATCGTACTAATAAATTACTTATGTTTTGTGTGCTTGTTTGTTGTCTTGCATTTTAAGTTATTTGTGTGTCGCGTGCTTAGTTTCTTTATTTTAATTTAATTATAATCGATAATTGTAATTTTATGTAATTATAAAAACAAAAATATAAAATTAAATAAGAATAAGAAATAAAAGGTGGTGGGGTAGAGTAAGGTGGTGGGGTAGGGTGTTGAATGAAAAAACCATTGGAGAGGTAAAAATTGAACGAGTGTTGAATTAAGAGAGAGAAAATGATGTGAAGTGTTGGGAATTGAAAAAGTGGGTGTTAAATGGTGTTGAAAATAAAAACCATTGGGGATGGTCTTAGAAATGTCTGTAATATAATATTAAAGATATTCCAAGGCATGCACACCAAAAGATGAAGATAACTACAGCATCATGACCAAGACTCCAAGATCGAAGATACTAATCACCAATATCAACAATTAACTTTGGTTGCTAAAAAATCTACTTGCGCCCTAGAAGCTATTTATAGTTGGGCTCATATGTACTTCCAAGAACTTTATATTGGAAAAAGTAGAAGTTTTACTCCCTCTAGTCTTTATTTTTTTCAATATAAATGTTTATTAATAATCAAATATCTAACAAGACGAACAAAAACATGCAAAATAAAAACTAACGTAACAAAGAACGTTATATATAGATGAAACACTCAAAAGAAAATCCATACACCTTGTAGAACATAAACACCAATAAAGACACCGACAAAAGCTAATCACTAAAGTCAACACCAAAATCAAAACCAAAACTCCACAACCGCATAAACCATACTTGAGCCGAAACCTCAAACTTCATTACCAATGACCACAAAAACAAATTTCAAACATCTATCGTGCGCTACTCACACCAAAATCTCTCCAAAAAACCATCACACTGGTCCTTATTATAAGAAAAATTTAATTAAATAATTGATATGTCTGCTGATATGGAAAATACTAAACAACACGACACATTTTTCGTTAATATTGCACGAATAAGCTCATGATTGCAATTTAATTTATTTTCTTCTTCTTGTTGTTTTGCTCAAAATAACCATTTAACTTGGACACTGTTGTGAATTCGATGAAAAATCACACCAATAACAACTTGATGTGTGGAGCAAGGAATAATTAAGCAACCAAAACAACTGGGTAATAATTATAATCACAAACAAAAGTAGAAAACAGTGAGAGAGAAGAAGAGAGAACACAAAAGAATTTGTTGACCCAGTTCGGTCCAAATTGACCTAGTCTGGGGGAGAGAGAAGCCCTCCAATCCACTATAATGATGAGTAACCTTACAAAAGAGATATCAATGAGTTACAAGAATAAGTCTCCCGCCTAATTCTACCCAAAGTCCCAATCTCTTCCCGTAACCAAGAGACTCAATCCTAATAGTGTTTCCCAAGGTGAATCAACCCTCAAACCCTAGTGTTTGTTGCCAAGAGACAAAATCTATACAAACCCTAGTTTTGTTGTTGTCTTTCTAAACCCTTGTTTCAGCCCCCTTTATCTCTAGGTTTACTCTGATACATGGTTTATATTTATAGAGAAATATAACTCATAAATTTGGAACGAATATCACACCGAAGATACGTTTCTTTTTTTTTTCTTCTCTCCTTCAGTGAAAGAATATTTGCATAAAAATATAATATTCCCTTTCAAAATATATTTGCATCGAATCGTTCATCATACGGTACAAAAATATATTTATTGTCCATAAATATATTTTCAGCACAAAATATATTTAAAACAAATCTTTTATATTTTTAGCAGCAATATTCTCCATCCATCAAATTTTGAGTAATACTACAACAGACACAATTTCTTTACGAGAAATTACATATTACATCTTAGCTATTGTTATGATGCTTATCCAAATCACTTATGTTTGTGTTTTGTCTTGTTAGTTATTTGTGTTATATGAATTAGTAATGGCAGGCGTTTGGTACAAGATAAATAAGCTCATGATCTGCACACTTGTTTGTTGCAGTTAAAAGTATTAAGCGTTTTGACCATTAAAATTTATAGTGTAAGCGAGCACATTGTGTATTGTTTAACATGTATAGCATCTCTCATTTGATATACATTATATATCAAACACATCAATTACTTAACAAATCTAATATAATTTTTTATAATAGGATGAGAGGGAGTATAAATTAAGTTTCCAGATTTATAGATCAAAGCACAAAGGTTAATTATATAGTTAAACCCTTCTATTCGTTACTCTAATATTTATAGAATGTTTATTAATTTTTTCCGTCAACATACGTCTATTTATTGCATTTCAATCATATATAAATATTCCACTAACCATAATTGATAAAGATGTTCTAATAAATAATACACACTCAGTGGCGGAGTCAAAAAAATTATAGAGTCTGGGCAAAAAATTTATTGCAAAATATGACGTGTTAAGAACGTTAAAATATGGCTTTACACAAAATATTATAAATTTTCGACAAACGACAAATTAATTATGAATTTTTAAATGTCAAAAACTCAAAAAACAAAACAACG
Source organism: Medicago lupulina (assembly GCA_958299785.1). Taxonomy (NCBI): domain Eukaryota; kingdom Viridiplantae; phylum Streptophyta; class Magnoliopsida; order Fabales; family Fabaceae; genus Medicago; species Medicago lupulina. Next base: position 26,004,656 of record OY283141.1, on the reverse strand, counting down.
AAAATCTCGACCTATAAATCAAATTTTGAGCTCATTATTTGCAGAGACATCTATAAAAATACATAAAAAGGATCTGTAAAATTTCATAACATTCGAAATCGTTTCAATTTATTTTGATTTTTCAACCAAAACGTGAAAATTGAAATTCACATGTCAGATTTAGTTCCCTAATTTTGCACGCATGCCTAGAAGATGATAAGAACCTTCACAATGAAATTTTGTAGTTTTTAAACGAGATACAAATTAATTATAAATTGTTTAAGAAATTCATAATTATGGGGGATAAAAATTCATAATTAATTTGTCCCTGATCAAAAAAATGTAGTTTTTTGCATAAAGCTATATTTTAACGTGCTAAACATGTATGGAAAAAATCATGAAAAAATTCAACATCTATGCCACATTTTTATACTACGCGTATATTATAGGATAAAAAATAAGAAAAAACTTGAATTACAATTCTAGAATATACGTTTTTTATTTTACATGGTCAATTTGCATCATTAACCATTCAAAATAAGAGAGATGAATCTGCCAATAGTGTGCTAAATAAAATTAAGAGATAAATTAAATGTCCTTTCTGAGATCTCTTTACGTGTGATAATTTTCAGATTTTGCCCAATTTTATTTTTTTTTTAAAGTAGGAAAAGGGCTATTAGGCTGAACTTGGTATAAAGAAAGTAGCAGTTGAGCCCGGGCTAGTGCCCAAGCTAGCTGGGGGGTGCCACCGCCCGTGTACACACTTGATCATTAAAATTAACATTATTAATCATTTTCTTAATAACAATATAAAACTTAAATGAGACACCTATTGTAAAACGGAAGGAGTATTAACCTATATAGAACAAAAGGGTTCTATGATTAATGAATGGAATATTTTGTTGGAACAAAATGTGTTTAACAATAAACCCTAAAGAGTTTTGATGATAACAAAGTATTAAAAATTGACAATTGGTATTGCTAATATTTGTTTAAGTGTACAGGACTGTAAACAAAGTGATATATCTCATCAAGGTTCTGAACGAACAAATAAAGAGCAAAGGAAGTATCTATTTAAAACTTAAAGCGCTCCTGAAGAGTGGCACTCCTGAAGTCTAGCGCTCCTGAAGAGTGGCACTCCTGAAGACTAGCACTCCTGAAGACAAGAGCTCCTGAAGAGTATGACGTCATCAGAAGCTGAAGGTCCTCAGAAGCTGATTCTTCGAAGCAACAGTATTTCACCAAATTTCAAGATTCAAGTGTTGTATTTTGGAGCGAAAATTATAGAGCATTGGCAGAAGATTAGTGGATTAAAGCAACGGTTGTTTCAAAAGGATTTGAAGTCATTTTGTTGCGAATAGACAAGAAGCGTTGACATTGTACTTTGTACGAACTGTACAACCACCTTCTCCACTACTCTATTCTTTGTCTCTGCTAATAGACAAGAATAACAGCTCTTATGTACAACCAAGCCTGCATCCTTGTTCCCTCTCAACTGGAATGGATTTGAAATTAATTCTTTAGAGGACAACAACTAAATCAGGCAAAGAATCACTGGTGAAAGATCAAGCTTCAATAACGACTCTTTTTTGAATGTGTTGGCACTTACAACGTTCACTTCACACCTCTATATAAAGGAGTGAAGACTTGAAGAACAACAAGACTCTACAATATTTCAAAAGCGCCAAAACTCTGTCAAATTGTCTAAGCATTCAAAGTTCACTTAGAATTTCAGTTTTCAAGTTCATATCTTTGAAATTCTTAAGTCTAAAGAGTCTGTATCTGATTTGTATTGTGAACACCACTGATTGTATATCAAGTGTTCAATCTCAAACATTTTTTTGTGTAATTTTGTTTGATAGAAGTCTCTTGCTTGTGTGCTTGAGCATTAGAAGTCTCTTGATTGTGTTCTTGAGCATTTGAAGTCTCTTGCTTGTGTGCTTGAGCATCTGTAATCAGATATTACATTTAGTGAACTCTCCTTGGAAGTGCAAGGGGGACAGGACTACTTCCGAATTGTGGAAGGAACCTGTATAAATCTTTTGTGTCCTGCTTCTTCTCTTTTCTCTCTGTTTTTCATTCCGCTGCATACGCTCCTGAACTGTATCTTCAAAAGCTGTCTAACTAGCTTCTGATCATTCTGGTTCTGAGTTTTAAAAAGAGAAAACGATTATTTTAAAACACAATTCAACCCCCCCTTCTTGTGTTTTTCTCCCCTTCAATTGGTATCTGAGCTTTGGTTCTGTTGTCAAACACCTAACAGTGTAACAGTCCAAGATCTGAGAAAAACATGTCTGCTGATTCATCTGTTTCTGGTTCTGCTGGCTCTAGTGGTAATCATCATGCTGTTGCATATGATTATAGTGAAAAGAAAACTGACTCAGGGAAGGTTCCAAAGTTTAATGGAGATCCTGAAGAGTTTTCTTGGTGGAAAACCAATTTCTACAGTTATATCATGGGCTTAGATGAAGAACTATGGGATATTCTGAAAGATGGTGTTGGTGACTTAATTCTTGATGAAGAAGGAGCTGCTGTTGATAGAAAAATACATACTCCTGCTCAGAAGAAGATGTACAAGAAACATCACAAGATCAGAGGCTCTCTAGTTTCTGCTATACCACGAGCAGAGTACATGAAGATGAGTGATAAGTCAACTGCTAAAGCTATGTTTGCATCTTTATGTGCTAACTACGAAGGAAGCAAGAAAGTTAGAGAAGCCAAAGCACTGATGCTTGTTCATCAATATGAACTGTTCAAGATGAAGGATGATGAAAGTATTGAGGAGATGTACTCAAGATTTCAAACCCTAGTCTCTGGACTCCAAATACTGAAGAAAAGCTATGTTGCTTCTGATCACGTGAGTAAGATTCTCAGAAGCCTTCCTGCCAGATGGAGACCAAAGGTGACTGCCATTGAGGAAGCTAAAGATTTAAACACTTTAAGTGTTGAAGATCTTGTTAGTTCTCTCAAAGTTCATGAGTTAAGTCTAAATGAACATGAGTCTACTAAAAAGAGTAAATCAATAGCTCTTCCATCAAAAGGCAAGTCATCCAAAGCTCTTAAAGTGGCTGAGTCTGATGAAGAAGATTCACCAACTGGAGATTCTGATGAAGAGGTTACTGAGATGATGGCTATGCTCTCAAACAGACTTCAGTATCTAGCCAAAAAGAACAAGAAGTTTGTGTCCAGGAGAGGTAGCTTCAGAAGCTCAAAGAAGGAAGATCAAAAGGGATGCTTCAACTGCAAGAAGCCTGGTCATTTCATTGCTGATTGCCCTGATCTTCAGAAGGAAAAAGCAAAGGAAAAGTCAAAGAAACCAACATTCAAGTCAAGCAAGTTCAAGAAACAGTTAAAGCAGAGTTTGATGGCTACATGGGATAACTTGGATAGTGAATCTGAATCTGACAAAGAAGAGTCTGATGAAGGTGCAAAGATAGCTGTTGGGTTAGTAGCTACAGCAACTTCAGAAGCTGAAACTGAATCAGATTCAGAAGATGAAAACGAGGTATATTCCAAAATCCCTAGAGAAGAATTGATAGAGTCACTTAAAGAACTCCTCACTCATTTTGAATTGAGAACCAATGAGTTGAAAGGTTTGAAAGAAAAATATGTTGCTTTGATGAAGCAACAAGAATCAACTCTATTGGATCTAAAAGCTTCTGAAGAAGGACTTAGAGGTTTTGACTTCATATGAAAGACATATGAAGACAAACTTAAGTTCTTGTGTCAGAAGCTGCAAGAAAAATGTGATGGAAAATCTTTAAGTAACCATGAGATTGCTCTTGAAGATTTCATTATGTCTGGTATTGACAGAAGCAGAATTGCTTCTATGATTTATAGCATTTACAAAAACAATGGTAAAGGGATTGGATTTTCAGAAGCTAAGTCTAGTGAAACCAATCTCAAAGCATATTGTGAATGCATAAAGGAAGGATTGAAAACCTTCTTTGTTCCTGAAGGTGCAAAAATGGGAACTGTTGCTCACTCAGAACCTGAAGCTTCCAGTTCTAAGGCTAAGATTACATCAAAGCCAAAGAATTTCAAGCCTAAGGATATGATAAATTCTGAATCTAAGACCACAAAGATTAAGATTCTGAAGAGATCAGAACCTGTTCCTCAGAGTCTGATAAAATCAGAATCTGATGTCCTAAAGTCTAAGGTTCAGAAGGGCAAGGCAGTTGGCGCTCCTGAGGTATCAAAACCAAAAGTTGAAAAACCTAAGGTAATGATTAATCAGAAGCTACCCAAGAAGGATCTAAAGGATCAGGAAATGGTGAGTAAATTCTCCAGCTCTAACCCCAAAGGACCCATAAAACAATGGGTACCTAAATCTGAAATTGTCAATACTGCAGATTTGTCTAAAAGCAAGAACAAAACAAAAATCATGGTACCTGGACAGCGGTTGCTCAAGGCACATGACAGGAGAGAAGTCAATGTTCCTATCCATCACAATGAAAGAAGGAGGAAATGTAAAGTTTGGAGGCAACCAGTCTGGGAAGATTATTGGTACGGGGACTATTGGTAACTCCTCTACCTCTATTAATAATGTATGGTTGGTAGATGGGCTTGAACATAACCTATTGAGCATCAGTCAATTCTGTGACAATGGTTATGATGTTTTATTTGAAAAAGCCAACTGTACAGTAATCAACAAGAATGACAAGTCCATTGTGTTCAAGGGAAAGAGAGTGGAAAATGTCTACAAAATCAATTTTTCTCAACTGGCTGATCAGAAGGTAATTTGCCTTCTATCAATGAATGATAAGAAATGGATGTGGCATAAAAGGCTGGGACATGCTAACTGGAGATTAATCTCTAAGCTTAGCAAGTTACAGCTTGTCAAAGGCCTTCCTGACATTGATTATCATTCAGATGCACTCTGCGGTGCATGCCAGAAAGGAAAAATTGTTAAAACATCTTTCAAAGCAAAAGACAATGTTTCCACCTCAAGACCCTTAGAACTGCTTCATATTGACCTATTTGGACCAGTTAGCACTGCATCCTTATATGGAAGCAAGTATGGATTAGTTATTGTTGATGATTATAGCAGATGGACTTGGGTGAAATTTCTGAAAAGCAAAGATCATGCATACGATGTATTCAGTAACTTCTGCACCCTTATTTAATCTGAAAAAGAAGCCAAAATTTTGAAAATCAGAAGTGATCATGGTGGTGAATTTGAAAATGAGCCATTTGAAGCTTTTTGTGAAAAATATGGAATCCTCCATGAATTCTCTTCTCCTAGAACTCCACAACAGAATGGAGTTGTAGAAAGAAAGAATAGAACGTTACAAGAAATGGCCAGAACCATGATTCATGAAAACAATTTGGCAAAACATTTTTGGGCAGAAGCTGTGAATACAGCGTGTTATGTCCAGAATAGGATCTATATTAGACCTATCTTGGAGAAAACAGCATATGAATTGTTTAAAGGAAGAAAACCCAATATCTCTTACTTTCATCAATTTGGATGTACATGTTACATTCTGAATAACAAGCTCTACCTAAAGAAATTTGATGCCAAGGCCCAAAGAGGATTCTTTTTAGGTTACTCTAAAAGGTCAAAGGCATACATAGTGTATAATTCAGAGACACTCTGTGTTGAAGAATCTATGCACGTTAAATTTGATGACAAAGAGCTTGAAGATAAAACTTCAAAGCAAGATGAAGGTTTTGCAGAGATACAGGTTCCTGAAGACATTCCAGAACCTGGTCAATCAACTGAATTTGAAGATAGTCAAGAAGCAGCACCCACGTCAGTTGCTCCTGATGATGTTGCTCCTGATGAAGCAGCTTCTGATGAAGCGCAAAATGGCTCACAGCAAGCAGATTCATCCAACTATACTTTCAAATACAAGTCTTCTCATCCTCAAGATCAAATCATTGGAAGTAAAGAAAGTCCCAGAAGAACAAGATCACACTTCAGACAAGAAGAATCTATGATTGGACTAATTTCAATGATTGAGCCAACAACTGCTGAAGAAGCACTTTCAGATGATGGATGGATCATAGCTATGCAAGAAGAGCTGAATCAATTCCAACGGAATGATGTGTGGGATCTGGTACCCAAACCTCCTCAGAAGAACATTATTGGAACAAAATGGGTATTCAGAAACAAGCTGAATGAAAAAGGTGAAGTAACCAGAAACAAAGCCAGACTTGTTGCTCAGGGGTACAGTCAACAAGAAGGCATTGATTACACCGAAACATTTGCTCCAGTTGCAAGATTGGAAGCAATCAGGTTACTTTTATCTTATGCAATTAATCATGGAATAGTATTATATCAAATGGATGTCAAGAGTGCATTTCTTAATGGTGTCATAGAAGAAGAAATGTATGTCAAACAACCTCCTGGCTTTGAGGATCTGAAGCATCCTGACCATGTTTACAAACTTAAGAAATCACTATATGGCTTGAAACAAGCTCCCAGAGCTTGGTATGACAGACTAAGTAATTTCTTGATTAAAAACGATTTTAAACGAGGTCAGGTTGACACAACACTCTTCAGAAGGACTCTTGAGAAAGACATTCTTGTTGTGCAGATATATGTTGATGATATAATATTTGGTTCTACTAATTCATCTCTTTGCAAGGAGTTTTCTAAGTTAATGCAGGATGAATTTGAAATGAGCATGATGGGAGAGCTGAAGTTCTTCCTGGGCATTCAAATTAATCAAAGCAAAGATGGAGTATATGTTCATCAGACGAAATATACAAAGGAGCTTCTGAAGAAGTTCAAGCTTGAAGATTGCAAACTGATGAACACTCCAATGCATCCCACATGTACCTTAAGCAAAGAAGATGAAGGATCAAAAGTGGACCAGAAGCTATACAGAGGTATGATTGGTTCTCTGTTATACCTCACTGCATCTAGGCCAGATATTTTATTCAGTGTATGCTTATGTGCAAGGTTTCAGTCAGATCCTAGAGAATCTCATTTAACTGCAGTTAAGAGAATCTTCAGGTATCTGAAAGGAACAACTAATCTGGGACTCCTTTATAGAAAATCACCAGATTATAAGCTAATTGGATTCCGTGATGCTGATTATGCTGGTGACAGGATTGAAAGAAAGTCAACCAGTGGCAATTGTCAATTTCTGGGTGATAATCTGATATCCTGGGCTAGCAAGAGACAAGCAACTATTGCTATGTCTACAGCAGAAGCAGAATACATTTCAGCTGCAAGTTGTTGCACACAACTACTCTGGATGAAACATCAGCTGGAAGATTATCAGATACATGCTAACAGTATTCCTATCTTTTGTGATAATACTGCTGCTATTTGCTTGTCAAAGAATCCAATTCTGCATTCAAGAGCCAAGCATATTGAGATCAAACACCATTTTATCAGAGATTATGTTCAAAAAGGAATTTTAGATATACAATTCATTGATACTGAAAATCAATGGGCTGATATATTTACTAAGCCTCTAACTGTTGAAAGATTTGATTTTATTAAGAAAAATTTGAACATGCACTACGTGTCTGATTAAAATTGCTTGCTCCTGAATAAGAAGTTCAGGTTCTGAAGTCACTTCAGAAGCCATTGTCCTTCAGAAGCTCCTGAGTGAGGTCCTGAAGAAAATGTGCTCCTGATGAGTCATCAGAATCTCAACCTTCAGAAGAGAATCTTTGTGCTCCTGAATAGCAGAAGTTAGTGGAAGTTCTGGAGTTGCTCCTGGCGACATCTGTCCCACTAACTTATACAGCTCATCTGAAATCTGACAGCGTGGCATAAATGTATTGGCGTATAACTCAAAGGGCAATGATGTTAATTTTACTTTTCGTAGTACTATCTCGCGCCCCCAACTGTCATTAATGCTATGTTTGTTTGTCCCCTGTTATTCAAACGTTTTTCGCTAAAAAAAGCACTTAATAAAAAACACACACTACTCACTTCACTTCCTACACTTGTTGTTTTTGTTTTCGTATCTGCTAAGAAAAGTTCTCTCTCTCAAAACCCTAAGAACCCAAATCTCAAACTTCTTCAAACATCAATGGCTTCATCAAGTTCTGTTCAAGAATCCAACGCTCAACTCGCAGTTCAGCAAGCTGAAGGTCAGCAAGAAAGGGCTGCTTACGAGATCAAAGGAGTCATCATGAGCCTAAAAGAATGGCAACTTAAGATTCAAACAGAGAATCCGGTGGATTTTGAATCTCTTGCGTATCATGGCTGTGACATCAAGAGGTTTTATGAAGTTCAAGGGCTGATGAACTATTTCAGTATGCTCAACGGTCCTACCTACAAGACGTTAGTAAGACACTTCTGGGTAAGAGCATCAGTCTATGATAAAGCTGCATCAAAACTGGAGGAAGAAGAAAAAGTTTTGTTTGATCCCTCTCTTGAAGGGAAAACCAGAGAAGAAATGGGTCTGGAACCATTCAGAGAAGTTCAGATCAGGTCAAGCCTGATGGGTATCCCAGTCTACATTTCTGAAGCTATAATTGCTTTTGTCATTGGAGCAGAAGCATCTGGAAAGTACTCCGGTGTAGATATACCAAACTCTCAGTCAAGCTCCTGGAGTGATTTGGTGAATAAAACTCTCTTCAATTCTACAACAGCCGGTAAATACTATGACTTGAACATGATCAACAAGATGCTCCTGAAGATTCTCAATGAGAACATGCTACCTAAAGGAGGTGGTGGAGATCAACCCTCTTTGGCTCACAAAGTTTTTCTCCATCACATTATCAAGGGTGAGAAAGTGAATCTACCCAAATACATCTTCAGGCACATGATTAAAGAGCTCAGGGAAAGCCAGAACAAGTGCAGAGTCTGGGTTCCCTATGGAAGACTGATCTCAGAAATCTTCCATCAAGGAGGCATCATTAAAGCTCTGAATGAAGTAAACTACTTCACTGATGAACAGCTGGAAACTGAGACCGGAAAGGTGATAAATGCAGTTACCTTGAAGCATATGAAGCTAATTCCTGAAGTGACCAAGCTGAAGACAGACATCTGTGAATCAAGGGTCATATCAAATCTCATGGAGGACTTCCCTCCTATCTGCAAGAAGGACACCCTGGCTGTTCAAATGGCTCTCATTGCTGATCACTATGAGACCCATGGAAAGCTGATTAGTCTGGATGAAGTTCCGGAAGAAATGTATGGACAAGAACTTCCTGTAGCTAAAGGAAGAAAATCTAAAAGAAAGGTACTCACTCAAGAAGAGTACTTAGAAGGTGAAAATCCTTCTAAGAAGGCAAAGAAGGAAAAGGCTCCTGAAAAGTCTATATCTGGTGCTCCTGGAGGATCATCAATTCAGGAAGAGGTTCAGGATCTGAACCCAGGAGCTATTATTCCTCAGAAGACAAGAAGTGGCAAGCAAATGGTTTCAGCATCTACAACAACAACGAAAGTGAAACAGATTCCTCAAAAGAAGAAAAGGACTCAGAAACTAAGGAAACTGAAGGAATCTGTGTACACTGCTGAAGAAAGTGCAGCTGTAGAGGCTACCGAACTGGTTACCAGGGAGGTAAGAAAGAAGAAGAAGGCTGAATCTGAAGCTGTTCAGAAGGCCTTGGAGCTGGCTAAGGAAATAGAAGTACCTACTGAGGTCTTGCTTAAGAAAGATGTTGCTGAGGTTGCTGAGCAAGCTCTGATGAGCTCATTAGAACTGCAAGCTGAAGTTGCTACTGAAGCTGCAAGTATTCTAGCTACTCCTGGATCAGATGTTATATCAGGTACATCCTCCTCACAACCCTTAATACATATAGAATCTGACTCCTCTCCCTCATCACCCTCTCAATCCAAAACCTCATCATCCTCATCTTCTGATATGGATGATATTCCTATAAGCATCCTCAGAAAAGGCCTATCACCATCCTCCAAACTCCACAAAAATTCTTCCAAACCTATTTCTCCTTTCAAACCATCTGAACCATCTATCCAAGCTAGGGTCAGTAGTTTGCTAGAGTTACAATGCAGCAAACTACCCCGTAATCATCCACTTCAACCACCAACCATTAAACCTGTCAACATGATTTTACCTGACAAGCCAGAAGATGACTCTGTTATAAATAATCTCAGCAGTCATCTATCCGGTGAACTTCCAAACTTTAACCTAACACCACAAAAAGCCTCTGAAGTAACAACTTCACAAGTTGCTTCAGAAAGCCCCCATCAACAAGCACCTGAACCACTTGTGTCCCCATCTGTTTCTGAACAGTATGTTCCTGAACAATCTGTTTCTGAGCAAGCTGCTCCTGAACCATCTGCTCCTGAACAAGCTGTTCCTGAACCAACCATTTCTGACCATACTTCTGAAATTCTTTACACTGAAAATGCTATGGAGATTGATGATTCTGTCATTGATCCTGATGCACAAACTACTCAATCTTCTCCTATGGAGGTTGACAAGTCTGCTTCTGATCAGGCACAATCACAATCTGAAAGCAATACTCAATCATCAATCTTAAATAACCTACAAATTCAACCCTGTGCTTCTCCCAAGCCTAGAAAACAACCTTCACCACCCACAAGATTCTTAGATTCTAATGTATTAAAGGGCGTGTGTGAGGACATAGCTGACAAAATGATCAAGCTCATTTCATCTAGAAGTGACTTGAGTCACAGAGAAAGCTATGAGAAACAATGGAGTAGGCTTAAGGAGAGAGTTGAGTATGTCATGCAAGCACTGTCCTCAACTTGTGTAGAAGCTCAAGAGCAAGCTAAGCAGAAGCTTCAAGACTGGCTGAACGGCATCAATGAAGATCTTGAAGAGGTTAAGATAACAGGAACTTGGGCTAGATCGTCTTTAAGTATCAGAGGAAGAGAACCAACTGATTTTCTGCCTCAGTACATTCATCCCAAGGACCTGGACTTATCCTTCCTTACAAAGGTCAATCTAAAGGCATCAACTCCTGATCTAGCTTTAGCTCAAGAGAACAAGGTCTTAAAGGAAAAGAATAAGAAGCTGGAAAAAGATCTCTTTGAGCATAGGCTACTGTTTCTAGAACATAAAGCTGAAACTGATGCTAAGCTGGAAGAAGCCAGGATCAGAGAAGAAAATATGGCCAGAAGCCTAGCTGAGATGAAGCAAAAGCAAGAGGAAACCAATGACCTCCTGAAGAAGATTCTTGAAAACACTCTCAAACAAACCAACCCATAGTTGCACACCCTTTGTTGTTTGTTGTGTTTTTCAGTTTGTTCTTTTATTAACTTTGTATGCTTCTGAATTCAAACACTTCTATATATTTCTTTGCTCCTGATCTTATTAATTGCTTCTGATTTATTTTTTTAACGCATTTCACTTGTGATATTGATTATGCTCTGAATCCTTTTACTATGTTTTTCTCTTTCTTTTGTTGATTTCTTTTTGTTAATGACAAAAGGGGGAGTAAGTGTGATAGTATTTAAAGGTCCTGAGCCCCATTAAGTTTTTTGAAATTTAATTCTCTCAATACTTTTTGTTAGGGTGAGTAACTTTATTTCAAAATAACTTAACTGAACCATTATCTCTCTCTATCACTTCTATTCTCTTTGATTATTTTACTAAGCGTTAAATGAATTTAATTAACAAAGATAGAACTCAGGGGGAGCTTACAAACCTCATACCCTATAAGTCAACTTGTTAATTAGATTAACAACAATTGATCAAATTTTTAAATACTATGGTTTGTCATCATCAAAAAGGGGGAGATTGTTGGAATAAAATGTGTTTAACAATAAACCCTAAAGAGTTTTGATGATAACAAAGTATTAAAAATTGACAATTGGTATTGCTAATATTTGTTTAAGTGTACAGGACTGTAAACAAAGTGATATATCTCATCAAGGTTCTGAACGAACAAATAAAGAGCAAAGGAAGTATCTATTTAAAACTTAAAGCGCTCCTGAAGAGTGGCACTCCTGAAGTCTAGCGCTCCTGAAGAGTGGCACTCCTGAAGACTAGCACTCCTGAAGACAAGAGCTCCTGAAGAGTATGACGTCATCAGAAGCTGAAGGTCCTCAGAAGCTGATTCTTCGAAGCAACAGTATTTCACCAAATTTCAAGATTCAAGTGTTGTATTTTGGAGCGAAAATTATAGAGCATTGGCAGAAGATTAGTGGATTAAAGCAACGGTTGTTTCAAAAGGATTTGAAGTCATTTTGTTGCGAATAGACAAGAAGCGTTGACATTGTACTTTGTACGAACTGTACAACCACCTTCTCCACTACTCTGTTCTTTGTCTCTGCTAATAGACAAGAATAACAGCTCTTATGTACAACCAAGCCTGCATCCTTGTTCCCTCTCAACTGGAATGGATTTGAAATTAATTCTTTAGAGGACAACAACTAAATCAGGCAAAGAATCACTGGTGAAAGATCAAGCTTCAATAACGACTCTTTTTTGAATGTGTTGGCACTTACAACGTTCACTTCACACCTCTATATAAAGGAGTGAAGACTTGAAGAACAACAAGACTCTACAATATTTCAAAAGCGCCAAAACTCTGTCAAATTGTCTAAGCATTCAAAGTTCACTTAGAATTTCAGTTTTCAAGTTCATATCTTTGAAATTCTTAAGTCTAAAGAGTCTGTATCTGATTTGTATTGTGAACACCACTGATTGTATATCAAGTGTTCAATCTCAAACATTTTTCTGTGTAATTTTGTTTGATAGAAGTCTCTTGCTTGTGTGCTTGAGCATTAGAAGTCTCTTGATTGTGTTCTTGAGCATTTGAAGTCTCTTGCTTGTGTGCTTGAGCATCTGTAATCAGATATTACATTTAGTGAACTCTCCTTGGAAGTGCAAGGGGGACAGGACTACTTCCGAATTGTGGAAGGAACTTGTATAAATCTTTTGTGTCCTGCTTCTTCTCTTTTCTCTCTGTTTTTCATTCCGCTGCATACGCTCCTGAACTGTATCTTCAAAAGCTGTCTAACTAGCTTCTGATCATTCTGGTTCTGAGTCTTAAAAAGAGAAAACGATTATTTTAAAACACAATTCAACCCCCCCCCCCCCCCCCTTCTTGTGTTTTTCTCCCCTTCATATTTTGCCGTTATAAAATAAAAATATCGCACAAAAGAAACTAAACTTGATGGCAGAACACTTTCTACACGAACTCTCACAAAAATAAACCATTTTCATATTAGCAATGATACGTTGACACTAGTTGATATAAAATCTAAATCCTTTATTTTAAGTTTTAAAGATAACAAACTAATTAAATTAAACTTTATTAATTATGATTTTAATTGCTATACAACTTGTGCTCTTGAGTATTTCTTTTTAAGCTAAAGGTATAAAAGCATTATATGATTATCAAGGAAAGCATCAAGTTATGATGAAGAGAACGTTCAGGAATATGAAGGCACTAAGAATGTCACATTTAAGGAAGCAATAAATATTTGAAGTATAAAGGAAATATTATTTGAAGCTTACCATATTTAATATCATGTGCAAAAAGGTTAGCATGAGAAGGACCACTATAATTTCGACAACACATCAAGGATGTAAGACAAATACAAAACTATTATCCCTTGGACATTCTCTTTTTGGTCACCTCACAACATGACAAGGAAAACTACCTAGTACAAGAAAAGCATTTTCTTTGGGCTCAAGACTTATGCTACAGCAAGAAGTGAAAAAGTAATGAGCTGTTCAAACCCCATGTCTCACGTAGTAAGCAACAAAGTATAAAGGAAAGCTTCAGCAGATTTAGAGATCGATCTCAACTTTCAGAAATCAGTTTCATCTCAGAGACCCTATTGATTCTTGAGCATTAAGCATATCAAGAGTTTCTCTCATATAAATAGAAGACTTCAGCAAAAGGAAAAGATAACTTTTTGAGCAAAAGAATACAAGCGTATATTCATCAAGAATCTCTTTATTCAAATAAGAACCATATATTTTGTTTTTGAGCAAGCTGCTCTTTTAGTGTATTAAATCTTTCAAGAAGATTAATACTTTTCAAATCCACTTACTCTTGTAAAAGAAATTGAAGTTGTGCAGAAAGCAAAAAGATTGTAAACTCTTGTCCATAACGGCAAGTAACTCAACCAGGTGAAGGTTGAAAGAAGTTGGTGTAAAGATCAGAAAGATCTGAAAGAAAGAAGGAGTTGAGATTAAGTTATAACTCAACTACATAGTGGAAAATCTCACAAGTATTGTGGGGACTGGACTAACCCACATTGGGGGAACCAGGATAACGTTTGTTGTGTGATCTTTCTTCCTTATCTCCTTATATTCATATTGTTCACACACACACAATCACTATTTAAATTTTCGATTATTCCACTAACATATTTGTTCGAGAAAATTTTAATATGTAAATTTTATTACATCACAATTCAAACCCCCATTTCTTGTGATATTATTTATCTTCAATTGGCATCAGAGCCCAGCTCTAAGATCTTAGCACTTAACAGTGTACGGAGAAAAAATCCAGAAAAGAATACAAAATGTCTAAAGCAAAATTTCTGTCTGAAGGAGGATCTTCAAATAGACCACCTCTTTTTGAAGGAGCTGATTACTACTACTGGAAAGATAAAATGCTATTATTTTTACAATCATAAGACAACCATATGTGGTCTGTAATAGAATATGGGAACTACATCCCATACGATGAAGATTTAAACTTAAAAAAACAAGAAGACTGGTCAGATGAGGAAGGCAAACGTGTTCTATTAAATTTTAAAGCTAAATTATTTCTAACCATGTCTTTAAGCAAGGAAGAATTTGATAGAGTGCAAGAATGCAAAACTGCCAAAGAATTTTGGGACACTTTAAAAATACATCATGAAGGAACCAGTCATGTTAAAGAAACAAGAATTGATATCGATGTACGAAGATATGAACTATTCGAAATGAAGGAAACTGAAACAATAGATTAAATGTATGGAAGGTTCACCATCATTATGAATGAGTTACGCTCTCTTGAAAATAATTTTTCTGTTCATGAAAGAGTAAGAAAAATTCTAAGATGTCTTCCAAAATCTTGGAGACATATTGTGACTGCTATAACAGAAGCAAAAGATCTGACCAAACTCAGATTAGAAGATCTCATTGGATCTTTAAAAGCTCATGAAGTACTTCTACAAGAAGACAAATCTTCAAACAAAAGTAAAATGATTGCGTTCAAAACAACTCAAGAAACGCAAAATCAAGAAGAAGAAATGAATTATGAAAATCAACAGCAAGAACCTGATCAAGAAGAAGAACAAGCACAAATGGTTCTTCTTACAAGAAAACTTCAAAGAATGATTCAAAAAAGAGATCTAAACAAAAGGAACTTGCCAGCAAAAAGAGAAAATACAAAAACTGAAATTGACAGAAGTCAAATTACTTGTTATGGTTGTTACAAAACAGGACATTACAAATCCGAATGTCCACCATTCAAAAGAAAACCAAACAATTTTCAGTCAAATCAAAAATCCTTCCTAACTACATGGGATGAACCAGAAGAACCAACAAATGAAGATGAACAAGCAAATCTATGCCTAATGGCAAACACAGAAGAGGTAAATTCTGAACCTTGCTCATCTTGTGAAAAAACTGAATATTTTTTTGACAATCTTTTTCATAGCTCACAAATTCTTGAACAAACTTGTGAAAAATTAAGAAATGAACATGATAAACTCAAAAGGGAAAAATAAGATTTAGAAAAATTGTTTGAAACTTTTCAAAAACTCCAAACTCAAGAAACTTCTAAAAAGGATGAATCTGAAGAAGAAAACAAAGTTTTAAAGAAAAGTGTTCATAAATTAGAAAATGATATTACCAAGTTCGTAAGATCTACAGAAACTTTCTAGAATATCATAGGAGCACAAAAAAATGCTTTTGATAAAACTTGCATAGGCTTCAAAACAAATGATAAACAAAAGCTTTATGAAAATCTTTTTATCCCTGAAAAAAGGGTAGAAAGATATAAATGTACATACCGTAAAAAATATGGACATTTAGAGAAGTTTTGTTTTAGAAAAGAAAATGATCGTGTCTTTCAAAATAAAATAAAAAAATCACGTTCAAACCTAACTTCATCAAGTTTCACAAAGAAGGATTCTCTAAAAATAACACTAACCATCAAGGACCCAAAAAGATATGGGTACCCAAAACTCTACTAACTTCTACTGCAAGAATGTCTCATAATAGTCAAGAAAAGGCCTTGGTACTTGGACAGTGGATGCTCAAGACATATGACTGGAGATAAACAAATCTTTGTATCCTTCATCGAAAAAGAAGGAGGATTAGTAACCTTTGGTAACAATGAACAAGCTCGAATCGAGGGTAAAGGAGTTATTGGTAAGATAAATTCCGCAAAAATTGAAAATGTTCAATATGTAGAAAGTTTAAAACATAATTTGATTAGCATCAATCAATTGTGTGATGGTGGTCTTGAAGTAACATTCAAACCTAACACATGCGAAGTAAGACAAGAATCTTCAGGAAAAATCTTATTTACCGGATCAAGAAACAAAAATGTTTATGTTATATACTTAGATGAGCTCACTGTTGAATCCTTTTTTATATCTCTTGAAAAAGACAAATAGATTTGGCACAAAAGGGCTGGACATATAAGTATGGAAACTATTTCCAAAATTTCAAAACTAGATCTAGTAAGAGGATTTTCTAAGATCAACTTTGAGAAAGATAAGGTATGCGAAGCATTTGTCAAGGGAAAACAAGTTAAAAGTAGTTTTCATCCAAAAGATTTTATTTCAACAAAAAGGCCCATTGAATTGCTACACATAGACTTGTTTGGACCTATCTCAATAGAAAGTCTTGGTGGAAAAAGATATGGCTTTGTAATCGTTGACGATTTCTCCAGATTCACTTGGGTTTTATTCTTAAAACACAAATATGATTCTTTTGAAACTTTTAAAACTTTTTGCAAACAAGTTCAAAATGAGAAAGAAACTCATATAATCTCTGTAAGAAGTGATCATGGCAGAGAATTTGAAAACTCTTCCTTTGAGCAATTCTTCAGTGAAAATGGAGTTTCTCATAGTTTTTCTTGTCCTAGAACACCTCAACAAAATGGTGTTGTAGAAAGAAAAAATAGAACACTGAAATGGCAAGAACTATTTTAAATGAATCAAATGTTGAAAAATATTTTTGGGCTGAAGCCATAAATACTTCTTACTATATCTTAAACAAAGTTTCAATAAGAAAAATTTTAAACAAAACCCCATATGAACTCTAGAAAAGACGAAAGCCTAACATTTCATATTTTCATATTTTTGGTTGTTACTGCTATATTTTGAACAATAAAGATACTTTGGGAAAGTTTGATTCAAAATCAGACAAAGCAATATTTTTGGGATACTCTTCCACGTCAAAAGCTTATAGAGTCTATAATCTAAGAACAAGAATTTTGGAAGAAAGTATGCATATCAGATTTGATGAATTTGAGGAAATTGAAAATCAAAACGAAATCATTGAAGAAGAAGAAGAAGAAGAAGAAGAAGAAGAAGAATCAAAATTCTGACAATACTATTTAAAGATCATCAAATGAGAAACCACCTCAAAGTCCTCCAAGATCATGGAGAACATTTGATTATCATCCCCATGAACAAATCATTGGAGATACTACAGATGGTGTAAGAACAAGAAGATCTTTTCAAAACAATGACATGGCTATGATCTCACAAATTGAACCTAAATCCATAAAAGATGCAATCAATGATGAATCATGGGTTGAAGCCATGAAAGAAGAATTACTACAATTTGAAAAAAACCAAGTCTGAACCTTGGTACCTGAACCTCAAAATCAATCCGTCATTGGTACTAGATGGGTATTCAGAAACAAATTAGATGAAGAAGGAAAGGTAACTCGAAACAAGGCAAGATTGGTGGCACAAGGATATAATCAACAAGAAGGAATTGACTATGATGAAACTTATGCTCCAGTAGCAAGACTGGAAGCTATAAAAATTCTTCTTGCATATGCATCTCATAAATGCATAAATTTTTTTCAAATGGACGTAAAAAGTGCCTTTTTAAATGGTTTTTTAAATGAAGAAGTCTATGTTCATCAACCTCTAGGGTTTGAAGATTTACAAAAACCAAAACATGTGTTTAAACTAACCAAAGCTCTCAATGGACTTAAACAAGCCCCAAGAGCCTGGTATGAAAGATTAAGCACATTTTTACTACAAAATGGTTTTTCAAGAGGAAAAATTGATACTACACTTTTTCGAAAAATGAATAAAGATGATTTATTAATTGTTCAAGTGTATGTTGATGATATCATTTTTGGAGCAACAAATGAAAAAATGTGTGATGAATTCTCTAAACTCATGGAAAGTGAATTCGAAATGAGTATGATGGGAGAACTTAAATTCTTTTTGGGATTACAGATCAAACAACATAAAGATGGTATTTTTATTTGCCAAGAGAAATACATCAAAGACCTTCTCAAAAAATACCACATGAATGAAGCCAAAATCATGTCTACTCCTATGCATCCACCATCTAGTTTAGATGAAGATGAAAATGGAAAGGCATTTCCTGAAAAGGAATACAGGGGAATGATAGGATCTCTGTTATATTTAACTGCAAGTAGACCTGACATTGTCTTTGCAGTAGGACTTTGTGCTAGATTTCAAACAGCTCCTAAAGAGTCACATCATATAGCTGTCAAAAGAATTTTCAGATATCTTGTCGGAACAACAGACATAGGAATCTTGTACAAAAAGGGATTTCACTTTAATCTCATGGGTTATTACGATGCTGACTATGCCGGAGACAAAATTTCTTGGGGAAGCCCTGATCAGTTGGTGTTGTAGAAAACAAAACACCATAGCAGTCTCTACTACTGAAGTTGAATACGTATCCGCTGCAAACTGTTGCTCACAGGTATTATGGATTAGAAATCAATTAGAAGATTTCTCTCTCAGGTATGCAAGTATTCAAATTCTATGCAATAATACCAGTGCTATCAATTTATCTAAGAATCCCATTCAGCATTCAAGATCAAAACACATAGAAATTAAGCATCATTTTATTCGCGATCATGTAAACAAAAAGGAAATTGAATTATCATTTATTGACACTGAAAATCAATTAGCAGATATCTTTACAAAACCTTTGGTAGAAGATAGATTTAATTTTATTAAAGAAAAATTGAGAATTATTAAAAAACCTTTTTAAACTAATTTTTTATTTAATTTTTTTTATTAATTATTAAGAAAAAAAACTCTTCACTTCCCTCTTTGTCTCTCACTTGTGGCATCTTTGTTTCTTTCCCTTGATACTCTAACTGATAAAGTTCAGTTTTAACTCCTGGACAATGATTATCATGATTACTTTGCTTCTACCAAGTACAATCTAGCCATATCTCTCTCCTATTTCAAAGTTTTTTTTCGGCTATCAACAATGAAGGGACACACTCTTCACTCTTCCCTAGCCTACTCTACACAGACTCTTCACTCTCCCCAACCACTTCTCACTCTCTCCTCTTTCTCTCAATCGTTTCCTCTTCTCCATAAACAAACACCTAACCCCTTTCTCTATAAAATCAAACCTAGACTCCACTCTTCTTCATCAAAACCTTCTATCAAATCTTCAATCAACCCATTCGAAAATGGCAAGAACCAAAGGAAACCACAAAAATTTCTCTCTTTTCTCCTTCACCCTCACCTGAACGCTCTCCATCTCCACCACCTCCGCCGTTGCCACTCAACCCTAACCTTAACACCGATCCCTTCTCTTGCTCACCCCCAAAGAGTCGAACAACCTCTGCTCCTGTCAAAACCTACTCTCGAAATCTCAAATCTAGAAAGGCTAAGTCAACTGAAACCCTCAAGAAACCCACTCGAAAACCCATGAGACTTTCAGCTAAGAAGAAAAGCGATGATGTTATGTTCATCGATCTAGATTCAGATGAAGGTCGCCCTATCAAAAGCTTGAAGAAAACTCCCACTGATGCTGAGAAAAACACAGACAAAGTCGAAGAGATTAAGAAGGAATTCAAAGATGCTGTTCAGAAAAAGAAATCACTAAAGGAATGCTCTGCTTCTCAAACCAGGAACATGCATATCCCATCGCATGATCCTTCTCTCAATCGCATCTTCAAGTCAAAATGGGCCTCAAGACCCATTGGTGTGGGAAGAATGTACGACTTTGGGAAATTGCTGAAGGAAGGCATTGACCTTCTCAAGTTCGTCGAACCACTAGGATGGAAGGATTTATTCTAGATTAAAGAAACTCGTTATCCATAAGTGGTAAGGAACTTTTACTTCATGGCTGAAACCTTTCCAAACAAAGATCTAATTGTGTCAAAAATTCAAGATAAGGTTATCAAATTAGACGCTGAAAAGCTGGCTAAGATTCTGGACATTCCTCAAAGAGGACCAAAGTGTTATGGAAGACCAGAATATGCTTATGCAACTTTGTCTCGATTCAACATCATTCGCTAAATGTTCGTCAAATATGAATTTGATGAGGATCTTGTATCTGCAAATCTCAAGAAGGAATACAAGCTTCTTCACAACTTGTGTCAATTATGTGTTACCCCTCGCAAAGGAAGCAAACACAAGGTATCTGAAACTGACATTCTTGTTATGTATCATCTCTATCATGGTATTAATATCAATCTTCCTGTCATAATCATTCGCTACATGATTCATGCCTCTAAACCCAAAAAACCTAGATCTTGTGTTCCTTATGGAATGGTGCTTACTCGTGTTTTCAAGGAATTCAACATTGACCTTGAGAAAGAAAAATTTGACACTGTCTGCTCAGAATTTTTACCCAAAAATGTTGCTCATATGAAAGTTACCCCTTCCAATGAAATTCCAAAACTTAGCACTACTCTTGATGAAGCCGAAACCTCCTTAAAGAGGAAGAGGGAAGACAAAGGAAAAACTCTAATGGACGAGCTTCTGGATGCAATTCTTCAGGATACTCATGAAGATGCTCCATTCCCTGATATTAATGTGCCTGAAAATCAAGCTTCAGAGAAGTTCGACCAAGCCTCAAACTCTGTTCTTAATCTGAATTCTCCTTTTTTATCTCACATTCCTGGGAATACTTGGTTCAAACAAGCTGAGAAAGCTTTTCCCTCAACTGCTCATGGTGAACCAACTGTTGTGTCTCCTCTTTTCAGTCATTAGCTAGGAAGCTCTACTGCTGTGTTTGGTTCAAGTTTCTTGGATGCTCTATTCAGATCCTTAAGCAACTCAGGATCTCACCATGCTCCAATCAAAAGCTATTTTGGTAGCTCTTTCTCTGATCATTATCTTCCATCACTGCCTTTCCACTTTGGGACTTTTGAAAGCTTTGGTCAATCTGCACCACCACTAGCCCCACCCAACACTCCTGAAACATCAGCTGCTTCTCGCAATGCGACTTTTTCACCTGCTCTAACCGTGTCTGAACTCAATGTTGCTCTTCATCCCATCATTGATAAACTTGACCTTGTCTACAACTTGCAATCCTTCATGGTTCTTGATGTTGCAAAGTTTCGTGATTGATTTATTGATGACTATTGTGCTCGTGATTTTCGGGTGTCAATCCATTAAACGGTTTTGAACCTTCAATCATTGAACTCTCAATTTTATTCGTGGGAAGGGAAAAAATGAGTAAAAAACCCTTAAAGAGATCAAGGTCCGGGGGTTGGTTTCGATTAGGGAAGGTGTTAAGCACCCTAAACGACTTCGGTACTCCGAATGAGCCTCTTACCTAAATTATCTCGTGCTAATTATTTGTTTATTTATTTGCAAAAAATATTGCCTAAAGTCTAAGTGAAAGAATGAAGGGAGAAGATGTATGTTTTTTGTTGTTTTTATTGATTTGGAAAGACGTAAGTCTTTTGCCTACATACCCAAAAGTGGGATCAAAATCATGTAGTTCATCTCAAAAATTAATTTGGTGAGTTGGATTGATTTTAAAAGTTTGAAAAGTGTTTTGAGAGGATAAGAAGCCGAAAGGCGTAGAAGAATAAAAAAATGTGAGATTGTTTGATTTTAATTAGAGAAAAGGAAGTCTAAATAATTAAACATTGATTAGAAGTTTGATTAAGAAAATAAAGGGAAAAAGTCCACTTGGATTGAGAGCCAAGGTTTCTTAATAAAATATTTTTGTGTTTTGGTTATTTGATTTTTTTGAGAAAAGGATTTTTTTGTAAGTTAAATCGTAAACTAAAAACAACTAAACGTAATGACGTAACATAAAAGCGATAAATAAGTGTGTGATAGTGTCGGTGTATGTGTCGGTGCGTATTCTCATTATTAGGATATTTACATAAGTTCCTAAATACATTCTAAGGTCTTGCGCGAAAATAAATAACGAGAAATAAAACGCGGAAAATTAAATTACATAAGTCCTAAATACACACTAATATCATGAAATCTAAAAAGATAAAAATAATAAAGCGATAATAAAAATAAAATGCAAATACATAGAATAGGCACATATGCTAAACAAATCAAATATGCATGTAATGATTTTTTAAGTCTAAAATGCATGAGATAAAAAACATTAAATGAATTAGATAATAAAAAAATGCATGAGATGAAAAGTGATTTGAATTAAAATGTATGTGATGAAAATTAAATCCACAAGTAAACTAAATGATATGACTAATATAATATGAAAAACTTAAATTGAATAAAATGCATGAAAGTAGTTAAAATTGACATGTAAAAGAAAAAGATTTTTCAAAGAAGCAGGGAGGTGTAGCAAGCAGTGCTGGGGGTGCATAAAATAAAACTGTAGAGAAAAATAGAAAGAAAAGAAAAGAAAAGAGATGGGCTAGAGGGAAGATCCGGTTCGGTTCACCTGGGTCGGTTCAGGATAGAACCGAACCGGTTACACTAATATATAAAGGTTTTTGCTGGTTTTTGGCTCATCCTCTCCATGCCATCCTCTCTCTAAAACAAAGCTCCTCCCTCTCTCTAACATTTCAGTAAAACGGAGAAGATGAAGGTGGGTGGTCGGAATTTTCTCCGGCACGGTGGCTACCGGCCACAAGGCGGCGGCGCCGCCGCGCCAGAGTATGAACTTCGACCTTTCTTTAAAAAAAAAATCAGTTTCCGAAAGCTCTTTCCTTCCTCTTCTCGATTTCGACTTTAGTTTTCAAAGAAACGCAACGAAACGTCCTAGATCTACAAAACAAAGTCTGAACTTTTACCTTTTCTTTACCTTCCGTTTTGGTTTGGAGTTGTTCGTCTTCTCCCTTTCTTCTTCCTGTTTGTGTTTCTTTGTTCCGACGAGACTCGTTTCAGTTTCGACCGGAATGTTGTGCTACACGTTATTTCATGTTTTGTTTTGGCTAGGCTTGGTTTGATGCAATAAACGAGTTGTTGTTGTTGATGAACACATGAATGCGTGTTACTGTTGTTACTTGTTATAGGTTCAATTTGCTTCACTATGTTGTTGGGAAAAATGAATCTGAAAATGAATAATAAAAAAGAAATGGTTTATGTGTTCTTGAAGTTCATCATTTTTTGTGTTACGTTGATTTTGATCTGGAAAAAATGAAATGAGAAAAAGTTTAGTGTTTGTGATGTGATGTGGCTGCGGCTACAGTGATTGGCCTTGGAAAATGTGTGATTTATGACAGTCTATTTATAGACCGTCATCTGAGGGTTTCTCTGGTATGCGAAAATGACCAAAATGCCCCTGGTGGGTCTTCTCAGTCTTTAAAAGCGAGTAAAGAATGAAAAAAATAAAAGTGAAATGTCGTAAAACAGACAGATAAAAATGAGATTTGAACGGATAAAAATTTGAGAAAAGACGAGTAAAAAACAATTGGTCAAAAAATGGGGTATGACAACTATTGCAAGAGGTTCGGTGTCACTCCAGCTGGCCAAACCTTTTACACATCATCCTTTGGCCCTGCTACTTACAAGCCTTAGGCTTGATTGCTTCCAGTCCTAGACCACCCCCGCTTTTTGAATATGACAAAGGGGGAGAAATGAATTGGTTTTACTTGGTGTACTTTAAGAATGTAATTGTTGCAAATGCTTTATTGCTTTTATGTTTTTATGCTTTTTAAATTCTGCTTTGTCTTTCAATTTCTAAGCTAGGATTTTTTTTTGTTGAACCATGGATTATGTACTGAAAATGATCAAATCTCTTGTACAACATCTTTTGGAATGAATTTGGTTCAAACAAATTTCCTGCGTAGCTCTTTTTAATTTACAAACATATTTTGCATACATAAATAAATTAAGGGGGAGCTTATTGAAATTGAATGCTTAAATTGAGGGGGAGCTTATTTGATAAATCACTGTTTCTCTAAAAGCTCATTTCAATACATCAGAATATTTAAATAAAGTATAAATTCAATAGTTTGTCATCTTCAAAAAGGGGGAGATTGTTGATATAAAATCTAAATCCCTTATTTTAAGTTTTACAAATAACAAACTAATTAAATTAAACTTTATTAATTCTGATTTTAATTGTTATATAACTTGTGATCTTGAGTATTTCTTTTTAAGCTAAAGGTATAAAAGCATTATATGATTATCAAGGAAAGCACCAAGTTATGATGAAGAGATTGATCTCAAGCATTGGTCTCAAATATGGACTTTAGTGCAAAACAAGCCAAGAACGTACAGGAATATGAAGGCACTAAGAATGTCACATTTAAGGAAGCAATAACCATTTGAAGTATAAAGGAAATATTATTGAAGTTTACTACAAATGTGCATATGAACAAAAAGAACATATTTAATATCATGTGCAAAAAGGTTAGCATGAGAAGGACCACTATAATTTCGACAACACATCAAGGATGTAAGACAAATACAAAACTATTATCCCTTGGACATTCTCTTTTTGGTCACCTCACAACATGACAAGGAAAGCTACCTAGTACAAGAAAAGCCTTTTCTTTGGGCTCAAGACTTATGCTACAGCAAGAAGTGAAAAAGTAATGAGTTGTTCAAGGCTCATGTCTCACGTAGCAAGCAACAAAGTACAAAGGAAAGCTTCAACAGATTTAGAGATCGATCTCAACTTTCAGAAATCAGTTTCATCTCAGAGACCCTATTGATTCTTGCGCATCAAGCATATCAAGAGTTTCTCTCATATAAATAGAAGACTTCAGCAAAAGGAAAAGATAACTTTTTGAGCAAAAGAATACAAGCATATATTCATCAAGAATCTCTTTATTCAAATAAGAACCATATATTTTGTTTTTGAGCAAGCTGCTCTTTTAGTGTATTAAATCTTTCAAGAAGATTAATACTTTTCAAATCCACTTACTCTTGTAAAAGAAATTGAAATTGTGCAGAAAGCACAAAGATTGTAAACTTTTGTCCGTAACGGCAAGTAACTCAACCAGGTGAAGGTTGAAAGAAGTTGGTGTAAAGATCAGAAAGATCTGAAAGAAAGAAGGAGTTGAGATTAAGTTATAACTCAACTAGCTAGTGGAAAATCTCACAAGTATTGTGGGGACTGGACTAACCCACATTCGGGGAATCAGGATAACTTCTGTTGTGTGATCTTTCTTCCTTATCTCCTTATATTCATATTGTTCACACACACACACAATCACAATTTAAATTTTCGATTATTCCACTAACATATTTGTTCGAGAAAATTTTAATAGGTAAATTTTATTATATCACTCGTCATATCATAAAAAATCAGACCAACAAATTTAGGTGGAGATAATATTAGACATTATAAAAATTGAGAGACCAACTTTGTGGATTTAAAAATATGAGAACTAGAATAGTGAAAAAAATCAAAATATGAGAGCTAAAATTGCATAAGTCAAATTGATTTTTTTTTTTTTGTTAAATAGTATAGTGAAAAAAATACTACACATTTAGTGTGGAGAAATGTGGGATTTTTCCACTAAAATTAAATTCTGGTTGCAACAATACTAAGACAACCTAGTCTTAGATTTCATTGTCTCTAACTTATAGGGTTTCCAAATATCAGTCTAGAGATTTACAAAGAGTGATTACAACATATGATTTTATACAAACTCTAAAAATAGTAACTAAATTAAGTACAATACACTATAGTGTATCTCTTTTGATTTTCTATACAAGGTCTATACTATGAACATATAAGAATTCCAAGTACAATAGTATATGGATAAGTTAGACTTTGTATGTTTGTATATATATGTTGTAACCTTCTTTACACAACGCTTGACCATTTATATAGGGCTGAAACTTGATGTCCATTGTTGAAGAGTTCTTTGTCTTTGAATGCCTGATTGAATGTTGTGAGATTATTGATTAAACATAGTCAGCATATCAGCCATTCATAATACATAGCCTTGTCTATATCTATGACCACTTGATATTGAGTTAATATTTGATTGACTTTTAGTGCTAGTGGGAGATTGTTGGAGTAAGCCCTAATAGCCAATATGTATTGATTGAATTTGGTTTTGTATTATGACTATATATTTATGAATATATAATAAGGCATTTCTTTATTGATTTTGTTTTGTTTCAAAATAATAAAGTCCCTAGCAAAGTTAGTTTGTTTAATGTAACATTAAATATAACTTAATCGTGAGACCTGGGCTTTGAGAGTACTCAAGTCGCACCTCTCCTTTTAATTTTGAATCTAAATTAAAAGAATCACTTCTCTCTCTAAAAGAAAAACAGTCCCACCTCTCTCTAAAAGTTCCAGTCTCGCCTCTCCTTTTTCTCTCCCTAATCAAATTTTGTCTACTACCAAGATGTAGATGTGGTCTCTGGTGGTGGTTGTTCATCCTTGATGGCTTCCACCGCCAAACCCCGGATGGGGACTCTGTCGTCGGCGCTGCCGCGACTGGTTGTGTGACCACTAGAGTTATGATTTTCTGCTATTTTTTTGTTTTCTCTTAGTTTCATCAAGTTCTATTTTGAGCTTTGTTTCTATTTCGAGTCCACGTTTGCTCGACTTTTCTCTGTTCCAGTCTAGATTGTGTTTTCCTTGGGAAAACACTTTTCTCTCACCACGCAAAACCTCCAAACTGGGTTGCTTTTGGTGTTTCTCTTGGTGCTTTGAGTGTTCGTGTCCTTGGAGCTGAGCCTTTTCTTTTCTGATATGATTTATGTTTGCACCACCGCACATCATGTCAAATGTCTTTCAATTTTGTGTCCTGGATTCTTGTAGGGCGGTTGCTTTTGCTTCGAAATCAGGAGTTGGTTTTTAGTTGCAACCTCGTTTGGATGGTTATGGTGTTTCTCTGGTAGATCGAGGGTGAAGGGTGCCTTTATGAATTGATTTTGGAGTCTAGTGGGCCGATCGCTTTTGATTCGAGATCGGAAGTCAGTTCTTTGATTCAAGTTTTGTTTTGCGCTAATTATGTTGTTCTCTTGGTGGACCGGAGGTTGAGAGGTGGTAGAAACTGAATGAGTATCAAAATGAATTTTTTTCGGGTGTAGCTCGGCTTTGGTGATGAGATCGGGTTGTTTGATTTAGAGTGGTGTTTTTTGGGGCGAGTAGTGACGAAAGGTGGTTATGGATATCGTTTTCAGCGGTAGTTCGCGATGAAGTCTTATTTAGGTGGTGAAGTTTATTTTGGTTGTGGTTGTCCCCATGGGTGTCGAAGGTAGGGATTGGTTAGGTGTTGTGTGTATGTGTGGATTTTATGGTGTTTATTTTGGGTGTTCCGCCTATATACGGTGTCTTTTGTTTATAGTATCTGAGTCTCTGATTTATGTTTGTCTTGAGCACGGATCTGGTTTTTAAATAAATTTTGCTGTTAAAAAAAAATATATCGTGAGACCTGATTAAACATAAGGACACTATTCATAAAGTATTCATAGTCAAGCTTTATTGTGAAGTGAGAAAACTATAAAGCATAAAGATCATTATCATGTCTCCACATAGATATAAATATTAGAAGTAATATTTATATTAGATTGACATGCCACAAGAATACTACATAGAAAGTTACGTAAATGTCATAAGTTATTTTCATAATGATAAGTGGTGTATCCATCCCTTCGACCTGAAACCACTATGTAACCTAGATTTAGGAGTTTGGTACTTTGTTGTCGTAGAAACGTCGTTTTAGTAGGATGATTATAAAGTCGGTTAATGTGTACTCTACAAATCATAATGAGGGACATAAGTGGCCTAGATGGAATTTGCCCCTCCTACATAACAGGAGAAATGTCTAAGGGTCCAATATTGAACTGGACAAGGGTGACATACTATTCCTTGTGTTCAATACAGGGTCATACTAATGGCCCAATACAAGGCCACACATAAAGATAGATAAATAAGACAAATAACTGAGACTTATTATTTGGGGGGTGCATTTAGTATGTGAAGCTAATTAGTTAGAAAATACCAGCGAATGAGTTATTGGGCTTTCATATATGCTCAATAGTGATTGCTTTCATATGCTCAATAGTTATTGTGTTGAAGTAAGAGCACCATTTAACCTAACGAGCTCTTTATGAAATTCTAGTTTTCTGAAACCCTAAAAAACCACCCCTTATCTCTAAGCCTTCATTCGCAAGCAACCAACACTATGAGTGAAGTAAACTATTCGTGTGGTTTGAGCAGAGGCGTTGTCTTCAAGCAATACTCGCGATTGCTCTTCGAGTTCTTTGGAATTTATTCCACTAAGAGGATTAAAATTTTGAAAAATCCCTCTTGAAATCCCAACAACTTGAAATAACATCTCATTAGAAACAATGATTGTTATGTTTGCATATTGATTTTGATATGAGGGAAGAATATTTTTATGAATTTGTCCTCTAGAGTGTTCCAATTTGTCTTGAGTCGTGGATAGTTGATCTAGGTACCAATCTTTAGCTCATCCAATGAGTGAACGAGGAAATAACTTTAGGTATATGTTTTCCTCTTCGATGTTCGTTGCTCCTTGTTGTTCAAACGGCATGAGATCTTTAGACGCCCAAATTTGCTCTTGATTGGTGTGTTTGTGATCCTTTTCATTTCATTGCAACAATTTACGCCAAAAAATGAACAAGAATGACGTATTTCTCCACCAATAAACACAAGTGAGGAATAAACCACTAAGAGCACCGATTTAACAATAGCCACCAAAGAAAAGTAGGCAAATTGATGAAATGATGCTTAACGATTCAAACGAAGTTTTTTAAAGGGAAAACCCTAGCAGAGTGCGTGATATTTCAAAAGTGTTTTCCCAATCCTCTATTTCAAAAGAGCTTCCATTGTTCTATTGTGTACCTAAGGGTGTGTTTGTTTCTAAGGAAAGACAGTGGTGAGGAGAGAAAGTTGATGGAAAGAAACAGTTTCTGTTGTTTGGAATCCTCTAAAATGGCCAAGGAAAGAAAGAATCTAATGGGACCCACCTTAAAAATCGTTTCGCACCAATATGGAGAGAAGGTTGAGGAATCACAACATTTTGTTTGAAAAGTCCATAACACCCTTGCCTTTATTGTTTTTTTATTTATGCTACTATTCCTATGTTTTCTTTTAAGAAACGTTACTATTCCTTATTTTTTTCTAGTTTGCCGTTTCACAACTGTAGCACGTAATTGAACTTAGTCACACTTTCTTTTTCCACAACTGTAGCACGAGTGTGTGTGTATATATATATATATATATATAAGGGTATTTATGTCAAGTACTAAAAGTATATCATTCTTTCCTTCAACTTTCTAATCCACTTTCTCTTAAACCAAACAACCAAAATAATCCCCTCACTTTCCACTCCCCTTCTTTCCTCATACAATCTTTCTTTTCTCTTTCTTTCCTTTCACTTTCACTCTTCAACCAAACAAAGCCTAAGTGATTTATTAATCTAAATGTTTAAGTGAAGTGCTGTGACTTATTTATTTTTGTTGGCAACTTTTAGAACTGAGTGAGCAGAAAACTAATTTCGAGGATGAAGTTTCCTAATAAGAGGAAAAATTTAACACACTGATTATTCTATGTATGTATTCCTTAGGACACTAGTGAATAGACCATGGACGAATGAGAATACCATAGACAAACCTTCAATGAGTATCATGAAGTATAGATTTTGATCTATAGACATCTTGAAACCCTAAAGAAATTCCATTTTGTTTTTCTATCTCACCCACACAAAGCTTAGCGGTATCATTATTTTTTATTTATTTTTAACAAGTCAAAATGTGATATATTAACAAAAAGTTTTGGTCCTTAGCACAAGGAGTGTCAGAAAAAACAAAACAAGATTACAGAAGAGTTCCGAACAAAACAACAAACGAGAACAAGGAAAACATTACTTCAGCCAATCCCCAAACAAACAAGGGGACGTTGCCATCACATGTGATAACCAAATGAAAAACACACATTTTTTACTTTAAACCATTTAAGATATATAATCTTAACTTTCTCAAGTAATTGCACTGTTGTTTTTGTTGTGTTGGCAAACAGTCTTTGGTTTCTTTCATTCTAAAGGACCCAAATACCACACAGCCAAATCAAATGAAGGAAAGACCTTCTTAGAGCATAGCTACCTGAAGAGTAAGCAAACTGATAATAATGATCAATAACCTGTTGAGGGTCCACAAAAAACACACCAATCCAAGTCTTAATTTGTTGTCAAAGGACACCGAAAATAAGACAATGAATAATTAAGTGGTCTATTGTTTCATTTTAGCCACATCCTGTAACACACAATTGCGGTATCAACTTAATTGAGACGACAAGTATTGTTCAAGGCAGCTTGCAAAGTTTATAAATTATAAAACCAGCATTACATCAATTCAAAATGCGCACCAACAGTTACAATTAGTTCAAACCAAACGAACATTAATAAGCAAGCTAGAATCAACATAAGTTACATAACCTAAAATTCTAAATTTCATTAACTTGCTATTTTTTTTTCTTAATTCAACGAAACTCAACATCAGCAAGCTAAAGCTGTTATTTCAAGCTGGCATTGGCATAGCCACAAAATGATGATCAT
Source organism: Medicago lupulina (assembly GCA_958299785.1). Lineage (NCBI taxonomy): Eukaryota > Viridiplantae > Streptophyta > Magnoliopsida > Fabales > Fabaceae > Medicago > Medicago lupulina. The sequence goes on along the minus strand of OY283141.1, from coordinate 25,973,915 downwards.
AAAGTGGCTTCTGATTGATTGGCATAAAGCCCTAGCCCTAGCTAGCACGCCTTCTAGGAGCCGTTGCCCTTCTTGCATTGAAATAAGCAGCAGCAACAGGGGCACCAAGGTCATTTTGAGCAGAAAAAGAACGTGTGTTAAAGTGATCCCTTGAAAAAGGTGCAACAATTGAGTGCTTCTTCCCCTTTTCTTGCTTGAATAGGACAAACACATACCTGTGGATTCCTATATTAGGCTTTGGTTTCTCATAGCTTGTCAACTCTTTGCCTGTTTAGTAATAGCATAGCAGTGTCCCAAAATACAACTATAGGGGTCAGTGTTTTTTCTTTCTTTCAACAAGTACATGATTAATTCGAAGTGCAATTTTATTTGATTACTCATATCAGTAAATCAATGTAATCTATAAACCTACCAAATGTGGAATCTGTGGTCCCCGGAATGTCTGTCACCATCCTGCAAAAAAAAACATTTTATTAACCAAAATTGGATATATTGTTAATTACAATATGTACCTTCATAATCCGATTCATTAGTATTCCTTATAATGCATATTACACCATAATCAAGGTATTGTCTTGGATATTATTATTGACTAATAAAAAAACATGTCTTTTTCATATAAACAAAAATGTATTATCGGAAGTATTCTAACTAAAACAAATATCATCTAAAGTACAAAGTATAATCCAACTCGTTAAAAATACAGTAGACTATAATTCAAAAATAAAATAAAAAATACATTAGACTATTTGTGTGTTTGGTTTGGCGTCATAATTTGCAAAATCACAACAAAAATCCATGATTAGCTTAAATGTATAGCCAAACACTTCCATAAATTGCAACATCAAGTTTTCATAATTTGAACCTCTATTTTGTTACATTCATGATTTTAATTCCTCTATTTTTAAATCCATGTTTTTAGCTCACTGGTTTTAAAAATGATCAATTTTTTCCCTAAAAAATATTATTAACTTTTTTTTCGATACTTTAATAAATAAGATGCTTATGTGACAACTAAGTTTGCACCGTGACACTATATACTAATTTTCATTAAACAAGAAATTATGTTGATATAATTAGGGTAATAGTTATTTTGGTTCCTCTCTTTCTTCTCTCTTTCTCAAACCATAGCCGTCACCTCCCTTTCTTCTTCTTGTTAGAGGGGTGATTTAAGGTCAATTTTGACCCAAAAATCATCCCTCCGAGTTGTTTTTCATTATATCATACTTGAATAAGTGATTTCACATATTTTCTGTTTTCTTTCGTTTGTTTTTGTGATTTCGTCGTCTCTGAACGACTTTGTTTGTTTAGATTTCCCGTCTTTGTGCGGTGTGTTTTTGATTTCCCGTCTTAGTGCGGTGTTTATTTGATTCAGGTTGAAAGGTTAGCTTTGAGCAGGTGCAGATCTGATCAATGACAATGACTTTGACGTCGTCAACATTGTAGATCCGGAGACATGAATATTCCAGAGACTTTAATATAGTCATATTTGTAGGCATAAGTACTTTGCCGTTTTATACTATTAACATGGATGCTGTGAGTTTGTTCACAGATTCATCTTTTTTGTTTTTAGCGAATTTGGATTTGTATTGTATCGATGTACTCTATCAATTTGAATGAATGAATATCATTTATTTTTGTCAAAAAAAAATTAAACAAGAAATTATATTAACCTATATCGCACAAAAGGAACTGAATTTAAAGTAGAACACTTTCTATATGAATTCTCACACAATATACCATTTTCATATCATCAATTCATTTGATGCATAAGTATATCACTCATCAAAAATTAAACACAAATATATAGGTGGAGATAATATTAGACATTTTAAAAATTGAGACCAACTTTGTGAATTTAAAAATAGGAGAACTAAAATAGTAAATAAAGCAAAATGAGAACTAAAATTGCATTAAGTCAAATTGTTTTCTTTTTTGTTAATTAGTCTAGTGGGAAAAAAAAATACAACGTATTGAATGTAGAGAAACGAAGAATTGTAGGTTTCAACTAGCTACCACATGAGTTGTGGGAAGCAGATTTCCTACGGTTATAGTGGGATACTATATATAAGGCATGTGAGCTATCCGAACAAAATTATATGGTCAAGATCATTTTAATTAAAAAGACATGACTTTTATTCTTAACCATGATCTTAGATGAACGATCGAGATCAAATATTGTGAGCATTTATTACAACAACAAATATGGATCCGAGTACTACTCCCATGACAATCAAGTTTACTTTTTTATTTTTTATTTTAGGGAATCAATTTTACTTTTTTTAAACAGTCATATATATTAAATACTCGACCGCAAACATTAGACCGTACTCGAGAGAGAAAAAGAGACACAAGACGTACGGGTCAATCAAATTGTTTTGTAGTTTAAAAAAATTTGAGCACGTTTTCTAGCAATAAAATATTAAAGTATTTGTTGAGACATTGATTTATGACCAGATGAGATTGATCGATTTAGAGGCATATGACAAACAAAGCCAAATGTATGATTTGTACGAAAATAAGGCTTATGTAATAAATGGTACGGAAGTGATGATGGAACATTTTTCAATTGATAAAATGATATTTCCTTCGTCCTAAATTGTATGACGTTTTGGATATTTCACACATATTAAGAAATGAAATTAATTTTTTTGAGAGAAAGAAATGAAATTAATATTGTGTGGAAAATAGATATTATGAGTTGTTTTATAAAATTGTCCTTAATAAATAATATAGAAAATATAAATAAAAGAATTGAAAGAAGAGAGAGTAATAAATAATTAAGGTTATAATAAAAAAAATAACATTAATGTTGCATTGGTATGGTAAAACGACATATAATTTGGGACAATTTTTTTTCCTAAAACGATATACAATTTGGGACGGAGGAGTAATAATAACAAGAGTCATGCCAATTTCTGTTTTTTAAGGCAGATGTTAAGGATTTCATAAATGAAAAATATTTATTACAAAACATTTATTATTAATCCCTAAAAGAATAAGTTGACACAATTTCTTGGATCAAATTTCACTTTAGGTTCCTTAACATGTGTTTAAAAGTACAAGTTAATATTTTCTTAACAATAACTATTATAAATTCGCACATATAATTAGAGTAACCGGTGTTCGATTTTCGATCACATAGTATAACCTAACAATTTTAATATTTTTTATCAATTTAAGTATGACTTGTGGATTGATGATCAACCATAATCACTTTTTATTTGTTTTTATAGAGTAATAATCAAACCTTAGTCAAGCAAAATAACATATTTAAAGCTATACATACAATGATTCTACATTTTTTATATATTAAATTCACGCAACTATATATTAATCAAATATTTTGTCAAAAAAAAATATATTAATCAAATACTGCACTAAATTGAAAATTAAATACCAGTGCAAATGTTCTTTCATATAAGGATCACTTGGGCCAGGAACATCCGGGTCTATCATGATCTGCAGGAAAAGAAGATACAACTTATTTTCCATTGAAAAATATAATTTTTTTTTTAGGGAATTGAAAAATAGAACTTTTCACACACGAAGAAGAAAAGAAAAAAAAATGCTATCTAAACATACAGTTTTAAATAAAATATACTGTCCGAAAATACATTTCTATAATTATGTATGAGATGAAAAAAAATAATCCCATGAAAAAAAAATGAATTTTTCTAAAATAATATAATAAAAAAAATGATTTTTTTTCTAAGATAATATAATACCAGTGTAAAGAGGGACCTCATGTCCGCTCCTCCAATCTCAATCCTTGGCTTGGTGGTAACTGTAGAAGGAAAGGGTTCATATCCATTGAAGATTTCTTTGTTGTTGTAAGTTACAGTCATTTTTATGGTTGGGGTGAAATAATCAATGACATCTCCTACCACTTTCCCAAGAATCAGTGGATCTGAAGTGATACTTCCCATTATAAGCAAAGATATATGAATAAAGGAAGAATAGGAAAATAAGGAGCACAATACAACTAAAAGTGAATACGAGTAAGCGATGGAAAATGAGTATGAAATATAGCTAGATACTCCCTCCGTCTCATAATATAAACAAAAAAAATTCATTTTTTTTTTCCCAAAATATAAGCAAAAAAGACAATCTTTTATCTTATTTAGTCTTGTTTTTTAAAAAAATCTCTTTTTCAAGAAAAACTTTTGTTTATTCTCATAAAATTAAATGCAAATTACATTTAATTTTCTCTCTATTTCAATTTTTCCATAACCAATAGCCAATGAAAATTGTTTTTACATCTTCCTATGAAACTTTTTCCAAAGAAAATACAAAAAACTATATTCCAAATTCTTATGTTTTAGTTTTCTTAATAAGTGTATTTTTTTTTTTTGCTTATAATTTGGGACGGAGGGAGTACTTATTTATAGTGTCTCTTGCAAAAGGTAACTGATAATACTTTCTATCGAACTTTAAATTACTAAAATCATTTTTTTTTTTTGAGAAACATATTAGGATATTAGGTTTGGATTAACCCAATCTTGCAAACTTTAGTTTGTAAGATGAGGTGTCCTAGTTATAAACTTATGTTCACATCATATATATATTATAAATTTTAGGATTAAATATGTTTTTTTTTATATAAATATACTAATTTTTCGTTTTAATCCTTCTAAAAAATTTCTTCAACTTTTAGTCTCTATAAAATTTTCAATCACTATATTTGGTCCATACTTTTAAGTTAATTTTAGCTTTTTTTTAATGAAATTGTGCATATATGTGTAGAATATTGTAAAAATAATTCCCAAAAAAATTATAATTTTTTAACAAAACATAAATTAAATATGAATTTTTAACCTTCAAAAATATAAAAATTCATATTAAATTCATGTTTTATTGAAAAATTCTAAAAAATTTTGGGAGAGATTCTTATAATATTATGAATTTTTCTGAAAATTTTTATTCAAAAATATTAATTCTACATATGAGTTTACTTTAAAAGAGGGACCAAAAGTAAAGATGGAAAATTTTATAGGGACTAAAAGTTGAAGGAAAATTTTAGAGGGACTAAAACGAAAAGTTGGTATATTTATAGGGACCAAAAACATATTTAACCCTAAATTTTAATATGGATAAATTTTATAAGTGGTTTATCGTGGACGAGTATATAGAAACGGTTTATAATTTCAATGAAGAGAGACGCCATCATCTTTTGGTAGTAGAGTTTAATGGTCATCTTCATTTTCACGTTTTTATTTATACCGATTCGATTAAAACACCATATATATATATATATATATATATATATATATATATATATATATATATATATATATATAACTTGTATCAATCATATCATTGTCTTATCCATAAAGACGAAGTAGATCATGAGTTTTCATTTTTTAAAAGTCAATAAAATTTCTTCTAATTTTAAGTAGGGTTAATAGTGTTTTACCCTCTATAATATATGTCATTTTCGGTTTTCTCTCTGTAATTTCTTTTTTTGGATTCCGTCCTTGTAATTTGAAATTTTTAAATAGGGTTAGTTTCTTTAATTTTTTGGTTTTGGACCTTTTGAAAATAAACTACACTATGGCATATTTTTTAATTAAACATGACTTTTAATTAAATTGGGATTTTTATCTTAATCATATATTTTTTTTCTAATGGATGAGATTTGCTCCTGTCATTCTAAGACAAGAAAGTCACTCTCGATGACATACACACACACACAACCATACAACAACAACAACAAGCCTTATCATACAAGTGAGGTCGGCTACATGGATTAAATTACACTATAATGTTATATCATAAACCATATTTGGATCTAACTCATTGATCTCTAAATCTTTTCTAATCGTTTCTCTTATAGTTTTTCTATGTCTCATTCTACCTCTTTTGACTTGACTTTCTCCCATTTGATCTAATCTTCTTACGACGACATCTACAAGTCTTCTATCTATTTTGTTTTAGGGAAAGTCTTCTCTCTATTTAATGGTGTCATATTCGATCAATATCGTTGAGATTCGACAAAGTTTTATGCTGGTTGTCGAGACCTAACACCAGGGGCGGATCTCCTTAGAGACCCCAGGTGCCACTGCACCCCCTAGAGTTTATATAAATATCAGATTATGCATTATATTACAATTAATATGTTGTGTTCCAGCGGTTGTGTAGTCTCAAAACAAAATCTATAAAAGGTTGCGTGTTCGATCTCCTTCGCACCTTTTTTTTTTTTTATATTTCTTATGGAATTCTTCATATTTTACACAAAAATAACAGTCCTAGACAGATTTGATCTAGGGTCCCTCACGTTTCAACCAAGCAATCAAACCACCACACCAATTTATATCATTGTATATCTTTTGAAACTTTTTGATATTTATTCCACAAATATTTGGCACCGTCGAGAAATAAACTCAAGATCCGTCACTGCCTAACACAACCCTCTCATTTTACTTGGTATATATACCATTAAAAAAGTAATGGTTAACATTATATTAGAAGTGAATTTGAATCATTAACCACCGCATGATTTCACTCTTTAATCTGAAACAAGTCCATTTTATAAAACTTTTTTTTTTGTTAAGAATTTTATAACCCCTTTTTAGATCTTACAATATAAAAATTTTATATTATATGGACAAATAGAAGGTTCTCATCGTATGAACATTAGAAATACTAATACAAAATTAAGTAGTTTTTTTATAAAATGTTTCTCCAAAGTTTTCTTCTCAAATATTTGTCTCGTTAATCCAATAGATTATTAACCGTTAAATTCTTATATACGTTGAAGTTTGGTTTGATAATCGTTTAAAAAAAGTAATTATGGAAATATAGGGTTTTATTAAAAAAAATGCAAATTTAAATTTAAATGAAAAACATCACATTATATTTGATCTCATGAATCTTTGATAAACTGTTGCTTTGACCATAGAAGAGTGAAGAATCTCAGCCTCTCAATTGGATGGAACGATACTATCACACGTGTAGCTCTGTAGAAAAAGACAAAAATATGGACCCATAGTTATGTAATAGCAGGAAACGAAAATTAACGGGAGAGGGGGACAGATGTGAAAGTCCACACAGTGTTATTTTTAGTTATCCACTATGGAAAGGGTTTCAGCGTAATGTGCTCTTTATGGTTTCTTATCGGTATTCGAATAAAAAAAGTTTATGGCACCTACAACCACCTAAATGCCCAGTCTGGCAGATCATGATTCTTGAATTAAGATAAGATTTTTTTTTTTTTTTTTACAAGAAAGATAAGATTATCTATGTTTCGATTTTAGAATACCGCATTTATATTTATTAGTGAAATGATAGACATTTATATATTGTCTTTCTAATTATTTTTATTGCATTGACGTTTAAAAATTATGAACGATATTTTTTTATTTCTTTTTTTTGAAGAAGAATGATGTTTTTTTATGAAATTTTGATTTTGATTAAAACTAAAAATATATATAAATATTTGTTGCTTTTAAATTATAACATATCAAATTAAGCATGATTATTTATTTCAATGACACAAACAATATAACCAAACAAAATATAAAAAATCTTATTTTTTTAATGACATCAACAACAATCTTTATTATAGAAAAAAATGTTTAAGGGTATAATTGAGATAGTATTTCAATGGACTTTGTTGGAGTTTTGCCGAAGACTGCGAAGGGTAGTGATTCGACTTTTGTTGTTGTTGATCGGTTGACAAAGTCAACACATTTTATTCCTATTAAGACTGGTATGTCTATGGCGAAGTTAGTTGAAATCTACATTGAGCATGTTGTCAGATTGCTTGGTGTTCTGTCTAGCATTTTGTCGGATAGCGACCTGAGGTTTACATCTAAGTTTTGGGAGAGTTTGCAAGCAGCTTTAGGAACTAAGTTGAGGTTGAGTTCTCCTTATCATCCTCAAACGAACGGTCAGTCGGAGAGAACTATTCAGTCTTTAGAAGATTTGTTAAGGGTTTGTGTTTTGGAACAAGGTGTAAGTTAGAGTGAATGTTTACCGTTCTTTGAGTTTACTTACAACAACAATTTTCATTCGAGTATCGGAATGACACATTTTGAAGCATTGTATGGAATGAGGTGTAGGACGTCGTTGTGTTGGTATGACTCAGGAGAGAGTGTCTTGTTGGGACCGGAAGTTGTTCAACAGACTATGAAAAAGGTTAAGATGATTCAGGAGAAGATGAAAGCATCTCAAAGTAGGCAGAAGAGTTATCATGATAAACGGAGGAATGAGGTGTAGATAGAATAACACAAAAGACAACCGCAACAAACCTCATTAACCTTTCGCACCTCTGGATGTATTACACCAAGATGAAGATGAGATATAATTTTGTTAATAAGAACTTCATCACATGAAAACGCATTCACAGATGCCTGATGATAATGTGGCTGATATTTTACACGCAATGCAAATTCAGTCCAAAGTAACTTGTCCAGAAGTTCAGGATATATATGAGGGTCATCTTCACCTGCCTATATAAACAAACACAACATCAAAATTTATAATACCTATAGTCAATACTAAAATAAGAACTAAAACTAAAGAATACAAATAGATTAACCTCTTGCATTGACTTTTTGACGGCATCAACAGCAACACCAAGTATTTGAAAGCATTCCTTGTCCCAAAATACAAATTCAGCTTTATGACCATCATGCACCAATATCACAACCACCTTATACCTAACAAAATAAATATATTTATAAATATTGGTCAAATATAATGAACAAAAAAAGCATTCATTAGTTACACAAAAGTTTAGATGAACAACCTAGTCAACGGAACTTGAACATCCTCTCCACACGAGCTTTTGTAGCTCGCACCACCTGACTTCGAAACTTTCGTACATTTGGTGCAAGTTTCATAATACCATCTGTATCGATTAGGATTGAACTTAAGTGTCTTCCCAACAGTGATACACTAGGTATCCTAACATAAATCAAATCATAAAATTTTAAAAAAAAATTATTATTAATCAAACATGTAAAAATCTATTCATCTTTAAATAAAACTTACCGTAACAAAATCCTTAAACTCGGCAATAGATCTAACAGCAGAGAGATTCGAAAAATCATCATACTTAGAACGTTGTGAAGAGGTTGACACCTGACATAAGCTTTTATCAAAGCTATGACCTTGAGCTTTTAGACTACAAAGTGCACAAAAAATATTAACAAAAATATCAGTTTTTTTATATTTGCTTCAAGAACATTTGATTCTCAGTTTAACAAAATCTAACTGAACTTTCTTATGAACTGTTATATATTTCAATACATAGAATGTATAACAGAAACTGTGGCGCAAATCCTTATAATGGATGCATAATTTTAATTGCAGAGTAATATTGTTCTTTCATAGTTCTTAGCCAAGAAAAATCATACAGCAGCACTGCATATAGCAGATAAAATATGTCACATACATGAAACTACTATTATCATAATCGAAAATTCTTTATAGCATAAGCATATAGACCACTAGACGTGAGTAGTGAAATGTATATTTCTGCCTAATTGAAGTCAATCGATACTTAATGGTGAACTGATAGCTACTTTTTTGGAATTTGGTTAACACGTCTCTAACATTATGTTAAACTTTGTTGCCTTAACTCTAAGCTACTAAAAATACTGAAATTCACATACGAAAAGAAACTTACCTAGCTTTAAATGTCTCAACAACTGGATGCTTCAAATTAATAAGCAACTTTGAACCCAACCAACTATTGCAAAGATTTGGCTTCCCATTATCTACAAAATAATAACAAAATAATCAACAAAAATAGAATCATATACATGAAAAAACAGCAAAAACTACAACTATAGAAAATATTAACCTGCAATCTTGCATTGAGCCTGAGTTAGTATCAAAACAACCGACCCTCTATCTTTCCGCTCACCAAGAAATGACATCAGTTCAACAGAGTATCTATCCCATAACGTTACATCCACCATATTTCCACTACATCATCAAAGACAGTCTCAAATTAATAACAAATGCAAAAAAAAGGTATATAATCTAACATCAAAATATCAGAAAGTCATACCTCTCATCCTTCAGGATAATATTAGTGCAAGGTTTTTTTCCATCACCAATCACTGTTGTCTTACCAATCCCATGAATGACACCAATGATTTCTTTAAAAAATATTGGGAAAAATCAATAATCTCAAAATCCATAAAAAAAGGAAAAAACTTAAACAATAAAGAAACAAAAAAATACCATATAAAACATCAGTTTTAAATTCCCCTTCTTCAATCTCCTTAAATGACTTAAATCTAAACACATGAGAAGGAATGTCAGTGAGCTTGTCATTTCTTGTAACCCTTGTACCAGCACCAAAAACCAACTTAAAGGGATAATCCACATGTTTGAACAAAAGATCATTATCAAATACAAGACAATTGTGCAAAACATAAGTCTGGTTTTCTTCAATCAATAACTTTAAACGCTGAAAATCTGTCTGTCGAGTTATAGCATGAACTCTGTCACCCTAAATTGACAAAGAAAAGGAAAAGATGCAATTAATCTCAAATCAACAGAATCAAAGAACAAAAGAGGCAGTAAAAAATTGTCCACTCAACAAACCAATGTAATTTTTGCAACCTTTGCATCACCAATTATAAGCTCGAGATGTTGACGGCCATTGCTAGCAGTGACGGTCCATAAGTCAAAAACTCTAAAACCAACTTTACAAACATCTGCGTCCTTACTCAGATCTTTGATAAAGCTAAATCCCTTAGACATTGAGAACTCTGTACAAAAATACAACAAAACAAATACAACAAAAATGCATATCAAAGATTCAATACAATGTCAAAACGATAAGCATATGAACCAATGAGTCTTCGGCCAACAAATTTACCAAATTTTCAACTAATAATAAGCCATATGATTGCTTTCTCTCAAAATCACCAATCAGATTACAATCAGTTCAATATATCCAAGAAAACTAACCAAGACTACACCAGAAAATATGATTTAGATGGAACAATGCCATAGGTGAGTACCATAGGTGAGAACGCAGAACAATGCAAGAGCAATGAAAACAAAATTACAGTTCAATTCAGTATTTCCTAGAATAGAAGACATGAAGTGAAATTTATTATCAGCATAACTTGAATATAAAAGAGACATAAAAGAAACTCATAATGGAATATGAAAGACAACAGAAGGCATTTGAGGTTGAGATTAAGGTAAACTGAATCATGTTTAGGGATTCGACATGGTTTTGTATTATGATAGAAGACGCAGGCGTTGTTCCACATTGCAAAAGAGTTAAATGCACATATCTCAGTTACTATCTTCACAGAGTTTCTACTATCATACATAAGCTCTAATGTCATAAGTTAAATACATAATCCAAAATAAACAAACAGAGAAATAGCAAGGAATTGCCTCAAATATACAAATGTAATAACAGATATACAATATATACTTGTACAAATTTGTCACATACTCAATAAAATTCTCTTTTAACTGATCTCAGCTGTCAAAATATTTTTTATTCCAAATTAAACCAAACTGGAATGTGATAATTTTCAATCTAACATATCAGCAGATTTTCCAACTTACAAAAAACAACAGCTCAAATCAGCAAACATATTCACCCAAAGAAGTTACCAATAATCACAGAACTTATATTATATTGTTTTTTTCATTAACACACAACATCATAAAAAAATCATGCACATCTCAGAAATACCAATATATAAGACCCAATTTGCAATTAGTTTTCCTGATAATAAGACACCCAAGTTCTGTATCACAATAAGCCAAGCGAGGACAAAATATTCAAGCCAGGACAAATTATTCCCTATAATATTTTAGATTGAATGCACAACTTTGAATAAGCAAACAAACAAACCTCATGAAATACCAAAACCTCAATCACATTTATGCAACTCAACATAGTATATATCAATCAAGTGAATCAAAGTATTGTTTTCAAATACACCACATTAGATACTTTGAAATGACTTTTCTAATTCACTTCTATAATAAACAATCCCAAATTCATTCTCATCTTTCAATATTTGTTTTAGTACTCATACAGTGAAGGGAATGGAATTGTTTGATTCAGGAAATATAGTTCTAAGTTTAAAATTTCTATAGTCATGAATTTTGATAACATTGCTGCGCAAACTTTGAGAAATCTCAATACCACAAACCTTGCTATAATCCAAAAAGCTTCTATCTCATGAAAAAACAATAAAATCTCACCAACACACACATAAAATTTATCATTTGTTCAGACAACAAAGAAAAAACTTTCCATATCAAAAAAATTTTCTTTCTCACACCAAACCCAGTATTTCTTCACCCAAAGAAGATACAAATGGTTCAAAACCGTTTTGATTCCAAATTTAAACAAACAGCAAAATCATAATTTTCAATCTCACATATGAGCAGATTTTCCAAAAGAGCTTATTCACAGCTTATTACTTTTATCTCAAGATTTAGCAATTGTCTCAAACATGCAACCAAGATCAACTAACAAAAAACACAAAAACATATAAATCAACTTTCAATTTTTTTTATATCATAGAGTAACACCAAAAACAGAGTAAAATCACACAAAAAAAACCAAAACATCAAGAAGCAATTAACATAAGCAAAATCAAATTTCAGAATGGCATACCCTAATACTTCAGGACCAAGAAACCTGCAGATTAAGATGAAAAACAATATAAGTACAAACCAAAAGCATCAAAAAACGCAAAACAGAACAGAAAAATTAAAAAAAAACTGACAAAAGAATAGCATGCAAGACAATCAAAAACAAAACACAAACCTTTACATACCCTAATGCTTGAGGACCAAGAAACCTGCAAAAGAAGATGAAAAACAATATAAGTACAAACCCAAAGCAGCAAAATACACAAAACAGAACATAAAAAATTTTAAAAAATCACAAAAGAATGACATGCAAGGCAATCAAAAACAAAACACAAACCTTTACATACCCCTAATGCTTGAGGACCAAGAAACCTGCAGAAGAAGATGAAAAACAGTATAAGTACAAACCCAAAGCAACAAAAAATGCAAAACAGAAATGAAAAATTAAAAAAAAATCACAAAAGAATGACATGCAAGGCAATCAAAAACAAACACAAAAACCTTTACACTTGATTCAAAACAAACTTGAAAAAGAAGAACATAAACAACCTTAAAACAGAATCAAAACACCAAAGAATGAAGAAAAAAAACAACAAAACAAATACATGCAAGACGATTTAGGGATTGAAGCAAGGAAGAAGAAGAAGAGAAACATGAACCAAACTCACCTGGAATGGAAAACAGGCAGAACCGGACTCAAGTTGGAAGTAGAGGATGCAATGAAAGGGAAATAATGAATTGAAATCGTATGAAAGGCTATATATATGGCAAACCCAACCATTTATTATATTATGAAAATACCCCCATAAGGGCAAATTAGTCAATTTAACGGACAAAGATTGTCCTAAATAGTTTAGTAGATTACGAAACAAATTTTCTCTTTTACTATTGAGATATCTTTCTGTGAAAGGTTGCTTATAGAATTTTTTTTCTTAATCACTGTAGTAAAAAAAAAAAAGAAAAGAAGGGGAAAACAATTTATTGTTGATAAATATCATTTCTGACATAGTTATTGAAGAATTGAAACTTAATATTAATGCACCCATAAAAGGATTGTTGCTTAATAAATTTATTTTTGATCAATTTATTTTGAAGATTTGTGACATAGTTGTTGAAGAACTCACAAGTTTAATATCTAAGCATCTTTAAGGGATTGTTCAAAGTAATATTTTCAAATATCATTTTAAAATTGCGGTATAGTTCCAAAAGAACTAATGCTAAAAATTCTTGAAAGATTATGTATATAAAAAAAATAAAAATATATGTAATATAGTTCCTGAAGAACTAAGACTTTGGTATTGATCATTTGTGACATGCTTCCTGAAGAGGTAAATATTTAATATTAAAAGCATCCTTTAATGATTGGTTAAAGAAAGATTTTTTTATTGGTCATCATTTATGATAATTTGATCTTGTGTTCCTGAAGAACTACAAATTTAAAACACGATAGAAATTTATAAGATCTATTTGATCTGAAGAAAAGCAGAAGAAAAAAAAGGAGGAAAATATGAGACAATATGTGTATTTTTATACCACTCGAATGTGCTCCGGAAGTAGCAAATAAGTGAATATCTTCAAGAATATTTTGTACGATTAGTCACATTTGTAATTGAATAAAGGGTGTTTATTGATTAAATTGGTGAAAGTTCACATTGAACGTCATTCCCAAAAGTGAATGGTTCATATATACTATTAGTTACTATTGAATGGTACATGTCAAGGTCATACAATTCCTTTAGTATGAACTTAGATCAGTTGGAAAATTATTATTTGATCAAAGATTTTCTTGATACGATCATATTTCTTATTTCTGATTTTCTTGAATCTTGCAAGATAGTTTCCTTGTTGCATGATCAAAGTTTGGTTATGATTTTCTTATTTCTTATTGCATAAGACTTCGAGATGGCTTGAATTACAAGGTAAGCACAAATTCTTCTCTACATAATTCTTGAAAATATCTTTTATGAATTAACGTTCTCTTATTTATTTCTAAATCCTTCAAGATTATTATCTCATAAACATTACATCTTATATATGTATATTTTCTTATGAAATATAAATTTATTTGATTTTGATCTCACATGTAATTTTTTGCATTGTGGAGATATCAAACTTTGAAAAGATATTTTATTGACATTTTGTGTTGCCTAAATATTACCTTGAAAGAAAAGCTTTACAATATATAAATTTTTATTTTATTGACATTTTCGTGTTTAGTTTATTTTATAATTGATAAAATGATGGTAATGCAAAAGATAAATCAAGGTTTTAGAATATTCATTATATAATTTCATTTGGGTATAATTTTGTTGTTGTTTATTATTGCTTCAAATGGACAAGAACAAATGAAACACTATTATTGTAAACTAGAAGTTTACAAATCATGTTTCAAACTTCAAATGGATAAAAATAAATGAAACACATATCATTGTAAACCAGAAGTTTACAAATCATCTTTCAAATGGTAATTCTTAATAATATTAAACAATCCTTGAAGGATTGCCCAAATAATGATTTTTCTTGATCATTTGTAATATAATTCCCGAAGAACTACATGATTACTCGAAGTTCCTGAAGAGCTAATGTATTGTTACATAGAGTAACAAAGTTAAACATTGAGGTTACATTCTAAGATTGATTTTATTAAGTTTTAAGATATCCGTCTAAATGGATATCATATTGGAAAGAAAAAAGAAGTTATATATCTCTATATTACGAGATATTCTCTGGAGAAAATAAGTGTTGTGAAAAAGTTATTTTTTTCTCTGATGTGTACTACACTTATATTAGTGCAACGATAAGACATATTATTGTAAACCAGAAGTTTACATATTATATTAAATTTGTCGTTGGCAAGACTAGTTGGGTTATCCCGGATCTATTATGATGCGAAAATAGATAAATTTTAATGGATTTGTATTGGAGAGCCAGAAGATTCTTCAATCAAATAACTTATTGTCTTAATATTTCCTAAGGAAGTAGAAAATTAGAGAATTTGAGTCTCTTAGTGTTTGTAAATGCATATAAGGTGATATTTGTCAATCAATACACCGAAAGTGTGGATCAAGTAAATGACATGTATGGATATTATCAACTCACAACTAGAAGTTTGTGAGATTATTCTGTCAATAAATTCGACTGATAGTTTATTTTCTGAAGTCTTTAAGAAAACATTTCATAAGTATCATTTGTCAATTGAAATTGATATTGATAAATCAATAACATATGCTCATAAAAGTGGACTTGAAGATCCATTCTTTAGACGTCTAAAGTTAATTGTATGAATGATACTTATGAGAGCATAACTTCTAAATTATACTTTGGGAAAATGTATTCTTGTATGTTAAGATATTGTTTCGCATCAAGCCAACAAGTTGCTACATGTAAGTCCTCCTCTTAATTTATAATTTATTTTAGGTCAACAACTTATGATTTCTAATCTAAGTAAATTTTTGGATGTGTTGTGTATAGCACAATTGCTCCAATATTATGCACTTAGATAGATCTTGAAAGAATATTGGGAAAATGTATTGATATGAATCTTCATCTATTATAAATTATATTGAGCCAACTTGTTTACAACCTAGTAGGCTGATTATCAATTGATGAATTAGTTTTGCCAATATTAGGGGGAGAGAATAAGCAACTGAAAAATGTGAACCTGAAGTTCAAATAAATTATTTGAAAAGAAATATTATTGTCTTTCTTGATCCTCAAGATATAACTCATTTGCAAAGTTAAGAAATTAAAATAGCAACTGCTAATGCTCCAAACAAAATAGATGTCCCTGTCGGATAATATAATATTGCAAATGAGCCTCAACCATGCATGAAGCGTGGTAGACCAATCAGTTCCAAATATAAAAAAAAATCCTCAAACAATAAAATGAGCTAAAAAGAAAGATAACCCAAATGAGGATGTGGAAACTCTAAAAGAGTCGGTTGACAAAGTTGAATTTTAAGTTCCAAAAGAACTGACCAGGTACATGAAGTTTATGAAAGTAAAGAGATCTCGATAAAGTATGTCATGAACGAAAGATATTAATGAAACAGATGAAACAAAAATGAAGTCAACGTTGGCAATCTTTTTGAATATAACATAGCGATGTATGTGATGATTGGTAATGAGGATCATGTGCTAAATTCTATTAAATATTATAGATAAATAAAATACGTGCAGATGGAAAAAGACAATTCTAGTAAAATCAAACTCGCTTTGTAAAGCAAAACTTTTTGGACTTGTAGTCCTCACACTGGAAGATGTGAAGTTAATTAGACATGCACGATTCTTCTCGCGAAAGGAAAATTGAAATGATATAATACATGTATATATATATATATATAGAGAGAGAGAGAGAGAGAGAGAGAGAGAGATAGAGAGAGAGAGAGAGAGAGTTTGATATATTCACCGGAAGTGAATGATAAATGTCTACATTTTATTTTCAAGAGACATATTCACCTGAAGTGAATTCAAGAACTTTTTATTGCTTTGTTAAGTTTAGTAGCACATTAAAGGCTCCATTTTTATGAAAGATATGTTACAATGTATTTGTATGGATCACTTGAAATTGATGATTATATGAAACTCCATGAAGGAGCTAATTTTCATGATACATTGAAGAAATGACATCATATGTCCATCCTAAATATTTGAAAATTAATTTGTTATAATCATTTTAATGATGATGGTATAAATAAATATTATTTAACTCCTGAAGAGATTCTAACATCTATCGATTATAGAAATATTTGAAATTAAATATGTTGTATGCGTAAAGTTAGTTTAGATTTGCAAATTTATTATTTAAAAGAGATTTTGTGCATAAAGAAACTTATATAGCACTTGTATTTGATAAGGACAATTCTAGTTTATCGTATACTAGAATGATTGTGATGTCACTTGATGTTAGTATAGATAATGTCCTCAAGAAAATGATAAACAACTTGAATTGGTCTTGAAGTACCATATCTTAGTTCAAACAAGGACATTAATATAATTTGTTAATTATATATATTGTGGTATTTTGTTTTATCAATCTTAGTAAATACAGATATCGAAATAAAGTCAAGCATATGTTTTGTATCTTAAAGAAGCAACATAATCAAGGAAGTGAAGAACGTTCTTTTATCAAGGATGATGATTTTATAAGTACAAGAAACTTGTAGATTTCTTAAAGGGGGTCTTGCAAAAACTCAATATGAAGAAACTTCTTAAGCACTACTAATTTGAAGACTACGAAGATAAACCAAGATATTTCAACAAAGTCGCTGCAAGGAAACTTTTGAGTAACTAGAACAAATATTATTTGACTTTCTTCGTCTCATATATGATTGTCTTTATGAGGGGGAGACATAAATGTGTTCTTTACTCTTTTTCCCTTAACCATGGTTTTGTCCCATTGGGTTTTCCTAGTAATGTTTTTAACGAGACAGATTATCACACACAAAAGGGATATTGTACTCTTTTTTCCTTCACTAGATTTTTTTCCTATTAGGTTTTTCTCTAGTAAGCTTTTAATGAGGCATATCCTTGATGAACATCCAAGGGGGAGTGTTATGAATATTAATAGTGGATGTCCAAATAACAAATGGTTTAATGGACCATACTACTAGGTTATTGGGTTTAGTCCATAAGGTATTCTATTTCCCTATAAATAGAGTTCATCTGTAACATTATAATGTACATCAGTGATAATAATACTTCTCCTTATTCTCTCTTATTCTCCTTCTCTCTATTACTTTCTCTATTTACTTGTATTCATAACATTTATATTTTTTTCATGCAATATATATATATATATATATATATATATATATATATATATATATATATATATATATATATATGGTGACTCGATATCTTCTGTTTTCCATACAAGAGGAAGAATCTTAATAAAACGCAAGAAAATAAAAGACAAGAAAGTAAAAGACACAATGAGTTTGTTGACCCAGTTCAGTGACAAGCACACCTACTCTGGGGGCTACCAAGCCAGGAAGGAAATTCACTAGTGTAGTCCTTATTCTAAAGTTCTCAGCAAACTCCTCATTTACAACTTAAGACCCAGGACCTACCCGTCTAGACTTCAACCTATGAACTCCTAGATCTGAGATCCCATCTCACTATCCTACAATCAATCACTACCCCTGTGATTATCAGATTCAAACACACAAATGGTGAAGTTACCTTCAAACACAATCTACAACCTTGCTTCAAAGCTTTGGTGTAGGACACGAGTTTACAACTCAATAAACAGTCCTTAACATGTATCAAAGTGATACAAGAAAGACTCACAATAAACAAACAGTACTAAACTTGCATCAACACGATACAAAAGTAGACACACAAAGAAAAACAACTCAAAACCCTAAAAACTAAACTTTTTTAAAATGACGGCTTGAATACCTAATTAGGTCTTGAAGTCTTCCTTTTATACTGAAGCAAAATGGGCTAATAAACCTTGTTGGACATCAGAACAAATTGCAGATCGTTCAGCTGATCTACAAACATGAATCAGTAACAAAAAAGGAAAGTCCTAATATGTAGGAACATCTTTAGGAACTTCTAAACATATCCAATTATTTCCTAAAATATTATCACTCTTTTAGGAATAACAAAACAATTGATTCAGAACAGATATGCGCGTTGCTTGGTCAATAAGATATGAGGACGTGGATTCCCCAATAAGCACAAATATGCATGAACCTAGGCACACTGAACCGTTCCAGGATGTTGGAACATCGTATCCATCATCTTACAAAAATGCCTAAAGCATGTTGGAACATAGTATCCAACTACACAAACATGGATATTTTTTTTAGCAATAATGCAGTCAATGCAAATACCCAACAATCTCCCTCTTTGGCAAATTTTTGGATAAAACAAATTGAGGCCATTACAAATAAAGCAGAGGGATACATACAATCCATTTCTTCAATCATCATGAGCACACATCCATGAAGAAACGACCATCACATCAAAAGACAATATCTAAAGAGATACCTTACAGAAACTTCTTCAAATCATTATAAATATACAGCCATGAATAAGAATAAAACATTTCAAAGACTACTTTTCAAAGCAAGCTTATACTGAGAAGTAGCAGAAATCAGTATCACCAAAGACACTCAGAGATGCGCACAAAAAACAAAGGAATACCTTACAGAGTCTTAAGTCATAACTTGAACCAAACAGACATGAAGAGAGAACCAATAGGTATTACTTACATCAGAGACATGCAACAATGGATAAGAAAATAGCAGTGTCTCACAGGAACAAAACAAGCAAAGGAAAACTTAATTCCTATGCTACAGTCATCAATTCAGGGATAAATAAAATCCCACACAGGTTTGGATGTTTCAACATCCTTCACCACATCAGACAAGAGTATCTAACATACATATTAGCAAGGGAAAAAAATAAATTTCTCATACCTACAAATACTGACAATTAGATGTTTAAGCATCCTACTCAACATCCTATCAAACAACTTGATCATTTGCAAGCACACAAAATAAAGTATCACTCCCCCTCAAAATAACAACCTATGAGTGACTACTTACATGAATATTCTTCTACTCCCCCTAAACAAATACCAAGGACATTTGAAACTCAAAACCCCTAATGCAAAAAAAACTTCAGGATCATCTATTACTTAAGGGAATATCCATCAAACAGACTACAAAGTCACACAAACATGTTCCAATATTCAACAAAACATTAGCAGGGAACATGCACAAATTGAAAATACTGAGAACTAAAACAAATTACCAAGACAGCCATCACGATGTTGCAACATCAGTGACAATATCCACAATATAGCACACACACACAAGCATAGAGAATATAAACATTAACATACCATTACTCCCCCTTTTTAGCCACAAAATATGCCAACAGGCACAAACTTCAAGAGTATACCATAACAACATATACCCCACAACTCAAAGACGTGCAACGAATACAAAAGAGAGCACGCCTTACCAGAACAGTTCATTACACCTCCTCATGCAGGCAAATTCCCAACTTGCCACTTAGTTTTTCAAACTACTTAGCATCCAAGGCCTTGGTGAAAATGTCTGTCAGTTGCTCCTCTGTGTCAACATGCTCAAGTGTCACAACCTTCTCCTCAACAAGATCTCTGATGAAGTGATGTCGTATGTCAATGTGTTTTGTCCTACTATGTTGAATAGGATTCTTGGAAATATAGATAGCACTCAAATTGTCACAATACAATGTTAGAACATCTTGTTCAACATTATATTCCTTCAACATCTGCTTCATCCACAAAAGTTGTGAGCAACTACTTCCAGTTGCTATGTATTCAACTTCAGCAGTAGATAGAGACACGCAATTCTGTTTCTTATTGAACCAAGAGATCAGATTATTTCCCATAAAGAAATATCCTTCAGAGGTACTTTTCCCATCATCTGCACTTCCTACCCAGTCAGCATCACAATAACCAATTAACATAGAACTTTCACTATGAGAGTATAAAATTCCATAATCACTGGTGCTATTGATGTACTTCAATATCATTTTAACTCGAGTAAGATGACTCATTTTAGGTTCAGCTTGATACATAGAACACACACACACCTACTGCAAACGTGATATCTGGTCTAATTGCACTAAGATACAATAAACTTCCAATCATTCTTTTGTACATGCTTTGATCAACAACAACACCATTTTCATCCTTTGTTAGCTTCAAGTGAGTGGCAGCTGGAGTTCTCTTGTGACCACCATTATCCATACCAAATTTCTTCACAATATTCTTGGCATACTTACTCTGAGAAATGAAGATAGTGTCCTCCATTTGCTTGACTTGAAGACCAAGAAAATAAGTCAGCTTACCAACTAAACTCATTTCAAACTCAGACTGCATTTGCTGAATGAAATGTTGAACCATCTTGTTCGACATTCCACCAAAGACAATATCATCAACATATATTTGAGCAATCATCAGTCTTCCATTATCATCTTTCACAAACAAGGTCTTGTCTGTTCCTCCTTACCTGTATCCTTTATTTACAAGAAACTGTGTGAGTCTCTCATACCAAGCCCTAGGAGCCTGCTTTAAACCATACAAAGCTTTCTTCAATCTATAGACATGATTGGGAAAGCTAGGATCAACAAATCCCTTTGGTTGTTCAACATAGACTTCTTCATTTAAGTAACCATTTAGAAAGACACTCTTTACATCCATTTGGAAGAGCTTGAATTTGAGTATACATGACACTCCCAACAGTAACCTTATAGATTCCAACCTTGAAACAGGAGCAAAAGTCTCATCAAAGTCCAGGCCTTCTACTTGAGTATAACCTTGGTCCACTAACGTTGCCTTATTTCTGGTCATAGTTCCATTTTCATCAGACTTGTTTTATAAATCCACTTGGTACCAATAACATTCATACCTAGTCTTGGAACCAGATCTCACACTTCACTTCTCTTGAATAGATTCAATTCTTATTGCATTGCTTCAATCGAGAATTCATCAGTGAGAGCTTCTTTGACATTCTTTGGTTCAACTTTGGACACAAAACAAAAATTGGAAATGACTCCATTTGATCTTCTGGTTGTGATCCCTTGATCAGGGTTCCCAATAATGAGTTCTTGAGGATGATTCTTCTGAACTTTTATGGAAGGACCTTTACTTGTGGACACTTGATCTTTCTCATCTTCCTCAGTTAATTCTTTCTCATGTTCAGACTCATTCACTTGGATAGGTAAATTTGTTTCCTGAATAGATGTTCCAACATCAGAGTCAACATCAGGGACCCTGTCATCAACAACATCATCTATCACCACATTGATAGATTCCATGACAATCTTTGTTCTGGAATTGAACACTTTATATGTTATGATGTTTCTAGAGTATCCAGGAAAAATCCCTTCATCACTCTTGGGATCCATTTTCCTTCTGTGATCTCTATCTGCCAATATGTAGCACTTGGTTCCAAAGACATGGAAATATTTAACAGTAGGTTTTCTTCCTTTCCATATCTCATACAAAGTTGTGGTGGTGCCATTCCTCAGAGTAACCGTGTTGTGTATATGACAAGTTGTGTTCATGGCTTCAACCCAGAAATAATAAGGCAGATGTTTTGCATGAAGCATAACTCTTGCTGAGTCTTGTAAGGTTATATTCTTTCTTTCCACAACACCATTTTGCTGAGGTGTTATAGGAGATGAGAATTCATGTTTGATTCCTTCACCAGAGCATTATTAATTGAATTTGGCATTATCAAACTCAGTTCCGTGATCATTTATGATTCTCACAATGGCACTATCTTTTTCTCTTTGTAGTTGTGTGCATAGATCTTTAAACACATCAAAAGTGTCTGATTTTTCTCTAATAAAATTCACCTAAGTAAATCTTGAGAAATCATCAACAACTACAAAAGCATACCTTTTACCACCAATGCTTTCAACTTGCATAAGTCCTATCATATCCATGTGCAGAAGTTCAAGAACTTTAGAGGTTACCTGATGTTCCAACCTTGGATGAGACATTCTAGTCTGCTTACCAATCTGGCATTCACCACATATGATGTTTTCAACAATTTTGAGATCAGGAAGTCCTTTGATAGCTTCTGAGGAGATAGCTTTGTTCATTCCTTTCAGGTGTAAGTGTCCCAGTTTTTGATGCCATAGCTTGACCTCTTCTTTTTTACTCATAAAGCAGGTGGTAAGGTGTGCTTCTTCTTGGGATACCCACAAGTAACAGTTGTCTTTATACCTAGTTCCTTTCATAAGAACTTCACCTTTCTTATCTGTAATTTGATATTCAGGCTTGCTGAAATTCACTTCCAATCCTTGATCACATAGTTGACTTATGCTAATCAAGTTTCCAATCCTTGATCACATAGTTCACTAGAAGCACATTATCTAGCCTTGGCATACCATGCTTGATCAAGTTACCAATACCTAGATTTTTTCTTTAGCTCCATCACCAAAAGTAACATAGCTGCTGGCATAAGGTCTTACATCTTCAAGGTAATTATTTACCCTAATCATGTGTCTAGAATACCCACTATTAAAGTACCAGTCCTCTTTAGATGATGCTCTTAGAGATGTGTGAGCAATCAACCCAGTATTAACAATTCTGGGGATCCACTTTTTCTTGGGTGGTTTCTGGTGAGATTGCTTAGATTCCCCATGCAATTTGAAACAATAAGGTCTAATATGACCCTTCCCTTTACAATGATGACAAATCCAAGATCTAGGTTTCTTCTTGGTCTTTGAACTCAGATGTTCCTCAGGATGTTCCAACATCGCCTTACTACTTGTTGAGTCATCAGCTACAGATTTCTGGTCATACTATTGCTTCCTCACCATTCCACAGTCTTTTAGAGCATAGGCAGAGTTTCTGTTACATTGTTTCTTGTTTAGAGCTTTATAGTTAAAACCAACACCTTCAAACTTCTTTATGTTCTTGACTTCAAGAATTTCTTCTAGCACATTTGTTCATGTAGTCATCATTCTGACCTGCTTCTTTACATGCTCCAGTTGAGAATTCAATTGAGTTACCTCATGATTGAGTTATGAGATTTTGGCAAAATTCTCACTCCTTTCAACCTGAAGTTGGCTAATGATGTCTTCTTGTTTCTCAAGCACCTGGCTCATATCAGCAATTTTGGCAATCAGTTCATTGTAAGAGATGACTAACTCATCATAACTCAACTCTTCATCATATGACTCAGTATCAGACATTATTCTACCAGTCAGTGCAATGACATGTTTGGCAGACTCATTTTCCACTTCATCTTCTGAGTCATCACCATCTGAACATGAAACAACCAAACTTTTCTTTAGTCTTTTAAGAAAAGTAGCACATTCAGTTCTGATATGACCATATCCCTCACATTCATGACATTGAACACCCTTGTATTGAATATTCTTCTCACCAGTCCTTGCCATCTTCTCTTTACTTGGTTGGTTGTCAATGTTGGATCTAATGTTCTGACCATTGTTTTGACCATTAAATCTGGATCTTCTGTCAACTTGTTTTAAGATCTTTTTGAACTGTCTCCCAAGTAGCACTAGAGACTCTGAAAAATTCTCATCATCTTCATTATTTCCTTGTGTCTCATCAGTTTCAATATTGGACACAAAAGCAATGCCATTACCTTTCTTATCAGTCTTGCTATTGATGGTTATTTCAAAATTTTGTAGAGACTCTATCAATTCATCAACCTTCACATTTGAGATATCATGAGCTTCCTCAATGGCAGTTACCTTCATGTCAAACCTCTTAGGAATAGATCTGAGAATTTTCCTGACAAGCTTTTCATCAGAGATTTTCTCTCCAAGTGAGTCAAAAGCATTGGCAATATCAAGAATATTCAAGTGGTAGTCTTGTATGCTTTCATCCTCCAACATTCTCAGATTCTCAAACTTAGTAGTTAGAAGTTGAAGTCTTGCACTTTTTACCTTAGTAGTGCCTTCATGTGTAGTTTTGAGAATCTCCCAAGCATCCTTAGCCACATTACATTGCTTGATCAATCTGAACATTTTCTTGTCAACTACATTGAACAGTGCATTCAATGCTTTGGAATTTCCAAGTGTCAGTTCATCTTCAGTAGTGGTCCATTCTTCTTGTAGTTTCTAGACAACTGTCTTGTTTCCATCTTTGTCAAAAACCACAGGATGTTCTCAACCTTTCAAAACTGCTTTCCAGGTCCTGCTATCAATAGACTTGAGAAAAGCACTCATACGTAATATCCAGTTATCATAGTTTGAACCATCCAACAGAGGTGGTCTGTTTACAAATCCTTCTTCCCTGTCCATAATGCTAGACAGAAACTTCCCTGGAGCTCACCCTAAAAGAGGCAAGGTGTCTACTTTGATGCCAATTGAAATTCTACCACACTAGTTTTAAGATATTTTATGCAACGTTTCAACGTCAGATACACATTAGGCAGATGTTCCGTTTAATGTTCCAACATCATGCGAATAAACAAATAAAACACAAGAAAATAAAAGACAAGAAAGTAAACGACACAATGAGTTTGTTGACCCAGGAAGACAATTCACTAGTCTAGTCCTTATTCTAAAGTTCTTAGCAAACTCCTCGTTTACAACTTAAGACCTAGGACGTACCCGTCTAGACTTCAACCTAGGAACTCCTAGATCTGAGATCTCATCTCACTATCCTACAATCAATCACTACCCCTGTGATTATCAGATTCAAACACACAAATGGTGAAGTTACCTTCAAACACAATCTACAACCTTGCTTCAAAGCTTTGGTGTAGGACACGAGTTTACAACTCAATAAACAGTCCTTAACATGTATCAAAGTGATACAAGAAATGCTCACAATAAACAAACAATACTAAACTTGCATCAACACGATACAAAAGGAGACACACAAAGAAAAATGACTCAAAACCCTAAAAACTAAACTTTTTAGAATGATGGCTTGAATACCTAATTAGGTCTTAAAGTCTTCCTTTTATACTGAAGCAAAATGGGCTAATAAACCTTGTTGGGCTTCAGAACAAATTGCAGATCGTTCAGCTGATCTACAAACATGAATCAGTAACAAAAAAAGGAAAGTCCTAATATGTAGGAACATCTTTAGGAACTTCCACACATATCCAATTATTTCCTAAAATATTATCACTCTTTTAGGAATAACAAAACGACTGATTCAGAACAGATATGCGCGTTGCTTGGTCAATAAGATATGAGGACGTGGATTCCCCAATAAAATAAAGCGCGCGTACAAATAGGCATGAACCTGGGGACACTGAACCGTGCCAAGATGTTGGAACATCGTATCCAACATCTTACAAAAATGCCTAAAGCATGCTGGAACATAGTATCCAACCACACAAACATGAATATTTGTTTTAGCAATAATGCAGTCAATACAAATACCCATCAGTGGGTACGGGCACTCTAGTGCCTAGCCCGCCCCATGTCGGCACATTATAATTTTATGTAATATGAAAATTAGTTGTTTAATCCTTAGTCTTTGATATTTATTGTAATATGCACCTGTTTTTTTTTTTATATATACTTTAGATTCTTTTTATTTGGCTACAATGTGCAATAAATTATAAGTTGATTTATGAGATTTTAGATCATATGATATTTTTTTGTTATTTATTGTCTTTTTGTTCTTAAAGTACGTATAATGGGCGCGAGTACGGGCTCTTAAATGCTGATAGGGTACGGGGACGAGCAACGAACCTGTTACCCACGAGCGTATGAGCTTGGGCACATGTATTTTTTATAAGTTTGGGGATGGGAACTATAGTACCCTGCCCAAAGGGTTTCCATTGTCATCCCTAGGATGAGATTTTAGATCATATGATATTTTTTTGTTATTTATTGTCTTTTTGTTCTTAAAGTACGCATAATGGGCGCGGGTATACGGGCTCTTAGATGCTGATAGGGTACGGGGACGAGCAACGAACCTGTTACCCACAAGCGTATGAGCTTGGGCACATGGATTTTTTATAAGTTTGGGGATGGAAACTATAGTACCCTGCCCAAAGGGTTTCCATTGTCATCCCTAAGTGATGCATGAGAGTGCCCATATATTGAGACCCAAAATCTTAGTGTAATCACTATTCAACTATACATAGAATATAGCGTTCTTCAAACTCAAAATTAAGTAAGACGACCATAAGGTCTTACTTGGGTTTCGAAAGTTAAGAACAAAAAAAACCAGAGTTTAGCTTGGGTCCTTTGATTGGGGGAAATAGGATTTTTCTTCTCCTAGGGTGTTTTTTCAAGTTTGAGTTTCCATCCTTGTTGATACTTGTGAGATTTGTGTTTCGAATCGCTTGGTCATTCCATGCAGATTATGTGGTCTATTCCATCCAAATCATTTTGATAGTCTGGTATGCTCTGGTACCATTTTGATTGATCTAGTGTAACCATCTTTGTCAGCTACAACTAATGAGGTTTTGTGGCGGTTTTTGTCACATCTTGTGTGATTTAGGTATGAATGGTGTTTATATATCTTGGTGGTATCCACCCGTTATGGTTGTGATCCTTTTTTACTTGTTACCTAATGTGATCATGATTGGGTTTTGAGATCAAAATCTATGAGTATAAACTGTCGGGGATTGGATATGAGTGTAGTTCTTAATTTAAAATACCTCATCCGTAAGTATAAACACGATGTTATAATATTGCATGAGACTCTTATGAATTAGAATTTAATACAAGTAATTTGCGTTATGTTTTAGGATTTGATTGTTTCTTTGTTGTTGACCATGATGGAAGGAGAGGTGGAATTGCACTATACTCAAACAAGACGAAATATTGTTGCGACAACGATCAAAAGCATTATTATGGCATAAGGATGACGATTGAAACACCAAATTATTTGATGCCGCAGCTAGAGCTAGAGAGAATACTATCTGAATTACAAGCCTTATAGATGAAGATGGCACAATATGTAGAATATAGGACGGAATGACTTCCATAGTTTGTCATTATTTTTTAGAAGCACAATAGCTCCAGAGAGGCGATTCTTAATGCCACTAATCCATCTATCACTAGTGTGGAATGTGGATAATGAATTGTTGACTGCTTCTTTCATATTTGAAGAATTCAAGGAAGCCATCTTCTTTATGAAAGATGAGAAATGCCCAAAACATGATGGTTATAACCCCGGTTTTTATCAAAAAATATGGAACATTTGTGGTCATTACAAATCCGTGTGGGTTGCACTTGGATGGACTATGGTGTCTTTCCTCCTAGCCCGAACTCAACAAATATTGCTTTAATCTCTAAACAATAGGTTCAGTCATCTATGAAGGTTCGGGTGCCTAGAGCTTTATGTACCGTTCTCTACAAAGTCACAGCCAATAGGTTGAAAAGTGTACTTGATAAGTGTATATCCAAAAATCAACTAGCTTTTGTGTTAGGTCGCTCTATTCTGGATAATGCAATCCATTGAAATTGTTTATCATATTAAATCTAAGGTGAAATGTAATCAAGGGGATGTAGCTCTTAAACTTGATATAAGCAAAGCCTACAATAGGTTAGATTGGGATTACCACATGGATGTGGCTCATAATATGGGTTTCTCTCATAAATGGACTACTTGGATTATGTTGTGTGTTGAAATAGTAGATTACTCTCTCATTACTGATCGAAATGTAGTGGGACTTATCATACCTTGAAGAGTTCTTCGACAATGGGACTTACATCTTACCAATGTGGAATTTAACCTTGATTCTCATAACGTGGTATTCAAATTTCATACTAGAGGAGGATACAACTCGGATTTTGGTGCTATTATTTAAGATTGTCGTAGAATTCATTGTTCATTTTTTACAAACTCTTATGTTGAGTTTACTAGGAGACAAGCAAATGAGATTGTCCACGTGTTGGCTAAGTCGGCCACATCTCTAACTAGTCTCCACATTTTCACTAATATACCCCCTTGTATTAGTATTTTTATTATTAATTAAATGAATTAAGTTTGCTGCATTTAAAAGAAAAAAACTATGCATATGATACATTTTTTCAATTTTGTCTAATGTACACAAGCAAAATAGTCTCACATTATGCCAAGTGTGTTTTTCTCCATTGGATAAATAAATCTCATCGTATCTGATTTGGTCTAATGGTGGAATTTATTGATAAATTGATTGAAACTAACTTATGTATGATGCAAGACTTATTTCACTTGTGTATTATAGAACTAGCATATTTTTCAAACAAGTTAAAAAGCTCTATGGCATCGGTATATGGTACCACTCTAGTTGCTAAATTTGCAGAACATCATATTAATTTTGACATAATGCATAAATCACCATACAACAACTTAACATAATTCAAGTCTTCACTAAGCCTGAAACTGGAAATGAAATTTTGCTTTCATTTTCTCATCTATAAATCCAAAATCTCCCAAGAAAGGTAACCTAAGATATTCCCCCAATGGTTTAGGCTCTGTAATAACGAAAACATTGGTGTTCCCTGCAAAAGACACTGCGTTATTACAAGCTGGAACAGCACTAGAAATATCAGATATTGGTAGCAAACAATTGGCAAGAAGTGCTTCTCCTGTAGAAATGAAATAATTACTTTCCCAATAATTATAAGGTAGAGGTGGAATGCAATTCACTCTCTCTAGATCAATTTCAAATAGATCATCATCTTCTTCTTCCATTCCAAAATCTTGGGAAACTCCTCTTTGTTGTTCTGAAGTCATGGTTTGTTTTGTTTTGTGGTACAATATGTTAAATAACGTTGTCACATAGATTGTTAATAGATATTATAATATACATGCACATGTACATTTATATAGTGGGAATTTTATGTTATGGTGGGTGGTGGCAAGTGGAACGCTCCCCAACAAATGTGCATCGGTCGGTCAAAGAGGATATATAGTGGGAATTTTAGAGCAGCAACTCCTCCTAAGCTGTTCCACCTTAATTCAAAGCTCGTGTTGTTGATTTTTTTAGTAACACACATTTGATTCACTTCCACCAAAATCATAACATGAAGTCAAACGTAGAGCTACCTACCCAACAAAAATAGAAAAATGTTGACATCATGCCATCAGTTAAATGATTATAAAAAGATATATTATTTTTTATTTGATGTTTTGGTTATATTTGTATATCAGTTTTTGTCAAAAAATATTTTGTTAATGAAATGATTTATACGCTGTAAATGGAAAGGTATTTAAATTGACTTTATAATATTATTGATAGCACGTAAAATACACTGTCTAACAAACTTAATTTTTTTGTTAAAAAAAAAAACTTAATTTTCATTTGTTTTAGGGTCATTTATCATGTTTTGTATGATATCTATTGGTATTTTGATGTGTTTCAGAACCAAAGGTGTAAAATGCAAAAATGAAGAAAAAGAAGTCATATAAATTGCACACCTGTTTACTTATAATAAGAATGAAATTGTTGTCCTGCAAATTCTGTTTTTAATTTAAAGCTTCGCTGCGAAAGTAGGAACATATAAGTTTTATTTATGCGTCGAAAGAGCGGAAACAATATTGGACTTAAAAATTCAGGTTATTAATTAAATAAAGTAACGAAAGCACTTTTTTCTAATTAGCTACACGCTATAATCTAATAACGATTGGCGAAAGCAAAACTATATCTCTAATTTAATATTTTTCTACAAATAAATTTTGTTCTCGTAATAAAAAAAATAGTGCAATTTAAGTGAGTGACTTAGGTTGACGGAAACAATCATTTTTGCCTCTCGTTGTTATGATCCAATTAAAATATTTTATTTTATTTTTACGCACAAAACAAAAATTGTTTTGAACTAGCCTTAGATAAACAAAGAAACAACATATACCGGTACTTGTAATTAGTCTATGTGGATTCGACAACCTTTTATACTAAAACCGATATAGTTGTACACTTGCGGCGTATCAAGTTTTTGACGCCATTGTCGGGGACCAATTTTTTCAATATCGCGATTTCGTTCTTACGCAGTCTAGAAAAAGGCACTTTTTATATATATTTTCATTTTTAATTGCATGCGAAGAATCCGAAGTGCCAGTAATCTTACTAGGTACGTAGACGAAATCAAGCACTACTTTCAAGCTAGACGTCAATTGCAGTTTGAAATAGGCGACAATAATGATAATCAACCCCTTAAGGACTTTGATGTGCCCTCTGATGAGGAGTCCCATACAAGCATTTTTTGTACTGCAATTGCAGCGAACAATTTCGAACTTAAACCCTCTCGACTGCAAATAGTACGACATAACCAATTCACCGAAAACCTGACGGAGGACTCAAACTTGTACCTATTTATCTTTGTGCAGCTCGCTGATACGCTTAAGGGTGATGGTGTCAATCCCGAAGCCATTCGCCTGCGTTTATTCCCATTCTCCCTTAGGGAGAGAGCCATAGCGTGGTTGTAATCCCTACCGTCTAATTCCATTACAACATGCTCAAGAAAGTGTTCCTTGCTAGATACTTTCCACCAAGCAAAACATCACAACTTAGGAACCAAATTACATGCTTCAAGCAGATGGACGGTGAATCTCTTTTTGAAGTGTGGGAGAGATATAAAGAGTTAATAAGAGCTTGCTCATACCACAGATTAGAAAAGTGGCTGATAATTCACACATTCGACAATCGTTTACTTTATAACACGAGAATGACCATTAATGTCGTTGCAGAAGGAGCTCTCATGTATAATCCATTCAATGATGTCTATGCTCTAATTGAGGACATGGCTCAAAACCATTACCGGTGGGGGAGTGAACGCACTCCAATTGAGAAAACAAAACCAAATGGAGGGATGTACGAAGTCATCGACTTTGATCACATGAATGCTCAAGTCGATGCCCTATACCAAAGGTTGGACAACTTGCTATCGCTCTATCACCTATTGTGGCTGATGTGACTCCAAATTACAAAATTTGTGGAGACCCTGGACATGTTGCTGCCGAGTGCCAATTGTTAGCTAGTTTTGACCAAGTGAACTACGTGCAAGGTAACCCGTACTTTAACACAAACAATCCGGGATTTAGAAATCATCCTAATTTTTCCTATAAAAATAACAATCATACCTTTGTGCTCAATCCTCCCCTTCGTTTTCAAGGTCCAAAAGGAGCCCTGGTTGCTTCAACAACCCCCAAAGAGTTAAACCTTGAGCTTATGGTGGAAAACTTTATCATGGCTCAGTCCCAGCAAAATAAAGATTTCTTGAACCAAAATATCCATACCAATAAGTTGATAAAGCAGTTGACAAACAAAGTTGATGTTATGGCCACTCACAACAAAATGTTGGAAACACATATTTCCAAAGTGGCCCAACAACAAGCATGAGTAGCTGCACCTACCAGGACATTCATCGGTCAACCGCAACCGAACCAAAAAAGGCGTCTAAATGTTGTAATATTGCAAAATGGGAAAGAGATTGAGGTCCTGGTTGGTATGACAGATGGAGAAAATGTTGAGAATGATCCAACATCAACAGAGACTGAATAAACACCGAAGGCAAGGGAGGTGACTGAAGAGGACAAAGAAAAACCATATGTACCTCCTCCTCCTTATAAGCCCCCAATTATGTTCCCACAAAAAATTGTTGAGCTCTTGAAAAAGCTCCATATCAACATCCCTTTAACAGATGTCATCACTCAGATGCCTTCATGTGCTAAGTTCTTAAAGGAAATCTTGACAAATAAGAAAAATATCGATGATAATGATATCGTGGCACTTAGTAAGGAGTGTAGCGCTATTATCCAAAACAAGATGCGCCTAAGCTAAAAGATCCAAGGAGTTTTTCGATTCCCTGCGTCATCGGTAACTATGTCATCGATAAAGCTTTTGTAATTTAGGTTCGACTGTGAGCCTTATGTCTCTCTCTATATGTAAGAAGCTCAATCTAGGAGAGATGAAACCGACAAGAATGTCCCTACAACGAGCTGATCAATCCATTAAGTACCCCGGTAGGAATACTAGAAGATGTACCATTAAGAATCGGCAAATTGTACATTTCAACTAACTTTGTGGTGATGGACCTAACATTGTAATCTTCTTAGGAAGATCATTCTTAGCTATTGTTGGTGCTATTATAGATGTAAAGAGGGGAAAACTCACCTTTGAGGTTGGCGATGAAAAGATTGAGTTCATCTTGTCCATGTTCATGAAGAATTTGTCCATTAATGACTCGTGCTGCCTTGTGGATATAATAGATGAATGTATAAAGGAGTATTCATCAGAGCTGTCCCCGGCTGAAGAGTTAGGCACACCTCCAATTGAAGAAACTAAGGTTGATGAAGCAGAGCCTTTCAAGTCATATTGGATGAAAGTCCAATTAATCAAAATGAGTTCTTCTCCCTTAACTTTACTCCAATCCAAGGTACGAATTCCTAGATTCTATTCGGCCAGTTATTGTGAATACAAATTTAGGAATGACAAAAACTGACCAACTGCTTGATTTGTCAAAAAAAAAAAGTACCTAAAAGCAAGAGGATACTCCATAGATGACCTCAAAGGTATCATTCCTTTAGTACGTTTGCACAAAATCATGCTCGAAAAGGATTACAAACGCTCTAGATAACATCAGAGAAGGTTGAACCCAAAGATGAGTGAGGTTGAGAAAAAGGAAGTCCTAAAGCTTCTGGATGCTAGAATAATATATCTTATCTCAGACAACAGGTGGGTGAGTTTGGTCCATGCAATGCCTAAGAAAAGAGGGATGGTTGTAGTGCAAAATGAGAAAGGAGAGTGTGTAGCTACACATACCATAACAAGATGACGTATGTGCATAGACTATAGAAAGTTGAACAAAGCCACTAGGAAAGACCACTTCCCTCTCACATTCAATGACCAAATGCTTGAGCACCTAGCGTTATATGGATGGTTACTTGGGATTTTCCCAAATCCCTATTCACCCGAGTGATCAGGAAAATACAACCTTCACATGCTTGTATGGCACGTTTGACTACCAGTGAATACCTTTTGGTCTGTGCAATGCACCCGCTACTTTTCAATGTTGCATTATTGCGATCTTTGCAGACTTCCTAGAGGATATAATGGAAGTCTTCATGGAAGACTTCTTAGTTTGCGAGTCTAAAAAATTTGGAAAAGGTTCTGGAGAGATGTGTGAAAGTCAACCTTGTGCTAAATTGGGAAAAATGACACTTGATGGTAAAGGAAGGCATAGTCCTTGGACATTTAATGTCTGGATGAGGGATTGAGGTTGACAAAGCTAAGATTAAGGTGATCGAAAAGCTAACACCACCTATCATAGTAAAATAAGTCTGAAGCTTTCAAGGCCACGCTGGTTTTTCCTGGCGGTTTATTAAGGACTTCTCAAAAATCTCTAAAACACTGACTGGTCTCCTCAAGAAGGATGTCGAGTTCATCTTTGATGAACAATTCCTTCAATCCTTCCAAAATCTAAAGCACACGATGATCTCTGCACCAATAATGCAACCTTCAGATTGGAGTCTTCCTTTTAAGATCATGTGTAACACGAGTGACTTTGCAGTCGGTGATGTCCTAGGACATCAAAGAGATAAGAAAATGCATGCGATCTACTATGCTAGCAGAACCATCAATGAGGCTCAAGTAAATTATGCCACCATCGAGAAAGAGCTTTTGGCCATAGTGTACACTATTGACAAATTATGTTCTTACTTAGTAGGATAAAAAATTATCATCTACATTGACCATGCTGCCTTAAGGTATCTTCTAAGCAAGAAAGAGGCAAAGCCTAGATTGATTCAGTGGATACTGCTACTTCGAGAGTTTGATCTAGAGATCCGTGACAAGAAAGGAACATAAAAGTGGTGGCAGACCACTTGTCTAGGCTGAGTGACCTAAAATGAGAGGAGTTAACCTTAAATGACTATTTCTTGATGGTAGGTCGATAGCTTCTATGCAGTCTAAAGCACCTTTGTATGCTGACTTAGTAAACTACCTCGTTGCTGAAGTTTTACCTCCTGACATGGACTATCAGTGAAAGAAAAGGTTCTTTCATGACCTAAAACAATACTATTGGGATAACAAGGAGGAGGAGCGTTTGTGGGTTCCTAAGAGGATTGGAATGTGAGTCTTTTTTGATGTCCATCACCATAAATTCAGTGGGAATATACAGCTTTCCAATTCTTAATGGTACATCTTCCAGTATTCCTATCGGGTATTTAATGGATCAATGAGCTAGCTGTTAAGACATTCTTGTTGGTTTCATCTCTCCTAGATTGAGCATCTTACAGATAGAGATGCATAATGCTCACACTCGCACCTAAATCACAAAGAGCTTTATCGATGACATGGTTACCGGTGACGCATGGAATGGAAAATCTCCTTGGATATTTTAGCTTAGGCGTCATCTTGTTTTGGATGATAGCGTTATACTCCTCAATAAGTGTTATGGTATTATCATCATGGATCTTTTTCTTATTTGTCAAAATTTCCTTAGCATACGAAGGCATATGAGTGATGGCATCTATTAAAGGGATGTTGATATGGAGCTTTTTCAAGAGCTCAACAAACTTTTTGAATCTTTCCTCGATTTTTGCTTTCGCTAATCTTTAACGGAACGAAATTGGGGGATTTTAAGGAGGACGAGGTACATATGGTTGATCTTTGTCCTCTTTAGTCACCTCTCTTGCCTTCGGTGTTTGTTTGCTCTCTGTTGATTTTGGCTCCTTCTCAACGTTTTCTCCATCTTTCTTACCAACTGGGACCTCAGGCTCTTTCCCACTTCGCAATATTACAACACTTATATGCCATTTTGGGTTCGGTTGCGGCTGAGTTGGAAAGGTCCCGGTAGGAGCAACTGGAGATGCTTTTTATTGGGCCATTTGGGAAATCGGTGTTTCCAACATTTTGTTGTGAGTGGCCATAGCAACAACTTTGTTTGTCAGCTGCTTTATCAACTCATTGGTATGGCTATTTTGGTTCAAGAAATCTTTATTTTGATGGGACTGAGCCAAGATAAAGTTTTCCATCATCAACTCAAAGTTTGAATTTTTAGGGGTTATGGAAGCAATTGAGGCTCCCTTTGGACCTTCAAAACCTGGCGGAGGACTGAGTGCAAAGGTATGATTTTTTTATAGGAAAAATTAGGATGGTTTCTCAATCCCGTGAAGGTGAGAAAAACACAAGAAGGGGGGGTCGAATTGTGTTAAGATTTTTTTCGTTTTCTCTTAAGCTGAAAGACACTGGTCAGAAGCAGTTCAAGAGCAGCTTCTGAAGTGATGTTCAGAACTAGGTTGCAGCGGATAAAAACAGAGAGAGAGAGAGAGAGAGAGAGAGAGAGAGAGAGAGAGAGAGAGAAGGAAGAAAGACACAAAGCAATTATACAGGTTCCTTCCACAAAGCGGAAGTAGTCTTGTCCCCCTTGCACTTTCAAGGAAGATCACTAAAAATGTAATATCTGATTACAAATGCTCACTGCTAAACTTAGCAAGAGACTTCAAATGCTAAAGTACAACTGCAAGAGACTTTCAATGCTCTTGAACACAATCAAGAGACTTCTATGCTCAAGCACACAAGCAAGAGACTTCTAATCAAAAAAAATTACAAAGAAAAATGTTTGACACTGAACACTTGATATACAATCAGAGGTGCTCACAATACAAATCAGATACAGACTCTTTAAGACTCTAGAATTTCTAAGATATGGGCTTTGAAAAGAAATTCTAAGTGAACTTTCGGATGCTGAACAATTTTGACAGAGTGTAGGCGCTTTCAAATTGTTGTTCAGTCTATTCCAATCTTCAAGTCTTCACTCCTTTATATAGAGGTGTGAGATAAACGTTATGAATTGCCAGCACATCCAAAAAGAGTTGTTTGAAGCTTTGATCAATCACCAATTATTCATTGCCTAATATGGTTGTTGTCCTATGAAGGATCAATTTCAAATGCATTCCATGTATGAAGGAACATTGTTGCAGGCAGAGCTGTTATCCTTGTCTTGTAGCAGAGACAAACTCTGTGTAGTGGAGGTAGTGGTTGTACACTTCGTACAATTGTACTTTGTCAACGCTCTACAAAAGAACAAGCATCCAATGCCTTTGAATCCTTTTGAATTAGTCGTTGCTCTTCTTTTCCACTCTTTTGCAATGCTTAGACGACATTGAATCCATTGAACAACTTTTGAAACTTTAAGTTTGCATCTCCTGATGAATTGTAGCTTCTGGTGATTTTCAGCTTCTGATGAACTCGCTTCTGATGAACTACAACTTCTGATGAACTGGCTTTTGATGACACGTCATCACTTTAGGAGCGCTTTGTCTTCAGGAGCACTTTGACTTCAGGAGCAGTTCTCTTCAGATGCTTTTAAGCTTTCTTTTTGTTTCTTTCTTAGCTCTCTTCTGTTCTTCCAAAACCTATTAATGATCTCAAAATTTTTGTCTATGGTCCTGTACACTTGAACAAATATTAACATATCCAATTGACAATTTTTTAATACCTTGTTATCATCAAAACTCTTAAGGGTAATGTTAAACACATTTTGTTCCAACATCCCGGATTGTATGTATTAGAGTACGGGTTACCTTGTGCGTAGTTCACTTGGTCAGAATTGGCTAACAGTTGACACTCGAAAGCAATATGTCTAAGGACTCCACAAATTTCGCAATTAGGAGTCACATTAGCGACAGTAGGTGGTTGAGCGATGCTCAAGTTGTCCAACCTATGGCATAGGTCATCGACTCTAGCGTTCATGTGATCGAAGTCACTTACTTTGTACATCCATCCCTTTCGTTGTGTTTTCTCAATTGAAGTGAGTTCACTCCCCCACTAACAATGATATTGAGCCATGTCCTTAATTAGGCCATAGACATCATTGAATGGCTTATTCATGAGAGCTCATCCTTCAGCGGCATCAATGGCCATTCTCGTGTTATAAAGTAGACTGTTGTAGAATGTGTGAATTATCAGCTACTTTTTTAATCTGTGGTGTGGGCAAGCTCTCATTAACTCTTTATATCTCTCCCACACTTGAAAAAAGGATTACTATCCATCTGACTGAAGCAGATAATTTGGTTCCTAAGTTGTGTTGTTTCTGCTCTGCGGGAAGTATCTAGCAAGGAACGCTTTCTTGAATTCATTTCATGTCGTAATGGAATTAGACGGTAGGGATTGCAGTCATGCTCTTGCTTTGTCCCTAATAGAGAATGGGAATAAATGAAGGCGAATGGCTTCAGGATTGACACCATCACTCTAAAGCGTATCAACGAGCTGCACGAAGACAGAAAAGTGCAAATTCAGGTCCTCCGTCGAGTTTCCAGAGAATTGGTTCTGCTTTACTATTTGCAGCAGGTTTAAGTTCGAAATTGTTCGCTACAATTGCAGGACGAACAATGCTCGTACGGGGCACCTCATCAGAAGGCACAACGAAGTCGGTTATCATTATTGTCGCCCATTTCAAACTGCAATCGGCGTCTAGCTCGAAAGTAATGCTCGATTTCATCTATGTACCTATTAAGATTACCAACACTTTGGGTTTTTCGCATGCATTTAAAAATAAAAATAAAAAGTGCCTTAGTCTAGACAGCCTAACAACGGAATCACGATATTGCATAAATTGGTCCCGTCAATGGCACCAAAAACTTGGTACGCCGCAAGTGTACGGCTATATCGGTTTTAGTATAAAAAATTGTCGAATCCACATGCAATTTAATTAATAACTTTTTTTCTAAGTCCAACATCGTTTCTGCTCCGTAAAAAATATTTCTATGTTTCGCAACTAAGCTTTAAATTAAAAGCAGAATTTTCAGACCAAAAATTTCAGTTTCATTATAATTATACAGACATGCAATTTATATGAGTTTTGTCGACGATCCTCTCATTTTAAACTCAATTAAAACTACTCAGACAGGCAGGGACGAATCCATGTATTAGAGTGTGTAGGCTTGTGCCTGCACTAAATTTTGAGAATTTTTATTTTTTAGGTGGTAGAAATAGAGTAATATATAGTTATGATTGAAATGTTGATTAAATGGCCTACACAAACCACACAACATTTTTCTATTGGCTCACACATAAACACACACTTTGACACAAAGTTTACATATATTTATTTAATATTTCAAATTTATATATGTTTATTTAATGTTTCAAATTTATATGTATGTGGTGCCCCAATTTCCAAAATTCCTGGATCCGTCGCTACAGAATTAAATTACGCACTAAATTTACTTATATTGAATTCATACTAGAAAAAAGTAAATAAATAAATAAGAAAGAGACCAAACCTGAATTAGATGGCAACATTAATTAAGAAAAAGAAGAAAAAAAAAGAAAAAAAAAACAGCCACGGCAAGCCAGCAAAATAGTACGGCAGTGTTAATGTTCTTGAACCATGGAAGTTCAATTCTAAAAGGAAAAGCCACGGCAGCAAGCACAGTGGTTCACGAATTCATCAGACGTGAGCAAAGTAAATAAATGGAAGCAATAATCATATGAATGAAAAGGAATAATGGAAACCGGAACTGGGAATCAGTGGAACTCAATTGGAATTAGATAGATATGTGCAGCAGCAATGGAATTAATGGAAATAAATAGAATAAAACAGATACCTGTAGGCTGTAGCAGCAATGGAATTAAATAGATAACAGTGGCAATGAAATTTAATTGAAATCGGATGAACAATGGCAATTGAAATCAATATGAATTTATATGGCTGAATGGAAAATTGCAGAGAAACTAGGGTTTTGAAACTATCATTATTAGTGCTGTAGCAAGTAACTGAGTATGTGTCTCTAGGTGTTTTTATAGTCTAATTTCTTAAGAGAAAAGCCTTTCATCGCGTAAAAATATTGTCAAAAATTGTTGGGCTGTTCACGGCTGCCGTTACTTTTTTTTTTCTTTCAACTTTTTCATTTTACATCTAGGTTCCTGAAACTCATCAAAATAACATCATATATCATGCAAAACACGACAAATAACCCTAAAACAAATGAAATTTAAGTTTCAATCAGTGGCGGAGCCACTCACAACGCTGTGAGGGCACCTGCCTGCACAATATTTTTGGATTACATCTATTACGTGGTTTAGTTTGTTTAGTAGTAGTGCAGCCCATGAAAAAATATCTCCACTCTTCAATTGTCATCTCTCACAATAACTTGATAGCTAGTTTATAATTAAATTAATATTTCATACTTGGAATCATAGTATTTTTATAATTATAATTTGGAGAATGCTAAACAGCGTCTTAAATGTATTAGTTAAACAACCAAAACAAACAACTTTTTATAAAAAGTAGTGTAATTATTAATTAATTAAAAAAAGTTATTGAAAGAATTAATTAATTAAAAGTTAAAACTCATATTTTTATGACAATTTCTATTTATAGTTTCCTTAATTAATATTGCCTTGAGGACACTAATGAGTAAGGTACCATTGCAATTTTATTCTATTTCAACAATCAATATAACAATTATTTTAGAGTACAATCAAAATCAGTATATCATGATAGTGTAAGAAATGATTGTTATTTTGCATTTTTTCAAAAACATGTATTATGAAAAACACGTATTTTTGATATTATATACATGTTGAATATTGCCCCCACAACTTAAAAATCCTAGCTCCGCTACTGGTTTCAATAATCATTTTTAATAGGCAGAAAATCCAAAATTAAATTACTTTTTTACAAACTTATTGTAGGTACCCAAGTTGATAATCATTTTGTTTATTTTTTATACAAAGAGGCCATTAACCCAAAAAAAAGAAAAAGGAAACTATAAAGCAATTAAACACGGAGTATAAACTTTAGACGCATTAACAAAAATCAAATGGCTAAGTTGAGCAAGACACGACTCAAATAGTTTTCAAAAATTGTCAATATCACATCTCATGTTTACAAGAGCATCAGCACAATAGTTGGACTAGCAGCATCAATGGAAAACTTTGACTTCCCAATCCAATTCTATAAGCTTCCGAAATTCATCGAAAAGTCTCCAATCTACCACACAACTAAGAGTATCGCTCTTTAAACTCTTCACCACAATTTTCGAATCAACACAAATTTCACAACGTGAAAACCTTGATTGTGAATTGTGTTATGTATGAAAAAAATTAGGTATTCAATGTATATTTTAATTGTATTTTCAATGTGTTAGAATTCAATGCCTAAGAAAGGACATACCCCTAAGTTTTGTGAAACCTTGATTATATTTTCATATCCAAAAAGGCTTAAGAACATTAAGTTACATTCGTTTGAAAGTGATATTGATATGATACAACCATACAATATTTTCTTCAACAATTATTTGTAAGATTCTCATCATTGTTGGTGGGAATGGTTGTAATGACAGTGGGGTGTTATCCTGATTGTTTGTGAGAATTTCATCATAAGGTTGGTGAAATTTCTTGTTGTAAAGATAGTGGGGGTGCTATCTTCTGTTGTATAGAAATATTGTTAGGGGGCCTTAGGATGAGGTTACTTGTAATAAAGATTCTTACATAGTGGAATTCCTTGACGAGATGTGAAGGGAATGGATGTACCCCTATGTAGGAGAACCACTATAAGTCATCAAGGTTTCTTGAGGTAGACTTTTACTTTCTTAGGCTTGAATTCAATGTGGCATTGAGTTCAAAAACTCATCCAAAATGATCACAAATAGTCTCAACAATTAAAATTCATTTCCAATTCAATTACTATCATCCATCAAGGATCAAAGGAAGTATTAAACGATACAAAATATATGTTAATCATAGTCTTAAAATAATTTAATTATAGAACTACTTGACTTATCATGAGATTTTGCATGAACCCTAATTTTCTCATACGTATCACAATAGATATCATTCTTAAACTACAAATTGAATTCTAACACATTGAACTTAAACCTAAGAAAGGAAAAACCACCTCAAGAGTAGCTTTCACTTAATACCAAAAGTAAAAAATTCCACCGTTTTCTTGACTTGGTATAAGATAAGATAATTCTAATAAATTCTTCTCCTTTAGTTATTAGAATTAGGTTGTTACATAGTCTCACAGTGGACAAAATATGGCTTGAACATGTGTTTATAAGTGAGGACAATCCTCACTTATAATCTGAATTGGGTTTTTCCTTTGTTTTGGG
Organism: Medicago lupulina; assembly: GCA_958299785.1. Lineage (NCBI taxonomy): Eukaryota > Viridiplantae > Streptophyta > Magnoliopsida > Fabales > Fabaceae > Medicago > Medicago lupulina. The sequence goes on along the minus strand of OY283141.1, from coordinate 25,931,815 downwards.
GTGGAAAAAAAAAGAGTTTTTCACCAAAAAATAGTGTGTTTTCTTGCTTTTTTCAGATTATAGAATCCAAACACCCCTAAGGTCCGTTTGGTTCGAGAATTAGGAGGAGAGGGGAGATATTTTAATTAAAATTGTGTTTGGTTCGCAAGGGGAGGGGAGGGATTTTAAAATTATCTTACTGTTTTACCCTTAAACTTAATCAAATAAGGATAATATAGTAACGAAACAATAATGATGTAATCGATAACAACACGAAGTAAACGATGGAATAATAGAGTAGTAATAGGGTTGTTACAAGGAAAAATTGTTACGAGATAATATAACCTATAACCTAATAATAGCAAAAGTTGTTTCAAGGATAATATAATCTAATAATAATAAATGTTGTTACAAGGATAATATTGAGATTTTAAATTAATATAGGGATAATTTTGGCAATGCAATAAAATTTGCTCCCCTCCCCTTCCCTCCCCTCCCCTTCTAAAAATTGAACCAAACACTTCAAATTAAAAATCTCCCCTCCCCTCCAAAACTCTCGAACCAAACGGACCCTTAAACACTCTTATTCAGGGGAAAAACAGTTCGGATTATATAATCAGAATTGTATCAACACAAGTTCTGAGCTTGTTTGTAACATGGATAGCCAATTTAAGGACCATATTAATTTTCACAACTCTCATCCTTCTATTTTAGGTCATTGTTAGTTGTTCCCAGTCGAAAATCCGGTTTCCAGGCTACTTAATCAGATTACTCTGAAACTTTTTGAGAAAATCAGCAAAAAATCAAGGATCAAGTATCCCATAGAAGGGATTTCTTTCGGGACTTCGCCCCTCAAAATCTAAAATTTCATCGTTTAGTTTTCTTAGAAAAATCCAAAAAAAAATTGCATTGGTTTTACTATATTCTATTTTGGTTTGTTCAAAAAAAGAAAAAAAGGTGTTAGGCCCAACCAAGTTTTAAGAAGTTCGATTATATGAGCAAATACCCAAACCAAAATGTTATTGCTTTGGAAGCCTATACAAGAGGTATGTTGAGTACTAATTCTTATAGTATTGTTCGGTATGTGGACGTCTACATTTGCGTCGATGAAGTGTGTTTGAGAAAATAAACCAAATAGTATTTTGGAGAAAATGAAAAATATGACAAAATAACCTATAATTTGGTGATGTGTTAGATGGAAAGATTATAGTAGTGTAAGAAATTCAATACTATGTTAAAAGATGGTGGTGGAGGTAAGTAAAGTCACTAACCTTCGAACCCTTCCCATTGGTTCATCATGGATTCAGCACACGTGAAAGGCATCTGAGTTTCATTTTTTAACCACATGGGGGAAACATTGGTGAAACACCCACAAATAATGATTCACCTCTTTAATAAAGGGAAGTGTTTAGGGTTTATTTAACCACCAGCATCATTCAACCTCATACTCATACCTCAAGATGTGAACATTTGCTATAGAATGAGTATATGTAAATGTCAAAAACAGTGAGTCATTTTTTGATGCGGTACTCACTTTTCAGTTAGTACTAAGTAGTTCTGCAATAGGCTTTCCATGAGAAGCAATGACCTCCTATAAGCGAGGAGTTGAGCGTGTGGGAAGTAATCATCGGTGATGTATTTTATCAGACAACTTGGTAGATTCATTTTACTAGTGAGATTCTATTTTGTAACTTTGTTTCTATATGTCACTTATTTCTCTTCACATCATTTTTCCTTTTGTAACTATATAGTTAGATTTGAACTTTTATGTTTAGCTAGAGTATATATAGTTATATGCACATCAAAGTAGTTTAACTAACTTCCGTAGTTGTATTCTAATTTAAGAGGGATATGGTTATTTTTACTGGTGTAAGTAAGAGGTATTCGATGTCACCCCATTTTATGAATGATCACCTAGGAGGAAGTGAGACTAATTATGCAGTTGTGATTGAAAACCACTGAGCATTATTTTCTGTGAACCAACAACTTTTACTCATTTAGCTCTGGAAGAGGAAGAAGTTGAGGAAAATACTAGGATGCACACTGTTCCCATTTTTGCACGCTCATAATAACTTTTATGATTCGACCAAAAATTTCTGAAGCAATAGAAAATAAACAAGGAATCCTCAGCCTCACATACTGATTCACAGGAGAAAAGTTTATATTTAGGTTTTTCTTAACTTTCGTTTAGTTTTGTTTACCTCCGGTTCTTGTAGAGATGGAAACGTGCCACTATTTTTATGGGGACCAAAAATAAAATTTGGTAATTATTAGGGATGAAAAACTTAGTTTAATCAAAGGTAGCCAAGAATTATATAGATGAGTCTTTCTCAACTGCAACTGAGTCCATTTATCTGTTTATATATCAAAATGGTTTTTAAATTTAGATTATGCGGATAATTCGGTCTCAATGGTGGTTGTTTTCATCCTTTTTAATTAGTTAATTAAAACGAAAGAGTTTGGACTAACAGCTATTTTTAAGAAAGCGCAGCCCAAAGATAGAAGAGAGTGAGACACAATCGGCACAACCAAATTACCCAAAGAATTCTGAAATGCTATGCAGGCAGGCAGTAGCAGGCCACGATATCAACACGACCACGCGAGTTTAGCCGAATAACATCAGTTAGATCACATTTTGTGTCGTCCAAAGTAATGGCAGATAGAATTTAGCCTTAACATTCTTATCTATACAGAAGAGTTACTTAATATTTTTATTGTTTGCCACTTGGTTGGTTGAGTTGGTTAACAAGAACAGCATACACAAATAAGTGATAAACGTGTCTTTCGTTGTTGATATGTCAACGGATTTTTGAAACCTCTGTTCGAGACTAATTTCGTTACTGTCAAATCAATATATAGTGCAAATTTGTAGAACATGAAGATACACTAAGTAAATGAATCCAATTAAGTTGAGGGAAAATATCAAAATCAAAATATAACACAAATGAAAGGAAGATAAAAGAGAAAACTGAAGATTTCTCTTATGCATAACTAACTCAAACATCAAAACACTATCATTATTTATGTCTTTGAAGAATCACTTTCAAGCTGGACTTTACCTATTTCCTCATCATCAACTTTCATCTCCATTTTCCTCTGCTTGCAATCATTGAAATAAATAACACAAGATACCCATTTCAGTATATTCACCACAGTAAGAATCCCAACTATCCCAATTAATAGAAAAATTCCACTGCCTCCTTTGTAGCATCCAAGATAGATACATATTAACCTTAGAAAACCTCCATAAACAAAGAAAACAAGCATCAAAACAAGTCCTCTCTTCTGATTACCATTGCTGAAGAAATATGAAACTCTTAATGCCCCAATATCATATATACCATCCAACACTGATATCACAATACTCATATTCCAAATAGCACTCCATTCCAAATACACCATTAACAATTTTCCATTAGCTACACAAGAAATCGTTGCGAAAAATATATAGCACCCAAAAGCACTATATAGACCATAACAAGTACTCACTGTAAAAGGGAATGCAATAAGGAGACCAAATGATAATGCAAGCATATACAAAGAAGTGGTAAATGTTCTTTTCATGATTGATATGTCAATGAAATTTTGAAACATGTGTTTGATACTCATGAGACTCGTGTCGTTGTGATTCTCTTCTGAACTCAATTTTGAAGCCAAACCAATAGTTATTACAGCAGAACAGAATTCAAGAACATGAAGAGGGACAGTGTAAATGAATCCAAGTTGAATCAAAAGAGGTAAATAATCATTTTCAAAACTTGGCTCATCAAATATGTATGATGATGAATACTCATTTCCAAGCATATGAATATTTCCAAAAAAAGGTAAAGATGAGATGATTTGTGGAGATAGAATACGTCATTGACCCTTCTCCTTCTCGCTAAAACTTTCTCCATTCTCACCCCTCCAAAATCATCATCTTCTCCGGCAATTCTCAATGGTGTTGTGTTTTGGACTGTTTGTAATTTGTAATTTGAAATTTCTCACATGCACCTCATTTTGGACAACATCAACTGTTTTGCTACTACTCGGTGTAAAGCCCATGGTCATTTTTACAAGGGTTTATTTTCAATAAATGTTAAGAGATTGGGAAGCTTTACTTCATTGATATTTCTTGTTCCCTTTGTCCTCTTTTCGATTCTTATTTTATAAGGAGGATCTCTAATCCTCCTAGCTCTTTGTAAGTATATTATCTTCATCTTAATGAATTTATTGTGTACACACAGTTAAGATCTCTTGACACTAGGTGCATGTTTATCATAGAATATGTTTGATGGTTTTTAAATTTATCGCAATGATTTATTTGATATCTGATTAAACAATTCAGGGATTTATTTGATGGTTTTTTAATATAGCGTAGAGATCTATTTGATAGATAGAGAAATAATTAAGGTACTAATTTGATGGTAATATTATTACAGAAAGGTTACATTTCTCAATCATCTTCAACCTCTTTTCATTAGAACTTTACACACGTTTAATAGTTAAACAAACCTTTGGTAGAGGGCAAGTATAGATTGACCTTCCTAGGTTTTTTGAAGTATTGGGTTTTCTAACAACACAAATTCTAAGACACCAACATTCAAGCACTCTCACAGCACCATTAAACTTGGAGCTTGAAGATGAAGCTCGACCTTCATAACCGTTTTTTCCCATATTCCCACCCTCATCATTTCAGATTCAATTTCAATAGTTTTGCTTCAAGAAATTTTGAGGATTTTGGCTTTCAGATTCAATATGAAAAAATTAGGGTTTGAAGTTTTTTGATTTGGGGAAGAACTGGACCACTTAATATTGGAGGAAATTTTGGTGATTTAGAGTGTAGATTGCAGATTGTGTAATTAGGATTCCAATTCTATACAATTGAGGAAAAAAGAGTCATTGAGGAAGAAAAGAGCCGTTTGGGAATAAAGCCAAAACATTTTCTGCAAATCAATCAATTTAGTCCTTCGAAATGTTTGTTATTATCGTCAAATTAGTCCTTGTCTACGTGGCGTCTGACATGTGAGAAGTTAATAGCCTTGTCAGTCCCGTTAACGCTCCGTTTGAACAAAAGGACTAACTTGATTGACATTTAACAAATTCAGGGATTAAATTGATATTTCAGATAATTAAAAGACAAATTTGACTGACCCGTAAAAATTCAGAGACGAAGTTGATGATTCCCTATTTTTTAATACTTACACACTCCTTTTGTTTTTATGGCATTAAATTATAGTGCTCACTCGTTCTTTTAAGAAATAGTAGTGGTGGTAACTCGTCAGCCTCCACCATTAACTGTGGAACTTTTATTTCTAATAATAAATAATAGTGTGTCATTTTATTTATGAGTTGGTTTAACAGATAATTTTGCATAACTATTATAAGGACCTAAAATAATACTTTTTTCCCTCACTATTATAAAGAAAAGTTAACTACTTTTTGCTTATTAAAGTTAACTACTTTTTAATTAGTTTAAGCTGGTATTACTAATATATACTTCATTTGATTCAAAAGCATTTAATTAGTTTATGCTAATATTATTAATACTCTAATTGCAAATGTTTCGGAGGTGATCGATTGCATAAAGCATCTATTGTGATCTTGATTCATATGAAGGGAGGGGCGTAATAAAAACTTTGTTTTTCTCGAATTGGTGGTTGAACCTCATTGTATGTCTTTAAAACATGTAATTTCTTGACTTATTGCGTAATGGGTTTGGAGTACCCCTTGTACTCCTTTTTATAAAATCTTAGCTTGTAAAAAAAACTAATACTCTTTTCATTAAATATCAACGATGATATTTTAGTAAACTTAGCTTATGCTTTAATCACATTGAAATTAGTTTTTTCTTTTATTGAAGTATTAGTTAATATCCACGGATATGTTGCTAGGTGCTCTTGGTTTGCAGGACGGATTTACTAGTGCAAGAAAAACCATTTAATGCATTACTCCATCCCTCTTTACTGATGGAAAACATAGGCAGCCATAGCCCATACAAACCTTTATTTCTAGCACTCTCATTATCCCACTAGAATGATTTCTTGATTTTCTCTATTTCATCCCATAAGGAAGGTGGATTAATAAAAGATACTCATGAAATAAGTTGGACTAGACTGCAAGGCAAATGTGAACATTACTTTTTTTCCTTGCCTTAGACAACGATCTACCTCCCCATAAATTGATTTTGTTCCAAACCCCTTAATGCCTTAAACAACAATCTACCTCCCCATGAATTGATTTTGTTCCAAACCCCTTAATGAAATTGAATAAGGATCTCTTACTCTTGCATTCTTACATGGGATATCGAAAATAGTTACATTATTTCATCTCTCATGTTCTTGCTATAAAAAATCTCAAACTTCTGAAAATTAACATATTGTCCAGATGCTAGCTTCATATGTAGCACTAATATTCTCCATTGCATTTGCTTTCTTGGATATGGGCTTGATAAACAAACAACAATCATCTCCAAATATAAGGTTAGTAACGGTTAGAGCTCCTTTGTATATACAAATACCATATAGACATATCCTCATAATCTAATGTGATCAGCAGAACGGCATCCGATACGGTGAGCTACTTGTTAGTTGAGTACTTGGACAGCAGAGGGTGATGGACATGCAGACACTTCGACACTAAAGTCAGTGCTTAAAAAGAAAGAGGTTTAAGAGTGAAGTAAATCGTACCTTGGGACACTCTTAAAGTTTCCTTGTATAGGCAGCTGCAGGCTGTCGGTGATTCAACACATTGTAGTCATTACTCAATGGTTACGAATGACAGGATTAGTAACCGTCGAATGTTACGAGTTGCAATCATGGGAGGCAATTACATTTCGTTTCCTTTTAGTCGGTGTCATGGGTATTTGGTTATACCCATAATATGCGTCCATGAGTGACAATATTTTAAAACCAAATGAGTTGCCTCCTGGTTTATCTTTGCTAGGAACATGATATGCATCTTTGGGGCAAACCTTATTAAAATCGGTATAGTCAACACACGTGCGCCACTTTCCATTAGAATTTTTAATCAGTACAACATTAAAGTCAAGTTGTGTACTTGACCTCAAAAATGAAACTCACTTCTTTGAGGTCTTTTACATCTTTTTTGGCAGCCTACTCTTTTTCGGGAGATTGCTTCCTACGTCGTTGAGCTACAACACTATCACTAGGACTAACTGTCAGTTGGTGATAGGCTACAACATGATCTATTTCAGGCATGTCAACAACACTTTATGCGAACAAATCAACATTTTATCGGAGACATGCGAAGAGTTGTGCTCGAACAAGTTCAGGCAGCTCCTTCCCTATCATCACGTTCTTCGACAAATCATCAGCAGAGAGAATCAGCTCAAAATCACCATCAAAGATGGGCCATAAGATTTCTTTTTCGAGTGGGTCCTTCTTTTCTGCTCCTTCATGTCCATCTTGCTGAATCTTGAATCGAGCTTAAATAAAGACTCGATATTTTTTTGATTTTTTATGGGATATTTTTTTGATTTTTTATGTGTGTTTGGTCGGCCGTATAGATTTTTATTATATCTTATGAGTTAAATATTTCATTATTATGAGACTAAACTTTTTGAGCAAATAGTCACTTTAGTCCCTGGCTCTGCACCTCGCTGTCACATAGGTCCCTGACTCAGGATTAAATACAAACAAGTCCTTGACTCTACACTTCCGTTATCACTTTAGTCCCTGCCGTTAAAAAAATCTGTTAAGTGATGATGTGACATGCTGACAAGGAATATGACGTGTCACAAGAACTAAAGTGAAAGTAAAAAATGGTCACTTTGGTCCCTGAATCGAAAATCAATATCCTCAATTTACTGTTAGATCCCTAACTGTGTATACTTACTGTCAATTAGGTCTCTGAATCGAAAATCAATATCATCAACTTACTATTAGGTCCCTAACTGTGTATACTTACTATCAGTTAGGTCCCTGATAATAAAAACGAAATTTCACTAAAATCCTTAGCAAGTTGTTAGTTTAACATGCTAACAAAGATATGTTATGGATTTATTAGTACAAGAAAATAAAAGAAGCTTTAAGGCAAAATCTCTTCATTTTGTCTTTGAAACTCTATGTTTCTCTTAGTTAGTATATATAGAGAACTCCTCTTCTGTTTGTAAAGTAATTTGGTTGGTATTGTAATTACAAGCAAAAGAAAAACATATATGATTTAAGTGTGAACAAGTTCTACACTACAAATTTACTTTTTTTTATTTATTATGTTTGAACACTACCTTGTTTATCTATTCTATGATGATTTAAGTTATGCTCCTAATTGGAGAACTACCTTGTTTATCTATTCTATCATGATTTATGTTTGTGTGTAGGTTTAGTGAAAAAAAGAGTTAAGACTAGAAATACAAAATAGAGGTCTTAATCATTTACTAATGGTTATTGGTTGCATTGTAGTACCTGCATTAAAGGTCTTAATGAATTAAGTATATTATAGACAATTATGACATGTAGATTCAATGTTCATAGTTATAAATAGATGTGTATTGACTTCATGTTTATGAGATTGTTGAGATATGAGATATGAGATATTTCTTTTAAAAATATATGTTCATAATTTCATGTGTTATTCTGTTATAGATTTCATGTGTTATTCTCAAGTAGTGAAACTCTGTATTCCCTTATATCAGAAATAGTTTTTTTAGAGTATCTGAATAATATGCCACCACATCTTATTTAATATTTTGCTGAATCATTATATAATGACTTGTTGAATTATATGCTCAAATATGGTGCAATCTTTTGATTACTTTATGGTTGACATTAATGACTTAATAGTTATGTTATGGAAACATTTGTTATTAAACTACAGAATCATTTTTATAAGTGTTATGATAATATTTTGGTATTTAGCACAGATACCTTAGTGTTGTCAGTAAGTAGCATGTTAAACTAACAACTTGTCAAGGATCTTGGTGAAATTTCATTTTTACTGTTAGGGACCTAACTGACAGTAAGTATACACAGTCAGGGACCTAACAGTAAGTTGATGATATTGATTTTTGATTCAGTGACCTAATTGACAGTAAGTATACACAGTCAGGGATCTAACGATAAATTGAGGATATTGATTTTCGATTTAAGGACCAAAGTGACCATTTTTTTACTTTCACTTTAGTCCCTGTGACATGTCATACTCCTTGTCAGCGTGCCACATCATCACTTAACATATTTTTTTAACGGCAGGGACTAAAGTGATAACGGAACTGTAGAGTCAGGGACTTGTTTGTATTTAATCTTGAGTCAGGGACCTATGTGACAGCGAGGTGCAAAGTCAAGGACTGAAGTGACTATTTGCTCAAACTTTTTTTGGTCCTTAAATCTTAACTTAATTGATAGAAATGTTAAAATTGTCGAATCATATGTTGTGACCTTTGTTCGACCCATGTTTCTCATATATTGTCACGTTTTAGAAACATTCACTAGTATTTTATCAAAGGAAATAGAAAAAACATACCTTGGCACTTCACTTTGGAGTTTAGGGTTTTCACTTAAGATTTGGTTTATGTTGATTTGTGGGGATTTAACTGTATTTTGGTGGTATTTTTAATTTAGGGTATCTCGCTTATACATGGCGCCCTTTATCATAAGTCTTGCCGATCTCTTTTTATTATGTAGTTAAAAAAAAAAACTTTATCCCCGTAAACTTAGCTCATTGGTAGAGATATTATATTTTATATGCAAAACCCCGTACACCATACTTCTCTATTAAATTGTGTGAACTCTAGCCACTATACTACTTTAAAAAAAAAAAAAAAAACTTCGGCCAAACCCAAATCATTTCTTGACATCCGAAAGTACCAATCGTACATAATAAGAAGTCAAACTTATGTCCATTTCTCCTTCTCTAGGTTTCCCACAAGCTTTCGCCATGGAACTCCAAAACGACGCCGTTCCCAAACCAGTTTCAGTCCTCGCTTGCATTGCAATGGCGTTGCTCTACGTCGCTACCTTATACGCTCCCACCTTCCTCCTCCGTCTCCCACCTCCTTCTTCTTTCACCAATTTCATGATCCGTCGCTTCCTTTGTGCTGTCGTTTCAACCACTATCTCCCTCTTCTTCACTCCTCTCATTCTCCCCGTATGTATGCTCCCTCTCTTTTTTCATTTCTTTACATTTCAAACCATGAATCACTTGTTCTATTGTAGCCTTTTTTAGTAAACAATTTACTTATTTAAATTTATTAATTACTGTTTTTAATTTTATGCTTAAATGTTTGTATCTTAATTCTCATGCAGTTTAAAGTAGTATTGTGAATGTCTTTATCATCTGTAGTTAGAGTTTATTAAACCCCGTATGGGTTGGCCTAAGTATGAATCACGGTCACTCCTTTGATTAGCACGCGTTGGACACATGTCGAGTCCGACACCAAATGACACCACTGACACATGTGAAATTTCTCAAATTTTTTAGCGTTGTCGGTGGTGTTGGTGTCCCTGTTGTGTCTGGTGTCCGTATCTGTGCTTCATAGGGCCTAAACCAATTGATCTAATTTTTATCAACATAATTTTTCTATAGTTTATTTGAAACGAGTTATTTACTTTCCAATGGAAAAACTTAGGGGTGATAGTCATTTTGGTCCTTGTTGGATGTGTGATTATTAGTCATAATAATCTCTCAATGTATCACAATTTCAAAATAGTCTTTGATTGTGCAATTTGTTAGTCAAAATATTCCTTGAAACTAAGATAATCTCTCAATGCTCATAATAACTCTTTTCATATAGGGTCTGAAATGACAATAAGTAAGTACTTATAACGACTGATATGACAATAAGTAAGTATATTGTAGGACTAATATGACAATATTAATGAAACATTTTAATATCAAGGACTATTTTGACTAATGTAGTGCACAATCAGGGACTTTTGAAATTTTGATACATTGAAAGACTATTGTGACTAATTACACATTCAGAGACCAAAGTGACTATTACCCCGAAAAAATTAACTTATTACAAGTTTGATATGTTAGGGAGGAATGTATTTTCTTAGGTGTCAAGACGTGATCTTATAAGAATGAAACCTAGTGTTTCAAATTTCAGATTACAGTAAATAATGGTTTGTTAAAATTCTTCTATGCTATGGTACAATAGTGCTATAGCCGCTATTTGACAATATTTTGTACTAAATTGTGTACCATAATAGTGGTTTGATATATTCTGCTACACTAGCGCTATAGCTGCCATTTTGACAACACTGGTGAAACTTTATGAATTAATTTGCATTTTTCCTTTGATTTAATTTACTCTTTTGACATGTATATGTTGTAAATCATCAGTGGTATCATTCATCATAATAATTTACTTTGTGGTGACAGGTGCAAACTAGGGACTTGCCATACATTTTGGGCGTTTATGGCATCCGAGTGGATCACATGGTGAGTTTGAGTATCATTATCACATTTACAGGGATAGAGTAGAAGTGCATTTTATTTTGTCTGGTGGTGTCAAAATTATGCTCTTTCTGTGGTATGCAGATTGGGGAAACAGGGTCACCCGTTCCTAAATTTCCTTGCTGAAATACTGTTTTCTGTATGAAACAGTGGCAGGCTGTGTTCATTCCTCTTGCTTTGACCTCTCTAATGTATGCTGGCTCTTTGTTCCTCAAGTCTCTTCTGTTGTTTGATTTTTGGAGGCAACATTCATCTTTTGGTGGCGGGATTTCCTCCGATTCCCTCAAATGTGCTGTGACGAGATTTATTGACTGGTTGTCTGAAATTTCATCAAATGTTTTGACTTGGCGAAACTATGTTGTGGTTAGTACCATTATCACTATTGTGCTTTTGTGAACATTTCACCAACTGCATGCCACTAAGCTTTTACTTTAAGTTTGTATGCTGCTTATAATGAGAGTTGAAATTATAAAAGTAAATACTATTTGCTGACTTGTGAATGCGCATGCAATTTAGGTGATGTGTGTTTTATGGGTTCGTTTTCACATCTCATATGCAACATGGTAATCTTTTGTTATGATATACTGAACAACAGGCACCCCTTACTGAGGAGTTGGTGTTTAGGGCGTGCATGCTTCCTATACTTCTCTGTGGAGGGTTTAAACCATACAGTGCTATGATTCTTTGCCCCATTTTCTTCAGCTTATGTAAGTTCTAGAAATTGTATCTGTTTTCTAAGGTTAGAGAGTATAATTTTCTTTTCTTGTTTATACAAATCTCATGGGCTTTAGCATTAATAGTTCAAACTTTTTCAAGAGAAGCCGTCAAAATCCATTGTAGTACAGTTAGGGATTTGAACAGTGGTGTAAATTATTATTAGATCTTAAGTTCATTGTGCCAATTTTCGTACTATTTTTAGTGATAACGTGTCAATAACTGTTCTAACTTGTAAAACCAATAAATTAACTTATATCTGTGTTTCGATTCACTTACTCCAAGAGATACTCTTGTCATATTTTGTTTATTAATTCTTTACAAAATATGTTACTATATAGGAGATATTTTTTACTTATATTTTAGAAAGTATACTATATGTTACATTGAAATTGAAGCTATTTGATGAAGTAAGCATCAAATAGTTTTAAACTTTCATGAAAATTTTCAGACTTGATCTTCTCAATTAAAACTTTTAGTTTGACGGTTCAATTTAAAATCTACGAAATATTATTAAACGAAGTAATTATGACAAAATTTACTCTTGCTGGAAGTGGATCCTCATTATGTGCAGGTGTAGTGTGTAAAGATTCATTTGGTACCTTTAATTTGTATGGGTTTATGTGTATTTTAAGAAGGCTCTGTTTGGTCAAAATAGCAGATAGCTGATAGCTTATAGCTGATGACTGATAGCTGATAGCTTATAGCTGATGACTGGTAGCTGATAAGCTAGTTAAAGTGTTTGGTAAAATTAGCGGTACAACTAGCTGATAAATGTAAAATGACATAAAAGGGTACTCTTAATTAATAATAAAATTTATATCAATTGATATTAAAAATGTTTAAAATTTAAAATTTAATATATTAATTCAATATTTCTTTCATATATTATTTTTAAATTAATAAATTTGCTAATGTTTTATTTAAAATTTATTTTATTTCAGTTTTTATACTTTATAAAAAATATTAAACAAAACCTTTCATAAACGTGATTATTTATATGTAAGTAAAAAAAATTCCTACCATATATTTAAACGTAACATGAGCATATATTTATACTTCATAAACATGAGCATATATATTTAAACCTTTCTTAACCGTGAGCATATATTTAAACTTGACAAGTTTAATATCTTTTTATACTTTATAAAATAATTAAAAAAACATGAGCATATATTTTTTTTTAAGGAATGAGCATATATTTGTAAAAAAAAAAGAAAGGAAATCAGCATATATTTATTATCAGCCCATAAAAAAAAAAAAAAGGAATGTGCATATATTTATTACCCTTTAATTAAATTATAAAGGGTAAAAAGGGATTTTAGATGAAATAGTTAGCGCAAAAATGGAAGAAAAACCAATAAGCTATAAGCTCAAACGCTACTTGGAATAGCGTCTGAAAAATAGCTTATAAGCTCGTGAAAGTTTGTGAAATAAGTTATAAGCTCGTTGTAAAAAACTGTTACCAAACAGAGCTTTTTTTGTCAGACGAGCTTATAAGTTATCCGCTATAAGCTATAAGCTCGTTTTATGGTCTTGCCAAACAGAGCCGAAGTTAGTGGCCAGTAAATAACTGTGTCTGATTTATTTAAAATGTATACCTTTGATTCCTTTTCATCTCTCTATATGGAAAGAAAACAAGTCTGTTCCTATTTATCGATATATTTAGAACTTAGAAGTGTAAGATAAATTTTTCTCAATTATACCCTTATGTTCACAGTAACTACTGCACTATTTAAAATTCTAAAAGTGAAGAAGTTATAACAGGAACAGGCAGTTAGAAAATGATTTAAAAAACAGGACCTTTTATTGCATTTATTAATCTATGTGCTACTATGAAGATATAAAAAAAGAGGCAATATTAATAAATACTAAAAAATAACTGGCTGCATTTATATTTTAATCAACCTTGGCAGACGAGTAAAAGTTTAAGATTAAGGATTACCCTCACAAAAAGGAATGATATCATCAAAGTAACCTGCATAGACATACCAAATTCAACAGTTTCGTCTTAAAATGTAAGGCTGTAAGCATAGTAACAGTTTGGTAGTTCCAGACACTTCAATGAAATTATTGCATATTATGCACAGCACATATGAAAGATAAAATTGTGATAGCAAACTAAAATCACAATATTTTTGATAAACTTCCATTTCATTGTAGAGTGCAGGTTATAATTACCTTAGATAATATTATTGTCATTTACAAATGCAATTTGCGTGAGTCTTAACTATAAATTTTAACACATGATTGGTTTGCAGCTCATTTAAATCATTTCATGGAGATATACACCAAACAAAACTACAGAATAATGAAGGCAGCTATGGTTATAGGTATTCTCAATGTTTACATTAATACATTGTTCATCAAGTTCCGGGGTTTTTTATGAAAGTCTTCATGGCATGGTTGCATGCTATATTATTGAGAATGAGAGATTTTGGGACATTTCATAAATCTGAATTTAGTATTGTTGGATAGTAATCTTACACAGCCAAATGAATCATGTCTACAGGACTCCAGCTTGGCTACACTGTTGTCTTTGGGTCATATGCTTCTTTTCTTTTCATTCGAACTGGTATGTGATGTTGACCTATGGTTATGTTATTCTTTATTTTGAAAAGGCTATGGTTATGTTATAGGTTATGGCTATGATATATGTCTGGTCTGACTAGCATTCAATTATGAGAATGTGCTTCTAAAACACAAAATTAGGTACATTACATTGCATTTAAAATAATAAATTATACAATGATGGCATATAATTTAATGACATAATAGAAGTTAACAGTTACCTTAATCCTGCACTTCACACTTAGACAGAAAAGCTAATGTAGTCAAATATAAAAGGCATAATATCTTTTCTGTAATTATAAGCTGCTAGTTATATAAATACCAAGAAGGTTATTATTCAATTTACACATTAGTGGATATACCTTTCATTTTCTCCTTTGAATTGAAGTGACCATGTCAAGAAAAAGAATACTACATTATCAATTTGTTATTTGGCGGGTACATGTAAATTGAACCAGTCTCTGTATAGCTTATCTCTGTTGCAGGTTGAAATGATAAGAGATAATTATAATATCATGGCTGCATACTTTCACTCTGCATACTTTCACTCGTCAATCTTCATGCAGTCCTATTATTCTTATGAACTTATATGGCTATACAGTTTTCAATTTGGATAAGTTCTAAAAGATATTATTAGCGCATATCTACTGCCAAGTCAACATAGTCCTTTCTGAGTTTGGGCGTATGCTTTTCCTTTTTCTTTCCCTTATATTTGTTTTCTGCTTCTACTTTGCAGGGAATCTTGCTGCTCCATTAGTTGCTCATGTATATTGTAATTTTATGGGCCTGCCTGCATTGTATTCACAGAGAAGTGGTATGTATGTGTATTATGTTTCCTTTCTTCTATTGTTATTACTCCATACTCTTGACTCAAATTAAGCAAAACAGCAGTCTTAGCCGGTGGACCAAAATATTAGCAAAATCTAACTAAAGTAACCCTATTTAATGCTATAACACTCAAAATATTTTTCTCATAAACAAGTTCCCATGCAATATTAAATGAAAAGAACCGGCAGTTTAGGAAATACAATTAAGTTTTGGTTATATGAAGAAAACTGAACGAGGTTAACCACTATTCTTAATCTGTGTATAAATAGTATGTTTTGCTTATAATTGATCCCAAACTACTTTAGTTATTAACTTCTCTCTTGATTTTTTTCATTTCAAGTCTTCGCTTTTGATTTCTTGTATCTTTATTTCTTGAATTATTGTCAACTCATTCTGGCCAAATAATGTGCTTCCATTTATCAGAATAGATATGTAATTTTTGTTTTCAGTTGGAATTTTAAAAAGAGGCTTAGGTTTTGAAATTTTTAGAAGTAGCTTACTTTTATAGTATAGTTCTCCATAACTCTTTGAATCGTAAATTGTTTAGAAAAAATATGAAGAAAAGAATAGACAAAGTAGATGTAGCAATGGATTCATATGTATGTATCTGTAATAAATTATTAGTGATAAGTTTTAACCATCTTAAAATGCTGTTACTTTGTAGTACTGAATTTTTTGAGGGATCAGTTAAGCTGTATCTAAATAAGAAAGTGTCTCGTCATTAGAGTAATCAAGATCGATTACGGTTCTGAGTGTGGAGTCCCATCACATGGTTAACAGTAATTGTACACTAATCGTGAATTAAAGATAAAATCATTTTACGGTTCCGAGTGAAATCATGTTTATTTTAAAGTTTAACCATGGATTTCTCTAACATGAAGATTGAATTGTAGTGCTTATTTCTTCCAAGTCTATATTTCTCTAATGTTTGTTTCTGTTATTTCAGGGATTGTAAGTATAGCATCCATAATGGGATTATTGGGCTTCCTGTGGCTTCTTTTCCCAATGACAGCCCCAGATTTGTATAATGATAGAATTGATAATTGCAGTTGTTGGCAAGGATACTGCTAATGGAGAGAAAGAATATGAATGTTGTAGATGCAAATGTTAGTTTTCATTCCGTAAGTTATGCTACCTTTGTAAAAGTACCATGTACAAAAATATTTACTCATATTATGCTTTGCGTAAATTTTCCGAGTTAAAATTTGTTTGTAGGCTTCTAAGTTATGGGGTAGTTTCTAATTGCAAAAAATGGCAACTTACAAGATGTTCGTCTTGATGTTTTTGTTCTTTTCAAAACAACTTCATAATGCAAGATATGAGTGTTCAGTGTTCATGGATTTTTATACTGATTTAGACTCTGCATTTGTAAATCTCTATCTAAAAATCTATTTTCTCACTTTATTCCCGGGAATGTGACATTGAATTTAATTAGTTATTCTATTTTTCATCTTATACCACCAATCTATATATACCATATTCTGAACCGATAAGTTTCTTCATGAACACCATGAAAATATTGTTGAATCTTAACATAGTAGTCAGAAATGGTTTTTTTAATAGTCCATTCGTTCCAGTTCCGTTCTTTTTTTTATCTTCATATAAACACTTGAAAGAATTTGCGTGACTTGCTAAACTGAATTATTTTCTTGGAATAATAACAGTTTCTTTCCCTACAAATTTGACACAGAATAATAAAGAGTAGATTTCCCTTCCAAAAAATAAATAAAATAAAGAGCGGATTTAAACTTTTTTACTTATTATTTCCAGATATAATTCAAAGATTATCACCATTTTTTTACAACCTGGGAAGATTTTATAATAATTTGTGTTCTTGCAAAAAGTATCATTACTTGATTTTAAATATTTTGACAGAAGTGGTGCACAATGTTGGGTCACTAGGGAAGTTTTAAAATGAAAGATTTTCCATTGAGTTGAGAACAACATGTAAGTGTTGGACACCACAATTTCGTCGTCTTGTTATTTAATCTAATGTAAGACTTTTTACTCACATTTAGGGATGTCATTTGAATATGCACACAGAGATCCCCTATGGTTAAAGAGTTGTTGAACAGACCGATAACAATTCTGAAATCTTTTATCATTCCTCTCCTTCCAGAATCATATATAGGGTCACACTCAACATCATTCTGAGTTTGATGCATACCATTGTTTATGTTGCAATGAGATTGGACATATTGCAAAATAGACTGCCAGTTGCTAGTATCGACGCTCATATTCATCCATCCCATAACACCTTTCCACACAACATCAACATATTCACAAGAAAAAAATAGATGAGAACGAGTTTCATCCTCCTTTGTACACATAATGCAAACCTGATCACATTGGATACCTATTTTATTTTATACATCCTATCACAAGTTGGCAATCTAGCATGAATAATTAACCAAGTAACAAACAAACATTTTGAAGGGGTTGGATTATTAGATATTTTCCTCCAATCAACCTTTGCAAACTCTCCTCTTACAAATGTTTTTTTTTATTATACTTATTTATCTTTTTACACAATACGTTGTATAATTTTATTTATTTATGATGTTTAGTAGCCACAAGACTCACTAATATATCTCTTTTGGTATTTTTTATCAACAAGAGTTGGGTCTAACAAAAATGGATCGATTCTTATATCATGATGAATTAATATTCAAATTTTAAATGAAAGATGTTTATATTTAATGTCAACATACTTTAAATATGATTATCACTTTATATCTCTAATAGAGAGAACCTATTAAAAAAAGTTCATTCAATTCCCCATTTAAACAAAATATATATTTTCTCATTTGAATATATTGCGACGGAGATCGACCGGAAACCAGGATGAACTTGGGGGATTTTAGGTGACGAGACAAGGAGTGAACCATTGACATCCTTACAAACACTTCATACTCTAGCACTTAAATGGGACCCACTATCATAAGAACTGTCCAAAATTTATCTTACCCGGCCACAAAATTTAGCTAAATTTCTGGAGTCAGTATCTGACATTTTCTCTACCTTAGTGATAAATATTGGGAAAAATGAACCTGTGCAACAATTGTATGGCGTCAGTATTGGTGGATCCCATAAGTGCCATTTGACCTTCTAAGCAAACTTTGAATCATAGTATAATGGTTTTCGAGCCTTTGCATGATTCTTTTCCTTAACCTCATCTTCACCCCAAGAACCCAAAATTTCAACTTTTTGCTTTCTTGAACTTCTTAAGTAGTAAACTTCACTTCTAAATGAGGTAATCTTTTTTAATTGCAAAAATCTAGTAATATATCTATGTAGAAATGCAAAGTATAACTTTAATTTTTTTTATTTTATTATTAAGTTTTATTTTCTAATTTTATAAATCAAACACGTTGTAACTTAACTCCATATAGTATTTATACTTGTATGTGATAGTATAGTTTTAGATATGGTTATGATGGCAGAATCTTGAGGCTGCAGATGCTCTGTAACATAGAGTATAATTTCAACAAAACATTTAATACAAGTAAGTTGAATCAATGAGGTACATGTTGGTCCTCCTCCGGGGCACCTCTTGATTTAGCCATATGGTTCTGTTATACTTCAACTCTACGTACACTACTATATGTTAATTTATATATATGTTTTGCATATATATATATATATATATATATTTAAATTGTATATATTTTTCATCATTATTTGTCTTGTTTATTAAATATATATAGATTCTATGCTGACTTTTGGGTCTTCAAAGGGAATCTTAGTCATCATACCATGGTCCTTCATTTTATATCAAGATTGAGATTCTGAACTTGTGACATGGTTTGGTGACCTTAAGAGGTCAGTTTCAGTGAGTGAGATGCAGGGGTCACACGAAGAAAATTATGATTTTCCTTGAATTTTGATTAGACATATTCTCATTGTATTTTGAATATAGAGATGCAACAAAGTTCACAATATGATTTTTTTTTAAGTAAGTTCACAATTCATTAAAAGTGGAGTAACTATCTTGCTTTAAGTGGTGATTCATTAGTTCTAGAAGATTGATGACTCGTTAGTTTGTTAGGAAGAACATAGAATAATATTGTCTATATAAGATATTGTACTCTCTCTTTTAGAATCATCAATGAAATTAAGTCTACTTCCCTTCTCTTCAATTCTTAGAAGACTTTCGTCAAGCCTTACAAATTAGAGTGAATACAGTGGCGAAAATTGTATGTACATATAACACTTGTTAAGCTTATACACGCTCATAATAGTCACACAAAGGGTTTCAAATAACGGTTGCAGTCGTATTGTGATTCTTAATATTGTGGAAATCATGGTTAAATGTAGCTGATGTGGTCTCAAAAGCCGTATTATAAGGGTCATTTACTTAATTAACCCTACCATAAAAAATATAAATTAGTTTATAATTTAATATTTTAAAAAATATATTAAAAACTAAAAAAATAAAACTATTGATGGTAGTGGTTAATGTCGAAGACCCGCCAGTCAACATCATAGCTCTATTGTTGACCACTAGAGCTTCACCGTGAGATGGTCAAAGCTCTTCCATTCGTCGCCATGGATCACCGGAGGTTTGCCGTTGGCGAGCACCGTGCTTCGGTGATGACCATCGTTCAGGTTGACCGCCACCTCCTCATCAATAATTTTATTAAATATTTGACTGTTTTTTAATTTTTGTATTAAATATTAAATTATTTAAATATAGTCCAACTTAACAAAATTATTATGTTTTTTTAAAATAAAACTGATACATTATTTAATTTCTTTCTTATTGGTTTTCTGTTATTTTTTTATAGATATTTTATGTTTTCTTTTTTTTTTTAAAAAAAAAAAAAACTGTATTCATCCATTGAAAATGTAATTTAATAAAAAAAATATTTATCAATTATAAAACTATAATTTTTAATATACTTTACCGTGCTCCGGCGTTGACCATCGTTAAGGTTGACCGCCACTTTCTCATCAATAATCCTTATTTATTAATTTTGTTAAGTCTAACCCTAATTTTTTCCCTCCATAATGTTTTTTAAGTTTGTAACAAATCTATCCTAAAATTTTGCCTCTCAAAATGCATCAAATATGTATTTATTAATAGCAAAAATAAAAAAAGCCTAAACAAATCCATTCATAAATAGCAAAAATTAAAAAAAAAAAAAAAGGCTAAACATATCGATAGACTTCTACATGTATATATATATATATATATATATATATATATATATATATATATATATATATATATTTTTTCTTCTTAATAATCTTAGTTTTTTTTAACTAATTTTCTTATTTTGTGTTCTACACTTTTTTTTGACAAAGTATTTTGTACAATTATTTAATACTAAAAAAATGCATCGTTCCTATCCTCTTCCTTTTTTTTTATACACTTCTTTGATACTAAAAAAATGCATTTTTTTTTTGACAATATTTTGTAGACTTATATAATACCCTAATTTCCATCATAACTTGGCTATATATACCAAACCCTAAATCGTGTTTCTCTAAAAAAAACCTTAACCCGTGGTAAATTTCACACACATCACAAGAATCATATCTATTGATATTTAGAGGTTTGCAAATGAAACGACGTGACTTTACAACTTTCCTCTCATACCACTACTTAACTGGTAACTTTTTGATCATACACCTGAATGTCGACAGCGATACGGTCAAGAGGGGAAATAGTTTTAACAGTTGCTTCGAGTGGTATAGCTGCATTATTAATACTAGGAGGTAAAACCGCACATTCGAGATTTGGCCTTCCTTTTATTATCGATGAATGCTCCACGTGTAATGTCAAACCTAATACCCCGTTGGCTCAGTTGGTAGTCCAAGCAAGATTAGTAATATGGGACGAGGCTCTGATGATGCACAAATTTTACTTTGAAGCACTTGATCATTCTTTCAGAGACGTTATGAAGGAGGTGGACAAGAGAAACAAATACATCCCTTTGTACCTGTAATTCCTAAAAGCACAAGACCAGAAATCGTTCATGCTATTATCAATTCTTCAAAACTATGGAATTATTGTGAGGTTCTTACCTTGACTAAGAACATGAGGCTTTTGTCTGGTGCGTCAGTAGTAGACATGGATGAAAAAAGACAATTTTCAAAATGGGTTTTAAGTATAGGCGATGGACGAATAGGGAAAGACAATGAAGTGGACAAGACCATTGCTATTCCGTCAGATTTGCTCATAGAAAGCGCAAGAGATCCTCTTGCTGCTATTGTTGAAAGCACGTATCCTAACATCTTGGAGAGCATGAGTGACATAGGTTACTTTCAAAATAGAGCTATATTGACAACAAAAAATTCCATAGTCGATAAGATCAACGACTATATGTTGGACATGGTTCCAGATGAGGAGAAGGTTTATTTGAGTTATGATTCACCTATTCATCGTAACTTAAACGATGATCATATTGACAATGTTCATACACCTGAATTCTTCAACACCATCACTGCTTCTGGACTTCCTAATCACAAATTAAGGTTAAAGGTTGGTGTGCCAGTTATGTTGTTGAGAAATATAGATACACGATATGGATTATGCAATGGAACCAGATTGGTTATCACTAGGATGGGAAGATACGTCATTGAGGGGAGGGTCATTTCCGGAAGTAATGTTGGTGAACAGGTTTTTGTATCCAGGTTATCTATATCGCCTTCAGATGTCAGGATTCCCTTTAAGTTTCAACGAAGACAATTCCCTTTGTCTGTATCATTTGCAATGACAATTAACAAAAGTCAAGGACAGTCGCTTAAACATGTTGGTGTATATCTACCAACACCTGTAATTTTTCACAGACAGTTGTATGTTGCTGTTTCAAGAGTTACATTCAAAGAAGGACTAAAGATATTGATCACGGATGAAGATGGTGAAGATACCAATGTGACTTCTAACGTCGTATATTGTGAAGTATTTCGCAATCTGCGATGAAACAACATGCCAATTTACTAAAAAATTTATATTCTCTTACCGAATTATTGATAGGATTACCGAAATTTCTTTTATAATATTTTTCAGATTTTATACATTTTATGGAGCGTTTTATTTTGTCTACTCTGGATTATCATCTGTTATTTTTTCACCGTTACCAATTATATATTGCATTTTATTATCTGTATGTCATTTCTTTAGCAATAAACCCGTGCGGGCACGGGTCCAGTTTCTAGTTTTATTCAATATTTAACTGTTTATTAATTCACCAATTATTTAAATATATTCCAATTTAACAAATTATTCTGTATTATTTTGTTTTCTTTTTTAATGGTTTTATGTTATTTTTTCTTTATAGATATTTTTTTTTTTAAAAAAAACTACTCATCCATTGAAAATGTAATTTAAATAAAAAATATTTATCCATTAAAAA
Source organism: Medicago lupulina (assembly GCA_958299785.1). Lineage (NCBI taxonomy): Eukaryota > Viridiplantae > Streptophyta > Magnoliopsida > Fabales > Fabaceae > Medicago > Medicago lupulina. Next base: position 25,908,962 of record OY283141.1, on the reverse strand, counting down.
ACTATAATTTTTAATATACTTTTTTTTTTAAAGGCAAGAGCAAAATGAAATAAAAAAAGAGTGGCTCCCAACTAAGTTGGTACCCGACTCTAATTTTTGTCCAATACTCATAAATATTATTAAAAAAGGGGAAAAAAATTACATAAAAATTGGGGGACATAAACCTAACCCAGTAAACTACACAAGAGTGTAGGTCGACCCCAAACGGGTGATACAAAAATGAAAACAACACACAAGTGTATGTATCAACCTATAATTAATCCTAAAACTAATTAAAGGTCTTTGATGCGGTGATTGAACCTTAAGCCAACACTGAGGCGATTTATGTACCTCAACTCCCTGCAACAATGACAACATGCTTAACGACCCTTTCGAACCCCACAGTTCAGACCAAGCAACAATAATGGCAAATCTTAAAATGGCGTATGGACAGACCGTCAACAAGGTGCAAATCCAAGAGCCACAACTCCCTTAAAAAAACGGCAACAAGTATAACGACTCTTTCGAGTCCAACAGTCTCAATCAACACATAGAAAATGACAAGGATTCAAAAAAATCACAAATTACGGAGAGACCGGTGCGATGTCAATATAACGAACCATGAATCTTGCAGGGCTCCACAGCCCTGAAAAAGAATCAGAAATTCGATTCAGACATACCAACCACCTAGAACAACAAGAACCAATCCAAATTTCTAAGAAACCCAGATACAACCACACCAAAACCATCGACATTGAAACCACGACTGATATCAAAAAACACAGTCCCTCCGACAGTGGAAAAAACCACCCAGAAAAACCGAGTACAGTACCACATCACGACCCTTAACAGACCTTAAAGTCGACGGCGGCCAAAAAGACTACCGGAGAAGGTTGGGAGGCGACTGAGGCTTGTACCGCGGAAGGAAATCAAGAGGAGGCAAACAAGAGCTCCATTCACCGTCGCCGGATATAACAGAGCCACCGTGAGCCACAACCCACAATAACCAAACCCGTCGGTAAAGAGATTCCGGTAGATCTGGTGACTCGGTGATGCGGATGGCCATCGCCGATCCTCGCATCACCATCTCATTTGTTACATCGTGACAGTTGGGGTGTGGATTTTGGGAGTGAGGCGGCTAGGTTAGTGTAGAGAAAAGGCGCAAGAGAACAAAATAAAATAGAATGGACGGGTATTCGTCCATTGAAAAATATGATAATTGATGAATTAGATGATTTTACGTTTAAGGAATGAATTGATTAAATTTTTAGAATTTTTAATAAAATATTAATAGATTAATGAATTATTTTGATCCATCATAACTTTACCACCAAATCCATCCATTTTATCACCCATAATTCCAACATTGAGAATCCTTTAAAATTGTCCAGTAAAGATACTCTTAATATAGTTAAATGAAAACTAGTTCTTGAAATTTTGTGACTTAGGTGCTAATTTGGGGCTTACATATATACCTTTAAATGTCATGACACACAAAAGAGACTAGTAACAAAATGAATGACCAAAGTTTTAAAGAAGACTTAACTTAAATTGCATAACATAGATTTACATCCCTTTCCAACTCAGACAGTCAAACATACTAGTATACTATGTTGACAACGTCATGTCCTAGAATTTGATGGATTTTATAAAGGTTACCTATGTTTATTCAAAAACCACCCTTTGTTTTTCAAATGAATCCTCATTGACTTTCAATTCTGATTAGATCCTCTCCCTCAAACAGAATCTGAATGATAAGCCATCTTCGTCATCTTTCGTATTCAATTTCAATTTTCCATCAAAAATGTGTATATATGGCATAAAAAAATATCACTTTTTTTGTAACACTTATTTTTCATGAACTTCATGTTTTTATCTTTTGGGATATTAAACATTGAGCTAAATACACAAGTAGTGGTCATTTGTTTGTCAACTCAATTGAAAAGAATGAAACACATTTTTATTTTTTATTTTCATAAATAATGAAACAAATCTTGTAACATGACACAATGAATCATGAGTCATGAATATCATTTTGCTCTGCTTCATGGAACAGGCTCATACATGTTATAGTAATCATCACATAGAAAATTTATTTTACAACGTTAGTATATTGTTTTACATTATCATAACTCATCACATTCATGTGTGTCAACTTAGTTATAAATTCATAATATCTTATTAGTATATAAATTTAAATGCTCAGTTATTAATCTCGACTGTTCGATTTAAATCAATGATCGACTGAATATGTAAGTTGAATCACAAAATTTTAAATTAATGGTTGAGATTGATTACCGCGGACGACTAAATTCTTTTATCAATACATGCAATTTTGATCACAAAGAGAGAATATGGCAATGAGAGTTAAACATAAAATAAAATAATATTCATTTCTAGCAGATAAGACTGATGCATCATATGATAATACAACCTTATAATCCAGAAATTCATATATAAACCCCCCCAATAAAAGAAATTATAATTAAACATGAAAATAAAAGTAAAAGCTCTCTTAGTAGAGAACAATTACTACAATTGTCCTAGATAGAATAGAAAATGCAACTACTACTACTTCCAACATTGTTTTACACCAAAAAGGAAGAGAAAATTTTGCACATTATTATCTAGTGGGGCATATATAGAAGCTTCTTAATTGTTGGAACTTGGATTGTTTTGACCAAGGTTAAGAGCAGTGCTTGGACCATTGCCATTCTGATTGCTGCTACCACCCTTTGCAAGCTTCTGTTTCAGCTGAGATAGCAGAACCTGATTCTCTTCATTCAGCTGCTTTGCTTTCTTCCTAAGCTTCTCATTCTCTTGCATAATGTAACAGTTCTCCAAGTACAGCTTTGAGTTCAATTGTTCCATGTCTGCCAGCAAAAAATCAGAACTTTCTGAAGCTACCCTGAAACCAAAAAAGAATATTTCTATCAAAACATGACAAATAGGATCATATATATTATATTGTAAAAATATGCGGCAAGAGTTTGACCGGTCAAACAATCATAAAATAGTCATTAATATCATTTTAGTTAATAATATTTTTCCTTCTTCAATTTTTTTTACTGAAAAAAAAAACAGTTTTTTAAACAATAATTTGTGTCTTGTGACAATGAACATTAAAAAAAACAACCTTAATAATTTTTCTTGAAAAGATTGTTGCTTTATGATTTACTTTGGTAGATATAATAATGACACATAAACAAAGAAAGCCAATAACAAGAGAAAAAAGCATGGTGGGTGGAGGTCAGAACAGAAACAATTGAGTTTATGGACCACAATGTCAAATAAATTGACCATACAACTTGTCTGAAAGAAAAATAAAACTAATGAAGGTGATTAATAGGTGAGAAACCTGCACTGCACTCACTTGAAAGCAGAGGAAAAAAAAAAAGGTTTCTTTTTGTTATCCCAAGAGAGAAGAAAAGGAAAAAAAAACTCCTACGTAAAAGGAGACAAGTTTTGTACTAAGATCCTATGTGTGTTTTTATGTCTTTATGTATAAACACATTTTCTATGTAAGAAAAATTAAAAAAATAAATTTTAATATCACCAATAGAGACAAAAGTGGCACAAAAGTTCTCAAAAGTTAAATAGAATAAAAAAAAACAACATGAAAATCTTGGTCTAATAAAGAATAGAAGTTTATAGCTAGAGAAAGACAAAGAAACCATCTTTAAAATAAATAAATCAAATAAAATAAAAGCCACTAATAAGAAAAATGGTCATTTTCACAAAAAAGAAGAAGATGGTTATGATATGAAGCCAAAGAAAAGATAGATTATATATGTAGCCTCAACATTGAGATATCTAGAATGAAATTGTTCTCAAAAAAACAAACAATACAATGTTGGCTACATTGGTTTATGAAAGGTTATAAGGTGGAAAAGAAAGTATGAATATATGAGAGAATTAGTGAGAGAGAGGGGTAGGGGATCCTAATAATCCTAAAGAAGTTTAGGAAAAAGATGATCACCTTTTGGAAGAAGAAGAATGTGATAATAGAAGAGAAGAGAGATTTTGTGAATGAGGAAGTGAGGGAGAGAAGGTGTTAATTTATAGAAGAAAAAGTAAAGAGACAGAAGGGATTAAAAGAGGGGAAGGGTAGGGGGACGTGCCTCAAAACCTGACACAACAATCATGCATTTGTAAGCATGGAAGGCGGCCGGTTAGTAGCCTAAAAGATTTTTCTTATGATTATTGTTGTTGTGGCGTCATGTGAATCATGATTCTTTCCTATGTATTTTTTTTTTGACCATTTTTAAAAAAAAAATTGTATTTTTAATCACATTCTTTTTATGAGTCAAAAAACATAAATTAAAAATAATATATTTTAATGGTTAAAGAATTTTAAAATGTAGAAGTTGTCTAGGAAGAGTGTATTGTTGGTCTTGATTTATTTTTTAATACTATTTTTTAATTTCGGTTTTATTTTAGACAAATATGGTAATGAATATTCTAAATTTTGAAATATATTTTTTTAATAGAAAATGGTTAGCATATTGAGAATATATATTTGTTTAACTTTTGTATATAAAATTATTTTGTTTTAAAATTTAGACAATGTACCTTCTAGATGATTGTTAGCAATACGGTTGAGTGTACGTTTAGTTTTGCGGTTACAAAAATAAATTTTGCGTGAGTTGATTATGTACAATTCATTAGGTTAAACGTGAGAGATAAAAAATAAAATGATTTATGTTTCAATACATCTATGAGAAGTTCAGTTGGACAGTAAATTTAAGTGTAAAAACTAGGGGTGTTCAAAACCGAATCAATCCAATAGAAAAACCGCAAACCAAACCAATCCAAACCAAAACTGCAAAAAATGACATTTGGTTAGGATGTATTCAGATCAATTTTTTACTCAACCGCATGATTTGATTTAGTTTGCGGTTTTGATTTTACCAACCAAACCAAACCAATCCGCAATATAAGGAAAACATTAATTAAATATATATCACTTTGACCAAGAGTCATAGAAACTTGAATGAAATGACATATTTTTCTCTTGTTAAGTTTCTTCTTTGTTTTTTCTTTCAAAAATATATTTATGTACTACTTGAACTCTTAGTGAATGATAAAAATTTACTCTTTTGTATTTCTTACAAAATATGATTACTTTTTGTCCCCGTTTAAATTTGGTATACGTAATTGGGAACATTGATAGATGAAAATAAAATTGTAATGTTGGATAAAATTTAAAACATTATTGAAAATATGTTGTGTTTTAGTTTTTTAATTTGATTTTAATGCTGGAAACAAAAAAAAATTATTGTCTAAAAAAATCGCATTGGTTTGGTTTGGTTTGGTTTGGATTTTTTTTTAAAAGTCAATCGAACTAAATCAAACCGCATACTTATTTATCTTGCGGTTCAGATGACTTTTAGCCTCAGAACCGAACCAAACCGCACCACGAACACCCCTAGTAAAAACCAATTCTATAATCAAAAACTTCAATTTCTGGTTTCTAGATATAAATAATTTTGAAGACAAAATCAATTCTATTTGAAAGCAATCATATGTGTCCAAATCAATTTTACATCTTAGAATCAATTTTGACAGTGAATCCAAACTCATATTTATTTTTTTTAAAAAAGTTAAATGTTACGAAATACTTTATACCAAACTCACGAAACTAGCGAAATGAACAATTTTTTATTTGTTATTGCCTTTATTTTTTTACTTTTCTATTTTACCACTTTAGACAGTAGATAATTTAGACAATGCTACCTTCTAGATGATTGTTAGTTATACGATTTAGTGTATGTTTGGTTTTTCAGTTACAAAGGTTAATTAGAGAAAATTGATTAGGGAAAAATGTTTCATGCTAAAATTAATTAAGTTGAATGTAAGATAATTTATGTTTGTATACATTTATGTAAAATTAAGTTGAACCATAAATTCAAGTGTAAAAGTTATTTCTTGAATCGAAAGCTCAAGTTTCTAACTTCAAGTAGAAACAATTTTAGATGCCAAATATTGGAGTGGTACGAAAACAATTTAGAGAATTAAAATTTGTACAATTATTTTGTGACAATTTTGAGACAACTCTCTCCCATAATCATATTATGATATCATTTTCCAACAATTTATATCGTACACATAAACAATTTTTAATCATTTATTACCTTTTTATTAGTTATTTTTCTAATTTACCGGTTTAGACAATAAAAATATGGATAATACTCCTTCTAGATGATTGTTAGCTATTTTAATAGCGAAGTAACAGAGGGACCAATAACAAATTTTTTTCAAAGTGCAATAACCTAAATCAAACAAAAAAAGTGCATGACCAATACCAATAAATAATCAGAGTATAAGGACTTTTTTTTTGTGGTGTTGGAATTCGAACCCCAGACCTTGCATATACTATGCATTATCCCTACAAACTAAGCTAAGGTCACAATGATATCAGAGTGTAAGGACTAATAACACATATAAGACTTCTTTTAATATTTTATCGTGTTACCATATATAGTTAGTTAGTCTGGTCTAATTTCGTTAGCAACTGCTTCGACCTATTTGACATGACTCTTGTATTATAGGAAAATGCTCCATGTTACAAAAGGAGCATTCACCAATAATTGCAAAGAAAATGGTCTATTGATTTCATGTATGGTTTATTTTAAAATTGTGTTTGAACCAAACTCAATTCTACACAAATCGATTTGTGAGGTGATCAAAATTGTCCCCACATATATAAACTTATTTAGGACATATGACTTTTAATTGAGACTCTTAAGACATATCCTCTTTACGCCCATGACCGGACATCTGTAGCGTGACTTGAGTGACCTTCGATAGCGGAAATCTTATAACATATGATCCAATCTTAGATAGGCTCTAACTTCATCTTAAAATTTGTGGTTGTGCCTAACACAACTTCTTAAAGCTGATTTGTAAAGTGAAGATTGTCTACACGTATTGATGTATATACAATTGTTCAGGTCATATAACTTTTTATTGTGAAACTCTTAACAATTTATGTTTGTATTCGTCAAAAGAGAAGTTTAAACATTTTCCATTTTTTTTAAAAGGATTGTTCGTGTAATTCATACAATGATAACTTCGTAATATATAGCACGACTTTATTTTAATACTACATTACACAATACTTACTTCACTTGTCGAGAAACGGTTCATTAAAACATGAGAGAAATGTTAACATGTGCCGTTAGAAAACATGTTAGTAGTATACAAAAAGTAAAATTATATATTGAAAATTATGTCAATTTATCTTTTTAAAAATTGAAAGTTAAGTTTTCTCAATAAATATTTGTTATTTTTAGAATCATTAATCATAAGAGCACATGTTAGATGACCACCTTTGGTTCACTCGAAAAAAAATGTTACCACGATTTTATTTTCAAAGAATTACCATTTACTATCAAAAGTAATTTCCTCAAACAACATGATTTCTTATTGGACATATATTTACAATTTTTTATGTGGTTAGTTTACACTACTTGTGTGAAGGAGGGCAAAGTGGGAATTAAAATTGACATGATGAAAGATGAGAGGAACAATAATGGGGGCTTTCAGTTAGGGTTTTGTGAAATGATGATGGGCTAGAGCCGTCCCAAGATATGCAATGATGATTTGGATTGGGTCCAAAACTACCCTTCCTTACCTTCTCCAACTATAATCAATTACTCTTTTGTTTTATTTATGCTTCGGTTCTTCTATTTTTAGGTCTCCATAATTTTCACTTACAGTTACTTTGTAATTTTCATGTGTTGGGAAGCGTTGGCAGTAATCATTCTCATTGCCGTAATGTTATTCTTTTCCTTTTATTGAGAAAAATGGCATTTTTTGTGCATTGAGACATGAGATAGAGGATCATGAGACTACCACTTGTTTTTGGACTTGTCTCCACTACACGGCAATCCTTTGCTAGTACTTCGTGTTTCTCATTGTTTCCCCTGATTAATTTCTCTCATTTTGTCTTTATGGTGTCTTTGGCTATATTTCTTACGTGAAATATTCATTAATTTTGTCAACAACTTATCTATATTGGAGAATCTGACCGACCATATTTAGTGAATTTTTCATCTTAATCATAACCATGTTTTTTTTGGTTTAATACTCGAACAAAATCTAAGACACAACTTAAATAATCCAAGTTTAAGAGTGATGTTAGCAACACTAGTTATTTTAAAATACTTGTTTTAACATTCATTCTCTTATTGATTAAAATACATGTAGGTCACACAACTTTAAAAATAAATTTTACATAAAGTGGTAGGACCCATATGAATTATCCATGATAAAAGAGTGAGTGTTATTAACAAACCTAAAAGAGTCTTAAATGAGTGTTTCTAACATTATTCTCGAGTCCAATTTTATTTAGACAATCTTAATGTCGGTGTTTGTATGGTTGTTAAGATTTGAATATATGTTCATTTTGTTTGTTTTTATTTGCATGGGAGAGCACTTTTTAACAAACCTAAAAGAGTTTCCACAAATAGAGCAAAAAAGGATGAAGACGGTGTCATGTTATCCATTGTCACGATAACGAAGTAACTTGTTTTAGTAACTATGCATGTGACAGTATACTTTTTGTTAATAAAAATCCATTCACGTTTATTGTATATGCAAATGACTCATCTCAAATTAAGAGAAATCCTTATTTATTAACTAGCCAAAAAACGGACACTTCGTGCCCGACGAGCACTTCGTGCCTGATGGGCACTCCGTGTCCGTCTTTTCACTCTTTTTATTGGAGTAACGTTTGAAAATTATGAATGATATTTTATTTATGAAGTTTTAGTTATGATTAAAAGTAAAAATATAAATATAAATGTTTTTTTTTAATGTGAACAACAATCTTTATTATAGAAAAAGGTGTTTAGGGTATGATTGGAATAATGAAAAGTAACTATAAATATAAGAGTAAATTGCACTCCCCTCCCCTCAAAGATGCTTGAAATACACTCCCCTCCCCTCTTATGTTAAAATATACAATTTCCTCCCTTGAAAAATAAAATTTACACTCCCCTCCCTTATAAGATGCTTGAATTACAACCCCCTCCCTTGATAATTAAATATACATTACACTTTAATCTATTTTAACATAAATAAATATTTTTATGATATATATTAATTTTAAACCACCCTTTAAGAAAAATTAATTCATTTCTTTATAATTTAAATGTTAATGATAATTAAATTTAAATATTTTGCTATTGATTTTATAATTTAGAGTTTAAAATTAACTTTTAAATAACCATGGTTTATTGTCGTTAGTAATTTTTCACATATTTTAATTTTATTTTGGCTTGTTTCATATTTTATAATAGGGTTTAAAACTACATGTTAATGAAATTGTGAATAAAAAATAGCAAAAAAATATGTATTCAATTTTTTATTATGTTAAAATAGACCTGCAATACTGTTATTTTCGAAGTGTATTAGATTATTATTATTTTGCAAGATTATTAAAAATAAAAAAATATATATTGAGGGAGTAAAGTGTAGATTTTAACATAAGAGGGGAGGGGAATGTAATTCAAGCTTTTCTTAGGGGAGGGAAATGTATTTTTCTCTAATATGTTTTGAATAAGAGGGGAGGGGAATGTATATTTTAACATAAGAGGGGAGGGGAGTGTAATTCAAGCATCTTTGAGGGGAGGGGAGTGTAATTTACTCTAAATATAATCATTTAGTTTGTTATACTTTTTAAATGATAAAGGAAAAAAAACAGATATACACATTCATATCGTGTTTGTTACATCCTTTTAATATTTAAATTTATTCTTATCTATTTGTTACATGTGTTATTTGAATTGAAGATTAAGGGTATTTTTAGAAAGAAAAAATCCAACTCAAAAGTGTTGAAAGGGGTAGTTTTCTTTATATATATAATATAGTATAGATAGATATAGATAAAAAAAAAAAAAAAGTCACGCTATCATAGTTTGTATAAGCAATTATAAACCAACAAAATCAAATAATCTTTAAAATTAATCGTAAACAATTTGAATCATAATCACTTATAAAACAACAAAGTCAAATAATCCATAAAATTAATCGACTTTGATTAGTTGTAACATGAAAGAGAAAGAAAATAACTTACAGGTTAAATATGAATTCTGATGCAAAGGGATGAGAGAAGTTGAGAAAAACTAAACAATATGGAAACGAACTATGAACTGTGAGAACCCTACTTATTAATATTTTTTGCTCACGTGTGTTACTAATCTTTTTTTTGGAGGATTTAAAGTCCGATCTTTAACAATATTTTTTGTTCACGCTTGTTACTAATCTTTTTTTTAGAGGATATAAAGTCCAATTTTTAACAATATTTTTTGCTCACGTTTGTTACTAGTCTTTTTTTTGGAGGATTTAAAGTTAAATATTTAACATTATTTTTTGTTCGCGTTTGTTACTAATCTTTTTTTTAGAGGATTTAAAGTTCAATCTTTAACCATATTTTTTGCTCACGTTTGTTACTAATTTCTTTATGGAAGATTTAAAGTTCAATGTTTAACATTATTTTTTGCTCACGTTTGTTACTAATTTTTTTTTTAAAGGATTTAAATTCCAATCTTTAACATTATTTTTTGCTCATGTTTGTTACAATTGATCAAAGGCTAAGGACGAGTAACTTATATTAATAAAATAATAAAACAATATGAAATATTGTTTTTTGTGGAAGGGATATGAAAATACTTGACAATCTTTGCCGTTGGAATTGAGGAGAACAACACAGATGTACAACATAAAAGCAACTGAAAAAGAATTAACATGAGTTTTTGTTTTGTGCTGGATTTTTGTGAGTTTGATCAGTGGTTAACAGAGGTAAAAGAGGGTTAACGGAGAAGATTAGTGACATTGATTAGTAATCCACGTGTTATTTTATAAGGAACTGTGTGTAATTATTCTCCTTAAATTAAATTAAATTTATTGTTATTTATTTGTTACATGTGTTACTTATTTTTAATCATAAGGGTATTTTTGAAAAGAAAATTTCAATCCCAAAAGTGTGCTGAAAGGGGTAGTTTCCTTTATATATATAGTATAGATTTTGTTAAGTCTTAACCTAATTTTTTCCCTCCATTAATCCTTTATTAGGTTTGCAACAACTCTATCCTAATATTTTGGCTTTAAATTTGAATCATATATGTTTTTCATTTCCCTCTCTAATAACCGTGAATATTTTTTAAAGCAAAAATTTAATAGATATCTTAATCGTTATTCTTATTTATTAATTTTATTAGGTCTGCAATAACTTAACCTATTGTTTCTGTGGATTTTTTTTTTGACAAGTTGTTGTACACTTATTTAATACGTTTACAAACAGAATACCCTAATTTCCATGCAAACTCGGCTACCCTAAATAATTTGTTAGGAACCATGAACTGCATTATTTTTGTATGTTTAACTATAAAAGTAATACATAAAATTGACTCGTGCAACAATATAATTTTGTATTCTTTTTATCTTTTTTCTCTATAATTTTTTTTATTATCATTTAATTGTAATATTGTATCTCTAATAATCTAATTTGTGTTTATTGATTGACACATGATCTTATAGGTTAAAGATTATGGGTTATGTTAACCGGTGCCCCTAAGGTACTGGTTAAGGAAACCAGAAAAAGAAAGTTTTAAGTTAAAAGTAATACTTTTTTAACATTTAATGAGTTGACGGCACAAGTTCCAATATCATATTACTATATTTGCTTGCTTAACCAATGCCCCAGAGGCACCGGTCAACATTATCCAAAGATTATTTATTGTTCTCTATTATAGTTGAGAAGACCCGTGCGTCGCACGGGTCAAAAGTCTAGTGATATTTTAAAGTTAATTAGAGTGTCATTTTCCTTAAAAAAAATTACAGTGTCATTTGATTTGTGTTATTTTTTTTTAGAGTAAATTACACTCCTCTCTCCTCAAACATGTTTGAATTACACTCCCCTCTCCTCTTATGTTAAAATATACACTTCCCTCCCCTCTTATCAAAACATATTAGAAAATATTTCACTCTCATCCCTTGAGAGAAGCTTGAATTACATTCCCCTCCCCTCTTATGTTAAAATCTACGCTTTAGTCCCTCAATATTTTTTTTATTGCTAATAATCTAGCAAAAAAATAATCAAACACACTTGAAAGAAAAATAGTATTGCGGGTCCATTTTAATATAATCAAATTTTGAATACATATTTTTCCCTATTTTTTATTCGCGATTTCATTAACATATAATTTAAACTATAAAGAAACAAATTTATTTATATTTAAATAGTGATTATAAATTATTACATATAATAAAAATATTTATTCATATCTAAATAGATTAAAGTGTACTGCATTTTTAATTATTAAGGGAGGGGGTTGTAATTCAAGCATCTCGAAGAGGAGGAGAGTATAAATTTTACTTTTTAAGGAAGGGGAATGTATATTTTAACGTAAGAGGAGAGGGGAGTGTAATTCAAGCTTCTCTTAGGGGAGGGGAGTGTAATTTACTTTTTTTTTATAAATTAATTATGTGTATTTTGAAATGCATATCCATGGCATTTTTGTTTTACATTATTATATATACTATATATAAAGGAAACTACCCCTTTCAGCACACTTTTGGGTTGGAATTTTTTTTAAAAAAATACCCTTAATTTTAAATACAAGTAACACATGTAACAAATATGTAACAAATAGATAAAAATAAATTTTAATTTTAATTTAATTTAAGGAGAAAAATTACACACAGTTTCTTATAAAATAAAACGTGGATTACTAATTGATGAGTCAATAATTAGTTGTTTTTAATATAATATTTAGTTTCATTTTATTTAGATTTAAGTTTATTTTATTTAAATATTGTTTCCTTTTAGATATATTTTACTTTATATTTCAGGAACGAATATTTGATAGATTCAGTCTTGGAGTAAAAGAAAGAGGATTATGAGCTAATTCGGGTTGGAAAAATACAAGATTCAACGCAAAAATATATTTCCCCAAGTCAGAAGCTTGGCACGGCCCGTGCCATATCTCACACGGCCGTGCCAAGTCCCAGGATTGCTCTTTTGCTGTTTTTGCTTCTTGTACAAGCTACCTATTAGTTCATTTATGACCAAAAAGCCCATGGTTTTTTATGGAACATTCTAGTGATGTATTTCTTAGGGTTTAAGGCATTGTAAACTATAAATAGAGTAGCTAGCTATCACAACAAATTATCTTTTGTTCTCTGAAATAATAAGTGACAATTGTTTCTTTGAATAAAAGTTCACCTTTATTTTATGTTGCTATTCTTCTTCTTCTTCTCTATGTCTACAATGAACGTTAGTGAGTAGACTCTTCTTGTCTTGGGATTGTTGGATAAGTCTTAATGACATAATCTTAATCAAACCAAGCTTTATTCTTGAATCTTATGTAACCCTAGTTTCTAAACTAAATTCACCGTTTTAACATGAATAAACTATTATCAAACTGTAGAAGCGAGAGCGGAGGGTTTGATAATGGTTAATCCATTATCTCAAATATGAATTCATAAAGCGAGAGCAGAGTCTTGATATTGGAACAAGTGAATTTAGACAAAGATTGTAAAGGCAGTGAAATAGTCTTTGCAATCTTTGGACGTTAGTAGTTTCAATTCTTAAAAGCTTCTTCTAATAACCAAATCAGTGAAATAGGTTTGATTGCTAAAAGAAAACTCTCACTGGACTGAAAGGAAAAGTGAGGGGCTAAAGGGAAACCGGTCATTAGAAATTAAGTCTAACATAAGGTTCTAGGTTTAAAGTTTTTGTTTCTGAAGAACTTGTTATTAAGATGAACCAATAAATCCCAAGACTCTTTTATTTTTATTATTTTCTTTTACTTAAATATCCAAACTTTATAACTCAAAACTCTTTTCTAATCATTGTTGAAAGTTAATTGAATTCATAACTCCCTGTCGGAACAATATCTTTTATTACTACATCGGTAGAACCGTGCACTTGCGGTTTTATCCCATCACTAATCCATGTCACTAATCTTCGTCGTTAACCCTCTTTTACCTCAGTTAACCACCGATCAAACTCACAAAAATCTAGAACAAAACAAAAACTCATGTTACTTTTTTATCAGCCGCTTTTATGTTGTATATCTGTGTTGTTCCCCTCAATACAGCCGACAAAGATCGCCAAGTATTTTCATATCCATTCCACAAAAAACAATATTTCCATATATATATATACATATAAGTTACTTTTCCTTAGCCTTTGATCAATTGTAACAAACGTGAGCAAAAAATAATGTTAAAGATTGGACTTTAAATCCTTTAAAAAAAATATTAGTAACAAACGTGAGCAAAAAATAATGTTAAAGATTGGAGTTTAAATCCTCCGAAAAAAAGATCAGTAACAAATGTGAGAAACAAAATAAGGTTAAAGATTGGACTTTAAATCCTTTAAGAAAGATTAGTAACAAACGTGAGCAAAAAATAATGTTAAAGATTGGATTTTAAATCCTCAAAAAAAAAAATATTAGTAACAAACGTGAGCAAAAAATAATGTTAAAGATTGGACTTTAAATCCTCAAAAAAATAAAAATATTAGTAACAAACGTGAGCAAAAAATAATGTTAAAGATTGGACTTTAAATCCTCTAAAAAAAAATAGTAACAAACGTGAGCAAAAAATAATGTTAAAGATTGAACTTTAAATCCTAAAAAAAAAGATTAGTAACAAACGTGAACAAAAAATATTGTTAAAGATTGGACTTTAAATCCTAAAAAAAAAAAGTAGTAACAAACGTGAGCAAAATATATTAATAAGTAGGGTTCTCACAGTTTATAGTTTATTCCCATATTGTTCAGTTTTTTTCAACCCTCTGCATCAGAATTCATAATTAACGTGTAAGTTTTTTTTTCTTTTTCTTTCATGTTGCAACTAATCAAAGTCGATTAATTTTATGGATTATTTGACTTTGCTGATTTATAAGTGATTATGATTAAAATTGTTTACGATTAATTTTAAGGATTATTTGATTTTCAGCCATGGTTAATTATATGTAGCTTTATCAAGAGGAGTTTCACAAAATTCAATAAAAGTTCTCATTAAAGAAAAAAAAAGATAGAAGGAGAAGATGTAGTTTTTAAAGATATTCTTTTATCGCAATCATAACAATGTTTCTTTTGCATAACATGACATTTATACATTTATGTTATGAAGTTACTAATTACTATTAGAATAAACACAAACTAAAATATGTGAAGTTCATAAATAATTTTGTTATATGCCTTGACAATATTTTATTTATAAATCAAAATATCAATATTTTTCATTAATATTTTAAAATTTTAATCAAAATTATACAAACATAATAAAATAATAATATGTGTTAGCGCAGTAGGAAGAGCGGACATACAGGTACGATAGTGTCCGTCTTTCTGCTAGTTATTTTAATTATAATAATGATAAAATAGTACTACTAGTATTTTCTTAATCAAAAGTACTCAGTTTTCTTACCAAATTCAGGAAAATGAGATTGAAATAATTGTTGAGGTTGTACAGAAAAGAAAAATTGTACCAAAGAAATAATTGTTGAGAGGAGTAATAGGGGGTTGGATGAGATTTGGGGCCAGGCAACCCTTGATTCCCATCATAGTTGACAGATAGTATTTTGTACGTGCCTTAATTTTCCTTGTGAGTGAAATTTTCAACAAGTTAATTTCATGGGGGTGTCCCCCCCATTGGGGCTCGTCCGTTTCAATCCACTGTTTAGGACTTTTCTTGCATCAATGTATATTTGCTAATCATGAGATTCAATGGATCACTATTATTTTTCCCATCTTATTCAATTCTCACGCACCATGTAAAATTTTCAAAAATGCTCTTAAGTTTTCGGATTATAAAATCCGAAAATATCTGAAGTGAATTCGGATTCTAAAATCTGGACAACGCTTATGTATAATCAATTATCATACCCTCTCACATTTCAGCAATTTTGAGTTTTGCTTTTAAAAACAAAAAAAAAACTAATGCACTTTTATTCGGATTTTTATGAGAATATGCACAATTAAAAAAAATTAAAAATGGGTCTAAACGATGAAATTTTGGATTTTGCGGGACGGAGTCCTGTAAGAAGTCACTTCTAAGCTAAGGTAGTCTTGATCCTTGATTTTTTTTTTTCCTAATTTTCTGAGAAAGTTTTGGAGCAATCTGATCAAGTAGTCCGAAAACCCGATTTTTGACTAAGAACAACTAACAATGACCCAAAACAGAAGGATGCGAGTTAGGAAGATTAATATTGTCCATAAAATAACTATCCATGTTACAAACATGTTTAGAATTTGTGTTGATACAGTTCAAATTATATAATCCAAACTGTTTTTCACTTGAAAAATGGTGTTTAGGGGGTGCGGATTATATAATACGTAAAAATCAAATAACGCGTTCTATTTTTTGAGGGTTTTGGATTATAAAATAAAAAAAAAACGAAATTGTGAAAAACTCATTTTTTCACCATAGGGTGGGAAAAACTCAAATTCGGATTACATAATCTAAAGGGCATTTTAGAAAGAAAAAAATAAGACGCGCGAAAAACAGATAGAGTGGGAAAAGTAATAGCCTCAATCGATTGGCTACCAATTTATGAAATTACTATTTGGTCTACACTTATACTTAATTATGATCTACTCCCTCTCGATCTCTAGAACAAAAATAAAAAACTTACCAACATTACAAGATGAAAGACGAATTATACCGCAAAAAAAGAGATGAAGGAAGAAACCCAATTTATGGGTAGGGTTAAATATGTTTTTTCCCCCTATAAATATATTAAATTTTTGTTTTATTTTTCCTGAAATTTTTCTTCATCTTTTAGTCCTTATTAAATTTTCATTCACCACTTTTAGTTCCTATTTATAAATCAACTTATGTATATTTTAATGAAATTGTAAAAAAAAATAAAAATGTGTAGAATATTGTAAACATCTTTCCCAAAAGAAATATATAATTTTTCAACAAAACATGAATGAAATATAAATTTTTAACCGTAAAAAATATAAAATGAAGGACCAAAAATATTAGAATTTTATATATAAACTTTTATGCAAAATTTTATTCAAAAATATGAATTCTAGGCATGGCAATTGGGTGGGGTGGAGACGGGTTTTACTTTCCATGTCCCCATACCTTACTGCCATACACTTACACATTATTTTTGGTTGGAGTTTGAAGTGTTTTTATTTTATATATATTTATATATATGATTGAAATGAATTATATGACCTTTTGGTGTGGTGTGTGTATTTAAATAATTAATTGTTATTTTACTATTTTTGGTTGATTTTAATATGTTTTATGTATTTTATATGAAATGTTGATTTATGTGATTTATTGGTGGTTGCCATTTTATTATATAATTATTTGTGCTATTTAATAAATGGGAGAAATATAATATTTATTTGAATTGTTAGGAGTTAATTAGAATTTATTGGTGTTTAGGAAGGGGGTTATATTTTTAATTATGAGAGTTAAGGAGGGAGTTAAGGGAAATAAGTGAAGGGTTAAAGAAATAGGAATAGAAGGTCAGAAACGTTTTCACGTAGAAACTAAGCTTTTGAGGAGAAAAACCTAGAGAAGGAGAGGGGAGCCAAGTGAAGAACCAGTTTTTGCCTGCTGTAGCTTTTGTTCATCTTAAATCAGGTAAGGGTGAGACTATCTTTCAATAGTAATGGATTGTACAACTTTGATTGTGAATTTAACATGAATTTGTAGAAAATTGTGATGGATTGATGAGAGTTTGATGTGTAAGACTGTAGAACGTGTTACAGAACCTAGATTATTCCCTAGGACGACGTTGCAGGTGAATTAGAAGTTAGATTGGAGAGATTGGAGACGTTTTGGTGAATTTAGGTCTGAACCCGTGTGGGTTCTGAGATCGCTCGCCTGTGGCGAGTGATCACTCGCCGTGGCGAGTAACCCTTGGTTGCTCGCGAGGCGAGCAGTATAGCTCGCCGTGGCGAGCTTGTCCCTTAAATTTAAGATTTTTGCCAAACTTTAGATGGTTTTGAGTGCCCTTATATTTATAGAGATGACCTGTGAAGTTGGTTTAGCCAAATTGGATTTAGAGAGCTTAAAAATGAAGTTTTGGTGAGAAAAATGTCAAAAGGCCGAAGCACCCAGTATTTCTCGCCTCCAGCTCGCCCCCAACTCGCCTTTGGCGAGTGAGCTGATGTGAGTACTCGCCTGTGGCGAGCAGGTACTCGCTGTGGCGAGTTAGTTAGTTGTTGGGACTGTTCGTTGTTTTTGCGATCTGTTTTCGCATGGGACTTGAGAGGGACCCTTGGGGTAGTGTTAGAGATGTTTTATACCCTTAGATGAGTTACGTAAAGATGATTGCTGATGGTTCTTTCATGTTGTGAATAATTGATGTATTGTTGAAATGTAAGTCATATCTCGTTTATGCATTTGTTGAGTTGTTGTTGTGTCGTCCAAGTTGAGGAGTGTGTCTTAAATGATTTAGGCACAGTTGTTGTTGTCACAGTAGCCGTTGTTGTTGTTGTTGGTTGTATGCTGATATACACCATTGAGTTCATTTTATACTCATATGCATCGTTGAGGGCTCATGCCCTGGAATGTTTATCATTCAACTGTTGAGGGCTCATGCCCTGGAATGCTAGTCATTCACCTGTTGAGGGCTTATGCCCTGGGATGCTTTAACCATCCAATTGTTGAGGGCTCATGCCCTGGAATGCTTGTCATTCAACGCGCGTAAAATGGTACCACATGCATATTGCATTTGTTGTTGTCGTCAGTGCATCGTCGTAGTCGTTGTTGGTGAGTCGTTGTTGTTGTTGTAATTTGTTGTTGTTAGTTGAGTTGAAGGTGATGTTGATGTTGTTGATTTATTATATATGATGCTTATTGAATTGCTTTGTTGATGTTTAGGGTGTTAGATTCATTGATAAGTTATACTTCTATTATTTATTGTTTGAGAATCTCACCCCTTCTGTTGGAATTGCCGCCTTGTGGGCAAGTGCAGGTAACGAAGACTTGTAGGATGTCGGCTCAAGTGTCTAGGGCTCTGATACGTAACG
Organism: Medicago lupulina; assembly: GCA_958299785.1. NCBI lineage: Eukaryota > Viridiplantae > Streptophyta > Magnoliopsida > Fabales > Fabaceae > Medicago > Medicago lupulina. The sequence goes on along the minus strand of OY283141.1, from coordinate 25,889,961 downwards.
GGATGGGTTTATTGCTGTTTAATGCTTTCATTCCTTATGTATCGAATTTCTAAATAATGTTGTTGAACCTTAAGTATGTTGGATACCATTTTATTATTGAGGCCTTTGTGCCAAGATTTTGTTGAAGAAGAATTATTACGTTGAAGTTAAATAGTTTTAATTTTCTACTTAATAAATTTTGAAAAGCAGTGTGACATGCCCGTTTGTTGATTACTCTGATTATATATTCCTTATTACGTTGTTTTGGGAAACGGGGTGTTGCACTACCCATACCCGACGGGGATGAGAAATCAAATTTCATCCTCGTCTTCGACGGATTCGGGTATACCCGCCTCATCCCTATCCCCGTTGTGGATAAATTTTTTTAATAAAAATAAAAGTAAATTTTAGTCTTGATCGCAATGTTGTAATGCATTATCTAGGTTAGAGATGATGGCGATCGATGGCTATGGTGAGAGAGAAGAGAGAGGCTGAGAGTGTGAGATATTGTAACGCCCTAGTTTTATTTTAATTATCGTTGGTTGATTTTAAAATCTTTTATATGATTTTCTAATGATTTATGTGAATATGTGGGGTGTTACTATTTTATTATATAGTATTTATGTGATTATGTGAATATATGATTATTTTTATTGTTTAATAAAAATAAGTAAGATTATTATTTACTTGAAATTATGGGGTTTAATAAGAATTAATAGAAATTAAGGAGGGAGTTAAGTGAAATAAGTGGGAGGTTAAGGAAAAATAGAAAGAGAAATGAGAGGTTTTAGTTTACAGAAAAACAAAAGTCTGTTTCATTTTTCACGTACAAAACTTTAGAAAAGAGAGAAAGTGAGTTTTTGAGAGAAGAAGAGGAGAAAACCTAGAACCAAGAGAAGAGGCTAGAAGAAGAGAGAAGAACGCAGCTTAATTCAGGAATCATAATCTAAGGTAAGGGTGGGATTCCTTCAATAATATGTATATATAATTTTGATTGTTGATAAAATTGTGTTCTCGGTTTAGGGTTTAGAAAGTTTATGATAATTGATATGATGTGATGAATTGTGTTGTTTAATGCATGTTTCTGTGTTGTTTTGATTGTTATGTTGTATATAGAACCTGTAAACATTGTTCTCTATCAAATTTGGGATTTGGGTAGATGAAATTTGGGTTTTTGAGTGAAAAATAGAGTTTTCCCGAGAGCTACCTTTGACAGCATACCCTGTTTCATGTTGTTGCATCTTTTGCATCAGTTTCTGTTTCGAACTAGCTTTCGGTGTAAACACGAAAGTTGTAGGTATGAATGTTAGCTTTCTAATGCCGTTGGTCTGATGTCAAAATGATTTATAGAACTTGAGTTATGGACAAATTACTGAATGTAGGTCACAGTGAATTTTTATGAATTTCAGCGCAACTTTGTCCGAATTTGAAATGAAAACTGGTATTGATTGGTACATAATTGGCTTTAGGTGTAAACATGAAAGTTGTAGATAATTAAGTTAGCTTTCTAATGGTACTAGTTTGACTCGAAGAGGATTTGTAGATTTTGAATTATGATGAAAATAGTCCAAGTAGGTCTTCAGAAATTTTTTAGAAAACTTAGCTTAACTAATCCCAAGTTAGTCCAAAACTTATGGTTGGTTTCCCAACTTCAAACTTAAGTATTAGGGATTTAGTCGGAGTGTTTTATGAGTATTTGGCTTATGTTTTATTGATCAAACTTGATTTGCTTGTTGAATGATGTGTTGGACTTTGATATGAATGTAGTTGATTAATGTATATGTGCTTTCCGGAGATGTGTGATTTAAATATGTGTTATATCAAGATGTGTTGTTTGTAGATGTGTGACTTAAATATGTGCTATATAAAGATGTCATATTTAAATATGTGATATTTGACGATGATGCTATTTAAAGATGTGTATTTGTCGAGTCATCTAAATATGTGCATTGTTGAGTCTTTACTCGTGTCGTTGCATTTGAGTCGTGTCGTTGCATAGCATAGTCAGCGATGGGGGCTTAATGCCTGACAGGTTTTTTTATGACCTTTAGCGATGGGGGCTCAATGCCTGACAGGTCCTATTTGACCTTTAGCGATGGGGGCTTATGCCCTGATGGTACCACATGCATGATGTCTAAGACGTAGAGTTGCATTTGTTGAGTCGTGTCTTATGAGATGTCGTGACGATGATTTGTGATGATGATGTGATGTTTGAGATGGTTGTTAAGACGATGATTTATGATGGTTTGTGATGCATTTGTGATGATGATTGTTCTTTGATGTTCTTGATGGTATCTTCGTGATGAAGTTCCTTGAAGCTCTTGATGATATTTCGTGATGATATTCTTGATTGACGTTTAACGTGTTTCGTGAATGGTGTGCTTGATGATGTATAAGGTGATTTAGGACGATAATTATGATGTTAGATGATGCCTATTTTGCTATGACTATATGATGTTTTGTTGATTGATGATTCTGTTGTTGGTGTATTTATATATATATGTATATATATGTGAACCTGATGATGCTTGTCATTGAATTGTTGTTGTTTTCATTAACTTGATTGATCATATATTATTATTATTGAATGTGTATCTCACCCCTTCTGTTGGAATTGTCGCCTTGTGGACAAGTGCAGATTTCCAAGGCTAGTAGGATGTTGGCTCAAGTGTCATAGGGCTCTGATACGTAACGGGATGAGGAAAATGTTGTTTTGTTTCTTTCATTCCTTTATGTATCGAATTTTGAACATGTTGTTGGATTTTAAGTTGAAGAATAATATTTTGTTGTTGAGGCCTTTGTGCCAAGAATTCTGTTGAAGTTGAATGATGATGATTTTAAAAGAAATATTTCCGCTGCAGATTTTTATAAGAATGAGATTTTGTTGGTATTTTAAATAGTTCTATTTTCTATTTAAATAATTTTGAAAAGTAGTGTGACATGCCCGTTATTGTTGAACTCTGATTGTTTTAATATTATTATGTTGTTTTGGGGAAACGGGGTGTTACAGATATGAAAGGAGATAAGAGAACTATGATAACTGAGTGTCATCTGAAAGACTGAGACTCTGACTGTGTGAGTGAAATAACTTAGGATTTCGATTTCTATTTATATAAAAGGGGTAATAATTTGATTTTCTACATTCGAGACGGGTTTGAGTATGAGTTCGGGGTGGGTACCCATATCCTCGTTACCCGTCCCGTACCCGTGTTTTGAAATTGGGAAAAACTCAAACTCATATCCAAACCCAGTCAAAGCGGAAAATACCCGTCAAAATAGGTTTGGTTCGGGCCGGTACCCACGGGTATGAGTTTTGTTGTCATGCTACATATGAGTTTATTTAAACGGAGGGGCCAAAAGTGAAAGTAGAAAACTTTTATGGGACTAAAACTCGAAGAAATTTTTTAGAAGGACTAAAACGAAAAGTTAGTATATTTATAGTGACTAAAAACTTATTTAACCATATATATATATATTTGAACAAAATACACGAGTTGCATAAGTATAACGTAACATTATAGAAATCTTTTTTTTTTTTTTTTTGTGGTGGTTGAGGTTCGAACCTCAAATGTTACATATATTATGCATTGTTCATACCAACTGAGTGAAGCTTGCGAGGATGTGATAAAAATCATTTGATAATAGTCTATGAAACTCAAAGCGAGTGCCTTAAAATATAATCATTGGAGATGTTCTTAAAATAAAGACTAATTAAAAATGACAAAAAAGTCTAAAAAAATACTAATGAATAACCATTGAGAAAACTCTCTTGCCGGTACCCATTGTGTTCCATGACATATGAATCACTCTACTTCAATTGAAACCCACAAATAAGTTTTATTTGTTAAAAATAGTGATTATTTTATACTTTTAAAAATAAACTTATTTAAATATTATACAATTATAATTATTTATTCAACCATAATTTTAATTATAGTGGTGGTGGTTGTATGTGCCGGTTGTTGGCTACTAGAGTGGTATTTGGCGATCCATGTGGCCGCATCACTCTAAGATGTGATCAGTGTTGTTAGAGTGGTGGTCAAAGTGTTAGTTGACGGTGGCTGATTGATGGTTGGCAGTGGTTATCAATAGTTAGAGTGGCGGCTGGTGGGTATTGGCGGTCGGCGAGGCGATGGTCGTAGTGGTAATATGAGGTGTTTAAAGTGGTGGTCATAGGTGATCACGGTAATCGATTGTGAGATGTTTTATTTTATAATAAAAACAAAAGCAAGAATTATAGAATCTATTTTTGGGATTTAAGTGAAAACTGTTTTAAAATTAAGTGATTATACTTAGCTCCCATAATGGAAAAGAAATTGAGTGATTGCACCGCCTAAGACATCTAATAGTTAACTATTTAAGATTTTATAGTTTAAGTTGTTTTTCGTGTTATTTAATCCTTATGAACTAGTAATGTTTTTCATGGATGTTTGATGATGTAAGTTAAGAAGTGGCTCTCAAGATACGGGAAGTTGCAGCGGGGACGAAGGTTGTTTCGCTGAAGATTTGGAAAGTTACAACGCCGTGGATCGCTAGTCGGGCCGTACATAATATGTACCCATGGGACCACGTCTGACCATTGCTTAATGAGGAAGAATATGAGTTGTCTCCAATGATTGGAATCCTAGGAATAATAAAGGAATATGCCAGGAATAGGTAAGATATGACAAGGACAACCCATATGTAAAATGATCAAAGGATACAACTTGTAATGGTTGGTGCCAAGGGTCCAAAAATTCATTAGAGAATTGGAGAGGTCAGGTTACGAATAGGGATAGTAGCTTTAGAGTTCCCATTCCATCTCATCTTCTCCATAGATGAACATGGGTGCTAGATTCTAGACGTTTATAGTTAGATTTTTGGGTAATGCTTTTAGCTCACCACTATCCTTCAAGGATTGTAATCATGTACTAACTCTATTTAATCTATCAATTGAGTTTTTCATGTTTTTATTTATGTTCATTTTCATCTCAAACTTTGAGATTCAACTCACCATGAGCTAAAACCTTTCTTATACATGGTGAGGTTATGATATCATTTACTTGCGATACATAAAGTTGTAGCACCGAGCTTCTTTAACAAACTGATTTAACTCAAAATCTTTAAAAGTAAAAATTGATCACTTTTATTTTCTAATGATATAGCTCCATGATCCTTAACCAGTATGGGAGTGGAACATGTTGGCTAGATATGAATTTGTCCTTAAGCATCGTGAGGTGAAAGGATCAAGAGAGACTGTTTAAAAGTTAACTTGATCTTATAAGAGCCTGGAAGTTGTAGGATGCTATAGTTAAGCGCTAAGATCTTTGTGGGACTCTTGTCATATAACAAAGCAATCAGGTGGAGTACACTTATGTGAAAAAAGTGAGCACCTAACCTAGCAACTGATGCGTGTTAACTGCTAAATTCTTTGTAGTTGTACCCCTGACAATGTGTCGTTACAACCTTAACATGATGGATGAGGTAACACTCCCTAAGACCACTAAGTTGTTAGGAAGCCGGAGATAACTATAGCTCTGGGAATCACATCAGCCATATAAAGTTATAGCTTTGTCACAAAAGACGTAGAAAGCTATCGCTCTGCAAATCGCAATAATGTTTGTTATAATTGAACCTAGTTTAAACCACACTTTCCATCTTGAGAATTTCTAAATCTTTTTACCGTTTTCCCAACCTTTAACATTTATATGTACTGTTGTGACAAATGATTTATTTTATTTTCTTGCAAACAAGTTTTCTACTAAAAAGCTATGTGAAGCTAAATCTTCCAGTTCTTATATGATAAATATTGTTTTATCCTGTAACTTAGACAATGTGTAATTGCACTCAGTCTTTTCACCTTAAAATACTTTTAGTGTTTTGGGAGACACCAGTGACTTCTTCTCTTCTGATCCAAAGTGTTGCCCTCTGGTTAATCTTTCTTCAGATCTTTTACCAAGTCTTTTAGCTTTTCTTGTGCTTCTGATGCTCTTAAATATGTTTATACCTTGTTAAATTTTAATCTATGGTCCCACACAGTTAAACATATATTACAATATCCAATTGTTCTTTAATACTTTGTCATCATCAAAACTTCAGAGGCACTGTACAAAACCAATTTTGTTCCAACAGTTCTCACCAACAAACTAAAAATTGAAAGGAAAAAAAAAAGGATTTTTAAACAAAATGGTTGATTCAATCGATTTGAAGAATATAAAAAATAACGAGGATTATTTCAAACTCAAATAAAAAAAATCAAAAACTCAAATCCAAACATGTTTACTCCATAAAAACAAAAGAAAATTCAAACAAAGACTCAAAGCAATATGAAATTAATAACAAATATGAGATTGGTGAAGATTAGAATCAGAGGAGTGTTATTACTTTCACCCTCATTAGTTTGAAGGTATTTACTTTCAAATCTGAACTGAAAGTTTGGTTTTCAAACGAAGATAAAGAGAGAGAAAAGTTATAGTGCAGGAACAAAGTGAAGCGAAAAGTTTGGTACGTGGTTTGAGTAAAAATCTAACTTAAATCAAGTTCAAGTAAACAAACCACATTTTATTTTGAACCAAAACTAAATTGGTTCTTAGCCAATTTTGACCCAGATCCAAACTAGTTTTAGCAGAAAAATCGGTTTTTAGTGAAATATGATTAAGAACTGAACCAAGCCATATATTTGGTTCAATTTAATTTGGTTTTTAAACCATGCACACCCCTAATTGTATAAGTGAAATAATATTGGGTTAAGATGGGTTAAGGACTACCCAATGCAAAAGAATTGAAGGTTTTGAGATTCTAAGATCTAGGGATTTAGAATTTTGAGAATTATAATTGCTCAAATTAATGCAAACATAATATCTATATCACTCTACACATCACAATAGTAGTGTAAGAAAGAAATCTTGTGGATTTTCCATCGGGACTAGATTAACCTCCCTAGGAAGGTGATAGTGGTTGAGCAAGTAAAAATCTTTGTTTAGATTTCTTATCCCTTACTATCCTTACATTTTATGTTTTGTAAATAAGTTGAAAGATATTGAATATGTATGTACTAGATTTTAGCACTTGTTATTTCGATTGATCTTGAATAAATAAGTTTTAATAAACATTATTGATTTAAATGTTTGATCAGTCATGTAATAAATTACAAACTTCTTTTACCCAGTCATATTGACCATAGTTTAAAAAACCGGACTGGTGATCGATTCGGTGAGGGTACAGGGTCACTGAGTCATTGGTTGAACCACTGGATCACTGGTCGAACCACATGACTGAATCAGATTGAATCGGATGGCTCGGTTATATGACTCGGTTTATATAAAAAAATTCGTTATGTTAAATTAGATTGAACCGAATCATTTTGAACTAAAAAATAATAATAATAATTCTTTTTACACTTAATAGAAGCACATTTTTATGACATAAATAAAAACAATGTGATAGATGTCCCTTGAATTACATAATACATATTCAAATAAATATTAAAAAAAGCAAAAGTGTGCTAAAAAATAGTAGCAATCAAGTAAAAAATGTTTATTCAAATATCTGGGATTCTCGGCGATAATATTTAAATGAAAAGAGTGTGCTCGGTTCCTAAAAAAAAAAATAGATTGTAATTGGTTCCCCTAAAAAAAAGCTGTTCAGTTATTATTATATATAAATTATAAAAAGCAATCTTAAAACAATATAGGTTCTTTTTGCAGTGGATAAGTGATTGTATTTAAGGCTATGTGATGTGGGTTCAACACCCAGTGTAACCATTTTTTGGCATAATTAATAAATTAATTTCCGCTTCACATCAAACCGGTCCGGTTTGTCAAACTCGCCGGTTCACCGGTTTTCTCCGAGTTTGGCCGAGTCACACTGGTTCCGGCTGGTTTGATTACATGAGCAATCCATTTATCAACTCGAACCGGTCACCTCACCGGTTCTCGGTCGGACCGGTTCAACCGGGCGGTTCGGTCGTTTTCAAAACTATGATATTGACCAACAAGTGGCATCAAAGATTAAATTTTTGATCAAATCTTAACCATCTAAAAGTATGTATGACTAGTAAAGATATAAAGGAGAGTATAATAGAGCTCCAATGTCATTTTTTCTATTCAAATTTTAGCTACTTACTCATTCATAATTCAAATATGATTAATTCACTAATTTATTTTTAAAATCATCATTATCGCAAAGCGAACTCGAGTTGATATATTTAACCCTTCCTTCTAGATTCTTTTACCCAGTCATATTGACCAACAAGTGGCATCAAAGATTGATTTTTTGATCAAATCCTAACCATCTAAAAGTATGTATGACTAGTAAAGATCTAAAGGAGAGTATAATAGAGCTCCAATGTCATTTTTTCTATTCAAATTTTAGCTACTTACTCATTCATAATTCCAATACGATTAATTCACTAATTTATTTTTAAAATCATCATTTTCACAAAGCGAACTCGGGTTGATCTATTTAACCCTTCCTTCTAGATTCTTTTACCCAGTCATATTGACCAACAAGTGGCATCAAAGATTGATTTTTTGATCAAATCCTAACCATCTAAAAGTATGTATGACTAGTAAAGATCTAAAGGAGAGTATAATAGGAGCTCCAATGTTCATAAGAGAAAATTATGACTATTGAAACGAATGTATGAGCGACCATATCATATCTATTAGTATGCAAGCATGTAAAGTTGTTAAAAATGGTCGCTTTAGAAATTTTAAAAGAGTTGAAGATGTAGTAGTTCTAGATAATCTAAAAAGAAAATGGACAGAAGTGGAAACCAAAAAGGCCCAATACAATTTAAAAGTGTGTAACATCCTTATTTATTAACTTGGCACATATGATTAGGTTTTACTTTTCCCACCCTGCTGCCTTCTCGCGCGCCTTGTAAAAATTCTAACAATACCCCTGGTCTGGATTACGTTTTCCAAACCAGATTGTTAGTGTTTTCGGAAACTATAATCAGGGCGCATACAATACGGAATTTTGTGTCTTTCTTTGATGTCAAGGGTCTCTGTTGACCGTTATACGACCCCCGCATAAGCTGCAATGAAATTGCAGGGGTCGTATGAACGGTCAACAATGACCATGACACCACAGACACACCTAAAAGCTACCTAAAAAACTAATAATAATTGAACAAAATGTAAGAAAGGAGGTGAAGAAGAATCAAGGAAAATGTTGAAGATCCAAACCTTAAATCAGTCCAAGGTCATAAGTTGAGTATACAAAAACGTTTTTAAAATGCTAATCGTCCAATAATTCGTTAATGCTCCACTAACCGGCCAAACCTTTGGTGAAACGTCACCGGCCAAAATCTTACTGAGGGTTTCCGAATTTTATAATTCGAAAGGCATGAATTTGTTCCGGATTATAAAATCGGAACTGCATCAGACCCGGTAATTGGATAGTTTTCGTTGCGAATAAGACAAATAAAAAGTTAAAAAAAAAATCATAATAACGTAAATGATGAAACATAATGAAGAAAGACAAGGTGTTTCAAGAGGATTTGTTTGAGTTAGATCCCGCTGTCTTGCCAAATGACATATTCATCTGGCAGGCATCAAGATCTAACTCCTATAAACCTCTTGATATTCAAATATAGAGAAACCTCTTTGTATCTATATATTCTCAACTTAATGACAAAAATTTGCATGGTTTTCTTTAGTGTGTTTGTGTGTTTTGATGGTATTGAAGCTAAAAACCGAGGAGCACTTATTTATAGAGGTTCTTGGATGTTGTGGACCACATAAACTCTTGGTGCAATGTGGATCACACAAAAGAATCATATGCTGAAGTGCTTCGGATTTCATAATCTAGAAACCACTTAAGCCCTATGTTATGTGTTTTTTTGTGTCTTTCTTTTATGTCAAGGGTCTCTGTTGACCGTTATATGAACCCACACAAGCTGCAATGCAATTGCAGGGTTCATATGAACAGTCAACAATGACGATGACACCACCGACACCCCTAAAAAACTAAAAAAATTTTGATGAAAATGGAAGAAAAAAGGTGAAGTGAAGAATGAAGGTATTTGTTGAAGATGGAAGCCTATTTATAGCCTAAAACAAGTCCTAGGTCAATAGTATAGTCAATGAAAACATGTTAGTGGTTGTAACCGTCCAAACCTACATTAATGGCTCCACACAAAAGAATCCAATGCTCAAGCTTTCTGGATTATACATTCCGCAAAATTCCTTAACCCTACAATAAGTGTCATTTTTCCCTCGTTCACCAGTATCGTATTAATCCGGAAAATATATTCTGGAATACAAAGGTTCATTCCGGATCGTATTTTTCGGACTGCATCAGTGTCATGGCTGGTGGTTTTCACCACAAGTTTTTGTCGGTGGTCAAGTCAAGAAAACGCGTTTTACCACGTTTTTTTTACTGCATTTATGACCTCCCAACCGTTTTGTACCCACCCTCCATATAAATAGTCTTCCAAACCCCACCATTTCTCACACCATCCTCTCCCACCCTCTCCTCCTTTTCTTCCTTCTACAACCATGATTTTTCATCGTTGGCCTTTCATAGATAAGGGTCTCGTTGAAAACTTTCAGGGTTTGTATGAACGGTCAATAAGGATGGAACCGCGCTGCAAAGAAATGCGGTTCATCTGGGGGTCATGTGGGTCAGTGTGGTTCTTAGCTAGACTTGTCTCGGCGTAAGTTTGAGCACCCGCTACCTCCCTCAGGGGTGTTGGTTTCTTCTTCCCGCCCTCCTCTTCCCTCCTCCTCTGGTTGCCCTCCAACAGAGAAGCTACTGGTATGTCCTATCACATACTAGTGGTTAGGCTCTTAGGAGATTAGAATTAGGCTCTAAGGAGATTAGAAATAGATTTAGGTTCTTATGTAATAAGCTTAAAAAGCTTCAACATTATTGTAATGTATTGTTCATATATTAATAAAACGAGTTGTTTTTATCTTTTTGTCTTTTTATTTATGTTTTATATGTTTATTTGCATTTATTTTATGAATTTCAAAGCTTAAAATTGAAAAAGTTCTGGTCAAAGATCATTCCGGATTTTAAAATCCGGATAAATTTGCAAAATTCTAACAATTAAATTCGAAAAACGAAATCCAAACCAAGAGTATTTTTGGAAGAAAAAAAAGGACGCGCGAGGAAAACCATAAGGTGAAAAAAGTAAATCTCTTACAATTATTATGCAATTTCACGTTTTAAAATGGATAAGGCAATGCGAAACACATTTAAAATTCTGCATGAGGCAACAAAAGATGTGAAACAATATAAGATTAATAATCTTAGACAAAAGTATGAATTCTTCCACATTAATCAAGGGGAAACCATTGCTTCTATATAAATGAGGTTCACTCATATCTTCTATGTGTGTGTATATGTGTATATATGTATATATATCCCACTTGTATTTAACGTGGGACTAACCACAAACACTTAAACCCAACATTATATTTCTCAATTTGACTCTCCCATATCCTAAACTTACACGGATGTTATTACCAAGGGAACAAGCCTCCTGCCTATACAAGGATCCAACATCAGGATCCTTATGAAGACTTTTTATACAAGGATCCAACATCAGGATACCATTCCCCCGCCAAGCCTAAAGAAAACTATGATACGACCAAGACATTAGTTTTATGAATTATCTCTCTTATATATTTACTATTGAGTTCATTCATAGCCGATGTAAAAGAAACACTTACATTTAAGTTAAAGTTAGTACTAACCACTCATGCATTTAAGTTAGTAATCACTCATGCATTTATGATAATAGCCGCTAGTTATTGTATATTTATGGGAAATGTTAACGAGTGTCTTCATGACATTCTTTAAGACCTATAAATGGTGTTTTTTTTTTATTATAGAAATATGTGTAATCAAAATCTTGATTATCCAAGCGAGTTCTAACATTCATTGTAGGGATGTTAATGAGTATTCATGGGTCCGGATAGTATGATACCCGTTCCCGCCCCGTTGGATAAATATGATATCTGTGCCCGCCCCGTACCTTCGTGGGTATTGAGGTATCTATGGGTATTCATGGGTACCCATGAGGTTTTGAATTTATTTATTTTTTGGTACAAATAATAACTTTTTTTAATTACCAAAAAACTTCAACTTTTAAACATCCATACATAATTCATTCAAAATTTCATAAATCATACATAATCTATAGAAAATTTATGATTCTTATATAATCCATAGAAAATTTGTGATTCTTATATAATTCATATGTTGTATGATGCGAATGAACTGGAAACGGTGAACTTAATAAGATGAATTAACTAAATTTAAAATAAAAATAGGTTATTATTGAGGCATTTTAGGTGGAAGGTAAAATTTTCTTCAATAAGGTAACAACTTTAAGTAATAAGATAAGATATATAAAGATATTTTAGTAATTTATTTAATTTATTATCGGGTATGGGTACCCGTGGATATGGATACAATCAAATCTGTGTCTGTGTCCATATAATAATGGGTAGTCAAATACCCGTTTATTATACCTGTGGATACCATTTAACTACCGTGCCTGTGACGGATTTTACCCACGAGTATCCGTGAATATTGGTATTTTTGCCACCCCTAATTCATTGTTTTATCACCTAAACACACAATTGAACAAAAAGCAGCAGTGGCTAGCTAGCCACTTCCTTGTGCTATGCAGTATTTCCGTTTTTTTTTACAAAGGGTTCTGCATTGATTAGTTAGGCCAATGCGAGGAAATTAGAAGTTTGGTAAAATGTTATTGAGTATACTATTCGATTCATGTGACTTTCTGCAAATAAGTCACCACATTAATTTTTCTTTTTTACGGAACATAGCTATGATCAACCAAAGTTGTAGCCTCATGAGTTCCTATCCCATCAAATGTTCAAACATGTTCCATGTCATAACATGTGCTTGGTCAACAAACCATATATGACATTCAAATTCAGATAATAATAGTAATACTAATTATTATTATTATTATTATTATTATTATTGAAATAACATAATAGAGATTTTTTCTTTTTGGAATTACCTACTTTGAAAAAAATGATCAGTGTCCCCTTTGAATAAAAATATATTCTTTTTTTAGAAAAGATTCTAAAATGCTCTACTTTTAGTATTCAACGTCAAATTAAAGTGGCGAGTTTGTGAAATCAAATTCATTTTCCGGTGTAAACCCATGTTGTTGGCCATGATGTAGGTTGGTTGGTGGTAGGATCGGTCCTATATATTTTTTCTTTAATTATCATGTGATTTTTATCATTCATTAAGAATATTATCAATTATATTTTAATTTTATTTTACGTATTTTAAATTATTTTTAACTCCCTAAAAAACGACAAAAAATATATGGTAGATCAACCTTCCTATTTCAAATAGTAAGGTCCACCGTTCATACCTCGTTGTTCCAGATAGTCCGACATTGTCAAAAGTAGGACATTTTGGGATTTTTTTAAGGGGTACATTGTGATTTATTTTTCTTCTTCAAAACAAATCATAATGAAGTAAAATAATAATGGCACAGTCAAAGAAATAAACTTCATCCATCTCAAAATAATATTCGCTTAAGGTTTATGCGCGATTTTTAAAGAAATGATTAATTGTGTTGATTTCAATAGTAAAATTATTATCATTTACTAAAATACTCTTATTAATTGTAGTTAATGAAATAGTTAAGCTGAATGAAAATCAATAATAAGTGTATAATAGTGGAAAAAAATAATAAATGTTTTTTTTTTTTGAAGAAGCTAAAATGGAATATATTACCAAACTCGGATACGCCTCTAAAGCACAAGGCGTACTAAAGAGAGCGCTCAAACTACAAGATGTCTGTAAAGATAAATACAAAAACGAGCATCAGCCGATACCCAAAACAAAACAAGGGGTCCGACCGCCACTGCTCACAACCATACACAAAAGAGGCGTTATTCGCCTTTAACCACCAATAAGAATGAAAAATAACTTTTTCCTTAAGCTCCTCAATGGAAATATGAACATTATTAAAAACTCTATTATTCCGTTCCTTCCAAATGAGCCAAACACACAGAAGCCACATACGCTGTAAAAAAGAGCGACACCTCCTCCTTCCGCCCAGGTAATTCGTAAATGGAGCGAAATGAGTGCTTATGTCGTTATGATCAACACTTAAAAGCCCGAGCCACTGTCGACCATGATGCCACAAGGTGCCAAAAAAATCACAAGAAATAAACAAGTGTTGCGCACTTTCGATACAACCACAACCTGCCACACAAGAAGAGTTTTCACCGTGAATAATGCCTCGGTGCAATAGGTTAGATTTTGTTGGCAGCCTATCACGAAGTGACAATTATTTTAAGACAAAAAAATATCATAGAGACAATTATTTTAGGGTTAAATAAGTTTTTCGTCCCTATAAATATAACAAATTTTGATTTTAGTCCATAAAAATTAAATTGAATGTTTTCATCCCCACAAAATTTTGTATTTTGTTTTTGGTCCTTAATGACCACTTTATGTTTATTTGAATGTCAAGGTCATAACACTTTTATGTTGAAATTGTGTTCATATTATGTTCGTTTATTACATTCAACACTCATATATTCATATTATATTCAAAAAATGTCAAAATTACATCCATTATGGACCAAAGTTAAACAGAAAATTTTGTGAAGATAAAAACATCTCATTTTATTGTTTAGCGACTAAAAGTAAATTTTGATATATTTATATAGATGAAAAACTTATTTAACCCATTATTTTAAGACGGATGAACATATATAAGACAACTCAAAAGGGTAACACCCAACCAAATCAATAAGCACAAAAGATGTTGCTTGGCAGTCAAATGGAGTAAATGTTTGAATGAATCTCATAAAAGGGTGTTATAAATCTCGTCAGAAACAAACAATGATGGCAAAGGCCCAACAATAATGGTTCGCTTCTCTTCCTCTAATAACCATTTTGCTTTTCCCCTGCAAATTTTGAGTCACCCCCCATTTAATAATTTATTGAAGATTTGGGACTTCATGATTTAAAGTAGGGGGTTAATTTTTTTATGTTTTCTTTCATAAATGTGTATGACAGTGGTAAAGAGTCGTAATTAAACTATATGTCGAGTTGAACTTAGATCTCTTAAATAAAGTATAATAATATGGATAAAAAAATACGGTTTAGATAAGAGACTCTACTAAAGATAAACAATCAAATTCTTTTACATAGATTAGTTATTTTAAAGTCGATAAATATTTCACACAAGTTATGATCACAAAAATATAGTTTTGATTTTTTATATTTGCATGGCAATAAAAATAACTGGCACTCATGAATACCCATCATCATGCATATACGTTGTCTATAATTACAATTATGCAGAGTGGTAATGACCCATCTTTATTTTTACCAAAAGGAAATTAAAAGAGAAAAAAGAGCAGGAGATGATTGCATAAGCTAGTGAGAAGCAAAGTAGCAACTCATTTGTGGAGCATCATGGACCAACACACGTGAAATCCTTTGAAATTTCATCCTCATCATTCATGGGTGAGCGTGTGATACTATTAGCAAGAGAAAGATTCTAAGGCCATGACCCACATTTTATCAACTTCAAATTCTCCAAAATAGTGAATATTCAGATTTGTTCTTCAAATTGTAATCATCATCTGTCATATTTTTTAGCTTCACTAAAATCTTCATCTGTAAAATTTATAATAATCTTGAACTTTTACAAATTATCAGTTTCATTTTTAAAAGAAAAATATTGACAAGTGTTTTAGGACACCGGTTAAGAAAACAAATAAATAAAAATATTGTATATGTTAATTGAAATAATGTATATGTTAATTTTAGTTTTTAAATAAGATATTATTTCGACATGTTAAATGAAAATGTGATAGTTTATGTGCACACCAAATTATATGTTAATATCATGTCTTCAGAGAGACAATGATTTTTTTGAGGTGATTGAACAAAATGATTTGTTATTATAATTGTGTTGGGTATAATATGTTTTTTACTCATGTTGGGTAAAATATAATCCGGCTTTAAGGGGGAAAAAAAGTAACTCTTTAACATAATACAGTTTCATTCCTAGAGATGTGGTAGTAACGTGACATCAATGTGAAATGTTACACCTCATGCAATGTAAATGTTGTATAACAATTGAGCTTGAAGGATTTGTAAACAAAAAAACAATTGAGCTTGAAGGAGGGACATTTTCATTGAGTGATTATAATTTAACGGACAAAATTGCAACTTCATTAATGCCGATTGATACGGTAAAGTAAATTGCACTCTTTTTTGACCAAAAATCATCTCTCTAACTTGTTTTTCTCTTTCACTTTTACTAAAATAAGTTATATTAACATCTATTTTATTTTTTATTTTGTGATTTAATCGTCATGGTGCGACATTGGTTTGTTCATCATCTTTGTACGACGTTGTTTTTCTTTCTTGTTTCGTCTAGGCATTTGTTCGGTTCAGATTGTCAGATCAACTTCGATCCAATGCGTATCCAATCATGACTTTGGCGTCGTCCACGTTGCAAATCTGGAGACATGGGTATTACAGAGACTTAAATATAGTCATATATGTAGGCTTTTATACTTTGTTGTTTTATATTATTAACATGGATGTTGTGAGTTTGTTCGCAGATACATCCTTTTTATTTTTAGCGAATTTACATTATATTGATGCACTCTATCAATTTGAATGAATTAATATCATTTATTTTTATATATAAAAAAGTAACACGTATGCTTTGAGAAATATAAAGCTTAATCTGATTAAAATTTAAGGTCTAAAATATTGACATCTAACCATGTCATAAGCTTATTTTTAGACATGAGTCATGCTTTTTTTGAGGTTTGATATGACTTACTAGTATATTTAAAGATATATTTTATATGGACATTTTAAACAAGTAAGTTGAATTTTTGCAAAATAAAAATAAAAATAAGTAAGTTGATTTACGTTTAAATACATTAGGAGCTAATATAGCAACGAGATTAAACCTCATTGTGGTATTTTTATTTTAAGTAGTCCAGTGATTAGAATTCATCTTTTAAGATGGATAATTGGATGTCTGAGGTTCAAACTTCGACCCTTGCATATTAAAATGTATTGTCCCTATTAACTGAACTATGTTCACGGAGACTACTCGTTGTGGTATTTAACATGACATTTTAGACAATATGACTAGTTATGATCTTATGTGAGGGAGACTACCAAGGCGCCGCCTCATCCAGCTTCTAGAAGCCTCTAGAGCTCGGCCTAAAGACTTAATTACCCTCGTTACTTATAGCTTAAGTAATCACAAATCAGGCCCATAGAGGGCTATAAATACAACCCTTGAGAGCCTTCTCAAGGCATGACCAATACAATACTAAACCCTAATACGATTATTGTACTTTTGCAAGTACACCGAGCTTTAGAGGCACCTGTTGTGAAGGTGAGAAAAACACAAGAAGGGAGGTGAATTGTGTTTGATTTTTTAAGTTTCTTTTTCTGAGTGTTTAAAACATGGTCAGAATCTAAGGGACGTAGATTCGAACTCGGAGTTTGATGCAGTGGATTCCGTAAAGAACACAGAGATAAAAATATATATAGAGAGAAAATAGACACAACAATTTTATATTGGTTTCCTCCCACAACACAGGAGTAGTCCTGTCCCCTTGCACTTCCAAGGGATTTTACTATAATCATTCTGGATTACAAATTGTTCAAGGACTCTTCCAAGAGACTTCTCAATGCTCAAGCTCAACTGCAAAAGACTTTCTGCTCTAGGACACTACCTAAAGACTTATTGCTCAAGGAAAACTCCAAGAGACTTATCTTTGCTCTAGGACAACTCCTAAAGACTTCCTTACTCAATCATAAGTGATTGAGACTTCCCTTTGCTCAATCACAACTAACTGATATTTCCTAGGTGGTTAAGGTTTCCCCAAGAGACTTATGTATTCAAGCACGCAGGGGAGAGACTTTCTAATATGTTTACATAAGTAAATAAGTCAATTTGTTCTTACACTAGATTTTACAATTATAATGTAAACTGAACAAATGAACAGATTCTTTAGGATTTTTAAGATATAAACTTGAATAAGAAAATCATTCACTCATTTTTATACCATGTTGGCTAAGGACAAGACCCCATCCAATCCCTTGTAGACATCTTGATCTGATTTGTCTTGTTCTACTTTGTGTACCTGAGTTGCACTTGACTCTTACTTTTATTGGTTGAAGAATGATGCACAATGTATGCCATGATATTAGGATATTCATCACATAAATGTTGTTAAGTTTGGGCACATATTTTGCTACAAATAGGTTCTTCTATGCTCAGATATAACTGGTACGTCTGAGTTTGTGAGAATAAGATATATAAGGATCATATCTTTTCATATGTTATAAGTATCAACTATGACTAGTCCATTATTCTTCGTTTATAAATACAAGATAAAAAATAGCTGATGAGGGCTCTAAACGTCTGAAGAGACATTGTTAAAAAAAATTCTTAAGGATTTTGTATAAATCAGGATCAATTTTTCACAATTGATTTGCAATGAGTTAACTTGTTTCTTGACCATTAAAAAAAATCTTCTCTTCTGACCTTGTGAGTACTTGTGAACTATGTCTTTTAATTTATATTCACGCATATATTCTTATCTTAGTGGCTGCTAACTTCTTCCTTTATGTAGCTAAAACTAGATGACCTTACTGAATCTTCAGATGACTGTTTCTTCCCTCTACTGAATGTTTATGTGCAACCAATTTCTTCTTCATGATTCTTGCTTCTTTCAATAGAACTAGCTAAGAGTTCTTGAAGGACTTCTTCTTGCTTTGTCAGAGATTTGACAGTATTATCCTCAGCTTCTTTTTCCAAAACTTTGACTTAATCTTCAAGTTGATCTAACTGATTCTGAAGGGGAGAAAAACACAAGAAGGAGAGGTTGAATTGTGTTAGTCTTTTTCAAATTTTCTCAAAAGCACTAGAACACTGTGATCAGAAGCAATGTGGATAGCTTCTGAAGAAGGTGATCAGGAGCGTGTGCAGCGGAATGAAAACAGAGAGAAAAGAGAAGAAGAAAGACATAAGCAATTTATACAGGCTCCTTCCACAAACCGGAAGTAGTCATGTCCCCCTTGCACTTCCAAGGAGAGTTCACTATAAGTAATATCTGATTACAAATGCTCAAGCACACAAGCAAGAGACTTCAAATGTTCAAGAACACAATCAAGAGACTTCTAATGCTCAAACACACAAGCAAGAGACTTCAATCAAACAAAATTACAAATAAAATGTTTGAGGTTGAACACTTGATATACAATCAGTGGTGTTCACAATACAAATCAGATACAGACTCTTAAGACTTTAGAATTTCAAAGATATGAACTTGAAAACTGAAATTCTAAGTGAACTTTTGGATGCTGAACAATTTGACAGAGTTTTGTCGCTTTCAAAATGTTGTAGAGTCTTGTTATTCTTTAAGTCTTCACTCCTTTATATAGAGGTGTGAAATATGAACGTTGTAAGTGCCAACACATCCAAAAAGAGTCGTTTGTTGAAGTTTGATCTTTCACCAATGATTCCTTGCCTGATTAAGGTATTGTCCTATGAAGGATCAATTTCAAATCCATTCCAGTTGTGAAGGAACATTGTTACAGGTGTGGTTGTATTTCAGAGTTGTTTTCCTTGTCTTGTAGTAGAGACACAAAACAGAGTAGTGGAGAAGGTGGTTGAACAGTTCGTACACAGTACTATGTCAACGCTCTTTGTATTTTAGCAACCAGATGCCTTCAAATGTTGTCAAAGAGATCATTGTGACTTCCATGTGATCTTCTGCCACTCTTAGATGAATTACGATCCATAATACAACACTTGACACTTTGAAACTTGAATCATTTTGCTTCTGATGATACACTACAACTTCTGGTGAGGCAGCTTCTGATGACCTTTAGCTTCTGATGACGTCGTTACTTCAGGAGCACTAGTCTTTAGGAGCGCTTTACTTCAGACGCTTTAAGCTTCATTTATCTTGATTTCTTTGCTCTCTTTTGTTCATTCAGAATCTTTGTACGATATAAAATTTTGTCTATGGTCCTGTACACTTGAACAAATATTAGCAATACCAATTGTCAATTTTTAATATCTTGTTATCATCAAAACTCTTTAAGGTTTATTGTTAAACACATTTTGTTCCAACAATCTCCCCCTTTTTGATGATGACAAACAATAGTATTTAAAACTTGATCAATTGTTGTTAATCTAATTAACAAGTTGACTTATAGGGTATGAGGTTTGTAAGCTCCCCCTGAGTCTAATAGTACTTTTAAGGTGAGGTTTGTAAGCTTCCCCTGAGTTCTATCTTGTTAATTAAATTCATTTATCTTCGCAATAATATTTCTAAAATAAAATAAAAGATGAGAGATGAGAAATCTGGTGCAATTAAGTTATAATGAAATTTTTTTACTCCCCCTATTTAAAAAGGTTGAGAAAAGTTTTTCAAAATATACTTCATGGGGCTCAGTGCCTTTAAATACTATCTTTATTACTCCCCCTTTTGTCATTAACAAAAAGAATAAACAAAAAGAAGAGATGAGAAAAACATAACGAGATAGCATATAAAAGCATCAGAGCAAAACACATAAACAAAAACAGGGCTATGAGTTAGTGAATAATCAAAGCATAAAAAAAATCAAAGTATTCAAAAGCAAGAATATTCAGAAGCACAAAGTATTATCAGAAGCATAAATCATTTAAACACGAAGTGAGAGAAACATGTATCAGAGCACATAAGCTAGATAATACAAACAATGCAAAAAGGTAAACTAAAAATGGTGTGCAATCTATGGTTTGACTTGTTTTTGCATCATCATATCCATCATCTTTTGCATCATTCTTTGAGTTTCTTCCATCTGAGCTTTCTGAGCTTGTGCTTGCAGCTTCATCTCATTCTTAAATTCTTAATTGTCTTTAATCAGCCTTTCTTCCCTGTTCTTAGCTTTTGCTATCTGAGCCTCATAAGTGTTTTTGTAGTCCAGGAGCATCATCTTTTGCTCCAAGAGCTCGTTCTTTAGGGCATGATTTTCCTTTTCCAGCAGACTATTTCTCTGAATTAAGGCCATTTCAGTTGAAGCTTCTTTCAAATTGATCTTCGTAATCCAGTCCAAATTCAGATCCCTTGGGTGAATAATGGATGGAATTACAGATCTGGCTTCAATACAAAGTGGAGTTTTGACCCAGGTTCTGAGAACCTTGACCTTGTGCACTTCAGACATGACTCCCTTAAGCCAATCTTTTAACTCCTTCTGAGCTTGAGTTTGGTCATCCAGACACGATCTTTGAATTTCAGAGAACACCAGGTGAACTCTTTCTACAACTCTCTTCCATTGTTGTTCATAGTTTTCATTATGAACCAAATTGTGTCTTGTTTCAATGAGCTTCTTTACCTTCTTGAAGATATCCAAACATACAATTGCTAAGAAGGGTAAGTTTAGGAAAACTGATGGTGGATTTGGTATATCAGAGAAGGTTGGCTCTAATGGTTCAATGAACATGTTAGAGGAAGAATGATTTTTGTAGACTCATATTGATCAGAAGCACTAGGTTCAGAGTCAACAGATGTTTCAGGTTCAGTCGTTTCTGGTTGAAGAATTGAGTCAGAAGTATTTATGTGGTCTCTGATTTGGTTTGGTTGTTGTTGAGGGGGGCTTTCTGTCATAACAACTTCATCAGAAGTTATGTCAGAGGTCATTTGTGGTTGATATCCAGGCAGTTCACCTGAATAATGACTTTCAAGGTTAGAAATGACAGTTTGTTCAGGAGTTTGATTATTGTTTGATGCATTTGGTGTTGGATAGTTAGGAGTAGCAACTGATTCATTTAAAATATCAAGATCTGTCCCTGACAAATCACTTGCACCCTCTGCAGAAGCAGGTATAGATTGAATTGCTTCAATCACAAGTGGTTGTAAAGGGTGATTTTCAGGTAGATTCTTGCATTTTTCTATTCTAATTTGTTGCATAGCAATGGTTCATGCCTCTACATATTCATAGAATGGTATAAATGAATCAGTAGCAGGTTCTTTGTGAAGTTTGGTTGATGGTGATGGTGTTTTATTTCTAAGTGAAGGTACAACTCTACTGAAAGGTATATCATCACTATCAGTAGATGAGGATGATTAGGGTTCAAAAGATGAGGATGAAGAGGGTGAGTCAAAGGAGGAGCTTAGGGTGACTACTTCAGCAACTGTAGCTTGAGAAGAAGAATTACCTTCAAGAGATTCTAGTTGAGGATGCTCTTCAGATTCAGGTTGCTTAGAAGCTCCTACTTCAAAAGCAGTTCTTAGCACCAAATTCTCCACTTCAGAAGCGGCTAGCTCATGAACTTCTCTAGAAACTTTGATAACTTCAGATGCAACTGAAATTGCAGTTTCTCTATCCAGAGCTTCCTTTTTGACAAAGTACACAACTTCATTCACTAGTTCTTTGGCAGTCTCATCTGTTGCTTCATCAACCATTTCATTAATCTCTAGCTCTTCTGCTTCAGAATTATACTTCAACTTTTTGACAGCTTTCTTCCTAGGCTTCTTGGGAACTCTAGGAGCCTGAATTGGAGAGGATCCAGCTTCTTGACTTTCTCTTGTCCTTTTTCCAAGAACTCCTTCAGCTTCTTCTTCTACAGGTTGTAGTCCAAAACCACCTTCTTCAGGTGCTTTAACAACAATGTTGGACTTGGTTTTCTTAGAGGGTTGTTCCTCAGCCAAGTATTCTTCTTCAGACAAGTCTTTCCTCTTATACTTTCTGCTTTTGGCTACAGGTAGCTCACCTCCATACATTTCTTCTGGCACTTCATCCAGACTGATGAGCTTGCCATGGGTCTCGTAATAATCAACAATAAGAGCCATTTGTACAGCCAAAGTATCCTTCTTGTAAATAGGAGGAAAGTCCTCCATCAAGTTTGACACAACCCTTGACTCGCTGATGTCAGATTTCAACTTTGTCACCTTTGGAATCAGCCTCATGTTTTTAAGAGTGCTGACATTAATCACTTTGCCAGTCTCTGTCTCCAACTTCTCTTCAGTGAAGAAGTTAACTTGACTTAGAGCTTGTAAAATGCCTCCTTGATGAAAGATTTCTGAAATCAATCTTCCATAGGGAACCCAGACTCTGCCTTTCTTCTGGCTTTCCCTTAGCTCTTTGATCATATGCTTGAAAATGTACTTGGGCACATTCACCTTTTCTCCATTGATGATGTGGTGAAGAAAGACTTTGTGTGCCAAGGATGGTTGATCACTGCCACCACCTTTTGGTAGCAGGTTTTCGTATTGGATCTTCAGAAGCATTTTGTTCTTCATACTTAAGTCACTGTACTTCCCAGGTTGCTTGGAGTTGAACAATGTCGTATTGACTATGTCATTCCATGGACTTGTCTTGGAGTTTGGTATCTCAATACCAGAGTATTTTCTTGTTGCTTCTGTTCCAATAACACATGCAATGATTTCTTCAGAAATATGCACAGGTATTCCCATTACGCTTGATCTTATTTCCATGCGCTTGAAGGGTTCCAAACCCATTTCTTCTCTAGTCTTCCTAGCTAAAGAGGGATCAATCAGAATCTTCTCCCTTTCTTCATTTTCAGATGCTTCTTTATCATAGACTGATGCTCTTACCCAGAAATACCTAATGAGCATTTTGTACGTAGGGCCATTTAGCATGTTGAAGTAGTTCATCAGCCCTTGAGTTTCATAGTATCTCTTAATGTCACAACCATGATACTCAAGAGAAGCGAAATCAACTGGATTCTCTGTTTGAATCTTTAGTTGCCATTCTTTTATACTCATGGTTACACCCTTTAACTCATAAGCAGCGCGTTCTTGTAGACCTTCAACTTGTTGAGTAGTATTTTGAACATTAGATTCAGGAGCAGAACTTGAGGATGCGATGATGATTGATGAAGATGATGATTTTAGGGTTCTAAGGTTTTTTTGAGAGAGGGAGAGAGAGAGAGAGAGCTTTTTCTTAGCAGTTACGAAATGAAATGTGTATGTAGTGAAGTGAGAGGTGTGTGATGTGACTAAGTGTTTTCAGTAAAACGTTTTAATACACAGGGGATAAACAAACACATCATTAATGACAGTTGGGGACGCAAGATAGTACATTCAAAGCATAGACATCATCAGTGCCCTTTGAGTTACACGCCAATACACTTAAGTCACGTTGACAAACTTCAGATACGCTGTCTAAGTTAGTGGGACAAGTGTCACCAGAAGCAACTCCAGAAATTTCACTAACTCCTACTATTCAGAAGCACAAAGATTCCACTTCTGAAGTTTGAAATCCTGATGACATCATCAGGAGCACATTTTCCTCAGAACCTCAGTTAAGAGCTTCTGATGGACCATGGCTTCTGAACTGACTTCAGAACCTAAACTTCTTATTCAGGAGCAAGCAATTTTAATCAGACGCATAATGCATGTTCAAATTTTTCTTTATAAAATCAAATCTTTCAACCGTTAAAGGCTTAATAAATATATCAGCCCACTGATTTTCAGTATCAATGAATTGTATATCTAAAATTCCTTTTTGAACATAGTCTCTGATAAAATGATGTTTGATCTCAATATGCTTAGCTCTTGAATGTAAAATTGGATTTTTTGACAAACAAATAGCATTAGTATTATCACAAAAGATGGGAATACTGTTAGCATTAATCTGATAGTCTTCCGACTGATGTTTCGTCCAGAGTAGTTGTGTGCAACAACTTGCAGCTGAAATGTATTCTGCTTCTGCTGTAGACATAGCAATGGTTGTTTGTCTTTTGCTAGCCCAGGATATCAGATTATCACCTAGAAATTGACAATTGCCGCTGGTTGACTTTCTTTCAATCCTATCACCAGCATAGTCAGCATCACAAAATCCAATCAACTTGTAATCTAAGGATTTCCTATAGAGGAGTCCAAGATTAGTTGTTCCTTTCAGATACCTGAAGATTCTTTTAACTCCAGTTAAATGAGATTCTCAAGGATCTGACTGAAACCTTGCACACAAGCATACACTGAACAAAATATCTGGCCTAGATGCAGTGAGGTATAACAAAGAATCAATCATACTTCTGTACAGCTTCTGGTCTAGCTTTGATCCTTCATCTTCTTTGCTTAAGGTGCATGTAGGATGCATTGGAGTGTTCATTACTTTACAATCTTCAAGCTTGAACTTCTTCAGAAGCTCCTTTGTATACTTAGTTTGATGAACATATACTTCATCTTTGCATTGATTGATTTGAATGCCCAGGAAGAACTTCAGCTCTCCCATCATGCTCATTTCAAATTCATCATGCATTAACTTAGAAAACTCCTTGCAAAGAGATGCATTAGTAGAACCAAATATTATATCACCAACGTATATTTGCACAACAAGAATGTCTTTCTCAAGGGCCCTTATGAAGAGTGTTGTGTCAACTTGACCTCGTTTAAAATCATTTTTAATAAAGAAATTACTTAGTCTATCATACCAAGCTCTGGGAGCTTGTTTCAAGCCATATAGTGATTTCTTTAGTTTGTAAACATGGTCAGGATGCTTCAGATCCTCAAAACCAGGAGGTTGTTTGACATACACTTCTTCTTCTATCACACCATTGAGAAATGCACTCTTGACATCCATTTGATATAATATTATTCCATGATTAATCGCATAAGATAAAAGTAACCTGATTGTTTCCAATCTTGCAACTGGAGCAAATGTTTCAGTGTAATCAATGCCTTCTTGTTGACTATATCCTTATGCAACAAGTCTGCTTTGTTTCTGATTACTTCACCTTGTTCATTCAGTTTGTTTCTGAATACCCATTTTGTTCCAATAATGTTCTTCTGAAAAGGTTTGGGTACCAGATCCAACACATCATTTCGTTGAAATTGATTCAGCTCTTCTTGCATAGCTAAGATCCATCCATCATCTAAAAGTGCTTCATCAACTGTTGTAGGTTCAATCATTGATATCAGTCCTATCATTGAATCTTCTTGTCTGAAGTATGAACTTGTTCTTCTGGGACTTTCTTTGTTTCCAATGGTTTGTTCTTCAGGATGTGAAGACTTGTATTTGAAAGTGTTTCTGGAGGGATCTGCTTGTTGTGAGCCATCTTGTGCTTCATCAGAAGCAACTTCATCTTGAGCTTCTATGTGGGAGCAGCTTCTGGACTGTCTTCAGATTCAACTTTTGATCAGGTTCTAGAGTATCTTCAGAAACCTGTATCTCTGCAAAACCTTCATCTTTCTTTGAAGTTTTATCTCCAAGCTCTTTGTCATCAAATTTACCGTGCATAGATTCTTCAACATAGAGTGTATTTGAATTATACACTCTGTATGCCTTTGACCTTTCAGAGTAACCTAAAAAGATTCCTCTTTGGGCCTTGGCATCAAATTTCTTTAGGTAGAGCTTGTTGTTCAGAATGTAACATGTACATCCAAATTGATGAAAGTAAGAGATATTGGGTTTTCTTGCTTTAAAGAGTTCATATGTTGTTTTCTCCAAGATAGGTCTGATATATATCCTATTCTGGACATAACACGTTGTATTCACTGCTTCTGCCAAAAAATGTTTTGCTAAATTGTTTTCATGAATCATGGTTCTGACCATTTCTTGTAAAGTTATATTCTTTCTCTCTACAACCCCATTTTGTTGTGGAGTTCTAGAAGAAGAGAATTCATGGAGAATTCCATGTTTTTCGCAAAAAGCTTCAAATGGCTCATTTTCAAACTCACCACCATGATCACTTCTGATTTTCAAAATCTTTGTTTCTTTTTCAGATTGTATTTGAGTGCAGAAGCTACTGAATACATCATATGTATGATCCTTACTTCTCAGGAATTTAACCCAAGTCCATCTACTGTAATCATCAACAATAACTAATCCATATTTACTTCCATATAAAGATGCAGTACTTACTGGTCCAAATAAATCAATATGGAGTAATTCTAAAGGTATGGAGGTAGAAACAATGTCTTTTGCTTTAAAAGATGATTTCACAATTTTTCCTTTCTGGCATGCACCACAAAGTGCATCTGAATGATAATCAATGTCAGAAAGGCCTTTGACAAGTTGTAACTTACTAAGCTTAGAGATTAACCTGCAGTTAGCATGTCCCAACCTTCTGTGCCATATCCATTTCTTATCATTCATTGACAGAAGGAAAATTACCTTCTGATCAACCAGTTCAGAGAAATTGATTTTGTAGACATTTTCTATTCTCTTCCCTTTGAATACTATGGAGTTGTCATTTTTGTTGATTACAGTGCAGTTGGTCTTTTCAAACATCACGTCATAACCATTGTCACAAAATTGACTAATACTCAATAGGTTATGTTCAAGTCCATCTACCAACCACAGATTATTGTTAGAGATAGAAGAATTACCAATAGTCCCCGTACCAATAATCTTCCCAGACTGGTTGCCTCCAAACTTTAAATTTCCTACTTCTTTCATTGTGAGGGAGAGGAACATTGACTTCTCTCTAGTCATGTGCCTTGAGCAACCGCTGTCCAGGTACCATGATTTTTGCCTTGGCTTTGCTTTTCGGCATATCTGCAGCATTGACAGTTTCAGATTTAGGTACCCACTGTTTTATGGGTCCTTTGGGGTTAGTGTTGGAAGTTTTACTCACCATTCCATGTTCCTTGAGGTGTGCTTTAGGTTGCTTCTAATTAGTCATTACCTTAGGTTTTTCAACTTTTGGTTTTGATACTTCAGAAGCAGCAACTGTTTTGCCGTTCTGAACCTTAGACTTTAGGACATCAGATTCTGACCTCATCAGACTCTGAGGAACAGGTTCTGATCTTTTCAGAATATTAATCTTTGAGGTCTTAGATTCAGAATTTACCACAACCTTAGGCTTGAAGTTCTTTGGCTTTGAAGTAATCCTAGCCTTAGAACTGGAAGCTTCAGGTTCTAATTGAGCAACAGTTTCCGTTTTGAAACCTTCAGGAACAAAGAAGGTTTTCAATCCTTCCTTAATGCATTCACAATATGCTTTAAGATTGGTCTCATTAGACTTAGCTTCTGAAAACCCAATCCTTTTGCCATTGTTCTTGTAAATGCTATAAATCATATAAGCAATTCTGCTTATGTCAATACCAGAAATAATGAAATCTTCAAGAGCAATCTCATGGTTACTTAAAGACTTTCCAACATATTTTTCTTGTAGCTTCTGGCATAAGAACTTTAGCTTGTCTTCATAAGTTTTACATATGAAGTCAAAACCTCTAAGGCCTTCTTCAGAAGCTTTCAGATCCAATAAAGTTGATTTTTGTTGCTTCATCAAAACAACATATTTTTCTTTCAAAACTTTCAACTCATTGGTTCTTAGTTCAAAATGAGTGAGGAGTTCTTTAAGTGACTCTATCAGTTATTCTCTAGGGATTTTGGAATATACCTCATTTTCATCTTCTGAATCTGATTCAGTTTCAGCTTCTGAAGTTGATGTAGCTACTAACCCAACAGCTATCTTTGCAGCTTCATCAGAATCATCTTTGTCAGACTCAGATTCACTATCCAAATCATCCCATGTGGCCATCAAACTCTGCTTGATTTGTTTCTTGAACTTGCTTGACTTTAATGTTGGTTTCTTTGACTTATCCTTTGATTTTTCCTTCTGAAGATCAGAGCAATCAACAATGAAATGACCAGGCTTCTTGCAGTTGAAGCATCCCTTCTGATCTTCCTTCTTTAAGCTTCTGAAGCTACCCCTTTTGGACAGAAACTTCTTGTTCTTCTTGGCTAGATATTGAAGTATGTTTGAGAGCATAGTGATCATCTCAATAACCTCTTCATCAGAATCTCCATTGGGTGAATCTTCTTCTTCAGACTCAACCACTTTAAGAGCTTTCGATGACTTGCCTTTGGATGGAAGAGCTATTGATTTACTCTTCTTAGTAGACTCATGTTCATTAAGACTTAACTCATGAACTTTGAGAGAACTAACAAAATCTTCAACACTTAAAGTGTTTAAATCTTTAGCTTCCTCAATGGCAGTCACCTTTGGTCTCCATCTGGCAGGTAGATTTCTGAGTATCTTGCTTACATGATCAGAAGCAACATAGCTTTTCTTTAGTAATTGAAGTCCAGAGACTAGGGTTTGAAATCTTGAGTACATATCCTCAATACTTTCATCGTCCTTCATCTTGAACAACTCATACTGATGAACAAGCATCAGTGCTTTGGCTTCTCTAACTTTCTTGATTCCTTCAAAGTTAGCACATAAAGATGCAAACATAGCCTTTGCAGTAGATTTATCACTCATCTTCATGTACTCTGAACGTGGTATCGCAGAAACAAGAGAGCCTCGTATCTTATGGTGTTTCTTGTACATCTTCTTCTGAGCATGAGTATGAATCTTTCTATCAACAGCAGCTCCTTCTTCATCAAGGACTAAGTCACCAACTCCATCTTCTAGAATATCCCATAGTTATTCATCTAAGCCCATGATATACCTGTAGAAGTTGGTTTTCCACCAAGAAAACTCTTCAAGATCTCCATTAAACTTTTGAACTTTCCCTGAGTCAGTTTTCTTTTCATTGTAATCATATGGCACAACATTATGATTACTTCCAGAACCAGCAGAACCAGAAGCAGATGATTCAGCAGACATGTTTTTCCTCAGATCTTGGATTGTTACACTGTTAGGTGTTTATCAACAGAACCAGGCTCTGATACCAATTGAAGGGGAGAAAAACACAAGAAGGGGGGGTTGAATTGTGTTAGTCTTTTTCAAGTTTTCGCAAAAGCACTAGAACACTGTGATCAGAAGAAATGTGGATAGCTTCTGAAGAAGGTGATCATGAGTGTGTGCAGCGGAATGAAAATAGAGAGAAAAGAGAAGAAGAAAGACACAAGCAATTTATACAGGTTCCTTCCACAAACCGGAAGTAGTCTTGTCCCCCTTGCACTTCCAAGGAGAGTTCACTATAAGTAATATCTGATTACAAATGCTCAAGCACACAAGCAAGAGACTTCAAATGCTCAATAACACAATCAAGAGACTTCTAATGCTCAAGCACACAAGCAAGAGACTTCTACCAAACAAAATTAAAAATAAAATGTTTGAGGTTGAACACTTGATATACAATCAGTGGTGTTCATAATACAAATCAGATACAGACTCTTAAGGCTTTAGAATTTCAAAGATATGAACTTGAAAACTGAAATTTTAAGTGAACTTTTGGATGCTGAACAATTTGACAGAGTTTTGTCGCTTTCAAAATGTTGTAGAGTCTTGTTGTTCTTCAAGTCTTCACTCCTTTATATAGAGGTGTGAAATATGAATGTTGTAAGTGCCAACACATCCAAAAAGAGTCGTTTGTTGAAGCTTGATCTTTCACCAATGATTCCTTGCCTGATTAAGGTATTGTCCTATGAAGGATCAATTTCAAATCCATTCCAGTTGTGAAGGAACATTGTTACAGGCGTGGTTGTATTTCAGAGCTGTTTTCCTTGTCTTGTAGTAGAGACACAAAACAGAGTAGTGGAGAAGGTGGTTGTACAGTTCGTACACAGTACTATGTCGACGCTCTTTGTATTTTAGCAATCAGATGCCTTTAAATGCTTTCAAAGAGATCATTGTGACTTCCATGTGATCTTCTGCCACTCTTAGATGAATTACGATCCATAATACAACACTTGACACTTTGAAACTTGAATCATTTTGCTTCTGATGATACACTACAGCTTCTGGTGAGGCAG
Source organism: Medicago lupulina (assembly GCA_958299785.1). Taxonomy (NCBI): domain Eukaryota; kingdom Viridiplantae; phylum Streptophyta; class Magnoliopsida; order Fabales; family Fabaceae; genus Medicago; species Medicago lupulina. The sequence goes on along the minus strand of OY283141.1, from coordinate 25,859,328 downwards.
CTTCTGATGACCTTTAGCTTCTGATGACGTCTTTACTTCAGGAGCGCTTTACTTCAGACACTTTAAGCTTCATTTATCTTGGTTTCTTTGCTCTCTTTTGTTCATTCAAAATCTTTGTAAGATATAAAATTTTGTCTATGGTCTTGTACACTTGAACAAATATTAGCAATATCAATTGTCAATTTTTAATACGTTGTTATCATCAAAACTCTTTAAGGTTTATTGTTAAACACATTTTGTTCCAACAGATTCCTCAAAGTTAGGTTTTCTTTCATCACAATGTCATTAAGGTTTTGAAGAAAATTGTTTTTTACCCTTAGTTGTTCATACTGCATTCCCATAGCAATTATGTTAGCTTCCAATGAATCAACCATCTCTTTTAAGCTTTGATACTCTTGTGATTTGTTAAAGCATCTCAAAGAGAGTTCATTGACAACATCAGAAGAGAAATTCATTGTACTTTTCGTCAGAGTCTGATTCAGAGTCAGAGGGTGATGAGGACATCAAGCCCATGTTTGCTTCTTTTCATCAGAGTCTGATTTAGAGTCTAAATTGTGTTGGCTTTTTGTAGTTTCTTTTTTTGTGTGTTTAAAACCTAGTCAGAATCTGAGGTACGCAAATTCTAACTCAAAGTCTGATTGCAACAGATTACGTAAAGAACACAAAGATAAAGATATAGTGAGAGAGAGAGAGAGAGAGAGAGAGAGAAAGCAGACATAACATAATTTTATACTAGTTTCTCCCATAACACAGGAGTAGTCCAGTCCCCTTGCACTTCCAAGAGATTTCACTATAATCATTATGGATTACAAATTACTCAAGGACTATTCCAAGAGAATTTTCAATGCTCAAGCACAACTGCAAAAGACTTCCTGCTCTATGACACTACCTAAAGACTTCCTGCTCAAGGACAACTCCAAGAGACTTCTCGTTGCTCTAGGATAACTCCTAAAGACTTCCTTGCTCAATCACAACTAATTGAGACTTCCATTTGCTCAATCGCAACTGACTGATATTTCTTAGCTACTCAAGGTTTCACCAAGAGACTTATCTGCTCAAGCACGCAGGCGAGAGACTTTCGAAAATGTTTACACAAGTAAACAAGTTAATTTGTTCTTACACTGGATTAAACAATGGTAGTGTAAATTGAACAAATGAACATACTCTTTAGGATTTCTAAGATAATAAACTTGAATAAGAAAATCCTAAGTGTTTTGCGTTGTTAGATTTGACAGAGTAATGGCACAGTAAAATAACATAGTCTTGTTACTTCTTCTTATTCTTCAGGTCTTTAACTCCTTATATAGGCAGTGAAATGAGAGACGTTGGAGAAGAGGGTCAACGCAAATAGAATCGTTGAGAAGCTTCAATCAAGAACGTTGGCCCTTTTCCTGATATGGATAATTATGTTGAAAAATCCTTAGAATTTCCTTTGCTGAAATAAGAATTATCAGTTGCATTCTCTTTGTTTTTTAGGTCCTTTGTCTGTTTGCACACGTAGAAAGAAGAAGACAAAAGAACTGCTCTATCACACACTATGATAGGGACAATTCACAGAATAAGACAAAACCTACGTGGATTCTGGGTCCCTCATAATTTTCTCAAATAAGATGGTCATCGAAGTATGCCAGTCAGCTTCTGAGTATGATGTCCTTCATAAAATATGTTGAGGTAACTCTCAAGCTTCTATGAGGCATCATTCTTCTAAGGACGTTGACTTCTAATTGATCTTCCATTAGATCTTCTACCATAGTCTTCTAAGCTTCTCATGTTCCTTTTGGTGCTCTTCATATGTTCATTCCTTAAAGATAGATTCATTCTTTGATCTACACACTTGAACATATGTTAGTATTAAAATTATTCCTCAATACTTTGTTATCAATAAAACCCTGGAGGAATTGTATGAACCATTCTTGTTTTAACATGCTGAATAACCAAACTAGAGGAAATGGCCTGAAATCCCTAAAGGATCTACCGAAGAAAACCCAATCCAATTACACACAAGATGCCAAATAGAGTTTAAGACAATACAACCCAAAAACAAATTATTTGTTGATTCAATGTTGCTGCAACAAGTAACACATAACTGAGCATCATGAGGGATCACTCTTCGTCTAGACAAATTGTCCTTGGTTGGTAACCTGTTACGAAAAAGACGCCACGCAAACAAAGATACTTTCAAAGGGACATCTTTGTGCCAGATGAAAGCAGAAACTTGAGTAAAATGTTGTGGATCTTGGATAGTGAGAAAATTGTAAACACCACTAGCAATATAGCACGCGTTGGGAATCGAGCTACCAAAGCCACTTGTCGTCCTGAGTATGCTACAAAATCACATTGTCAACCAAGTCTTTACACTCCCCTAACAACTCCTCCTCCCAAAACTAACAAAAAATATTTATGTTTACTTAAGTAGATCGACCTGGTAAGCGTAAAGGATTTTCTATGGCATGTAATATGTCCTTTTAACGAAATATATTTTTAAAAAAACTTTTAATCTATTTATAGGTAACGCAATCAAGTTTCAATCCCCACACAACACAACATTTGAAATTAGAAACAAGTAAGATAATTTAAGCCATTGTTTGTTTCTAGAGAAATAGAGAAGAGAGAAGTTGTGGGACAGAAGTACTCCCTCCATCTCAAAATTAGCGATGTAATTGAGTGTTTCAAACATGTCAATGCACAATTTAAATTTTTAATATCTTTAATCATGTATTAGAAAAAATTATGAAAAAATGATATTTTAAAACTATTCGTCGAGACGAACTCAACATGTCATATGTTATCATTTATATTTATATAATAGTAAATGCTTCATAAAAATGAAATAGGCCACCAAAAAAAATTCTATTTAGAAAACTATATATTTTTTAAAATCCGGAAACATTAGTTCTTAGTAAATTGAAGTATATTTTTTATTAGCTATATTTTTACAAACGAATTTATTATCTTTCTCGTAGAGTGGCCAATACTAAAATCGATCATATTTCTTACGTCTTTCTCTCTTCTCACACTCACTTTTATCAACTCTCTCTTCACAATTTATCTTGAGAACCATCTAAATGTTTCCAAGCCTTTTAACATAATATCAGTCTTATAGTCTATTCAAAATATCCAAACATATAATTTTTTACAAACGAATTTATTATCTTTCTTGTAGAGTGACCAATATTAAAATCGATCATATTGCTCACTACTTTTTCTCTTCTCACACTCACTGTTATCAATTCTCTCTTCACAATTTCTCTTGAGAACCATCCAAATGTTTCCAAGCCTTTTAACATAATGTCAGTCTTATAGTCTATTTAAAATATCCAAACATATAATCTAACACAACACACGTTGTTTTATATTTTAGTATATGTATTAGAAGAGTATCCTCTAATTTTTATTAAAGTAGTCTTATAGACAGTAAACATGGGGTTTGAATCCTCTCTATCCCATCTTCAGTCTCTATCTCGCATGAAATTCTTCTTCTCTCTTCAATATTTTTTCTCTTTACCTCGTCTTCCAATTGAAGGAGATGATTCATTTCACTAAACATGCAAACAATTCAATTTGGATTGAATAAAACTATACTTTATGGAAGATGAGAATGAGACTTCATGGAAGATGAGAATGAGATAGACAAATTAAAATTGCTATGATTAGCATCAAAGTCTAATTATGGTAAATAGTTACAGCTTTTTCAAAAAACAAAAAGTAGATAGTTAGTGTAAATTTGCACGATTGATTAGTCGCATATTGCCTTTATATACGAAAACTGAAATGATTATAGACATATGTTTTTTTTTAAGTGATTATAGACATATGTTAAAAGTAGACATATTTTTCTAAAAGTCGTGTCCAATTTCTTAAAAAAAATAATACCTATGTTTCAAAATAAATATCCCACTTCATATATGTTAATGTACAACTTTCACTGTTAATATCTTTAATTATCTAAAATAAAAAATTATAAAATTTTAATATTTTGTAAATATTTATCGAAACAAATGAAACAACATCTTACATGCTAACATTTGAATTTATATGTTAATTAAAAAATATGATCAAAATAAGTCATATGAATAATACACATTACAAAAATAACACATATATTTTAAAACGAGGGGTATTAATTCAATACAAAATATATAGATCTTTCCTATATATTTTAATCTTTTTGATCGAGATATAGTTTTATATGTACACAGGAAAGATAAGTACTCACTCTATTTTAAATTAAGTGTTACTTTAGAAAAAAATTATTTTAAACGGAATGTTATTTAAGTTTTCAATGTAATAAATGATTTTTTTTTTCTTTTCAATTAATACTATATACACTACTTCTAAAGTTTTTTTTAGTGGAAAACAAATCAATAGTTGATTAAGATAGTTTATTAAAATATCACATCTCTTTCTATTAATTAATATATTTTTTAATATATGTGTAAAACGTAAATTCGTTTTAAAATAGAGAGTATTTTTAAAATATAATTATTACCTATTAACAAAATATACTAATTCTATAAATAATATTGTGTATTTACACAAAAATATGTGGGTATGATTAATTTGTAGTATTAATTAACGATGATCATGAGTAGTGGAAGAAAATAGAGGAAAGATGGGAAGGTAGGCATTTTAGCAGAGACAAAAGCCAAATGGCACGACTTCATCAATATTGCAAGGCTTCAAAGTCTATCCTTCAATTACTACTTTCTGAGGTCATTAATAATGATTTCGCATAATACCAATTCCTGCAGTGCTAATGATGAATTTTTTACATTATTACGGTCCGTAAGTGCATTGAACCCTACACGTGAGCTCATAGGGGTTTGATAGTTTTTTTTAGGTTGGGGGACTTTGTGGGGGACCACAGGCAGGAAAAAACACTTCTTCGACCTATTGTGTTCACATGTTCTACCATATTTGGCTTATATATTAAAAAAATGATAAAATGAGGAGTTATAATTAGTAATTATAAATTAAGAATTAAATAATGAAAATTTAAGCATTGATCGAAGAAAGTATAAATATCCTTTCCATGTCCTTTTCCTGCAAAATATATTCCTTCATTTGCCCAGCAGGACATTTATTATCCACACATAATATAAAGTTTAGGGTTTAAAAATATATATTCGATTCTCTTATTCTCCACACATAATATGTATGAATTTAACGATTGGTTACTTAACAAAAAAAAATATTTAGTTTAACAACTATTTAGGTTCGGATTGTTCAAACATTGTCTTCAACTTGAATCAAAGGAAGAAGATTACTATTTGCTTGTATGGAAAACCTTAATTGTTAGTATTAGTTTTTTCTTTTCTGTTTAGATTCGAACCTAAGATCTCAAACTCTTTTTTTCTTATTTCAAGTTAAGCTACCCAACACTCAAATCAAAGAAAAAAGATGAAAAATTTAAAAATGCTTCTTCAATCTTCAGGTCTTCAGACTGTCTGATGAAGTCTATGATGATAAACTAAGAGGAGACATAGGTTTGTGTTTCTAAAGTTTGAAAAAAGAAAGTTCTTAATTTTATAAATATATTTTGATTCTTGATTTTATAAATATATTTTGAAATAACAGGATTAACTATGATACTAAGCAAAACAAAAAATCGGGTGTTGTTCAAGTATATGATATATACTCTTGCATGGTAAAGAGCTCAATCAAGAGACCGAGCCACCATCATCCCGACATATGACGAGAACTTTCATCTTCGTCTCACTCGTATGTGAGCCCAACATCGCCTTATTGACCTATGGTTTTTACGATTCAAACGTCAGTGTTCTCATCACTTTCTCATCTTTCAGGTTTAGGGATGAAATTCATGATCAGAGATACTGCCACTGTCTCATAATAATTGACACTTTTGCATTTTTTTTCATGTCTCAATATAATTGTCACTTTAGAATATCGATGTAATATTTATTCTTTTTTCACTAATATATCTTTATTTATTAAATTTCACTATACTTAACTTTTTTATTTTTAAATTTAATAATGAAAATTGTGAAATGGCAGCAATATATGCTTCCACCTGTTATATTAAAAGAAGGACTCTGTGGTCCTCTTTGCAAAATCTTCATCAAGCTAATTCCATCCCCTGGAGCTTCATAGGGGACTTTAACTCTATTTCTGGAGCCTATGAAAGTAGGGGGTACTTTACTCCATCTAGGATTCCAATGCAAGATTTTCAAAGTTGGACAGACTCAAATCACTTTATCCATCTCCCAACCACTGGTGCTGAATTTACTTGGCAAAATGGAAGAAGTGGCAGAAGATTTACTAAAATGAGACTTGATAGATGCATATGTAACCAATCTTGGTTGGATATGTGTTCCTCCTTGTCAGTCTCCACCCTGTTAAGATCTTGTTCAGACCATCACCCTCTTTTATTTGATTTTCAAGCAACCCAGACCAAATTTGTTTCCTAATTCAAGTTTCAGAAGATGTGGACATTTCATGAAGATTGTAGAAATGTTGTAGCCTCAGTCTGGAACCAAAATGTTGTTGGCTGCCCTATGTACATATTAAGTAGGAAACTTCTGATGCTCAAAGTCAAGCTCAGATCCTGGAACAAGGAGGTGTTTGGAAACATTCATCAACTGGTCCAACAAGCTGAAACTAAACTTCATGATATCCAAATCCAACTTCAAACATCTGGCTACAATGAAACCAACATTTCCCTAAAAAAACAAGCACAAAAAAACCTTGAAATAGCCCTGAATAAAGAAGAGATTTTCTGGCAGGAAAAATCAAAAGTAAAATGGCATTTAGAAGGTGACAGGAACACTAAAATCAAAAATACCACCAATTGATTACCTCCATTAAGGACAGAAACAACACTCTCACTGATCAAAATCTCATAGCTAATCATGTTGTTGATTATTTTAAATCTTTATTTTGCACTAACATTGTTTTGGAGGATAGCTTGCTTGTGGAATAAGTAATCCCCAACATTGTTACAGACAACACCAATCAAATGCTCACAATGCTCCCTACACCTGAAGAAATACATAGAGCAGTTTTTTCCCTCAATAAGGATGGAGCTCCAGGGCCAGATGGTTTTGGTACCACATGCTTCCAAACTTATTGGGATATTGTCAAGTCGGATGTTGAGCAAGCAGTTCTTCAATTCTTTACGTCTGGATGGATCATGCCTAACTTTAATTCCAACACAGTTGTTCTGATTCCAAAGATTCCCAATGCAGATAATATGAACCAGTTCAGACCAATTGCAATGGCCAATTTCAAATTTAAGATACTTTCAAAAATTCTTGCAGATAGGCTATCTCAGATCATGCCAGCTTTAATCTCTAAAGAACAAAGAGGTTTTATACAAGGTAGAAACATTAAAGACTGCATTCTTACTGCCTTAGAAGCCATTAATTTAATTGATTCTAAGTCTTTTGGGGGAAATATTGCTCTGAAATTGGATATAGCAAAGGCTTTTGATACTCTTGAATGGAGTTTTCTTCTTAAAGTCTTGAATAGTTTTGGTTTCAATAATCAATTTTATGATTGGATAAACGCAATTCTTGGCTCTGCTCACCTCTCTATATCTGTCAATGGCTCACAACATGGATATTTTCAATGTACTAGAGGGGTTAGACAAGGGGACCCTCTTTCCCCTTTGCTTTTCTGTCTTGCAGAAGAAGTCCTCAGCAGGGGGATCTCTAAGTTAGTTGAAAATGGAGATTTAGAGCTTATGTAAGGCACTAGAAGTTGCAGGGTTCCTTCTCATACTCTATATGTTGATGACATGATGATTTTTTGCAAAGGAAAGCTTTCTTGCATCAATTCTTTTATTAAGTTGTTTACTAGATATGCTCAAGCTTTTGGCCAGATTGTCAGCCCCAACAAATCAACTGTTTATTCATTCTCTATTCCTCATGCTAGATTGGAAACCATTGTTGATCTTATTGGTTTTCAGGTAGGCTCTCTACCTTTCACATATCTAGGTGTTCCCATTTTCAAGGGGAAACCTAAAGCCAGACACTTCCAGCCTATTGCAGACAAAGTAAAATCAAAGATCTCAGCATGGAAGGCATCTTTGTTATCTATAGCAGGGAAAGTCCAATTAGTCAAGTCAATCATTCAGAGCATGTTGATTCATACAATTACAGTCTATGATTGGCATGTGTCTCTGATCAAGGATTTGGAGAAAGCCATTAGAAACTTCATCTGGAGTGGTAGTATTAATAAAAGAAAACTGGTAGTTGTTTCTTGGAAGAAGATTTGTAAACCAACGGATCAAGGAGGATTGAGAATTAGATCATTGAAAAAACTAAACCAAGCTGCTAATCTGAAACTTTGTTGGGACATATTTCACAAGAAAGAAGATTGGTCAATATTACTTCTTAGTAGAGTGATGAGAAAAAGGAGAATCATTTCACATCATATTTCTTCTTCAATTTGGTCTAGTATCAAATCTGAATTTAATGTCATGATGGAAAATTCAAGTTGGCTTCTTGGTGATGGTAGTAAAATTCATTTTTGGACTGATAATTGGCGTGGAACTCCCCTTAACATTTATTTGTCTAATGATGAAATAGTTGATGACAACATTTTAGTAAGTGATTACATTCATAACAATAGCTGGAATCTACCTGACCACTTCTCAGTTGACTTTCATGAGGTTTGGAATCATGTTCAGCAAGTTACTATCTCTCTGCAACATAAGGAAGATGAGTTGGTTTGGTGTGCTACTGCTAGTGGGAATCTAACTTTCAAATATGCTTAAACTTCATAGATGTCCCTTCTCAGCCTGTTCATTGGGCCAAATCAATTTGGTCCCCTAATATCCCTCCTTCAAAATCCCTGCTAGCATGGAGACTGATGAATGATAAAATACCTGTGGATGATAAATTAAAGCAAAGAGGTTGTGTTGTCACATATGCTTGTACTCTTTGTAGGGCTGCTGAAGAGTCCACATTCCACTTATTTTTTGAATGCTCTTACGCAATCCATCTTTGGTGTTGGTTGGCTTCTGCCCTCAACCAATCTCTTCATTTCTCAGCTTTAGATGAAATTTGGAGTCTGAGTGAAAGAGGATGGTCACCTCAACGTAGGTTAAATGTCCTTTTTGCTGTGATTAATATTTTATCTGCTATCTGGAATGCAAGGAATACCTATAGATTTAAAAACAAGAAGATACATTGGAAAAGTGCCATATCTCAAATTATTGTTGATGTTTCTTTGTCTGCAAGTAACTCAAATCTGGCAGCTAGTTCTTCAATTAAAGAATTTTCTATTCTAAAGGCTTTTAATGTTTCTATTAATCCTCCAAAGATAAGTGTTGTGAAGGAGGTCATCTGGAGTCCTCCAATTGCTGGCTGGATCAAATGTAACTGTGATGGAGCTTTTACTGCAGGGAAAGCTTCTTGTGGAGCAATCTTTAGAAATGCTAAAGGTCAATTTCTGGGATGCTTTGCAGAAGGTCTTCACAATGGTAATTCTCTTTTTGCTGAACTTATTGGAGCAATGAGATCCATTGAGTTTGCTAGTTCAAAAAGTTGGAAAAACTTCTGGCTAGAAACTTATTGAATGCTAGTGGTCCAAGCTTTCAAATCTATGGATATTGTTCTTTGGCAACTTAGGAACAGATGGAGCAATTTTCTTAGCATCACTTCATTCATGAATTTCATAGTGTCTCACATCTTTAGGGAAGACAATGCGTGTGCAGATGCTCTTGCCAATATAGGGTTAACTCTAGATAATTATGTATATTATTACTCTTTGCCCGTACAAGTAAGGAGTGATTATGTTAAAAATAGGCTTGGTTGGCCTAATTTTAGGTTTAATCACTCTTGAGAAGGTTTAGGTGTTGTCCCCCTTCTCTTTTTTTGTAACAATCTTTTTTGGTTATATATATTAAGGATAATAGCTCTTTGCTGCTTCCTTGTTTAAAAAAAAAAAAAACTACTTCACTAACTACAATTAATAAAATGCTTTAGTAAATGATACTAATTTTAACGTTTTTTGAGTTTTTAGAGGATTCACATTGTTTAATCAAAGAACACACGAAAAGCTCACAGAGTGGAAAAAAGAAATCTCTAAAGAGTTGATGGCCCACACATGAAAAAGAAATAGAATCCTCTAGATTCTATTTCTATTTCCTTTTCCCACTCTAAAAAGAAATAGAATTCCTCTAAGAATTTCTTTGCCCGCTATCCCCTATGCTTCATTCCTCTATTTCTATTTTCTTTTCCCACTCTACCTAGAAATATAATTTCTTTTATGGGTGGAAAAAGAAATTCTATTTCTTTTTTTTATAATCCAAAATTCATAAAAAATGTATTTCTTATGGAAATATAATTCCTTTTATAATGTACAATTTATAATCCAAAATTCCAAAAATACCTTTGAATTTTTTTATTATATAAACCAAAATGAGTTTTTTTTTTCTATATTTTTTCTTGAAAAATGTATTTTTCACCAATTCAGATTATAAAATCAGAAATATTTTTTTTATTTTAAAATCCGAACATCCCATATATACACAATCTTTTGCCAAAAAATCATGCGAAAAACAAATTTGAATTACATAATATGAACTATATCAGCACAAAGATTGAACCTGTTTTGTGACAGAGATAGTCAATTTAACCATTATAACTCATTGTTATATTGTATCTTATGCTTCAGATCGTCGTTAGCTATTCCCCGCCGTATCCCAGTCGAAATTCGGTTTCCAAGTTAATTGATCAGGTTATTCCAAAATTTGGTCACAACTTGTGACCAAATTAAAAATATGAATACTACCAAAAAATTCTAAAAATTATCAAATAAAGTTAAGGCAATATTTTTTTTTTGAGAATATGAAATTTTTTAAAATAAGATCAAAATTGATATAAGCGATGAAATTTTAGATTTCAAGGGGAAGACGATTAAAGTTACTTTTAATAATTGTTCCTTTTTTTTAACTCACAAGATAAAAAAAAAAAAAAAAGGAACAATTATTAAAAGTAACTCTAATCGTCTTCCCCTTGAAATCTAAAATTCCATCGCTTATATCAATTTTGATCTTATTTTAAAATTTTTAATATTCTCATAAAATCAAAAAGAAAAAATTGCCTTAACTTTATTTGATTTTTAAATTTTTTTGGTAGTATTTATATTTTTAATTTGATAGGTTTTATAGTATTTTACTTTCTTTTTTGATTATTTTTAGAAGAAAAATTCGCAACTGCTAAATGGAAGGAGATTCTGATTGTTGCTTGTATATAAACATATTTGAATTATATAATATGATCTGTATTTTTTTGGTTCGGATTATATAATTCGATCGACGGAGTGTTTTAGTGAAAGCGGAAGGGTGCACGAGAATGTGTAGCATTTATTTTTTATAATTTAATTTTAAGTTTTAACTCATATGTATGTCATTTTATTTTTTATATTTTGGTCAAACAATATGTAATTTTATATTCTCTCAAAAATAAAAATATGCCATTTTATATATGGGTAAATTTGTGTGTCTCCCATATGACAGCTAAACAATTTTATTTTATTTTTATGACAGCTAAACATGTACATACAAAAATTATCTTTAGAAGCAATCCCTCATGACATCTGACCTTATTTTTGTAGGAACCTTTGCCAGTAATTGTACCTAATTTTTGGTAAATGTGGATATTCCCATGACCTAGACCATTATGATAATGGCATTATCCACAGGGATCTCAATCTAAGACTAAATTTTCAACTTCTACATTTTTTTCTTTTGTTGTTGATGAGATCCAACCTCCATAGTTGGACTTTACAATTATATATAAACAATATACATATATATATTTTAATTAAATATGACACTTGTTGTCTCAACACTGGCCTTCTTTTATTCTGTAATTTCTTCTATAAGTATATTCCAAAGATATTCTGATATAACGTGCTCACAAATATTTAGTATTATTAACTTCGAAATTGCAAAATCTTTGTTTACATAACGTCTATGCTAGTCCATGCTAAATAAATGTGCATTTTAATTTGTTGCTTAAAAAATAATTTACCTTGTAATATGTTTATGAAAATGAAAAATATTCGATTTTAGTTTAAAGTGAAGAGACTTGAACTAGTTAATTAATACAAAGCATTGACTATGATGATAAAAATAAATATATAGACATAGGTTATAGCACTTGGCATCACAAAATGTGTGTCCTAGAGAGACGGGGAAGCAATCCTAGAAGAAGGATAGGAGAGACTTTCCGTGAAGTTATTCCCAAAAAAATTAATTATATGTTAATTACTTAATTAGAAGTACTCTTTGAAATTGAAATGCATTATTTTATTTAATCCTTTCTGTCCAAATTAAACACCTTTATATATATAGCTTAATGTCATCCGTATTCATAAAGTCTTACAGTTACGAATTGAAGCAATAAACATTAACAAGTCCAAAAACCGAAACAAACAATATGTTGATTCATCTCTTCCTTCACATCCTATGCTTCTTGTTGTTCCCTCAGTCCATACAATCACATGCAAATGCTTTTTCTCGTCAACCTTCTGGAAAATTCATCTTCACTCATCATGAACGTTCAGATTCTGACCCTCAACAGGTTCATTTTGTATTTGTATAATGCATAATATCACATTGTTATAACGTTTTTAAAAGGCGAAATACCTCCCGAGGTCCTTTAAGTTTCATGTTTGTTTCAGATAGATCCTTTAAGTTTCTAAGGTTTTAGATAGGTCTTTTAAGTTTCGAGTTTGTTTCACATAAGTCTTTTAAGTTTCTAAGGTTTCAAATAGGTTCTTTAAGTTTCGAGTTTGTTCCAGATAGGTCCTTTCTATCAACCTCTGTTAAGCCAAAGTTGATCTGTCCGTTAGAAACTTAAGGGACCTATCTGAAACAAACTTAAAACTTAAAGGAACTATCTGAAACCTTAGAAACTTAAAGGATTTATCTGAAACAAACTCGAAACTTAAAGGACCTATCTAAAACCTTAGAAACTTAAAGGACTTATCTGAAACAAACGTGAAACTTAAAGGACCCAGAGAGGTATTTCGCCTTTTTAAAATATGTAATAGTAAATAGTTAAATTGTGAGAGGATATAAGGTTGGTTTGGTAGCCGCGTGAGAGAGTTAAAGAGTAGAGCGATTTCTCGCCTCAAATCGAATACACACTTAAAATTGTTATACATTCCACTCCTTATATCCTCTTGCCTCATATTTGTAAATATTGTAAGAGGATATAAGGTTGGTTTGATAGTCGGGTGTGAGAGTTATAAGAGTTAAGAAATAGAGTGATTTGTCACGTCAAATCGAATACATGTTTAAAAACAAATTAACAATGACTACTTACATATTAACATTGATTGTTTTAAAAAAATATATAGTTATATTGTGATATATGTTTGAATAATATTTATTTTAGATATTGTTAAACTTTAAAAATATCTCAATCATATACATATTCTCAATATTGCTATTGTATAGTTTCATTATTTTTTACCAAATTTGGCTTTTTGTGTGTTAAAAGGTGCACATTTCGTTGGTGGGGAGAGATCATATGAGAGTGTCATGGATAACTGAAGAAAAAGACTCAGAATCTTTGGTAGAATATGGAATAAAAGGAGGTGAATATAGGAAAAAAGCAAATGGTGAAAACACCTCCTACCGTTATTTCTTGTACAAATCGGGCAAGATCCATCATGTGGTAATTGGGCCTCTAAATCCAAACACTACTTACTTCTATAGATGTGGAGGATCAGGTCCTGAGTTTTCTTTCAAGACACCTCCACTCAAGTTGCCAATTGAATTTGTGGTTGTGGGTGAGTTGTTAATTTAATTTTGCATCACAATTTTCACTTTTAACTTTAGTTTTTCTTTTTGCTACTTGGTTTTTAGTAGTAGTTATACATCTCACATGTATAGGACATGTGTAGATTCACTTTTATGAGAGATAAAAGTGATTCCATGAAGCATATATTGATGTCATTTGTTGAAGCTATAAGATTTGGAGTTTTGCCTCCAAACATATTTTTTAGCTTCAAATTTGTTTTTGTTTTTTTTGGTCAATCAAATTTGTTTTTTTTTTGCTTTCGTACCTGTTTTCGACCCACCAACGGTGAGCAAATAATCTGACTCGTACGTAGAGGCATGCACATTGGCCAAGCATTGTTCCCCCTGAGAATCGAACCCAGTATTCCCGGGTACGTCCTTGGAATGAGCTCCTTGTCACTGGAGCCCAAACAACTTGGTTATTCTATTACATGAATGTATAAGTACATAAATTATTTTACCTTTAATTCACATTTAACCAAAACAATTTTATAGAATCAATTCATTTTAATTAACATTAAATTTTTTTTCCACTATAAAATCGAATACATGCTTATATTTTTACATCTCTTTCATTGCATGGCATGCCTTACTTACCCCTCTTTAATTTTTCTTCAATTTGTGCTTACTTACTTATATGTAGGGGACTTGGGACAAACGGAATGGACAGAATCAACCTTAAAACACATTGATAGCAAAGACTACGATGTATTTTTGTTACCCGGAGATCTATCTTATGCCGATACCCATCAACCACTTTGGGACTCATTTGGTCGTTTGGTGGAACCCTACGCAAGCCAGAGGCCGTGGATGGTTACCGAAGGCAACCATGAGATTGAGAGTATCCCTATTATCCAACCACACGCCTTCAGATCCTACAATGCTCGTTGGCTCATGCCCTACAATGAGAGTGGCTCTACCTCAAACCTCTACTACTCATTTGAAGTTGCAAGCACTCACATTATCATGTTGGGTTCTTACACTGATTTTGATGCACACTCCAAACAATATAAGTGGCTCCAATCTGACCTAGCTAAGATTGATAGGAAGAGAACACCTTGGGTGATTGCCTTGTTGCATGCACCTTGGTATAATACTAATGAAGCACATGAAGGTGAAGGTGAAGAAATGAGACAGGCCATGGAAGATTTGCTTTATGAGGCTCGTGTTGACTTGGTTTTTGCGGGGCATGTCCATGCATACGAACGCTTTGTACGTCTTATTAATATTGATCATGTCATGATTCTTTACTAAAAAAATTGAAATAAGGAGAAAATTTAAAAACGCAAAAAGATGAAACCTATCTCTAGTTTCGTCCCTAAATATTAGAGGCGCTAAATTTAGATACATGTTTATTTTTTGTCTCTAATTTTTGTCACATAGTTGCAACTTTTTTTTTTACTTACCATCTCACTTATTATTTTTAAAATCTTTCTAATTACTTTGATCCCTTGCAGACAAGAATCTATGACAATAAGGCTGATCCATGTGGTCCATTGTTCGTGACAATTGGTGATGGAGGAAACCGTGAGGGGCTTGCATTAAAGTGAGTGACAAACCTTAATGATGAAGTTTATTTTACTATCTAAGCTAATATTGTTGACCTACATTTTTTTCTTCTTCTTATATTTGTATATTTATATTTATGCACATGTACATGTTGATTGTTGGATTGTATAGGTTTAAGAAGCCTCCAAGTCCACTCTCATTGTATAGAGAGGCAAGCTTTGGTCACGGAAGGTTGAGAATAGTCAACGAAACACATGCAAATTGGTCATGGCATCGTAACAATGATAGTGAAGCATTTGTAGCTGATGATATATGGATCAAGAGTTTGAGCAACACAAAAGAATGTTGGGAGAGCTTAGGGCAACAAATTTCTCATGAAGAGCTCTAAGATAACTAACCAGTCCAATTCTGATAAAAAAAGAAGATATAGAAGCTTCATTTATTATTTTGTAGTTATTTTATTCTTATTAAAGAGATTCATTTCTACTCACTCACATTGTAAAACTTTTACCAACTACATGTGCAAAAAAGTGTTACATGTTGAATGCAAATTAAATTTTATATTAAATTGTTGGGTAAAATATATCAAACATCATTAGAAGAATTTAAAAAGTTACAAGAATTAAAAAGTTATTGTCACGCAGCTCATATGGTAAAACATTTCTTTAATTAGTGTGTGAGTTTCTTTAATGAACTATATATTTTAAATATAGGCTTTAACATGTGTTTCGTCCTTACAATTAGACGTCATTTAAAAATTGGTCTCTGTAATTGTTAATCCTAGCAATTTACCCTTGCATTGTTTAATCATTTAAAATTTCGTCCTTTGACCAACTTAATCACTGCCACGTCACTAATTTGATGACGTGGCAATCACTGCCACACATGAAATTCCAATTTTTCCCTTAAGAAGGGGAAAGAAGATGGAAGAAAGAATTGGAAACTCAGGGGTAAAATTGGAATTTCATGTGTGGCAGTGATTGCCACGTAATCAAATTAGTGATATGGCAGTGATTAAGTGGGGAGAGGGACGAAATTTTAAATGATTAAACAATGCAATGGTAAATTACCAAGATTAGCGATTACAAAAACTAATTTTTATTTGACGCCTAATTGAAAGGACGAAACACATATTAACGCCTTAAGTATATGTTCCAAAATCCCCTTCTCTCTTATGCTTTGCGACACTGTTTATGAAGAAAAAGAGACCCTTCTTTTTCGATTTATTTATTCTTTTCGCACAAAGAAACCCTTGTGTTTCCATTAGCCAATCAAAAGTGTGGGTTTCCTTTGATTAGCGTGAACCTCACTTTATCAAATGAGTAAGTCTTGTATCGTACCAAATATACGCTGTTTAAGCACATATATATAAATTATATTGTTGACCCGTACGTCGCACGAGTTTATTGTTAATTAATTGATATATGAATAATAAAATGTAATATATAATTGGTAACGGTGAAAAAAACAGTTTAAAAAAATATCACATTACACAATACAGTCTGAATCCTTAGATAATAAACAAAGAAATTGCGACAAAACTAAATAGAAAGACTGTCAAAATTGGTGTAAACATCTCAAACTAAAAACAAAAAACGCAAAAAGGATATTCCAATTCTCAAAAAAATATACATATCGATAAAATGCATGTTAAATTAGAATTTTAGGTAAGCAGTGGTATGGGAGGAAGATTGTAAGGTCACATCCTTCCATTTGCAAAAATCAAAATATATGATTCTTCTATTGTCTGTATAATTTACCACGGTTTAGGTTTTTTTTTTAGAGAAATACGATTTAGGGTTTGCTATAGATAGCCGAGTTTGCATGGAAATTAGGGTAGCCAAGTTTGCATGGAAATTAGGGTATTCTGTTTGTAAACGTATTAAATAAGTGTACAACAACTTATCAAAAAAAAAAGTCTACAAAAACAATATATATATATATATATATATATATATATATATATATATATATACAAACGATGACACAACAGGATATGAATGAAAAACTCATCAGTGAGAAGAAATATTAGAGATTGCTGCATTTTAGATAGAATTTGTTAGGTTAAATTACTGCTAACCTAATATAGCAACTTGGAGGAAAATTATTAGGTTAAAATGCTGCAGGCTTAACAAAATTAATAAATAAGGATAAGGATAAATATTAAGATATCTATTAAATTTTTGCTTTGAAAAATATTCACGGTTATTAGAGAGAGAAATAAAAAACATATATGATGCAAATTTAGAGCCAAAATTTTAGGATAGAGTTGTTGCAAACTTAATAAAGGATTAGTGGAGGAAAAAAATTATGTTAAGATTTAACAAAATTAATAAATAAGGATAACTTTTTCTAATAATAAAATAAAATAAACAAAAATTTGATTTGACATTTTAGGGATGAGAGTTTCTTTGTGTGTCCAAACACTATTTGTATGATCTTGTAAGTTGTAACCATACAAGATTTGTTCAAATACAACAAACCTAGTTATTTAGCGTGTGTTTGGTTATGCGGTGACGAAAATTGATTTTGTTTGAATTGATTTTACAAAATTGATTTTGGTTAAAAGTGAATTGAATGTAAAGTGATTTATATTTAGTTACCTTTAAATAAAAGTGATTTATATAAAAGATTTTGTTTGGATATTTGATGTCAAAATTGCTTTTGGGTGTGTAAATGACCAAAGTGGGTTTTCAATTTTTTCAACACTAGTTTCATTTATTTTTTGCTACAAATTTCATTTCCATTTTTAGTTATTTAATTTTATGTTGCATTTTATAAAATTATTAAAAATGTAATTGATAACCAGTAAAATTCATTCCCTCAGGAAAGAAAAAAAAAACTAGTAAAATTCATAGTATTTTTTATAAAATAAATGGATAGGTGATGGGCTTATTCGAGCAACAAGACAAAAGACCATTTCTTCTCACAAAACTTGTCTTCTTCAACCTTGAGATATTTTTGCAACATCATGCAAAAAAAAATTACAACAACATAACAAAGCATGCAGACACCGTGAAGGGCTTTGTCAAATTTGAAAAGGTGTGTGAAAGGAAGTGTTGAGATTAAGGGCAAAAGAGACAAATGGATGCTATGTATTTCCACAGTAGAGAATCGATTTGAAAAAGCTAAGAAGAGCAGCTTCAATAAGAATTGATTATGAAGATTAAAAGCACAACAGCGGTAGATTGTTGGTGGATAACCAAATAGATCAAAATCCCGTTTGATGAGGAAGGACGCACGTTTGAGTGTTGCCACCGGGCAACCAAGCATAGACTTAATTGTTCTTTAGACACTTATGACACATGCACAACAATTATTCAAAATACCTCCTACAACAATTAATTATTGTTTGGCAAACTTTTTAAACTAATTACATCGATTTAAAAAATAATTTAATCGACTTAAAAAGTATTTGAACGGAAATTAACTACCGTTTTAAAGCAAACGGTAGTTAATTACCTATGTGGGTTTAGGTTAAAAAGAAATGTTGTTTGACTAATAGCGCCCGCAAGGAGAGAGTGGCTCAGATTCAACTATGCTAAGCAGGGCCGGCCCATAGCCCGTCGAGGCCGGGCTATGTCACCGGGCCTCAAATTTTTGGGGGCCTATATTTTTTTATGTAAGGTCTTATATTAAGTATTATATAGAAGTAAAGGCAAGTATATGCAAAATGTTTGAGAATGGCTCAGTGGTAATAATTTCCTTACTTGTCTGTGGAGATAGTGGTTCAAGTCCCACCAAGTTCATTTTTTTTTTATATTTATTTCCTTTACAGTCTCTTTTTTTTTTGCCCAAATAATCCCTTTTGCTTAATTAAAAATTAAAAAAGAAAACTCTTTAGTATTCTTTACTAATCGCAGCCACCGTCCACCCACCCCATAGCAGCCACCGGCTGCCTCCCTGGCTCCCTCCGCCCACCCAATCGCAGGCGTCCACCCACCCAATCGCAGCCACCGTCGCTTCTCTCCTTCCTTCCACTGCCATCAGAAAGGTGAACACTAAAACCCTTTTTATTTTTTATTGAATTTTCTCTGTTAAACTCATGGAAATTGAATGTTATTATTTAGTATGTTTAAGTTTAATTTGGTTGTTTAATGTTGAAATTCCAGGTTTTTTTGGAGAACAAAAAGCTATTGAACTTGGACGGAAGCATTGCTGGCTGATCATAAGCTAACAAAACAGTGAGAAATTTCAGGTTTTTACTATGCCTCCTAAAAAGTATGAATCTGGATGTGAAAAGCGTAAGAGAAAGAAAAGAATTGAAAAGTTAATTCAATCTCAAAAAGGAGCTCTTAATAAGTTTTTGATAAAAGAACCACAACAAATTCCTATTGAAAATGAAAATGCTCATAATGTTGATGTTGGAGTTCTTGAAAATGTGGTTACTATTGAAGATAATGAGAATGAAAGTGTTGATCCGAAAAATAGAGATGATGTGCCCATTGTTGATGATTTTAATTTGAATAATTTCCTTGATATATTTGATCCAAGAAATTGGGATGCTCTTGATTCTAAAATGATTGACTTATTAGCTATGAATGGTCCTAAAAGAGATTTGTCCATCGCAAAGGGTCCTAGAGATAAACTTTCTAGACGTTTTACGGCTAATTTGTATACTAGAGTTTTACCAAATGGAGAGAAGTGTGATAGAGACTGGCTTGTTTATTCCAAAGAGCTTGATAGAGTATTTTGGTTTTGTTGTAAAGTTTATAAAAGATGGGTTGGTAATGGCCAATTAACAAATGAGGGTTTTAGTGATTGGTCACATGTTGGTGAAAGACTTAGAGAGCATGAGACAAGCATGGAACATGTTAAGAACATGTTTACTTGGTATGAATTGCGTCAAAGGATGCAAAAGAATCAAACTATTGATAAAACATCTCAAAGACTACTCCATAAACAAAAGGATCACTGGAAAAATGTTTTGAAAAGAATTATTTCAATAGTAAAATTCCTTGCTAAATATAATTTGGTCTTTTGTGGTTCTAATGAGAAATTGTACGAAAGTAGCAATGGTAATTTTTTGGGCTTAATTGAAATGTTAGCAGAATTTGATCCAATTGTCCAAGAACATGTTCGACGTATCACAGATGAAAATCTCCACTTTCATTATCTTGGGCATAACATCCAAAACGAGTTAATACTCTTGCTTTCTTCTGGAATTAAAACTGAAATCATTCGAAGAATCAAACAAGCAAAGTATTTCTCAGTGATACTTGATTGTACGCCTGATGTTAGTCACCAAGAGCAAATGTCTTTGATAATAAGGTATGTCGATGTTTCTTCAAATTCTGTTAACATTGAGGAATCTTTTTTAGGATTTTTGAATGTTAATGATACAACTGGTCAAGGGCTTTTTGATGTTTTACAAAATGAATTGAAAAATCTTGATCTTGACATATTTGATGTGCGAGGACAAGGTTATGATAATGGGTCAAATATGAAAGGAAAACATCAAGGTGTACAAAAGAAATTTTTAGACATAAATTCTAGAGCCTTTTATACTCTTTGTGGTTGTCATAGTCTTAATTTGGTATTGTGTGATATGGCTAACTCTTGTACTAAAGCTAAAGATTTTTTTGGAGTTATTCAACGCATTTATACAATTTTTGCCAATTCTATTAAGAGATGGGAAATTCTAAAAGATAATGTAAAAGGGTTGACTCCGAAACCACTCTCATCCACTCAGTGGGAAAGTCGTGTAGAGAGTGTCAAAGCTATAAGGGCTCAAATGTCAGATTTTAGAGAAGCTTTGCTTGAAGTATCAGAAAAGGATCATGATTCTAAATTAAGTTCTGAAGCTAAGTCCTTAGCAACTAATGAGCTTGGTAATTTTGAGTTTTTGATGGCTATAATTATTTGGTTTGAAATATTATCCGCAATTAATTCGGTTAGCAAGCTTTTATAATCAAAGGATATGCTTATTGATGTTGCTCTTGAAAAAATAAAGGGGTTGATTTCTTTTTTTGAGGGATATAGAGATAATGGTTTTTAGAATGCATTGGTTAATGCTACAGAAATCGCTATTGAATTGAATATTGACCCAACATTTCCTCAAAAACGTATAATTCGAAGAAAAAGACAATTTGATGAGTATTTGAATACGCCATCAGTTGAGCTATCTGGAGAGGAATCTTTTAGGATTAATTATTTTAATTGCCTTATTGATCAAGCAGTTGTTTCTCTTAATAAGAGATTTGAGCAGTACAAAGAGTTTGAAACTATTTTTGGTTTCTTGTTTACTTCTCACAATTTACAATCATTGGACAATGCAACTTTAAAGTCTTGTTGTAGTCATTTTGAACAGGCATTGACACACAATGAGAAATATGATATTGATGGGAATGCATTATATGTGGAGTTGCAGTTACTAAGACAAATGCTGCCTGGAGAAAAAAAAGGACCTATTGATATATTAAGATTCTTGACTGACATGGATTGTTTTCCT
This sequence comes from Medicago lupulina, assembly GCA_958299785.1. Classification (NCBI taxonomy): domain Eukaryota; kingdom Viridiplantae; phylum Streptophyta; class Magnoliopsida; order Fabales; family Fabaceae; genus Medicago; species Medicago lupulina. Next base: position 25,837,588 of record OY283141.1, on the reverse strand, counting down.
AATACAACCATTGCATATAGAATTTTATTGACTATTCCAGTCACAGTTGCTTCAGCAGAAAGAAGTTTTTTAAAATTGAAGTTGTTGAAGTCTTACTTGCGATCTACCATGTCACAAGAAAGACTTAATGGATTAGCATTAATCGCAATTGAGAATGATATTTTGGAGAAAATACAATATGAAGACTTGGTTGATGAATTTGCTTCAAAAAATGCTGGAAGAGTGGCTCGTTTTATGTAGCTAAGAGAATGATAGTAGCTTAAAGTTGTATTTTGATGTTAGTGATTTGAATATAAAATCACTTTTTTGATGTTATTGACATTATTTACATGTTTTGGATGTTATTATAATTTACTTTAATTTTTTTATTTTATTTTATTAGGGGCCAATTTATAAGATTAAAATCGGACCAACGAATTGTTTAAGACGGCCCTGATGCTAAGTTGACATCTATATGGGTTTAGCTTGTCAGACATATCTAAACAACAAAAAACAATGAAAAAATCAATCAATAATTTATGGAGACATTTCATCAAACACTTAGAGTGCAAAATATACATTATGGGTTCATTTTGTTATTTCAATTTCTAAACTACACAGTGCACTTAATCTTACTCTTGTTAACATTCACAGTTCAAACATGTAAGCATTTTATCATTAACTACCCAAAAAAAAAACTGACAACTTCATAAACCCTAAAAACTAACACATGACAACTTTAAAAAAAAATAAAAAATCTAACATTTAAAACAAAACGACTCCATGCAAAAGATCATGAACACTTACTTGTAGTTGAGGTTAAAGTTGAACTTGATTTGCTTGAAGTTGAAGAAATTTGATTAGCTTGAGTATGGAGGGAGAATTTTGCTTTAAGTTATGTTTTGAAAGAATCGGTTAACGGATGTTGCTATTCTGAAATAAACCAAAACGCTGCGCCAATTAACTGTCATTGGGGGCGAACGACAGTTAACTACCGTTAGGTTCAATTAGGTAATTTTGGGATGTTAATGCAATTTTTAAAGTTAGAAGAACAATTTCCCTGATACAAAGGGCAGATATACAGTTGGCTTCGAAGCCCATGACCCGACCTTTGCTGCCCGTAGTCTCAAGCCACTTATCAATCATATGGTCATTGCCTTGTTCCCTCTAAGCTTGTAGGAATATGAATAGATGCAAAGGAAATACTAGGATTTTATAAGATTAATAGTAGAAGTAGAACCAACAATTGATGCATGATTGGTAACTAGGATTGTTAATGATGCATATTCAATGTTCTATGTAGGGAACAAATGATTCAACTGCACATGTTAATGATATGATTATAGGATTATTGTGTGTGTGTGTGTTATGTACGTTAGTATATTATCAATAGTCATGATATATAAAACTATGATGGCTACTAGCTGCATAATTAAGCCACTATGTAATGTATTTAATTTTTTTGGTTACAATGTAGTAAATATAACGAAAACACCGTGATAAATGTGAAGAATTTAGGGAGACCTCAAATAATAGAGGGATTTCTCCTTCTAAAGCAGTGTCTAGAGGAACTTGTATGAAATATTATGAACTAATGTGTATATTTATGTATATGCGATGTCATGAAGCTATCAGGTGCATTACATAATATTAGCTTATGAATATAAAGTAAGGACAATTCGTCCTAAAGCCTAAGGCTCAGTTTGGTAAAAATAACGGATGGTTTATAAGTTAGCTGATAGCTGACGACTGATAGTCTATAGCTAATAGCTGATAGTTGATGACTAATAATTGATAAGCTAATTAAAGTCTTTGGTAAAATCAACGGTTAAATTAACTGATAAATGTAAAATGACATAAAAGAACATTCTTAATTCATAATGAAATGTGTAGCAATTAATATTTAAGATATTTAATAATTTAAATTAATCAATTTAATATATATTTTACATATTAATAAATCAATATTTTATTTTTTGGTCAAAATACTTAATTACTTTTTATTTTGAAAAAAAAAGAAAGGAATCCATGAGTTTAAAAACAAAAATATTAAAAGAAGAACAACAACAACAACAAATCAAAAATAAGCTACCTAATAACATAAGCAACAGCTGGATAAATTTTTTCGAAAAAAAAAAGAGGAAACAATTGGATTCTTATTTTTGTTTAAGAAATTTAAACAAAGGAACCGTAAGAAAAAAAAAACAACTTGTGTTGCTAAATGAAAAATAAAATAAAATCATGTGAAAAAAAATGGGAATGGGATTGAAAATAGTTTCAGCATTGAAAACATAACATGTTTCATGTTGTAATAAATTATAAAGGGTAAAAAGGATTTGAGATAAAATAATAAGGGCAAAAGCGGAAGAAAAAACAATAAACTATAAGTTATAAGCTCAAACGCTATTTGGAATAGCGTTTGAAAAATAACTTATAAGTTTGTGAAATAAGCTATAAATTTATGGTGAAAGATCATTATTAAACAAAGGTTTTTTTATCAAACAAATTTATAAGTTATTCGTTATAAACTATAAACTAATTTTGTGGTCTTACCAAACAAAGCCTAAATAACACAGTCATAAATGTATAATTTTATAATAAGAAGATTTCTTAATATGAGTTTTAAACGATGATTTTCCATTGATAGTTTTATGTTTTACCCCCTTTTGATAACTCAATATAATGAGATAGTATATCTAATCTCACATTATTATTATTTTTTCAGATGTCAGTACACATTGAATGGTTTAGGGTTATAACTACTTGTCAATCATTTAGGTGAAGCCAGATCACAAGTAGAGTCTAGACTTAGGATTTTTATATTGTATCTTCGACTTTTCAAATGTTTTATGAGTATTTATTAAGTTTAATATAAAGAGTAAAGATGACTCTTGCAGAAGTCTTTTAAATGTTTTCTGTTGTTACAAGATTTTCCTCCAATATATTTTAAAGATAACTTGTATTACTCAAAATGATTGCCAATATCAACGGTATAAGTTTTTTTTTTAAAGTCAATTTACTCTGCACAAGGCATGCAAAAGATAAACCAACCAATAATATTTATAATATCTTGGTGCTTAAAAACTGACAACACCAAACCAATAATAAAGAAAATTACACTTGAACGCCGATACAAGGGAGTGAATATTTCCACCAATCATGATAGCTATAACTGAAAATTGCCTGCTTAGATTTCAGCCACAAGAAAGAATTTAACTTGACCTTTTCAACTAAAATAAGAGAATCAGAGGCCTTATTTTGGAATATACAATTGTCTATTTCCTTCCAAATTGCCCAAACAAAAGCGAACCAAATAACTGTCAAAAAAGAGTGAGTGACTCTAGGAAAACCAGCCATATGCGTAAACTGAATGCAATGAAGTCTAATATCAGCTGGAAGAACCAAAGAAATACCCAACCATTGTAACACTTGAACCCAAAGCGAACTGAAAGTAACACAATCAAGAAACAAATGAAACACTCATTCAGGTTGCCCACACCCAGCCACACAAACCGAATCCTGAGCATGAAGAACATTGCGACGCACCAAGTTGTCTTGTGTGGGAAGTCTGTTGCAAAGAAGGCGCCACACAAAGAGAGAAATTTTTGAAGGAATATGTTTATGCCAGATGTCATCAACAAGAGTTCTATCCACGTGAGTACCGTTGTTGGTGAAAAAACGGTAAGCTTCCCTCACCGTATAACCATCTGAGGGATCTAGCAACCATCTCCAAGTATCAGGAACATGAAACTGCAGGGGCCTTGAAGAAGGAAAGAAAGTAAACCGGAATGGAAGATAGGACGGACTTCAGAAGAACGAGACGGCCTCCAAGAGAAAGGAACTTATTGCTCCACGACGCCAAATGCTTGCCAATACGATCGACAATAGGTTTCCAAAAACAAAGTTTCCGAGAATCACCACCAATAGGCAGACCAAAATAAATAAAAGGTATAGTTCCCCTTCGACAGTTCATTACCATAGCAGCTTGCGTCAACCAAGACTCTGAAACATTGACTCCTGTCAGCATACTTTTATTGAAATTTACCTTCAACCCCGACACCTCCTCAAACAAAAGCAACACCACCCTCATGGTTCGGTCATTCAACCAGCTCTTTTCACCAATAATAAGAGTATCATCAGCAAACTAAAGGTGAGTCAAACAGACCTCTCATGTGCTCCCCACACCGTAACCTCATCCTCCATAAGCACTGTCGCCTTCTCTTTACCCTCCAAACGAGAAATACTATTTTTTACCCCCATCATCCTGGCGTCAAAATTCTGAAGGTGTTGATTATGCCATTCCTTCAAACACGCTTTCATCTTTTTCAACTTCTGTTGTAACATAAAGTCGCCCCATCCCTGGTAAACAAAGGATACCCATTTTTCACGAACAAAATCAGCGTACCCCGGATAATCTGACCAGCATTTAAGCATCTGAAGAGGTCGAGGCCCCCAATTAGTATCATCGACATACAACATTACCGGAACATGATCAGATAAACCCCGTTGATAAGCTACCTAAGTACAATTCGGCCACTTTTCACACCACTTGTTGGACAACAGAAACCTATCCAATCTGCTCATTGACACCCCATCTCCTTTGTACCACGTAAATAAACGACCACAAATGGGTAGGTCAATAAGCAAACTGTCAGCGATGAAATTGTTAAACACATCCACCTCCGCCTGTCTAAAGACCCATCCCCTTCCTTTCCTCTCATCTGCGCCACGAACAGAATTAAAATCCCCACACACGCAACAACAAAGATGCGTATTGACCTGAATAAAGTTGCTCAACCGCTCCCATAAAACCTTTTTAGCCTCCAGAGCATAAGGTGCATAGACATTAATGATAACAAATACTTCCGAAGTCTTAATAACCTTCCCTTTGATAGCCAACGCACTACCAAGATTCGCAGAGGACCACACATCAACGTACGATGGATCCTAAATAGTAATCAATCCACTAGAAGCACCGGTTGAAGGTTGGAACGAATAGTCGAATGAAGCATCACCCCATACCATTTTGATCAACACATCTGACAGCACAGACAATTTAGACTCCTGAATGCAAAGAAATTTCGGATGTTTTTCTAACACAAGCCGCCTAACCTCTGCTCTCTTCTCCCCACCGCCCAACCCTCTTACATTGTAAGACAAAACCTTCATTGAGACCCCCCACCCGCCACACTCCCTCGACACCAACCTCCCTCATCTCACACCACCCTCACTCAAAAAAAACCCCGTCCTCCCCCCACTTCACGTCTCCTCCTCTAGCAGCCCTCCACTCTTTCCTACCTTCCCTAGTTAGCAGATTAAAGCTATTACTAGTATCGCAATGAAATTTCACACCCACAACCTTCCCTAAGTCGCTAACGTCCGCCACCAACTCTTCTTTTTTACCATGTAACAACACCCAATTCTCCCAATCATTGTTAATAGAAGAACTTGATTTATTAGATGAATCTGAAGTTGAAACATTTGTGGCTTTTGTTTGATGTTTCGTTGGTTATTCTACTAGTCCTCTAAATTAAATATGAGGTGTTATAGAAAGCTCTTTTTAATACCTACTAGCCAAATTCAAGCTTAATGGAATGGATAACTCTTACAAATAAGAGTGATAAATATTAAATATAGTTCTCAAAACTTCATCTTTGATATTTCTATGTTTTTTGTCTTCATCAAAAAGATAATTCATTTAGATTTATGCTCAATGCAAATTTCAACACATGTTAGTTAGGTATTGTATTAAAATCTTTTAACTGAAATGCTTAGGTGTATTTTTTAGGGTTATGTTAACTTGTGCCCTTAAGGCATATGTTAAACATTAATTTCATTCCATTAATAGTAATAATTTAACGAAAAAAATTAATATTAAATATTTTGAGTAATAAATTAACAATTTCAATATATAATTTCTATTAGTGGAATTCTTAACAAATCCCTAAAGACACAAGTTAGTATTTCCCTACTTTTTAAAGCAAATATGAAAGTAGTTGATGACTTCAAGACATTTAAAGCATTTGAAGAAAATTTCTTTGATCACTTGTAAACCATCATAACTTCATATGTTAACTTGACAAATAAAATAGGAAACTCTTGGGCCAAATAAGCAAAAATAATAGGCCATAATTTGAATATCTAAACAGGAGAATGTCTTAGATACACATGTAAGATTAATCGTCGATCTAGGCCATAAGGAACATGACCTTAGTATTAGAGAGGGAACAAGAAATTAACTAAGAAAATGGACACACACAAGTCGATCTAATGATAACAGATGAGCAGGAGTTACAACCTCCTCCCCCCCCCCAACTGAAAAATTATCCCAACTCGAAAGGTTTTTTCATGAAATTATCTCAAGAAGTGTTAATTGCCACACATGTCCCACTACTTACATGAATGCCACAAAATTAGGAATTAAAGTGTGAACAAACTTCTGTTAAAATACACCTTCGTAGGTTCTCGTAAAATTGTCATTATATATATATATATATATATATATATATATATATATATATATTTGTGTGTGTGGGGTTCATCACCAAGAAAGTCTAACTTACAATCTCTAGGATGAACATATAGCACCCACTATGTGGATGTGGTAAATACATTTCCCGACCATACCTTGATAAACTAATAAAGATGGCGTGAGTCCAACCTTCATTCAAGAAGAATGAGTCTCTTGTAATAATTCAAGCTACTATGGAAGAATTCAGTCATCAGAAAGATGGATTGCAGCCTCAGGTTCAAGGCATTCAACAAGAACGAGTTGAGGAAGACAAGCAAGAGGGTTAATCAAATGACCCTCAATCTCAATAGAATTTTAAATCACCCCACACAAAGAGTTTAGTTGGGACGGGATGTCCCCATGAGCACTTAAAGGTCATCAACACCCAAATGACTATTATTAGAGCTACTGAATCCCTTAAGTGTAAACTCCTTTTAGGAACCCTAAAAGACATTGCACTTTGTTGGTACATGAATTTGCATTGGTTTGCTCAAAAAATGGTTCATTAACTTTTGGTGATGAAACACTAACAAGTTACATTGAAGAGCTTTTTCAGAGTCTAGATCCTCTCCATTTGGATGATAAATGGCAATCACAATTTCCATCATAACATGTTAACATGTGGCCAAAAACATATCAGTGGCTTAGATTAAATCTTTAAAAATATTAACAAAATAAAGAGACTGTTTTCTTTTTCACCATCGTCCCTGTTGAAGTTTCAAAAACCGTCGTCGACCGCCGTAACTGCTAGGCACTGGTCCATCGTCAGTTGCCATCAATTTCTGGATTGTTCCCAACTGTTTTGCTTTCTACCCCTACTTCGTCGCTCTGCCACTTTCGGGTCCTCACTTCGTCGTTCCATTTTATTTGCGCTCGTGTTTCAGCGAAGTCTCTATTTTCTCAGATGTCACTCCGTCATAATTTTGTCACTACCCATCATGTTTATGTTCTTCTTTTCATCGTTTAATTTATTTATTTCTCTGTATACGACAATTTTTTTAATTTGTCCATGCTTTTTTCTTTTCAGGCATCACTATTGATCTAGTATGAAACTCAAAGAAACAAATAAAATTGACAATAGCATAAATGAAAAACGGGGATCTCCTACGAAAAAAGGAACCATTTTATCCACTATCATCCCAACTCCCTTCATTATCATAACCTAATTTGAGAACAGGTAAAATAGAAAAAAAATTGAGAGGGGAAGAGGGCAAAGAGACAGCAACATGAAAGAGAAGGGAACAGTTGATCTCAACAGTTTTTCTGTTTTCAATATTCTAAATAAATTTCTTTAAGTTGAATAAATCTTGACCATTCATATGCTTTTTACCACATGTCAGCCTGTTATGATTGTAAATTGTGATTGCCATTTATCCTCTAAATGGATAGAATCTGGACTCGCCTTTTCAATGTTGTTCAAGGCCATTCTAAAATGTTGAAGGAATATCAGTCGCTTATTGAAGAAACGATGCAAGTCATAAATTTAAATCAAGAAATATTTGTGTTAGCATTTCAAAATGGATTGAAAGCGGTGTATGTCACTCTTAATCAATATCATCCCTATAAGAGGATTTGAGTTGTTATTGTTGTCAAACATTGTTTGTAACAAGGCAATTATAGTATTGGTTAACTTGACACTTTGTGAGTAATCTAGAGGAACATAAGTGATCTAGATAAAATTTGCCCCTGTTACATAATAAAAGTAATATTTGCGGGGCCCATGATAAAGTATGATAAGTATGCATGGTTGTTTTGAAATATGTCAATATGAGATATTTGGGTATCAAGGAGTATAATATTGAATTCTACAAATGTGACACATGCCATGTCTTGTTTTCAATGTAGATATCAGGAAAAATGATAATTATACGCATCATCATTATCACATAAATGTTACATATAATCACGTGATATTCTCGCCACTCAGACAGTAGATATGTGTTGCTAGATATCATTCAATGTTATGAGAACTTACAAAACCACCACTCAAAAACAAATAACTGAGAGATTAAATAAATGAGTAACGCCCATTATCATTCGATGATCTACTTTTACAACAAACCAATGTGAATTACATAAACGTCTGACACAGTAAGCTACAGTGCACATAAGTGGTTCCATAAATAAAATTTTGTGTTGACTCAGAATACAACTAATAAATTTTGTTACTTTTAATACCATTGTTTATCTTTTTTACATAATTCTTTTAATCAATTATTATTTTATTACATCTATTTATCTTTCTACGATAAATAACTAAAAAGTAACATTGATAAACAAATAATGATACACTAGGTATTTAACCCGTGCGTTGCACGGGTTTGATTAAAATGCGTACTTAAACAAATGATAAAATAATAATTGTCATAAGCGTAATCACATAGAGTTAAATGATTGATAATTTTTATGTTTAATATAAATTTAATATTAAATATAGGAGGGTTGTTTAGAAACTATATGAAAATTCATAGTTGTTTAAATAATTTAAGGATAATTAATATAATTTTTGGTGGGTCTTATTAATATTTCATAAGTTTGAAAAGGTATATCACAATTCATATTTTATCCTAATAGTGTAATAATATAAGAACTTTTCTTTTTATAGATTGCAGTTGTAGAATTGGAAGATGTTTTGCCTTTTATCTTGGTATCACTTATTCTTTTCAACCAGAAATAGAGGCATTCATGTTTTTCAATCAATATTGTTTATAAAATGGATTGAAATATGATGTTAGAATGTGATTCATATTTGGTGGTTTTATCTCTTTTTCTCTCATATTTTTTTTGAACAAACTTTTCCTCTCATATTAATTGAAAATGCAATTCAAATGCTGATATAACGACTTCTTTTGGATTTTCCTCACAAAATTTTACTTAGTTGAATTTTATACCGACTTTTATTGTCCTATTTTTTACTCTATTGTTTAGGGTACCATTTTTTTGATTAACTTGATATTATTTTTTTATTTTGGCTTATTTAAGTGAATTAGGATAATGAGAAATTAGAAAACTTGTTATTCATCAATTTATTAATTTAAATTTTGTGTTAATATAGTGTTGAGCGAGAGAGTGGTAAATAATATGAAATATGAAAAAAGAAAATAGTAGTTTAAAAATTAGTGAAACAAAAAAATGATTGTCATAGTTTTTTTGGGTGTTTTTTTGTTTCACCCAGAAAAGCAAAAACAAAAAAATATTAATAAAAATAATAATATTATTCTTCTTTTGTTTTTCTTTCCATCTAAGAATGAGGGAAAGGAAAATAATAAGAAAGGTAAAGAAGAAGAAAAAGAAAGATTGTCATAGCTTTTTCTAATAACAATCACTTAAATATTTTCATTGATTCGGCAACTTCATCAATATACATAAATAAGTTTCAAATAAAAAAAATCAAGGGTATGTAAAAGATATTATTTGAGTTTTATCTTTATTTTCATATGTTTCTCTAGCATCAAGGATGCAACAAGAGAGAAAATGAAAGCATGCTTTATCACCTTCTTATCATTCCCATGGAAAAAATAGTAAGTCATATACACGTAAGACAATACAATAAAAAATAAAGTTAAAAAATAGATTAACAAACATTACATAAATAAAAAATCGAGCTACAACATTTGGTTGAACTAAACAATAAAAACAATAAAGTAAGTTGAGTCCATATTGAAGCAGCGGGAAAAATGTGTGGGCGTAAAGCTCTCGCTAAATAGTAAAGTCGCCACCGAAGTTTTATTTTTGAAAAGGGGAACGTCGATAAACCCCTTTGAGAACGAGAACAAGGTCATTGCAACCAAAATTCGGGTTCGGGAATCGGTTATGCGAGGGGAAGGTATTAGCACCCATCGCATCCGTTGTATCCAACGGGAACCGTTAATTAGTTTAGCGCTTAATTAGGTGTTAGTTTTATGTTTGTTTCCTTATCATTATGCAAAAATGTTTGCAAAGAAAAAAAGAAAAAAAATGATTTAAAGACCAAAAATGAGTTTTTTATTAGTGTGCTTGACAAGAGTTTGATCTTGCTCCTACGTATCTCCGGGTGCGATGGAGAAATCAAAGCTATGTAATTCTGGGCGCAAGAAAATGTTTTTGTTTTTTTTTTTATTATTGTGCTTGACAAGAGTTTCATCTTGCTCCTACGTATCTCCAAGTGCGATGGAGAAATCAAAGCTACGTAGTTGGGTAGAAAAAGTTTGTGTGTTGATTGATTTTATTTATGAAAATGATTTAGTTGCGCTTGGGCGAAAAAGCTTGGTTAAAAAAGGCGGACTCGCACTTGGGCGATGACATCCGTTTGAGGGAAACAAAATGAACGCGCATGGGCGTAAGAAAAGAAGGTTTGCTTAAAAAAGGGGAAGGACTCGCACTTGGGCGATGACATCCGTTTGAGGGAAAAAAATTAAACGCGCATGGGCGTGGAAAAAAGATTTTTGGTTTATGTTAGTCAAACAAAATAAATAGTATTTTATACATAGGACCAGAACACTCTGGAGAATGAATATATAAAACAAAAATATAATATTGACAGTTAATTTAGGACCAGAACACTCTGGATTAATTCCATTAACAAGGACCAGATTGTTCTGGAGAATAATTAAACAAAATATAATATTAACAATTAATTTAGGACCAGAGCACTCTGGATTAATTTAATTAACAAGGACCAGATTGTTCTGGAGAATAATTAAATTAAACAAAAATATAATATTGACAGTTAATTTTGGACCAGAGAACTCTGGATTAATTTAATTAACATGGACCAGATTATTCTGGAGAATAATTAAATTAAACAAAAATATAATATTAATAGTTAATTTTGGACCAGAGAACTCTAGATTAATTTGTGTGTATTTAGCGTAAAATAATGAAAAGATAAATAGAGAGAGAGAGAGAGGGAGAGAGGGAGAGAGAGAGGGAGAGAGAGAGAGAGGGACGAGAAAAGGAAAAGAAGCGAGAAAAAAGATTATGTACCTTTGTGGGGAGAGTAAGAGAAAGAAAGAAAGAAAAAAAAAGATTGTTTTGTTTGATTTTTGTTTGTTTGTTGAAGATGATGATGAGAAAGAAAAATGCTTTGTTGAGAAATTTGTTTGTTGTTGGGAGAGCTTTTGAAAGAAGTGAGAAATTTGAGAGAGATTGAATTCTTTGGGTGTCAGCTCTTCAAAAAAAACTTAGTGGAGGCATGCCTTCTATTTATAGAGACTTGAATTGAGAAGCTCACTTGAAATGAACACTAACATGTAGCTGTGAAGCCTGTACGAAGGAACAGCCCATGTGATTTTTGCTTGATGCACAAGTGTTGCAAAAATATGTTACTTCAAGTGAAGAACGTTCTGAAGAACGTTCTCTTCATTCTTTGCCTTTTGAGACAGCTGTTTCTTAGTAAGCAAAGTTTTACAGCTGTTTCCTCCTTTCATCCCATGCGCGTGTGTTTCTCTTTGAGGTGCAAGGATGTTAAAACATGAAGGTTTGTGAGATGCAGAACGTTCTTGAGACATTCTCTTGAGCTACAACTATGTGACAGCAAGCATACGCGTGAAGGTGTGATAGCTGTGATATGGTGGCATTGTAAAATCATCCTTATCTTTGTTGTACTTTCACCAGAACGTTCTTGAGAACATTCTTCTTCATTCTTGAGAACATTCTTCTTGTATGATTTTTTGCTTTTCTTTCTTTAAGACTCACGTGGGTCTTTTGCCTTTTGCTACTGAACATTCCTTTTGTTGCTTAGCTTTTCCATAACACATAGATTGCTTCCCTTTTAGTAACATTCTTCAAAAGTATCTTTTTATCCTTTTTTAGTGAGACAAAGGGAACAATTTGTTCTTGCTTTCAATGATGTACTTGTTGTAGCAGAAAGTGAATATGTGTCTTGTTGTTCTTTTTGCTTTCATGAGATTATTATGCAAGCTTAGAATGTTCTTCTCTTTAACAAGAACATTCTCCATGAAACATTTCTCACAAAACATATTCGTAGATAACAAGTTAAAAACATATATAATGTTTGTGATCTTTAAAACATCAAATAGGGATTTTGTCCTCAACAGATGATGTCACTTTGTTTCATTTGTAGTACGACCAGAGTGTTCTGGTGTATGCTCTATATCATTCTCAATAAAGCAAATCTCAAATGATGTTTCTTTTTTTTTTGGAGGAAATTAATAATGACGAAAAAAATAATAAAATTAAACAAAGTAACACTTATTGTTGGGATTTTTTTTGAAATTTGTCCGGACAAAATTAGGGTACTACACATATCTTGCCAAATAAAACAACAAAAAAGACTAAGACATGTGTGAAGAATAAAAAAGAGAAAGAAAAATTATCATACACAATTGAAGAAAATCACCCAAAAATTGCTTAGAGAAAGTGAAGATGATCCAAAATCACATATTACACACACAATGATCATAAATGAAACAATAACAGAGTAAGGAATAGTTACAAACATTACATAAATAAAAAAAACCAAGCTACGACATTTGGCCAATCTAAACAATAGAGTAAGTCGATTCCATTCTGCCAAAAAAAAAAACAAAAAAGATCAAGACATATGTGAAGAGTAACAAAGTGAAACAAAAACTATCATGCCCGGTTGAAAAATCACCCCTAAATTGCTTGGAGAAAGAGAATACAACCCTAAATCAAATATTTATACACAATGAACCTAAACCAAGACAATAACATAGTATCAATTCTCCTATAAATCTTCCTCACCCTCATTAGATGAACAACCATGTATTCTTCCATGTTCTTCAAAGGTTATTATAGTATAAATTTACAATGGTTAATTAAATAAGGTGAATGAAAGGATGAAGCTAATTAATTAAAGAATTTTTTACCGATCGATTCACGAAATTACAATAGACGCAAATATTAAGAATTTAAGATGAAACCAAGTTAATATATCCATCCACTCATGCATACATAACACAAAGATGGCAACAGGAGGTATTTAGAAAAGCTTGGAACATTTATAAGCCAACTTGTTATTATTTCTTTAATTCATGGAAGAAGCCAAAGCGTCCATCAACGTATATAATACATATATTTATGTTATTTTAATGGGCAATTCAGTAGTTTTTATAAGGGGTTTTAAACTTGTTTCAATGTAGAATTTGTAAAATTTAACCGTAACACATAAGCATAATGGAGGCCTATGAATAACTCAAGGTTCAAAATAAGCTCTTTTAGAAGTGCCACATAGACATAATGCTTACATATAGTTAACTTAAGTTTCCTTTACAAAGATATATAGATATATAGATAGATAGATAGATAGAACTATTAAAATGACAATTAAATAGAACAAACAGATGCACACTCCAATATAATTGAATAATCATGGTTCTATGACATTTTACATCATTACTTTTTAAAATCAACACCAAATTAGACTAGTTTGAAAGTAAAACAACAAATTAGTCAAATGCATCCAAAACATTAACTTGGTGTTAAAGGTGTTTGATGTGTCCTTTACACTTGTCACTTCAGGTACTGTATTGGCCTTCCATGCTGGCAAGGGACTAAGTTGTTGGGTGTCCATATAGGCAAGAGACCAAAAGGACCACAATTATGTTACTGCTTTCATCTTCTCCAAAGCCCTCAAATCCTTCATCTTCTCCAACATTACTTATAAACTCATGCTCACCAAGACCACTGTCCATAAATGATCATATTCATATTCAACCAAAATCAAAATTTAAAATCAACTTACCATATTTATCTTCTTATTCATCATCAATTCAAAATCCATAATTCAACAACCCAAAATCATAATCAACATAAAAAATCCTAAATTTTCTCAAAATTTCATGGTTTTTCGTGCTCAAATCTATGATTATTTTTTCTTGCATCCATGGTGTAACACCCCGTTTTCCCAACGTAAAAATTTCGTAAATTAAATCAGAGTTTTCACATAAACGGAGTATCACTTTCTTAAAACATCTCAAAGGAAATGAATAACAATTCATTCATCATAAAAATAGTTATTAAACTTCTCAAAACATTGCAGCGGAATCTTAAAAGTCTTGGCACGCAGGCCTCTTCATAACATTTCAAAAGTTCATCTAAAATTAGTCTTTATAAAATTATAATTGACATGCAAGGAACAGAAAAGCATTTGACAAGATTCCCCATCCCGTTACATATCAGAGCACCTAAGACACAGTGAGGAATGCCTCACACGACTGCACCTAATCTTGGTTACCTGCACTTGCCCACAAGGCGGCAATTCCAACAGAAGGGGTGAGATTCACAAACAATATAATAAACAGATAATTCAACAATTAAGTTTAACAACAATTAACATATAAGCACGTCTCAAATATTTATCTCATAACATCTTAAGCAGCATCAAGAATATCATCACTAAACATCTTAAACATCATCAAAGAATCATCATCACAAAACATCTTAATCATCATCAAAGAACATCATCACAAAACATCTTAGACAACTCGACTCGACAATGCAACTTGACTATGCAACTCTAACATCTTAAACATCTTAGACATCTTATATGCATGTGGTACCAATCCAGGGCATAAGCCCTCGTCGCTTTAAGCATAAATATACTCCTAGGGCATAAGCCCTCGTCGCTAGTGAGCAAAAGCTCCAGGGTATAAGCCCTCGTCGCTGGTGAGTAAAAACTCCAGGGCATAAGCCCTCATCTCTGAATGAGTATGCATGAGACTCAATCACTTACGTCTTAGACATCACGACACTTCTCATATGACTCCAACAAATTGGACAACATCTCACATCATAGACCGACTCATGCAGCTTTAATTAAATAATAACAGCAACATGGCAGCAAATCATCAATCATATAACAACATCAAAAATTCATCATTTAGGCATCACATATATTACAATATAGTTCACATAATGCACATATGATTCATAATCATTATCAACAACATCAAATCGTCACATTAACTTTACAAGTATAGCACGTTATGCACTCATCATTCATAATTCATAAGCAATAACATTCTTCAAAAGTAATCAAATATGATTAAATAAGACATAAGCCAAATACTCATAAAACACCTCAAATAAATCCCTAATACCTAAGTTTGAAGTTTGGAAACCAACCCTAAGTCTTTGGACTAACTTGGGATTACTTATGCTAAGTTTTCTTAAAGTTTCCTCAAGACCTACTTGGACTATTTTCATCATAACTCAAAATCTACAAATAATTTTCTAGTAACTCTAGAGCCATTAGAAAGCTAACGCAATTATCTACAACTTTCATGTTTACACAAAGACCCAGTTCAGAACAGAAATGTATGAAAAGGACACAAGAACGCGAAACAGAGAATGCTGTTTTTTTCCAAGACCTACTTGGAGTGTTTTTATCATAACTGAAGATTCACAAAACATTTTTGAGTCACTCTGAAGCCATTAAAAATCTAACTCAATTATATACAACTTTCGTGAAGACATCAAAAGCTAAATATGAACAGAAAAGTCCCAGTTTTTATTTTAGTTTTTCGGTTACAGAAAATCGAAAAGAGAACGAGCCTGTTGACCCCTTTGTAGTATTTTAATCATATCTAGAGTTCTAAAAGCTTAAATTGAGTCACTCCAAAGGCTAGTGAAAGCTAACATCTATATCTACAACTTTCATGAAGACACCTAAACCCAGTTCGGAACTTAAACTTGTCAAACTGAGACAACAAGTAACGTGTTTTGCACAGCGACAGCAAAATCGCAGTTCAGTTGCGGTTTCGCCTTGGGGAAACCTTTTCTACTCTGTTTTCGATCCAATACCCTCAAAACATGACCTTAAACATCACCCTATGATTATCCTATCATTAGAACATTAATTATTCATTAACCTACTAGATTATCCACTCTTTTTAAGACTAGAAACTCAATTCGAAACCTAAACTAGTTTTCATTAATTCTCACCTTTCAACTTCATCTTTTAATTCATTCACCTTAACCTAGTTCTTAATTCTCTCAAAAACTCATCCTTCTCTTGTTAATCATAATTGAATTGAATTACAGTTTAATATAATGAAAGCTAGGCTCACCCTTACCTTAATTTGGTCTCCTGAATCAAGCTGCGTTCTTCTTAGGTTTTTCTTCTCTCCTTCGCGCCTCCTCTCTTTTTCTCTAGGTTTCTCCAAAAGTTATATCACGTACTAAATAATTCTAACCCTAATTCTCTTATTTATATTCTCTTACTCATCTTATCTTATTTCTACTCCTTCCCTCAAATTCTCTAAAATTATGTAACAACCCATATTTAATTAAATATATTATATTATAAATCAAATAAGATAATACTAAAAATACATAAAAGCACACATCATCAAAATATATATTATATTATATCATCATATCTTATTATTTCTAAAACAAATATATTTCTACACTAGATAATATATATATATTTCTACACAAATAACAAATATATTTTCAAACCAAATAACGAATATATTTCTATAACAAATATATCTCTACATAACAAACATATTTCTATAACAAATAACACAATATATTTTTACACAAAATAACATATATATTTCTACACCAAATAACATAATATCTCTACACCAAATAACATATATATTATAATATAACATGCTACTAAAACACCAACATATAACACAAAAATAACACACATCACCATAAATCAAATAAATTATTTAAAAAGACTCTAAACTCAATCAAATAATTAAATAAATAAAATAGTTCAAAGCGGGCGTTACACATGGCTTTTGGTGTTTAGAACTACGGGAATAAGGATCAAACCCGACAAAATACGATACTTACGGATCTAATAAAAAAATAAAACCCTCAAAGTACATCCAACTAAAAAGTAGAAATTCAATCTAGAAAAAACGATGGTAATTCATCTTCAAGAAGAATCCAGAAGTCCTAGATCAACTGGCAAAATGCCGAAAATGTTAGGCCGGATGTTATGACTGGGGTTCGAACCCCGGTACCTCAACTTGTGTGTGTCAGTTTATAATGGCTTTGTCATTTCGTCTATCTACAAAAAAAAAAATCATCTTCAAGAAGAAAAATAGTGTTATTGATTTAATACAGAAAAAAAATATAATGTGTTGCTCAGTTTATACCGAGTAAGAGAAAAATTGAAACTTTGTTATCCTCCTCTATAAAAAAATTGAAGTTCATTGAATTTGTGTCGGCATAAAAGGGCAAAGTAATTATAAAACTATGAGTAATTGATAGATGATCAAATTCATCATCTTCTTCCTCCACATTGGTTTTGATTTTATGGTAAAAGAGGAGAACGAAAATTTAAACAACGCCATCATTCTCATATGCAACCCCACCATTTCATTCTCTAGCACAGAAAAAACTGTAATATCATTTTATCAGATTCCAGCAACCGAGTAATCGCATTCTTTCTGTTGATGGTCGCACGTTTGTTAATTCTCGATGGTGACAATGACAATTATCTTCGTCTTGTCGTTGTGGGTTTGTTACCGTTGAATTTGATACCCTGAGTTGAACTCAAAGACATTAATGGGAATCATGTATGGGTTGATCTTGAAAGTGTTGTTTATAGTCAAGTTGATGATTTGGATTCAATTGGATCAATCTCAAGAACGATGAAACAGTTAATGCGTAGATCAAATTTTCAGGTTCAACTCAAAGTATCACAAAGATCATTATTTTTATCTCTTGAATATTTTGAAGGGGAGGGTATGGAGGAAGATGAAGATATGAGCTTCTTAATTTTTTCAATAAGGTGGAAAGGATATTACATTCATTCCAATGGACCCTCTCCAACATGGAAGTCACACTTAAGCATCCAACATGGAAAAAATAATAGACACATCATCACACTTGACATTTGGTTAATGTTTGAACTATTGTGACTAATGGATCAAACAATTGAGGAGTTTTTGATTCATTAAATCGATCAAAGAACCGGTGTGATAACGAGTTTCACTTTTAAGGACCCAATTGAGGGTTTACTCCTTTTATATATCAATCAATTTAAATCATTTCATAATACACTTCAATTTCAACCGCCCCTCAATCACTTAAAATTTTCAATCCATTTTTTTTCCTCATACAATCACAAAGCCACATAAATATGACTTATACAATAATTCTAGACAAAGACAAACAACCTGTTTTCTTAATCTTAAAATAATTAGAAGAAAAAACATACATTGCATTTTACATAATCATGCATCTGATCTCTTTCTCAAATGGTCGCCCATGTGGACGGTCAAGATCAACTAATACAAACAAAGGGCCCCACATCTCATACCATGAACGAAGGAGTAAGATTGAATCAAATCCTCCTCAACTTCTCCGCTCTAATCAAAGGATTTGCTTGAGCTATTTCCTCTCTCCCCAACGTCTTAAAATCAAACCCACAACCATGTATCTCCGGGTACCTGTGGGACCCACAAAACGTGGACCCACATCTACACTTAAATCCGGTCAGCCCCACACGTTTTCTACACGTCAAGCACCGGTTCGGTTGAACCGAAAAAGAAACAAAATTGGTTGTTACAGAACTCGACGTAACCATTGGATTGATGAATTCAATGACCGGCTCCGATGTGGAAAGCGACGGTGAAGTAGGGGATGCGATGACGGAGGAAGATGATGAGAGAGTGTTTTCGATGGTGGATGTATCACCGTAGCCTTTTGTGCAGAGATTCATGGTGGCTGGATTACCGAGGAAGCCGCAGTTGTTTGTGCAGAGATGGTGGCCTTCAGGTGCTTGGCATGGTTGTTCTTCCGCCATGGATGAATCTAGATATGTTGATTTTCTTTCACTTTTTTCTTTTAAGGAAACGTGAATATGTGAGAATCAGAGAATTCTCTAAATCTGCAAGAATTTAAAGGGAAAAGTGATAGAGAAAATGAGTTGGTTAATTCCGAGAAAATTTAGAGGGAAAATAGAAAATACAGATTGTAAAAACCGTATCATTTTTAGAGATGGGTTAAATTAACAAATTATAGTCTTAATTAAATAACCAAAATTAGTTGGTGTAACAAAGTTTATAAAAAGAAAATTTGAATTAAAGTAAAGATATTATAAGGGAGATGAAGATTTACATATGTGATAAGAAGAGAAAGTGGAAATGGAAGGGATAGAAAAAGGAATCTTAGAGGGGAAGGATTACCATCACGAATAATGTAAAGATGGATAAAAAGGAAGAAACGGAGAAACTCCACAAATTTTAACAATTTTTTTATTTATATTTTATATAAATTTAATAACAACATAATGTTCCTCTAAAAAAATATGTAACAACGTTAATAAAAAAGAATTGATTAGATATGTACCAAAATAAACTAATAAAATGTAGCGGCACTTGAAATTGAATCAACCCAATAGAAAACCGTGAAATTGAATCAACTCAAACCACAAAAAACTGTTTTTGGTTCAGATGAGTTCAAATCATTTTTTACTCAATCGCACGCTTCAATTTCAGTGTTTACTTCATCAATTGAATCAAACTAAACCAAACCGCAACATAAGAGACTCACCTAATCCCAGCCCAACTCCAACTAAAATCAGCCCAATATTTAGTCAGCCAACTCATTTAACTCAATCTCTCACTCTCTAACCTAATATTCAACTTCTCAATCTCTCTATGCAATCGACTCTCTTAGACTGTTTATACATTTTATACGGTAATGTAATACTACATATTTATACTTTTGGTACTGTAATGTTACTATGTTATTTGTTATATACTTTTGCTTATTGTTGGTTGAATTGTTATTTATTATACTTCATGCAAGGGTAAGTATGGTATGATCATAAAGTTATATTTACATTAAGGATTTGGAGGCCATATACATACAATATGCTCAAAACTGATACACAGGTTGGTAAGGTTTGCTACTGAGTCTCTAAACATAAGTGGATCAAAGAATTCATGTTAACCAAGGTTGGTTTGCTATAGGTTGTTATACTTGTTTGTTCCCTTGGTGGAACAAGAAACATAAATACTAGTAGTATTTTTAGTTGCGTACTTTCTTGTCAAGAACTGAACCAACTGAACCAATCCAAACTATTTGGTTTGGTTCTGTTTGTATTGGTTTTAAAAAATCAACCAAACCAAACTAAAACGTTTGTTTTTTCTCTTGTGGTTTGGAGGGCTTTTTGCATTAAAATCAAACTAAAATGAGTATTTGAGTTGCGATTACTATAAGATTTTATCTTGATTTTATTTTACTTGAGCAAGACACATGTTCTATTCCTGGAGTAGGTTGATGATGTTCATGAGAACCTCGTTTGAATTTGGCATGCTGTATGAACCTGCTGAATGTTGAAAGATATGTGTTTCGTGGTTCTGCCGTATAAAGGACAAGATCAACTTGATCTTGGAAAACCTGGATTGCAAAATGAAGTCTTGCGATAGAGCTGGTTACACCTGCGACGACGCTCCCAGGACAAAATGAGTTCCGACCATCGAAAAAATAATAGAAAAACGGTTACAATGATGAATTTGTGGATAGCTAAAGGAATCTATGAAGTGATTCCCCTCCTTCTGGCGTCAATGATCTGGTGTATACTTGATCGAGGTATATCCAATCAACATAAAGTATACAAGGTTTTTGATGTGATAGAGCTACTATAGTTCACAACAAAGGTAGTTCTCCAATGAAATTATAGTGAGGTTATAATGAGATTATAGAGATCTCGATAGAAGAGAAAGTGCAATGGGTGAAAAATGTGTAACATGTCCCTGTTGTCGCGCGTGGCCACCTCCATATAGGGGAGCTCGTTTGTAGTTGTCTCCGTCAAACTCAGGGATGAATGCAGGGGTTCGTTAGAGATCACATAAACGATCTTGATCGATGGAGACTTGCTTTTATGCGGCATGGAAAGTCCTCAGCGGTCCTCATGCAGACGAGGATTATTCGTTATTAGATCGTTGTGTGTTGGGTTGGGTCGGCAGCATGGGCTTAAACTTAATCCGAAACATAATCATTTATCTTCGATAATTCCTTAAATTTCATGGAATCATTTGAAATCTTATAAATTTATAAAGTCATTTCAAATCTTTTAAAATCTCATGATATAAATCATTTGAAATCCAAATTGTAAGTCTTGATAGTCTTTTAAAATCCACAAGACTTTTTTTTTTAAAAAAAAAAAAAATTGTCTTTTAAAATCTTAATCCAATACACCCCCTCTTAAACTTTCATGATTTTAGGTATATATATATATATATATATATATATATATATATATATATATATATATATATCACTTCACTTGCATGCTTTATTCCCATGTCTGAGAAGAAAAGAAAATGTGTATGGGTCCATATGTTTTTATCGCTCTTTCCTATTTCACCTCTCCACAAGAGAAGTTGGTCATTTCTCATTAAATTGGCTCTTATAATACAATTTTTTTTGTAACACTTGGTTGTACAGAGCCTAAATTGGAGAAATTAAAAACATTTTCTTTCTCCTTATAAAGCTATAAATATACTTTATGGCTGTAAAATCCTCTTATGGAGGACTTTATGTTATTTTTCCAACCACCAATCCTGATTGCAAACAAAAAGTTTTGTAAAATTTATTAATGAACGTAGTTATGTCAAGAACTTATATTTTGTTTTGGGAATTATCATGTATTTAAGTATTTGTTTTGATTATTTTTAAACTTGTTTTGACTGTGTATTTTCCTCAATTGGATGATCTTATTCTCAATCATGCATAGACATATTTAGACATGGAAAACTTATTTAACTCAATGAAAATATTATATAAAAATATCATGCAACAAGAATATAATATAAACAATGATGTTATATGATATTTTCATTTTTAACTCAATAAAAATGTCATATAACAACAATAATAATAGTATCACAAAAACCACTTTAACATTTAATGAAAATCATTCAAGTAAGCTTCAATTAGAGGTTTTGTTCAATCAGTTGGGTTCCTCGGGTATTTATCCAATAATTTATCTGATTTTGGCGATTTAGGATAAGTATGTGAGGTACTCAAGCCATTTATAAAGTTTGTATTCAAAAATCTATCCTCACACTTTAACATGTTGAAGTACAAATATAACCACTTCAAGACATTAGTTGTAACATGGTTGAGAGAGTTTTTATTTTATGTGAATTGTACAAGGTTTAATGAAATTAATATTGACTTTTGTGGTAAGATAATAAGCTTGTGGGTTGAGATAGTAACTTTTGATTTGAAGTTATCACCAATAACAAAAAAAAATAGAGTTTGTCAATGATGCGTGGTATGTCAAGAATCATATTAATTACCTAGAAAAACAATACGACAAAGAGGGAACAATGTTCCTATATAAAATAATACCTTACCACCTCTCTCACTCTTTATTCTACCTATAATATATCATTCTCTTTCTAAAATTCACCGCTTCTTTCTTTTTCTCTTTCGAGAATCTTTTGTTTGTGAAGTTGAAGATTCTTGTGGTTTCTCATCCTCAATACTTTATTGTCTTACTTCTCTTGCAATAATCTCTTGCATCTTATCTTAACGTGCATTTTCATCATTTCATCATGAAGTTTTGAATTCTACCATATGGTTGTAAGTTTACCTTGTGCAGGTCTTTGTCTTTTTTTCCCCAATACTAAGGGGCAGTTGAAGAGCATCATAAATGTTTTGCGATTTTAGAGGAGATAAGATGAAGACATTGCATATATATATATATATATATATATATATATATATATATATATATATATATATATATATATATATATATAGTGTATCAAATGAGAGGAGCTTTTAAATTGAGAGATGAGAGCACTAATTATTGACCATTGAATTTGAATGGACGGTTAAGATTGAAATGTGCTCCCTCTTTTTTAGCATACGGCTCCTTATTCTCTCTGTTCTAACCCTTTCGCTGACTATCGTTCTACCTCTTCCTTCAAAAAAAGACTATCATTCTTCCTCTATTCATTTGCCAATAGATTTTCGTGTAATTATATGGAGAAGAATTAAAAGTCATTGTCAATAGTAAAAATAATTGTGAAAAATTGGAGAAGAATCGCTCCATACTTTGCTAAAAAAAAAAGATACAACCAGATGTAGCTATCCATTGGAATAATAAACCCTTGTTCATTTTTTATTCTGAACTTTTATTCACTTACGCTCCTCTTGTGAGATCGATTTACATGGCTTTCTATTTCGTTAATTAGCCAGATCTTGTGTTGAACAAACAAATAAATTTTTAATTAGTGTAGATTGAGATAATTAAAACAATAACAATAATTTTGCAAAAGTATAATTATTTTTATTAGCCCAACTTGTCGAAAGTGAAAGTGCATGGAAGAATTCAGAGAGAAAGTAATGGGAAGACATGAAGCGTTGCTGGACTGAACGAAGAAGTAGAAGGAGCGCGTAGAAGAACAAAAATCATGTGCTTTATCTAAATCTGAACACCTTCTAATCTTAACTGTCCATTCAAATCCAATGGTCAATAATTAATGCTCTCATCTCTCATTATAAAAGCTCCTCCCATTTGATTCACGCCCTATATATATATATATATATCCACGATTTTGAGCATCATTTCAATAATGACTCGCTCTGCTTTGAAACATCATTATGCTTACAAGATCTTATTAAAAACAATTCATATAAGCTTCATGCATAATTTGTGTTCAATGAGTCATGTTTCTCAAGTAATTTATCCAATGGTTTGTCCGATTTTCACGATTTTGAAAAGGTATTAGAGTTACTTAAGCATTTTATAGAGTTTGTGTTCGAAAATCAATCCATACACTATATATATATATATATATATATATATATATATGTATATATATATATATATGGTTAAAAACATTTATGATGCTTATGAAGTTTTGAATTCTACCTTATTTGTATTTTATTTGAATTCTACAATGATTAATGAAATTAATATTGACTTTTGTGTTAAGATAATAAGCTTGTGGGTTGAGCTAGTAATATATGATTTGAAATTATCACCAATAACAAGAAAAGTTAAGTTTGTCAAAGATGCGTGGTATGCCAAGAATCATATGAATTTCTTGGAAAATATAAGGTTAAAGAAAATTCCTTGGTGGATGACACGTCTAAACTTGACATCTTAAGATCCTATTATACAACATCTTCTTAAACACTTGATTGTGCAAAAGCTAAGTTGGAGAGATTAAAAGCTTCTATTGTTTCTCAAGAGTATTTGAATTCTACCTTATGGTTGTAAGATCCCCATGTGGAGGTCTTTGTTTTATCCCCTAAACCACCAATTCTGATTACGAACAAAATTGTTTTGTAAAATTTATTATTGAATGTAGTTAGCCAAGAATTTATATTATTTTGGAAATTATCATCTATTTAAGTATTTGTTTTAATTATTTTTAAACTTGTTTTGAATGTCCTTAAAATTCCATCCAACAAATGAGTAAAAACAATAAGACAAAGAGGAAATAATGCTCGTATATAAACCAATATCTTACCACCTCTCTCTCACTCTCTATTCTACCTATCATATATCATTATATTTCTCAAATCCACATCTTCTTTCTTCTTCTCTTTCAAGAATCTTTTGTTTGTGAAGGTGAAGATTCTTGTGGTTTCTCATTCTCAACACTTTATTGTCTTACTTTTCTTGCATCTTTTCTTAACGCGTATTTTCATCATTTCATCGTGAAGTTTTGAATTCTACCGTATGGTTGTAAGTTTTTCTTGTAGAGGTCTTTGTCTCTTTTCCTTAATACTAAGTGGCAGTTGAAGAGCGACATAAATGTTTTACGATTCTAGAGGAGAAAAGAATAAGAGACTGCACACACACACACGCACGCGCACACACACACATGTGTGTGTGTGTGTGTGTGTTACCGCGATTTTCATAAGTTGATTTTCATCTCGCATGCCAAACTTACAACCGATCACAATAACTGGAACAATTAACTCTAAGTTTTGGCAAAGACAACGGAGCCAAAATGCACTTAAACTTTCAACTGTCACGGGCCGATCACATGCATAAGCGAGCACAACCGTGTTAGTCTGTCGTAGTTGATTAAGAACTCTAACGTTGATGATCACATGGTTGCCGCTAGTGTCCCCACGACGTAAAGTACCCTGCTTTACTGTCACATGGACGTTTGGTATTTACAATACGGGAGCGACATCCAATCCAAAGTTATATAGGAAGGGGGAAAATTAGAGTGCTTTTTCATGTTCTTGAGTCGCCAGCGACGACAACACGAACGCCTCTACAAGCGTCTAGGTTGACTAAGTTCATGGATTGCGTTGAAGTCAAACAGAAAGAGAGTAGCGTGTGGTGAAACGAAAATGAAGGATAAGATAAACCCTAAAGGGTTAGCGGAAAAGGAAAATATCTCCATGGACAAAGAGCACTAGCAAATAAATTAAAACTGACCCAAACAACATGAACCAATACGCAGGAAAATATCCTTAAAACAACACCCTTACACATAAAACAACCAGCCAACACATAGCTCAATGATCCTGGTAAAATACCCCATCCCCCAACCAATAATGCAAATCCGAGACAAGAAACAAATAAACACCACCCAAAACAAAATTGAACAACAAAAAAGTAAGAGCTATGAGCCTTTGAAGTCATAAATATAATCAACCACAAGCCTTGTGTAAAATCTATTTTCTAATGCTCTGATCCAATTCAAGATACAAGGTACCTCAAATTATACAAGTTTGGAAATTTATATGAAGTGGGAAATCTATTACCCAATACTTAGTCATATTATTACTTTGATCATGGGCAATATTTGATCACGGTATCCTTCAAATTATCTCTGAAAATATAGAATACAAGAAAACCCTAAAGGGGAAAACCTAGTAACATGATAAAAGTGACAGATTCATAAAATAATTTGAGATTTTTGATTTCAATATTTAGTGTAAAGAGAGTGTTGGTTCTGTAATTGTTTAGAGAAAAATACTTGATGCTGGTTGAGATAAGCACGATGGAGAATACGTCGACGACCGACAAGAGATGTGTCGGGCAACAGTGGCAACGACAACTGACAAGAGGTGGGTCGGGCATTGGTGACGACGATGAGTAGATGTCGTGAAACAATCTGAATGGAAAACTTAAGTGTAGGAGGAGAGAAGCAGGACCAAGTTTCTCTGTTGTAGAATTTTCCTGCTGTTTCACGCTGTAATAGATCGTGACCGTTGATTGAAGGTGAGAAAAACACAAGAAGGGGGAGTTGAATTGTGTTGGCTTTTTCTCCTACTGAAGTCACTGGTCAGAAGTAGTTAGAGTACAACTTCTGAAGTGATGTTCAGATACTAAAATGCAGCGGATAAAACAGAGATAGAGAGAGAGAGAGAGAGAGAGAGAGAGAGAGAGAGAAGATAAACACAAAGCAATTATACAGGTTCCTTCCACAAACCAGGAGTAGTCTGTTGGAACAAAGGGTGTTTCACAAGTATACCACTTAAGTTTTGATGATAACAAGGTATTAAAAATTATCAATTGGATTTGCTAAACATTTATTCAAGTGTGCAGGACCATTAATCAAAGATTTATTTACAAGAGGTTCTGTTTGAATAAATTAAAGAGCAAAGGAAATCTTAAACTGAAGCTTGAAGAATATCTGACTGAAAGAGCTCCTGGAAATTCAGAGTCAGAATGCGTCTGAAGAAAGAGCTTCTGAAGATGAAGTCATCAGAAGCAAGTTCATCAGAGGCAGACTCATCAGAAGCAAATGGTATCCAGAAGCAAAGATTCTTCAGACACCAAGAAGCATTGACAAAGTACAGTGTACGAAAAGTACAACCACTATGCCTACGTTTGTCCCTGCAACCACCAACTCTGCACAGTGTCTTCTATACACGACAAGAATAACAGTAACTGTAGCAGAAACTTTTCCTTGTTTGAGGGAATGGATTTGAATTTGATTTCATTGTACAAGCCTCAAATCAAGCAAAGGATCAAGGGTGTCAAATCAGCTTCGGTAAAGAAAAGTTGATGAGCTGGCTGTTCTCCAACGTCTCTCAAAACCTCTATAAATAGAGCTGAAGACTTGAAGAATAAAAACACTAGTATCAGAACGAGATACACGCGAATTGTATTCTTATCTCATATTCTAAGTCGCAAAATCTGCTCATCAACAACTTAGATAATTCTTACAAAAGCTCACATTTTAGAATTTCTAAGTATCTAAGAAAACAGAGTCTGTTCTGTTTCATCTTGTTTTGTGAATACCTCTGATAGTATATCAAGTATTCAAAACTCTTTTCAATTCTTTGTAATTGTTTTAAAAAGTCTCTTGCTTGTGGGCTTGAGCATCTGAAGTCTCATTCTTGTGTGATTGAGCAAAGGAAGTCTCTTACTTGTGTGTTTGAGCAACTTGTAATTTGATATTACATTTTAGTGAAACTCTCCTTGGAAGTGCAAGGGGGACAGGACTACTTCCGGTTTGTGGAAGGAACCTGTATAAAATTGTTTGTGTCTTCTTTCTTTCTTGCATCTGATCTTTATTCCGCTGCTGAGACTCTGAACTCTGATTAGAGTCTGAACTCCATCAGACTCTGAATCCTGAGAACAGTGTTTTTTTTTGTAAGAAAGAAACGTTTTTGAAAACACAATTCAACCCCCCCCCTTCTTGTGTTTTTCCCACCTTCATAGTCCTGTCCCCGTTGCACTTCCAAGGAAAGTTCACTAAAAATGTAATATCTGATTACAAAGGCTCACTGCTAAAACTAGCAAGAGACTTCAAATGCTCAAACACAACTGCAGGAGACTTCCTATGCTCCTGAACACAATCAAGAGACTTCTATGCTCAAGCACAACTGCAAGAGACTTCTAATCAAACATAATAACAAAGAAAAATGTTTACCGTTGAACACTTGATATACAATCAGTGGTGTTCACAATACAAATCAGATACAAACTCTTAAGACTCTAGAATTTTTAAGATATGAACTTTGTTAAGAAATTCTAAGTGAACTTTTGATGCAGAACAATTTCAGCAGAGGTTTGGCGCTTTTAAATTGTTGTTGAGTCTCTTACAATTCTTCAAGTCTTCACTCATTTATATAGAGGTGTGAAAGAGACGTTGTGAATTGCCAATGCATCAAAATAAGAGTCGTTTAAAGCTATGATCAATCACCAATGATCTTTTGCCTGATATGGTTGTTGTCCTATGAAGGATCAATTTCAAATCCATTCCAAGTCTGTAGGAACATCGTTGGAGGCAGAGCTGTTATTCTTGTCTTGTAGCAGAGACAAAAACTGAGTAGTAGAGGTAGTGGTTGTACACTTCGTACAATTATACTTTGTCAACGCTCTTTAAAGAACAAGCATCCAATGCCTTCAAATTCATTTGAATTAGCCGTTGCTTCACTCTTCTGGTCTTCTGCAATGCTTAGACGAGATTAAATCCATTAAACAACCTTTGAAGCTTTAAGTCTTACATCTTCTGATGAACTACAACTTCTGGTGATCTTTAGCTTATGATGAACTTACTTCTGATGACGTCATAACTTTAGGAGCACTTTGTCTTCAGGAGCATTTTGACTTCAGGAAGCTTCCTTTTTGTTGATTCCTTTGCTCTCTTTTGTTCTTCCAGAACCTAATAATGATCTCAAATTTTGTCTATGGTCCTGTACACTTGAACAAATATTAGCATATCCAATTGACAATTTTTAATACCTTGTTATCATCAAAACTCTTAAGAGGTAGTGTTAAACACATTTCGTTCCAACATTGATTTGTGATTGTGCGGTACAAATTTCAAACTTAAGTTCACACGATAAGACAATCTCAAATGTTCATTTTGATCGGATGGCTGACAGCTGTAACTGCGTGAAATCCAAATATAGAGAAGCATGTGTTTGGGGACCTCAAGGAATTTCATTTCCCAACTTTATGTAAAATAAAAACTTATTGTTATATTTATGACTCATTCGTTGGATTTCGTTGCCATTCTCTCGCACTACCAAACAGTTCCTATAAGCAATTCTTCTTCAATCTTAGCCATTCAATTTTTTAATAGTGTATAAATGGTGAAAAACTCATTTTTTTTATGCTACCCAAAAACATAGATTTGTGTATGCTAAATGTCCATCTAAACTGTCTAATTTTTTTTGGCCATGTATTATAAAAGGAAAGTGATACATAGACCATCTTAGGTGGCATGTATCGCTTGTACACCCACATACAAATGCGATATATGTCCACGTGATTCCTACAAAACTCATCTTTTGTGTCTCTCACACACTCTCACATCAAAGTGGTATAATGTGTGTATGGATAAAATGATGTCATGAAACATTATCCCTTATAAAAATAAGAGAATTCAAAATCATAAAAAATTGTGACAAATTTCCAAAAATTGTGAAAATAGGAGAATTCAAAATCGTAAAAAATACACTTGCACATAAATTCTCAGAACCAGGGCAACTACAACTCCTCCATGGAATCGCAACCTCCGGTCACCGGAACCACCGCTAGAACCACCACCGAACCCTCACAATCTCAATCACAACAACAACAACCACCACCCTCTCTCCCTCCACCCACCTCCTCAACCCCTCCCATCTCAGCACCATCACATCCTTCCCCAATCCCTAACCCTAACCCTAACCTAATTCAAACTCCAAACCCTAAACCCCCAACTCCACTTCCTCCCCAATCACGTCCTCCTCCGTCTTCATTCAGCCGAAATCCTCCTCCGACACAGTCACATTACTCTCACTTCTCATCAATCCCACCTTCCGCTAATCCTTCACAAGCTTCATCTTTTCCGTCCAATCCCGCTTCGTCGATTTCCTCGGCTTCCGCGCCGAGAGGTGGTATGGCAATTGGTGTACCCGCGCACCACCAGAGCCCTTCCCCTCCGTTCTCTTCTTCGTTCAGTCAACATTTTGGTGGAATGGGTCGGTCTGATTCAACCACAAATTCTAACACCTCTCAGGTATAGTTTTGCATTGTGATTGGAATTTAATTAGTATGCACCGTCAGTGTACAGTTATTTTACAGATGCATTGTTGCCACACATCATTGGATATATGTGTAAAATAAATTTACGTTGTCCGTGTAAAATGTTAATGTTTCTGAATGAACGTTGCTGTTTATACTTTTGTTTTACTAGTTGTTGTTTGTAATGTTTAGGTGCGAGCGCCAATGCAAGGAATGGGGACATTAGGATCTTTCGGTTCAAATTCGCAAATGCGGCCAGGTGGAATGCCTTCACATCAACAGAGACCGGTTCAATCGTCTCTTAGACCACCACCGCCTTCTGCTCAAAATAATCAACCTGCTGGTTCACAGGTTAGTGTATTTTGGTTCACTCTGTAATGTTCTGTTTAGGATGTGAAATTGAATTATACTTATGAGTATGGTTGTGTGCTTTTTGTTTGTGGAGTTCTGTTTTTATGCGTGTAAGGGTCTGTTAGGAATTAGGATCGACTTATTTGAGGTTATTTACTTCGTGAGACTGTTTGGA
The DNA here is from genome assembly GCA_958299785.1 of Medicago lupulina. Classification (NCBI taxonomy): domain Eukaryota; kingdom Viridiplantae; phylum Streptophyta; class Magnoliopsida; order Fabales; family Fabaceae; genus Medicago; species Medicago lupulina. Next base: position 25,806,676 of record OY283141.1, on the reverse strand, counting down.
AGGACTTACGCAAACAACTTATGAGATGTCCATAGACTCTCCAGGATAGCTTATGAAAACAACTTATAGTTTTTATGAAAACAAATTGACTTTATTTTATTTTTTGTTATAGAAATTAGAAATAGCTTATGCAAAACACTTATATGATAAGCGTATGGTGCTTAAATTGTTCATCCAAATAGGGACTGAAACTGAATATATTGAGCATTGCTTATCTTCAACTGTATGTGATTAAGAGGTTTTTTCATACTTTTTTGTGTTACACTGTAATTATTTGTGATTTCCTAGTTTGTTTATATTTTCTTCAGAGTTTCCAAGGTCATGGACTTATGAGACCGTCATCTGTGGGACCACCTTCAGCTCCATCTCCAAGTGCATCACAAGGTATGCAGTCAATTAATCAGCCATGGTTGTCGGGGCCTCCAGGGAAGCCTCCTTTGCCATCCCCGGCCTATAGGCAGCAAATAAACCCACAATCCTTGCAGCAAAGGACACATATTTCCCAGCAGCAGCAATCCATGCCAACAGCTTCACAGCAGCAACAACCTTTGCCTTCTAATCAAACCCAGGAGCATTTTGGGCAACAAGTTCCGTCTTCAAGAGCTCCACATGTGCCTCACCAGCCACAGGTTACGAGGCTACAGGGGCCAGGAAATCAGAAACCTTCATCACTTGTAGCTGGACAGTCCGGTGCAGTTCAACCAGGGAGTCAAAGTAGATTACCAAATACTTTACCCAATGCAGATATAGAAGAATCGGGCAAGAGTGTTCTCAGCAAAAGAAGCATCCATGAGCTAGTCCATCAGGTGCGCTACACAACTTGTGCTCTGTATTAGGTTTTTCTAGGTTCATTGTCATATTCTAATTATTACCAGCACGTTTTGTTAAATGAAACATAGGTGGAATTCTCTAGATTTTGGCATTTTGTAGTCCAAGTAGGCATGCCGAAGGTCTCCTGTTGGAACTTCCTAATTTTATCTACGTTGATAGTGATTTAATTTAAAACACAGATGAGGGCTTCCATCAATCATTTTGATTAGTTCTAATTGTAAGTTTGGATTAATAGAATGGGGTTTAATGGAGTGAGATGAAATGAAACGATATCATAATAGGTCCATTGTTTGGATTGTTTTAAAATAGGTTAAAATGAAACGGAACTTGAAAAAATGCATTCCATCTAGTTGCATCCAATAACCCACTGCTTCCTTCCAATTAAGTGGTTTAGGGTTGAACCAGCTTTTTTCTCCACCCCATCGTATAAATATCCAATTAATTGAATCATAATTTCATTTCCTTTTGCTCCATTCTGTTCTATTCCATCCCATTTTATTCCATTTCACTATTTATTAGATATCCGAACACAGATTAGACTGGCCCGTTAAAATTCAAAAGAATTATCAAGTTACTCCCACGGCCCATTTATGAAGTTGTGATGCCTTAAGTCCCCCATTAGACATGTAAGTAATTAGATGATGGCTTATGAGCACTTGAAGTTACTAAGAATCTTATATTTAGCTTTTTTTGCTCTGGGCTGTCATAGATGCTGTATTGGGACCTTTTAGGCTGGGCCTCGTAATTTGCATTAGGGTTAAATATGTTTTTACTCCTTACATTTTGCGCCCCTTTGAAGAATAGTCCTTACATTTTATTAAATGTTTTTAAAATCCTCACATTTTATCTCCGTTATCAAAATTAGTCCCTGCTGTTAATTCTCCAACGGAATGCTATGTGACAGTTAGTGGGTCCCAATTATTTTAGGGTTAAATAAGTATTTGGTCCCGACATTTTGCGTGACTTTGAAGAATAGTCCTTATTATTTTAGGGATTTTAAAAACATTTATTGTAATGTAAGGACTATTTTTCAAAGTCACACAAAATGTAGGGACCAAAAACATATTTAACCTTAAAATAATTGGGACCCACTAACTGCCACATCAACATTCCGTTAGAGAATTAACAGCAGAGACTAATTTTGTTAACGGAGATAAAATGTGAGGATTTTAAAAACATTTAACGAAATGTAGGGACTATTCTTCAAAGGGGCGCAAAATGTAAGGACTAAAAACATATTTAACCCTTTGCATTAATCTATAAATAGATATATGGGATGGTGTAAGTGTAACTGCTGTTTTAGCTGGTGATTTGGGGTTCATGAAGGTTCTATATTTTCTGTCAAAAACACGACTGAATCATACGTTTCTCACAAAAAATGTCATGGATTTATTTGCATGGGTTAAAATGTTTATCACAATTTGACTTTTTTTATATATTTTTTTTTATGGTAGTTTTTATCCACAATAAACTGATAAAGTATAATAGAATGAATGTGACAACCTAATGTTATTATGCTATAACCTTGTACATGCTTTGGGTGAATAGGGCTTTTGTTTCTTATTAGCGATTTGAACTTGAATCTATTGTTAATAAAGCGTCTTGTTACAGCTTCTTTCAACACCTCTTACTCTTTGATCACACTTAAAATTAAAATATATTTTTTGGTATTTTTAATTGATTGACAGTGTTGTCGATGGCGGTCTACGGCGGTGAGCCAAAAATCCCCCATAGACATATAGCGAATAGCGTAACGGCAAATGACGGAAGCATGGAGGACAAACTGAGAAACCTATTATATTCACACAAAAATAGCAGAAATAAGTAGAGCACCAATCTAAAAACAACTAAAAATTAAATTAAGTTAATTTAAGATAACAATTTAAAATTGGGTGTCTATAAACAATTAAAAACATATTTAAGATAATTTAAAAAATAGGGAATGATGTTTAGACAAAAAACTGAAGAATTAAACATAAGGAAAAAAGAGAGTAGAAAATGAAGAATTTAAAGAAGAAAAATTATATTTGTACAGCCACTTTATGACAACTTTCTCTCTTATACTCACATTATGTTGTTATTCTCTCTTCCTTTTTCTCTCTATTGTTTTTGACCAATTAAAAGAGAGAACAGAAGTTCTCACCAAAGTTGTCTTAAATGATTGTTCAAATAACACTATTCTTTAAAGCATTAAACATAAGAAAAATGAAGATAAAAAATTTAAATAATAGAAAAAGAAGTTTAAACAAAGAGAATAAAGAATTTAACATAATAGAACTGAAAATGAAGAAATAAAAGCAAATAAAGAAATTAATATAAGAAAAAAGAAGAAAAATAATACTCACCAATAAGAAAAATAGAAAGCGGAGAAGAATGAAGAGAGAGCGGTTGTGCCTCACAGAGAAGAGAGAACAGAGAGCTTTGTGGTGGTCGGTGGTCGCAGTTGGGTAGTGGTGGTCGCAGTTGCACACGCGTTTAAAGAAGAGAAAGAGAACAGAGTAGAAAGTAAAGTCGTGTATAAAGAAGAGGGTAGTGGTAAAATACCTATTTAATGGGGTTTACTAGAATTAAACCCATTTGGGCCTGAATTGGGTCATGCGTTTCCTTGAAAAAATCTGTAAACCCATTCGCCGCCATGATCGTAATCCTTGCGGCGGCCTCCATGCAAAATATGCCACGCCACTGCCATTCTATGGTGCCCTGTTGAAATTCCGCCACCGATTTCCGCCATGGCGTAACCATTTGACAACACTGTTTACAAATTCGACAAAATTTGACTGACATTTTCTAGCTAAAATTAACTAAATGGTATGGTTATTGGATTAACATATTCATATGTAGGCTTTATCCTTTTCTAGCTACAATGTAGGATTTCTGCAAATAGACTTACAACTTCGTCCTAATTAGTCCTTAAAGCCCAGCAGTTGTTATAATTAATCCTTATGTCCATGTAAGATCAAGTTCTTAACAATAAACAAATCTTAATCATTGATTATAGTTATGATTTTAAAATTTTGGGATTCTGTTTTTTAAAATTGTATTATTTAATTTATTAAATTCGAGAAGGAAAAACACAATTTTGTATGATTTTGTCTTATTGTATTTAAGTTTACAAATAAAAAAAATTGCTCTTATAAATAAAAAGTGATTGGACTCGAGCTCCAGTTAAGGACGAATCGTTCAGGAGAACTCAAATTCAAATCCTGGTTGGAACAATCATTGGTCAGGCTTTACTTACCTATCGGCCGAACTCCGGATTATTAGTGCCCTGGGTTAAGATAAAAAAAGATACCAAGGGTTCTGAGTTGTTCTTTGTTAGGGAGTAAATCAAAGTTAACAAAAAAAAATATTGTGACATAGGTTGCAGTTTAAGGACTAGTTGGGATAAAATTGATGTTGAAGGTGTCTAATTGCAGAAGGCATACCGAGTTACTGACTGAGGTTTATATATGCACTTTTCCCTTTTCATTTTATCATTTAGTTACTTACAAATATACTCATTCAAATTGTGCGTGGAGGATACACTGAGTAGTGAGTATATCAGTTCAAACTATCAGAATTCTTTAATCGAGTGTAATTATGTTTCCTTATTCAAATGCATTGCCGAAAACTTGTGTAGTTTATTGAATGCATGACAAATGAGCATACATTCTTCACTGCAGTGCCTTGCTCTAGAACTACTTCAGTGCTTACAATTGCCTTTCCCCACTGTTTCTGAATGATGATTCTTAAAACACTTCATTATGATAAAATAGTAAAAGACAGACCTACTTTCTTTTGAATATCATGGACGAGTTACAATTCGACTCTGGTTCATGAATTATTATTGAATGAAACATGTCATGAGAAATTTCAGATTTGATAATTTTACTACGATTTGCAAGCTTGACACAGTTCTATTTTCATGAAATAGGTTTCTTTTCGTCCTGTGTTGACATTTATATTTTATTATTATTAGGTTGATCCATTGGAGAAGTTAGATCCTGAAGTTGCAGACATTCTTGGCGATATTGCAGAAAATTTTCTGGAGTCTGTGAGTTTTTTCATTTTGTTGTATTGTGTTATATGGACTGATGGGATTACATTTTTTTGGAACTTTTCAAAATTTGTTGAAATTTTCTGTTGTTTTGTTTTGGATTTTTCTCTCAAGCTTACATCCTTTATTATTTTGAAACTAGTTACTATTACTAGATAATTTTTTAAACACAGTGCTTTGTACTTGTTTTTGTTTTAAAGCACCATCCTGCAAAACATTTTGTGCAGTGTGTTTTTGTTTTGTTTCTGTGACATGTGTTTTTGTTTGTTGTATCTTTTCAAATGAATCTAGTAGTAGAGAAGAAGATATTGAGGGCTCGATTATCCCACTCCCAGCTTGTAAATTGACACATTAATTTTCAGAATAATACTCCCTCCGTTTCAAAATACATGTCCAATTTTTGCAATGTGCACGATTCACTTGACTTACTTTGACCATAATTTTTAACTAATGTATAAATACAAATATTAGCATGAAAGATGTTGTTTGATTTGTCTCGACAAATATTTTCAAAATATTAAATTTTTATAATTTTTTACTTTAGATAATTAAAGATATTAGCGGTCAAAATTGTGCATTGGCATATGTGAAGTGGTTGATTTGGACATGTATTTTGAAACGGAGGGAGTATATAATTTGAGTTTTGCTAACGAGTGCCCTAAGGGCACTCTTTAAGGATTCCCAATTAAGAAACTATTCATTAAAAAGCTTAATAATTCAATTTCCAATGCATTGAATGCACAAGTTTCTATAAAAACGTACTATCTAAAGTCCTTAAAGAATGTCCCTAGACACTCATTAGCATTTCCCTTACTTGTTTAAATTTTTAACAATTCTAAAGAGTATTAGTTTGGTAAAGACCCTATCACTCAACATATTGGTATTGGTTTGTTTAATTATTTTATGATTTCCTTTTTCCAATAAACTACTTTCTTTTGTAATATTTAGTTTTAATAGAAAGATACTCCCTCCGTTTCAAAATACATGTCCATTTTGGAGAAATTGCAGTAACCAAAAAACCAAATACTCCCTCCGTCCCAAATTGTATGACGTTTTGAGCATTTCACACGTATTAAGAAATGTAATTAATATTGTATGGAAAAGAGATATTACGAGTTGTTTTACAAAATTGTCCTTAATAAATAATATGGGAAAGATAAATGAAAAAATTGAAAGAAGAGAGAAATAAATAATTAAGGTTATAATAGGAAAAGTAACATTAATGTTACATTGGTATTGTCGAACGACATATAATTTAAGACAATTTTTTTTCCCTAAAGCGACATACAATTTGGGACGGAGGGAGTAAATTGTTATTTTTGATAAAATTATGTGTTTTCTATAATACCCTTAACCATTTATTATTTCATTCTATTTTTTCTCTCTACAATAAATATGTAAGGGTATTATTGACAAAACAATAATTAATGTTGCATTGAAACTTGAAAGTGACAAATATTGTGAAACAAAATTATTCTCCAAAATGGACAAGTATTATGAAACGGAAGGAGTATGAGCTCACAATCATTATTGACCTCTTTTCTAATAAACTACTTTCTTTTGTTTTCTTCTTTCTCCGTATACTCACATTAGATTGTTTTCAACGATGACTTTTCTTTTATCAATCTTTTAAATAGATAATTAGGTCTGGCTGCTCACTAGCCAAGCATCGGAAGTCAACAACTTTGGAAGCCAAGGACGTACTTTTACATCTTGGTTAGTTACTGAAAAAACCGTCTGTGTTCTGATTTCATTGTCAGCCCATTTTACAGATTATTATATTTATCTTTTTAGAGAAAAATTGGAATATTACACTTCCTGGATTTGGTGGTGATGAGATTAAAAACTACAGAAAACCGGTAAGAATTATCTACCTTTGTTGCACCTTTATGGTTAAGTCTTAATTAAATGGTTTATTTTGTTTTGAATTTCATATTCTTGGTTTGTACTTTGTGATGGTTTTGCAGCTTTCAACTGATATTCACAAAGAGCGCCTAGCGGCTGTAAGTTTCTGTATCCTTTATTTGTCTTATTTAGTTATAGTATATCTTTTAGGCTTGCCAGCATAGCACGTACTGGCAAACATCGTGTGCTACCCTTGCTATTACTGACATGGTGATTATTTAAAACGTCGTGTGTTATTATTTAAAACATTCTTTGGTATGCATGTAGTTTATTTTTGTTATTCTTGACGTGGTGATTATTTGTTTATCTTGGTTTGGTTATATTGTTGGCAGATAAAGAAATCAATGATAGCAACCGAGGCTGCACATCCTAAGGGCTCTGCTGGTCAGGCTTCTGGTAGTGCAAAGGGTAGTCAGGCAAAGATACCTTTCAATGTCATTGGCTCTCCCAACCTTAAAAATCCATAAGATGCGTGACTATTTTTGCGCTTTATACAGCAATGGAGGAACTGCTTTGGCAAAGGTAGTCTTGTTTGCAATCGCATTGTAAACATAAATGATATCTAGATCCATTATTTGTTTGGCGACATGAAACGCAAACCTTGAAATGCGCCATAGGATTTCACATTTTTAATTGGCACATAAACTGGCATGGACTTTTGTCTTTATTCTTTTGATCCTGATTCCTGAGTGACGTGATAGAAGTTCAACTTTGGTGAAATTCTGTCTTAGTAGAAAGCTAAACATGTTGGCATCAATCCTGACAACATTTATATCTGCATGTGATGTTTCCATATGGAGGATAGGCCTGTAGATTATGTAGTAAGGAGAGTAGATCAAATGGAAGATAGTCATATTACAAGAGGTAGAAGAAGACCTAGAAAAATATTAAGAGAAACTATTAGGAAGATTTAGATATTAATGAGTTGGATCCAACTATGGTTTATGATATAACACTGGTGTAATTTGATTCATGTAGCTGACCCCACTTAGTGGGATAAGACTTGGTTGTTGTTGTTGTTGTTGTATGTCATGTTTGAATTGTAGCCTTTTTTCTTATTGGCAATTTGTAGGAGAAGGAAAATTTGTTGGTTGCAGAGATTGAATCTTAGAACCTCCTACATAATACTCATTTGATAACCCAGACTCATACTTCTTTGTAATGCTCCAACTGTGGACTTAACTTGTTCTGTTTACTATTTTGTTAATGCCAATTCTTGCAGTCATGCCCCAGATGAAACCTAATATTTCTTATGACTTGTTTGACAAATCTGTTCCATGTTGGGGATTGTTAGGACATATGACTAGGAGTTCAATACTTTTAAGTTATTCAACTTCTCAGCATTTTCTTCCAAAGTTTTTATCTATTTGTTATTATGTGCATTATTGGTGATTTGTGCCTGTGTTGTTCTTACGACAGTCTGGGTTTTTTCAGGCTGTTTTTGAGCATTCCATGTAGCAGAACATGAGAAATATTCTGAATTTTGAAGGATTGCAGAAAGCAACCAGATAAGGGTGAAACGACATTCAAATGAAAAGGACAAAGGAAAAGCTCTGGCCTCAACAAATTCAATTTTTTTGGGATTGATAATTGTATGAAAGTCATTGATCGAGCAAACTAATTTAGATGCAAACATTATCCTGAAGTATGCTCACCAATACATTTACTGTAAATTAAACATTGAGTTTCAACATCATCAGCAGGCTCTTTGCAATTTGTGGCCTTGTTTTTTTTCGAAAGGATCTTTCATTGTGTTGTTTACACACTGGGCAAGGTGTTGACAAACTTTGTAGGGTATTTGTTCATATCTCATTAGAAATTTACATGAAAGCATTTTGTTGTGTTGAGTATGTACCTTACATCTTGATATAATACAAAATATTTGGAAGAATATTTCATTAATCAATAATTGAAGTTTATTTTTTCATTAGATCTGGAAATGTGACCGAAGATGTCTAAATGATAACAAGAAAAACCATACAAGATAAAACTATGCCACCAACAATGAAGATCCCTTTTCTGTTTCTGGTCATTGACATTAACACGCCAAAAGGGAAAATAAAGACAACTATAAAAGTGACCTGAAGAGTTAAAGCTCAGGTGAAAGTTAACATGATGAATTATTGATTTTTTTGTTTTTGGTTACTGATGAATTATTGATTTTACAATATGAAAAAGGGAAAATTGCCATTTTGGTTGCTAGAAGTGTAACTCGCTGCCATAATAGTGTCCGACTCAAATAAAATAATCTGTCTCTTCATTCCGTTAGTCGTTTTCATCTCGGTCGTTAGTTTGGGATGTTATCTCTGTGCGGTAGTTGTTTTTGTCTCTGTCGTTAGTTTGAGACGTTAACTTTGTGAAAGAAGTTGATGTATCACTTTTATGCTTTCATGTGAGTCAATATAAATTTTTAGGTTCACTATGATGGATCAGTAAATATAATTTACCATATTTGACCTACAAAATAAAAATAAAATATAATTCACAATGTTATTCTTCGTCATTCCTTGCTACTATAGTTTTCTCTTCATGCTTTAAAAAAAAAAGTATTTCTCTCCATATTTTTCTGTTAATACTTTTTTATGGTATGTCACATGTCCACTTCTTCTATGTGAAATCAAAGCCATTGTCATAGGCTGTTTCTAGTTAAACTTTCAAACATGTTATAGTTCAACTCAATCTATGTAAGGTTTATGATATTGGATATTATTGGAGCTAACCGATGTTATAAAATACTTAACTAAACATTTACGATATTGGAGAGTGATGGGTACGACAAAATTGGATCAATATAACTTGCATCCTTGGACAAAGTATATAGAGTTATACAATATTGATTATAATTAGGAGTACCAGTTATAATCTCCTTAAAACTCTTTCAATTCAACATCTCAATCCATACAACCGATTAACATCTTTAGAGACACATACCCTTCACTCTTTAATTTTGATTGGATGTAATATCCTAATCATCACTAATCATAATTAGGAGTAATAATAGACCCTTTCACAAGTTTTTAAAACTTGCTTTGCAAGCAATAGTAGTATAGTACATACATAATAATCTTATCTTTAAATCACAATGTCCACCGTTAGCTACATTATGCCTGGCCTTTCCAATGGTAACACCTTCATTGTTTGTTGGAGTATTGTTTTGTGTGGAAAATGATTTAACCCCTCGTTTGGTCACCAAATCATAATTATTTGTAATTATTTAGTGAGTACTTCATTTAAATCATGTTTTTTCTTCTTCCCATTTTCCCTTCATTTTTTATATTTGGTAGATATTTATGTAACATTGTCACGGTTATATTTGCACATTAAATCATCAGCTTTTCTTATTTTTACTATGCATAGGTTCCTCTATTAGTATTTATATTTAATCAATCAATACCATATGTGAGATAACCGTAATGAGAGTAATTGTTTTATAAACAAAAGCTAAAAGATCATAAATTTATGACAACATAAGAATGCAATATGTAAAATGAACAAAAACCATAAGATCATAAATTTATCCTAAAAGTAATCTTAGCTACTTCTGATATATTTGGATGGAAGAATTTTGAAGAGCCAAATCTATAATTAAGTATATAACTGAAATTTTAAAGAAATTGAAGGAATAATATACTAGATGATGATATATTACCATTTTCTTTTACGAGGTTTGGAGGTGTTGGTGGCTAGGTATGATGTGGCGGATGGAGGTTTGGAGGATGGGGGTCGGAGTTGTTCTTCGTGGTGGAGGGAGATAGTGAGGATTAGAGATTGGATAGGTGAGGGTGGGGAGGGTTTGTTCTCGGATTGTGTTAGGAGGAGGGTGGGGGGTGGATTTGAAAATGATTTTTGGCGTGACTGTTGGTGTGGTGATGTTCCGTTTTGTGAGCGCTTTAGACGGCTATATGACTTGGCTATCAACAAAGTAATCACAGTTAGGACTATGTTCTTGTTAGGGGTGGATGTTGGTGGGGAGGCGTGGCAGTGGCGTCGTCGTTTATGGGCGTGGGAGGAAGAACTGTTAGAGGAGTGTAGGGCATTATTACTAACAACTTCTTTGCAGGAATCATTGCCTGATAGGTGGTTGTGGTTACCGGATCAGAGAGGTGGGTATTCAGTCTGCGGTGTGTATGACATGCTGACATCACAGGAACATCCTCAGTTGCATCCAACTGTGGAGTTAATTTGGCATAAACAGGTTCCTCTCAGAGTCTCTATTCTTGCTTGACGGCTATTGAGGGATCGTTTACCTATGAAAGCAAATTTGGCAAACCGTGGTATCATTCCTTTGGAGGGGCGGTTGTTTGCCATTGGTTGTGGGCACGTTGAAGACGTGAATCACTTGTTTTTATCTTGCCCAATTTTTGGTGCCTTAAGGCCATTGGTGAGGGCTTGGCTTGGGGTTGATGGTGTTGACCCTCAACATATTTTGGACCATTTGTTGCAATTCATTCATTGTGCAGGTTGCTTGAAATCGCAAAGATTTTTTTCCCATTTGATTTAGCTTCAATGTATTTGGGTCTTATGGAATGAACGAAATGATAGAATTTTTAGAGACAGGCAGAGCTCTTTACCACAAATGTTAGACAAAGTAAAATCATCTTCTTTGTGGTAGTTAAAAGCTAGTAATGTTGTTTTTAGCTCTGGTACTCATAATTGGTGGTCGACCCTTCTGTTATGTATGGGTATCGACTGACAACTTTGTATTCTTGACATGACTTTGTTCTTTCCGTGATTGTTTAGCACACCTTGTGCTGCAACAATTACGTTTTTGGTAGTAATATATTTCATTTTAGTTTTTTTTTTTTTTTAAAAAAAAAACCATTTTCTTTTATGAAGTGATCATATGTTATTTCAATCACACTGATTTCCAATTTGAGGAACATTTATACTTTTTCTAATTTAAAAAAAAAAAAAGTTTATTTTTCCTCCGAAGTCCTCAATACAGCATAGTATATGACTATATTTATTATATCGTAGCTATTATATTGACTGCTTTTAGGTTTTAGGTCTTCTTAGTTTTTCAAGTCAATACCATGTACTCTTATGTGATGGGTGACAATTGTTGGTGTTATTTACGTTTTGTTTGATTGATTATAATATGTAGACTCAACTAAATTTTAATTATATTTTTAAGGTTTGAAATTTTAGAATATGCTTCTCCTAAGATTCGATTTTTTTGATGTTAATTTGATTGGGCTAGTTTATCTTAAAAACAAATCACGCTTTCAAGGCACATGGTATGATAATTGTAGTACTAATAAAGTTGTAGTTCATTGATACCAACAAAAAAAAGTTGTAGTTTATTATCCAAAATTTAGAATCAATAGCCTCAAATATCTACCACTTTTAAACACATTGGTTTCTCTTTCCATCAATATGATATTTTTTTAATTTTCAACACTCTCAAATCCAATTAAATTAAGGATTTTTCTATCATGTGCAAGTTTGTAAATGTTAAGAAATTTAAAATAACAAGTTTGTATGGAACTAGTATGGATACCCGTGTCAAGCATCGGCTAAGTGTCGTCATACTTATAATATTAAATTAAGATGTGATATCATTCTTAATTATATGGTTGTTCTTTGTCCAATGGGTCGATCCACACCGGTGTTAGCTCCCTCATAAGGTCTAATGACGATATCATAACTAGTTTGGAATCTATGAGGAAGCAGGAATGGATTCTGGTGGTAGATTCTGAATGTGAAGAGTCTCAAACTTGATGGATTTATGTTAATCTCTCGTATGGTGTAAGTTAAAGTCCCACATTAAATAAAATAGTAGATATTGAGCAACATAAAAATGATATAACTCATATATCTAATTCCTCAAGAATTAAGGTGAAGATTTGGTGTCAAACTCACTTATGGAGTTTCTCTTAATCTAATGTGATAACCAAACTCAATGTAATATCCTCCAAAAGGCACAACATTATGATGAATTGTTCTTTTTAGTTTTTGGATATCATTTGTGTACTTTTTATATTTTTAAATTTAGTGTTTAAATTACATTATCTTTCATGTGAGTTGCTTCATTCAATCTATATTATTTTAAATTCATTCACTTTTGGTCTTTGGCGCAAATGACAATGGTATAATGCATATGTTGTATGATGAATTGAAATATGTTTATTAGACATTGAAAATTTTGTGTTGTTTTTTAATTGAATCTAATTTTTTGATAAAATAATTGTCCAAAAATATCAATCTTCTTCAACAAATCTATAGAAGCAACTCACACTACTTTTTATACTCTCACGAACAAAGACACGACATTTTATTCTCATATCTTCTCTCATGTTCAAATCCCTTTTTCGTATATGTTTTTTCTTCTAATTTTCATTCTTTTGATATAAACATCCCTCTATGAAACCACCAACAACCAACCTTTTTGAAAATGGTATGCATTTGTTTGACCTTATTTACTATCTCACGTAATTACATATACGTGAAGAATTTCACATTTGATTAAGAGATACCAATGTGTCAAGTGTGAGTTAAAGTTTTTTATTGTATGAAAGAGTATATTTTTAACAACATATAAGTGAGATGACTCATATATCTAATGCATTAAGATTTTGGATGATGTGATATCAGTCTCACTTGTGTGATCTCTCTTTGTCTAATATGGCGATCAAAATCGGTGTAGGAACTCAAGAAAGTCTCAAAATTATAATGAAATGTTTTGTTAGTTTTCGGTTGTCATTTGTTTAATTTTTATCTTAAATTTTAGTTATTTGATGTTATTTGCTTTCATGCTATTTTTCATTCCACCTTCATTATTTCAAATTCCCTCACTTTGATCTTTGGTTGAATATGACAGTGAAAAAATGCATAAATATTCTCTTGACAAAATACATGCTTATTAGAAATTTAAAAATGATGTAGCATTTTTTTTTATTTGGGTCTAATTTTTTTAAAATAATTTTGTTCAAAAATCACTGAACCCTACAACAAACCCGCAAAATTACATGTAACTTACTCAATTCCATGTACTCTCGCGGTCAAAGCACACGCTACTTTTTTTCCTCAAAGTTAAAATTCTTTTTTAATCTTCTTTCTTTTCTGATTTATTTTCTTTACTCTCATGGAAGAAAGGAACATAAACCTCCCTCCGAAAATGATGACCCTTTTGTTTAATTTGACTATGTCACCAGATTAGAGATGCAGAGAGTCTAACACTTAAGAGAAAAAAGTTAATGTGTTGTATGTGAGTTAAATTCCTGCTTTAGATGCAAGAGTAGATAGTGAGAAAAATATGAGTGAGATGACACATATACATAATTCCTTAACGTTTTGGATGAAAATGTCGTGTCAATCTCACTTCTATGATTGCTATTAGTCAAATGTGATCCAACCGATTTAGGCTCTCATGGAAGTCACAATATTATAATTGTTGATTTTTTTTTTAATTTCATATGCCAACCGATTTAGGCTCTCATGTAAGTCACAATACTATGATTGTTGATTTAGGCTCTCATTTGTTTAAATTTATTATCTTAAATTTTAGTTTTCGAGTGTCATTCGGTTTGATGCTATAATGAGTTGATAAAATACATACTTATTAGACATTTTAAGGGAAGATATGACGTCAAACTCACTTGTGTGATTGCTCTTAACCTATTATGATGATCCAATCGAGTGAAGGCTTCCTCTGTAGTCTCATCATTATGATGAACTATTTTGTCAGTGTTTGAATCTTATTTGTTTGGCTTTTTTTATCTTAATATTTAGTTTTTGGATGTCATTCGACTTCATGGTATTTTTTTATTAATCCTTTATTATTTTAAATTCCTTCACATTTGATCATTGGTGGGATATGACAGTGAAAAATGCAGATGTGTTATGCTCAGTTAATAAAATTCATGTTTATTAGACAATTTATAATGATGTGATGTTTTTTTAATTAAGTCTATTTTTTTTATTAAAACAATTACACAAAAATCTACAACTCCTTCAACAAACTCATATAATTACTAGCAACTCACTCTATTCCATATAAACTCACAAGACAAATTGCATATTTTTCGTTTTTTTTCTTCTTTTTAATTTCTTTTATCTCCTCTCATGGAACAATGGAATATAAACCTACCTCCATGAACCCACCACCAACCCACATTTTTGAACATATTGTGTCTTCATTATCTTATTTGACTATATCACATAATTACGGACGTGGATAGTTTGACACTTTATTAAGATATGTTAATGTGTCAAATGCGAGTTAACGTTCCATATTGAATGGAAGAGTATATTTTGAACAAAATATAAGTGAGATGACCGATATACGTAATGCCTTAAGGTTTTGTGTAAATATGTGATACTAATCTCACTTGTATAGTTGATATTGGCCTAACATAATTCAGCGCAGTGAAGTCTCACTTGGAAGTCCCAACATTATGAAAAAATTGTTAGTTTTTGGAGGTCATTTATTCATTTTTTAATCCTATACTTTAGTTATTAAATGACATTTGTTTTCATGCTATATTTTTTATTCAACCTTTATTATTCACTTTTCTTCACTTTCTGACTTTGGTGGAATTTCACAATGAAAAAATAGAGATGTGTTATATCCCGTTGACATAGTACATGTTTATTATAAATTTAAAATAATGTGGCATTATTTTGATTTATTCTATGTTTTGGTAAAATAATTACCCGAAAATCTCCAATTCCTTCAACAAACTCGTAAAATTACAACAACTCGCTCTACTTCCTATATGTCATAGTCAAAGCACACACTCTTATTTTTCCTTATAATTTCTTTCATGTTCAATCTTTTTTCTTATCTTCTTTACTTTTCTAATTTTTTTATCTCTCTCTTTCTCTATTCTCATGAAAGAAAAGAACATAAATCTTCCTTACGATGTTATGCCTTCTTATGATCTTATTTTGCTTTGTTACTATATCATATATGCAGAAAGTCTCACACTTAAAGGAAGGAATATTATATGTCATATGTGAGCTAAAGTTCGACATTGGCTGCAAGAAAAGACAATGTGAAACATACAAGTGAGACGACTTATATACATAATATCTTAAGAATTTGGATGAAAATGTAGTGTCAATCTTACCTAAGTGGTCGCTCTTAGTCTAATGTGATTATCCAACCCAATTTAAGCTCTTATGGAATTCCCAACATTATAGTGAATTTTTCTTCATTTTTGAATGTCATTTGCCTTATTCTTTTATATTAAATTTTAGTTTTTGGACATCATTCGCTTTGATGCTATATATTTTTATTCACCCATCATTATTTTAATTTTTTTTTCACTTTGGTGGGATGTTACAATAGTAAAATGTAGATGTGACATGCTTATTACACATTTTACGTGAGGATATGATATCAATAGCAGTTTTGTGGTCGCTCGTAACCTAATGTAATGATTCAACCATAATGTAGACTCCCTATCAAGTCCCAACATTATGATTAACTATTTTATTAGTGGTTAAATGTCAATTTTATCTTAAAATTTAGTTATTACAAGTCAAATGTTTATAATAGAGATAAAGATAAAGACATTTAATCTTAAAATATTTTTCTGTTATCCCTCTGGTTCATAAGATAAATAGATCCAAAAAAAAAAAACCAAAGTAATATCATATTTTCTCAAGAGATAAATAAAATCTAATAAAAATTGATTCCTCCTAGAGACTAAATTAGGGATCTACAGAACATTTCACACATTTCTCTATTTTATCGAATGTGTATGATATATTTTGAATCACTATCGTTACAAATTTTTTTCAAATTTTTCAATCTATTATTCTAATATATTATTTCACTCTCTACTTTGATCATGTGAAAATTTAATATGAATACTATCATTTGTCTATTGCTTATTGTATTAGATACACAAACTCTATATTCTCGAGATAAAAAAAATCAGGATTCTAAAAATTAAGATGATCTAATAGCGTAAAGGAGGGAGGGAGAGAGAGAGAGAGAGATTGTCAAAAAAAGAAATGTTATATATTATTTATTTTTATTGTATTTGAACTATTCTAGTTATTTAAATTTATATTGTAAATCATATTAAGATACGTAAAAAATTATTTGTGACTATAAATCTATAATATTCAAAAAAAGTCAATAACATATTTAAAAAATAAAATTCAATTATAAATTTTTGTAATTTTTTAAATCTAAAGTAAATTTAAATATTTGTGCCTCTCAGTTTAGGTTCTTATTCTTGTCAATATTTTTCAAAAATCAGTTCGTAATCTTCATACAGTTTGTGCAATAAATTTAAGGGCTTTTAAGCAATGCGAGAGACCCATTAAACAACTTTCCATATTTTAGTCAAGGCCTACTTAAGTTGCATTTTTTAATTTGAAAAAAAAAAAGGTTTCGGAGCTACTTATTCAAAGTTTGAATCAATAGAGTCAAACTATCCACCATTTTTATTTTTTTACCCAAAATTATCCACTACTTATGAATGCATTAATTTCCATTTTCCAAATATGCGATATTTCTGAATTTACCAACATTTTGAAACCCCTTTACCTATCTTGAAAAATTGTAGAAGAAAACTTAAAGGACACTCTTTACAAACAAAGGCAAAGGAAAAATCTAATACCAAAAAAAGTGAGTCAAAACCAAAAACCATTCTCATTAACAAAGTAGTTAAACCAACTCTTTCTCATTTTCATGTGTATTATCTTTGTGCACTAGACAGTTACCAACTTTACTGAATGAGCCATTTCAACTTCTACATTGAACTATAACTACTCCAACAACCAGCCACATAAACCCCCTTTCTCATTTTATCTATATATGCTATAATTCATTCTTCTAAAACCAAACATACCACATCGTACTAGCAAAAAACAAAAACATACAACATTGTCATATTGAGCAAAAAATTTATACAAATCATCAGAAATGGCTAATGGATGTTCATCAACAGCAATGGCAGAGAAGATTTCATGGAACTGTGCTCTATTTGTGGCATTGATGTTGGTTTTGAGAATCTGCGAATCAAACACAAGTGATGATGAGTTGGATGTTCAGATACAGAATATGCTGCAAGAGAATGATTTTAGTAATAGTAATGTGAACAAAAACTACAACAACAAAGTGTGTGATGAGATATACGTTGTTGGTGAGGGAGAGACACTTCAAACAATAAGCGAAAAATGTGGCGATCCTTATATTGTTGAAGAGAATCCACATATCCATGACCCTGATGATGTTTTCCCTGGCCTTGTTATCAAGATTAACCCTTTCTCTGTTAGTTCATAAATATGTTTCATCTTTAATTTAATCAGGACTATATATGTTTTTCAGCTTGAAAGTTCTGTGTATTGTAACAAATTTATGGCTAATTTGAATATTTGTGTAAAATGTTCATGTTTGGCCAAAACAATGTTTATGTAATCTTTTTATGAAAATCTAACATGAAACCAAATCCTCCCATTTTCATTCAAAAGATACAAGTTAAGAGTGAGAGAGTTGAGGAAGGTACATGTTGGGAAATGAAGAAGAATTTTATTTTCTTTCATTTTGGTCCAAAGGACACATCAACAAGCTAGCTTGACATTCACACTTGACAGGCCACCAATTTTAATGACTTAACGTCCCACTTTAACGTCAAAGACTAAAATGATTAACTGAGTGTAAAGTGGAGGATTAATTTGTGATTTTGTTTGAGTCAGAGACTAAATTGACGACGCGTTACACTTTTAGGGTCTAAAATGGTAGTTTTCCCAATAATCATTTACTATTATTCTCAAGCCACATCCACTAACCTTGCAATGCAAATGTCGACTTATATGATAGTAATACAATATCATGGTAGCAGTAGCATCCCACAGGGAAAATAAACTTGGGTACGGAGGCAACCTCCATACGACGGCAAATCGAGAAATTATCGTACATAAAACAATTAAGGAACACCAAGCCACAATACAAGATTAGGAGTTAGTAAAAAACACAAGACTATGATATACTCTAGATTACACAGGTCATGTATGAAGAAAAGATATACATGAGTAAAAAAACAATTTGAGGAATTCTGTTTTCCTCCAGTTTTTATAATACAGGTATTCTTACCCCTCATAAGCTCTAACATGCCATTGACACGTCTTCCCTTGATCTTCCAAGGATTGATGAGTCTTCTTCAGCTTCAAATATGTAAGTTGGCAGGGAAGCAGAATCGAGTTCAAAACAACCCCTCGTAACACCTTCCCTCTCATCACAACTCATCTTATATGAAGGGATTTGATGTGAGAACCTATATAACCCATTAGGTGGAATACAAAACATGTTCTCTCCATTATTTTGAGTTTTCTCAAAGAGGCTAGTAAATCCTTTCACCTTTCCTAAGCAAGCTATTTCAATGCCAACATTTTCAACAAAATCTGATAGGATTTCAACAAAAGCAAATTCACGCTTCCGATAATTTTCTGGATTAGAACTCCACTTGATATCCCAATTTCTGAAAATTGCCCAAGTTTCTCCCTTATTGGGAAACACTAGGTAAGAGCCTTTGTTATTTCCTTTTATATACTGAATCTGATGAGAGAACATATCACGATCTGTAGTTTTCTGAGAGTTAGCAAGTTTGAATTTACCACATGCAATAGGCAAATCTGCGTTATACCAATCAACCTCACCATCCTCATCTGGGTAAGCTTCCAACCAAGTAATCTGCAACTTGAAAGGGAAGGTCACTTTCTTGACAAGAGCATAAAGTCTTGGCATAACATCATCAGTGGTATCATAAATTGCCCATAATTGATTAACAGCAAAACAATCATCTGACTTGTCCTTCTCAAAATTATTGAAATCTGGATCAGGACAATGAATGATCTCTGGACTAGACGGGATATTTGAATTCGGTGGAGAACAGTTTTTCTCCTTTAACATTCTAGGATCAAGATCTGACTCCAATTCCTTACCACCTTGAACATGAGAGTGCCTGTCTTTGCTTGTATTCCTTAAAAATGTTTCTTTAGACACGTTCTTTTTCTCAACTTCATCAATGTTCAATGATTCATCTTGTCGTGGCTTTTTGGGAGGAATATCATAATTGTCATCTTCATTGGTTTCCACATATGAAACATGCTGCTTTTGTCTGGAAGACCTTCTAACATTCAATCTTGAAGGATCAGTATAATTTTCTCGAACAGTGACATCTTTCTTTTCATCATCAATTCCAGTGTTGAATCTGTCTTTTGAATCTGGTTCAGGTTCTCTCACTCTCTTATTTCCAACACTTTTTGAGGCCTGTGACTCCATTGGTTTCGACACAGGAACATAGCCATGCTTACTCTTTTCATCATTAAGTTGCTTACCAACCCCAGCGGCAGAAGTTTTCATACATGAAGGATATGACTGCACAAAAGTATCTGCATATCCACCACCAAGGGGTTTTCCACCATTACTTTTAGAGGCCGCTTTTGGTGGAGCCTGCATTGGAGCATTTTTCCGAGCACGAAACCGAACAAATGATGGGGTAGCGAGTTGACTAATACATTTTTGACAGGCAGTAATCATAATTTTTGTGTAGTACTGGAACCTGCTATTACAATGTTGGCAAACTGTCCAGAATGTCTGTTGTGCAGCTTTCAGATGGGGATTCCAAGAAGGGAAGTTTGAAGAAACTTTTTTCCAGTATTTTGTTGTATTTGGAACTTGATTCGCTGCAGTTCTCACATGAACTTTGACCCATTTGTCATATAAAGATCACTTTGCTTGGTCACTCAAAACCCTATTGGCTTCCCCAATCAACTTGAAAGCAGCTTCTGCACCAGCAAATTTATTTTTATCAGGATGAAGTAGCAGGGCGAGCTTTCTGTACTGCGTCTTTATGATTAATTCCTCTGAGAATCTTTCTAAGAATTCCATAATAGTCCATTTCAAACATACATAGTTTCTTCATTGCAGCATTGTGAACCTCACAAACTGCAAGGATCTGAGCAATGTTTTCCACACCAGCATACAGATTTTTGGCCTTTTTAGCAAACTTCAGTGCATCTACGAATTCACCCCTTTGCATTTTAGTGTCCGCCAGTTGCTTAGCCCTCACAGCCTCATCCTTGTTGCACTCCATTAGTGAGTTGATGTCGAATATCCAATCACCTCAGTTTCTTCAATATCACACAAAAACACCTCCTTGTACTCGTGTCTATTCACATTCCACAAGCAACACTATGTGTTCAACCAAATTGACACAGACCAAGCAAATTAAGCCAACTCATCACTACTCTATGAAGCACTTACACAGCTCTGGATGCCAATCACGACAACAACACATAGACACCAATAATAATTTAAGAAAATGGAAATACATGAATATAACATGTGTCGATGTCGTGTTTATGAGCACTACCATATCATGCATCAGTAGCATAAAAGATAGCATTATGAACATAGTGTTATAGAAATGATTCATTTACACGCAGAAAAATGCCGCAACATAACAATTAGTTAATCTGTTTTCCTTAAATTAAGCCAATGCATCACTACTTTATGAAGCACTGACACAAACAAAAACGCCGAACACATGAATACTACTCTATGAAGCACACGAATACTACTCTATGAAGCGCATCACTACTCTATGAAGCGCATCACTACTCTATCAACCACTAACACAGACACGGACGCCAAACACAACAATGACACATTGACATGGAAAGACATGATATAACATTAACACGTGTTGATGTCATGTTTGTAGGCACTACCATATAATGTATTAGTAATGAACATGACGTTATAGGCATGAATTCTCTGTAGTATGACACTTCTGATTGAAGGCGTATCCGACGTCAGACGACAAGTGTCGTGTTTGATATCGACACAGCACATGTACATGTGATTTCATTCAATTATGTAATTTTCTCAAATAATTATTGGTGTCGACGTGTCAGTGTTCGTGTAGTGTCTGCGTCTGGCGCAGCATAACAATCAAATTAGGTCACAATGTAGGAAAGTAATATCTCTACCTTTTGCAATTTGCCCTAAATTACAATGCTACTAATAAACAGCATAGTAACATATAAACAAAATGCGAAAATGATGATTAATACGCAAAGCGAAATCGAACGCAGAGAGCAACGAAGAAGATGAAGAGTAGAGAAGTTACCTGCGAAGAAGACAGAATCCAACTCACTCACCCGCGTTACACAGACAACACTATGGAAAAACGCAAGAAGACAGAGTGAAGTGAACTGAAAGTGTTTAAAACACCAAAGTCAGAGTGGGGGGAGGGAATATACAAAACGGGAAAGTGCATAAATGTCAATATCACTATCACTACACTACATAAAGGTTGAATTTTTTCTATTTTAATTATTACTCCCTCTTCATGTTTAATTGTAGTATTTTAAGGCAAATTCTATGATACACCTAAATTAATAATTAAATGAGTTTTTTTTTTTAAGAAAAAGAATTTTTTTTTTTGGTAAAGAAAAAGAATTATTTTCTATCATTGACGATTATAATAATTAAATCTTATTTACCAAAAGTTTCGACGGAATTAAATTTATTTTTTTTGAATTTTATTACTCATAATAAAGAATATTGATTATTTTTTATGAGAAAATTTTAAAAATTTAATATGATTCTTATAAACAATGAAATGATGTTTTCTAAAATATAAATATTGATAAATATTTTTTTATTTCACAAAATGATCATTAATTTATAAATTTATGGAGCAAGACTACCGGTACACCTCAATTTGCGAGGTGTACCATACACCTCAATTTGTGAGGTGTACCGTAGAAGTTCCCATTTCAAAGGTATGATTTGTCGATTATACTCTAGTCAATTCCTTTTATTTTTTTCAATAAAACCATTTAATGTTATATATTTGGAAAACTAAAGTTTGTTTCTTGTTATCTTAAAAAAAATTTAAAAAATTGTTAACTATAATAATGGTTTCATGAATAGTTAAAATTCTATAAATAAGATGAATAGTAAATATTAAAAATTTCAAGTGCAAAGTAAAAGTACAGATCTAAGAAAAAAAAAAAGAATTTGTTGGAGTAAAAGATACTAGTAACTAACAAATGTTTCTTACGAGAGAAAATAACATATTAAATTTATTGCAAAGAAGAAGTGTGTGCAAAAATATAAGAATATATTGATGGATTAAAATGAGGGAATAATAAAAAATTTCAAAAATACACTTCACTATTTTAGTGTTAATATTCTAAAACGATGTTTAAAAAGGAACGAAGATGGAGTAGTAAGTATTATATATGTTTGATTATTTAATATAATAGTTTATCTCTGTGAACTTAACTCAGTTGGTAAAGACAATACATAATATATGCAAGGTCTGGAGTTTGAATTGTTTCCCTCATTGTCCACATATTTTCATTTTGAGAGTAACTTGTCCATTTTTTTTGAATGGACGTGTCCATTTAAGACTTCTACAAGAGTAGGTAGATTTTGTTAAGGAAAGTAAGATCATATGTACCAAATGAAAATTATTTTTTCAAAAAATGGATATTTCATATGGATATCTTAAAAAAAATAGATGACTCCATTGTAGATACTCTCATACAAGAGTAGCCAAATTCTGTTAATTTTGTTTTGTTGAATGATTTATAAATAAGGTAAAACACTTAACATTATTTCTAACGGGGATCACTCTATTTAAGACTTAGTACTTATGAAGTATCTTTATTAAAATAAAATATTTTGAGTATCTAATGGGAGCAAGGTCTACGTGAAGACCTCCATCTTAAGTGAGACCTATGTTTTAATATTAAAATATTGAAATGTAAGAATATAAATTTATTGCTAGATGATTATGAGTCCCTTTAATAAATTTAGTACATCCAATTTGTTTTCTTTTTCTATAAGATGTCAACTAATTTATACTTTTTTTTTAAATAAAAAAAAATACTCTCTTTTTCTTTTAACAAGGATTTATCGTCTATGTTAACGAATACAAAATGGTGTTTTAAATTAAATGAAGTGCATAAAAAGCCTTTAAAAACAATTAATTCTCTTAATTTATATTGTTACGCAGGGAAACCATTTACTTCCCTTAAGTTATCCGTTACCTCGGTCACCATTATTCAAAATATTGGTAAAAAAAAAGAAACCATTATATAAAATCATTTGTTCATCCAAAACAAGCCTTACATAAAATAAAATGATAACATGATTTATATATAAAAGCTTGCTCGAATGATCAACACATTTTGGTAGCAGGTAAAGTTCGTGCGTCAACCATGATGCAAGGCGGGGGCATGTCCATCAATTAGCTGCTGTAAATTGTGGAGTGAAGAAAAAGTAAGCTTAGACCATCTCCTATGGTCATTTTATAAGTAACCCATTTTAAGTTTCATACAATATTATCAAACCTTATCTACAACATTATTTTATACTTATGCAACTCATGTATTTTCAACACCTTATGTTCCTTCAACTCTTACACTTGAAGACCCCTAAATTTTATATATTTTTCAACACCTTATTTTTTCTCTATCAAACTTCCTATAACATCAACAACATATTAATACATCTATTACATCACTTTGTCTATCTCAATCTTTTTACTTCTTTTTTTGTTGTAGTTGACGAAATTGAATAAATTTTATTTAATTGGTATCATAACTTAAATTAATGTCATGAAACTCATATTGCAAAGTCAGGTTCCTTCAATAACAAGAAAAAAAAAAAAAAAAAGATAGAGTTCATCTTACAATGAAACACCATATTCTCATTGAAGTTTTTTTTTTCTTCTTCTTTTTTCTTTTTGGAGAGGCTCGTTGAAGATATTCTTCTTAGAAATCTCATTTGGTGATTAAATAATTATTCAAGTTCATTGCTTTTGCAGAAATATAGCTGATGTTATATGAGTATTCTATCCATCAGCATGCCTCATTTGACAAACACATACACGTAAAAATATAGCTAACTATAGAACTTGGATATTTAGGTCTTAATTCATAAAACATGTTCAATACAAAATAAAAGTATAGCGGAAGCAAATTAATCATTGAACAAGAATATGATCAGATCGACAACATGTTTGATTTATCAAGGATATTAAGAATTAGGGTATTAGGAATACCTGGATAAAGCTTTCATGGAAGCCCTCTCAACATAGAGAGTAAGTAATCTGTTACAAACGGAAGCGGTTAGCGGTGACTGATTTGGTTCTTCCTCAACCGGTACCCTTATGCCTCTAGTTCTCTTCAGATGGGGAGAAGAGAGAGTTTGCCGTGTACGGTATATTGGGGACCATAGCCTCTTTTATATTGGATAGCCATTAGGGTTTCCCATTATTCCGTTAATGGGCTATCCGGACATCCACTCATTGAGTCCATATCAACTAATTAAATATTTAATTAATTATCCAATTAGAAATCTAATAGCCTTATTACTTAATTTGATCACTAATCAATTAAGGCTCACAATTGATAAATAGCTAATATAATTATAATTACGATATTTGCCCACATAATAATATTGGAATATAATTAAATAATAAAATATTCCAACAATCTCCCACTTGGGCTACATATCTTAATAATTATATCAGTATACTTTAGGCGCGCGTCTGAATGCTATTTATCTTTAGATTTCAACTTTACAATTTGGTCCACCTCATACATTAATAATGGGACCACCGCGGCTATCGTCACTGACGTATAACGTGACGGAACCCCGACGACCACCATATCAATGCACTTGATGACATAGATCGACATGGATGAGTGGCATGGAAATTTCATGTAATGTGATCTCTAAATCATGTCTATTTCCAACTGATCCAACAAAAACTTTAGTGAGATCAAACTGAAGTTTGCAAATTCAATATTTGCACAAAATGATACAGAAATGGTTATAACCTCATGAACTTTATTTCTGCAGAAAATCATAATATAAAGTCTGTATCAATACCAAAACAAAAGTATAGAACATAAAATAAAAGAGACTCCCACTAATCCATGACATCTTTAATGACAACAACCATATGAAAAGACCTTAGGTGTCATGTCACTGATTAGTGGTATAGCTAGCATAAAATTTATCTCTACATGTTCTATCATTTTAACAACAATAATTTATAAGGTAATAAACCTTATAATTTTGTTATTGAAGCTTTATATGACTAACTTATGTCACTATATAACTTAAGTGGTCTTTCAATACCTTTAACTATATGCAACCAAGTGACATAAATATTTACAGTCATTTCCTAAGTTAGGATGTCTTATTATATATAGACATCCAAAAGCCAGAGACTAACACGCTAATAATCTCCAAATTGTTAGATCTCTGATGTGAGCATAAACTTTCTTGTTCTCTTTAATAATTCTTAAGGTTGCCTTTTCAACAATTCAAACTTTGAATTGCTCAAGTCTCTGCCAAACAGTTTGATCATATATGTTATTTCAAAATGCGTATAATAAGATCATACATAAAAATTCTATAAGCAAAGCATAGGAATATACTTAAATTTCCTAATGGGCAATATTTGAGACTGAAAAGTCTCTCTCGGAGACTAAGGTCACCCATAACTTATTATGTCAATTTATTTTCAACTTTATTGATATAACTCTTTTGCAATATCCCGAATAATACCTTGAGAAGAATCTCTAGTATTGAAAAGCCTAATACAAAGGAGGTGTCCCCAGGATCTTTCATCACTAACTTTTGTTAGAGATTTCACTGGTTTCACATAACATACATATATCATTGTTGATTAAATAAAATAAAATTGACATATTAAACTAGGAATATAAATTTACTCCCACTAAGCTTACTAAATCCACAATTCTCCGTAATATTATCTCAAAACCAAATGAGACAATTACTTTATGAGAATTTGTTATAACAATAAAGAGACAAATTTCTTAACTCATAAATGGATTTCATGATTTTGCAAACTATTTACTTTGTATCAATTGACACAAACACTTTATTAAGTTGCACTGTATTGTATTATTAATGTCATCATTAAGAAACACTATATTGAAATCCATCTTATGCAGCTCCAAAATTATAATAAGCAAACTAGTATCATGACTGTCCTAATAGAGTCTTTCAATTAAACTAAATAGAATTTCTCTTTCAGTCAATTCTTAATGACACTAGAAACTCTAGTTCTTGAGGGTGTTGAGTTTGATCTATATGAATTAATTTCTTAACTTGATAGAGAGGAAGAACAATAATATTTTCACGAGGATCCAAATATACTATAATAATAGCAACTATATGAATTAGTTTAGAACTAATTCTTCCTCATTCAATTTTGTTCTATTACCATATCTCTCCCCCAAACTCAATATCCTCAAAAAGACTTAACAATTTATGTCTCAAAATTTTCTTAATTTGTGGGACGAAAAAGTTATAGTATTCAAAACCTTAAACAATATAGAATGTCACAAGTCATAACTGAATTGACTCTAATAATTGAACTCAAAAGACACGTTGAATCATCATTGGAAAATAAAACTCAAAATATCTTGATTTATTCAAAGAGAAATTAAGACAAAATTTAATTCAAATAATGATTCACCAAATTGTCTTTTAAATACAAGAATAACCTAGTAATGACAATCTAAAAATAGTTTAAAAAATGAATAAAACCATCTTTATCGACTTTGTCCATTCTAAATTGATATATCTTTCAACATCATTGAACAAAAGTCAGTCAAGACTATTTTTCTTTATTTGCCCTTATCTTTTGAGGTATTTTCCGAATGAGCACTATTTTATTTTCTCTTGTTTCAACTATTCCTTATTTGCACACTTTATGAATTGATCATTTAAATGACCATTTCTAACCATAACAGTTATAAACTTAATTGTGCAATGAGAATAATAAATACTGAATTTTCGAACAAGTCATATAATAGTCGAAATCACTGAATTTTCAACCAAGTCATATGATAGTCGAAATTATAGTGTCTTAGCAAGATTAAATGTTCACATAATGTGCTCTTAACATTTTCTTTGCCTAATAATCTTAATGAAATAACCACTCTCCAATGAGAGCTTGTCTTTCTCTATATTGCTTTAAAAGCACTTTAATTTAAGCAAAGAAAATATGACAAAAATTTTGTCATCTTAAATCATACCTCTAATACATATGATATTTTATGATCTCACGTGACCTATGAGATTTGGTGTACACTCACTAGTCAAACTTGATTCTCACATTAGGTGCTGAATTTGTGAGAGAATGTGAGTTTCACCACCCTTATCTAAGGTCAAGATTCAAGAACAATATTAATATCATTCTTTAATTCCTAAAACTAAAGCTTTTAAAGGTTAAAATAAATTTAACTCAAATTAACAGATAAATAAAACTATATTAGCTTAAAGAGAACAAAAGTAACAAAAGTACTCATCAAAATACCTAGTGCACCATCAATATTAAGTCTTTCAACAATAATATCAATTGCCAATGGTATTTTACAACAATGATCAAACAATGACAATTTACTTTGACAAAGAATAAATTCTTATAATTGTTATATGTTTACCATTATATTTGTGTGAACGTAAACTCTTAACTGAATAAGTTTACACTCGCACAATATTATCACACATGTCAGTAAAATATTATAGAAATGTGTTCTTTATTTGTAAATAAAAGACCTTAACAAGATACCAAGCGCACCATTAAAACACAATCTTTGGATTGCTAAGAATTAATTGCAAGCGGTACTCTCAATGCAATGATCAAACATTGGTGATAAGTCCTGTCAAATAATAGTCACCTTTGGGCATCCTATTACCCACATGGATAATTACGTTATAATCACCACATATTTATCATCGCAGGTATGTAACTATTTGGCCAAGTTGTGCCTTCCTTGGGGCCGACGACAACTCGCATAAATAATTACACACTACATCTTTTGTAAGCTTAATTGAAATCAATTTACACAACAAAGGTTACTTGGGCAACATTATTGTTTCAACTGACTCAACTAATTTTACTAGACAATTTTAATATATATATTAAACGGGGTGATAAATCCTGTCAAATAATAGTCACCTTCGGGTATCCTATTATTCACATGGAAAATTACTTTATAATCACCACACATTTACTATCATATGTATGTAGCTATCCGGTCAAGTTGTGCCTTCCTTGGGGCTGACGACAACTCACATGGATAATTTCATACTACGCCTTTTGTAAGTTCAGTTGAATCAAATCTACGCAACAGAGGTTACTTTGGCAACATGTTGTTTCAACCAAAACAACCGCAATTACTAGACATTTCATAGTAAATTAAATGGGAATGATCTTAAATTTACAAGGCACTACTGACATAATGTAGGCCGAATTAGTCCATTATGTCGCTAAGTAACCATAAGGCCACTCGGCAACCCTTAAGTGTGAAGACAAATTCACAAATTTGAAAGAAGATGAAAGTCACAAATCACACCAATGTGTATGACAATACATTACATATATCGCATAAAAGCAACAACAAACATAGCATGAAATATATTCAAAATGCATGATAAGACAAAATATTATTGTAGAAACTTAATAACAATAAACTCTAACATCATAATCATGCTATATAAAAAAATATTCAATTACAAACCAAAACAAAATTGAATCTTATATACACCAAAATATTCATGCCGCAATTGATTCACATATATCAAACGATTCTTTAAATAAAATAATTAATAACTCTAAACTCAATTGTTTCCTAAAATAAGGAAATGAACTTGATATGTTTATAAATAAACAAACGAAACTAGAATTGTTATTAGCCAAACTTAAAGAATCAAATTCTTACATTTTGTACTACTTCTCAAAATAAACAATATGTACAAAATCTTTATGAATCAAAACTAATTTCAAATAAAAATTAAGCTGCATGATGTGATAACAATATTGGAAAAATTATTTTTACCGAATGATTTAATATAAAATCAAATCACCAAAAATAAAAAAAAACAAATCTTTATTTTATTTTATTTTTCAAAAGTTCACATCCAAAATTTAAAACGATTTTCTTTATTTTCTGTGAGTCAATTTTCATTTCAAATAAATATCAAACAAAAAAAAATAAGACCACAACATTTGAATTATCATATCAACCGGAAAGATTTTGATTTTATTTCCAAAAAAAATAATTCAACAAAATCAAACCCCTTATAAGGTTCAAACCAATGCCAAAATAAGATAAAGTAGAATCTCTATGAATCCAAAAATTGTAATCTCAAAAGCAAATCAATATTATTTTATTCCAAAAATTATGATTACAAACAAATTTCATATCCACAAGTAGAACAAAATTTTGTGTGGAAAAGCTTCAGGTACATGATTATGTATCGGCAACAGCCAAAAAAAAAAAATTATGAAAATTGAAACTTTATGTGCACATAAAACAGAATAGGCACAAACATTCAATTTCTCAAAAATAAAATTTTGCAACTCAGTTTGCCTTAAGGTAAAACAATATTATCAGTAACACAAAAATATGAATCACCAATTAAATTGTAGACACCCTGTGAAATAACTAAATCCCTAAATTAAAAATTTGGGTTCATGCAAAATTGGAAAAGAACATAAAATACATTCAACAACCAATTTCAACCAAAATTGCATAAGGGTCACAAAGTTTCAAGCAGCACAGTAGTAATAATGATGTACCGACACAACCATAATTCATGAGTAATTGAGTGCAACAATTTCAATCAAAAAAGAAACTAACCGAAAAGCCCCAAAATATGATTAGTTTAAAGTAACAAAATTTGGAAAATCAATCAATCCATAAATCGATCAAACCTTGAAACTCAAAATCGATAAAATCTCTAAATTAAAATTTTAGGGTTCATCGGATAGAAGAGCACGTAAAACAAGATTGCCATAAACTAAATATCGAATAAATCAAACATGAAGACCTGCTCTGATACCACTTGTTGGATATTTAGGTCTTAATTCATAAAACATGTTCAATACAAAATAAAAGTATAGCGGAAGCAAATTAATCATTGAACAAGAATATGATCAGATCGACAACATGTTTGATTTATCAACGATATTAAGAATTAGGGTATTAGGAATACCTAGATAAAGCTTTCATGGCAGCCCTCTCAACATAGAGAGTAAGTAATCTGTTACAAACGGAAGCGGTTAGCGGTGACTGATTTGGTTCTTCCTCAACCGGTATCTTTATGCCTCTAGTTCTCTTCAGATGGGGAGAAGAGAGAGTTTGCCGTGTACGGTATATTGGGGACCATAGCCTCTTTTATATTGGATAGCCATTAGGGTTTCCCATTATTCCGTTAATGGGCTATCCGGACATCCACTCATTGAGTCCATATCAACTAATTAAATATTTAATTAATTATCCAATTAGAAATCTAATAGCCTTATTACTTAATTTGATCACTAATCAATTAAGGCTCACAATTGATAAATAGCTAATATAATTATTATTACGATATTTGCCCACATAATGATATTGGAATATAATTAAATAATAAAATATTCCAACAATAGACGCCACCATGATTCACACTTTGAGCGAATCAAAGACGGAGGAAACAACCACGATCTCTGCCGTCCACGAAGACATAATCCAAACTCACATACTCACACGTCTCGACGGTGCCGCTCTCGCTTCCGCCGGGAGCACCTGCTCACAACACAACTCTCTTTGTTCCAATGAACAACTCTGGGCAAACGCATGCTATTCTACGTGGCCTTCCACCAACACTGAACGTGTTCAGCAAGTAATCTCAAACTTCCCTAATGGCTTCCGCTCTTTCTTTGCAGGCTCTTTCTCCTCTCATCATCAAAGGGATACAACTTCAACAAACCATGACTGAACCCTAAGTTTAATCTCAGCCGTTGATATTTTTCATCGTAAGGATCTAGTGTTTTCCAAAGTTGTTGAAACTGAAACTGTGACCGGGTGGTTCCGGTGCTCTCCGTTTCGTATTGACCTACTAGATAATAAGGATGTGATCAAATATCCGGTTGGTGGTGATGAAAACCTAGGGGAGGAGTTGAGGCTGAGCTGGATTTTGATCGATCCGGTATTGTTTTTATCATGTATTGGTGGTGATTATTCGGTATATATATATATCACTTGATAAAAACAATACATGATATCTATATCTATATATATATATATATATATATATATATATATATATATAGATCCGGTATTGTTTTTTTTTTCTAAAGAAACTAAGTTAGTTAATTTTCATGAAATTTTCAAAAAAAGTGCATCCAACAATTGAGATTATTTTGTATTGGTGATATGATTGTGGATAAATAATTGTTTTGTAATTGAAAAATGAAATTAGGTTAAATATATTTATATTTTAATTTTTTATTCAATTAATCTGCACCACAATCGAATAGTGGGATTTTGATTTTCGAGCAGCACATTAGATTGGTGAAATGTTTGAGCATGTGCAAGAACCGGAAGGGGATGGATTTGAAATTACAAGTAATTAGATGAATGTGCAGCAAAATTATTTTCATGGAAGAAAAAACAAAGTAGAAGAAATGCTTGCTTCAAAACAAAATCATTTAATGAATTTGAAATCACTAGTAATTAGAGAGTAATCACGAGTAATTAGAGAGAGAGAAATGGATAGAATAAATTAGGAAATGAAAATCACATAAGATATGGTACATGATAGTCTTAAGTAAACAAATATTAACCTTTGGATTAAATAAAATCAACGGATTTGATTTGGTGTTAACAAATTCGTTGATACCTGGTGTCAACGGATCCTGACTCTATATATATATATATATATATATATATATATATATATATATATATATATATATATATATATATATATATATATTTGAACGATGAATTTGGTTCAAAATTATTAATTTTCTTTCATCTATTTCTATTGTGGAGGAATAGAAATTACACATATATGAATATATTATGACTCATTCAAAAGATAGTAGTTATACTTTCGAAATGCAATTGTCACAGGATTCAATTGTCACATTTGTTTATTTATTTATGACTAAATTGTATTTTTGGTCTCTTAACTATTTAGGTAGTATCACTTTGGTCCTTTAATTAAAATTCGATTTATTTTAGTCCCTTAACTTCTCTCTGTTACACATTTTGGTCTTTTCTGTTAGTTTTAATTCAAAAACGTTAGATTTTCTTCATCTTCTTCTCTTCTTTTTCATCTTCATATCATCTCCATCAACTTCAACAACAAGAATCTCAGAAAAATTCCAAAAGAAAATGAAGAAAACTTAACGTTTTTGAATTAAAACTAACGGAAAGGACCAAAATGTGTAACGGAGAAAAGTTAAGGGACCAAAATAAATTAAATTTTAATTAAGGGACCAAAGCGATACTACCTAAATAGTTAAAAAAAAAAAAAAAAATTAAAAGTTACACCCGTTGTATGTACAAACATGTGACACAATATTTAGAAGAAAAGTAAAAAAAAGGTACCAAAATAAAGTAAAAAAAAAAAAAAAAACCTAGTTTGGTAAAGTAAGATATGCTCTCTTAGTCCCTCATTAGTAGATGATAAGTGCTCAAAAGTAGTATATTTTATGTGATAATTCAGGCATTTTAGTGACTTGTTTTGCAAGTTGACTAAGGAAAAGCTATGATTTGTTGTAATTTCACCTTCTATGCTTTACATGCCTCATTCTCCTCAATTTGTGCAGGAAGGAGACAAGCAAGGACTTAGAATGTGGTCGAGTCAGGCAAATCTCGCTTGAAGCGACTTTAGCTCGCTTAAGCGAGATGCGGACAGAAAGCTCCATTGGATTTCGCTTTTTGCTCGCTGATATCTCGCTCCTGAAGAAAGGTGATCTCGCTTAAGCGAGATAATTTCGCTTAAGCGAGATTTGGACAGAGAGCACCTGAACATCTCGCTTTTTGCTCGCGTACATCTCGCTCTTGAAGAAAGGCAATCTCGCTTACGCGAGATAATTTCGCTTAAGCGAGATTTGGACAGAATGCAACCTGGGCATCTCGCTTTTATCTCGCGTCCACTGCGCTCACCAAAACACAACATCTCGCTTGAAGCGACTTCATTTCGCTTAAGCGAGATTTGGACAGAATGCATCAGGAGTATCTCGCTTTCATCTCACTTCCATCTCGCTTCAAGCGAATTTCATCTTGCAACAGGATAGGGGTCTTCTGTCGACTTTTCATTGGCCAGATTCAGATTTTTAAGCATTTCGCTTAAGCGAAGTACATTTCGCTTAAGCGAGATTGGACGAATTCAGACAATATAAATAGTTTTCTCTTTTCTTTCCAAGGACCAACTACTGTTTTATTGATAATTTTCTGGTTTTAGAGAGAGTTTAGGGTATTTCTAGAGAGAGAAACAAAGAGCAAGGTAGTTAGGAGTAGATTCAAACCAAGATTTGTTGAGACATCATGGATCTTGTCATTGAATCTTCATCTCTTCTCCAACTTTTGCAAAGCTAGCATAGACATATCTAGCTACCTCTACTCTTGTGATTTTGAGGTATTCAAACAAGCTATTATGTAATCATTTGATCTTTTAATATATGGTTCTAGCTATTTATTCAATATTGTTGTTATTCTTGCTTTCAATGTTTATTGAGATTTAAAATGTTATGGATACATGCTTTTAAAGCTAGAAATAGAATAACAATCTATCTTAAGTTACCACTCTAGACATAGATGTTAATATTTGATAATCACTTGTAATCTAGAACTTAATGCTTTTGGGTAATTTAATCGATTGGAAAATCGTCGATTAAACTACCCAATCGACTTCGTGATCGTTCAAATATTTGGGAAATCGATGTTAGAACGGTTACGTAGAAATAACAATATCATTTGGACACGAATGATATTAATGAGTGATTGTGATAATATCGTTTAAAGAGCTAGAATCTGTTAATCGATCGGAAGATTGCAGTTGTTACGCTTGGTTGATATCTCTGATCACAAGCGAAATAACCCTATCTCTTCTCGTTTTACTTTTATGTCGAATAGAAAATAGTTTTACACAAACAAACAAATTATACCCAAACCCTTAACATGATTATTGGCGTTTAAATGCTTATGATATACGCAACTCTCTGTGGATACGACCCTATTATACTCACGTATAGTTAGGTTAATGACATGTAAAAATTCTACATCAGTAGA
Source organism: Medicago lupulina (assembly GCA_958299785.1). Lineage (NCBI taxonomy): Eukaryota > Viridiplantae > Streptophyta > Magnoliopsida > Fabales > Fabaceae > Medicago > Medicago lupulina. Next base: position 25,771,812 of record OY283141.1, on the reverse strand, counting down.
ATGTCTCCTTTTTGTCCTATGGTTTTGGAAATCTATACCATTCATTGTGTTGTCTCACTTGAAATAATATCTCTAAATAATTTTGAAAGGGAATGGTAGTTAAATTATTGACTTTTATGATTTTCTGAATAATACTTTTGTTAAGTTTATGACGATTTATTGAGCGAGAAGAGATTGTGTTATCGATCTTGATATGCAAGGAGGACTTCATAAATACAACTTGGAATTCCATCAGTCTCAGTTGCATTTGTGAAGATTTATATAGTGGTTACAAATGCATCAGTCTCTTCAAAACACTATTAGAAATCCTTAAAACACATCAAAGTCTTAACTTAAATTAACTTTTATTCTTACTATCATTCAAATTAAGCAAAATCAACACGTGTTTTTTCTCCGGAAATGTTCAATCTTACATTCATGCTCATCATGAGTCTCACCCTTAAAATGACTATATTTGCACCCTTCTCTAGCTCTAACACTTAGTCTCACCTCTTAAGGTAGCCAATAATTTTCAAACCATCCACTTAATGCTATAAGATCTTATCACTTCGACGTGCAACTCCCCTTAATTCCCAAGACAAACACCTCCTTTGATATCGGTCTTGAATGACAACTTTGTCTTCTACACCATTTTTGTAGTGGTCGTATCACTTCGACAATTGCCAACCCCATCCGGTCTCGCCCTTAAACTCACAAGGACCGATATCCAAAACCTTTCTCAAAAGGTCCCCCACACAACTCTACTTCAAATTCTCCATCAGTCGGATGCTCACTTATCCCGACTTGTAACTTTTGAGCGACTACTAATCAAAGTAGATTCCCTAGTACTACTCATGAAGTTCCCCTTTAAATCCCGATCCTCTTCAAACTTATCCCTTTTGGACTGATGCATCTGGAGGAGTTTAGAGACAACCGTCAAGCAAGTCGACCGATGGTCTAGGTTCTAGACACTTTTCTCGCTAAGGTGTTGCAAAAAGACTACCAATTAAAAAATAATCACCTCTTAAATTTAGAGCCCTTATACATGGACCACCTTAGGTAGCATATATCATTTGACACCCACACACAATTGTGACATGTGACAAAAACATTGAAAGAAGAGATAAGAGGGAGTGATGATGTGATGTGAAATTACTAAAATATCCCTAGCACATGAGGGTGGACATAAAAGGTGTATAAAAAAGGGTGTCTACCAATCTTTTTCCTAAATTTAACATACTACCACAAGACAAACATAGTATATATCAAATAAGGACTCCAAACACTTATGCCCACTAAACGGGTTGTCTTAGTTTATGAAATAAGACGATATGAGATATGAGGATACGTACCCTTTGTCAAATCCCTCATTGAGGCCGATAGTACCCAACTCTGTCTCCATTCCATTAAATTAATCTCAATATTTAACCACTTAATGCATAATACATTTATCGTATTTTTAGGCAGGTGAATTTCCATAATAATCTTCCAAACGAACTCCTAACTAAGCTTATCATAAGCCTTTCAAAGGTCTACCTTAATAGAAAAGAAACCTTTCTGGCCACAACATGATCTCATGAATAATATATTTATGACCCAACATAAAACCCGTTTGAAAAGGAGAAACAATGATGAGGATACATTCTTTCAACCCTTCAACAATAATCTTACTCACCACCTTGTACATTATATTACACAAAGAAATATGGCAAAACTGATTAACAAACTTAAGCTGAGGGACTTTAGGTGTCAAAGAAATGTTTGTTTGATTCTCCAAAGAGAAAGAACTAGGATTACTCCAAACCCAAAAACAAAATCACACATGATCTTCCCCATAACGTACACCCCAGGAAACCTTCATCTTAATGTAATAAGAGTTATCGAGCAGCCAAAACCTTTTAAACCAGAATTGCTTAAGCGCCACAACATGATGAACATTCACTGGACAAATCAAAAGAGGACGATGATATGAAAAATCAAGTTTAGGTAAGACCTTAACATAACCCTGTGGGTACTCTCCAGAGATCATTTCTTAAAGCTTTGTATAAATATTTTAAAAATAAGTTGTCCACCATGATACACAGGACCACACCATGTAAACTTTGATCCCACCGCACCAAGGTCCTTCAACTTGCAACCATTAACAATACCGAGTTGCAATTTTCTACTACTATGATCCAAAATAATTAACCTAGTTGGTTTTACGTATGTCGATGTATAATTTTGATATTTAACATCTTTAATTATCTATTAACAAAAATTATAAGATATTTTAAAAGTATTCGTAGAAACAAATCCAACCTCTTATATACTATCATTTATCTTTATATATTAATATAAAAATATTATGAAAATATGTCATGTAAATAATACACATAATCAAACAAAATCAGTCATTTTGAGAAAGAACATATTAATTTACTTTCTTTGATTGATCCTGATATACATTTTTTTGAGAGCTGATACTGATATACATTTTTCTTCTAGGAAGGTGATGCTGATATACACCCTTCGGTCACTATTATAAGCAAAACTTTGCATTTTAGATTCATTTAATTAATGATGTATGTTGTCTATAATAAAGACTATATACATCATTAATTGAATGAATGTGAAATGCAAAGTTTTGCTTATAATAGTAACCGGAAGGTGTACATGTTAGTCCAAAACTTTACAAATTTATCCAAATTGCAAGTGATATTCATAATTCATATTGTGTTGCTTTCTTGTATCTTATGAATGCGTGTGGCTGACCAGAGAAACTCGTGTACCTCATGCATCCTTACGCATATAAATATGAATACTATTATGGAGCATTCGAAATTCTAATTTTTTAAGTTTACACCAAGAATAAAAAAGTCTTCCCGACTTAGTAGGTGAACCACCCTTAATTAAAAATATATTATTTTTATAGTAAAACTAATTTGTACTCCACCCTTGGAAATGCTGATCCAAACTCTTACCACTAAATCACCCTTAATTAATCATCCGTAAGCAAGTTTTAACAAAGTTGGAAGGTAAATCAAGTTCGATTAAGAATTGTTTCATCTATATATCGAATTTACGTTCTTTCGAATAATTTGTCTTTTGATGAAGTTCATTAATCACCTAAACTCAATCATTTAGTTACCTGATTTGATATTAATAACAAAGTAAATTGTTATGCTTTTTTTTTTGACAAAAAAGTAAATTGTTATGCTGTATGTTTATTTGTATATTCATTCGTAAAAATTATTATTTTTAATTAATTTATTTATTTTTTATAAAAAAAGTTAAAAAAGACTGAATTAGTGAATTGGTCTTTATAATCCTACACATTTGGTCATTAATTCTCCATATACTAAAAGTTTACTATAAGTGATTTGAACTGCTTGCTAAGTGACTGAAAATCCGGAGTCAAATAGCATATTGATCTAGTAGTGAGTTATAACATGAAGAAAATATTGGGAAAAAAATCTGGCGTGGTTATATATATGTGTGTGTGTGTAAAATTTTGACCTTTTCAAATTGGTCACTAATACTAGTAGTTAGTTAATGACACCATTCCGACAAAATGACCCTTACTATATATGTTATATACGCAAGTGAAGTGTCACATATATGTAGTTAACGTGTTACATCATACTCCTCAACGATTAAATTTAACGGAAGAATCAAATTGTTTGATATTATTCAATTTCGGGATGCCAAATACCCGACCGCTTTAATTCCGAGGGTCAATTTTAACTCACAAAATTACTTCATTCCTCTTGCCCACCTACCGATCCTTTATAATGTACCATCCTAATTGCAAATTAATTCACATTGACAAAAATGACTTTATTTCCCTTGTCCACCTACCTATCCTTCCTTCGAGACAAACCATCTTTCACTAATCAACAAGTGCATGGATCATTAAGGAGTTCATGAATTTTTTTTCAACTATATAATAATTTAAAGGTTAACTTATAAAAAAAAGGCTTAATTACATAAATGGTCCATTAAATAATTATGAGGTTTCAATATGGTATGCTTATTAATTTTCACTCCATTTTGGTCCTTTAAGTTACCTCCGTCAGCCACTCAAATCAATTCCGTCACAATTTAATGAAAAAACGTTAAGTCTCTTACCTGGACGCTGATGTGGCGCTTATGGGTTGGAGATAAGGGTGTGAAGTGACATAACACTATCTTTTAGAGAGATTTGTAGAGAGAGAAACAATATTTCTCTTCTTTCTCTCTAGAAAACGAATGCGAACAATTGAAGGAAGAAGATGAATAGTTGAATGCGAAACTGATAAGTGCGATTGAGACTGCAAACTTTGGAAGCTGTGAACTGCGAAAATTGCGATTGTGACTGTGAAACTTGTGACATCAAGTTTGTTCTTCTTCTTCTAAAAATTGATTCGTGAGTTAGGATTTGAACACTTAGGGTTTCTATTTTTATAGTTGATTTGCTTTCACTGCGTTTGTGACTGCAAAACTTGCGACATCAGGTTTGTTATTCATCTTTCTAAAAATTGCTTCGTGGGTTAGGGTTTGAACATTTAGGGTTTCTATTTTCAAAGTTTGTTAAAATATCTGATGTTATGAAGTTTTTGTAGTCGAAATGTTGTTGTTCTTTGCTTTTATAGTTGATGTGGGGCCTATCTTAGAAGATGCTTTTAGGGTTTTAGATTATTTATATTTTTTTTAAAACTCGGTATCCGATCCAAGGACCGACTAATCCGAGGGGACCAATCCCACCACCCACTTGCGGGGGCCCCGTACTAAGCCAGAGCAAAGCTTTGTATGGACTTTCTCACCAAAATTGACACAAGAGAGAATCGAACCTAAGACCTTGAGAGGAGCATACTCCAAGATCCCAAGCTAACCACTAGGCCAACCCCCAAATGCGTTTTTATAGTTGTTATGAACTATAAATGTCAAATGTTGTTGTTGTCCTTGTGTTGTTGTGGTCCTGTTTATTGAACTGTGATCATCTGTCATTTGTTTATAAGATTTTTAAGTAATGGAGGAGGACCATTTTGAAGTTGTGGTACATTATATGGGGTCATTTAGTTAACCAAATCACTTAGGTTACCATGGGCTTGAGGATACATGGATATGTGATCATGATGTTTGGTCATTTTTTAGGGTGCTAGGTGGGTTGAAAGAAATGGGGTACCATGACTTAAAGTCTTTATGGTTTTATGACTCAGTGGATGTGAATGAATTGATTAGGCTAAGAGATGATGTAGGCACTAAGAGAATGAAGTACATTGCTTATAATGATAGGAAATCCCACTTGTATGCGATAGTTTTAGAAAAGAAAGATATGAAGCTTGTTATAGCCACATCATTTATCAAGTTAATGGTCAGCCTCTATGGAGAAGAACTGAATTCACTGATCTACAACCTCCACCAATCAAGAGGAAGCTTGGAAGACCAAAGAAGAATAGAAGAAAGGATGATGATGAAAAAAGGGATGAACAACAGTTGAAGAGGGCTAAGAATGGGATCAAGTGCAGTAGGTGCAAAGTAGAAGGCCACAATAAGTCTACCTGCAAGCTACTACCACCACCACCACCTTCTACTCAACATACTGCCAGTCAACCTCCTGCAACTCAAGCTTCTGTTACTCAAGTGTTTGCTACTCAACCTTCTTCTACTCAAGTGTCTGCTACCGAAACTTTTACCCAGCCTTCTACATCTCAGCATCAACTCATAAGCAATTCAACAACAAATGCACCTATAAATGCACCTTCTATGACTACTCAGAAGACCAAAAAAGGATTAGCAAATGCACCTGATACTGCTACTACAGGAAAAGTATCCTCAAGTCAACCAACAACATCAACCCTCAAAAGGAAAAATCACCAAGAAAGAAGAAAGGATCATCATCAACTCTGCCCCAAAACATTTGATTTCTTTGAAATTTTCTGCCTGTCGTAATATGCTTTTTGGTTATGTATTAATTAGGTTATGGTTACCTTATTTTGATAGCAAATACTTTATGGATCAAGTTGGTTTTGGTAACCTTATTTTGATGTAAGACAATATGACAACTAGGTATTTCATACCTTCTTTTGCTAGAGACAATTTGGTTCTACTAGGCATTTGCTTTCCTTATTTTGATGGAAGACATTATTGGTCTATTTGACTATGCATTTACAACTACTTTCAAGTTAATTACTCTTGTTTAGAAATTTGCTATTTATTTTGACATTACTGGTCTATTTGATTTGCTATTTCATACCTTATTTTCATTGTATATCCATTCATTTTTACAAACAAAACATTACTGAAACATTCAATTCCATAGCTGGGATTCAGTTAAATGTGACACAAAAAATACATAACAAATTCATTGATTCAAAGGATGGTATTTCATTGATTTAAATGATGTTCATACATTGATTCACATAACAACTCATCCACAACCTTACATTACTACAATAATATTAACCTACTTCAAATACATTTTTCCAAAAACATTGTTCTGGCTACACAATAACATTGTTAACAAAACTAAAATAATTCCAAAGTTTAAAATTCCAAACCCAGTGGATATCTTCAACCATTTTTGTGAACTAGATAAATCAATCTTCAACTTAATTTTTTTCTTCTTCTGCTTCTCAATCTCCTTATCTTTTGCATCAATAATATCATCCCTTGAATCAAACCAATTAAAATAGTTGCAACCTTTGTCAAATTGGTTTTTGTAGTTGACACATCCCCAAAACTTCCCAAAATTTGGATTGGATACATCAGTTACATTTCTTAGGACTTGTTTCTCTCCACACCTGCACTCTCTAAACGATCTCCTCCTGATACCAGATCCTCCACATGAAGAATTACCTCCTTCACTAGGGTTAAATTTCAAATTTTGTGACACAGTGGACATGGTTGAAGGTGTTCGAACAAGAAGAGCAAGGAAGGGAAGAAGAGCAAGGAATGGTGATGAAGAACGAGGAAGAAGAAGATCGAGGAAGAAGGAAGAGATCGAAGAAGAAGAGGAGAAAGGAAAAGGAGAGATGGGAAGAAGAAAAAGACAGATCCAACCCATTTATGCCACATCACGAGCCTTATCTCCAACCCATAAGCGCCACATCAACGTCCATGTAAGCAACTTAACATTTTTCAATTAATTTGTGACAAAATGGATTTAAGTGGCTAACAGAGATAACTTACAGGACCAAAATAGGGCGAAAATTAATAAGGGAAACATATTGAAACCTCATAATTATTTAAGGGACAATTTATGTAATTTAGCCTAAGAAAAACAAAGGTTGAAGAGATTAATGGAGGAAATAGATGGAGAAGTTTCTCTTTTGTTTTAAAATGGTCTCTTTATTTGCTGACATGTAAAGTGCAGTGACTATATAATCTCCACTAAAAGCATTAAACATATCACTAACCTTTGTCCACATGCTGGGATAGAGCCAGAGAAAAAGGTTGAGAGGGGTGATAATGGAACAAACAATAAGCAATTTTATATTTTTTACAAATAAATAGTAATTAAAATAAACCAAAACTAAATTCTATTTTTAATAATTGTATATTTAGTTAATAATAAATGTCATAAATCATACACATAATGTTAAAAGCCATAAGCATTTTTTTTTATTGTGAATGTGTTTGCAGCAGTGAAAATATTTGATAAGAAAACCATCATCTACTTTATTAATTAAGAAGGTTTGTTTTTTTGCAGAAAAAAGGTTTATTTTCATAAGCATCATGCTCGTTTATTATGAAACGATTAAGCATATTTTATTTATCGACATTTTTTTAAGATACTCTCTTGCGTAATTGTGTAGATTAATTTCTCAAAGCAAGTGTGATTTGTTTAAAGAATTATCGTATGTTAACATATGTTTTTTCAATTTTTTTTTAAGGTCTTAGCTTTGACTCTCTAAGGTTTTAATTTGGATGAGTTAATTTAATTTCTTAAGAAAAAAAAGTTATTTTAATGTTAGGAATTAAGCTACTTCTTTTTCCACCTATGAGTTTCTCGCGCGCTCTATGCAATTCAAATTATAGAATCCAAACAGCATAAAAACCTCCAAAACACATTAAAATATTTCGGATTTTAAAATCCGAATAGAGCGTGCGATAAACTCATAAGGTGAGAAAAGTATCAATCTAAAAACTAAGTTAATTTCCCCTTTTTCTTATTCAACTTAATGATGCTAACTTTGATTAGTCATGTGTTTAAATTGAAATTGTAAATTAAGTGAAAAATTCTATGAATAGCTATTAGTAAGTACTAATTTAGTTAAGAGTAAATTACACTCCCCTCCTTTCAAAAATGCTTGAATTACACTCCCTTCCCCTCTTATGTTAAAATATACATTCCCCTCCCCTCATATTCAAAACATATTAGAAAAAATTTCATTCCCCTCCCCTAAGAAAAGCTTGAATTGCATTCTCCTCCCCTCTTATGTTAAAATCTACACTTTACTCCCTCAATATTTTTTTTTCTATTTCTAATAATCTAGCAAAATAATAATAATCTAATACACTTCAAAAAAACAGTATTGCAGGTCTATTTTAACATAATAAAAAATTGAATACATATTTTTTTGCTATTTTTTATTCACAATTTCATTAACATGTAGTTCTAAACCCTATTATAAAATATGAAACAAGCCAAAATAAAATTAAAATATGTGAAAAATTACTAAAAACAACAAACCATGGTTACTTAAAAGTTAATTTTAAACTCTAAATTATAAATTTGATAGCAAAATATTTAAATTTAATTATCATTAACATTTAAATTATAAAGAAATGAATTAATTTTTCTTAAAGGGTGGTTTAAAATTAATATATATCATAAAAATATTTATTTATGTTAAAATAGATTAAAGTGTAGTACATATTTAATTATCGAGGAAGAGGTTGTAATTCAAGCATCTTATGAGGAAGGGGAATGTAAATTTTACTTTTCAAGAGAGAAACTTGTATATTTTAACATAAAAGGAGAGTGAAGTGTATTTCAAGTATCTTTGAAAAGAGGGAAGTATAATTTACTCTTTAGTTAATTGAAAGTGGAAGTAAAATATTATTCTACTAAATCAATTAAAAAAGATGTTATTAGCAAGTACTAATTTGGTTACACGAAAGTGCGAATAAAATATTATTGTACTAAATCAATTGAAAAAATGTGTTACAGTTACTTTTATTCGTTATTACACATATTATTACACATAGATATGCCATGGGGGCGAATACTAATATTTTCAAACGGGGATAGGTGTTGATGTTGTATCCTTATTTATTATTTTTGTGTCTTAATCTAATTTTTTTCTTCGACTAATTCTTTATTAAGTTTGCAACAACTCTATTTTAAAATTTTGGCTCTAAATTTACATCATATATGTTTTTCATTTCTCTTTAATAACCGTGAATATTTTTCAAAGCATAAATTTAATATATATTTTAATCCTTATCCTTATTATTTATTAATTTTATTAGGTCTGCAGCAACTTAACATATTGTTTCTATAGATTTCTTTTTTTGACAAGTTGTTGTACACTTATTTAATACGTTTACAAACAAAATACCCTAATTTTCATACAAACTCGACTACCCTAAATAATTTGTTAGGAATCATGAACTGCATTAATTTTTTATGTTTAACTATAAAAGTAATAAATAAAATTGACCCGTACAACAATATAATTTTGTATTCTTATTATCTTTTTTCTTTATAATTTTTTTTTATTATCATTTGATTGTAATATTATACTTATTATAGTCAAGAAGACCGTGCGTCACACGGTCAAAAGTCTAGTTTATTAAAATATTTGTTATATTTCAAATGTTATATTGTTATACCGATCATGTGCTACTGTGTTGCCTTTTCTAAACTAATTCATTTAAGCAATTATCTGCTGAGTCATTGCAAATAACTATTATTAAAGTAAGTTTAAATTGCTTACTGAGTCAAGGCAGTTACCATTCTTCACAATGTTAACAATTTGGTAGCTATAATTAAGCCTTTATTCTAGCATGACTAAGTAGTTACTTGCTGATATATAAAATTTCCTTTTACGGGTGAAAACAGAAGTGTTGAGCTCTATTCTTTTTTAGCTTTTTGATCGGTAGCAATAAAGACAACAATTATCTCATACCAAAATTACAAAGCTACGTATTTTGTTTTTGTGCAGTCAATAACTCTAGGTATCATTTCCTTGATCAAATAAATTCTTGCTAGTTATGTATCCATGATTACTATCAAGAAAGGTCTCTAATATCTTGGAGGGTTAGCGGTCTACACGTGGAAAGTCTTTGAGGACAGTGCGTTCAGCACGTCTTAGACTTTTACCCCAATTTTGTTTTGCAGGTGTTTGTAGCAATTTTTTACAACAATCTCAATGATTTCTTATGGCTGATCGAAAAAATATAGTGCAAACAAATCTACAATGAAAAGGTACAATAACAAAGAGTCTGATCACAATAACCATAAAATTGATTTCGTCCATGATGTTGTTAACCCCAATTTTAAAAGGAGATGTATGTCTTACGTTAGTGGAAAGTCAATTCTTGAAATGAGAAATGACAATCCTCTAAAAGCGCTAAGGTCAATTCGGCTGAAGCTAAAGGAAATGATATTATTGCGGTCATTTCTCATGTCAAAATTGTGACCAATGTGAGTGTAACGCCACACTAAACGTATATAGAAAGTTTAGCATGTGCATTATCTTTAGTACTGGATACATTAAAATTTACAACTTGAATACATTCGAATGAATATTTTATACAGCAATACGCGTTCGTACACCAATAATACAACACTACACGTCAAAACATTGTAAATGCATCCGTATAATCCATGACATCCTGCAACGGGTACGAACGAGCACTTGCTGAAATATCCATCCGACTACAAGCTTGCAATACCATCATGTTTATCTGAAACAAATAAGGATCGGGATGAGACATAATGTCTCAGTGAGTTCTACCTAATCCTAGGCTATAAGTAACCTCAGGGAAACCTACGGTCACCACGTGTCTATAATACAACCTGACAGTTGATTATATGTGTGTGGTCATGCTTACCTAGACGGTCGTGCATACTAGATCCGTCGTAGGTTCTTCTTAACTTGTCATAGGTCTTGCTTGCATCATACGTGTTATGGCGGTCAAGGGATCCTAGGACCGCTAACTCAAGATACGCTAAACGCATCAAGACATAACATAACATATTCAAGACACGGTCCTAAACCGGACGATTAGGGAAACCTAAGATCGTCATCGGTATAACATTCATAACTTTCTCTAATGCATAACTGCACATGTCTAACATCATATCATAATCATGATCATATCGTATCATACGTAATCATATTCATTCATTCATTCATTGGGTTAGATGTTAGCGTTGAACAAACATAGTTATCTTGGTTCATTTTACAGAATAATCCCGAGTGGAGTAACCCTGGAATATATTCCCATACATGACCGATGAAAACCCAGCTAAGGTACATCGGACTCCCTTAGTGTCCTGCGGGCCTACCTTGCAGAGCGTGTCCCGTCCCCCTGGCGTGAACTTCTTGTATCCCCCTAGCGTTGATAGCAAGAGACACGACACCTACATCTTGTTTAGTCTTAGTCATACATGATAACTTATACTTAACTTACATAGTTGATTACCACGAGTCCGTGGCCTACTCGTATATTGGTAATTCAACATTACATGATCTTATACATACATAAAAGGTTTAACTTAAACTTGCATACTCATTTACCTCGGATCCGTGATCGATCCGATTAGCGGTAAACTACATACTTGTTCATACTTATCATATGTGAAGAGATTAACTTATCAATTCACGGATCATCATACTTGCATAGTCGTTCTTGTTCATGTTCGAAGAGATTATACTAATGACTTCGCGTCTTATCATACTTAGGATTCATGCTTAACATTCTAGTTCTCGACAATCTAGTCGAGGCTCTATGGTTTTCCCATTCTTAGACTTGTTTCCTACTCGACATGATTCATACATAGCTCTCATAAACTATTTGTCATTGAAGTCGTTAGAGTTTGCTCATGCAATTCTTTCTTAAAATTCTCAAGATGTAATGCACATCAGTCACTTGACATTGAGGGGTTTAAAGTTATAAAAGAATCTGCAAGGAAGGGTTTCAAAATCACAAAGTTTTCAAAGAAAGTTGTTGTGATGTGGAATCTCGCTTGAGCGAGTTCCAAGCGAAATGCAAGCGAGTTGCATAAGTTGGCTTTTGCCAAAATCTCGCTTGAGCGAGATTTTCTCGCTTGAGCGAACCTTCATCGGCCCAGACCTGCAGAATCCCGCTTGAGCGAGCATTCATCATCCCAGACCTGCAGAATTCGTGTTTTTGACTGAAAAACCTCCAAAATCAAGTTCTAACATACCCAATACATCCAGAGTACTAGAAAAACATATTTAAACAACTGTATGGCAACAATCTACTCAATTTCAACATATTATAGCAAAAAGGGCATTAAAACCTAATTTCATAAGTTTATAAGTTAAGCATTTGTCTCACATAATCACACATTAAGCCCAAGGGAGAGAGTTGTCTAAAGAACTCACCTAAGATTGGCAGCAAGCTAGCACAACTTCATACCTTGATTCTCATTCATGCAATCCAAACCCTAATCTTGATCTTGTTTCCAAGAATGAATCCCAAGCTTCAATCTTGTGTACATGCTCACCACTTCCACTTTAAGCTTGCATAACCATGACTTTTCCATGAGAAAGGATCAATCCATGAGGAGAGGGATGGAGGGCGATATCTAGAGAGAGGGAGGAGAGAAATTCTGCTCTCAAGAGTTTAGAGAGAGGAAATAACATGAAAAATGAAGGTTTTGGCTCTAACCACCTTTATATACTCCCTTGATGCAATTACCAAAATGCCCTTCGTCTTAATCGCGTTATACTAACATTGATGATTAAACCCGTGTTTAACAGACTTTACATGATAAAACGTTCTTCGTTGTGAATGAATTTTCGGTACACTTAACCTCTGACACATCCAATTAATAAAACTCCCATTTCTAACGAGTGGGGTATTACAGTGAGTAAATGGGTGATAGACTCAGGAGCTACCCGACATATCTGTGTAAACAGAGATGCTTTCACCTCCTACACTATTGTAGGGGATGATGAAAAACTTGTTTATCTTAATGATTCACAAACTGCTACTCCCTCCTTTTCAAAATGAGTGTCGTTTTAGCCAATTGCACACAAATTAAGGAATTGAATGAAATAATCATTAGACATAACACTTTTACTAAATTGCCCAAGAAAAAGACAAACTTAAAGTTGCATTGAAAATTGTGCGAGAGAAAAGTTTGAGTATTTATTGAGGTTAATGTTGGGAGAAAAACATTAATGTTGCATTGGAAATGTAAAGTGACATTCATTTTGAAACAAATTTTTTTGGCTAAAGTGACACTCATTATGAAACAGAGGAAGTACAATTTATGGAAAAGGAAATTTTTTTTTAAAACTCACATCAGAAAAGACATTGGCTCTCACTAACGTACTTCAAGTACCTAGTATAAGTACAAATTTAATTTCAGTGTCCTTGTTGGTAAAAAACGGGGTTAATGTGTCATTTGAATCCGACAAGTTTGTAATGAAAAAGAAAAATATATTTGTGGGAAAAGGCTATTGTGATCAAGGACTCTTTATACTTAATATTTCTGAAATTATTAATTATAAAGCTTCTTCTTTTCCTTAATTGATTGATTCATATAATATATGGCATGCTAGATTAGGACATATATTTGTTTAGAATCTGGTAAGAAATCTGGTAAATGTGATATTTGTTTAGAATCAAAATTGACTAAAAAGAAATGTATGTCTGTGCAACGTGAATCTGATCTTCTTAGTTTAATTCATACTGATTTAGGAGATTTAAAGCAAACTATGTCTAGAGGAGGTAATAAATATTATATAACTTTTATAGATGGTTTTTCTCGATACGCCAAAGTTTATTTATTGAAACATAAAGATGAAACGTTTGATAAGTTTCTTTAATACAAAATTGAGGTAGAAAATCAATTGACTAGAAAAATCAAAAGGGTTAGATCTGATAAAGGTGGAGAGTATATTTCTTTTAACGAATTTTGTGAAAAAGAAGGTATAATTCACGAAGTAACTCCCCCTTATTCTCCTCAATCAAATGGAGTGGCAGAAAGAAAAAATAAGACTTTAAAAGAAATTATGAATGCTATGCTTGTTAGTTCTTCAGCACCAAACAACCTTTGGGGTGAAGCTTTGTTAACTGCATGTTTTGTACAAAATATAAATGAATTCTGCTCTCCACCCTGCAAAAATTGCTTGCGCCCTGCAGCCATGGCGAAAATACCCATGCGCTAGTTAATGCACGCTGCGCCACTTAACTAGTGCATGTGTAAAACACTGCGCGCGTTAACTGGCACTGCGCACGTTAACTGGCGCAGCATTTTAGCACATGCGCCAGTTAAGTGGCGCACAGTCTGTGCTTGCGGCACAATCATGTGCTAACCTCTATTTTTCCTGATTTTTCAATCCTTCTTTTATACATTCATTCAATCAATCATTTTTCATCATTTATTCAAACATTCATTCAATCAATCAAAAATAGCAAAATAAAACAACGGGAAAAATTAACGAATATTATCATAAAAGGGCAAATGTTATAAAAAATCAAATGTTATAAAAAATTAAAAGGATTACAATCAAATCCTTCAAAATGTCATAAAAAATCTAGAAAAAAACCCTAGTCTCGTGGACTCATACTCCTCCTCCGAGGCGGCGCCATCTGCTCCATCATGCTCCACTCCGACTGGATGCCCTGCATGATGCGAAGAACCTCCGAGTTACCAAACACATCAGGATGCCCCATTGCACTGTCCACTCTGGCCCTGATGTTGTTAATGATCTGGTATGGGTCTGGAGGATGTCTGGGCCACTGCTGCTCAACAATAACCTCCTCGTAAGGAAGGACAGGACGAGGAGGGGCAGCAGATGCATAATCAGGAATGGCCGCAGGGGGGTTCACAATAGGATGTGACACTGCAACGAACCATCTCATGTAGCCTCTAGTATGAGCCCACAGCTGGTTATCCGGAACCTGCTCACCCCTCTGCTGATGGCTGAGGACATGTAGAGCAAACTCCGTGAAGGCATCGGCCACGTCATCCGCCGCAAGAACCTCGATGTCTGTAGGAGGCCTGGGAATCCTCTGGACATACCCGTACTACCTAAGAACCCGCTCTGGCAAGTGACGGACCATCCTGTCGCGGCCGGCCATGATCCATCTGGAGTACCAACATATGTCCTAGATGGGCGTGATGTGTTGTTGCCTCTCGTACGACCTCCAGGTGACATGTGAATGGTCCAAGGAATCAATGGCAGCTCGGTATTGTCCAGGATTAGAAAATCTCCTGGGAGGTCTCCATTGACTCACAAGCGGAGCAACAATAGGGTCGTACTCCTCAACATCAATCCTCGGAATGATGTTCGAGAAGTGCGCCAAAGTCCATCCCTGCAAACACAAAGAAACAAATATTTATATCACCGCAAGAATTATACAAACAACTAAACATTTACGATCAAATAAGTAAACAAGAAGAAAAACAAATATTACCACAAGCAATGTTATGTAACCACCGCAGGAGGCCACCGATGAGTCGGAGGTAAGTGAGAGCTGCTCATATAGGAAAGCAAGTCCCATCCCACCCCATGACCAGCTGTCCAACTCATCCATATCTTGCAGCGCAAGTAGCCAGAGAAGATTAATGTTTTTGCTGTTCTTGGCGGAAAAAATGGTCCAGCCAAGCAAGAGCAACAAAAACGCCTTAGCGCATGCCAACCTAACCAGAGATCGCTCGTGTTCCTCCTCCTCGGTGTCAATCTCAACCAGCTGATTACACCTGTGCAAGAGCTCCTCGTAGCGCCTCTTCAGGACACCAAAACTGACGTAACAACCACCTTGTCTTGTCAGCTCCTTACCGGCATCCTCTAGTGTAAACAGTAGGTCCGCCTGCATCATATCTAACCCCTACTCATGGGTTAACTCTCTATCAGCAAGGAGCCTCCCAGTGATGGGGATGCCTAGGAGACACGCCACATCATCTAGTGTGATGGTCATCTCTCCAACAGGTAGGTGGAAGCTGTTGGTCTCCCCATGCCATCTCTCGGTCATCGCACAAACGAACCCGTGAGATATGTTCTCATATCCACTACTGAGGAGGGGAGTAAGGCCGAACCCATTCACTTGATCCCAAAACCAATCATTTCCTTCCCCGGGCATAGGCAATGTCAAGTTTGTAATGCTCAGCTTCTTCCCGTGAGATATGCCTTTCACCCTATGTTTTCTTCGAAACTGAAATACAAAAACAAAACACAACAAGCAGCACCGTTAAATAAGTAAAATAATAATTAGATTAAGTTGTATAAATAGTAAAAGAAAAGTAAAATAAACATTAAATTATACTTACATCGGCATCGACCCATATCCTGCAGACCACATGTCCACCAAAGTCAGGTAGAAGCCTGAGGTCAGAAGCCCCCCTGCATAGCCGTCCGGGTCGGCCTCGTACACCACCCTCGACACCCCCTGAAAACGAGCCGGAGGTTCGTCAACAACAGCCTCCTCATGCTGCTGAGGTTCCTCAACAACAGGCTTCTCATGATGATACTAATGATGTTGATAAGCATCAAACTGGTACTGGTGAGGCTGAGGGTCCTCAAACTGATACTCATGACCATGCGGGTGCTCATACACCTGATATTGTGTTGGGTCCACCGTCTGGGATCGACCCGTATGCGACGATGACCCTCCCGTAGCATCAACTCTAGCAATCCTCGTTCCCCCACCTCTCCCTCGACCAGCCATAGGAGGGCGTGATGCTTCTTTCGCCCTCCTTACACTACCAGTAGGGGCAATCCTCCCTGCCCTAAATCTGTCGCTACTATCCTGCTCGAACGGTATCCGAAAAGTATTCCTCCGAGACATATCTGCACAATATTTAACAAAACACAAATTAAATTATACAATTTCACATGAACATTATTTCATTTCAAACAATTCAACAATGACATTTCAATCCGTAAACTACCACATTGCAGTCAAACATATTATAATCAAAATTAACAAACCATATGCTAACTAATTTCATAAGTCACAATCCAAAAAAACAAAACAATTACCATTGAGACATTTTATCAAACACTTGGTGTGCAATTTTCAAACAACAAAGTAATCTAACAATTTTCAAACACTAAACCACCACAATGTACTCTAAACAACTTCTAAACAACAATTCCTAAGTTAATTCATCACTAACAATCATCAAAACTAACATGCAAACAAAATTTATAAAACCCTAAAAAGTCACAATTTCTTCAAAAAAAACAAAAATTTCCACAACTTAAATGTAATTAAGTAGGGTAATCATCACTTACTTGATAATATGGGATGAATTGACTTTGAATGGCACAAGAATGGTGAAAATCGCACTTGGAGAGGAAATTTTCGTGTTTGGAAAAGTTGGAGAAGTGAGGAAATGTGTTCTGTCCCGTGTATATGACTTAAGTAACGCTGCGCTACTTAAGTGGCGCAGCAAACAATACTGGCGCTAGTTAAGGTGCGCGGCGCTACTTAACTAACGCAGGGGTATTTTGGGAATGGCTGCAGGGCGCGAGCGAAAAGTGCAGGGCGGAGAGCAAAATTCAATATAAATCCACATATATTTACTAGAAAAACACCCTATGAGTTGTGGAAAAGTTATAAGTCGAGTCTTAAATATTTAACAGTGTGGGGGTGTTTAGCTAAAGTTATGGTGTCTAATCCTAAGAAAAGGAAAATAGGTTTTAAAACTTCTGATTGTTTATTTATTGGTTATGCTGATCATAGTGTTGCATATAGATTTCTTGTTCTCAAAAGTGATGTGCTTTCTTGTAACACTATTGTTGAAACTAAAAATGTGAAATTTTTGGAAAATGTTTTTACTTTGGAAATTGAAAGTGATAGTGATAATCCTTCTTTGAATAAAGAAGATGTGGACTCATATGATGATTTAAGAATAAGTAAAATGAACCTTAAACCGTTGCTAGAGTAATGAAATATTTAAGAGGTACCATGAATTATGGTATTAAGTATAGTGGATTTCCCGCTGTGTTAGAAGGATACATCGATGCTAACTGGATCTCTGATCCAGATGAGAAAAAATATACTAGTTGTTATGTATTTACATTAGGTGTAGGTGCAGTTGTATGGAGATCATCCAAATAATCTATAATTGCTAGATCAACTGTGGAATCAGAGTTCATAGCTCTAGAATTAGATGGCAGTGAGGCTGAGTGGTTAAGAAATCTCTTAGCTAATATTTTCTTAGGAATAAAACCAACTCCATCAGTGTCAATGCATTGTGATTGTAAATCAGCAATAGCCGTAGCAAAGAACAAATCGTTCAATATTAAGAATAGACATATTCAATTGAGGCATAATATGGTAAAATAGCTGTTAAAAGATGGAACAATATCGATCGATTATGTGAGGTCAAAAGTGAATTTGGTTGACCCTCTGACAAAGCCCTTGGGGAGGAAAACAATTTGTGACACATCGAAGGGAATGAGACTTAAAGCCATTCGAAATTAATAAGTGATGGAAACCCAACCTTTGTGATTGGAGATCCCATGAATAAGGTTCATATGGGTAAGAACAAGTCACTTATTAGTTATGCTAGCACAAAAAATAAGTTAATTAATTTTTGTTTTCGTCCCTTTCCTATAGTGTGAGTGAGATGTGTTACACACTGCATTATTGAGAAGATAAACATTTGTAGCTTTTAATGAATTTCATATCCCTTATGGGTGGTGTATGATTTGCAGCATACACTTGATGAAATCACCTATGTGAGTGTCAAGTGGGGCCGCTTGTTTGAGATATTGGTGAAATCTCTAGAGCACTCATGAACTAACCAGACACGCGCATGACCTATTAGCGCACCACAACGTTAACAACAAGAACTATGGGGGTGTGATGCGAGTGGTAGACTGCTAACATACGTAAGTGTCTTTGGTTCATATAACTTGCTACACCAATTTCACTGTGTGTTAAATACTATCATTCTAATACTGAGTCATATAATTTGCTACACCAGTTTGATGCATTACATCTAAGATGTAAATCCATAAAATTTGTTTTTTAAATTAAATTTTGAGCTTTTGAAATATGTAGGGGATTTTTGTATTTTTTAGAATATTTATTATATTTCAAAAGTTATATTGTCATACTGATCATGTGCTATTACGTTGCCTTTTCTAAACTAATTCATTTAAGCAATTTTCTGCTGACTCATTTTAAAAAACTATTATTAAAGCACATTTAAATTGGTTACTGAGTCAACGCAGTTACCATTCTTCACAACGTTAACAATTTGGTAGCTATAATTAAGCCTTTATTCTAGCATGACTAAGTAGTTACTTGCTGATATATAAAATTCCCTTTTACGGGTGAAAACAGAAGTGTTAAGCTCTATTCTTTTCTAGCTTTTTAATCAGTAGCAACAGAGACAACAATTCTCTCATACCGAAATTACAAAGCCAAATATTTTATTTTTGTGTAGTCAACAACTCTGGGTTTCATTTCATTGATCAAATAAATTGTAGCTAGTTCTGTATCTATGATTACTATCAAGAAAGATTTCTAATATCCTGGAGGGTTAACGGTCTAAACGGGGAAAATTCTCGAAGATAGTGCATTCAACGCGTTTCAGACTTTTACACTAATTTTGTCTTGCAGTATTTGTAGCAATTTTTTACAACAATAGGTAGTATACTACTAGAATTACAAAATTGGAGGTGGCAAGAGCCCCTTTTGCAATACGCTTAGTTCCGTTCTTGTCCAAGTTCCGTTCTTGTCCACATGTGAATTAACGTGACATGTCATCAAAATTAACTCCGCTTAACGGAATAATGTAGAAACTAATTTGATTAACATTTTGAAAAGCCAGGAATAATTAGCAATTAAAGTCGAAATTGTTATATATCTTTTGCATAAGTTGGGAACAAACTTGATTATTTACTCGAACATGTTAATCCTTAATCATTACTCACAAAGCAGCCCAATGACAAAATAGACCTGGCCATACCAACTTTTGTTTATGTTACTCAAGTTTTTGAAAATTGTTGTTCACACATCACTGTTGGCTGAAAAACACCAGTAAAATATTGAAATACCCCTTCAACAGTTAATATCACGAAAGTTAACTGACAGTAGTTAACTACCGCAGAAATTCAGCATTTAACTACCACGTAACTTTGGTAGTTAAATGTCGTGGAGCTTCAAACCTCATTTTTTCAACTTAAAATTGAATGCAAATTAATTTGTTCTTCCTCTCATTTTCTCCATAACAAATAATCAATGAAATTAAATGCAAATTAAGTATAACAAAATCAAATATGATTTTTTGCATATTTGAAATTAATTTGCTTTTAATCAATGAGATTTGTTCTCCCTCCCTCCTCTCATTGATTTATTTTAATTCATTTTGCCGTAAAAAAAACATGATTTTATGTGAAAGTGAAAGTATATTCCTTTATTTTGTTGACAAATTTTGTTGGGTTCCAAATCAAGTTTTCCATACGATAAATAACAACAAAATTATTCTATCATATTTTTCAATTCTATTCTAATTTTTTTTTTTTGAAGCATCAATTCTATTATAAATATTTTAAATATTATTGCTTTTTTTTTTGACAAAAAATATTATTGCTTATTTTATACATCCACTTTTGCACCACAAATATTATTTCCTATTTTATACATCTAATATTGCATCACATTATTCATAACACAAACTTCATTCTCCTTTCAAAATAAATAAAAAATAAACTTCATTCGTAGATTGCACAAGCTGAAAATAACAATTGATAATAAAATAAAAGTTTGATAATTAAAGTTTAATTTCTTTTTCTTCGAAAAATTAAATAAAATTATAATTTTATTAATAGTTTGATTAATTTTTCAAAGTGAAATTAAATGCAAATTAATTTCAAATATGCAAAAAAATAAATATTTGATTTTGTTATACTTAGTTTGCATTTAATTTCATTGATTATTTGTTATGGAGAAAATGAGAGGGAGAACTAATTGATTTGCATTTAATTTCACTTTAAAAAAATGAGGTTTGAAGTTCCGCGGTAGTTAACTGCCGACGTTCCGCGGTAATTAAATACCGTCAGTTAACTTCCGTGACAGTTAACTGCCGATAGAGTATTTCAGTATTTTACTAGTGTTTTTCAGCCAATAGTAATATGTGAACAACTATTTTCCAAGTCTCCACTTCAATAATTTTTTTAAGGACATTGAAAAGAGTACTTTAACACGTGATTAACAATGAATATTTTTTTGTTAATCCTTAATCATTACTCACAAAGCAGCCCAATGACAAAATAGGCCATACCAACTTTTGTTTATTTTACTCAAGTCTCCATCCTGCCACCGAGTTTTCACTTAGCAGCCCAATGACAAAATCAAACATTATTCAACATCTCAATCTTTTTTGTGTCATAATTTTCACATTCCAAGTGTTGGCCACGTCTCTCTCCTTTCACTATATAAAACCTCATAATCCTACATATTTTCTTCAGAGTTCTGTCAACACCAACCCTTATTTTCCTTCTCTCAACATTTTCCATTGTTCATTCAATTATATTTTCTTCTCTTTATCAAAAAAATAATTATATTTTTGTCTTTCCTTTTAACTTTCCTTCAGAACTCTTTGCACCTTGGTCATTTCCATAGCAGTTCATCATGGACTCACACAAGCAACTCTTCATCTTCTCATGTCTTTCGCTAGTGCTTGTACTTCTCTCAGGTATGTATGATCATGAATTTATCATCATGAAATATTAATATACAATTTTTAATAAGTATATGTACTCCTATAGCTCAAACACAAACATGAAAGTAAAACAAAATTTCACTATAGATAAAAAACACCATGTGTATGTTTTTGTTTCACCTTTTGGAAGAAGCAAAGTTCGTTTAAAGTTTAAAGATGATTTTCACATGTTTATACAATATACTTTAGTTGAACGAATTTTGTTTATAGAGTTAATTTTATCTTGAAGTTAGAACTTGGAGATTTTGCATCTAGAACTAATTTTTAGCATTGAATTTATTGTATAAGTTATTTTTAGTTGAATGTATTCAAATATAAATTATTTTATGTTCAACTCAGTTTTAGTAAAAAAAAAATTACAAAATGAATTTTTGTTGGTGTAAATAATCAAACACACAACACAACAGTTTTTTTGGTGTGAACTAAATATGCACTAAGTGCTACTGCAGAGACTAGTCACTCAAACAGTTTGAATAAACCTATAATCAATATCTTCATCTTTTATTTTAACTTGTTGATCCCATTGGTTAATTAAAAACAGAAACTAATTGTACATCTTCTTGTTCATTGTTAGGGCTGCAAGCTGAGGCTAGTCGTCATCTCAAATATCATCCTTCGAAAGAATTGTTCGTTTTCGGGGACTCGTATGTTGATACCGGCAACACCCAAAAAAGTAAAGCTGGTTCATGGAAAGAACCTTATGGCATAACCTTTCCCGGAAAACCTGCCGGAAGATTCTCCGACGGTAGAGTTTTAACTGACTTCATTGGTACGTAACCTATTTCATCCATCTCTCTCTAATGCTATTATCATAATCAATTGGAACATTGCAAAGTACATGCTTTTTTTCTTCTCTTTTCTTGGTACAAAAAGTGTACGCTTTTTAACTAACTTATTTGGTTTATATCTGTACTTTTCTAGCTTTCACATGAAAAATTATGCGTTTCGAATTAATTCAGATGCTTTAGTTCTATTACCGTATTATATTTCTCTATTTATTATAATTTTTGAGATGTGGGTTTATTTCTTCGTTGGCTTGCCACTTTATCTTTCTTATGCTTTCATCCATAATATATTTTATATTTGGTTGTTTTCTTTCACCTGTAAAATGCTGCCTCATTGTGTGGTGCTTGTGTTGACTATTTTGGTATATTCAATTTTTGTTTAACATTATCACGTTTCACGTAATTTGACTAAGCATCTTCGATGGAAGTTTTTTTCCATGTAAGTAAGTTATGCTTAATTACTACTTACATGTATAATTTTTGAAATGTGCATTATTCATTTGACTTACTTTAACCATACTTTTTAATAGATGTATAAATACAAATATTAACATATAAGATGTTGTTTGATTTGTCTCGACAAATATTTTCAAAATATTAAATTTTTATAATTTTTTTACTTTAAATAATTAAATATATTAATGGTCAAAATTGTACATTGACATATATAAAGTGGTTGACTTGGACATGTATTTTGAAACGAAAGAAATACATTAATGATTACAAAAGCATTCTTAATATGGAAGTAAGTGAGAGAAAATGCTTATACAAAGATACTCTCTCTCCTTCAATGTGTGAATCAGATAAATAACTTGTTTTTAAAACAAGTTACAATTACAATTATTGCTAAAAAAAGTTATTGTTGACATGTAACGATGTGTTTATTGATGAGATCCACTAAACAGATTTTTAGTAGTGTTTTATTGGAGGATTTGATGGGAATTGATATTTAAAAATTATAAAAGAATGACGAATGCGAAACTCTTTTTTTTTTTGAGAGAGAATGCGAAACTTGTTAAAAACCCAATTTTAAGATAGTTTTTCATTGGAAATGGTCTAAACATATACTCCTTCATTCATTTTCATTTGTCATTTTCTTGCCGGTTTCAAAGTTAAATACAATAATTTTTTAAGAAGAAATTTATATACAACATTAATTATAATTTTATTAATATTTTTCTTAAGTATTTAGGAAATAGGTGGAATGAAATATTAGATCATAGTTAAAATGTATAATAGAAAGAGATAAATAATTTGATTAAAAATTACCGAATGTATTTTTTATGTTAAAGAGTCAGATTATCTTTTGTATTTGACTTCAATAAAAAAAAAAGTTTTTTTTTAAAAAAGGAACCTTAAAACTGTTGGGTCAGGAGGGGAGCTCGGAGGACCGTCCACATCGAGGCTTGAACAACCACATAAGAGAGAGACGCCACACTTTTGTCCAAAATCTTAAGACAATGAGTTTATGAGTCGTCTTACTTATAAGGTGTTCAACCTTAAGACAATGTCTAGCTTAAAAACGAGATAGTTTTTTAATTTGTCTTAGTTAATTATGACTACTAATTAATTCTTCGTGAATTCCTCACTTTGGCCTATATGCTTAACCACATGCTCTTAACGTTTATCTTAAGTTCAAGAGTTTTGCCAGAAAAAACCAAAAAAAAAAAAGTGCTTGAGAGTTTTGAGGGATTAAAGTAAGTAGAATATTAATTATGAAGTAGTTTGAAAGCTATGTGTCATTTTTTATTGGCATCATGAGATTAGAAAATAAATAAATTAATTAAATTATCCACCATAGTTTTTTTTATTAGCGACACAGACGTTTGTCATACTTATGCCAACTACTACCCTTGTTAATTTATTTTATGCTCTTTTGTCGTACTAGAAAAACAAGTAGTTTATTTATTGTGTTATATTAAATGCAACATCCGTAAACTAAAAGCAAAAGAATTGTGGTAATGTGCACAAGAAGCTTTTATTTTCACTTATAAAAATGTTAAATCATATGAACCGACTAAAATAATAAAGATTGGTGTAAAAAAATATGATCCTGAATGCTTTCAAATAAGTGAGCTAGTAGAGAGTAAAATAAGTAATGTCAACGTTTCATTTTTAAGTTTAATTTTATTCGTATACTAGTCATAGTAAAAATATTTTACACAGTCAATTAATCATAACCATCACATTATTAAAAACACTTAACTTATGTACTTAAGAGCAATTTTTGTACAAAGATGCAACATATTAATTATTAACTGGTAAAATATCAATTATAAGGAAATATCATATCAAACTGCTTCCTCTATAATTACACTTATATAACTAATAATAACGTTAATGTTCCATTTATGTGGTGCAGCCAAGTATTTGAGATTGAGATCACCGATCCCTCACAAATTCAGGAACATTGTGCCTAAGCATTATTTGAAGTATGGGATGAACTTTGCATATGGTGGTACAGGTGTATTTGATACATTTACTTTAGGACCAAATATGACAACCCAAATCGATTCCTTCAACCAACTCATTCAAGAAAATGTCTATACTTCTAAAGATCTCAACAAAGCTATTGCTTATGTCTCTGTTGCTGGAAATGACTACAATCATTACTTGGCCACAAATGGCTCTCTCGAGGTAAATTTTAATCATCAACATCATCATAATTTATAGATTTCTATGATGCAAAGTATAAAACATTCACTAAAAAAATTATTTTTTAATAATATTCATTTAAACATAATTATTATTACTAAAATTAATTTTCTTTTATAACATTTACTCTTTATTTTAAAAATTTATCTGGACCGTCAATATATTCCTAAAGGCTTAGAAGCCCTAGGACGCCCTCTCAGAGATTCAACATTTTGCCTTCTCCCAAGACTCGTATTTGAGGGACTGTGGACCGCAACAATATATTCCTAAAGGCTTGGAAACCTTCCAGAAGGCCTAAGACGCCCTCCAAAGAACCCCCAAGGCCTAGGCGCGTCCATCCAAAAGTGTCGTCTCAACCAGCTTCTAAAAGCCTCTAGTGCTCTGCAGAAAGAGTCAAAAGCCCCCCATTACCCGGGGCTTAAGCCACGGAAAACTAAGCCCTCAACAGACTATAAATACTACCCTTAAAAGCCTTCTCAAGACATGACCAAAACAGTATCAAACCCTAATATCTGATATTGTACTTATCGCAAGTACATTATCTAAGAGTTCGTTTACTTTTTAACAATATTTTCAATTTTACTTTGTTTGTGGGTGAGTGAATTTACACGTAACGGTGTATTTTAGTTGATATTTGTAATAGAGAGAAAATATAAATAAAAAAATACATTGTTTATTATATGACTGAAAATAGAAATAAGAAACACTAAAAATAAACAATAAAAAAAACTTCATTTTTATCGATAGAGATTAGTTACCGTTAGTTACCTCAGATATGATAAAAGAAATACCTTGTAACTTACTAAAAAAATAGAATTCATAATTGAGATGGATTTTCTATAAAATATTAAAATAAATCAAAATTGCTCTCATTTTTCTTCTATAAATTAATTTCATGCCTCTATTATCCAATTTTAACAAAATAATTTTATTGAATATACGCAGGGTTTTCCATCGTTCATTGCTTCAGTTGTTAAACAAACAACCACCGATTTGATTCATCTCCAAAGCATAGGATTTAAGAGAGTTGTTGTAGGTGCTTTACAACCACTTGGATGTCTTCCTGAAACCACTGCTGAATCCTCGTTCCAACGTTGCAACAGTACATCTAACGACCTCGTAGCTATCCATAACAACCTATTAAACCAGTCTGTGACCAAATTGAACCAAGAAGCCAAGGATCACACCACCTTTACAATTCTAGACATTTTTGACAGTTTTACGTCCGTGTTGAACCACCCTTCGAGCCATAATATCAAGGATCATTTGAAGCCATGTTGCGCGGGAGTAAGCAGTCAGTATAATTGTGGAAGTGTAGACGAGAATAATGTTAAGAAATATTCGGTTTGTGAAAATCCAGAATCAAGTTTCTTTTGGGATGGATTGCACCCAACACAAGCTGGATGGAATGCTGTGTATAATGAGTTGGAGAAGAAAGGTCTTCACCATATTTTGTACTAGAGTTGTGCATCTTTGTGCCATTTATTTGCATCGTTTTGTTTCTTGTCTAATAAGGCACCATTCTTTTCATGAATTTGTTAGGTTATCCTTAAACTTGGCTTCTTTGCATTATTACATGTGATTTCCTTTCAAAGGATGCAATGTGGAGATTGATTATTATTTTTTGTTGTTGATGCTAATGTTGTTGAATGCTAAAATAATTGTTGGAAGCAAGTTTGTTGAAAATGATGACTATCAAGCTAAAAAAGAATAAATATCTAAATTGTTCAGGAAAATTGTGAACATATGTCATTTTAGTTCATGAATTTTGTGAATAGACAAAGATATCTCTTAGCAATATATCACTTTTAGTCCTTCTCAGTCAAAATTTTCTCTAAATAGTATGAGTCGAATGCTAAATGCATATATGTTGATTACTATTATTAGCAATATATCATTTTAAGAGTATGCGAATGTCAATTCCTTTTTTCTATGTTGATTACCTAAAAGAATAGATATTGGAAGAATGATTTTTTTTATTGAAATTATGCAATAGCAAAATTTCTTTGTAATTGTAATTTATCACAATTATACAAACTACAACCTCAATTCCTCCTATAAGTTACTAGCGAAAAGACAGACAATCTATGCCCATCTTTCTAATGTTTTTATTGCGCTAACTTGTGTAAATTATGAACAATATTTTATATGTTATTGTGATTAAAATTATAACTAAAAATGATTGTGACTTTCAAATTGTAACACACCCAAAAATCATTTTTATTTTTTCAATAATAACAATAATTTTAACAAATATAATATAAATCTTTATCTTTTTTAATATCACCAACAATACAATATTAATATAGGATAATTTGTTTAAGGGTAGAATTGGAATTATAAAAAATTCAGCCCAAAATCTCAATCCTCTTCATATATAACATTGATAATATTGTTCATATTGTAGTTGAAAATTTTCTTTTTTAATGGGATTTAATTTTTTTATTAAAATTTTAAAAAATTATTATTACAAGATAAAATAGTTTAAATGAAGGGTAAAATAGGTAATGAAAGTGTCAACACAAACTCATGTATTTTGTTGGGTATTTATAATATGTGTTGGCTGCATTTTGTTAAAACAAGAAGTTCTAGCAAGATGTTGTATCATATGTCCTTAACATGTGAATACCGTTGGAATCAAATGTGTTTAACATTGTCACCTTAAGTCTTGATGATTAAAAGGTATTATAAGTTCAATTGAATATGCTAATATTTGTTCAAGTGTGCATGACCATAGACTAAAATTTATAAGTCTTAAAGCAAGGAATTGGTTCTGAAAGAACAATTGAGAGCAAAATAATTTTCAAAGGAAGCTTTGTTGGAAGTCTGAGTCTGAAGACATCAGAGTCTGAAGACCATCAGAAGTTGACTACCAGAGTCTAAAGTCACGCAGAGTCTGAAGTTCGTTAGAGTCTGAAGTGAAGAACCTGGAGTTAGTTATATTTATTATTTGAAGACACAAGTTTGCAGAAGGAATGGAAGTCTGGAGTAACGGCTATTTCATATGAATTAGAAGACATTTGATGCTTATCCACTTAAGAATGAACATAGAAAGGACAATTAGTACAATTGTACAACCACTATTCCACTACTCCACTATTGTCTGCGCATAGTACTACTACAATTGTGTCTCTGTTGGTTAATTCTCCATACAAGGAATGAATTTCAAATTATTCCCTCCTAAGACATTAACCAAATCAAGCAACAAATCATTGGTGATTGATCAAGCTTCAACAACGACTCTTTTTATGTGCTGACACCTCTGCAACGTATCTTTCATGCATCTATATAAAGGAATGAAGACTTGAAAATTATAAGAGACTCTACAACGTTTTTAACTCTGTCAAAACTCTGCTGAAATTGTTGTGCATCAAACACTTATCATTTCTTAACAACTTCCATATCTTAGAAATTCTAGAGTTTTAAGAGTCTGATTTGATTTGTATTGTGAACACCACTGATTGTATATCAAGTGTTCAAACTCAAACATATTTCCTTGTAATTTGTTTGTTTAAAAGTCTCTTACTTTTGTGCTTGAGGATGGGAAATCTCTGGCTTATGTGCTTGAGCATTTGTAATCAGATTTGGATTATAGTGAAATTTCCTTGGAAGTGCAAGGGGGACTGGACTACTTCCAGATTGTGGAAGGAACCAGTATGATTGCTTTGTGTCTTTCTCTATCTTTACTTTATCCACTACATTTGACTCAGAACATTGCTCCAAACCCTAAACTCTATCAGACTCTAGACTCTAGAGTTAGTTTAAAAAGAAGAAAAAACTAACACAATTCAACCCCCCTTTTTGTGTTTTTGTCACCTTCCGTTGGTACCAAAACTCTGGTTCTGTTGTTAGAGCACTTAACAGTGTAACATAAAAGATATGAGAAAAACATATCTACTGGTGGTAGTGGTCATGGTGCTTCTAGTGTTGCTCTATCATATGATTATGGTAATGATGATAAATCATCTGGTTTAAGAAAGCCTCCAATGTTCAATGGTGATCTTGATACATTCTCTTGGTGGAAAACCAAAATGTATAGTCACATCATGGACTTAGATGAAGAATTATGGGATGTCCTTGAAGATGGTGTTGGAGACTTGGAGTTAGATGAAGAAGGTGTTGTTGTTGATAGGAAGAAACACACTGCTGATCAGAAGAAGCTCTATAAGAAACATCACAAGATCATAGGCATTCTTGTTGCTGCTTTACCTCACAAAGAATACTTGAAGATTAGTGATAAATCTAATGCTAAATCAATGTTTGCTTCTTTATGTTCAAACTATGAAAGTAACAAGAAAGTCAAAGAAGCAAAAGCTATCATGCTTATTCAACAATATGAACCGTTCAAATACATCTACTAACAATATATAAAAATCGAAGTACATCAAAATTTCATAATCGTCCTCAATTAAATGCACAACCTTCTTAATTTTATGGACGTATTCGTCATTTTGCAAAAAAAAAATTATTCAATTTTTGAACATTAAATATTTTAGGTTTATCTTCCAAGCATAACCAAATCCCTATATATTGCAAGTTTATCACTTCAAAGCTAACTAATTCCACATATTAACTTTTTTGTTTTATTATTTTTGAAGCCTAACTAATTTTCTATGGCTTTATGAAAATCTCGTACATTCTAAAAAGACAATTTGTGTTAGGATAAGCTCTAATTAAAAAAAATTTATTAATTAATTTGTGAAGTTTATCACTTTCAAGCCTAAAACTAACACCTATATTTACAATTATATTAAAATTAATTTTCAAAAAATTTGCTGATATAATAAAACCATAGTTCAACAAAAACAAAATTTCCTAATAATCATTTTACAAAATATAAAACTAATTTATTTATTTTTTTGAAAATCTAATTTTTTTATTTACTTATAGTTTCTAAACCTAAATAATTCACCTATATTTAAAAAATAATAATTTTAACCAAGTTGTTTGGGCTCCAGTGGCAAGGAGCTCCTTCCAAGGATATACCCGGGGAATAGCGGATTCGATTCCCAGGTGGAACAACGTTTGGTCAGTGCACATGCCTCTACGCATGAGCTATATTAGTCGTCCACCATTGGTGGGTCAGAAACCGATGCGAAAGCCAAAAAAAAATTTAATTTTATTATCATCATATTTACGAACGAGTTTGTTGCTTATTTCCAATTCACACAACAAGTGTAAATAGATTGTTTATTATTTTTTATTTTTTTGGTTGTTTACCACTTACAAGAAAACTAATTCCCTATATTTTGTAAATAACAAAGGAAAATTGTTTCCTCTTTCTTTTCCTTTTTATCATCCGATTTCCTTCATTTTTTTAAATTGCCCAAAATATCAATTGATAGACTTCTAATATCACTAATTTAATGAGTTTTATGGTCAATTTTCTACTAAATAAATAATATTAAAAACAATCTATTATGATATATATATATATATATATATATATATATATAAGAAAACAATTTATTCTACTTTTTTTCTATAAGTATATATAAATGAATGGATTAAAGAGTATTTTTTGTTGGGCATTAATTTTGGCCCTAAAAGTGTGTGTGAAGAGGAAAAATATTAGTAATATTGGGAGTGAGGTTAGCATCGGTTCGGTTGATCTGTTCCTTCGTTCTCAAAATGAAAAACCGAGAACCAAACCAAACAAGGTCAGTTTAGATTAGATCGGTTCGGTTTTGAACCGAACCAAACAAAATCATATACTTTTTCGGTTTGGTTTGGTTTGGACTCTCGGTTTCATCGGTTTTGTCCGAACCGCTTGCACCCCTAATTTTGCATAAAAAAAATTAATTGAAACTCTACATTATGTTGATATTTTTATAATAATCATTAGTCTTAAAAAATTTAGCATATCAACTTTCTCATATTGGTATACAAAAAATTTGATTATGGAGATACAAGCACATAAAATCTGCAACGAGTGCGGTGCAAATATTTAACGGTGTTTTAAATATAAAATAAATAGTTGTTTAATAGAAACACTACATTGATTTTGATATTTTGAAAATAATCATGCTTTTCCAAACTTTTATCCTATCGACTTTCTCATATATGTATATAAAAATTTGTTTAGACAAATATAAGTACAAAAAATCTGCAACGGGTGTAGTGCAAACATTGAACAGTGTTTTGTATATAAAATAAAAGGTTATTTAATAAAAATACTACATTAATTTTGATTTTGAAAACAGCTATGAGTTTTTAAAATTTTATCATATCGATTTTCTCATATATATGTGTATATAAATTTGTTTGTGCAATATAAGTACAGAAAATCCGCAACGGGTGCAGTTCAAACATTTAACAGTCTTTTACATATAAAATAAAAATTATTTGATACAAACACTACATTAACTTTGATTTCACATCTATAATCAAATAAATATCTCATTGCAATTGTACCAAAAAAAAAAAATCTTATAACAACTTTCTCATATATCTACATAAAAATTTGTTTTTGCATATATAAACAAATAAAATTCATAATTGATGTGACTCAACTATTTAACAAATTTTTGTATACAAAAGAAAAAATATATTTAATAAAAACATTACATAATACTCATAGTTTTCATTTAATATCTATAAACATTCTACCATATTAACAATTTAATTATTTTTTTATATAATTATCGTAATGTTACGGGACCCGTGCGAAAGCACGGGTCTATTACTAGTTAATATCAAAAGAAACCCCGTAAATTAAACAAATATAAAGTCATTATAGTTTTTTTAAGGAAAAGTCATTATAGTTTTAATACAGTAAAAACCAATTTCTTTGAAAGCCTGAAATATTGGCATAATGCTCGATAATATTTAGATAGTGTACATGTTTGGCCAAATCAAAAGAACGAAAAAATTCAAATACGTATAAAGATTAACACAATAAAAGTTGATAAATAACGTTGGCTTTTTTTTTTGAAGGAAACGTTGGCTTCATTAATACTTTTTTTGAACAGACAAAATAGAATAAATTTATTTATTGATAAAGGCATAAGATCTGCCAGGGAAAGATAATATAAAGAGAAACCATATAATGTTAAATGTGCACAAAACAACATCTTGTGTTTTAATTTATTTATTTTGAATAAATCTTACACTTTTATAAATATGAAACTTCCTTCCCATTTCCTATCTCTGATATTGGACAATACACAATAAATGTTTCTTAAAATGCAAACGTGATTCGAAGAAAAATATTAGTTGATACTACCTCCGTTTCTAATTATAAGACTCTTTTAAAAAAATTACGGTAATTAACAAAGTTGATTGTAGTATTAAATTTGTTTGTAATTACTATTGTTTTTACAATTATATCCTTTAAGAGAGAGAGTTGATTTATATTTTCAACACAATATTTATTATTGATCGAAGAAAAATATGTAAAATAAATAAAGGTATGTTAGTATAAAAATCATTAATATAGTTGGAAATAACAAAAGGGTCTTATATAAAGGGACACAAAATTTCCTCAAAATGATCTTATAAGGTGAGGTTTAGCATGGAAAAGATTGTTTGGATCATTGGATTATGTAAGGAACATAATATTATCATGGTCTAACAGTACCAGATCTAACCACTCATCATCTATTGTCATCTTCCTCCTGGCACCCACGGTCCACCACCTCATCGGACCTTTCCCGGTGACCTTCCGCCGTCCTTCTCTTCATCATATATTTTCACTTCAACCTCACTCAGTCAGCCACCCTTCTCTCTCCTCCATGTCCATGCCCCCATCCACCACCACCAACAACAACATCACCCACAACCACTTTCACCACCTGTAACTTCCATTCTCATTCAAACCAAGCTTCAGATCCGAAACACTCAGCTGAGCTCGATCTCTCTTTTCCTCTTTCTCTCTTAATCATTCAACTTCACTTTCCTAATGGGTCACTGAAAAATCTATTTTTCTTTCTATTCTTACTTTCTGATTCTTTCTTTGTTCTTTAAATATTCCAACAAACATGGTGAACATAACGGTGGTTCTACACCATAAGAAGACCAAACCAAACAAGTATGAATTGAATTCACAAAACCTATCTCAAACCCATCACTACAAGTTTCTCAATTAGGGAGAAAAAATTAGAGAGAGGGGGTTGTCCCTAGTACACAAAGAAATTCAGAAGAATGAGAAGAGTATGGAGGAGAGTTGGGACCGTGAGCTTGATGTTGTGGTGGGTGAGGGATAAGAGAGAATGGTTAGGGAAGATAGTATAAAAAATTCAGTGTAGAGAGTGCATGATAAGAGCATGTTCTTCTTTTAATCTAGTGGTAAAAAATTCAACTTTTCTATGGTGGAAAAAAACTTTGCTTACCCAGACTAAATGTCACCATCTTATAATTAGGAACGGACGTAGTATTTAGTTTGTTCCTCAAAAGTCATATTAGCTTATAAAAAGGAACAAATCTACTTATTAAGGTGTGGGACACTAGCCTGCACTTAACTTTCAACATTTTTTTTTTACATAAATTATATGGTAGTATAACATTTGAAATATGGTCAACTATTTTGGATTTCACCAATTAATTTAAGGCTTGAATATGGAAATGGTCCATGCAAATATCTGGCGTTTTGGTTTTAGTCCTTATAAAAATATTTTTTTGGTTTTAGTCTTTGCAAATATAAAATATTTGGTTTCGGTCTTTGCTATTTTGTTTTAATCCTTGTAAAATCATTTCATTTTGAAATTGGTCCCTATAATATTCATTTTAGTCCTCATTTTGAGGGACTACAATCAAATATTCGACATATTACAAGGACCAAATCCAGTATTAATCAATTTTACAAGGACTAAAACAAAATACCAAGGTCCAAAACCAAATTTTTTATATTTGCAGGGACTAAAACCAAAAAAAGAATTTTACAGAGACTAAAACCACAATGTTAGATATTTGCAGGGACTATTTTCATATTTAAGCCTTAATTTAAATTACATAAACGTATGTGAATGAAGGAATTTTTCATTAGTTAATTTCAATTGAAATGTCTCTTGTTCGAACCTCTCTAGTATGAAATAAGGTAAATATAAATATTTTTTTGAGTTTGAATGTCTTCTTTACCTTCAATTGAACATCATCATTTACTCATAAATTTCAAAAATTAAGAAGAAAATAAAAGTAAGGAATCGACGAAGTCAACTTCCCACTCCCACAACACAAACAATAAGGCAGGGTTGTCTTTGGCTCATGTACAAAACATGTAAACTTATATTTGAGTTAATCATAAATTTACAAAGAAAAATATGGGTAACACTTTGGTGACATTGGGGTGTCAATGTCATGTGACATTGACCAACCACAATGTCACAAGTGTGTAAAAGGACAAAAAATACTTGTTAGTAAAAGAGAAAAAAATCATGGTCTTTTTATTATTTTACATACTTGTGACATTGTAGTTGGTCAATGTTACATGATATTGACACTTCATTGTTACCAAAGTGTTACCTGAACAATAGAAATTGACACTAAAACGAAAACGAAAGTAACATAGAGATTAAATAGATTCGAAGGAAAGGAGCGACGGAGTCAAGGTCTTCCTTCCAATATCCACTCCCACATGCCAAGAATAAGATGCAGTGCTGTCTCTGTCTGATGACAAACTTTGTCGGTTATAGTTACAGTGCATATAAAGAAACATAGTTATACTTTGAGTCAACCAAATAACAAAAGTAAAAGTAAACGCTATTGCTTGCTAAATATCCAATATCACGTAATACTAGATTACTTCTCTCAAGAAAGAAACCAAAATCATAATCACAAAGAATCATCAAGTAGTAGTAGTAATTAACAGAAACCAACGATGATGATGCCATCATCTTCAGGTGGTGGTGGTGGTGGAGTAGCATTCAGGTTACGTTGGGATGTGTTTTTGAGTTTCCGAGGAGAAGATACTCGGGAATGTTTCACTAAAAAACTGTATGAATCTCTCGAAAAAGAAAGTATTCGTGCTTTCATGGATGATGAGGGTTTGGACCGTGGGGACCACATAGCTACTACTCTTCTTGAAGCCATTGATGACTCTGCTGCTTCCATTGTTATCATTTCACGTAAATATGCTGATTCTCATTGGTGTCTTGATGAACTCAACAGGATTTGTGATCTTAAAAGGCTTATTATTCCTGTTTTCTATAAGGTTGATCCATCTCATGTGAGGAAACAATTGGGTCCTTTTCAAGATGGTTTTCATTATCTTGAAAAGAGGTTTGGGAAAGATCAAATTTTGAAGTGGAGAGATTCTATGCTTAAAATAGGCGGTCTTGCTGGCTTTGTTTTCAATTCTAGGTATCTCTATTTTGTAATCTCCAATATCATTTTTTTTTTTTTGGTAATAGTAGTTCAAGTAGTCACTTACACAGACACAACACTGACACACGCCAATACCACAAATAACATGAGAAAATATAAGTTAATTATTGAATGCAACGAAATCAGATTCGTTGTATTCAACAAAATCCCGCATTCACGTTGTTACCATGTCCATGACCGCTGAATCAAGATTCGATGCTGCAGATTTCAAGCTGATCCTAACCTTGAAATCTACACTGTCTGATCTTGATCCAACGGTAACGTAAATGGTGACGCTGAATGCGAGATTTTATCACTTACATGGAATTATATACCAACACATGTCGGACATCACCCTCGATTTGAAGTGTTAGGGCGACATAGGTTAGGAACAACAACTTTTTAGTTTACAAATGGTGGAAGAAGTGCAAGACTTCCTCACTCTTTTTAGTATCATTCTCCTACGTTTAAATTTAATTAACAACTATTGTTAATATTACTTGAATAATATTTTTTTTATGTTTTGTTCATTGGTGCTTATCGCTTATACTCTCAAGGATTGTTGTTTTGATTCTGCTACACTTCCTTTTTTTGTTTGTTTAACTTTGTTGTTTTTGTTGCTTAGTGATGACGGCGAGCATGAGAATCTGATACGCCGTTTGGTGAAAAGGGTTTTGAAGGAGTTAAGTAATACTCCAATGGTTGTGTCTGAGTTTGCTGTGGGGATCAATGAACGTGTTGAGAAGGTGATGGATTTGTTACAACTTCAATCCAACAGTGTCAAGGTTTTGGGTTTATATGGGATGGGTGGTGTTGGTAAGACAACCCTTGCCAAGGCTCTTTTCAATAGTCTCGTTGGTCGTTTTGAGCGTAGATGCTTCATATCAAATGTGAGACAATTTGCATCTAAAGATGATGGTTTGGTTTCTATTCAAAGTAATATAATTAAAGATCTTTCTTCTCAAGAAGGAACTCGGAGTTTTATCAATGATGTCAAAGCTGGTATTTCTACTATCAAAAGAATAGTTCGTGAAAATCGAGTTCTTCTAGTGTTGGATGATGTTGATCATGTAAATCAGGTTGATGCTTTGATTGGTAAAAGGGAATGGTTTCATGAAGGAAGCTGTATAATAATTACAACAAGGGATACAACTGTTTTGCCTGAAAAACATGTCAATGAGTTGTATGAAGTTACAGAATTGTATCCTGAAGAAGCTCTAGAGTTATTCAGTTATCATGCATTGAGGAAAAAGGATCCCCCATCAGATTTTCTGAGTTTTTCAAAGAAAATTGTGTCTCTTACGGGAAGAATGCCATTGGCTTTGGAAGTGTTTGGTTGCTTTCTGTTTGGGAAGAGAAGGGTGGAAGAATGGGAAGATGTTGTTGAGAAGCTGAAAACAATTCGTCCCGGGAATCTTCATGATGTGTTGAAAATAAGTTATGATGGGTTGGATGAACAAGAGAAGTGTATATTCCTTGACATTGCATGTTTCTTTGTTCAGATGGGCATGAAGCGCGAGGATGTGATTGATGTATTGAGAGGCTGTGGTTTTAGAGGAGAGATAACCATGACGGTCCTTGTAGAAAAATGCTTAATCAAAGTAAGACAGGACAATACCTTGTGGATGCATGATCAAATTAGGGATATGGGAAGGCAGATTGTTCTTGATGAAAACCATGTTGATCCTGGGACGCGTAGCAGATTGTGGGATCGTGCTGAAATCATGTCTGTTTTGAAGAGTAAGAAGGTAAAGATTCAGAAACATTGCAAAATGCATGCATGGATTAAGATAGAGTTTGATTTTATACAAAGAAAAAGAAAACAAATCTTACATGAATGATGTAAAGTGCTTCAACAGCCATATAAGACACTTTAAGCTGCAAAGCCTTGGATATAATTAAACAAAAAATATCCAAAATCATTCATTAATATTTTATTCAAAAATGTATTTCATTTTTGCTGGTGCTCTATGTGCAGCCAACAGCAGGTAGTGGAGAATGGGCAAGACAATAAAATAAGACAAACAGACAAAACTGGACTTTGAGACCAACTTTTTATAATAATGCAGATACAAAAAACTGCATGCTATTGTTTTATAGTTTAAAACAATTCAAATATCTCAATTTTCATAAGCATACAAAAACTTCGATCTGTTTGAATTTTTTTTTTTTTGGAAAATGATTGTTTTCATAAGAGTCAACCGACTCATATGATTGGTTCATTACAATTTTATCTTTCCATGATTTCTGACAAAGAAGGAAGTAACTGAATTTGGGTTACTTGTGGTTACAAATTGCACGCATTGACGCAGCCAACACATTGGTGGCCGTTGGATCAAGATTTAAAAAAAAAAAAATCTGCTCGCTTTTTGGACTGTCCAGTCTCGATCTAATGACAACCGATGTCCTGACGGCGTGAATACATTAAATAACTGTATGATAATTCATAAATAAATATACATATATGTTAGTATTTCATGAAATTCATGAGAATAATCCTCTGTGATATTCAACACTCCTCTTTGTTTTTTAATGTAGGGAACAAGATGCATTCGAGGAATTGTACTAGACTTTAAGGAAAGATCAAACCAGTGGAGTACAAATTATGGTCCTCAACCTCAAGTAGAGAAATATAACCAAGTTATGCTTGATACAAAATCGTTTGAGCCGATGGTTAGCTTGAGATTGCTTCAGATCAATAATCTGAGTTTGGAAGGTAAGTTTCTTCCCAATGGACTGAAGTGGCTACAATGGCGAGGATGTCCTTTAGAATGCATATCGTTGGACACGTTGCCACGTGAACTGGCTGTCCTTGATCTCTCAAATGGCCAGAAAATTAAAAGATTGTGGGGATTGAAAAGTCACAAGGTATACGCTTCAGCTATATTATGCATAATTTTAATCATGATTGCACAAACTTTGGTGATTGCAACCTTATTCACAATTATTTTCTTTAGTGAATCAGGACATATGTTAAACCAGTTTTTGGAATTTCAATGTTCCCTTCAAAATACATATAAGAAAAAATTATTGTTTAATTTTTTTGCTTATTGATTTGTTTAATATATTAGTTTTATATATAGTTGGTCTTCTCGTGAAAATTATTCTAGCTCTGTGCGCAATGTTGACAAGTCCTTTCTTTATCTAAAGATGAACTTTATCGTCCCACTTTAAATGCTACTAATAGTTACAAACAGATAAAGAGAAAACAGTAAAGCCTAAAACTTGAATTCCTTAATCATGGATTGCATTGTTAGTAGAACATTTTCTCTCTTTTCGTTTGCTCAATATTGCTAGAATATATGAAAACGTCAAACAATATTTTGAATGTAATATATAGTAATGCAGAGTATAACGAATTATATATCAGGATTTATTTTCATATTACTTTGAATTCTATGATATTCTTTCTGTTTTTTTTTGTTACCATGCTCATGATTTCCTTATTCTATAGAGTCTAGTACTAGAATAAAATATAGATATTAGTGGTCTTTTGCATACAACAAATATATCATTTCTTATCAAATAAATATCATTTTCAACATCTATAATATCTTATAAGATAACATCACATTGTTTAGCAGGTACCAGAGAACCTCATGGTCATGAATCTCTCCGACTGCTACCAACTTGCTGCAATCCCTGATTTATCTTGGTGTCACGGCCTAGAAAAAATTAATTTGGCGAACTGCATTAATCTAACAAGGATTCATGAATCCATTGGCAGTTTAACTACTTTGCGTAATTTGAATTTGACACGTTGTGAAAACCTCATTGAACTTCCTAGTGATGTATCTGGACTGAAACATCTGGAGAGCCTTGTTCTTTCTGAATGCTCCAAGTTAAAAGCATTACCAGAAAATATAGGCATGCTTAAATCACTGAAAACACTTGCTGCTGATAAAACTGCCATAATAAAGTTGCCCGACTCCATTTTTCGCTTGACCAAACTTGAACGACTTGTTTTAGATCGTTGCTCACATTTGAGAAGACTACCAAACTGCATTGGAAAACTATGTGCTTTGCAAGAATTATCTCTTTATGAAACAGGT
This sequence comes from Medicago lupulina, assembly GCA_958299785.1. Lineage (NCBI taxonomy): Eukaryota > Viridiplantae > Streptophyta > Magnoliopsida > Fabales > Fabaceae > Medicago > Medicago lupulina. The sequence continues at coordinate 25,732,186 of OY283141.1, read as the reverse complement.
TTACAAGAATTACCCAACACTATCGGTTTCTTGAAAAACCTTGAGAAATTAAATTTGATGGGGTGTTATGATCTCACTCTAATGCCTGATTCTATAGGAAATCTCGAATCGTTGACAGAACTTTTGGCTTCCAACAGTGGAATTAAAGAACTCCCTTCCACCATTGGTTCTTTATCCTATCTGAGGACTTTGTTAGTTAGAAAGTGTAAACTCAGTAAATTGCCCGACTCATTTAAAACTCTGGCCTCAATTATTGAACTTGACTTAGATGGAACTTATATCAGATATCTGCCAGATCAGATCGGAGAGTTGAAACAACTTAGGAAACTTGAGATTGGGAATTGTAGCAATCTTGAATCATTACCAGAATCCATTGGCCACCTAACATCTCTTAATACACTGAACATAATCAATGGAAATATCAGAGAACTGCCAGTGTCGATTGGATTATTGGAAAATCTTGTTAACTTAACGTTGAGCAAATGTAGAATGCTTAAACAGCTTCCAGCTTCTATAGGAAACCTGAAGTCTCTAACTCATTTAAAGATGGAGGAAACAGCTATGGTAGACTTGCCTGAAAGTTTCGGTATGCTTTCAAGCTTGAGGACACTCAGAATGGCAAAGAGGCCTCATTTAGTTCCAATATCTGTGGAGAACACTGGCTCTTTTGTGTTACCGCCTTCTTTCTGTAATCTGACCTTGCTACATGAGTTGGATGCCCGTGCCTGGAGATTATCAGGAAAAATTCCGGACGATTTCGAGAAGCTATCACTATTAGAGACTTTAAAGTTGGACCAAAACAATTTTCACAACCTTCCTTCTAGCTTGAAAGGCCTTTCCATTCTCAAGGAATTCTCGCTGCCAAATTGCACGGAGCTGATTTCTCTCCCCTTACTTCCTTCAAGCTTGATCAAGCTAAATGCTAGTAATTGCTATGCATTGGAAACTATACACGACATGTCAAGTTTAGAGAGTTTGGAGGAGTTGGAACTAACAAACTGCGAAAAAGTGGCTGATATTCCAGGTCTTGAATGCTTGAAGTCCTTGAAAAGATTGTACCTGAGCGGTTGCAATGCATGCTCCTCCAAAGTATGCAAAAGACTTTCAAAGGTTGTTCTCTCATTCTCTTCGCTCATAAATCTCGATTCAATGAATAATTAAAATTAAGAAAAATGAGAACTAAGGGTCGTTTACTTCATGTTTTTTCTATTTTCATTTCCACAAATAAACGTTGGACTTAGAGAAAGCATTATGGAAGATTTTTAAAATCTAATTTAAAAATATATTTAATATTTATGAAAATTTTGAAAAATGTCAACATTGTTTTCAATATTTTAGGAAATGCATTCTCTCTGGTTTGCTTCCATCTTCTATACTAATTTCACAATTAAAAAGAAAAATCAACAACAAAATGTCATTTCAGCCACCAACACATGTAGTGAAATATGAAAATGATTTTAAAAAGTAAACAGACCGAAATTGCTTGGTTATTACTTGTAAGTTGTAACTAATGGACGATTTGTATTACAGGTTGCACTGAGAAATTTTGAGAACTTGAGCATGCCAGGAACCAAATTACCTGAATGGTTTTCAGGAGAACCTGTAAGCTTTTCCAATCGCAAAAATCTCGAGCTAACAAGTGTAGTTGTAGGTGTTATTGTTTCAATTAACCACAATATTCACATACCTATAAAGAGAGAAGAAATGCCTGGAATCATTGATATTGCAGCAAATGTCTTAACACTTGGGAAACAAAAGTTTAGTACAGCGTTAAACATACGTGGGGTGCCAAGGACAAATGTAGATCATATACACTTGTGTAGGTTCCAGAATTACCATCAATTAGTGGCCTTTTTGAAAGATGCTGATACATTAAGTGTGACTACGAGAAATCCTCCTTTTGATAAAGGATTGAAGTTGAAGAAATGCGGAGTTCATTTAATCTTTGAAGGGGATGATGATTACGATGGAGATGAAGAATCGTTGGACAAAGGGTTGCAATCTGTTTCAGAAAGGTTGGCCAGGTTTTTCAACAACACTTGTAATGAAGATGTTGATGCTACCTATGCCACTGAGAGTGAAAATGAGTGTCAAAATGAATTGGAGCAGGAAAATGGAGAGCCTGGAACTAGATCACTTCGTATTAAAGGCAATTACATTATTCTCTGTCTGTTTAGTCTATTATTTGTGTTGTTAAGTTGGTTTTGGTTGAGGTGTATGTCAACTGCTGAAAGAAAAGATTGATGCATACTACTATCTGGTTCATTGAGATAATTAATGATTGTTTTTCCAGCAAAAACACAAATTAGTTATGTCAAAAGATGATCCATTGATGATCTATGGTGTGTAACAGAAGACATTGATTTGTAAGGTTATCTCAAAAGATGTAAATCTTGCTGATCAACACAAGTACTACTATTCCTGAAAAAGAAAAAACACACTCATAAATACTACTAGAATCGATCGTTAATTTACGGTATAATCATCAATTTAGTTTCTATAGAAAATTTACATAGGATGAAAACTAAATATCCTACAAAATGTTCACATTAGAACACAAGCTATAAGGGCAAGACATAGGTTGTCCAAACTGTCACGAGCAGACTCAAGCCATCCCATCTGAATGCAAGCACTGATTACATCAGAACACAACCGGATCCTGACGATAATGCTGAACATAAGCAGCCGAATGGCTTAGGAATTTAACAAATATAACAATTCAAAGTAGTATTTTGAAACATTCTCGCTCATGATTAAGTTACCAGATCCAAATCCAAATCCAATGCAGTAATTGTCTACTATGAATTCAATATCTAATCTTTTAAGTATCTGCAAGTTTTGTAATATATGGGTAATTAACTGTTTTCAATATTGGCTTGTCCCAAATCTCCACTGCTTGGAGAGGAAAACAAATCAGTGCCTTAACGTGGGTTAAATTGTGCATTGCACAGACTAATTAGTGATATAAAGCATTCTAACAACACTTAGGAATCTTGTTGATCTGTTTTTTTTTTTTTTTTTGAAAAATAATTTAACTTGTATGGAGTTCATATATTGGTAGTTGGATATCAGGTTTGTGCTCCCTCTATGGTTCTGCTGTCACTGATATTACAATTGATTTATCTCACGAGCTTTCTGAGTTTGAAATTCGTAAACAATGTACGACTTATATTTTTAATTACAATCTCCTTCTTTGAGAATATTGAAACCACCAATTTGATTTGTTTTGTTTGGTGATCAAGAGTTTTACTAATGCTTCATAACAACGTTCGAAGTTGGATATACTAATGCATCGTTCAAAGTATTCAATTGTCAGCTGTTGGGTGTATATCCCAGCGATCTTTTGGTTCTTAGTGTTGTCTGGATCATGGTATCAAATTTGTAGCTACTTCACTTACATGTATATATAGAATGTCCTGATGAGAGGATCTCAATAGCACGTTTATAAGGTCGACAATTATTGAAGTTATTTGCATTTTTCATGTGCTGCTGGTGTTTATATTGAACATTATTTTATCATCTTTACTACATCATTGAATATCAGAACTATATAGTTATACGGAAAGTGGTATAAAATAGACCTGGCCATACCAACTTTAGTTTATTTTACTCAAGTCTTCAGCCTCCCTCCCACCGTGTTTTCATTAAGCAGCCCAAATGACAAAATCAAACCTTAATTATTCACAAATTCAACCATTCAATCCTTTTTCTAACATAGTTCCCACATTCCAACTGTTTGCCACGTCTTCCTCCTATCACTATAAAACCCCAAATTCATTAACATGTTTTCATATAGTTTTCTCAATATCCATATCTATTCCCATTGTGCATTCAATTATATTTTACTCTCTTCTTTCTCCCAACAAAAATCTCAAAGCCTTGATCATTCCCATTGTTAGTCATCATGGAATCAAAAAAGCAACTTTTCATCCTCTTATGTCTTTCCCTAGTACTTGTACTTCTCTTAGGTTAATAGTGTGAAATATTCACTTGTTTTGTCGATGACTATTTATAATCAATATATATATATATATATATATATATATATATATATATTCAACTTTTTAAACTAATTGTACATCTTATATGGTTTATTGTTATAGGCCAGATGGAGCTGCAAGTTGAGGCCACTCGCCATCTCAATAATCCTTCAAAAAAATTGTTTGTTTTTGGAGATTCGTATGTTGATACCGGCAACTCCATAAAAACCATATTTGATTCATGGAAAGTACCATATGGCATAACCTTTCCCGGAAAACCAGTTGGGAGATTCTCCGACGGCAGAGTTTTAACTGACTTCCTTGGTATGTGAATTCATCCTTCCCTCGCATCATCATCAAGTATATACCACTTGTACTTGCCAGTTTACCTTGTGCTTTTTTTCCATAATGTTGTTTCTTTCACATGTAAAATGCTGCAACATTATGTGGTGTTTGTGTTGCCTTGTGTTTTTGTGTATTGGATTTCGTTTAGCCAGTTATCTTCTAAAGTTAACAACTCATTTTAAAGAGTAAAATAAATATCCTTGTAAAAATATAATAAGGAATTTGGACATTGATCGTTGTAAAAATATTTTTTTGAAATATACCCATGCAACCTCCATTGAACTCCCACATCAAATTAACCTTTTATTTATATAATTCAAAAATATATTTTTACAACAATCAAAATCCAAATTTGTTATATTTACAAAGATTGAATGCATATTTTAGTCTTTCTTTATTAGTGTTTGCTTTCTCTTTTACTTATGTTTCCTCTTTTATATTGTACAGCCAAGTATCTGGGATTGAAATCACCAATCACTCACAATTTATGGAATACTAATACAGTGCCTAAGCATGATTTGAAGTATGGGATGAATTTTGCCTATGGTGGTACAGGTGTATTTGAAATATCTTCTATAGGACCAAACGTGACAACCCAAATCAATTCCTTAATCAAGCTCATTCAAGAAAATGTCTATACTCTCTCAGATATCACCAAATCTATAGCTTATGTCTCTGTTGCTGGAAATGACTACAATTATTATTTGGAAACAGGAGGAGCTGTCCCGGTAAATTATTTAAATTTAATCATCATATTTTCTACGTTTCTTGCATGTAAAGTATGAAACTATTAATTAAAAAATAAACATGATGATAATAAAAACAATATACTCCCACCGTCAAGATCATTTGCAAAAAAAAAAAGTTTTGTTATTAAATATTACCTTCTATCTTATTTACAAGAAACAATTGTCTTTTTAGATTCATTGAGTAATATGTCTCTTATTCGTATGTTGATACCGACAACTCCATAAAAACCATATTCTATTTTTCGTTTTGGTTTTCATCTTCAAATCTACAATTTTGAAAATGTCAAAATATTGTTTTTATTATTTTGAAAAATTCATTATTCATATCTTGTATTTTATCTTCTTTCTATCACAATTGTTATATATTGTTATATACGAGTGTTTTATCTTTTTAACTTTGAAATATTCTGTTAATGTTATGCAATAATAACTGAAAAATTATTTACTCTCCATTCATTTTTATATGACTATTTTACAAAAATTATGGGCACTAAATAAAATTGTTGGAATAGTAAATTTGTTACAAATGTAGGTGACTATTAGCAAATTTCCATTTGTATATAGATAAATTTATTGTTAACTTTTCATATTCTAAGATACATTGGTAATATTAATAAGAAGTATATTTGAAAAAAGAGTATTAAATGCATCTAAAAATTTGTAGATAGTCTTATACTGATAATAGTAACTTACTGAAAAACATAAATCATAACTTAGAAGGTTTTTTTTAAAAAAAATAAAATAAAAAATTAGAATTGCCCTATTATATATATAAATGAATGTTAACAAATCAATTTCCTTGAATGTATGCAGGGTTTGCCATCTTTTCCATCTTTCATTGCATCAGTGATTGAACAAACAACCACCAATTTAATTCATCTTCAAAGCTTAGGATTTGAGAGAATCGTTGTGGGTGGTTTACAACCCCTTGGTTGTCTTCCTCAAGCCACTGCTCAAACTTCATTTCAAAGTTGCAATAGTACATTTAATGACCTTGTAGCTCTCCACAATAACCTATTGAACCAATCTGTTACAAAGTTAAACCAACAAACCAAGGATCACACCACATTCACAATCCTAGACATTTTCAATAGTTTCAGGTCAGTGTTGAATCACCCTTCCAGCCATAACATTAAGGAACGTTTGAAGCCATGTTGCGTTGGAGTAAGCAGTGAGTATAATTGTGGAAGTGTAGATTTTAAAAATTTAAATAAGGTTAAGAAATATTTGGTTTGTGAAAATCCTGAATCAACATTCTTTTGGGATCAGTTGCACCCAACACAGGCTGGTTGGAATGCTGTGTATAATGAGTTGGAGAAGAAAGATCTTTATCAAATTTTGTATTAGGGCTTCACTATGTATGTTTGTGCCATTTATTTGCATCCTTTTGTTTGTTGTTCGATAAAGCACCTCTATTGTCATTGATTTGTTGATTTATCCTTAAAATCAACTTGTTTGTAAGATTGTAATTATTCTATTTGATTTCATTTAAATGCGTGGATTATGAAAATTGATTATTATCATTATTATTATATTCTTTAATTTTTGGATCCACATGCTTTAACATGATAAGCATAACATCATCTTCCTAAAGCGACTGAAATGCATCAAACATGAGAAAACAAGTCTTTCATGTAAAAATAATAGTCACAAGAAAGGGGTTTGAATTATGGCCTTTTAAAATTTTGACTGCGTCTCAACTTTTGAGAAGAGATTTGGATATTATAATATTCTGTAGTATGTATCGAAATGAATTGATACTTGAAGAGATTGGATTAATTTACTTGCTTCTGAACTATCAAATAAATGAGATAAAGGGTAGAGAAGATGACACAATGATGTTATGTTGGTTCACCCTAGCAGAGTTAGTCCGGTCCCCACAATTGTGAGACTATCCAATAATTGTGCTTTGAGATACCCTTCAAATAATGCACTCTTCTCTCTTCTTTTCCTGGTCTACTTGACCTTACAAGTCTTGGCCAACCTCTTCAGACTTTAAAAACCTGATGACATATTGTCATCATGTAATTTTTTATGTAATTTTTCAAGAATAGTTGAGTTCACAGCAAGTTTGAGCATGATAAAGTGCGAAAAGCAGGTAAAACTGAAGAATTGGAGAAGTTTCAAAATGTGTCACAGTTGGAATGAAACGTGACACGATTTCACAAGTCAAGAGTGATGCATTCGACATTGAAAGAATCGGGTCACGATGGCTATTTCGTGACACGATTGCAGAAATCCTAATTTAGGTAGTTTGTTACTCAAGGCAGAAACATGACACGATTTACTTAAATCGTGGCACGATTGGGCGAATTTATGTGCCTATTTAAGGAAGTTTGTTCTGAAACAAGGGTTACGAATCCTGGAGAGAAAAAGTGCGAATTTGAGCCATGAAGACAATAGCAGGGGCGATTTCATCACCTTGTAACCAGTTCATGTATGTTTTAATTCTTCCATTGATTATGCTAGTTGTAAACTCAATTATGAATAGCTAAATCTCTTAGAGATTAGGTCTGAGATGATTCTAATGTAACCCTAATTGAAACATGTTGCTGTGAAACTCTATTTATTGTGAATATCAATCTAGTTTTATTCAATTCAATTGTTCTTAATGCTTTTTATTTCCTGATCAAATATAAACATGAATTCGTGAGACTGAATGATTACTGACCATAGCTTTCAACTTAGACCTAATTGAATTGTTCAAATAAACAGGGTTAGTCTAGGAATGGATAATCTTTTATTTGTGATAATAGGTTAACGTTCTTAAAACCTTCAAAGAATATTAGATCACCTAAGGAATTAGGGACTGTAATCTGATAAGAGGGTCCCAAGTCAAGGGATTGATTAGGGCTATCTTAGTTAACCATCATGAAGCTAGAGAAATATTCATAAGAAATAGGTGCAGTATACCAATTAGGGGAACTCAAAGGATTCGAAAGACCTAGTCTCATCTCTCCATGTATTTTCTTAAAAAATCTTTATTTTATGTCATTAAATTTTATGCAATCAAATCAAATTTACTGTCTAGGACAAATTAAAATAACCTTTACACATCCTAAATCATAATTTTATTGCTAAATTGAGATTAACACAGTCCTCGTGGATACGAACTTATTTTATTACTTTTATAGAATTAGTGAAGCTTTTGCAATTTATTACACAATTGTTTGTGATCTTAATTTAATAATAATAAATTTGATCCCACAATGACATCTCTCTCTCTAAAAGTTCAATCCGATCACACTAAGGTGAATCTGAACTTTTCAAATACACTTAAAGATGTGCGATAGATATAGTGTACGCTTAATTGTATTTGTGATTTCTATCTAATGTTTGAGAATGAATCTCAAGTTTAAAGATGATTCTGATATTTTTCAAGCAATCTTAATTTTATGCTTCTGATCTTTTTTGGATTTGATTTTGTTGTTGAATTGAGAGTTATGTAGTGTGAGAGATTTGTTCTTTTCATTTGAATGATGGTGTGACTTTATTGAGCTTTGTCTTGATGAACAAGCAAGAAACTAGCCATTTTTTTTGTCATTTAAGGTTTTGCCTTAAGGACCAAGTAATTCTGGAAACAAGATGTTATTCCTTGTGATTTCCTTTTGGACTTTTTATCTTTGAGTATGATCTTGTAAACCTTTGACCATGTTTCTTTCATCACCCCTTTTGGTGTTTTCTAAATTTCTCCTTCTAAAGTCTTTCTAATCTTTAAAATTTTAATCCTTTGTATCCTTTGACTTGCAATTTTGATCTACCTGCAACTTTTGAAGGTGAGAAAAACACAAAAAGGGTGAGTTGAATTGTGTTGACTTTTTTGAAAATCTTTTCTAAGTTAAAAACTTATTAGAGTGTGCAAGAGATAAAAGAAGAAAATGACACAAATATTTATCATGGTTCACCCCACGAGATTATGTCCGGTCCCCTCGCACTTGAGAGATTTGAGACAAGTCTAAGATTTCTTACCTCTCCTTAACGACTTCTACAATCATAGTTTACAAATAAATTTGATTCATGTTTACACTTATGACTCAAAGAGCGGTAAAAAAAGTTAAGATTGGAAGTTTGAGAGTTGAACATAGTTTTTGTACAATTTTAAAGCGTGTAAGTCTCTTAATTTTTCAAATGCTTAGGGTTCTTTTATAGGAGAATTGGATAGATTCGTTGTTGAAGAGCTTTGCCAACGTATCAATAGCTTTAAACAAATTTGAAGAAGAAAGGAAATCCAGAATCAAGTTTCTTTTGGGATGGGTTGCACCCAACACAAGCTGGATGGAATGCTGTGTATAATGAGTTGGAGAAGAAAGGTCTTCACCATATTTTGTACTAGAGCTATGTATCTTTGTGCCATTTATTTGAATCATTTTGTTTCTTGTCTAATAAAGCACCATTATTTTCATGAATTTGTTAATATATCCTTAAACTCGATTTCTTTGTATTATTACATGTTATTTCCTTTCAAAGGATGCAATGTGGAAATTGATTATTATTTATTGTTGTTGATACTAATGTTGTTCAATGCTAAAATAATTGTTGGAAGCAAACTTGTTGAAAATGATGACTATATCAAGCTAAAAAAGACTAAATATCTAAATTGTTCAGGAAAAAAATAAATATGTCATTTTAGTTCATAAATTTTGTGAATAGACAAAGATATCTCTTAGCAATATATCACTAGTCATGTATTGGCTTGAGATTTGAGAGTGTGCTCCTCCTCGAGGTCGTCAAAATTTTCTTTGAAGGGTATAAGTCGAATGTTAAATGCATATGTTGATTACTATTAGCAATATATCATTTAAAGAGTATGAGTTGAGTGTAAAAGGTATTGAGTATCAATTCCTTTTTTTTATCTTGATTACCTCAAAGAATAGATGTTGGAATAATGATTTTTTATTTAAATTATGCAATAGCAAAAATGTCTTTGTAATTGTAATTTATCACAATTATAGAAACTACAACCCTAATTCCTCTCATAAGTTATGAGTGTTGGATTTCAAAGGTTGAATAAACTACGGTAATCATTGTCTTCTTTCAAAGTAAAATGACGTGCTTAAGCTAATAGCCTCGTATTTTCATGGTAGACATATTAGCTTAAACCAGTGAGTAGAAATTATCCCTTATGACCTCAACAAATTAAAATCCAGACTATTTTTTGTCCTCTCTTGTTCAATTTTATATGTCCAACATCAATTTTCACCTTTTAGGTTTTGTTTGGGACTTTGATTTAGGTTTTTTTTGGGAGTTTAGAAAAAGAAAGGAATAAGTGTAAGAAATAGAGGACAATATTGAGAGGAGGGGTTTTGGAGGCTTATTTTTCTTCAAAATATAAAGTCATTTTCATTTGGGAAACTAAAAAATTGTATTGGATGAGGGTTTTGGGGGGGTTTGGGAGGGTTTATATGATTCATTCAAATTTAATATATGTTGTTATAATATTTTTAAAATTAAAAATATATTAATCATAAGCATTAATTTATCGCTTTAAAAAAATACTCTTTCAAAAAATGTGAAAGATTTCTCAATTTCCCCCTATAATATTACGGAAATGATAAATGAACATCTAAACCCAACAACCACACCGTACGTTGATACAGTCATGCTATACCAATTTATTTTTTAATCATTTTTTGTTGCCTTGGAATGCGTGCGAGTCTGGTCAAGCTTCACAATAATTCTACGCTGTGGATAAGCTGTCACATTTTTTGTTGTCAAAATAACGGTACTCATAATTTTATCCCCCCAAAACCCTCTCCTCCCCTCCCCTCCAAATTCTCAAAAGCCTTGAGATCTTCATTTGATGTCTAATCGCTCCTTCATGATGTCGCTGCAGATTTATTTGTCGGTCATAAACCTCTTTATCATGCGCTGTTCAAGAATGTTTCACAGAGAATATCAACATAATATGTGATTGACTAATAAAATCTACAAATAATATAATAAAATCTAAATCACCAGAATACTCATGCTTTTGAATCTGCAAAGTTGACATCCAAATCGTTGATTGAATATGTGATTGACTAAAACAGATTTTTCAATAGGAACCAAACAAACATCACAACAAGACGTGAAATCAAACAACGTCACACAAGATGGCGAACAACACAACGCCGCATTCAAACGACAAAATCACGTAAAACACAAGAAAAAACTTGATATACGTAGAAACCACTTATTTAGATTGAAAGAAAAGAGAAAATATAAGTAGATGGGTGATTTTAGGTCAAAAAATGACATAAAACCACCCCTCCTAGATGAGTAAAAGAGAAATAGAACTTAGCGAGAATGTGAAGTTTTTCTCACTAAAAATCTAGGGCCCTCTAGACCCAATGTCATTCAATATGTTGTCGGTAATTACTCTTCTCCCATATGTTTTTGCTCATTCTCGTCAATATTCGAGCGTGAGTTAACTCACGCAGATGTATTTTCAGCGTGAGTTAACTCATATAGGACGAGAATGAGCAAAAACAGATGAAAGAATATCAATTCTCTATGTTGTGTATCACTAATATGTACAATCAACTACATTCTCAAATGCTTCTAACCGAAGCCCACAAGCAGTCTACACACACAAACAACGTTGAAAGTTGCTCTTCTCCCAACAAAAAACGATCACTCCCATACAAGCTGACTAACATAACCTCCAACGTGAGTTAACTCACGTTCGGTATACAGAAGTATAACCTACATGAGTTAACTCACACTGGGTTATAACCTACTTGAGTTAACTCACGTGGGATATACCAATTGAGCAAACGTGACTTAAGTTACGTTGGGTTTAACACATGTGTGACTTAAGTCAAGTGGGAGGTATTTTCGAAAGTTCAGTTAGGAATAAGCAAATCTTGATGGGAGAAGAGCAATTTTCAACGACGTTTCATCTCAACAATCTAATATATATATATATATATATATATATATATATATATATATATATATATATATATATATATATCCATTATTTTTTTCTCAAATACCAATGTTGTCTATATTTCCCAAGTTGTTGTGATAAGCCATGAGGATTCTAATAAGTAGTTAGCCATATCTTATTAGTTAATTATGCAGTTATGGTTAGGATTTTTATTTTTTTTAGCAAGGTTAATTAGTTGGATTCTTATAAGTAATAAGCTATGTAGATTTTTAATCATAAGCATACTCACAAGTGGTATAAAATATCCTCTAAAATAAAGTGGTATAAAATAGACTTGCCCATTCCAACTTTAGTTTATTTTACTCAAGTCTTCAGCCTCCCTCCCACCGTGTTTTAACTACGCAGCCCAAATGACAAAATCAAATCTTAATTATTCACAAATTCAACCATTCAATCCTTTTTGTAACATAATTCCCACATTCCAACTGTTTGCCACATCTTCCTCCTTTCACTATAAAACCCCAAATTCATTCACATGTTTTCATATAGTTTTCTCAATATCCATATCTATTTCCATTGTGCATTCAATTATATTTTACTCTCTTCTTTCTAACATCCCAACAAAAATCTCAAAGCCTTCATCATTCCCATTGCTAGTCATCATGGACTCACAAAAACACCTTTTCATCCTCTTATGTCTTTCCCTAGTACTTGTACTTCTCTTAGGTATATAAATTTAATTTAAATTTTGAGGGAAATATGTTAATGAATTTATAATCATGAAATTTTAATACAATTTTTAGTAAATGTTTTACGGTAGCCATATTAATAGTACGGAATATTCATTGATTTTATCGATGACTATTATTAATCAATATCTATTCAACTTTCCATATGATTTTTCTTAATTGATTGGTTGATTAAAAATAATCTTAATCTAATTTTACATCTTGTCAAACATTGTTATAGGTCAAATGGAGATGCATGTTGAAGCCACTCGCCATCTCAATCATCCTTCAAAAAAATTGTTTGTTTTCGGAGATTCATATGTCGATACTGGCAACACCATAAAACCTATATCTGATTCATGGAGAGTCCCATATGGCATAACCTTTCCCCGAAAACCAGCCGGAAGATTTTCCGACGGCAGAGTTTTAACTGACTTCCTTGGTAAGTTCCTAGTTAATTAGTTTACCCTTCTTTCTAATACCATGATTATCAATTGGAACACTACAAGGTGCAATGCATTTAAATAACTTGTTTTATTTTTATTTTTTACTTCAAATGCTTTAGATCAATTACTATGTTTTATTATTATTCATTTTTTTCTAGCTTTATTAATATGAAAAGTGATAGGTTGGAATTAATAATGCTTCCTCTTATATGTTGTGCAGCCAAGTATTTGGGATTGAAATCACCAATCATTCACAAATTATGGTATAACAACATAGTGCCCGAACATGATTTGAAGTATGGGATGAACTTTGCATATGGTGGTACAGGTGTATTTGATACATTTTCTTCAGGACCAAATATGACAACTCAAATCGATTCCTTCAACCAAGTCATCCAAAAAAATGTCTATACTCTCTCAGATATCACCAATTCTATTGCTTATGTCTCAGTTGCTGGAAATGACTACAATGATTACTTGGCCAAAGATGGCCCTCTTTCGGTAAATTACTTAATTTTAATCATCATACTTGCTTATCATGTGGTTGAAGGTGAAATTTGCTTCTCTTCCCTTCAACTATTATGGGTGGTGGCTATGTCCGTTCACTATGTTGAGCATTGGCCAGTTGTTACTATTTTTACAGTTTTTTTTTGTTGTCTGTTCCGCTTTTCCTTTTTTTGTACATATTGTTTCTGACTTTCATGTTCTTCCTTAGTACACCTTCTGTTAGGATGAACATTTTGATCAACTAATATATTTCATTTTAACCTCTTAAAAAAAAAAACAATCATCATACTTGCTTTATTTCTATGATGTAAAGTATGAAACTCAAAATAGAAAAAATTAAATTTAAAAATATAAATTATATATACTTTATGATGATGATGATGATAATTTAATTATCCCTTCAAAAAAAATTAATTTAATTATAATAATTCTAAAATAAATAAGTATAACACTAGCTCAATATCTCAAAAATAAACACTAGCCCAATATCTCAAAAATATAAAGATAATATTAAACAACTATCCTATAGACATCTCTCATAAAAATCTGTGCTATAGGGATGAGATTAAATACAAGTTCGGAAGAATGTATTTTTAGAAAAAATGAAAATAATATTTTGGCATTTTTAAAATTGTAATCTAATATTTTGGCATTTTTAAAATTGTAATCTAAAAATGAAAATAGAAAAATAGAAAGTGAGTTAACCCTAAAGTCGAAAGAATATAAGTTTATGGAGATCGTTTGAAAACTTACACTGAAAAACTAAAAGCCATAATTATGAAGGGTTCCTAAACTTGTACCCAAAAAAAAAAGTTCCTAAAAAGAATAGAATTGCACTCATTTTTTCATCTATTATTTTTACATATTATAAATGAATGTTAACAAATTAATATCATTGAATGCATGCAGGGTTTCCCATCTTTCATTGAATCAGTGATTAAACAAACAACCACCAATTTGATTCATCTCCAAAGCTTAGGATTTAAGAGAATTGTTGTGGGTGATTTACAACCTCTTGGTTGTGTTCCTCAAGCCACTGCCGAAACCTCATTTCAAAGTTGCAATAGTACATTTAATGACCTTGTAGCTCTCCACAATAACCTATTGAAACAATCTATTACAAAGTTGAACCAAGAAACCAAGGACCACACCACATTCACAATCCTAGGCATTTTCGATAGTTTCAGGTCGGTGTTGAATCACCCTTCAAGCCATAACATTAAGGAACGTTTGAAGCCATGTTGCGTCGGAGTAAGCGATGAGTATACTTGTGGAAGTGTAGATTCTGAACATACTGCTAATAAATATTTGGTTTGTGAAAATCTTGAATCAACTTTCTTTTGGGATCAGTTACACCCAACACAAGCAGGTTGGAATGCTGTGTATAATGAGTTGGAGAAGAGAGGCCTTCATCAAATTTTATACTAGAGCTATGCATGTTTGTGTCACATATTTGCATTGTTTTGTTTCTTGTTTAATAAGGCACCCCATCTTTTCATTAATTTGTAAATTTATCCTTAAATTTGGCTTGTTTGTAAGTTGTAACTATTGCATGTGATTTCATTTCAAAGGGTGCAATGTAAAAATTGATTATTATTTATTGTTGTTGATATTAATGTTTCTCAATACTAAATAATTACTCGAAGCAAAATTGTTTATAATGATGATTATCAAGCGAAAAAGGAAGACTAGATACCAAATTGGTCCATGAAATTATATATTTATGTCATTTTCATTCGAGAACTTTTGAAATAGACAAACATGTCTCTCAATTGTACCGGATTAATTTTCTTTTTGGTTAATTATTTCGTAGAAGAGTATGAGCTGGACACTATAATGCATACGTGACATTTCAACATACACACCACATCATTGCCATTTCATAGGGACAATTTAGCTGAAAATATCTGTGGCTCTTTTCACTGCCACGTAAACACTTTAACTTTCACTATCAAACCTTTTTTATTTTGGTAGTAATATTAAAACTTTGTTTTTCCTCCATAAGCCACACTAATTATCCATAAACATTAACAAACCTCACTTGATTTCTTTAAAAAGAAAAACCCACTTCATTTGATATTGGAATATCCTAATTAACTAACTATCTTTTTAAGTTCGCGGATCATAGGAAAAGCGAAATCAATCGACGATAAAAATACTTACTGTCCTTCAAAAAAAATAAAAAATACTTACTGCACATGGGACACACAAAACCATACAATCTTCATCACTTCAACTAACAACAAGTCACTGTGACATATTTCAAATACAGTTGCATTTCATATGGGAAAGGGTAAAACTTTTCCACCATAGGTTACCCAAGATTAATGGGTAGATTTTACGTTTCGATTAAAGTTAATCATGTTCTCCCACATCTGATCTTAATGGCTTCACTTTCCAAACTTTTCTCGTCTTCCTCCTTGTTGTTTTATGATAGGAATATGACATGATAATATGAATCTGATATATTGGAAGGCAAAAAGCAATGCTTATAACATATAGCTCATAGTTACAATCACTGCATTGCTCTATATGTAGACCTAAAACATAACTAAAAATAGAAGATAAACAACCTAAAATTATTGTCTTGAAAACAAATCATAACCGAAAAATAACACACTAATGTCTCTTAAAAAACTTCATTACATTATAACTAAAAATGCTAAAGAATACTAAGGCAATTTCTACAAATCTCCTCTTTGCCTTAGTTGCTGCAAAGTCTCGACTTGTCTTTTAATATTCCAAATCTTGCTTTTGGAAAAGCCTTTGTTAACACATCAACCCCTTAATCATCAACTTTGAACTCATTGCTTTTGTTCACCAAGATCTCGTTGCTTCTTCTAATTGGAACATCCTTTATGTCATCATAAGAATAATCATAAGTTTCTGGCAATGCCTTCTTTATTGGTTGATTTAGAGCATACCATTTAACTCTCATTTTAATCTTAAATACATCTTTGTCTTTAACATCTTTGATCAAGCACACATTGTCTTCAAATATGACTTTGAAGCCCTTTCCAAAAAGTTGTGGGACACTAAGCAAATTTTGATCAGATAAAACATCATAAATATATTTCATACCAGATAAATTTTCAATAGCAACTGTCTTTTTTCCCTTGACTGTGATGAAATCACCATTTCCAATTTGTACTTTGGAAACAACGGTTTTGTCAAGTTCCTTAAGGAGTTTATGATCATTGGTCATATGATTTGTGCAGCCGCTGTCAATTAACCACGAGTCATATGAACTATTGCTTCAAGCAAAGCATTTTGCAACAAAAAGTAGATCTTCT
Source organism: Medicago lupulina (assembly GCA_958299785.1). Classification (NCBI taxonomy): domain Eukaryota; kingdom Viridiplantae; phylum Streptophyta; class Magnoliopsida; order Fabales; family Fabaceae; genus Medicago; species Medicago lupulina. Next base: position 25,715,267 of record OY283141.1, on the reverse strand, counting down.
TCCTGCTGCTCTATGGATATCTTTGCCTCATCTGATTTTGACATGCATACTCTTTCAAAATGTCCTATGTTGCCACATTTTCTGCACTTAACATCAGGCCTCCACCAACATCTTATTTGAGTATGATTTTTCTTTTTACAGTGTGCACATGGTTGAAAAATATCATTATTTTGCCTGTTGTTATTGACTCCTCCTAGATTTTTTGCTTTCACATACAAAGCACCATCTATGGATGCTTCTACTCTCATCATTCGCCTTTGTTGTTGTGCCTGCAATGCATTCACCAATTCCACCAAGGAAATGCTCGACAAATCTTTTGTTTCTTTTAATGAAGAAATTTTTTATTCATATTTATTAGGCACATAAACCAAAAAAATTTGCACAATTCTTTCATCAGAAAAATCATTACCAAGTAATCTCACCTTGTTAACAACGCCCAACAACTTATCCGCGTACTCTTTTATGGTTTCTGCCTCCTTTATTTTTAACATCTCGAACTTCCGTATCAGGTTGAGTACCTGCATGTTTTTGGTTCTTTCATTTCCCTCATATTCTTTTTTGATGTAATCCCAAATGTCATTTGCCGATTTGAAGTTCATAATTCTTGTAAATATTGTGCTTGACACCGCAAGGAATAGACATGCTTTAGCTTTGGCCTTCCTTGTCTTCTTCTTCTACAGTGTCCCAAAGGTTTAAGGCTTCAAGATATGTTGACATCTTAATAGCATAAGCATGATAGTTTTCACCATAAAAAATGGGTGGAGCAAGGGAGGAGTTTCTTTCAGTTTCCATCTTGGGGTTGGTTTGTATGCACTCACAGATCCCTTAAGAAAATAAGCTCTGCTACCAATTTGTTGTTTTATGATAGGAATATGACAAGATAATATGAATTGATATATTGGTAGGCAAAAGGCAATGCTTATCTCTATTATAAACAAATGGCTTAATTTTTTTCAAACGTACATGTGTCACCTTCTAATTCTAAGGAGCATTAATTGTTGGGGACTTCTATGGTACACTCACAAATTTGAGTGTACCGGTACTCTTATTTCACAAAATTTATAAATTAACAATAATTTTTATGAAATAAAAAGCTATTTGTAAATATTTATATTTTAGAAAACATAATTTCATTATTTATAAGGATCATATTAAAAAGTTTACATTTTGTCATAAAAAATAATCAACATTCATTGTTATGAGTAATAAAAATTCTTAAAAATTCAATTTTATTTCGTCGAAGGTTTTGGTAAATTAAATTTAATTATTATAGTTGTCAATGATATAAAATAATAATTTTTCTTAAAAAAAACAACTCATTTATTATTGATTTAACTACTTGGTGTACCAAAACACCCAAATTTATTAGGTGTACCATAGAATTTGCTTAATTGTTTCACCATGTCATAAAAATGTACACACATATTAAGCAAGGCAATCCTTATTTGTTTATTTCTCTATTCTCTATTATAAGAAGGTGTTTCTTTTTTGTGGTGATATAATAAGAAAATGTCTAATTGTGCATAAAAAACATTTAGAAGAAAAACGTTTTTGTTTATATATTAGGAAATGTTTAATTGGGCATAAAAGTCAATGATTAAGTTCACACACACATGTGTATATAGCAAAAAATGTGTGAGATGAGAATGGATCTATACATTAATCAGGTACGTTATTTTTTTTCCTTCATTTTACACATATGTAATAAATCAACGCCACAAATTTTGAATTTATACATAGTAGTGAGGTGATTGAATTTTTTCGCTATAAATAACTATTCTACTTTCACCGATTCTCACATCATTTCGACATTCAATCAAAGAGTTATAATTCTATCAAAATTTTCAGTTTTTCATATTTTCAACTAATTTCTTTGTTTTCATCTTTTTTTTCTAGGTCAAGAAATTGTTCTCATTTTTTTAATCATTCCATAACCAAAATCCGATTTGATTTTTGAGATTAATCATATGAGATAATATTATAGTTTGATTGTTTGTATTGTTCGCATTTGGTTTTTTCGTGATGTATTAAATTGCAAGCTTCCATTCTCACTAGACATGGTGATGGTGAATATTTTGTAATCATTTTTTATTTTGGTTTTTATTATTTTAGTTAGTTTGTAATTATGAATAATATATATAGTTAAATTGTATATTTTGACATTACAGGTTGATTAATCATTGATTACATTTCATTTTCATATATTAATTATTGAAATTTATAGATATTTTTTATATAATTTGATAGGTTTCTAAAGTGATGAATTATAATTTCAAGTTTATTATATTATTATTTATGTATGTAGCTAATGAGATATTGATGAAAATTGGAAGACATCTCTTATATAAAATGATGAATAATGAAAGTTGGAAAACACGACTCTACATTGTGATTGGCTGCTCTTTATTCTTGAAGAATTCTTGATGTTATTTTTCTAGAGATATAAGATTGCTCTATCTTTTTAACAAAAGCCCACAACACCAAGCTAATATTTTGACTGTAAATCTATTTTCTCTTTATACCCATTCCTTCATATCTCTCTCTTCTTAAGGCTTCTTATTTTGAATATGTTCTTCAATTTTTTTTTTGGAGTAATATGTATTTCAAATTTTCTAATACCCATTTTTTTATGCATAACCATCATATATTTAATTTAAAGATTATATCAACGTTGAAAATAGTCTTTTCCCATCATGGGAAAATTAGGAGGTGTTCCCATCTTAAATGCCACAATATTTTGATAGCATATTATAAACCTTTTCATAAAGTTTGCAATTTGATGAACCCTCAACCATCAAGAATAAATTATAAAAAAGGGTGTGAATCGATGAACGTACAAATATATCTAGATGTTCAGAGATCCTCAAATACGTCAAATTCATTTTTTTTTTAGAATTTGAGATGGACTTTGTCATGTGTCATCATATTATTTATAACTTCTAAGTGAAACTTCAATTCTCATATGTGAGGAGATGATTTTCTTACAAATATATAAAAAAATTAAGAGCTTAAGATCAACTTTGCTTCCAATTTGGAAGTATGGTTAGTGAATAGGCATGTTGAAGAATTTAGGTTTTGTAAAACAAGAAAATAGAAGGACGACACAATCACATGCTTCATTTTACTTATTTTTTTTATCATATGAAATATATTATGAACCATTTGATGCGTTAGAATTGACGGTTAGGATTCAGCATTAGCCTTACGAGTTATACCTGCTGCCAATAGATCACAACTTAAATAATAATTATTTTCCTTTGTAGTGGTAATACATGAATGAGAAATAAGTTGTTTTCTAATATATCTTACTTTGATAATTAGTAATTTTTTGTATTAACTCTCTGGTTCTTAGAGAAAAATATAGCCTGACCAACAATTATTTCAACCATCGATTCAACTTTTTATTTGAGCAAGAATAGTTGATTTAGCCAAAAAAAAACACATTTTAGGTATTCAAATTTATAGTACAATTGTCTTATTACCATATTTAATACTTTATTTATGGAGAGTCAGAAAAATGATATGCTCTAATGAGATTGACTTCGTCATTTTAGCATATTCTTCAAATATGTTTCCAATTTGGGTTTTCTACTTTGCAATTATTCAATTAGTATTATTTTTTTTACAAAAATTATTCAATTAGTATTAAAAACATTTTTAATTATATTCATTTTAGAATGATTTCGAAATCAAAATATTTAAACATTTAATGATTTTGATATCCTCATATAATAAGTATTATTTATTTATTTATTTATTATATATTAAGACTACTACAAACACTTGTCACATTATTTCTCTATTTATTCTCAAATCGGTAGCACCTATCATCTGATCATGAATAATATGGGTTCCTTAAAAAAATGAACAATATGGGTAAAACTGAAACTATTAAACACAAACATTTCCCTCTTCCTTCTCCCTAATGAATTTGGCGCTCATTTGTTAACGACATAAATATGAATTGTTGAAAGATGAAATAAAACTATATTAGAGGGTTTCCTCTTATACAAGAACTCGAATGTGATAGTAAATGAACCTCGGGAAAATTAAAAAGTTTTAAATGTGTTATTCATTTGAAGCTTTAAAATTTTCTTCTTCGCAAGGAAGACAATTTTAGAAAATTAAAGAATATTGTGTGATATGATTGTTATTAATGATTATTTCAAAATTAAACAAAGAATTTATGGGCTGAGAATTTCTATTATTTAAAAATGAGATAAAGTTATTATTTTTTTAAAAAAAAAAAAAAAGCACATTGCATTATTTATTTTTTAAAAAAAATAGGTAAGACAAGAATATTATTAATAGGGTGACATATATATTTTCAGATAAAATTTAAACTCTGTCCATTGAGATGTCAAACTCTGATCTACTGAATTGTCACATCAAGAATGCATATTGCACTACGTGTTGTACATGCATAAAAGCATAAAAAATTTGTTTTGTTAAAAAAAAGAGCAATTATGAAAAAAAATAGAACAAGTTGTTTTTTATGATAAGAAAAAATAGGAATTGGTTTTTATTTTGTTAACACACAAAAAAAATTACGGTTTTCCTTTATGATGATGATAAATATGTTAATTATTAGGACCATATTCATTTGTTAGTTTTTATTTGTAATTCTAAAAAAATTTGATAATTGCCGATAAATAATTGATATTTACATTTTTATTTGTCCCTAAAAAAAATACCCCCGAACAAAAACAGACATAACGTCCCACCAAACCGTGTCTAAAACGGAGTGACCGTGACTAGCAAGCTTATTTGCGCAACCATTGCCTTCATGGAAGATGTGAGAGAATATCGCACGCATACTATGAAAAAAACAACTGTGTCAACGGTTCCTCTACCGAATAGGAATCGTAGAGGGCTTGGAAAAAGCCAAAAGAACACCGATAGAGTCACCTTCAATCCATATGAACCTCTAATGATGCCTAGCAACTATTTCCATCGCTATAATGAAGCCCATAATTTCAACTTTCAACACCGAATAATCACCAAGACTAGCCGATAAACAACCTATGAAAACTCCGGATTGATCACGAAAAATTTCACCACAAGCTGGCTGCATTAGAGTTTTGTAAAGACTCATCTGTGTTAACCTTGATGCAAGGAAGTGTAGGAGGTTTCCAAATTATCATTTCAAAATCCTTAAACCTCCAGAAGGAAGGGAAAATATGAAATATTTTATCAATTTTCATATTTCTAATCGGAAATAGGAAAGAATATATATTATATTTCTAATCAATTATCATTATTAATTTATTTTTGACAAATTATCATTATTAATTGTTTTATAGAAATATATCATATCAACTAACCACTCATTATTCAATTTATAGTTGTGCAATGGCAATCAATTATCTTCAATGCAAACATATACATATGGCAACATGTATTGCAAAATAAACGAGGATGCAACTTTTTTTCCTTTCAAATTCGAAACTTTAACCATTCTTTCCTTTATTTGCATTAACATGCATTTCATCTACTACATACCATTTTTTTTTTGTTGCATACATATGAAATCCATCAAATTATTCTCCTAATTTATCAATCATAAAAATTACTAATACACATTGTCATACCCTCATTTTGGACCTAAAAATACTCGTTCAAATTTCTCTTCTATCTCTGATACTTTTCAACTCACTATGTTTTATTCTGCAATTTTCTACCGTGCTTCAACTGCATATTTTTACTATTGCTGTCTTTAATTTTCTTGCATATAAGGCCATCTAAAGTGATTTTCTTGCATTACAAGTCATTTGAAAATTTCTAAACCAATTGCATATTTTCTTGTGTTTTATTCCAAGTTTTCGCATAAAAATCATACAAAGGGTATTTTGGTCATTTCCTGCAGTGGAACCCATTTTAGTCCCCACGTTGTCTCTGAGTCTTTTCAACTTGTTTGTACAAATCATTGATCAAGTTCTGTTTAAAAAAATCATTTCAGTACTGCATCTGCGTCAGTCTGAGTCGTTTTAGTCCTTAGGGGCATTTTGGTCTTTTCACATCAAAATTTTTGACAGAGAGGTATTTTAAAATACCTCATTTTGGTAATTTGTTCGTTTGAGTCCATTTTGTCGTTTTTAACTGTTTCACTTTACGTTATTTTCAAAGTTACGTTTTTTACCAATTTTTATTTTTATTTGCAAATCAGTCCAAATTTTATTGCTTTTTGCAAATCAGTCCAAATTTTACTTTAATTGGCAGTCAGTCCAATCTTTACTTTTTTACAGATTAGTCCTTTAGTGTTGTTTTTTGCAGAAAGGTCCTTAAGTCAGAATTCAGTCTAAGTGCCACGCGGGCAGTCCAAGTCCAGGTGGCGCATCTCTATTGGTTCAAGGTACACATGGCAGCCTATAAAAGGCCATCTACTGTAGAAGTCAGAAAAAAGGGCCACAGAACGCATGCCACATCACAAAACAGTTCACCAGTTTCTCTCTCCATTCAGTTACGATCAAATTCGCAGAAAACTCAGAAAATCTCAAGAACACGAAGAACAATTCCACAAACCCTAACTTTTCCAGAACCAAATTCAATTAGATTCAGGCAAATTCCATGGAATTCATGGTAGCTCTCAGAGATTCAATGCTGAACCTTCATCACTGAGCCAATCCCCTCTACAATTCAAGCGCGAATTCACCGCTGAAGGCAGCGAACTCAAGCGCGATCGCAGAAGGAGGAATTGAGAAGAAGAGGGAAAGAAGTTCAAAGAATTTGAACCGGTGAAGAAGAAGAAGAGAAATCACCGATTTATTTTCGAAATCCAAGCCAAAAATCAACAAAACAGAATCAGATTCAAGAGTTCTTGAAGATTCCAGTTCGAATCTCCGAATAAAACATAGGTGAATACGAAACCTACCTCTTTCTTTCTCAAGAACATCAACAAATCCAAAATCGATGTAGATCCGTAGAAGTTCAAAAGAGTTTTGTTCAAAATCATGAAACCCTAAAAATCCTTTGAAAACCGTAAAGATTCCACGGTTTACAACGAGTATCAACTGTTGTAAACCTACGAATCCACAAAAGAACTCATTCAGAAAAAGATTTGAACAAAAGCACAGAAAAGAATAAGTTTGAAAACCGTGAAGAAACTTCACGATCTACATCGATTTACCGGTTGCATGTGAATTTCAACGATGGATTCGTGTTTAGAATAGCAAGATGAATCATTTGAACCTTGTTTGAGTGAATTCTGGGCAAGTTTGGATGAACTAGGGTTAGGGTTTGCATCGGAGAAGAAGAGAGAACGATGAGAGAAGAGAGAACGGTGAGTGAAGAAAGAGAAACAATGGGAAAAAATGAATTGAACCGGGCCAAAACCTTTTATATAAGCGCGTTGGACCGGGTCAGTCGAAACCCGATCCAACTTCCTGCGTTCCCAGCCATTAGATCTAGGTTTTAGGGTATCCGGATCAATCCAACGCCTCTGAGGCATTCTGGAGATCCGGATCCACTAAGTTGCGTGGGTTTGGGCTTCATAACCGTGGGCTTTGGGTTTCTTTCATTTTTTCTTGAGTTTGTTGCTATGCACACCTCTATTCTTGTTATTTAGAATAGCAAGATGAATCATTTGAACCTTGTTTGAGTGAATTCTGGGCAAGTTTGGATGAACTAGGGTTAGGGTTTGCATCGGAGAAGAAGAGAGAACGATGAGAGAAGAGAGAACGGTGAGTGAAGAAAGAGAAACAATGGGAAAAAATGAATTGAACCGGGCCAAAACCTTTTATATAAGCGCGTTGGACCGGGTCAGTCGAAACCCGATCCAACTTCCTGCGTTCCCAGCCATTAGATCTAGGTTTTAGGGTATCCGGATCAATCCAACGCCTCTGAGGCATTCTGGAGATCCGGATCCACTAAGTTGCGTGGGTTTGGGCTTCATAACCGTGGGCTTTGGGTTTCTTTCATTTTTTCTTGAGTTTGTTGCTATGCACACCTCTATTCTTGTTATTTGAACCCCTGTGCGCTTTAATTTTCTTACAAAAATTCCTAAAAAATTGCTATGTGTTTCTTGATGCGTTTTTTGATTGTTTTGTGACATTTTTACATGTTTAAAATTGATTAAAAATGTATGCTAATTCTTTCTACTAATTTGTGTACTTTGTGTATTTTTTGTGAAGTTTCTTGCATGGCTTTTGATCCAATTTTTGCCATATGATGTTGATACTAGGCACTTGACTTTGTGATATGTTTACCTCTGAATGTATGCTAATTCTTCAAATTTTGCAATATTAATTGTTGATTTCCAATTTTGTTTAGTTTAATTGATTAGTTTCTAATTTTGCAATGTTAATTGTTGACTTCCAATTTTGTTAGTTTAATCTTTAGTTATAACTTTGCCATGTTAATTGTTAGTTTACAATTTTTTTTCTTTTTTGTTAATTGCTTAGTTTCTTGTTTTGCAAGTTTCCTTGTTAGGTTACAATTTTGTTAGTTTAATTTGTTAGTTTCTCATTTAATTGTTGGTTTTTTTTGCATTGCAAGTAATGTGGATTCTTTGTTTGAAAATAAAGTGTGAAATAGGCTTGTGAATGTGTGCTAAAGGTGAAGTTTGGGCATGCCTCATAATTCTCATTTTGTGCTTGAGATAAACCTCTTAGAATTGCTTTGAATGAGAATTATAGGTCATGTGCTTGCGTAAGATCTTGTGACTAGTTTTGTGCACTTTCTTCCCATTATTACATCTTGCTATTGCTCTTTTTAGCATTATTTTTACTATCATTTTATATCTTGCTTTACTAACCATTTCATTTCATGTTTCATACATATTGAGCATTCTACCACCTCATCTACATCCTTTAGCTTAGGTTTTATTCGATGCCCAATTCTTAGGTAGTTATTTCTTCATTTTTTTCTTGCAAGACCATAGAATGTAAACTAGGGCCAATGTAAAGGACAATGGACTCTATAATGATGTACACCGACACAAGCACCGACACGCACACACGTTGTATGATTTACCGCTAGATGTATGTTTAGGAAGCGCGAAACTTAGAAAAATTCATTTCCCAAAAGTGTTAACAATCTCATCACTTGAAAACGATTTTTTCCAATAAACCTTGGAGTCAAAACTCCATTGTATTTTTTCTTTTATTTTCTTAATCAAAATTCAAATGCAAACTAATTCCTACTTAGACTACCATTTTCTTTAATAATTGGACCAACCTCACTATTTCCTTTCTCAAGCCTTTACGGCCTCTTTCTTTTCTTCAAAATCATTTTCAAAAATTAAAATCAACCTAAACTCACAAAAAACCTTTTTGAGAGAGAACTACATGGAGTTTGATCCCTTAAAAGGGTATGTAGGCAAGAGGTCAAAACCTCTCCAAGTCCAATAAAAATAAAATCCAAACACTCCTCCCCCCATTCTTAAAATAAACAATTTCTTTTCAATAAATAGCATTAAAAATAAAGCGTAGACGTAAATCTAGAAAAACGGTTCCTATAGAGTACTATAGTCGTTATGGGTGCCTAACACCTTCCCGTAGCGAAAATTGCCCCCGAACTTAGAATTTCTAAGGGTTTTCTCAATTTTGCCCTTCCCCAAAAAAATGGAGATATCAATGATTGAAAGGTTCAAGCCTAATTAATGACTTGACACCCGAAAATCCCGATAACACACATGCATTTTGTCAACTCAGCATAAGACATTAGCATGTTTCCATGGGTAGACCTCATCAATACCAAAAGAAAAGGAGTTTGAAATAATATAAAAAAATTGAAATAGTTTTGTATATTTAATATAAAAAAATAAGGCAAATGACATCTAAAAACCAATAAAACATTTCATCATAATAATTGGTGTTTTGAGGGAGCCTACAATGAGTTGGATCATCACATTTGGCGAAGAGAAACCCGACAATTGAGATTGACACCACATCTTCATCAAAAACGTTAAGACATTAGACATACTTATCATCTCGCTTATATGCTACTTAATATTTACTCTTGCATCCAATGTACAGAAGTTTAACTATCACATGACACATTAATATCTCTCCCTTAAGTGTGAGACACTTTATGTATATGATCTGGTGAAATAGCCAAATAACACCAGATGTACAACTAAGTAAAGAAGGTGGATTGGTGGCGGTTTCATATAAGGATGTTTTTGCTCCTTTTTTTTTCATAAAAAGAAAGTTAGTAAAGTAGAAAAATAAAGAAGAAGAAAAGGAATTTGAACATGAGAGAAATGATAAAGGAAAAAAGTGATTTGCCGATAATTTTATGAGTTTGTTGAAAGAGTTGGGGATTACTTGGTAATTATGCTACCAAAATATTATACTCATTGAAAAACAATGTCACGTCAATTTTAAATATCTAATAGGAATTTGCTTTGTCAACTCAATATATACAATTCCTCAAAAAAAAACTCAATATATACAACGCATTTATATTTTTTTTGGTAGGTCTCACCAAAGACTAAAAGTGAAGGAATTTGAAATAATAGATGTTGAAAATAATATTGCGTTGACAAAAATAAAACTGCATTAATGTGAATGACATCTAAAATCAAAAATCAAAAAAATTAAACAACTAACATCCGAAAACTAGCAAAACAAATCATCATAATGTTGGGATTTTCAATGGAGCCTACATTGGTTTGTATCAATGCATTAGGTTAAGGGATAACATAAATAAGATAAAAAAAATGCGGATTGGTGGTAATTCAATATAGGGGAGTTTCGATTTTTTTTTCTTTGATGATAAGAGAGAAATGAATTTAGAAAGAACAATAAAGGCATAATTTTTTTTATTTTTTTAGATTGTGAGAAATGATACCAGAAAAAAAAATTGTGTGTTTTGTTCATGAGGTTATAAGGAATGTAGTGAGTTATTGGTAATTTTATGAGTTTGTTGAAGGAGTTCGAGATATTTGAGTAATTAATTTATCAAAGAATAAGAATCAATTAAAAAACACAACATTTAAAAAGGTCTAATAATCACATATTTTATCAACTCATAATAATACATCAACATTTTTCTATGGTTGAATCCCACCAAAGACAAAAATTGAAGTAATTGAGAAAAATATAGATTGATTAAAAAAAATTGTATGAAAGCAAATGATATCAAAAAATCTAAATTTCATATAAAAATTAAAGGATGACATACAATATAGTTCATCACAATGTTCATAGTACTGGTTTTCAACAAAAACAGTTCATCATAATGTTTATAGTTATGAGGGAGCTTATAATGTGTTAGATCATCCCATTAGGGTAAGAGAAACCACACAAGTGAGATTGAAACCACATTATCACCCAAAACATCAAGACATTAAGTTATTGGTCAACTCACTTATATGTTTCTGAACATATACTTTTGCATCCAATGTGAAACTTTAAGTCACAATTGACATATTAACATATGTCCCTTAAGTGTGAGACTCTCTGTGTATTTGATTTGATGACATAGTGATATAAGGTTAGACGAAGGCATACTATCATAAAAAAAAAAGGTAGATTTACCGTGGTTTCATGGAGGGATGTTTATGTTCATATCTTTCATGAAAGAGATAAAGAAAATTAGAAAGAAAAAAAAAAGAACATGAAAAATAAATTTGAACATGAGATAATTGATAAGAGAACAAAAAGAGCGTGTATTGTACATGCGAATGTAATGGAAAATGGAAATAAAACGAGTTCCTGGTAATTTTATAGGTTAGTTGAAATAGTTGGAGATTTACGAGTTATTTCACCCCAAAAAAAAAATCAATGTATAAAACGCTAAATCAATTTAAAATATCTAATAAAAATGTACTTTGTCACCGCATCATAACATATTTGTGTTTTCCATTGACAAATCCTTTCAAAGATCAAAAGTGAAGGTATTTGAAATAATAGAGGTTGGGTAAAAAATTGGATAAAAGCAAACGACATCCAAAAACTTATATTTAACATAAAAAATTCAGGCATATACCATCCAAAAACTAAAAAAAAAAATAGTTCATCATAATATTCGGAGTTTTAGGTGAGCGTTGAGTTGGATCATCATAATTGATTAAGAGAAACCCCACAGTTGAATTTGCCACTAAATTTTCACCTAAAACCTTAAGATATTAGGTATAATTATAATCTCACTTATATGTTGCTCAATATATACTATTGCATGAAATGTAGAAGTTTAACTTACGCATGACACAATAACATTTCTCCCTTAAATATGAGAGTCTTTGCGTCTATATTTGGGGAGATATGTGAATAAGGTCAGAGACACAATATGGTAAAAATATGTATAGGTGGTGATTTCATATAGCGATATTTTTGTTCCTTTCTTTCACGAGAAGATAGAAAGAAAAATAGAAAAATAAATAAGATGAAAAATGAATTTGAGCATGAGAAATAAATAGGATGAAAAAACGTCACATCATTTAAAATGTCTAACAATCAAGAATTTTGTCAATTTAGCAGGATACATCGTCATTTTTCCTTTGCCAGGTCACGCCAAATAGTAAAAGTGAAGAAATTTAAAATAATTGAGGTTGAATAGGAAAATGCATGAATCAATTGACATCTAAAAATTAAAATTTTAAAATAAAAAATTCAACAAATGACACATAAAAACTAACAAAACTAATCATCATAATGTTGAGACTTCCATGAGTGCATGCATTCAGTTGTATCATCACATTGGTCTAAGAGCAACCACACAAGTGAGATTGACATCATATTTTCAACCAAAGTCGTAAGAGATTAGATATATGGGTCTTCTCGCTTATATGTTGTTCAATATCTAATCTTGCATACATTGTGGAATTTTAACTCACACTTGAGACATTAACATCTCTTCATTAAGTGTCAAACTGTCAGTGTCTATGATTCACCACCGAGAACCATTCCCACTAACCCACAATGTTGACCCGAGTTATGATATCAATGTTTGGCCTTTTGGGGGAGCCAACATAGATGTGGATTGACACATTGGAGAAAGAGCACTCAATCATGTGAGAATGATATTACATCTTCATCTAAAATTTTAAGGTTTAAGTATATAAGTTATTTCCCTAATTTGTTGCTTAACCTCCTCTTTTATATTCAAAGGTGGACTTTAAATGACACACATCACAATATTCTCTCACTCAAATATGACGAAATTCTAGTTCGTGCTTGGCACGGGTGTCCATACTAGTAACATATAGTTCACAGTTACAATCACTACATTGCTCTATATGTAGAGCTAAAACATAACTGAAAAATAGAAGATAAACTCCCTAAAATTACTATCTTGAAAACAAATCATAACTGAAAAATAACACACTAATGTCTCTTAAAAAACTTCATAATATCATAATTGAAAATGTTACGGAATGTTAAGACAATTTCTACACTCCCACATTTGTGGCCCGTCTCACTCCAGGTTCCACACCTCCCACAACCAGCAACCACCTTCACAATAACACCACCAATAATTGAAACCTCTTCAATTATTTAAAACAATAAGACAAAAAATATTTTATTTGCTTATGAAGTTTTTCATTTTCACATAGTATTTTTAGGGTTAATAGGTTTTTACTCCATGTAATATAGATCATTTCTGGTTTTTCTCGCTGTAAATTTTTTTTTGATTCACCCCCTATAAAAAAAATATTATTTACCCCCCTAATAGGCCAAACAAAAACGAAAATTTCTTGAAAATAAAGTTGGTTTTTGTTTGGCCTATTAGGGGGTAAATAAAAAAAATTACAGAGGGGTGAATAAAAAAAAATTACAGAAAGGGAAACCAGAAATGACCTTATATTACAAGGGGATAAAGACATATTAACCCTTTTTGCTATAACCAATTATGAATATAGAATAGTTCGTTCTGAACAAATCAAGACATTCCTCATCTACATGATCGTAAAGAAGCATAATAATATTTGTAGTAATTAATCTCGAATTTTGATTAGAAATTTGAATTGGTGTCATTCTCTAATTATAACCTTTCTATTGTTGTAATGATGATTCAAAAGGGTTATATTAATGATTAAGCTTTCTATGTTTCTTTATTTGTTTGATTTTATTATGCTATCAATCCCATTGATGCTATGTTGCTTTGTATGTTTTATTGTGTGAAGATATGTGTGATTTAAGTTGTTGGAATGGTAGCCATGGTTGATTTGATCTTGCAAAGCTGATGATGGTGGGAGGAGAGTTTATGGTGTGTTTGATCAAGGTTGTCAAAATCGAGACTATACTTCAGGTTGAAAGGGAATAGAAAAATCGTAAAATCGCAATTAAAATCGAGGATTCTACCAAAACAAAAATAATATTGAACATATGTTATAAATTGAATATATTCAAAGCCTATTTGCCAAATACACCATCCGGTCACTATTATAAGCAAAATCAATGATAAGTCAATAATTAGTGTTTTCAAGTGTTTATTTTAGTATGTTTTATTTAGATTTTATGTGTTTTAATTCACTTTCTAGAGCTTTGTTACTCCAATTGCTTGTTATTTAATTTCAAGAACAAATATGTGAATGATTGAGTCTTGGAGCAAAAGAAAGGGGTTTTGGAGCTGATTGAATGCAAAAATATGAAGATCTTGTGCAAAAATATCGGGCATGGTCGTGCCTCCAAGATTCCAAAAAGTGCCATTTTCCAGAGAGTTTGGCACGGGCCGTGCCTGCAGGCGCACGGTTGTGCGCGATGGTTTGCTCCTTTTTGTTGTTTTGTTTCAAGACTTGGCACGGCCCATGCCAAGTTAGGCACAGTCGTGCCAAGGTTCCAGGCTGCTATTTTGAGTTATTTTCATACCTAAAAGCCCATGGGTTGCTTGCTTTGTAATTCTTATTCCTTTTCTTAGGGCTTAAGCTAGCTTTAGGTTATAAATAGAGCAGCCATCAGACCTTTTTTTGAAGAAGAGCAGCCATCAGACCTTATTTCTCATCTTTTGTTCTTGGGAATTCTTTGTGACAATTATTTCCATTAATCAAAGTTTTTATTTTCTTGCTTTTATTATTCTTGTTATTTACTTTCATGTTCTTCTTCTTAATCTCTATGTCTACAATGAACATGAGTGAGTAGACTTCTTTGTTTTGGGATTGTTGGATGAGTCTAATGACCTAATCCTATTCAAACCAAGCCTAGAACCCTAATTTTATGTAAACCCTATTTTTCTAATCTAATCTCACCGTTCGAAACTCTTATTTCACAACTAACCGAAGTATCGAAAGAAGAAGGTTAGTATTGGACATGTGAGATTAGACAAGGTTTCTGAAACATGAGAATAGTCTAGGAAACCTTGAGACCTTAAAGTTTCGTTCTTAATGGGTTTCAACAATGATCAACCATGAGAATAGGCGTGGTTATTGTTGAAACACACTCATTGATTTCGAGAGAAACCTTGATAGGCTTTAGAGAAACCGGTCTTTAGAAATAGGTCTAACATAAAATTAGTATATAGGTTTGGATTGTGAAAGATTTGTCATTATGATGAACCAATAATCTCAAGGCGCTTTTTATTATTATTTTCAATAGATTAAAAATCCAACTTTTAAAACCCTAAATCTTTCATCTAATCAATTTACAACAACTCCCTGTCGGAACGATACTCTTCTTACTACTTCGGTAAAACTGTGCACTTGCGGATTTTACACATCAATGAACCTAAAATCTTGATTTTTGCTTATAATAGTGACCGGATGTTGTATTCTTTAGTAGTCATAATAATGCTAAATAATCAAGACAAAATACTTAAATGCAAATCCTAGATGCCTGACAAAATACTTGATCACAAGTGAGTAAGGCTATTAAGTTTCAAGGCAAAGACTAAAAGCCTAACAATACCTTTTTCCTTTTTGTATCTTGCACACCAACCTCTACTAAAACTTCTTCACCACGAGTTCTCTTCTTGATCAAATTGGTTTGTAAGTCATTAACAATATTACACATTGTTTGACAAACATCAGTTGGGACACTTACACATGATTTAATATGGTGATTTGTACCTGTTAAATGGTGCTTAAATCGAAAAATACCGCAAGCAAAATTGTCCAGACAATAGTAGCACCTGATTCTGAGTGTTCCTTCAACTTCAACCTGAGTAGCATGTTCCCACCCCACATCCTGTTTTTGGTCAGAGGCATTTTTTGCAGGTTTCCTACGTTTCCCAGTACCTCTCACAGTCACCTAAGTAGTTGATTTTGATTATGGAGGAGGAGGAGGAGGAGGCATGCATCCACTGGTACTACCCATCTCTAAAAAAAACTAAGACCACAAACAGAGAGCACAATGAGTATTCAGTAACCCAAAATCGCAAAAACGCGAACAACATAAGCCATGACTGGAAAGTTGAAGCAGATTAAATCATTCACCATTTTGAACAAAATAATCGATTTTTACCAAATGGAAACGAAATAAGCAAAACGAAATCATGAACAGAATGAGGAACGAAACATAGTGAAACAGAGTATACCATTTTTTTGGAAAGCTAAATAAAGTAAGAACTTAGTAAATGGAAACATAGCTTATAATAGCATACATGGAAATGAAAACTTATAATAGAAAGCAAATGGAAATGAAATAAGCAAAATAAAGTATATCCATACCAAATGAAAACAGAGCTTGAAGAAATCAGCAAGATGTTGATGATGTTGAAATAAACAATCGATGGAGACAAACAAATATGAAATCTATGTAAAGAAGAAATGGAAAAGATGATGGATGATGGATTGAAGATGAAACAATGATAGATTGAAGGAAATGATGATTGATTGAAGGAAGGAGACAATCTAGTTAGGTTTAGTTCATTTTGAACTAGATGAACTGTGTGACTAATGAGGAAGTGTGGGGGAAGTGAAAGAATGAAAAAAATTAGCCTTTTGGGTATTTATGAAACCGGGTCATTGATTCAAATCGGATCATTTGACGAATCGGGTAAAAAAATTGACCCTTATCAAAAAAAAAATGAACAAAATCTCTCAAAATCCTGCGATTTTGAACGGATTTCACAATTTTGTGCAATTTTGATAGGATTTTACTTGTTTTGGAGATTCTGCTATAAATTTGAGTCGTTGAAGCTGAATAAAGTCACAAAATTCTAAATTTTAGAAATTAAGTCACGATTTTAACAACAATGTGTTTGATATTGTTTGTGGTGGGGAGAAGAGAGAAGGGTGATAGAAGGTGTAAAAAAATTAATCCAATGTTAAAAGTATATGATAAAATTGTGCTCTTCAATTAATCTAATGGCCAAATAATTGAACTTTCTCATTCAAATACATATATCGTAACAACTAAATATAACTAATATGCATATACTATGACTCAGCTCATAAGCATATCATCAATCAATTCCCTAGATGGCTAAAGGGACTACTATTTATTAATAATAAGGAAACAAGGCAAAACCATTGCTCATAAAATGGGTAAAGGCAAATTAATAGTTTTAAGAAATCTCGTTATTTTTCCTTCCAAGAATTTGGAAGTTTATTGATAATCGTCCAAACTAAACATTATAGTAAAAAAAAAAACTCCACCCATATATGAAGAGTTACAGAGAACCTACACAATCACTTGCTAGCTAAAAGAATTGGACAAGAACACATTACAAAGTCTTTTACATAGAATAATTAACTACTAGAAAAAGCAAAATTATGGAGGAAAATTAGTGACGGAAAAAATAAAAACTCTCACAAATATTTTGGTCACAAAATTTAATGACAGAATTAGAGAGGTATTTCACCTTTTTCCCATCTAAATTTTCTTCACTAATTTTTGCTTTTTTAGTAGTATAAGTGCTACATATACAATGGCTACAACAATGGCGTAGGATACAATCCAAACACTATACGAATGGTTTAAGATTGGACAAGAACACATTACAAAGTCTTATAGCATCAAAAGGGAACATACACAAATACAACATACAATAGAGACATTCTGTAAAGAAGCCTCCAACCAATCTTCTTTGACCACCATGATCTTAATGAGAATTACCACCTCATTTGAATGAATCCTATGTTCTAGTAAGACATCATTGCAGCAGTTTAAGGGTATAAAAAAGCAGCTAGATAGATAACTCAGCTTACACCCCTCCAATACACCAGTTTTGCCAATCGCATTCATCAAATCTCAATACGATCCACATATAAGCCATTGATCTTACCTTGTTTGTTTAAGTTGAAACATCACTGCCTATTGATGAAAGAATTACTCCCTTCGTCCTTTTTTATATGAGTAGTTTACAAAAAAATAATTGTCTCTGAATATAAGATCATATACAAATTTCTAGATGCATTGATTACTCTTTTTTCCAAATATACCCCTTATTAATACTGTCAATTTGTCTTGGTATATGAAAAGTTAACAATAAATACTTATTTAATCAAGGGTAATCTTGTAATAATTACACACATTTTAGACAATTTTATTACTCCAACAACTTTTCTTTAACACTCGTGATTTTTGTAAACTACTTCTATAAAAAAAAAAAGGACAGAGGGTGTCCAATCTAGGTTTCTTTCGTTTATCCCCATCATAACGGGAACCAAATGGACATACTTTGACTACAAAGTCTCGAAACAACATAAATAAATCAAAGATGGGCAACTTACCTAAAATTTATTTGACAGAGAACGACGTTCCGGTTGCATTCCTTCAATTTATCGCCGTTTGTTATCTGATATTGCTTTCTCCCGTTCCCATCAAAATATAAGTTTATTTTTTGAAATTACATCATTAAAGCTAACATCCTTTCGATTCAAAAGATATTTAGATGGAAATTAGTAATTGCTCTCTCCATGCATTTTTAAGTGTCGATTAAGAATAATAACATCAAATTAATAAAGTGGATTATTTAAACTTCTTCTTTTATTATATTCTCATTTTAATTTATCAATAAATTTTTTATTTTTTTATGCATACTTTCTGCTATCTCTTTCTTGTAACAAGTAGAGCCGTATAATTCTTACCTATAACATGAATAAAAAAATAGAGACAAAACAAACATGTCATAATTAACTTTTGTTGCCCACTAAAATAAAATTAATCATGTTGATTCCATTAATCAATATCCACATGCATAGTCAAAAAACAACGGCGCTACAGCAGCAACCTCAAAAGCATTTAATATTGTACCCTAATATAATACAAGAGAATCCACACCAACACCAACACATGCTAGTATTTTTAGTGGTTAACAATGCCCTTCACTCTTATCTTACTCTAAACGTGAATCTCTTAATATGAGAGAGTAATAAATTGACCTCACATATATATTTAATCTTCAAACAATATGGACCATATATAAATGTCCACACAAATCCAAATATGGACCATAAATTCTAAATATACTAGGTATACATAAGGACAAGTTTGATACATATATAGTAGTACGGATTATTCACTTGGTTCCTCTTGGACGAACAAATACAGGAAGACCAAAAGCAAAAGTGGCAGTTAGTCCAGGAGAGAATCTTGGGTTACCATGAAACATTGTAGTATCTTCCAATTCAATATGAAACTTTCTGAGCAAAGAAATTGCCACACTTTTAAGTTCCATCAAAGCCATTTCTTTACCAATACAAACCCTCAACCCAGCTTGAAAAATAGGGTACTTGAATTGATTTGAAGGTTGAAACACACCATCCTTCAACCACCTTTGAGGCTTAAACTCTAAACAATCTGGACCCCACAATTCCTCTAACCTACCCATTGCATAAGGATGATAAGTAACCCTAGTACCATTTTTCACTTTTGTACCATCTGGTAAAACATCATCATCCAAACAAAACTTTGAATCAAATTGAATTGGTGGATAGAGTCTCATACTTTCATGTGCTGCAGCTTGTAAATAATGCAACTTCCTAAGTTGTTCAAAATTCGTTACACCAAAATTATTTTTTTCATCATGTGGTCCAATTACTCTTTCTGCTTCTAACAAAATATCTTTCTCAACTTCCGGATTTTTTGCTAATAACCAAAAGAAACTTGTGAGGGATGATGCCACGGTGTCACGACCAGCCAATAAGAAACTTATGACTATGTCTCTAAGAAACATGTCATCATGAATTGTAGTACTCATGAATCTTGACAACAAATCTTTGTGATGGGAAAAACCTAATTTTCTCTTTTGATTTATAACAACTTTTGCTAACATATTAATGATGTTAATACTTTTTTTTAACTCTTTTTCACTGCCCATGTTGAAAAATCTTTTGATCTTCCAAATTATTGGTGACACAACCATGGCTCTTTCAGCTGATAATTTTGATGCTAGATCAAAAGAAAGAGCAAAATCCGACATGGGTAAGGATGTTTCTAAACACATAGGGTCTAAACCAAAGGAAAATCTACAAATACTATCAAAAGAGAATCTTTTGAAAACATCTTGCAAATCCAAAACAACTTTGTTTTTGTTTTGGTTTTGGTTTTGGAGTAGAGGGATGAGTCGATGTTGGATTTCGTTGTTGACAACTTCAAAGGCAAAAGATCTTATGGATTGTTTGTTGAGTTCTAAACTTGCCATCTTCTTTTGAAATTTCCATAAATCACCATCCACGTTGAAGATACCACGACCTAGAAAATCACCTAAGATTGTTGAGAAGGGTTTTCCTTTAGGGTAGTTTTCGAATTTTGTTTTGAGTATGTACTCAACGTTTTCACAATTTGCGGTGATTATGTTTCTTAGGACATGTATATGGATGGTTTTTGTTGGTGATCTTTTTAGGAGATGAGCATACCAATCACAAAGATTGTTGAAATCTTTTGACCAACTTGAATTAAGATAAGCTTGGCAAATTTCACAACTACATAACACACCACTACTAAAAAATTTGTGAAAACATGATGTGAGATGTGAAAAAATAGTAGTGAAAAAAATTATTAATATTATGGTGATGATCAAGGTGATCATGAGTGAAAAAACTAGGGAAGTATTAGAAATTAAAGAAGGTTCAAGTTGATCCATTGATGAAAAATTAAAGATGAAAAAGAGAAAAGACAATTACTATAGTAAATGGATATGGCTATAGACATATATGAAGTGGAGGAGGGTGAGAGATATATATATATATATATATGCAATTAGAGTCAAGAGGGGGACAAGACAAGTGGGAGGCATTTTGGATACGTACATCAATAGTCATAGTAATTGATTGGATTATTTTTCAATAGCACACTCATTATACTATCAATAATTAATCTTCAAAAAAGGAACAGATTGATACGTTAATATTTTCTACGGTAATATGTTAAAATAATTTTTGGATTTTGTTATTATAAAATAAATGAAACTGAATATACTACTATATGAGCTAGACTTTCATGATAAAGTGCTTATGGGTCAATGCAATATGCATTTGTAAATATTATTATTAATAGGTGTTCTAAGCAGCGGCAAAGCTAGCTAGCACGGGGTGGCTAAATATAAAAAGAAATAAAAATTATTATATTGAATTTAATTTATAAGAAAAAGTCTAGAAGTCCTAGCTCAACTGGCAAATGCTGAAATTGCAAGGCCGGACGTCGTGACCTGGGTTCGAACCCGGGACCTCACAGTTGTGTGTGAATTTTATTTTAGTAAATTACCACTTCATCTAAGACAAAAAAAAAATTATAAAAAAAAAATCACAATAATTTTACTTATATAAAATGTAAATCACAGTAACACCAAAAAAATAAAAACTAACAATAGCAATTTATTAAAAAAAAATTGAGTTCAACAACACTTCAAAAAGTCAAATTTGTCATCAACTTACTTTGTCTATACTTACGATGTAAATAACTAAGTAATCTTATTTATTAGTTTTATCTTTACAATTTTCGATGCTAATAAGACTTTTTTTTAAATTGCGTAAGATAGTGAAAATGTCCATATAAAATAAAATAAATCTATTAGAGAAATTGTAATATTTTGAATACCTTATTTCTTTTTACTTTACAAATAGCTAATATATTTTTTTTGGGTAACTGAACATAAAAATATACTTACTAATACAAACAAAAAAATTCTGTTGTAGCCAAAGCTACCCTCCCTAATACATAGCTATGCCCCTGATTATAAGGAACGTTGGTAATGAAATATTTCATGCCGTTAAATTTGAAGGAGAAAAAATTTAAGAGAGTATTGAATTTAAGGATGGAGTACCTACTAAAATTATTCATTCTTTTAAGACAGATGCTGTTTCACGATAAATTAATCTTTGAACATGTCGCATAACATACTCATTTATTCTTTATTTTTTTAAAAGATATAAACTTGAAAGTTTTTTTATGGTTAAAAATAAAAATAAACTTTAAACTTAAACGTTACTATAAAATTGCGAGGAAGAAATTAAAATATCTTGGTGCAGACACAGTATTGTAGTCTAGTGGTAGACAAACTCTGCAATGAAAAGTGATTAGATTTGAAAGTGATTAAAGAAAGATAAGTTAGAGGGCACGAATAACCCGTGCGTTCACTAGCAAACAAAGGGCCAATATGTTTCGTACTATTTGTGTGTTGGAAACACATTACTTCACGTGCCTAATTTTGAACCACGTCACTTTACGTTTTCTCTGACATAAGATTCCTTTTTCTTCGAGGAACCTTTTTGAGTTTGATACACTACAAAACTTTCGGTCCCTCCATTTTTTTTTTGCATTTTTCGTAGAGAAAATAAACAATGGGATGTTATAAAGATTCTACCCTGGAAAGTTGTTGACGCATCTTATTTGGTTGAAAAATACATATAAAATATTAAAATGTTTTTTGGTAGTTAATTATCGAAGAAATCTAAAATCGGTTACGGTTTATTATCGAAAAATGTTGAAATTCAGTCTCACTCATGCTGTTGTAATTTAAAAAAAATAAAAGACTCCATCGGCACTTAAGTGTCGCACTTAAGTGTCGAGGATCTATTTCATACCTTTTTTATTAAACTAGAGCACCCCTCTTGCAGTACAAGACTCTATAATTTTAAAATCTTGGGAAATCAATAATTTCCCAACTCAGTTTAGGTATCGTTTGGCCAGACTTTTTTACGGTCTAAAAACTACTTTAAAACAAAGATAAAATAAAGCTCTTTAAGAAATAAGTTAAAGCTGTTTGGTTTCTTTATTTTTTTTTTTAGTTTTAAAGTTATTTTTAAGTTAAAAGTTGTTTGGCAAAATATTGTACAAAACTTTGAATTTATTACTTTTTTAATGTTGTTTGGAGTTCGAACTCCGGACCTTGTATATATTTATGAATTTATTCTTTCGTTTTAGACTCTGAGGTCATCTGACTGGACAAAATGCTAACGTGGCATGCTTACAGCCGCGCTGACTATGCATCTCAGATTATGTGGCACGCTGATTGTATAATTTATTATTTTTTAAAAAAAAATTAAAATCTGAAAATAAAGAAATCGTAAAAACCAAAATATTTTTGAAAATAAACCAAATTTTCTAAAAAAACAAAAAATTAGAGAAAAAAATTAAAATTAAAAAATGTTCAGCAAAATAAAATAATTATAAAAATAAGAAATATATTTCGTAAATTAGTAAAACATATTTGAAATTAAAAAGTTCAGGTTTATTTAAAAATAAAAATTCTGGAATCAAAAGTCTTAAAAAAAATTCAAAATAAAATCTTTTTTATTTTCTCTAGAATGAAAACAAAAAATTAGATAATATTTTTCAAAAAAAATACTTTTTTTCCAAAAAAAAAATTTTTGTTAAGCAAGGAGAGAGGACAGACAACAGGAGGCATCATCGATATCCCAACTAGGTTGGCACCCCGAGATACCTCCATCATGTGCCGCCAAACTCGAAAATTTATTAAAAAAGGGGGAAAAGATATTTACAAAAAGTGGGGGGACTATACCAAAACCCACAAAAAACAGCAAAATACAGGAAAAGAAACAGAAAAAACAACAAAACAGCCCAAAAATAGATTAAGGGAATCTATAATTCGGTAACCCACATCTGTCCCTAAAAACAAAAATCAATCTTCACCTCATCTGGAAGAGTGTCAAGCCAACCAACTATGGAATGACCCAAAGCAGCCAACTTGTCTGTGCAACCTATAATATTCCAATGGAGAAGATTCATTGAGCCGGTGGTTGTGAACCAGGAAGAACATCATCTATACCATCCAGAGACCCATCAGAATTCTCAAGTGTAGTATCAATGAGAGAAATATCGTGATGGTCTTGGAAGTCAACAGACACCTCATGCATGTCCTCATGCTCAACAGGGGATGGACTTGCAACACTCTCACGAGCACCCTTGGGACTCTCCACCAGCTCCCGTGGGATCACATGATCATGTTCCACACCAGCCTGAAGCGGTTCAGAAACATCATCGATCGTGGGGATCTCCAACTCCTCCCCCAATGTCTGAGTTGTCTGTTCCACTCCGACAGGTCGCATGTCCTCACGCCCAAGAGGGGATGAGTGTGTGACACGCTCAATAGAACCTTTGGGACTCTCCACCAGCTCCCTCGGGCTCACATGATTGTGTTTCACACTATCCAGAAGCGAGTTAGTAACATCAGTCGCCGTGAGGTTCTCCAACACCCCCGGCATGTCTCATGAGACCTCCCCACTTTTGCGGGTCGCGCGTCATCGTGCGCTATAGGGGAAACAACCTTCTCCAAAGTTATGTTGAAAAACTATATATTTTATTTTCCAGAATACTTTTTTTTTACAAAAATTAAAATAATTTTATTTTTAAAAAAATAAAAACTTGTCTTATTTTCCAGAAATTTTTTTCAGAAAAAATAAAAAAATTTAGTTCGAAAAAAAAATCATTTTTCAGAATATTAAAAAAAAATTACAAAAATAAAAAAAAATATTATATTTTTGTATAAAAATAGAAACTTATCTTATTTTCCAGGATTTTGATTTTTTAGAAAAAAAAATTATTATAAAAAAAATTTGAACTTAGTTTAATTTCAAATTCATTTTGAAATATATATTGTAACTTTTGTTTTTTTCTTTATTGTCAAAATTAAGTTACAGAATTTTATATTATATTAAAAATAAAATCTGGATTTTTTGATCTTTTTTAATTTTAAAATATTAATTTTCAAATTTTTAAAAATTCTGGAATAAAATTAAAAAAAAATCTAAATTTTTTTTATTTTTTGAAAAAAAAATCTGAATTTGTTTGTGATTTTTTAATTTAAAAAAAATCTGATTGTTTCAATTTTGAAAAAACATAATATGAATTTTTTTCTATTTGTAAAATTAATTATCAGTTTTTTATTTTATTTTTTATTTTTAAATTAATATAAATGAAAATAAAAAAATTAAAAACAAAATTAATTATATAGTCAGCGCGCCACATCATCCAAAAATGCTGACTCAGCGTGCCACGTCATCATATTTGCACAGTCATATGACCTCAGGGTTTAAAACGAAAGAATCTTCAAATTATAGGGTCTTTTCGAAAGAATCTTCAAATTACAAGGTTGGAATCTAAACTTTTTTTTTTACAGGGGGTAAACCGGAACTCGCCCAAATTACAGGGGGTAAAAACATATTAACCCTGATAAAAAAAGGTATGAATTAGATCCTCGGCACTTAATTGCTGATGGAGTCTTTTTTTTTAATTACCACGGCAGTTTGTTGCCGATGGTCCGGCGGCACTTAACTGTCGATGGTCTGGCGGCACTTAACTGCCGATGAACAATGAAATCGGCGGGAGTTAACTGTCGAGGGGGTATTTTGGTCATTTACTAGTGTGTTTCAGCTTAAACACATGTGTATACAACAATTTTCTTCTACCATTGATAGTAGGGGCGGAGCCAGGTTTTAAACACTGGGGACCAAGTCTTAAAAGTTAGTATAATTTAGCAAACAAGTTTACATAATGGCCTTTTTTTAAAAGTAGAAACGATTTTTTTTGCCATAAAAAACAAAGGCTAAACATACAAATTAACACAAATGCTAATAATAGGGGGACCATATTAATGACCAATGTGTAAATAGCAGTATATAATAATAGAAAAAAAAAATAGAAAAATTGGGGGCGGGGGCCACGGCTACCCCTGGCCCCAATCTTCCATCCGCCACTGCTTGATAGTGTGGGATGATTCGACCAAGAAGAGAAGGAGATTATCTTAAATCATTTTAGCTGGTCAATTCGATATATGTCTCGAAGGAAAATCACATTAAAAATTTAGATTAAATGCAAGTGGATAAACAATTTGTTTTTTCTTTTGATGGATTTTTATGAATGATTATGATTAAGGATTGAAGAATTTTCTCTTCTGGTGCAGGACTTTTGAAGTCGAACTTGGAGAGTGATCATAGCCAACACCTTTACTCAGTCCATATAAACGGAGTTTCTTCAATCATAATGGTAGCTGATTTGAATGAAGACTTGTAGAGTCAGAGGGTGTGAATTAGGTTTCTAAAAAACTACGGTTTATGAGAAGTGAATTCGGTTTTAAGAATGTTTTACTTCAGCAAAAGAGTTCTATTTATCGAATCACTTGTGTGGTCTGCATGCTAAGCAACTACACCTAAGGACAATGTGTCTTACGGTGTACCACATTTCACTTAAATGAATTGTATCTTACGGTGCAGTGTAATGTGTTTTTCTAATTAACACTAGGGCATCATAAGATTGCACCCTCGAATAAGTCTCACTTATTTATTTAATCTCTCATCAATTTGTTTTTGTGTGTGACCATGTATGTTCATTTGAAGTGATGATTCATATTATATTGACCATTTTGCCCTCAAGTCTATTTTGAACACAAAATATAAATTATGTCTTCCTTGTCTAGTTCAATATTGGTCTTTAAACATTTCTCATGTTATGTGGAAGGGGCAAATTCTATCAAGGTCACTCATGTCCATTCAACATGATTTGTGGAGTACCCATCAACGGAAGGTCATCATGTAATATAAACAACGTTTGAACAATAATAAAGAACTTGACTCCACACTTATGTGGTTTTAGGTCGAAGGGTGATATACACCATTATCACTATGCGAATAACTTATGACACTTACATGACACTTTATGTAGTATTCTCATTATGCGTCTATCCATTATAAATATTACTCATAATATTTATACATATGTGAAGACTTAATAACTCTTGTCACAATAAACCTTAACTGCATATACTTTAAGAATAATGCTTTTATAAAAAGTCATACTTAATATTTCTTCAAACATAATTGATATTACAGTGATTTTAGTATTTCAAAAACAAACATAATAAAGTAATGCCTTAATATTATTATCTATCTATCTATTATTATAAAATGGAGAATAGTGTGCAAACCATATTCCTAACCCTAATTGTCTAAAATGACTATTTTGCTTTTTATTTTTGGTCACCTCTTTCCATTTTCGCCCTCCCACGTATCTTATGTATTGCCGTTACATATTATTTGGCATGCATATGCTACAAAATAATTTTCTTTTCTTTCATATGTCTTGGTTACACTTTGTAATTGTACAAAGGTCATTCTTGCAAGATCATTTCGATGTTCATTCTTCTTTCCCCTGTAAAATTTGTTATCAAAGATTAAACAGAGCACCCCCTCTTCTGTTTTATTTTATTTAGGGACCCTTTTAATGTTTTATTGTGAGCTTATTTTGAGTGCCAACCTTTCAAGATTCTTCTCAACCTTTCAATTCCCCGATAATAAAAAAGGGTTGTGTGATTTATTTATATAGATGTCGAATATACAATTCTTTATGTAAATGGGCGTGTAAAATTTCATTTTGGGAGGGTTGTATGTGTTGGGAGGGATGTATGTGTAGTAGAAAAAGAATGGTAAATTTCTCTCTCTCTCTATATATATATATATATATATATATATATGTGTGTGTGTGTGTGTGTGTGTGGGATCTGTTGATGTTGATACCAGGTGTAAGTGTAATGACTTACAGCAAATCTCAACCTTTATAATTATTTGATCTAAGGGTTAAATATGTTTTTGGTCCTTATAAAATTGTGACCTTCTAAGTTTATTCCTTACTTAATTTTAATAGTTTTTTTAATCCCTACAAAAAAAATCTGCACTCAATATTAGTCCTTACTCAATCCAAATTTGTTTAATTTATGCTTAAACTCTTAAGTTTTTCAACAATTTTTTACAGGCGTGTTAAGAACGCTATTAAAAGTTCCTCCGAAAAAATATCGCAAAAATTTGATTTCTACGTCCATATTTTTGTTACTTATATCTTAAACTTTTGTCGTTTTAAAAAATTCATATTTAATTTATTTCATGTTAAAAAATTCTAGATTTTAGTAAATGAACTTTTCATAGTGTTCTAAACTTGTATAAAAAGAATCGTTAAAAAATTTAGAGTTTAAGGATAATTAAACAAAATTTGTTTTAGCAGGGACTCAAATTATAAGTACATTTTTTTTTGTAGGGATTAAAAAAACTATTAAAATTAAATAAGGACTAAACTTAAAAGGTCGCAATTTTATAGAAACCAAAAACATATTTAACCCTTGATCTAATGACTCATTATTTCAATAATAAGCAGAAAGATAACACAATTAGGATGCAAGTAAACTTATTAACTACTGATTAATTTGTTATTAATTATTGGTTGATTTATTATTACTTATTTCTTCTAAAAACATAAGCGTTCTTCTATTGTTGTCATGGACATTATTGATCTCTGCAATCGCAAGCTTTTCCGCCGTATTAATTTTGTATTATTGTTTTCACTCCTTGTTAAAAGAAACATCATAACATAGATATCCATGATAGTGATGCTTCAATTTGAAATTATATATACTATTATCATTGTTCCACGTGAGAAAAAACACACACATATGATATCATAGAGATCACTCAAATTGATGTAATTGTGAAGTTGGTTCAAGGCCACAAATTTAATCAAACTTGAGAGTCACAAACTTCCAATTAATTTGTTCACCATTACAATTTTTGTTATGATTACAGTAGAAAAAAGAAAATCCCAACAGAATCACTGCAAGTTTGGGAAGCGCTATGAATTGGTTTAATTAACTTGTAGGAGAAGAGAACAAAGAGGAAATTGCATGTGTCTTACTTTAGATGTTTTTTAATTTGATAAATGGGAGTCTTTAGATTAAGTTAATTTAGTGGTTGAGATTTGATGTAAGTCATTACAATTACACCTGGTGTCAACGGATCTTATAAAAAATTACTATATTAAATGTAAATTACATTTAATGTGGTTTACAAATAAGTGTTTTAGAATGTTTGTTAATTAATGTTATTAGTACTCATGTGATGTTATAATAAAGTTTTAATTACATTATATTTAACATACTTTTAATTTATTATGCTCGTATATTATACTCATCATTGACATGTGCGATAGTATGGGATAGCGATCTAGTTGTGATAAAAGTAATTGCCGAACCAATACAAGGGATAAATAGAAAGCAATGTTTTAGGATTTATTAGTTTGCAATTTTGAGATGTCTAGTGAAACTGATGAAGAATACAGGGGTAAAGGCGTCAAATTGTAAAATGGATCACTTTCTATTTCTATGCTCTTTCTTCGCACATATGTGATGAAATGAAATAGAAAACACGTGGGTCCCACGTTTTTTATATTTCTCTTCAAACCAAACAGAAGAAGTTTAACATTTCTCTTCAATCTCATTCTCTCTCTTATTTCAACCAAACCAAACACAGTGTAAGGGTTTAGTCGTGTAAAGAATTATTAAATAGCAGTTTTAAATCCAATGCGACACCGTCACGGAACTCCTCCTTCCTTCTTCCGCAACCAACAACGGCGGTGACACCGTCAACCGCAATGAGATTTGATACTCCTTTGCGCTTCTCTCTCTGGTAATTTCAGTTGAAGGTCCATTCACCACTTTCTTCCACTATTTGCCTCCATTCATCTTCAATTCAATTATTTTTGCACTTATCAAATGCTAAATTGGTTCATTCAATTTCATGCATTTCGATATTATTTTATGCCAAAGATAATAATGAGCATTATAGTTTAGTTTAGTTGATTGTGTGTCAATCAATACTAATTAAAACTTGTTACAAGTTGTGCATATTACAAAAATCTTAGATGGTTTTAATTTGAAAAGAGCATAGATGGAAGTTTATACTGTGTTCAATCAGTTACTAAAGATAGACGATGAAATGACTATGTCATTAAAAAACTCACACACACAAGTGGAGAAACTGGGGTTAGAACCCCGATGACCACATCCAAAGCAACAATTTCGGCATTTTTGTCGGTTGAGCTAGACTTGTGGACAACAAACATCATATTTAACTACTCTTTTTTCACAAATCAAAGAATCAAGTATTTTTTTTTCCTATCATTTAAGATCTAATGGATGCAAATTGAGATATACCCATCATTAATCACTAATCAAGGGACATATTCTCCTTTTTAATTACATTTTTTTATAGATAAGGGAATTAAGGGTATGTTTGGTTGGGGAATGAAAGTGAAGGGAAAGATAGAGAAAGGAAAGATTGTATGAGGAAAGAAAAAAAGTAGAAAGTGAGGGGATTGTTTTAGTTATTTGGCACAAGTGAAAGTGAAGTAGAATATTGAAAGAAAGAACGAAAGATCTATATTTACTAATTGATAAATATATATGCCTCAACTGTTTCAATGAAAAAAATAATGTGTTGCTAGTTGTGAGTGTGAAAGTAATTGTAAGACAAAAAAGAAAGCAAGGGCGTAAATTGAGGAAATAAAAAGAAAGGACAAGTGAATAGTAAAAAATATAAACAATAATAATAGGAAGGGTATTTTGGACTTTCCATCTAATATTGGTGTTTCCATAACCTTTCCGTGCATTTGATTGTGAAGGTTTTCTAATATGGGCTCCACTAAAATCTCTCTAAAAAACTCTAGCAAATCATTCGAAAAAATTTCCACTAAATCACAAGTAAGTTATCACTTATATTATTGTCATAAATTTTAGTTAGTATATATGTTTATATGTTTATAATTTTAGTTGTAGTTTAATTTTTAAATTTTGATTTTTTTTTAGTTATGTTGTATATCTGAAATGCTATTAACAAATATTATGAATACTTGTTATAATGGAGTTATATTGCTTAAATTTATATTTTTCTCGAATTTTATAAAAATTTTAGGGTTTATTTAGGATTTTTAGGATTTATGTAAAATTTTCACTACAAGTGTTGGATGAAATGTTTGAATGAGTTTTTCGTTGATTATTTTTAATTTCTTATTATGTAAATTTGAAACAATGACCGGGTGGATCGACGTTCATGCACAATTCAATGGCGGAGAACCCTAGAGGTTGAAGGTTCAGTGTCTTGGCGTAACGTTAAGAGGTCTCCAGGATGAACTGAATGAATTTAACCAAGGAGTCAACCCCGAAGACACAAGGAGGGTAGAATATGTTCGGTATAAATGTCCAACGCTCGACGAGGGGCGACTATCATTCCGTTGGGTGGAATTAACAAACGACGAAAACATGACGAGCATGTTTTGGGAGCACAACATGTTCCAGTGGATCGATATGCGTGCAACGTTGCTGAGATCAACTGAAGATATTATCAACAGTTTGATTCTGCCAGAAGATCATCATTAGGTAGGGAATGCACCTTTCAACCAAGGTTTTACAAATCGAGAGTTTACCTTAACTCGTTTTATCTAGGTAAACTCGAATCGTAAACTCGACTCGAGAACTCATACGAGTTTACCTAAAATTGAAATTTTATACAATTTATTATATGCATGACATAAATAGTGCAAAATATGACTTAATTATAAATGCAAAGTATACCAAACCACCATAAAAAAATGGTATGCTTAACTTAGTATCAAAATAGAAAAATTAACACACAAAAACATAAGTTTCATAAGTCTCTAAGACTCTAACCCATCCCAAAAAGCAAGTTTCTAAACTTGAGAATAAAACTATCCAAAAAACAAACTAGGCAATTTCTTCAAAAGTTCAATCTTCTAAAGTTCCATAACATCATTTTCATCTATGTCTTCATCTCCATCTACATCAAATTCTTCTCCAAATGATAAAGGGTCTTCAATATTAGAACCAAACACATGGCTTGCACTCACTTCAACATCAATAGGCAGTTGTACATTCTCACCATCATCATTATGATCAAGACCAACAGTGCTGCTAGTTAGAAACTCATCATCAAATTCAATATCAACAAATTCAAATGGTTCCCTCTTTCTTGTTTCTTACCTTGTTAACCTCGTATTGGCCATCACATAAACCAAATCATTCATTTTCTGTTGGTGTAACCGGTTCCTTTTTTTTGTATGAACCTTGAAAAACAAAACATAACCAAATTTAAAGACTATAAAGTATAAACTACACTAATATATGAATGTAAAATGTAAAAACTATAAAGAAATTCAAGCTATTTTATTCAATTACCATTTCAAACGCACTCCAATTACGTTCACATCTAGAAGAGCTACACGTCAAGCTAAAAATTCGAATAGCAAACCTCTTCAGCTCTGGAGTATAATCTCCATACATCTCCCACCATTGTCCTGGATGCATCTCTGCCCTAGCTTTCTTTGCATACTCAGAACCAAAAAGAGGCCCTACATAAAAGTGAAAGTCTGCAAGTTGCGAACTTATCTTGGCCCCTCTGCAGCATCACTTACCAACCTTGATATTACCGAAAACAACCCATTTTTAATGTTACCTTTAAAATTAGGGCCAAAGTGAATTTGGGGATTAAGATAATATCCAGCTGCATGCAATGGCCTATGGAGTTGATCCATCCGACGTTTATCAATAATTTTACATACAGGTTCATAACTACAATAAAAATAAATAACAATGAACTATCATACATAAAATTTATCAAACAATACCAACTTAAACTATTACAAATATAATAAAATTTAAACAAGACAAAATTATGTAAACTTAACTTACCATTTCTGAACATTGTTGAAGTTGTTTTGAATCTGTTTTTTGCAAGCATCCATCGCCTCATAAATGTAACCCATGGCGGGTTTTTCATCCGAATCCACTAAATGAAGCACATCCATTAGCGGAGCTGCAGGTTTGAGGCATACACCAATATTGTTCCAAAAACGTTGATCCAAGATACCGGATGCCATTCTTTTCCCCTCTTTTGTAGTTGCAAACCTACTAGACTTCCAATCATTCGAGTCAAACATATTAATCAATGATGGTTTGAGATCATTGAGACATCCAATAGTCAAATATGTAGTGGCAAATCTTGTCAAAGCAGGCCTAATCAAATCCCTCCCATTTGTGAACTTCCTCACCATGGTAATTAGCATGGTTCTATTGTAAATGTAAGTAGTGAAGTTTCTTGCATTCTTTATAGTGACATTGTGAATTATCATCTATTTTTCAAAATCCTCAAGTATCAAATCGATACAATGGGCAGCACAAGGAATCCAGAACAACTTTGTTCGCTTCAGCATCAACAATTCCCCACCAGCTTTGAAATTTGCAGCATTATCGGTAACCACTTGGATCACATTATCCTCTCCTACAGCATCAACAACATCATCTAACATCTTAAAAACTTTATCAGCTGTTTTGGAAATATCAGAAGTGTCCAATGAATATAGAAAAATTGTCCCCTTAGGACTGTTCACCATAAAATTGCAAATTGAACGTCTTTTCCTATCTGTCCACCCATCGGACATGATTGAACAACCAGTTGTCTTCCACTCTTCCTTAAATTTATCAACAATTTCATTAGTTCTATCCAGTGCTCTTACCAATAATTTATCAGTGATAGCACGATAAGAAGGAGGTTTGAAGTCAGGTCCATATTTTCCAATTGCCACACACATTTTTGCAAATGTTGGATTTTTTATACAGTTAAATGGAATCACACTTGTGTAGAAAAACTCTGCAACAACATCATCTGCCTCCACCTTTAGGGGTTTTTTTTAACAATAGCATCAATTTTGGTTTGAGTCTCGGAAGCGCTAGCTTTCCCCTTTCCTTTTTGCTGAGAGACTTCGACTTCAAATGTTGGATTTTCAGTTACATTACCCTGAGCAATTTCAGCCATTTTTCGTTTCTTCTTTGTTGCCTCTTCAAGAGCTGCAACCCATTTCAACATTTCCATTTTTGCTTCATCTGACACTAGAGCACAAGGTCCAGAATCATCGCTAGTCCCCGCAAGATGATGCTTGAATCTATAAATTCCACCAGAGACGACTTTTGTGCAAAAACTACATTTCACTTTCCTAGCATTACCATTTAACACCTGTTCCATTTTTCCACCCAATTTCACTTTCACACGAGTTTACAGCGTGTTAACTCGGTCAAACTCGTCAAACTTCCCGATTTTACCATAAATTGAGTTGACCTCCGAGTTAACACGATTTTGGTACCTAAACACGTAAAACTGGCGAGTTGACATGCGATTTGTGGAACATTGCTTCCAATTACAACAATTGTCTTCCTCTAGATGGGGTAATTCAAACTTGTTAAATGACAGGATTCCACCATTCGCCCGGAAGTTGTATTGTTCCATTCAAAATGTTAAATTCTTGTTGACTTCGTTTAAATGATGATATTGAAGTGTCAAGGTCTGTACCTCATTCCGTTGGCACTTGGATACTATCATTTAAAACCAAGACCAACAAGAATTTAACCTTTTAAATGAAACAATATAACTTCCGGGAGAATGGTCGAGTCCTACTGTTTAGCAAGTTTGAGTTTACCCCATTTAGAGGTAAGATAATTGTTGTAGTTGAAAGATGCATTCCCGAATGTAATTTAATGTAATGTAACTTTCATTCGAATTTATTCAATACGCTACTTTTTTTTTCCGATTTTAATTACTATTTATTTATTCGAATTTACACTGAGTTTAATTCTAATTTAGTTATTCAATTTATTCAAACTTATTTATTTACGTTATTCAAATTTATTTGTTCATTTTATTCTAATTTATTTGTTCACTTTATTCATCAAATAAATACAAATATAAATAAAAAGAAATGAACTAAATTAATATTTATTCGGATTTATTCATTAAATACAAAATCAGAAAATAAAAGCAAATATAATTAAAAACAAATGAACAAAATTAATACATATAACAACATCTCATTTTATTTCTTCTTCTCATCACCCTCCTACCATAATTTCCTAATAATTCTACAACAATATTGAATTCAAAACACTTACTTGATTTTGTGATTGAAATTGGCTTGGAATGGCTGAAAATCGCACCTAAGAAATCCAAAAACACAACAATGGAGTTTTGGAAAACTC
Source organism: Medicago lupulina (assembly GCA_958299785.1). Classification (NCBI taxonomy): domain Eukaryota; kingdom Viridiplantae; phylum Streptophyta; class Magnoliopsida; order Fabales; family Fabaceae; genus Medicago; species Medicago lupulina. The sequence goes on along the minus strand of OY283141.1, from coordinate 25,680,125 downwards.
CAATGTCTATTTTGTTTTTATAACAGAATGCAGCATTAGTTAACTACCGCTGGCACCAGCGGTAGTTAACTGCTGCCGGATTGCTCAACGGTAGTTAACTACCGCAGAGGTTTTTTTTTTGGAATTTCCATATGTTATTATGAAGTTCTCAATGTCAGAAAAGCAATTTTCATAGAGGTTTGATGCGTGAATAATATTTAAGAAAATTTCTAATTAATTTATTTAAAGTTGTCCACTTAGGTAAAGTAAAGGGCATTTACATTTCACAAAAGGCGTCAAGGCGTTGTTTATCAACAAAACATCAGTTTAGCTTGTCTAGGATTTGAATCTTGGTTATGGAAATTTTTGAAGTTCACCTGCAATTGCAAACAAGAGAGTAATGGAAGAGGAAAAAGATAACTTAAGCATCGCTACACTATTTAATATCAAAGACAAAAACTTGTTAAAAAATATATATCAAATAGAAAAAGAAGAAGAAAAAGACGAAGGCAAATAAAGAGAGCGAACGAGTTGTTGATGATTTTGCTACAACGGCAAATGATGAAGAAGGTGGTGGTGGTGGTGGTGGTAGTACTAGTAGTGGTGCTAATCCTAGAATTTCTTTGTTTGATATCTCTGCTGAGAATTTCTTTGAAGACATGGAAACCATTGCTAAACTCTGTGGGGAAGAAGAACGCAACGCTGCTGTTGAGCAAAGCGAGATCAAGAGAATGTTTTCTTCCATCACTTTCTTAAGGTATAGCTGTAAAGAACTAATTGTTTCATGCATTTTTTTAATTTGTTGCTCTTAATCAGTTGTGAAGATATGGCTGTAAAGTTACTACTTAAGACCCTTAACAAGTGCCCCGACCCATGCACTAGTTAACATTTTCCTTTTCTAATAAGCCCTTTTTTTCCCAGAAACAGAAACACAGTTTCCCAAAAACCATATACGTGATGCTGCTACAGAAACGTGAGAGTTGATGATTTGCGTAGTGTTCGGAGCCCCTTTCCCTCTCACCGAACTCGAAACTTCTCATTCTTCCGCAACCAACAACCGCGACGGCGACACCGTCAAATCGACGCTTCTCTCTACTAATTTCAATAGAAGGTCCGTTTCCAACTTGCCCCCAACTCAATGCTAAATTGCTTCATCCAATTTTATGCCAAAGACAATAAACATTGTAGTTGATTGTGTGTCAATGAAATTATTATTATTATTATTATTATTATTATTATTATTATTATTATTATTATTATTATTATTGTTATTGTTGTTATTGTTATTATTATTGCTGTTGTTATTGTTATTGCTGTTGTTATTGTTATTATTATTGTTATTGTTGTTGTTGTTGTTATTATTATTATTATTATAATTTGTGCTTATTGCAAAAATTTGACTTCAAAAGAAATAAGGTGGTTTTGATTAGAAAACAACTCAGATTAATGTTTATAGTTTATACTGTTTTGATTGAATCGGGTACTAAAGATGACATGTTTTCTTGATGATTTAAGTGTGGAAAGAGAGACGAAATGAAAATGTCATTGAAACTCACACACACAAGTGCAGGAACTGGGGTTAGAACCCCAGTGACATCATCCAACTAGCAATTTCTACATTTTTATGGACAACACACATCATATTTAAGTACTCTTTTTTTCACATATTAGAATGAAGTATTTTTCTCTATCATTTAAAATCTAATGGATGCAAATTGAGCCTACTATAAACTATACACTATATCTGTATCCAACACGTATCTCGCGCGATGCACGGGCGAAAACACTAGTTGAAAATAAAATCTACACAAATAAATTTTGCCCGGTCAAATCCTTATATTTATTTTTTCTTTTCTGAAAAAGCAGTTCACTACTACCTTCCCACCAAAACCTTAATTTGCTTACTTCACTTCAAATTCAATCAAGAAATATGTGCACATTATTGATGGTATTTTGATTTCAAACAAATTAGGGTTTTTTTGTCCCTTTTTAGTTTTTGATTGTTTTTGTTGTTGACATTGAGATCTGTGTTATACTTTTGGGGATTTAATTTTGTTGTTTTAATTTTAAATCGGAACTTGATCTAGGCTTTTTTGAATATTTGATTTTGGTTATGCGATTTACTGAAGCTATATAATGATGTGAAATTGCATTTTAGGTTAATCAAGTGAATTTGAGGAAATTCCGAGTGGTGGCGTCGCAGTAGCAGTAGTAGGCAACGACTTCTCACATTTGAAGTATCTTTGCTGCTTTTGGTTGCTCTCTTCCTGCTTGTGTGGATGGTCATGTGAAATCTAGCATTAACGACATATAATATTTCTATTTTGACTGGCTTAATTATCATTCATATTAATGTTTTTAGACATTTGAGATTGTCTTAGAACTCTTCTGATTTATGATGATCATATTAATTTTATGGTCTTTATTTTGTATATGTTCATACTCTTGTTTTGGTTTTCAAGTATCACTTTAAAATTCAGATCATTGCTTCTTCATGTTCTGCTTTAACTGTTAAGTGCTACATTCATTATACTAAGTTTAAATTCAATTGTATTGTCCCTTCAAATATTATGAATTAATTTATTGGTGGGCTCTGAAGCCTGATACCCCAAAAAATGATGAAAAATCGTATCCGACACATATCTGATACCGATACGCCCCGATACGTCTCGATACGTGTATCAGAGAAGTATCGGGCAATTAATATTATTTTTTTTTTAAAATTTTTTACCGATACGTGTATCGAAGAAGTATCGGGCAATTAGTATTTATTTTTTTGAAAAAAAAATGACCCATACATGTCGGATACGACTAACTTATACTCCGACACCGATACTTCTGTCTTACATATTTTCTTTTAAAAAAAGAAAAAGAAAATAATAAGAAATAAAACTACAAGTCTGGCAGCGCTATTAAAAACATATTGTCTCTTCTAACCCAAAAAAATAGGGTTTCTCGTCACCACATAGCGATAACTATTCCCTCTTCTAACCATTACCACCGATTGAATTCTACTCTGTTTCTCTTCTCTCTAATGTTATGTTTCTTCTGTTCTTCTCTCTAATTGAAAAAAAAAAACTGTTTGTTTTCGATATAAATTAGTGGTAACTATTAAGTAGTCAACATTAGACAAAGGTGTTTTTTTTTTATATAGTATTTATGATGTTCTCTTTGGATGGTACTAATGATGTTTAGCTATATTCTATCCAATTTGTGCGAAAAAAAATATGTAATTGTCACCTGTTTTGATCATTTTCATTAATGTGAATGTTTGTTTATTATCATTTTTAGTTATGTTTATACATTGTGCACTTATACTATTAATTTTAAATTTAATTTTTTAGTAACGTATCGATGTCGTATCGTATTGGGAATTTTGAAAAATTTCCCGTATCGGTATCGTGTCGGGTGTCGGGGCTTCATAGTTGGTGGGCCTAAAATTATTTTTCAGTTAATTTTATCAAGTGGTTTATAAAGGTTTGATGCGTGAATAATATTTGAGAAATTTTTTAATTAATTTATTTGAAATTGTCCACTTAAGTAAAGTAGGACCATGATTCCCAACAGTCAATTAATTCCCGCAGTCACACTGTCAAATTATCTCAAGCCGTCAGATTGCATTATTGGCTGAGATTTAATTTTTCCCTCAACACAAAAACAGGGAATGATACCCCACTCTTTCTCTCAGATGATTCCTTTCTTTCATATTCTTTTACTCATTATGAATTTTTTATTTGTTTTTATTTACTTGTTCAGTCTCATACTCTCCTGATACTTATTCACTGGAAAAAATTGTGAAAGCTGGAGAATAAGTTACAACTTTAAAACTTTTGTGATTTAAAGTAAAAAATCTTAAAATCTTAAAATCCTAATTATTTTCGTGATTTGTCGCACAATCAGAATCAGAATCAAAACTTCAGAAATCTTCGTGATTTGTTGCACAATTTGAAGTCTTCGTGATTTGTTTCCAACCCATCAAGTCAAAAATCTCAAAATCCAAACTATTTTTGTGACGTGTTGCACAATCAGAATCACAACCTTCAAAAAATGAAGAAGAACACATAAAAATTAAAAACTACCAATCTGCAGTGTTGTAGTGGAATCACAACCTTCTAACAACGAGAACGAACAAGTTGGAGACTGAGGTTAACTTCACGAGAGGAAAAAGAGGGATGAGATTCCGCTATCTTGTGTTTTATGTTTTTAGTGAAAAAATTAGATCTCAGCCGTTAACTAAATCTGATGACTGATATTAACTTGACAGCGTGACTCGGGGGCGGAACTACATTACATTGAGGCATGGTGTGGCAGCTGCCACACCAGATTCCAGCCCTATTTTTTTTTTTTTTTATACGCATAAACACAAGGCATCTGAAAAGTGAGGGAAACAAAACAACACAAAACACAAATAGCGTTTTCATCTTCTTCTCTCAGAAACAACGTTCAACTTCTTCTCTTCTCACAAACAAATTGCAAGCTTATGCTCTCCTCTTCTCACAAGAAACAAACAAACCCAGTCAATAAATCTCTCTTCCACTCTCAGCACTGCAGCATCATCTTCTTCTCTTCCACTCTCTCAGTTGTCACTCTAAGTTTAAGCCAAGGTAAGTCAAATAGTGAATTGATTCTCTACTTTCTCATTCATTCTACGATTGCTTTTTTTAGGGTTTTAGAATTGAGAATTGAGAATTGGGGTTTTTTTTAGGGTTTGAATTGGAGATGTAATTAGTGCTCCTTGTTGACAACTATAGGAAAATCATCTGAATGTCTTAATCATCTAGTGCCATTGATATGCTTTGCAACCTTAGCTTCTGAACAGTTTTAATCATCTGAATGCACCCTTGTTTGTGCCGATGATATGTTTTGCAATTGCAACCTTAAACTTTTAGCAAGAACAGTGCTACTGTGGGATTTAAATAAGTGCACCTTCTTTGTTTGTTTTGCTACTTTCTCATTCATTCTATAAAAGTCTAGTGCTATAACTTTTGTTTGTTTATTTGTATTATAGTTTCTTTAAAAAATTTGCCACACTAATATGAAGTGTCTGGATCCGCCCCTGGCGTGACTGCGGGATTTTATTGACTGCTGAGAATCCTGATCCGGTCAAGTAAAGGGCATTTACATTTCACAAAAGGCGTCAAGGCGTTGTTTATCAACAGAACATCATTTTAGCTTGTCTAGGGTTTGAATCTTGGTTCTGGAAATTTTTGAAGTTCACCTGCAATTGCAAACAAGAGAGTAATGGAAGAGGAAAAAGATAACTTAAGAATTGCTACACTATTTAATATCAAAGAGAAAAAGAAGAAGAAAAAGAAGAAAAAGACGAAGGCAAATAAAGAGAGCGAACGAGTTGCTGATGATTTTGCTACAGCAGCAAATGATGAAGGTGGTGATGGTGGTAGAATTAGCAGTGGTGCTAATCCTAGGATTTCTTTGTTTGATATCTCTGCTGAGAATTTCTTTGAAGACATGGACACCATTGCTAAACTCTGTGGGGAAGAAGAACGCAACGTTGCTGTTGAGCAAAGCGAGATCAAGAGAATGTTTTCTTCCATCACTTTCTTAAGGTATGGCTGTAAAGAACTAATTGTTTCATGGATTTTTTTAATTTGTTGTTCTTAATCTGTTGTGAAGATATGGCAAATGTGTTTTGTTCTTGAGCAATGCAATTTGGCTGTATTATCGATGAATATGTATCAGCTATGATGCTCTGGATTGACACCTATGATATAAATCATGTAACCTCTGTTTGTTTGTATGACTATCGCCTAATTGGCTATGCTGTTTGTTTGTTCTCTCATGTTTTTAGGGGAAGTTTGATAACAGTTTTAGAATTGTTTTAAGATATAATAGTAAGTTAGTTGTATGGATTTAGTTTTTTTTTTTTTTTTTGTGACAATATGTCTTAGATCACTTTTTATCTAATTTATTTGAATATTAGTTTAATCTGAAGAAACTTAGCATGTTTGTTAATCATTGTTAAAGTCTTAGAACTTGTGCTTCATTGATCTGGACAAAATTTTCCGAATCTTGTGTTCAGTTTTGTATTTCTGAATTCTAAGTGTTGCAATGATGAGTGGAATCTATATATTGATTCTGTTGAGCTCAATGCTCATAACTGACCTCTAACTAACTCTGAGTTTGTTAAAGCAGGTATGCATAGCCATAGCTAGATGCTATCTATGCTACTTATAGTTAACCCTAATTGATCCTAACCAACTCTTTGAGTTGGTTATAAGGCAGAGCTAGTCTATGTAAGATCTATATTCTACAGTTGAGTTACATGAGTGTCTCTAATAATCATTGAATGACTAAGTGGTTCCTACGATTATGTCTATCCAATCAAATTTTTACTTGAAGAGGGAAGGGAAAGTTGGATTAAAATAAAATCAACTTTGAAATTGTTTGTTTTTTATGAACTGAATCTCAAAGTTGGGTTTCGTGAGATTAAAACATAGCTTCAATATATTGACTATGTAGTTTTTAGAAGTTTCCAAACAACCCCTTAATTTCTTTTTTTGGTTGACCATTAAATGTGCAGAGAATGGAAGGATTTTAAATATCCATCTAAAAGCATTAAGTTTTCTTATGGAATTGGGAGATCTGAGTGTTATGAGAGAAATGATATCAAAGACGACATAAACTTACCTCAGTTTTCATCCGCCTCTGTTCCTAAGGTACAAGTTCTCCTATACTTTACTCTACTTTAATTGTTTGCCAGGCATGAAGTTATAGTATATATAGTATTTTGCTTTTAGATTTAAGTTATAAACTATTAATAACTAGACTTTGTAGAACATTATCATTATGTGTGTTCTTTTCAGTATAATATGCAAAGGGAGGAGCAACTTGGGGATGCCAAATCTCAAGAATCCAAGTATGGCTTGATATTAACTTATTTTGTTGTGAACTTGCTGATAAATTAAGTATTTTATCGCTGATTATTGTTTAACTTGGCTAAACACTTTGTTGGAGCAGAGACTTTGTGATGAATGTTGGAGGTTCCGTATGGGCATTAGATTGGTGTCCTAGGGTGCACGAGGAGCCTGATTGTTCAATTAAATGTGAGGTACTTCGTTTTCTCTTTGTTTTAGACATATTTTGAACATTTAATATTAGTTCTTTATATTGTTTTGTTGCTTCTTTGGGAAGTCTTTGAAGTTTGAATGCAATATAAACAGTCAATTCTGTCTTTCTCATGGTTCCGAGTGTGATGTTTCACACGTTGAAGGAGATTGCTTATTTGAAGTTTGATGGTGAGTTAAGGGGCACATAGCATATGGCATACCAGCGAATTGTCCTTTTAAGTGTTAGGGGTGATTGCTCATTTAACAATGATTTCTCCAAATGTTTGAGTAGAAGTAGCAGTAAAACATAGTGTATGGCATATATTATAAGCAAGGGGCACATAATTGTAGATTAGACATGGAAATTGTAGACCGTAGCATACCAAATTCAGCACAATTTTAGATCCATGAAACAGAGCGAAATTAACCTTAAGGATTCAAATGGGATGGGTGAGATGCAAAGGGGCTTCAGCTTGCTTTGTGATAGAAAATTACTTCTCATTTTTAAGAGAATTTTATCACACAATTGTAAGATCTGTAAATTAATGTTGTATGGCACTCAATATTGGGCAGTAAAAATCCAACAGAAAAAGTTTGGTGTTCTACAAATGAGAATGTTACAATGGACGAGTGGGCATTTAAGACACGATATGATTAGCAATGTATGTGTTAAAGAGAAAGTTTGGGTAGCACCTATTTTGGAAAAAATAGTAAAACATTGTCTTAGGTGGTTTGGACATGTATTGAGAGGACCCATAGAATAACAGTAATGAGTGTAGCATAGACCAGATGGAAGTTAGTCTAATATTTAGAGGTAAAGAGATCTAGAAAAATCATATTCCAAACTGTTAAAAGGATTTAGGTTTAAATGCTTTATCACTTGAAATGATTTAGGAGACATTATAATGTTGTTTGACAGTGTTGTCAATCTCAGATAGTGGATTGTTAAAATTCCGCTGAGCAATAGTGCTCTATCGCCACTATAGTCACCACTATTTGACAGCATTTTGTACTAAATAGTATACCGTGGAACAATTGTGGTTTGTCCAAATTCCACCACGTTATAGTGGTATAGCGCCGCTATTGCTGCTATTGATCCATGTAGCTATCCCCTGCCTTGTGGGTAATTCCTTTTTGTAGTTCACATTTTTTGCTTAAGTAGAAAACTAAGTTCTCATATGTACTATCTTCCTTGCCATTTTCTGTATGCCAAATGTCAGATGCCATGGACTCGACCTAATAGCTAGTTGACACCATGTTAAATTACCATCTGGCTTACCTAAATCCTTTTGTTAATTATGATGGAGACACTGGTAACACGATGTCATGATTACATAGCAGCAAGATCAACAAATTTATTTTAAAATTCTGCAATGCCTTACATACTTCCTACTCCATACGTATACCTATTTGGATAATTTTTTGGTCTGCTTTCTAATTGTGTGTCTGCACCTATATTTATATATGTAGTAAATTGATGCACTTACCTTTGTTCCAGACTTGGAAGTAGGAAATAATTTTCATTTTCTGTGAATCTTTTACTTAAATGACCTTCTTTCTGATACTTGGTTTAGTTCATTGCCGTTGCTGCTCATCCGCCTGGTTCATCTTATCACAAAATGGGTGCCTCACTTACTGGCAGAGGTGCTGTGCAAATATGGTGTCTTCTAAATATCAGGGAACACAGCGAAGAAGTATCATCTCTCCCCAGGAAGAAGGAAAAAAAACCTAAAAAAGACACGGGCACAAATGACAAATCGATAGAAATAAAGAGGCCTAGAGGAAGGCCTAGAAAGAATCCTACTGGAATAATAGTGGATGGTACAAATTGTGACACCCAACATGAGCGATCTCTTACTGCTCAATTTGCAGAAAATTCAATCGAGTGTCCTGCTCCAAATGGGAATCTTGAAAACAATGAAGAAATATCTCCTATTACAAACAAGAGAAAAAGAGGAAGACCAAAAAAGAATCCATCTGTAATAGCAATGGATGATACAAATTGTGAGACCGGGTACATAGCATCTGGTACTGTCCCAAATGGGAATAATGAAAACAACGAAGAAATACTTCGTATTATATACAAGAGTAAAACAGGGCCTAAAGGAAATGAAGCCATGAATGAAAATTCAGCACTTAGTAAGAGACCTAGAGGAAGACCGAAAAAGAATTCAAAAGATGGAACAGTCAGTGATCCAAATTGTGAGAACCGATTTGTTCCTCTTACTGTTCAACTTCCAGATTCAGCCGAATTTATTTCTCCAGATGTAGTTCCTGGCAGTTCTGATGAACATCATTCACAACAATTTTCTAATACAAAGGGAAAGAATGCCAAGAAAGGTGCTGCAAATTCAAAGGGAAAGAATGCTAAGAAAGCTGCTGCGAATACAAAGGGAAAGCATGCCAAGAAAGCTGCTTCTGCATACGATTCAGAATCTCTTGTTGCAAGGAGTAAGTTGGATATTAATCATAGGGAAAAAAGCTATAGCCCAGATACAAGTAGGCCATTATTGATTCAGTGTGAGAATGAGGCAAATCATCAACCACATGGTAGCCCTGTATTGGAACCTCAAGCATCTACTTGTCCCTTTCCACGAAATCTAGCATTGCCAAGGATTGTGTCATGCCTAGCTCATAATGGAAAGGTGGCATGGGATGTCAAATGGCGGCCTCTTAACAATCTTGATTCCTCATGCAAGCATCGAATGGGCTATCTTGCTGTCTTGTTGGGCAATGGATCTCTGGAAGTGTAAGATGTTTTGGGCCTCATTCCCCATTTTCTGTTAATGTTCTTGGTGATACTTGGATGATTTCTTTTTATCTTTGTTGTTGTGTTTATATGTTGCTATGAACTATCATATTTATTAGATTTGAGGTATTTGAAATTTGGATATTATAAGTAAATATTGGTCTAATCGTTATACTATGTTGACTGCGTGTCTGTGTCATATTGACCTCTCCTGAAAAGTTGAATAAGACATAATGGACAAAAGACAACTACTTAAATAGAGAATTAGGGTTGACAGTTGGTATATTTTGAATAAAATGTGACACAACCTATGTAGCACAAGTTTTTTCTCAGGCCAATGCTTATCGTAAAGTAAACCCAGGCCAATGTTATGATAAATTAAACTTAGAAGATTTAAGATTATAATGTAGTTTTTTTTTTTTTTTTTAATAACTATAATATAGTTGATTAAGCTAGTTATCTAGGTGCCTATGTTGTATGTAAAATTACATAGTTTATTGTTAAAGCTGAAATTGAATTGTACCAGTAAGTAAGTAAATAGTTGCAATAGTCACAAACCGATTCTTTTCATGTAGATTCAACTAGGTTTCATGTTCGCCGTTGAAATGGTTGTAATGGTCAGTTCACTGTTAGAATAGTTGCAATAGTCAGTTCACTGCTTTTATTTTTCAAATTCATGGTATATTTTTTTCTTATCTGCACAAAATGCAAACATTTAGCTACAAATTTCCTGCAGCACAAAAATCTGTTTGAAAAAAGATGTTTCCAGTAACCCACAATGGTACCTCAAACGACAGATTGCAATGATTTTTCAATCGAAAGAAATCCATACAAGTTACAAAGACCTGACTCGTCAGTGAAAGATACCCCCCTCTCACAGATCCAAAATAATATTCCACCCCCTTTCCTCCCCCACCTACAACTACTGATGAGCACCCAAGCACTTTGGAAACCCTCCTTTATAAGCTAGCTATTAATGGGGGTGAACCAAGCTGCTTAAGTGCTCCACTAGCAACTTATACTACTTGATGTGGTACTGGTACCTAGGCACCCCATAATCTCCAAGTCCCCATCATCACACCGCCATTGATAAATTGTTAAAATTTGTTCATTAAAATTTCATAGTGATTGGTTATTCTCAACAAAAGCAAGTTCATTTTATTACTATCTGTGATTTTATGGAGCTTATGACGTGGATGGCTTTTGTTGTTGCTTCATTATACTTGTATCAATTGCAGGTGGGAGGTTCCTCTTTCTCATGCACTGAGAGCAATTTATACGCATAAGGAGGGCACCGATCCTCGTTTTATAAAGTTGGAGCCTGTATTCAAATGCTCAATGTTGAAACGCGGCAGCTTACAAAGGTACTTTTCCTCCCTCATTCTAACTATAGCGGACATCAAACCCATCTAAATTTTTGAACAAATTAAAATGAAAAAACATAGAGCTGCTGCCATAGTGAGGTCCAGGAAAGGGCTGGATCCATTACGGGTTTTTTGTAGGTAGCCTTATTTTGCATATGTAAGAGGTCAATTAGATGGCTCAAACCTGTGATCTCCAGTTACACGACTGCAAATTCCACCAATGCATTGAGAGGTTCCTTCTTTTCAGCAAATCACTGAAGAAAAAGAATTCACGAACACATAGTTGATGTTTGTTTTATAATTACGTATAACAATTTGTAATAGACATTAGAACACAAATTAATAGGCCAGGTGTATCAATAAAAAGAATTCACGATATTTATAATGCTAATGCATTATGCTTGTAAAAGAACAGTGGACCTGCATAATAGGGCTTGTTATGGCTTGGCACTGAATTAGAAAAGGTCTATATAGAACACTCTATTGTGCTGCTTAGAAAAATAAGAATACTTTGAAGAAAAGGTACTTTGCTAGAATGTTAAATTTGTATAATGCTATATATTGATCTATAAGACTATAACCCTTCAGTAAAAAAAAAAATTAGATTGTCAAGAATTGTACATTTCACGAGTTGTGTGCTGCAAATGATTACTGAAAAAAATGTTGGTTTTAGTTCTCCGTCTCTGCCTTACTGAATTGAATTTTCTGTTTATAATCCTCTGCCCATCATTAATTCTGGAGAATGTTAAAAATTAGAATCACTTAAAAAGATGGCTCGTTGAAGTTGTGTTATTGACATCTTGTCTTCTGGTTATTAAATTCATGCAACTGCAGAATGTGTTGTACACAATGCTTTTAAATATATGTTTTTCTAGACCGGCTATGCTGTTTAATTTACTGTTCTTTTGTTTCACAGCATTCCACTGACAGTGGAGTGGTCAGTTACTCCCCCTCATGATTACTTACTTGCTGGCTGCCATGATGGAACGGTATAATCTTCACCTAATATTATCCAATTTATGCCTTCTTTTCCTTTCTTAAATGAAATTTACCTTGCTTTAGTAATATGAAATAGATGAGTAACACTAGGTAAAGTTCTTGGAAGAAAGGTTTAGTCAAAGTGATACCTCTATGTTAAAAGATTTCCCAAGTGATATAGATCATAAACGGTTACATGTGTAGGGCATCCAGTGAGTATCATGTTGTCGATGGGGTCTGTACGGAAGTAAAGATAGAGTTTGTCTATGATATGGCTGTAGCTTTTGATTTTACTATATTTAACACTTATTTTCGAGAGAGGAGCATCTTATCTTAAAATGTATAAAAGGATTAAGCTCATGAGTCATTATGAAGCTTTAGGTGAGAGTGTTTCAGCAGAGACTAAGACAAGAAAGATGTGTTGGTAACTATGAATTTGGTTATATGTCGGGAAGACCGACCGTGGAAGTTTTATACTTGCTATGAAGATTGGTAGATTGGGGAATAAAATAGACCTGTGTATGTTTTTCATCGATTTGAAAAAGGCATAGATGGTGTGTACTTAAGGAGGAGCTGTGGATGAGTCTAGAGAAGAAAGGAATTCAAATTATTTACCAAGACAATATAGAATTTGAAATACAACCATTAGATTAGGCAGAAAATGGAGGTCTCCATTATATGAAAAATGGTAGTCTTAGATGGTTTGGGCATGCGAGGAGAAGCCCACTAGAAGCATTAGATTAGGCAGAAAATAGAGGTCTCCATTATATGAAAATAGTAGTCTTAGATGGTTTGGGCATGTGAGGAGAAGCCCACTAGAAGCATTAGTAAGAGAGGTTGACTAGATGGAAGATAGCTTAAGAGACAGCGAAAGTTCAAAACAAACTATAAGCCAATCAATTAAGAGAGGTTTGGTGATAAATTATCTATCTTTGAAAAGGCTTAATTGTTGGTTGGTTCGTCTTTTTAATAATCATATAATATGCTTGTGCATGATATTTTATTATGAAGGAAAAGAGTGGAAGCATTATATTTACTTAATTTTATCTTTTTTCCTACACCCTAATGTTATAATTCTGTATCTTAAATCTGTTATGATTCTTTGCATCATTACTCTTAGTATATCAGTATATTGTCATCTGAAATCTTTTTAAACAATATATGTTGTTACTAATATAATTTGTTTTATATTTAGGTTGCTCTGTGGAAATTCTCTACAAATTCATCATCTAAATGTGATGGTAATCATACCCAATGTGTTCTCACGTTTATTTAGTTGGGGTTGCTAAGGAAGGGAGCTGTTCTGGGAAATAAATTTACTACATATGAATGATAATTGTCCATTGACTCAGTTGTTTATCTGCAGATACAAAGCCTATACTTTGTTTCGGTGGGGATACAGTTCCTATTAGAACAGTTGCATGGGCTCCTTTTGAAGGGTTAGTGATAATTTAACCTTCTCAGCCGAAAGACTGATTTGAATGATCTAATTGAATATTTGTTAGAAACTGGTAATCATAATTAGGAAACTGAATTGAATACTGACTTTTATTGAATAATTCTGGTTAACTGGCCAGAATTTAATTGAAAAGGGAAATCTGGTTTGTATAATTGCAAGAGATAAATTAATGGAAAATTAAGGATAGAATAGATACAACAGTTTCCTCAAAGAAATTTGAGAGTCTTGGTCTCTCCATTCCAAAAATTAGAGAGCTTGTTCTCTCCCTCCCATAACCACTGAATAGTTACCCAATAATCACTTTCCCCTTTCCTCTATTTATTCCTTAAGGCAAGCAACATAAATCACAATTATTATAAGTAGAAACGGTAACTAAACCATAAAAATATAAACACTACTGACCATAACTGCTATAATTTATTTTTGTCTTCTCCTCTTGTATTGTTCTCTAATAATAGGTTTGACAATATGTTTCTTTTATAGTACATCTTCAAGAATCAAATGTACTGTCTATTTAAAGATGTATTTTGTATATATGTAATGATTTCCACTTCTGTATTCCCTCATCAAATTCATTGGTAAACAAAAAGGACTCTTAATAGATACTGCAGCTAAAACTTAATCTTTTTAAGTCCTCCGAGTCCAGATGATTTATTTAACTTATTTCTTTATTATGTGTGCGTACGCTTTTGAAATCACATTGGAGATTGATTATTATGCTGGGAATCAATTCTAACTAACTGCCTTCCTTCTTCAATCAAACTCTTTGAGACATAATAAAAGTAGCATCATTTGTGTTCGGACATGGTTTGCAAGGCTGCAATTTTCTTTTCATTGTGTAGACACGCACCCTTGTTTTTATGAAGATTACTTCAATAAACAAGGCATTGGTTTATTACACCGAAAAATATCTTACATCTGAAATAAGCTATATTTACATCCTTTGACCATCCTCTTGCCTTTGAAATGTTTAATAGTTTGTTTTTTGTTATAATGTTTCAGTGATCCAGAGACTTCTAACTTAATAGTAACCGCAGGACATGAAGGCCTTAAGTTTTGGGACCTGCGGTGAGTCTTTTTTTTCTTCTTATTTCTTTTTGAAATTAAATATTTAATGCCTATGTTGCATTCCATCTTATTTAGAGTATAATTTTTATAGTAACATGAACTTGTTTCTGTTGGAATATAGATATTTTCTTACAATATCTTTGTATTATACTAGCAAGAAGACAAGCACTGATGTGCCCGTCTATATGCTTTTTTTATTAAGCATTGTTCTATGTATATTTATTATATTTTATTGTATAATATTTGTTCTAACTTTATTCATTTTCAGTTTGATAATATATTGTCTAAACTTATCTAAATTTTAGTTTAAACAAAAATTTGTGTTGTATGTTTTGAATTTAAATTTGGAAAAGATTGGTCTTGTTAAAGGTAAACTTGTAACGAAAAACGGCCAACCAAATTTATTAGCTAGTTTTGGAGTTTTCTTTAATTATGGTGTAGAACTTGGTTGTTAAGGATGGCTTTGTCATCGAAAAGGTCCGACCAAAATTAGTGGTCAAGTAAGTTAACTTTGGAGTCTTTTTATATAATGATATAGATTGGAGACTTGGAGTATCTTAGTTTATCTCCCGAGAACCCTAGCTAACGACCAACTTGTTGGGTGGACCAGCAAAATTGGTATGCTAATAATGTTGTGTATGTTAGATGTCATACAAATTATCATTGTTGGTTAAATATTACAAGTCTGGCCCATTTGAACTAGTAACATAGCCCTGACATTCTTATCCTAATGTTATGACAATGAGACTGTCATGATTCCCATGAGCAGAAGATACAGTGGTCTGGGCTTCACAATAATGGATAAGCTACCTTTTCTGGAGAAATATTGACTGGAAAAGTAGTTGGACAATGCAAAGTTGGGCGCTGCATAATGCGAGTCGCCAAAAACTGCAGGTGAAATCAGAACACCATACTAAGGAGTTCCGTGTTTTGGAAACTCTGTTGGATTAGGTAACATAATCGCCAGGTTAAAATTATAGAGTTTAGGTGGAAAAGGAAGAAAAGAGAGAAAGGACTTAATAATAGTCTTAATGCATGTTTTAGTGTTCGTATTGCTACTAGTGAGAACAGTTTTGGTTGTTGTTATATGTATGTATTGTGCAATACTACTACCATCACAACAAGACTAGTAATAACATGATAACCCTAATGTTCTGACAACATTTGGTTCTAATGCATGTTTTGTGTAACATTACTACTGTTGCTCAAAATAGCTTAATTGTAAATTAATAAAACTGATGGCGCTTATTATGTTGGTCTGTGCTGTTGAAAAAAAAACGTTTTTTCTTACTAAAAAGCACTTTTTTTGTAGCATTTGACCTGTGATTAGAATTGCTTTTATTCGGTTATAGAATGTATTTTACTGCTATGGAAAAGTAGTAGTAGGTATTTAAAGTTTTTGTTGACTTGTAAAGTGGCTCATTACATTCTACATACTAATAATGTTCTCTCCATGAACCTTGAGCTGGTAAACATTTGGCTTGTAAATACAAATATAAGCATACACATGTCTTTAATATTGCATCCTCTTGAATTTACTCAGTTCATTTGCATTCTTAGTGTAAGCATTGTGAAATAAATCAACTGGAGAGTCAACATTTTTTTGTATTATCTATATGTGCGTGTCTTTGTTAGATTTGTTGTCTCCTTGATTTGAAATTACAACTATTAGTATCTCTTGATTTATATTTGTACCTTCAGCCTTAGAGTCTGTTGAACTTGTTTCCAATGGTTTGCTTCATGATGGAAATTTATTTGTAGTAATCCATTTCGTCCTCTGAGGCTCCTCCAACCTTCCCAGAGAATCATTTACAGTCTGGATTGGCAGTCAAATCCAAGGTAATCCATGATTTTAACTGGATCAAATGATGTCTGACCTCATTGTTATAGTTAACTGAGTTATTTTGTTTATGCTTTTGTAGCTGTATCATTATGTGTTTTGAGGATGGAACAATGAAAACCATTAGCTTGGCGAAGGCTGCAAATGACCTCCCTGTCACTGGAACGATATACACTGGAAAGAAACAACCATGGTTGCATGGTACTACGTATTCATCTTATGCCATTTGGAGTGTTCAAGTGTCACGGATCACAGGTACTGTTTTTGGTATGCAATGCATTACTACTGTGATGTTATCAAAATGGATCATGTTGTTTTTAGAAAAAAATGGGTTTAGATAAACTTGCGTGCTATGAAAAATACGGTGTGGCATAAAGCATCTGTTAATTTTGCTCGGTAAACAAGCTATCTAGTAATGATGTATATCAAGCTGTCTGAATATCATAATGAGCTACTTAAACAGAACATTACTGTTACTTAACTAACTAAATGACCTGTTTTATTCTATTATGTCAGGCATGGTTGCATATTGTGGTGCAGATGGTGCTGCTGTCCGATTTCAGGTAAGAGTAGCATTTTGTTGGAGATATATTTGCAATTACCAGCACCTCTTCTGGCATGGTATTAGAACTTCATATGACCAAAATAGCCAAGATTTCCATCCTTGCATACCACTGTTTCAAGTTGAACTATACTTTTTTTTTTACATGAATTAAGAAATACAAAATAAATGGCATTGAGCCCTTAAAAGAAATGAGGCACTTAACTTACGACAGTTATCGATCACTGACTGATGTCCCTCGTGCTCTTTTAAAACTGAGACCTGACTGTTTTGCCTTGGTTAAGGAACATGAATTTGAGAGGACTCCAGTTTTCATTTAACTGCTTCATATATTCCTCAAATTTGTAATTGTAACGAAATCCTTGATTAATGCTTTATACACATAAATTTTGTCCACCATCCCATCCCAAAATAAAAATAATTATGAGTTTGTTTTATGTATTCAGCTTACTACTAAATCAGTGGAGACAGATCATTCGCACAATCGACTTCCATTCTTTCTATGTGGGTCGGTATCTGAAGAGGAATCTGCTATTATTGTCAACACTCCAGTATCAAACTCTCCTTTTCCATTGAAGCCGCAAGAAAGGGGCAGATGTGCTGAATCTTTCCGAGACTTATTAGCCAAGAGCAGAATTGCGAATAATCAAATGATAAAAGCTTCTACTAATGATTGTCAGATTTTAGGTCAGCCTTGCTAATTATGATGTGATTCTAATATGATTAACTGTCATTATTTTTTGAGAATATTCATCCAATCTTCAATTTGTTGCAGCTCTTTGTGATAGTGAAAATATGGATTTGGAATCTGTATCTGAGGAAGCATTGTCTTCTCGGGAGCAAACCAAAAGACCAAAACTGAGCTGTAGCAGAAAGAAAAAACCGGCTGAAAGCACGGCTCTTGTTTGTAGAGATGGTGCGCCGACAAATACTCCCGAAGTTGATAATGAAAAACCGGATTCTGGGACTCTTCCCGAGGTCTTTCCTCCAAAGATGGCAGCATTGCATAAAGTGAGATGGAATATTAACAAGGGTAGTGAGAGATGGTTGTGCTTTGGAGGAGCTAATGGACTTGTACGTTGTCAGGAAATTGTTTTCTCTAATATTGATAAGAAAATGGCCTTGAAGAGATGATAGCATTTTATCCACGTAAATTTTAGGTCTTGAGTTGCCTTAGATGTGAATATGTAAATATAGATCAGACAACACTCAAGTTAAAATCGTAGTCAATAGTGACTAGTCAATCTGTAAAATTTCCCTTAATTATATTCAATACTGAGTATGTTATTAAGTGCGAGAGCAGAGACACAAGAACACTTAGGTGAGATGACACAGGTTTCATCTACGCTTATCCAATGTCTTGGATTTGAACCTGGGTTTCGGTGCATGCAGTAGCATTAAAACACTTGAGAGTTTACTGTCTATTTGAATTTCACTAGACTCAGATTAATTAATCTACGCAATTGCACGTGGAGTATACCCGGTTTAAAAAAATAAGTGTAGTGCAGTTAACTTTTTCAAGTTCACCACTTCACCCAAATGGTGAAAAAAAAATCCTGAAGTTGATATTAGAACACAAATGTAACACAAATTTGTAATCTCTACATTTGTTTTTTTATAAACAATGCTTGTATTAATTAAATTTCTCAGTTCTAATGTAAAAAACATTTTTCATTATTTAAATTACTTCCTCTGGTATTGACAAAAAAAAAAATCCCTCCATTAGAATTTTTTTTATTTAACTTCATACTTGTTTAAAGCTTTTAACTATATGTCTTGACCAAAATAAAAACTCTTTCTCTTCTCTTTTTTGTTAAGGGTGGTTTATGGTTAATTTTTTCCTACTAAATTACATCTCTAATATGTTTTTATCTTTCTTTTTATTTAAATAAGTGAGTTTCATATATATTTGGTTTTTCCTGTGATTTTTTCGTCTTAGTGTGCAACGACGTGTTACTTTGTTCGTCGTCTTGGTGCGACATTATTTAGATTTCCTATTTTATTGCAGTGTTCATTTGGACAAATTAGCTATCCAAGAGCGCTTAGATGAGATGTAACGGGTCTCTTCTAGCTTAACCAAGGTCTTGGGTTCGAATCCAGCCTTGGGCATGCAGCAACGTTAAAACTCTTAGGGAGAGTTTGCCGCCCATTTGGGTCCCACAATGCTTGAGGGATTAGTCTTCGCAGTTGTGCGCGAAGGATACCCGGTTTACATCCAAAAATTAACAGATTAGCTTCGATCCAGTGCAAATTCAATAATGATTTTGGCGTCTTCGATGTTACAGATATGGATGCATGGGTACTCCAGACACTTTAAATTCGCCATATTTATAATTTTTGTCATATTCATAGGCATTTTGCTATTAACTTGTGTTTTGTGAGTCTGATCATAAATTCATCCTTTTTGGTATTAACAAATTTTAATTTACATTCTATCAATATGTTCTACCAATTTAAATGAATGAATTTCATTAGCTTAATAATAACAAAAAAAACTTTCTAAAGGTAGGCAAAGAAAACGCATCATTTTAATCAAGATAATAATATTTATTTATTTATTGTGGTGTTTCAAGATAAGTAGTATTGATACAATGGAGAGGAGAGCAAAAGATGCTAGCTCTAGACTCAGGGCCGGCCCAAAGCCCGTCGAGGCTGGGCTAGAGCACCGGGCCTCAAAATTTTGGGGGCCCGTAATATTTTTTTTTATAATATAACACCCAAAAATATAAATTATATAGAGATAATGTTAGATTATATACAATCTTGTAGTCATGATCTGGTGGTAAAATTGACTGTGATTTGTTGTGTGGTCTATGGTTCAACACCCATTAGGCTCATTTTTGTATAATAATTATGCTAGTCAATTATTTTTCTCTATATTGCCTTCCTTTTTTCTCCCATACTCTTAATTAAAAAAAAAAACTCATTAGACTCATTTTTTTATAATAATTATGCTAGTCAATTATTTTTCTCTATATTGCCTTCCTTTTTTCTCCCATACTCTTAATTAAAAAAAAAAAAAAACCTTGCATCTTTTAAGTTTTAGAAAGAAACCCATTAGACTCATTTTTTTATAATAATTATGCTAGTCAATTATTTTTCTCTACATTGCCTTCCTTTTCTTGTCCCATACTCTTAATTAAAAAAAAAAAAGCATTGCATCTTTTAAGTTTTAGAAAGAAACCTTATCATTGTCGATTGATGTTTTTTTCTTACAAAGTTCAGATGTTATTTATAATTTACATTAAAAAATTGTTTTTTTGGTTTGTCTTTTATCGGGGGGCCAACTTCTAAAATTAAAACGGAGCCTTCAAAATTTTTAAGACGGCCCTGTCTAGACTGAAATAAAGACTTAGATTACAAGTGACCTTATTAACTTGCTTAGGAATTCATGACAGTAGTTGGGTAAAGAATATTCAAGACTTGCACGTGAGTGTTTTTTTTTCTGCTTTTAAAGTGACATGTTTTCCTACAGTTTCGTGAAAAAAAGAAAGAGGACTCTTTGTTTTTACTGCAAAAAGAAAAAGACTCTAGAGACATAAAATTAAATCACATGGTTATTGTCTCATTGATATAAGAAAATGGCGACTTTTAAGGTGGTCAAATCAAATTTGCTTAATTTGTCTATGTTGGGCAAATGCTCTCTTGCACCTATGATCTCCACCAAACTTAATTAAATTATGAAGAATAATGTCATCATTATGTTTTATTTTATTTGCATGCGTTCTATTGCATGTGACTCACTTATGGGAGAAATTAAATTGTTTGGCATCATTAAAAGAGAAATGATATTCGTATAACTATTTTTTGATAAATTTTGTGACAACTTTCTCTCTCATACTTACACTATGTTTTTACTTTTTCTCTCTATTGTTTTGGTTTTCGTGTCGATATCTACTTTACTTTTATAAATTAATGGTTGTCTCAAAAGTTGTCACCAAAATAGTTATTCAAATTAAGTCTTATTAAAATTGGAGATGGAATTAGGTCTGAAGGCCACTTTTTTGCAAAGATGTCGGTCTTCGCTTCATTACAAAATCAAAATGCCATTAATTCGTGTTTGTTTCATATCACCGTCCTTTTGAGATTGGGTATTGGCTAGCTCATTGACTTCAATATGTGTGGTACAATTGGCTTGTCTATTCCTTGAATAAGAATTGTTTATCTCCTCTTGATTTTGTGTTTGTGATGATTTTGAAAGATTGGTTTACATAATAATACTAGTAATGTCTTATAGGCACTACAAGTAGAAGACTCATGTTATAGTTGGCTCACCATAAATAGGAGTGCTATGATGGAAAAACATGATGAATTGCAAGGACATGTTATTGTGAAAGTGTTGTTCATTGACGATAAGTGAGTAATATATATAAGTCTTACATTAAATGAGAAATTGTATGTTGAACATCATATAAGCAAAGTCGTGTCAAACATAAGGCGTTTAAGTCTTTTTTTCTTTTTTGGGAAGGGTGTCTAAGTCTTTGTTTTAGACCTCACAAAAAAAAATTAAAAAGAGATTTAGGTCTCCAGCTAAAAAAAATTGTTTACTATTAATAAATACTCCATGTGTTGGCAAAATTGCTCCAACATATGATTTGGCTTACTTAGTAAAAAGCACTTGTTCTCTACAAAAGGATAATTGCTCGATTCCAGTTGAGACCATAAGCATCAAGCTCTTTATTGACTCATATTTCTTTTATAACAATAAAAAGAATGAGATGAAGTATTTTGTTAGGCTTTGTTTGCGAGTTTGGGAGGAAAGGAGGGAAGGGTTTGAAAAAAAAATGGAATAAGTGGAAGAAATAGAAGAAAATAGAAGGGGATGGTTTAGATGTGTTCATTTTTCGTATACAAAACTCTCCTTGTTTTGGGGAACTCAAACATTGTATTGGATGAGGGTTTTAGGGGTTTTGGATGGTTTATATGAATTCTTCAAATTTAATTTATGTAGCTATAATATTCTTAAAATTAAGAATATATTAATCATAAGCGTTAAATTATCATTCTCTAACAAATTACTCTTTCAAAAAATACAAAAAATATTACGATTTTCCTTTAGATTTTCAATCCTTCAAAGTCTTCCTTTCTCCCCTACAAACTCTCAAACATACCTCAGGGGATTTGATGAGATGCAGTATTTTATAATTGATCTATAGTTCTCTTATACAATGACAACTGATAAGCTAACTATTATTAATATCTAAGTTAAGTTTGGTTGAATCTTTCTTTTACAAACTTATCCATAACAACTCAATTATTTTCCGAATTTTAATTTAATATTAAAAACTAACTATAAACTTTAGTCATCCTTTATATACAATTTTTCATGAGCATTATAAATATTATAAAATTCAAATAAACACACTAAATTAGAACATATATAAAAAAAAAAAAAATTATTCAATAGAGTACGTCATTCAACTAAATATAAATAATATTCTTTTACATAAGCATAAATAATGTCATCAACACACTCGATAACGCATTTTATAATACTTTTTTTTTTATTGGTTATAATTCACATTAGTGGAACCAATATGAATTTTAACCATAATTCCACTAGAAGTACATTCTACACAAACATCTCATCTCATTATCTCAAACTTTAACAATAGTCTTGCCTCGTGCTTGACTTTTAAAGGAGTCTTCAGTTCATATACTGATGTTGGTGTCACAATAGTAGCCATAAGGCCACGAGAAAGTAGAAACACAACCCCATCTCATGGTCATTGATATGTGGCCAATTTCTTTTTTGACTAAACGTGTGTGGCCACTTTTTTAGGCAAGCTTTAACATGGAACTTTATTTTGTTGTTTAATGAAATTAATGTTTTGTTTTGAAACTATATTTTCTAAGTCATGCATAGTGTATTTAGTTAGTTTGTTAGTTAAATTCTTCTAATTTATTTTGTTAATTTAGTATATAGTTAATTCATTTAAGTTTTCATAAGTAGTTCTTGACTTTAGGTGTGATAATAAACATAATTTATGGTCTGTCAATTTTGGAAATTTTCTGTCTAATAAACATAAGATACAGTCATAACCTTAACATTATCCTTTAAATAGTGTCATTTTCTGTCCTCTGGCTACTTGCTGGAAGTCTATACTTAGTTGAATATTCAAATTTCACGTCAACTTCAAATGATTCAATTACTGGTCATGTACTCATGTGATATATTAAGAAAATTCTTAATTTTTATGATGTTCCCTGCAACTTTTGAACATATCAATTGATGATTTAAGCATGCTCCTATGGAATTATGAATTTACTATAAGGAAAATATTAACTAGTGTCCTGATACACTAGTTAACAAAACTAAATATAGTATGAGTGTCTTAAAACTTGAATAGTCAAAGTTTAAAAAGTGTAAAAGATAATGTTTTCAATGCAAATATTTCTTTTTTTTGTTTCCTTAACTAGTGTCCCAAGGACACTAGTTAACAAAACCCTTAAATTTGTGAATCAAAAGTTACAAGTTCTATCTTCAAATATAATCCATTCTAAAAACAAAATCAAATTTCCTCGAAAACAATCAAACACGTTGAATCAATTTTGGTCCCTCTAATGGAACCAAACATACACTACAATCAATTTTTTTGTGTATCTCAATTGAATCCGTAGACTTGCCAATTTAATACCTCCAAATAGACTTGCCAATTTTATGCTTCTAAAATCACCTTTTTCTCTCGGTTAAATTCAAACATCAACAAATGAATGGTACATGAAAAACGTGGAGGATTGTTGTGGAAGACAGTTGTTGTGGCATGACATGACCTTGGCCACAAAATAAAGGCTATATCTCAATTTTAAACCAATCTATACTACCACAAGGGTCACATTAAAAACATCTTCAATTATCTCTACTTTAGTGGAAACAAGCATGAGGTGGATGATAAAAAGATTTTTTTTGATTCCATTTTATTACACAACACCAAGTCCTCTACATTTGAAAAAGAAAACTTAAAGCATCACTACACTGAGATGAAAACATAATACTAATATCAGCAGTAATTCAATTAACCAAACTCTCATCATTGTAAATGTGCACGGTATTGGGAGTTGGAGAAGCGGCAGGCGAAATAAGAGCACCTGACATGTATGACATGGGAGAGGATGGAAGCCTCGGAGAAAGGTGAAGCATTTCCAAGGCCTGTAGTCTAAGCTCCACAGGGTAATCAGCAACACACCCAATTCTCGGACCAGCTCCAGTTGACCATTTACGCGAAAGTCTATGTCCCAATTGGTAGGACTTTGAACCCTTCTTGGAATTGATTCTTTGCAATATAGAAGTCTTGGGCACCTCGGTCGTTCTTGGACTCTGAAGACCACCTGATAGAGTCCTTTTATAACTACTAACCTCCAAACTGAGTTGAGGAGTGTCTTCCTTGTCTACGGATGGAGAATTCTCGGTTTCCTCAGATACGTTAGAAGTGATAGAACTTTCAGATGTTAAGGTTTTCTCGCCCTCGTAAATATCAGTGTCATCATTTGGTTTGCGTACCTAAAACCAAAAAATTAGTTATTCGATATTCAATAAAAATGTATCAGATTTTTCAGATAAAATCCACAAATATAGAATGCGAAAACCGACATAGCAACAAAGGTAGGACCTAGCATGCTGGTCTGCATGCTTCTAGTAGACCAACCTCATCGAGATCAAAATGTATACGAATATAGTACACCACGTTTCCAAATTAGTTATCCAAATTAAGTTTAACCAATATGAAATCATTGTTTAATATCTTCTTGAAGAAACATCCATTGACCTAAAACAATTCTAAGAACCTATTAAAAACTACGGTAATACTATAGTTAAGTCATAAATATGTCTGAAGATAATCAATTACCTTTACTTCATCAAGATTGACACCATTTTTTTTGAGATACGATAAGAAGGTATCAAGTGTGTCGTCTGTTGGCCGATAGTGTCCACTATATGCAGAGATGGACTGAAAAGTAAAAGTTACTAAAAATCAAACACTTTTGTCATTGCACAAAAATTGAAATTTAATACGTGTATAGTCAGTCACATATACACCCAGGAAAAAATACAAAATAAAACATTGAATCATGAAACCCTATGATGTTAATTATACCTCCAGAATTCCATCCTCAGCTTCAAGCCGTCCGGCAGCTAAGGTAGCTCCACCAGCCAAAAAAGAAGAATGATGAAATAATCCCTTCTTTTTCTGCAGGGTTACAATGTATCTATATTAGGATTGAATTAAATAGAAAATTGAAAAGTTGAAACAGTGACATAGCTTATATTGTTACCTTGCCAGCATAAAGTTTCTTAGAGGTGCTCATTACAAATATCCACTTGGCATCGTCAGAGTCATTTTTCGTATGAAATAAATCACCAGAATTCTTGTGTATAATTTTTCCCTCGCAGACAATGTATTCATAGTGTTCTCTTTCTTGCTGTTTAAGAAATGACCAACTGGTTAGAAAAG
Organism: Medicago lupulina; assembly: GCA_958299785.1. Lineage (NCBI taxonomy): Eukaryota > Viridiplantae > Streptophyta > Magnoliopsida > Fabales > Fabaceae > Medicago > Medicago lupulina. Next base: position 25,654,606 of record OY283141.1, on the reverse strand, counting down.
CAGGAAGAAGCAATAACTTTTGAAAAAATTAACTACAGGTCAATATTATAGTCAATGTCAACTAGAATTAACAAAACAAAGAAAATACTAAGTCCAATAAACAGATGCATGCACATACAGGTCCAAGATACTTTATGCATTGTTTTCGGAGCTTTGGTCGGGGACAGCGTTCAAGATCAAGAGTTTTCCCATTTCCCAAATCCAACCTGTAAATTAAGAGAGAAAAATTCAGTTACAAAATTCAACACCGTGTCCTTTGAATCTGATATACTTTTTTTCCAAAAGAAGTATGTCCGTAAAATTCAGGTGAACCTTTATAAGTACCAATGTGAAAAATAGTTCAAATGGAAAACACTAAATGCACAAGCATATCCATTGAAAGTATGAGAAACACTGAATAACTAATGGGAATTAGATGCTACAGTTAAAAAAAATCATGTTTCACAATTTCCACATTGAAATAATCTTATATGAACAGAAAATAAACAGTACTCAAATCATATAGCCAATTCAACCTTCAGGAAAAAATTGATCTCACCAATAAAAATATAAGATCAACAGTAAATTAGCAAATTAAAAAATTGTCTTATTACTCAAGTCACATCCAATTAACCCTTGGTTTAGGGAAAACAATTATCTCACCAATAAAAGAATGGCTGACCAGAGTCAGTTTTGCACCATTCTTCATAATAATAATGCAAGTTGTGCCCATAGCGATGGCGTGGATCAATCTACATTTCAAATCAAGACAAATTAAAATCAAAAATTATAATAAACAATTAATAATAATTGGTCATACATAAAAATTAAAAAATAAAACAATCATACTCACAGCTTCAATCCAATGCTGAAAAGCCAATTTCTGTGCTTTGGCATCTAAGGACAACCCCTTACCAACCTGCTACAAAAAATGGTTGACATTTAGAAATAATCCAACCAAGAAAAACCCTACTTTCCTAATTGTTTGAGGTAAACGAAGGTGTCTTTGTGCAAACATATATTTTTTTCATCGGATCGAACACCTGACCACATGATTAATAGATCGAACCATGAATTTGGATTCCTTACCGTACAGTCACATCAATGGTTGTAGAATCAAGATTGAACGGTGCATATTTCAAGCAAATTTTGTATTTTTTTATTTTCAATTAAAAAAGTTCATTGTTCGATCTTGATCCAATGACCAACAATGTGACTAAGTGTATGAATGCACAAACACGAGTCTCGAGGAATCCAAATTCACTCAAATATCTACCACATATGTCACACCATTTTTGTACATTTCTTAATCATGATCATAATCATGATCAAAATCAAGAAAAAGAAAAACACAATATATACATGCATGTGACAAAGAAATCAAAATAATGATTAAAAAAATAGAAAAGAAAAAAAAAAACAATTTTAGAGAGAGAAAGTCAAAGAAAGACCTTGGAAGCATTGAGTTTGACCCGTGTCCAACGAGACGCAGCAGTTTCAGGCAAATTAAAGAACGAAATTGTGCTATGATTCAACCGAACAAAATCTATCGCTTGCCACCTTCACAAATAATTCAACTTTTTTTCTCAGAAATCAAAATAATAATATAAAAAAAATAAAAAAATCACAGCAATAATAAAATTATAAACATTAAAGAGAGGGGTTGCATGCAAGGTATACCAAAGCTCTTCGGCGACGACGGCGGAATCAGCCAACCTCCGGCGCGTGCGGTATCCACGGTAAACCTTCTGAACATGAACGGCGGCGTTGGAATGAGAAGACGCGCTTTCAAGCGCGTGTGGTCCGGAAAACTGGAAGGGTTGAGGAGATAATGGGTATTCGGAGGTCTGAAAATCCGATGGATGAATGTCGTATGAGAACGAAGAAGAAGGGTTTGAAGAGTGAGTCTGAACCTCCATTAAAACAAAACAAGGTTTTTGCTTTGAAGAGTATTAATTAATTAATTAAACTGTGTTTTTGTGTTTTCAAATGTGTGTGTGTGTGAGAGAGAGAGAGAGAGAGAGAGAGAGAGGAGTTATTATTAGGAAAGAAAATGAGAGTGAAGAAGAGTTGGAATGTGAGGAGGGGAGGCACACAGGAGGCTGTAGTTAGCTAAGGTAGAGTTATATAGAGAAAAAACATCAACTGTCTGTGCTGTCCACTTCTTTTTACTATTTTTATTCATTTTTCTATTTCAGTTTTCTATATTTTTTAAGATAATGATTAATTGTTAACTTTAATGATAAAAAAAAACTTTAATGGTAAAAATAGTTTTATTTAGTAAAATGTTTTTATCAAACAGTTAAATAAAAGTTTTATTTTTCTTTGGGCTTTGTACTTTTTTTTATTATGTATCAAAAAATTGTCGATATACAAAACGACAAAATCATTATAAACTCACGTCTATAAATAGAAATGTCAGGATTCAAACTGAGGTAATGATGTTCGGACTAACAATTTTGACATTTTTACTTGTTAAGCTATGATTTATGGAAAATAGTTTTTTAATCTTACTTCAACTAATCAACAATATTCAAATTTAATTAAAATTTGATGGGAGGTTGTGTAGCTCAAATGATTTTTTTTTATATAGATTGAATTTTTTTTTATAGATAATTAAAATGGTTTGAGTTAAGGAATTAAATGTTTAAGTTCTAACAAAAAGAAGAAAAAAAATACTAGACATACTGATATTTTGTCATTCGAAAAAAAAAAGTGAAAATTAATGATAATGTCGAAATTACCCTTGTTCATATTCAAAATATTAAAAAATATTTGTTTTTCCATTTCCCATTCTTAATCTTTACCTCATCCTTCTCTTAAACATTCATGAATATGTGGTCATGTTCAATAAAAAAATCAAATACTGAATCACAATATATCCTAAAGAAGGGTTAAGTAGTTCAACTAGTTTAAGTTAAGGGATGGAGGTATTTGAAACCATGGATTCAAACTCAAACAAATGAGTAAATCTTAATGTATCAATTAACTACTAACATTTAAAAATAAAAAAAAACTATATAACAATGTCTACAAAACATCTATAAGGATTTCTACTTTTTCATACATGAATTCTTGCGTTTTTTCCCGTCTAAGAAACGAACTTCAACTCAGTTCATGTACGTGTCGTTTAAAGTTTTAATTTTAGATTTTCGAGTGAACAGAATTCACATATGTCTGCATTATTAAAATTAACGTATGTTTAGAAATTTAAATTTTATGTAAATTGGATTTTTGAATGCTAGCATAAATTGATTTTGTGTATGCTTAAGTGAATTGAGTTTGCACAAACTAACTCGAATTGAGTTTAGTGAAGCTTAAATGGTCCGAGTTTAAGTTCTCTCCTATGTCACATTTATGTGTTTCATTTGAGTTTTTTTTAAAAAAAAATTTGTTAAGATAATGATCAATTATGGATTTTAATGATAAAAGTTAATCTATGTGTTGGAATATTCTTATAAATAAAATAGTTTAATTAAACGAGTTGAAGTACAATATATATATATATATATACACACACACACACACATAGTATCAATAAAAAAAATTAACCATAATTTATTTGACAGGAGCAACATATGTTATATGTAAGAGTTGAGGTTTGAACTTCATGCATAATACTTACTTATTTTTTTTTTTGGTGATAAAGCTAAAAAAGGAAAAAGAAAAGGACAACAGGAAAAGAAAAACAGCAAGAAAGAGCCTAAGCTCTCGGAAACAGAACGCCCATTTCGTCGTTCCTGATCAGCGGAATAAGGTCGTTGGGTGCAGTATCATAAGTAGAAAATTCTTCATTTGATGTGGCACCGAGCTTGGCTAAAAAATCTGCACATTGGTTTCCTTCTCTGAGACAATGATGGATGGAGAAGTTCCTTGTTGACAAGAGGTCCTTAATATCTTGAATTAGAACAGCATATGCGTGATAAGTGGAGGTACGCGTAGTGAGGAGCTGAATGGAGAGCATTGAATCCGAGTAACAAACCATGTCTTCTATACCTGCATCTATGGCCAGAAGAATACCCCGTTGAATTGCGGTAAGTTCTGCAAACAGGATGTCTGTAATTGTTGCAAGGAAGCCGGAGAAACCCGTGAGGAAAAAGCCTGAAGAATTCCGGATGAGTCCACCGAAACCAGCTCGAATAGGAGATCCTAAGCAGCTTCCATCTACATTGAGCACAAAACAGTTATAGTTGTTATTGTTCCAGCGAACCATGCGGTCAGGTCGGGTTGTTGTAGCAGAAAGCATGGCTGTTCTTATTGTTTCAACCGTGTTTTGAATTTGAATATGTATCCGAGTGAGGGACCAAGATTCGGCACTTAAACACATCTGATTTCTGTTTCTCCAAGACCACCAAAGGCATGCCAGGTAAGTGGTAGCACGGTCACTGGTTGCGTGGCTTCTAATCCAGCTAGGAGCGTCACTTTCATGGAAGAATGTCTGATCCGTGAAACCAGACTGAATCCAAATGCTTTTGGAATGAATGCAGTCACGGAGGCAGTGCAGCAGGGTCTCTTCTTCGTCACCACAACGAGAACAAATGGCAGAAGCAACAATGTGTCGGTGGTGCAGCAAAGACAAAGTCGGTACGGCATTATGACAGGCAAGCCAAACTAGCAATTTGAACTTTTCAGGAATCTTTAATCTCCATATCCAAGACCAGGAAACCGTGGGTAGATTATGGGTTTCAGAAGCTGAAATGCCAAGAATCCAGGAGTAGCCACTCTTAGCGGAATAGACACCATTCTTGTTTTCACTCCAAATGAAACTGTCTTCGACCCTTTCGTTAAAGTTGATGTGAGTGTTGTTGAGAAATTCTGCAATGGGCTGCGGAAGAGTAGTGTAAATAGCCTGGTTGGGTTGACCTTCATAAGTGAATACATCTCTAACCGTGAGCTGGAGGTCATGGATATCAATGATAGGGACGAGAGAGCCAATGAGACCGTGGGGGGTCCAGTGATTGAACCAAAAGGAGGAGGATCCCGAACCTGCGCGCCAAACGTAACCGTCACGAAGAATATCCTTAGCCTTGATGATTGAGGACCAAGTTGGGGAGCTGTTGGTATTGGCAGTGGCATGGAGAGTGTTCGGTCCTGATGTATATTTGTTAGAGAGAATGTTAACCCACAATTTGTTTGTTGATTGAACCATATCCCAAACGAGTTTCCCTAGCAAACTAGTGTTAGAATCTCTGGCTGATTTGATACCCAAGCCGCCAATACTCTTCGGACTAGTGACTTTTATCCAATTCACCAAATGGATCCCCTTATTATTGGTGCCTTTCCAAATGAAGTTTCTAGTTGTTTGATCAATGCTATCACAAATATTTTGGGGGAGCCAATTAATCTGCATGTAGTAGGTAGGTATGGAGGAAAGGACAGATGATGCAAGAGTTAATCGACCTGTTCTATTCAAAAGTCTATTTTTCCAAGAGGCCAACCGAGTTTGCATTTTTTCGATGATGAAATTGAAATCACTTTTCTTAGGTCGACCGTGGAGCATAGGAAAACCCAAATACTTTCCAATAGAAGTTGTGCTTTGAATTCCTGAAATAGTGGTGAGATTTGTGATTTTACCTTGAGGTGTACCTGAAGAATAGTAGGCTCTCGATTTAGAGATGTTGATTTTCAAACCAGAAGCTCGACTGAATCTTTCAAAGAGGTTGTGAATGAAGTGAAACTGAGATCTTTTCGCTTTGGTGAAGAGGAGGACATCATCAGCGAAGAGGAGGTGAGATAGTTGGGGCCCCGTATTAGTGATTTGGATTGGTTCCCACCTCCCTTGGTTGACAGCAGAGTTGATAGCAACAGAGAGCTTTTCCATGCAAAGGATGAAAAGGTAAGGAGATAACGGATCACCTTGTCTTAGGCCATGAGTAGGATTGAAGGGAGACAACTTGTTTCCATTCCATAGTATTGAGTAGCTTGGTGAAGAGACACAATGCATGATAAGCTTGATGGTGATATCTGGAAAGCCAAAATCTTGGAGGCACTGTTTAAGGAAATCCCAGTTGACGTTGTCAAAAGCTTTTTCCAGATCAAGTTTGAATGCCACAAAACCCTTCTTCCTTTTGGAGCGCTTCATGAAGTGAATTAGTTCCTGCAAAACAATAGAGTTATCTGAGGTACCCCTACCAGGCAAAAAACTGCTTTGATAGGGGCCAATAATGTTAGTAAGGATAGGCCGTAGCCGGTGAACCAAAACCTTCGTAATGATTTTATAAATAATGTTGCAGAGGCTGATGGGCCGGAAATCTTTGTAAGTAACGGGAGGGTCAATTTTTGGAATGAGTGCAATGAGAGTATTTGAGATCTCTGGGTCAAAGTAACCATTTTGGAAGGCGGCTTGGACCATTTGGAAAATATCGTCACCAACAATGTGCCAATATTGTTTGAAGAAAATGCAATGGAAACCATCAGGGCCAGGGGCTTTGTAGGGCTTCATAGAGTTAAGGGCAGCGAAAACTTCTGGTTTGGTGATAGGAGAAGTGAGGGAAATTTTTCCATCGGCATCAATGGAAGGGTGGGCGCCTTCGTTGAAAGAGCGGTCATGAGGAGGTTGGTTGTCAGTAAAGAAACTCTTGAAATATCTTTGAGCCTCATCTTGAAGAGTGTCACTATCAGAGGACCAAGTGCCATCAGGAAGTTGGAGTCTATGAATTCTATTTCTTTTTCTTCTGATGATAGTTTGCGCATGGAAGAAAGCTGTGTTTTTATCACCAAATTTAATCCACTTTTCTCTAGATTTTTGGTACCAAAGCATCTCTTCTTGAAAAAGGATGTGGTTGTATTCTTGTTGGAGCTCTTTTTCAAGAAGGGAATGCCGGATTGAATCAACTCTTTCAAGATAGTTTTGGACACCTTTGAGTCGATTTTCAATATGTTTCTTCCTCTGAAAAATATTTCCAAAAACTTCTTTGTTGAAGATGATAGAATTTTCTTGGACTTTTGCCAGGGATGCAAAAGTCTAGTTAGACTACTTGATAAAAAAAATTAAATAAAGTAATGTAGCAGTAGTATTAGACAAATGGTTAAAGATATAAAAGAAATATTGAAAAAACCCTAAAAAAATTTTGATTTATCACTGTAATTTACACTACGCCCCTCCATTGTGACTTTGTCTTCCCACTCTCTTCATCTTCCTTTTCCTCCTACTATTAGACAAACTTCATTCAATTGAATGGCATGAGCTACTTTATCTTACTACTTCAACTTTGTTTATCAAACTTTGATTTGATTACTTCAACTACTGGACCTTAAAGTTGGTAGTACAATTTGAATGCCTCCCTTTCAATAAATTTTGTTTAAGTAGACTTAAGTTTGTACTGCTCCATCCCTAACAACTAACAAGTAACAACTCCTTTTGATTAAATTAGAGAAATTAATGAAATTGTTAAAAGATCCATTTGATATGTAGGATAAAATAGATACAATATACGAAAGTAATGAGTTGGAAAAGAATATGATAGAATAATAATATGATAAACATTTATCATATAATGTGTTTGATGCATATATGATAAAAACATAATAACATTGTTTATTGTAATTTTTTAGGTTTAAATATATGTAATAGAGATGAAACTCTTCAAACCAATATATGATAGGGTTTCGTATTAATAATGTCTAATGAAACTCCTCAAAACAAGAACACTAATAGAGAGGAAAGAGAAAAAATAGATGGGTAACACTTTAGTGACTTTGTCTTGGGTGACTTTGAGTGACTTTGTTTTATCTCTCTCTTAACCAATAATTCTCTCTCTCATCAAAATAATTTATTTTAATCATTCAATCATCACTCTCTTTTATCTAAAATCCACTAAAGTCACGCAACACAAAGTCACTGAAGTGCTACCCAAAATAAATAATACTCCCTCCGTCCCTTAATATAACCCCCCTTTTGTTTTTCTTTTTGTCCCTAAATATAACCCCCTTTTTAAATTACAACACACATTAATTATTTTTTTCCATAGATACCCTTATTTAATACTACTACTAATTCTAAAAGTACAATAAATTGACTTTTCACTTTATCTCTTTTATGAGGGTAATTTTGTAAAATTATACTATAAAACAGACACATTAACTACACCAACAACATTTCTTAAGAAATGTGAAAAAAGCAATAGGTGGTTATATTAAGGGACGGAGGGAGTATTTTATTATTTGCGTATGGTGTATATTTTGGGTAACACTTGGGTGACATTGTAGTTGGTGTAATTGGTGACATTGGTCAACTACAATGTCACAAGTGACTTTTTTTCTCTTTCTCTTACAATGATTTTTTGTTGTTTTGTACACTTGTGACATTGTAGTTGGTCAATATCACCAATGACACCAACCACAATGTCACTCAAGTGCTACCCGAATATTTTCTAATGAGACATATAACATTGAGTGAATATGAGTCAATAGTGTATTATAGAGATCTCTCTTTAAACATTTTAAAGAATGGACATTCACTTTATTGTTCATAACAATAAAATTAGGGTTATAATTACGTAATTATTATTTAAAAAAGTCAACAATTTTAATTTTTAATGTACTGATAACTTTTATAAATATTTATCATTTAAAGTTTTTAAAAAGTAATTTTAAAAATACTTGTTGACATTTCCCATCCCATAAAAATAAACATTGAACACACCTGAAAACATGCTTATACCTACTCTATTCCTTGGTCCCCCAAAATCAAATTTCTACCTCTGTGCTGGCTATAGGCAATAACTTAGAAATTCAGAATAAAAGAAGACAAAGAGAAAAATCCGAATAGAAAGATCGAGGATCATAGGTAGCACTTATATAAGACGAATACTTAAAGATATGGTCAAGAAAATTTTCTTCACTTTAATTTCCGCCCACCGTAGTTGAATTATACTTGATTTCCTACTTCATTTTCATAATATACAAAATGTTTAGAAACTATTTTATCCAAACATACACAAAATGTTTAGAAACTATTTTATCCAAACATAAAAGATTAAATTAAATTCCTTAAAAAAAAGATTAAATTAAATTAAAACATACTGTTTTTGTACTAAAAATTCAAATAAGCTTCATACCGATCTAGTTTCCAATAAAGAATATGTTAATATAACTGAAAATAACTATTGAAAATTGTAAAACTAGTGTATCTTAGATAATACTACAGTAATATAACGTTATTCATTGTGTGTTTACTTAATTCGTTTAATTCGATGAAATGTGTTTTTAACTAAAATCGATACCTTCCCTAAAAAAAAAGGAAAAACTTAAATCGATACCTTTATTTTTTTCGGTTAAAGTTGACCGTTGACATGGTAGCATGCATGGTGCATAAAGCAAACGTATGTAGGGATGGCAATTGGACCCATGTTCAATGGGTACCCGCAAAAAATATCCATAATGGGTAGGGTAAAATCCCGTTTTTATGGGTCTGGGCACGGGTCCGGGTAATACCCACAAATTTAAATGGATATGGGCACAGGTAAGGGTACTATACTGCCCAGACCCGCAACCCCGCATATGCATATTTATATAATATCATAAATAATTTATTTATTTTTGGTGTATAATTAATTAATTAATTAATTTAGTTAGCTATTTAAGCCTAAACCTAAACTTAAACCAAAAAACAACTTAATACAATAACAACTCCATCATGCCGGTGTATAATTTTTTATGGATGTTTTACATGTTTTCTATTTGACTAAATACTACGATTCATACTATTTTATGAGTTAATTTTAAAAAATCTGGACCGTAGTTTTATTTCATTTGTGATGTTTTTATTGTCTTTTCAAAGTTAAAATGCGGGTAATGGGTACGGGTATGGACACTTAGGTACCCATAGGGTATGGGGAAGGGGACTAAAGTTGTTGCCCACGAAGGTACGGGCACGGGTACGGGTATTTTTTACAAATGCGGGTATGGGGAAGGGCACTATAGTACCCTACCCATTGGGTACCCATTGCCATCCCTAAACGTATGGCTCGACTATGAAGGTTTTTAGTCCTAAAGAATTAATAGGTGTAGGTTTTAAAAGGCTAACATGCTACTACTACTAGTATTTGACATAAAACCAAGATGGTATTATTAGACTAAGTGCAATGATTGTGTTGAATCAGACATTCAATAAGTGTAACATGTGCAATGTAGTGTTGAAGGTTGTGCCGAAGGAGAGAAACGTTGAAGTCATTCAACACAATTGAAGCCTACCATCTGATGCCACGCGTCACAGCGTGATTCAGCCAAACAGGCGCGTGCAGCACACGCGCCGATAACGGCGTGTGAGCTGCAGAACGGGAGAGAGAGAATCTGCTTTTTAGATAAGCTTGCATACATGTCTCGTTCTGATTGGTCCTCCTGATTCTTATCATTTTAATTATTTAACTCAACTATTTCGCTGGAAATTAATTTAAAAAAAAAACCAAAATTCATGATTTTTAGTTCATTTGATTTAGACACAGAAAAAAAAAAACCAATTTTTTACTATCTTAATCTATTATTATCTTTCTATTAGACCATTTACAATGGTAAAAAACATTCAACAATACTCAACACCCACTTTTTCAATTTCCAACACTCCACCAACACCCACTTTTTCAACACTCATTAAACTTTTACCCTCTCCAATGGTTTTTCATTCAACACTCTACACCACCACCTTTTATTTCTTATTCTTATTTAATTTTATATTTTTGTTTTTATAATTACATAAAATTACAATTATTCATTATAATTAAATTAAAAACCACTTAATATTTTTTTTGTTTTTCGTAAAAACAAAATTTATTTAAATAATTTATTTTTATTTTGGGTAATGAGAAGAATTTTGGGTGTTGAAATGATTATTATTGGGATCCATTTCGCTAAAAAAAAGACTAAAACTTCAAAAGAAAAGCTAATAATAAGATTAAGATAGTGAAAAACTTGGTTTTTTTCTGTGTCCAAATCAAATGAACCAAGTCTCTATTTATAGACAAAAAAAATCATGAATTTTGGTAAAAAAAAATTTAAAAGAAAATTATTTGCAATGAAATAATTGAGTTTAAATTATTAAGATGATAAAAATTTAATCAGCCAATCAAAAGCTGCCAAGTGTCCAGTCTTTATCCAATTAACTTTCTCTCCGCGTATTATGAAGCCTCACGCGCCCTGTCGGGGAGTGTATCACACTCGCCAGCTTCGGCAAATCGAAGTGCGCCACGTGTCCCCTGCGTGTCAGAATTCACCATGTTTATTTCTTTCATCTCCTCTCACCTCCACATCATTTTTCTACCATTTTCAACACCCTTATACAATGGTTCAACATGTTTAGCATGACATTCAACTACCCCATTGCACATGGTAACAAACTAAGTGAAGTTTTAATCTTGTTTTTAGTGAAATGGATCCCAATAATAACCATTTCAACACCCAAAATTATTCCAATTACCCATTTAACTACTAAAATTCCAACAATTATCAAAATCCAAATCAATTTTCCAACCAACGTCCTCAAAACATACCTCAAAACATACCTAATTTTGGTTTTACACGAAATTTCAATCAGTCATCATATGTTCCAAACTTTCATCCATATTATGGATTTATGATGAGACATCCATCTCAAACACCCTCGTTTAATGGTTATATGCCAATGGAGAATGAAAATTTTCCCAGTGTTGGTGCATCTGAATTTCCTGAATTTTCAACACAAATTACTCCAGGTGGCATGACAGTTGCTAATGAAGTCACTCCAAATCCAGAAGATTCAACTCCTAAGAGCAACAAAAACCAGCATGGAACACTCAACAAAAGTTGGTGCTAATTAGTGCGTGGATTAAATTTGGAACAAGCAGTGTTGTCGGGAAAAATAAAAGAGGTGAAACATATTGGGGTAAAATTGTTGAGTATTGTAATAAGTATTGCTCATTCGATTCTCCGCGCGATCTAGTAGCATGCCGAAACCGTTTTAATTATATGAGCAAAGTAATAAATAAATGGATTGGTGCTTATGACGGCGCTAAGCGTTTGCAAGGAAGCGGTTGGTCAGAAACTAATGTTTTGGCAAAAGCGCAGGAATTATTTGTCTGTGGGAAGAATGTTCACGTTAATGGAAGAATGGCAAGCTCTTCGTAATCAACCACGTTATGTAGTCAAGTAGGAGGAAATATTAGCTCAGTCACGACAGTGATGCCTGTGGCTCAAACTCTGTAGGATCTAGTGCTCGCCCAATGGGTAGGGAGACAGCTAAAAAAAAAGGTAAAAAGAAAAGCGAGGAGGCTGCCTTGGAGGTGGTGGAAAAGAAGTGGGTTCAATTCAAACAATTCAAGGAGCAAGAGCTTGAACAATTGAAAGAGTTAACCTTGGTGCACAAGGAGAAAAACAAATTGATTAAAGAAAAGACTGAAGCTAAGAAAATGAAATTGTATCTACAGTTAAGGGAAGAAGAGCATCTCGATGACCAAAATAAAAAGTTGTTGGAAAAGTTGAGCGTGAGCTGTTTGAAATTAATTTCAATCAAATATTTGTTTGTATTTGGTCAAAATTGTCAGTGTTGTCTAGTTTTCAGTGTTTGCTTTAATAATTTACAGTGTTGTGTAGTCCTCAGTGTTTGCTTTAATAATTTACAGTGTTGTCTAGTCCTCAGTGTTTGCTTTAATAATTGTTAGTGTTGTCTAGTCCCTAGTGTTTCCTTTAATAATTATCCGAGACTTATTTCACATACTATTGGAAAGTCTTCCTCCATTCGTTGGAATGTGTGTCATTATTTCACATACTATTTGCTTTAATAATTATTCCCACTGTTTGCTTTAACATAATACAATAACTTATTTCGAATCCGTCAGTGTCCACCACACAATATACTTATATATAGGGACTCATATCTACTTCCAATATCACAAATCTCATTCATATCTACTTTCAATATCACAAATCTCATTCATAGCTACTATTAATGGATCCTTTTGATATCAAAGCCTACAAACAAAAACGTGACATTGAAGACACTTATATCGTCAACCGATTTATTCAGCGTCGAAAAAAATAGAGGAAAGTAGTGCATCTCGTAATAGAAAATATGTCAATAGAGATCATGCAGCGGCAAACCAAAGACTAATTGACGACTACTTTGTCAATGAGCCTACATATGACGATGCAATGTTTCGTCGTCGGTACCGGATGCAAAAATACGTTTTCCTTCGAATCGTTAGAGACCTTTCAAGTAGTGATAACTACTTCACCCAACGAGTTGATGCAGCCAATAAAGAAGATATATCACCCTTAGGAAAATGTACTACAACAATGCGAATGTTAGCATATGGTGTGGCAATAGATGCGGTTGATGAATACATCAAAATAAGAGGTACTACAACATTGGAGTGCTTGCGTAGATTCTGTAAAGGAATCATACGATTGTATGAGCAAGTGTACCTGAGAGCACCAACCCAAGATGACCTGAAAAGAATACTACATGTTAGTGAAATGCGGGGGTTCCCAGGGATGATCGGGAGTATTGACTGCATGCACTGGGAGTGAAAAAATTGTCCTAAAGCATGGGAAGGTCAATTTACTAGGGGGAATAAGGGAACCACCACAGTTATTCTTGAAGCAGTTGCATCTCATGATCTATGGATCTGACATGCCTTTTTTGGATGTTCGGGAACGTTGAACGATATAAACGTTCTAGACCGGTCACCAGTGTTTGATGATGTGGAACATGGAAGAGCTCCAAGGGTGAATTTCGTTGTGAACCAACGTCCCTATAATATGACATACTATCTAGCAGATGTTATCTACCCTTCTTATCCAACTTTCGTCAAATCGATTAGACTTCCTCAAAGTGAACCCGATAAGTTATTTGCACAAGTTCAGAAGGGATGTCGGAAGGACATCGAACGTGCATTTGGAGTGCTTCAAGCTCAATTTAAAATCATCCGTGAGCCAACTCGCTTGTGGGACATAGGAGATTTGGGTATCATCGTGAGGTCATGCATCATATTGCATAATATGATTGTTGAGGATGAACGAGATACATATGCTCAACGTTGGACTGATTTTGAGCAATCTGAGGGAAGTGGATTTAGTACACCACAACCATACTCGACTGAGGTGTTACCTGCTTTTGCAAATCATGTGTGTGCTAGATCCAAGTTGCGTGATCCAAATGTTCATCACGAATTGCAAGCAGATCTAGTGAAGTACATATGGACAAAGTTTGGAATGTTTCGTGATTGAAGATGATTTGTATCGTACTAAATAAATTACTTGTGTGTTGTGTGCTTAGTTTATTGTTTTGCATTTTAAGTTATTTGTGTGCCGCGTACTTGGTTTGTTGTATTGCATTTTAAGTTAAGAAAATAAAAATAAATTATTTAAATACATTTTGTTTTTACAAAAAAAAATTGTTAAGCGTTTTTTAATTTAATTATAATCGATAATTGTAATTTTATGTAATTATAAAAACAAAAATATAAAATTAAATAAGAATAAGAAATAAAAGGTGGTGGGGTGGAGTGTTGAATGAAAAACCATTGGAGTGTGTAAAATTGAATGAGTGTTGAATTAAGAGAGAAAATGATGTGGAGTGTTGAAAATTGAAAAAGTGGGTGTTGAATGATGTTGAAAGAAAAAGAGAAATGATATTTGTACAACCATTTTACTACAACTTTCTCTCTCATACTCACATTATATTCTTATTCTCTTTCTTCCTTTTTCTCTCTATTGTTTTGGACCGATAAAAAGAGATAAAATGAAAGTTGTCTACAAAATTATCACATTTAGTTGTACATATATCACTACTCAAAGAAAAAATCATTGTAAATGATCTTAGTGAAATCAACCAATCACCTTCTTGTTTTTATTTTTGGAATAAAAAACTTCAAAACATGCATTGAATTTTTGAGACTTATCAAGTGAGAGTAAACTTTAAAACTTGTAAAACGTTGATAGATATACTTGCAAATCAATCATCAACAATGTATTTATATTAATAGTAAAAGTTAAACTCACTTTTTTTTTAGAGAGTTAAACTCACACTTTTGAAGTGTATGAATAAACTTTTTACCAATTAAATTAATATATTTTTTTTAAGGGAATTAAACAAATATTTATTGGTGAAACACCGCTGCAAATTGTTTTAACGAAGATAAATACTAAAAACATTCTTCTTTCAGGAAAAAAAAAATTCTTTTTTTAACACTTGTTCTAACATTAATTCTTTTATTGAATAAAATTTATGTATATCCCATCAATTTATGTGGATCAATTCTCAAAGGATAAAACTCACAATAATTTCATCAAATAAAAGAACCAATGTTTGGAAAAAGAAAATGTTTCTAACAGCTTTTTTTTTAACTAATTTCACACATTTTGCCTCACTTTGGACTGTTACTGCAATCCAAAGACAACTCACCGGTGCAATAACTAATGCTTAGCTACGCAAATACACGTGAGCCAATAGAAGCATATCACAATTTATATTTCACCAGCCTATTCCTTTCTTTTAATGCTATTGATTGATTGACCATGCCATTGTCCCAAACTGATATTATACTACACAACAATGTGTCCCAGCTTTAATAAACACCCTTGTACCCTTTTTCGTTGCCCACATTATTTATACATAAATGATGACGATGGATTTACTTTTTCTTCGACTTTTCTTAGGTATAGACTCATAGATTAGAAAGGAGGATAAGGAGTTTTTTTCGTTCTTGCTATGCATTTAGCCTTGCAATGATAGTAAAAAAAAACCATTGTTTCGGACAGGGCATCAACCGACACCATCGACATAATATGTAACGGTCCAATACCTATAATCCTCGTCGGATCAAGGACCACAAAGGAGTTTCCATGCATGCACCTCCTGGCACAAGAGCAGAATTCCGTCGATCAGAGTTGTTAACATGATATCTAAATTACTTCTGTCGGGTTTCTTGGGAGCAGTTACGACAGACACCCTATATAATGATAGTTGTGCGTCAATGCAAATGGATCCACACTTATTCACGCTCTCTCTTTGTAATGTCATTGTACCTTCGTCGAGAAGCTATCTCTCCGTGAGTTAGCATAGCCTCTCTACATCAGAGAACCTCTTGTACGATTACGGTTATTTGAATATATCACGATCCGGTATACACAAGATGACATACTATCAACGTAAGATGGATGATGATTTACGAAAGATTGGCAATAATATTCCATCCATACATAAATATAAGAGTTTGTCGAATGAATTGTAAGTATAAAACTATTTAAGAATGATTTTGAGGCTCCAGTTAGCACAGCATGTATACATGAATACATAAATTTTTAGCTATATATGTATCGTAAATATTCAATTGTTTAGATTAAAGAATGTCACAATTTGTTTGTCCATGAAAGTGTGTTCTTGAACCCGATCACCCTATAGAGGACAAAGCTCAAATTTCATCGACATGGTTGTATAATTGTCATTAGTGTAACTTTAATTAATTAATAATAATTTGCCTTTTTTTCTTTTATAAGGAAAAAAAGTTTGATTATTGGAGAGTACAAAGCATAATGAATCCATTATACAGGTGTGGGGGCTAACATATGCCAAGCAAAATGGACAAAAAAGAAAACAACCCATCATTAAATTGTGTACCTTTATCTATAATAATGTTGCATGTGCATTTCGTGGAGAGAGTTAGAGTCAAATTTGTGCTTCATTAATTTCTTTACCAAGTTTATTGTTGCATTCGTCATTACCTTGCACCTTCTTCCACAGAATAAGTAGTAAACATCACGTGAAATTAATTTAATTTCAAATTGAAAATTCTATGGCCCCATATACCTAGAATCTATTGTCTACTAGTGAATCCTTGACTCTTGAACTTGAGTTGAGAGTACACAATTCGCAGTGTTTTCCTCTTCCATTCATGACAGCTAGTACCATTTTTTCTCTCATAAAAAAACAAGAGTGGGTTACGGTCCAGAGAGTTGTAGACCCTGAAATATAGTTTTTAAATATGACTTGATTAGAGGAATTAATAAGTCGTTTAGTCTATGTTTGATTCCATTTTAAAAGAAGAGACAATTGATTCTCGTTGTGTATAATTGATTTTAACATGTATGAATAGTTAATTCTTCAACAAAGAAAAACATGTATGAATAGTTTTGAATATAATTGTTTGTTCTTTCACAATTAATCTAACTTGAAACTAGAATCTAGAGTTTTCCCTATATAATTGTTTCATAAATTAGTTTACATTTCGTTCATTTTTAATCGTAATCCATTTTATAAAATTAATATATTTAAAATCAAATTTAGTACCCAAACACATATTTAATCAAAGTCAGTCATTGAAAAAGAAAGAAATTAAGAAAAAGATGTGTATCCCTTTCAAGGTTCTTTTACTTTTGTTTCTTTTGATATAATGTCGTTGTCTGAGTTTTGGATGGATATGGCCATAAAGTAGAATAGTATTTGATTTGAAGCCAGTATTTGCCTCAATAATTCAGTTTGGAAGCAAAATTGTACTTTGATATAGTTGGTTAGAATTTAATATATACTATTGGATAAGATTCCCAGCTAAATAAGTACAGTAAACTAATTATCAAAATACATTATCAGGAGACGCAATAGTTGTTGAATTTTGTTTATTTTTATGTGCTAAATATTTAATCAAAATAATTGGAAGGATGCCCAAGCTGCCAAACATATTTGGCTCAAACCAAGAGGAAGAAGAACGATGTCTCGTACATTTTACCAGATTGATACACTGATAAGAGAAGTATATACAAGTGATTGGTGCTATATTGCGATGCTCGGTCTGGATTCGATTTTGAATTTTTTGTGAACTAAATTATCTACGTCTAATTGTAGATACTAATGACTCGAGCCGAGTAGCAATTTCATGGTTGGATTTGCACCAACACTTGTGCTGCTTTATTTTGATAATTTTTCCTTTGTAAAACAAACATATCCCTTGATAATCAACCAATTCAATGTTATACCAAAAAATATTTGATAGATAGTATCAATAAAATAAAAAATCAATGAAAGGTGTTGACAAATATGGATACCAATATTGTCATGAAATAAGAGTCATTTTCATTTTCGTTAAAATAACTCAGTTGGTAAAGATAACAATAATGTATTTTATATATATATATATATATATATATATATATATATATTAGGGTTTGAATTATGGATTACTTAAACAGAAAAATTTGTCACTCTGAAAATATTTTATTATAAGTTATGTTATTTATTATAACCATATGTGAAATACAAAAATTGTTTATTTATAAGAAAGTTAACAAATCTTCAATTTGGGCATTGGACACAATATATAATGGAGTATGGGATGAAAAGTGAAAACAACCGATTATTTCGTCTAATGCATTTTGTAAATATCACAATTTTCTCCCACCACAAAAAAAAAAACACCAATTTTCTTTTATTATTCCTCAACCATTAGAAATAGGAAATTACATCAAACTACAATAAGAAACCAACAGGTCGAAACTGTTGTTGTGTACAAGTGTGAATTATATGTCCCACATCAGATAAAAGCGTAAAGGTTAAACACCTTAGAAGTAAGATGACCCATAAACCTATTATCTTAAGGTTATGGGTAAGAGTGTGCTGTCTCTCTTGCTTGCGCGATTGTTCTAGCCTCGATGTGGACAGTCCCCTGACTCCCCCAATGACCCAACAGAAACAAATCACACTTAAAAAAAAGGGCTCTTTAGCATAATACCAAGAATTATCTTGGATAAAAGCAACATTGAAGCTCACACAATAGTACAATTATGAAAAAGAATTGTGTTATTTAGACACGAAATAGATATGTATCAACCGAATGCACCTCCGATTTGATTTGTTTTTCATCAAAATTTAGAGAAAATAACTATTAAAAAAATGCAAATGTACTCCTATGTTTACACAATCAAAATTGTGCATCTACACAACATTTCTCAATAAAAAAATGACTCCAGCCTTTGAGTGAAGGAAGCAGACACTAATATAACTAAGTCCTTTGAATTTGAAAGATTTGGCCCCAGTCATACTAGGGTGTGTCTTTGGTAGTGGCTTAGGTGCGAAACTAATTGAGATCCATGTCCTTACAATTATACTTTTGCCATTTTAATAATTTCTACATAGTAAATTTTTGAATGTTAAAGTTGGACCTAACAGAGTGGTCTAGTGTTCCACAATGTTTTTTTTTCTTTTGAAGGATAGTGTTCCACAATGTTGTAAACACATATTTGAATCCCAACAAGAGAGATGTCATATTAACTACTTGGTAGCACCACAAATATTAGTTTTAAATACAAAACTAAAATAAAATAAATGCATGAATATTTATTTTAAATAAACCATGTTTTTGCTAGTGCATCCAATAATGAGGTGACGTGGTATTCCAAAAGTATGGGAGGTGTTAAAAGTGAGTCTATGAATTTTTATTTCTAAATCAAAAAATGTGACCCATATTTTAGGCCCATAATTTAATATAGGAAACCCTAAAATCCATTTACACAAAACCCTTGAAATCTCTTAACACAACCCTTTTGCATTTCATTCGAAAACGCCGTCAGCGTAAAGATGAAGGTTATTGCTGCCTATTTGCTTGCTGTTCTTGGTGGCGACGACACCCCCTCCGCCAAAACCATCAAGGACATCCTCGGATCCGGTTCGTTTCTTCAATTGTTTTCGTTATTTTTAAGATAATTATGTTTGTTACAATTGAATTTTAATAATTTAATTTTTAGAATTTGATATATGGGTTTGTTTATATTTTATGCAGTAGCGTAAAGGGTTTTTTTATTTCAATTTTTGTTTATTATTAATTAAAGTGGTGCTAATATTCATTTTTACAACTGTTGCCATTGATAATTCAAATTGAATCTAATCACATGTGTCAGTTGTGTAGGTGTCCGACATTGACCTGTGTTGGACACCAGGCACACACTCGATTAGAAGTGTCGGTGCCGACACTACAGAGCTCACCACTGATTTGACATGACACCTTGATTGGGTTTGAACTTGTTGATTTGAAGCATAACTGAGCATAACTGATATGGAAATTGTGTTTTGATTTGCAGTTGGAGCAGACGCAGAAGATCATAGGATTGAGTTGTTTTTGTCTGAAATTAAGGGCAAAGATATAGCTGAGGTTATTGCTTCTGGTAGGGAAAAGTTGGCATCAGTTCCTTCTGGTGGCGGTGGCGTTGCTGTTGCTGCTGCACCTGCGAGTGGTGGTGCTGCTCCTGCAGCTGCTGAGGCAAAGAAAGAGGAGAAGGTGGAGGAGAAAGAAGAATCTGATGATGTAAGTTCTTTTTCTAGGTTCATATTGCTTCTTTCATCATTTAGCTATTCTAGTTATTTTGTTATATGTTTCTGCTATACGTGGTTTTAAACTTGCACTTGGTTGGCGAGCCTAGTTTAATTAGAATTATGTGTTTTATACTTGAAAAGGTTCTTGATTTGTTGTTAGTTGAGCTTTGATCAATCCCCTGTAGTCAATAGCAGCCGCTGTAGCGGTGTTTGCATAATTTAGTGGCCATTAGGCGTTATGCAAAACCCGGTAGCATTACAGTTTCAGTACCAGCTATTGCGGTTTGTATATATGCTGAAGTTACTGTAAAGAATCAAATATGCTCTCAACTTGTACTCTTGTAGTGGTTCCATCCAATCACTTTAGCCATTTAACCCTAAAACTTATTTTCTTTTTTACTGGCTATGGAAAATAATAGTATGAACCATGATTAATAGCTATGAAATATGTCTTCAATTTTGTTTATTCTTCTATTTTTTAGATCTTTTATATGATTATGTGTATGGTATTATGGTATATATGTTTTGTATTGTTTTGCTAAACTTTGACGTAGTGGTCGTACCATGCCCTGCTATACCACAATAATGTTTTATGGGTTGGCGGCCACACTTCACTATCCTCCATTGTCTGCATAGAATCACTCATAATATGGTTGATGCACTTTGCTATTTGTTTTTCAATAATTTTGAGTAGTTATGTATATTGTCTTGGCTTGAGATTTGTGCAAATTCTAAGCATGTATGTATTTCGCGTAATCTGAAATATTTCTGATTGTTTAATCTTCCTACTTTTTTCTTGTGATGCAGGATATGGGTTTCAGTCTTTTTGATTAAGTCTACGGATGCTGAGTTTGTCGATGTTTTGTTTGATAGATAATGGAGTATGATTTCATTTCAATGATTAAAAACTAAGTTGGATGGATTCATTTTGGTATTTTAGTTTCTTAATGTTGGAGTTATATTTTGGTTATGACATAGTTTATTTCTTGTCTTACTTTTTTCACCAGACATTTTGTTTCTTATTTGAAGTGCTAAAGCAATAGAAATCGATAGATCCATCTAATTAAAATTTGCATCTATCATAGTTTTTAATGTAGTTCGATGCTATGCCCGTTGCATTTGTCAACGTGAGCTTTCTACGATCCAATGCCTGTACTGCACAAGCATTATATGCCTTCCCAACCTCACCATATTTATCAAGATTTGAGAGTCACTCAAGAACTATATAGCTCCAAGCGTAGTAACAGTCCCTACATTTCAACTCGTAGCAAGTCACATTTGCCTCGCCTTAGTAACATATCCTTTAATACACTTACCATTGTAATTACAATATTGACGGCTTTTTGCGATTTATCTTCTTCTTGGCATTAGTTTAACTCCACTGCTTGACATAAGTGACCTCTGTTATCCTTGAACATGTTGACAGTTATTAATATGTCTGGAGAAAAATAGAATCTCATTCAAACATAGTAGTAGTAACCGAATCCCGCTATCATTAAAAAAAGTCTTATAATGCATTGTGTTCGGCTCCATGATTCAAAGTTCAAACAATCTAGCCACCCCATTTTCATCCATCAGTGGAAGAAATGCCATTAGTTATGAATATATTACCGGATATTTTTACTAAACCGGTTTATAAATGGATATAGTTTGGAATTGTAAAAATACCTAGATTAATAGATCCGAATTAAAAGTTTTTTTTTTAGGGAAAAACTGAATTAAAAGTTGGTTATTCTTTAGTAAAAAAAGAATACAACTAATTAAAAAACCGGTTATTAAATTGGAGACTCATTCACCGTGTTTTGCTCAAAAAATAAAAATAAAAATTGCAGACTCATTTATACAGTATTTCAGATGATTATAAATCGCCTGGTTTTTCTCAGCAAACTAAGAAATTATGATTCGGAGCTATCATAAAAAAATTCAGAGCCATTAAACTCTAATTTATAAAGTCCTTTTAGCTTAGTTGGTAGGAACAATGTACCACACAAAAACTCTATTTATAGAGAAATTAACATAATAAATTTACATAATACATTTAAAAAAATCGAAATGAAGATCGGTCAAACTCCTCAAAAACAAAATCAATTGGTTAATTTTATGTGCTCATCGTCGCCTGACCCTGAGATGTGGATCATCCAAGGCACATTAGCATGGCGTACTTCTCCTCAAGAGGACAGATGGGGCGATTCAGGTGAGATCCAATGTAGATCCAACTTTCTATTCACTCGTGGGATCCGGGCGGTCCAGGGGGGACCATCATGGCTCCTCTCTTCTCGAGCAGGTTACTAATATTGGAATGAAAAGAACTTTCCAAGTCTCGGGATAAACAACTTTGCATGTTTGGTTAATCAGTGCATGGGCCAAACGTGCTCAAATACCAATTGCTGTGAAAAAGCAGAAGCTGGAAAATAAAGCTTCTATGGTAATATGGTTTTCTACTTGCGAATGAAACACGTTAAATTTTACCTTTCACCAATTACCCTCCAACTGATTGATACAAAACACACTATATTTACTTTTACCATAAGAAAAATAGTTTTTTTTTTCTTTAAAACAAAAAAGTAAGTTTTCTTTGGTAAACAAAAAAAGTAAGTTTAAAAAATTGATTTCTAAGAGATGGTACTCAACTTCTCTCATTTGAAGAAGTTTTCGGATTTTTTCCTTAGTTTTTATTTTATTTTATTTTTATCAAACAGTGAAACATGTGAAATCTTTAAAATTGGTTTTTCACTAAAACATGTGAAAACAATTTTAGCGACTATCTGAGAGGAGGGAGGTGTTTGGGGAGGGGAGGGAGAGGTTTGTTGATAAGCACATCCCCTTTATTTGTTGAGCAACAAGAACATTGAAGCAAAAGAGAGAAGAAAGAAGAGAGAAAGTGAAATAAAGTGTAGAATTTTCATTGAATTGAAAGTTAGTTACAGAGATTCCTTTTATAGGTTGTTAGCTGCATGTACACTGTACTCTAATGTGCACCAGCTTTATTACAACATAGCCTAGCATCCCTATAATCTAGGGAGTTAGTTATTCTAAGTAACTAACACAAAACTAGCTCTAAGTTTCTGTAACTTGTGGCACAAGCAACTGTGGTGCATTGTGTTCCTGTTGTTTATCTTCCAATAGTAAAGCTTCTATCTTGTTTGTATTGTGTTTCAACAGCCTCCCACAAGCTTGACCATGATAGATGTTAATCATGCCAGCTTGGAAATGAATTGATTGAACTTTGGAGGTGCTAAAGACTTTGTTAAGAAATCTGCCAATTGTTCATGTGTTGAGATAGGAAGAAGTCTGAGCATTCCCTTTTGGATTTTCTCTCTAACTAAATGACAGTCTATTTCCAAATACTTTGTTCGCTCATGAAAAACTGGATTAGAAGCTATATGAATAGCACTTTGACTATCACAGTATAAAACAGGTTGCTTGCTGCAATTGAATTTCAAGTCTTTTAGAAGGTAGAGTAGCTACTGAAGCTCACAAGTAGCAGTGGAGAGGATCTTGAAATGGTTACTTGCTTTTTAGCTGTCCAAGATATGAGTGAAGAACCTAAAAAGAAGCAGAAACCAGTGGTTGATCTTCTGGAATCTACACAACCTGTCCAGTCTGCATCAACATAGCCAAGCAATTGAGCTTCTGAACTTCTAGGGAAGAAAAGTCCAAGACCAGGCTTGTTCTTTAGGTATCTCAATGTTCTACAAGCAGCTTTGTAACGTGTGATGGTTGGAGCATTGAGAAATTGGCTCAGTTGTTGAGTAGCCAAATAAATCTCTGGTCTGGTGGTGTTTAGGTACAACAATCTACCAATCAGCCTCCTGTAGCAAGACACATCTTCAAAAGGAGCACTTATGTCTCAATGCAACTTAATGGAAGTATCCAGAGGTGTTGATGCAGGCTTGGAACCTAAAAGGCCAGAAGTGTCAAGTAAATCCAAACAATACTTCCTTTGTGAAACTGAAATACCTACTTTTGAGTGAGCAACCTCCAACCCTAAAAAATATTTAAGGATACCTAAATCCTTGATTTTGAACTGAGCATCTAGAATAGATTTGATTCTTTGGAATTCAGTGAGAGAGGTACCAGCTAATATGATGTCATCAACATGCACTAAGATAGTTGTGAAATCAGTGTTATGTTGAAGAGTGAATAAGGAATAGTCAGATGTTGATTGTGAGTAACCTTCATGAAGTAACAAAGCAGTCAACTTTTCATACCATTTTCTGATGGCTTCCTTCAAACCATAAAGACTTTTCTGCAATTTGCACACTTTGCCAGGAAAACTTGAAACTCCTTCTGTTACATGTGTAATTGAAACTCATGAAAACAAAAAACTTGAAACTCATGAAAACATCTTCTTGCAAATCTCCATGAAGGAATGCATTGTTTACATCTAACTGACGTAAATGCCAATTCTGAATAGAAGCAATAGCCATAAGAGTTCTAACTGTGGTAAGCTTGGCAACAGGAGAGAAGGTATCAAAAAAATCCAAACCTTCAATTTGATTGTAGCCTTTGGCTACCAATCTAGCTTTGTACCTTTCAATAAAGCCATCTACCTTGTGTTTCACTCTATACACCCATTTACTGCCAATTGGCTTCACATAAGGTGGTAGATCCACAATGGACCAGCTACCATTATCTGTTAAAGCCTTTAATTCATCATTCATAGCCTGTAACCAATGTTCAGACTGACATATTTCTTTATAGGTTTTAGGCTCAATACTTTGAGTAATGGAAACAGAAAAAGCTTTATGTGATTTAGAAAGATGGTCAAAAGAATGAAAATGAGTAATGGGATAAGAAATACCTGAGTTGATTGATTTTGGTGATGGAGTGGAAGAGTTATGGCAAATGTAATCCTTCAAATAACTGGGGGCAGATTTAACTCTAGTGGATCTATGAATGGTAGGCAACGGAGGTGGAGGAGGAATAATAGTGGAAGTTGAAGAGGGTAAAATAGGTGGAGGAGGGTTGACTACAATGTCAGAAGAAGTAGAAAGATCTATGACAGGGTCAGGATCATAGTCTTGAGCTATATGGGTATGGTATTCCCATGAAACAGTTGAAGGGTTATGTTTATAGGGAAAAATACACTCATGATGTGTCACATTTCTAGAAACAAATATCTCTTTTGAACGAGTATCAAGAAGAATGACCCCTTTCATACCAGTCTTATAACCACGAAAAACACACTCCCTTGCTCTAGAAGCAAGTTTAATTTTGTTGGCCTGAAGAATTGATGCATAAGCTAAAGAGCCAAAAACTTTTAATTGATACAAATCAGGATTTTGATTATGTAATAAAAAGTAAGGAGATTTGTTGTTTAAAACAGGACTAGGTATTCTATTCATGATAAAAACAACATGAATAGCAGCATAAGACCAGAATTTTTTAGGTAAATAAGATTGAAAAAGAAGTGCTCTAATGATGTTTAAAATGTGTTGGTGCTTTCTTTCTACCCTTGCATTTTGTTGAGGTGTCTCAACACAACTTGTTTGGTGCAAGATACCTTTAGATGCATAAAATTGAGGCATGTTAAATTCAGGTCCATTATCAGTTCTAACAATTTTAAGATGACAGTCATGTTGATTTTCAATCAAAATGATGAAATCAATGACATGTTGTCTGGTTTCACCTTTTGATTTCATCAAAGTTATCCAGGTATATCTACTAAAATCATCAACAACAGTTAAAAAATATGAATGATTATGAATAGAAGAGATTGAAATTGGACCCCAAATATCAAAATGTATCAATTCAAAGGGCTTTTTAGCTTTATTACAACTCTCAGGAAAAGGTAACTTTCTATGTTTAGCAAACTGACAAGCATCACAAGTTGCTTTAGAATCTACATGAACAAAAGGAAATAGAGATTGTAAAGACTTCATTCTAGAAAATGAAAGATGCCCTAATCTAAAATGCCATCGAGCACTGTCTGGTAGGAGTACATAGTTGGGAACAGTCTTGCTTGCAGAACAAGTCAGCTTGTTTGAAAGATTCAAATAGTATAACTCTTCTCTCTTATCACTAGAACCAATCATCTTCTTGGTTTTCTTGTCCTGAATACAACACTGGAAACCATCAAAAATTACAATACAATTTAAGAAATTTGTTAATTTGGACACATAAATGAGATTAAAATGAAATTCAGGAACATAAAGGACATCATGAATGATAAAATCATCAGAAAATTTAATGGTTCCAGATTGTTTTGCTATAGTAAAATGGCCTGTAGGTAATTTTATGTGAGTGGGAATGATTTCATTATAAGAATGAAACCATTTTAGATTGCCACAGATATGATCACTGGCTCCTGAATCAATGATCCAAGAACTTAGAGTAAAATTATGACAAGTTAAAGAAGAACAAAAACTTGTACCTTGCCTGTCAGTTGGTGAATGACCAAGAGACATGGAAGAAGAAACCTGATTAGAAGCATGATCAATTTTTGAACCTTGGTGAGGAGATGAAGTTTGAAGTACAGACATTAACTTCTCATATAGTTCATGTGTGATAACTGGAGATGTAGCTTTATTATCAACACATGATGGAGGTTTCTCGTCATTAGCAACTTCCTCCTTTGCAATGTGATTAGCAGATGAAGAAGAACCAAAAGTCTTTTGAAGATGTGATGGAACACCATGCTTCTTCCAACAAGTTTCCACAGTATGATTGCTCCTTCCACAGAAAGTACACAAACGTGCACTATTCTTGGAATTGAAACCTTGATTATATGATTACCAGAAGAATTTCCCTTGAATTTTCTGGAATCAGCATAGTTGATTAAAACTGAGTCTTCACTAGGAGGAGCAAAATTGCCTTGTCTTTCATGTTGTAAAACCATATAGAAGATTTTGCTCATGGGGGGTAAAGGTTCCATTAACTGAATCTGAGACTTAACCATAGCAAAATTCTCATTCAAACCAGTGAGAAACCTTATAGCATAGAGTAAATTGTGATTTTGTCTAGCATTGCGCATGAATTCACAAGAACAACGGATTCTACATACACAATTGGGAACAGGGAGATAAATCTCAAGTTCCTCCCATAAAATCTTCAATTCAGAGTAAAAAGCAGTTACAGTTTTAGAACCTTGCTGCAAAGCATAGATTTCTTGCATGAGTTCAGAAATTCGTACCAAATCACCTTGAGAGAATCGTTCTTTCAGATCGTTCCAAACATCACAAGCGTTTTCCATGAAGATAATGGATTGTGCAATTGAAGGAGATACATAACTTGTAACGCCATACTTCTATTAAAGCGATAAATCACGCGAATATAATAAATATTCAAGAAATAGACGTCATGTCTTCAAATAATTCTCAATTGACATGCATAAAAATTTCAACAATAAAACATCACAGCGGAAATATAACATACACCTCAAGTAGCCATGCCATCAACTCATAAATACATCCATAAAATATAATATCCAATCCCGACATATGGGCAATACTCCACAACATAAACAAAATCCGGAAATCAAAAGAACAGACACCTAATCAGAGCCTAATCTAAGACTCTACTGAAAAACAGAGGAAGCTCCCGCTATTCTCAAGCAACTCACCGAGCAAGCAATCAAACGACCACTGGGGTTAGCTGCACATCAAACATAATCAATATAGATAAACATGAATAATCAATCTTCATAATATTTCATGGTTCATAATAAACACCAACATATGCACATCTTCACATAATCACCAAATGGTCACAATTTTTTTTCAACAAGCATATGATTCATCGATCACAAATATTCACCAAACACACAACACCAAACACATAATTCGCACAAGTACATAAACAATTATGACTCATCCTAAACATGCAATGTGCCTAGACAGACTCTAGACACGTGTGGTACCAAATCACCTCCGAGGTCGTCACCCCATGATGCAACAAACACATCGTAATCACCCCGAATAATTGAATACATAATATTCGCCACCAACATGGATATGAAATCCGACATCAACTGTGTGTGGACCTAAGACTCAACAACAACAATGCATATATTCATACGACTTCAACAAACCACACCAACATATTTCAATACATGCTTACACCAACAATTCAACAGCAATAGCATGTAAGAAAATTAACCAACAACATATATCCACATAAACATATATAGTCACCAACAACATATATGCACATAAACATATATAATCACCAACAACATATATGCACATAAACATATATAATCACCAACAACATCACCATAGTAATTCAACAACTTCATAAAATTCTCACAATTCAAGTAAAGGAGAAAATACACCATACTATGACAAACATCATATTCAACACCCATCAATTATTCATACATCTATATTTAATCATATCAACTATTCAAAAAGATTTTCAAGGTAATCGGACTTAATGATTAAATCCAACTAAGTTCGTCTCATATTCCACAACTTTAAAATAACTATGACAATCGAACCAAAACTACGCACACAACTCAATTGCCTCAACTATATATACACATTAATCACATATGAGTGTAGTTGTGCATACATGTGCGTTTCACCGGCCAATTACTACGAAATCATAAAAATCATAAAGTTCGTCTCACTTTATCATTTTGCAAAACCAAGCATTTTTCTAAAGGAAACTAAGTTTGATTCGACAAGACATAAGTTAAATAATCTTAAACACTTTAAATAAACTCCTAGTACTCAAGTTTTGGAGTTTGGAAACAAACGATAAGTTTTGGGCTGACTTGAAAATAGTTATGCTAAGTTTTCTTAAAGTTTCTCCAAGACATACTTGAAGTGTTTTTATCATAACTCAATATTCACAAAACATTTTCCAATCAAACCAAAGCCATTGGAAAGCTAGTTCAATTATCTAAAACTTTCATGTTTACACCAAAGGCAAATTCGAAACAGAACATGGTGAAAAATTAGTGAAATAAAAAAGGATCTGGTTCACTAAAATCGTGACACGTTTTTATATCCAGAAATCACTGAACATTCTGCCAGCAAAATCGCGGCACGGTTGCAAAAATCGCGGCACGATTTTGACAGCATCAGGTCCAAAAACAACTTTTCAAAAAGTGCGTTTTCCACCATTTTAAGCCCTTTCAAGGTTCAAAATCAAATTCAAACACACCCAATTCTTCATACTAATGTCATCTAATCACTTATACATTAATCTCATCATAAACAACTTAATTCTATTCACCAAAATCAACTTATTCATTTCCAACCCATTTTCATTAAACTTTCAACACCAACTCAAATTTCATCACAATCTTCATAATCATGAAAACCATGACATCAATTAATCAACAACACATCCCATAACAACAACAACAACAAATAATCATGAAATCACCCATGAATCAACAACAACAACATAATTCTTCATCAATTTTGTACAAACACAAAGTAAACCCACATATACATTTCATGCATGCAAATTAAACATCAACAACACAATTAACATGTAATTCACATACTTAAACATGTCATCAAAATTAAAGCACGAATTTCCACAATTAAGCTCAAATAATCACTTATTCAATTAAGCACTTAAGCATAAAATTTGGGAAGAAATTAAACTAAGAGATTATGGTTGGATTCTAACCCCCTTACTTTAATTTCCAAGAATCCTAGCCTTATCCTCACTTTAGCTCCTAGAATCCTCAACCCCTTCTTGATCTTCAAGCTTTTATCTTCTCTTCCTCTAGTTCTTTCTCTTTCTCCCTCTTTCTAAGATTGTGAAATCTCTAACCCTAATTTCTCTTAAGGCATGAGTTATAAAGACTCACAGCTAATGAGCCTAACCCTCAAAATGTTTTATGGGCTCAAAGCTCTAAATAATCAATTCCACTAGTTTCTACTCGCTTACGGTAAAAATAACAACACCGGCTCTTAATTAATTATCACAACCCACTAACAACTCAATACAAATAATGATTCCCACTTGAAACACTAAAAATAACCCTCAAATCAAATTTACTAAATTACCCTTGCTCACCAAAATGACAGAAATACCCTTCTACCCGAAAACTCACGAAATTACACCCAAGGATAAATAATCACACACAAGCACATATAAACACATATTAAACAATTAAAAATAAAACTAACGAAAAACTAGGCTGTTACAGAATTCACGATCCATGAGTGAACTAAATTGTTACAACGATTCCAAGGTCAAAACAGAGGATCAAAGTCATCAGTTATTGGTTCAATTGTTCCATCAACAAATTCATACTTCATTTTACCTCCTAACGCTCTTCGCATCGAACGAGCCCATGAGTGATAATTCGAACCATCCAAAACTGGAGAAACTGTAACAGAGGAAGGTCCATCACTTGGATGAACGAAGAAAGCACTAGATTGATTGGTGAGAACATCGTTGTTACGAGGCGCCATTGATGGAGCTTGATAAAGCTTGCAGAAGAGGGATCAAAAGGCTCTAGATACCATGTTGAGTAACAAGAACATTGAAGCAAAAGAGAGAAGAAAGAAGAGAGAAAGTGAAATAAACTGTAGAATTTTTATTGAATTGAAAGTTAGTTACAGAGATTCCTTTTATAGGTTGTTAGCTGCATGTACACTGTACTCTTGATGAGAACCTAATATTATCTCTCTCTCTCTCTTGACAATAATAATAGTCATTGTGGAATAAAAGAACCGAATTATTTTTGGTTCAAAGTTTTATTTTCGTAGGTCATGATATGTTTGTCTTGTTTTGGCTATACCCGGAGTTCTGGATGTTCGTTTGAGGTGATCTTTAACATGTTAGAAAGCTTACGAAATTCTCTACAATTCGTCTGTTTGACTCAAGAGCAAATTCGGAATATTTAATGGTGTATAATGAGCTGCAAGTTGAAGACGTGGTTAAAGTGTGTGAGCTGAAGAATTAAAGGTGGTGTTTGTGGAATTGTAGCGTCCAGAAATAATAAGCCTTCATAAATCAATGTGGAAATGAATATGTAACCTCCTCATGCATTGATCAGCCACCAACTTCAAAGATAATACTAAATTGTAACCTCTCTTGTAATAACTAGCCACTTAGGAGTTATAACACTAATTATGCTATGATTGTAAGCTTTTCAGCATCCTAGCCTATTACCTATATAAAGGGGGCGAAAATTATGAATAGGATATGTAGAATTTTGATAAAAAAAAAATACATTGTGTGTTGTGAAGCTTTTGCTTCTTTTTGGTTCTGGATTGAACCATGCATTGATCTTATCATGAAACCACGTTTCTTGTGGCGATCCTCTACCAAATTAAACATCTTCCTTGGATTGGGAATTTGTTTGGTTTCCATTGTAACGCCCCATTTTTATTTAATTATTTTTATTTGATGTTTGAGTATTTTTATATGATTTTATATGACTATATTTGACATATATGATTTAGATATGATTTTATGTGAAATATATGACTTGGTATGAATTGTGTGATATTTGGTGTGATGATAATTTATTATATGATTTATGGTGTTGTGTTTTATTTAAATAAATGTTGTTTGATTATTTTATTTATTTAATAAAAAGGTAGAAAATAGTATTATTTGGTTTAAAGGGAATTAAGTATAATTATGAGGAATAAGTGGGAGTTAAGGAAATAAGAGGGGGTTATAGTTTACAATAAAAAGAAAAGGAGAGTCAGAAAGAGTTTTACGTACAATTGAAAAAAAAAAAAAAATGAGTTTTTGAGAGAAGAAGAGGAGAAAACCTAGAACCAAGAGAAGAGGCTAGAAGAAGAGAGAAGAACGCAACTTAATTCAGGAGTCATAATCTAAGGTAAGGGTGGGATTCCTTCAATAATATGTATATATAATTTTGATTGTTGGTGAAATTGTGTTCTAGGTTTAGGGTTTAGAAAGTTTATGATAATTGATATGATGTGATGAATTGTGTTGTTTAATGCATGTTTTTGTGTTGTTTTGATTGTTATGTTGTATATAGAACCTGTAAACATTGTTCTCTATCAAATTTGGGATTTGGGTAGATGAAATTTGGGTTTTTGAGTGAAAAATAGAGTTTTCCCGAGAGCTACCTTTGATAGCATACCCTGTTTCATGTTGTTGCGTCTTTTGCATCAGTTTTTGTTTCGAACCAGCTTTCGGTGTAAACACAAAAGTTGTAGGTATGAATGTTATCTTTCTAATGCCGTTGGTGTGACGTCAAAATGATTTATAGAACTTGAGTTATGGTGAAATTACTGAACGTAGGTCACAGTGAATTTTTATGAATTTCAGCACAACTTTGTCCGAATTTGAAATGCAAACTGGTATTGATTGGTACATAATTGGTCTTAGGTGTAAACATGAAAGTTGTAGATAATTGAGTTAGCTTTCTAATGGCACTGGTTTGACTCGAAAATGTTTTGTAAATCTCGAGTTATGATAAAAATAGTCCAAATAGGTCTTCAGAAAATTTTAAGAAAACTTAGCTTAACTAATCCCAAGTTAGTCCAAAACTTATGGTTGGTTACCCAACTTCAAACTTAAGTATTAGGGATTTAGTCGGAGTGTTTTATGAGTATTTGGCTTATGTTTTATTGATCAACTTGCTTTATTTTTGAAGAATGTTTTGGTTTGATATGGATGTAGTTGATTAATGTATATGTGCTTTCCGGAGATGTGTGATTTAAATATGTGTTATTGATAGGTCCGCAAGTGTACGGAAATATATGTTTTAGTATAAAAGGTTGTCGAATCCACAGAGACCAATGTCAAATACCGTAATTAATTGTTACGTTGTTTATCTAAGGCGATTCTAAATTATGTGGGTGAAAAACTGAGAAATTAAATAGTTTGATTAACTAATTAATAAACGAGTGCCCGGAACATAGTTTATGTCGACTGTTGATATCAGTTGAGTAGCGTTTAGTTTTATAGTAAGTATTTATTTTCGCACGTAAAAGGATTAAATTAAAAAAAAGCAATCACTTCGCTTTCACGATTGCGACATAAAAATTCTGACTATATAATCTATTCGACCGCTTTCGCGTGTTCGCCTTATAACATCAAAATTCCTTTTATTTCAAAAATAATCCAGTTTTGTTTGAAAAGTTATTTTTAGAATAATTTTAATTTTAAAGAAATCAGTATGCTTTCGCAATACTAAATCCGTATTTTAAACTCACAGTCATCAGCTTTCGCGTGTATAACTTAGCGTTTAAAATAGCGTTTTTGAAAATTAAGAATGTCAAAATTATTTTAGGAAAATGCTATCGCTAAATTACTAAAATAATTCCTGATTATTCTATAGACAGATGTGAGTTCTGTTCTTTCGATACGAAACAGATACCATAAAATTCATCGTTTAAAAACAGAATAATCAGACATAAAAATAAATCCTGCTATAAAATTCAATCATACTTTTCAGCTGAATATCGTTGGTACGACTGTTTCTACATTCCGGGCACTTTATAGAATTACTCAGACATGGTATAAATGGTAAATAAATAATGATTCACGTTCACCATAGTTGTTGAAACAGGAAAACAAAAGAACAGAGTGAATAATTTAGAAACAGAGTAAACCGAACCTGCAATTAGATGAATACTTTAATTGAGTATAGTTCCACTTGCTAAAAACAATTGAACAAACTTGGAGTTGGAATTGAAAAGTACAGCAACCGCAGCAAGTAACACAAATGAGTTTGAATCACAAATTGTAAATTAAAAAGTAATGCAGATTACAAAGAAAAACTTATTTCTGTAAGTCTAATGCTTCCTAAACTTCTTCCAACCCTCTTTCACTCTTCTTTGGACCTATTTATAGGCCAAGCCTGTTGTTTTACGTGTTCTGGTCGTGGGCTGCAGATGGAGAAAGTGGGAAAGAAACTGGGCAGAACTGCTCTGAATCGTGGGGGAAACTGGGCAGAACTGCTCTGAATCGTGGGGCAGAACTGCGCGTCACGGGTTGCTGACGGCCTGAGATGCTGGTGACGGGTCGGTTGTGTTGAAGGGTGACGGTCAACCCGTCACAGAGTGTGACGGCCGTCACCCTGAAGCTGGAATTTCAGGACTTGCTTATTTCTTCGTTTCTGTCGCTGAATTTCGCCGTTTCTATGCATGGAGACCTCTATTGTTGTGTACCTGAAACATAACCAAACAACCAGCATAACATAGGCAAAAACAAGAGAATCTAAGCCTGAACTACACACAAAACGAGCTGAAATAGTGTTGTATTTTGCATGTTATCAGTTATATCAAGATGTGTTGTTTGTAGATGTGTGACTTAAATATGTGCTATATAAAGATGTCATATTTAAATATGTGATATTTGACGATGATGCTATTTAAAGATGTGTATTTGTCGAGTCATCTAACGATGTGCATTGTTGAGTCTTTACTTGTGTCGTTGCATTTGAGTCGTGTCGTTGCATAGCATAGTCAGCGATGGGGGTTTAATGCATGAAAGGTCCTCTATGACCTTAGCGATGGGGGCTTAATGCCCTGATGGTACCACATGCATGAGGTCTAAGTGTTGCATAGTCGTGTCGTGTCGTTTGTGAAGTGATGATGTAATTGTGAAGTGATGATGTAATTTGCAAAGTGATGATGTATTCGTGATGGTGTAATTGTGACTTGTTGATGTATTTATGACGTGTTGAAGTATTTGTGATGTTATGATGTACTTGTGAATGTTTGAGATGTTTTCGTTATATGTGATGATTTGTTGATGTTGTTGATATTGTTGTTGTTGATTGTTTATTGTTGTTGTATCTTGCTAAATGTCGTTGATGTTGATAACGTTGATGTTGCTATATATATATATGTATACATACATATATGAACTTGTTGATACTTGTGGTATAATTTGTTGTTGTTTCATCGATTTGATGAATTATATATTATTATTATTGAATGTGTTTCTCACGCCTTCTGTTGGAATTGTCGCCTTGTGGGCAAATGCAGATTTCCAAGGCTAGTAGGATGTTGGCTCAAGTGTCTTAGGGCTCTGATACGTAACGGGATGGGAGTTAATTGTTGAATTTTCATTCCTTTATGTATCAATTTTGGAACTATATTGTTGGAACATTTATTTATTATTAAGAGGATTATTGAAATGATTATTTATGTTGGGGCCTTTGTGCCAAGATTTTGTTGAAGTTGATTATATTTTTAAAAAAGACTTTTCCGCTGCAAAATATTACGAGATTAATTTATGTTGTTGAATAAATAGTATATTTTCTATTTATGAATTTTTGAAAAGTAGTGTAACATTCCGTTTTGCGATGAAAACTCTGATTTTACGTATATTTAATTATGTTGGGAAATCGGGGTGTTACATCCATTTCTGTCTATTTCCACCATTCTTCATCTTTTTAATATCATATTTTATCCAACATTCACAAAGTTACAAAATTAAAATTACAACCCTTCAGACCTTCATCAACTCTAATGTGCACCAGCTTTATTAGAACATAGCCTAACATCCCTATAATCTAGGGAGTTAGTTATTCTAAGTAACTAACACAAAACTAAGTCTAAGTTTCTGTAACTTGTGGCACAAGCAACTGTGATGCATTGTGTTCCTGTTGTTTATCTTCCAATAGCAAAACTTTTATCTTGTTTGTATTGTGTTTCAACATAATTAAAAGAGAATTTCTGATGGCATTTTCTTTTCTTTCGCAGGTCTTTTAAAATGTTCATTTTAACATATTTAAATTCTATAATTTAAAACTTAAAGACACGTTTCTAATTAAAAAATTCATACGGGATGAAATGAACATTTTGGAGGGTGCTTATAAAACTTAAAAGGAAGGGAGTTTAATATGACACACATTTACATTTTTGCCCTCAACTTAATTTTGAAATCCCAAATTGACTAAACCCTAAATTCTCTATCACTCGGCACACACTCTCTCTTTCTCTGTCTCGATTTCTCTCTCTGTATGATTTCTCCAGGTTCATCATTCATCTTCTTCATTTTATTTGCTTCTTTTTTCGTTGAAATTGTTTCATTCATTTTCAATTTTGTTGTTATTAGGTTAACAAAGTTTGCTTGAAATCTTCCAGATTAACGAAACTCTTTGCAGGTTCGTGATTTTCTGTTTCTAAAACATATTCTTTAGTTATTTTTATGCAATGGTGAACATTTCTGTGTTTAAAGAAGCTGTTTTTATTCTTCCTCTTAACTGATTTTGATGATATAAAATGAGCCTATTAGATTGTATAATGACTCTTCTGATCAAAGACAAGTCCCATGTTTAATACGGACACGATACTGACACATGTGAATACATTCAATTATGTCATTAAAAAAAATAAAATCAGTAGTGGCCGGTGTCAATGAGTCAGTGTCGTGTCTGGTGGGTGTCTCCGCTAGTGCTTCATAAATAATGACTGTAATCAATATAGCTGCATAATTGTTGTCATATATTTTCCTTTGCTTGCTTAGCCTAGGTGAAGTCGTGATTTGTGAGAGTGTTATTGCCTATGAGGCTACGAAGCACAAACACCGGACACGATACTAATACGTCGATACCCGTGGTAATTTAAATAGAAAAATGACATAATTGAATTTAATCACATGTGTCGTGTTGGACACCAAACACGCTTTAAATAAGAAGTGTCGGTGCTACAGAGGTGTTCTTGCATTTTTATTTGCCAGAATTGATCTAGAATAAAGCTCCATATGGACTGTGACTGTACCTATGTTATGTTACAGATTAAAAACTAGCGACATGCTTTTCGTGATCATTCTTTCCTATTACTATGGAGTACTTTTCATAACTGTTGAAGATTATTACTCGTTGTTTGCATTTGCTATTTCCATTTCAAATTTGAGTTCGATTCGGCTTTATGCTATCTAGTTTTTGTTTTGTTTTTACTCTTTTCTTGAAGGGTTTTGTAGTTACTTTTGTATGTTTTATAGGTATTATTGTTGTTGTTTGGTTTTCAAGTTTGAGTTTGACCCTTGTGATTCAATCCCTTTTCAAATTTTCATCACTCTGCATATCCTATTTTGTGTTTCCAGTGAAAACCTTTATTAGGCTTTCACTTGTCAATGTTGTCATGATACCTTTGTTTAGGGTACTGTTACTTTTATTTGTTTAGTAAATATGCTAGAATAAAAAGATAGGTTCTAGAGTGATGATGATTCATGATCTTCAATAAAGAGAAGACTAAACATATGTATCATCTGCAGCATAAAAAGTGTTATGTTGGCCCATGATTGATTTACTAGATTCCTTAACTCAACTTTACAAGTCTAGCAGGTATATAACTATATATGCATTCCTTGTTCAAAAAATAAATAAAAATATATATATGCATTCATGTTGATGTTAGAAAATTGTTTCCTATTAGGTATATTGACCGAAATTTATTTATCTTGCTAAGTTAACCCTGGCGTGGTTTTACTGCAGAATCAACTTTTTATCTTCATATGAAACTAGATTTAAACCCATTTGATTATATGAATAGTTGAAAATAATGTTTATAGTGCGACTTTATTTAAAATAAGTGTATTTAGCAATGTACAAACTGATATGAATTTGGATTTGGTAATGTGCGAGTTGATCTGAATTTGTCATTTGCAAACTGATATGAATCTGTATTTTTTATCTGCAAATTGATGTGAATTTGAATTTTGTAATGTGCAAGTTGATATGAATTTGTCATGGTATATATTGTTGATTTGAATCCTTAATATTTTTGTTCTTATTGGCTGAAAAATGCCTGCCCTAAAAAAGAAATTTGGACTCAGTAGATGGACAATGTCCTTGTTGGAGCATTCTTGCATCAGCTAAATCAGGGAAACAAAGTCCATGGATCTTATACATCAACAACATGTCAACATAACAAAAGAGTTGGCTTAAAATTTTCAATGACACTTTTCAAAAGGACAAGATGAAAGGCTGTTGGAAATTAGTAAATAAATTTTTTTAGAAGTGTCATGATATTTTCAAAAACTTGAGTGGATTTGCTTTAAATTTTCATATGTGTTGTGAAACTTTCATGTTTTGTTTGACAGATAATCTTTACCTTGTTTTGATCTCTAATGAGGATGTTGAAATTCTAGATTATGATAGTGGTATATGATTTTGTAATCTTGTATTGGTATGATAGTTTTTTTCTTTGGGTCTATTTTAAGAACAACTAGTAACATACCCGTGCTGACGCACGGGTACAGTGACTGTTTGTTGTTTAAAAGAGTCTGATTTTCTTTTTAATGGTTGTTATATATTGTTATTTAAATTTTAAAAATTGAATGTAATATTTTTTTTAGGTTTTGAAAATGTTAATATAACTTCGTTACATGTGATGGACAGTTATTTCTCCGTAATGATTGTTACGTTTTGCAGAATATGATAATGCACATTAAATATAATACAATTTTTACATAGCATAAGTTTATTTAAATTTGTTAAACTTGAAACGAAAACAATGTTATAATATTTGAATATAATGGAAAAAAAAAAGATATTGTGTGTATATTTTCAGTCTATGTAGATATTAAAAATAATATCAAGTAGTTTATTATAATATTACAACTTGTCATGTAATATTATAAATAGTTCAATATCATTATATAATTGAATTGAGGTGATGATATTATAAATAGTTTAAATGTTTTAGCAGGAATAGTTTTTATAAAGGATTAATTGCATTATCGAGTCGGTGTGATGTTAAGATGAGTTGTTGTTGTCGTTCCATTGTAGAGTCGTCATTACATAATATAATTGATGATCATTTGAGAAGTTGTTGTCGTTGATTATGATGTTGTTGTTGATAATGTTGTTGTTGTTAATGATGTTGTTGTTGTTGTTGATGATGTTGTTGCTGTTGTTGTTGATGATGTTGTTGTTGTTGTTGATGATGTTGATGATGTTGTTGTTGATGATGTTTTAGCAGGAACAATTTTTATAAATGACAACTTGTCATGTAAATCAAGGTTAGTTTAGTCAATGATAATTTATCCCGTGTATTTATTTATTTTTTCTTCTGAAAGTTTAGTCAATGTTCACTTATCTCATGCATTTTAGATTAGGAGGGTTCAATATCATTATAGAATTAAAGTGAGGTGACATTATAAATAACAGGAACATTTTAGCAAGAACAATTTTTTATAAATGTCGTTTATCAAAGTTAGTTTAGTTAGCGACAACTTATCTGGTGCATTTATGTTACTTATGAAATTTTAGTTAACAACCACTTATCCGATGGATTTCAGTTATCTACGAAATTTTATTCAATCTCTATTTATCCTGTGCATTTTAGTTGTATAGTAAACGTTTGTTATTCGTAAAAGATCATTAAATTTTAATAAGAGTTTTAATATAATTGAATTGTATGTCAATTTAAAGTAAATGTCGAATTATTGGTGTATTATATTTTTGATGGTATAATAAAGTAAAATTACATTGATTAAGTAATTTAAACTTTTTGGAATTAGTACGTAGAAGACACTTAATATTATTTAAAATGTAGAAAAAACAATTGAGATGCAACATTAATGCATTGGTACAATTTTAGGATAAATAGTCATGAAAATAACCTACATAGTCCTATTTTATGCTAAATACATGGCAAACATAATAATTATTTATAGAAAATTCCTTTAAAAGATAAAAAATTATTGATAGAAAATTTAAATTTGATAGTTCATTCTGGTAGGAATTCATTAATTTGGGAGAAGTTATTCCACTTTTGTCCAATTTGTGTAGTTAATTTGCGATCATTATTGACAATGATGTTGAAATTTTGGTTTTCTCCATTATCTCCACATAATATGAGGCTGTCACATATGTTGTACTTTGTAAAATTTGCAAAGTCACACTTGTGAAGACCATTATCCGTAATTAATTTTATAAAAAACAAATAAATTAAATTTTGCAAAATAATCATTATGCACATGAAATTAAGGAGATCACGAGTTTTAATAAGAAGGATTGTGAAATTTTGCTAGACTTCGATTTTTATATATTGTTAGTAGAAGTAGATGGTAGTAGATTTGTATCAGTGACGACTTCGCTCGTGTGTAAAAGTAATTATTAGTAGACGTAGATGTTTGTAGATTTGTATTAGTGACGACTTCGTCCGTGTATAATAATAATTTTTAAAGCCAACAATGACATCTTATTTCGTGTATAATAAATCTTTAAAGTCAACACATGTAATTAAGAAGATAATGAGTTTTAATAAGTACGATTATGAAATTTTGGTGGACTTCGATTTTTATATATTGTTATTATTGTTAGTAGAAGTAGATGTTAATAGATTTGTATCAGTGACGACTTCGTCCGTGTGTAAAAGTAATTATTAGTAGACGTAGATGTTGGTAGATTTGTATTAGTGACGACTTTGCCCGTGTATAATAATAATTTTTAAAGCTAACAGTGACAACTTATTTCGTGTATATTAAATCTTTTATTATATATATCAGTGTGACATGTCACATGGTTAATAATTATCTTGAAATTTATACCGGCCATAACTTGTCTCTTTTGTTATGATTATTTTAAATTTGTACTGATAACATGTCATCTCGCATATAATATTGAGTTTTGTTTAAATGTTTAAGTTAGATTTTCACTATTGCTCAAAAAAAAAAAAAGAAGTTAGATTTTCACTAATATTTTAAATAGTACAAACTCTTTGTCATGAATGATATTTTATAAATGACAACTTATCACGTGTATCAAAGTTAGTTTAGTTAGTGACAACTTATCGTGTTTATTTTAGTTAATTCTGAACATTTATCAGTGTAAAATTGTCAACTACATGATATTGTAATTTAATCAATGTCATCTTCTCTTGTGCATTTTATTATGGATAACTTATCTCGTGCATGACCGTTCTATTTAATCAATGTCAATTTCTCAACTTTCATTTTGGTTATTTATAAAATTTTAGTCAATGTTCACATGTCTCGTGTATATTAGTCGATGAAGGTTCAATATCATTGTAGAATTGAGGAGGGAGGTGATATTATAAATAGTAGAAATGTTTTAGCATATCCATTTTTTTTTTATAAATAACGACTTGTCCAATATATCAAAGTTAGTTTCGTCGATGACAACTTATCTCATGCATTTCAGTTAATTTTGATATCTTATTAGCGAAAACTTGTCAAATGCATGATAATTTAATTTAATCAATGTGAACTTCTCTTGTGCATTTCATTAATGCCAACTTGTCTCTTGCGCCCATTTCAAAAAAAAAAAAAGTATTTTGTGCATGATTTTTTTTAAGGGGGCATGATATTTCTATTTTTTTTGTTGGTGAGATAGTTCTATTTATCAATGGAAAATCTTTGTCGCATGCTTATTTGTACACATCAGTGACAAATATTTGTTCCAAATTTTTATATGTTAACGAAAAATATTTATGTGGCATTTTTTAAAATTTATAAGTGACAAATATTTGTCTTTTGCTTTCTTATATCTACCGATCACAAATCTTTGTGTTTTTTCTTGTGACAAATCTTTTTCCCATATTTATTTGTATGTATCACCGACAAATATTTTTATTCTTTTTTTAAAGGAGACAAATATTTATTCCTTTTTTTTTACAAAAAAATATTTATTCTTGATTTCTATCTATCAATTAAAAATATTTTTCTTATATATTTGTTTTTATATTCAACCGTGATAAATATCACACATATTTTTAAATAGTTATCAATACACATGTCTTTTTGTACGTATCAGATGATCAATGTTTTACCGTTAATTTTATTATGTAACAATGAAATTTATTTATTTTATGTTTTTATAAATATAAAAAAAGTTTCAATATTAATTAATTAATGTGACAACATGTCGTTAGATATGTGTAAAATAACATTAATTTAACTATTTTTTAGAGGTTAATTAAACTACTACTATTATTTTAAATATTTTATAAAAATTATTATTATTATTATTACGTTACACTACTAGGAGTCTTTTTTTTTTATCACCAAAAAAAAGAGTCTTTTTTTTTTATAATTTTCTTTTTATTATTATTTTTTTCATTTAACTTTATCCCCCACGCACTATACTCATTTCTTCACCAAAGAAAGTCTGAAAAACTCTCTCATTCACAAACAAACCCTAGCCGCCGCCTCCCTCCTTCAGTGTGTCTCCGACGGCGGCGTTTCATTGTTCCACCATCTTCATCCTATCTTTTCGGCTAGATCTAGTCAACCACATACAAGTTTTTGAAAAACCATCACCATAAAAATAGTCCCCTCCATCTTCTCTACAAAACCCATTAAAAAAATCAGGATCAGATCACTTTCGCAGGTTACCACCGTGCCGAAGTTTGCAACCACCGCGCCAGAAAAGAGCTCCCAATCTTGTTGTATGTTTTGGTCTCTTACCTTTGTTGTTGTCTTTTATTTTATTTTTTTCTTTTCCCATTTTGCTCATCTGTGATCTGGAAAGGATAAACATTATATCAGCTGAAAAGTTTGCAAGACAAACAATTGAGACATTTTCTTATGAAAATATTTTGTATATTTGCTTTTTTTGTTGTTGATATAATTGTAATGTATGTTTTCTTTAACTTCTCATCTTGATCATTTTTATGTGATGTTGATGATATATTAAAAGACAAGTATGTTAAAAATAAAATCATTGAGTTTATAAAAAATAAAGTAAATCTAATTGTAGAGTGGAGTTCAGTCCAGTAGTGGTGAGTGTCCTCTAATAAGATTGGTCTTTTCCATTTTTGTTTTCTTCATCATTAATGAAAACAATGTTGATATTGATTAGCTTGTTGTAGAATATAATATATATGCATTCATGTATGGATCTTACATAAAAAGACCTCCATTTAACATGTTATAGCTTGTTAGAGATCTCATGTGTGAAGAGAAAAAAATAAAGACAATTCATTATCATCTTCATACCTTTGTGAAGATAAGACAAGTTTCATTTACCTACATTTGTTGTTGAAGAATTTTCTGCAAAATAGAGATGAACAAAATATGGAGAAGAAAAAGTGAGAATGATATAATAGTGAAGAAGTATTGGATGATATATAAAATAGTATTTGAAATTTGAATATTGAATTTTTGCCCCCAAGATTACAACTTGTAGCATTGGTATTGACAAATGCTGTCATGAGACCAGCAAAAGTGAATTATCTAGTTGCAATGTAAAGGAAAATGTGTTTTTGTAGAGCAGGTAAACTAAACCAAATGCTTTCAGTAGTTACATGACATCATCATAGTTAATTGTGGTCATTTAGTTCAATAAAGTAATTTTTAGACAACTTTTACCCTCAATTGTGTGATTTGGCAAGAAACCAGCTTAGGGTAGTAATAGATTTTCCACAACATCTTCCCTTCTTATATTAAGAGAGATTTCTTATTTATCGCAGCATCGCCACTTCCAGCCATCAACGATGAGCGTTCCAAAGGTGGTAGCGGCGACGATCCGGTTGAGAGTTCCAGCTGGAGGAGCACGTCCGGCGCCTCCTGTGGGACCTGCGCTAGGTCAGTACCGACTGAACCTTATGGCTTTCTGCAAAGACTTCAACGCGCGAACTCAGAAATTCAAGCCTGATACACCAATGGCTGTTACAATAACAGCGTACAAGGACAACACGTTTGAGTTCACTGTGAAATCTCCTTCCGTCTCATGGTACCTGAAGAAAGCTGCAGGTATCGATTTGGGAAGTACCCGGCCCGGTCACGTGACCGCCACATCCCTGTCACTTCGGCACGTGTATGAGATCGCTAAGGTGAAACAGTCTGATCCTTACTTGCAGGGTATGCCACTTGAGTCCATTTCTAAATCCATTATTGGTACAGCTAGAAGCATGGGAATCAAAATTGTCAAAGATCTTGAATGAATTGATCAAAGGAATTCAACCT
The DNA here is from genome assembly GCA_958299785.1 of Medicago lupulina. Taxonomy (NCBI): domain Eukaryota; kingdom Viridiplantae; phylum Streptophyta; class Magnoliopsida; order Fabales; family Fabaceae; genus Medicago; species Medicago lupulina. The sequence continues at coordinate 25,610,568 of OY283141.1, read as the reverse complement.
TTGCTTTTGAAAGTATTGAATAACACTTATTTAATTGTTGTTTATTCCGTTATGTTTCAAATCTCTACTTGGCCACTCACAAAATGGTTATGCGCTTGTTTTTTTGTTGAATACAAGTTTAGTGGAAGAAATTCATGTCCTGGTATGGATATAAATAATCTTAATTGTTATTTAACTGATAGAATTTACTAGTCACAAGTTACAATTTGACATATTAGTGACATTAATGTTCTAGTCTAGCTGGATGTGTTGCATTTTCCATTTTCGATGTCCTATTTGACAAGTGAAATATTTGAATTTAAGTTTAAGTTGTGTGCATTTCTTATGCTTCTCACAAATTCATATAAATGTCCATTTTTAAAAATTAAGAGCAAACACTAATTTTAGTCCCTGATTTTGTAGGATATTCTCAAATAAGTTCTTGAGATTATGGGTAGTTTAGAAAGGTCCTCGACTCTATTAAACTGTTGAGTTGGTCCTATATTTAACCATTTACTATCAACTTGGTCCTTTAAGATTATCCATTTACTATCAAATTAGTCTCTGACATATTATTTGTAGGACTAGCATGAGTAAAATTTGGTAGAGTCATGGATCTTTTTAAAATTATCGTAAAGTCAGGAACTCTACTCGGACGCAAATTCAAACTAATACAATGCCACATTATCAACGATGCAATGGTTATACAATGTAATCTACTCCACTATCTTCATATGCAAGTAGTACCAATAGTTCTTACTGGTAAGAAATAGTTAGGTGAGCAAGGATTGTCCAACTTTTAAAGTACCGTTGAGTTTTCATTTAAGAGCATAATCTTTTAAAGTACGCCCTTATGTTATGCCAAGGTCTCCACTCCATTTTGTTTCATATTTTCATTCACATAATAATATTAATATTATGATACATTTAATGTGGAAGAATTTGTCACAAGAGGATTTGAATTGTGACCTTTTAAAATTTCAAACATGCATTTAAAAAAATCTATTTCAAGTGTATACTTTATAAAAAAAAAAAATTAGTTAACTTTCTATTTGATGAGAACGTTCTTATCTGTTATAAAAAAAACTTTAATTTAGCTCAATAATAATGTGTTATGTGTGATCCGTGAGAATTAAAAGCTAAGAGTTAAGCAAGAAGAAATCGCAGAAAGAATTTATCCTAAACTTAGGCTATGTTAAGTTCTCACACTGAGACATATTCCACTATTTTACTGAGATGAGAAACTTCTCCAGCTCTTACACTTTTTTAAGATCGCCACCAAATCTATGTAATCTATCACGTGAAGAAAATACATCTGAGACTAATTGTTAGAGTGGAGACAGAATCTTATTTTAAAAGAAAGGAGGTGCAAAACAAAAAGTGAAATCTCATTAGAAGTGTTATACATATTGGAGTAGGTCTCTCGCGATTTGGCAGAAATCAGGAGGGTATGTGCCATGAAACAGCCAATCACATGTTTGATGTTTCGTTATTTGTTCACTATAACCCATCAAGATACAAATATCATTTCTAAAAAGCAAAGTCGAAGACTTCGATGTAAATTAGTCGCGACTGGTAGGGCAAACCATAAAAATAAGTAATTGACGCAAAATTGAAATAACAATATGCAAGCTAAATGCTGATAAGATCTTATTTGCAAGGGGTTTTATTATTTGGTTCTTGGCTTGCTCATATCAAGTCCGTAAAACATAAACAAAAATTACAAGAGTTATGGAGTAGACGGCACTCTAAAGCAGATCGCACACAATGATATATAAAACAAAGAAACAAAATATAAGTTCCCTCAGAAATAACCTAGAGTAAAATGAAGCCAATACAGATATATTCTGTGCAATCACCAAGCAATTTGTCCTTCCCAAAATATCATTAAATTTTACTGGCAAAAGAAATGCCTTCCTTTGCAAGTTGATTCACATCATCCACAGCAGGCAATGCTCTTGCAACTTTGGCAATAGCTTTGTTCTCATCAGGAGTTCCGCCCTCCAAAAAGGCACCGACAACTTTCCCGTCTTTAATCCAGTATGTTCCAAAATTAGGCTTTGATGATGCAGGATTGTTGTCTCCAAATAACACTGTCTCACCAACATTGTCGCCGTAGAATTGCCAAGACAGATCAAATGAGCGGGAATAGAAGTATGGAAGGTAATCATACTCTTCAACAGTTTTTCCTGCCTCTGCTGCAATGATGGCCTGCATGAAGAAAAAAAAAAGTTAGCACAAAATGAACAGCACTGGCAAGCATGACTCTTAGTAAGACACTTCCATATGGAGGACCAGAAAAGAAGTTTGTGCGTGTTTTGCTATGTAGAAGCTTAGCCTAAGGAACCAAAATGATTTCAAAACTGTGTGTCGGGATATAGGGATCATGCCGGGGAAAAGGATACACGTGTTTTGTGCATAACTGGAGAAGCATAAATATGTAGGGAAGTTGATTACCTTTGCAGCCTGCTCAGCTGATTTGCGAGCATGATCAACATGTTCAACTCTTCTCACCTCATTGTACAATTTCAAAGGGAACGTAGCAACATCACCAACAGCATATACATCAGAAACATTTGTTTTGAAGAAGGAATCAGTCTACAACCACAACAAATGTATCATTGATATTGATATCAAAATTTATTAACCACAGCTTAAAAGACTTTTTAAAGCTTGACACAAGCCTCTGGATATAGTATCACTAACCTTGATTCCACCCTTCTCCTCTTCAACCTGTCCTTTGAATAGGGATATTTGAGGCCTTCCTCCAACACCAACAACAACAATATCTGCTTCCAGTACCCTTCCGTCCTTTAGTTTGACTTCTTTTACCTGACAGATGGATTAAAGTCAAGCAAAATTTGATTAGGAGCTTTAAAACGCCATCACAGGACAGTATTCCAAGATCACAAGCAACCATACCTCTCCATTGGAGTTAGACGTAAATCCAGTAGCAACAGTTCCTTTAATGATGCTGACCCCCTTATTTGCATAATATCCCTCATAGAAAGCGGCTATTTCAGCAGTAAAAAGTCTTGGCACTGCAACAATGGTTTAAAAATAGTAGTTTAAAAATTGAGTACACACAAATTGGAGTGGAAGGTGTAACGAGAAACATTTATAAATGTCCACTTACTGCACCAAGGTTCTGGGTAGACCATGGTAACATCAATATTATTGAGTCTCAAAACTGCACTCAACTCCAGACCAATGTATCCTCCCCCAACAACCACAGCTTTTGCATTCTTCTTTCCTTTGATTGCCTCGTACAATTTGTCGGCATCATCAACCTCCCTCAAATAAAAAATGTTTTTGGCATCAGCTCCTTCTACACCGAAATCGGTCAACCTTATAACCTGCAAAACAAAATTATTAGTAATTAGTATGCGCTAAAAGGATGCAAAATACAAACACCGAATGTAACATCTCAAATATCATCAAGGAGCCTTACAGTTGAACCCGTTGCAATAACCAAAGTCTGGTACTTGAATGTATCTCCTTTCGCACTTGTCAGAGATTTTGCAGCAAGGTCTGCTTTTACAATTTCTGTACTAAGATGCAACTGTACCCCTGCAATCGACGGTTCAATTTGCAATTTAACATCAGATAACTGTTGTTAATTCCCATTCATATTTGTCAAATCTACTACTTTTGGTTTTCTTAACAAAGGCACTTGTTAGCATAACCCTTTACTTATCTCTTCTTTTAACTTGACACAATAACCAAATATTTATTCTGAAAACCATCCAATTATAATGCTGAATTAAAATGATAGAGTTGAAAGCCAAAATCACCTTTCTCACTGTACCATTCTGGAAGCAATCTTTCTCCCCCACTCCCAACACAGGTATGGAACCCAGGAAGTCTAGCAGGAGCTGCGAAATTCAATTGACATTAAGTTTATATATTGAGAGACAAGCAAGGTAAGCTGCTATTTAAACTTCAATGCAGAATTCATCAAAGATCATATACCCAGGATTAACAACAACACAAATTAAGACAGCCTTCTCTAAATTAAACTCAAATAAATTTGAAGAAATGCAATCAAATAATCAATGGTACGGCATTGTTGTTATCAAGACTAATCCGTAACAGAATGAGGAAAATTTAAGGGGAGGAAACAGGAATAGAGTACATATAAAAGATTTACAAACTTACACTCTGGAAAAAGGTAAGCCTTGCTTAGAGCAGGACGTTCATAAGGTGCTACCTGCACAAAGGTAAGATAAGTAAGGGAACCTGTAGCAAAACAATAACTGCACAAGGCTCAGCCATAAATACGTGGTACAAAATTTGAAAAGAAAAAAAAAAATAAAGGAAAAAAAAATGACATACTTCAATTCCTAAAGCTGCCAAAATATGTCCATCACAAGGGAATGATTGGTAAGGGAGTACTTGAGTAAAAATTTCTAATTTTTAAGGACTAGTATGTCCCATCACTAAATTTCTTGGGAAGAATATGGATACGAGTATTGCTATATGTCACAACAGATACATATCATGAAATTCAGGACTTTCAACATCTTGTTTGACGGAAAACACAAGAGGACAAGGTGATGTTGAGCAAACATTATTTTTCGTAAAGTTGTTGATCGTGACAAACAACATTTTCCTATGGAATATATACTAAATAAACTAGATAGAAGAGGGACACTACAATTCTACAAACAATTTGTTTTTAATTAAGAAAAACTAAAAGCATGCATTTTGAAAATAGATAAACTAAAAATAAAACAAAATTTAAAACTTTATATGGATGAACAACATTTTTAAACCCTTCAAACAATATGCAAATGTTTTAGCCCCACTTTCACCATTACAAAAATATAACCAAAATATAAGAATTAAATGAAAAAAGAAAAAGAAAAAACACAGTTTAACCATGATGCAAAGTGAAGTTGATCAAGAAGTCGTATATACCGCTTCTTTGGATATGATTGCAAGCTCCCCAGGCTTAACTCCCTGATTCACAAACTCCCTAGCTGCATAACCCTACAATTTCAAAAAACATGTCAATTATTCAATCCAAAAATATTTAATTGACATCCACAAAATGTGTAAAGATTTTTTTACACCATCGTTACAAATATTTGAATTTAATCATCAATCATATCATTTCTACTTTAAAAGTCATACCAAGGTACAATTAATCTTATTCTGTATCAAAATTAATCTCCTAAAATTCAAAGCACATCAAAGTATATAAATAAAGTACAATTAATCTCCTAATTTTTCATAACAATCAATTGATAATCACAGTTTTCACAAGGAATTAGTACAATTCAACTCTTTAACACAGAATTATTATTAAAGAAACATCATCTAATTTGGCTTAACTGAAATACAAAATTCACAAGTATAATTATAAAGATGGATCGGAAAATTGAAACGAATAAAGATTCAAAGAAGTGAAACTAACAGCTGAAACTCCTCCACCAACGATGATGTACTTGAATGAATGTTCCGCCATTTTTGATTGATGTGAGAAATGAAAATGAAACTGGATTAGTTATAAGCCAGATCCATTCATTATATTATATTGGATTTCGGAGGTTATTTTGGGAAATGTGTATGTGAAAGGAATCGGACTGACGTGGCAATTTAACAGTGGTAAACAACACCATTTACTGTTGTCATAAATACATTTGCCATTCAAACTTCAAAGTCGTTTTTTAACAATTGCCATTCAAAGATGTAGATAGTAGTAGCATGATGATGATTGGTCAAATTAAAAACTAGTAGTATAATGTTTTCGTATTATTATTCTAGAAATTTGATTGGACAAAAAGGAGTTAGTATTGACCTAAATAAATGGAGTTAGTATTATGCTAAATAAACAAAACAAATCACTATTCTTAATTCTTCATTTAAAATTTGTTTAATATCATCCATTTACAAAATTTTCACATAATACTATCTTCCTTTTTAAATATAGGTACATATATTAACTAAGTTAGATGAATTAAAAAAAGTTGATATTAATATTGAATTTGTTGATAATTAATATTGGTTAATAAATTTATCCTTTAACGTTATTTTAATAATATTGCTGCACTTTTGTTTTTAGGGAATAAATTTTTCTCATTTAACACGATTTTCACTTATTGTGTGTAACAGAAAAAAGTTAATGTTTTAACACGACTTTTACTTATTGTGTGTGTTTTTTATTTTTATTTTTTATTATTATGTAAATGTGAATTAAACTTTTGTCTATGCTAAAGTTGGTTGTAGAATGTTATGAAGTCCACTTACATCCATAAAAGCAAATAGTTTGATATGTACAAGCCAATAAGTGTTTTACCTTATACAATTTTTGTTTTTCAACAATTGGATAAATAAATCACATTATATCTTATTATTGATTCAATAATAAGATTTCCTACCGACATCTTTATTCTTTTCTATCTTCAAAAGATATTTACAGAATAGTATTAACATACTATCTTCGTTCCAATATTCTTCTTTGCCTAGCCTAAGTAATTGATTGCCATTTCATGTGTCACAATATTGTTCCTTCATCTTTTTCAAAAGGCTGCAGCATATGTGCATAAAATTTATATTCTTTAAACAAACACATCACAATAGTATCATAGCATACTCAGTTCAGCATCAGCTACCAGCTGATTTTATATGCCCTCGAGTTGTCCAAATTAATTGACGAATCGACCCCCATTTCATTTCATGTAACTTAAATAAATTAGTATATAAAAATCATGGAGATTTTTTTCCCTAATCTATGGTTACATTAACCCAGAGAAACACACACATAAGAAGAAAAAAAACTTCCAAAGGAAACACTGCCAGATATAGTAGGAGTACTGCTACAGTACATGACCACTTAGACATCAAAATCTACCTTGCAGAACTTGATCCATTGCTGGAACAAATGTCAAACAAAGTAAAAATAAAATGCAAACGTATTCTCACTGCATCCTTTGAACCAATCTGATCATACAAAGGATTAGTATAAGTTTGATATTGTCATAAGTTTAGGAGTCGCTCAATTGAGCAGTTATACCAAGCACTTATCATATAAGTACTTGTGTATAAGCTATTTTTATAACAAAAGATAAACTATAGTCAAACTGTTTTCAGACAACATATCAGATGAGGGATTCTGAAACAAAATCCAACCACCAGTCATAACTCATAAACAATAACGCTCTAATTAAGAAAAGGTGTGACCATAAAAACTGGAGGGATCTATACTGATTTCGGTTACAAGGCCTCTCTATACAACAATGACTTCAAGTTTAGCGCCCAAAAAGAATAACCGTTTAAAAAGAACACGCGGGAAGCTGAATCAGAAGTAAGAAGTCTTGCAGATTTCTTATTTAAAAAAATTGCAGCTTGCTGACTCTTAAAATAATAATATCTTGTAATGTTCATATGTACTAAACAATTAAAGTCACTATTGAAATATTAGTTTTAGCAAATCTCTCCAAAGTCAGAACTAAACAAATAAGTATGCCCTAAATATCAGTATTGATATATCCTATAACTTCTTTGCATGGAAGATCTATTAGTATGAATGAAAGAATAGAAGAAAGCATACATGCGAACTATCACTTTGGACGAAGAGTTTGTTGAATTAAAATAGTAAAATATTATATTAACTATTGATTCTAATTATAATATTGCACTAGATAAAAGAATATTTATTAATAGGTTGTAATTGAAAACGGACGATGATGGGGATCGGTCCTTCCTACCATATGCACAAGATCATCGGCTGGATTTTATCTGATCTGAAGGGGATCAGTCCTTCCTAATGTATGCACAAGATTATGATGCAAGAAAACTTGAAATCAGTAGTTCAACCGCAACGCAGACTCAACCCAACAATGAAGGAAGTGGTTAGAAAAAAAGTGGTAAAATTGCTCGAGGCAGGTATGATATATCCCGTTTCAGAGAGTTCTTGGGTCATGTCCAATTGGCACCAAAGAAAGGAGGAATGACCGTAATTCAGAATGAGAAAAATGAATTGATTCCTACCAGAACAATCCCATGATGGACAATCCCATGATGGCGAATGTGCATTGACTACATGAGATTAAATCAAACAAACAGGAAGGACCATTTCCCATTGCCATTCATGGACCAGACGTTGGAACGATTAGCAGGACAAACATATTACTATTTTCTCAATGGCTACCCAGGATACAATCAAATTACTGTCAATCCAGAAGATCATGAAAAGAAATTTTATTTGATATGCTAGAAAAATGCATAAAGGTATTCATGGATGATTTTTTGGTTTTTGGTCCATCATTTACCCAGTGTCTACGCAATTTAGACACAATGTTAAAAAGATTTACGGAGACGAATCTAGTACTCAATTTAGAGAAATGCCATTTTATGGTAATTGAAAGAATAGTCTTGGGACACAAGGTCTCATCAAAAGGAATAGAAGTAGATAAAGCCAAAGTTGAAATCATCGAAAAGCTTCCTCCACCATCAAATGTCAAAGGAATTAAAAGCTTTCTAAGCCATGCAGGATTTTACACTCGATTCATCAAAAACCGCAAAGCCATTGAGTAATTTACTCAAAAAAGATAAGTCTTTTGATTTGATGAACAATTTTTAGAGGCCTTTGAAAGTCTTAAAGAACAACTAGTAACTGCACCGATAATCACAACTCCAAATTGGAATTACATTTTTTAATTAATGTGTGATGTTAGTGATTATCTTGTCGGTGCAGTACTAGGACAAAGAAAAGGAAAAAAAATTCATGCAATTCACTAGGATAACGAAGTCTTAAACGGGACACAAATTAATTACGCTACCACAGAAAAAGAATTGTAAGCCATAGAATTTGGGTTCGAATTTGGTTGAGTAGCGAATATTCTCTGGCACTGTAACAATTCACCTTACGAAGGACATTGGTTGAGTTCGAATTTGGGTTAGGGTTTTCCAAATTTCAAAAGACCGAGGTGGGTTATAGAGACATCCACCCAAAATTATATTTTTACCTCACTTAACACATCCAAAATGATAACGTGCTGAAATTATAATTTTCACCCGTCAAAGATCAAAGACCGTACCCAAACCCTATCAAGTTTGCATGAAAACCGCAAAGACCGTCTCCGCTCAGTTTTCACACCTCCATTTATGTAATGGGCCAAACAAGATCTAAGAGAGTAACAAATAAGCACTATGAGGCATGAGCTTTCTCCTAGGGAATCACCAAATAACCATGAGAAGAAGATCTAAAGAGAGTGTCCTTTGTGCATGCTGAGTCATCTTTCTTTTCCATTTATTCTGATAACATAACATTCCCATGCACGCTGTTATATACTTGGTACGTTCCTATATTTATGTATATTTACGGAGTACAAGGTTATCCCTTACGTAGCCATCTATTAAAATGCACTGTTTTCTCTCTTATTCAACAAACCCTCACAATTTTGGTGCTTCAAGCAAACCAAACCCTTTTCTCACTCAAACAATGGCTATTCAGAAAGGACCCTCTTATTTGAGTGAGAGTAAAAGGTTTAGCAGTATCATTGACACGACAACTAGACTTTTTAGGGCACTCATGCCTTCTGTTTATATAGAGATAACAGGTTTTGCTGACAACTTTGTGGAGAAAAATCTCATTGTTATGAGATTGTTGTTAGTTTCCACGGTTTTCACTTTTCTCATCATTATACTACGTGCCATCTTAGAACACCCACCTATTCGTATAGTTAAAAGTATGGTTATGAATATGATTGTCATGCCATGTGCTGCGTGTGTTTTATCGGTGTTTATGGTCAGTTGTCACTACTGTAATTGTTTTCATCATTTCAATCATCGTTTACATGTTTGCTCGGTCTACGATGACTACTCAGCCAGAACTTACTACGAGTGATCGTACAAGTTTCAAGTATATCACTGACATGGTATTTAAGCTCTTTTATGTGCTCATTGTTTTTGTTGTTGTGGAGATGATAGGTTTTGCTGACAACATGGTGGAGAAACATCTCTTTCCTACGAGATTTTGGCTACTTCTTGCAGTTTTCACTTTTCTGTTCGCTATAATTCCAGACATATTAGAAAACCCACCTGTTCGTCTACTGCAAAGTATGGTTTTGATGGTCATGGCATGTGTCGTGTGTGTGCTAATGGTGCTTCTGATATCAACTATTGCTGCTGTAATTGTTTTCACCTTCTGGAGTGTTGGTATATTGATTGTTGTTGTGCAGAGGTGGACCCATATAGTTCAAGAGATGAAAGCAATAAGGATTGTTTTGGCAAATTAACAAGTTTTAGCTAATCAATCTTCAAGATCTTATGGATCGATATTACACAAGTTTCATTAGTGTTTTGTAGTTAATGTTAGCTTAAGGCAGCATTATTTGTAATTTCTTATTTTAATTGCTATGAATGAATTTATCCTTTAAATTCCTCTGCTATCTTTTATATGTAACAATTAGAGCTTGTGATGACTTGGTATTTTACTATGAATGTGACACGTGCTAACAGATTCACTTTATTTAAAATGTTTAATTAAAACTTGATTAAATTTTTTAAGAACTGCTATAATTAAGACCGGAATAACAAGTACTATTCCAAAGACTTGTAATAATGAGATTCAAAAATTAAGAAGAGCTTTTGTATGGGGAGATGTGGATGAAAAGAACGTGAAAAGGGAAACAATTATACAACCTAAAGAAATTGGAGGTTTGGGGTTGCGTTATCTCAGTGTTATGAAAATGAGGCGTGCCTTATGAAGTTGGGTTGGGAGCTGCGTTCGAGGAGCAACACGTTATGATTTAGAGTAATGGAAGGCAAATACGATAGAGCCAATATGGAAGATGATACAGCAGAAGCAAAAGCATCAAGCTCATCACTTTGGAAGACTTTGGTGAGAATGTGGCCTAACTATGCTCAATTTGATTAGATCCCATGATTTCTGATTTAGTGGATGAGATTCTCGCGGATCTGCAACATATGACTGTAGTGGAATTGGTTGATACAAGGGGAAATTGGAATAATTGAATGCTTGATTGACTGCGTAATGATACCAGAAAGAAGATTGACTCAATTCTGATAGTACATATGCTCTATTGAGTAACCATGATGCAATAGAAAGAAATGATATTCGGAAAAGAATTTGGAGACTGGAGGTGCTTGAAAGAGTTAGAAGTTTTGTGTGGATTGTCCTTCATGAGAAGTTGATGACTAACGAAAGGAAGAGTAAGATGCATTTAAGCATGTCATTATGTGCTTACTGCAGAGAAGAGGTCGAAACAACTCAACATGTGCTAAGAGATTACATAAATGTAGTGCCACATAGTATGAGTGAGACATGAATTTTTTTCATAGTAATCTCATAGAGTGGATTTATTTGGATGTGAAATGTAGTATTAAATGGGAGAGTAATATATATGCACCAGAAAGAGAAGCATCAAGAAAAAAATTCAGACTTGAGGATTATCGTATGACACATGCTGCAGGTTCTATAATTAGCTACAGACATAGCAGCAGATTCAGATTGTTTGGTATCTGCCAAAAGCGCGATATGGGTAAATTAGTCACTGGTGGGGCTAGCAGAGGCTGCGAACCAATCAATACATTGTACACCACAAACATATCAGCTACAAACCAAAATAAAAATCATCTGCATTAATTTAACACAGTTGGGAGGAGAGAACCAAGTATCATAGTTCTTGATAAAGCAATGTGACAGAAACAAACCAGTTGCAGACAATAAAATTTAGCACACCACACCACAAACAACATTAAACAAGAAAAAAAATAAAGAAAAAAAGAACAAGATGGCATGAAAATTTGGAGTGCATTAATAGAGTGAGTTGAACTCAAATCTGTTAAGTAGCAAGGTAAACGTATATTCCATTGATAGGTTCCTGACAGAACCTAACCCAGCTAAATTCATTTCTAATCTAAACTAAAAAGTAACTGAAATTTAGAACTGCCACTTGTTTATATACTGAAGCTAGCATTCCATGTGATTAGTACAAAATAAAAGGATCCACTTTCAACCAAACTTTAGTTACATTCTGAAAATTTACTTTTCTACCAAACCTTCTTCCAGCCGCCAATTCTTTCATATAGTCCTGTCATAGAGGGAACTTGTGGAGAAACAGCATCTGAAGCACCGGCCAAGCGTAGAAACACACTAGCTCTTTTATACGTTGTACTGATTTCCCTTTGCTGTGTGGCATCTTTAATGCTTTCATATTGATATTGCTTATTTTTTCTTGACATGTTATGCACCAAGTCCTTTCTATTGGCGTCATTCTGATTCTTTGAAGCAATACCCTTCAAAGAAACACTCAAGCGAGAAAACACACTGGTTTTTTGTTTGGGCTCATCACAATACATACCCTTTAAGAGAAGGGAATTCAAATGATCACTTTCATCTTTGGACTGGAAGTTACTTACAGCATCAGAGGAAGAGTCACCTAACTTGTCAGATTCTTTATCACTCAGCAGAAATCGAGGAACAGGGATAGAAGAATCATCATTTCCAATAAGCATATCTAACTCTATCTGTTCCTCATCTGAACCATCGCTAGAATTACCAAGCTCCCCATCTTCAAGGTCAGAATGGTCACTTGAACACAAGGGTATAAAATCTTCATTACCATCCTCAAAAATATGGAAGTTTTCTTTCTTCTCTTGCAATGTAGGAAGCTCATGCAATTCATAGCTAGTAGCAGAGTGAGCCCAAGATGCAACTGATTGATTGAAGCCAGGGTGTTCAGGATCATAAGCATCAACATCCAAATGCATGCTTTCACCCTTTCCGAGAGACTCAGGAGACAGAGAAAGCTTTTCCGCCTCTTGCTCAGCAGTTACTGGAGTACCATGGTTCACGTTGAGCTTCCTTTTAGGAGGGTTGGTAACCCCCCCTTTCTTTAGCACATCTTCAATAATCTGAGAATCCCACTTCCTTGTTTTCCTTTTATTCCGATGAAGAGAGCGTGGAACTTCACATTTTCTTGAATTGAATAGCCTCACCAGACTTTGAACCTGACAGTCAAACAACCGGAATCATAAAACTATGTATCATGCAGGTTATTCACACAAGCTCCCGCATATGTTTCTAGATAAAGTAAATTGTGCAATAATGTCCAGCCAAAAGTTGAAAAGGAGCAGACCTGATCTTCAGACAAACCAAGGTTGAATTTGTACTTGGTAAAGTAATTATCTCGAATAGCATCACAAAACTCATTTTCGAAAAGAGGGTCGCAGCGCAAGATTCGGGTGAATTTAACCTGGTCAAAACCATAAACATAAGAACTCACAGAAATAAGAATACTCTAAAAATAAAAGTTTATCAAAGTAATAGGAAAAGCAAAATACACACAAGTAGAATAGAAAAATCAATATATGCCAAATCTGTGGGAATTTGAAATTGAAATAAGGCAAGCGTAATATGAAAGTAAAGATTACAACCTGTGCAGGGAACTGCTTTCCAGATGAAACATATGCACGAGGAGCAATGTTCATGCTGCCATCTGTTATCGCTTCAAAAACCCCATGAAGTTTCCTCTCTTCAAATTCGAAAAGGAACAAAATCATTCCTGCCTTGACGTTTTTAACAAAATCAGAAAAATTAACCGGTAACCCAAACAAATTCCTCTCAAAGCATTCTTTCAAAGTACTCCTATTGGACATGAAGATAGCACCATGCTCAGGCAAAAATCCAGACTCCTTATTTTTGCACAAATCTCCGGCGTCCATTTTCATTCTAACAAAAAAACTTTGTAGGTTAGAACTTACTTTAAATCTTTACGTCAACTATGTAATATTATTGAAAAATTAGAACATGGACGGGAAAATTTCAATTACAAGAGCCAAGTTCAATTCAAGAAGCAAATAGTGAATGTTATACATATGCATCACATATTATAGTACACTTGTGAGAAGTGACCACCCCAAGATCTAAGTTTCTTGCACTTGAAATTACAAGCAGGGGTTGAGCTACATGCATCACTAAAGGGACTCGGGACCCTGCCAAATTTTAATCACTGCACTATTAGGAAGAAAACCCATTCTCTACATCAGACACCCATCGTCAAAATATCCGTAAAAAGGAAACACCATAAATCATCACAGCAAACCAACATTAGACCTCCATAGTCACTACCTCCACCATCATCCTTAATCCAGAAACCAAACCACAACCAGAAACTAACTAGTACCTATCCTCTTGAAGCCAGTAACTCTCCTCCAGCATTCTCATTCACACCATAATCCGCTACTCTTCTACATTACATAACATTAACCCAAGTACACCCCCTTTAGCCACCACTGCAAACAAAGTCCAATAACCACATCAAAACTATAGTGAACACATTCCCTCACTCACAGAAACCCGCCATGAAACCTTTGTCTCCGCTACTAAACTTCAACATCCCGCTCCATTTCCCTCACAGCCTCACCCATCGCCCATGACTAGCTTCCCTCCGCCTCTAATTAGAATACCCACATTCATACGATTCATTACAAATCTATAAATTGGATATGCTATTATAACTCCATTTTGTTAATAGCACCACCCACAAATTAATTGTACCTTCAACATATCAATTTATAACTCATACACAACACATTAATAGTTACACAAAGATGCAATAACTCATTGTATACATGAACCATCAAGTTCAAAACGCTAATTCTACATAAATAAAATTCACACACACACACACACAGATAGATATATATATATATATATATATATATATATATATATATATATATATATATAACACAGACAAGCAACCATAGAAATTAAGAAAAAGCATAAACAACCATAGACTGCAAAGCACACATTAAGAAAAAACAGGTTAATATAAAAAAATATGCTGATTCTAACAAGAGTTCATTTACAATTTCTCAATCGTCATAGTTACAAACATTTCAAAATGTGCAAATACAGATCAGATTCTACAAATTTGGAGTAGAAATGAAAAAATAATGAGAAACCTTTTAAACTGCTGTTTGAGCCCGAATTTTCTGGTTGATTGTCTTGTCATTGTTGATTTTCTGAGGAATTAAAGTATCAAACAAAAAGAGAAATTTTTTTTTGAAAAAGCCATAATAAGAGAGAAAGAAAAGATGAAAGAAGCTGAGAAGTAAGTGCTCACTCAGAAGTGGGCATTGCAAAATGGGGTCACTCTGCACGTAGAAACTTTGTACATTAGAATTGCCATAAAAAAATCCTAAATCCCACTACATACGACTAGAAAATTAGCTAGCACACAGACAAGCAACTTTCAAATACAAGGGTCAAACTCATTTCAAGAAACAAATAGTGGATGTTATACATATGCATTTCATATTATAATACACTTATGAGGATTGTAGCGTGATCTATACTTCAAACTACCCCAACGTTTGAGTTTTCGGCATTCAGAATTGGAAGCAGGGGTTGAGCTAGATGCATCACCAAAGAAACTTGGTTCCCTGCATTCTTTACATCACACACTCAACACTAAACTAGCAACAAAATGCAACATCATAAACCACGGCAGGAGACCAACCAACCCTCCTTAGACCTTCACAGTCACTACCTCCACCTGCATGACCCTTCACTGACAAACCAAACAACCACCGGTACCTAACTTATACCCATCCTCTTGAAACCAACACCTCTTCTTCACCATTCCCGTTGACACCACAAGTCACTGACCCTTTAGCACGCATTACAAATTCCACTAACCATATCAAACCTATGAAACACTGACACAACACAACACAACAATGTAACAGACACCAAACACAACACTGACATATCGACACTGATAATAATTTATTTTAAGAAATGAGATAATTTAATGCAATCACATGTGTTGGTCTCAGTCATTAACACGTGTCAGACACCAGACACACCTTCAATCAAAAAATGTGAGCACTACAGAGTTATGAACACATTGACTAACCCCATAAATTATACTATATGCTATTATAAGCTCATCATCGCACAAATTAAATGTACATTCTTCTACACATGAATTTATAACTCCTCCAAAACCAAAACAGATTAAAATTTACACTAAGATTTAAAGCAACTAAAATGAATGTTTACATGAACCATGAACCTAGAAAGTAAGTTGATTCAAACTCTAATTAAGTAAAAATGAAATAAACAAGCATAGATTTACACAGCACAAAGATCAAAACAAACAATAGAAGTTGATTTGGAGTGGAAATGGGAAACCTTTTTAATCCATGGTTGAAACGCTAATCTTCTTCTTGATTTTCTTGTTTTGTGTGTGTGTGTGTGTGAGAGAGAGAGAGAGAGAGAGAGAGAGAGAGAGAGAGAGAGAGAGAGAGACGAAAATAGCGATGATATAGAAGAAGAGAGAAATGGGTGCAGTGCACTCTCACACTCACTCAGAAGAAGTTGGCATTGTAATATGGCGCGCCACTCACCGCGTCTTCAGCAAAACGACAATTCTCTTTTCTTTTACGTTCTACACAAATCAAACCATAATTTTAATTTTTAATAAATAACTGCATTTAATCAACTCTGCAAGTTTTAATTTTTTTGGTAAAAGATGAAGCTACTCGAACACTTTAAAACAAGTAATTTTATCTCTCACAATTTTCTTAATTTGCAAATTTATTACTCCCTCCATCTTTAATTATAAGTGTTCTGAGAAGAAAAAAAAATTGTTCCTAACTAAAGGCTCTTGTATAAAAATTCTTTAAAAAAAAGAAGATCTTGTATAAATTACGAAATATATTTATTATCTTTTTTCATAAACATACCCATAATCAATATTAATACCAACTTGAAAAATTAAAAGTCTAATTTAATACATATACAAAATACAAACTAAGTTACAATTTAGTACATATTCACACACAAATTAGACACATTAGCGATGGGAGCATGAACAATACTCATGACGAGAGAAAAGCTCTCGTGTGAATAGTACTCGTACAGGGTTTGATCTCCGCTTGGCAGTCGGGTGGCAGCCTCCGTCACTTCCACCCTTTGTAAAGTTGTAGCTCTTTATCTTCATTGTTGTCTCTCATGATCTGAGATCTGTTCTAGGTATCAAATTGTGAATTAGATTGTGGGTGACTCAGACTATGATTTACTTAAAAAATCAGGTTTGTTTTTTTCTTTAGATTCTTGTGATCCACATTTTCTAGGTTCCATTTGTGACTGCTCGCTGCTCGTGGATTTTCCTTGCGTTTGAGATTGTGTTTTATGTTGGGTCTCATTGTTGTGGTTTGTGGTTATGGCGTCCGTCATTCCCTGGTTGTTCTTGGCCTCACCGACACCAACTTAACCAGCAGGAAGCAACAACCACACTTTTGCACAAGAAGTGACTAATGCTTGCGACATTCAATATAATAAATTGTCGATGCCTGCAATCAAAGGGGACTCTTTTTGTATCAAAATTTCACAGGATGAATAAGAGAAAGGCATTGAAGGTTGCCAACATAATCTTCATGGAAGATTGATTTTGAGCAAAGGCGATAAACCAATTTCTAGCAGTAACCTACATGAGAAATTACTTGCATTATGGAAGCCTACCAGAAAATGAAAGATCATTTTAGGAAAAGGTTTTTTTGATTTTTAGTTTTACTCAATGGAAGACTTGAAGAAAATATGGGCAACGAGTTCTTAGAATCTTAAATAAGGTATTCTCTGTATCTCTAAATGGTCTTCAGATTTTAGCATTCACGGTCATAAACAAACTTATATGCAAGTCTGGATTAGATTAATATATCTCCCACAAAAGTATTGAAGACATGCAACTTTGTTTGAAATTGCTAACGGGGTGGGAACCCCTCTAACTTTAGATGATGGGACTAAGAATCACACTTTTAGTCATTTTGCAAGGATCTTGGTTAATCTTGACTTTTCTAAAAGATTTTTTCATGAGTTTATGGTTGAACGTGAATGGTTTTTCTTTTATGTTGAAATTCATTATGAACGGCTTCCTGATTTCTGTAACAACTGTGCTACAATTGGTCATACCATTAGTCAATGTAAGTGCTTTCATAATAATCTTAGGGCTTCCAAGGAGGTTGCTAAGAAACAACAAGGGAATGTTCACAAGGGTGAGGCATTATACTATGCAGCACCCTATTCCTTAGCCGGCTAGACAACATGAGGTTGCACTAAACGATGCTATTGTGCAACTATCAGGATGCGTCAAAATTGTTGTAGACGAGGATCCACTTATTATTGGTATTATAATGTCTAGAGTGATTGCAACTACAATGCATGTAGGATATGCTATTAAGTTTGTGGAAGAGGCATCTTCTATTGTTGTTGAAACTCTTCATGTATAGGTAGAAGACACCTTAGTTATGGCTGAGAAACATAATGGGAACCAACATAGCAATTCTTTTGCTGAAATGCGTATCATTGGCCCTTGGTGTGATGCAGTGATCGATATGGATTACTATAACTATTATACACTCGATGACTTTGAATAGGAATTGATGATCTTATCAAAACGATAGTTGCTGAGTCTTGTGAAGTTTTATCTAAGATGGTAAATTTTGTGTTATGCTCGTGTGCTTAAATTTATTGGGATTACATGTCTTAGTTATTTAATTTAAATATTCTTGTTTTATTTTATGAGGAAAGTTCTTCTCTTTATCCTAATGATATGAAGATTCAAGTGGGTGATGTTGTGTTGTTTAAGGTTGAAAAGGATGTTGTCCTTGGTGAGATTGATAAAAATTGTTTTCGTGTTTTGGCTATGAAGATGGAACCTCATGTTGTTGATTTTTTCTTTGATAGGTTTTATCCGTTTACTTTATCCTAGGTAGTTTATTTTCTATGTTTAATTTTACCATATAATTTGGATTACCTTAGTTTTGACGTAGTTTAAAGTTTTCCAATAATTACATTGATGTTTAGTCTTTTATTTCTATGTAAGATTGAATAACAATGTTTGTTTAGTTATTTTTGGATTTGCTTATGTTGATGTTTGATTTAATTTAAATTTTTTTTTTCAGTCTCCTTCGCCCAAGCAGAGTGTTTTGAAAATTATTGGAGAAAGATCTCTCACCGATTACATTGATGCCAATGAGGTGTGGGATTATCCCATATAATTATTGTTCTTGCCTAATGATGTTGGGAAGGTATGCCTTGATGCTAAATTTGAAAAAGGCAAATTCTCTTTGTTGACTGAGGATGTTGGAGTTGTGGAAGGAACTCTAAAAAATGACATTGGTGTTAATGTGGTTGTGGATCATGCCAAAGAGTCATTGGTCAATCCTAATGATATTGAGAAGATGTGTCTTGCTCTTAAGAATGAAAAAAAGAAAGTCATCCTTCTTAGATGAGGATGTTGGACCTCATGTTGGAAAGAAAAACAAGTTGCTACATTCTAAGTGATATAACATGCTTTCTATAATATATATATATATATATATATATATATATATATATATATATATATATATGGGAGCATATCAAGTGAGAATGAGTATCTTATGTGAGAATGATAAGAATAATTAATAGCCCTTGGATTAAAATCAATGGTCTAGATTAAAAAGCTCAATTTAAATGATATTGTGAGCCTCCTCTTTCTATCTCTTCTCTCTATCTTCGTCTATGGTTTTTTCAAGTTCCAGATTTTGTGTACCCTTGTTCTTGTTCACCTTTTCATCTTTTTCCCAACCGCCACAATCACCCATGTGGCTGGTCTCCACCGCCGTTTACGCCATCAGAATTTCAGTCTACATTCACCTTTTCATCTTTCTCTCAACCACCACAATCACCCATGTAGCTGGTCGCCGCCGCCGTTTACCTCATTGGAATTTCAAAAAAATCCATTATTATTATGAAAAAACAAAAGAAAGGACAGGAAACAACTTCTTGTCTTCATCTCCTCCTGTTGATGGTTCCCATGTAGCTGTTCCCATCGCCGCCGCCGCCGTGTGAGAGAGTGAGAGACGATAATGGAGAGAGACGACAAGAGAGCGAGGGTGAAAGAGGGCGAAAGAGGTACGATTGCCGATTCACCGTTGGTAGAAAACGAGAACGGCACGGGAGACAGACACTGTAGATGTTGGATTGAAGAAGATGAAGTGAAATGGTTTAATGACGATAATTAGATAAGACAAAGAGCATGTGAGTTATTTTAATTTAGACCATTGATTTTAATCCAAGGGCTATTAATTATTCTTATCATTCTCACATAAGATACTCATTCTCACTTGATATGCTCCCTATATATATATATATATATATATATATATATATATTGTAACTGATCTTTTGTAACTTGCTTACTTGTTCTTTTCTTAGATTTATCGGCGCACATGTCTTTTGAATTGATATGACTTTGGAATAGGAATTGCAAATATAATTTTGTTCCTTTTCCATTGGCATGTGTGTGGCAGGTTTTAAATTATTGTAAGTAGTTGATGTATATGGATTGTTATGGCTTTGGAATAGTTATACTTTGATATAAATTATATATGTATGTATAAGACCATTTGGTTGTGTTATGGCTGTTTCAGTTTGGTTTGAATTTATATATCTTAATAATATACAAATCTCCTATATTTTTGGGTCTCCTAATCCTAGGTGTCATCCTCTAAACCCCTTAATGCCAAATCATCAATTTTTTATAGTACAAATAATGATCAAAATTAGCAATGTTGAAAAATTTATTTCTATTCATTTTCAACAAAGAAAATTCAAATTGATTGATTTTCCACCAAGAAATCACATTTTCAGACTCCCTTTAAGGAAACAAACAAAAAAAAATTAAAAGCCAGGTAAGCTCAATACTCCACCACTCCAACTTTTCAGGTTCATTAATTAATATCTACAAAAAAGGTGTAACTTTCCCTGGTCTACCGCTGTGGAGTTCTAAACATAACACAAAAGTGAAAAACAATTCGACTAAGAGACAGACTTCTTAATCATCTTCTCTGTTGATCCCAACAAGACTTTAATCAATTGATGATAAACTACCACAACCCGTCACCAACGAAGTCTTCCCAAATCCTCCAGTTTCCATTATAAGGTCTACAAAGCAGTGAAAATCTGTATATAACAAGTGGGAATCTCGGCCAAATCCAAATTGAAATATGGTTTGAGAGGATAGGACCAAGTTGAAATCAAATTCATCAAGTAAAAACAATTTCCCCCTCTCTTTTGAAATTTTCACCCCAAACTTCACCTTAAATTATATTTTTTTAATCAAACCCTTACCCTAGATGTAGCCTATAAAAGGGGCCGCTTGGTGAAAGTGAAATTCATCCCATATTTGCTTTGTGTTGACAGAGCATTTCTCTCTTCCTCTCTTTTAGTTTTATCTTTCCTGCAATCAGTTTTTTAGTTTGAGAGTTTTTTTTTTCACAATTTGTTTTCGTTTAAGAAAAAAATGTCAAGCCTTTTCGATTTTTCTGCAATTTCTGAGATTTCAACTGAAAAAACATTTTGGAACTTGAAAGGTAAGATCATTAGACTTTGGCAAGTTTCAGATTTCAATGGAAATAGTGTCATTTTCTATTGAACTGGTCATACTTAATGAGGCTGGTGATAGGATCCACGCCTCAATCAAGAAGACTTTAATCTACAAGTTCAGGAATGATCCTTTTGAAGGAAAATGCTTTAGCTTTGAAAATATGGGGGTTGCCAACAACGGTGCTGGTTATAGAACCACTAGACACACCTACAAGCTCAACTTTCAGTTCAGCTAAAAGGTTCAATACCTCCATAATCTTAACATCACTAATCACCTTATTAGCTGATTTCAATTTCTGATGTGACTGGATGAACCTATGACACTGATTACTTAGTTGGTAATTTTCATATTTCTCTTTAGTTTTTATTTTTGTCTTTAAAAAGTCCAATAGTTTTTAATGTTAACACCTAGATATTTAACTATGTATTATGTTTATAATTATTTTAGACATCATTGGTGTGTTGACTAGTGTTGGAAGTGAGAGGGAACTTGAGAGGAATGGAAACATGACAAAGCTCAATGTCATTGAACTTGAGGCTGGAGGGTAACACACTATTTTTTTCCTTGCGTTTATTTCTATTTTTTCATTATTGGTTCTGATTTAAGTTCATTGTTTTGTAAAGAGGTACAAGATACAATGTACTTTGTTTGGAAGCTATGTTGATGACCTCAACAACTTCATAGCAAGTGGAGACATCCAAAATGCTATAGTTATCATCCAGCTTGCCAAAGCAAAAAGCTTTCAAGGTTAAGAATAATCAATAGTTTCTCAACCCTTAGTGCTTCCGTTCATTTCCTTTGTTTACTTTAATGAATAGTCAGTTTTAATAAATCATATATATGTTTTTCGATAAGATACATGTTCAAAACTGTCTTGGATGCCCCAAAGTGATTTACAAGCCTACCTGCAATGATGTTGTTACCATGAGGAATAGGTATTAAATAATGATAGCTTCATGATATGTTGGTGTAATCTAATTGGAATTTCATTTAAAACCTAATGTAAAATCATGTTTGATAATTATTTTTGGTTTTTTTTAGGCTGTCTGAGAATGTTGATACTCCATCCCCACTTTGTTTAACACAACTGCAACCTGAACCTAAGCTTGACCCAAGGGAGGAGTTTTTGTTTGGAACACCCAAGACCACTATGAAACGGATCAAAGATGCAACAACTGTAAGTATTATGTATTTTTTATTTTTTATTTTGGTAAAAAACAAATGATTACACTTTAATCATAATCACTTACTTGGTTGTTTTCCTTTCATTGAATTCTGTTTATGTTGTGCTTGGGACATTCAAGAGAATTGTCAATAGGAAAATTTTTTGGTACACGACATGTGTGTACTCCAAGGCTATCATACCTGATTCTCACATGTTATATTGTAAGAAGTGTGATAAGCATGTGAAGAAATTTTTCTCAAGATGATTTTGTTTACACAATTCCTTTTATCTAAAGTTTCTGATTTATACCACATCCTTTATACACAATATAGCTAAATTATATATTTCATAATTACACTAGGTACTATTTAAGGGTGAGAGCAATTGATCACACAGATTGTGCTACCTTGGTAATATTTGACAAAGAAGCAGCTGCTCTTTTCAACAAGAGTTGTGTTGACATGCTAGCTGAACATGGAGTGGTAAGTGATGAAATTTTTTGTTGTGGTAATTTGTTTTTATAAAATCAACAAGCATGTAGTATTTACTAATGTATGAATTTTTTATGTATAAGCTATATCTGAGGGTCATTTACCACATGAGCTTGCTGGAATCATTGGCAAAACCTACCTCTTCAAGGTAGAGACCAAGGCTGATCAAAGCCCAAGATTTGAGCAGTCATTCCAGGTGAGGAAGATGTGTGTTGTGCCTGATATTATCAATGAGTTCACGAAGAAATGGGAAGGGGAAGAAGCTTCATTCTTCAAACACACAATGGTATGGATCCTTTGTTGTTAAGAATTGGACATAAATATGTTTTCAGTTGTTTTGATACAAAATGTTATTTTTGTCTGAAGGTAACAGAGATCCCCGCGTTCTACCTGACTCTAAAGGTATATCTCTTACTCCACTTGTTGCACGAATATGCTAATTGATGATTCTAGTTGCAGTTCAATTATAACCTTGATTTGTCTAGTATCTGAATTTATTGATTGTTTTTCATTAATGTGTTCACTACTAGCTCGACTATGATAATAAAATGTAAATAACCTGAATAGGCCTAAGGTCTGCGTCATTATCAACTGACTGGGTATATTGTGTTTTTATTTTAGTTCATAATGTGAATTTATTTGGAAAATGATTAAGCATAATCACTTAGATCATATATATATATATATATATATATATATATATATATATATATATATATATATAGGAATTACCAAAGAAAATGTTGGTTGGGTTGGAGGAAGCTTGATTTTTGCAGCTTCACCAACCAATCTTTGGGAGTCAGTAAAAGCAACATAAGGTGTTCTTTTATTTCCTTGATCATTGGGTATGATTTCCACACAATTGTTTTGCTCTTGCCATACTCCAACGCAAGAGTAAGTCGTGCCAACGTCAATTCCTATGGCAAGTCCTTCTTCGTATTTCTCTGTCATTTTAGTCTTTAAAGTGAATGAAACTTTTCCATACTGACTTCTTTTCTCATCAGTTCCCAAGCTGAAAAACCAAAGGTCCCATTAACTTCCTTAATATATTAAAGAAAGATAATGTTTCAATTTCTCTTAATTCTCAATAACTAAAAAATTATTGTATGATAATACCACCGTTTTCATTCACTTTTACCCATTAAAAATTTATTGCACACCGCTTCCCAAGTTACTTCATTATGTCATTTTAATTTCTTATTCTCATTCCATCGTAAGTATCCCGTTCACTTCCCAACCTCTTCTTTGATAGTTTTGATTTTTTCCTTGGAAAGGAAATCTTCCATCTTCTCTGCCCTTTCACACTGTTGCCCAACTAACCCAACTTTGCCTCTTTATTTTCGATCTTCCTCTCCAATCCTCCTTTTCTTTTTCTTTTCATTTTTCGATTATAAGTTCATCTACACAACTATACTCCTTAACCTATGCATATGTTATCCTTATTGTCGTGGTTAACCTTTTCCTTTTTTCCGTCCCATTTATGTTCATTTCGGTTCTTAGGCAGACTCTCTCATATGGCAAATATAGCAATGAAATTATCAAAAGTTTTGATATAAAATTTCTTTGGCAGACTTCCTCACATATCCTCTACAACACTTTACACTAATTTGAGTCTTTTTTTGGTTTCCACCATTGTTATTCACAGATAACATTTCCAAACATTACATGATTTCTCTTTTTATGAATTCCCTTATAATTTTTTCTTTTGGATTTATGCTTTTATTTATCTAAAGCTTTTATTTCCCTTACATTACTCTATTTCTATAATCGGTTCATTCAATAGTCACTTTGATTTGAAGTTTAAAAGTTGTTTAATCTACATGTGTGTTATTTGATATTCTGTAATTTTGTGTGTGGTTTTCCTCTAGGTTTGTGTTTCCACTTACAAGAATGGTTGATTCTCCTCACGTGTTTGCACAAGTTTTTCTTGCAAATGGAGATTCTCCTTCATTATAAGTAAAAATCCAATTTTTTAGATTTATTGAATAAGGACGTATTTAGTCAATAATTTTATGAGATAATTATATGCTTTGGTTTTGCATATTGTTTGCTGTTTTATTTTCTATCAATTGTTATAGACTTTAATTGTTTTTTTACAATGTTTGGTTGATTTGCGTGGCCTGCTACTTTTCATATTTGCAGCATGACTCAGAATATTTGGTTTTTATTTTATTGTTTCTTCTCTGTATAATTTTAGGTGTTTTTCTTCTGATGTTGCTTATTACATTATTTATGTTGACAATTTTAACTATGGTATTGCAGTGTGTATGTCTCCACCAATGTCATTTGAATGTTGTTTGGTTGAATATGTTGCTTGATTTTATAATAAGGAACATGACCATTATTGACCTTGCTTCTTTTTAATTTTTATATTGAGTAAATCAGCTTTAAAATGCTTCAAGGTATCCCTAAAAAAAAAAAAATTCAACATATAAATCTTATAACAGAGATATCTATATTGATGCACGGATATACAGACTAGTTATTCCTAATTAAAAAAACTATGTATCCTACTTTTTTCAACGTATTTAAACATATATACATTCCTGACTTTTTCAGTCATGTTTCCTATCAGGTGGTAGAAACTATAAAGTCTCATAGCTCTGTGGAGGATATTGATATAAGTGATACTTAGATAAGTGAGTATGAAGAAATGAAAAATGGAAGTCAAAATGTGAAAACCTCAGACGAGAAGTTCACTTATCCATGTAACGCCCCATTTTTATTTAATTATTTTTAGTTGATGTTTGAGTATTTTTATATGATTTTACATGACTATATTTGACATATATGATTTAGATATGATTTTATGTGAAATATATGACTTGGTATGAATTGTGTGATATTTGGTGTGATGATAATTTATTATATGATTTATGGTGTTGTGTTTTATTTAAATAAAGTTGTTTGATTATTTTATTTATTTAATAAAAAGGTAGAAAATAGTATTATTTGGTTTAAAGGGAATTAAGTATAATTATGAGGAATAAGTGGGAGTTAAGGAAATAGGAGGGGGTTATAGTTTACAATAAAAAGAAAAGGAGAGTCGGAAAGAGTTTTACGTACAATTGAAAAAAAAAAGAGAAAGTGAGTTTTTGAGAGAAGAAGAGGAGAAAACCTAGAACCAAGAGAAGAGGCTAGAAGAAGAGAGAAGAACGCAGCTTAATTCAGGAGTCATAATCTAAGGTAAGGGTGGGATTCCTTCAATAATATGTATATATAATTTTGATTGTTGATGAAATTGTGTTCTAGGTTTAGGGTTTAGAAAGTTTATGATAATTGATATGATGTGATGAATTGTGTTGTTTAATGCATGTTTCTGTGTTGTTTTGATTGTTATGTTGTATATAGAACCTGTAAACATTGTTCTCTATCAAATTTGGGATTTGGGTAGATGAAATTTGGGTTTTTGAGTGAAAAATAGAGTTTTCCCGAGAGCTACCTTTGACAGCATACCCTGTTTCATGTTGTTGCGTCTTTTGCATCAGTTTCTGTTTCGAATTAGCTTTTGGTGTAAACACGAAAGTTGTAGGTATGAATGTTATATTTCTAATGCCGTTGGTCTGACGTCAAAATAATTTATAGAACTTGAGTTATGGTCAAATTACTGAACGTAGGTCACAGTGAATTTTTATGAATTTCAGCACAACTTTGTCCGAATTTGAAATGAAAACTGGTATTGATTGGTACATAATTGGTCTTAGGTGTAAACATGAAAGTTGTAGATAATTGAGTTAGCTTTCTAATGGAACTGGTTTGACTCGAAAATGTTTTGTAAATCTCGAGTTATGATAAAAATAGTCCAAGTAGGTCTTCAGAAAATTTTAAGAAAACTTAGCTTAACTAATCCCAAGTTAGTCCAAAACTTATGGTTGGTTTCCCAACTTCAAACTTAAGTATTAGGGATTTAGTCGGAGTGTTTTATGAGTATTTGGCTTATGTTTTATTGATCAACTTGCTTTATTTTTGAAGGATGTTTTGGTTTGATATGGATGTAGTTGATTAATGTATATGTGCTTTCCGGAGATGTGTGATTTAAATATGTGTTATATCAAGATGTGTTGTTTGTAGATGTGTGACTTAAATATGTGCTATATAAAGATGTCATATTTAAATATGTGATATTTGACGATGATGCTATTTAAAGATGTGTATTTGTCGAGTCATCTAAAGATGTGCATTGTTGAGTCTTTACTTGTGTCGTTGCATTTGAGTCGTGTCGTTGCATAGCATAGTCAGCGATGGGGGCTTAATGCCTGACAGGTCCTCTATGACCTTAGCGATGGGGGCTTAATGCCTGACAGGTCCTATTTGACCTTAGCGATGGGGGCTTAATGCCCTGATGGTACCACATGCATGAGGTCTAAGTGTTGCATAGTCGTGTCGTGTCGTTTGTGAAGTGATGATGTAATTGTGAAGTGATGATGTAATTTGCAAAGTGATGATGTATTCGTGATGGTGTAATTGTGACTTGTTGATGTATTTATGACGTGTTGAAGTATTTATGATGTTATGATGTACTTGTGAATGTTTGAGATGTTTTCGTTATATGTGATGATTTGTTGATGTTGTTGATATTGTTGTTGTTGATTGTTTATTGTTGTTGTATCTTGCTAAATGTCGTTGATGTTGATAACGTTGTTGTTGCTATATATATATATATATATATATACACACACATACATACATATATGAACTTGTTGATACTTGTGGTATAATTTGTTGTTGTTTCATCGATTTGATGAATTATATATTATTATTATTGAATGTGTTTCTCACCCCTTCTGTTGGAATTGCCGCCTTGTGGGCAAGTGCAGATTTCCAAGGCTAGTAGGATGTTGGCTCAAGTGTCTTAGGGCTCTGATACGTAACGGGATGAGAGTTAATTGTTGAATTTTCATTCCTTTATGTATCAATTTTGGAACTATATTGTTTGAACATTTATTTATTATTAAGAGGATTATTGAAATGATTATTTATGTTGGGGCCTTTGTGCCAAGATTTTGTTGAAGTTGATTATATTTTAAAAAAGACTTTTCCGCTGCAAAATATTACGAGATTAATTTTTGTTGTTGAATAAATAGTATATTTTCTATTTATGAATTTTTGAAAAGTAGTGTAACATTCTGTTTTGTGATGAAAACTCTGATTTTACGTATATATTTTTATGCTGGGAAAACGGGGTGTTACAGTTGGTATCAGAGCAGGTCGGTCCGTCCGGCCAAGTAGTAGAGTCGTGTCGAGCCTAGTAGTGTTGTGTGACAGCTTTATACTGTCTTTTGTTGTCCTAATTGTTGTTTGTTGTGTAGAGAACTAAGGTGCTGGAGTCTTATCCAGAATTGTTTGCATGAGGTTCATTTTCGAGGACGAAAATTCTTTAAGTTGGGGAGAGTTGTAACCCCCCATTTTTATTTAATTATTTTTAGTTGATGTTTGAGTATTTTTATATGATTTTATATGACTATATTTGACATATATGATTTAGATATGATTTTATGTGAAATATATGACTTGGTATGAATTGTGTGATATTTGGTGTGATGATAATTTATTATATGATTTATGGTGTTGTGTTTTATTTAAATAAAGTTGTTTGATTATTTTATTTATTTAATAAAAAGGTAGAAAATAGTATTATTTGGTTTAAAGGGAATTAAGTATAATTATGAGGAATAAGTGGGAGTTAAGGAAATAGGAGGGGGTTATAGTTTACAATAAAAAGAAAAGGAGAGTCGGAAAGAGTTTTACGTACAATTGAAAAAAAAGAGAGAAAGTGAGTTTTTGAGAGAAGAAGAGGAGAAAACCTAGAACCAAGAGAAGAGGCTAGAAGAAGAGAGAAGAACGCAGCTTAATTCAGGAGTCATAATCTAAGGTAAGGGTGGGATTCCTTCAATAATATGTATATATAATTTTGATTGTTGATGAAATTGTGTTCTAGGTTTAGGGTTTAGAAAGTTTATGATAATTGATATGATGTGATGAATTGTGTTGTTTAATGCATGTTTCTGTGTTGTTTTGATTGTTATGTTGTATATAGAACCTGTAAACATTGTTCTCTATCAAATTTGGGATTTGGGTAGATGAAATTTGGGTTTTTGAGTGAAAAATAGAGTTTTCCCGAGAGCTACCTTTGACAGCATACCCTGTTTCATGTTGTTGCGTCTTTTGCATCAGTTTCTGTTTCGAATTAGCTTTTGGTGTAAACACGAAAGTTGTAGGTATGAATGTTATATTTCTAATGCCGTTGGTCTGACGTCAAAATAATTTATAGAACTTGAGTTATGGTCAAATTACTGAACGTAGGTCACAGTGAATTTTTATGAATTTCAGCACAACTTTGTCCGAATTTGAAATGAAAACTGGTATTGATTGGTACATAATTGGTCTTAGGTGTAAACATGAAAGTTGTAGATAATTGAGTTAGCTTTCTAATGGCACTGGTTTGACTCGAAAATGTTTTGTAAATCTCGAGTTATGATAAAAATAGTCCAAGTAGGTCTTCAGAAAATTTTAAGAAAACTTAGCTTAACTAATCCCAAGTTAGTCCAAAACTTATGGTTGGTTTCCCAACTTCAAACTTAAGTATTAGGGATTTAGTCGGAGTGTTTTATGAGTATTTGGCTTATGTTTTATTGATCAACTTGCTTTATTTTTGAAGGATGTTTTGGTTTGATATGGATGTAGTTGATTGATGTATATGTGCTTTCCGGAGATGTGTGATTTAAATATGTGTTATATCAAGATGTGTTGTTTGTAGATGTGTGACTTAAATATGTGCTATATAAAGATGTCATATTTAAATATGTGATATTTGACGATGATGCTATTTAAAGATGTGTATTTGTCGAGTCATCTAAAGATGTGCATTGTTGAGTCTTTACTTGTGTCGTTGCATTTGAGTCGTGTCGTTGCATAGCATAGTCAGCGATGGGGGCTTAATGCCTGACAGGTCCTCTATGACCTTAGCGATGGGGGCTTAATGCCTGACAGGTCCTATTTGACCTTAGCGATGGGGGCTTAATGCCCTGATGGTACCACATGCATGAGGTCTAAGTGTTGCATAGTCGTGTCGTGTCGTTTGTGAAGTGATGATGTAATTGTGAAATGATGATGTAATTTGCAAAGTGATGATGTATTCGTGATGGTGTAATTGTGACTTGTTGATGTATTTATGACGTGTTGAAGTATTTATGATGTTATGATGTACTTGTGAATGTTTGAGATGTTTTCGTTATATGTGATGATTTGTTGATGTTGTTGATATTGTTGTTGTTGATTGTTTATTGTTGTTGTATCTTGCTAAATGTCGTTGATGTTGATAACGTTGTTTTTGCTATATATATATATATATATATATATATATATATATATACATACATATATGAACTTGTTGATACTTGTGGTATAATTTGTTGTTGTTTCATCGATTTGATGAATTATATATTATTATTATTGAATGTGTTTCTCACCCCTTCTGTTGGAATTGCCGCCTTGTGGGCAAGTGCAGATTTCCAAGGCTAGTAGGATGTTGGCTCAAGTGTCTTAGGGCTCTGATACGTAACGGGATGGGAGTTAATTGTTGAATTTTCATTCCTTTATGTATCAATTTTGGAACTATATTGTTTGAACATTTATTTATTATTAAGAGGATTATTGAAATGATTATTTATGTTGGGGCCTTTGTGCCAAGATTTTGTTGAAGTTGATTATATTTTAAAAAAGACTTTTCCGCTGCAAAATATTACGAGATTAATTTTTGTTGTTGAATAAATAGTATATTTTCTATTTATGAATTTTTGAAAAGTAGTGTAACATTCTGTTTTGTGATGAAAACTCTGATTTTACGTATATATTTTTATGCTGGGAAAACGGGGTGTTACAATCCATACTGCCCTAAGAAAAGAAAACCGAACTATGAGTACAAGGAACTCCTGCAACATGCTTCTGGTGTGGGTCAGAGTAGTTCACAAAAGAGAAAGCCAAGAGAAAAGGCTACTCATTTGGCTTCAGAAAAATATTTGGAAATAAGTTTTATGAATATAGATGAGACTCCCTCAAAACTAGCTGATAAAAGTGACACTTCTATTGATTTTGCTTAACATTTTGTGTGGCCTTGGATTGGAATTGTAGTTAATATTCTCACTAGCAGGGCAAATGATGGGACAACTGTTTTGGTGAGTGGTGCCAAGCTTAGGGATGAGTACAAAAGTAGGGGTTTCAATCCAATGCGAGTCAAGCCTCTATGGAAACCCCGAGGTCACACTGGAACTGCCCTTGTGGAATTCGTTAAAAAATGGTTTGGCTTTAATAATGCACTCGAATTTGAAAAAGCATATGCATTAGAACATCGTGGGAAAAAGGACTGGTTTGTTAATACGCAACAGAAGTCAAGTCTTTATGCATGATTTTCTTGAGCAGATGACTACAAATCGAATGATGTCATTGGTAAACATTTGCGAAAGATGGATGATGTCAAAACCATACGGGAACTTATGGAAGACGCATCACGAAAGCAAGATAAACTTGTGTCCAATTTGACCAACACTCTTCAAGTAAAAAGAAATCAACTAAGTGAGATGGAAGCAAGATGCACTGAGACTACGACCAAACTTAATTTTGCTTTGAGAGAAAAAGATCGGCTCATTCAATCTTATTATGAAAATATGTTTATTGAGCCTTAGTTACTTTTCACTAATTTGGATCAAGACTTGTGTTAGTTGTGATATTTTCTGACAACAATGTTTTATGCAATGTTTCCTTGTATTTAGAGAGAAAGAAAATACAGTCAAGTGTTAAGGATCAATTCCAAAGGATTTTAATGATAGCGAAAAGTTTAAATCTAAACTGGAAGCTCGAAAAGAAAAAAAAAGAGCTTGAGACACGAAGACTTGAATTGGAAAAGCATGAAGCACATAATGAAAGTGAAAGAAATAAGTTGGCAGAAGAGATGGAGGGGGTATGGTGTCTTTTATTTGCTCCATCCCCTCTAGTATACTATGATTAGGATTCCTGGAAAATTTATATTGACGAAACAAATTTTTTGTTTACGGTATTGATTATCATTCATTTCATGTTGACTAATATGTAAATAAATATATTATATACGTGTACATTTTTGGCCGCCTTATAAGTTTATGTCAAGATCCGATACTGATCTCATGATTCAATTCTCAATGGCAGCTTATAATCTATGTATAGACGGTATTTGTATTTGACTGTTTGTGTCTTTGACCTTAATCTAGGTAATGATCCCGTCCCTTGTTACTTTAGTCACAGGTGATGTGAAATGCATGGTAGCAATAATTAACAGTAATTGTTGACTCTAATTAAAATTTTGAACTCCAATGTGTGTGTGGTTATATGCTATGCTTTTAACGATGTGAACTTTGTTACTATAGTCATATGTCAATAATTTCACACCGGGGGTTTTCTGGTTTTCCTTTACTCTTTTCACCGCCATTAAGACTATGTTTGGATTGATTTGACAGAAAGAGCTTGAATGGGGAATTGTATTAGGTTCTTTTTTTGGATTGTTTAAATAGGATAAGATGCAACACAATGGAATTTTATTAAATGCATTCATTTTGTCCCATCCGGTAAAACTCTTTCTCCCTCCAATTTAAGAGTATGTGAGTAACAAGTCTTTTTCTCCTATCCATCTTCAAAATATTCAAAAAAAACATAGCCTAAGAATATTTATTAAAATACGACATTTTACCGGAAGTACGTTTCCAGTAGTGTATTTTGACAGATTTGAGCAATTAGGGGAGCGGATTGAGAAATTATGATTCTTAAGGAGCCTACAAACTAGAAAATTTGACATAATATGTCCTTACTGTGTCTGAGGTCATTTAAAATAAGGGTCTTACCACATGTTAAGGAACTTAAAATGGAAGTTTTGTATTGGGAAAAACAACTTTTAGGACTAACTATATATATATATATATATATATATATATATATATATATATTAGTTTTGTTTATTTTAAATCGTGGTGTTTACATTAATAATAAATAAATAACATTTGACAGTGGTAAGGCATTTTGTGCATTATTTAGTGAATATGTTGATATATTGAAGAGACTCGTGGAAAAATGTGGTGAGACGATGCCAGTTGTTGTTCAATTTGCTAAGGTTAATTTTTTTAGAGGTAATTGTATCTATCTATTTATTATAGTTTGTTATGTACATTTCTTGGTTTCAAATTTTTAATTTACTAGTTACCTTGGTATAAGTATGATATTATATACTTTAGTTAGAAAATTCTTCTTTCCAAAGTGTTAGAAAAATCACAAGGTTGCTGATTAATCCTGAGTTTCCTGAAGTTGTTGACATAAATATAGACAAGTTATATTTAACTGAAGTTTGTTTTATTTTTGTTTACATACTATGTTTATTATTATATTTTAATAGTCTAATTAAATTATTTTTTACTCTTAGATTGGTTTCTCACATACTTGAATCAAAGTTCTCTATCTCTCTTATATGAGAAATGTCGGACGCATCAAAAGAATATGAATTTCTACATTTGTTTGCCAGGAAAACCATTGTTGAGCTAAAGTATCAGACTGACAATGGTGTTTTTATAGTTTGTGCCTATATAGATGGATTAATCGAGGGTGATTACTCATATTTTGTTCGCAAATGTCACAGAAAATTATTATGAGGATCAGATAGTTATTATCGCAGTGTGTGATATACATTTTTAGAGTTGTTCCAAGGTATTGATATATGTCTATTGAGTAACTTGTTTGTTCTTTGTTTGTCTATGGTAATAGTAATCTGCATCTCATTATCTAAAATTGTCTAATTTGGTTGACCTTTAAATTCAAATGTGTAAATTAACATTAGGTTTGAGGTGAAGGTTAGAGCTAAACATGATCATGAAGAAGGTTTATTTGTTTTTGTTTGATCAAGATGTTTGTTATCTTACTGGGATGACGTGCTCGAATAGTTAAAGATTCAGAGGTTTCTTTATCATACTTCAGTTTTTTTTTAGGTCGCTTACTTTCTTATTAAATAGCCTGTCGTAATTTTTATACTTTAGGCAAAAAACTGTGTTGGTTATCCTTATGAACTTGAAGCATTGGTAGGCAAAAAGTTCCTTTTCAAGGTTGAAAAAAGGGCCACCTGTAACTCCTCCATGGATCCATCCTTTAATGTGATAAGAATTATTAAAGCATTTGTTGATTTTGGAAAGAACTTTACTTCTACTAAGGTAATTTTGTTTGATGGTTTAATATTACTTTATTTTTTTGTTATTTTATATTTGTTTCATGCATCTTCATACCCTTCTATGTAGGTCATTATGGATGATGTTTTCG
This sequence comes from Medicago lupulina, assembly GCA_958299785.1. Taxonomy (NCBI): domain Eukaryota; kingdom Viridiplantae; phylum Streptophyta; class Magnoliopsida; order Fabales; family Fabaceae; genus Medicago; species Medicago lupulina. The sequence continues at coordinate 25,576,195 of OY283141.1, read as the reverse complement.
CCCTACCTGATGTCCTTGGTAGTAGCTTTAAAACTCTTGTTGATATGTCTGGTAATGAGTATATTTGTTCAGTTACTTCTTTTATCGAAAAACATTTGAGTAGTGTAAGTGAAGTGACAAGTTATTTTAAAAGAAACATGTTGGATATTTTTGATGATCTTGATGAGTCTAATGTTGGAATTTCTTTAAGTTGTTCAAATTCGACAAAAAATAGAGCTATTGTTGAATTGATTCTTTCGCTATGTTGTATGTTTGATTAGAAATAATTATTTGAAGCGATGTCTTCTCTATGGCTATATGAAGTTGTAGGTATTATATTGTTGTATTAAGGACAAATGTTGTATTAATTATTAAGTTTGACATGTTTGATCATTGGGTATTTTTTATATGATATGATATTTTTCTATGAATATGTGATAGTTATGCTCTTTAGATTGCCAATGTAATCTTTCATAATTTGTATTATATTCCTATTTAACATTAGGATGTATTTATCTTCCAAGATGTGCAAAATTAATGTAACTTTTTTAAATGTAAAGGATATTATTTGACAAAAGGATATGCTTTTGTTTAATCACTCAAACTTTAGTGCATCTAAATCTTAATGTGATTCTTCATTTTATTTGACGTGATGACTAATTTTGTTAAAATAATAAAAATAAATATTACATAAATATATTAGATCGTGACAATGTTTTGTACAATTCAATCAAACGTAGTTTTAGCCGTGCATTACACGGGTTACAGTATTCTAGTAAAAGAAACATTGTATTTTCCTTGAGTAGATAAGAAAGAGCGTGAAGGTTTTAATATAGAACGTTCCTCCTTTGTGTTCTATATTTGAATATATGTTATGTTATCTCAAGGAGAAAATTCGATTGATGAGTTGAGATACATGTTCTAAAAGTCTATGGTTCAAATTAGAAACTAATGTAACCACTAGTTTACTACCTTTTTTTTTTTTTTTTTTTTGTAAACTAAGATAGTCTACACACAGCTGCAAATAATAACATTTTGAAATGAGTGAGATTCATTTAAGGGGTTGACTTATTTTAATATATGTTGTTTCATACACGTTAGTCAGAGATCAAACACTTTAACAACGTAGTCAGAGTCTAAAATTAGGTATCGTAAAATCCTACCAATTTCACAAATTTATATATATGTGTATGTGTGTGTGCGCATATAAATTTATAAATGTTCATATAATATAACATAATTATGTGAGAGAAAAAACTATAAATAGCACCCAAAATTCTTAATAAAACTCAAACATATGATTATAGAATTCATAAGATATAATTTCATGCAAATGTCATAAACACAAACAACTGAAAATTCGAAATAAACAAATTCAAAACACGAGGTTTTAAGCATAATCACAAGTCACTCCAGTCTACACATGTTCAAGGTTTAATTTTAGAAAAACCTGAACCAAATCAAACTAAAGCACAAAAAGAATTCTAGAAACTTGAACCGAACTGCAATTGTTTCACCTAAACCAAACTGAACTAGTTTTGAGGTTCAATTCCCTATGATTTGTATTTTGTTCAAAAACCAAATACTAATTGCAAATCTATGACCATCATAATTTATTCACCGTACCATTTAACCCTATAAAGAACATGTAACTTAATGTGGTTGTGAAAAATTCATTGGATCTTGTTCTAAAGCCACTCCATCACATAGTAATTGTAAAATGAATTGAACCGAAGTAGAAACTAGAAACCAACACATGTTCCATTAAGTGATTAGTGTCTGCTAACCATGACATATAGTAATTGTAATATCACGAGCTTTTAAATGTAGAGGCAAAAGCTTCAATTTAGGAAATTATGTAGAGAGAAGAAATCCACTAAAACAACATCATCAAGCGGTGATAAATCTATGAGATATGAATTAATCATCACATGCTTGTTCTAACGTGTGAACACAGTTGGTCCCAGTTCGCCAAACCATAGACATCAGAAGTTTGGTTAGAGAACAACTAACAATATTAAAATATGGTTCAGTTTTTGAATGGCAGTTTGATTCAGTTTATGGTTCAATTTGCTTACTTTAAGTGTCTAACATTCTTTATGAAAAATCGACGTAGAAATATCTATGGAGGAGAAAAGATACCTTGAGACAAAACGTTATAAGGCATTTGAACTTCATTGTTAAACAAATTGTTACTACTACTCATTTTGTGTACAACACCATAATTGTTTTCGTCAGAATTGTTTTTATATATTTCAAATCATTATTTAGACTTGAATAGAAAGCAAGCGGGCAACAAGCTGCGCCGTTAGATCTTTTTAGATTGAAAAACGAATCATCGTAAACACAACATTCATGGACCTAGGAGACATGATATTGTTATGCATGACCTTTTGAAAAAGAGAAATTGGAACTGGTAAGACAAAATTGTAACTGCTAAGACAAGGAGAAATAGAGAAATTGTTATTGAATGGCGTCAACATGGAATTCATGTTTGCAGAATAAAGTTGTTATGAAATAGGTTAAGTCTTTTGTTTCATGGGAGTGGATACCCTCTTGTGAAAACTCTATACATCAATTTTCTGCAGTGTAAAATCTAAACCATTAAGTATATTATCTCTCTTCATTTTAATATTTAATTCATCACATGCATTTGTTATTCAATTGTTAGAACTACAGTAGACACTTCGATCACCAGAGAGGAAATAGTCCCTTTGTTTAGATGGATAAGATTGACGCTATAATAAAATAATAAAATATATAAATACTATGTTCACATTAATTACTTAAATGAAATACTATGTTCACATACTTTCTAGTGGTCACTTCGTTCACATAATTATGTACCTCTCTTAGAGGTACACCTCCAATATATAAATACTATTAATGTGTGTTTCATCCGACGTGAGACTTACACTTTGTTCAATTCACACAACACTAGTTCTACCCAACATGAGAATTTATGTTTAATCTTTTAATTCAATTTCCACACATGTTCTAACATGAACTATGAGGTGCGTGCATGAACTATGAAGCTGTGAAGGGTTGTGCACACACTAGATGATTGGGACCTTTTAGATGAACTGGTCCAAGTGGCACCTAATGTGGAGGGCAGCCCCAAAATATGGCAATTCTACTATAGGAAACAATCTTTAGAACAACAAAACTTTAGATGGAAGGCATGTCTGAGTGTCTGTCACGTGTTAGTGTTATTGGAAAATAGACAACGATACAACAGTGACACTTGTAAGTTGTAATCACATACAATCATTTCTACTTTCTTAAGTCATTATCGGTCTTTACGTGTCACTGTCGTGTCTGGTGTTCGTGTTAGTGCTTATTGTTTTCATGAACTTTTCATAACTTGTTTTTATGAATTCTCTAGAAAAGTCACACAAGTGCTTATTGTGTAAATACTTTGATATATTATGAAGAAATTGTGTTATTTGAACAACCATTTGTGTGACAACTTATTGGATAACCATAAATTTACAAAGAAAAGTAGGTATTGACACGAAAATCAAAGCAATAGAAAGAAAGTAAAAACATAATGTGAGTATGAGAGAGAAAGTTGTCAAAAAATTGCTGTACAAATATCATTTCTCATTAGGAAATCTCGTTATTTTACATTTTAATCGACCTTTTTTGTTACAGGGTCTTCATCGTTTTAGAAAGACTGATGTTTCGGTTTATGATGGATCATGAACTGAATGGGGAGCACATCGTGATAAGTTTGAGGTTCGTAACAGATTGGTCTTTAACTTATTTTGGTCAAATATAAGTCCTTTAAGTTATTTTGGTCAAACATAAGTTATTTTGGTCAAACATAAGTCCTTTAAGTTTGAGGTTTGTAACAGATTGGTCCTTTAAGTTATTTTGGTCACACGTAAGTCTTTTAAGTCTGAGTTTTGTAACAGATTGGTACTTTAAGTTATTTTGGTCATAAATAAATCATTTAAGTTTGTAAACGTTTTGATTTAGTCCTTCTACCACATAATCGTTTTGTTAACAGAATGACTAAATCGAAAACGTTTACAAACTTAAAGGACTTATTTGTGACCAAAATAACTTAAAAGGACCAAACTGTTACAAACCTCAAACTTAAAGGACTTATATTTGACCAAAATAATTTAAAGAACCAATCTGTTATAAACCTCAAACTTAAAGGACCCATGATATAATTTACTCTCACATCATCGAACAAACACAATAGAGCCACCAAAAACTATTTGAATGGCATAACCTTATATCTAATTTTTCAAACATTCTGAGCTCACCTAATTTATCTCTGCATCTTTGCTTTATATTCTTATTTTGGAATAATTGTGATTGAATTGGAATTATTTCATGTCCAACAACAATACTAATAGTAAATCATGTCATGTGTCTTATAAAAATAACGATAGGATTTTTTTTTCCTTTTTTGAAGAAATGAAAATGGAATTATATTATACATCAAGAGTTATTCATCTCACACAAGGTGTGCACAGAGAATAACTCTACAAAAAATACACAGTTAAGTGTCTGTTTCCAATGGGAGAAACAAAACGTACGAAAAAAATAAAAGAAGAAAGCTAGTCCCTAACACCCATACAGAATAGAGGGTGCCGCCACCAGTCAGTGTAACTGAAGGCGGATGTAAGGATATTAGCTTTCAACCATAAAAAAGACATTAACTTAACATTATCCAGTAACTTAACCAAATCATGAGCTTTGTGATTAAAAATCATATTGTTTCTTTCCTTCCAAACGACCCAAACACAAGCATGCCATATCACTTTGAGAAAAGAATGAGTAAAATGTGGTAATCCCGCCAAGTTACCAAATTGATGAAAATTGTCACGAACCGACTCGAGAGATATGAAAGTAATGTCGAGCCACTGATAAACACGGTACCACAAACCATCAAAAATGTCACATCGGAAGAGGAGATGCATCAATGTCTCCAAGAAGCCATACCCTCCACCACAATAAGTGTCGTCATGTTGAATGACTCTCCTGCAAAGAAGATTATCTTTAGTCGGAAGCCTGTTGCGGAGGAGTCGCCAAACGAACACAGAAACCTTTAACGGAACATGCTTCAACCAAGCTGCATCATAAAGGCCGGTCTTCTCAGGTGTATGTGATAGCGTAAGAAACTGATAAGTCCCCTTAACGGAGTAACCACTAATAGGATCAGGAACCCACCGCCATCTGTTGAGAGTAGAATCCTGCAAAACAATATTACACAGCAAGGACGAACAATCTGTAACAGACTCCTCTTCCCAAGCTAACAAGCGCCTTCTCCACTCCTAGGCACCACCCCCTACAGTCCACCCTCGTTTCACCATCTCCTTCAATGACACCCCTTTGTTTTCAGCCAAATAAAAAAGGCGGGGGAACTGCACACGTAAGGGTGCTCCCCCAACCAATTATCTAACCAAAAATAAGTACTACTCCCTCCACCGACCACCCTTCGGAAATTATCCTCAAACCAGCTCCCCTTCGAAAATAAGTACTACTCCAAATCACCTTGGGAAACACTATTAGGATTAGTCTCTTGGTCACGGGAAGAGATTGGGACTTTGGGTAGAATTAGGCGGGAGACTTATTCTTATAACTCATTGATATCTCTTTTGTAAGGTTACTCATCATTATAGTGAATCGGAGGGCTGCTCTCTCCCCCAGACTAGGTCAATTTGGACCGAATTGGGTCAACAAATTCTTTTGTGTTCTCTCTTCTTCTTCTCTCTCTCTCTCTCTCTCTCTCTCTCTCTCTCTCTCTCTCTCGTTGTTTTCTACTTTTGTTTGTGATTATAACTGTTACCCACTTGTTTTGGTTTCTTAATTATTCCTTGCTCCACACATCAAGTTGTTATTGGTGTGATTTTTCATCGAATTCACAACAATTGGCGCCCACCGTGGGGCAAGGGTCAAAGGATAATCAAGTACCATGGGTTCAAAGTGGGATATTGAGAAGTTTACCGGAGATAACGATTTTGGGTTATGGAAGGTAAAGATGGAAGTGGTGCTAATACAACAAAAGTGTGAGAAAGCTTTGAAGGGTGAAGGTATGTTACCTGTCACCATGTCACGAGCGGAGAAGACCGAGATGGTGGACAAGGCCAGGAGTGCCATTGTCTTGTGCCTCGGGGATAAAGTCTTGAGAGAAGTGGCAAAGGAACCAACCGCGACATCGATGTGGGCAAAGTTGGAGTCTTTGTGCATGACAAAGTCTTTGGCTCATCGACAATTCCTAAAGCAACAACTCTACTCATTCAAGATGGTAGAGTCAAAGGCCATCATGGAGCAACTTACAGAGTTCAAAAAAATCCTTGATGACCTAGAGAATATTGAGGTGCAACTTGAGGATGAAGATAAAGCTATACTTGTCATCGCGATTTTCGGGTGTCAAGTCATTAATTAGGCTTGAACCTTTCAATCATTGATGTCTCTATTTTTTTTGGGGAAGGGTAAAATTGAGAAAACCCTTAGAAATTCTAAGTTCGGGGCAATTTTCGTTACGGGAAGGTGTTAGGCACCCGTAACGACTATAGTACTCTATAGGAGCCGTTTTTCTAGATTTATGTTTACGCTTTATTTTTAATGCTATTTATTGAAAAGGTTGTTTTTAAGAATGGGGGGAAAGAAGTGTTTGGATTTTATTTTTATTGGACTTGGAGAGGTTTTGGCCTCTTGCCTACATACCCTTTTAAGGGATCAAACTCCATGTAGTTCTCTCTCAAAAATGTTTTTGTGGGTTTTGATTCATTTTAGTTTTAGAAAAAATGGTTTTGAAGAAGAGAAAGAGGCCGTGAAGGCTTGAGAAAATAAAACGGTGAGGTTGGTCAATTATTTACAAAAAGGTCTAAGTAAGAATTATTTTCATTTGGATTTGATTAAGAAAAGGAAAGAAAATACAATGGAGTTTTGACTCCAAGGTTTATTGAAAAAAGGGTTTTCAAATGATAGAATTGTTAACACTTTTTGGAAAATGATTTTTCTAAGTTTCGCGCTTCCTAAACATACACCTAGCGTTAGATCATACAACGTGTGTGCGTGTCGATGCGTGTGTCGGTGTACATCATTATAGTGTCCATTGTCCTTTACATTGGCCCTAGTTTACATTCTATGGTCTTGCAAGAAATTAAAATAGAGAAACTACCTAGAAATGAAAATCGAATAAAACCTAAACTTAAAGAATGGATATGAAATGGAGTGCTCAATGTGTATGAAACATAAAGTAAAATGATTAGTAAAGCAAGATAACAATGATAGCAAAATATCAAACGAAACAAAGCATAAGAAATGGAAAGTGAATGCATGTAAACCTATGTTATTTACAAAGCAAGAAAACAAACAAATGGACTTAAACTAACACTATTGAAACTAACAATTACTATTGCAAAAATATGAACAAAAATCAAGCTTAACAAATATTGTAAAATTGGAAACAAGAACCGAACTAAACAAAATTTGAAACAAATGCAAAATTGGAATCAAGAATTGAACTAAACAGAGTAGTAAAATCATACAAAATTGGAATCAAGAATCAAACTAAACAAAGTAGCAAATATTACACAATTCAAGCTTAACAAAATTGGAGATATTACAAAGCATCAAACTTAACAGGATTAAATGAACTATCATGAAATCAGAGGTAAATCATCATGAAATCAAATGCCAAGCACCAAAAACATGTGACAAGAATTTGGACTAAAAACCGAGCAAGAAGGTTCACACAAAAACACCAAAATATACCAATCAAATGAGAAATTAACATTTATCAATTTTGTCAATTTTCAACATGTAAAAATATCACAAAACAGTCACAAACATACCAAGAACAACCAGTATTTTTTTGGAATTTTTGTGAAAAGGTTAGTACGCACAGGGGGTCCAAATAGCAAGAATAGGGGTGAGCGTAGCAAAAAGTCAAGAAAACTGAAAAGAAACCACAAAAGCCCAAGCTAACCGGCCCAAACCCATGCGGTTGATGGATCCGGATCTCCAGAACGCTTCAGGAGCGCTGGATTGATCCAGATCCACCAGGACCTAGATCAAACGGCCTAGAACACGGGGCGCTGGATCGGGTCAGAACCCACCCGGTCCAGCGCCTTATATAAAAGCTTACAACCCGGTTTTCTTTCATTTTTTCAGTCGCTTCTCTCTCTTCCTCTCTTCTTCTCCGTTCGGCTTCCTGAAACCCTAACCCTAGCTTTGTTCAAATCAACCCAGAATCACACGAATCATGGCTCAAAAGCTTCGTCTTATCATTCTAAACATGAATCTACCACTGAAATTCACATGCATTAACTGAAACGATGTAGATCTTGAGTTCTTGTTCATGGATTCCGAACGGTTTTGGTTCTATTTTCTGATTCAAATCTTTTTCTAAACGAGTTTGTTTATGGATTCGTTGGTTTACAACGATTGATATTCGTTGTGAAACTTGGAGTCCTTACGGTTTTCTGGAAATTTTTTAGGGTTTTTTATGATTTTGAACCAAAACTCTTCGAATCCGTTATGGATCTACATCAGCTGGGATTCGTTGTTATTCATGAGTATGAAGAGGTAAGTTTTTTGATTTTCACCTGGTTTTATTCGGAGACTTGGATTTGAATCTTTAGAAACCTTTTGATTTGATTCTGTTTTTGCTGATTCTTGCTGGAAATCCGGAAATAAACCGTGATTCTTCTTCTCTTTCTTCTTCTTTGGTTCAAAATCTTCGAATTCGTTCCCTCTTCTTCTCAAATCCGCGCCTCTGTGATCGCATTTAGGGTTTGTTGCTTTCTGCGACGAATCTGATGCTTGAATTGCAGAGGACAAGGCTTAATGATGAAGATTCGATTGAGTCTCTGAGAGCTATACAAACTCCATTGATTTTGGCTTGAATTGCTTCTAGAAAATTGTTAGGGTTTTCGAAAATGTTCTTCAGTTTCTTGAGTTTGTTATGATTTTGATCCAACTGAATGGAGAGAGAAATTTGTGAGTTGTTTGTGACTTGGCATTGATTCTGTGGACCTCCTTCTGACTGGTACAGTAACCGGCCTTATATAGGCTGCCATGTGGCCTCTGGACCAATGAGAACATGACATGTGGACTGGTATTTGCTCGCGTGGTACCTGGACTAATGCTGTAAAACTCAAGGACTAAAATGCAATTTAAAAAAGATAAGGACTAAACTGCAATTTAAAAGAATTTGGACTGTTTTGAAATTAAAAAGAATTGGACTGTTTTGCAATTAAAACAAAAATTTGGACTTACTTGCAAAAAACAAAATAAAATTTGAAAAAATGGAATTTGAAAAAACGTAAAGTGAAACAGTTAAAAAACGATAAAATGGACTAAAACGAACAAATTACCAAAATGAGGTATTTTAAAATATCTCTCTGTCAAAAATTGTTTGATGTGAAAAGACCAAAATGCCCCCTAAGGACTGAAACGACTCAGAATGACTCAGACTGACTCAGACGCAAAACTAAGATGTTTTTTGGACAAAATTTGATTAATGATTCATGCAGACAAGTTGAAAAGACTCAGGGACAAATTATAGGGACTAAAATGGGTTCCTTTGTAGGAAATGACCAAAATACCCTTTTGTATGATTTTATGCAAAAAATTGGAATAAAAATGTAGGAAAGCATGCAACAGTCTTAGAAACCTTTTTTAATGACTCGCAATGCAATAAAAACACTTTGAATGGCTTTACATGCAAGAAAATTTAGAGACAGAGACAGTACAATGCGCGTTTGAAGCACAGTAGAAAACTGTAAAATAGACATAGTGAATTTGAAATAATCAGAAACAGAAAGGAAATTTGAACGAGTATTTTTAGGTCCAAAATGAGGGTATGACAATACTCTTGTTGTGTGCTCTACCGAAATCTTTTGAATCGTTCAAAGATACCATGCTTTATGGCAAAGAAGACACTGTTACCTTGGAAGATGTTCAAGCAGCTTTGAGAACTAAGGAGTTGACCAAGTCCAAGGACTTGAGAATTCATGAAAATGGTGAAGGCCTAAGTGTCTCAAGAGGGAATGGTGGAGGTCGAGGTAATCGGAGAAAGAGTGGTAACAAGTCTAAGTCCAAATGCTTTAACTGTCACAAGATGGGTCGCTTCTTGAAGGATTGTCCAGAGATTAATGGTAACTCCGCACAAATTGTCTCTGAGGGTTATGAGGATGCGGGTGCTCTAGTGGTGTGGTGTTGTTTGGAAGATGAAGAAGATGATGTTTCTCACCTTGGGAGTGATGCCTAGTGGAGCGGTGATCGTCTGGAGAGACATTAAACACTCAACATCAGCCTAGAGAGGCGGTGGTAAGAATACTCATGATCAGTCTGGAGAGGCAGAGGCAACAATACTCATGATCTACCTGTTGAGGTAGAGTTTCAAGGTTGAAGACATAGTGGGATGTACGCATTTGCTAGTTGAGGTTGAGTACGCTCAGCTTGAGGTGGAGTTGAACACACCGGTAATGGTACGGCTATGAAGGACCTTGGGTGCTATGCTCTATGGTGAGCAAGAGATTTCTTCATGAGGTTGAAGAATGTATAGCACGAGTTGCGGGATTACTCTAAAAAAAGACCAAGGGTGATTGGATGCAAGAAGATCTTCAATGATAGGATTGTTAAGGAGGTGTGTGGTTTTAGTTAGTGTCGTATAAATTAAAATCAATGATAAAAGGAAAATTTAATGTTAAAGGGTACTTGCATTGAAAGTGGGGAAGCTTATTTGTGAAATCTATATTATATAAATTTGAGAGTTTTCCTCTAAGATATATATGGTAGCTTTTTTTTCATTTGACATGTGGCATCGCTTTTTTTTATTTGACACGTGGCATGTTGAGACAATCCAAAGAACCTCATGAGTTTGACATTCAATGAGATCACATTTGAAAGGCAATTGTAATATTTTTGTGTTTAATGCTTCCCAAGCAAATATGGATACAATCAATATCTTAATTCATGATTTGAGAATTTATTTTAGTTTTGTAGCCAAGATAAAATCTACATTATAATATTTTTAATTGCAATATTTGTATTTTAGTGACTAAAATTCCAAATAATTTTTATGCAATTATTTTATTTTATTTTCTTCATAAATTTATTCTAATTTGATGCATTGCTAATATATAGATGAATCTATTTCAGTTATTTTTTATTGAAATTAAAAGTAAGAAAACCAAATAACACATTTCATTATATGTTGTATTTTTGTTAAAAAAATGTTTCAAGCTAAAATGTCCAATTAACGAGGAAACAATAATGAAAGCAAATTGTCACTGGAGATTTTTTTTTTTATATTCTTATTAGAGAACGATTTATCAAATAATTTTTAAATGATAAACCTTTTACTAAATACAAACAATAAAGACTATTTACCAAAATCCTCTAAAAATGACATGGATGAAAATAAAATTATTTGATTAAAATAATTATTAATTTACTTTTTTCACCTAATACAAACATTAAAAATTTATTTACGAAAATCCTATAAAAACAAATTAGACTGACGAATAATTTTTATTTTTTTGAAGGAAGAACTGACAAAAATAATGGAAGCTTATTGAATTTGATATGCAACCCTTAATTAAGGTGGAAAACGTAAACAATTTTGTAAGACTATAATGCAACAAAAAAGGTAAATGCGTTGTGATCTATTTAAAAATGGTTTAGCCGAAAGTAAATAAGGAAAACGTGTAAATGATTTTAACTAAACAAATAAAATAAATTAAAGATGGTACTAAACAAATTAAAAAAAAGGTAAATGGCTTAACTGAACAAATAAAATACATTATAATTATGTTATAATGGTTCAAATAAATGCATTAAAGATGTTAAATGCAAAATGTAAAGAGTTGAAAAATGAAACGGACACAAATTTCTCTAAATTTCAAATTTCTTATTTTTAATATATTTAGAAACATGCATTTTACCAAATTATCCCGTAAATTATGTCTATAAATTAGACATCCAAAGTAACTTAATTTCACATCACGCAATCATTCTTATCACATTTTTCAGTTTTGTCTGTCGTTTATTTTTTTCATTGGTTCTTCTTTGTCGGTCTTTATAATCAAATGACACCAAAATATAATTATGTATTTGTTCATCTAAGATATGTGACCAGAATTATGCTTTTTTCCTCTTTTATTGAATATCTCATGGGGTTGCAACTTCTTTTGTTTTAAAAGAAGAAAACAAATTATGATTTGTGAGAGATATAAATAAAGGTAAATTTCATCACTCATATGAAATTATTTTCATAATAACAAATTATTTTGAGATATTCAACGCGTTAAGATTCCCAAAAAAAGATATTATGCAACGTTTGATATTTACATAAATTGTTGTTTTTCAGGATCTAATGATCAGACTAACAGAACCTTATATGGAATGGAAAGCTGAAATTAGATGGGTTTGGTGCAAGTTTCTATGGATCTGGATAAAGTTACGATGTTGCTACTTGAGCTAAGCAAGACGTTACACTGTTAAAGCGTCTCCCTTATTATTGTGATATGGTAAAGATGACCATCAATATCTATATTATCACACTCAAATTGTGATAATAACGAATTTGTACCTCCATTTAATGATGAAGATATTGAAGGTGTATTGAGTTATTGAAATCATTATTATGATTTAAAAGACCACAATATTTATAACCGTTTTTCACAATTTTTAAATAAAATATGATTAAATGTGGAATGATTTGTAAATGAGTATATTATTGTATTTATTGCTAGAACAAGGATATAATGGAATACATATTTGACTTTTTAATTCAAACCTTTTGAATCTTTTTTTTTTCTGTGTTAAAAATGAACAGAGACAAACTTTCTTAATCTTTAGAAATGGTTTTAATGAATCAAAATATTGGAAGTACAACACGTTAAATATCTATTTTTTCTCAGTCGTGATATCCATTTAGCAATTAAAATATACCCATTTAACTTTGTATTTTAAGTTAAAGCACAATTCCCTCAAAAAAAATTAAGGCACAATTATTGCATTATTGTTAACCACAACTATAAAAGTTAATATTTTTTTTCAAGGAAACGATTAATGAGTAAATATTCACCAATCAATAGACATTATCATTGACCAAAACTTTTAATGCGCTTGAAGTGTTACATATATTTTTAGACTGTTAATATTTTAATTTTAATAAATAAAGTAGAAGATGAAATATTTATAAAAAAAACATAGACATCTGTTGTTTGTTATAAAAACCAAATAAACCTCACCATTTTATATCCTAGACGGATTATCCTACGATTCAAAATATTCACCCTTCAATATATTTTTTATAATCATAAGTTCAACGATATATGTATCATTCTATGTATATATTTTACATTAATGTTTTTTAATCAGTTCATTTTTTTTCAAATACAAAATTTTTAAAGGAACTATTGTTTTAATGAACATATAATGAGAAAATATTCACAATCCAATAGATTTTACCATTGGCCAACACTTTTTTTTTTGGTGAATATTGGCCAAGACTTTAAATGTGTTTGCTTGAAATGTTTGGTATATTATAAATACAATGGTAGTATTTTAATTTGACTAAATAAAATAAAATATGATTTTTTTTTAAACCGAGATTTTTAGATGATTATTAGAAGAATAAAAATAAAAATAAAAATAAAACATAAATCTCTATTGTCTATTTTATGTATATTTGAGGGTTTTTCTCGAATGTATATATAGAAACAAAGTTCTTGAAAGCCTACTCTTGATACGTGGCATCATAGGTCAAACTAAACATTATATTTTTTTAGAGCATAGCTATATATCCCGAAGGATTATATAGAGAGAGTGTCCTGAATAGTCGCCCAACCAATTTTAGTGGTAGCTGCCCGAAAAATATGGGGAGGCAAGTTCTTAATTTTTTTTATTAAGCAGTCAAATAAAAATGGAATCCAATGACCATTAATCTGCCAACACAGTCGCGAACAGTTCACGAAACTGCTTTTCACTTGATATATCATCTCCGATTTTTTTATGATACTTTTTTTATCTGGTCATAATAAATGCATTAAAATAATTTTACTATTCTAAGGTTTTTTATTTGGTCATTATGCATGCATTAAATGGACCAAACGCAAAATTTATTAATTATAATTAAAAATGAAATTTGAAATTTTTTAAAAATATATTTGTTTTAATCTTATTTTTTATAAATAAATTTAAATAACATCATCTACTTTTACTATAAAAACGAAATATTTATTAATAATTGTACCACAAAATTAACTTTTTATCTGTTGAACAAGTATGAATAAAAATACTTTGATTTTTCTAAAATTTAAATAATTTTTAATCTATAGTACATGGTTAAAATAAATTTGTTATTTTTTAGTTTTGTTAAGATCTTTTTTTTTTTTGAACAAATCAAAATGGGATATATTGCTCAAAAGAAGAGTGATTCACCCCGTACAAGGTGTGCTAAAAGTGATGAAACACTCAAAAATATGTTACAAGACCAAGCACCTTAACACGATGCCACCACCAGAAAAAGAGATAAACAAAAATTACATAACACCCATACAAGGTAATGGATGTCTCCACCAATCGTTAAAACCAAAAGCAACAGGCTCAAAACTCGACGAAAGCCATAAAAAAGAGTACAATTTAACCTTTTGCACAACAATAAGAGGATCGAAAACCGCATTATTGAAGACACAATTGTTTCTCTCCTTCCATAATGCCCAAGCACAAGCAAGCCAAATAACTTTCAGATAAAAATTAGTAGCTCGAGGCAAACCCGTCAAATGAACAAACTGAATGAAATGGTCCGAAATCGAACCTGGAGACACATGGGACAAGCCGAGCCACTGACAAACAAGACCCCAAACAGTCCCAAATAAGTCACACCACAAGAAAAGATGGTTTGTCGTCTCTATGAAACCACAACCTCCAACACACAAATTAGCATTTTGTTGAAGAACACGACGATGCACTAAGTTTGATTTTGTTGGAATTCTATTTTGAAGAAGACACCAAGCAAACAGAGACACTTTAGAAGGCACAAGTTTGTGCCATGCATTGCTGATTGTACTATGATCCACGTGATCATCTGAAGAAGTTAGGAAACGGTATGTTCCCCTAACCGTATAGCCATGGATCAGATCTATCAACCACCGCCAATGGTCCTGAATATCATCCTGCAAAACAACGTGATGTAACAAGATAGCACACTCCCTCACACTCTCCTCCTCCCACGCCAGCAACCGACGCCTCCAAACCCACCCATTTCCGTCATCCTCCCACCCTAACCTCGCCATATCCTCTACCATACAATCCTTCTGCACTGATAACTCAAAAAGGCGACTAAACTGAAGTCGTAATGGAACTCCACCCAGCCAGTTATCAGTCCAAAATAACGTATTTCTACCAATACCTACCACCCGCCTAATATTGTCCTCAAACCAGCTTCCAACTCCCAACCCAACCCCGTCCCTCACTTGACACAACATTCTCCACCACCTGGACGCACATCTGCCCCCTTCCTTAATTCGGCCCCCATCCTCCCCATACCGAGCCCTTAAGACTCTATACCACAATCCTTCCTTACCAACCAACAACCTCCAATTATAATTACGTAATTTTTATTTCATATTAAAAGAAACTTACGAAGGAAGACAAATATCTAACAGAATCAAAAGCAATTTAAATAATATTATTGTGATACAAACTTTCTAAATAAGTTATCAAATTGTAATATTTTCAATAAATGTTAATTTTAATGCGTACTCTCTTTAATGAGTAATGAATTCTTCCAAATAAGTCATCTCATTATAATATATAAAAAAAATTAATGAGGACATTTTCTTTACTGTCAAACTTTAATAATTATAATTATAATAATAAATTAAAAAAATCAAAATTTATAACTATAATTATACATTAATCAATTAAAGTAATAATTATTATTATAATAAAAAGGGAAAATCAGTCCATTTCATTTTATCGCAGGTTGGTGTAATTTGTTGATTTGTCTTTAATGTCCAAGATCTATCTTTTTATCACTGGACCAAATATTTACAAATGTATTACATTAATATATTATTTGTTGATTTTAATTTTCTTTATGAAATCTTATCTCATTCTTATGAGTGTGTGTCCATGGGCGGATGCACCATACGGTTTGGTGTGACTATAGTCATACCAAATTTTTCCTAAAAATAGACTTACATGTGAAAGATGTCTACAAGATAATTGTAGAATTGCAAGTTTAAAAAAATTGGTCAAACCATCTGTGATTATATATACTTGGTATTGTTATACATGCTTTTGTATCCACGCGACATGTGTTTACAGGATGGGTCGATTTTCATTGTAATCTATTACCCGATGCAATGAAGTTTCGTTAGGTTAGATCAACAAATAATTACACATAAAATTTTTCAAAAAATCTGAAAAATATATATAATTAAATGACATTCTATATTATAAAAACTTCATGACTTTGACTACATTCTACTGTTTAAAATTTGAACACTTGAATATAATTGAAACACTTTGAATGTCTATGACATGGACCGAGTATTAATAGTGTGAATACTAGGTCAGTGCCTAGAAGACACATGTTGTATAGCTCAAGTACAATGTTAAATGAGCAAGGGTGGATACATCGTCGTCTAGAAGTAGTAAAAAATATGCAAGGGCCTCAACATCTATGTGAACGAGTGTCGGTAAAGAAGTTAGTTCACGAGAGTAAGACCCGTTTTAGAACATGGAATAAAGTCACCCTTACTTGAAAATATATGGAAATAATTGACGTTGTGACTAGGAGGAAGATTAATTTTATGTGCCAACAAGAAACTAAATGGGTGGGTGAAAAGACGAAAGAATTAGATAGTTCAAGATTTAAGCATTGATACACTAGAAAAGTTAGATCAAGAAATGGTGTAGGCATTATTGTGGATAAATAATGGAAAAAAGATATTGCGAATGTAAAGAGGACATGAGATTGGATTGCAGCCCACAAATTTTCAGTTGAATAAGACATCTTAAATTATTATTTTTTTAAAGGAAATAAGACAGCTTTAATGTTATTAGTGTTTGCGCACCTTAGGTAGGGTTGGAAGAATATCCTAAAGTAAAATTTTGGAAAGATTTGAAAGACTTAATTCAAGATATACCACAAGAAGAAAATATTTATCTAAAAGGGGGTCTAATGGGCATGTAAGGAGTGTTTGATAAGTTTTGAATGCGTGAATGAGAGTATAGCCTCGGGGAGATAAAGGCATAGGGTAAATCAATCCTAGATTTTTTTTTCTTTTAATCTTACTTTAGAAAAGCCAAAGGGAGTCTTATTACATACAAGAGTGAGATGTCATGTTTTCAGATAGATTTATTTCTTATTAGTAATTATGACAGTAAGATTTGATAAACTTAAAGTTTTACCTAGAGAGAGTTTGACTATACAACATACAATATTGGTTATGGATGCAAGGGTTATGAGAAAAGAGAAGAGGAGATGCCACAATTGGGATACAAGGATCAAATGGTGGCATTTAAAGGATGAAAAACAAAGTGTTTTCCTACAAAATATTTTAAAGGAATGTTGTGTCAAACTACATAGAAGCGAAAATGGTGTGTGGAACAAGATGGCATATAAGATTAGAAAAGTAGTAAAAAAGACACTAGGAGAATTAATAGGTTTTGGACCTAGCTAGGAGGAAAGAATCTTGGTGGCAATAACATGTTTAAATTAAAATTAGAATCAAAAGGGGATGGTTTAAAGTTTGGTATAGGTGTACAAGTGTAAATATTTCGGAAAATTATAAGAGAGCTACGAAAAGGGCCAAGAAGGCATTGAACGCAACAAGAACACAAGTTTTTGATGGGTTATACCAATATTTACACACCAATGATTGAGAAAAGGATATATATTTTTCTGGATAAACCAGGAGAGAGGACATACATCAATAAAAGGTTATATATATTCTTGCTAAGAACCTCAAAAAATATATTCTTGCTAAGAGACAAGAAAGAAAGAAAAGATATATGGATCAAGTAGAGTATATTACAAAGGAAGATGGTAAATTTATTGCTCAGGAAAGAGATATATAGGGTAAATAGAAAGAGTATTTTCCAAATTTATTTAACGAAGGTTATGATATATATATATATATATATATATATATATATATATATATATATATATATTACCATACTCGAACATGATAGACATTAAAAAGGAGGATATAAACTATAAATAGTATCATCGGATTCAAGAACATGAGGTAAAATAAGTGTTGAAACGGATGAGACAATAAAATAGTTGAGCTTGAAAATATATCTATGGAAGTGTAAAAAAGTCTTGGAGAAATTTCGTTCTCAAACCTGAACTTGCCCCAAACCTAAAGTTTTCTCCAAACCCGAACCTACTACCAGAAATTCATATCTACCATTTTTTATTAATCTAATCCATTTGAGATAGGAAAACACCCAACACCATAGTTGATATCAAACATACTTCTTCATAGCGTAATTAGTCAATTTCAAACTATGGTGATGATTACAATGATTAAAAGCTCAAAAATATCTCAAAAGTAGAGATAATATTTAGAGACTTGCATGTTACATATTAATATATTTCTACATCTGGTACGGGTTCAAAGTGAGTATCTATATATTTAAAGACTTGCCAATCATAATAGGAACACGGGCAACCATAGATCTTATGGAAAAAACCATTTTCAAAATGTGAATTTGACAATAGTAAATATAAGTTTTTTTTTTTAAATGTCAAAGTAATATATTCTTAGGACAAATATTATCATGTTGGAGAGATCGAAACAATTGTATTTTTAATGATAAATGTTAGTATTTTGGGTTTGACCCAGTACCTCCAACTCCTTATTTTTTAACTCAAATCATTTGAACTACACAACCCCCGAAAAATTTATTAGTTAGGATAAAAGTACTAATTTAAAATAAAATATAGTTGTAAACTACATATATACTTTAGATTTGTAAAAGCAAATATCTTAATACAACTATATAATATTATTTTACAAAAACTACCAATATTACAAGTTATATTTTTTGTCAAAAAAAACTTTATAATTTATATTAAAGTTCCTTTAAATTCATACTGATTTATATATCAAATAACTTAAATACTCGATAACTTTGTGTAAATTAATTTTCAATTTAAAATAATATTTTATTAAAGTACGTTAATTTCTTGAGTGAAAAAAAAGTATGTTAATTTCTCGTGCTTAGCACGGGTATCACACTAGAGAAACAAATTTGTGCTAAGCATCCAATTTCTTGAAGATTTGCTTATATCAGCCACAACATATTTGTTGATGTCACTTATAGACTTTGTATCCCGATTTGAATGATAACCTTGGTGATCCGCTATTTTTTCAAGAAAGTGGAATACTCGCACCAACACTTGACGAATATATGATTTCACTGATTCCAGGTGAAGAGAAAGAGTATTTAAGCTCTGATTATGTTTGTCGATCGGGCAAAATTCTGATGTCCAGAGCGAGTGGTTTACAACGGAATTTCTTAATGGTATTAAGAGCTCTGGAATTTTTAAAAAATCACCGGTTGAAACTAAGGGTAGGATGTCCAGTTATACTAATGAGAAACATCGATCAGGCCAATTGTCTGTGTAATGGTACGAGGCTGACAGCTACACATCTATGGAAGAGCACGATAGCTGCTACCGTAATTACAGGAAAAAGGGCAGGTGCCAGGGTATTCATTCCCAGGATGAATCTTATTCCGAGTGATCCAGGACTACCTTTCAAATTCAGGCGTAGGCAATTTCCATTGACATTTTGTTTTGCAATGACAATAAATAAAAGTCAGGGTCAATCTTTATCTCAAGTGGGAGTTTATCTTCCTAAGCCTGTGTTCACGCATGGACAACTCTATGTCGCTGTCTCTCGAGTTACTTCTAAAAAGGGTTTGAAGCTGCTCATCTTGGATGAAGATAATAATGTTTGCAAGGAGACCACAAATGCTGTGTAATGTGAATTTTTTCAAAAAGTATGATCATTGATTATGTTTTAGAATTATTGTTGCTATGATTTAGAAAACTAAAGTTGCGTATTATTTGGAAGTCGTTTTTTTTTTTTTAATTTAGAAAACTGGTCATTACATAACATGCAATTTCTATAGAAGCAGATCCTCCTGCCATTGACTTTTAATTAATGCACTTTTCAGGTATAACAATACGCGAACCTTATTTTTTTTACATCGTTGTTACCGTAAAATACAATATTTACATTTGACCATTAGTTTTGTAAAAAATAAAAACAAATAACAATTGGGGTTTCTGTAGCCCAAACTATATTTATACACACCCGTAAAAAATTTAACGTTTGCATTCACAGTCTAGGTGTATACATCTCACATTGACTATTATATAATAAAAACAAATAACAATTGACGTTTCTGTAGCCCAAACTATATTTATACACACCCGTAAAAAATTTAACATTTGCATTCACAGACTAGGTGTATACATCTCACACTGACTATTATATAAAAAAAATACAATGTTTTTAGTTTTTATGATTAATAAAATACATTATGTCAACAAATAATAATATACAGTACGTCGACGTATTTTTGCAAAAATATTACATACGCTAAGTTTAACAATAAGTACATCTTATACTACAAATAATTAGTATAAATATAAATCCAAATACTTTA
This sequence comes from Medicago lupulina, assembly GCA_958299785.1. Taxonomy (NCBI): domain Eukaryota; kingdom Viridiplantae; phylum Streptophyta; class Magnoliopsida; order Fabales; family Fabaceae; genus Medicago; species Medicago lupulina. The sequence goes on along the minus strand of OY283141.1, from coordinate 25,555,537 downwards.
ATCGTTATGTGCAATGTTTAGATATTTCAAAATATATCAAAATTAAGATGATAATATATATATATATATATATATATATATATATATATAGTGGATGTATCAAATAAGAAGTGATTTTAAAATGAGAAGTAAGAAGGTTAAATAGCAGCCGTTAGATTAAAATACACGGTTTAGATTAAAAGTTGGTTTTAGTGGAAATCATGGGGTGGTTACATACAATTTAGGTTTTAGTGAAAATCATGGGGTGCTAGATCCACGAAAACTAAGAATATGAACAACCACCTCATGATTTCCACTAAAACCTAAATTGTATGTAACCACCCCATGATTTCCACTAAAACCAACTTTTAATCTAAACCGTGTATTTTAATCTAACGGCTGCTATTTAACCTTCTTACTTCTCATTTTAAAATCACTTTTTATTTGATACATCCTATATATATATATATATATATATATATATATATATATATATATAATTAAGATATATGATATTTTTTCATGTCAAATAATCACACTTATAACTTTAAGATAACATAGTATAAAATCTATACATTTGATCAAAAAAGTTTTTTATTTCCCGTGCTTGGCACGGGTTACTATACTAGTTTTACCTTAATTTTGACTTTATTTGACGATATAATTGTACTTAATTTTTCATTGAAAATGATACATATGGAAAATATTACACCTCATGTCTACAAATGTTGGTCCTTGATACATTACACTAGCAAATTTTGGGTGCTTCATACATTAGAGCCTACTTCTCTCAATATTTGTTGAAAATGCAACGTTTTTTTTCTTTCCTTTTTCAAAATAATATAAAAATATTTAGTTAAAAATAGTTTTTTTTAACAAGTTAATTAAAAATAGCTATACAAACTTCTTTTGTAACTGCTAATCCACCTCACCACTTTTATAACTAAGTCCATTTTCACATTTCACTTGTGTTTTATGTGTTGATTTCCTTTTTCTCGTAGACCTATTCATACGTATTAACCAACCGGAACTTACGGTATGCTAAGAGAATTGGATGAGAATAATTAGGATTGTGATTAAATAAGATCAAGAACGTGTCAAAGATCTTAATTGTATCTTGACATCATGATGTTTTTTTTTATTCAAAACAATGATTTGTGCAAAATGGAAAAGAAAACAAACGAAATTGTGAAGTCCATTCCTAGTTACTAGGAAAAAAAGCTAGTTGATTTCATTTACAATATTCTTTTTCCGAAAGTCTTGTATATTGGACCAAAGTATTCATATTAATACACCACCAAAAAAGATACTCCACCACCAAAAACAAGTATTCAGATTAATAACTGTTTCCTTGGTGATTTATCACTATAAAAACAAAAATTTGTTAGTGTAAAAAAACCGTGTTTTTTCAATAATCTATTTTCTCTAATTTCTTTCCCAAATTTTGGGTAACTTTTTTTTTTTTGAGGGGAAATTTTTGGGTAACTTGTTTCTTTCTCTTATATCATATTCTAATTTTTTTTAACAATTTCTAAATTTCTCATACAAATAAAAGAAGGCATGAGGAATAGAAACATATACATGTGTATATGAGTAAATTCCTTAAAAAAAAAATGTGTATATGAGTAATAATTAATTTGATAAATCAAACTCAATATGGGTTCACATATTTTAATACCATGCATACCATTTCTCTTCTTTGTTCACCGCAGAATTTTTTGAGCAAAATCCCAAGCAAATAATAACCACTCTTGAAACATATATTGGATGTTAGTAGTTTCCATTAAGGTTCAAATCTTCCTCTTAAAAACAAGTAAGGTTCAAACTTCAAACATTAAATCTAGGGAACATATTTGTTAAAGCGAATACAAGCTTTCCGAATGCTTCATGACCCACTGAAAAACCAATCGGTAAGTGGAGCCTATTTTTTTTGGTTACCCCTTAAGTTTTGTTATCATGATGCGTTCACAAGAAATTTTCTCGCGAGATATAACACCACTTAGTAAATAAAAACTTTGGTTTCAACTTGTTATTCTAATTAAATAACAAAATTATCTTCACCTTAAAGAATTATCTTACCGATTGAGTATAAATAAATTTTAGTACTAAGTTTAGAGATATTAATGAATGATCCTAATTAAGGAGACTAGGTATATAACTCGTGCGTTGCACGGGTTTCATTATAATTTTTTATAAGTTTATTGAAAATTACAATCTTGGTAGCTCTTGAATCATTTTTATTTTAAAAGAGGACCATTAAAAAAAATTTAAACTTTTGTCATCATCCCAAATAATAGTGCAAATAAAAAATATACAAACAACTTTTGCACACGTAAATATGATAGTATCAATAGCACTATAATAAAAACACTAAAAGAATGAGTGGAATTGTCAAATGTGTGGGAATGAGTATTTGTAGAGTATAAAGGGTGATATTGAATATGAAAAAAATTGCACTAATTTTTAAACTTTGTAGGTTATATTTGGAGAAATGTAAAGGATTAAATTCAATTATGATGGTGTAATAAATAAATATTTGTCGGGTATATTGATATTCTTTAAGGTTCGTTTCTTTTCAATGAGAGTTCAATTAAAAAAATTTATGCTCATGCTTTTATGTGTTGTTAGTACACCCTCCGGTCACTAATATAAACAAAAATTTAATTTTCAGATATATTCAATTAATGATGTATATGGCATATAATAAATGTTACATACATCATTAATTAAATGTATCTAAAAAGTGAATATTTGCTTATATTAATGATCAGAGGATATAGTTTTCATAATTGAAAGAGAAAGGACTGAAAATAATTGTGTTGTGGATTCATAGTAGTAGTTCTATATTTTAGCTTCTTTTAAAATGTTTGCCATATTTATTTGTTTTTATTCTATCTGATTTTGTCTCCACCTAAACGATGTTTCATATAGTCAGAAAAATAAAAAATAAAGTTTTAAATTAATTAGATTCAGGGTCGTCTCAACCAATATTAAGGCCTAAAACAAACTCTAATAATGAGTCTTTTTAAAATTAATATTTTTTATATTTTTTTTATGTAATTTGTATTTTTCATGTTTTTGAGATGCAAAATTGTTTATAATAAATATTAAGTAAGATAGATAAGAAAAATTATCAAAATTGTTTAAATCAATAGATAATAAAGATAAACCAATCGATAAGTGTGAGACAGAGACTAATACATGAAAAGAAAGATAGTCCCCAAACGTTAAAAAAAAAAAAAAAAGAGTGTGAATCACAAAGAAACTATAAACATTGATCTTCGAAAATCTAAATGTATCGCAAATAAACACATACATTCTAACGCTAAAAATTAATATTTTGAACAATCTCTATAAATTTATTTTGCTATGTAGAGAAAGAAAATCAAGAATATATAGTAAAAATACACCTTAAGAATAAATAAGACATGAGAAATGTCTCTCACATAAAAAAAAAAAAAAATCGACACTATTATTAGTCACACTTTTTTTTCTAATTGCTACGCATACAACCTGAAAAATACAACCTATGAAAATTAAAATTCTAAAAAAATGGCATCAGACTATATATGAAAATATTGTGATATATTTAGATAAGATCTTCACCTATCAACCTCTTTTTAGGGAATATATCAACCAAATTATTCCTTCCTTAAAAAAAAAATTATGGACCGTAAATGTATATCCAAGCACAAAAATAAAATAAAAATAAGGAAAAAGGAGGATTACCTCGCTCTAGAAAAGTAGAAAAGGAGAATCACCATGAAGTTAGAGGCAAGCAATCATGCAAATATAGTGTTAAAATTTATTATAAAAAATACTTTTAGTTTCCAATCTTATAAATGAAATTTATTCCAATCTGATGAACGAAATTTGTTACAGTAGCCTAATATCATTTTTAATGTTTTTATTATAATGTTGGAATTAAATTTTCATATTTTTCTTTTCTAAGACTTTTCATGTTCTCTTGATTAGTGCATAGAAACAAAAAAAAATACTTTTTTTGTGTGAATAAGAAAATAGAATTTCATGGGGTTTAATTATAGTATTCTCAATATTGTTTTAGAAAACCATGTTTCATAGTAAAACTTAAATTAGAGTATGCAGCTTTTGGTCTTGAATTTTACATCTATGGTATAAGTTTATTAGAGAATTTCGCCAAAAAATGGTGCAAGATTAGTATTAGTTACATGAACACCTTCCGTTAAAATGCTTTTTCAGCTGTTTTTTTTTTTTTTTTCATTAATACATGGCAACTTTCTATGGAACTAATAGCAATAGAATAAGAAATAGTGAATAGTTTTAATTCACACAACATTATGATTTATTGGAGGATTAATGAGATATGTCAAAGGGTGCAAAGTTATAAGTGATGTGAGAAGATTTTTTAAGAATGACAATTTAATTATTAGAGAATGAGAAATATTCTAAGATGTACCACATCATCACAACTTTTGCGCAAGAATCATTCAAGTTTAGAATTTCAATACATATAGAAGATAGATAGATATAAATAGTGAACAAAATGAACTACTATAATTTAAGATATAATGAACTTTGTAAATTGTAGTGTAAAGTAGAAAAATAATTAACTTATTAATTAACCAATAAAAAAAATGCAAAAGAAACTTCTCTATCTTAATTTTGAGTTTGGCAATGATTGTTGTGAGAAAAGTTTTACCAATGACCAAACACAAAACAAAAGCACATGCTATATTAATTGATATTGGTTCCTTATTACGTGTACATCTACTTGTGAAAAAGTACTAAAACATAAGTTTCAAACAATTATTTACACATATAAAATCAATAGCTTAAAAAAATAAATAAAAAGGGTTATAGAATACAGGAAGCTATTTCTAAAATAAAAAAAGAAAAAGTAGGAAGTTTCATATAATGAGTACTTGTTCGATAGACGATAACCTCATAGCCATCAAGATATTCTCACACACCTAATCCAATGTGAAACTTTGTCGATTCAAAAACTTATAATCAAATGTGATTCAACCTTTCATTGATAAAATATGTGATTCTAATCTGAAAAGTTTAGAAATAAAAAATTTATGATTATTCAAATTATCTATGTGATATAATTAAAATGAGGAATAGAAAGAAAGACTCAAAATTAAAATTTTCAAAATTTATGCATTTTATTCCACAGATTCTAGAAAGGAGAAAGTAAACTCAATATATGGAGAAAGTAAACTCAAACATGTTGCCAATGTTCAATACACTAAACAAAACTGAATAAAGACCTAACATGTGATTCTCCTTATAGACAACATAACATATATACATGTTGAAACGGTTTGAGTTGGAATTCTTAGAGGCTCCACATTCTAAATGGGCTATAACAGCATAATAATCAAGCAATTAATTAAAAAAGTAAAATAGAGTAGTGTTTTATAATGGTTATGTAGCTAAAAAGAAACCAATAAAATGAGAATAAATGGGAAGTTAGTGGCAAAGTATCAATAAAGAATGAAAAATTAGAGCTCATTTAGACATGTCACATCATCAAAACTCTTACATAAGAATAACTCAAGTTTCAAATTCAAATATAATATATATATATATATATATATATATATATATATATATATATATATATATATATATATATATATATATATATATAGATTAGGGCCACGCATGACAAGGTGAGATACTTAAATCTGAAAATAAAATCATATGGTTATAAAAAGTATGATCATAAAATTAGTAGACTATGTAGAGAATTGACTGGATACATGCAACATGAGTTTCACGTACCTCACCATTGGCGAGCATGACTTAATAACCATACAAATGATAAAAAAAAAATTACGAAACTAAAAATAAATAAATAAATAAATGGATGTGCTACAAAAAATTGAATGCAAAATGAAGAACAACAAAATTGAATCTAAGCTAGGCTCATGAGTAGAGAGCCATATTTATTAATGAAAAAAAGAAAAGAAATAATTATGCCGCACTAAAAATGGAGAGAACAACCAATAGAGAATAAAAATAAAACTATTCTTCCTATGGTAATTTCTTCTCAATCTCAGTCCCAACAAGCTGTTTCAGACCCTTAAGGATGGTAGGTTTTGATTGAACTTCATTATGATTGCTCAATGTGGTGACAAACTCTTTTGGAACAAAGCACTTTTCTTCTGAATACAATTTCTCTTGAACAATTGGAGAAACAAGTAGTTTGTGTAGATCTTCACTTGGAGGAGGTTCCTTTTCTTCCTGAAATAATCAATCAATTAGCAAAATCTAAGATATATATGTGAATTCTTTTTATTATATTTTTGACAAATATATATGTGGATTTATTTGGTCACCATATATAAACAAAATTAATTAATAAAAATAATTAGAGAATGAATATTCGAAGCATTAATTAAGTCATTATTTTATTATATAAAGTTACACTAGAAATTTAGCTTTTACAAAAATGTTACACTATTAATTTTATTTTTGGGGTGGTGAATCATGTCATGAGATGATCAACTTTTTACTATCCTTCCAAGTGTTTGGGAAACTAAATATAAAGAAAGTAAAAAAAGTGAATATATAAATTTTAAAAAATATTGGAAATTAAATTTCCTTGTTAAACAGTTACATAGCCAGCTCATTTGATATACACTTGCTGTTCCTAAATACTCTCTCGTTTATTGACCATTTCCTCTTCTTATTAACCGTTACCTTAACTCTCTCTCTCTCTCTCTCTCTCTCTCTCTCTCATATTGTAACCAACATTTTCTTAGTCCTAACAATCCCATCCGTCAATTTTTATAACAATTCCTAAATATTTTCATGGAGTAAAAGTTGGTATGAAAAAAATCAATATGAAAAAGACAAAATTGAGACGATAGGTAGCATGGATTACGTACATTACATTACATACATAAATGATAAAACTAACCAAATCTACAACGATACATGACATAATAACACTAAAATAAGTCACATTCACTCTTTTTTTTTTTTATCAAACGACATGTAGTCAAATGATTACAAGCAAGGGTTTTCACACAAAGTAACTAAATATGCAATGAAAAAACACACTCTAGGTATTATAAACTCAAAAACTAAATCAAGTAGCATACAATAACATAAAAAGCAAAAAAGCATCAAATTCACTTGGAGTGTTAGATAAGACCTAAGGACACAAAACAAGTAATTAACTTCAAATATGAGCTCTAATAATATAAGAACATTGCAACAATAAAAAACAAAAACAATTACCTTGCTAAATGTTTCCATAAGTTGAAGCATTCCAACTTGAGCTTGAAGAAACTTGACATAATTAGCAGCAGCATTAAGCATCTCTGCTGTGTTCATCTTTGGTCCACCAGGAACCAACTTCCCAAGCTCTTGTGTCTTCTCAGTTATCTTCCTTCTCCTTTCTCTCGCCGCGATACTCTGCGGCGAGATAGTCTTTTCAGTAACTTTCTTCTCACATTGAACAACATCAACAATTTTTGAAGCAGCAAAAGGGTTAGTCATAAACTCATCCACAAAAAAATTGGGTGAGTTCAAAAGCTCTTGTTGTGGTTCCTCTCTTTTCTCCTCATAGCATAGCTTTTGGCGTTTTGGACATGTAAGGTAATTGGTGAAATCTTCCTCATTTGGGAAAATTTCATTCATTGAAACGAAGCTATCATTTTGAGAAGAAAAAGTGGAGTCAACAAGTAGTTGATCTTGACAAGGGTTAGGGTAAGTTTCATTTGAGTAAAAACAAGGAGTTTGAAAAATGAAACTTTCATCTAAAAGAGAAGTTTCATTGAAATAGTTAGAGGGAAAATGGTGGTTTTGTTGCACAATTTGTTCTTGTTCATGATGTTGAAAAGTAATGATTTCTGAGTTGTTGGTAGTTTGAATAGGTTGATAAGGGTAACAATTATAGTTAAAGTATGTGCTAAGTGCTCCCATGTTAACAAAAATACAAAATCTGCAAGAAAAAAAAAAACAGAAAAAACATAATATATTAGGGTTAGTTAATTAAAGACAAATAAGTACGAGAATGTAATGTTTGAAAGTAGAAAATATAGGTCGAAAATCTAGAAAGTGAGACCTTAGAGAGAGAAGAGACAGTGTGCTAGAATTAAGAAAGTATATAGAAGAAATCTTGTAGATATGTGTGAATATTTGCTAGGTTTGAGAGAGAGATTGAAGGGAAAAAAAGACTAAGGGTGACTTTATTTTGAGAGAGAAATGAGAAAAAGAAGTGTAAAATACAGTGTTGTTGTAGAAACATGAGAGAGTACAGCTATGATATAAAAACTGATTTCATCTTCACTGCCTCATGGTAGTTTGTTGTGGGTTCAGAAAATTAAGGGGAAGTTTGAGGCAGTTACATAATACCTATATGCATTTCTCTTTCTTATTTTTGTATATTAATTAATTAATTATTCAAGTATTTTAGCAGCGAAAAGTGGTTTATGATATATTCAGTCATTATACAGCTCATCGATGATATATATAGTTGCTTTGGAGTATCTTTCAGCGCCCAACAAAAGTTTAGGTGCTCTGTACATACATAATACCAATGTTCGTGTATAAAAATAATAATTTGGGTAATAGTCACTTTGATATTTGAACGCATAATAATTAGTCACATTAGTCAATCAATTTATTAATATTTAAAAATAGTCTCAGACGTTAAAATAATCTCTTAATGTTTTTTTTTTAACAAGCCAAAATGAAATACGATATATTAAAATAAGTGGTTCATCTCGCACAAGGTGTGCAAAAGAGAACCACTCAAAAGTGTTACAAAGTTAGATTACTGATACCTCAACACAAAAAACAACACGAAAAGAGAAGAAACAAAACAAGTTACAACAAAACACCCATACAAGATAAAGGGTGCCGCCACCAGTCAGTATGTAGGCGAAAGTAGTCAGACTAGCCTTTAACCATTGATAAGACACCTGCTTTACGTTATCTGTTATTTGATGAAGATCCAAGGCCTTCTGATTGAAAACTCGATTGTTCCTTTCCTTCCAAATTACTCAGACACACGCAAACCATAACAATGTCATTAAGGAATGAGTAAATCGCAGTAACCCTGCGATGTGACTGAACTGATGAAAGTGACGTGAACCCTGTCTGTAGCGACGAAAGAAATGCCTAACCACTGCAAGACGAGTGACCACACACATCCAAATGTAGCACAAACTAAAAAATAAGTGACCTGCAGTCTCCACAACATCGCAACCTTCGATACACTTGTTGTCGTCATGCGGAAGCACACGGTGCCGCACAAGATTAACTTTTGTCGGTAGTCTATTGCGAAGAAGTCTCCAAGCAAATAATGACACCTTCAGCGGAGCATACTTATGCCAAACATCGTCGAACATACCCCTTGCAAGAGGTTCATCAACAATCGTGAGAAAATGATAGGTCCCCTTAACGGAATAACCATTAACAGGATCTAGAAGCCATTTCCACCTGTCAGTAATAACATCCTGCAAAACAACATTATCCAGCAATACAGAGCACTCCCTAACACACTCCTCCTCCCAGGCTAACAGGCGCCTCCTCCACATCCAGGTACCGCCCCGAAATGCCACCCTCCCCTCGCCATCTCCTCCACCGTCACCCATTTATTTTCTGCCAAAGCAAAAAGGCGAGGAAATCTAACCCGTAAAGGAACACCTCCTACCCAATTGTCCATCCAGAAATAAGTGGTACCTCCTCCACCAACCACCCGACGAACGTGATCATCAAACCAACTTCCGACACCCAACCCCACACCTTCACAGATACCCACCACTGTCCGCCACCAAATGGAGCTCTCCGACCCACCCTCCCTCAAACGGCCCCCTTCCTCCCCGTACCTTGCCTTTAAGACTCGATACCAAAGTCCCTCCCTATCTAAAAGCATCCTCCAACACCATTTTCCTAAAAGCGATATATTAAATTCGCGCAACTTCCTGACCCCCAACCCTCCATCCTCCTTAGGTAAACAAACCGAGTCCCAATCGACCCAAGCAGTTTTCCTAAAATCTTCACCTCACCCCCCCCCCCCCCCCCCAAAAAAAAAAAAAAATTCTTAAATCAAGATTCGATAGAGGAAATTATACATGTGGGTGCCTTGAAGAAGGAAAGAAAGTAAACCGGAAGAGACGACATGACATATTTCAGGAGAATCAGGCGGCCCCCAAATGAAAGGAATTTACAGTTCCAATTCGACAATCTAGTAGTAATGCAGTTCAACACAGGTTTCCAATAATCCAACCTCCGAGCGTCCCCCTTATAGGCAGCCCCAAATACACAAAGGGAATTGCTCCTGTTCGACAGTTCATCACCACAACAGCCTCAGACAACCAATAATCAGAAACATTAACTCCCGTTAACAAACATTTATGGAAATTAACCTTTAGGTCAGACACTTGTTCAAAGAGAATCAAAACAGCCCGCATGTGACGCACATTTGCCCAAGTTTTTTCACCAATAATCGATGTGTAATCGGCAAATTGAAGATGAGATAAACAGACACTGTCATGATTCCCAACATGATAACCACAGTATGTTCCCGCATTCACTAACGATGTCATCAACACATTGAGACCCTCTGCCGCCAGTAAAAAAAGAAACGGAGATAGAGGACCTCCTTGTCTAAGCCCCGTCTCCAAAGGAAACTCTTCTGCAAGGCTGCCATTCACCAAGACCGAAGCCGTAGCTGATCCAACACACTCAGATATCCACTTCCTCCAAAGTGTGGGAAAATTCATTTTCACCATAACAACGTCAAGATAATGCAAGTCAACCGAGTCGTAAGCTTTTTCAATCAACTTTAAATAGCAACAATTCCTTATTAGAACGGCGAGTTCATCGACAACCTCACAAAGGAGGACTGAGAGTCTGAAACAACACTCCCAATAACAACACGTAGTCGATTTGCAATAACTTTTGCCAAAATTTTATACATGCAGCCCACAATGATATAGGTCTAAAATCAATCAATCTTTTAGGGATATCCTCCTTTGGAATGAGTGCAATAAATGTGGAATTAATTCCCTTCGTCAACTTGCCGTTTTGATGAAATTCAGTCAAGAAACGCATAAAGTCGTCTTTCATATCTAGCCAAAATTGTTTGATGAACCCAAATGAAATACCATCAGGTCCTGGACTCTTGAAGCTGTCATAGTCCCACACCGCTTGCTTAACCTCTTCAATGGAAAAAGGCCGAATTAAAGAACCTGAATCCGCCATTGATAGCATGCGAAATTCCAAAGCCTCCACCCCCGGGCGCTCAACATTAACAACTTTAAATTGTGAAGAAAAATGAGTGTAAACGACCTCTCTGATGTTTCGAACCCCCTCAACCAAAATACCATTTACATTGATCAACTGAATAGCATTTCGACGACGTCTGGATGACATTACATCATGATTTTTTTTTTGAATTAGCGTCGCCTTCTTGTAACCAATGCAACCTCGCCTTTTCCCAGGACATACTCGAATGAACGCGAGACAAGGAATGTAAATTGTCAGATAACCCATGAAGCTCCGCCACCTCCTCCAGTGACAGATCGGACGACTCCCCTTTATAATCTAAGGAAGCCATCCTTTCTTTCACCTTATGAAGCTTGCCCTCCAAGTTTTGAGAATGTTGCTGGTGCCACGCCTTTAAGGTTCCTTTTATCAACTTAAGCTTCTCTTTTAAGACATAACCTCCCCAGCCATGCAAATCATAGGATCCCCACCACTCACGAACAAATTCGACATAACCAGGGAAATCCGCCCAACATTTTAACATCCTAAGTGGACGAGGACCCCAATTCTCTTCATCCATAAGAAGCACCAAAGGAACGTGATCAGATAATCCTCGTTGATGAGCCACCTGGACAGAGTTCGGCCACGCTGAGCACCAATTATATGACAACATAAATCTATCCAAACGACTCATAGAATAAACATCACCGCGGTACCAAGTAAACAAACGACCACAAATCGGAAGGTCCACCAATAGATTGTCTGTAATGAAAGCATTAAAAATATTTGTATCATGTTGTCGAAACACAGACCCACAACGCTTCCTTTCTTCCGACGACCTAACAGAGTTAAAATCACCGCACAAGCACAAATTTGCATCTCCGTTATTAAGAACAAAACCCGACAATTGATTCCATAAAACCTGTTTCGCTACCGTGTCGCAAGGAGCATATACATTCACAATAACAAAATCATGACTGGTACAAATAATCCGACCTCTAATCACCAAAGCATGACTCAAGTTTGAAGTAGACCACACATCAACAACATCAGTGTCCCACACAGTCAACAACCCGCCAGAAGCTCCTTCAGAAGATTGATAAGAATAGCTACACGGGGAATTACCCCACATAGACTTAACCAATAAATCATTAACAACTCCCAACTTAGTCTCCTGAATGCATAAAATAAAAGGATTCTTTTCTGACACTAATCTTCGTACCTCATTTCTTTTATCAAAGCCGCCTAATCCTCGAACTTTATTAGATAAAAGCTTCATTGGACCCTTCCTTCTCCCCCACACACAAACCGAAATCCGACTATAAACAACCAGCCGCCACTCCCCCACTCCTCCTACACCGTCACTCGTCGTGCCACTCCTCCACTCTCAATGTTTACAATAACTCTTTTCATGTAGGGACTGAAATGACAACAATTAAATACTTAAGGACTGGTATAACCATAAGTAATTATATTGAAGGACTAATATGACAATATTAATGAAACATTTTAACATCAGGGATTATTTTGATTAATGACGTGAACAATCGAAAACTATTTTGAAATTTTGATGCATTGAGAGACTTGTGACTACTCATTACACATTCAGGGACCAAAGTGGCTATTACCCAAAAAAACCATTGGTCATAAATGTTGGAACAAAGGGTGTTTCACAATTATACCACTTAAGTTTTGATGATAACAAGGTATTAAAAATTATCAATTGGATATGCTAAAAGTTTATTCAAGTATACAGGACCATTAACAAAGATTTATTTACAAGAGGTTCTGATTGAATGAATTAAAGAGCAAAGAAAATTTAGACTAAAGCTTGAAGAACATCTGAATGAAAGTGCTCCTGGAAAATCAAAGTCAGAGTGCGTCTGAAGAAAGAGCTCCTGAAGATGACGTCATCAGAAGCCAGTTTTTTAGAGGCAGACTCATCAGAAGCAAATAGTCTCTAGAGGCAAATTGATCAGAAGCAAAGGTTCTTCAGACACTGAAAAGTGTTGACAAAGTACAATGTACGAAAAGTACAACCACTATGCCTACGCCTGTTCCTGCAACCACCAACTCTGCACAGTATCAGCTATACACGACAAGGATAACAGCAACTAAAGCAGAAACTTTTCCATATTTGCTGGAATGGATTTGAATTTGATTTCATTGTACAAGCCTCAAATCAAGCAAAGGATCAAAGGTGTCAAATCAGCTTCGGTAAAGAAAAAGTGATGAGCTGGCAGTTCCCAACGTCTCTCAAATTCTCTATAAATAGAGATGAAGACTTGAAGAATTGACTGTGATATATATACGCGAATTAAGCTATTCTCTCATACTCCAAGTCGCAAACATTGCTCATCAACAACTTAGATAATTCTTACAAAAGCTTACATTTTAGAATTTCTAAGTGTCTAAGAAAAACAGAGTCTGTTCTGTTTTATTTTGTTTTGTGAATACCTCTGATTGTATATCAAGTATTCAAATATCTTTTCAATTCTCTATAATTGTTTTGAAGTCTCTTGCTTGTGTGCTTGAGCATCTGAAGTCTCTTTCTTATGTGATTGAGCAAAGGAAGTCTCTTACTTGTGTGTTTGAGCAACTTGTAATTTGATATTACATTTTAGTGGAACTCTCCTTGGAAGTGCAAGGGGGACAAGACTACTTCCGGATTGTGGAAGGAACCTGTATAAATTGCTTGTGTTTTCTTCTTTCTCTTGCTCTCTTGTTCTTATCCGCTGCACACTCAAACTCTGAACTCTGTTCAGACTCTGATCTCTTTCAGACTCTGATCCTGAGAACAGTGCTTTTTCGAAAGAAAGAAACAGTTTTTGAAAACACAATTCAACCCCCCCCCCCCCCCCCTTCTTGTGTTTTTCCCACCTTCAATAAATTAAGAAGAAAAAAAAAATTAAAAATTTGCACTTTTTATACATAAAATTTGGTCTTAAAAATCTATTTTAAAAGAGAAATATCAAATTTTTAATCCAGATATTAAAACTATCCGGTAATTTTAAAAAACAAATCATACATATTTATAAACCGCTTTTGTAAAAATAACATATTATTTATCCATAACCATTTTATATCTAGATTCGTGACCAATTTGTAATAAAATATGGTCATGATTATGAATCTAAATCCACATGAATGGTTTTAAAAATGGACATGGTTTGGTAGGTCAAAATATCCGACCATACACACCCTAATGGATGGCCATGAGTAAAGAAATGCAAATGATTTTATTTATTTATTTTTTTGAAGGAAAGAAATGCAAATGAATATTTGGCAACAAAGTTTCACTACTAAGTGAGGATGACCAGTGTGTCATGTAGTTTGTAGAAGCATTTTTAACGTTGACTATATTGCTATTTAGTTTTTAATTTCAATACTCAACGTTTTTATTGTGTTGATTCACTTAGATGCTCGTTTACACGTGCAAATAGATAGGTGCGAGAGTGTTCATCTGAATGTTAGTACCCGATAAAAAAATATACTAATATATTATTAATAAAAATAGTGAAAAGAACATTAATATTATTACATTAAATACATACACACATTATATAAACAAGTAAGTAAATTCTTGGTAAAATGTAATTGCGGTCCTTTAACTTTTCTACTTCCGATAAGCACAATATGAGAACTTAGCTTGTGAATAAGCTTGAGTAGGTTTTTTTTATCTAGTTAGGTCATATTTTAGGATTAATCTTATGGGTTTTATTTATAGCCCTTTCTGACTCCTTTTCTTCATGACAAATTTGGCAGTCTTATCCAATTAGTTCCTATAGTAAGGGGCGCATATGACTTATCTTTACTCGAATATTTCACCTGGACTATCTAACTTAGCTGTTTTGGCATATGTTGGGGATAAAGGCGAAAGAGCGTTCGCGGGTTTATAAGACCTCCTTATCCTAGGCTCTTTGTCTCTATTCTCAATTATGACGGTCTACAGTCTTCCAAGTATGAGTCCATTTCAAAAGTGAAAAACCAAAATGTTGCAAAAAAAATAAAAATGGCCAAGTTGCCAAAAATTAAGGTGAGAGTTATGTTAAGAATAAGTTATGTACTTTTATGAATCAGTAGGTAATTATGGGTAGCCCACTGACCCGGGAATATAATTTATGCAAAGACGAGATCACTAAGTCTTTAATGTAAGCTTAAGTATAAACATAGAACAAGTACGTCGTGTCTTTTGTTGTCCACGCCAGTGGGATGAGACACTTTCTGTAAGAATGACCCACACGACGACAAGAGGAGTCCGATTTTAGCCTGATACAATAGGAATTTTCACAGGTCAACATTGGTATGTGGCTGGGGTTACTCCACCCAATGCATGTCGTAAAATGAACTCAGATAATATTGTTTGTTCCACACTAACCTTATAACATAATAATTTATGAATCATGAAATGGTATGGCAGTATAATATGAACTATGATAGTACACAGTTAGCGATCTTAGACTTCCCCAATCATTAAGACATGCATAACAGAACAATAAATCCTATAATAGGTTCATGTACAGACAGATGGCGATCATAGGTTCCCCGAGATTGCCTACAACCTAAGATGGGTGGAACTCACTGAGACATCCTGTCTCACTCCAATCCCTTTGTTTTATTTCAGATACACAGGTTGCTTGCAAGCAGGATTGTTCGACGATTTATGTTTACTTATCTTCTATTAGTATAAGATTTATCAGTTGTTATGTATCATTAACACGTCAGTGGTACTTTTGCACTTAGTGCGACTTATTTATGTACACGCCAGTGGTACTTAATCAGATGTATATGACAAGTAATTATATATTTTGTTCAGAGGAATTCTTATTATCATTGTAATTTTAATGCATCCACTAATTTATGTTTAATACCTGTCTAAATATTCTAGACATTTTATTATGGGCGTTACAGGGTGCATGCTTGCAAACAATCTGACGCTCAAGTTAGTATTGAGTTTAAAATAGGGGGTTATGACAGTATAGAGAATTTAACTTTAGAGACTGCTAAGAGTCCCCATTATATAGTGTGGAGATGCAGGAGCTGCTGTAAGCCACATGTAGGTCTTCGACGGTTACAGATTCGTGAGAATCATAACTGTCGAGCGAGATTCATGGGAGCATGGGGGAAACGTTATCGTTCAGGTTTGAATGGATCTCTATCTTGCTACGTGCATCCCCCACGCGGGGACAGTGTGTGTTGCAAGAGTAGTTTTTTAGAAAGTGATAAATTAATGTTTATGATTGATATATTTTTAATTTTAAGAATATTATAACAATGTATATTAAATTGAAAAAAAATTATATAAACCCTCTCAAACCCCCAAAATCCTTCTCCAATACAATTTTTTAGTCCCCAAATAAGGAGAGTTTTATGTTTTGAAGAAAAATAAACCTCTCAAAGTCCCTCCTCCCAATGTCATCTACTTCTTCCTCTCATTCCTTCTTTTTTTTCTCCAAACTCTTCCCCTCTGATCGTACATGATCAGAAGGTGACTGTCGGCGTTGTTTAATGCGGTGGTTGTTGGTGGTGGAAATGCGTCAGTTTGTGCATTGGAATGGGGGGGAGGGGGAGGGGGAGGGGGTGTACCTGCAGACACTCTGACGCTCAAGTCACTAGAGGTCATAAATGGGGGTTAAGAGATGAGAGAGATTCTACATTGGGGACTGTGAGGAGTCCCCTTTATAAAGAGGTGGATATTTGCATGGCCGTTGTAAGACACACATGTGTCTGGCGGTTACGAAATCGTGGGCAGTGTAACCGCCGGGGAGAGATTCGCAGGAACGTGGGAAAGAGACGTTACAGTTCGTTTGAACTGGTCTCTATTGCTCTGAGCACCCCTCTCGCGGAGAAGGGGTGTGTTGCGAGTAAAATGTCAAATGTTGTATTTAAGTTGAAATTGTTATTGGGCTTTAGCAATTGGGCCCTAGGTCTTTGACCGGTCCAGAACACCCTCCAAACTCGCAGACAAGAAGCTTGCTTTTTTGACATCAAATGTTTCCTAGAAACACACATGGAAATGAACAAAAAAACCCAGTAGTAGTTAACTACCGTCGGTTTTCTAGTTATAAGCTAGTGGTAGTTAACTACCGCTAGGGGCATTTAAGTATTTTTCATATGTTTTTAAGGAAGTTATTGATGTTAGAAAATCTTTTTTCCGCAAACAAAGCCTAAGAAGCATAGACATTGTTTTTGGTTAATTTGACATGCTTCAATGTGGGTGATTTGGAAGGCGAGGAGGTGGTGGAGAACATTAAGGTGCTGTCTTGGATTTGGAGTTTAAATAGGTTAAAAATTACATCTTGCTTGTACTACAAATGGTGTTGGAATCCTAGGGACGGCTTAGTTAGATAGGATTAAAGGTGTGTTTGGCAATCCTGGCTTGGCTTTTTTCGGGGTGCTGATCCTGCTGTTAACAGCTTCGGCTGTGTATTGGTTGTTTTTTGGCTCATGCGTGTTTCCTGTGTTCAGCTTCTGTTCTATTTTTGTTTTGTTCTTCCGCAGGTGTTTTGGTGTAGTTGGGGGGTTATTTGCTCTAGTTTTGGTCGGGCCCTGTATTGCCTTTGCGCTGGGGTATTGTATGCTTTCTTTCCGGCACCAGCTCTCTCTTCTCGAGGGGCTGAGAGCTTTTTAATAATATTGGATGTTAAAAAAAAAACCAGCTGAATCTAACTTGCAAAATATATATATATAAGAATTAAGAAACCTATACTATTTCCTTTTTACTCCCACAAGAGAACGAATCTGAAGAGATCTAACATTAAGATGCATTGTTTGACTACCATTGTTAGTTAATTAACACTAACAGCAAATTGAAGCACAAGATTGACACAGCTTTTTCTTGTACAACAAAATTTAAAAAGTAAAAATGAGTTTCCTATCACACTGTTGGACTTTATTATGCTATATAAGTTTTGAAGGACTAATAGCTTTTACCATATCATTCATCTCACTCACAATACTAGCAAATCAAAATCATAGATACATACAACAAAATGTTTGACACTGCACTTTCCTTCGCTCATGAAAAATTACTTCCACTAGCCCGTGATCATTTGCTTCCATTCTTAAAGGAAGCAGCCGACATGATTAGGGGTGTCCCAAAAGAAATTGCAGAACTGAAATATGAACTTGAAAGAATTGAAAAATTCATCAACAAAGAAGATAGAATTGTTGATGATGCTGAAGAAGACACGGAAACAAGTCACAAAATCAAAGCAAGGATCAAGCAGCTGATGGAAGCATCTTTTAACATAGAAGATGTCATTGATGATTATATCTTCCTGGAGGAACAACAGTCTTCAGATCCTGGATGTGCTGCTGGTGTTGACTTGGTCAAAACTATGATTCTTCGTCTCCAAATTGCTTGCAAGATTCAGAACATCAATTCCCGAATTAGTGAAATAAAAGATACAAGTACTGAAATAGATCATGGCTTCCAAATCCCATCATCTTCGGATAAACCATCAAGTAGTTCTGCAACAAACAGAAACACCTCATTAATGCACAAGCTTCGAGATCAGACTCCACATTACATGGATGAAGCTGATGTTGTGGGATTTGAAAAGCCAAGAGACAAATTGATTGATTTTTTGGTAGAGGGAAGAGCAGAGCGCACAGTTGTCTCCATTGTTGGAATGGGAGGACTGGGAAAAACCACTCTAGCCAAGAAAGTTTTTGACAGCCAAAAGGTAGTTAAGCACTTTGACGTTCTTTTATGGATCACGGTGTCTCAATCATACAATATAGAGAAAGTGTTGAGGGACATGTTGCTTGAGATTTGCAGACAACAAGGGAAAGATCCTCCTCAGAGTCTCTATCAAATGGATCTAAAGCCATTAGTTGATGAAGTGAGAAACTACTTGCAAGGAAAAAGGTATGTTGTAGTGTTTGATGATGTATGGGAGTCACATTTTTTGCATGATATTGAATTTGCTATGTTTGATAACAAAAAGGGTTCTAGGATATTAATCACTACAAGAAACATGGATGTTGCGAACACTTGTAAGAAATCTTCTTTTGTTAAAGTGTATGAACTAAAAGGTTTGACTGTAGAACAATCTTTGGAGTTGTTCAATAAGAAGGCATTCCATGACTTAAACGGACGTTGTCCAGAAAATCTTATTGGTATATCTTTCAAAATTGTTGAAAAATGCAATGGATTACCACTAGCAATTGTAGTCATTGGTGGTATTTTAGCTCCCAAAGATAGAAATACAATTGAACGGTATGAGTTTAATGAAAATATAAATGCAGATCAGTTAAAGGAATATTCCATGATAAGGAAAATTTTAGGACTCAGTTACCATGATTTGCCTTGCAACCTCAAGTCATGTTTCTTGTATTTTGGATTATATCCTGAAGACTATAAAGTTTGTTCAAAGACATTGACTCGTCAATGGATTGCTGAAGGGTTTGTGAAAGAATACGGGGAAAGGACATTGGAAAAGATTGCAGAAGGATATTTAAAAGAGTTATTCTGTAGAAGTTTGGTGCAAATAGTTTCAACCAGTATTGATGGAAGAGTAAAAAGTTGTTGTGTTCATGATCTAGTGCGTGAAATGATCCTTGACAAATTTAAGGATTTAAGTTTTTGCAAGAATATTACTGAGGGCAAAAAATTGTCTACTGGAATGATTCGACGCCAATCAATAACACCCAATTCTGATAATCTAATGGAAGGTATTGAAAGCTCACATGTTCGATCACTGCTTATTCTTGAACCTCAAACATCACTTGAATCCTTTGTTAGGAGAATCCCTACAGCATATAGGCGGTTGAAGGTGCTTGCTTTGATTCATAAGGAATTGCTTGAAATTCCTAATGATTTTGGAAGTTTGAACCACTTGAAATATTTTGCGTTCGCAGTGATTAAAATAAGAAGTTCTGGACTTCCAAAATCCATTGGCATGCTCGTGAACCTAGAGACTTTGGATTTAAAATCTACAAATTTTGAAAATCTTATTTTGCAGAAGGATTTGGATTTAAGATCTACAAAGTTTGATAATCTTGTTATGCTGAAGGATTTGGATTTAAGATCTGCAGGGTTTGAATATTGTAATATGCCGAAGGAGATTTGCAAGCTTAGAAAGCTACGCCATTTTTTAGGCTATCAAATGTCTTTGATTCGGTTGAAGGATGGTATTGGAGGCATGACATCCCTACAAACTCTAAATGAGGTTTATTTAGATGATAATGAAGAAGAAAATGACAATAGAGTGGTAGAGTTAATAGAAGAGCTAGGAAAACTAAAGCAGCTTAGGGAATTGAGCTTGGTCGGTGTTAGGGGTAAATATTTGAATGCTATATCTTCCTCAATCAATGAGATGCAACAATTGGAGAAACTAAATATTAGAGGAATCGCATTTGACACATTCATTGATCTGAATTTGAATTCACCCCCACCTATGCTTCAACGTGTTAAACTTGAAGGGAATTTAAAGAAATTGCCTGAGTGGATTTCAAAACTCCAAAATCTTGTTAAGTTGAAGGTGACAGTTACAAATGATGCAATGAAATTACTCCAAAGTATGCCAAACTTGTTGTCCCTCGCTTTACGCGGTGGTAATTATGAAGACAAATTCGAAAGGTTACATTTTAAAGATGGATGGTTTATGAATTTGAAAGAACTATATCTTGATGGTTTCCATAACTTGAGTCACATCCTTATTGACAATGGTGCATTGGGTTCTCTGAAAAAACTCAAGTTATCCTTCATCCCCAAACTGATGACGTTACCAACTGGCATTCAACACTTACACAAGCTTGAAGTTCTCCATCTTCATTGGATGAGTATGGAACTTAAAGAGAGCGTTTCTCCCCGTGAAGGAAAGGAGCATTGGATCTTCAAGCAAGTGCCCTTTGTAGAAATATTTATATGGTAATTTGAAGGTACGCTTTCGCTTCCCTACAATTTGAAGAATAAAATTGTGGTAATATTTATTGTTTAGTCATCAAAATACAAGCATATATTAAATTGTCTTGTCATTGTTATGATTGTGTTTTATATTGATAAATTGGTGTGAACTACAGGTGATGGCCATCGGTGTATGGAGATTCAAAAATTTCAAGTGAACTTTTATATCAGCATTGCTTCTTCCTGTTCTTGTTTTGGCACTTCCCTTCCCCAACAAAAACTAAATGTGTTGTATTTCATTGTTATGATATCTACCTACTTAGTAATTTTATTCAAGACAATTGGGTTGTTTATGATGTATAATTTATGTTGTGAGATCTTTCCTTTGAATGATCGTTCTTCTTCCTCTAGAGGTTTGGTTGTTGTTTTTACTTATCTTGGGAGTTGTCACCCCTTTCCTTTGTATTTTGTTATGTATTAATGTGGCCTTAGCCTGCTTATTGTATTTTGGGTTAATTAAGTAAATGGTCCTTATAAATATTCAGAATTTTGTTTTTTGTCCATACAAAATAAAATCACAGTTTTTAGTCCCCGTGACATTTTCCTTTAGCATTTTAGGGACCAAAAATGTTGACGTAAATTTTTTATAGGGATTAAAATTGTTGATGAAAAATTTTACAGAGACTAAAAATGCTGACAGAAAATTTTACATGAACTAAAAAATGTGATTTATTTTGTAGGGACTAAAAACAAAATTCGGAATATTTATAGGAACTATTTCATTAATTAATCCTGTATTTTTCATTTGTATTTTGTTCTGTACTATTGTTTGAGCAAGGATGCAATTTGTTTTGGGGTAAAATCAGCTTATTATCACGTCACGAAGCATATTTGTGACAATTCCCATTTGCTCGTGCTTGAAGAACATGAAAATATTTATTTGAAGAACATGTTGGAGTTATCTACCAAGGTTGCAAATTATTAGTTAAAAAATTTCAAATAAAAGGAATATCATATATGATAGAAGATTATGACAACATTTTATCCATGGAGCCATCTCCACTTAATGGCACAAGGCTTGGTGTTATTATAAACTAAAGACACAACTGTTCCATTAAAGATACATCTCTTGAGGTGCGGTTATGGTGCATAAGGAAATCCTTATGCACCCTACATAAATCCAGAAATGGTTTATGTGAGTTGTACTCCAAAACCATTAGATGTACTTAATGGTTTCCAGCAGGTGAAAAAACTAAGGACCCGTTTCTGTGACTTGTACTCCAAAACCATTAGATGTACTTAATGGTTTATGTGAGTTATACTCCAAAACCATTTCTGGATTTATGCACCATAACCGCTGCCCATCTCCTGCCCATCCATCTTTCCAAAATGACGCGCATTTCCATTCTCGACTGTTTCAGATTTTTTAAAAACTAAATTTCAGAACATCCTCCAATACCAAGATCAACCCGTCCCAAATCCCTCCTCCACCATGGAGAGCATTTTGGGACCCTGAAATCACATTTACCATCAGGATCTCCAAACTTTCCTTAAAATGACTCCAGACAACACTTAAAATGTAGAGAGAACAAAGAGAGGTGTAAGAATCACTTTCCTTAAACAAATTTGACAAGAATAAAACTTACTAGTATTGTTAAATAAGGACAAGGATCATTAACATTCTTGCAAAGAAATCATATAGCAGGTATTTACATTATCTTCGGAATAAGAAAATTGGTATCGGAGCACATGGCCGATTTAGCATTTGTAGCTTGCAGCAGATCCAATTCTCAACAGACAAGCTAGCAGCAAAGGTTTCAACAACCTCCAATTCTTCCCTGGACAGATTTAAAAGTATTGTTATTGGATGTGTAGCAAATTTAACTGAAATTGATGCCAAAAATGAGTTATTTAAAATCAATTAACCATAGGAAATTCCTCCATTTTAAGATACTAGTATATCATTGCATTGGCATTTACCAAATCTGATTTGCCTCTTCTGTAGTGAGAGACACATTTTAAGATACTAGCCATGAAAAAACCAAAAGCAACAACTTACCAAACAAATGAAACAAAATAATTACCAGTGTGTTAACATACTAGGTTGAAAGTTAAATATTTGGGCCTATTTTGCTATGTGAAGGCACATAAAGTGTCAAACTTGGTATGTAGTGCATGAAACTAATCAAACAATGATCAAAACATTATTGCTCAGGGAGGGTCCCCCCCTTATTATACTCAATAACAATATTAAAACTAACAAGTTCACAAAAACTAGAAAATTTTCATGAAAATATAATAATCATGCACAAACAAACACAGATAACCTATATACAAAACAAAGCTTAAATTACTTCAAACAAAGAAAATCACGATGTTTGGCAATACAAAGATGTACTATTTTGATAAAATAGAGAATAACAAACTTGTTCAACCCAAAAAAAATAAAAAAATAGAATAAGAAATATCACCGTCCACCAGGGTGCCCGACATAAACCACTATGCTAATAAGCCCTCCTGGTGTTAGAATTCTCTTAGCAGCTTCTAATGCCAGTAATGTTGTTTCTGATCTTGTTATTATTTCTTTGTCACCTCCCGGAAGATAACCTAAGTTGAAGGCAACAAGCCTACATGTATATGCAGCATATTAAGATAGTGCTCAGTTCACAGCCTTAAAGTTTCAAGAAATGCTTGAATACTAACTGTGACATGTGTTTTTATACCAATAGTACATAAATAAAATAATTTTACGATGGTTACAAGCACAGCTAACACGCTTCAGGTTGAACATAACAATTAATTATATAATAGCTCAGGTTATGGAATCAACATTCAACGTCACTAGTTTCCAGCTTCATTACTCATATATAAAGCAAAACACACATCTAACAGTTCGTTTTAAAACTACCTTATACTTTTATTTTAGGCTTAACTGCACCTTTTGCCCCTTAAGTTTCGAAATGTTGCGATTTTGGCCCCCTATTAAAAAAAATGGCAATTTTGGCCCCTTTCGTCAAAAAATAGCTGAGAAGATGCCACGTGTCCCAAAAAAGGGTCATAATCGCAACTTTTTGTAAAGATAAGGGGTCAAAAGTGTATATTTCCCTTATGTTAGGGGGTCAAAAAAACATATTTCCCTAAACATGGGGGTCACTTTTGCCATTTTTTTTAATAGGGGGCCAAAATCGCAACAGTTTGAAACTTAAGGGGCAAAAAGTGCAGTTAAGCCTTTATTTTATTCATCGAGACTTTTACCAGTGAATGAAAATCATTGTATCTCCTATTTTATTCATCTTTTCTTCAATGGTGAGGCTTGGAATACTAAAAGCAACAACAATACATTAATTGAGTTTTTTTATGAGAAAATACCTGAGATCCATATTAGTTATTGATAAAAACTGTATAGTTTTAGTAAAATTTAAAAGAGTTTTACTGACCAAAAAAAATAAAATAAGAGTTTGGTCCATGGAAGCTTCTCAACTTCAAATTTTACAAAGAAACTTCTGAAAGTTTTACATTGTTGAAGACCATTACTTGACATAGCGCTCCAAATGGAACAAATCATATGTTAGTTCAACAACTCAAATCCACAATCATTCTCTAAAGCCCGACCATGCATGTGACGCAATGTGAGCCATGTGACTATTTACACATATTCAATTACTCTTGACGCAATGCATGCAAGTGAAACAAAGTTGGAATTGAGGCTAAAATCATAGCTTTTTGTTCAAGAAAATTGATTCAACGAAGAGCGTAAAGTATATTACTGAGTATAGTTAAATAATGTACATCAGTTGTTTTCAATTATTAGCTTCTAAACGCAATAAGAACAGAGAGATGATGCAAGTTAAGGAAAAGTGAGTACCTAACGCAGGCATTGCTTTGAACAACTTCCTCCATTTTACTATGGCAAATATTGAAGAGCTTGACATGTTGTTTCTGCATTTATTTTTGAAATTATTGTCAATTTAACAGAATGAGCATTAAAAGGCTCAAACCTAGTTCTAGAATTCAATACTGAAATATTATACACTGCTAAATAGCAAAGTAAAATTCAGTTTGATCATTTATAGCAGGATGGAATGTTAACTGAATATATTTGTAAATTGTTACGAAATATAGAGATAATATCATGCTGAAAATATCAATATACAACGGCTTGTTCGGTTTGCGGTGATATTTTCTGTCAAAAATGTCATCTTATTTTAACTTTATTTTCTATTTTCAAATTTGAGTACAGAAAATGATGAGAATAAAACATATTTATAAAGCAAAAACAAAGTGAAATATTTGTGAAAAACGTTTTTTTCTAAACAGAACAGACCCATACTCTACACCAATTGAAAGTTGAAACCTTCACTCCTCAGTAGTCCTCACCTCATTGGAACTAATCGATTCTTCCAGCAACAATGAAGTCTTATCTAAAGCATCTGTCTGAATGTCCAATGCGTACACATAACCATTATCTGACTCATCAGCAACCAAATTGCGCAATGCTAAGGTGTCAAAACCGTTGCCACATGTCGCATCAATGACTGTATCTCCTTTCTGGACAACATGTTTCCATACCCTGGTAGGAACAAAAACAATAACTCATATCAAGGTTAAAGCATTATCATCACAAAGTATATAGATAAATATGACAATAATAACTCATGTAAGTAACACAATGTATGTCACAGAGTTATAAAAAGGAAGCATGCCCATTGCCCAATAGACTTCTGCAACAAATGTGGAAAATGTTCGCGATGAAGCACAGACACTCCTTGAATTAGGCATGTCCCAATGTCGGACACGCGTCAATGTCCGACACGACACCTATAATTACATTGTATTATGTCATTTTCTCAAATTTTTATCCGTGTCGGCGTGTCAGTGTTCGTGTCTGTGTTCGTGCTTCATAACTCAAACCAAGCTACTATAGAATCAATGAAGCTGAAAATGTATACATAAAGAAACCCTCTAAAGATAAATCAAAGAGAATTTGCCACAAACGATTAGGACTTCTTAAAAAATTAAACTGCTCATTATTCTGTGATACTAGTGCAGCATGTAAGCTATTTCAAGTGTAATTCTCACATAAAAATTAAACATAAAGTGTAATTTTCTAGTAACATTCTCATAAAACGTCAACATATCAGTCTGCATGAGCATAACTCAAGTTGGTAGGAACATCACATTCTATATGCAGGGGCCGGGGTTCGAACCCCGGAATTCCCACTTATTCACCTGTGAATTTCTAGCGACTAGGCTAATAGACAAAAAATAAATAAAATAATGAAAACATCAACATAGCAAAACCTTATTCAAATGAAAATCAATTCTAATACTAAGATGCATCAAGTCAAGTATATATACATACATATGAGCAACATCTGTTGCCTTTTTCTTTCCAAAGAGGAAGCTCACAAAAACATTCTCTAATCCTGAAAACAGTGCAAAAGGGTATATGTTATTGTTGCAAAGACAAGATTTTGATGATGCAAAGACTATAAGGATGTAAATGGGTACCTGAAAAGGGAGAATCTTTGGAGAAAGAAGAAGATTGAAGGTTATTATTATTATTATTGGGTACAGAAAAGAAGCCATTATTTTGTTTAATGGGTTTCACAGAGAAGCAACATTGATTTCTGGAGATGGAGATGTTGGTTGGAGAAGGAAGAAGGAAGAGGAGTCTTCTGTGAGAAGAAGAAGAAGAAGAATGTGTAAAACAAGAGAAACGAAAGCTCAACGATAATAACATCACTGTTTGAATTGGAAATCAATAGAATTGATTTTTTTTTTATTTTTACTAGTGTGAGGATTGAATGTATTTTTTTATCAAATGGTTTTTTTTTAAAAAAAAAAAAAAATTACATATCAGTTATCACACAAAATTATAGTATATTAAAGTTATTTGGCATAAAAATTAGCATAAATTTAGAGTGGTTTTAGTATGAATTGTAAAGTTTCGGTTACAACAGTTCTCGGCGGCCGTTGCATAGATGGGTTTTGGTTTTTTAAGTTTAAAATACGGTTACGACATTGCTTGTTTAGTGCTTCGATTTGAACTGTTTCAATATGGATCTCATTGTTGTTGTTCGTTTTTGTGTCGGTGATTGCTCAATATCTAATTTCTCATGCAAAGAATGGTGGCGACCGCCTTGCTAGCCGTCACCAGCGGGTATGTTATAAAACGTATTCTCGCGATCTGTGTTGTTTGTATTGAAACCTAAAAGAATTTGTTGATGGTTACTCATTCCATATGTGATGTGATTAGTTTCCTCTTGTTCAATTCCAATTCGTTTTGGGCTCTAATCAATTTGTCATTTTGGATTAATCCCACAATTTGGGTTCATCACGTGTTCTAGAGCTTGTTGGACCGTTTGGTTAGAAATAATCATGAGTTTCCTATTAGACTATTACTTTTTCCACCCTATAGCATTCTCGCGCGCCAAGTAGAAATTACCAACATGTCCTTCAGATTATAAAATCCGTAAACGCCTAAATGCTTTCCGGATTATATAATTTGGACAATTTCGAAGTATAAAAGGAACTTCACCCCTCCGCCCCATTTTACAGGATTATAACGAATTTTTTACTCTACAATGAGTTTTTATTTTTTATTTTTTGAAGTTGTGCCAATTTTTACTACCTTTATTATAAAAATGATGTGTTAATTACTACTTAATCGCTTAGGTTTTTTTTTTTGGTACAGTCTCTTAAGTTGTTTTAATAAGAAGGTCGTGGAGTTATTTTATGTTTTCCACTAACACCATAAACAAAATCTTTTTCACCCAAATTGAGATAAATTTTAATCATAATACGGAAATTGTTCTTATTCATAAAAGTTCTCAAGAACTCTTTATTTATCTCTTTCACAAACATTCATCGTACAATATCAAGTTTGATGAAAGTTTGAAAATTGAAGCACACGGTTTTTCATTTATGCATTTTCAATTATTTGATGTGTTTTTGTTTTCTTGTTATGTGCCTTTGTTTACTTTTATTTGTATTTTTTTATGGTGGCAGAAGTTTGAACCTCGGACCTTATCATATACATTGTCCATACCAACTTATCTGAGTTCACGAACACACTTTTATTTGCATCTACATGTGAACTCTAACTCATTTGAATGCAATTAGGTATCCACAATCTTAATTCACGTAATTTTAATTCCATCGTAATAAAAAGATTATCGCAGATATTCCTCCCAATAGTGTTGTCAGGACCTTGGGTCAGGGGATTCAATTTTTTTTTTAGCAAATACAAGATTAATTTATTTCAAGCAAAGAGTACAATATTCAATTTACATATTTCTTGTTATGTGCCTTTGTTTACTTTTATTTGTATTTTTTTATGGTGGCAGAAGTTTGAACCTCGGACCTTATCATATACATTGTCCATACCAACTTATCTGAGTTCACGAACACACTTTTATTTGCATCTACATGTGAACTCTAACTCATTTGAATGCAATTAGGTATCCACAATCTTAATTCACGTAATTTTAATTCTATCGTAATAAAAAGATTATCGCAGATATTCCTCCCAATAGCGTTGTCAGGACCTTGGGTCAGGGGATTCAATTTATTTTTTTAGCAAATACAAGATTAATGCATTTCAAGCAAAGAGTACAATATTCAATTTACATATTGGATCCTTATAATAATATATATTCAAAGAATTACATTTTACTAAAAAAATTGTTCTAAGCATACTCTACGGATGTCTCCTATGGGGTTTAATGTTCTAAAATTGTTGAATAATCAACTCATCATCAATGATGTCGAACACATATCTCTCAGTATAAAGAGTCCGTTTGGATTAGCTTATTTTAGAGCTTATATAAAACAACTTATGCAAATAAATAAGTTTTTATGTATTATTTATAAGTTTTTAAGGTGGTATATGGAAAAATAGTTTATGAAGATACAATTTTCGCTAGTGAGAACTTATAAATTAAAATAAAAGTTTATTTATTTACATAAGCTATTTTTCATAAGCTCAAAATAAGCTCAAACCAAACGGGGCCATGTCATCAGACAATTATTCATTAATTCTTTTTTCAAAAAAAAAAATTGGTCATTAATGCATCTCCCATTTTATTATTCAAATTATTTTTCACAATCTTCATAGCAAAAACAGGACCCCCAATTGCATATAGGTTAGAGAGAAGTTAACATGTGTAAATGAATGAAGAGAAAGTTGTTTGGGTTTTTGGCTAGCTGGTGCAAAAAAATCAAAATGAGGAGGTTCAAAATGCAAAAACAATAGGGATATATGTGAAAAAACTTAAATTTGAGGAGTGGCAAGTGCATCCCCTCACCACTAGGTGGCTCCGCCACTGATTCCTCCTACACCACAATCTTCAACAACGACATCGTCGAATTTCCAAGACAAACAGTACCACCCCACCCGATTTAGATAACCCAAATTCACAACACTCATCCTAAGGTATCATCATCTCTTACAGCCCAGCATTTATGGTCATCTCTACCTCCCAAAAAAAAAACCACCAGAAAACTTCACATTTTAGCCATCTTCCAATGGTGGTCGATTCTTCTCCGATTCGTTTTTCCAAAACATAACCTTCAACACCTTTATTCCCCAATCAAATTTCACATACTAAACTTGCACCGTTTATTTAATTTGTTTAACCTTAAAATGAGAGAAAACATTAAGAAGATGAAAGAGGTCCAATGAAAGAGTTTAGAAAGGGTATAAAAGATAAAGATGGTGGAAATTGGAAATTTAATTTCAAATTGAGGATCCTTTTGATCATTTTGGAGTGTAACTAATTTTTTTTAGAGTTACTAGAAAAAGGTAGAAAAAATCTTGTTTTTTTAATACATTTATCTTCTTAAAAAAAATTGTTGTTGCCATAGGGCTGAAAAACACATATAAAAGTTGAAAAATGCCCCTGCGACAATTAATTACCGAAGTAAGGGACCGGCTGCAGTTAACTACAGAAGTTTGTTCGGCAGTTAACTGCCGAAGAACATATAGTAGAAAGCAGAGTAGGAAGGCATGAACGTGGCAACATGATCCACCCTTATAAACTATGTACTTGTTGGGTGTTTATTTTGCCAATGTTCTCAATTGCAATTCACCCTTTGACGAACTAAACCTCATATGAAAGTGTCCATCAATAACCGAGGGAAAAACATTTGAGCAGGCAGCTTCATTCGTGATACTTTTGACGAGCTCATCAAAAGGTAAATGCAGAGAAAAAATAGAAGTAAACTTCGGCACTTAAGTGCCGAGGTTTTTTTTCTTTTTTTTCGTTGGCAGTTAACTGTCGAAGGAACTTCGGTAGTTAACTGTAGCCAGTTTCTTACTTCGATAGTTAACTGACGCAGGGACATTTTCGTCTTTTACATGTGTTTTTCAACCCTATCATATGTGTCAACAACAATTTTCTTCTTAAAATTGTCATATTAAACCCATAACAATAATACTTGATACAAAATCAACGTTAAACTTTTTAGAGGAATCAAATATACAAGAACTCTTTTATATGCTCTCTTTTTATATGCTACAGGTATCTCTATCAAGTTCATTGTGAAAATACAATATTAGTGCTAAACATTTGTTAACAGTGTGCCTCCAATGAGGAATTTAAGCACACTTAGCGTGTGTTTGGTTATGCGGTGGTTATAATTGATTTTAGTTGAATTGATTTTGCAGAATTGATTTTACATAAAAGTGAGTTTAGTGTAAATTGATTTATGTTTGGATATCTTTCTTACAAAAGTGATTTGTGTGAAATATGTTGTTTGGATATTTTGTATCAAAATTGATTCAGGATGGTTAAATGACTAAAATGAGTTTTAATGTGTGTGTGTGTCATATTTTTTTCTTTTTTTAGGGAGTATTTTTTTTTTGGTGATGATTTTTTTTAGGGAGTATATGTGTCATATATATGGATGCCAGAATGAGAGGATATTATTGCCTTTGATTAAAATACTTTTGGATTAAAACCCCACTTATTTTGTAAAAAAAAAACCACTTATTGCGTCAGGATGTACTGTATCTCTCCCTCTTTCTCTCTGTTTCGTTACTTATCCGTTTATTGACATGTTCATCTTCAACATGGCCAATCTACATCTGCTCACTGCTATGGAGTATGTACAATTTCATTGCAAAATTCACAGTAAAAACAATAAAAAAGAATCACTACAACGGCAAAATAGAACATCAAATAAAGGCATGACCAATTTTTTAAACCCCTGTATCAAACCTTCTCACTCGTATGTACAAGGGCAAAAGGGAAAATTGATTGACTCTATATGTCAGGTTGAGAGAATCGATTTCAAGAAGCTGGAGACTGTAGCTTCACCTAAAATTGATTCTTAAAAGGAAAATGTGCGACGATGATAGAGAGGTTGAGGAGAACCAAACACAAGAAAATCACTTTTGAATGGATGAATGCACGTTTTTGCTTTCTCACCGGGTAACCAAACATGGGCTTAATGACTTATATCAATAATTTTATCACACTTATGATAAGAAATTGCCTCATTGAAATTTGAAATTAATGTGACATGCTTTAATTTTGATTGTTGATATCTCATCTGTGCTGACACCTCAAAACATCGTATGTCAAATGCACCTCATCTTGTATATTATTGATAAAAAAAGAAAAGAAAAACAAAAAAGGTTAGATGGGTCACATGATCCTAAAGATATCTCACATCGTGTTTTATGATCATGAATATGTCTCACATAATCTTGCATTATCAAATTCAATTCTGCAATTCTTTCAATCAATCAAAGAAAGTTGACATTACTATATTAATATAATTCTTTTATCCTCTAAAATATCATTTGTTTTGTTACGAAGATTCTCCATATTTATTGAATAATAAATATCACCAATATTTTTATAATTAATGAGACACATTTTTAGGAACAAAGGGCACAAAAACAGTATCACTAATTTCTTGACACATTATTAGGAGCAAAAGACTCAAAAAAATATTATAGGGAGATGTATATATAAAGCTATGTTTAATATGGGTGTATATATAGCAAATCGCACAAAAAGGGCCAAAACATTAACCAACTTCAGTAGTCAATGTTGAGGCCTCTTGATATACTTTGCTAAATTTACCCCTGAAAAATCAAAGAATGCTATATACACCCCTCCCATATAATATTTTTTAACCCCCAACTAGCAAGAGTCCTAGGCCGTTGCACCCTCAAATTATACCTAGGTTGGCCCTGTAAAAATCGCACTGTCAAAATGAAGACGGTGTGCCATATGCATAACATGAGCTAAACTCCACATTTCTACACCTTCACTAAGACCACCCTAGAATCCTCTAAACAATCCACCACAAGTTGAGAAACAATTCATTTCACTAGAGCTTCTTCTACATATACTTAAAAGTACTTGCTGGAGGGACTCCCGTTTACCTTCTGTCACAAATAAAAATATTAAAAGAAATAAACCCAATTTTCTTTTAAATTTTATTTTTTGCTTTGTTAAAATATTAATTCTTTTGCTTTCTTACTAATTCAAACACAGTGGACGGAAACTTGCTTAATGATTAATGACGCCGCACATTTTGAATGTAATAAAGCCTTGGATTCGGTCGGTGGCTTTGGGACACCAATTCCATACTTAGACATCACTGCACATGTTTCTTGTCACCATAAGCAAAATAAAACAACAAATTTTTTTTCGGGAATGAATAAAATAAAACAACAACTGTTTCCTCACATTCAACGACACGTATTAAGGACTATACAAATATTCAAACCATTTTTATAAAAAATATTTAGATCAATAAAAATTGATGTATATGATTTAGGCTCTGTTTAGTAAAAATAGCGGATAACTAATAGCTTATAACTGATAACTGATGATTGATAGTTTATAACTATTAGCTTTTAACTGATGGTTGATGACTGATAGCTGATAAGCTAGTTAAAGTGTTTGGTAAAATTAGCGGTTCAATTAGCTGATAAATATAAGAGTAAATTACACTCCCCTCCCCTCAAAGATGCTTGAATTACACTCCCCTCCCCTCTTATGTTAAAATATACATTCCCCTCCCCTCTTATTCAAAACATATTACAGAAAAATACATTTCCCTCCCCTAAAAAAAGCTTGAATTACATTCTCCTCCCCTCTTATGTTAAAATCTACACTTTACTCCCTCAATATATATTTTTTTATTTTTAATAATCTAGCAAAAAAATAATAATCTAATACACTTCAAAAATAACAGTATTGCAGGTCTATTTTAACATAATAAAAAATTGAATACATATTTTTTTGCTATTTTTTATTCACAATTTCATTAACATGTAGTTTTAAACCCTATTATAAAATATGAAACAAGCCAAAATAAAATTAAAATATGTGAAAAATTACTAACGACAATAAACCATGGTTATTTAAAAGTTAATTTTAAACTCTAAATTATAAAATCAATAGCAAAATATTTAAATTTAATTATCATTAACATTTAAATTATAAAGAAATGAATTAATTTTTCTTAAAGGGTGGTTTAAAATTAATATATATCATAAAAATATTTATTTATGTTAAAATAGATTAAAGTGTAATGTATATTTAATTATCAAGGGAGGGAGTTGTAATTCAAGCATCTTATAAGGGAGGGGAGTGTAAATTTTATTTTTCAAGGGAGGAAATTGTATATTTTAACATAAGAGGGGAGGGGAGTGTATTTCAAGCATCTTTGAGGAGAGGGGAGTGTAATTTACTCTAAATATAAAATAACATAAAAGGGTATTTTTAATTCATAATAAAATTTATATCAATTGATATTTGAAATATTTAAAATATAATAATTTCAATATGTGAGTTTAATATGTCTTTTATATATTATTTTTACATTCAAAAATTTATTTTATTCCAATTTTTATATAACAAAAAACTAAACAAAACCTTTCTTAAACGTGAGCATATATATATATATATATATATATATATATATATATATATATATATATATATATATATATATATATATATATATATATATATATATAGGATTTTGCTAGAAGACACCTTTTATGAATGTGTTTTTTAGCAAGTTATTCTATGAGCATTTACTAAAAGACACCAACTAATTTTTATGAAGGTGTCTTTTAGCAAAATTATAACTAAAAAGTGGAAATCACACATTGAGGTGTGAGTTGCTAAAAAACAATATATATATATATATATATATATATATATATATATATATTTTGATAAAAACGTGAGTATATTGTAAATGTAACATGAGCATATATTCATATTCTTTCAAAAAAAAAAACCCGCATGTATTGGGTCATTCAGCGGTGTTACTAAACATACCCTTAAATTTAAATTAAATACATTTATTTTTATTGGGTCATGTTAACTTGTGCCTTTAGGACACATGTTAAGCAACCCAAAAGTAGAAATTATTTCTTAACTTTTGTGTATTCAATTGGTTAAAAGTCAAAAAGTTAAGTTCAAATGCATTAATTACAATAAAACATGGCTACTTTTACTTCTTAACTTGTGTCTTGAGGGCACAAGTTAACATTAGCCATTTTTATATACTTAAATGTCTTTTATAAATAAGAACGGAAATAGGGTATAATTTCTACTGTTTTTTCCCCTCTTAGGACCATGATTTCTACCTTTTGAATACTAATATGTGCCCAGTCACATTTGTTTTTTGAAAGATATACCTTTAAGTCACATGTTAATATTATTTTTTTCGGTCTATTTATCTCTTCATCAGGTATATAACTCTCTTTTCATTAAATCTAGTCTAAATTAACATTTTACTCCTTCAACTTGTACGATTATGTCAATTTTGTATTATATAAAAAAAAAAAAAAAGGCAAGTTAGTAATCAATTTTACGAAATAGTAATTTGGTTCTTCCAATTAAACAATGTAAGACAATTTATTATTTTAACCAAGTTTAGCTTCGCATTAGTATTTTATACTTATTTGATGCATCAAGGGATTGTTCAAATATATATTCATATTTTACAATGATTTTGACATGTTTATTATAAATAGACATTTTAATTGATGAATTAAATTGACTGTATGTTCTTTAACTTAAGTGATTAATAATATTTTATTTCGTAAATTTGAGTGATTAAATTATTCAAGCACATATAAGTAGAGTACATCTTTGCTCCATTTTAAAATGCTCCATTTACCCCAGTCCAGCTCTTGGATGTATGACATGTGGCAAAAATAAAAGCAAAGGTTGGGATTAAAAGGTTTGGAAAAAACACTACTTAGATGAACAACAAACATGACAGTGTTAATAAGTGATAATAGTATGTAAGTCCTTAAAACTGAATTATATTCCTCTGTCCTAAGATGAATCTTATAAAACAACAGCGATGGAATTTCACTTCAATCCCTCTTGCGAGTTGTACTAGATATTGCAAGGGTAAAGCATATACTATATAATTTGTTGCCATATACTTTGACACTTATTGAGGGTGAGTTGGACGAGGTAACGTGGAGTAGAAGGGGAGGATGCCGCCTCTGCAGTGACGGAAAGGGACGGTGGCGCCGGAGAGAGGAAGAGGGAGAGACAGGGCGGTGATGATGGTCAGAGGAAGAACAAGGGTCGAGTGAAGTTTGAACCAGAAGAGTGCGCATGGGATTTTTTATTTATTAAAGTAGTGTTTTTCCAAACCTTTTAATCCCAACCCTTCCTTTTATTTTTGCCACATGTCACACATCTAAGAACTGGACTGGGGTAAATTGAGGCTTCATAAATAGAGCAAAGATGCACGTAGGCGATGAATTAACCCTTTATCTTAAAAACACCATTTTTTAAGCATGTACGGTTGGAAATAATACAACAATATGAAGGACCACACTCTAGTTCACATTTCAAATGACATTTACATGAGAAATCTTTAGTTTAGACTTGAGACTTGTGCATCTAAAATTTGGACCATAAAATATAATGACGAGGAAACTAAAAAGGTTCTGATCAAACTAAAAAGTGGTGGCAAATTGGACACGAAATAAGTACATATTTTGAGCCCTTTTAGGTTTAGTTGCTTTCCAAGTAGAAAACTAACAAAGCTGTTGTTCTTGTTCTTGTTTCTTTCCAAGTACAATTCTTTCTCTTGGCTTTAAAGACAAACTTCACGGCCAGCCATCTCTTTCCCACAAAGTTAGGTCCCTGCCATGTGGTGTGGCAACCATTTGCTTGCTTTTCTTTACCACAATTCTTTGATATTTAAATGGCTTAAATATGATTTGTGTTTCGGTAATTTGGGCGTGTTTTGATTTTCGTCCCTATAAAAAAAAAAGTTTGAATTACATCCTTGTAAAAAAAAAATTATTTGAAAAAGGTTCTTGGCCCCACTTTTTTGCTGATATGGCATGGTTTTGGCCACGTGGTAGTTGTTGAGTGTGCAACTTTGGCCACGTGGCACTGATGTGACATGCCACATCATTAAAATATTTTTTAAATTCTGAAAATAGTTTTTTAAAATAAAAAAATAGAAAAAAAATAAAAAAATCGTAAACAAAATTCCAAATTTTTTCAATTATATAATTTTTAATTTTTTTTGGAAAATATGATAAATAATTGTTTGAAAATTAAAATATGAAAAAAATATATAATTTTCTGTATTTTCGAAAAAAATTTAATATATAATTTTCAAATTAAAAAAAATTAATTTTCGAAATTTTTCCGATTTTTATTTTATTTTTCGGAATTTTTTTATGATTTTTTTAATTTTAAAAAATAATTTTCAATTATTTTTTAAAAAAATATTTTTAAAATTACGTGGCCTGCCACGTGGCCAAAGTTGCACAGTCAGCAACTGCCACGTGGCGTACAACATGCCATATCAGCAAAAAAGTGGGGTCAGGGACCTTTTTCAAATAATTTTTTTTACAAGGATGTAATTCAAACTTTTTTTTTACAGGGACGAAAATCATATTTAAGCCTATTTAAATTATCAACTAGAGATTTCATATCAAATTTTTTACCATTGTTTTTTGCTTATTTTTTACATAACTATTTTTACTTCTCGTTAGAAAAGTTGTTTTATTTTTTTTCTTTATAAACTTAGAGCATACAAATATATTATTATGAAAAATTATGTTCCAACTATGTTGGCATCACATAATTTCAATTTTCAACAACTATTTGCGACAAATATTCCATCAAGTTATACCAACCACATCATTGTGACCATGATGAATCAACCTATTAGAAAAACTAATCCCCTCTTTGAAAATGTGTGAGCACGTCTATTTATTTGGTGATAATCAAATAAAGTAAATGAGTTTCGTTGAGAATGGTGTTTAGAATCAACCCTTGAATGACTAATACCTCAAATTCGTCCTTGAATTTTCACCAATCAACCAAATTCGTCTCTGAATTTTGCGAAATATCTATTTAATCCCTGAATTTTACAGACATCCATCAAAATGGTCCTCCGTCCAAAAGCTCCGTTAGTGGTGATGATGTGTCTTATTGTATGTTGTGTTGTCCTGTACACGTGTCAACAAGGCATCCACGTGTACGAGGACTAATTTGATGGAAATGGTAAAAATTTGAGATTTAACTTTTCAATGTCATTTTTTTCGTGTTTCCAATTATACCCCTCTATGATAAGGATCGACTTGATACTTATTGTGGTAATTTAAGAACTGATTTGATGGATAGTGTTATAATTTAAGGTTTGATTTGATTGATTTTATTTCAGGGAATGAGTACAATGAAATATGGCATGAGAGAACCAGTGATTTCAAATGACAGACATAAACAAACACCACTGAGGGGTCCTGCTCCACAAAATCCAACTGCTACTGGAGTTATTAGAGTTTCAAATCCATATTACGGGTCATCCACTTCTACAAAACCCCAATACATGGAGTTTATCCCAACTCCAGAATTTCCAAAGCAGTGATGCTTGTTTAAATTATGTTTTTGGACTAGTTTCATTAATGCTTTTTGGACTTGTTTAATTTATGCTTTTTTGGATATGTAATGACTTAAGAACATCAAATGTCTTGATGACTTGATGGCTATGTAATGTTATTTTTTTTGGCTATGTAATGACTTATAAACATCAAATGTATGACTTATGATGGTATGCAAATGTCTATCTTTTTACAATCAAAGTGTCTGTCTTTTACTTTTTACTTTGTTCAACAAATGTATGCACCAAGGATCACAGTGATTTATGTTGTGAAAATTCAAGAACTTATTTGATGGTATTTTCACTAATTTGGGGATCGATATAATGGATAGTCATACAATAGAAGGACCAATTTGATTGAAATTTTTTGACAGAAGGGTTGGATTCATTCATTGACAACCTTTTTTCATTACAACATTACACAAACTTGGCACAATACAATAACATTTTAAACAACTCAATCGAACAAATCACTCCTATCAATATCTTAATCAACCTAAGCTCACTTCCTACACAATAAACTTTATCCATTAACCTTGCCCTCCAAACCTCTTCTCTGACACTATCATTTGGCTTTTCCATCAACCTTGCATTTCTTTCATGACCAGCACCATTGTTTTTAAAGTAACCTAGTTCTTCAACTTCATCAACCCACACAATTTTTTTTACAGTTTTCACCATCTTCCTATACAATCAAAAGACAAAATCAGTACTATTTAAACAAACCATTCACACATCACATAACCATTGTTAAACAAGCCTTTGACAGAGGGCAAACATAGAAAGGCCTTCATAGGTTATCGACAGTGTTGGCTTTTCTTACAACACAAATTCTAGGACACTAACATTGAAGCTCTCTCACATCATTATTGTACATAGAGCTTGAAGATGAAGACCGGCTGTTGTAGCTGTTTTTGCCCATACGCCCACCACCCATCATTTCTAAACACCAAATCTTCAACAATGACCACTGATATTTGAATTTCGAATTGAATAAAAAAAAATTAGGGTTTTAAGTTTTTTTTAATTGGGGAAGAACTTTGGCATCAATTCACGGAAGAAATTTTGGGGATTTTGAACTATAGGTGACAAATTATAATATTAGGGTTCCAAATTTATATATTTGGGAAAGAAAGAGCCGTTAATGAGAAAGAGGAGAAAGAATCGTTGGGAATTTTGCAATTTTCTAAAAATCAATCAATTTGGTCCTTGACAATTTTCTGAAAATCAATCAATTTGGTCCTTGACAATTTTCTGTAAATCAATCAATTTGGTTCCTGCTTGCGTGACCTCTGACATGGTAAGCCTTGTAAGATGTTAACGATACATGTCACCTCCGTTAACAGACCAACTTAGCGGAGGGACCGATTTGATTGACATTTTGTAAATTTGGGGACTAAATAGATATTTTGCAAAATTCAAGGACGAATTTGGCTGATTGGTGAAAATTCAAGGACGAATTTGAGGTATTACTCACCCTTGAATGGTTGCTATATGCATTTATAACTAACTTAGCATGTAGAATGATCAATTTCTTCCTTTAATTTTTTTTGGTAAGTATTAAGTGAAATTGTGATCCTTATCTGCATATTGTTTAACTATTAGTTCACATCATCTTCAATGTCGCTCCAAAGTTGGTTAGGCAAACAAATGTCTTTTGCATTTTTAATCACAAATTTGGTAAGTGCATAAAACAAACCATAACAAATAATGAAGTAGTAAGTTATTGTTTCCACATGGATTATCGTCAACGGAACATTTTGCTATACCTATTTAATTTAAGACAACATTAAAGGGGTTTAAGGGTTTGTGCTTTTGATTTGTCAATGCGAGTAGTAGTTGTTTTCAAAAAAGTAAAAGGTTTGTTTCAGAGGTTAGACGATGATTAGGATTCTTCGAATCCCCTTTGTCTTCTTTGTTGGATTAATGCAATATTCAATACCAATTTTGATTAAGCGCTTGATAAACGATGTGTCGATTATGAAACCGTGATTGATTTGTAAATTTACTTATTTGTAAATATGCTTAACTAGAGAGGTACTAAGTAAATTCTCTAATGATGAATCATAAATCTAACATCATACTCACAAACCCTAAATTTTAAGATAAATAAGCAATTCTCAATTACAGTTTTTGTTTGAATTAAAGCAAGGTAAGTCAACCTTTTATTAAAACCTAGAGATCATACATGATATCCCTAGGTGTTTATTTCTGCCTAAGCTCTGCAATAGATACAATTATGGCTTATTTGTGATTAAAGGTCCATAAGAATTACAACGATCGAAAAAATTGAAAATTAAATAAGAACTTAAATTATAACTGAATAAAGACTGCATTAATTAATTCCAACAAATAAATAGAGGTTAATATTAGAAGCTTAATCATAGGGAGTTTAGTTGCTCATGGCAACATAAACCTAAACAAGAAAGAAATACAAAACATACTCTCAAGGGAGAAAGTTGGGAGAAACCCTATCTTCCTCCTCCTTAATGATAACCTTGCTATATGCGTTCACCTTGCACCGTCTGGTTTCTGAATGAATAAAGTGTTTGCAAGTGGTCTCTATATATAGGCAAGTTTAGAACTATATTCTTGAGATTTTTACACTGATCTTGGCTTGAAAAACAAGTTAGAAAGCAAATTTACTAGGTACCATGCGCCTGGGGCGCATGAGACAAACCTTAGGGTGCATGGACCAAATCTTGGCCAGAAAATGTTGTTTTTCTTCATTCTTTTAGTGATCTTCTTCCATGCTTTCATCTTGGACTTGGGACATTATTTTCCCACATTGTATTTTCTTCAAAAACCTTATTGAAATTCTTTGTTCTCCATTCTCTTGCCTCCATAATTCCATGCGATGTGTCTTGATTTTCTGATTTACACAATTTCATAATAAAATGACTCAAAACACCTATGAAATTTTCGAGAAGAAATATAATTACATGGACTCATGAAAACAATACAAAATGTCCCATAAACCATGAGCAATTCCTCTAAAACATCTTTAAAATGACCTAAAACTTGACTAAAACGACTAAAAAATATAGTTAAAATATCATCAAATATCTTGTAATCAATTGTTGGATTAAGCTCTTGATTGTATGATCAACCATGATCATGTGTTTCACATGAGAGGTCTTAGTATTACTTTGTGTTTTAGGAACAAATTCTTTCTAAGTTTTCATATCTCCAGGTTCAAAATTATATACGTGCTACTGGTTCCTCATGACCTTCCCTTCATTTTGTATATTTCCAACAAGATCTCGATTAGTAGCCACATGCTTTTGATAACCCTCCCGATCTTCATGAGTCCAAGCTTCATGAAATTCATACATGGATAAATTCTTGTCTTTTTAACCCTCACAAACATTTACATTGTTTTTCTGGTGTAATTGTTGAAAATAATCTCATGTGTTTACTTTGATATGCCGAAAGAAATAAGTGTTGAACTTATTTCCTGCATTTTCATTATGATCAAGAGATCTTTCAGTAACTTTCTTCGAAGCTTTACGACATCATACATTAATCAGAGTCTCTTTTTGCTAACTCTTGTTATCTATCTTAATGTTGTTTTGGTTTTCGTTATTTTCTAAAGAGTGTAATTTATGGCATTGAGAAATGAATTGAACTTGCATTTGATATTTAGGGAAATATTGAGGAAGATTTTCGTTTCAAAAAACATTGAAGAATATTTTTGTAGATTACCTCCGCGAAAAAAGTGAAGACTTCTTTCTCTACCATTATTTCTTCATATATATCTTATCTTAAAGATCAAGATCTACCATGATTCTTGCATAATGTCCAAAAACACGATCCTTGGGTGATTTATCCAAAGATGTATAGAAGTATGCCAACCCTACTTGCTATTTCAAACAACACATTTGGGATTTAATACTCTTGTGGAAGGTCAGTTAAACATATCCAAACTTGTGCATGACCTTGTCTTTGCGTATGAGGATTGAAATATGGTGTCCGTTTTGATGATTGTAATAAACTTAACATTAGATTCCCAGGGCCTACTACCCAAGTCTTTCACACCATTGTCCAAGCATTTTCCATAAGATTGTTAACTTTTGAGTAAGCTCATGTGAAAACGTAAAAACAAATTGTACTTACACCATCAAGACCTCGCCTGTGTTCATCTTGAGCTAACTTGATACAAATATAGTCTCCTTTGATCAAATGTTTTGGCAATTGACTTGCCATAATATCATAAATTTTTTTGAATGACAAATGTTAATATATTAATTATGTTAGTTTTCTTTTTCATAGGATTTGAACATTTGATCTTCAACTCCACGTACAAATATTGACCATGCAAACTCTAACCGAGCTTTAAGATTTGTTCCACCAAACATAAAAAATGTAAACATTAACTCGTGATGGAAATGGAACCACTCCCAAACTCATGATCAAAACCATAACTCATGCTTAAACTTCGACATTGCAACGACAATGTTAAATATAAAGCGAGATAGATAAATACACTTTTATGATGATCAAAATGGGATGGGGGCAGAATATCCACCTATTTATAGATGATAATGTTAATTTCACTTCACAAAATTACGCTCGCTTAGTGAGCTTCAATATTACATAGTGGGT
Source organism: Medicago lupulina (assembly GCA_958299785.1). Lineage (NCBI taxonomy): Eukaryota > Viridiplantae > Streptophyta > Magnoliopsida > Fabales > Fabaceae > Medicago > Medicago lupulina. The sequence goes on along the minus strand of OY283141.1, from coordinate 25,512,978 downwards.
CACCACCGCCTAAACCAGTCAACTGGAACAAGTCATATGTCTTCAATGACACACATACATTCCTTTGCACCGCACCTGAAAAGTGTGGCACACAAGATCCACAAGTGAATCCACTAATTTCACTTACCAAGAATTTGATTAGCGAATTCCCTTGATCAAAACTCAAATTTTCTTTCTTATAGAGCAAGCAACACCCTTCCTAAGTCTTTATAGACTTTTAATTTTATTTTTTTTTGGAAAATCATAGCCTTCTAATTTCATTATACCTAACACTAAAATACCTCAAAACAAGACACCAAGGACATAGTAATATGAATACAAACATACAAGATGGGAAAATGGGGTGTTATTACATTACCACCTCCCTTGGAGAAGTTTTGTTTGTGAAATTTAAAGTACATGTGAATAAGTACAATTAGCTTTTCCCTAAAGAATAAAAAAAGTACAGTTAGCTTTGTTATACAAGATGGGAAAATGGGGTGTTTCATTACCGCCTCCCTTAGATAAATTTAGTTTGTGAAATTTAAAGTACATGTGAATAAATACAATTAGCTTTGCTTTATGTGCTCTTCTCTGCCCAAGTCATCTCTAGTAGAATCATCAAAACACTTATATAAGCTTATTCAAAAAATTAAAATAAAAAATCCCTTTAATCAACGATTAGTACGTAACACTTCATACGCTATGTTATCTCTCAATTGTATTGAGATAAACTCAATTATGTGTGACATGCTCAATTATGGAGGAATGAAATCCCTTCTATCAACGATTAGTACAGAACACTTCATACCCATTTAATAATTGAATCCACCACCCGTACCAAAAATAAAATAAAATTTGATCCACTACCTATTTTTTGTGTTCGTCTCTTTTCTAATGACAATCTCTATTTTATTTTATAAATGGAGCGGATCTCAACTTGAAATTAGATCATAACATTACTTTTTAAGTTTTTGTGACAATTGAGAGAATAGACTCCCATTGAGAAGCCAACAATCAAACTCCAAAATATTTATTTCTGTTTGATAAAATCTAACGATCCATGGCATTTATACTTGGCTCATATATTTAGCTAGTAGTACTATATGAGACATTGATTATGGTGAAAGAGATCTATCAAGGGTGAACACAGGTTGATATAGAGGTGGGGACAAGAAAGTGTCACTGTTAATAATAAGATGATAATATATCTGACATTTTTCATGTAACAGTATCTATATAAGCCCTTATTTTTTCAAAATTTCATTATGAAGCACAAGAATTCATATTCATTCATGTACGTACACGCCAAAGGACTGGTTCAGTGTAGGGACATGATGAGGAACACACTGCAGAGAAAAGCCAAACAAGGATGGATCAGTGAAATTTACGTTCCCTATTAGATGATGCAGAACAACCCCATCTTTATTTCTCTTTCAATGTTTTCTCCAATTATTTATGACGGTAAATATAATAATTTTGTAGTATATAGTTGTTGGTATTTGAAATAAATGTAGTATTATTAAGTGTTACATGCCTATATTCTATCTATAATGTATGATGTATCACATTCACACGTTGTGGCTATTCCTCGTTTGGATTGGAAGAAAATAAAATACGTTATCGGTTATAATATAGAGTATATATTATTCCATGTGGTTTCCATATTTTGTTAGGTCAGCTTCACACATCATTAGGTGAGAATTAATATTTGTCACTAATTCCATTCAATTTGATTTGTGATTTAAGTCTTTGAATAAAATCCTGCTATCATGTCATTTGATAATTTCATTGTGGTAAGCTTTGACAATTGATTATACAAATATATGCACTAAGAATTGAAGTTTTGCATAAAGTGATGAACTTTCCCCCTAGCTTATATTTAGATCTATTGTGGGTATTCTCTAAGAGATTTTATTCGTGATTTTTGACAACTCACGGCTACATTTTGATATGTTGTTTTTGATTTTAAAAATTACGAGAGAGCTTTGAAACTATTACCGGGGTGAGTCACGACCAGGTCGCTTTCTTTAAGACGTTTCACGGCACTACCGAAATTGTGCAAGGTAGACTATCAACCGTGGTGTCTCCAGGATAAAACAGCCCAGATTCTTTCTGTACGATTAAAGGCTGCACTGCCAAAAATCGCTCGAGAATAACACCTCAATATGGTTTATAAAAACCACTCTGATATGGTTCGCAAACCACTCAATAAACCGAAAGCCCACAGAAAACCGAAAGCTCACAGAGGAGGAAGAAAAGAACGGTTCGTCAACACAAACCGCGGGAGATGAGAAAGGGGAGAAAACCAGAGAAGAGCGTTCGATTCTCGGTTTTGGGATGAAGAAAATGAGAGTCCTGAGCTCTCTATTTATAGAGAGAATTTCCGGTTCGCAACCCGCGGTTTAGCCCACGACCCAGTTCGCGACCCGCCAGAATTCGCCCACGACCCGGATAACGGTCACCCACGACGCGTAAACGTGTGGAACGTGGGGATAAACATGGGCAGACGCGCGAGCAAGGAAAACGTGGAACACGTGGGGAAAGACTTAGTCTTGCGGAAATTTCGGAGCAAAAAAAAAATCTGATAGTTTTTTTTTTAATTTTCTGAGCCCAAAAAAATATTCCTTTTTCGGCCCAGGCCCGGTCGGTCGGACGGCGGCGTCGTCGTCGCGCGCATGTTATATTATTTTTGGCATGGCTCACTCCGTTCACAAAAGTGGGTACCCCAAGGGCACACCCTTGGGAGTGATTTCCCACATATATAAACACTACTAGAGTGTGTGATTTACCCAATGTGGGACATAGAAAATTTTCAATTCACACTAACACTAGTTTCTTCTTCCTTGTGTTCATATTCCAATGGCTCCCCAATCCTCACTAGCGTACTCCAAGTATCTCCCCAATATACACTAGTGGTCCAACAATCCCCCACTTGAATTCAAAATTGGTTTTCGATAGTTACGTCTTAGACGTTTCTTAAAAGATTGCTAGTAAACAAAGGTGTCGCCAACAACTTGAACCTTTGCATAGTGAGTAGTATTCCGATTAACGAGAGTTGCTTACAACATTGAACTCTATCTCAGACATAGGACCCACACACAACCTTTTTCCTTAGGTGTTTTCTAAAAGCCCGTGCGTTAATGGCCTTGCACGTCTATCCCAGTTTTAACGAATGCTCTAGGAATTCTGCCTCGAAATTCCATAAGAACCGACCTCAGTTCTACATACGTATAGGTGAGTCTATCAGAAGTACTCATGTAGCTATGTACTTCACTCCATCGGGAGTATAGATCTCATTAAGAGTTTCTATTATCTCATCCTTCAGTTACTGCAGGATCATGCGATCTCATAGCATGTTCTATCACTTGTGACTTGTTATTACCCATTGAACCTAGTTCTTGGGATCTCCAGTCATATAGGTCGGGTTACCATCACTTATGATCAATAGGCATTAGTCCCATCCTACTAGATGTATTTGCGACTTTATCTCTGTTTAGTCCTTTCGTCAAAGGATCAGCTAAGTTTTCATTTGTTCGTACGAAATCTACTCTTACCGTTCCGTTCGAGAGATATTCTCTTATCGTGCTGTGTTTTCGTCTTATCTGTCGTCTCTTACCATTGTAATAACGATTCTCAATCTTTGCAATAGCCGCGGTACTATCACAATGAATTAACACAGCTGGTAACGGTCTCTCCCATAAAGGGATTTCAGATAGCAAGCATCTTAGCCAACTTGCTTCTTCACTAGCAGCAGCTAGAGCTATCATCTCAGATTCCATTATGGACTGAGCCAGAATGGTCTGTTTCTTGGATTTCCAGGAAACAGCTCCTCCAGCAATGCTAAATATATAGCCACTGGTCGCTTTGGAATCATCTGATAAGGTGTTCCAATCTGCGTCACTGTATCCTTCAAGCACTGCAGGATATCTCTGATAATGCAGTCCTAGAGTCATGGTCTTCTTCAAATATCTCATGACTCTTTCGACAGCTTGCCAATGCTCCACGCTTGGCCTGCTCGTAAACTTGCATAGTAGTCCCACGGCATAGCCGATGTCGAGTCTAGTACAATCAGTGGCATATCTAAGACTGCCAATGATGCTCGCATACTCAGTTTGTCGAACACTATCTCCAGTGTTCTTAAAAAGCTTCACACTTGGGTCACAAGGTGTGCTCACAGGTTTACAATCGAAGTAATTATATTTCCTTAAGATCTTCTCAATGTAGTGAGATTGATTCAAGGAAATTCCATTATCAGTTCTAGTAATCTTGATTCCAAGAATTACATCTGCTTCTCCTAGGTCTTTCATATCAAAGTTGTGGCACAACAATGATTTCACATCTTTAATGACATTGAGGTTTGAACCAAATATGAGTAAGTCGTCTACGTATAGACATATGATCGTGCAAGTGTTATTTTCGTACTTATAATAAATACACTTGTCACTTTCATTTACCTTATACTCATTCTCAATCATTAGATTGTCGAATTTCTCATGCCATTGTTTCGGTGCTTGTTTTAGACCATACAAAGATTTGTCTAACTTACAAACTTTGTTCTCCTGTCCATGGATTACGAAACCTTCAGGTTGATCCATGTAGATTTCTTCTTCTAATTCACCGTTTAAAAAAGCAGTTTTTACATCCATTTGGTGTACTATCAAATTGTGGATAGCCGCCAATGAGATTAGTACCCTAATGGACGTGATTCTAGTTACTGGTGAATAGGTATCAAAGAAGTCTACATTTTCTCTTTGTCTAAAACCTTTGGCTACAAGGCGTGCCTTGTATTTATCGATTGATCCATCAAGTTTTAATTTCTTTTTCAGAATCCACTTACAACCTATCGTCTTGCATCCAGGAGGCAAGTCAGTTAGGTGCCAAGTTTCGTTGGACATTAGAGAATCCATTTCATCATTTATAGCTTCTTGCCATAAATCAGCGTCAATGGAAGACAAAGCTTCCTTGATGCTTGATGGATCCTCCTCTAGTGTATATGCCACGTATTCGGGGCCATAATCTTTAGCAATCCTTGCTCTCTTACCTCTACGAGGTTCTATAACATCTCTTTCGATGTTTTCATTGCTTGTTCGGATTTCAGAAGGTTGATCCAGAGATTCGTTAATGGTGCCCCCACTATTACCCCCACTGTCTCCTGACTTAAAAGGAAATTTATTTTCATAGAAATCAGCATCATTAGATTCTATGATCATTTTAGATTTCAGGTCGTAAAACCTATAGGCTTTACTATTTAAGGCATAACCAATGAATACACATTCATAGGCTCTACTTGCTAGTTTGACTCTTTTGGGGTCTGGTTTCCTTACATAGGCTAGGCTGCCCCATGTTCTAAAATAAGACAAGTTTGGTTGTCTTTTCTTCAAAATTTCATATGGAGAAATTTTGTTCTTTGTTTTGGGTACTCTGTTTAGCACATAGCAAACAGTCAATAAAATTTCTCCCCACCAATGAGGCGCTGCCCCGGAATTAAGCATTGTTGCAACTACTAATTCGGTAAACGTTCTATTTTTTCTTTCCGCTTTACCGTTCATTTCAGGAGAATAAGGAGCAGTTGTTTCATGAATAATTCCGAGTTCTTTGTAATACTCATTGAATGTATGTGATCCATATTCAGTCCCTCTGTCACTTCTAAAACGCTTGATTCTAATATTGAATTGATTTTCAATTTCTTTGACATACAGTTTAAACATTTCAAGCGCTTCATTTTTATTTCTCATTAGATACACATGGGTGTAATCCGAGCAGTCATCTATAAAAGTGATAAAATATCTCTTTCCATTTCTAGTCAAGTTTCCATCTAGTTCGCATAAATCAGAATGAATTAAATCAAAAGGTTCTGTTATTCTGGTTACTGATTTATGTGATTCTTTGGTTATTTTCGCTTGACTACAAAATTGACATTTTTCAAAATCGTTTAAAGATATTTTAGGAATTAATCCTAAACCGCTCATATTAGAAATAATTCTTTTGTTAACATGACAGAGTCTGGAATGCCAAATATTAAAATCACACAACATATAAGCAGAAGAAGAAATTTTATTAATATCAATGTTCAACTTAAACATGCCATCAGTGGCGTACCCTTTCCCAACAAAAATACCATTCTTAGTGATGGTGTACAAATCAGCCCCAATGCTTTGAACAAACCCAGCCTTATTTAAAAGAAAACCTGAAACTAAATTCTTCCTAATCTTAGGAGTGTGCAGCACATCCTTCAATATCAGAGTCTTTCCAAAGGTGAACTTCAGCTCTACATCTCCGATTCCAGCAACATCAGTGGAGTGGGAGTCTCCCAGCAACACCTTCTGATCATCACAAGCAATATATGTCTTGAACATATCTTTATCGTAGCAGACATGGCGAGAAGCACCAGTGTCCACCCACCAGCCATCAGAACCTGCAATCATATTAACTTCAGTAATCATAGCCACATAGGGTTCATCAGGTGCAGCAGCAGTAGTCATGTGAGCCTGTGCTGGTCGGTTGGTTCTGTTTCTGCACTTGCGTGCCATATGACCTGGTAGCCCACAATTGTAACAATTGAAAGGAGTAGCAGCATCATTCTTTGGTGGCTGTTGAATCTGGGGTCTTGGATTGTTCCCAGTCTTATTCCTGTTGGAATTCTTATTCATAGGGCGGTTCTGATTCTTAAATTGTTTGCCAACAGGCTTCAGAACAGCGCCTACAGATTTCTTTTTAGTGTTGTTGTTAGAAACAGCAAACACCTCTTCATTCTGATCCTGCCTTCTCGCTTCTTCTTCAATACGAAGGCGAGTAATCAGTCTTTCAAGAGAGAACTCCTTAGTTTTGTGTCTAAGAAGACTCTTGAAGTCCTTCCAAGCAGGAGGCAGCTTATCAATAATCACAGCTATTTGAAATTGTTCGGGAAGTTCCATCCCTTCAGCTATGATCTCGTGAGCAATCTGTTGCAGCTCATGTGATTGTGCCTCGACGGACTTATCATCACTCATTTTGAAATTCAGGTAGCGGCTTACGGCGTATTTCTTAACACCAGCCTCTTCCGTGTCATATTTCTTTTGTAATGCCTCCCATAAATGTTTGGCAGTGTCACAGAGTCTGTAGTAATCATACAGAGGGTCTGTGAGTCTATTAAGAATATAATTCTTACAGAGGTAGTCATTTTCCTTCCATAGGGCAATGTCTATGGCTAGCTGTTTATCAGTTTCAGCTTTCTCAGCAGCATTGTCTGTTGCTGCACCACCGTTTGTATTCGATCCAGCAGGAGTCGAACTCGTAGGTGCTACAGGCATAGCATCCTTCAGGACGTAGGCAACCTTCTTAGTGGTTAGAAAAAACAGCATCTTTTGTTGCCAACGTTTGAAGTGGCTGCCCGTAAACAAAAACGGTTTGTTAAAGTCATCAGCTGAAACCGCGGTAATCTTTTCAGAACTCATCGTATCGTAATGAAACGTCTTAAAAATGTTGTTTTTGATTTTAAAAATTACGAGAGAGCTTTGAAACTATTACCGGGGTGAGTCACGACCAGGTCGCTTTCTTTAAGACGTTTCACGGCACTACCGAAATTGTGCAAGGTAGACTATCAACCGTGGCGTCTCCAGGATAAAACAGCCCAGATTCTTTCTGTACGATTAAAGGCTGCACTGCCAAAAATTGCTCGAGAATAACACCTCAATATGGTTTATAAAAACCACTCTGATATGGTTCGCAGACCACTCAATAAATCGAAAGCCCACAGAAAACCGAAAGCCCACAGAGGAGGAAGAAAAGAACGGTTCGTCAACACAAACCGCGGGAGATGAGAAAGGGGAGAAAACCAGAGAAGAGCGTTCGATTCTCGGTTTTGGGATGAAGAAAATGAGAGTCTTGAGCTCTCTATTTATAAAGAGAATTTCCGGTTCGCAACCCGCGGTTTAGCCCACGACCCAGTTCGCGACCCGCCAGAATTCGCCCACGACCCGGATAACGGTCACCCACGACGCGTAAACGTGTGGAACGTGGGGATAAACATGGGCAGACGCGCGAGCAAGGAAAACGTGGGGAAAGACTTAGTCTTGCGGAAATTTCGGAGCAAAAAAAAAATCTGATAGTTTTTTTTTTTAATTTTCTGAGCCCAAAAAAATATTCCTTTTTCGGCTCAGGCCCGGTCGGTCGGACGGCGGCGTTGCGCGCGTGTTATATTATTTTTGGCATGGCTCACTCCGTTCACAAAAGTGGGTACCCCAAGGGCACACCCTTGGGAGTGATTTCCCACATATATAAACACTACTAGAGTGTGTGATTTACCCAATGTGGGACATAGAAAATTTTCAATTCACACTAACACTAGTTTCTTCTTCCTTGTGTTCATATTCCAATGGCTCCCCAATCCTCACTAGCATACTCCAAGTATCTCCCCAATATACACTAGTGGTCCAACATGATATTTCTAAATTCAAAGACAATATGCAAAAGCATGTCAAATAAAATTTATTTTGTTCAAAATTTGAACTAAATACACTAAAGTAAAAAAAAGTTAGTGTGTTTGATTCAAATTTTGGACTAAATAAATCCATTTTTATTGATCAACTTTTGTTTATAATTATGATTGTGATCATAGAAGAATGTTTAGAGGATAAATTCAAATATTAATAACTATTTTTTTATCACTATCTCTTTTACTACTTATTAAAAAAATCTCTTTATGTGTGTGTCAAAATACTACCCATTTATGCTATATAGTGACCAATATTTGAATCATCTTTTTTGTTTATAATAGTAGGAGGAGGTTGTACTACTAGTATTAACATTTGGTGATTGATGAAGGCTGATTGGTTGGTGGACATTCAAGTTGTCTCAGTTTTGGGATTCAATTTTACTATAAATGATCATGATCATAATGGCAAGGCAGAGTGCAATGATATTAGTAGGTAAATTAGGTTCATGATGATTGATGACCAACATCCTTCTGCAGTTCCAAAGTTGCTACTTGCTACACCCACATCATATATTGGCGACATGAGGATTTTTTATTGTTAAGATTATTATGATTCTTCCATACAAGTATACACGGTACAATATATATACAATAATGAAATTATGTTGTTAAACATTATGAAATTGAAGCCGTAATCATCCACTAGATCTAGGGAAAAAGAATACTATGAGAAAACTATGTATACATTCCTACTTGATACATAGAGAACCTATATGCAAAATCGGTGTCCTAAACAAGAATTTGATCTTTCTTCTCGCCTCTTTACAAAATTATACTACGAGCCAATTTTTTATTAAATATAATACCAGGGAAAAAAAATGATAACTTCAACAGATCTATTGATGGTAAGTACATTTTGTGTGTGTAAATCTCAAATAAAAACTAGAAAACATGAATCATCTTAACCTTTAATTTTTAATGTAAATCCAATATCATTTGCGTGTAACTTGTTAGATTTAAATCTAGAATCTCTAGTTAAGGTGGAAGAGATACCCTACAATATCATCCAAATACTTTTGGAAAATTTCAATTTAATTATATCTTTGTTAATCTCTTTTACGATATGGCAAATATATATTGTATTTAGTATTTAAATACCATATTCAAAGTATATTTGTAAAAAAGCAAAACAATGTCCCTAATATTTTTTTTGCAGCATACGATGTGCCTAAATAACAAGACAATGCAGTTTTAGCAAAATAAAAAAAAAAGACATTCATTTGTTTTTTTTTACAAGGCTAATCAAAACAAAAAAGAAACAAAATAAAAGAAAAGGACAAGAAAAAAAAAGCAACTACTCTCTAAAAAAGAAGGTTTCAGCCACATCAGTCTTAAGGAGATGCATCAAATCATTGGGAGGAGAACTATGAAGTAGAACTCAATATTAGAAGAGACTCTTAACTTGCCATGTAATCTGCACATTGGTTTCCCTTGCGAAGAGTATGATAAACATTGACATTTGACAACGCTATTAACTCTTTTATATCTTGAATCAAAACTGCATAGACATGAAACTTCATGGAGGGACCTTGAATGAGGTTGATGCAATGAAGAAAATCAAAGTAACAAACAAGGTCAATAATATTCATGTTTTTTTTTTTGCAAGAAGGCCCTGATAAACAACATATAGTTCAACATGTAAAATGTCAGATGAACCTTGAATGTAACCGAAAAAATCTGGTAAGTAGAAACCTGCATCATTACGTAAAACTCCACCATACCCTGCTCGAACCGAAGAGCCTAGGCAGCTACCATCAACATTAAGGATGATGCTAAAGAGGTTATTATTGTTCCACTTGATGAATCTATCAGATAATCATCTTGGGAATTATTAGAGAAACAAACTTTGAAAGTCTCTACCATACTCTGAATGTTGATGACCAGTCGATCTAGAGACCAAATCTTATTGCTTAAGCACATCATATTTCTATGTCGCAAAATCCACCAAACAGTGGCAACAAACGTGGTGGAGTGGAGACCCAAAACATTCATTTGTTGAAATAACATTCATTATTTTTTAACCAAATAATTAAGCTCAAATTAATAAATTTCAAATAATTTGCTAAAAAAAAATAAAAAAAAATAATATGACGAATCATTTAGGCAAACTAAAGGGTCCACGATTTTTTTTTCTTCATAATTTACCTTATGGCTTTGTTTATAACTGAGTTCATTTAACCACTCTAACTCGAATAATTGTAGGTAAGTACTTGAGCTAATGTCAAAACTCAAAAGTGAGGACGACGTTCACATGTTTTCTTCTTCATTCTTGTTAAAAAATGTTTTCTTCTTTTATTTGGTAGGAAAAAAAAAACATACAATGTTCATCATAGAATCAAATAATTTAAAATTTTAAAAGTGTGAAATGTTTTTATTTTTTTGATTCAATAGTCTGAAATAAATAATACTCCTCGATTAATTGAACAATAATTCTGACAATCTCTCACCTCTACCATAAACATCACATGGAATATAACATCAACTTTATTTTAAATGCAAATCATATAATATCATTTTGTTTGTTTGTTGGTTGTTGCTACTTGCTACATATATTTATCATTAACTAATAAAAAAAATAGCATTGGATACTATGTAAAGAATTTCCTAATTTAAAATCATATAGTAGTAATTTTATTTTAATTTATTTACATATAGAATGCAAATCTGAGATCTCCAATTTTTTTAGTAATAACTTAAACCAAAAGGCGACAAAAAAAACATAAAAAATAATTGAGATTTCCGTGTGCCCCATCCTATGGTTTCTTTTTATATGTATTTTTCAATCATACATCATACATGCACATGAAAATGAAACGGTTCAAATTTTCATTTATTTAATTTCTATTTTCTTACATCGTGGGTCCCTCTACTAAATTATCAGTGCCAGTGCTAAAAGAAAAGCATAACACAGAAAAAAAAATCATATTCATTTTTTTGCATCTTCTTCTTCTTCTGAAGCTTCCTTCCTCATTTTCATGGTGGCTTAGGGTTTCGGTTTCTCTGTAACTTTTTCAGTTCTTCACCTCAATTTGTTCTTCTGCGCTGTGGATTTTATCGATGATTTCAATGTGCTTACTTGTAGGTGCGGTTTCAGATCGAACTCTGAAATTTTTGTTGTGTTTCTGTAATGAACAGTGTTTGTTGTATACTTTGTTTGAATCTGTTACATGATAATTGATAATACAACTTTTTTGTTTTTGTTGTTTTGGAACTTCACTTTTTGGTGAAGAAGCTTCTACTTCTGTTTGAATTTATCTTTCATGAAGGAAGAAACTGCACAATGAATCTTCATTGTTGTTGTACTTTGTGATTTGTTTGTGTTTTTTGGGGATGTTGTGGATATGGATCTGCAAGTGTATTTGAATTATTTGCTATTATTTTTTCTGAACTTGAAAATGTTAATGTTGTAGTGAATATGAACAAGAACTGGTTTAATAGTTTGGTTTATTTGAGATTTGATCTGATTTGGTGATTTTGCTTATTCATGAAAACTAGAAAGTGGATTTTTTGCTGCTATGATCCACTGCGATTTAGCCCTTGTCGCGTCGATTTGTTTAAATTATTAAGAAAGGGGATTTACCCTTCTTTGGTTTATCAAATGAATGAATGAATGTTTAAATTATTATTGTATTGTATTTTGTTGTTTTCTTATTTTCACATTAATTTCAGTGTAATATGTTAAAACATACAATTTTGATATATATAAAAAAATCAGTTTGTTTTCTCATTTGATTTATTTCTCATTTGTTTTAATTTAATTTTCAGTTTTTGTAGTGTCTCGGTTTGCTGATGCATTCAATTATTGACCATTATCAGGTGTCTATGTCACATAAATGGTAAAGAAAGGGATGCACGACTCATACTGGTTTGAATTCTGAAAGCTGGATTGCAGATTCATTGTTCTTGAGTCGCGAGTTTGTGGTGTTTGAAACTTTTTGTGAAATGAATCACAATAGACTTTTGGGTTGAGAGTAAAATCGGTTCTGTTACTCATACTACATTGAATTTAGTGGAGCAAATTATCTCTAATGGGCTCGTACTCGGGAACTTGTGAAATTGTTGAAGCGAGGGATGACGTTAGTACAGTGAAAGATGCAAGGATATATCCGTCCAGTTCTGGATATAGTGTAGCTGAGAAAAATCAGAAGCTTCCTCCGCTGAAACCGGGATACAAGGATAATCTAGATGATGATATTAATAAGTTGTTTGAGTCAATTACTCTCAGATCTTCATCAAGGGATTTGAGCTATCTACCGGATGGAACAAGTCCAAAGATGAAAAGTGCGTTAAAAAAGCCAATGACAATGGGTGTGCCTCGATCTCCACGAGTTGGGATTTCTGAGCCGGTGACTCTGAAGCAAGCATTAAGAGACCTATGTATATCTAAGGCATCGGAAATGGCTGCGGTGAAAAGGTTATCAAAGTCAGGAGCTTCTCCAAGAATATCAGAGGCCGGGAAGATACAGACATTGTACAATTCGGTAGTCACTGATGCTAGGAGATCAGGGCCTTCTAACGTTGACAGTAGTAAAGGGAGTTCAACTGAAATATCTCCGGTGCTGGAAGAAAGCAAGTCCCTTGCCTTGAATAAAGAATCACAGTCTCTTCAAACTTCCAAAACTGTATTGAGCGAAAATGTTCAGTCTTCCGAAATTGCAGTTGCAACTTCATTGATGCGAAGTGATTTCGAATGTTCATCAAGTAAAGTTGGGGTTTCATCCCAATCATCAGAACCTATTCAAATGGAAAAACAAATGCCTGCTTCTTCTCCACCTTGTTGTAACACCAATGGAAGTAAAGTAGAGTTGCCTGAAAAAGATTCTTCCCCTAAAAAATTAGGAAATAAAGCATCTACACGGAAAGGTATGTTGCAAACAACATCTTCCTCATCTACTTCAATAAATGGCAATAGAGTGTGTAAACTTTCGCGCCACAGCCCCCGAGCAGTAAAATCGATCATAAAAAACAAGAGTTTGGGTAAGAAAAAACCAAAGCAGGGTTCTGATTCTGGTTTACATGTTCCTCCGTCAAATGAAGCAAATAACAAGTCAGTTTCCGCCACAACTCCAATTGTTTGTGAGAGATGTTGGTGTGAAATAGAAAACAGCAAAGGTAATATGACACCGAGCCCTGCAGATGGAATAAACTTGAAGAGCGTGCTCTCTGGGCCTGCACCAACTGGTTGTAACAGCAGCAGAGAAGTTGCAAAAGTGAAAAAGAATGCCAGATTGAAAGAGCAGCTTGAATTTTCACAAAGTTCAAAGAGTAGCCAAGGTGACTACAGCAGCAGTACAAGTACCAGCGACGAGAGTAATGTCAGTGGTTCTAGTTTTGGCAATAGGCCTCACATGTCGAAGGATTTTAGATGGCAAGCCATACGAGATGCTCAAATGCAGCATGGAGTATTAGGCTTGAGAAACTTCAATCTTTTGAAGAAACTTGGTTGTGGAGACATTGGTACCGTATATCTTTCTGAACTAATTGGCCAAAATTGTTTGTTTGCTATTAAAGTAATGGACAATGAATTTTTGGCACGAAGGAAGAAGATGCCCAGGGCACAAACTGAAAGGGAAATATTACGAATGCTGGATCATCCTTTTCTTCCAACACTCTATGCACAGTTTACATCAGAAAATCTGTCATGTCTTGTCATGGAGTATTGTCCGGGAGGAGATCTCCATGTTCTACGTCAGAAACAGCTTGGTAGATGTTTTTCAGAACCCGCAGCAAGGTACAAAACTAAGAGCTACTGTTCGGTAATATATTAGACTTTTGTTTTCCTGACGGTAACATTTGTATCGTATGTTTAATTTACGTAGTTGCTGATATATGCTTGTGCTCATTCTCGTCAATCATAATTTGGCATGTGTTTCTGGTTTAGCCAGTGCGTTCAATAAGGTTTTGAATGTTGATATGTTCATAGGTGTACCATATTGTTGCATTGCTGCACTATATAAAATATGATTCTGAGTTATAAAATGTTGCACATATATGTTTGTGCATGCTTGCACACTGTTGCAGATTGTATAGGTCGAAAATGTGTTTTCTCTTCCCCCTCAACCCAGCACACTTGAATTTTGATTCATGATTCCGTTGTTAAGCATCCACTCACTCTTTCTGGACGGATATTTCTCCTTCCTATAATGATGAAATCTTGCCTGTACAGGTGACATACACTTAACCTAGCTAAATTTTTAAGGTCTGAGTTAGGTTTATTTCTCAAACTTAAGGTTTAAGTATGGTTTGTATGTAAACTCATGGACCAATGGGTTATGGGCCCATCACGCTTTTGCTGTGCAATAATGGGTGGCTCAATAATGGATCTAGTATCCCCACTAAACTAATTTATAAGATGAGGATCATCTAAGCCTTATGTAAGTACTATGATAAAAGGTTATATGTCTAGGTGATGTGAGACCAAACCCATCCCTTCTAGTCTGCACACTTACAGTGAGGATTGGGCGCTGCATGCTGCTATCTGAAATTGACAATACAAGTACCATTGCAATGAAGACAGACAAAGTGGTCCAATAACATAGTGCAGCCGCAGAGTTAGTTGCAATTAAGGCAGATTTTTGGATTTTCCAACAAATGATTCTGAAAGTTCCCTAGGAGAAGCAATTGTTTGTTTTTCTTACTGTTATGTCTAATTCAATGTCTACTTATTTGTTTGTATGAATAAACAATTGCTCACTGGTTTTTATGATCAGGATTAAGCAAGTTAAAAAATTTAAAAAATCTATCAATACAATTTTATTGACTTTATGTAGATTGCACTTGTGTGACATTAGTCTTGATTTATAATAGTTTCCCCTATGTGCATGCAATTTTTCAACAAACACATTACGCCACTTACACACTGTTTAGTATTTATCAAGTTGCAAATTGTTTTGATGTTAAAGATAATTGAATAACCCTTTTGATCTGCAATTTTGTCGCTATTGCAAGCCAAACCTTCTACTCTACATGAAAACACATAGATTGGAATGTGATTTTGTATTCACCAGAGAACCTTGTACATGCAGGTTTTACGTTGCTGAAGTCCTTCTTGCTTTGGAGTACTTGCACATGCTCGGAGTTGTGTACCGTGATTTGAAACCAGAGAACATTCTTGTTCGAGAAGACGGTCACATTATGCTCACTGATTTTGACCTTTCACTCAGGTGTGACGTTAGCCCAACACTTCTGAAATCATCTTCTGATATAGATCCTGCCAAGGTTTCTGGTACATGTGCAAAGTCAAGCTGCATTGAGCCATTCTGCATTGAACCATCTTGTCAAGTTGCATGCTTCAGTCCTAGATTCTTACCACCTGGGGCAAAGGCAAGGAAACTCAAAGCTGATCTTGCTGCTCATATCAGATCATTGCCACAGCTTGTGGCAGAGCCCACGGATGCAAGATCAAACTCATTTGTTGGTACTCATGAATACCTAGCACCCGAGATCATCAAAGGAGAGGGACATGGAGCTGCTGTTGATTGGTGGACTTTTGGTGTTTTTCTGTACGAGCTTTTATATGGTAGAACACCCTTTAAAGGTTCTAATAATGAAGAAACATTAGCCAATGTCGTGTTGCAAAATCTCAGATTCCCCGATAGCCCATTTGTGAGTTTCCAAGCAAGGGATCTTATCAAAGGGTTGTTGGTTAAAGAGCCTGAAAACCGATTGGGTACAGAGAAAGGGGCTGCAGAGATTAAACAACATCCGTTCTTCGAGGGGCTTAATTGGGCCTTAATACGTTGTGCTATCCCACCAGAACTTCCAGACCTTTGTGAATTCGAGTTGGGAGTTTCAGACATGATTGCACAGTCACAAAGCAAGGGTGGTAAATATTTAGAGTGTACAACAACAGGTGGACAAGTGGAATTTGAGTTGTTTTAGAGGATGTTTCTCTTTGTCAACAGTGGCATTCTTCCTGTGGATTCGTTTTCGGGTCTATGGGAAGCTATCAACATGTAACGATTATGTAAGCCTATGTTGTAAATTAGTTTTGATTATAGCACGGTAAAATGTGCTTTATAAGGTGTAGGAGGTTAAGGTTATATGGCAACTTGATAGTCTGAAAGAAGATAAGCTTTATAACTAAAAATGCCAATAATCCATCAATTCCTATGCTGAATATATATTCAAGCAAACTTTTTAACTTCATAAAAAGAAATATTAATGCCAAAAGAATTAATTAAAAATTTGAAATTAATGGGATCTAAAATGGTGTATCCGGAACATATAGATGTAGCTGATGGCATCGAAAATCTGTTCATCGGCCACTTTGGTCCATTGTCTTGCTTAACAAAGGAACAAGCTATCGTATGACAATTTAATTCATGTAATGTTAAAAGTTTTTTTCTTTCTGGTGGTATAAATGATCTAGAAAACACTAGTACCGAGTCTATGTACTCCATACTCCATAATACTAACCCGGTTCAGGAAGGTACAAAACTTTTCCATTATTGCCTTTTGGTGTTATAATGATCAAGAGTTAGGTGGCATTTAGTACGTGAAGGCTAAAGACTTTTCCATGATGGTTCATGTGAACTTTCCACCATAGATATATTAATATAAGCATTCAACGGTTTAGATCATTGATGGGGCACTCTTAGTAAGAGCACATAAGAGGATTATTATTATTTACAAGTACATGCCGCTGCATAAAGTTCTTGTATTTCTTGTTAAAATTCTCTCTTTTACCATTAAACATTTCAAGATTGAAATACTCTTACCAATTTGTGAAACTCAAGAACTGATTCTCACAATTTCAAACACTAATATCCTTGTTTACTCTTTAATCCTTGTCATTTGTCACCATCACACATGCGAATTAATAAATCCCTTGAATCTAAGCTAGAAATAATATCAATCGGGTCTTTTAAACCCAATGCACTAATAAAAAAGAGTCCTAAATTAAACAATCAAATACTCAAAATCAAATATAATTGAGTTGCTTGGTTGCAATGAGATAGATTTATTGATGGCCGGGAGAAATTACTACTTATATGGCAATGACATTAACTGTATAATGTTGCTATAGGTAGTATATAGGACATGTTGAAGTACACTTCTACAATTCAACTATGTTTAAAGTTCTCAAATATAAGTTGACCCCAAAAGCCAATCGATGTTTTGAAGTAATAGTTTTGGGAATTTTCAACCAACAACCATAAACCAAACATATACTGGGTGGGTATAACATAGACAAAAACAGCTTTGGATCAATGGACCAAGTTCTAATAATCATCAATAGATTATAAACATCATAGTTGTTGATTATCCTACAAATTACAATATATCATTGACCATGTATTGTTGTTGATTACAGTATCTATTAAATAGATTTCTTTCGGATGATTCATCATCTTGTATTATATCAATAACCATATGCTTACCTAGTCTTTCCCACGATCAATTCATAAATCTCTTAAACAGTCCACAGTCAAATGATCAAATCCTTTAAAACTAAGGCTCACGCAAAACCAAAGCAAAGCATCCTCTGAAGCAAGGGTCGTCTCACTAATCATATGGAATAAACTTGTCCATGATATCACTAATATCATGATTGCTCTAGTCAGTGGCGGAGCCACTCATACTTGAGGGGATGCAGGTGAACCCCTGGCTTCATAAAAATTACACGTGCATCTATATATTTTAACACAATGCATCCCCTGATTTTCTAACTTTGCACCTACCTGCACCGTTTGCATCTTTCATATAAGCTTTGGCAGTTAAGTTGTGTTGCACCGTTTGCTTCTTTCATAATCGTTCAATTCAATTTTAGTTTTATATTGTTTTTGTCTTTTACTTTTTATCTATAGTTTTGTTTTAAAAAAAGGCAAGCCTAATACCATATGTAAAATATAAATGTAAACTATATAATAGTTCATGTTATAACTAATAAAAAAAATACTAATCATAAAATTAAGTGATTAAGATTAAATGGTTAATGAGCTTATTCTAATATGAACTCCGAATTTAATTTCGGCTGAGAACAATTATTAACCAAACGTTGTTTATCTCCTGAGTCCTGACTGAACTCCGAATTAATAGGCGCTCTTCCTCTAAAAATCGGAGGTTAAGACAACAAAAAGTATAACCATAATTAAGAATATATTTGTTTAATATTTATGTTTAGTATGTTTATATTATATAATAATTGTTATTATTAATCAAAGTTCAAAAGCTTACACCAACTTGAAGAGTTTGGCATGGTAAAATTTCGTGTGTAAGCCCCGCTTGTGTATCTAGAGGACGGTAAATGTAAATCCTTTTTTAGATGGTAAAATTTGAGTATGAAGTTCTTCTTCTTTGCCTTGTACTAGGTCATCATCACCCCATCTTACATTTTTTTGTTATTAAAAAAAAAATTACACCCCCTGATCCAAGGTCCTGGCTACGCCACTGGCTCTAGTAATGCAATTGAAAAAAACAAATCACTCCAAAGGTAGGGTTGACAAGCTACAGTCACACCGGGACGGATTCAACATCGGGTAGAGGGGTCAGCTACCCCCGCTTTTTGTTATATTGTTAACCAATACTTTCGTATTTATGCAATATAATTACGTTTATATATTACTATTGTTCCTGCATAATTCATTCATAACACTGTAACAAACTATAAATATAATGAGAATCTAACGAGTGTTTAAAGAGTATTTGTTAAAAAAACTTTGAAGGAAATTCAAGGCGTTTACCCAAACATAATGTATATGGATTTTCGCCACAGTAAAAAAAAATGATATACTCTTAGAACCATCCATTGCATGCAGATTTGGATGAGCATAAAAATTTCTCGCAAATTTGGTTTGGGTTCATGAAGAGGTGGTGCTTACTTTCTTTGCATGCAGATTATTGTCCATGCTGGTTTGAAGGAAGAAAGTTGGCACATAAACCAAGGCCATTTCCTAGGAAAAAAGTTTATGAGATTCTTTTCAAATTCCTAGGTCGTTTCTCAGGAATGTTTCCTCGGAAAATCCCTAGCAAAATTCCTTATAGCCGTTGCAACTAGTCGTTACCACTCCCTATATTATCTCATTTGTCGCGTTATTTTTTGGAGATCAACACTATTGAATTAACTTTTGACTCACTAAATTATTTTACGACTTTTGATTAAAATAAAAAATTTATTTAAAGGTGAAGTCCGGGGGTTGGTTATATTTAGGGAAGGTATTAACACCCTAAATATTCGTAGTACTCTACGGTAACCTTTCAACTTTATTTGCTTTTTTGTGCTATAACTTACTTGTTTTGAAAAAAAATGGAATTTTAAATGATTAAAGAAAGAAGGATCTAATTATCTACATTTTATTGATTCGGAAGGACTAGGTCCTTTGCCTACGTACCCGTGAGGGATCAGAACCTCGTAGTTCGGGGTAAAAATTTCGATTGAATTGTTTTGTGTTTTTTATTAGCTTTGAAAAAAAAAGTTTTAAAGTAAAAAGCCAAGTGACAAATAAGAATTTGTTTGTATGTTTTTATATTGAAGAAAATGGACTCATGATAAAATTAAATTGACTGATGTTTGATTTAAGAAAATAAAATAAAAAGACGATCACTTGATTTAGGATCAAGGTTTGTTTATGAAAATATTTTTGTGTTTTTTTGTTATTTGCATGTTTTTGTTGTTTTTTTGAATATTAACTAAACTAAAGTTAAAACTAACGGAGCGAGAAAATAAAGCGTAGGTGACTCATGGTGGCGTTGGACCACCACAAGGACCTTTTACCTAAGCTAACAAGCATAAAAGTAGACATACACCCACTCACGCACACATGCTCCTAAGCTATTACAAAAAAACCTATTATACATTCTAAAATCTGTAGGCAAATAAATATGCAAAATAAGTTTACATTAAGCCTAAAAATATACAAACTAATTTCTATGCGATAAAAGTAAACGACGAAAAATTAAATATGCAAAAGACAAATAATAAAAATGCAGAATAAAGACCTAAACTAAATAAAAATGCATGAGAGAATTAACAAATAGAGAAGAGAGAACACCTTTTCAATTCTTCTGGCAGCTTCGGCCTTCTTTCTTCCTTGTGTACCTATTCCTGTGAAAATCTGGAAACTTTAATTTAGTATAAATTCCCTCCAACAATTTGCCGTAGACTGCTAAATGAGGAACCGTACTGTTACTTGTGTATAGCTGGAAACTTTAAACAACAGAGCCACACAACAATATTATAAGCAACAATTTGAATTGAATTCGCACGGTCGAAGCAATTGGAATTGGGAAAATGTATTTAAATATATTGGCAGAAGTAATAACAATAAATAAAACAAGGGAGTTGGGGTTTGATAGATACGTAATAGTAATAGGAACTAACAGGGATTGGGAATGAATGGACACTGAAATAAAAAACTAACAAGAATATATATATATATATATATATATATATATATATGAACGAAAGTGCAGCGGCAACAAAAATAAAGGAATTTAATCAAATTAGGAACTAATCACACATGACACATGAATACGGCTGCCTCAAATCATGACACATAAATTAAATTAAGAAGCACTGCTACAGTAACGTGAATTCAAGGAACAAAGAACAAATTGAAACTTGCGAATGAAAATAAAATATGCTTCAGAACTCTTCTCAAAATGCAGCAGCCAAAAAGGTTTCTAAATCGTAAACTAGAGTTGTAAACTAGAGCTGAATCGGAAAACTAAAGCTAAAAAACGTGTCCCTATTGTGTTGTTGCAGGTTGTGATTTATAGGGTTAGGATTAAGGTTTGGTAAAAAAACTATGTTCCTTGGCTTGGGAGGAGAAAAGCAGACGTTTGTTACGGAATTTAGGACTTGGTCGTTTAGACTTATCTAATGATATAAATAAAAAAACAATAAATATATACAAAAAGATAAATATGCATATTTATGGATTTGATTGGACTTATCGTTGGACAAGAATAATAATAATAATAAAAAGGATAAAGACTAAAAATAAAAAGGAAATAAAGATTTTAACAAAACAAAAATTAGGATTAATTAAAAACTTAAATAAAAGATGAAAATTAGAATTAAAAATAAAAATAAAATTAAAGAGAGCAGATGGCCCGAATTGGAACAAAAATGAGGTATTTTAAAATACCTCTCTGCCGAAATTTCGTTCGAAAAGTCAGCGATTATTCCGGACCGAATGACGCGTATCAGTGATACCTTAGGTCAAAAATTAGGGTATAACATCACTCATTTTTTCATTCTTACTCATCTTCTCACAACTCTTTACATTATTTCACTCAATTTTATTTTTCAATCTCTGCTTGTTTTAATCTTCATCTTCCTGTCAGTGTTTCATCAGATTATTACCGGTTAGTTTCTAAATTTTATTTTAATAATTTATATATTTATATAAATTTATTATTTGAGGTATAGTTTCTCTAATTTATTAAATTGTTAGTAAAAAGGTTACAGTTAGTAAGAAAACTGTTGGTAAAAACAATATAGTTAGTAGAAAAGTTAATAAAAGTTGTAAAAAATTAGGCTAGTCAAAATGCTTAATGGGTAATAAAAAATGTTATAGATTTTAGAATTATTCTATATACATATGCATGTGATGGTATGTGTAATCTGTATAGATTCGTAAATAATCAGAAAAACTGAAGTTTGTCATAAAAATATTATTAAATATATAGGTCTTAGCCGTTAAAAAAGGTTAATTAGTAAAAACAATGTTATTTAGTAAATTGTGTGTAGATTTTAGCTTTATTTAACGAGTATCGGAATCCTTTTCGTAGTTCATAAAGAGCAACGAAAAAATAGAAACTAATTTGAATTAACGTCAACAACGCAGAAGATGGACCAATCAGATTGATACTTGAGACATATAAAGTTTCGAGCTTTAAGGATGTCAATAGCAATCAACCATGAGAATAGGCGTGGTTGCTAGAGGAACACACTCACTGAGACCGAAAGGAGATGTGATAGGCTAAAGAGAAACTTGTCTTTAGAAAATAAGTCTAACATAAAGTTCTAGGTTTATGGTTTGGTTTCTGAAGGGTTTGTCACCAAGATGGACCAATAATCTTAAGGCTCTCTTTTATTATTATTATTTTACTTAAATCAATCAATTCTCTACTTTTGAACTTTCCTTCTAACCATTGTTAAAGAGTAAATTAAATTCAAACTCCCTGTCGGAACGATACTTTTTTACTACTTCGGTAAACCGGGCACTTGCAGATTTACACCATCATGTTCAAACCAAACATTTTTCTGTTTAATTTTGTTTGTTTAGAAGTCTCTTGCTTTTGTGCTTGAGCATAGAAAATCTCTTGCAAATGCGCTTGAGTATTGAAAGTCTCTTGCTGTGTGTTTGAGCATTTGTAATCAGATATTGATTTTAGCGAACTCTACTTGGAAGTGCAAGGGGGACATGTCTACTTCCAGATTGTGTAAGGAACATGTATAATTGCTTTGTGTCTTTCTCTTTTTTTTTTTTCTCTCTCTCTCTCTCTCTCTCTCTCTCTCTCTATATATATATATATATATATATATATATATATCTTTTCATTATCCGCTGCATTAGACTGTGAACATTATTCTAGAATATGAACTTTATTAGACTCTGGATTTTGACTTAGTTTAAAAAGAAAAAAAGCTAACACAATTTAACCCCCCCTTCTTGTGTTTTTCTCACCTTCATGTCTTACCTCACCATCAGCTGCCATCATGGCCATGTGAACATGATACCTCGTCAGCATAGTAGTGTCGTGTGGGCCACCTAGATAGTCATCAACGTGCTTTGGCTCTGGTTCCGCTTGTTGTTGCTCCTCATCATCATCACCCATCTCCTCCTCAGCCTCAACATCATCCTCCATCTGATGCTCCACCTCAATCTCCATATCCATCTAAGGCTGAGGCTCGTACTGTGGCTTATGCTCGTCATCTGCACCAACACGGCGTGCCCTACGCCCACCACCCCCACTCTTGGGAACTCTACCCTCCACATGCACTCTCTCAAAACACTCTCTCATAACATAAGCATGTTTTGCTTCTCCATCACCCTTTTTGTGCTCAACATGATCCATACATGTAACATGCATAATAGGGATAACACACAATCAAAAGAAAATACACAAAACAAGGTCACATTATTGCTACTAAAACAATTCGAATTTTAAAATTAGAAGTGCAACAATCCAGTTTGGATTTTAAAATACGAACGTATACAATGTCCAGAAAAAATACGAACCAATAGGATTGCATGCAGAGGGGAATCAGGACTAACCTTCACTTTGTTGCTTGATTAACCTTCACTTTGTTGCTTGATTAACCTTCAAATGCGATGATTTTGAGCGAAAATAACTCCAAGTTTAGGCAAATTTGTGTGGTTCAAATTTTGGTACGGGAGAGAGAAAGTGGAAAGTTAAAAGTGAAACGGTAAAATTGGGGGAGGAGGTGAAGTTGGGCTTATATATCGAAACGGTCTGGATTATATATTCCGAATCAGTTTTCGTATTATTTCGAATTTTATAATCCGAATGATAAATTTGTAATTTTTGTAGAACGCGTGAGTACGTTACAGAGTGGGAAAAATAATAGTCTAGTTTATTTGCCTCTTTGTTTCTATAATCATATCAAACAATCCTTGTTTAATTTACAAACCAATGTTGATTAAACATTTCAGATTGATTCACACAATTTCAGTTACAAATCAAACTCTGTCCATCCCTACTTACGACAATATGTGTTACCTCGGTGTAATTTGTGATCGACATGTATTACAACTTTTGTGAATTGTGAATATGTACTTCCCTCAAAGAAAAAAAACGAAAGAAAAAAAAACTTTGTATGACTTTATTTAAAGGACACTCATTTGAAATTTCAAATAATAGGCAAAACTTTGTATGACTTAAGACATGTTTAGATTGATTTATTTTTGAGCTTATGAAAAATAGTTTATGCAAATAAATAAACTTTTATGTTAATTCATAAGTTCTCACAAAAGAAAATTGTATCTTCATAACCCGATTTTTCATAAAATATTTTGACAAACTTATGAATAATACATAACGGATACTCACTTGAAAGAAGAGTTAAAAGATCAATTTTTTTTTTTTTTAAAAAAAAAACTTAAAAATTAAATCGGTGTACAAACTTATAATATATCATTGACCATATATAGTTGTTGATTACAGTATCTTTTAATAAAATATCATTGATTTCTTTCGGTTTATCATCTTATAATATATCAATGACCATATGCCTACTTGGTCTTTCTTTAATCCGTGTCATTTGTCACCATCCCACGATCAATTTATAAATCCCTTCAAAAGGTCCACAATCAAATAATCAATTCCTTTAAAAATAAGTAAGCCTCACAAAACCAAACCAAAACATACAACAAGAACGAACCAACAGCAACAAACAATGTCAGAATCCCATGAAGCAAGGGTCGTATGCTGCATCGGTGACATCCACGGTTTCATTGACAAGCTACAAAACCTATGGTCAAATCTCGAATACACCGTCGAACCATCACAATTCAAAACAGCCACTATCATCTTCTTAGGTGATTACTGTGACAGAGGACCTCACACCCGGCAAGTAATTGATTTTCTTATAGCATTACCAACCCGTTATCCGAATCAAAAACATGTGTTCCTAGCTGGAAACCATGACTTCGCCTTCGCCGCCTTTCTCCACCTCCTCCTGCCACCCTACGATGGGTCAGAATTTTCTGAAGGGTGGAAGGAGTTTAAGCATTGCGAGGAGAGAGAAGGGTGGTTTAATGGTGATGGATATAAGAAGATGCATGTGCAAGGTAGAAGGTGGAGTGGGAGTATAAAGACTAAATTTAATACTGCTAAGGGTCGTGTGTATCAAGGTTCTGTAAATGATGCTGGTCCCACTTTTCAGTCCTACGGAGTTTCTCATGGTTCCGCCGGTAAGTATGCCCCGACATATAGCTGTTTTAAGTATATGTTTGATATCACAGTGAGTTTTTCAGAATTATATGAATTACCTTGCTTATTAAAAGTTGTATTTTGTAGTTTTTACAAAATCAACTTATCGTGATTCTAATATATTTTTACCGTGATATAAAACACGCACTAGTCTTACGAAAAAATAAAACATGCACTAGTCTTATAAAAACCAAACACGCACTAGTTTGTGTTTGGTAAAATTAAATCTCAATGAACTAATTTTAGTTAAATCATTATGTTTGGGTGGATATATGTATAAATTTATGTTGTTTTGATTTGTTTTTCTTTTGAATATATGTAATTACAAAACGGAGTTTTAACATGGGAATGGAGGAATTCTTTCCTCTCAAAACAAACATGGAGAAAATTTTGGATGGTCTATTTGAGTATAATATTTAGACTCACTCATAGAAAGAGAAAAGAAATATAGAAAGAGAAAAGAACTAAATAATAAGTATTTTATTAAATGATATGTATGTAAGTGAGTGTGTGTCCAAATAATGTATCAAAATCATTGTGATCATATAAGTATTTTCCCTAACTAAGATTGCTTCTCATTATATAATCCAAACTTCACAAAAGTCTGGTCAAGTAGCTTTTGAGTTTTGACCACTACAATCTCAATATTAGGACCACTGACCAAATAAAACACTTAATCCTCCTTACTTTAGTGAAAATGGCTTCTAATGGAGAGCTATACATTCTTATATGATATATAGTGAGTGAATGAATGCTTGACATTTTAGGTGCTTGAGTTTGACTTTCAAGCATATGCCAATTTAGACCATATGAGACACTTTTATACCCACACAATTGACTTATGGAACATGCTAACTTTTCTTGTTAGTCATGTCAAAGCTGCACCAGTAGAAGTGGTAAGAACCCAAGAATTTGATTCCAAAGAAATAACAATTTTATTAAAAAATATGATATGATAGAATAGGAGAAAATCTCTCAAGGGTTTCTCCTTCATAAGAGAGAATACTCTATTCAAAATTACAACATTTAAAATATGCCCTCTAACATTTGTGTTATCCTATTTATACACATACTCTCTAACTATTCAATTGACAATCTAACTTTTCTAACAACTCTTAACTACAATTCTACAACCGGAATGACAAACTACTTAAACTACTCTAACATCCTTTTATTCTATAATCCCAACAAGAATGATTTAAAAAAAAAATGCAGGGCAAACGCCCAATATTAAAAGACTAAGAAATAAGACGAGTTGGCACTCCCATTACATTGTCAAGCAATGCAATTGACAAATGATGCAAGAGACTACTTATAAAGAATCATCTGCGCTTCTTGAGAACATCCAAAATTAACCAAGAATATATTCACACACACATTAACTTCTCTATAGATAGCACTCACTTTAACTTTCCAAGACCCACCCAATAACCCATCAAACCTTTGATTCCATTGTTCAGACTTCTCCCCACAAAACTATCATTCCCACCATAATGCAGCACATCGGTTACCACTTGAGAATAAAGTCCCCACCACCCAAAATACTCCCCACACCTGTCCACGTGTTCCACCTCATGGAACCTTTTTCCCGTTCTTGCAGGAACCCAATCAATTATTGTGAAATTTATGCTATTTTCAATCGAATGGGGAGTAAAACAAATTAAAATTTAACCAAAAAAGAAATAAAATATTACCATATTATTGTGAAACATCAAATAAAAGTATTGCCAACATGCATTTTGTGTGAAAAGACAAATAAATAAATAAATATATATATATATATATATATATATATATATATATATATATATATATATATATATATATATATATATATAACATAAAAATTATGTATCTGGCTAACATTAAAAGATTAGAAGTTGCACACGCCACACTACATTACCATTTTAAAATCGATTTCGAACGTGCGTTTGAGAGTAAAATCGCATTTGAGAGTGTTTAAATTGTGCATTGATGTTCATGCTGCTCAAACGCGTTCATGGTACTTCAGTTCGTTGGGTTGCATAAATTTTGGTACGAATTTATGCGAACCAATACGTGAAAGTACCGTGAACCAATTTGCGAGAACTAATTTACGGTTCTCTAGTAGGGAACAAATTTTGTGTCATGCTATGTAGTATATTTCGGTAAACCGCTCGAGGACAAGGGTTATGATTCTATCCCTGAACTATCCTCGGGGAGACTTTCTCCCGCATGCCTATCCTTGCATGGAACACCTATTCACGATGTAAATTTACATCCCTAGAATCAACCTGGAGATCTACTGCCATGTATCCGTGAGTCCGAGCTAAGGTCAAACCTTCCAAAACTTCCCTCAATTCAGACACAAGGACTACAAGAGCCAAGGTTCTTTGAAAATCCATATATCAAGTGCCCCTCTTCATTTCTAAGTAACCTGCCAACAAAAAATCACTGTGAGGATTAGGGGGACAAGCTGCAGCCACACACCTTTTGTCTGAGAGCACTCTCTCAAAACTTGGATGCTTGATTCAGTCATGATCCTGCAATGAGGGCAATAATGACCGCCAAGACTCATTTTACTCTTTTGTTGATTTATCTGCAATCTGTCATGCATAAGAAGCCAAACAAAGGATCAAATTCGTTCTGGCATCTTAATCTTTCAAATGTTGCTTCAAATAGATTTAATATGTGTATCTAAATAACCAGACAAAAGGTTATAGGGGCACTTCTCAAGTTCATGGTATAGCCCCTATGGCACTTTTCTATGTACTGGACATTTTTAGTTTTGAAATTATAGTTTGAATTCTGATGAAGTATATTATCATTTACCCAAGAGCGCTTAGATGAGATGGAACGGGTCTCTTCTAGCTTAACCAAGGTCCTGGATTTGAATCTAGCCTTGGGCATGCAGCAGTGTTAAAACTCTTAGGGAGAGCCTGCCGCCCATTTAGGTCCCACAATGTTCGAGGGATTAGTCTCCGCAGTTGCGCGTGGAGTATACCCGATTTACACCCAAAAAAAGTATATTATCATTTTATTTTCTTTATTTGTTCTGCAGCTTCTACATGTATGCAGCTTTAAGTTATGTGTGAATGGTGTGTTTGAATTCTAGGTGCATTTAGAAGTTCTTATTTAAATTTATCTTATGACGTATGTATTTGTTTAAGTGTTTGAGAGTGCTTATATCTTAATATACATGTACAATGTACATGTTGTACGTTTGCAATTGATTTCAAGAAGCTTCCTATGATAACTTAGGATTAACAGTTTACAACATCACAAAAATAGTTTAACCATATTCCATCTTTTGATTATACAAACAACTATATAAATGTGTAATTAGTCTATTCACCCAAAAAAATGTATATCGATTGTGATACTCTCTAAGGAGCAATCCTTTGTACGCAGATTTGGATAAGGCAGTTCCTGATTTGGATAAGGCAGTTCCCTATGGTTATCTTATCATCAAATTTTACTATCTCTGTATGCATATTTTTAGTTTTAAAATCATATTGTGAATCATGAGTAGACTTTATCATGCAGTTTTTGATAAGTTGAAGTTCTTTAGTAGAAATTAGCGTTTTATATATTTAGGGTTTCAAAGAGAAGTGCAGAAAATGTTGAGGTGGTG
Source organism: Medicago lupulina (assembly GCA_958299785.1). Classification (NCBI taxonomy): domain Eukaryota; kingdom Viridiplantae; phylum Streptophyta; class Magnoliopsida; order Fabales; family Fabaceae; genus Medicago; species Medicago lupulina. The sequence continues at coordinate 25,484,005 of OY283141.1, read as the reverse complement.
GTGAAAGTTGTTTTTATTTGTTCTACAGCTTTTGCTGGCTGTGTTGGTAATGGTATGTGTATGTAACATTAAGTTATTTGTGAATGTTATAGTTGAACTATAGTTGCGTTTGAAAGTGTTTATGTACGACTTATTTAAATTTATCTCATGACCTAAATATTTGTGCAAGTGTTTTGAGAGAGCTTATAAAACATCTTTAGGATATGTATATCAGTATATGAACTGCTTTTTTCTATTCACCCATGACCCAACCGGAATGTATAGGGGTTTTCGCTGCTGTAAATAAATGCTACTCTCTAAGTTTTGTAGTGCAATGAAAATTGGTTTTTGTTCACCCATGACCCAACCGCAATGTATAGGGGTTTTCGCTGCTGTAAATAAATGCTACTCTCTAAGTTTTGTAGTGCAATGAAAATTGGTTTTTGTTAGATCATGTACTTAAGGAGCAGTTCATTGCATGCAGATTTGGTTAAGGCAGTTCCTGACGAGCATAAGAAATTTCTCGCGAATTTGGTTTGGGTCCATGAAGAGGTAGTGTTTACTTTCTTTGCCTCTTTGTTTCAATAGTCATATCAAACGACAGAGATTTCCATGTTATACACGTTTGTCCCTTGGAACAACAATCCTTGTTTCGTTTGCAAACCTATGTGGATAAATGAACAACTTTTGATAGCTCTTTGGATCATGTTTTACCAGGATGATGTCTTTATAAACACTGATGATGGAGTCAAGTGCTGCAAGTTGATTGCTGTTCATGCTGGTTTGGAGAAAGGTGTCGATGTGAACGAGCAGATGAAAATTTTGAAAGCCCGAGATACTCGGATACCAAAGATCCAGGCTTTAAGTGGTAGAAAGAATGTATGGGATATTCCAGAGGTGATAGCTTGCTTCTTATTTCATATTACTGCAACATATTTTCATGTCATGATAAACCAGTAGCTGTTGATTTTATAGCTTCTTTGAATTCAAATAAATTGGCTCATTGTTTTCTTGTAGGAACTAAGTACAAGTCCAACCATCATTGTTAGTGGTCACCATGCAAAACTCCATGTTGAAGGCTTAAGGTTGATAATTGATGAAGGTGGTGGACACAAAGATAAACCAATAGCTGCAATTATACTTCCTTCCATGAAGATTATTCGTGATACAGATGTATTAGCAAAATAGATTCATATTTGTGATAGTTTTATGGTTCAGAGTGATCTAGTTATTAAAATTGTAACGTTAGTTTCTATTTTGACACACTATGATGATATTATATTACTCATGTTAAATAAACATGTAGCCTTTTACATAGATCTACATCAATGCAACATCACTAAAAACTTGTACCACGATAAGCTCGCATTCCATCATGTCAACCCTATGAAGATCGCGTAAAGATCCAAGCACATTAAATAAATAATTATTTGTAAAATTCATATGCAATTTAGTTTCTAATCATGAGATTAACGTGAAGTATCATAGGCTTATTTAGCTTACCATGTCATGACCTCTAGTGGTTAAAGTTAATTTAGAAACCATCTGTTGAAAGTGACTCAAAATTGAAGTTTCAGAATATCGTAGTACGATGTAGAAAATCGTAGTACGATTTTACGCTGATGCAGAAAAACAGAATCATATTTTATGGGCCTGATGTGGTTCCGGTTTTTGAGGGATGCTTTCCACTATAAATATAAACCTTGTATCAGATGAAAAGTGTGTAGTAAACAGGGTTTAGAAGCCAACATACAAACTAGGGTTTTATAGAGAATTTTCTCCTGGCAACAAACACTGGGGTTGAGATTGTTTTGATTCACCTTGAACAAAACGCTATTAGGATTTAGTCTCTTGATCACGTGAAGAGGCTGGGACTTGGGTAGAATTAGGTTTGAAGACTGATTCTTGTAACTCAATATCTCTTTGTAAAGAAACTCATATCATTATAGTGGAACAGAGAGCTGCTCTCTCCTCCAGACTAGGTCATCATTAGACCGAACTGGGTAAACAAAATCTTGTGTTCTCCTTCTTCCTTTCATCTCTTGTTATTTACTTATTTTTTGAATTATTTTGTCAACCGCTTGATATTGATTGCTTGGTATTAATTTGCTCCACGCATCAAAAGTATTATTGGTGTGTTTTTATCAACGAATTCACAACAATTGGCGTCCACCGTGGGGCAAAGGTCAAATCAATAACCAGGTATCATGAGTTCGAAGTGGGATATTGAGAAGTTTACCGGTAGTAACGACTTCGGGTTGTGAAAGGTAAAGATAAGGGCAATTCTAATTCAACTAAAGTGTGTTAAAGCATTGAAGGGAGAAGCACAAATGCCTGCGCATCTAACACCTGCTGAGAAGACTGAGATGAATGATAAAACGGTCAGTGCCATCATTCTGTGTCTTGGGGACAAGGTGTTGAGAGAGGTAGCAAGGGAGACTACTGCTGTGTCTATGTGGAATAAACTTGATTCGTTGTACATGACCAAGTCCTTGACTCATAGACAATGTTTAAAACAAAAACTCTACTTTTATCGAATGGTGAAGTCAAAACCTATAATGGAGCAACTGATGGAGTTCAATAAGATTATTGATGATTTGGCGAACATAGATGTAAATATGAAAGATGATGATAAAACATTACACCTACTGTGTGCTTTACCTATATCCTTTGAGAATTTCAAGGATACAATGCTTTGTGGCAAAGAGGGCACTATCACTTTGGAGGAAGTCCAAGCGGCTTTGAGAACCAAAGAGTTAACCAAGTTCAAAGAGTTGAAGTTTGATGATAGTTGAGAAGGCTTGAATGTCTCAAGGGGGAGAAGTGAAAACAGAGGAAATGGGAAAGGCAAAAATTCTAGGTCAAAGTCTAGGTCGAGCGGTGGTGGTATTAAAACACAATACAAATGTTTTATTTGTCACAATCCAGGTCACTTCAAGAAGGATTGTCCGGGAGATTTCAGCTCCAATGTTTCAAAGTACTCCTTTCTCGGACAAATGTGATAAGAGCACCCAGAGTCCAAGACCTAGCCCTTTTCAGGTTCCCAACTTGTCAAAGTTAGTGATTCAGCACTCTCATAACTTTCCTCTGCACTTGTAATCTGAACGGATTGATTACCACTTCCATTGCTCTTTCTCCCGGACAAGTGCAGAGGAAGGTTATGAGAGTGCTGAATCACTAACTTTGACAAGTTGGGAACCTGAAAAGGGCTGGGTCTTGGACTCTGGGTGCTCTTATCACATTTGTCCGAGAAAGGAGTACTTTGAAACATTGGAGCTGAAAGAAGGTGGAGTTGTTCGCCTTGGTAATAATGAGGCTTGCAAAATTCAAGGTATGGGTACTATCTGTCTCAAAATGTTTGATGACCGTGATTTCCTTTTGAAGGATGTGAGGTATATTCCTGAACTTAAGAGAAATTTAATATCTATAAGCATGTTTGATGGTCTAGGATATTGTACTAGAATTGAACGTGGTATGATGAGGATTTCTCATGGTGCATTAGTTATAGCTAAAGGGTCTAAAATACATGGTTTATATATTTTAGTAGGTTCCACTGTTATAGCTCATGCATCGGTTGCTAGTGTAGACACTTTGGACATAACTAAACTATGACATTTGAGGTTAGGTCATGTCAGTGAGAGGGGTTTGGTTGAGATAGCTAAACAAGGTTTGCTAGGGAATGAAAAATTGAACAAACTAGATTTATGTGATAATTGCACATTAGAAAAACAACACAAGGTGAAGTTTGGGGTGGGTGAGCATAAATCTAGTAGGCCTTTTGAGTATGTTCATTCGGCTCTTTGGGGTCCAGCATCAGTTAAAACTCATGGGGGAGGTTCATATTTCATGTCTATTATTGATGATTATTCTAGAAGGGTATGGGTTTACATTCTGAAAAATAAAAGTGACACTTTTGAAAAATTTAAAGAATGGCATACACTTGTAGAAAATCAGATTTGAAATAAACTGAAAGTGTTGAGAACTGACAATGGTCTGGAGTTTGTTTCAGAGCAGTTTAATGAGTTTTGCAGGAAAAGAGGTATAAAGAGGCATAGAACTGTGGCATACACACCTCAACAGAATGGTCTTGCTGAAAGAATGAATAGGACCTTGTTGGAACGTGTGAGGTGTATGTTGTTGGGAGCTAGATTGTCCAAGAGTTTATGGGGAGAAGCTGTTAGTTTTACATCATATTTGATTAACAGATGTCCATCAACAGGGATAGATCTCAAGACTCCTATGGAGGTTTGGAGTGGGTGACCGGCAGACTACTATAATTTGAAAGTTTTCGGAGCTTTAGCATTTGCTCATGTCAGACAGGACAAACATGACGCTAGAGCTGTGAAGTGTATTTTCATTGGTTATCCTGAAGGTGTGAAAGGTTATAAACTGTGGAAGATGGAATCTGGAGGATCAAAATTTATTATAAGTAGGGATGTTACTTTTGATGAGACCCGTATGGGGATGAAGTGCAAAGACCTGGAAAAAAAACTCAAAAACGGGGGTACAGATAATTCAGTTTGAGGTGGAGCCTATCACTGATGAAAGGGAAGGGGAGGATCAAACTCAAGTACCTGATGAGAGTGAAGGCCAAGAAATAATTGATCCTGACTATCAGCTAGCAAGAGATAGGCAAAAGAGACAAATTAATCCACCTGAAAGATACGGTTATGCTAACCTTATTTGTTATGCTTTGAATGCAGCTGAAGAATTGCAAGACTAGGAACCAAAGAACTTTAGGGAAGCATTAGAAAGCAATGAAAGCAAGGACTGGCTGAAGGCAATGAATGAGGAAATGCTTTCATTGGAAAAGAACCAGACTTGGAAACTTGTTTCATTACCTAAGAATCAAAGGGTAGTGGAAGCAAGTGGGTGTTTAAGAAGAAAGAAGGTATACCAGGGGTCGAAGCACCAAGGTATAAGGCAAGACTTGTAGCAAAGGGTTTTACTCAGGTGGAAGGGATTGATTACAACGAAATCTTTTCACCGGTGGTAAAACATTGTTCTAGAAGGGTACTTATGGCGATTGTTAACATGTATGATCTTGAGTTAAAACAGATGGATGTTAAGACCGCATTTTTACATGGAGAGTTGGAAGAAACTATCTATATGCAACAACCAGAAGGTTTCGTAGAAGATAATACAAAAGTGTGTTTGTTGAAGAAATCTTTGTATGGGTTGAAGAAAAGTCCAAGACAGTGGTATCGCCGGTTTAATGAGTTCCTAGTAAAGGCTGGTTTTGTGAGAATTAACTATGATAGTTGTGTTTACATGATGAGAAGGAATAAGAAAGTCATTCTCTACCTTCTCCTTTATGTAGATGATATTCTTATGGCAAGTTATGACAAGCAAGAGATTCAGAAGCTCAAGAAAAGATTGAATGATGAATTTGAGATGAAAGATCTTGGTAATGCAAAGAGGATACTTGGTATGGATATCATGAGGGACCGAAACAAAGGTTAGTTGTTCTTATCTCAGCAGGAGCACTTAAGGAAAGTGGTGGAGCGATTCAGAATGAAAGACTATAAGGTCGTTGGCACTCCTCTTGGCCATCACACAAAGTTGTCAATAAAGCAGTGTCCTCAATCCGATGAAGATAAAAGCAAGATGGAGGGTACTCCTTATGCAAGTTGGGTTGGAAGCATCATGTATGGTATGGTTTGTAGTAGACCGGATTTATCCTATGCAATAAGTGTGATAAGTCGGTTTATGGCAAATCCGGGTCAAGTGCACTAGCAAGCTTTGAAGTGGGTTCTGAGATATTTAAATGGGACTTTGAAAGGTGGCCTGAAGTACACAAGGTCACAACTAGGAAGGGATGCTTTGGAGGGATATGTGGATGCGGACTATGCAGGTAACGTAGACACTAGAAAATCTTTATCAGGATTTGTGTTTACATTGTTCGGTATAACAATAACTTGGAAGGCAAATCAACAATCAGTTGTAGCTCTTTCAACAACTCAAGCGGAGTACATAGCCCTTGTTGAAGGGGTCAAGGAAGCCATATGGTTGAAAGGTATGATTGGAGAAATGGGGATTAGTCAAGGGTGTGTGAAGATACATTGTGATAGCCAAAGTGCCATTCAGTTGGCAAATCATCAGGTATATCATGAAAGAACAAAGCACATTGACATTCGTTTGCACTTTGTTAGAGACATGATTGAGACAAAGGAGATCATGGTGGAGAAAGTGGCATCGGAAGAAAATCCAGCAGACATGTTCACCCAATCATTACCAAGATCAAGGTTCAAGCATTGCTTGGACTTGATTAACTTCATTGAAGAGTAGATGAAGGATTGGAGAGAGCAGCAAGGTGATTGATGGTTAAATTGACATCATCACTAATTTAGAGTCAAGGTGGCGAAATGTTGAAAGTGACTCAAAATTGAAGTTTCAGAATCTGTCACATCGTAGTACGATGTGGAAAATCGTAGTACGATTTTGGACCAGTTTTTTGGACTTTCGATTCTGGAAAAATCATAGTACGATGTAGAAAATCGTAGTACGATTTTACTGTGATGCAGAAAAACATAATCGTATTTTATGGGCCTGATTTGGTTCCAGTTTTTGAGGGATGCTTTCCACTATAAATATAAACCTTGTATCAGATGAAAAGTGTGTAGAAAACAGGGTTTATAAGCCAACATACAAACTAGGGTTTTATAGAGAATTTTCTCTTGGCAACAAACACTAAGGTTGGGATTGTTTTGATTCACCTTGAACAAAACACTATTAGGATTGAGTCTCTTGGTTACGGGAAGAGGCTGGGACTTGGGTATAATTAGGTTTGAATACTGATTCTTGTAACTCAATATCTCTTTGTAAAGAAACTCATATCATAATAGTGGAACAGAGAGCTGCTCTCTCCTCCAGACTAGGTCATCATTAGACCGAACTGGGTAAACAAATTATTGTGTTCTCCTTCTTCCTTTCCACTCTTGCTGTTTACTTATTGTTTGAATTATTTTTTCAACCGTTTGATATTGATTGCTTGGTATTAATTTGCTCCACGCATCAAAAGTATTATTGGTGTGTTTTTATCAACGAATTCACAACACCATCCATGTGTCTAGAAGTATGTTGTTGGATCGCAAGATAAAATGTACTTTGTTTGGAACTATACCTTTAAATCGCAAGATAAATGGTTTTCTCATATTGAACAAAATGATTCTAATCTTCGCATTGGAATTTTGAACTCATATTCACATCTCTTTTCCAAGATATTAAAATGAAGATGAAAAGTATTTTTACCAATACCGAACTTCGTGTTATTTTCCATGGATTACAACTTACTTGAACCTATAAATTTAGAGACATAATCTACAAGTCAGACCCTCAAACAACTTTGAATTTTTAGACTAATTGATAACATAGGAACCATTGAAATGTTGTGTTACTCTTAGACTAATTGATTTGCTAAATTGGGTGCAGAGGTTTCTATTTGTCACACAAAACACTTGTGGAACTTTCCTCATCCAAATTCACTAGATGTAAAAATCTAAATGTGCACGTCAAGACAACAAATACAATTAATCTATGATATTTTAATTTTTTTTTATCAAGTAGTCTAGTAACTATGATCCATATTTTCTTTTCAAGATGAATAAATAATGTGTCTGGGATTCTAACACGACTTTGCATATAACAAATGTCTTTGTCAACTGAGTTATAGTTACGGGACGATATTTTAACATATTTTTATAAGGGAACAACTTAATTCATATGTTATAATATTCTTTTAATTAGTTTATGCACTCTTGGGACCGAAATTGTGAGGTAGCAAATTAAAACTGAACCTCATAAAACCAAACCAAACCAAACCAAATCAAAAACAACAACAATGACTGAACCACCACAATCCAGAACGATAATTTGCATCGGCGACATCCATGGCTACATAACCAAACTCCAAAACCTCTGGTCAAATCTCTCACACACAATCCCCCAACCAATCTTCTCAACCGCAACAATCATTTTCCTCGGCGATTACTGCGACAGAGGCCCACAAACCCGCGAAGTACTCGATTTTCTCATCTCCTTACCCACCCGTTACCCGAATCAACGACACGTCTTCCTCGCCGGTAACCATGACTTCGCTTTCGCCGCTTTCCTCCGCCTGCTTCCTCCGCCGTGTGATGGGTCGGAGTTTAGTGAAGGGTGGAAGGAGTTTGAGGAAAGTGAGGAGAGAGAAGGATGGTTTAAGGGTGATGGGTATAAAGAGATGCATTTGCAAGGGAGGAGGTGGAGTGGGAAAATAAAAGCGAAATTCAATGTTGCTAAAGGGACTGAGTATCAGGGTTCTATTTATGATGCTGGACCCACTTTTCAGTCTTATGGGGTTCCTCATGGTTCTGCTGGTGAGTATGTATGATGTTCTTATGATGTTTGTTCCTCATTGATTCTGAATAGATTGTTTGGTTTCACTTTTAGATGTATGTTTTTCAAGTGTCAAAAGCAATTATAACTTTTTATTAAAGTATGTTTGGTATTTTTTTGAGAAATTAATTTTAGCTTTTGACCCTTAAAATTATGTTTTGATACACTTAATCTTCCTTACTATTTGTAGCCGTGGATGTAGCTATTGTTTTGACACTTTCGGCTTCCTAGCACTAGAGACTAAGACTGTTGACATTTTACACAGAGTCCTAGAGTCCAAAGGGTCATGCATATCAATGTCATGTCTCGTATGCCCGTATATGTTGTGTTTATGAGCATTAGTTTTGCCATCCATAAACGTCTTGTGGCGTAGTTTGTCGCCCGCTTGCCTTGTATTCATTTGTAAGTAATCCTTGATATATATAAATAAGATGCATTCTTCTAACACATAAGTTTATAATTCAACTCACTTTTACATGAATGTATCCAAACAAAATCATTTTACCGTGTAACTCACTTTTAGTCGTAATCAACTTTACATAATCAATTTAGTCAAGATCAATTCTTGTCAAAGCAGGACCAACCATAAAACTGATTCTGTAAAATTGATTATGGCTAAAGGTGATTTTGAAGTTAAAGTGAGTTGAACAATAGATTTGACCGTAAAAATTAATTCTAGAATCAAAATCTCCAATTTTTTGCTTCAAGTTCAAATCAATGTTGAAGACAAAGTTAATTTTGCTCAAGAGCAACCAGACATGTTAAAATCAATTGTACATCTCTAGAATACATTCAGATCTTTCAAAATTGGAACTAAAAATATTGGGTAGAAAAATGTCTGATAGTTTACTGCATGGATCAATTCTTGAGAAAAGTTTGAAACTCTTACAGATATTGATGCAGCTTTCCGTAAGTAGTACTAGTCCTCACAATTGAGACAATGACTGTTGAATCAATACTGATCAGTTTATTGTCTATCCATTAATGGCGATACTTAAAGTTAATGATTTTGGTCGTCGTCATCTCAAGCATTTTTTCCACACTAGCAATTGACTTACTGAATGTACTAACTTTTTTTAAGAGAGATTGCATTCCTCAATTTAAAAGTACTCAAAAGGTCCTCAAGTCATTGTGGATTTTAAAAGTCATTATAGTTATAGCATGTACTTTAACCTGCATTCCTCAATTTAGCAAATCACATGATACCAAGAATACCTGTTAGGAAAACAAGGTCCAAGGTAGATTAGATGAAGTAGACAATAAGCAAGGAAAACATAAGCTAGACTATTAAGAGAGATTATGAATTTAAATGGTTTACTATCTTAATTCATATAATCAATTTGGTTATTCTTAAATTGGTAAGAAAGTAATCGGTTAATTTGCATATTTATAAATTATAGTACTTAATTTTATAATTGGTGTTTGGGTTTTGTTTTTGTTTTTGTTTTTGTGAAGAGTTACACAAGACTCAAGTTCATGGTATAGCCCCTATGGTTATCTTATCATCAAATTTTACTATCTTTGTATGCATATTTTTAGTTTTAAAATCATATTGTGAATCATGAGTAGACTTTATCATGCAGTTTTTGATAAGTTGAAGTTCTTTAGTAGAAATTAGCGTTTTATATATTTAGGGTTTCAAAGAGAAGTGCAGAAAATGTTGAGGTGGTGGTGAAAGTTGTTTTTATTTGTTCTACAGCTTTTGCTGGCTGTGTTGGTAATGGTATGTGTATGTAACATCAAGTTATTTGTGAATGTTATAGTTGAATTATAGTTGCGTTTGAAAGTGTTTATGTACGACTTATTTAAATTTATCTCATGACCTAAATATTTGTGCAAGTGTTTTGAGAGAGCTTATAAAACATCTTTAGGATATGTATATCAGTATATGAACTGCTTTTTGCTATTCACCCATGACCCAACCGCAATGTATAGGGGTTTTCGCTGCTGTAAATAAATGCTACTCTAGGTTTTGTAGTGCAATAAAAATTGGTTTTTGTTAGATCCTGTACTTAAGGAGCAGTTCATTGCATGCAGATTTGGTTAAGGCAGTTCCTGATGAGCATAAGAAATTTCTCGCGAATTTGGTTTGGGTCCATGAAGAGGTAGTGTTTACTTTCTTTGCCTCTTTGTTTCAATAGTCATATCAAACGACAGAGATTTCCATGTTATACACGTTTGTCCCTTGGAACAACAATCCTTGTTTCGTTTGCAAACCTATGTGGATAAATGAACAACTTTTGATAGCTCTTTGGATCATGTTTTACCAGGATGATGTCTTTATAAACACTGATGATGGAGTCAAGTGCTGCAAGTTGATCGCTGTTCATGCTGGTTTGGAGAAAGGTGTCGATGTGAACGAGCAGATGAAAATTTTGAAAGCCCGAGATACTCGGATACCAAAGATCCAGGCTTTAAGTGGTAGAAAGAATGTATGGGATATTCCAGAGGTGATAGCTTGCTTCTTATTTCATATTACTGCAACATATTTTCATGTCATGATAAACCAGTAGTTGTTGATTTTATAGCTTCTTTGAATTCAAATAAATTGGCTCATTGTTTTCTTGTAGGAACTAAGTACAAGTCCAACCATCATTGTTAGTGGTCACCATGCAAAACTCCATGTTGAAGGCTTAAGGTTGATAATTGACGAAGGCGGTGGATACCCTGATAAACCAGTAGCTGCAATTGTTCTTCCTTCCATGGAGATTATTAAAGATACCGATGTATTGACAAAATAGATTCATACTTGTGATAGTTTTCGTCAGAGTAAACCCTCAATTTAATTATTACTCTCTCCTATTTGGTCCTTGAACTATACAAAAATAATAAGCAGTTCTTAAGCTATTATTAATCCATCAAATTAGTCCCTCAGTTGCTTCAAAACTAGGAGAGACAATGAAAATTTAGGGACTAACATGATGGTCTGAAATTTTTTAGAGGTTACTTGTTATATTTCTAAAGGTCGGGGACTAAATAGTAGAGAGGGTGGTAAATTAAAGATCAATAGAAGGTTTAGATATCAAATTCAAGGGATGGATTGCCCATCTTATTCTGAATGCAAGTAAATCATTGCATTGTACCCTTAATGGCATGGATTTGATTCCCTTATTTTTGAAACGAGTTGAACTATTTATTAGGTTATTTGTATTAGACTCTGCTACATGCTAGACCAACATTTTTCGGCTGTACTTAACATTGTATCTATTTCTTCTCATGTCAAACTTTTGTATGATTAATAGTGGGGGAAAATTTGTATTTATATCTTTTTCATTGAGCTTAACAAAGGGGAGGTTAATTGAATCTTCGAAGATCCAAGCCTTTTTATAGCCTTAAATCAGTTATAAGTCTTAATTACAGTCAAATAAAACGTGTTCCACACTCAAAACTGTCAAAAAATGCATTCAAACTTCACTAACCGGCCAAACTTTTGGTGAAACGTCATCGGCCAAAATGTTACTGAGAGTTTCCGTAATCTATAATCCGGAAGCCATGAATTTTTTCCTGATTGTAAAGTCCGAACTGCATCAGACCCTTTATTTGGATCGTTTTCGTTGTGAATGCCTTGAAAAAAAATAGAACAAGGGTACATAACATAAATAGAAGTAACTTTCTTCAAAAAAAAACATAAATAGAAGTAACATAAGACAAATAAACAGTTAAAAAAAAACCATAATAACAGAAATGATAATCTTTTGGGAAGGTGTTTCAAGAGGATTTCTTTGAGTTAGATCATGCTGCCTTGCCAAATGACATATTCATTTGGCAGGCAGCAAGATGTAACTCATAGCAACCTCTTGATATTTTTGAGTTATCTATCTATCATGGAGGCAGCAAGGAGTATCTATATATTTTTGAAAGCATGTTGAGGATCTTCACCATGCTGGCACATAGAGAGCAATCTATTTTGCGGCAGCATGACAAAGATTCTCAGCACAATGACAAAAATTTGCATGCTCTCTTTGGTGTGTTAGTTTGTATTTTTGACAGCATGCGGAGGATCTTCATCACGCGGACGCGGTCAAATAGAGAGCTATCTATTTACGACCGCGTGAGAAAGATCCTCAGCTTAATGACAAAAATTTGCATGGTTTTATTTGGTGTGTTTGTGTGTTTTGTTGGTATTGAAGCTGAAAACCGTAGAGCACTTATTTATAGAGGTCATTGGATGTTGTGGACCACATAAACTCTTGGTGCAATGTGGTCCATACAAAAGAATCTTATGCTGAAGTTTTCCGGATTTAGTAATCCGGAATACACTTATGCCCTACATGAATCCGGATTTCATAATCCAGACTGCATTTCTTTAGTTATTTTATCGATTAAATGAACATCTTTGATTTAAATTAAAACATAATGAAAGTTTAAATAATATATATATATATATATATATATATATATATATATATATATATATATAATATTATTCAAAACATAATGCAACAACTTGATATTAAACAACACATAACTAACACGCAATTAAAACAACATAAAACACACGATTAATTAAAACATAGCACATTATCACGGATCATCTAAACTAACTTCTTCCTCCAGTCCCTCCAGCAGAGCCCTAATCTCTTCGTAGTTCCTGGGCCGGTGCAAACTTTTCAGAATTTGTTCAGCAGATCTTACCAACGAAGCGTCCAACTCGATCGGTCCTCTAGTACTGTGCTGACCAAAGATAGAGAACATGGTTCTCACATCGTCGTCGTTTTTGAGTTTCATCCGGCTGAAGTGAAGAGATCCGACTGAGTCAGACAATGGACATCGATATTCAACACCGACCATCCTCCTCGTGTCTCTGTGGTTGAGTTGACGGTTGATTTGATCCAGCTCATCCTTCAGCCCAGAGAGTGTGACATCGTTGTGAATCCTAAACATATGGGGTGGTGTTCCGCCGTTGTAGTAGACTGCCGCTAGCTTGGTGTTCGGATCAAAGCCAGGGAATTCCATGATTTTTTTTTTCTGATGTAGTTTACTTGTAATGAAAATAGGGACTCCTATTTATAGAGGTATCTGGGCGTTGTGAACCACAAAAATTGTGAGTGCAATGTGGGTCACACAAAAGAATCCAATGCTGAAGTAATCCAAATTCTAAAATCCAAACCAACCCTCACCATACACAAAGTCTCAAGTTTCCCTTTGTTTTACGCCATGATCGTATTTTTACGAAATATAAAATCCGGAATATAAGTGTAATATGGAGTATATGTGTCGGACTGCACCAAAAGCCTTTGGCTGGTGGTCTGCACCACAAACAAAACGTTTTTCAAAGGTTTTTGGACGGTGATAAAGTCAAAAAAACGTGTTTTTACACGTTTTTTGACTGCATTAATGGATTTCACACCTTTTTTTACCATCCCTCCCTATAAATAGGCTCATTTCCTCACAATTTCTCACACCCTATTCTTTCTCCTCTTCCTTCTGCAACGATGTGTTTCCATCGTTGGCCTTTCATAGAAAGAGGCCTCTTTGGAAATCCATTAGGGGTCATATGATCGGTCAACGAGGAAGGAGTCGGTTTGGATGTGAGATCGATCTGTCTGGGCGTAAGTTTGACCATCATGGTCTCTTGCTCCCCAGAGGCCCTTGTTTCTCCTCTGTCTCCCCTCCAACAGTGAAGCTACTGGTATGTCCTATCAGCGGGAGCCACTGGTATAGGTTACCCCCCTACAAATAGTTTTACGTTCTTATGTAAAAAGCTTCAACATTTATAATGTATTATTCATATATTAATAAAAATGACTTCATTTTATCTTTGTGTTCTTTTTATTTCTGTTTTATATTCCTATTTGCAATTATTTTACGAATTTGAAAGCTTAAAATGAAAAAATTCTGGAAAATGACCGTTCCGGATTTTAAAATCCGAACAAATCTGGAAAACCAAAACAATTCGTTTCAGAAAACGAAATCCGGACCAGGGGTAGAAATGGAAAGAAAAAAAGGCGCGCGAGAAAATGCTTAGGGTGGGAAAAGTAAATCTCCGAAAAAAAATACTAACTCATCTAAGATATAATTGTCAAGAAGACTTGTTAAGCAGGGAAATACTTGGCCCAAATACTTTGTTCATCTTGGTGCAAATCAAACTTCTTGTGTTGATGTACGGATACCATGCATGGATCTAGGGGCTCATAACAACCACTATAAAATTGTTTATCGTCCTCAAATGTTTCAAGATGATAGCGATGTAGTATCCATGTTGTTTTAGATGGTTGAAAATAATAAGTAAGGTCCTACTGTGAGTGTTCAGATTATCAGTAGAGATTTGATGTCATGTTATGAAGTTCTTAGTTATTTCATGTAATGTTGTGTAATATGTCATCAATTACCGTAAAGTTGGATTGTTGTTAAATTTCAATTGTTTGTGTGTTGTTAATGTAATGTTGAATTTGTGTAATGTTATTAAACTATAAATGATGATATTTTATTGTTGATATTGAGCTATAATTGTTGATGAGTTTATGTACACCATATTGAATGGTGTTTCTGAGTTACAAGTGTTTAGACATGTTGTCTTTTACCCTGGTTGTGCATTTAATCTATTGCAGACTACATTTGTTACAAAACCAGCGATTAACTAATAGTTAATTGTCTTAGCTGGAACGACAGTTAACTGTCGTAAAGAACCGAACGACACTTAATTGTTGTTGGCCATAAATGGATAATTATGAGGTGCTTGTGAGACAGCCGCTTAAAAAGAACCTTATTAAGCCCATTGCACTTTAAAATGGGTTGAGGCTCGGAGAGTACAGTAATATACAAAGAACACTTTCTTTTGACAAAAAAAAACCTTGTATTTGCTACTTCGAATTCCCCCATATTTTGCAAATACCTCTAATTAGGGGTTAAAATAGTCTAACTGAGCCGAACACTTAAAACTTGAGTTTAGTTGAAAAAAAAATTGTTTAGGATTGATTCATTTATTTAAACGAGTTCAATTAAAAGCTTTGCATTTGGTTTGCTAAAACTCAGCGGAGTTTGAACTTGATTTGTTAAACTCGTTTATAACTTCAATTCATGCAATTATGCACGATTTTTCTTAGTTTGGGTTTTAATAGAAATGATCAAGTGTTATACCTTCTTTGTTCCAACTTAACTGACTTATTTGGTCATTTCACGCATATAAAGAAAAATGTATTAATGAAAAAGAATACTATTTTTACTAAAGTATTTTTATTAGGTATTGATGTATTTATCATTATCATGAATACTCCCTCCGTTTTTAAATATAAGCAAAATTCACTTTTTAGATTCATTTAATGATGTATGTGATCTATATTATGAACCATATACATCATTAAATGAATGAACCTAAAAAATAAATTTTGCTTATATTTAGAAACGGAGGGAGTGCAAAGTAAAATATGTTGTATTGGAAGTGTCGAAAATAATATTAATTAGAAGATACAATTAAAAAAAAAGTAATTAATGTTGTATTAAAAATTGAAAAGATTGGTTATTTGGGACAAATTTTCTTTGCAAAAAGGTAAATTATTTTGTGATGGAGGGAGTAGTTAATTTCATGTCTATCTTTCGCGTTTTCTTGTTTTCGAAATTAGAGTAAATTCGCTTCTCAATCCGAATTCATTTATTTTTAGCGAAAATCACAAATAGTAGGATGTCTATCCAACAAGATACTTCATGACTAATATTGGAAAAATCATTTCTCACATAGGTTATAGTTAAGGTTTGACTAGAGTTTATAAAAAGTGACACCCCTTAACTTACAAGTCGATTTTGTAAGGTTGATATAAACCCATTATAATAAACAATTGACTTTTCAGGTTCATTGTATAAGTGATGTATTTAGTTTATATTTATAACGAGATACATTAATTATTCAATGAACTTAAAAAAGTTAATTGTTCTTATAATAATAAGGACCGAAGGGAGTATTACAAATTAAGTCCAATTGTGTTGGACATGAGGGGGTTATATTGAAAAAACCAGGTCTCATATATATATATATATATATATATATATATATATATATATATATATATATATATAGATTAAAGATAAAGTCTAACTAGAATTTTTAAAGAGAGATATTCCTAACATTACAAGTCAATTTTGTACGACTCAGGTTCAACCCAAAGTTTAATATTATTGGAAAAAAAATAAGTCGCACATAGATTAAATATAAGTTATGAGTAGAATTTATAAAGAGAAGCATTCATGACCTTACAATCAGATTTTGTATTGTCAAGTTGGGCTCAACCAAAAGTTCAATTGAGTATCATAATTTATTGATTCAAGACATTTGTCATTTATATACACTCGTGAAGCCCCCGTATCAATGGGTGTTTTGGAAAAACCAACTCCTAAATAGATTAATATTGACTTGACTAGAATTATAAAGAACGACATCTATCAAATTTTATTTTTTTTTAAATATGCATCCATCACCTTATAACTCAATTTTATAAGGATGAACTAACGATCTAATATAGAAAAGGAAATGCTAACATGTACCATTATAACATATGTTAATATATCAAAGATAAAAATTATATATTGAAAATTGTGTCAGTTTATTTATTAGAATTTTAAAAATTACTTTTTTCTCTCTCAATAAATAATTATTGTTTATCGAATTCTTAACATGTGTCCTAACTCTTAGGGCACATATTAGGATAACCCTATAAAAAAATAAATAAAATATTTCTTTTGGTCCTTTAAGTTTGACAAAAATAGTGAGTTAGTTCTTTAAATTTTTGAAGTTTCAAATTGATTATTCTTTAAGTTTTTCTAAGATTCAAATAGATCCTTTAAGTTTTCTTAAGTTTTAAATAGGTCATTTCATAAGGATGAATTAACGATCTAATTTAAAGCACATATTTAAAGTTTTTAAGTTTCAAATAGGTCTTTAAAAGGGTAATAAGGACCTATTTAAAACATGAAGGACTAACCAGCTATTTTTATCAAACTTAAAAAGATCAATAGAAATACCAAAAAAATAAATTACTCAAGAGTTTTTTTAGTGCATTAAACTTAAGAACTAAGTTAGCTCACGATAAAGAGACGTTTATTTAGGGGAGATGAGTAAATAGACGATTTATTTTTTTGTTTTGCATTAAATAAATAGACGAATTTGTATACTATTGCAAAGATATTTTCTTTGATAGAGTATAATATTGCAAAAGATAAAATACACTTTTATTTAGGTTTTCTGTTTTATTCTATACTTTAATTTCTCGTAACTTTTTGACAGGTTATGTCATTTTAATTAAACTATAGTTATCTTTATTGTTTTGTTCTTTCTTCTCTCTGATTTTCTTACTGTTAACAAGAATAATATATATTTTTAAAAATATAAAGAAGAAAAATATTTTAAACAAATGATTTTTTTTTTTGAAATAAAATTTTAAACAAATGATGAAAAGCTTATTTCAACCCACGGTTTTTCACCAAGCATATATTTACATGGCCCTAACTTGCTACAAATTGGAAAATCACGCAACGTACAAACAAGGAATTACAGTTCAAGCTACAAATTTTCATTTTGAATACAAACAACAATATCAATTTGAGTTGATTTATTGTCAGTTGCCATGGATCTTGTCGAGTAATTAGGATCAATGTAGAAGCCTCCACGACATTTACTTCAATGATTCGTTTCTCAAAGTTGAACATTGGATTCTAGACCACAACACATATTTATATATTCATTCATCTTTGCACAGAAAAACGACATGGTATAATCACAGCATGAAGTACCCCACTTGAGTCGGTATATTGATATTGACTTGAGACTTGGGAGTATGCTCTTCCTCAAGGTCTCAGGTTCGATTCTCTAGTGCTAATTTGACGGGGTTAATTTAGCTATGAAGCCAAGAGAACATGTTAATAGCTAGTGATGCAATCCAATTTCAATTTCAGTATGGTGGAACATGCTTAATTGATATGCATTTATTTAAAATATTGGTTCCATACATATCAGTTAATTACTCACACCCTAACTAACACGTTCCATATAGTGCATTTATTTAAAGCTTAGGAAGAAATATTATACTTAAAAAAAATTGCATGCGTCAAGAATAGTGTTATAACTTGTCTTTATATACAAATTATATGAACGATCACATGCAATTTTGGTCAAATATAAGAGTAAGCTAATCCATCACAAGATTTAAAATGATATATATATATTATAAAATCATTTATATATGTATTTTTTGGTTATATTAAAGTGTGGTTCACTAGTTAAGAAAATAAAAAATAGAAATTTTTTGTTGATAACAATAATTCTTGGGCTTTTAAAAAGTTGAATATATTATTTTTCACCATTTCTTATACAATATTTTTATATTAATTTCCTTAATTAGACACTTTTTAGCATTTTCTTTAATTTAAAATATGATTATGTTGGTTGGATTAGTTTACTCTTTTTTTTTTGACAAAAAGAAACGATATTCATTCATTCAAATTGATAAAGTACGTAGATACAATGAAAATCGCTAAAAACAAAAAGGATGAATCTGTGAATAAACTCACAACATCCATGTTAATAGCATAAAACGACAAAGTACTAAAGCCAACACATATGACTATATTTAAGTCTCCGGAATACCCAGGTCTCCGGATCTGAAACGTTGATGACTCTAAAGTCATTGATTTGATTTGCACTGGATCGAAGCTGATATGACAATCTGAATCAAACAAATACTTGAACGAAACACAAAATACAGACAAGGTCGCACAAAAATGACGAACAACAAAGTCGCACTAAGACGACGAAATCACGAAAGAAAAAACGAAATAGATGTGAAAATCATTTATTTCAATAAAAGGGAAATAGAAAAATGAATTAGAGGGGTGATTTTGGGTAAAAAAATTGACCCTAAATCACCCCTCTTTGGTAGATGAAGGAGAAGAAACTAGAGTTTTGGTGATGGCTCACAAAAGAGAAGAGGGGGATTAGTTTACTCTTATTTTTATTAAAACTGCATGTATTAATTTGTTCATATAATTTCTATATCAAGACAACTTATAACTAAAAAATTTCATCTAAATCTTTTGCCAAAAAAAAGTATTTTATTGTACCAAACAAATTGTTTCTTTTGTTGTATGGTGTATCTTATACCGTATCCATACTTGTTACCACTAATTAATCAATAAAACAATTTAATTGCACGTAATATTATGGGGAATCTAATCTACATACCCCGTTTCTAAATATTAAGGTATTTAATTTTGGAAGAAATAAATGTCCACAGAAAAATCATGGCTACATCAAGAGAACCTCTAATTTGAATATTTGTTAGTGAAAAAAAAATATTGATGCTTGGTGTCGTTTTCCCAATACTAGTACAGTGACCCGTGCCAAGAGAAAATAAAAAACTTTTTTGATTAAATGCATCTTTATTTATTAATTTTGTTAAGTGTGCAGCAACTTAATCTAATTATTTTCCCTCTTTTGTTCCGCTAATACTGATCCCAAAACCCCAACAATTTTTCCCTATTTTCCCTCCTCTAATCCGCTAACCCTTATTTATTAATTTTGTTAAGTCTGCAACAACTTAACCTAATTATTTTCCCTTCTCTATTCCGCTAATACTGATCCCAAAACCCTAATAATTTTTCCCTATTTTCCCTCCTCTAATCCGCTAATCCTTATTTATTAATTTTGTTAAGTCTGCAGCAACTTAACCTAATTATTTTCTCTCCTCTATTCCGCTAATACTGATCCCAAAACCCTAACAATTTTCCCCTATTTCCTCTCCTCTAATCCTTATTTATTAATTTTGTTAAGTCTGCAGCAACTTAACCTAATTATTTTTCCTCCTCTATTCCGCTAATACTGATCCCAAAACCCTAACATTTTTTCCTTATTTTCCCTCCTCTAATCCGCTAATCCTTATTTATTAATTTTGTTAAGTCTGCAACAACTTAACCTAATTATTTTCCCTCTCTATTCCGCTAATACTGATCCCAAAACCCTAAATTTTTTCCCTAATTTCCCTCCTCTAATCCGCTAATCCTTAATTATTAATTTTGTTAAGTTTGCAGCAGCTTAACCTAATTATTTTCCCTCCTCTATCCCGCTAATACTGATCCCAAAACCCTAACAAATTCCATCTAAAATGCAGCGCACCAATTTAACCTAATCCCTAATATTTCTCCTCACATGACCTTTTCATTCATATCATATTGTGTCATCGTTTGTATATATCTATTGTTTATGTAGACTTTTTTTTTCCTTATTTACTAATTTTATTAGGTCTGCAGCAACTTAACCTAATAATTTCCCTCAGAAATGCTGCATTATGTTAGCAGCAATTTAACCTAACAAATTACATCTAAAATGCAGCTATCCCTAATATTTCTCCTCACTGATGAGCTTTTCATTCCTATCATATTGTGTCATCGTTTGTATATATCTATTGTTTATGTAGACATGGCAAATTGGTTAGCAAGGATAGCATTGTTCTCACTCACCCCAAACAACCCCTTTTTGCTTCGCTCATTTTCAGCACGATATTCATTCTGGGCCATATTTTCAATCAAAGTTTGGACCTCACGATTAGTTTTAACTCTCATGCTACCTCCAGCTGAGGCATCTAAGAGCATTCTTTGGTTAGTCCTCAACCCCTCGGTGAAAATTTGCATTTGGACTTTCTCAGTAAAGTCATGGGCTGGACACCTTTTTAACAACAACTTAAATCTCTCCCATGCATCACAGAGGGATTCACTATCTCCTTGTTTGAAATTAGAGATTTCATGCTTTTTCTCCCAATATTTAGACATAGGGAAAAACCTCTCAAGAAACTTCAGTTCTAACTCATCCCAAGTTTGTATGGTTCCACTCGGTAATGACAACAACCAATCCTTAGCTCGCCCAGTCAAAGTAAAGGCAAAGAGCCTTAGTTTCTTTTGGTCCTCGCTGACATGGGCTGGTGGAACACAATATTGGCAGGTTTCATAAAACTTGCTAAGGTGTTCATAAGGGCATTGGGTTTCTCTCCCCTCATATTGGTTATTGTTGAGCCCTTGTTGTACAGATGTTTTAATGTCAAAGGCTACAGGGTTAGCTGGCTGAAATATGTGAGTTAAGCGACCACGGTATGTAGTTAATCCGTAGTCGCCCATCAAAGGTTTAGGTGGCGGTGGTGGTTCTCCCATGGTGATGGGTTCAGTTTCAGCGGGATGGGTGATTATAGGTGAAGAGCGTCTAGAGGTACCTTCGGCTAATCTAGCTAACCGAACTGCTTTTCGATTAGCTTTTGCGGTCTTTTCGATCTTAGGATCGTGTTGCAAGTCTTCAGGTCTGGTTTTACCTCGCATACACAGCAAAAAAAAATACCTTAGTAGCACTGCACCAATAATAACTAAATAAAAAATTTCAATATACAAGCAAAATTAAAATGACAGAAATCTTAACAATTAATGTTGTTGCCTTGTTGAAATTAATCAAGTTCCTTCCACAATCTGGAAGTAGTCTAGTCCCCCTTGCACTTCCAAGGAGATTTTCACTATAATCCAATCTGATTACAAATGCTCAAGCACACAAGCAAGAGACTTCAAATACTCAAGCATGCAAACAAGAGATTTTATGTGCTCAAGCACAAAAGCAAGAGACTTTTAAACAAACAAATTACAAAGAAATATGTTTGGTTGAACACTTGATATACATGAAGTAAATAAAATAATCACAAGGAAGGAGAAATTCGAATTGTGACCCTTTAAAAATTATCCTGCAACTAAAAAATAGTTCTTAATTGTTTTACTTAAAAAAGTTAAGTTAATGAAACTGCCTCAGAACGTTTTGTTGTTCTTGCACAATTTTTTGCAGAAACTATTTTTAATCAAGTAATTGTGTTGTGTGTGTAGTGTATACTGAAATTAAAAGAGTAACTGTGTTGCAGAGAGTTATGGTGGTTCACCCAATGTGAGTTAGTCAACTCCTCACAATCTTGTGAGAGTTTCCACTATGATGCTTGAAATAACCTCTCAAATCATGCACTTTACAACCTTGTTCACCTGAACAATTACAACACCTGTATTCTCAAAGCCTCAACAGACTTACACTTTTCTTGCTAAGTTATCCACTTAGACTTTTACACATTTTTGGTTGTATGGTGTATCTTATACCGTATCCATACTTGTTACCACTAATTAATCAATAAAAAAAATCTAAAAATCCAATTTAATTGCACATAATATTATGGGGAATCTAATCTACATACCCCGTTTCTAAATCTTAAGGTATTTAATTTGGGAAGAAATAAATGTCCACAGAAAAATCATGGCTACATCAAGAGAACCTCTAATTTAAATGTTTGTTAGTGAAAAAAATATTGATGCTTGGTGTCGTTTTCCCAATATTACTGGATGCTCTTATTATAGAAGGTGTGGTTTTGCATGCGTTTTGTCTCCATAATACCTTAAAGGAAGATTTTCATGTCTCCTATAGGAGGGACCTATGTTAATATTTATTATATACAAGATGTCGTATTCGTTCTTTGTATCATTCGAAGTCTCCAAGTATGGTTGAATAAAATATGTTTGACCAGAACCTTAAAGAAAAATACAAGTAATTAATTGGGAATGGGGCAGCAGCAGCAGCAACAACTACAAAAACTACAAAACCTTCACCATACCTAGTGACTCGTGGTGCATTTTGGTGCGTAGAAAATTGCCTTAAGTAGGACAAATCTAAGGTAGTCTATAGTAATATTTTCTAACGGAAATAGGTAATAAGAGTATATTTTAATTGGTTAGATTCAAAATTTACATATTGCTATTTTTAACTAGTGCGACTACGCACTACTAAAGAAAATGGTACGTTAATCCTTTCCAAAAAAAAATATGGTACGTTAATGTCCATTTTAGTTTTATATTTTATTCTTGCACGGTATATTTTATTATTTTTACCTTAAATTAAGTTGTTAGTTTCAATTGCATACTGAAAAACAATTTATTGGTCTAGATGAAATAGGTTGATGAACATTTTGAAGTTATTTACACATGAATAAAAGGTAACAAACACAAGCTGCATCGCTAATTATTTTTTTTATGATAAAATCAATTATTTTGAAAACAACATTCATAGATTTAAGAAAAATAACATTGTTATCCATGATCATTTGTACTCTTTGTAGGAGATCAACGGTCACTGGTACTCGAAAGCCAAATGTGCTAAACGTAAAAGGTTAAAAACTATGTTGAGTGTCAAAACGCTTTTTTTTATGTTTGACCACTTTACTTGAAACGGTTTTGAGTATTGTACGTCTAATAATAAAAGTCTTAATCCTCAATCCCACAAATGGAATTTTTTTGACTAAGTCCACACATACATGTTTTAATACTACCATCCATATACGAAAACAACTGCTGCGTGGATCTTCCCTCTTATAGGTCAATCATGAGACATAAGCGAGCTTCTTTTACATTTACTCTCCGCCTAAAGTTAATCATCACAGACTATGCATATAAAACACATATACATTTTAATAAATACATCTTCATTTTCGTTTGCCTCAAAATTTCCCCACCGAAAAAGAAAATGGTGCAATACTACTACTACTAGCAAACAATTGCAAACATAAATTCTATAAATTTGGGGTCAACGGACAGAAAGGTTTGGTGAAGACTGTGTACGCATGCATTGCACCTGAGGCGGAGAAGGGAATCCAATGTAATCACGAGGATGTACCACGTCAGTTATTAGAAGAGCAAGTAGGAAAAACAATCGGACACGTGTACATGGTCCACCCTTAGCACACACGTGCGGAAATAACTCGCACTATTGGCTGTATTATGTGGGGGTAACACCCAATGACGGTGCATTTATTATACATGTGTCCTCTATGCTTTGTCTTTTAAAAAATAAAGAGTCAAATGCTTGATATTTCATACGTTCTTAAATACATGTCGTAATACATAACTTTGATTAACAATATATTTAAAGACAATGCTAACGAGTTTTTTTAAGCATTGGTTAAACCATTAAAAATAGTAAATTTGTATTAGAAAGTTTTGCATTTCATATCATGATTCGACTGATCAGTATTGTAGTCTTGTTGGAGCACTGCAATACTTGACTTTTACAGTTTATCTTGTGTAGCAAGTGTGTTTGTTTATGAATGATCTGAAAACACAATATATGTCTTCTTAAAGCATATTATTCAGTATGTTCAAGGTACTCTTGACTTCGGTTTACATCAATATCTTTACTCTAATAATAAGCTCATCACCTATATTGTTGTAGACTGAGGTGGATGTCATGATACTAGAAGGTCAACATCTAGGTATTGTGTATATCTTGGAGACAACCTCATTTGTCTGTAAAACGACAACCTATATTGTCTCGTTCTAGTGTTGAAGTCGTATTTCGTGGCTGGATTAATGTATGGATAAGTATTTTAAAGGCCCGCTTCATATTGCGCAGTGGGGTGTGGTGGTGTATTGGTATATGTCACTTTATATTTATACTTGATGAACCATGGTTGTTGAATCGGGATCGCATAGATATAAATGTTGTGGGTGCAAACTTTATGAGGGATTTTTCTATGAGTAGTTTGATGACTACCTCATCGAAGGGTGGAACCAGAAAGTGATTCAACAAGTTTTTATTTCTGATATAGCTGACTCTATTCTCCGAACATTGTTACTTAATCAAGTGGTGGATGAAAAGTTAATATGGAAAGCTAAGAAGAATGATTTAAATTCCATCAAGAGTGCTTACATATTGTGTATGGAAGAATTGGTGGTTACTTCTCACCTTCGTAGGTACGGATAGTGGTCTGGTATTTAGAGATTGAACATACCACCAAAAGTAAAGAATTTGATTTGGTGAATGTGTCGGGGGTGCTTGCTTACCCGAGTTTGGATTCAAGATAAAGGAGAGCAATGTCACATGAATTGTGTGAGGTGTGATGGTATGTATGAGGATCTTGCACATATTTGCTTCAAGTGTCCTTTTACTGTGCAAGTTTGGCGTAAGATTGGTCTTTGAAATGTGGTTCATGAGGCGTTTCTTGAAAAGAATTCAGTAGTTGATGCCATCTTTGAATTGTTACATCAACTTTCACAAGAATTTGACCAACGATTTGCAGCTGTCCTCTTGAGCCTTTGAAAGAATAGAAACCTCAAGCTTTGGGAAGATGTCACAGAAACATGGAATCAAGTAGTTGATCAAGCTTGTCACCTTAGTGAGGACTGGTTTGAAACTAAAGCTACTATTCTGACAGGTAGTCGCAACAACACAACAACAAATTCATTTCGTAATGATCAGACGACAACAACAACACTGGTAGGACAAGACGATTCAGGTACATCTCAAAATTCTTCAACTACAACGACGAGTGATATGGCTTCAGTTAGGTTGCAACATCCACAATGAGGTCTTCTAAAATGTAAAGTTGATGCTTCATTTTCAAATTAGTTGCATAGAACAGGTATTGACATATGTATCCGTAACGACTTATGTTGGCTAATAATGTATTTATCTCCTATGTGTTTTGTTGTCGTGGGGGAAGCTCCAGGCTTATTCCTCACCTTACAATGACTACGTGGTATGCAATTTGACAACGTCAATTTTGCATTGGATCATCATCGTCGGGTTGATGTTACTGAAATTGGGGAAGTGATTTCAACATGGCGAAGTCTCTTTACCACACATTTGGCAAACTCTAAGGTCGAGTTTAACAGACGACAAACAAATGAGGTAGTTCGCATCCTTGCAGGGGTTGCCACATTATCCGTTGGTCTCAAAATTTATTATCATATACCTCGTTGTATAAACTCACTTATTATTAATGAAATGTTATAAACATATTTTTCTCCTTAAGAAAAAACAAATATCAAATTGAGTTAGAAAATAAAAAAAACAAAGGGTTAATATGTCTTTACCCCCTTGTAATTTGGACGAGTTCCTGTTTACGCCCCTGTAAAAAAAAAAGTTTAGATTTCAACCTTGTAATTTAAGATTCTTTCGTTTTAGACCCTGACGCTGACGTGGCATGCTGAGTGGCGCGCTGACTGTGCATATTTGATTATGTGGCACGCTGACTGTATAATTAATTTTTTATTTTATTTTTTTAAAATAAAAAATAATATAAATGAAGTTATATTAATTGAAAAATAAAAAATTATTTTAAAAATCAGAAAATTAATTTTTTAGAATAAAAAAATCGTAAAAAAAATATTTTCGAAAAAAATAAAAAATTCTGGAGTTTAATTTTTAAAATTTAAAAAAACCAAAATTTAGGAAAACAAATTTGAAATTAATTTTTTTTTCAGGAAAATAAAAAATTTCTAAAAATAAGAAGAAAAAAAATCTGGAATTTTGATTTTACGAAAAAATAAAATTTTGAAAAATTCAGGAATTTTTTTTACTACGAAAAATATTTTCCAAAATTTTTATTTTTTGTATAAAAATGAAAATGAAGCTTTTTAATTACAAAAAAAAATCTAAACTTTTTCGAATTATATTTTCTAATTATTTTTGAAAATTTTGAAATACATTAAGTTCCAAAAATTTTCATTTTCGTAAAAAATAATTATTTTTTTCTAATATTTTAGTTTTGAAAAAGATTATATAAAATTTTAGGAAAAAAAAATTTGAATTTGTTTCTGTTTTTTTAAATTTAAAAAAAAATCTGATTTTTTCTTCCGATTTTTTCAATTTTAGAAAAAATAATCTGATTTTTTTTTCTATTTTTAAATTTAAATGAATATAAAAAATTGTTTATTTTTAAAAAAAGTCTAATTTATTTTCGTTTTTTAAAAAAATCGATTTTTTTTCTTATTTTTTAAAATAAATTTTCAGTTTTTATTTTTATTTTTTATCTTTTTAAAAATAATTTTTTAAACCATTATACACATGTCAGTTTTTAAAAAAATAAAAATTAAAATAATTACACAGTGGTGTGTCACGTCAGCGTCCATTACACACGTGTCAGGTTTTAAAAAAAATAAAAATAAAAATAATTACACAGTGGCGTGCCACGTCAGCGTCTGGATGGAGTCAGGGGTGTTTTGTGGAGAATCTTTATATTACAGGTGTGTTTTGTGGAAAATCTTCATATTATAGGGTTGAAATCTAAACTTTTTTTTTACAGGGGTGAAAACCGGAACTCGCCCAAATTACAAGGGGGTAAAGACATATTAACCCAAAAACAAATATAAGACATTTTTTTTGTTAAGCTTGACAAGAAATTCACATCTTAAAAGTGAATAAATGAAGTGTCTAAAGTTCAAATTTCGACCCCTACTTATTATAATGCATAGCTGAATTAAATTCACATGAGACTATCAAACATCTTT
Organism: Medicago lupulina; assembly: GCA_958299785.1. Lineage (NCBI taxonomy): Eukaryota > Viridiplantae > Streptophyta > Magnoliopsida > Fabales > Fabaceae > Medicago > Medicago lupulina. The sequence goes on along the minus strand of OY283141.1, from coordinate 25,456,375 downwards.
TCTACCAAAGCAGATGAACTTTTTGGTCACACATATTTTTAAGAAAGGTAATTGTTATTTTTAAGGAAGGTAATTGTTGTGCTGATAGATTAGCAAATATTGGTCTGTCATGTAATTCTATTTTATGGATGAATGAGATTCACTTACAAGTTAAAGCTGATTACATTAGGGATAGGTTAGACTTACCTGTTTGTAACAGGTTTGTAAATGGTTGAAAGGCTAAGGTTTTATGTCCCCTTTCTTTTTGGTTTTTTTTTTTATGTTAATATATAGTTGATGCTCTTTTCATCAACAACCTTATATATTAAAAAAAAAAAAAAACTTTTCTACATGTTATTTTTTTATGGGTCGATGACATATTCTGAAATCAAATCCATGATGAATATTGAAGGTCTGAGGTCATGTTAATCCCTAGCTTTCAAGTTAATATCTAAGTCACAACTGTGTCTCCTTTGCATGTACTCTATTTGACCTGCTTTCTTTGTTCTCTCATCCACACCACTAATTAATTATTTGTTTATCTATCAATTGAAGCCATTGAATGGATCTACTATTTTATTTTATTATTATAGATAAATGACGTCTCGTTTAACATGGAATCAATATGCAGTGATATATTTAATTTAATTTACCTTATTCAATCATTATGAATATACTTTATTTTAATTGTGCTTTTTTTTTCTTCCAATAATTTTTTTTGATTTGATATGATTCTCACGTTCATTATTTTTTCTATTGACTCCACTAGTGATGCTAGGGGCTAGAGAGCTCAAGTAAATCATTTAATTCATCTATTATCACAAACATTGTTTGAGTGATTTGGCATTGCATAAATTACCGAGGTTTCATAACATGAGTGTCTCTTTCCAAAATGTTTTATATTGAAATATACCTTCATCATCATGTGGAAGACATCAACGATAGCAAAATTGTAAAAAACTTAAAAGAACATAAGGTTATGTTATGTTTCCTTTAAAAAAAAATAACGTTATGCTGTATGTCTACTTTTATATTTCAAACATCAACGATAGTTTTTTTTTTTTGTGGATTATTACTTTTGAAAAGGGAGGAAGTAGGTTTTTAATAAACTGCCTAATTAATCAAAATCATGGCAAATTTTGCAAAAGTTAAACTTTTTACATTTTACAAAATTACACTAGTTTATCTGATTTTCGACCAGTTGAATGTGATATCAAACATGCACTAGATGATATATAGGTCATATCATTGGGGTGAAACACAAGTTGTTTTTTGAAGAAAGTGTAACACACATTGTTGGTGCACAATAATATTAGAATATTGAGTTTGGTTCGTGTTCATAAGTCAAAGGTTCGATCATAAGTAGGCTAGACCATAGGTTCTTGTGAGAGTAGACAAGCACACCTATTTCAACCTCTATATAATAGGATTATTTCCTTAAGTCCTTTACTTTTTGTGTATGTAGAAAATTTAGTTGGGAGGGGAAACTCATCTCGTATATCTCACAAGTTTTTCGCCGGAGATTAATTACTGCTAAATAACGGTGAAAACTTCGTAAATATAATATGGTAACAAAAAAAGAAAGAAAAAGAAGTAAAAAAAATGTACTTAAATTATGATAGCAGTGGTTAGATTTGGCATGAGTTTGGAGATATTTGTTTTTAAGACATATATCTTCTATGCTCAACTGTGGAGACTAATCTATTATATCTCGTGGGACCCAAATGGACGGTAATCTCTCCCTACAAGTTTTAACGATGTTGCATGCTCTAGGTTCCAGGTTGGATTCGAAAGTATTTAAAACCTAATATTTGTTGACAATTTATTTTAAAGAACTTAAAATTAATTTAAAAGAAAGAATGCATATTTTTTGTGGTTTTCCATAAGTTCATTCTACGGGAAGGTAATCTTTTTTGATACACATATATTAAAAGTAGACATCTCTTATTGGTTGAATTCGAACCCTCCATTGATAAGAATGTCCATGTCTATACGCACTTGAAGACATAATTTAAGCAAAATGTCAAAGCAATTATCTCCTTAGAATCACAGTTATGTTACAATAGAAATGGTAAAATCTAAACCGAACGGTGAAAACTTCATAAATATAATATGGTAACAAAAAAAGAAAGAAAAAGAAGTAAAATAAATCTACTTAAATTATGATAGCATTGGCTAGATTTGGCATGAGTTTGGAGATATATATTTTTTAAGACAGATATTATATGTGGTCAACTGCAGAGACTAATCCCTTATATCTCGTGGGACCCAAATAGACGGTAATCTCTCCTTTCGAGTTTTAGTGATGTTGCATGCTCAAGGGCTCGATTTGAAAGTATTTAAACTTTAAACTAAACATTTGTTGACAATTTATTTTAAAAAACTTAAAATAAATTCAAAAGAAAGAATGTATATATTTTGGGATTTTCCATTAAAAGTAGACATCTCTTATACCTTGAATTCAAACCCTCCATTGATAAAGAAGAATGTCTATGTATATACACACTTGAAGACATAATTTAAGCAAAATGTCAAAGCAATTATCTTGATGAAAATTTACTCTTTAATTTTGATGATCTAATTTGGATACTCCAACACTTCGAAAGAAAAATGAGTACGCAATTGTTTTTTTTCCCACATCTTCTTTAATGCAAAGTAATTCTATTCGAGATACTCATGGGTTATAAATATGGATACTTCTCCAAAACTAGAATTAAAATCTTTTATATGTCAGAGCCATATAGTTCCCTTCCTTACAAACACTTTTGTTTATACATCATATGTATCTTTTTGTTAGTTTAAAAACAAATATTATTAACTCTTTTAAAATTTTGTGCAGCCTCTCCATTTTGCCCTAATGCACATTGAAAAACTATCCTCCTACGTACACTCTCTTTTTCTTCTATATTAGGGAGAACACCACCAAACATTAGACATATCAGAGTAGTGAGATATTTTGTGATAAAAAAAAAATTGATCATTTGTCGGAGTGCAATTTATACTGCCCATAGTTAAAAAAAATATTAAAATTTGAATTTTAATGTTGAAAGAACACAATAGCAAGTTTGAAATTTGAAATAGCACAGATTCATGGCATTTATAAAATTAAAGTAGGAGAAATTTGGGGGCCAACAAAAATTCTGAAACTGTTAAATCAAGTGGGTCATGGATCACTTTTCCCTAGTCTAGACATTCCCATTCTATACATGTTTTTCAAATGGTGCAATATGTAGGTATAGAAATAGGATACACTGTAATCAGTAGTATATTTATATGTCGACTACTATAAAATAAAACAAAACCCAACTAATTAACAAGCATAAATTTGAACAAAAAATATTAAAGTGAGATGTGAGTTAAGTGGAAATGGAAAAGGACCTAATAGTAGTAACATAGTAAATGAAAAAGGGGCAAGGAAGATAGTGGAGGTTTGAGGATCTGCAGTAGGGTCTCAAAGTCAGTATGTTTTTTAGAATGCAGGCATAGCAGAAGCTAGTGGAAAAAGATAAGAAAGCATTAATGCATTATAACATATATTATACTATAGGAGTTAAATAAGGAGAGGGTCAAGATCCGTTTCTCCGCTGTGTAAAATGTTACGTATCTATCTTCGTCCTTTTGCTCTCTATTGCTATGTGATCAACAGTAGAAAAGATAAGATGAATTGTCTGTATTTTTTAGAAGAATTTTTCATTATATACCAAAAAGAAAAATCATAGATGATTTATGGTAAAATTACATAACAGTAGAAAGATTTTCATGTGATCGTTATAAAATTCATCAAATTCATAAATGTTGCGAATTCGATGAAAAATCACACCAATAACAACTTGATGTGTGGAGCAAGGAATAATTAAGCAACCAAAACAAGTGGGTAACAGTTATAATCACAAACAAAAATAGAAAACAGCGAGAGAGAAAAGAAGAGAGAACACAAAAGAATTTGTTGACCCGGTTCGGTCCAAATTGACCTAGTCTGGGGGAGAGAGTAGCCATCCGTTTCACTATATGATGAGTAACATTACAAAAGAGATACCAATGAGTTACAAGAATAAGTCTCCCGCCTAATTCTACCCAAATCTCAATCTCTTCCCGTAACCAAGAGACTCAATCCTAATAGTGTTTCCCAAGGTGAATCAACCCTCAAACCCTAGTGTTTGTTCCAAAGAGACAAACTCTATACAAACCCTAGTTTTGTTGTTGCCTTTCTAAACCCTTGTTTCAGCCCCCTCTATCTCAAGGTTTGCTCTGATATAAAGCCTATATTTATAATAAAAGTAACCCTCATAAAATTGTAACAAATCTGGCCCAAAAATATGATTATGTTTTTCTGCATCAGCGTACCATCGTACTACGATTTTTTCAGAACCAAACGTCCAAAAAACTCCAATACCATCGTACTACGATGTAATTCCATCGTACTACGATGAAACAGATTCCAAAGCTTCAATTTCTCCAATTTTGAGTCACTTTCACAACAATAAACAAATTCATATCTTCATCGTGCAAACTTAGAACTTCATATTTCATCAAAAAAATCTTATAATACCAAAAGCCGACAAATCTATTTTTCTGCATAACCTTAATCGTTTTATTTCCCACTCATCAACAAAATCAGCCATAACCAAAAAAAAAAAAAAACCATAACCAAATTGCAACTCGACACCTAAACAAAAGAAACAGAAGAAAACTCAAAGAAGAAACGGTGAAAAAAAGATGAAAATCTTTTTATGTTGCTGGAGTGTTAGGTTGATTCATGAGAGAAAATGAAGAAGATGAAGCACCGATGAAATTATGCGGTTTTTTCTAATGAAGTTATGAGTTATGTGATGATTTTTTTAGGTTTTTGATGAATTTTATGGATTTTGATATTGTTTTATTTAAAAAAGACAACTATATTGATATTTTATAACATAAAAGATTAAATTAAAAAAAAATGGTGGAGCACATTGGTCCGAAAATATTCTTATCACATTTCAAAATTACGAGAAAACAATGGAGTACTATCAAGTATATTTATGTTACATAACAAATATGATTAAGTCTCAAAGGGGTTCAAGCATAAAAAATGAAACATCGTATGACATTGCTGCTTAAGGATAATCAAGTGTATAGTTTTAGAATAGTTGGTAATTGTCTGCGAGCTTATCTCAGTTGATAGAGACATTGTATAATTTATATAGGGGTAGGAATTCACATTCCACTTCTCCACATTTATAATATGTGAACTCCAGTCACTAGATTATCTATAATTTTTTTTTTCTTTCTAATTCTGAAATTGTTAGAGATATATTTTGGGCTAATCTAGATTCTACCTAACAATTTAATATTATTCTTTTGTGCTATTGATAGATTCAACATATAAAACCAATAGATACCGCTTATTATTGTTTGAGTTTGTGAGTGCCTTTTATTGAGCTAACATAATTAGTTGTATTTGCTTTTATGGAGTCTGAAAAGGAGAATAATTTTACATATTTTTCATAATTTGTTGAGATCTCTTGATTATAAATTTTCCCAATATAATTGTGATTGATTGGGAGAATGCAATGATGGGTGTTGTTGCTATAGTTTTTCCGAATGCTACTCTTATACTATGTTGATATCACATCTCAAAAAATTGAGGGCAAGATGGAGAGAAACAAACCTCTTTAACCATGTTCATACTAATCCCACACCTATTGATACGAAGGCATTTGCTCACTCTTTGTATGAAAAGTCAATAGTGAAATCATGACATCATAATCCGACCCCGAAAAGAAAACTAAAAGAAAAATGGAAGAAGAAAAAAAGTTGATGTTTAAAAATGAAGAATACGGAAGAAAAAAAAAAGGAAGGGTATTTATAGAATAAGGAGATGTAAATACCAAAATATAGTCAACAGGGTTATAGGAACATGTAAAATGTTCCAAATTGACCCAAACTTTGCTGAGAAGCCAAACCTCATATGCAACGACGACCTCTATATTATGGACGTGTTTTAGATCATACAATCAAAAACAATATTTTACTAGTTCAGATTATAGATATGAACTAATCAAATGCATAACTTTTTTGTGGTCCACATTGCACCAATAGTTTCTATGATCCACAACGCACAAAACCTTCTATAAATTGTTGTATTTGATTCATTTGCAAATACACACCACATAATCATGCACACTTATCTAGTAAATATGAACACCAAGCTAGTTATAGTGTATTACAACATGAGGAAACCTAATCTATTTAGGTCTGTGTTGATGTCACATTGTCTAGCTTGAAGAATCGACTAGAGCAAATTAGCAGTCATCTCAACCACAAAGACATGACAGGTGGACATTGTTGAGTATCACCTCCTATTAACCAAGATGGAAACATCCAATTTACCTAGATGAAGATATGAAGCAACGACTATGTGAGTAGTGTCGTATCCAGGACCCTAGACTAAGGGGTGCATAATTTTTTTAACCGGTTAGAACACTCAATTCCATAAATCCACATGGGTTAGTCCCTTGAAATAAGGCATAACGCCCTGAGCAAGCACGCTAGTTCCGGTACGTACCACCACACTGCAACATGCCCCCGTGCTTCCTCCATCATACATGTGGCCTCCAACGGCTACTTGATGGGGCGTCGCACTTCGCGAAGTCTGTTAACGCCTCCTTTTCCTATATAAGGGTGACTCAGCGTCACCCATTCAATTCTCATGTATTTTTACACATTCAACCTCATTTCCCACACTGACTTGATCGTTGGAGTGCTAACGTGTCCGCGGGCACCTTTCACTCTGCCGTGAAGACTGCACCATCTCCATGCGGGAACACCGTAAGTGGTTGTGAAGCTTGCATTGTTCAAAAAGTTATCCTGTCAGTGTGCTTACAATTTTATTACAACAATCAACAAATCATCACATCATTGCAGATGATAACCTTGTTTCTTGGCATCAAGTTAATCTTTTCGTGTGGCGTATACTTCTCAACCGTTTTCCAACGAAAGACAACTTGCTCAAGCAAAGAGTGATTCCGGCTACTTCTTAATCTTGTGTGTGAGGGTATGGTAGTTTAGAGGACGTGACTCATATTTTTCTTCAATATGATTATTTTCGTCAAGTTGGTCAGTGTTTATGATTGGTTAGACTTTGTCTTGGTGAATCCGAACCATATTTATGATTATTTCACTCAATTCAATGTCTTGCGAGGATTCTCTAAATACAATCACGATGTTATTAAAATAGAACCAAACCAAACCATACCAAACCATTGCGGCTTCAATTGGTTTTTTTTCTTTCAAGACAACACATAATTTTTAAAACTAGGCAACAATTTTGATTATATTAATTGCAACGATTAACAATTAACTCCACATAAACTTAAGGTGTATAAACATAAGGTGAAACAATTAACGATTATTTTCGATTACAAAATTTGTGACAATTAACTAAGTTGAAACAATGAAGCATAAACATAAGGAAAAACATGATGTCTGATCACGTAAACCCTTTCTCTCTCCAAAACATTTTTCTTTAACTTTTCACTAGAAAACTCACCCACCATCTCCCTCCCTACCTTATCCAAATCCTTTATGTCCAAGACGTAGACCATGAGCTTGGTGCTGCGACAATGAACTCCTTCCTCCACACCACCATCACTTTCCGTCGAGGTAGGTTGATTTCCTTCCGGCAGCCGGAGCACCTCCGCGTTTTAAGCATTCTCTGTCGTCGTTCCTTAGAGCCCGTTCAAAAGAAAAACATAAACATAAGGTTCTTCGAATAGAGTCTATCTTTCAAAAAAGAAGCATAAAGATTCAACTCCAAAACAAGCTACGATAGAAAAGATGATGGACGAGAGACAATTGAGTTGGAGGAAACATATCATCAAGATATGATTTAGTTTATTTTTTAAATGAAGGCTTAAATATGTCTTTCGTCCCTGCAAATATAGGTCATTAAAATTTTCGTCCCTGAAGTTACTAATTCTTCCAATCTGCCACTGCAAAATTTAATCATTTGACTTTTGGTCCTAATTAGGTTTTTTTGCTGAGGTGGGTTGTCATTAGCGACATGATGCCCATGTGGCAAGTGATGATTGGACGAAGTGGTTGGCTTAAATAGGTTTTTCGTCCCTGCAAATATAGGTCATTTGAATTTTCGTCCCTGCAAATATAAGTCATTTGAATTTTCGTCCCTGAAGTTACTAATGACATGTAATTGAGACCATTTTTCAAATGATTAATATTTGCAATGGCAAAATGGAAGGATTAGTAACTTCAGGGACGAAAATTCAAATGACCTATATTTGCAGGGACGAAAGACATATTTAAGCCTTAAATGAATAAAAAATGATATACACATTTGTATGTATAAAGTTAATTGGAAAAAGAAGAAGAAAAATGAATAAGTGTGTGTTTGGTGGGTTATGTGGGGGATTTGGACTGAATTGGTTTTTCCTTATGCTTGTGGTTTGGTTTGGTTTAGATGGCAAAACCAAATCTACAAACTGAACCAAACGGTGCAGTTTAGTGAAAAAGTGGCTCAAATACAATTAAAAAAAACACGATTTTTGATTTATAATTTTCTATTAAGTTGGTTCGGTTTTGAACAACTCTTAGTTATAATAATCTTCACCATTTTCTATTAATATTCTTCATTGTTTCAACTTAGTTAATTATATGGTCTTGGTAGAAGCCACTAGTAGCAAAGTGAAAACCAGCCCTTTGCTTGCTCCATAGTCACGACAAAAGAGCCAGAACCACACCATACCACAGTGACACCATAATCAGAACCAGAACCTCGTCTCGGATAGCACTTGAGTGATATAGAGTTGGGTGACATTGATGACATTGACCAATCACAATGTCACAATGCTTGTGTTTCTCTCTCTTTCACAAGCATTGTGCCATTGTGATTGGCCAATGTCACCAATGTCACTCAACTCTATGTCACCCAAGTGCTATCCCGGGTCTCAATCACCACACAACTTACAAGTACTACAATTGACTGCCTGTCTTGTTTTCCTAGTAACCGTCGTAATAACAATCCTCATAAATAAACACTATTACCCCACCTGTAGCAGCCTAACTAAACCATGAATTAAAATAGAATTAAAGATCCATATTATTGATCCATCATTTTTCACGTAGGTAGTAGGGTTGGGCTGTTGTACGTGGAAGTCTTCCTCATTACACGACAAAAAGTCCTCTTCCTTCTCACTCTAATAATCTCAATTCTCAAACTAAAGACACAACACACCTACACTTTGTTTCCACCCAAAAATTTTAAAAATAAAAAATACAACTGGCAATATATTTTTACACCTTCCAAGCCCTAATTTAATAATATTTTCGTTTACCATAAGTTCACTCTATTTTGCCTCGATATTTTAACCTATCTAGATTTGAATCACGAACTCTCCTCATTCCTTCCTCAGTGTCTCTCCTTCTATTTAACCCTCTTTAAACAAACTTCAAACCTCTTCAATTTTCTCAACTTCTTCTTCTTCTTCACAATTACAACACTGTTTGGAAACCATTAATTCTCTATATGATGGCTGCTCAGAAGCACTTACATGAGCTACTCAAAGAAGATCAAGAACCATTTCTTCTAAACAACTACATTTCACACAAACGTAACCAAATAAAAAGATCTTCCTCAAGCACCACTTTACAATTGAAGAAACAAAAATCACCACCAACAAGAACAATTAACCTCTGCAAAAATGCTTGTTTTTTCTCATTCCAAAACACACCAGATATAAGAAAATCACCACTCTTCGAACTCTCATCACCGGTCAAAAGTCCTCTTAGAATCCCTGCCAAAACTGCATCACTTTTACTTGAAGCAGCTTTAAAAATTCAAAGTAAAAAACCCAATGGAAAAAACAAATCCTTTGGTGTTTTTGGTTCGTTTTTCAAGAAACTAACACAAAGAAACAGAAGCAAAAAGAGTGAAAATGAAGAAAATGTTTCTGTTAAAGATATTTTGAGATGGGATTCTTCTATAGGAAGAAGACATAGAAAATCCTTCAACAACATAGTTGAAGAAGAAGAAAACAAAGGCTTTGAGGTGTGTTCTTGCAATGGAAGACCAAGTTGTAGTGGTGTTTGGTCTGAGAGTAATGAAGATAAATCTTTGGATATGGAAACTTCAAGTAGTGGACATTCTTGTGAATCTGTTGAAGAGGTTGAGTTTGTGATGAACAAGAAGAAAGAAAATGTAGATTGTGCTTGTTTTGATCCTCATGGATTTTTCTGTGAAAGCCCTTTTCGTTTTGCTCTTGAAAGGAGTGCTTCCTCTTCCTCCGGCCGTCGTACGCCGGAGTTTTCCTCGCCGGCGGAGTCACCTAGGCGCCACCAAACAGAGGTTTGTTATTTTTTATGATAAAAATAATAATAAGATTAAATATGCTTTTATTATTTATGAAAATGTGTTTCCTAAAATTTATGATTTTTTTAAGCTTAGTTTATAAATTTGTTCTAAAAATAGAGAAATTATATTTGTACAACCACTTTGTGATAACTTTTTGTAAAAAAAATAAAAACTTTGACAACTTTCTCTCTATCTTCTTTTTTCTCTCTCAATTATTTTTAACCAATGAAAAGAGAGAAGAAATAAGTTGTCGCAAAAGTTGTATCAAATAATTATTCAAATATCACTACTCTTAAAAGTATAGTTTACTAGTTTGAAACTCGTGCCTTGCACGGGAAACAATGCATTGATATACGTATGAGTTGGAGTTCGAATTCTAGACACTCAACTTATTTATTTTAAACGTGAATTATAGTTATTTAATAAAAAAGAGTTTAGTCTATAATTATTAATTTTTATTTATTTTAGTCATTGTATTTCTTTTATAGAGATTAAACGAGGGATTAAAAATAAAAAACAATCCTCTAAGCAAATTCACTTGACAGCTACAAAAATAATATTATGTAAGAGTTGAGGTTTAAACCATATACTCTTTGCGATAAGATACTTGACTAATAAAAAAAATCAAAAACATTTAGATAAGAGGATAATAAAAGATATCTTTTCTCTTAATTAGAGATTGTGCGTTTGAATGTAGCCATATATACCCTCTATGTGGGATTAAAAATATTCATTTTTTTTTTTTGCAAAAAGAAAGTAAAAAAAGGTATAGAATAAGCTGAAAAATTCATAATTAATGAGATTAAAAAGATATTCAACTTTTCATTCAGCTAGCATTGTTGTGTCTCCTAAATTCATGAACGATGTAGGTAAGATGATAAATTTTGTCATCCAAAATAGATTAACTGTTTACTTTCCATTTCTGCATAAATTTCTCGTAAAGCACTTTCCATCCAAAATAAGAATATAATTAATCATTTTTGAAAATAAATTTGTGGTATATCAGCTGATTTTGCAGCGAGTTGGACCACCATATTTAACTCGTGAGTATGCCGTGTTTGTTTGTACTGTTGTGTTTGTTTTTGTCGGCAAATAGATCCAGATCCTATGACTGATATATTTGCCGGAAATTTGTTTTATTTTGACAATTATACCCTTCCATTTTTCCCAAAATCTGTGCAAATATTTACATTTAGAAGATGGTCACATAAGTCAATTCAATTCAATAGTTTTGTTCGGTAAATAAAGTCGTAGTATTATGTTTTTGTTTGTTCTATTGTTAATATCTGATTCCGACATTCTATTTACTAATGAATAGTTTCTCATTTGTATTTTTGTTTGGCATTAATTGTATTGTACAGAAACAAAAGATAAGTCAATATATAACAACCCAATTTTATGAATAAATAACCCAAATTATCAAACAAGTACTGAGTCAATATCATACACATTATTAGTAATGATTAAGAAATTATGTTAACTACCCCAATTATGATATTATTCTAATTAAAGTTGTTGTGAATTTTCCATAGGACAAAGAAAATAATGGAGTTGATGGCGTCAATAAATTCCAATCAGGGGAAGATGAGGAAGAGAAGGAACAATTTAGTCCGGTATCTGTTTTAGATCCACTCTTTGAGGATTATGATGATTGCCATGAAAATGACGATGATGAGGGTGATTTTGATTTGGAGTGTAGCTACGCCAATGTACAAAGTATGTCATTATATTTTTTTTTAGAATAATCAATCAATTTAGTAGATAAAGTATAATCTCTAAATATATAGTTGCTCAAAAAAAAAAAATCTCTAAATATATAGAAAAAATCAATAGAAGGATACGAATTTAGTCAACTTAGTCTTGCAAAAGACTAACACAGCGAATTTTCGTATACTTTTGATATTAAATTGATAGATAAAATTATATATTATTTTTAGGGTTAAATATATTTTTGGTCCTTATAAATATATCAGTTTTTTGTTTTAATTCCTTTAAAATTTTCCTTTAACTTTTAGTCCCTGTAGAATTGTCCAACTTTACTTTTAGACCCTTTTTTAAAATAAACTCATATTTAGAATTCATATTTTTGAATAAATTTTTTTAGAATAATTCATAATATTATAAGAATCTCTTCCAAAAAAATTTAGAATTTTTTAACAAAACATAAATTTAATATGAATTTTTATATTTTTGAAGGTTAAAAATTCATATTAAATTTATGTTTTGTTAAAAAATTCTAATTTTTTTTGGAATTATTTTTACAATATTCCATACATATCTGCACAATTTCATTAAAAAAAAATGCTAAAATGAACTTAAAAATAAAGACCAAAAGTAGTGATTGAAAATTTTATAGGGACTAAAAGTTGAAGGAAAATTTTAGAGAGACTATAATGAAAAGTTGGTATATTTATAAGACCAAATACATATTTAACCCTTATTTTTATGCATCGGAGAGAGTGATATTTAAATATTAAGTTGATGGTTTGTTTATTTTATTTTATTTTATCTTATTATTATTTTATAGTTTTGTCATTTATTTTGTTGTATGGTCGTTTTCTATCAAAATACCGTCGTACACGTTTCTTCAAAGTTGATTGTCCGTTACAAAAAATACCATAAGAGGGGCTAGTCGGTGAAATGATTGTGCTGAAATTGAAATATAATATTAACATCTATCTTTTGTGGGTTCCATTTAAAGATTACAGTGGTTTTTCACTTAGAAGGCATTTTGCATTGAATGTGGGAATTGGCCTTAGCCTACTCTTTGTTTTTACCATTAGACATAAGCACTGTGTTATAAATTTCAATATGACCCACAAAATTTTTTCATGTCAGAATAAGATCTGTCTTGATTGTGATGCTTATATTGAATGTGTTGTATAAGGTTTCAGCAATGTAAAGTTTAAGCATGTTTGATGGTAATTTTTGGTTGTTCAGAATTTAGTACTCTTGTGAATATTTAACTTGGTCAAAGTGTTACAACCCATGTGAGTTATTGCTTCATTCACATGTGGGCATTTAAACACTTGATTTAGTTTGAGTTCTTCAAGACCTTTTTAAGCATTGCAAGCTTGGGAAGTGGATTTGAATCATTTGATGCAGTAAAAAATTCTTAGTTACTGCTGTTAATAGATTTTGGTTGTGGGATGAAGATCAATTCATATTCTTAGTTTGTATTTTCAAATTAGAATATAACCGATCTGATCTTTATCCAACAATCAAGATCTATTGTCCGCAATGACTAGTGAATCTCTTTTAAATCCGCACATTTCTACTACTTCACTTCATATTGTCCCTATAGCATTATGCATCTTGTACCTATTGTTGTTTTCCCTATGCTATAGAAATTCTTTCGATTACTTGCAAGAAAAAAATGTTGAAATTTGATAGTTTAATTTGCAAGTCAAAGAATTTTATAGTTTTTTTTTCCTTCCAAAATTAAGTGAATAGAAGGATGATATTTGTTATTAATATTCTTTTTTTGTATTAAATTTTCAGGAAGCAAGCAACTACTATTAGACAGGCTTCGTAGATTTGAGCAACTTGCAGAGTTAGATCCACTAGAACTTGAGAAAAGAATGCAAGAAGACAACGAAGCATTCGAAGACGATGATTATGAAGAAGATGAAAGTGAAGCATCAAGTGAAGAAAAGGCATTGAGAGAAATAGTTCATGAAATCCTTTGCCATCCAAGTGTTCATGAAAGATGGCAAGACCAAGGAGTTCTTAAGAGACTAGTTTATGATCTCATTAAGGAGGAAGAGAAAGAACTTAATTTTTCACAAGATATGGACATTGTAATGAAAAGGGTATGCAAGAAAATGGAATTGTGGAAAGAAGTGGAATCTAACACTATTGATATGATGATAGAAGAGGATTTCTCTAGAGAGGAAATTGGGTGGAAGAAAAATGCTGAGGAGACAAAAGAGCTAGCTGGAGAGGTTGAGCTTGCTATCTTTTGTTTACTTGTTGATGAATTTTCAGAGGAATTAGTATGTTAATGTGGGTAAATTTGGATGCAGTTGAGGAGGTACTTAATTAGTATGAATAATTATCTTTATTCTTTTTATTTATTACTATAAGAGTATAGTATGACTTCATACTTATTTTAAAATAGGATAGTTTTAGTAAAGAAAATGAGAGACCAAAATTTTAATTAGGGTTTGAGGGGAAACATGGGGATATGTACATGACTCATGTATGTAGCTCGTTGTTCCATGAGAATGTTGTAAATCACTTTTCCTAATTGAATTTTGTTACAATTATTAATCCGAGATAGAGATCCTCTTGATAATATTGATTAGAAAATTGCTATTTCAAGCAAGTTTTTATTGGTTTCTTTTTAATTCGCTATGCTCTTTTGATGGTTTTGTTCGCTTTATATAGCAATGCTGGATTGATTAATATTTAATGGGCTTTTATTTTATTTAGGTTTAATTGCAGTTTTAACCTCTAACTTTCACAAAGTTGTAATTTTAGTCCCCTAAGAAAAAAACTACAAAACGGCCCTCTAAGTTTTGCGAATGTGGCAGTTTTGGATGCCAATTTTGACCGGTCTACGCTGACGTGGCACCCTAAGTGAGGTGCCACATGTTATTTTATTATTATTTTTTTTTGCCTTGGGGGCCAAAACTGCTAAAGATGCAAAACTTAGGGGCTGTTTTGTAGTTTTTTTTTCTTAGAAGACCAAAATCGTAAATTTATGAAAGTTAGGGGGTTGAAATTGTAATTAAGCCTTTTATTTATTGATGTAACAAGGAGGTAATGAAATGGTGGTGTTAAATAGTAATGTTAAATTGAATAATAAAGGATCCAATGTTGCATGTTTGTCACCAAATGTTGTCATAATAATGAAGACGATTTTTGCCAGCAATGTGACCTAATGAAATAATGTGAAACGTCTCTTTAAGTCTAAAATAAGTAGCTACATAATAATGTATAGTGTGTGTCTTTGGGGGTAGCCTTCACTAATCAAGTAAAATGGTTCAGAATGCAGTGTATGTTACTCTTTCTTCCTAGTTTTTCCTAAGAAGCAAAATGAATTTTATTAAATTGAAATACAAACCCAATCACAAGATGTGATTAGGAAACATAACAAAGAGCATCAGTGCGAATTGATAGGTAATAAGAGCATCTATTACCTATTCTATCAAAGAACATCTAACAAAATAGGTAATAAGAGCTCTTATTACCTATCAAAATCAATTCTCTTAAAATTATATTTCATTTATATTCAACAAAAGTATTGATAAAAAATATTTACAAGGTAATAATTATTTCACATATATAATGAGTATTTATTTTATTTTATTTTTGACAAGAAGAAACTTATTGCATTTCATTCATAATAATAGTAGAGATACAAGATAAAATCCTAGTATGAATATGGAAACTAGCATGACGCAAAGCCACTCTAGCAAAACTATGAGCGACTTCGTTGGCTTGTCTCCGAATAAACCTAACATCATAGGTTACTAAATCAGAAGCTAACAGGCTTCTACAGTCATTGATAACTGCGCTAAAATTAGAGACGCCACTTTTACTGCCATAAAGACTATCTACCACAGTTTTGGAATCAAGCTCAAAATCCACAATACCTAGCTGGAGATCACGAACCCAGTACATGGCTGATAATAAACCTAAAGCCTCACCCAAATCCACATCAAGAATCGGAGACATCCATTCAGTCTTGGCTAAAACATAACGACCTTCATCATCTCGAATGCACACACCAATGCCAACCTGATTCTGAGCTTGAGAAAAGGATGCATCAACATTACATTTAAATCTGTCGGGACTTGGTTTGATCCACTTCAAGTCGTTCGGGGTAGCGGGATGTTAAGGGATAGGATGACGAATAGACTGAGCATTCCTCCAACTAGTAAGAAGAGTTCCTGCATGGGCACAAATAGCTTGAGCTGTTTCAGTAACATTGTTCCATACTTTATTGTTACGATGCTTCCATATACTCCAGAGGGTCACACTGAAAACTTGCTTTTGCTGCTGGTCAAGGTGTTGTAAGATAGCAAACACATTGGTTGGAAAGCTTGCATCAATATCAAAAACATCCATCAAAAGACTCCATAATCCACTCAGTTGCCAACAAGTCTTGCTTTTATCACACATAAAGAACATATGGGTACTATCCTCGCCAAAGTCATCACACACTGCACACCTATCAATACATTGAACTCTTTTTGATTGCAATCGGATTCTTGTGGGCAAACAATTACGACAAGCTCTCCATAAGAAATTCTTGACCTTCAGGGGCAATTTTAGACTCCAAATACAATTCCAGTTACCTGGTACATGGTGTTGAACAACTGCCACATCATGATTCAGAATATCCTTGTAAGCACTCTTAACTGAATAGGCACCATCCCTCTCGAACTTCCAAACAGCCACATCACGAGTTACCGAAGGGAATAACAGGGTATTAAAAATATTTCTAGCAGTACCATTGTCAAAAAAAAAAAAAGAATTTATTAGTTCCATATTCCATTGTTTTAGGGGTGTAACCAACAGGTCAGAAACAATGAGAGATGGCCACTCCAAATGATGATGAGTAAATGCTAAAATTCGTGCAGCATTACTGAGCCATGGATGATCCCTAACTGGAATGTGTTCTCCTGTGCCTATACTCCACTAAAACCCACGGCGAATCATGCTTTAACACTCCATATGTTGCGCCAAACATAACTAGGATTATGGCCTATGTTAGCTCGAAAATAGTCACTTCGAGGAAAATATTTAGCTTTGAGTAAACGAGTGATCAAAGACTCTGGAGAAGAAACCAACTTCCAAGCCTGCTTGCCAACCATAGCCATATTAAAAGCCTTAAGACCCTTAAAACCCATACCGCCAAACACCTTAGGAACTGAAAGACGTTCCCAAGATAGCGAGTGCAATCCTCGAGAATTTGCTGAATTATGACCCCACCAGAAGGAGTTTAACATTTTCTCTATCTCGATAATGAGGGATCCCGGAAGAAGGAAAACACTCATCACATAGGAAGGGATGGATTGCAAAACAGACTTAATGAGAACCTCCCTTCCAGCCTAAGAGAGACATCTATTGCTCCAAGAGTTGATTTTATTCCAAATGCGATCATTAATAAATTTAAAAGTTGCATGTTTACTACATCCAATCATAGATGGCAGCCCAAGATATTTACATGTACCCAACACTTGACGAACACCGAGAGTAGTAGAAATGAGGTTCTTTAGATCATCTGGAGTATTGTGACTACAAAATAATTCTGACTTCTGAAGATTAATGGCTTGCCCCGAAGCTTATTCATAAGTAGTCAAAATATTCTTCATACAAACAACCTCTCGTTCACAAGCTCTAAAGAAAAGAAAGCAATCGTCTGCAAAGAGAAGGTGAGAAATAATTGGTGCACATGTGCATATCATAGTACCTTTAATATCATTGCGACGTTCAACTTCACGAATAAGGGAGGAAAGACCTTCAACACAAATGATGAACAAATAAGGTGAGAGGGGATCACCCTGCCAAAGGCCGCGCCCTGGCACAATAGGACCCACCGATGCTCCATTAACCAAGACTGAGTAATCAACTGTCTCAACACAAAGCATGATCCAATTAACCCAACAAGATGAGAAGCCCATTTGAATCATGATTTCTCGTAGGTTATCCCAATCTAGTCTATCATATGCTTTACTAATGTCCAACTTGAGTGCAACATCTCCACTCTTTCCTTTTGCCTTTGCCTTCATATAGTGAACAATTTCAATAGCCACCATTGCATTGTGTAAGATAGAGCGACCTGGGACAAAAGCTGACTGATTAATAGAGATACATTTATCGAGCACTTGTTTGAGCCTATTAGCAAGCACCTTGGCTACTATTTTTAACACAACATTACAGAGAGCAATAGGCCGCCAATCCTTCATTGAAGTCTGAGAATCACCTTTTGGAATAAGAGTGATATTGGTAGAATTGACATGAGGTGGGAAAGCGCCACTTGCTAGACAATGACAACCTGCTTGGTAAACTCCATGACCACAAGTGTCCCAAAAATGTTGAGGACAAAATCCTTATTTGATGTTTTAAAGATTACAAACATTTAATACTTGTTTTTTAACTTGTTATCTACTAATGAATTTTGTGAAAAATGTTTCATAAGAATGTTCTTAAAATAAGAAAGAAGGTTCTTTGCTCACAAGACAAGTTAAAAACGTCCTTATCAAAGCAATTATGCAAAAGGACATAATTGGACTTTTTGGAACAAATTCAAGAAGCAAAATATTCTCTATGTCTCACCAAAAGAAGATACCTTGGATATATGACATAAATGGAAAGAATATCAAATGATTACATAAAGGCCATTGCATTTGAAAAGGAATTGGAAAAGCACGTGCCTTAAAGAAAGAAGAACAAAATTGTTTTACAAAGAAAGAATGTTCTTGAGAACATTCTGGTGAAACTACAAACATGGATAAGGATGATGTCATTCAATCACAGTTAATTACAGCTTATACACAGTTGTACTACAACCTCACGTGGGCTGTCTCAAATGGCTAGAAAGAAGAGAATGTTCTTCAGAACATTCTTCACTTGGAATAACACATTTTTTGCAACACTTGTGCATTAAGCAACAAAAGCAAAAGCACACGGGCTGTTTTTCGTACAAGCTTAACAGCTGTATGTTCATGTATAGTTTCAAATGAGCTTCACCACTTCAACCTCTATAAATACAACAAGAAGAATGTTCTCAAGAATGAAGGCACAACAAAGAAGAATGTTCTCAAGAATTGTCTAGTGAAGGTACAACAAAGATAAGGATGATTTGACAGTTCCACCATATCACAGCTATCACACCTTCACACGTATGCTTGCTGTAACACAGCTGTAACTCAGAGAACGTTCTCAAGAACGTTCTGCATCTCACAAAGCTTTCATTTTTTAGCATCCTTGCGCCTCAAGAAGGAAAAACACACGCACATGGGATGTTTCATGAAAGGAGGAAACAACTGTCCTTAATGCTTACCATGAAACAGCTGTCACTCAAGAGAATGTTTCACGAATGTTCTACAACTCACAAGTTCTCATTTGCCAACATTCTTGCACATCAAGAAAGAGAAACACACGCACATGGGGATGCTTTCTTTGAAGTGGATACAGCTGCCATCTGCCTTGGAGCCTCTCTATCACAAGCTTCTATAAATAGCAAGCATACCTCCACTATGTTTCTTAAGAGCTTACACACAAAAGAATTCTTTCTTCTCTCACGTGAATATTCAAAGAAGTATTCATCAAAGCTCTTCAAGCTACAACAACAAAGCAAGCTTTAAATATCTTTCTTCTTAGCTTAGATATCCCTGAAAGTTTGTATTGATAATATCTCCAAGTTGGGATATTATTTAAAATATCTCTTTGAGATATTATTTTAGCAAACATAGAAGCTTGAAATTGTAGGTTCTTGTCAACTCGCGTTTGGGGCTAGAATCATGTTTTAGGGATTCGATTTTGCTAGTTATCCAAACATCTAAGAATTGTCTAAAACCACGTTTTGTGGTTGAAACGCACGTTTGGGGCTGCAAAACGCAGATCCAAACAGACACTAAGTTCACTGCTTCTAGACTAAGTTGGTTCCAAGAACTTTCATATCTATGACTTACTAATGTTATAATTCACTCACATTGTTTATGCTTGGATAGGAAAACCAATAATATTGATAAAATTATTAGCAAGGCATGCTGGCTTTTTTATGATCACAAATTAATGTTTAACACTTGTTATGGAAAGTAGAAGATATAAAAGTAACTTATTTCTCATAGATGAAAATGATAGTACAAGGGGTATTTATAGTGATAGCATCTAGTACATAACACCTAATTACATTCTAATGAAATAGATTAAGCTAATTAAAACTAGGTAGCTTTTAACTCAAGTAATCTTATCTTCTTCCTCTAATATCCCCCCACAAGCTGGAGAATGGTAAATGTCTACCATATCCATCTTGGATAATAAAGTATGAATTAATTGAGGAAGAAGTGGTTTGGTGAAGAAATCTTCAAGCTGATCCTTATAGGATACCGGAAGAAGCTTCATGATTCCTTCTTACAACTTTTCCCTAACAAAGTGACAATCAATCTCAAGGCGCATAGTCCTTTGATGAAAAATTGGATTAGCAGCAATATGCAAGTCACTCCGATTATCACAATATAGAAAATGAAGCTTGATAGGTGAAACATATAAATCTCTGAGCAGATAGAGTAACCATTGAAATTCACAAGTTGCTGCACACAGAGCTCAATATTCAACTTTATAGGAGGATCTGGAGACACTCAATTGCTTCTTGGTCCTCCGTGATATGAGTGACTTGCCAAGGAAGAAACATTGTCTATAGATGGATCTCCTAGAAACTAAGCATCCTGCCCAATCAACATCTAAAAATCCTAACAAACACAAAGAAGAATCTCTGGGGAAGAACAAACCCTGATCATGACATCTCTTCAAGTACTTCAAAACTCTAGTAGCTGCAGTGAAGTGTTTTTTAGTATGAGCAAAAAGAAACTTGTTGAGTTGCTGAGTAGTAAATGTAATGGCTGGTCTTGTGTTTGTTAAATAGACCAATCTTCCTATTAATATTCTATATGAAGGAATATCATGATAATGTGCACTTGAATCTTGATGTAACCTGCAAAAAGGGTTAAAAGGAGTAGAGACTGGTTTAAAAGCTAAAAAACCTGAATCAGTGAGAAGGTCAAGGCAATACTTGCTTTGACAAAGAGATATGTCTTGTAAAGAGTGAGCCATTTCTAAACCAAGGAAGTAGTTCAACTGACCAAGATCTTTGATCGTGAAGGAAGAAAGCAGAATGGCTTTAATGTTGTGAAACTCAGATAAGGAGTCACCAGTAATGATAACATCATCAACATACACTAAGAGAACTGTGAAGGTAGTATCAGTCTTTTTAATGAACAAAGAATGATCAGAAGATGATTGAGTGTATTGATGACGAAGTAGAAAAGAACTAAGTTTCTCATACCATTTTATACTAGCTTGTTTCAACCCATAAATAGATTTGATGAGCTTACAGACTTTATTAGGTTTGAATTGGGGTAATTTACCTTTAATGATAAATATGATTCAATTGTAAAATGAAGGAGATGGAGATCACATGTTGAATAAAGGAGATGAAGAAACTTAATGTTTTTGAGACGAAAATGATAATTGATCATAAGAAAAAACCAAAGTACATTACCCTTAATGAATTAGGGGTAAATTACCCCTAATAACAAATATGATTCGATTATGAAACAAAGGGGATGGAGATCATATGTTTAATGAAGGAGATGGAAAAATTTGATGTTCTTAAGATTAAAATGGTAACTGATTTTAAAAATAAAGCTGAAGAACATGATTTTTTTTTAAATGAGTAAATTATCCCCAAATCATGAAGGGGTAACGTAGAAAAAACCGTAATTAATGAAATGATGTTAAATAGTAGTGTTAAATTGAATAATAAAGGATCCAATGTTGCATGTTTGTCTCCAAATGTTGTCATTATAATGAAGACGATTTTTGCCAGCAATGTGACCTAATGAAATCAAGCAAAACGTCTCTTTTAAGTCTAAAACTAGTAGCTACATAATAATGTATAGTGTGTCTTTGGGGGTAGCCTTCACTAATCAAGTTAAATGGTTCAAAATGCAGTGTATGTTACTCTTTCTAGTTTTTCTTAAGAAGCAAATTGAATTTTATTAAATTAAAATACAAACCCAATTACAAGATGTGATTAGGAAATATAACAAAGTGCACTACAATCATCTACCGTTGATACCATTCAATTCCTATTCAAATGAACACGACTCAAATAATAAAACAAATTTTGTTACAATTTCAATTAAGCACTTGAAGCAAACTTGCAGCAAGACACCTATTTTTGAATAATCTCGATCAGCTTGAAACCAGAAAGCCACACCAATGACCAATGACCAGTTGATGTAATGGTTCAATAATCTATTACATAGAACTAAGCAACACAAAGGAAATAATTCCTTAAGTACATACTACAAGTGAAATTGAAAGGTAAAGAAGGATAAAGGGAAAAGGGGAATACAAACTATCAGAGATGGTGTAATATCCCACTTAAAAGAATTTTCAGTATTTTATCTGATAACTCAATTTGTACGCGTTTAAGAATTAAAAGGACGTTTTGGTACTTTTGCGCAGGAGGCATATAAGTGGCATATGACTCATAAACCTCATTTTCTCTTCTACGCTTCTCTCTCTAACAAGGCAGAAAACACAAGACTCTCTCTTCCCTCTCTAAACTTTCGACCCACTCCCTCCTTCTCACTCAATTTTCTCCAAATCAATACTTCTGCAAGATCAAGAATCAATGGCAGAACCAACTTGAAGATTGTAAAGTAATGGATTTCTCAAAAACTCTTGTAGCTTGAAGCACCACCAATTTGGGAAATCTTACATGCTTAGGGTTTGGTAGAGATTCTGAGATTGGAGTCACTACAATTCTGCAGGTGAGTCCCTTAACTAGCATTTACCCTTGGGTTATTTTGAGAATTATGTGAGCTAATGAACAAAGTAGGAAATTATATGAATTAGGAATTAATGCCCTTTTGATCCAATCTGTTAATTTGTGATGTTTGTTACCATGAATTGAAACTACTATGTTCTGTACGTATTATGGGTATGATGCATGCGTGAATGGCTTGATTTCTGGCTTTTTGGCATAAAAATGCGATTTTCTGCAGGTCTGATACTGATGAACTTCGCATAAGCGAAGCTCTGTTCGCTTAAACGTACAACAACGTCGAAGCAAAACTATTTTTCGCTTACAGGTTCGCTTAAGCGAACTCCTCAGCGAACTGCTCGCTTGGAGGCTCGCTTAAGCGAACTGTACCTGGACAGCACGTCCGAAAAACCTTTTTCTAGCGCATCAGTGTCGTCCGAAACTTTCCTGACAAACCTTTAACGTTATTAATTTTTAAAGAAAGCAGAAACACATATTATCAAGCCATGATCACGCATTACATCGTACAATTACTTTAACTTTGAATCATGGACAATAATCACAAATTCAACGGAGGATTAATTATGAGAGTTATGTACGGCTTATGTTGGGTAGTGACTGATGTCTAGACATGGGTAAAACTTAGACACAGGAATGATGTATGTTAATTCGCCACCATTGCGTACTAGGTTGAAAACCTATATGTTTATGTTTAAAGACTATGATTAAAATATGACATGTCGTGTCTCTTGCGATCCACGTCAGGGGGAATTTCAAGAGGTTCACGCCAGGGGAACGGGACACGCTTCACAAGGTAGGCCCGCACGACATTAAGAGGAGTCCGACGTACCCTAGATAGGTCTCGTCGGTCATGTATGGGATTGTGCTCGGGGTTACTCCACTCGATTACATTCCGTAAAATCAACTCAGATAATTTTCACGAAACCATAATATGATATGCTTATGACATGATATGAATATGATATGATGCAAGTTAAATGTAAATGATAGCGATCTAGGAATGAACGATCGTTCTAGGTATGCATAAGATTCACATATGTATAATCAATTAATTGGTTATATTATAGACACGTGGTAACCGTAGGTTTCCCCCGAGGTTACCATTAACCTAAGACTTAGGTAGGACTCACTGAGACAATATGTCTCATCCCACTCATTCTTTGTTCAGGTTCACAGGTGTTTCGAGGCAAAGGTAAGCAGAAGGCGTCAGACTGATTGTGCTTTAATTTGTTGGATTTAGCATTCATGTCTTTTAGTCGATGTTATGTTTTATATATGTAGTGTTGTTGTGAACCTCGTTGTACTTGTTCATCCGACATTATTATGTATTTTTATTATGACATATGACCTGAGACAACTTTGTACTCTAATTCTCAACTTATGTTGTACTTCCGCATTGTAGTATTAATGTATCCAGTATTAGTTATAACGCACATGTTGAATATTCTAGACTCTTTCAATATGGGTGTTACAGAGGGATAGAGAGAATTAGAATTTCAATCACATTCAATTCCTTATCTTATTTTAATGCCTTCTTTCCCTTATATAAGCCTTGTTCACTCCTTATTAACACATATCATCCAAGAAAATTGCTTTTTTGACAATGAATATTTCTTATTGACACAAGTAAATGACACTTTTACCCCTAGCGGCAGTTAACAACCGTTAGCCTAAGCGCCGACAGTAAACTGCCGCTTGCTCCTCCAGCGGCTGTTAACTGCCGCTGGGCTCCTCCAGAGGTAGTTAACTGCCTCTGGCTTTGCTGCTTTTTATTATGATTTTACGCGTTTCGATCGAAAAATCAAAATAAATCGAAACTTATTCAGAATTCTACGAAACTTTACAGACACCTCTATAAAAATACATATAGATGATGTGAAAAGTTTCGTAACATTCCGAATAAGTCTCAATTTTCTTCATTTTTCGACTGAAACGCGCAAATTCGCAATTGAAAAAATAAAAAAAATCGACACTTATTCGAAATGTTATGAAACTTTGCACATTATCTATATGCATTTTTATAGAGGTGTCTATAAAGTTTCGTAGCATTTCGACTAAGTCTCGATTTATTTTGATTTTTTGACCGAACCATGCAAAATCGCAATTTTTTTCAAGTGCGAGTCCGAAAAAGTGTCCTAGAGGTTGAACTTTTTCACGCTTTTTTGCGCTCATGTTTAGAACAAAAAAATAACATCTCCCACAAAAAATTTGAAATTTTCGACAAGAGACGGATTAAATATGAATTTTTAACGCGCCTAAAATTTAAGACACGAAAACGTCAAAACGTCGATCTAGAAATTGAATTTTGATCTGGTTTTTTGCAGACAGCTCTAAAAAAATATATATAGAGGGTCTGTAAAGTTTCGTAGAGTTCTGAATAAGTTTCGATTTATTTTGATTTTTTGACCGAAACATGTAAAATCATAATAAAAAACAGCAAAGCCAGAGGCAGTTAACGACCTCTGGAGGAGCCCAGCGGCAGTTAACTGCCTCTGGAGGAGCCCATCGGCAGTTAACAGCCGCTGGAGGAGTCAGCGGCAGTTAACTATCGACGCTTAGGCTAACGGTTGTTAACTACCGCTGGGGTAAAAACATCATTTACTTGTATCAATAGGAAGTTTTCTACGTCACAAAAGCAATTTTCTTCATCCAATATATGCCCACGTGTCTTTACACCGATGACAATTTACTAGCTTCATTTGATGACATGGTTTTCTCTATTTAGGATCATTACAGTTTACCACCCCCAATATCCAACAATTATGCATTGTATTTTACATCTTAGAATTTCATGATTTTACCAATCAAAGCCTAGCACTTTGAAGCGCAACCGTAATTAAAAAAAGACCGATAACCTTAAGCTCTCCGATTTATTACACATCCTCCAAAAAAACTTCTAAGAGCCCGCGGGAAATTTTTTTTGGGGCATTACAATGTCCCCTTTGATGAAGATGCTGTATTTAATAAGAAAAGATGAAGTAGATTTCAAATGATAGCTTCATTTAGTTCTGAAGCACTTCATGACAAATGGCGACAACTCTAAATACCAATTATATCATATGCTTCACATGTGTCAACAGACGATAATCACAAAATGATGTGAGTTTCACATCATATGGTGATTGGGAAATGCTATGTGTACTACGCAGGTCAACATACTAGCATCAAATGATATTCTCTTTGAGGTGATAGACACATAATGTGCCTTACATTAATCAAACATATCTTAAGCATTAAATGATCCTCCGTGAGTTTGCTTCAAATGATACATTTATTGAGTAAACATCATAGAAAAAAATGGTTCTTAAACTTTTGTTATCATCAAAAACATTAAGGTCTGTTTCTAGACTAAGTTGGTTCCAAACACTTTTCATATCTTGGCTTACTAATGTTATAACTCACTCACTCTCATTGTTTATGCTTCAATAGGAAAACCAATAATATTGATCACAAATTAATGTATAACACGTACTCAAGTGATAGTTGCTACGAATCAAGTTCCAGACTCATTTCAGTAAAATCTTGTTACTTCTAAATTTTTTTTCCAAACTCTGAATCTACATATGAACCCGTTCTAGTCCGTTCGCATTATAATTTTAGGGTGAAAACTACATTATTCATCCATCAACATCAACAAAAGATGGATAAAGTTACTCATGCTTTATGCTGAGTTGATATCAATTAAAATTATTCATTTGTCTTCCACACTTATGTTAAATATCATATCATAAATAATGGAAGATAAATTCATGATTTTGATTGATGTCAACTAAGTATGACTAACTTTACCCACCTTTTGTTTATGACTAAATAAGAATTTGTCTAATTTTAACGTTGATGTTGTTGGCACGATGAACCAATTATATATGGAGTATTTGTTTTGAAATATAGGGAAGATGGTTGTGTTGGTTGCATCCACATGGTTATTTGAAGCCTTACGCCAATTTGAGCTAGATTTCCGTCACAAAGTTGGGGGTTGAGGGAGACTCTTTTAATGTGGTTCAAGGATTGCAAGATAACTCAAAATGATTACTCACAGTTTTTTAATGGTAAAACATGTGAAAGGATGTGCTAACGTTTCAACTCATATTTTAGCCTAATCGTCATATTCTTCATTGATAATATTTCAAATGAGAATTTTTCTTATATAGATTTTTACCATTAGAGTTAAACTTAACCAAAATACGTCGGATATTAAATATGAAAACATAAATTAGTTTTTTCTCTTAAATGATAAAATTGTAAAATTAATAGTAAATACAAACAACTTTAATATAAATATTAACTTTCTTTGACCAAAAAAAATAATATTAACTTTCTTAATTCTCATGATTTTGACAAAAATGTTTTATATTTAAGAACGAAAATAACATAATATCATACCTAAAAAAAAAATCATATATTAACGTCAAGACAAACATTATTGCGTTTGCCTTTCTACTTTTTTTCGAAAAAAATAATGGAAGTTATAAACTTTTATCCTGTTATTTAATAAATAAGTTATTGTTTTTTGTAAATTAATAAATAAGTTATTTGATTGTTACGGAAACAACAAAATAAGTTTGAGTGAATATGAAATAACTTGTGTTCACTTTGTTTTCTAGCACGTGGCTTATTAGTTTCTTGATAAAAAGTTTTCAGGCCCATCCACGTGCAGTATAAAATATTAATTAATCTCAAAATATTATGGTCCCAACATTTTAAAAACGCGATTAGTAAGAAAGATAATTTTAATTAGCACGATTCTCACACCATCCTGATGCCACAAAAATAAGTCACTGTCCCTTTTGTCACTTTCTTTGCCAAATGCATCCACATTTCACACAAGTCTCCTCACGTTCCCCACTATACATACATCCAGACAAATATCTCTTTTAGTCACTAACTACTGCTGGGGTCTATTTTCTTATTTAATTAATCCAATTCCCACGCTCGTAACATATTACTCGTGTGTATGTTTACACATACACAATTGCATGTGTCACGTTGTTCCATTTAATAAGGTATCAATATATAAGGTGAGTTGATAGATAGATGAATGAATACATATACAATATTATTATTATTATTATTATTACACACACAAGATGAAGAAAAGAAGAGCTGGAAGGAAGAAGTTCAACGAGACTCGACATCCAATTTACAAAGGAGTGAGGGAAAGGAATGGAAAGTGGGTGTGTGAGCTACGACAACCTAACAACAAAACTCGTGTTTGGCTTGGAACATTTTCTCACCCCGACATGGCAGCTATAGCTTATGATGTTGCAGCTTTAGCTTTGAAAGGTGAAACTGCTTCCTTAAATTTCCCTCATGCAGTTGCCTCGTTGCCGCGTCTTGATTCACAAACATCGTCTATTAGATCTATTCAGTTTGCTGCGACGAAAGCAGCTGAAAAACATTTGTCTTCTTGTCAAGACTCAGAATCATTCCTTGCTGATATTGCAATGAATGGTTCTGAGTCTTTGGATTCTAACGTTAATGCTCATTTGGACAAGTTTTTGGAAGATTCTCAAGGATTCTTTTGGGATGAGGAGGAGGTTTTCAACATGCCAGGTTTGATAAACAGCATGGCAGAAGGGTTGATTATCACACCACCAGCGTTGCAGAGGGGGTTCAACTGGGTTGGCGGGGAAACTACAACAGACTTGAATCTATGGGAAAATTGATACGTTTTAGCACTCCAATTTGTAAACCCTAAACATATCTTCTATACAAATTAGTTGGAGATTTTTTTTTTTTTGAGAGAACAAATTAGTTGGAGATATAATTCAATGATATGTTACAAAATTAAGGGTTATATAACTTTTTGGTCCCTATAAATATATTAAATATTCGTTTTAATCCCTCTAAAATCTTCCTTTAACTTTTAGTCTCTATAAAATATTGTAGATATCTCTCCAAAAAAAAAATAGAGTTAAATATGTTTCTAGTCCCTATAAATAGGTCAACTTTTAGTTTTAGTCCCTCTAATTTTTTTTTTCAATTTTTAGACCTTCAAAAAAAATTAATCTTCACTTTTGGTCCCACCTTTAAAGTAAACTCATATGCAAAATCCATATTTTTGAATAAAATTTTACAGAAAAATTCATAATATTATAAGAATCTCTCCAAAAAAAAAAAAGAATTTTTTAACAGAACATAAATTTATATATTTTTAAGGTTAAAAATTCATATTTAATTGGTTTAAATATGTTTTTGATCCCTATAAATATATCAACTTTTCGTTTTAGTCCTTATAAAATTTTCCTTCAACTTTCAGTCCCTATAAAATGTTCAATCACTACTTTTGGTCCCTATTTTTAAGTTAATTTTTGTATTTTTTAATGACATTGAGCAGAATTATGTAGTATATTGTAAAAAAAAATTCCCAAAAAAAATTAATTTATTAACAAAACATAAATTAAATATGAATTTTTAACCCTAAAATATATAAAAACTCATATTAAATTCATGTTTTGTTAAAAAAATTCTAAACTTTTTTGGAGAGATTCTTATAATATTATGAATTTTTCTGAATTTTTTTTTTTCAAAAATATGAATTCTAGATATGTTTTTAATTTAAAAGAGGGATCAAAAGTAAAGATGGAAAAAATTTTAAGGATTAAAAGTTGAAGAAAATATTTAGAGGGAATAAAACAAAAAGTTGACATATTTATATGGACCAAAAACATATTAAAATATTGTAGATATCTCTCCAAATAAAATAGGGTTAAATATGTTTCTGGTCCCTATAAATATGTCAATTTTTCATTTTAGTCCCTCTAAAAAATTTCTTCAACTTTTAGTCTTTCAAAAAAGTTTCATCTTCACTTTTGGTCCCTCCTTTAAAGTAAACTCATATGTAAAATCGATATTTTTGAATAAAATTTTACAGAAAAATTCATAATATTATAAGAACCTCTCCCGAAAAAATTACAATTTTTTAATGGAACATGAATTTAATATAAGTTTATATATTTGTTAAGGTTAGAAATTCATAACTAATTTATGTTTTGTTCAAAAATTCATATTTTTTTGAGATTTTTTTTAGAATATTTTACACATTTATGCACAATTTCAATAAAAAATAGAAAAGTTAAATTAAAAATAGGGACCAAAAGTATTGATTGAAAATTTTAAAGGGACTAAAAGATGAATTTTTTTTTAAAGGGACTAAAATGAAAAGTTGGTATATTTATAGAGACCGAAAAAATTTAACCCAACAAATATTAGAATTTTTTAACAAAACATAAATTAAATATAAATTTTTAACCCAAAAAAAAATATAAAAATTCTTATTTAATTCATGTTTTGTTAAAAAATTCTAATTTTCCTTTTGAACAGATTCTTATAATCTATACTATACTAGCGAAATAGAGTACATATATATGAGATGTATCAAATTAGATGAGTGTCATATTGTATGAGGTGAAAGGATTAAATAATCACCATCAGATTAAATGTATGTCATCCCTCTTTGTCTTCTTTGGCGAACTTCATCACGGCCTATTTTTTAACAAGTTTTTAAACCTGAGTGATTGAAGTTCGAGAGAGAAGACAAAGAATCACAATAGCATTACATGTTTTTGACCTGATCGCCACTATGTAATTTTTTCCTTCTTTCAAAAAAAAAAAAGAAAAGTAGTATGAGTTGTTTCGCTAAAAAAAACATAGATCTGAGTTTTCTTTCGTATTTTTTGGTTATTTCCTTGTTTGAGTGTACCGACATTATTTTGTTTCTCGTCTTGATGTGATGTTCACGTTCTCATCTAATCATATATGTTTGATCCATTGCAGATTTAATCAATAAATTGAGCATCAACATGTTATAGATTTTTCCTTAAAAAAAAAATGTTATAGATTTGTAGGCACGTGCATTTTGGTCACATTAATTTTGTTATATTTGTGGATTTTTTTACCATTTTATGTTATTAACTTAGGTGATGTAAATTTGCATGCAAATTCACTATTTTTCAATTTTTAAAAAAGTTGAATTTTTTTTATTTTCCATATATTTAAACTTTTTTTTTTTAAAATTAAAAAACACCCAAACAAACCTTTTCTTTTGCCATTTGGATTTTTATTTTCAAAACTTTTTAAAAAAATAAAAAACATCAAACAAATCATGTGGTTTCTTTTACCCTGAACTACGAGGTTTTGATCCCTCACGGGTTACGTAGGGCAAAAGACTTGTCTTTCCAAATCAAAAAATAATAAATATGTATTTTTTTTCTCATCACACCAATCTTTTAGCAAGCAAATAATAATTAATTTTAGCCAAAAAATAAATAAATGCAAGAGGTTTTATAGAGTACTATAGACGTTTAGGATGCTAATACATTCCCTTTACGTAACTAATCCTAATTTTGTGAGTCAACGCTAATCAATAGCTTGTTCTCCGAAAATCATCGCGACACTCACAAGTTGCTTGTTTTATGTTGATGATTAACTGTGTAAATGACATATGGTAGGTTATGGGAGTGTCAGTTGGCATACGTTGTCCACTAGAAAGCCATATATAAGCAGAACTCATTTGGCACTAAGTTAGTTATTAACTAAGAGATTTCAATTACACTATCTCAATTGTAGTTTGGCTCTGTTTTGATAAATATGATAAGTGCTTATGTATAAATATAGTTGTGCTTTTTCTTTAAGTAGAGTGTGTTTGTGTGGTGATTACTGAAATATTTTGGCCCAACCATAGATTACGATTTTTTTAATCAAAATGTTTATTAATGTTAATATGCTTTGGGTCTGGACTTATATCAGTTGTCCAACACAGTACTTCACCTATAAAATAAGTATCAGTAGGAATTGTAATGTTATTAGTAACCTAGAAAATAAGTATCAGTAATTCTGGGCTTATATAAGTATCTCGGCTATATTTAATTTGTCAAAATTCCTATGTTGTTTCAGTGACAGTTATGAACCTCTCTATACCTACCAAAAAATATATTTGATGAATCAAGAGAGAGGTGGAGGAGTAAAATAGAAATTCATACGAACTTGATTTGGATGAATTTATTCTAGCATGCTTAGTGAGTTGTTTGCTTAACAGCCACCAAAGTCATGAAGTTAAATTCTTCATGTAATTTCAGATTAAGATATCCTCGTCATTTGCTTCTATCTCCATGTTCCCTGTGTTAAATATGAATTTCCATTTTGCCTAGTGAAGGGAACATTAGGTTGAATTTTCATGTTAATCCGGTAATTGAACTTTCAGACATTGCAGAGGGGAATGGAGAGGGATTGAGTTACACTCATGTCACCAAACTGAATCACTTCCTATAAAGTGGGTTTATGACATTTATTCTCCTTTTGATCAATTTTTGAATGATTTTGATGCTTTAGAGTCATACATGTTTCTGAAAATGATGCTAAACAGAATACATGTTTTTAATTCAACTAAACAGAATACACGTTTCTTTTCGTTTGCTATATATAGATGGACGAAGAAGAGCCACCACAGCCACCCCCGCCACCGCAGCCATTGAGGCCACATAGAAGAGGACCTAAAATCACAATCCATCATTCATCCTTTGTTCCGATGCCACAGACTCAGCGGCCTGATGGACAACCGCATGTAGATCCGCCTGCTGATCCTAATCTTTTGGACTTCGATTATACACTCGAGGACCTGCATGATCCTAATGCGCGGATTTTGGTTGATCGACATGACTGATATGTCGTTGGCACCTTTGCTAATGCGTAAGTGTTTATAATGTTGGTCTTAATGTGTTGGTAATGCTGATCCGTAAGATTTTGGTTGTTCCTAATGTGTTCTAATGTTGATCGACAATTATGTGTCTTTTTTTCATGTAGGTTTTTGCCTAACAGGTTGGTTGCTGAGACAATCATATCAGTGATTCAAGCCAAATATAAGAAACCATGGCTAACATGGGGTGCAATAAAGTCTGAAGGCAAGAACATGGTTAATCAAGTCAAGCCAAGGGATGAATTTTGGAATTTGTTCAAAGTAAGTTAAAAATTAATATATTTAAGTAAATATACTTTATTATTAATATATTTACAAATATTTTATACATTATTATTTTTGAAGAGAAATGTACTTGGAAAAAAGAGGAGGATAGTGTAATTAGTAAAAATTTTGACAGTGCATGCTATAAACGTGGACCAGACAAGGAAAATTATCCAAGTTGGATTGGCGAAGGCACATGGCCTGAGTTGTGTAAGAAGTGGGATTTATCGGAATACCAAAATAGGTGTAAGAAGGTAAAAGATAACAGAGGCTTCGAGAAGACAACTACCGGCACACACTCATAGGGGTCTGTAAATGCTGGTACATGTAGCTTAAGATACAAAGCACATTATGGATGACTTCCAACAATATTGGAGACATTTGATTATTTTCATTTTCGAAATGGAGAGCCTCTTGATTCAAGATCAAAAAACATAATGTACGTATAGTATTAATATTTGTATTTCTACTAAATATATCAATTAAGTAAGTCTCAATAACTCTATTTGGCTTGTTGGTGTTTTCACTGCTACGTTTTTATGGCTTATGTTTTATAACAGTTCATATATTTGGTTTGTTTTAGACAGGATAACTTATATTTAATTTTGAATACATGTGTCGTCCACCATGAAAGCATTTGTTGAAATTTTTCAAAGGCAACAGGATAGTCGTCTTCCTTCTGAGTGAGCTGATCCCTATCACTGTTGATCAAATTTTAAATGACAAATGTATAGAGATTGATGGTGGGAAGAATAAGGATCATTATTGTTGGTGCTGGTAGTAACTCTTCACTATATCAGATGGGTCCATCTGGCTCATTTATAGATAAGACGATCATCTTGTAGACAGGAAGATCCCATTTATACTGAGGTTGAGCAATTGAGGACTGAGAATGAAAGATTGCGGGCACAACAAGAAGAACTTCTAAGATCACAACAAGAAATGGAGAGATCAATGGAGAGCCAAGTAGTTGAGTTGGTGCAAAGAACTATGCAAGATCAACAACGGCGACCTCGTGGGGTTACGTCACAACATGGTCCATATGATCAGGAGATAACACCGCAATAGGATGATTTGGGGGTATGATCTTATAACTGTTTTTTAATTTATTTTTAGTTTTATTACTTTTTTTTGTTACGTTTTATTACTGATTTAGTATTAAGATTTATATATATAAATTTATATGAATTTAATATTTCATTTGAATTCTTTTATTTTCGAAATAATCATTTTCTTTTCCTATTATCGCAACATACGTTAATGATTAGTTACATAATGTCGCAACCAAACACACGCCCACGCCTCCAACCCCAACTTGTGCATAGTGATCATGATGAGCATCATATACCTCGTAAGCCTGTAGGTGATCACCAAATGTCTTCATCGACGAGGCCCGTTTTCAATTTTGCTGCAACATACCAGAAGGTGAATTTTCTTTTAGAAACTTAATAATTATATGGATCATGTTTCGCAAGGAAATCCGCAAAATATGTGGAGAGGAGGAAATAGACCACCAGGTGGGAGATCGGGATCAAATTTCCCGGATATAATAATTGGTTTGGAGTATTGTCTCTGTGATATGGTGGCCTTAAGCACTAGGCGTTGGTTTTTCATGTTTGGTTTTTTTTTTTGTTTTTTTGTTTTTTTTCTGTTGTTAGAGCTTTTAGCTTTAGCTTTCTATGTTACGGAGCACTCAAGGACACTTTGTGTGTGCTTAGGCGGTTTTTAAGTTTACTAATATGGGATGTGAATGGGTTCAAGGTGTTCCGTCTTTTTCGGCACTTTTGTATTTCTTTTCTTTGCGAGATTGGTTGTTCTTATACCTTCCTTTGCTAATAAAATTTTGCTGATCCAAAAGAAAATTAAATTTTATTTCTTAAATTTATTACTGTCTAATTAATTTTATTTCATTAATTTAAATAAAAAAAGTGAGAAGCGCTCTAAAAAAAAGTGGAAAGTGTATTGCTGGCGGAAATTTCTGTTAGCTCATCTGCGTAATCATTAATGGTGGATAAATCCGCTAATATTAATGGGACGAATCTTATACAAAGGTCAGTTACGCTTTACAGACGAATTATTCTGTCATTAATTACTGACAGACTGTTCCACCAAGAATTACTGAGGGACAAATCCCTCAGTCATGCTTTATCAGATTTACCACTCCATTAGTGAAGGACAATTCCGCTAGTAACATTACTGCCACCAGTATTACTGAAGGATTTGTTTTGTCACCAATCCACCAATAATACGTATTACTGCGGGATTTTTTTTCATTATCAATGGTTTAATTCCGCCAATAATATGCAAAATTCTTGTAGTGTACTATCAAGAAATTGATCATTAGACGAACCTTCGTTAAAAATTCTCGAATTCCGTTCTTTCCAAATGACCCAAATACATGCCAACCAATCATCCTCGAAACAAGAACCAATTTTTTTTTTGAAAGCATGGGCACCAAAAAATTGTTGTGAGTGAAAAACAATATCTGACAAAACAATTGTTGAAATACCCAACCAGCGACGAACGAGGTGCCAAATTCTACCAAATAAGTCGCACTCCAAAAAAAGATGATTAATCGTTTCCTCTTGTCCTCAACCGCCTACTCCTATACACCTTAAATTTCCCTTTGTATGAATTCTTTTGTTAATTGTTCTCCATGCAAAAAGTGACACCATGAGTGGTACCTTTCAATGAATGTCATTAGCAAGTTCATCAGTCGTCATAAGAATATGATAGACACCTACAAGATCATGTTTCCAAATCAATTTGTCATTAATGTTATCCTAAAGAAAAATATCATCAAACAGTCGGGCACAATCTACCAATTGTTACTCCTCCACCTCCAACCCCACCAGCCAAAACCTAGACCGCAACATTGAGCCATCTAATCACGGGTCACTCCAAAAAGAAGTATTTTCACCATTACCAGCCCATCCTCGCTCCTCGCTCTGTTCCGACACACAACCTATCCTCGCTCTGTTCCGTATTTAGCTGCTAACATCTTAAATAATAAACCCATATTATCAACATACATATGCCAACATCAGCAAGCCTTATGTCTTAATTTTTTTCATTCTAAAATGAAAGATATCAATATGTCTCAAAATTAAATTTCAACCGTTCCAAATTAAATTTGAAAACATATGCATTCAACAATTAACCCTATGACTCGACGAATTAACAAACCCATAAGCTATACTTAAAGCCGATAGAGTAAAACATAACAAACGTTTACATTGATAAAATCATTGTGGTTAAACTTTAAGACAAAATGGCCTAAGTCTACAATAAACCTAATACTCAATCAATTGAACAAAACACAATCCAATATCATAATAAATACCATCAAGCAATTTCAAGTCAACAACAACCCACTTCACACAAAATGTGTACGCTGCTGCACTAAAACAATAAAGAGATAACCTTAGAAATATCATTTCTATTCTGATATTACCCTTTGCAAATTGTGTGATCCGATGTTTCAAATGAATGGACAAAAAAGTGGGGGATTGTGGAGTGTTCAAAACAGTGTGTTCGTGTGTCATAATAGTGAAATCAAATGTCAACTTGTGATCCATCAATCCAATCATGTCCGTCCATCAGAAAACTATATTAGGAGACAATGACGTACTACCATTATGTAATGGCCAGCAAGATGGGCCCCACATCCCTATTCCTTTTCTTCAATTAATTCCTCCAGACAATAGCCTTGGGGCATGAGTTCACGAAACACAGTATTAATCCAGTGCCAGACAATAGCCTCTTACGTTCAAAATTGATCAACCAATGATTTTACTCTATAAGTTACCATGTCATCATCCTGCAACGTCTATGAGTAGGGCTAGGGCACAGGCCATATTATGCTACGCTACGCTGTGAGTATATGTCAGCCTGCAGCACCTGATCAGCTTGCTTCACGGACACAGTGGATGGCCCTAACTCTATCCATCCCACTCGTGCACTTCATTCAATTCATTCTCATCTCTCGATTGAATTTATTTTGCCAAAAGAGTCATAAAGCCAAACTAAAATAATCAGACATACTAACAAGGGTTAGACGAGCATGGACGTTGAGGATATATAATACTATGTCAAAGTTAAATAGAACTCGACAACAAGATACTCAATTCAAGCTCTCTCTGTTTATAACGACATTAACTTTGTAAGGAATGATGAGAAGGAAGCATGTTTTGAGTAAGGTTGCGCATATTGGATTTTGTTTGCCGATCATGCCGAGAAGAAAGAATTTTTCAACTGAAGGTGGGGTGTCACCCATCCTCTCAACGAAGGAAAACCAATGCACTACAAGCAAATAATCGAGCAAGGCTAAACACTGTAGGTCATATCGTTGTGGCCAATAGAAATATTTTTGCATATAAATGTTCACCATTGTATAATTTTTTAAACACCAAATCAATCAAACACAAGTTACTTATGCTATTTTATCCTTTACCATTGTATCTTTATCTTTATTTACATGTATTTCTTAGTCTTGTAGCAACAAACCCAAAACAAGTTTAACAAGTCAAGGAGTTTGAGGCTAGATGAGAAAATTCTGGTTACAATTTTGTTACCTCCACAATACAAGGAGTTAAAGGAAACCAAGGACTACAAGAATTGTTAATCAAACTCGCTTTTATTTGATAGGATGCCAACATTTTCACCTGCCTATACAAGAGATACATTTTACTTATAATCTTCAGCCTAGTATTTTAGCCATGGTTAACCCTGTGGGTATTTTGTGTTATAACAAGTTGGTTCAGGGGATAATATTGCTAAAATATTTTTGATGAAAATAAGATTATCGTTGAAGGAACAATTTGTTTATTAACTATGTATGTGAGCATGTAGGTTAGTACAAGACAAAAAATAAATAAAGTTTTTTTTTTTATAAAGGTATTATAATAAAAGAGTGGAGAGACTTGAAACGAATACAAATTGAATAAAAGAATAAAGTCATTTATCTAGTCTTAATGAAATGGTTGAACGTCTAAACAAAGACGAAGTACAACTATACTTGAGGAAATTATATGATAAGTGTTTATCAAGCATAAGATAAATTGATCAAGCTTTTTCCAAGCATGTAAATCTTTTGGTCAACATATTGTCAACAAACATGTCATCTGTGCAAGAAGTCCAAGAAATTATGATCATCTACAAAATCAGCTGCATGTCACATTCAACTATCTGACAAAGAAATAATTTGGGTGATCGGTGCATTCAAATATCAAGATGATCATTACATTTATAACCATTCCATTTATGCTCAATCTTATTTTAGTCTTAGAGAATTATTTCATAACACTACAGCGGATGTTAGTTTACCCTTACATTCAAGAGCACGATAATTATTGGGGCTTACTATCGAAGGTACTCATATTAGTCACCATCTCTTTTATGAATAGCATAATAGGTGAGATTTAGAGCCAAATATTTCCAATCCATTATACTACTATAAATCTTTCTATCATGAGTGTTCATATGTTCTATATGAACGTTATTCTTGCTTGATTTTGAAGTCGTTCTTTACGGACGATTGGTCATCTTATATTACACACAGGACAATTTTTCTTTGATACCTTGAGCCTTTCAAGCCACCCTTTTATATTCTTATTGTCCTTTGTAAAACCACTTTGAGCCTCTAAATGCAAATTTCTTTTGTTGTTATTAAGTGACGAATCGTATCACAATCCTGAACCTTAAATGCAATATGTTTAATTTCTCTTGGAGTTAGATAGGTTATTATTTTGACTTGGTATGGTTCGAAGCTAAGTTTGTGGTTGCTCTTTGGAATTAACAAAATTTTAAGTTTTTGGTTGGGTACCAGTAGAACTTATTTATCAAAAAGAAAAAAAATGAAAAAAATGTTTATTACCATAGATCTACACACGCAAAAAAATAGAAGGAAAAAAAAGAAGAAAATAATCAAGAGACAAAAACATAAAAAAAAAAAAAAATTGATCTAAAAAAAATGTTTTTTTTTTTTTTAAGAAGTTAAAATGGAATATATTATCAACACAAACTGTCCTTCCTAGCACAAGGTGTGCAGAGGAGAAATAGAAAAATTTGTACAAAAATTACAAACTGGGGAAAGAAAAAACAACAAAAAGAGCAATGAAAGAAATAACAACTAACTGATGCCCATCATAGCGAGAGGACTAAGCCACCAACCATGGTAATTGAGAGAGAATTGAACAGATTTCTCCTTCAACCACGAAAAGGAAAGAGACTTTATTTTGTCCAGAAACACATAATCGAGCATTCTTTGTCAGTGAAAATTCTGTTATTTCTTTCTTTCCATATTTCCCAAACTGTAGCAAACCAAATGGTCTTTAAAAAAGTGTTATGCACCTAAGAACCACCGCCACCAAGAATGAACTGAGTAAAATGATCCGAGACATCGAACGGAGCGACCATGGACATGCCAACCCAATGAAGAATATCATTCCACACCGATCCAAAGAAGGAGCAGTGTAAAAATAAATGATTAGCAGATTCCTGAGAGCCGCATCCGAAGACACACATACAAGAATTATTATCTAAAACGTTACGTCGAAACAAATTACCTTTGGTTGGTAATCTATTTCGTAACAGACGCCAAGCAAATACCACAACCTTTAGAGGGATATGTTTTTGCCA
Source organism: Medicago lupulina (assembly GCA_958299785.1). Taxonomy (NCBI): domain Eukaryota; kingdom Viridiplantae; phylum Streptophyta; class Magnoliopsida; order Fabales; family Fabaceae; genus Medicago; species Medicago lupulina. The sequence continues at coordinate 25,416,925 of OY283141.1, read as the reverse complement.
CAACATGTTCACATCAACGGGGGCGACAACAACAGGCTGAGTAGATTGAAAAATGTAAGCACTGCGAACATAGTACACATTAGATTTTTCCAAATTCCAAAGTCATATGTCCTCCTTTTCAACCTGCAAAGTTACATGTTGGAGTAATAAACAAAGTTCCCCCACCTGCTCCTCTTCCCACGCAAACAACCTCCTCCTCCACTTCCAAGCCTCTCCATACTCACCCCACCCCAACTGACACATATCGTACATAGACACCCATTTGTCTAGTGCCAACTCAAACAATCTGCTAAACCTTTCCCTAAAGGACACCCCACCAACCCATACATCTGACCAAAAAAATATTTGTTTCCCATTCCCCACGAATCTACCGACATGAGATTTAAACCACTCCTCCCTCCGCAAGGCAGCAATAACACGCCACCAAGCTGAGGTTGACCGCCCACCATCCAACAACCTTCCTCCCTCCTCGCTATATCTCGCCGATAACACCCTATACCACAAGCTCTCCTTATCAATCAATAACCGCCAGCACCACTTCCCTAATAAAGCACTATTAAACTCCCTAATTCTCCTTACCCCCAAACCACCAACCTCCTTTCTCAAACAAACAAAATTTTAGTCAACCCAAGTTTTTTTTATTTTGTGGTCGTCACTCCCCCCCCCCCCCCCAAAAGAAACAATTTAAAATAGATTCAATAGAGGAGACAATACTTGAAGGAGCCTTGAAGAAAGAAAGAGCACATAAATAGGCATAGATGACAAGACAGATTTCAACAAAACCAAGCGACCACCAAAAGATAAATGTTCAGATTTCCACCTTGACAGTCTAGTTTTGATTCGTCGAATCATTGGTTCCCAAAAAGACAACCGCCACGCATCACCACCTATAGGCATCCCCAAATACACAAAAGGGAGATTTCCAACCTTACACTTCAATACCAACGTTGCCTCGGTTAACCAAGACCCATGAACATTGACACCAATCAATTGACTCTTTGTAAAGTTCACCTTCAGCCAAGATATAGATTCAAAGAGACTGAGAACAACACACATCGCTCGAACATTAGCCCAAGATTTCTCAGCAATTATTAAAGTATCATCCGCAAATTGTAAGTGAGAAACGACTGTTGCATTAGCCGGACCCACCTTGTAACCGTGAAAGAAATGCTTCTCGGACATAGACTTCATTAAAATGTTGAAGCCCTCTGCGGCCAATAGAAAAAGGTGTTGGAACAAAATGTGTTTAACAATAAACCCTAAAGAGTTTTGATGATAACAAGGTATTAAAAATTGACAATTGGTATTGCTAACATTTGTTCAAGTATACAGAGGACCATAAACAAAATGTTATATCTTAACAAGGTTCTAGAAGAATAAATAAAGAGCAAAGGAAGTATTTATTTGAAGCTTAAAGCGCTCCTGAAGACTAGCGCTCCTGAAGAGTATGACGTCATCAGAAGCTGATTCTTCAGAAGCATCAGTATTTCACCAGAAGCGAAATGATTCAAGATTTTATGAATTAAGTATTGTATTTTGGAGCAAAAGTCTTGTAGAAGTGGTAGAAGATCACATGGAGGTCACACGTTCTCATTTGAAAGCATCTGGTTGCTAAATTACAAAGAGCGTTGACAAATGTACTATGTACGAACTGTACAACCACCTTCTCCACTACTCTATTCTCTGTCTCAGCTACCAGACAAGAACAACAGCTCTCTTGTACAACCAAGCCTGCATCTTTGTTCCCTCTCAATCGGAATGGATTTGAAATTGATCCTTTATAGGACAATAACTTAATCAGGCAAAGAATCATTGGTGAAAGATCAAGCTTCAACAACGACTCTTTTTGGATGTGTTGGCACTTACAACGTTCATTTCACACCTCTATATAAAGGAGTGAAGACTTGAAGAACAACAAGGACTCTACAATATTTTTAAAAGGGCCAAAACTCTGTCAAATTGTTTAAGCATCCAAAGTTCACTTAGAATTTCAGTTTTCAAGTTCATATCTTTGAAATTCTTAAGTCTTTAGAGTCTGTATCTGATTTGTATTGTGAACACCACTGATTGTATATCAAGTGTTCTACCTCAAACATTTTCTGTGTAATTTTGTTTGATAGAAGTCTCTTGCTTGTGTGCTTGAGCATTAGAAGTCTCTTGATTGTGTTCTTGAGCATTTGAAGTCTCTTGCTTGTGTGCTTGAGCATTTGTAATCAGATATTACTTTAGTGAACTCTCCTTGGAAGTGCAAGGGGGACAGGACTACTTCCGGTTTGTGGAAGGAACCTGTATAAATTGCTTGTGTCCTGCTTCTTCTCTTTTCTCTCTGTTTATCATTCCGCTGCATACGCTCCTGAACTTCATCTTCAGAAGCTGTCTTATCTGCTTCTAATCATACGTTTTCTGAGTTTTATAGAGAAAATGATAATTTGTAAAACACAATTCAACCCCCCCTTCTTGTGTTTTTCTCCCCTCCAATTGGTATCTAGAGCAAGGTTCTGTTTTCAACACCTAACAGTGTAACAATCCAAGATCTGAGAAAAACATGTCTGCTGAATCATCTGTTTCTGGTTCTGCTGGCTCTGGTGGTAATCATCATGCTGTATCCTATGATTATAGTGAAAAGAAAACTGACTCAGGGAAGGTTCCAAAGTTTAATGGAGATCCTGAAGAGTTTTCTTGGTGGAAAACCAACTTCTACAGTTATATCATGGGCTTAGATGAAGAACTATGGGATATTCTGGAAGATGGAGTTGGTGACTTAGTCCTTGATGAAGAAGGAGCTGCTGTTGATAGAAAGATTCATACTCCTGCTCAGAAGAAGATGTACAAGAAACATCACAAGATCAGAGGCTCTCTGGTTTCTGCTATACCACGAGCAGAGTACATGAAGATGAGTGATAAATCAACTGCTAAAGCTATGTTTGCATCTTTATGTGCTAACTATGAAGGAAGCAAGAAAGTCAGAGAAGCCAAAGCAATGATGCTTGCTCATCAGTATGAGTTGTTCAAGATGAAGGATGATGAAAGTATTGAGGAGATGTACTCAAGATTTCAAACCCTAGTCTCTGGACTCCAAATACTGAAGAAAAGCTATGTTGCTTCTGATCACGTGAGCAAGATTCTCAGAAGCCTACCTGCCAGATGGAGACCAAAGGTGACTGCCATTGAGGAAGCTAAAGATTTAAACACTTTAAGTGTTGAAGATCTTGTTAGTTCTCTCAAAGTTCATGAGTTAAGTCTTAATGAACATGAGTCTACTAAAAGGAGTAAATCAATAAACAGACTTCAGTATCTAGCCAAAAAGAACAAGAAGTTTGTGTCCAGAAGAGGTAGCTTCAGAAGCTCAAAGAAGGAAGATCAGAAGGGATGCTTCAATTGCAAGAAGCCTGGTCATTTCATTGCTGATTGCCCTGATCTTCAGAAGGAAAAAGCAAAGGAAAAGTCAAAGAAACCAACATTCAAGTCAAGCAAGTTCAAGAAACAGTTAAAGCAGAGTTTGATGGCCACATGGGATAATTTGGATAGTGAATCTGAGTCTGACAAAGAAGAATCTGATGAAGGTGCAAAGGTAGCTGTTGGGTTAGTAGCTACAGCAACTTCAGAAGCTGAAACTGAATCAGATTCAGAAGATGAAAACGAGGTATATTCCAAGATCCCTAGAGAAGAACTGATAGAGTCACTTAAAGAACTCCTCACTCATTTTGAATTGAGAACCAATGAGTTGAAAGCTTTGAAAGAAAAATATGTTGCTTTGATGAAGCAACAAGAATCAACTCTATTGGATCTAAAAGCTTCTGAAGAAGGACTCAGAGGTTTTGACTTCATATGCAAGACATATGAAGACAAACTTAAGTTCTTGTGTCAGAAGCTGCAAGAAAATTGTGATGGAAAGTCCTTAAGTAACCATGAGATTGCTCTTGAAGATTTCATTATTTCTGGTATTGACAGAAGCAGGATTGCTTCTATGATTTATAGCATTTACAAAAACAATGGCAAAGGGATTGGATTTTCAGAAGCTAAGTCTAATGAAACCAACCTCAAAGCATATTGTGAATGCATAAAGGAAGGATTGAAAACCTTCTTTGTTCCTGAAGGTGCCAAAATAGAAACTGCTGCTCCGTCAGAACCTGAAGCTTCCAGTTCTAAGGCTAAGATTACATCAAAGTCAAAGAACTTCAAGCCTAAGGGTATGATAAATTCTGAATCTAAGACCACAAAGATTAAGATTCTGTAGAGATCAGAACCTGTTCCTCAGAGTCTGATAAAATCAGAATCTGATGTCCTAAAGTCTAAGGTTCAGAAGGGCAAAGCAGTTGTTGCTCCTGAAGTATCAAAACCAAAAGTTGAAAGACCTAAGGTAATGATTAATCAGAAGCTACCCAAAAAGCATCTAAAGGATCAGGAATTGGTGAGTAAATCTTCCAGCTCTAACCCCAAAGGACCCATAAAGCAATGGGTACCTAAATTTGAAATTGTCAATACTGCAGGTTTGTTTAAAAGCAAGAACAAAACAAAAGTCATGGTACCTGGACAGCGGTTGCTCAAGGCACATGACAGGAGAGAAGTCAATGTTCCTATCCCTCACAATGATAGAAGGAGGAAATGTAAAGTTTGGAGGCAACCAGTCTGGGAAGATTATTGGTACGGGGACTATTGGTAATTTCTCTACCTCTATTAATAATGTGTGGTTGGTAGATGGGCTTGAACATAACCTATTGAGCATCAGTCAATTCTGTGACAATGGTTATGATGTATTATTTGAAAAAGCCAACTGCACGGTAATCAACAAGAATGATAAGTCCATAGTGTTCAAGGGAAAGAGAGTGGAAAATGTCTACAAAATCAATTTCTCTGAACTGGCTGATCAGAAGGTAATTTGCCTTCTGTCAATGAATGATAAGAAATGGATGTGGCATAGAAGGCTGGGACATGCTAACTGGAGATTAATCTCTAAGCTTAGCAAGTTACAGCTTGTCAAAGGCCTTCCTGACATTGATTATCATTCAGATGCACTCTGTGGTGCATGTCAGAAAGGAAAAATTGTTAAATCATCTTTCAAAGCAAAAGACAGTGTTTCCACCTCAAGACCCTTAGAACTGCTTCACATTGACCTATTTGGACCAGTTAGCACTGCATCCTTATATGGAAGTAAGTATGGATTAGTCATTGTTGATGATTACAACAGATGGACTTGGGTGAAATTCCTAAAAAGCAAAGATCATGCATACGATGTATTCAGTAACTTTTGTACCCTTATTCAATCTGAAAAAGAAGCCAAAATTTTGAAAATTAGAAGTGATCATGGTGGTGAATTTGAAAATGAGCCATTTGAAGCTTTTTGTGAAAAACATGGAATCTTCCATGAATTCTCTTCTCCTCGAACTCCACAACAGAATGGGGTTGTAGAAAGAAAGAATAGAACTTTGCAAGAAATGGCCAGAACCATGATCCACGAAAACAATTTGGCAAAACATTTTTGGGCAGAAGCTGTGAATACAGCGTGTTATGTCCAAAATAGGATCTACATCAGACCTATCTTGGAGAAAACAGCATATGAACTGTTTAAAGGAAGAAAACCCAATATCTCTTACTTTCATCAGTTTGGATGTACATGTTACATTCTAAACAACAAGCTCTACCTAAAGAAATTTGATGCCAAGGCCCAAAGAGGAATCTTTTTAGGTTACTCTGAAAGGTCAAAGGCATACAGAGTGTATAATTCAGAGACACTTTGTGTTGAAGAATCTATGCACGTTAAATTTGATGGCAAAGAGCTTGAAGATAAAACTTCAAAGCAAGATGAAGGTTCTGCAGAGATACAGGTTCCTGAAGACATTCCAGAACCTGATCAGTTAGTTGAATCTGAAGACAGTCCAAAAGCTGCACCCACATCAGAAGCTCCTGATGAAGTTGCTCCTGATGAAGCGCAAAATGGCTCACAGCAAGCAGATTCTTCCAACAATACTTTCAAATACAAGTCTTCTCATCCTGAGGATCAAATCATTGGAAGTAAAGAAAGTCCCAGAAGAACAAGATCACACTTCAGACAAGAAGAATTTATGATAGGACTAATATCAATGATTGAGCCTACAACAGTTGAAGAAGCACTTTTAGATGATGGATGGATCATAGCTATGCAAGAAGAGCTGAATCAATTCCAACGAAATGATGTGTGGGATCTGGTACCCAAACCTTCTCAGAAGAACATTATTGGAACAAAATGGGTATTCAGAAACAAGCTGAATGAGCAAGGTGAAGTAACCAGAAACAAAGCCAAACTTGTTGCACAGGGGTACAGTCAACAAGAAGGCATTGATTACACCGAAACATTTGCTCCAGTTGCAAGATTGGAAGCAATCATGTTACTTTTATCTTATGCAATTAATCATGGAATAGTATTATATCAAATGGATGTCAAGAGTGCATTTCTTAATGGTGTCATAGAAGAAGAAGTGTATGTCAAACAACCTCCTGGTTTTGAGGATCTGAAACATCCTGACCATGTTTACAAACTAAAGAAATCACTATATGGCTTGAAACAAGCTCCCAGAGCTTGGTATGATAGACTAAGTAATTTCCTGATTAAAAACGATTTTAAACGAGGTCAAGTTGATACAACACTCTTCAGAAGGACTCTTGAGAAAGACATTCTTGTTGTGCAATGTTATCGCGATTTTCGGGTGTCAAATCATTGATTAGATTTGAACCTTTCAATCATTGATATCTCTATTTTTTTTGGGGAAAGGTAAAATCGAAAAAAAACCTTAGAAATTCTGAGCTCGGGGCTGATTTCACTTCGGGAAGGTGTTAGGCACCCGCAATGACTATAGTATCCTATAGGAACCGTTTTACTATGCTTTACGTATACGCTTTGCTTTTATCGCTATTTTGTAAAAAAATTGATTTTAAGAATGAGAGAAAGGGGATTTTGAGTTTTGCTTTTATTGGACTTGGAGAGATTTTGAGTCTCTTGCCTACATACCCTTTTAAGGGATCAAAATTCCATGTAGTTCTCTTCCAAAATATTTTTGTGGGTTGGTTCGATTTTAATTTTGAAAATGGTTTTGAAGAAAAAGATAAGAGGCCGTAAAGGCGTGAGATTTTGGAAACAAGTGAGATTGGTCAATTATTTACAAAAAAAGGTTTAAGTGGGCATTATTTCCATTTTTGAATTTGATTAAGAAAAGAAAAGAAATACAATGGAGTTTTGGCTCCAAGGTTTATTAAAAAAGGTTTTCAAGTGATAGAATTGTTAACATTTTTTGAAAGAATGATCTTTTCCTAAGTTTCGCGCTTCCTAAACATACACCTAGCGGTAAACATACAATGTGTGTGCGTGTCAGTGCTTGTGTCGGTGTACATCATTATAGTCCATAGTCCTTTACATAGGGTCCTAATTTACATTCTATGATCTTGCATGAAATTAAAGAAAAGTAAACTACCTAAACATTGCATGAGAATCAGCTGAACGTTCCATGAAAGAGTTAAAGGAAGAAATGGGAATGAGATGAGATGCTTAGTATGCATGAAACATAGAGTAAAATGGTTAGTAAAATAAGGAAAAATAACAATGAAATACTAATCCTAAACAAAATGGTAAACTATCACAGAAATTGGCATAAAATCACACTAAACAAAATTGCAAAATATCACAAAATTGGCATCAAGAACTCTAACTAAACAAGATCGCGAAACATCATAAAATTGGTATCAAGAATCAAACTAAACATAATCGCAAAATATCACAAAATTGGTATCAAGAACCAAACTAAACATAATCACAAAATATCACAAAATTCTAAGTTTAACAACATTGAGAATGTTACAAGAGCATCAAACTTAACACAATCCAATGAGCTATTATGAGAACAAGGGTAAATCACCATGGAATCAAAGCCAAGCACTAAAATCATATGATACGAATTTGAACTAAAAATTACACAAAGAAATTCACAAAAAAGCACCAAGACATATAAATAAAAAAAGAAATCTACCCCTATCATTTTTATCAATCTTAACATGAAAAATCATCATCAAACAGTCAAAGATATACCAAGAATCCCATAGAAAGGAAAAAAATTACCGAAGCATTCAATAAAATTAAAGCATGCCAGGGGTTCAAACAGCAAGAAAGAAGGTGCAATTATCAACAAAAATTAAAAAAAAACGCAAGAAAGCTTAGGGCCCATAGTTTCACAGTCCAAACCCACGGATCTGATGGATCCGGATCAAGCTAACACTCCAGGAGCGTTGGATTGATCCAGATCCATCAGGATCTTGATCAAACGGCCAGGAATAGGAGAGAGTGGGTCGGGTTTGGGTCAACCCGACCCAAACACATATATAAAAGGGCTTCACACCCGTTTTCCTTCATTTTGTGTAACATTTTCTCTTTCTTCTCTTCTTTTCTCCGGCCGTTCTCTCTTCTCTTCTCTCTACGAACCCTAACCCTAGTTTCTTGAATCTTGCTCAGAAACGGTTCGTCTATGGCTTAAATTGTTCGTGGCATCGTTCTAAGCATGAATCATCCAAGAGAAAGCAACTTTAACCGTCAAAACGATGTGAATCTTTGAGTTTTGATGCTTTAGGTTCGAACTGTTCCGATCCGTCGCGTTTTTGGCTGAATCTGTTGTAAAATCGCAAGAAATCGCTTCGATTCACACTTGTTGTGGATTCTGAAACGTTTCTTTGATTTTTTAAAACGATTTTGTGTTAGGGTTTGGGCTTTTGGATCGAACAGTTTGAGCTTGCTACAGGTTTACATCGTTTTGGATTATGTAGTGGTTTCTATTGAAATGAGGTGAAGTTTGAGCATTACCTGTGTTTGTGAATGGAGATTTGAACCGTTTCTTTTGATCCTTGGCTTTGAATCTCTTCTGGTATGCTGGTATTGCTTCTTTTCCTCTTCTCTGATCCGAACCTTGCGATCCCCTTCACCTTCTCTTCTTCTCTTCGAACCCCTCTGTGATCACGCTTGAGTTTGCTACCCTTTGGGTGGTGAGTTCGCGTTTGAATTGCAGAAAAACGATTCAATGATGAAGATTCAATGCTGAATCTCTGAGAATCGATGCAAACTCCATTGAATTTTGTTGAATTTTGATTCTGGAAAAGTCTAGGGTTTGTGTGTTCTTGAGCTTCTTATGAATTTTGTGATTTTGATCCGTAACTGAAAGGAGAGAGAAAAATGGAATCTGTTTGTGATGATGTGGATTGCACTGAATGGATCTGTTGGCACTTTGCACAGTAACTGGCCTTTTATAGGCTGCCAAGTGTGATTCTGACCAATGAGGTAGTGACATGTGGCCTTGACTTTGCTTGCGTGGCCTTGGACTTGAAATTGGACCAATCTGCAATTATTGAAACTAAAGGGACTGTTTTGCAATTAAACAAGAATTGAACTGCTTTGAGAATTAAAAGAATTGGGACTGTTTTAAAAATTGGAATTGGACACTTCTGCAATAAAATGTAAAATTTGGACTGAATTGCAATTTTTGAAAGTATTGGGACTAAAATGCAATAATAAAATTGGTTAAAAAATGTAATCTGAAATGCAACGTAAAGCGAAACAGTTAAAATTGAAAAAAAGGACTAAAATGAACAAACTACCAAAAATGAGGTATTTTAAAATACCTCTCTGCCCAAAATTTGTTTGATTGTGAAAAGACTAAAATGCCCCTGGAGCAAAAACGACTCAGACTGACTCAGATGCAAACTAAGATGATTTTTGTACAAAATTTGATTAATGATTCATGCAAACAAATTGAAAAGACTCAGGGACAAATTGTAGGGACTAAAATGGGTTCCTTTGTAGGAAATGACCAAAATACCCTTTTGTATGATTTTATGCAAAAATTAAAAGACTGAAGCAATAACGTATGCAGCTGAAGCACAGTGGTAAATTGCAGAGTAATACACAGTAAATTGAAAAAGTATTAGGAATAGAAAGGAAATTTTAACGAGTATTTTTAGGTCCAAAATGAGGGTATGACAGTTGCCCCTATTTAAGTTTCTTCGTTTGGAGAGTCAAGAGACGGAGTCTTTGGCCTGACATGACGAAGATACTTAAATATCGACATTTGCGCTGATTTTGGGCATAAAAATACGTTCGTAAATGTCATGCAACATTTGTGTTATGAATGCAAGACAGTTGAGAATTGATTTTAACAAAATATGTCGTATCCATTGCGGGACTGGTAGACATTAACAGAATAACAAAAACGGAGTATGTCGTATCCATTGCGGGACCGGTAGACATTAACAGAATAGCAAGACTCACTGGGGAGACTCGATAGCAAATTTGACAGGTACAAGCTGTTCTTGGATGCGAACTAGCCACTTGACCGGGAATATTGACAACAAAGGGCACAAGCTGCTCTTGTATTTGAGCTGGTCACTTGGCTGAAAGAAAACATAGAAAGCACAAGCCGTTCTTGGATCTGAACTAGTTACTTGGCTGAAAGAAAACAAAATAGAAAGCACAAGCCGTTCTTGGATCTGAACTGGTTACTTGGCTGAAAGAAAACAAAATAGAAAGCACGAGCTGTTCTTGGATCTGAACTGGCCGCCCGACGGATATCAAAAGGATAGGTACAAGCTGTTCTTGGATACGAACTTGCTACTTGACCGATAACAAAAACAAATTGACAGGTACAAGCTGTTCTTGGATGCGAACTTGCTGCTTGACCCAATAACAAGAGTAAATTGGCAGGCACAAGCTGTTCTTGGATGCGAACTAGCCACTTGGCCGATAACAAGAGTGAATTGGCAGGCACAAGCTGTTCTTGGATGCGAACTAGCCACTTGGCCGATAACAAGAGTGAATTGGCAGGCACAAGCTGTTCTTGGACGTGAACTAGCCACTTGGCCGTTAACAGAAACAAATTGTATTGTAGAAACAAATTGAAATTGACTTGACATAACTGCAGGAGCTTGAATTTGACAGGAATGTTAGAACAAGACTGTTGAATCTTGAAATTGACATGACAGTAGACATTTGTTGCTAGCAGAAGAAATTTGAAATTGACATGATTGATTTTGATTGAGATTAACATAGGGATTGAGAATGCAGATGCGTATGAATAGCATGACAATTTTATCAAATGCACGAACATGTAGGATGTATGATTATGCATGTATGAATGCTTTGAAATGCATGATGATTGGCAATTTGTAGACACAATTTCGCAGAGACAGACAAAACATTGGAATATTGGGCACGTAATGGCTCGTGCTCGGACATATACTTGCAAAAGTTCCTCTTCTGGGGACGCCGTTGTTTGAAGATGCATCGAGACCGTCGTTGAAGGCAGGAAGCTGTAAAATCGTAGAGGAAGACAGTCTGAACAGTATTGCTGCTTATTGGAACAGTTACGAAAATGCTTCGGACACCGCATCTGTGGTCAATGCTTTTTGCATGTTTGTTTTTCATTACTATTTCTTTTCATTTTTATTTTCATCATCCCATTTTTGCCTGGATCGCCCTTTCAGGTTTTCGACCCACCGGGGAATAGTTTTTTCAAATGCCCCTGTTTTTGCCTGAATTGCCTTTGGAGGTTGTCAATCCATCGGGGTGCTCATTTTTGCCTAAGCCGCCCTTTCAGGTCTTCGACTTAGCGAGCATATTCATTTTTCATGCTTTTCATTCTATTTTTTCATTCTTGCCATTGACCACAGACCGTCACTGGGGGAAGGCCTGCTAGTAACTTGAATTGGAACTGATATCAATGTGGATTTGTTCATGCATGTTCATTTGAATGCACCTAGCTGTTCAGGCTTGTTTTCAAAATACTCAAAAAATTTCAATTTTCAGAATGTTCATTCTAGACATGCATCATTATTAACATAGAAAGAGCCTTTTTGTATAAAGCTTTGAAAATAGAATAGAAAAAGAGTTAGAGTGCCAAACAAAAGCATAGGCTCAAATTGACGTGTAAGGGTGGTAATCAGCCGAAGGCATGACTCCACGGATTTACAAAGCTTGGAAAATGGTAATTTTATTGGTTGGTGGTACATTGAACACAACAACTACTATGGTATCTGAAACTCTTGAATTCACAGGCGTCGGAACTTCGGATGAGAACAGCCAATCATCAGTCGCAAAGGTCCCAGGGGGAATGGTAATTTGCCAGATATAGTCAATTGTCTTTTATTTCAATCTCATTTTTGCATGAACCGCCCTTTCGGGTTTTCGGCTCATCGAGACACTCATTTTTGCCTGAGTTACATGTAATCTCAGCGAGCTTTTACATTTTTGTTTTTTGTCCCTTATTTTTCCTGGATCGCCCTTTCGGGTTTTCAATCCACCGGGAAGCGCATTTTTGCCTAGGCCGCCCTTCCGGGTTTTCGACCTACCACGCTGTTCTTTTCATATCTAGACAAAGTATTTCTTGACTATATCGGCATTCACAGGATTCGGAAGTTCTACACCTTCCATGTGTGTGAGAATCAAAGCACCGCCAGAGAAAGCCTTCTTGACAACATAAGGTCCCTCATAGTTAGGCGTCCATTTGCCCCTTGGATCGGGTTGCTGACTCATTCTCCTCTTCAACACGAGTTCACCCTCTTTGAATTCCCGAGGACGAACCTTCTTGTCAAAAGCATTTTTCATCCTTGTTTGATACATCTGACCATGAGCCAAAGCATCCAGACGTCTTTCTTCAATCAAATTCAACTGGTCGTACCGACTCTGGCACCATTCAGCCTCGGACAACTTTGCTTCCATAATCACACGGAGAGACGGAATCTCCACTTCCAAGTGGAGGACTGCTTCCATGCCGTATACAAGAGAAAAAGGCGTGGCCCCGGTTGAACTACGGACTGTAGTGCGGTAGCCGTGTAAAGCATAGGGTAACATCTCATGCCAGTCCTTGTATGTTGTCACCATCTTCTGCACAATCTTCTTGATGTTCTTATTGGCAGCCTCAACTGCACCATTCATCTGAGGTCTGTAAGGAGAGGAATTGTGGTGTTCAATCTTGAATTTCTCACATAAGGCTTGTACCATGTCATTGTTCAGGTTGGTACCGTTGTCAGTGATAATCTTGCTAGGAACACCATACCGACAGATGATATTATTCTTGAGGAATTTGACTACCACTTGCTTAGTCATGTTGGCATAAGATGCAGCTTCGACCCATTTGGTGAAATAATCGATTGCTACCAGGATAAAACGATGACCATTCGAAGCTTTCGGTTCAATTCTTCCGATCATATCAATGCCCCACATAGAGAAAGGCCATGGAGAAGACATATCATTGAGAGCGTGCGGAGGCACATGGATCTTATCAGCATATATTTGACATTTGTGGCACTTCCTGGCATGTTGATAGCAATCGCGCTCCATGGTCATCCAGTAGTAACCCGCTCTCAACAGCTTTCTAGACATAGCATGCCCCGATGCGTGGGTCCCAAAGGTGCCGTCGTGCACATCGTGCATTAGCTGTTCTGCTTCACATTCATCAACACATCTTAACAACACCATATCGAAATTCCTTTTGTACAGGACATCACCGTCCAGTAGGAACTTGCTGGCCAGCCTGCGCAGCGTCTTCTTGTCTTTATTGGAAGCATCCGGCGGGTACTCACGGCTTTGCAAAAATTGTTTGATATCATAATACCAGGGTTTGCTGTCGGCTCCGCCTGAACCCGTTTGTACAATTGCATCACTAACAGTAAACACATGAGCAGGCCGGTCTAAGCGTTGTACTTTGATCATCGGTACATGATTCCAATGGTTTACTCGGAACATGGAGGATAAGGTAGCAAGAGCGTCGGCCATTTGGTTCTCCTCCCGGGGAATATGGTGCAACTCGACCTTCGTAAAATACGTCAACAAACGTCTCGCATAATCCCGGTAAGGGATCAGATTAGCATGATGACTAGTGCAGAGTCTCCATAGATGTCGAGGTGCTTGATTCTCATGTCAATTGCTTCCTCAATCCCCAAGATACATGCTTCATGTTCGGCCACATTGTTGGTGCATTCAAACACAATCCTGGCTGTAAAAGGGATGTGATGCCCCTGCGGAGCCACAATTACTGCGCCAATTCCTCGGCCATAAGCATTAACAGCACCATCAAAGACCAACCCCCACTTGCTGTCAGGGTCTGGACCTTCACCGATTAGTGGTTCTTCACAGTCTCTTGGCTTCAAGAACATGACCTCTTCGTCGGGGAAATCGAACTTCAAAGGTTGATAATCACCAAGTGGTTGGCAAGCGAGATGGTCAGCCAGGATACTCCCCCTAATGGCTTTCTGAGCTTTAAACACAATATCATATTCTGACAGTAACATTTGCCAACGTGCGATCTTTCCAGTGACAGCCGGTTTCTCAAAGATGTACTTGATTGGATCCATCCGGGATATCAACCAAGTTGTGTGATTTATCAAGTAATGACGCAGGCGTTTGGCAGCCCAGGCTAGTGCACAACAGGTTTTCTCGAGCATTGTATACCGAGTCTCACAATCGGTGAATTTCTTGCTCAAATAGTAGATAGCATGCTCTTTCTTTCCAGTTTCATCTTGCTGACCGAGCACACATCCCATGGATTCATCCAATACTGATAGATATATAATCAAAGGCCTTCCGTCCACCGGCGGGACAAGGATAGGTGGTTCTAGCAAATAGTTCTTTATGCTATCGAAAGCTTCTTGGCATTCATCATTCCATACCACGGGTTGATTCTTCCTGAGTAGCTTGAAAATTGGCCCGCAGGTCGCAGTCATGTGGGATATAAATCTAGAAATGTAGTTCAAACGCCCGAGGAACCCTCTGACTTGCTTCTCGGTTTGCGGGGCCGGCATTTCGCGGATTGCTCGGACTTTGTCGGGATCTACTTCAATGCCCTTCTGGCTGACAATGAAGCCTAGCAACTTCCCAGACCTAACACCGAACGTACATTTGTTTGGATTCAGCCGAAGCTTGTACTTCCTCAACCTTTCAAACATCTTAGCCAAATATTCGACGTGTTGCTCTTCATCGCTTGACTTGACAATCATGTCGTCCACGTACACTTCGACTTCCTTGTGAATCATGTCATGGAACAAAGTGGTCATCCCCCTTTGATAAGTAGAACCAGCATTTATTAGACCGAACGGCATTGCTTTACAACAGAAAGTCCCCCACGGAGTGATGAACGACGTCTTCTCCCTGTCTTTGGGTGACATTTTGATTTGGTTATAGCCAGAAAAACCGTCCATGAAGGAGAACACTTTGCACTGGGCAGTATTGTCAACGAGTACATCGATGTGAGGTAGTGGGAAATTGTCTTTCAAGCTAGCTCTATTCAAATCTCTGTAATCAACACACATCCGGACCTTACCATCCTTCTTCGGCACTGGCACAATGTTAGCAACCCACTCGGGATACTCAACTGTCATGAGAAAACCTGCATCGATCTGTTTCTGCACTTCACCTTTGATCTTCAGAGCCATGTCCGGCCGAGTCCGTCTCAAGTTTTGTCTGACAGGGGGACAGTCTGGTTTTGTCGGTATCCGGTGTTCCACAATTTGGGGATCCAAACCCGGCATATCCTCGTATGACCATGCAAAAATGTCCGAGTATTCGCGGAGAAGTTGGAAGATCCTTTTCTTGACCCCTTCCTCCAATGCAGCACCGACTTTGATCTCTCTTTTGTTATCCTCGATACCCAAGTTGATTAGCTCGATCTCCTCCTGATGAGGCCGAATGGTTTTCTCTTCTTGCTCAAGCAGTCGGGCAATCTCGTCCGGTATATCATCACTATTCTCATCTTCGGCCTCAAACACCGGGGATTCAACAGTTTGGAGGAACATAGGGTCACTGTGTTCAACGGGTTCATTTTGGTTCGATCTGCGTGACATGATTGGATGATTTTTTAGAAAATAATTTTCATGCAGATCTTTGAAATTAATAAGAAAATACTGATGTTTTGGTTTTTTCTGGCATTACCATTATTTCCAAGGGAAAAAGCATTAAAGAAAGAAAAAGAGTCGTGAAAAAAACGACGTTTTTTATTGATAATGGTGATGTCGGAACAAACATGCCCCTTTACAAAAGTGTCACTTCCGCCTTGGGCAGGGCGGAAGGATTGTTATTTTGAAAACAAAGCCTAAACAGCAAGACATATTACTTAGAATCATGCACAAACACAGGGAGATTGATAACGTTCCAGTTCTTTGCAATGCCTCCTGGTATCACAAATGTGGGCCTAGCCCCTCTTTCATCACCACCATCCAGAATTGCATTGGCAAACCCAGCACTACGGAACGTTCCAGTTGACATGCCTGACGTCGGAGAGTAACCGAGACCCTCTTTGCGTTTGTTATCCAGCAGCTGTATCAATTGGCCCCAACCGGCGGCCTGACCCTCCTGAACAGCCTTCTGCGCGTCTTTCAGCGAAGCCATGGCAGCATTAGACCTCTTGGGCTCTGCACCTTCGATAACCAAGCCCTGGAAGGCAGTTCCCTCGGCGGATTTAGCTTCGATGCAAGAAAAAGATGATAACTGACTGACCAGATAAGCCTCTTCCCCATGCACTGTCACAAGTTTACCATTCCTTACGAACTTCAGCTTCTGATGGAGGGTAGAAGTGACTGCACCGGCCTCATGTATCCACGGTCTCCCGAGAAGGCAACTGTAAGAGGCATCTATGTCCATAACCTGGAAAGTAATCATGAATGTTTCAGGACCAATAGTCATGGGGAGATCTACCTCTCCGAGCACAGTTTTACGGGAACCATCGAAAGCTTTGACTAGGAAAGTACTCCTTCTCAAAGGATCTCCTTGACAACTTAACTGATCCAAAGTCGACTTAGGCATCACATTCAATGACGACCCAGTGTCTACCAACACGTTGGACAGCATATCTGCTTTGCAGTTCATGGAAATGTGCAGGGCCAAGTTGTGGTGCTTTCCTGCCTCTGGAAGTTCATCTTCACCAAACCAAAGGTTACTGCAAGCAGTGATGTTAGCCACTATCCCACCGAATTGATCCTCTGTGACTTCGTGGTCGACATATGCTCGCTCCAATACTTTCAACAATACATTCCTGTGCGCCTCGGAACTAAGGAGTAGGGACAAGATGGATATCTTCGAAGGGGTTTGTAGTAGCTGATCAACGATCTTATAATCGCTTTTCTTGATTATCTTCAAAATCTCATCCAGATTGGAATCTTCGATGGACTGGCTTGGACGGCTGGTACTTTCGACAACATGAGGGATCGACAATGGAGTAGTCTTATCAGCAGGGATCGCAACTGGCACATCATCTTTCTTCTGAAACAAGAGAGGTCGGAGCTTGCCGCTCCTCAAAACCGTCACTTCAGCGATACTGCCTACTGTGCTTGAGGACACCAAAGGTACCTCTTTCCCGTTTTCCCACATAGTCGCGCTGTACTTGTACGGGACAGCCTTCGTAGAAGTATATGGCACTGGCCCTGGTAGCCGTATCACTAGAGGCTTAACATCTTCCCTGGCAGACACATTCTTGACGGGAGTATCGTGGAAAATTGGCACTATTACACAAACATCACTGGTAGTCAGGTAGTTGTCATTCATCAATCTTTGGATATCAGTCTGGACTATGCTGCAACCCATAGGGTTCTGAAGACATTCACAGCAAGCAACGTGGTCGTGGCTAAACAAGGAAGCTTGGCACAGTTTGATATGTAGCGGCACTAGAGGAGTAGCAATATTACGGACATTGAGACGAGGGATTTCTTCACACACTTCAATCATATTCACGGCGGCATGGTTGGGGAGCGGATTGTCGAGCACATGTGGGACATTGTTTTCAAAAGATAGCTTTCCCTGGTCGATCAACTTCTTCACAATGTATTTCAGGGCGTAGCAACCTTCTACGTCATGACCTAGGGCGCCTTGGTGGAAATCACATCTGAGATCGGAGCGGAACCTGGGAGGCAGTGGGTTTGGCGGAGGCTTGCCGGGTCTAGTGGTGCAATACCCCTTATGTAACAGAGTTGGGAGTAGCTCAGCGTACGCCATCGGTATCGGCGGGAAAGATGGTCTAGATTGAGGGCCTTGTTGTTGTTGTTGCGGTTGTTGTTGAGCTAGTGGTTGTTGTTGCATTTGTTGGGCGATGGCATTAACAGGGACCTGAGGCTGGCCCGATAGTGGAGGGTATTGATGGTAAAACGGCGGATAGAACGGATGTTAGGCATACTGTAGGTACTGATACGGTTGAGGCAGCTGCGTAGCATTGACAGGAGCGGCAGTGGCAGATTGATTGGTTCTGGCAGACACCATTCCAACCTCTGATTCCTTTTTCTTATGGTGACCGTTGCCGTACTTTTTCGGTGCACTCGAGGACTCACTCTTCTCAAACACGATAATCCCCTCTCGGACAGCTTCCTCCAAGCGGGTCCCCATAGTGACCATCTCAGAGAAGTTGCTTGGGGCAGCAATAATCATTCTTTCAACGTAATCTTTCTTCAGGGTCTTCAAGAATGTTTGAGTCATTTCTTCCTCGTCCAAAGCGGGAGTGATACGGGCAGCTGCCCCTCTCCACCTCTGCGCATATTCGCGAAAGCTTTCGTCCTTTTTCTGAGAAAGAGACCGGAGGAATTCCCTATTCGGCTTGAGCCTGGTGTTGAATCCATAGTGGCTCTTAAAAGCAGCGGCCAGATCATCAAAAGTGCGAATATCATCCTTGCTCAAACCGGTATACCACTCCGCGGCATCTTCCATCAGACTGTCCTGGAAGCAATGGATCATAAGTGAATCATTGTCTGCATGGTTAGCCATCTTCCGGACGTACTTAATGATATGATTCTGGGGGCAAGTCAGCCCATTGTAGCGGTCAAATTCCGGGACCTTGAACTTCTTGGGGACATCCACCCTCGGCACTAAACAAAGATCGTGGGTTCTGACGAGGTCACTGCTCCCGCGGTTGGCCTTGATCTCGCGACGGAGTTCTCTGGCAAGCTCCTCCATTCTTTCCTCCATAGTTCCCAATACAGGAGTCTTTCCACGGTGATCATTAGCATTGGCGCCCTGTGGCGTAGAGTGCACAATCGGATCGGTGAAGATTGTCGACTGAGGCAAGGTAGTGTGGAGAGAAGCATGTCCTGAGACGGGGATTTGGTTACCGTTGGCAGCACTAGAAGCACCTGCTGTGGGATCAGGGGCAAAGAAAAGTGGGAGTCCGTATGGGTATCCCCTTGGCTTGGCAAAGCGGTTATCGAGAGATGACGTTGGAATTGCCTCAGTGGTCTCTGGAGCAGACGAGGATGGTTGTTCTTGAGCGGCCATCAGAGCAGTCATGGCGTCGAGAGCTTTAGCTAACTCTTCTCTCACAGAAGCTAGTTCAGTACGGAGCTGTGCATTCTCTTCTTCCATAGCTACTTGATTCCTCCTTCTGTATTGTCTAGTCTGATGTACTATGGTAGGTTGATCGGTCCTTCGAGCACGAGCCACTTTTCACACTGCGGCAGAAGAACCAGGAGGCAATGAGCACTTGGAAGTTTTTGTGACCGATGAATGATGCATATGATGCATGATATGTGCAAATGCAGATGCAAAAATGACTCTTTTTATTACCAAAGGGTTTTTTAGACAAATTAGAATTCTTTGCAAACATTATTGGACTAACAAATTATTCAAGGCAAGTGGTTTTGATACATTGAGCCAAGGGAGTAGGCTTCTGAAACATAAGCTGAGCAAACAACATAATCACTAGCAATCCTATCATGCAGAACTAAGGGGTGACTGGGTAGTATTCGGACTCCGAGTCTGAAGCTGAACCACAATAACTGGCAAAAAAATCTCGACGACCTCTGACTCTCCTGGAGTCTCTCCTCAACAGATCGTCCTTCTCCTCAAGCTCCTTCCTAACTCTGGCTAGTTCCTTCTTCAGCATCCGGTTCTCATGATCCTTCTGCTCGTCTCTGCCATCCAAAGTCATGATCAAGTTCTCAGCCTCACTGTAGCGGGCTTTCCATGCTCGCTTCTCCTCACTCTCCATAGCTAGATGCTCCTGATACATCTCCTGAGTCGCGGGAAGCAACGGTAATGGCCTAGATGGAGTAGATGCAGATACATGCCTCAGAGCAGGGTAAGGCATGCCAATCTCTTCGGCTCGATCTTTCACCCACTGAGTATAGGCTTCGTGAGCAATACCGGATCTCACACCCAAGTGCTTCACATCTTTCCTACGAATCTTAGACCAAGCATCTGTGAAAGCTTTCCTTTGCCCGGTGGGAGCATTGGAATAGTAAAAGAACTCCTGAGATGTAGCAAGGTTGATGGGCTTTGCTCTCATAGGAAAACCAAACTGTCTCATGGCTAACTCGGGGTTGTAGTTGATTCCTCCCCGGGTACCGAGAAGAGGTACATTGAGGAAATCCCCATAACCAGTGATAATCTCCTTGACTCGAGCTGCTGGAGTGATCCAAACCACCTCATCGGGAGTAAGAGCCATAATCCGCTGCGAATAAGACCAATTCTCCGTGTTGGCATGGAAAGAACTCGGGAGGTGAGAAATAAACCACCTATATAGAAGAGGTATGCAGCAAAGAATAAATCCACGGCCCTTGAGAGTTCGATCATGGATGGCATGGTATGTGTCAACTAACAAAGTAGGAACCGGATTCCTGGAATGGAAGATCTCAATAGCGTTCATGTCCACGAAGTTGTCGAGATTCGGAAAAAGAACGAGCCCGTAGATGAGTAGTGCAAGAATAGCCTCAAGGGTGTCCTGACAAGTAGATTCGAGATTAGTCTGCTCAAGTAAGTACTTTGAAGTGAAACCCTGAATATGAGACTTGGTGATGAGATTCTTAGACACATCGGAAGTCTTGAGATAAAGGTCCTTAGCAATAACCAGGGAGTAAGAGAAGATCCTGGGCCCGTGAAAGGCGCCTTCTCGGCTATAGGTAAACCCAATAAACTAGAATAAGCCTCGAGTGTAGGAACCAACTGAAAATCTGGGAAAGTGAAGCAACGAAAAACCGGGTCATATAATTGCACCAGAGTGTGCACTAGCTTCTCTTCTACATTAGTCCGGAGAATACCAAGCAAACCACCGTATCGGAGGCGAAACCCAGTCGGATTCTTAATCTTAAGTGCCAACTCCCTTAGGCTAGCCAAATCAACTTCTTTGAACTTGTAAGACTTAGTCCTCTTCATGCCTGGTTATATTTGCAAAGAATTTTAGTTTGTCTATACCCTTTGATAAATGCATGTAAAAAGGTTTATGCATGAATGCATGTATGCACGGTTTTAACAAGGAAAGCACGGTGGGCTAAAGTAACAAGTGGACACGGTGTCCGGTGAAACTAAGGCTTTGATAGTAGTAACCAAGGTTCTATAAAGTTCCCAAACCACAACCTCTCTTACGTATATCATAGTAGTACAAAGCAACGCTTGTCCATGATTATCCGTAAGAAGGTTTAGTTTGGGTGTAGTATTGCGTGACGACTAAATTTCGAGACAACGCTCGGTTTAGCCACCGCACTACGTCCTAAGAAAGGCCAAGGATGGGTTTGGTAACTACGGTCCATAGCCTTCATCGGCCAATTGGAAGTAAAGTGCCTAAGCATGACAACACACGCCGACAACATCACCTCCAAAATGCCTCAGCTATGTGAGATCGATCGCGTAATCCAATGCACGAGGCAACCCCCGGAATGGATTGTCGATTATATCTCTTCCTAATCTTAGGTTCACTCAGCCCGGGTATAGGGCTTTTGATATTCTCACCCCACACGTACATAAGAAAATTTTGCATGTAACAATAAAGCAAAGCATAAACATAAAGCATGTAAAACTAGGTGTAGCCCTAAAAGGTCCCCAGTGAAGTCGCCATTTCTGTTATCGCGATTTTCGGGTGTCAAATCATTGATTAGATTTGAACCTTTCAATCATTGATATCTCTATTTTTTTTTGGGAAAGGTAAAATCGAAAAAAAAACCTTAGAAATTCTGAGCTCGGGGCTGATTTCACTACGGGAAGGTGTTAGGCACCCGCAATGACTATAGTATCCTATAGGAACCGTTTTACTATGCTTTACGTATACGCTTTGCTTTTATCGCTATTTTGTAAAAAAATTGATTTTAAGAATGAGAGAAAGGGGATTTTGAGTTTTGCTTTTATTGGACTTGGAGAGATTTTGAGTCTCTTGCCTACATACCCTTTTAAGGGATCAAAATTCCATGTAGTTCTCTTCCAAAATATTTTTGTGGGTTGGTTCGATTTTAATTTTGAAAATGGTTTTGAAGAAAAAGATGAGAGGCCGTAAAGGCGTGAGATTTTCGAAACAAGTGAGATTGGTCAATTATTTACAAAAAAAGGTTTAAGTGGGCATTATTTCCATTTTTGAATTTGATTAAGAAAAGAAAAGAAATACAATGGAGTTTTGGCTCCAAGGTTTATTAAAAAAGGTTTTCAAGTGATAGAATTGTTAACATTTTTTGAAAGAATGATCTTTTCCTAAGTTTCGCGCTTCCTAAACATACACCTAGCGGTAAACATACAATGTGTGTGCGTGTCAGTGCTTGTGTCGGTGTACATCATTATAGTCCATAGTCCTTTACATCGGGTCCTAATTTACATTCTATGATCTTGCATGAAATTAAAGAAAAGTAAACTACCTAAACATTGCATGAGAATCAGCTGAACGTTCCATGAAAGAGTTAAAGGAAGAAATGGGAATGAGATGAGATGCTTAGTATGCATGAAACATAGAGTAAAATGGTTAGTAAAATAAGGAAAAATAACAATGAAATACTAATCCTAAACAAAATGGTAAACTATCACAGAAATTGGCATAAAATCACACTAAACAAAATTGCAAAATATCACAAAATTGGCATCAAGAACTCTAACTAAACAAGATCGCGAAACATCATAAAATTGGTATCAAGAATCAAACTAAACATAATCGCAAAATATCACAAAATTGGTATCAAGAACCAAACTAAACATAATCACAAAATATCACAAAATTCTAAGTTTAACAACATTGAGAATGTTACAAGAGCATCAAACTTAACACAATCCAATGAGCTATTATGAGAACAAGGGTAAATCACCATGGAATCAAAGCCAAGCACTAAAATCATATGATACGAATTTGAACTAAAAATTACACAAAGAAATTCACAAAAAAGCACCAAGACATATAAATAAAAAAAGAAATCTACCCCTATCATTTTTATCAATCTTAACATGAAAAATCATCATCAAACAGTCAAAGATATACCAAGAATCCCATAGAAAGGAAAAAAATTACCGAAGCATTCAATAAAATTAAAGCATGCCAGGGGTTCAAACAGCAAGAAAGAAGGTGCAATTATCAACAAAAATTAAAAAAAAAACGCAAGAAAGCTTAGGGCCCATAGTTTCACAGTCCAAACCCACGGATCTGATGGATCCGGATCAAGCTAACACTCCAGGAGCGTTGGATTGATCCAGATCCATCAGGATCTTGATCAAACGGCCAGGAATAGGAGAGAGTGGGTCGGGTTTGGGTCAACCCGACCCAAACACATATATAAAAGGGCTTCACACCCGTTTTCCTTCATTTTGTGTAACATTTTCTCTTTCTTCTCTTCTTTTCTCCGGCCGTTCTCTCTTCTCTTCTCTCTACGAACCCTAACCCTAGTTTCTTGAATCTTGCTCAGAAACGGTTCGTCTATGGCTTAAACTGTTCGTGGCATCGTTCTAAGCATGAATCATCCAAGAGAAAGCAACTTTAACCGTCAAAACGATGTGAATCTTTGAGTTTTGATGCTTTAGGTTCGAACTGTTCCGATCCGTCGCGTTTTTGGCTGAATCTGTTGTAAAATCGCAAGAAATCGCTTCGATTCACACTTGTTGTGGATTCTGAAACGTTTCTTTGATTTTTTAAAACGATTTTGTGTTAGGATTTGGGCTTTTGGATCGAACAGTTTGAGCTTGCTACAGGTTTACATCGTTTTGGATTCTGTAGTGGTTTCTATTGAAATGAGGTGAAGTTTGAGCATTACCTGTGTTTGTGAATGGAGATTTGAACCGTTTCTTTTGATCCTTGGCTTTGAATCTCTTCTGGTATGCTGGTATTGCTTCTTTTCCTCTTCTCTGATCCGAACCTTGCGATCCCCTTCACCTTCTCTTCTTCTCTTCGAACCCCTCTGTGATCACGCTTGAGTTTGCTACCCTTTGGGTGGTGAGTTCGCGTTTGAATTGCAGAAAAACGATTCAATGATGAAGATTCAATGCTGAATCTCTGAGAATCGATGCAAACTCCATTGAATTTTGTTGAATTTTGATTCTGGAAAAGTCTAGGGTTTGTGTGTTCTTGAGCTTCTTATGAATTTTGTGATTTTGATCCGTAACTGAAAGGAGAGAGAAAAATGGAATCTGTTTGTGATGATGTGGATGGCACTGAATGGATCTGTTGGCACTTTGCACAGTAACTGGCCTTTTATAGGCTGCCAAGTGTGATTCTGACCAATGAGGTAGTGACATGTGGCCTTGACTTTGCTTGCGTGGCCTTGGACTTGAAATTGGACCAATCTGCAATTATTGAAACTAAAGGGACTGTTTTGCAATTAAACAAGAATTGAACTGCTTTGAGAATTAAAAGAATTGGGACTGTTTTAAAAATTGGAATTGGACACTTCTGCAATAAAATGTAAAATTTGGACTGAATTGCAATTTTTGAAAGTATTGGGACTAAAATGCAATAATAAAATTGGTTAAAAAATGTAATCTGAAATGCAACGTAAAGCGAAACAGTTAAAATTGAAAAAAAGGACTAAAATGAACAAACTACCAAAAATGAGGTATTTTAAAATACCTCTCTGCCCAAAATTTGTTTGATTGTGAAAAGACTAAAATGCCCCTGGGGCAAAAACGACTCAGACTGACTCAGATGCAAACTAAGATGATTTTTGTACAAAATTTGATTAATGATTCATGCAAACAAATTGAAAAGACTCAGGGACAAATTGTAGGGACTAAAATGGGTTCCTTTGTAGGAAATGACCAAAATACCCTTTTGTATGATTTTATGCAAAAATTAAAAGACTGAAGCAATAACGTATGCAGTTGAAGCACAGTGGTAAATTGCAGAGTAATACACAGTAAATTGAAAAAGTATTAGGAATAGAAAGGAAATTTTAACGAGTATTTTTAGGTCCAAAATGAGGGTATGACATGCAAATATATGTTGATGATATAATATTTGGTTCTACTAATGCATCTCTTTGCAAGGAATTCTCTAAGTTAATGCAGGATGAATTTGAGATGAGCATGATGGGAGAGCTGAAGTTCTTCCTGGGCATTCAAATTAATCAAAGCAAAGATGGAGTATATGTTCATCAGACAAAATATACGAAGGAGCTTCTGAAGAAGTTCAAGCTTGAAGATTGCAAACAGATGAACACTCCAATGCATCCTACATGCACCTTAAGCAAAGAAGACTAAGGATCAAAAGTAGACCAGAAGCTATACAGAGGTATGATTGGTTCTCTGTTATACCTCACTGCATCTAGGCCAGATATTTTATTCAGTGTATGCTTATGTGCAAGGTTTCAGTCGGATCCTAGAGAATCTCATTTAACTACAGTTAAAAGAATCTTCAGGTATCTGAAAGGAACAACTAATCTGGGACTTCTTTATAGAAAATCCTCAGATTACAAGCTAATTGGATTCTGTGATGCTGATTATGCTGGTGATAGGATTGAAAGAAAGTCAACCAGTGGCAATTGTCAATTCCTGGGTGATAATCTGATATCCTGGGCTAGCAAAAGACAAGCAACTATTGCTATGTCTACAGCAGAAGCAGAATACATTTCAGCTGCAAGTTGTTGCACACAACTACTCTGGATGAAACATCAGCTGGAAGATTATCAGATACATGCTAACAGTATTCCCATCTTTTGTGATAATACTGTTGCTATCTGTTTGTCAAAGAATCCAATTCTGCATTCAAGAGCCAAGCATATTGAGATCAAACACCATTTTATCAGAGATTATGTTCAAAAAGGAATTTTAGATATACAATTCATTGATACTGAAAATCAATGGGCTGATATATTTACTAAGCCTTTAACAGTTGAAAGATTTGATTTTATTAAGAAAAATTTGAACATGCATTATGTGTCTGATTAAAATTGCTTGCTCCTGAATAAGAAGTTTAGGTTCTGAAGTCACTTCAGAAGCCATAGTCCATCAGAAGCTATTAAGTAAGGTTCTGAGGAGAATGTGCTCCTGATGAGTCATCAGAATCTCAAACTTCAGAAGAGAATCTTTGTGCTCCTGAATAGTAGGAGATAGTGGAATTTCTGGAGTTGCTTCTGGCGACATCTGTCCCACTAACTTATACAGCTCATCTGAAATCTGATAGCGTGGCATAAATGTATTGGTGTATAACTCAAAGGGCAATGATGATCTTTATGCTTTTCGTAGTACTATCTCGCGCCCCCAACTGTCATTAATGCTGTGTTTGTTTGTCCGCTGTCATTCAAACGTTTTTACTAAAAGCACTTAAACAAAAACACACACTACTCACTTCACAACCTACACTTTCTGTTTTTGTTTTCGTAACTGCTAAGAAAACCTCTCAACTTAGAACCCTAAATTTCATCATCTTCAAATCAATCTATGGCATCATCAAGTTCAGTTCAAGAATCCGGTACTTCGAATCAACAAGCTTCTCAACAGCAACCAGAAAGGGCTGCGTACCTACTAAGTGGATCTACCATGAGTCTACAAGAACATCAACTGAAGATTCAAGTAGAAAACCCAGTAGATTTCATGTCTCTGATGTTTCACGGATGCGACATCAAGAACTTCTACGCTACACAAGGATGGCTACAGTATTTCAATATGCTGAATGGTCCTACTTACAAAGCTCTAGTGAGGCATTTCTGGGTTAGGGCAAGCATCTTTGATAAGAAAGTCGCAGAAGAAGAAGAAAGGAACTTGGTTCTCTTGTATCCAGAGCTTGCTGGAAAATCAAGGGAAGAGATGCAACTGGAACCCTTCACTGGCACTGAGATTAGATCCAGTGTGATGGGTGTCCCTGTGAAGATCAACGAACAGATTATTGCTTCAGTCCTGGGCATAAATGTTGAAGGAATCTATTCTGGGATTGAAATTCCCAACCCTCAGACCAGCACCTGGAACGAAACTGTCAACATGACCCTGTACAACTCTAAGAAGGGTGGAAAGTACAGTGACCTGGATATTCAGAAGAAGATGCTTCTGAAGATCCAGTATGAAAATTTTCTACCTAAGGGAGGTGGTGGTGATCAACCCTCCCTAGCTCACAAAGTCTTCATTCATCACATCTACAATGACGAAAAGGTCAACCTGCCAAGGTACATCTTCAAGTACATGGTCAAGGAGCTATGGAAAGGCCAGAACGAGGACAGAGTCTGGGTTCCCTATGGAAGACTTTTGTCTGAGATCTTTCATCAAGGAGGGATCATTGAAGCCCTCGTCCAAACAAGGTTCTATACAGATCAGATGCTGGATACTGTAGTTGGAAAGGTGATCAATGGACAGACACTGAAGAACATGCAATTGATAAAGAGATTCACTCCTCTCAGCTCAGACTTGAGTGAATCTACTGTAGTATCTGATTTGATGGCAAACTTCCCACCAATTTGCAAGAAGGATACCTTAGCTGTACAGATGGCACTTCTGAGTGACCATTTTGCTAACACTGGGGAAAGAATCAGTCTAAATGAAGTTCCTGAGGAAATGCCAGGAAGTAAACTGCCAGTAGAGAAAGGCAGAAAAGCCAAAAGGAAAGTACTCACTCAGGAGGAGTACTTAGAAGGTGAAAATCCTTCTAAGAAGGCAAAGAAAGTTAAGGCTCCTGAGAAGTCCAAAACTGGTGCTTCTAAAGATTCAGATTTTCAAGAAGAGGTTCAGGATCTGAACCTAGAAGCCATTATTCAACAGAAGACCAGAAGTGGCAAACTTGTTGCTTCTGCATCTACTACAACTGCCAAACAGATTCCTCAGAAGAAGAAGAAGAGAACTCCAAAGCTAAGAAAACTGAAAGAATCTGTTTACACTGCTGAAGAAAGTGCAGCTGTAGAGGCACAGGAAGTAAAGCCAACCAACGTTCAAGCTGAAAGAGTCAGTTCCATGTTTGTGATGACTCCTGAGATGGCTAAGAGATGCAAGGAGCATGCCAACAAGTTGATGGCTGAAAAGAAGAAGAAATTGGCTCTTTGGAAGCTACAAAGAGAAGAGAAGATCAAGGAATTGGGACTGGAAGGCTGTGACAAATATTACTTGGACAAGATTACAGAAGTCCAAGAGATCTCTAAGAAGGTGGATGAAGAAGCGTTGAAGGCTTCTAAAGAGGCTGCTACTAAACTGGTTACCAGGGAGGTAAGGAAGAAAAAGAAAGCTGATACTGAAGCTCTTCAGAAGGTCTTGGATCTTGCTAAGAACATTGAAGTGCCTACTTCAGTGTTGCTCAAGGGTGTTGCTGCTGAAGTAGCTGAGCAAGCTTTGAAGAGCACTGAAGAACTTCAAGCTGAAGTGACTGTTGAAGCTGCAAGCATTTTGTTAGCTCCTGGATCAGAATCTATATCAGGTACATCTTCTACACAACCATTGATACATATAGAATCTGGCTCCTCTCCCTCATCTTCCTCCCAATCCAAAACCTCATCATCCTCATCTACTGATTTGGATGATGTTCCAATTAGCATACTTCGAAAAGGCCAATCACCATCTTCTAAACTCCACAAAAAGCCTTCCAAATCCGTTTCCCCTCTTAAACCCATGGAACCTCCTATTGAAGTTAGGGTCAGTAATTTGCTTGAATTGAAATACAGCAAATTACCTCCTAATCATCCACTTCAACCATAAACCATACAACCAATCAACATGATCATTCCTGATCATCCAGAAGATGATTCTGTTATTAACAATCTTAGCAGTCATCTATCTGGTGAACTACCGAACGTTGACCTAACACCACATAAAGCCTCTGAAGTAACAACTTCAGAAGTTGCTTCAGAAAGCCCACAACAACAATCACCTGAACTACAAATGCCCCAATCCGTTCCTGAACAATCTGTTCCTGAACAAAATGTTCCTGAACACACTGTTCTTGAACAAACTTTTTCTGAACATACTCCTGAACCCACTTCTTCTGAAAATGCAATGGAGATTGATGATTTAGTCATAGATCTTGATGCAGAAACTGATCAATCCTCACCTATGGAGGTTGACCAGTCTGCTTCTGATCAATCACAATCTCAATCTGCTAGCAATTCTCAATCTTCTACCTCCAACAACCTACAAATTGAACCAATTGCTGCTCCTAGACCTAGAAAACAACCTTCACCACCCACCAGATTCTTAGATTCAAATGTATTAAGAGGTGTGTGTGAAGATATTGCTGATAAGATGATCAAGCTCATTTCATCCAGAAATGACTTGAGTCACAGAGAGAGCTATGAGAAACATTGGAGTAGGCTCAAGGAAAGAGTCGAAAATGTAATGAATGCACTATCCTCCACTTGTGTTGAAGCTCAGAAGCAAGCTAAGCAAAAGCTTCAGGACTGGTTAAATGGTATTAACAAGGACCTTGAAGAAGTTAAGATACTGGGAACTTAGGCAAGATCGTCTTTGAGTATCAGAGGAAGGGAACCAACTGATTTTCTCCCTTAGTATATTCACCCTAAGGACCTGGATTTATCTTTCCTAACAAAGGTAAATCTAAAGGCATCAGCTCCTGATCTGGCTCTAGTTCAGAAGAACAAGATCTTAGAAGAGAAGAACCAGAAGCTAGAGAAAGATTTGTTTGAACAAAGGCTACTCCTTCTGGAACACAAAGCTGAAACTGATGCTAAGTTGGAAGAAGCCAGGATCAGAGAAGAGAATATGGCCAGAAGCTTAGCTGAAATGCAGAAGAAGCAAGAGGAAACAAATGAACTGCTCAAAAAGATTCTTGAAAACACAATCAGACAGCCCAACCCTTAGTTGCACACCTATTGTTGTTGATTGTTGTGTTTTCTTCATCTTTATCTTTGTTTATCTTGAATGCTTCTGAACCTATTTTGCTTCGAATATTTCTTTGCTTCTGAAATTTTATACTTCTGACCTTATATACTGCTTCTGAATGTCTGTTTTTAACGCATATTGTTTTTGATATGATTATTCACTATGTTTTTCTCTTTCTTTTGTTAATTTCTTTTTGTTAATGACAAAAGGGGGAGTAAGTGTGATAGTATTTAAAGGCTCTGAGCCCCATTAGGTTTTTTTTGAAATTTAATGTCACTCAATCCTTTTAATTAGGGGGAGTAATAATATTTCAATATAACTTAACTGAACCATTATCTCTCTCTATCACTTCTATTCTTTTGATAATATTATTGAGCGTTAAATGAATTTAATTAACAAGATAGAACTCAGGGGGAGCTTACAAACCTCGCAAATTGTAAGTGAGAAACGACTGTTGCATTAGCCAGACCCACCTTGTAACCGTGAAAGAAATGCTTCTCGGACATAGACTTCATTAAAATGTTGAAGCCCTCTGCGGCCAATAGAAAAAGGTGTTGGAACAAAATGTGTTTAACAATAAACCCTAAAGAGTTTTGATAATAACAAGGTATTAAAAATTGACAATTGGTATTGCTAACATTTGTTCAAGTATACAGAGGACCATAAACAAAATGTTATATCTTAACAAGGTTCTAGAAGAACAAATAAAGAGCAAAGGAAGTATTTATTTGAAGCTTAAAGCACTCCTGAAGAAAAGCGCTCCTGAAGACTAGCGCTCTTGAAGAGTATGACGTCATCAGAAGCTGATTCATCAAAAGCATCAGTATTTCACCAGAAGCGAAATGATTCAAGATTTTATGAATTAAGTATTGTATTTTGGAGCGAAAGTCTTGTAGAAGTGGTAGAAGATCACATGGAGGTCACACGTTCTCATTTGAAACCATCTGGTTGCTAAATTACAAAGAGCGTTGACAAATGTACTATGTACGAACTGTACAACCACCTTCTCCACTACTCTATTCTCTGTCTCAGCTACCAGACAAGAACAACAACTCTCTTGTACAACCAAGCCTGCATCTTTGTTCCCTCTCAATCGAAATGGATTTGAAATTGATCCTTTATAGGACAATAACTTAATCAGGCAAAGAATCATTGGTGAAAGATCAAGCTTCAACAACGACTCTTTTTGGATGTGTTGGCACTTACAACGTTCATTTCACACCTCTATATAAAGGAGTGAAGACTTGAAGAACAACAAGGACTCTACAATATTTTTAAAAGGGCCAAAACTCTGTCAAATTGTTTAAGCATCCAAAGTTCACTTAGAATTTCAGTTTTCAAGTTCATATCTTTGAAATTCTTAAGTCTTTAGAGTCTGTATCTGATTTGTATTGTGAACACCACTGATTGTATATCAAGTGTTCTACCTCAAACATTTTCTGTGTAATTTTGTTTGATAGAAGTCTCTTGCTTGTGTGCTTGAGCATTAGAAGTCTCTTGATTGTGTTCTTGAGCATTTGAAGTCTCTTGCTTGTGTGCTTGAGCATTTGTAATCAGATATTACTTTAGTGAACTCTCCTTGGAAGTGCAAGGGGGACAGGACTACTTCCGGTTTGTGGAAGGAACCTGTATAAATTGCTTGTGTCCTGCTTCTTCTCTTTTCTCTCTGTTTATCATTCCGCTGCATACGCTCCTGAACTTCATCTTCAGAAGCTGTCTTATCTGCTTCTGATCATACGTTTTCTGAGTTTTATAGAGAAAATGATAATTTGTAAAACACAATTCAACCTCCCCTTCTTGTGTTTTTCTCCCCTCCAAAAGGAATGGGGACAGCGGGTCGCCTTGCCTCAACCCCCGCTTCATAGGAAACTCGTCCGTTGGGGACCCATTAACCAATACTGAAGTCGTAGCCGTTCCAATGCATTGCTGTATCCATTTCCGCCACAAAACTGGGAACCCCATCTTATACATCACCTCATCCAAATAACTCCAGTCTATCGAATCATAAGCCTTCTCGAAATCTACTTTGAAAAGAAGCAATTCCTTTTTACTTTTGCGAGCATCATCGACAACCTCATTTGCCACCAGAATACCATCTAGAATTTGACGGTCTTTAACAAATGCAGATTGAAAATCCAAGATAACCGACCTAATAATAGAACGAAGACGATTAGCCAAGACCTTTGCTAGAATTTTATACATACTTCTTACCAAAGAGATCGGATGAAAATCATTTAGACGTTGAGGGCTCTCAACCTTAGGGATGAGAGCAATTAAAGTACTATTGATTCCTTTTCTCAGCCTCCCATTCCTATGAAATTCACCAAGAAATCGCATAACATCATCCCGCAAAATATCCCAAAATTCCTTAATGAAACCAAAGGTGATACCATCAGGACCCAGACATTTATAATTATCACAATCCCACACCGCGGCCCTGACCTCTTCCATAGAAAACGGTTGAACCAAGCAAGCACCCTCTCTAGGAGACAACGATGAAAACTGAAGGCCCTCAATACTAGGATGCTGAACATTACTCGCTTGAAAATGAGTTGAAAAATGTGAAAAAACTGCCCTGCGGACATTGTCGACACCCTCAATCAAAACACCGTCGACAAGAAAACAAGTCACTGCATTACCTCTTCGTCTGCTTGACATAACTCCATGAAAATATTTTGAATTGGCGTCCCCTTCGCGCAACCAAAGAGCCCGAGATTGTTGCCAACAAATACTAGCATGAGATCGAGACAAAGAAAATAAATCCTTAGATAACCAATGATACTCTTCTAACTCACTCTCCAAAAGATCCTCCGTCTCACCTTTCAAATCAAACGATGAAATTTTATCCTTCAACGATACTATTTTTTCAGGTAAATTCTGAGAGTGCCTAATATGCCAATCTTTCAAAGCCAATTTCATTAACTTGAGTTTTTCTTTCAAAACAAAACCGCCCCATCCCTCCAGCTGAAAAGAATGCCATTGATCGCGAACAAACAAATTATAACCTGGAAAGACATTGAAAAGACCCCACACTTGCCTTTCTGACACACTGCGAACCGCGTTGAAATCACCACATATACAAACATTTTTATCATCATAAGTTGCCAATCTGGTAGAAATATTACCCTAAAGAGTGTGCGGACGCGAAACATCACAGGGAGCATAGATATTGAACACAGCAAATTGCTCATTTGACTTAAGAAACCGGCCCGTTATCATCAACACATGATCAAACGAAGTGGTCGACCATACTTCAACCTCTGAACTATTCCAAAGAGTTACTAAACCACCAGAGGCACCCAACGAAGGTTGAAAAGAATAACCAACATTTACATCGCCCCAAATAGATTTACATAACAAATCATCAAACATAGCACACTTTGATTCCTGAATACAAAGAATAAAAGGACTTTTCTCCCTCACCAACTGACTCACATCCCTCCTCTTCTCTAAACCTCCCAAACCCTGCACATTCCAAGAAATGAGCTTCATTTTAGAAAAACAACACGCACTCCACCACACAACACCGTCCGCCCTCCACTCCCCCACACCCTCAACTCACTTCCCTTTCCCTACACCCTCTTTATTTTTTCGACTCACACTAGACAAAACATCAAACCTATTGTTATTATCACCGTCAAAATTAAGCCCAATCTCCTTTCCTATCCCCATAAAGTCCTCATGTGCCACTCGATCAGAACCATGGAGAAGCAACCAATTCTTCCAATCATTATTAACAGATGATTGAGAATCACTTTGTTGTGCCACTTTTTCCTTTGAAGTTGCCTGAACTGGAATATCACCACACGGCCTCATCCTCTTTCTAACATTTTTTTTAGAGCACGTAACACATCTTCACGATCTTTAGCCGGTAACCGAGCAATGCGCCTCATACTTTGCGCCGTATGATGCAAATAACCAGCTCCCTTTATTTTTTTATTTGCACGCAGTCCTTTAAAAGAAGAAGAATTAAAAGATACTTGTTTAGCGGAAGGCATATTGCCTTCAAGAATATCAATATTTTGGCTATTTACCCATTCTAAGCTCCACGAACCAGTTGTTGCATATCGATTCCTACCGGGGGGACATGACGTGGTACGTTTAATAATACGCAGACCACGCAATAACTATTCACGCCTGCTGCCCCCTATTTCATCATCAATTGGAACATTATGGGAGCTAGCTGAAACATTACTAATAGGTGTATTGCAAGCACTAGGTGAACCGTTTGCAGCAAGAGCATGATTAGAGCCTTCCTCATTGATAGACAAAACTACTCTCGGCACAAAAGAGTCTTGAGCAACATTTGGATCAGCCAAGCCATTAAAAGACAAATTAGGATTATGAATGGGCCCAACATCTTGAAGCACCTTATCACAAGAGTCAACAGTTGGAACAACATTATGTTTGTTACAAGTGGGAAGCACATCATCTACACGTTCCTGTTCTTGCCAATCTTCAGAAAGTTGCTTCAAAAACTCATCTACCTCTCTTCGGCCATCAAAAGTATCATGTGGTTTTCCCATGTCAGAATTAGTAACTTCAGAATCACCATCTTCATCGAATAAGCAAGCGTCTTCACCTATAGCAAAACCTCATTCCTCAATGATTTTAAACTCAAGAAGAACACCATCCACCACAATCTTGACATTAACATTAATCACCTCTAAAGACGATGTAGCAACAAGAACACGTGCGTAATCAAAATGTTCGTTCTCTAGAGTAAAGTCGTCAACACGCATTAACCGTCCACAGTCCAATACACAAAGTTTGAAAAAATTAAAGTTCCAAGCATGGAGTGGCACACCATATATACGTACCCACGCTAACAAAATAATGTGGAAAAATGTTTATTTATGTTGTTGAAAAAGACAAATAGTTCTACTTTAATACCATCTCGTATGAATCAAGGAAGGAAGATTGGCATCACAATAATGTTTAGTAGGAATCCCTAGGTTGATAATCTAACTCCAAGTTATTTTTTTAGCCTACTTTCCTAAATATATCCACCTTTAACCTTAGCCACATTATAACCCTTAAGTCCTCAAAATATGTATGTAATCTAATTTTGACTATCTGTTTAGAATTGTTTCAAATTTATAGCAAAGTACATTCATGTGACGACTAGAGTGGGCAAATGTCATGATCAACTCTATTGGCATTAGGAGATACATATGTGTATCATGAAAAAGAGTGTGGTTGATGTTATGAGCTATCTTCTCCAAGTATGTCCCGCTTGAGTGTAACGAGGTAAGTAAGTCAATGATGTAAATGTGATGAATGATGATCTAAGCACAACTCCGGAAATGTATGTTTTTCCTGGAAAAAAAAATGCAAAGAATAAAATAGGTTTTTCTTTAGTTACTTGAGGACAAGCAACAGTTTAAGTTTGGGGTTCTGATGACAGGTTATCTTACGTTACTCTTAGCATGCTTTTTAGTCATTTTCAGTAGGTTTATCACCAAAACAGAGGAGTATTAGAACAATTGTCTATGATTTTGGGACATTTGTAATGTTTTCTACATTTGAGTTTGTAATTCTTTTCTTTTCGAAACATAGCAATTCTATGGCGCTTTTGATGTAATAACTAAATAAACTCCCCCTTCTGTGCGCCTCGGCGCTTTTGTGTAAATTATGGGCTGAAATGCTTGTTTTCTTCGCCTTTTTAGGTGTTTGCATTCATGTAAGATGTCTTGAAATTTGGGAATACAATTACTCCCTCTGTAAAGTCTTCTGGGACCTCTTGAATCTTCATTTTTCTTCTTCCCATGGACCACATAAATCAACGGATGTCTTGCTTTACAGATTTGCATGACTTATTCGTGAATTACATCTAGAACGCCATAAAATTGCTATGTTTTAAGAAGAATAGAATTACAGACTTAGATATAAAAAACAATACAAATGTCTCGAAATCATATGCAATTGATCTAATACTTCACTATTTTGCTGGTAAAACCTACTGAAAATGATTGAAAAAACATATTAAGAATAACGTAAGATGACATGTTATCATTAACGCGACTTTCCTCGTTGGAATGAAAATCATTGTGGATACGATACTCTACTTACTACTTTATTAATTCGAATTTTTTTCGAAGCACTTGCCTAAATCTGACCATTACAGCTCAATATCAATAATAATACCAAGAAGCTTGGCATGTAAAACAAAACTGACCTAAAGCTAATACTAGAAAAACTGTCCATGTAAACAAAGAGAGCATTTATGAAAATACCTTCACACATTGCAACACTGCCAAAGAACCATCTTAATGGTAGGAAGATATTTAAAGACAGGAGCAACATTTAAATCTGCAAAAATAACAGTGCCAAAGTTGTCAGGCCAAACATGCGCATTGCATATATATTCGTTACTAATGACAGGTCATCTTACGTTGTTCTTAGCATGTTTTTAAGTCAATTTTACTAGGTTTTACCAGCAGAACAGAGGGGTATTAGAAAAATTGCCTATGATTTCGGGACATTTGTAATATTTTCTATATTTGAGGTTTTAATTCTATTATTCTCAAAACATAGCAATTCTAGGGTGTTTTTGATGTAATTCACGAAGAAATCATTCATATAGGCAAATCAAGACATCTGAGGATTAGTGAAGACTTTGGGAAGATCAAGAATGAAGATCCGAGAGGCCTTAGTAGAGTTTACAGAGGGAAAAAAATTTGTTTCCAGGTCCCAAGAGATCTTATATTGAAGCTAACACCCAAAAGGACATAAAAACAGAGATTAAGGCATCGAAACACACTCACATGCGCCTAGATCATGGCCTAGGCGCCTAGAGCATGCATTTTTTTGCACTCTTATGCGCCTAGAGAATGGCTTGTGCGCCCCGAGCATTACTTAGTGCGGGCCAAAACTGCTTTTTGTCAATTTTTATTGGGAAAAGTCCAGTTTTTGGGACCAACTTCAGGTGGAAACTCTCCCTATAAATATTGCGTTACTCATTCACAAATTCACATTCAAAACAAAGCAGTTCAAGAGAAATGCAACCACTAGGAGCTTCCAGGGAGGAGTTTCTCTCTCCTAACTCCAAATTTCTCTAGGGAATGTTTTATTTCTTTTGTAATTTGTCTTTAGTTACCATGAGTAACTAAATATTTTTAGGCTAGGGTTCTAAGATGAACCTCTATTTTATTTGTTGGATATTAATTTAATTTAAATTATTTATTCAGTTATTTTATGTTTGTTATTTAGTTTTACTGTAGTGTGTAAGATTTATTTTCTCTGGAGCATAACCCTGGTTTAGGCACATAGGTAGTTACAGAGCCTAATATTGATATTTATTTCTTCATGTTTATATATATCTAACCAGGAAGTAATTAATTACTAGTTAGGGAAACAAACTAAAAGCGAGTGTACCCTGATAGTAAGTACTTAGGGAGATGACATACCTAATATTGATGAACATCTGCGGAAATTAGGTAG
Organism: Medicago lupulina; assembly: GCA_958299785.1. Taxonomy (NCBI): domain Eukaryota; kingdom Viridiplantae; phylum Streptophyta; class Magnoliopsida; order Fabales; family Fabaceae; genus Medicago; species Medicago lupulina. Next base: position 25,379,523 of record OY283141.1, on the reverse strand, counting down.
TAAATAGTTAGTAATTAAGGAAACTATGACTTCCCAACTTAAATGAGCCCTGATGACATGTTGTCATTACGTAATTTTTAAGTAAATATTATCACATTTTGGAGTTCACAAGGCGACTTAAGCAGCAAGAAAAGCAAGAAAACTGAAGATAAAGGCAAGACAAAATCGTGGCATGTTTGGTCAAAAACGTGACACGATTTGACTAGGCATATTGCATTGTTTCGACATTGAGGAAAACGTGTCACGGTTGCTGAAACATGACACGGTTGCTGAAACATTGAGGAAAATGTGTCACGATTTACTAAAAACGTGACACGATTTGGGCGAATTTCTGAGCCTATTTAAGCTAAAGACTATTCAGAAAACAAGGGTTACAATCTGAGGAGAGACAAAGTGAGATTTTGACACCTAGAGACGGCTAGGAGGGCGATTTCTTCATCCTTTTATCAGTTCATGTATGTTTTAATTCCCCTATTGATTATGCTATTTGTAAGTCTTATTATGAGTAGCTAAACTTCTTCGAGATTAGGTCTGAGATGATTTTATATAACCCTAGTTGAATCATGTTGCTGTGATGAAACTCTATTTATTGTGAATGACTATTTAGTTTTTATTCAATTCAATTGTTCTTAATTCTTTTATATCTTGATCACATATAAAGTCGTGAGTATGAATGACTACTGACCCTAGCTTTCAACTTAGACCCATTGAATTGTTCTAATAAACATGGTTAGTCTAGGAATGGATAATCGTTTGTTAGTGATATTAGGTTAACGTGCTTAAACCTTCAAGGATTATTAGACCATCTAAGGAATTAAGGGTTGTAGTTTAAGAAGAGGGTCCTAATTCAAGGGATTGATTAGGGCTAATTTGTTAACTATCATGGAACTAAAGAACCATTCACAAGAATAGAGTACAGTAACCAATTAGGGGAACATAGATGATTCGAAAGACCTGATCTCATCTCTCTCTTATTTCTTAAACACTTTTTACTTTCTGTTAATTGATTTCTGAAAATCAAACCAAATCAACCGCCTAGTGGCAAAACAATAAAAACTTTTATACATCCTATTGCTTAACGAAATTGAATTATTGAGATTAAAAACAGTCCCTGTGGGATCGATATTTTACTACTTCGATAGGTTTTGGTACACTTGCCAAATTTCTATCAAGTTTTTGGCGCCGTTGCCGGGGACTGTTGAATTATTTCAATAAGGCAATATCGTTATAATTTAGGATTTCTGTCATTTATATTTTTGTATATATATTTATAAAAAAAAAAAAAAAAGATTTATGCTCTTCATTTTCTTCTCATTGTACGGTGCTACTAAAAAGTTTATCCAAGTTTTGCAGCTATGATAAACAGGTTGTACCTCCATGACACAAAAGAGATTTGTACGCTGCAATATGAAAAATATATGCTATCTTTGAAGATAAAATGTGTGGACTGTAAAATCTCGATATTAAATGAAAGATGTGGTCGTGATGAGGCGAAGCAACTAGGTAGTAATTGTGAAGGGAAGAAAAGGGGATCAACATAGATTACAATACTCAACTTCAAAATATTTTAGATGATTTTTTTGTGTCAAATCAAGTTTCATTTGAGAAGTTTGATCTTCAGTGTGGTGATCTTGTTGAGAAAGCACATGAGTCTCAGAGGACATTGGTTCAGATGGAGATTGAGTGTCACAAGGTTGTGGTGGAAGAAAAACCCAAAGTGATGAATGTTGATATTTTCTCGAAGTCTGGACCAACGGAGGTTGAGGGAATCACTCGTGTGCAGATGGATGCACGTCCTTCTCTGAGGTGGGAGAGCTTAAATTCCAAATGTTTAACTGTGGGTGCATGGGAGTATCTGATTCTTTGTGCCAAATTCATTTAATTCCTACCAAACAAGAGGAAGAAGAAGGATGATATATTCTTTCTATCATATTTGCCACCCTAACAGTGGTTGATACGTCAAGCTCAATGTCGTAAAAGAAAGCGCTTTGTGGGAGGCAACCCACCATTTTATTTACAGGTAGTATTTCTAGTCTTATTGCTTTTATTGCTTTCAAAAAAAATCCAAAATCCAAAAATATTTTAGCTGAAACAATCAGAGAAACAAAATTTTCAAGTCCAAAATTGGGCAAAATTGTGACACGTTTTGGGCAAAACGTGACACGATTTTGCCCCACCTCTGAAGCTCCACAAAAAAAAATTCTAAGTTAAAATTGGGTGTCTTTCGACATTGTCAAAAACGTGACACGTTGGGACCAACGTGACACGATTTTTTACGCCCAAAATTTTTTTAAGTTAAATTTGATGTCCTTTCGACATTGCCAAATCGTGACACGTTAGGCCAAACGTGACACGATTTCTAGGCAAGAAATTTTTTGAAAATGGTGGAATGTGTCACGTTTTGCCCAAACGTGACACGTTTTTGGTGGTTTTTCGAATTTTTGACCGTTACAAAACCAAATCGTGACACATTTTTGGCCAAACGTGCCACGATTTTCCTCCCCTATAAATAACCCCAACACGATTTCCCTTCCATTCACTTCCAAAAGTAGCCAAACTCTGCAAAATTTCCCCAGAACCCTAACCCTCGAAATTCTTAACCTTTCTCACCAAAAATCTTCATCTTTTCATCTCAAATTCACCAAACCAACCCCATAGACCAACCCCATCATCATCAACCTAACCAAAATCATCATTTACACCAATCACCTCAAGCCCTAACCTTCACTAACCTATTTCTCAAACCCTAAACCATGGTGGACACACGCAAGAAAGGAAAAGCCCCACAATCCAAAAAAGCCAAAACCGCTTCCAAACGTAAACCACCGGTCAAACCTACAGCCCCACTAGCACAAGCACCATCCGTCAACCACCATTTCCTCACAGGCCCGACCCGAGACCGTTTCAAAGAAATAATAAGCTATAGGGTTATTCAAGAGAGGGGGTTTTTGCTCCACAAACTCGTTGGAAAGCCTGAATTTGAACAGGTACTCACTGCCCAGGGGTGGCATGGGCTTAATGATATTGTCTTCCAGGAGGCCAACAAGACTATGACACTTGAGTTTTATGCCAACGCTCGGTTCTTCGGGAGGAGGTATGGATCTTATGTGCGGGGAAAGGACATCAATTTCTCTCCTCAGGCGATTAATGACTTGCTAGACCTTGTTCCTCCGGAGAAATGTGACGTTCGGAGGAGGAGAGAGACTTGTGAGAATTGGGATGATGAGACTTGGGAGGAGGTCAAGTATCTACTGTGTGTTAAAGGTGCTCAATGGCAAGGGAGTCGGAGGATGCTTTTGAAGTCTAATTTCAAACTGGTTGCAAAGGCTTGGGCCTCATTTGTGGTGCAGACATTGGAGGGCACCTCATGTTCATCTGAGATTCCATTGGTGCGAGTGCACACTATCGCTGCTATCATGGATGGTGGCCCTATTAATGTTGGTGAGTTGATTGCCAACAACATTGCTGATTTTGCTGCAGGTAACAAGAAGGACATCCCTCACATGAGCCTCATCAACTGGCTTTGTGAGGAAGCAGACTGTGAGCTCTATGTGAACGACATAGAGACCAAGATAATGAAGCCTCTTATTGATACTTACATGGAGGTCTTTTTGAAAGACTATTTGGAGCGTATGCAGTAGCTGGGAGCTGAGGAGGAAGCAGGCCCTCAGCCTCAGCCACAACCACAGTAGCCCCGCCTCAGCAGCAGTTTGTGCAGGGAGAAGGAAGCAGCCAGCCAGGTGCCCATGCACCTATTCATCCCATGATGCTGGACTACATGTTTGGCCACTGCAACTGGATGAATGAGGTGTCTTATCAGGAGTATTGGAACCGTCCTAGGTTCGGTCCAGAGCTTACTGAGGCGGTCTGCCTCAACAGGAGAGCTATCACGGGGTCTTTTGACCGATTTGATGGGTCCGAGGAGGCTATGGACCATTACTTCAATGTTACCAGAGGTCGTGCCCAGGCAAGAGAGCAGGAGATTCAAGCCAACTTTGCTGCTAGTGGTGCTAGGCCTCGATACCATTTTGGAGAGGATTCTTATGAGGAGGATAACCCTAGCACTTGGATTGATCAGGACCAAATGCAGGACTAAGTGGGCTACTGATGGCTCACTCCTTATGATGTTTTTCTTTGTTTCAGCATTTTTTTATGTACTTCTATTTTTTTTATGTTCGAACAATTTTAATTGCTTTCATTCAGTTTAATCAGTTGTATCCCCCTATTATGTAATTGTTCCTGCACTTGTTTATTATTGATGAATTTATGTGTTTAATTGACTTTTTCCAGTTTAGTAACAAATGTGTGTTCAAGTGATGTTGCCAAAAGTTCATAAGGATGAGTGACTTGATATTTCAAAGGCGAAGTGTTCGTCAGTGAAAGATAGGTAGTCACAACTCCCAGATACCATAACTGTAAGGTTCATGGCTAAATTATATTTTTCCAATTTACTTATATAGAGTGTTCCATGCTTCTACATTTCTAGAACTTGCACTGTTTCTCTATTGTTGATTGGTCTTTGTCATTTACACATTGAGGCAAAACTGCTTGGTCCTGTGAGCCTTTTTGAAGCCTACCCTGATTATATGTTATTTATCCTTTTCTTAGCCAAGTTAAGCCGGTAGGTTTAGAACTTTTTGTTCGGTGACAAACTACATTACAAACTTAGAGACTTTTAGGATTTATCCCAAATTGTTATTTCTGAGTTAGGCATTGTAGAATGTTGCTACAAATTAAGTTTGAGGTTGCTTTTGGAATTTGCAACCAATTAAGTTTGGGGTGGGGGAACTAGAGAACATAGAACTTTATCATGAAAAATACATACACTAAAAATGGTGTATCAAAAAAAAAAAATAGAATGAAAAAGGGTCAAAACATTGAAAATTCAAGTAACTCTAAACTCGAAAGTCTCAATGGTTAAAAATGCTCTCTAGCCCCGTCTTGACAAGAATTGTGATCATAGGTGAAAGATGGATTGAAATTGTGCTTTAACTTTCGTAGGAGTGCCTAACTCACATTTTGTGTAGCCTACTTATCCAAATATTATCCCACCTTCACCTAAGCCTCGTTATAACCCTAAAAGACCTCGAAGTGTGTATTGATATTGACTTTAATTGACGTTTAGAAACTTTTCAAGTGTATGGTAATATGTAGTTTCGCATGTGATTGAGTGTGAACCCTATTCATTTTGTTGCGTGGAGTTATGTATTAGTGGATGCTTTCAAGTCAAACTAGCTCACCTTTAGCTAGTAGGGAGATAAACTTTTTGGTTACCATCACTTGATCAGGTACTTGTTATCTTACTGTCAATTGTCAATTTTGCATGTAAATTCCTTGAGGACAAGGAATGGTTCAAGTTTGGGGTTGTGATGACATCCTATCATTATGTAATTTTTATGTAAATATTATCACATTTTGGAGTTCACAAGGCGACTTAAGCAGCAAGAAAACTGAAGATGAAGGCAAGACAAAATTGTGGCACGTTTGGTCAAAAACGTGACACGATTTGACAAGGCATATTGCATTGTTTCGACATTGAGGAAAACGTGTCACGATGGATGAAACGTGACACGATTTGGTGAAACCCTAATTTAGTTTCTTGTTACACAAATGAAAACGTGTCACGATTTACTAAAAACGTGACACGATTTGGGCGACTTTCTGAGCCTATTTAAGCTAAAGACTATTCAGAAAACAAAGGTTACGATCTGAGGAGAGACAAAGTGCGATTTTGACACCCAGAGACGGCTAGGAGGGCGATTTCTTCATCCTTTTACCAGTTCATGTATGTTTTAATTCCCCTATTGATTATGCTATTTGTAAGTCTTATTATAAGTAGCTAAACTTCTTCGAGATTAGGTCTGAGATGATTTTATGTAACCCTAGTTGAATCATGTTGCTGTGATGAAACTCTATTTATTGTGAATGACTATTTAGTTTTTATTCAATTCAATTGTTCTTAATTCTTTTATATCTTGATCACATATAAAGTCGTGAGTATGAATGACTACTGACCCTAGCTTTCAACTTAGACCCATTGAATTGTTCTAATAAACATCGTTAGTCTAGGAATGGATAATCGTTTTTTAGTGATATTAGGTTAACGTGCTTAAACCTTCAAGGATTATTAGACCACCTAAGGAATTAGGGGTTGTAGTTTAAGAGGAGGGTCCTAACTCAAGGGATTGATTAGGGCTAATTTGTTAACTATCGTGGAACTAAAGAACCATTCACAAGAATAGAATACATTAACCAATTAGGGGAACATAGATGATTCGAAAGATCTGATCTCATCTCTCTCTTATTTCTTAAACACTTTTTACTTTATGTTAATTGATTTCGGAAAATCAAACCAAATCAACCGCCTAGTGGCAAAACAATAATAACTTTTATACATCCTATTGCTTAACGAAATTGAATTGTTGAGATTAAAAACAATTTATGTGGGATTAATATTTTACTACTTCGACAAGTTTTGGTACACTTGCCAAATTTATATCAAGCCCATTAACTCCATTCTTTTTCCTTGGGAAGTCATACCTTTGGAAATTTAGGAACTCTAATTTAAGTTTATGTTTCAATTACCTCTAAGTGAGATAAACCCCACACGTAATGATCACCGTGTGATCAGCAGGTGCAACTCAACAGGCGGAGGGATAGACCTAAATCGACCTAGATAGTATGACCACGCACGTAAGGATCACCATGCGACCAGCAGGTGCAACTTGACAAACTGATTAGGTCATCACATCCCATGAACTCATCACTTAAATAGCCCTTAGGTTAATTAACTCGAATAAGACTTGACTGTTACGTAAATCCAACAAATGAATAGAGGGGATTCAAAGAATCCTAACCGCCGCTAACATTCTACGATCAAAACAGGTAAACTTGACCTGTTACAAATCTCTAAACCCTTATCTCTTTATTTATTGTTTTGCTTTCAATTAAGTAACACGAGTTGTTTGGACGAAACAACAATCCATGTAGATATGATACTCTACTTATCACTTCATTACTTAATAAATAAATTGGTACACTTGCCTAATCCGACCATCAGATACAATGTGAATTGTTGTTGTTGATGAGTTATAAATGACACAATGTACCTATAAAAATCATTGATTTTTTGCATTGTTTTTTATTGTGTTGATATGAACGTCCATCGTTTGACTTAGAGGGGAGATTGACGTTTAGTCGACCGGAGTTAACGAACGGGGACGACATGAGGAGCATGTTCTCGATATTTGGTCAGCAATGCATGTTCCCGAGGATCGAGATGGATGCTACGTTGTTGAGATCATCTAAAGATATTCTGAAGAGTTTATTTCGGCCAAATGAAGATTCATGTTGTCATTATTTTGTTGGATTCTAGTTTAATTCTTGTTAGTTTGCTGAAGATGTCGGCATTTAAGTGTCTTATATTTAGCGTAAAGGTTTGCAAGTCTCTTTCAAAACTCACAAGAATGAAGATAACACAACATATATTCTGCTGAATCAACTATATAAGTTTTCACATCGAATTCCTTCGTGTAGGATGTGTGTCACAAAAGGGAATGCATTTCTAAGATGTTGTTTTGAGCTTGATCATGCTCCTCTGTCAAATGAAACTTGTTAGTTGGCAAGGCAGTAAGATTAAGTTCAAAAGAATATAGTGGGATGCATTCCTTTATGTCACTACTCATCTTATATGAATGGATTCAATGTGATAACATATATAGTTGATTTGGTAGAATACATGCGTTGTGTTCTCTTCATTCATTCAAGTTTTGAAAGAGACTTGCAAATTCTTACACTAAGTATAAGACACTTCGATGTCGGCATTTTCCGCAAATATTCAAGAATTTAATTTAAATTCAACATCATGATGATACCACATATTTAGGGAGAATGTAATGTAACATAATTATAACTAAATAAATTTGTCGTATTTTACTAATTGTGGAATTTATTACGCGTACTTGTGTATTTTTATTTATGATTTATTCTGGATCATGAAGGAATTGTTGTTATTGTTGTTTCTAAGACATGGCATGTTTTTAAAAAATGAACATAACATATTGTATGTTTGGGGTCTTCAAAAAATAACATCTTTGTGCAAAATTAGTGAAAACTTAACTCACATAAAACAAACATGAATTAAGTCATGTTGCCTTTATACTTATGTATCTTAACTCACGTTAGCTCAACGTGACTTAAGTCAAACTGCTGGTACTGAACATGACTTAAGTCATGTGAAGGGTAGTTTAGACAAATCATGTGCGAGTGAGTGAAGAAATTTTTTCTATTATATATATATATATATATATATATATATATATATATATATTTGTGCACGCGTGCGCCTTCTATTAATACTATTATGAATTTGTTTGCATCAAAATAAAAATATTCTACTTGATTTTTATTTTATTTTTGAATAAAAAAATATTCTACTTGATAGAAAGTTAATGTTGGAAATATAAAAATGTTGAAGTAAGAAATGTGTAGAGAGGAGATGTTGTAAAAATGAGTGTTGAGTGAGGCTATTTGTATAAACAAAAAATTAAATAATTCAAATCGTTGGACGTTTGTGTCGGCCTGCAGTCTGACACAAATTAACATTTTCAATATTTTACCACCCAACATATCTGGAGATAAATTCAACCAAAAATTCCATTTTTCCAGGTCAGACGTAGCATCAGCCTAATTTCCACCACAAAGGTTTACAACGCTACGCATATTATTCTGCCGCGAGTGGCAAAATCTCGCCGCAAGTTTGCGTGGGTATTTTCCCTGCCGCAATTGCTTGCTGGAAAAACGAGGATTTCTTGTGGTGAAAAATTCAAAACTCAGGAACACAATCCAAACCCCTATTTCTAGTGCCCCCATCAATTGAGGATATGTTCTTGTGTTTTTCCCTTATTCTTGTAAGCTCTGGCCTCTTGACTGGACACGTAATTGTGTAAGAGTAAAATTCATGTTTATTGTGGAAGAACTCTCACGTGACGAGGTTTGAACTTTGTTTGTTTAAACTTTGGTTTTCCAAACTCACTAAGTTAAAAGACCAGCATTGCTTCTAAAATTAGAAATGTTGTCTTGTAACTAATATATTTCTTAGTAATAATATACTCTATTTAACAGTTAACCATGCTTGTTGTTAAGAAGGTTGTTTATGCAGCGGTGTACGTGGGTCGGTTTGGGTTGAGTTTGGTCAAAACCAAAACCCGAACCATATAGGATACTTCGGTTTGGGTGAGGTAAAATAACCATCTGTTATACTATTGAGTGAGTTTGGGTAAACCCGCTAATTTATAGGTTGGATTGGATTGGGTAATGGGTTACCCAACTTATTTTTCTATTTCTTTAATATTAAATGACTAAATCATAAGTACTCATAATTTTTCTTAAATATTACTCTACTTTTTAATTTTATTAAAAAAATTGGTTAACTTATTTTTACAATAATTTTATGCATCATAGAATAATCAATGATAATATCAAATAATAAACTCCATCATAAAATACTTGCACCAAACTAAAATTTCAACACATAAAAGTGCAATATTTTGATCTGGAACTCTAGCATGTCTTGATTTTCATTGTATAAGGTACAATGTGTATCTTTTGGAAATATAACTTGGTTTGACCATAACCTTTAGTATTTTTCTTCTACCCTATGAAAATAAAGATAAGCAATATTGACGTTATTGGGTAAGTGAGTTTTTTGGGTCTGTGACTAGTTTTATCCAAAACCCATTTATTTTTATAAGTTTTCCATTTTTAGAAACCATACTCACCCAATTACCCAACCCAACCCATTTCTTTGGGTTTTTTGGGTTGACCCAACTCATATACACCCCTAGTTTACGGTGTCTTATCATTCTTGAGTGATATCTTAAGTACTGTTTAGAAGCATATCTATGGTTATTATCAAATACTTAGGGAGAAGAACAAAAATGAAAGAGAATATTAAATTGTATCCTTATAATACGATGAAATTTTTAATTTTATCTTTTAGATGTTAAAATACTATCTCATGGAGGGTGATTAATTATCATAACATGATTAATTGGCATATGCATGTTGATGTAGCGAGTAACCTTATTCAATGATTGAGTCAGTAAGTGAGGTTGAGCAAAATGTTCTGTTTTAGCTTGTATCTCTATAATGATTTGTTTGGACTATTAGATTTAAGTCTAGAGATATGAGACTGCTTTGAGCTAGAAAATGTAACAAAAATCGATGGCTCTATTACTGGATAAGGTAAAGGCTTTTGGTATTTTTATCATTCAAGGAGGTTTGTTATATTATGACTATCGAATTTTATTTACAAGTATATTGAGAATAAGAAACAATTTAAGTGCGGGAACGTGACGACAACATGTCATATCATGTTTTTAGTATCTGTTAGAGTCATTTTAGCATGTTTCTATATGTTTTAGTTGAGTTTTTTGATAAATCAAAAGAATGGTCGTGGAAGGAGTAAAAGTGCAAACAAGACCTTGGAACCATGAAAAATCACCCCAACCAGACAATTATGTTGGTTGTATTGTACTTTTCACAGGATTTATCAAGTGATCTCCTAGGGTATAATCATTATGAATGTTTCGGTGAGGAAAAATAAGACAAAGAATGAAGAAAAGCATAGGAACCAACTATTGCAACATGTATGATATGTGCTAGGAGCTGCGCGCCACTCAACTTTTGAGAAATCAGGTGCCGAACCATTGTGTCGTGTGTGATGTGCACAAGGGCATGTGCGTCGCGCATGTCCGATTTTTGAAACGATTGGAAACACGCATCTATAAACAGCTCTACTTTTTATTCCCAAAAACAAAGTTTTACGACCTCAAAGCTGGAGAAAATTATTCTTGAAGGCTAGGAGTAGACGGGAACATTCTGGATGGGTGGAATTATCAGATGTTGATCCTATATTCATGTATTGTTTTTTCTTTATGTTTATGTTTATGTTTAGTGATCCTATGTAGAAGGTCTTCTCTGTAGTTACATGAACCATATAATCAGTTAAGTATTTTGAACACAACTTAGTTGATTGGTTTTATTTAGTTAATATTTTCTCTTGAGGCTTTTTATGCTTTTACAAATGTTCATAAATTGATCTAGGTTTTGAATGACTATTAGCCCTAACTTTTAGAACTCGGTCTAATAGTAACTGCTCAATCTGTAATAGCTTTAGACATATTATATTACCGCCTTTGACATACAATCAAACCTTCAATGTTTACGAACTCATCTAAGACATTGGGGGTTTTTGATCAGTGAAGACTGAAGAAGGTTATGGTCAAGACATTGATCAAAACTGTTTTGTTACAACTTCATGAAACTCATAGGCAATTGTAGGCTCTCAACACGGTTACCAAGTAGCAAAAAGAAGGGAGTCCAGCATGATATAATGCTCTTTTTATCATTTTTTATCTTGTTAAGTGTGAACCTAATATTTCCATGTGCAAACTCCAATTTACACATCCTAACTTTAATCGTTGTTGTTAACTTGGAATTTCACAATCCTAATAGAGATGAACTTATAAATATTATTACCCGATGACAATTTAGTACATATACCAAATCCACCATCAATAATCTAATCATCGAACAACTGCTCAAAAATTATTATCATGCTTTTTTTACCACAATATAAATAAAACATTAGTGTGAACTTACCACAAATGTGATACGTTTACTATATCAATTATTCATGATCAACTTTTAACTTATATATGAAGTTAGACATATACACATACTTTACTAACCAATAATTAATGTTAGCCTCAACTTCTTTACTAACCACTTTTACAATCTTGGAAAGTGTCTACCATACAAGCTATATAGCTTATAACTAAGGGAATGTTTGCATAATCACAACATGACAAAAACCTAAGTCTAGGGTTCAAAAAATATACCTTGTACTAAGTACAAAGGCTGCTACAGCCACCTGTAGTAGAGTGATATATATGGCCGTAACAGTTGCAGGGGAGGGAATTCTTCATCGGTACATAAACCAGAGGTGACTACGACCACCCAAATTCGGGCAATACGGTCGTAGCACTTCAAAAATTCACTAGAAGTTCAATTTTTTATCTTATCTTTTTTTTTTCTTTCTTATATCAAATGACTAGGGTTCTATTCTCATTACCATTAACAATGACTATTAACTACTTATCTCTTAATTCCAAACTCTACTCTTTTCGAAAATGTAAAATCCATGTAAGTAATTCTACTTCAAAACCTAATCCTAATTATGATTCAAGCTTATTAAGAACTCACGGCCCTTGATAGAAGAAGTTGTGGAATGAATGAATATGATACACTACTTCAAGCTTCTACCACAAACATAGCTTGATCTTTATAATTTCTTCTTCAACTTTCTTAAGCTAGAATTCTGAATGATGGATTGCATGTGGAACTGTATGGTGGTTTAGTGGAGAATTGATGAAGTTTGATGAAGGTGAGAGAAGAGATAGTGAGGCTCGGGTAGAGAGAGAGGGAGAGAAAGAGAAGGGAAAGTATTGCAAATTTAGAGTACATTAAGAAATTTTCTTAGAACACTAACTTCAGTAAATCCAAAAAGAAAAAAAAAATGGTTATGAACCGAAACTGCAATCACTGTGGGTTAATTTAGGGTCTACATGTCAAGCAGAGGTTTATGTTAGGTTTGAAGCATGAATTCTCATTTTTAAAGGGTTTCTGATCTGGTGTAAACCAGATCGAAATATATTCAACAAATGTAATGTATATAAAGCGTTTTTCGATGCGGCGAATCTATCTTAGATCACAGTGGAGGTAATTCTCTGGTGTGAGTATATGGAGGCTTTAAAGAGGACTCGATGGAAGAATCGGTGGAAAGTAGTGAAATGTGCGTTGTTGTCTTCATTATGGCGCGAAGCTGTCTTTATATAGTGGTGCCTAGTTGTAACTGTTTCCGTTAAATTCAATGGAGAAAACATAAGTTCGTTAAAGATCGATCACATCAAGGGTGGGTCCTGATTGACGGTGCCGCGTTCATGTACGATCGAATGTAAGGATGTTAATTTGACCCAAAGTCAATGGATACCTGCAAAAAAATACCCACGATGGACGGATAAATACCACTTTGTTGGGTTTTGGCTCGGACTTGAGTAATTACGCGCAAATTTGAACGGTTATGGACGTGGTACAGGCACTCTGGTTCCCAGCTTGCTCCGCACCCCGCACAATATATTACTATAATAATAATTTTATCATACTAAAATCAGTTAATAATCTTAAGTCTTTGATATTTATTGTTATATGCACTTCTTTTTATACTTTTGATGTTTTTTATTTGGTTAAGTGCTATGTTATGTAATATTTTATAAGTTGATTTAAAAGATTTTAGATCATATTTTAATTACATTGTGATATTTTTTGTTATTTATCGTCTTTTTGTTGTTAATGTATGGGTAATGGACACGAGTACGAGCGGCTAGATGTCCATAGGGTACGGGGACGGGTACCAAATTTATTGCCCAAGAGAATATTAGCTCGATTACTGAGATTGTTTATAAACACGGGCATAGAGATGAGCATTATAGTACCTTGTCCAAAGGATATTTATTGTCACCCCTAGTCATGCTCATCGAAAATCCTGTTTTTCATCCTCAAGTAGTGAAAATTATGGGTTATGAGGCCTTCATGTGTTGGGCCGACGATATTGGCTAATGCCTAGTTTGAATTATTTTCAATTAAAAACAGAAATTGCTCTCCTCCGATCATGTTTTGCTCACTCCCAACTGCACTTTCTAAAATGTCCTCAACGTAAGTTAACCTACGCTGCGTGAGTTAAGTCACACTGAAGGTCAGCGTGAGTTAACTCACGCTGCAAGTCCTTTTAAAGGTTAGACAACAACTCATTTCCTCATTTCTCAACCTAAATCTCCAAAAACTCTCTCAAATCAACCAAATTCAAAATTCCTTCAACTTCAAATCCAACAACACTTCAATAACAAGTAAATTTTCATAATCAGACACCAATAACCTTTTATGTTTATATGTTAGATTTTTCCTCTTAAATTAGAATTTTTTTTAGTTTTAGGGTTTGTTTAAATTTTGAGTTTTTTGGCAAGAAATGATACAATGTTTACATGTAATGACTTATATTGCTTAATTGTTTAGATGTTTGCATGTTTATGTTGTAGTTATGAGTTTTAGGGTTTATGTATAATTTGCACTCCAAGTGTTTGATGAAATGTTTGAATGAGTTTATCATAATGATACCACATATATTTAGGGAGAATGTAATGTAATGTAGATGAAATAAAATTGTGTATTTTTTGAATTGATTTTGTGTACTTGTGCAACTTTATTCGAATTTATTCAATATGCAACTTTATTCGAATTCACACTGGATTTAATTAGTCTTTGAAGACATTACATTTTTTAGATGCCAAAATCATAAAATAAATGCAAATATAAAAAAAAACAAACAAAATTGATACAATCTCATTTTATTATTATATCGATACATTTACAATAAGATATGTTTCTTGTATAGGTGAGGGGGGATTGGGGTAAAACTACATATGTTTCAGAAGAATATGGAAGTGATGGGGTAAAGCTAAACTTCTAGTGGGGGTAAAGCTAAACCTCTAGTGGTGCAAGGTGATGGGGGAAAAGGGAAGGGGAAGGAGAAATAGATGGTGGGGGAGAAGGGGACTCGAGTAAAGTATGTTTCTTGTCTAAAGTGAAAGAGACCTTAATGATCAACCTTACACCCAAACAACCCAACATGAAACCCAGACTAACCGCACTTCTTTGCAGTGTGTTTACATCTCCAATGACCGTGCATACAATCCTTGAAATTTTCAAAGAGACCTCTTTCTATGAAAGACTAACGATGGAAAAACATTGTTGTTGTAGAAGGAGGAGGAGGAGAGAGTGTGAGATGATGGTGTGAGAAATGGTGAAGGTTGGAAGGGTATTTATAGGGGAAATAGTTACATAGGTTATAACTACACTAAATGCAGTCAAAAAATGTGTAAAAAATATGTAAAATCAAGTTTGAATAACAGATCACCCTCCAAAAGAAAGTGTTTTATGTGGTGCAGACCACCAGCCAAAGAGTGTGAGTTAAGTCACGCCACCAACCAAAGAAGCGTGAGTTAAGTCACGCTGGCTTATAACATACGTGAGTTAACTCACGTTGAAAGTACCTAGCGTGATTTAAATCATGCGAGGGTACTTTCGTCCATTCAGTTGGACATTAGTGTTTTTTTTGGGAGAAGAACAATTTCCTTAAAACAATAACATTTTTTATTTTAAGTGTTATTTCAGGAAGACTTTTGCTAAATGATATTAAATTATCTATTGCAATCTTTAGATGGTATTAAACAATACTACTAATTTAGTTATCGAATAAGAAATTATTTGTATGGAAATACGTTGATTTTGTAGTAGAAATCCACTCTCTTTTTATTTTTTGGATAAAAATAAAATTCTCTTGTCTTTATAAACAAAATTCAGTCGGTAAAAGCAATATACTTTAATAGGTAGGGGTTGAGGTTTAAAATGTAGGCACTCCACTATTCATAGTGGTATTTGAAAGAGAAAAAAAAAATCATCTTTGTACCAGAAAAAAAAAAAAAAAAACCTTTATTAATTATATTATCTAAAATAAACGAGAAAAATATGGGGAGCGAATGGTGTGATGGGTTGTGGCGAATGATTACCAAAAAGTCAAAAAGGCAGCATCCAAGGCACTATACACGCGTCAGCACATAAACTGGCTGTCTACCATTCGTTTTATTACTTGGCTAAGTTTAGAGCTTTCAATAGCACAAGCATAAGCATATTTAGTTCTTATGTTATTTGAACAATTTTTTTGGGACAATTTGTTGGAAAAATGTCACTAAAACGACAATTTTTAATATAAATTTATTATTTTAAATTTTTTAATATGTGTAATATTATACGTGATAGAAAATATTTATGTATATAATATAATATAATTCAACAAGTTATTTAATAGATCTGTATGGGAGGGATTTTAAGAATATTTTAAAACTGAAGATGAAAATACATTGTGCACGTTCTCATTAGAATATATCCATAATGCATCATAAGTTCCTACTTTTATAGACCTTTTTGTGAATATAATGACCTTTCTTTGATCACACAAACCCATTAAGTTAAGATCTAGAATCTTTCATTAATTGTCTGGTATGAGTACGGTCGCATGTGGATCTGACTGTAACTCGTCACTATTGGGCATGTAAAGTTGAGATACTCTTTATATCATGGTTGTCTAATTCACTAGTAAACTCGATTCGTACGAAAGTACGAGTCTAGAAGGCAAAAACGAGGAAAATCGCACATAGAATCATTTTTTTGATATACTGAAGTAGACTTGTGTAGACTCGTATAGACTTGCGAGTCTATATTTTTTTTAAAAACCAAAAATGCTCAAACTAAACAAAATTTTAAAGAAAAAAAACGTAGAAACCTTTTTTTTCCGCTATCACTCTCAATTCAGAAACAAAACTCTAACATAAGTTAGAAGAATCCATGTCACGCTCTCCTTCATCGACGATATTTTTTTCTTCCTTCAGTGATGGTGTTCTCTTGTTGTGTAACAAAATATTGTGGAAATTTGTGATGCTAATATGATGTGCAAAGTAGTGGTGGAGGTAATGTTGAAATTTTAATTTTCATGTCAATTAGTGTTCTATTGTAAATATATGTGTCAAATGTGTCAACTATGGTAGAAGATCTGAAAAAATGTCAACTATGAGGTCAACATCTTGGATCTGAAGAAAGGATGCTACTCGGAAGCTAAAGGTCTTAAGAAAGGTCAATCAGAAGTCAACATCTTGGTCCTTTTTCACCTTTTATATGTTTAATAGCCACTGAAGGTTTTAATGTTGTGATGCAAGGGACTGTAGAGGTTGGTCTTTTCACGGGTTATTCAGTTGGCCACTCAGATGCCGCATTGATTTCTCACTTGTAATTTGCAGACGACACTTTGTTGGTGGGTGTCAAAAGTTGGGCGAATGTTAGG